>OY728150.1:290335897-292927563 GCA_963277665.1 Viscum album | reverse complement strand
CTCTATACATCAAGGAAAGTCTAAAATTGTGTGGAATTTGGGATACTTATGAATTCATTCTCATAGAATTTAATTATCATCATTTGGTCTCCATTTTTAATTTAATGTTTGTGTAACACCCCAGGATTCCATGGTACACTTCCCTTTGAATAATATAGTTGCATGTGTTGTACGCAACATTGAGTTCTAACACACAATAAAGAATCAAACTAGCTGTTATGAATAGTAATACCCACATTTTAAAATTTAAAAAATATAATATTTCAAAATGGAATTCATTTTTGGATTCTGAATGTTGAAATTATCTTAGGGTGAATTTTTGTTACTCTTCTGATAACTTTCATATTTTGATGAATAGTGAAAATTACTAAATTTTAATTAAAAACATATTTTTTAATTGAAATAATTAATAGTTATAAATTATGAATTTGAGTGATTTTGAAGTAAAATTAGATTTTATTTTTACCATTTAATCCAATTTTGGTCATTGGACATAATTTCACAATTAAACTCGACATAAGTAAGTGCCAATCTTTTGATAATTATTATTTCTTAAAAACAAGCTTTTTTGTTTGGACAACAAGAATTAATTTTAAATTAATTTATTCTACTTCTGTGTTTTGAATTTATAAAAATGGATTCCATATTTATAATCAAGAGGTCCAAATTGTGTAAATAGTTATCTTTTATTTTTAGGCATTTTGAATAATTACTTCAGTAAATATTTTATTTACCATGGTTAAAGGGTAAATCCGGTAAATAAGGGTTAATAAATAATAGTATAGTAATATTAAATTACCCTAAAATGTGTCCTAACCATATTTTTTGATACATGTCCGACCATGGGAATCTTTGGGTCGATTTTGGGACCCCATTGATCTACTTGTAAGTGATAATGACACATTATATTAATTAATTTAAAGTAAATACAAAAATTACATAAGTTTACATAGTGTTATATATGTTTTATTTTAGACTATAAATATTCATTAGAACTCTAAAAGTATTTCCTACATAATGGTTTTTTATTTATAATTTTTAGACATTGAAAAATTAAATTTATATATAACGCAATAATGATACAGTATTTTTGTTATTAATGAATGAATCAAATAATTGGTATTATAAATGTTAAAATAAATATAATTTAAAAGTTTTGATGACCTACAAGAATTTTAATAGTTAATATGACATGATAGGTTTACTTAAATGGATTTTTTTCGAGTTAATAAATTGGTTAAGACTTTAACAAAAATCAATTATTAAATAGTGCCAAAATTGAAAAAAAAAGAGTTTTTAAAACAAATATTATATTATTAATTGATATTTTGTTCCTAAAAACTATGGTTCTTCCAAGAGACGTATATAATGACATTTGTATCATTAATTAACCCCTTGGGGGTACCTTGGAAGTTTATAGTATGTTAATTAACTATATAATATAAAAGTACAAAGAGACCTGGTAAATGTCAAACTAATTAACTAAGAGTTAAAACTAAAAGATAAGGTTAATAAAGTGACCCAAACCTATCTAAAACATATTTTCTGAGTTTTTTTCGACCCATAAACACCATAAAATAGAAATAAATCAGATTGGATTCATTATAAACTGAATATGAATTTATTATAAAATACTATTTCTATCTTTTCCTAAGGTGCCCATCACCCCTCTTATAAAAGGGAACTCCCCCTTCTCTCTAATTCACACCATCAAAGCCATTTGGATCAGCCAAAACCTGCCCCAATATTCTATAAACTTCCATAATTTCAACCTAGAGGCCTTATTTTGTTCAGAAATCCAACCAAAGGATCCCTTTTGAACAAATCCAAACGAAGAACCCGAAGAAGAGGTAATGTTTTCACCACCCTCTTTCGTGTTCCATTATTCTTCCACTTCTTCTTTCATTGTTATTTCCATTATAAAATAATAACTATAGTATCTTCTATATACGGTGATGTTATTATAAATATGTTACAACCATGTTCATTATTCTATCCATCCTTTAAATGACATGTCACCATACGTGTGTAGGTACGACATACCATCTCCATGTCGTGGTGTAATTGTTATTTAATACATTATTATTTGGATGAGTATGATAATGATGTATAATTTATGTAAATAATATATATAAAATTATAATTATTCTATATATATGATATACCATCCAATTATATATTATTTTAATATCAAAAGAATGATATTGTCGCTCGTGCGTACGTACGGACTACCGTCTCAACGAACGTGATGAGATTCATTCCCCATCGTATACATTCAAGTCTAATTCCCATTTTATGATTAAAAATAATGTTTAAGTACTTGATATAATTTTGGATATGAATAAGATACAACTTTTCCATAACAAACCTGGCTTATGTAACAAATCATAAAAAGGAAAATGAATCAGTTAACACCCGAAACGACGATAATACAAAAAATATTATTAACAAAGCAATGTTAAACGATCATATATGATATCATATTAATGTATATGATTCTCTTATAGTTAAATAGCAATTATTTAATCATTATATTTGGGGTTAACCTACCCTCGACCATGGAAAAATACAAGGTAAGGGTTTATTTCACAATCTCTTCATTATCCGAGGTTATTTATACGTAATTATCTACTGGGACCTATTTATCATCCACATCAATGTTTCATAAAAATTTATTTCAAATAATTCTTAATATATTATAGACTATGGGTTAAATTAATTTATATCCTTGTTTGAATTTTTATAATATGTTTATAAAAGAATAATTTTTTCATTTTCCAAACAAGGTCCTTTTTAACATTTTCGACAGAATTAATGTAAGAATGTATTTTTTAACATATACGGCGGGTGAGGATAATTTCCACCATTTTAAAATCGTCGAAGCTTTCCTTACAAGATTATAAGAATATTTTCAATGTAAATGTATTCTTTTATAATTATGTGACTTTTTAATGATTTAAAAAAAATATATATTTCTCTCAAATAGTTTTGATTTCATCTATGTCAAAATCCTTTGATGGGTTTTAAGCTTATTTGAAGTTGACTTATTATGATAAAAAACTTTCATATTTTATTGAAGTTTTTGTGATATGATTGACTATGGATGTGTTATTTTTATACCATTCATTGTTTATAGAGAAATTATTGACATTTCATGTGCTAGTTTTAATACGAATGTTTATGTTATGTTTAAACCTGTTCATATGAGAAATGCATTGGACTTAATAAGTTACAGGTGGAGCCCGCTATATCTCCTCGATGCATCGGTAGGTCTCATGAGAAAAACTAGTGTCTTGGCCCAAGTCTTTGACAAAAGCTTATTTGTAGTCTCGGCACAAAGCCTTGACAGTGTGGTTATGATAGTCTGGCATTATGCATTCCATCATTATGAAAGTGGTTATTGATATTGAATGTGATTATTCGATAAGTAGAATAATTATGTGAATAAATAAATGGAATTATTTCATTTTACTTCTGCCATATTATGTTGAAGTTCATGTTTAAAAGGCTTTTGTTTTAGTTATACATTGCCTTATATTTTTATTCTTATTTGTGAAAGTTTCTGCTATATTGTAATCCTAATTGGGCATCTGAGCTCACCTCTTTCTATGTTTTTATTTTTTCCAGGATGTGAAGAAGTAATTTATGAATGACCTATAGAGATATTATGAGGGGATATGAGTGTGGTCTATAGGGAAACGATGTTTTTGTAGTTTTTCATTTTATGATGTAATGTAAACATTATGAATGTATCTACAGATTCCAAGGCAACTAAACTAATCGGTCTTTTGAGCTTTGATCTTTTGTAATCATTCCAATGTTATGTAAGAATGCACCAACTTTGGGTAACTGGGTTAGGGGCATTATAGTTGATATTAGAGGAATTATAGTACAAACCTTGGAACTTATTTTTAGATAAACTATAATTGGAGCACATATCCCTTTGAAAAACTTTGAAAATTAGTATAGAAGAACTTCCTAGAATTATAGTACAATGAGCCTTGCTACACTCTTGGATATAACACTCCCGAGCAATATGTTTAGGATAATTATCATTTTTTTACAAACCATTATGAAGGATTTATGAGTATATACTTCCTCAAGGAAAACATTTTTATGATTATGGATTATATCCGCAAACTATTCAACTCATGTTAAGTGTTTTAGAAGCTTGGATTTATGTATTGCGATTCATAATCTAATCTAGTGTATGCCATTTTTTAGAAATGGAGACTAGTAGAAGGAATGGAAATCGTATCAATGCATGCACTCCATGTTGGGATTTCCCTCCTACTCATGATAATTATAGTGGAGTTGGTGATGAAACTGGTGCTGATCAGCTAATCACCTTACTGGGACAACTCACTCAGGTTATGAATAATAACCTTACCCGTATGGAGCACCCGAATCCACAGCGTGGAGGATCAATGTTAGATCGCTTCATTAGGTAACAACCACCAACATAAAATGGTGGTATAAATCCACTGGTATCTGAGAAATGGATAAATTCCATAGAGAAATATTACATGCCTTGGGGATTAGTGAAAGGGAAAAAGTTATCATGGTAGTTTATCGCCTCACTAGAGATGCTGATCAATGGTGGTCATTGATTCAACACACAATGGAAGATGATGAAGTATAAAATATGGAATGGAGGGAGTTCAATGATATTTTCTTAGATAAATACTTTCTCATGACCATCGAGTAGATATGGAAAGGTAATTTCTGAGTCTGAGACAAAAGGAGGATGAGAATGTCACGAAGTATGAGTCAAATATTACAAGGATAGCGAGGAATGCAGTAGATTATATATGTAACCCAAGGAGTATGATTTATCATTTCATTTATGGGTTAAAATAATTTCTCTTTCAAGCATTAGTCTCACAATCCTTCTCGTTGTACGAAGATATTGTCTCATGTGCTGTCAATACCGAAAGGGAATTCTCAACGTCTTATTACTATAAAGAAAACTAAGAGAAGAAGAGATCTTCTGATCACTATGGGAATGGAAATAAGGGGAAGAAGGGAAAAGATGAATATCCATACTGCATTAAATGTGGGAAGAAATACCCTGGTACTTGCTTGATTGGAATGATAGTATGTTACATGTGTGGTGAAAAAGGCCACCAAGCACGTGATTACAAGTGGAAGAAATAAGCTATGGATATTCAATGCAATAATTAGAGGGAGATGGGACATTATGAAAATGAATGTCCTAAGAATTAGGGGAACTTACCTCAGAAAAGGCCAAGAGATCAAGTCCAAGCTTATCTTATCACTACTGCTGAGGTAGATGCTCTGAAAGACGTGGTGCCACATAATTTAATGGTTTCCTCATGTTTAGAAAATGTTTTTTCTCATTTTTTCATATATTCCCAGTTTTCTAAGAAAATTAGATTTTTCCAATTTTATTTAAAAAGGGAGTTTTGAGTCAAAACTCTTAAGGGAAGTATCATTGCAACAGTGTTTTGTGAATTAGTCCCCATTAGAGCACATAAATGTTTTTTATCTGCTGATATCATCTTCATACCCATGATTTAATTTGTTATAATCCTCAGAATGGATTGGATTTCATACAATGATGTGAATATTTATTATTAGAATGAGGTTGCAATTTTTAATTATGATGATAAAGAACACCTTATCTATAGAGCAGAATCGTCACCAACTGATTCTTATCTAGATCCACCCCCAGTAGCTCAACTAAATTCAATTATCGGGGAGGAAGAGAATGAAATAACTATGGGTGAGGAAAGGAATGTTCAAATATAGGATTTACCTATTGTGATAAAATATGTAGATGTGTTTTCGGAAGATTTACCTAGAAATCCTCCAAAATGAGAAATTGAGTTTTCCATTGATTTAATTCCTGGTTCAAGGCCTATATTAAAGACCCCTTCTGGAATGACCACTGTGGAATTAGTTTAACTAAAGAAACAACTAGAGGAATTGAGTCATAACGGATTTATTCTCCATAGTGTTTCTCCATGAGGAGCCCCTGTCCAGTTTGTTTAGAAGAAAGATGGATCTATGAGGTTATGTATCGACTACAGGGAAATCAATGCATTAAAAATAAATAACAAGTATCTACTACCTCGCATTGATGATTTATTTGACCAACTACATGGAGCTCCATACTTTTCAAAGGTTGGACTTCCATCTGGATACCATCAATTGTGTGTGAAGAAGGAAGACATTCTGAAGACAACATTCCGAACCATGTATGGTCATTATTAGTTCAAAGTGATGCCTTTTGGATTGACTAATGCACCCCTTATATTCATGGATCTAATGAACAGAGCTTTCAAGTAATATCTCGATGATTTTGTAGTGGTGTTTATTGATGATCTCTTGGTATACTCAAAAAGCTACGAAGATCATGAAAATCACTGGCAGATTATCCTAAAGACTCCTAGAAGACATGAATTATATGGGAAGTTTAGCAAGTGTGAATTCTGGCTTGAGGAGATTTCTTTTCTTGGCCATATTGTCTCTAAGGATGGAATGTCCATTAATCCTTCTAAGACCAAGGAAATCCAAGAATGGCCAGCACCAATGAGTATAACTAAGTTACACAGTTTTATTGGTTTTGTAGGTTTTTGTTGGCGTTTCATCTAGAATATTGCCTGATTGGCTAACCCATTAATGAACCTCACACGTAAAGGGGTTAAATTTATTTGGACAAATGCGTGTGAAGATTGGTTTGAAAAACTGAATAGAATATTATTCAATGATACTATATTGACTCTACCATTGGGGAATTATGGTTTTGTTATTTATAGTTATGCTTCAAAGAAAGGACTTGGTTGTGTCCTTATGCAGAATGATAGGGTTATTGCCTATGCATCATGACAGCTGAAAATTCCTGAGCAAAACTATCCTTCTCAGGATCTTGAGTTAGCTGTTGTAATCTTTGCTTTGAAGATATTGAGACATTGTCTCTATGGTGAAAATGTGAGATATATATCGATCACAAGAGTTTAATGTATATTTTCTCACTAAAAGAAGTCAACATGAGGCAAAGGAGATGGCTTGAACTACTCAAGGATTATGATTGCATGATACACAACCACTCGGAGAAGGTGAATAATTTGTAAGATGCATTGAGCAGAAAGGATCGTGGAGTTTTGAAAAAAATGAGAGTTGAAATGGATCCAATTTTCATTGATCTAGTAAAGTTTGATATGGGAATAACCATGTAAGGTGAAACATCGATACTTTTTCAAATGGTTTCTAAACCATCATTACTAGAAAGGATTAAGATTTCTCAAACTAATGATGAAGAATTTCAAAAGAAGATTAAAGTTGTGAATGATTGGAGATTGAGTGATTTTGTGTATGGAGAAGGAATTTTGAAATTTGTGAAGAGACTTTCTATTACCGATATACATGATCTCAAAAGGGAATTGTTGGATGATTCTCATAGTTCCAAATTCTCTATACACCATGGGAGCACTAATATGTATAGATATTTGAAGGAACATTTTTTGTGGGACAACATGAAGAGAGAGATTGTTGATTCTGTGTCAACATGTATGGTTTGTCAACAAGTGAAATCTGGAAGACAATAGCCTGGAGGAGTCATGAAACCTATTCCCATACCTGAGTGGAAATGGGATAATATTATGATGGACATTGTCATGGGGAAACCAATGAGTCCTAGAGGGAATGATGCAATATGGGTCATTGTTGATCATCTTACCAAGTCAGTACATTTTCTTTCTATAAGAGAAGATTTACCACTTGATAGTCTAGAAAGACTATATATTAATGAAGTTGTGAAACTTCATGTGGAGCCCATATCGATTGTTTCTGATCGTGATCCCCATTTTACTTCATTATTCTGGAAAAGTCTTCAGAAAGGTCTGGATACTAAAATTCGTTTGAGCACTGCTTCCCACCCCCAAATAGATGGACAATCAAAACAGACAATTCAAACCATAGAAGACTTTTTGAGATCATTTTCACTTGACTTTCAAGGTATGTGGGATCAATATTTACCTCTGGTATAATTTTCTTATAACAATATATTCCATTCAAGTATTTAGATGGCACCATATGAAGAATTATATGGAAAAAAATGTCACACACCAACCTATTGGGATGATGTTGGTGAAAGAAAAATTGTAGGCCTATAACATGTTGAGGAAACAATGGAAAAGGTGAAGGTAATAAAATCCCACATCAAAGCTACTCAAAGTAGGCAGAATAGCTATGCTGATAACCGAATGAAGTATTTCGAATTTCCGGTAGAAGATCATGTTTTCTTGAAGGTATCTCTATGGAAGGGTATTATACATTGCAGTAAGAAGGGTAAATTGAGTCCCAAGTACATAGGACCTTTTGGAATTATAGAACGAATTGGGGATGTAGCTTACCATATGGAAATGCTGCCAAGTCTCTCCGAAGTTCACGATGTGTTCCACGAATCACTGGTGAGAAAATACATGCCTGACCAAACGCATGTACTCACCTATGAAGAATTAGAACAGGAACCTGATCTACCTTATTGTGAAGAGCATATAAAGATTCTTGATACAAGAGAACAAGTGCTGAGAAACCAGATGACTTATATGGTAAAAGTTCTATGGAGAAACCATAAGATGGAAGAGGCAATGTGGGAACCCGAGAAACCTATGATGAAGAACAACTCGAGTCTTTTTAGGCATTAATATTCTAGAAATTTCAAGGACAAAATTATTTTAAGGAGGGGAGAATATAACACCCCAAGCTTCCAGGGTACGCTTCTCTTTGAATAATATATTAGAGTGTGTTGTACGCAACTTCGACTTCTAACACACCACAACCAATCAAACAAGACGTTATGACTAGTAATACCCACTTTTTTAAATTTTATAAATTTTATATTTCAAAATGGACATCATTTTTGGATTCTAAATATGAAAACAATCTTAGGGTTAATTTTTTTACTTTTCTGATAACTTTCATATTTTGATGAATAGTGAAAATTGCTAAATTTTAATTAAAAACAACATTTTTAATCGGAATAATTAATAGTGATAAATTATGAATTAGATTGATTTTAAAGTATAATTTGATTATATTTTTACAATTTAATCCAATGTTGGTCATTGGACATAATTTCACATTTAAACTGGACATAATGAAGTGTCAATCTTTTGATCATTATTATTTATAAAAAACATGCTTTATGTTTTGACAAAGGGAATTAATTTTAAATTAATTTTATCCACTATTGTATTTTGAATTTAGAAAGATGGATTCCATATTTATAATCATGAGGTACAAATTTTCTAAATAGATAACTTTTATTTTAGACATTTTGAATAATTACTTCGATAAATATTTTATTTACCATGGTTAAAGGGTAAATCCGGTAAATATGGATAATAAATAAAATTATAATAATATTAAATTACCCTAAAACATGTCCTAACCCTAATGGTTTATACATTTCCAACCATATGCATCTTTGGGTTGATTTTTGGACCCCATGGAGCCACTTGTAAGTGATAATGACATTATATATTAATTAAGTTAAAATAAAAAAAAATGACATAAGCATATATCTTCTAGAAAAACAATTTTAAAATAGGGTTATATATTTTATATTTTTTATTATAAATATTCATTAGAAATCTAAAACAATTTTCTACGTAATAATATTTTATTAATAATTTTGAGTTGTTGAATAATTAAATTTATTTATGACACAATAATGATGTAGTGTTTTCCTTATTAATGAATGAATCAAATAATTGGTATTATAAATATTAAAATGAATATAATATGAAAATTTTGATTACATCCATGAATTTTATGGTAAATATGACGTGTTATGATTAATTAAATGAATTTTTTTTGAATTAATAATGTTGTTAAGACTTTAAAAAAATCAATTATTAAATTGTGTCAAAATTGACATAAAATAGTTCTTAAAAAACATATTATATTATTAATTGATATTTTATTCCTAAAAATCACAGGTTCTTTCAAGAGACTTATATAATGATATTTTTATCATTAATTAACCACTTTGGGGTCTCTAGGAAGTTTATATTATGTTTATTAACTATATAATGTAAAAATAAAAAGAGACATGTTAAATGTCAAACTAATTAAGTAAGAGTTAAAACTAAAAAATAAGGTTAATCAAATGACCCAAACCTGTCGAAAACCTCTTGGCTGAGTGTTTTTTGACCCATACCCACCTTATACTCAAAAAAAATCAGTTTTTAGCTATTATAAACCGAATATGAATTTATCATAAAATAATATTTCTCTCTTTTCTTAAGGTTCCCCTCACCCCACTTATAAAAGGGAACTCCCCCTTCTCTCTGATTAAAACCTTCAAAGCCATTTGGCTCAGCCAAACCCTACCCAAATATTCTCTAAACATCCCTCAATTCAACCTATATAACTTATTTTGATCATAAAGGCAACCTAAAAATCCCTTTTGATCAAATTAAAAGGAACAACCTGAAGAAGATGTAATGTTTTCACCACCCTCTTTCAAGTTCCTTTCTTCTTCCACTTCTTCGTTCTTTGTTATTTCCATTTTAAAGTAATAAATTTAGTATATTCTATATAATGTGATATTATTATAAATATGGTACAACCATATTCATTATTCTATCCATTCTTTGAATGACATGTCACCATACGTGCATAGGTACGGCTTAGTGTCTCCACGTCGTGGTGTAATTGTTATTCAATACAGTATTATTTGGATGAGTATGATAATGATGTGTAATTGATGTAAATAAAAAATATAACATGATAATGATTTTTTATATATGATATACCATCCAATTATATATTATTTTAATATCAAAATATTGATATTATCACTCTTGTGTACGTACGGACTACTGTCTCCACGAACACGATGAGATTCATTCCCCATCGTATCCATTCAAGTCTAATTATAATTTTATGATTAAAATTAATGTTTAATGAATTTATATCATTATGTATATCAATAATATACAACCTATCAATAATATACATGGCTTACGTAACAAAGAATATAATTTAAATTGAATCAGTTAACACCTAAAACAACGATAATACAAAGATATTATTAACAATGCAATGTTAAAAGATCACATATCATATCATATTAATGTATACGATTCTTTTATAATTTAATAATAATTATTTCACCATTAAACAATAGAATAACCTACCCTCAACCAATGAAAGTACAAGGTAAGGGTTTATTTCACAATCTCTTCATTATCTGAGGTTGTTTATACGTAATTATATACTGGGACATCTTTATCATCCACATACATGTTTCTTAAAAATGTATTTCAAATCATTCATACTATTTTACAGACAATGGGTCAAAGTCATTTACACCCTTGTTTTACTTTTTATTAGATGTTTATAAAGGAATCTTTTCGTCGTTTTCCAAACAAGGACCTCTTTACCCTTTTCGACAGAATTAAGGTAAGAATTCCTTTCTTAACTTACACAGTTGGTGCGGCGATTTTCCACCATTATAAAATCGTCGAAACTTCTATTGCTAGCTTATAATAATATTTTCAAAGTAAATGCTTTCTTTTATAATTTTGTGACTTTTTAATGATTTCCAAAAAAAATAGATATTTCTCTCAAATAGTTTTGATTTCATCTTTGTGAACATCCTTTTATGGATTTTAAGCTTATTTGAAGTTGATTAATTATAATACAAAACATCCATATTGTATTAATTGTTTTGTGATATGTTTGACTATGGATTTGTTATTTTTATACCATTCATGGATTATAGAGAAGGTATTGACATTTCTTATGCTAATTTTAATGTGAATGTTTATGTTATGTTTAGACATGTTCATATGAGGAATGAATTGTACTTAATATGTGACGGGTTGAGCCCGCTATAGCTCCACGATTCATCGGTAGGTCTCATGAGACAAACTAGTGTCTTGACACAAGGCCTTGACAAAATCGTATTTGTATTCTTGGCACAAGGCCTTGACTATGTGGTTATGATAGTCTGGCATTATGAATTACATCATTATGAAAGTGGTTGTTGATATTGCATGTTATTATTCGATTAATAGAATATCCATCTGAATAATTAAATGGAATTATTTCATTTTATTTCTTCCATATTATGCTGAAGTTAAAGGTTAAAAGGTTTTTTTCGTTATACATTGCCTTAAATTTTTATGCTTATTTAGGAAAGTTTCTTCTATATTCTTATCCTTACTGGGCATCTGATCTCACACCTTTATATGTTTTATTTTTCCCAAGATGTGAAGAATTATTTTATGATTGACCTATAGGGATAGTATGAGGGGATATGAGTGTGGTCTATGGAGACAAGATGTTGTTGTTGTTTTTCATTTTATGATGTAATGTAAACTTTATGAACGTATCTAGTGATTCCAAGGCTACTAAACTAATTGGTCTTCCAGGAATTGATCTTTTGTTATCATGCCAATGTTATGTAATAATGCGCCGACTCTGGGTAACTGGGGTCAGGGCATTATAGTTTGGGTAAATGTGTTACCCCATTCCAAAAATATTAATGCATATTCATCTCTGGAGAAAAATATGAGCTTCAAATAATATCAAAAATATATATTTATAATATTATTAAATAATTTAATTAATATTGATTTAAATATTTTTTTTAAATAAAAAAATGTGCATACCTAGTTACCTTTCCCCAATTTCTTTCATTTTTAATGTTTTTTGGCACATAAAAAAATTATGTGTACATTTATTTGATTAAAATTAAATAATAATAATATTTAAATAAATTATCATCAAATATAATAAATTAACATGAAAATTTTGGTCGTAATTAAATCTGTATAGCCCGCTTTTTGTATAGATTGTATTTGTTGTTAACTAATTTTCATTGGTTATCAATGGTGTTTAATGAGATAAGAATATCTCATTGGGATCAATATGATGATGTTGTTCCAAAGTTAATGGATCTTGGATGAAGTCCTGAAGACTTGATATTCTAATAAACATTTGAATGATTTGAAGACTTTAACTTGTATGTTGAAGCCTATATAATTTTCAGGGATTCATTAGATGACTTTGGATGTCATGTCATGGTTAAATTATTGTCCTAGTAAAATATGATGATGATTTTCGGATTTTAATTTCTCAAATATCTTATGTAATTTTGAGAAATTTTGATGCAATCCTTTAGAAGGAATGGGGGAGAAAATATGTTGTTAATCATATTTAGGTTTGATTGGAAAATGATTTTGCTGGATGATAAGGAGGTTACTGTACTTTCCTTTGTAAGTATGACAGTGCTAAAGGTGGTCGATCAATGACTATATATCACAAGATATAAGTTTCTTGATGAAATTAACTAGTTTTTGAAATATCCTGATAACATCGAAGCAGCATTGGTGTTCTTACCGAAGCATATATTTTTGGGGGAACAATTTTCCAATGTTTGCCAAAAATTTTGTACTAAACTCAATAGATTTTTACTAATAAAGGATTTTAGAAAATCACAATTCACATATTGTGATGGATAGTTCATGAAATTCATAGGAGTTATGTGGGGTGGAAAAAGAAATTTTTCAAAGAATGATTCATCATATGAGCATTATTTAGACTGTGAAGCATTATGGGTGGAACGCATATAGGAAAATGTTTTATGAGAGGATCAAAGTTCGTGAAAGGATGTTTGCTCATGGGAAGGCCATCATTTGTCGATGAGATCCAGTCCTTAGTTTTTGGATGGAATCGTTCATCACGAAGAAAGAAAGGCTCTATGCAGACTGTAGAGGGTAAATGGTTCATTAATGGAGCAAGGTCAGTAGTGAAGGATGTACCACATTGAAAATAAGGGAAAATCAAATTAGCAAGATTTTTTTTATTTATTTCCCAAGATAACGGATCCTAATTCCATCAATAAGTTAGAGTGAATTTTATTTGAAAAAATAATAATTGTTGGAATAATTTGGATAAGATCAAAAAAGTATTTGAGGGAGAATTCTATGATGGTAAGTAGTTCACAAAATAAGGATTTTATGAAGTATGATGATTTCCATAGAAGAGGATACATTCTATGGAAGTGGAGGTAGTCCATAGAGGATGTTGTGGTACATGGAAGGAAAGGTGGCATGATAATCGAATGTCATAAACGGAGGGGATGTGGTACGTGGATCATTAATAGTACAGGGGCATCAGTTATCTGTGAAGTCATCATAGTTTGTGGAAGGGATGTTTGTCTGCAATGCACTGTAACAATGCGGTGTAACAGAGTATGTAGTGAAAATAGGATAGTTTTTGAAGGATAAATATCATGTACAAGCGATATATGATTAAACCCTCATTATGAGTTTTCAAGAAGATGATCTAAGGAAACTCAAAACTTGTTAAACACATACGTTTTTAGTGATTATTGATGAATTGTTCTGTGAACAAATTCTTCTGTATAATACCCCCACTATGTTTTGAAAAGTAAAATTATCTTTGTACTTGATTGATAGACAATGGAAAGAGAAGATAAATCACACATAGTTTTTTGTTTTGTGAATATGGACGAGACATGCACCGAACTCATATCACCTCCAAGGAATATGAAAGATGGAAGTATAAGCTTGTGTCCAATCTATATACTCAGTTAGTGAGGACATACTAATTAGGATGATACTAAGCTATGCTAATCTTAATTTATTTAAAAATCACAAAGTAATTTTGTGATTCCATCAAGAAAAATATTAATAGATCTTCATGAAGTTATTGTTACACTGAAGAAGAAATATAAAATAAGATAAGAATATTTGGAGACCAAATTGATCACATCCGATTTTAATTAGGGATAAATAAAATTTATTGTTCCTCAGTTCCCAACGGATGCATATTATTGAGACTGATAAAAGAAGAATCTTGCATAGCTATCTTTTTTCTGTTGGGAATAAGTGAGATTATTTTCTTGTATATTTTGTTGAAATTAAAAATGTGAATAATATTGTAGTGGAATAACAAAGAAAAGTAGTGACATTAGATAGTACTCAACAAGGGGAGTAATTTCTTGGGGTCACAAATCCTAATCAATAAAGAACATAATATCTTACGAAGTGTTATAAAGATCTACCCAAGAGCTATAAAACATGCATTATTCAATTCTTTTGAAAGTGTCACATGAGTGTAAGGGTATATCCTAGTCATTGTGACCACACAAAAGGATTGTTTTCGAGTGGTTTTGCGGTTTGTATTATTTCAAGTACATATTAATTACTATCTACTCTCATTGAGTAGTGATCCTTGTAAATTTATCATGTGATATATTTACTTCATTCATATACTTTCATACAAAATGGAAAAGAGAATAATAGAATCAGGATCCTAACAATTCATATTTGTATCAGGATAAAAATTTATAATTGGATTAAAATTTCTCCAACACTGATTCACCATTTTCCCTCTCAGTGGTAGGTGTATCCCAAATGGGTCCTTACCATTGGTATCAGATCTATGTTCACCTCTGTTAGATTTTCTATGGTGAAGATATTCAATTTTGAAGACTTCAGTTTATTTCCTAATTTAATAATAAAGATTAGTTTCGGTAAAGATTATATTACCTATGAGTATCATTAAATATCAATAAATATTGTGATGCACAGGAAAAAGAAAGATAATAATATGTTGAAGAAGAATATCCTCTTATCTAAAAAAGAGTAAGTATCTATTTCTCGATTCCATACAAACAATGAAGACATTTTAGGATTTTAATGTAATGAGATGGTGTCTCATGTTTCCACCAAGAAGGTGGATAACCTTCCCACCTATAGTGATCAATAGTTATATGTTATTACATTAAAAAAACATTCCTCTAGAAAAATATTCAAGTACTAGTGGTCATGATAATAAATCTACCACTTCTCAAGATATATTAGTTAATAAATTGATAGTTTTTATTCATGATATTCTTAAATAAATATCATCCCTTACATGTGGTGTATTTCAATATATGTAGTAATATATCACCTAGAATGAATAAGAGTTTGATTTTTTAGAAGGTCATGTAGGGAAATAAATTCAATGTTTAAATCTCTTTAGAAAAGTTAGAACCATTGATGAAACAAATATAAAATTTGTAATAAGTTCCTAAAATGGATTATATAAGTTGAAGAGAAATATTTCTTCAAAATTAATCTAGAGGAAAATATCCATCCACTTAAATAGAGATTAAAAAATAAAAATGATGTTAATGGTTTTCAAAAAGAATAAATGTACAAGAATATAAGGGTTCATGACTATTTAATTAAGGAAAAAGTTATGTTGCATGAATATGATGTTTAAATATTGAATAATTATTGTGAAGAGAATCTGATTATTATTTAAAATCACAAAAACATCCTCAATATGAAATATCTAGAATTGGAAGCTCCATTGTCCAATCTTGAGAAGACACATTTTTTGACTTCACAAAATAATAGAATATTTTTTTCTAGTACTTGATGTTCATTAGAGGATTATAAGGTTGAATTCCCTACAACATGTGATAAGAAGATCGTGACATCCTGTTAAGATCTATCTCAAGCATCAGAGAAGAAACATGTACTATTCATAACATCTTGTACCAATGTCCCTAAATCAATTATTATGAACAGAGAAGTTTGTAAAACACAATCCAAAAAAGTATGGATAAAGAAATGTGAGAAGAATCCAACCACCATGACTATGGTGGATTGGGGGAAAAGATTAAAAAATGGTTTCATACTGAAAGCATGACATATAATGAAGAAGACCCAACAGCCTTATATATAAGATATCATGAAATCAAAATTTTTTGTTCAATTTTGGTACTGCAACAGGTTTGGTCATCGTGAATTAACTTTTTGGTAGATTCCTAAAAATTTAAAAGCAAAAAGGACTCCCATATCAAGTGGGATAAATCTAGAGATGAAGAGGAAACATGTATAGGTCTAAAAGAATCTTTATACAGGAAATAGATTTAGTGTGCTTGAAAACATTTCAGGTGTATGTAATCTAATTGGTCACAATGTTGGTACATTCTCATCTCAACATGTATCGAATGATCACAAAAATGAAGATCACAAAATCTGGCCAGGAATAAAGAAATACCCTTGCTATGAAATCTGTAGAATTTTGTAAATATGAAATATCCTAAAAAGATTTCATGTAATAAAAGTTAGAAGACCTCATATTCTAAATCAAATATGTTGATGGGTAGTGAATTTAAAAGAAATGTCAAGATGGATTCCACTCAGAAAAAACCCATCTGGAATATCCAAACTTGTTTCCACAATTCCTAATAACATGTTAGTTATTTAGACTGAAGACTTAGAATGAATACGGAAACATGAAAATGCACAAGCTATGTATAGTTTAAAAGGGAATGAAAATATTTCACATTATGAATAAAAATTTAATGAGAGGTTATAAACAAAAGATAAATCTTTTATCAAAGAAGTTTAATGTGAGAGATGCAAGAAATTTAGCCACATTCACATATGTTGTTTAACATTATTACCATTACAAGAAGAAGTCCTAAAAGGAGTAATGATGTATCATTTAAGAAGTTTCTTAAAAAGAAAAAATCGCAACAGAAAACAGAAAAAGATGTTGGTTGATCCATATTTCCTCATCATAAATTAGAATATATGTTCAGGTGTGCAAGCATGAAACCTTGAGAAAATGGAGCAACTTGGTTGAGAAGATCATATCAAAATTTCTATTCATATTGATGAAAAAATTTGGAGACACCTTATTCTCTTAAATCTTTGTGTATTCTATTTACATTTTTAATGAAACGAATTCTTGTTGAAGCCTGTTCTGCTTCGGAGAACCTGAGAATTAATGAGTGATGTAAATTGTTGATTGCAAAGGTGATGTGTTATAATTCGTTAATGATACCTAAATTTATATTTAAATACCAATATGATGGAGGATCATTCATGATGAAGCTAAAGAATATTTTCTATCTAGATTGCCATGATAAATAATATTCTTTCTTGGTTAGATCTTATTTCCCTTTATTCTAAAGAAAAAAGGTCTAGAAGATCATCCATGGTAAATTTGTGAATGTTTTTTTTATGGATTGTCCCATATTGAAGACCCCTTTAAGTGTATTCTCTATACTATATTTATTTTAATCCACTATTGAAGAGATCCGCCATTATGAAGATAATGAGGGGTGTATTCCTTGTGGGGGATACAAATAAAGACGCTCCTAGAATTATTATTTCTATTGTATCCGATCTAATTATTGTAGAAATTGATTGAAGCTCATGTCATTGGCATAGGTATGACTCTTAATATCCCATCCATGATTTTTTTTAAAAGAAAAAACACCCCAAAAAAGAGTGAAATTGAATTATTTAGTGGCATAATAAAAATATAAGATCTCAAAGGTCACCTATCCTAACTATTTTACTTGAATGTTTTAGAACTATTTGTTTAAGTGAGTGTAGGAGTTTCAAGTGGATTATTCTTAAATATTTTCATCTCCCATTTAGTAATTTTATCATGGAATGATAGTTTGTAATCCTTAATGACAAGTAAATGAGTTATTATTTCTTATGGTATCATGGTCAGTTGGTAATGGGTAGATTTATATTCAAAATCAAATCCTCTTCTTTCCAACACTGATCACAACTCAAGTAGAGTAAGAGTGAAATTATAGATGTTGCATTGCTTATGTATGGATGGATACTTTTTTTCCAATAACATTTTATTTTCATCTAATAAAGGAGAGACAAAAAGAAATAAATGTTATAAAATTAATGGGGAGAGTGATGATAATGATCCAAATATTGACATATTCACTTGGAAAGAACATTGAGGGTATTTCCCACAAATATGAAGGGGGATATTGTAGATCACACTTTTGGTTTGGATTGTATTTTTGTTCAATTAATTTTCATTGGTTTTCAATGGTGTTCAATGAGATAACAATATCTCAGTATGGTCATCATGAGTAAGAAGTTTCAATGTCAATGGATCTTGTATGAAGATTGCAAGTCATGGTCTTCCAAGAAACATGTGAATGGTTTAAACAATTTCAGTTTCAATGGGATACCTAGAAAATTGTCATGGATACATTTGATGACATTTGATGTCATGTTATAGTTAAATTATTATCCTAGTAAAATATGATGATGATTTTTTCCCCCAAATATCATTTGTTTTTTGGAGAACTTTTGATGTAAGCCTTATTAAGGATTGGAATAGAAATGATATTAGCAATAATTTTCAAGTTTGATTGGAAAAATGATGCTTCTAAAGAAAGGAACATACAGTACTTTACTTTATAAATATGATGATGCTAATGGTGATTAATCAATGAATACATATCATTAAAAATAAGGATCATGATTGTAGAGACCCGAAGCTTATCGTACATGGACATTACATTACTTTTTCAGAATACTTAGTACATAACAAAAACACACACACACAAGGATCGTAATAGTTTAGTGTCTTTGGAAACTCAGAACGTAATATTCTAATCGTGGTGAAAGATCTTCAATATCTCCCATAAAGATCTTCCTTTTTTTTGCCTAAAACCTTTCTTTATATCCTGGGGAAAAGAAAACATAAAAGGGTGAGCTCAAATGCTCAGCAAGGCAAATAAAGGAACTAAAAATCATATCATATCTTTTTGAAAATAATAACCTGCAAAAGAGATCATAATATCTTAACATGGAATAAATCATAGAAGTGAGAATGAGATCCCCATAATCATAACATAAAACATGAAACTTTGTGGCATGCACACATAATCCTGGAAAATCATTTCTTGTTAGTAATGACTCGTTGCCAAGACTATCTTAGTGGACAAAGTCCCTTTCTGAATCGAGTAACCCTCGTTTCAGTCTTGTTTCACTGAACCGGTATAACCTACCGTTCCAGCCCTGTCTATCTCATGAGATATAAAATCTTTACCCAATGCATTGGAGGGAGATATAGGTCCCACCCATCTTATAATGAATCCTTTCTTATGTGTGCCACATAATCATAAATCATACATCATCGCATAACACATGTAACAAAAATGGGATTCTTAAACAACATGACATCATAAAACAATTCATATAAGATAAAGGAATTCATAAACTTGTTTCCATCACAACATAATCAAATCCATGTAATAATAGGGATAAAAACAGTACCCTTTTATTATCTTAGATGGAAAATAATTTTGATAAAATACTTGAACTTCATTCTTGAGGAAAATATCCTTTCTACTTCAAAAACACTTTTCCTTTCTTAACCTGTCATACAATTTTAAACTAAAAGAAGTTTATTAAAAATAAACTTGAATACTTGTAAGGGAAGCTTTTTGGAAATAATGTTTTAGAAATACATTCATGCCGTATAAGTTAAAAAAAACATTCTTCATACTTTTGTCGGAAAAGTCAAAAAGTACCTCGTACGAAAAACGACAAAAGATTCCTTTCATATCTTTTACTAAAAACTCACCGAAGGGTAAAATTAGATTTAAAAAATTGTAGGTGGATGTAAATAACATTAAATATTGAGGAAACATGGATGTGGATGATAAAATATTACCCAATAAATTTCAAAGTACAAACAATCTCGGATAAAAATGAGATTGCGATATTTCCCTTACCTTAGGTCCGATTTGCTTCGTAAGTGTCCGAACCTCCTGTATAATGATTTAAATCATGTTATTGACTTATTAAAGAATCATATTAATTGTTATTATATCATATATGGTCCACTTATGACTTTATATTACCCGTTCTTTTGTAAATTCATGTTAAAGTAGCGTTTTGTGTAAAATCGTCTCATTTGTCGTTTGTGTTTTTAACTTGTAATTATTCATATGATTACTTAGATCATGATTACTTAATTTCCGAATATAAAACATGATTTATATATATATATTAAGAATATACATATATAATAAATCAGTAAATGGAAAGAAATACACCGTTCATGGAGACGGTAGTCCGTACGTACGCATGAACGCTGTTTTCGTTTCCTTATTGAATTGAATGGAATTAAGTAGATGACATACATATAAATATAAATAATTACAGTATCATTATTAGGTAATATATTTCATTAGTACTTATTATATATACTTTATAATCATTCATTAATGGTTAATCATTGAGAATGAATCTCATCGCGTCGCGGAGACGGTATTCCGTACGTACGCACGCGCGGTGATTTCCTTTTTCCGCAGGATGGATAGAAGGTTAATTAGAGTTGTTTCATATTTATAAAAACATATCAGTATGTAATTAATACTGATGTTATTACTTTATCATGAAACAACTAAAGAAGAAGAAGTCGAAGAAGAAAGAAATTGAAAAGATCGGTAATGGTTATTACCTCTTCTTTGAAACGCCTCTTTGAATCCTTCACTTAGGGAACTAAGATTGGTCTTTGAAGAAGACCAGGACCTCTAGGATTATTCTAGGGAAGTGGAGAAGGGAAAATGGCAGGGGTTCGCCGAGCTTGAGTGCTCAAATTTGTGTGAGGAGGAGGGGGAGGAGGTGCCCTTTTATAAGGGAGGAGAGGGGCACCTTAGGAATATCTCAAAATATTATTTTTTATTAAAGTCAAAATTGGTTTATAATGGTTCCAAAGGGTCTTATTTCGAAGCTAAAGTGGGGATGGGTCGAAATCCTATCAACCAATAGGATTTAGGCAAGTTTAGGGTATTATTTTATCCTTATCAATTAGATTTAACTCTAAGTTAAATAATTTAACTTTTACCGTGTCTTTTTTGCTTTCTTTCACTATATGGTTAATACACTTACTATAACATGCCAAACGAACCCCAAATTGTTTATTATTAATATATATATCCTTATCTAAGTCATTTGGCAGAACCTTATATTTTTAGAAATAAAATAACAATTAATAATATAATATTTGATTTAAAAACTATTTTGTGTCAATTTTGACACTATTTGATATATGATTTTTGTGAAAGTCATAACAGAATTATATGTTCGAATCAAGTTGATTAAATCAACATTAATATATCATAGTAACCTAGAAAATTAGTGGAATTCATAAAAAGTCTGAAATTACATTTATTTTGGTGTTTATAACATCAATTATGTCAATATTTCATTAATAAGATAATTACTGCATCATCATTGTGTCATAAATAAATTAAATTATTTAATGTCTAAAAATTACAAATAAAATACCATTATGTATTAAATTTTTTTAGCTTTCTAATTAATATTTATAGTCGAATTTATCTTATGTAAAACCTCATATTAAAAATGATTTACTTATTAAATTTTGATTTTAACTATTTTAACCCTTATTTAAATAAATTAATAATAAATGTCCTAATCTAATCCAAGTGGGCCTAAATGGTCATATTTTATTTATAAGGTTGTTTTTGGTCGAATTACACTTATCCAATTGAATTAGTACATGTGTTAGGGTAATAGTAATATCATATTTACCCTTAGTTACCCTATTTACTATTAACCGCGGTAAAAAAAGTAAAAAGTTACTATTCACCAAAAAATTATTTTTATCTCATTGAACCACATTTTACTTACTAATATCAACCGTGTCTTTCGGAGTTTCGAAATTCCATTCACAGAAGCGGTAAAAGCATGTTTTATGAAAAATTCAGTTTTTAACCTACCACTTAGTGGTTTCACTATTCATCAAAAATTGAATGTTTTCAGAAAAATACCAAAATTTCACCTTAGGCTAATTTCGATATTCTGAGTCCAAAAATGAAGTCCATTTTGAAAAATAAAATTTCTAAAATTTTAAAAGGTGGTTATTACTGTTCATAACGGCTAGTTATAATAATATTTTAATAGCATATTGTTGTTTAGTGAAACTCGGTATTGCGTACTACACACGCTATCGAGGAAGGTTGCGATTGTGTGTAATGCAAGGAAAGTCAAGGATGCGTGTTGTGCAAGCTCCTTTTTGTGTTGCGTACAACACAAGACATTAGTTAAATTAAAAAGAATATTTTTCATAAAATCTTGGGCTGTTACATTCTACCCCCCTTAAAATGAATTTCGCCCTCGAAATTCGTCGGGGTTATAAATAGTTTACTATTCGAAAGTTTCTTTAATAGAAACCCACAGGGTAAAAAGGAATACCAAAACTTTTCTTTAAAAACTAAAGTATGAAATGTAACGATTACCCAAATAAACTAATCACTGGGTTTCCACATAGGTGAAAATATGGATATGGAAGAAAAATCTAACCATCATGTTCTGATGGAGAGTGGTAGAGAACATGGCTATGGAAAATCCAACAATCACAAATCCATAAATTTGTGATGATCTAAGGTACCATCTGATTCATCAGGTATAAGATCACTAGGACAACATTTTTGGTTTTCAAGATCATTTTCCTAAAGTTGAAAATTTGAATTAGAATAAATACTTTCTTTATTTTGGTACAATCTCACTGTTGTTCATGACTTGAACAATTTCCACTTCATCTCTTAAATAAATGAAGTTGAATTTGTTATTCGTGATGTGTTAGCAGATTATGTGATAGAATGACGGGTCATTCCATCTGTCTCAAACAAAAGGTTAGAAAATTATATACATAAGTCGATCTATATTGAGATTAATCACATATGGTTCCTAAAATGGACTTATAATTCATATATCATACTGCTTAATATAATAAAACTAGTTTCTACTAAACAGGGACTTCCTGTAGGCTAGTGGTAGGCGATAAAGGCCAGTCGCACTTCGGTTGTGGGTTCGATTCCCACAGCCTTGTCCGTAGCGATGGGTTGTCGCCCGTCCTGTAGGTTTTCCTTTTTCTAAAACTACATTACTATAACATCCCATCAATAATATCGAAAAAAAAATTCTATCCTTAAACAATAATCCATCTCAATCTTTAGGCTTATCCATAATACTGCAGTCCACTCTCATAACATAGTGAAAATGATTACCAGAGATTTAATACCATCGTTGATCTCCATATATCATAAGATATGTTTTGTTGGTCACATTCCAAACATTCAAAGTCCTTAATCATGTATTCTTTTGAATACCCATTGAACCTTAGTGAAAACATGAATGCAGTTAAAAGTTAACACTTTCCACATACCAAAATCCTCAAAATTCTATATTCTCAAACCATGATATCACTTAGTCCTTATATTAATCATGAGCTCATGAATACTATCAAACATTTCATTTTCTCGTTTTCCCTTCATTATGCGCATATCATCTTATTTACAAAATATATCAATCACTTTTAATACCACATCAATAAATATTGCAATACTCAATGATACAACATTATTTCGAAATCCCATTACATAAACACTTAATCATTCCACCACATCGTTGTCATATTCAACATTGCCAATAGTGATTTCATGTGACTTCCCTTTGTCCTTTTCCTTCAGTGGTTTCTCATGTTGATCATCACTAACCCTTGGATTAGGGAATTTATTAGCATAATGCCCCATTTCCTTGCACTTGAAGCATTGAAGTGTTGGTGGTGCGTTCTCTGCAGTGTTTGATTTATTCACATCATTAGAAACCTTTTTTCCATTACTTCGACACTCAGCTGCTCGATGACCTTGTTTTTCACACTTAAAACATTTTCTAGTCCCTTTAAGACAATCTCCACCATGCTTCTTTCCACACTTTGTGCATAAGGAAACATTCATCTTCTTTTCACTATTATTCTGAGATTTCTCCTTGAACTCCATCTTTCGTTTTTTGTCAAAACCATGAGATGGATATGTAACACCAACTTCCATTTCTACCTTGATAGCACAATGCACAATTTCTTCATAGCTACTGAAGTCTCTTATAGCTAATGCCCTTCGAAGACTTGGTTTTAAGCCACTGAAAAATCGATCAACTTTACTTTCAGGTTGGATGATAATGCCAGATGCATACCTTGCAGGTCTTGTAAAATTCGCTTCGTATATACCGACAGATTCATCATCCTTTTGCTTTAGTTCAAGAAACTCCTTCTCCATCTTTGTTCAAAGAATACAAGGGAAGTACTTATTGAAAAATAAGTTCTTGAACTCGTCCCATTCCATGGACTCAATTTCATCTCTTTGCCTTGTATTCTTGATAAGATTCCACCATTGATCAGCTTCACCTTCCAAACGATATACTGCTAAGATGACTTTATCATGTTCAGAACATTGATGAACTGAAAATATCTTTTCAGTGGTACTGATCCATTGTTCAGCAACAAGTGGATCAGAAGACCCACTGAAAGAAGGTGGACATTGCCTCATGAAGGACTCAATAGAATATTGTTCCCTTCTCTGTTCATTTGGAAGTCCAGAATGATGCATAGCTTGTGTAAGTATAGCAATAAGATTTTGCACTCCATCTCCCATAACATTTGTTTGTTCAGGAGGACAATCATGGCATTGTCCATTGCATTGATCTACACGATTCCTTCGGGTTCCAGCCATCGTCTAAAACCCAAAAAGAATAGTCTGAGAGGCAAAAATAATGCTAGGGAAAACAACATAATAAAGGGGGATTACCTTCAATATCTAACATCTTAGTTTTAATTCTATGATCGTTAGCGTAATTCTAGTACTATAACCTATATGTATACTTAACCTTAGGGACATCCCTAGACATACCTTAGAAATATCTCTAGGGATCTCACTAACGTTTTCGCATCCTAGTTTCCAAAGGTTGACTAAACCTTTCCCCTGATACCAACTGTAGAGACCCGAAACTTATCGTACATGGACATTACATTACTTTTGAGGAATACTTAGTACATAACAAAAAAACACACACAAGGATCGTAATAGTTTAGTGTCTTTGGAAACTCGGAACGTAATCTTCTAATCGTGGTGAAAGATCTTCAATATCTCCCATAAAGATCTTCCCTTTTTTTTACCTAAAACATTTCTTTATATCCTAGGGAAAAGAAAACATAAAAGGGTGAGCTCAAATGCTCATAAAGGCAAATAAAGGAACTAAAAATCATATCATATCTTTTTGAAAATCATAACCTGTAAAAGAGATCATAATATCTTAACATGGAATAAATCATAGAAGTGAGAATGAGATCCCCATAATCATAACATAAAACTTGAAACTTTGTGGCATGCACACATAATCATGGAAAATCATTTCTTGTTAGTCATGACTCATTGCCAAGACTATCTTAGTGGACAAAGTCCCTTTCTGAATCGAGTAACCCTCGTTTCAGTCCTGTTTCACTGAACCGGTATAACCTACCGTTCCAGCCCTGTCTATCTCATGAGATATAAATTCTTTACCCAATGCATTGGAGGTAGATATAGGTCCCACCCATCTTATAATGAATCATTTCTTATGTGTGCCACATAATCATAAATCATACATCATCGCATAACACATGTAACAAAAATGGGATTCTTAAACAACATGACATCATAAAACAATTCATATAAGATAAAGGAATTCATAAAAATGTTTCCATCACAACATAATCAAATCCATGTAATAATAGGGATAAAAACAGAACCATTTTATTATCTTAAATGGAAAATAATTTTGATAAAATACTTGAACTTCATTCTTGAGGAAAATATCCTTTCTACTTCAAAAACACTTTTCCTTTCTTAACATGTCATACAATTTTAAACTAAAAGAAGTTGATTAAAAATAAACATGAATACTTGTAAGGGAAGATTTTTGGAAATAATGTTTTATAAATCCATTCATGCCATATAAGTTAAAAAAACATTCTTCGTACTTTTGTCGGAAAAGTCAAAAAGTACCTCGTATGAAAAACGACAAAAGATTCCTTTCATATCTTTTACTAAAAACTCACCGAAGGGTAAAATTGGATTTAAACAATTGTAGGTGGATGTAAATAACATTAAATATTGAGGAAACATGGATGTGGATGATAAAATATACCCCAGTAAATTTCAAAGTACAAACAATCTCGGATAAAAA
Organism: Viscum album; assembly: GCA_963277665.1. NCBI lineage: Eukaryota > Viridiplantae > Streptophyta > Magnoliopsida > Santalales > Viscaceae > Viscum > Viscum album. Next base: position 292,900,690 of record OY728150.1, on the reverse strand, counting down.
TGAGATTGCGATATTTCCATTACCTTAGGTCCGATTTGCTTCGTAAGTGTCCGAACCTCCTGTATAATGATATAAATCGTGTTATTGACTTATTCCAGAATCATATTCATTGTTATTATATCATATATGGTCAACTTATGACTTTATATTACCCGTTCTTTGGTAAATTCATGTTAACGTAGCGTTTTGGGTAAAATCGTCTCATTTGTCGTTTGTGTTTTTAACTTGTAATTATTCATATGATTACTTAGATCATGATTAATTAATTCCAGAATATAAAACACGATTTATATATATATATATTCAGAATATACATATATAATAAATCAGTAAATGGAACGAAATACACTGTTCATGGAGACGGTAGTCCGTACGTACGCATGAACGTTGTTTTCGTTTACTTATTGAATTGAATGGAATTAAGTAGATGACATACATATAAATATAAATTATTACAGTATCATTATTAGGTAATATATTTCATTAGTACTTATTATATATACTTTATAATCATTCATTAATGTTTAATCATTGAGAATGAATCTCATCTCGTCGTGGAGACGGTATTCCGTACATACGCACGCGCGGTGATTTCCTTTTTCCGTAGGATGGATAGAAGGTTAATTAGAGTTGTTTCATATTTATAATAACATATCGATATGTAAGTAATACTGATGTTATTACTTTATCATGAAACAACTAAAGAAGAAGAGGTTGAAGAAGAAAGAAATTGAAAAGATCGGTAATGGTTATTACCTCTTCTTTGAAATGCCTCTTTGAATCCTTCACTTAGGGAACTAAGATTGGTATTTGAAGAAGACCAGGACCTCTAGGATTATTCTAGGGAAGTGGAGAAGGTAAAATTGCAGGGGTTCGCCGAGCTTGAGTGCTCAAATTGGTGTCAGTAGGAGGGGGAGGAGGTTCCCTTTTATAAGGGAGGAGAGGGGCACCTTAGGAATATCTCAAAATATTATTTTATATTAAAGTTAAAATTGGTTTATAATGGTTCCAAAGGGTCTTATTTCGAAGCTAAAGTGGGGATGGGTCTAAATACTATCAACCAATAGGATTTAGACAAGTTTAGGGTATTATTTTATACTTATCAATTAGATTTAACTCTATGTTAAATAATTTAACTTTTACCGTGTCTTTTTGCTTTCTTTCACTATATGGTTAATACACTTACTATAACATGACAAACGAACCCCAAATTGTTTATTATTAATATATATATCCTTATCTAAGTCATTTGGCCGAACCTTAGATTTTTACGAATAAAATAAAAATTAATAATATAATATTTGATTTAAAAACTATTTTGTGTCAATTTTGACACTATTTGATATATGATTTTTGTGAAAGTCATAACAGAATTATATGTTCGAACCAAGTTGATTACATCAACATTAATATATCATAGTAACCTAGAAAATTAGTTTAATTCATAAAAAGTCTCAAATGGCATTTATTTTGGTGTTTATAACATCAATTATGTCAATATTTCATTAATAAGATAATTACTGCATCATCATTGTGTCATAAATAAATTAAATTATTTAATGTCTAAAAATTACAAATAAAATACCATTATGTAGTAAATCTTTTTAGATTTCTAATTAATATTTATAGTCGAATTTATCTTATGTATAACCCCATATTAAAAATGATTTACTTATTAAATTTTGATTTTAACTATTTTAACCCTTCTTTAAATAAATTAATAATAAATGTCCTAATCTAATACAAGTGGGCCTAAATGGTCATATATTATTCATAAGGTTGTTTTTGGTCGAATTACACTTATCCAATAGAATTATTACATGTGTTAGGGTAATAGTAATATCATATTTACCCTTAGTTACCCTATTTACTATTAACCGCGGTAAAAAAAGTAAAAAGTTACTATTCACCAAAAAATTATTTTTATCCCATTGAACCACATTTTACTTACTAATATCAACCGTGTCTATCGGATTTTCGAAATTCCATTCACAGAAGCGGTAAAATTAAGTTTTATGCAAAATTCAGTTTTTAACCTACCACTTAGTGGTTTCACTATTCATCAAAAAATGAAAGTTTTCAGAAAAATACCAAAATTTCACCCTACGCTAATTTCGATATTCTGAGTCCAAAAATGAAGTCCATTTTGAAAAATAAAATTTCTAAAATTTTAAAAGGTGGTTATTACTGTTCATAACGGCTAGTTATAATAATATTTTAATAGCATATTGTTGTTTAGTGAAACTCGGTATTGCGTACTACACACGCTATCGAGGAAGGTTGTGATTGTGTGTAATGCAAGGCAAGTCAAGGATGCGTGTTGTGCAAGCTCCTTTTTGTGTTGCGTACAAGACAAGACATTAGTGAAATTAAAAAGAATATTTTTCATAAAATCTTGGGCTGTTAAAATGATGAAAACATCAAATTGTTGAATAATCCATATGACAATAAAGAAGCATGAGTGTTCTTGTCGAAGCAGATATTTTAGGTGGCATTTTATTCCTGTGTTTTCCATTTTCTTGGGCTTATAAATCAAGAGTCCTTTTAGAAAAGGAAGGATTTTTGAGAATCATTATTCAAGGACCGTGACGGAATGTTTGTGGACTGCAGAAGAGGTATACAGAGCTGTGAATGAAAATCATCGATGGAAGGATTCTTCATTTTAGAGCTTTACAGACCACGAAGCATTGCATGCCGACCGCGCTAGAAAAATTGTTCATATGAGGATTGAAATTCATCAGTAATTTTTTTTTCATAGGCAGGCCGTCATTTGTAGCTAAGATTCGGTGATCCATTTTAGGATGTAATCGGCCTCCGTGAAGGAATAAATGCATTATGAGGACCGTGAAGAGAAAAGTAGTTCATAAAATTAACACAGTCCACGGTGAACATTGTACCACATAAGAAATATGGGTAAATCATATTAGAAGGAATTGTGGATATATTTTCCTATATAATGGATCCTAATACTATAATTAACTCATATAGAATTTTATTATAAGAAATCATCCCTTCTAGAAGAATTCAGCTAAGTCTGAAAGAGGTCTTGGGGGATAATTATTTGAAGGGAAGTAGTTCACTGAGAAAATATTCTATGAAGATCAAAATTTTTCATGGAAGGGGAGACGACCGATGGAAGAGGAGGAAATCTATAATGTAAGAATTAATGTATGGAAGGAAATATGTCCCAAGTAGAAATGGTCATCCATGGAGAATCGATAGTACACAGGGGATCAATTATCCATTAATAAGAGGTAGTTCATAGAATCGAAGGTTGGCGATGAAGCACCTGATTCATGCGGTGCAACCCAGTATGTAGTAAAAACATAACTGTCTGTGAATGATAAATACCACATACATGTGACACATGTTTACACCCTCATCATATGTTTTAAAGAATACAATCTAAGGAAACTTGACACATGTTAAACTCATACCTATCTAGTGATTCCCAATGAATGATCTGTGAAGTAGTTCATAGGTATAATACCCCCACTAAGTTTCACCATGTAAAACTATGTGTGTACCCAGTTGATAAAAAATGGATAGAGAAGATCACGAAAACATATTTTTTTTGTGAATAAGAACAAGATTTTCTCTAAAACTTATATATGTATGAAGGAAGAAGAAAGTGGGAAGAAAAATCATGTGGCCAATATATATTTAGTTATTTTGTCCACACTAATTTTGATGACGCTAAGCTAAATTGATCTTCCTTGATTTATTTATCACAAATTAATTTTGTGATTCTATAAAGAAGAATAAAAAGAAGATATATCGTAGTAGTTAGTCATTCAAGGAATAAGAAATAGAAAAATAAGAGAATATGATTTGGTGAACAAATTGATATCATCTAATTATAATTTGGGAAATGTAATATTTAGTTCCCATGTGTCCATAGAACATTCATATTATTGTGAAAAAAGATGAAAAAGTTAATGGAGATATCAATTTTTATGATGGGAAGAAGTAAGAGGAGTTTCATGTATGTTGTTGTGCAAGTACCAAAGTAAATAAGAATGTTATGGAAGAACAAATTATAAAAGTGGAATCAGACATGAGTCAATAGGTGGTGTACATTTGTGGTGTGACAAACCATTATCAATAATGAGAAGTCTATCTTCGGAGGTAGTATAAATATCTATCCAAGATCTATAAAACACTCACTATTTCATTTTTTTTCAAAAATCCACATGTGTGTATGAGTATATCCTACTCATTATAACCACAAAACATGATTTTTTTCTAGTGGTTATGTGGTATGGATTATTTCCAAAACATTTCATGTACATTCAACTCTTATGGAGTAGTGAACATTGTAGAAATACCATGTTCTATATTTACTTCTATCAAATACATGCATGTGAAGATAAAAAAATAATAATATAATAAATATCTGAATAGGTCTAAAAGGTAGAATAATAAATAATAAATATTGGATTAAAAATTCCACAATAGTTATTTATCCCCCCCCTAAGTGTTAGGTGTATCCCAAACTAGTCCTTAAAAAATATTGAAAGCATTGAACTCACCCAGAAGCAGTGGAAATAGTTTGAATGCTGCATGATTAAAGAGAAACATATATAAACACATAAAACATATAATTTAAACATACATTTTTTAAGAATTAATATATATCATAATAACAATTTAAAAATTTAAAAAAAACATTCAAAAAAATTAATCCAAATATGTTATAAAAGAAAAAACTAATTACAAATGTTAAAAATGAAGAAATAATATAACTTATAAATTTAGAAGTTTGATAATGCCAAATATGTTATAATTATTTACTTGATTAATATAGAGGTAATTTAGTGTTCTCTATTATACTTTTATCCTACCCATTTCATATTTAACGGACTATGTCTACATTGTAGTTTTTTATCATCCAAAATTTATTTAATTGATAAATAACCCTTGCATAACTCCATAACATAATCATCATCCTCATTACCTAAATGAACACTTTTCCCCTTTAAAATTATGGACCACAAATCATTCAATGCATCAATAACATAAAATATTTTATTTTCATGTGTCTCCTTGATAAATAGTCCCTCTTTACAACAACATTTTTTCAATTTAACAGTTGAAAATTATGAATCATTTTGTTTCAAACAACTATTACTAAAATTATAGTTACACTTAAACACTATTACACTAGTTCTAATATAACCACTTTCAGATATATCTATCAGACCACCAAAATATTTCATTATTATATAAATTGGGTTTCTTATCTTCTGAACATGAAAAATACAGTTCTTTATTGATGACCATTAACCTAATATTTTGAATAAAACTATTATCATCCAAATTTTTATGTAAAATGTGTAACCATTTATATAAAAACCAGACCATGTTATCACATTAATAAATTTTCCCCATGAAAACCATCTCAATGTATATGATGAAGTAAATCTATGTTGACTTTATATTTAATCCATAGAAAAATATCTTTTTCAGTTCACTCAAAAACCAACATTTCTTTTGTCTTTGGATATTGTACATTTAATCCATGAATATATAATGAAATATATGGTTGAACCTCATTTAATGTGTCCAATATTTATAAATATTCATACATTACTTCATCATGTGGAATGAATATTATCATTAATCCACGAATCCCTCTACCTTCACTATCAAATATCATATATTAATATATAGGGAGACCAATACGATCCACATTAAACTAATAATAATTACAACACTCAATATCCTCTTAAGATGAATAGTATTAACAATAAATGCCTCTGGTCAAAACAAATTTATAAAACATCCCCTCAAATATTTTATATATATTTCAAAAGTATACATGAAACATAAATAAATAGGCCCACATTTTATTTTCTCTTAAACTAAAGGAAACAAAAGAATAACTATTATATAAAAAGGATAATGTGGGAAATAAATTTCTTGTCCAAATAAATTAGTGAATATGTATTCTCCAAAACATTTAACAAATTTGGATCGATGAATTTGGGAAAAATGGATTTAAACAAATAACATAACTTGATGATTGTTTTTCAGACAGGTGTCGACAATAAACAATGTAGTAACAAAACATGATAATCATGAGCTTTTATACCTATTAATATAAAATCCTTCAATGACACCAAATTCATCACATTTAAAGAACATCCATGTGTTAATTCTATACCATAAAGAGAGGGAAAAAAATTCCTTATCGCCCTTGTAAAATGTGTGAAAATATAGAAAAATGTATTCTATTTAGTTTCATTGTATGATCTAACTCCAATTTTATTCCCATGGATATTATGTACAATCTGTACTACAATATATATATTTTTGTTTCTTTTTATGTCTAAAACTTTTGTAATAAAACACTCATATATTTTCTCCTCAACACAGATAATGGAAATTTTATATTTTAACTCTACAAATATCTAATAATGTAGTTTTAATAAGATATACTATATTTACCCAATATTTTTCTAATGACCAAAAAATCTTTCTAAATGACAACTCAATATGTTTCACATTTTCATAATATTTTTCATCTGATAATGGTTTTGGGGGTATATTATATCCTCAAAAACCATTAAATTCTTTTTAATTCTATGATAAAGATAATCAATTGTCATAAAATATTACATTCCAAAATTACAATATATTTCTTCCATTATATAATTGATAATATGAGTTCTATTCATTGAAAATTTTACATTATTTATGTCCATTAACACTTTATCCTGGTATATTTCCATAGTAAGAATCTTATTTATAGTGAACATTATTGAAACATGAATGATAAAATACTATTTCTTTTTTGCATCAAAAATTAAAATACACGTCCACTATATAAGTTTAAAATCATAAATCAATGGTTAAAGATAGACATAAATATATTTTCATATATTTTTTTGTCTATAAATAATTAACCTCATCATAACATATTTTATTCTTCATATATATCTATGGGTAATAGTTCTAAACTACAAAGACAATAGGCCATCAACAATGGTGGTTACTTAGGCATTGATATGGATTTCTTCCATCTGTCCATAGTCACATTCTGATATTTCATTCATCATTTTGACAACCATGAAATTATCAATTATTTTCCATTGTGTTTAATCAATAGGGTGATGTATGTTTCCATTACAGACATTCTCATCATAATGTTAACTTAACCAGTTTGTATCATTTGAATTCTTAAATAAATTATTTTATTAAAGAATTATTGGATGGAAAAAAAATTCTTTAGTACAAGGATTGAAACTAGTACCTAAGAATAAATTAGTGTTTTATTTTTAATCCATCTTATATTTTGATGTATGGTATAGATTAAATTTTGATAAACTTTCATATTCATCTCTATATAAAAAGATATCATTAGAGACAGAATTTATATTTTTATCCCAGGTATAGTTAGAAACAATATTCTCTTTACCTTATAATTGGAATCTGGAAGTTCATTTCCTTTAGGTAGTATCTTTTTCAAATGTTAGAGAAATCATTATCACTCAACACATTTCATTACATAAATTTATCTAATATAAATTGTTGATAACATTATAAATTTAGTGAAACCTAAAAAAAATTTGAATCTACATATAATCATCCAATAAATTTTTTTGCTGATTGTTTCACTAGATAAATCATTAATTAACTATTAAATATGATTCAATGTCCAATTCCGAATTTTTTTCGAAAACATTATATGTTGAACTTTTTATTATTTCACCATTTCAGAACCATAATGTATAATTATGGATAAAACAATATATAATGAGTTTATCCTTAATTTATTTATTGTTTAACTTCCTCATATTCAATAACTTCATTCATGTAAAGAAAATAAAATATATATTTTCCGGATTCTATTTAAAAATTCTATGAAATCATCAACTCTTTTATTATACTTGTATGTGGATCTTCATAAATTTATCCATTTAAAATTCACTAATTACATGGATCACAATATGAAAATATATAAATTAAAACATATAAATATTTATAAATATATATAAATATATAAATTTCAAATCTAAAAACAAATAATCCAAATAATTAACTATTCATAACTATTTGAGGATAAAAATTATACATTATTAAACTAGTCTTGAGTTATTTTATCATCAATTAATAACATTATATGTAATTTAAATTAAAGAGAACAAACAACCACAAATGTAGTTCATCATACTATCTCATCTTTTATTGCGATGATTTATTTTATCCAATAAAACACATTAACTCTTCAACATTAGTGAATGAAAAAATTATATAAAATATAAATAGTTACTCATTGTTTCACTAAAGAGTGTTTATATTGGACTAATATTGATATACCATACTTCAAAATAATGGATATAATTGGTTATAATGGGTATACCATAACCTACGATCATAAAAATATAAAAATATAAAATAGAAGCTATCATAAACCATCCCACATTTTAAAACTAGAAATTATAATGGAAATACAACCATTTTAAATAATATAAAATATATTATATATATTGAAACATAATATGTACAAAAATGAGTAAAAAATTAACTATATTACAATCAATTGTTCAATCATATATAAACATGAACCAAAACATAATTAACTTTTACAAGTTATAGTAAAAACTAATTCACAATCAAATAATACATATAACAATAACATAATTAAATCATCATTTTAATTTACTATAAATTTCATACAAACAAGTCAATTTATAATGAAAATTTGTATGTAATAGTTAAATAAATTATCATCCTAAATAAAAAAATATAAAAAACTTGGACGTTCATAAGGAGAAATAGATCCTAAATTCTGATTAACTCAATTGATTTTAGTGGAAACAAGATAAATATTTAGGATTTACGAAAAAAAGTGAGAAAACCAAGTTTAAAAAAAGAAGAAAATCTTTAAAGTGTAGCTTCGGTTAATATGAATTGCTGGAGGTTCGTAAATAAAAGATGAAGGATGTAATATTGAGGATAAAAATCATGAAACGTCGATGTAAATAGACTACCATATATTTTATAATGTTAAAGTGGACCATCATGTGCTATCATTGGTCGAGATATAGGGTTTCAAGGGAAAGGAAAATGATTGTTTAAAGGGGATGAGAAAATTGTTTAATAAATTTTAACATTGGTTTTATTGAATCCTAATTTTAAAAAACATTATTGATTTATAAAATTTATTTTTATAAAATAATAAATAAAATTAATAAATAATATCTTTTAACATAATTTTTTTAAATAACTGATAATAATTTCCCCCCAATCACATTCAATGTTGGTTTCTAAAAAACCGACATTTACACTCTAATGTCGAAGGATATATTTCTACTAGTGAATATATTTTTTTCTTGAATATATAAAATAAATTTATAGAATTATAGAACCATAAATATATATTTCCTATTTTAATTTTATGAGATCATGTTAATAAATGGGTTATCGTTCTGGAATACATTCCAAAAAAATCAACGTCATGATATTTTGACTAAAGTATTATATTATGTGTTTTAAAAATTAATTTGTGAACTATGGATGATGGAAATTTATTTTTTAAGACCACAGTAATCATTATTTTATCATTATTATAGATGTTGATTGAAACATATGAATTCAGGGGAGTTATTCCCTACCTATAATTTTTTTGTACAACTTTATTCTTAATATTTTTTTTAGATTTTATTTTATATAAATTTACAAAATGAGATGAAAATTTATGATATATTAAATAAAAATCATATTATTTTTATTTCAATTTAAAAAAAATAGATATATTTTTGAGAGTTTATGTCTTTTATTTGTTTTATTGTTTTATTGTTTTATTGTTTTATTAAATTGAAGTTCCTTATTTAAACAATCATTATTTCAAATTCGTTTTTTTTAATTCATCATTTTATTATTTTCATTTATCATTATTTTAATTCTTATATGGGTTATTTTTTTTAAAATATAAATGTTACTATTAAAATTATTTATGTTTAGGAATTTTGTTATTTTAATTATAGTTTTTCTAATACGTCTCTTGAATAAAACATCCTCTTCAATATTTTTGTACTTAAAATGCTTTTTAGAATTTTTTAACTAGTATTTTAATTTTAAAATATATATTTTTCATTATTTTAAATTATATAATACCAAAAACATGTTGTATAACTTGTGTATTTTTTAAATACATATACATATATATATTTAGAATAATATATATTTTAAATAGCATGTATATATTTCATATAGTATATTTACTTATATATTTATATATTTATATATTTATATATATTATGTTTTAAATATTAATTAATTTTATATCATTTTATTCTACCCTCATGTGCATAACAATGGTAGTACCACCATGCACTTCCTTCATCATCTGAGGATGATTGGTAGCACTATACTAACATTAGGGAGTTCATCCATGTTTTTAGCACCACACATCTTTCTTTATCCTTGATTTTCAGCTTTCTATGACTCATGTATGTCACTATCATTATCCCATCTCATGTACAGTACCTCAACACCACTATCGAACAACTTCCACTGGTACGTGACACTATTTTTGCCTTGTTTTCCTTCTATCCTGCTAGCTCATGATACTTGAACCCACAACACCCTCATATGTGAACATAAGCTTCGATGCTTTGGAGACAACAACCCAAAATCAGAGGTAGATATACATGTTATGGTGAAGATTTATTTTTATCTTACTACACCAACCTATTTGTTTTATAATTTTAGGTGAACTAATGTGGAGAGCCTTTGGTGAAGTTGTTATAAGAAGTGGCCATGAGTCCAATGACACTATCTTTATCCAAAATGAAGCTACCTTGTGACTTATGTAGTTACAAGATGATGTTGTTCTTACCAATTCCATGAGTTTTCAATTGACAAAAAACTTTTTCTTAGAACAACTATGAAGGTAACATTCACGTTATAGTGAAGTATAATTTGCTGTTATCATGAGTTGTATTTTTCTATGTGATCCTGAGTAATAGAGAATCTAGTTCAAGTGAAAATTGTTTTTAATTTCCCTGTTACATATTTATTTATTTATTTTAGGACAACATTAATTAAATTATAGTGTTCTATGGTCCACATACTCACTACATGACATATTTGTTTTTTATAGTAAGTATACTAACAACATAAAAAAGCGGTTTGAGTGGTTAGTTTACCAACTAAACAATATATTTTTTGCAATGTCAACATATTAGCTGCACTAAAATATCATTGCATGACCAATATACATATATTAAGGATGATTTATCATGGTCAATACATCACCTTGATTATTTTTTATAAAATATAAAATTTCCATTTTATTATATTTTATTATTTTTTTGATAGTTTAATTTACTATAAGTTTTTTAATGTTATTATAACAATTATACTGCATTTTAAGATAAATATATGTTATAATTATTATATATGGATCAATTTGATAGAAAAAAATGTGAACATAATTAATTTAATAATTATTATCATATTAATTATTTTATGTTATGTTTTCATATCATTTGAATTATCAAATTATTATAGGATCGTAAAAATGTTAGTGATTATTTTAATTATTTAAAAAATATCATTTATCATAATGATGATATTCAAATAAATTTGATTATTTTTCATATAGGATCAAAAGATCATGATAACTATCTAATTATGAGAATTAGAATTTAAATTACATGTAACAATATTATTAAATGTATTAATTTTCTTCTAGCATTGCATTTTGTTATTAATCTATTAGAAGATCTATCATAATAAAGAATATCATAGAATTGGTGACAAAATATTAGATATTGAAATGAGATTAAAAATGTGATTAAATAAATTTGAAACAGATTATTTACATATGAGATTGAGGATGATGACTACATAAACTCATATAGAAATAATAATATACCATTCATACCAGCGTTGTGAATTATTGAATTTCTTCTATTTCTATTATTCCATTATTTCATTCATAAAGTGCATCATCATTTTGATTATACAATACTAAATTGATTAATTATATTGATCTTCATTGATGTTCCAAATAATATTCTCTACATCATGTCTTAATTTCAATTTTATTTCCATTATTGTATTTATTGTATCTTTTTTTTGAGTTTCTAAAATCAGTTTATTCTTTTTAAATCCAAAATATATTGAACATGTTTATTCCTCTTATCCAATACTATGGTCGGATAGTGACTTATATAAAAAATCCATATGGTTTTTGACTCCTTTAAAAATTTAGTTAGGGTTATATAACCTAGTGAGAAAAAGATACATATGTAAATCAGTTATCACTCTCAATCAAAAGTGAGGGATCTGTAAATAGAATTCTTATATCTGAGTTTAGAATATTAAATTATATACTAATATCTTCGATAACTGAACTTCTATAAAAACATAATGTTATCATTGTTTTATCTTCTACTTTACAATTAACATAGTAAATCAATTTGATGATTATATTGTAATTGATATTTTTTTAAAGAACTATTCACCCCCATCTAGTCCTTAATTTTATATCACTATGAACTAAATATTTATTAGTTTTTAGCCTACATGACTAATTTTTTTTCTTAAAATGTTAACACAAATAATCGCCTAAAATTTGGATTTGTCCAAACATACTCATTTGAATCATTGTAGGGGATATGATCGTCAAGACGAATATGGTGGTTCATAGAAGGGGATGTGACCCACCACAGCCTATAGGGGTGGTGGTTTAGGGTAGGGGATATGGAACCCATGTGTATTTATATAATGGGCTTCCATGAGGGGTATTTGACCCATGGGTGGAAGGGTGCGATTCATTAGGAGTAAACATGGGTTCCCCCACAGGATATGTGTGTTGTTAAGAGACACTCAAATTATTGTCAATGAGTACATGGTATTCATATACATGTTTCCATCCATGACATGGTTCCCTGAAGTGTTTTTTACGACATTTTTATAGATAATATGACACTTATTATAGCAACTATGTTTGGGGTTCTAGGTTTTTGTTAACATAGTGAGACCACAAAAATATTTTTGATCTGATTTCAAATAATTTTGTGGACAAGTTCATTGAATGAGAGTGAATACACACATTATATATGTATATAATAAACATCCATTGATCACAAAAAACACTCATTATTATTAAGGCATGGGGTATTTCTTGATGGGTCTATAGACTCACCCCTACCCATGTGCATGACATGCGTTTATAGGTATGTACGTAGACCTTCCTTTTTTCTCTCAATGAATAGGTATATCATGGGGTTGTACATGTGGTGTGGGTTAAGATGGATATGGAATTAGATCACTTCTTGAGATAGATTATGTGAGTTGGTATAGTGTCTACTATAGTTTATTTTCGGTTATTATTTAGCATGTAATATATAATGAGCTATTTTTTATATACGATGCATGATATATTTATTCATCTAAATATAAAATTTTTTCCTATATTAATGAATCATGTATATATATATTTATGAAATTATATTTGGTAATTTGGGGCCTTCTGGGCTTTTGGTTTTATTCCTACATGTTTTTGCAATGTCCGATAGATAGACTAGTCATGATGAAACTTCAGAACATTAAATAATGACCCATCATAATTATGTTAGATGTTATAGTCTCCCAAAAACTATCATAGGCCTTACATGTTAGTTTTCTATGGCTTACATAGAGGCTTGCCTAAGGTCTCAATGAAACCCCTACTAAGGTACCATAAAGGTATTATTGGACTGGGTATTGGGAACATATATAATGAGTGGGGTGAAAAAACTATTGTTTTCTTTGAAACTATAATTCATACTTCTCTGTAGTGAAATTGCTAAATTTACTATGATAACAATTTATATCATAGAAAGTGTCTATGATTGAACTTGTTTCAATAAATAATATAGAAATTATACATTATTTTTATGATTATCAAAATTTATTATATTTCATATATAGTAACATATATTAGAAGAAACTTTTCATTAAACATAGAATGTGTTATTCATATTACATATATGAAGAATTTAAATCCAAATCGACCGGTGATTTTCAATGAAAGAGACAATTAGTTTTGGAGAGACCACATAGAGGCATATGTAATCATTGTTTGTGTAGAAGACTATCCAGTGGACACTGAAAAATAAAACAAATCAGAGAAAGAATTTTTTAGACTCAAAATAAAGCCTACATTTCAAATCTCATTATATTCTTTCTATAATAATATTATTCAACACTCATAAAAATCATTGCCATAATTTTTTTTTAATCTTATAATAATGATATATGTTTACCTTCATATTCTATACATATTGTTTATTTTTTTTAGAGAAAATATTTTTACTAAACCATAAATGTGGAGTAATATACCTCTTGTGGAGACTTATCTCAATAAATTTCAACAAACAAACTACAAAAATAAAATAAAGATATATATTTTTTCTTTTTATTCTTCCCATTAATTTTAAACCACTACCTAATCACTTTATATAAATTTATACCTATTGATTCATCTTTTAAAGAAATAAAATATTTCAAAAACATAATAAATTTGTATGTTTTAATTTATTTAATTATGGGGGGTTAAAATTAAGGTGTTTTTAAATTATATTAAATTTATAGTAATATATAAAAATATTAAATTGAAGAGGATTAATATATAAAAATACAAGGATTGTTCACTTTAATTTATTCAAACATATATATTTCCTTGTGTGTCTTATTATTGTTAAAAGATGGATATTATATGGTCAAAGGACACTTTTTTATTATTTATTTGAAAAAAATAATAAAATCTTTATGATTTTGATTTAGATTTAAATTTTTTCAATGTTTTTATTATGGATGTTTATTGTTATAGTGACCTTGGTTTCTGGTATGTACCCATTACTTAATGATTTTTATTGTTATAAAGTGTAAGGGTTGAGTTTGGGAGAGTTAGGAGAACTTTGAAAGTGAATTTGAGGCTAAAGGGATGTCACACAGGTGGCACATGGTTTACCTAATCATGCAGAAAAACCATGAAATGTAGTCTTCTTGAGGTAGTAGCTTTGGTATGGTTGGATAACTGTTTGGAATACTATGCAAGGGAAATTCATGCGGGTAGTGACTACTGCCTGGTTAGCGCACAGTTTGCATAACCGTGCAATCAAACTGTGCGCGGAGTCAGAATTAGATCCTTAAAAATAGGATCTCAAAGGTATTTTTCCATAACACCCTCATTTCATACCCAAACTGAACCTACATTGAATTTTTCTTCTCCTACAGCTAAATAAGGTTCTCCCATTGGTCTAAAGGTGATCTGAAGGCTTCCCTTAGTGAATCGAAGTTGGATTCTTGAGGTATGTGATCGTTCTTCATCATTCTTGATCGGTTTATTAGCTCATTGTTGGATCTACTTCTCCTCAACTCTTTTTTTATATCTAAACCCATTATTGGTAGATATAGTGTGGGTGATTATAAATATTATGATATTTGTCTTTTATCTTAGTAGGAGAAGTGATCTAAGGTGGGTTCATAGAGAATCGACTAGGTTTTCTTGTGCGTTCATTTCACAAGGTGGATTTCGTCAAATCCTTCATGGTAGGGGGCTTCCTTCTCAACTCTAATTTTTAGAACTGATCAAATTGATTTCAAATTGAGTTTTTGGTGTTTAATTGACTGTGATTTTGTTTTTGAACACATTTTGAAGAACTTCCTTGACTGATGGTTGTGAAATCTGGAAATAAGCGATTTTGAACGAATTATTTGGTTCTTGGTTTTAAAATGTGAATTTTAAAAAGGGTATTTTATTGGATTTTTGTGACATGATTGGGATTAAATTATTTCAATAAAATGGAATTTTTAATTGAATTTATATGTTCCTTTGATATTGGTAATTCTTTGATTTTACAAAAAAACATCATCTTTATTGAAAAGGTTTATTGTGTAATTGAAAGTATTTGGAATAAATGGTGTTGGTGTCAGTTCATTCTAATCATGCCCTTAAAAATGGATGAGTATCAGTGGGCTACATGGTACGTGACCTAGGATCAGGACCATGTGTCATTGGGATACAAGGTAATGGGACAAGAGACCTCTCATGAGTATAGAACTGTTTAAAAAAGCATGCATGTGTGGGTATGTGGTGAACTATAGAATGTGTATGACAAAATAAAATAAGAATTGGTTTAAGCTTTGATTAGTAATTTTTTTTAGAAAAATATCTTTCTAAAAATTGGTTTCATTAATTTTTTTCATCAGTTTGTTGTAAATGTTTTTTTAAACATGTTTATATTTGGTTACAAATTGTTTTGGTAAATTGTTTTATATAAGATATTTTATATAAATGTGGATACTTTTTTTATCCCAGTGGAAAGAGTAGGGAAGTCATTAGGGAAAACCTACTATGTTTTATACTCACCCCATTTTTGTCACTGTGGTTATTTTTCAAATGATATCTTATGGGATAGGGGTAAAGTTAATATTTCCCACGTTTTTATCACTACCTTGTGATACATGCGCCATTTAGTGATTGTGGAGCTTGGAGCTTGTGGATCATGGAGTCTTGTGGTCTCTTGAGAGTATTATGTTTTTTATCCACTATTTACATTGAAGTTGTTTTAGTTTTACATTGTCGAACTCTTTGATATGGTTTTGAGATATATGAATTTGTTGAGTTGTATTTCATTGATTCGTGAATTATTGAGTGAATGGTTTGGTTATGGTTTGTGTGTTTATTAGTCTATTTCATAATGGGTAAATATTCCGCCACTTTTATTGAAACCCATTGGAATTTATTTCCAACCATTACATTCTTTGAGATGTCGCTTAAGGCCATGTAATGACTCATTCTTCTCTCATGCTAATTGGAATGAGCATGTCAATACAAATTGTATCGGTCCAGTCCTTCCTTTGTGGTAGAAATGGTGTCAATGTGTTTAGTCCATTCCAAATAAGTAGTCATAAATGTTCTTGTTCTTGGATATGGAATTATAATTCCTCTATTCCTTTGGTTGGAATCTTAGATAGGAGTAGGATTTTCGTAACTTGAAATGTATAGTATAAAAAGAAATAGCTAGCCCATTTTGGTTGAACTTCAAGATACCAAGGGTTTGGGTAGATAAGTTTTTTTGATACTCTTATAGAATGTTTTAAATCTCATTGTCGTGGGTTTATCCAAGGAAACTATCATAACATGCATTATAAGGGAATGAATTCCCACTAGGTGTGCCTACATCATTTAGAGTAATGATTCGTGTCGTGAAAAACTTTTTATTTTTGAAAAAGTATGAAATTGTTTTTCAAATGAATGATTTTGAAAAAGGAAATTCTTATAGTATTTCGAAAATGATTTAGTTTTAATAAATGAAGTTGAATTTTTCACAAATTGTTGAAAAAAATTGTTTTTGGAAAATAATGTTGTGATATTTTCTGTGATAGAAGTTTAAATGTTATGCAATCAGTTGCTAGAGATTGAGATTGACGAGGTTTGGTTTTGTTTTAGAAAATGGTACCCAGTACGCATCGTCAAAACCAACTAGAAGATGCTATAGATGATTTTGTTTCATTTGAACCATAGGTGAACCAAGATCTAGTTATGAGTATTATCCATGCTTTTCATGTTGTGGATACGGGGAACCAAAGTAATGATCCAAAGAAAGTGGATCATAGCACCCAATTCATGAAGTAGAACCCACCTAACTTTTGTAGTGATATTGAACCCAAGAAGGTGGAGGTGTGGCTTAGTATGATGAATCAAATCTTCGAGTTCATCGGCACACCGGTGGAGATGAAGGATAAGCTGATGATGTACATACTTGAGGATATTGAATGCCACTAGTGGGATTTAGTGGTGCTGGAGAAATTGGTGAAGGCCTTACATGGGATGATTTTGAGGAATTGGTCCACAAATAATTCTATCCCCATATGTTTAAATTCAAAAAAAAAATAACTGACTTCTTAAGCCTAAAACAATATAGTTTCTCTATCATAGAGTATGTAGAAAAGTTCATGAATTTATTGCGCAGTTCACCAGAAGTTACAGTAAGTGCACCCTTGAAGGCATGCATCTTCAAATTGAGGGTATAGAAAGAGATTTAATAAAAGGTTGTGGTGTTCTATATTACAAATTATATAAATATAGTGAATATAGTAATGTTGGATAACGTGATATCTCATGATCTATGGGGGAGTTATGATGATACCTATAGTGAATGGTGGGAACTCAACCGCTGAAAAGATGTTGAAAAGTGACACCTATTTCCAAGGTGGAAGTGGAAATCCTAATCAGATGGTTGGATTAGTGAACCTTCCCCCAAGAACCAATAGCAAATCAAGTTCTTTTCAATTTGGTTCACTTGACCACATAAAGCAAGAGTGTACGGCACAACCTAGAGCATGTTATAACTTAAAATAGATGGGGAATCTTCGGAGCTATTGTCATAGTCCTCCAAGGTCAGATCCCTTGGACACTTATCAGGTGTTGCAAGCATCGTATGCTTTGATAGGGAAAGGACAATAGAATCAGTCTCATTATCAGAACAGAGTTAACCATGAGGATTCCCAAAATACCATGACTCCTTATCTAGGGAAATCATAGCAAGGAAATAAGGAGAACAGTGTGGCGATGAAGGAATTGTATGGAGCTGATAAAATGATTCTTGATGATTCAGTTGGAATATATATAGTGAGATGTATGATTATTTTTAATTCTACCCTTTTGAAAGTTCTATTAAATACTGGTGCATCAAAATATTTCATTTATTCTCCTGTTGTTGATTTTCTATGTTTAATGTTTGAAATGATGCCTTCGGTTTTAAAACTCCTAACTCCTCTCAGGGAAATTGAAGGTCAATCCTTTGTGTGCAGATCATGTGTTATAACTATTTATGGAGCTGAGATGAAATTGGAATTCTCAATGTTGTACATGGATGTCTATAATGTAATCCTGGGTATAAATTGGTTGAAAATGTTCAGGGCTCACATCGATTGTTATAGGAGAATAGTTAGTTTCATGATTGAGGATGGCATCGAACACATATTTAGTGGAGAGAGGATGGTAAAAAAGGTGAAAAGAGATTTTTGGAACCAATGGTGGAAACAAAATCTTATCAATTAGTGGAACTAAATTAGGCATCAATGTTAGCGGTCAAGTAGATTAGTTTCCTAAATATTGTAGATCAATTTCTAAATGTATTTCCGAAGAATTTCTCAGGCTTACCACATGTAAGGGAAGTGGAGTTTAATATTGATCTCCTTCTAGGGACTAGTCCTATTTCCCTTATTTATTATAGGATGGAACCTATAGAGTTACAAGAATTGAATGTGCATTGGGATGAAATGGAAGGAAAGGTTTTCACTCAGCCTAGTATGTCTCTGTGGGAAGCACGGGTCTTGTTCATGGAGAATGTGTATGTAACACCGCAGTTGTGCATTGTAAATTGTAATATGAAAAAAGTTACAATATAGAACATGTATCCACTTCCACACATTGATGATCTGTTAGATAAACTAAGTGCACCTCAGTGCTTCTCCAAGGTTGACCTGCGACCATGATGTCACCAATTGCGAGTTTGGAAGGAAGATATTCCAAAGACATCTTTCAGAAAAAGATTTTGCCACAATGAATATGTACTTATGCCTTTCGATCTAATGATTTCACTAGTGGTCCTTATGGGTTTGTTGATTTGGATATTTCAATGATTTCTGGATTCTTTTTTTATGGTGTTTGTGGATAACATCTTGGTGTATTCAACAATATGGGTTGACCATGAGGAACACCCCAAAATAGTGTTAAAAATATTTATACATCATTATTTGTATGAAAAATTATCACAGTGTGATTTTTGGTTTCTCGAAGTATGTTTTCCTAACTATGTCATTTTTGAAAAAGAAATTTCTATTGATCCAGAAAAGATAAAGGTTGTTATCTCATAGTAACCACTGAAAAATGTCTTCGATATAGAAAGTTTTCTTGGACTAGCTTACTACTAACGATGATTTTTGTGTGATTTAGCATGACTATATTTTCCAATGATTGACCTGAAAAAGAATACTAATCCATTACAATAGACATAGGAATGCTATAAGTCTTTCTAGGAGTACAAATTTCATCGTACATCGGCACCCATCATGATTTTTCTAGAATCAGGACAGGGGTATGTGGTGTACTGTGATGCTTCATGATCAGGGTTGGGTTGTGTTCTCATGAAAGGAGACCATGTGGTTACTTATGGTTAAATGCAGTTGAGGGTGCATTGGAATAATTACCCAACACATGATTTAGATTTAGCTTTAGTCATCCATTCTTTGAAAACAAGGATACTTTATCCCTTTTGTGATAAAGATACTATGTTCACATACCACAAAAGTTTGATGCACATTTTCCCATAGTGAGATTTGAATTTGAGGAAAATGAGATGGATAGAGTATCTCCAGATGTTTGAATTTGACTTGATGTATACACCAAGAAAAAGAAATAATGTGGTAGATGCATTGAGAATAATGTAATATTCTCATTTAGGGATAGAAGATTCAGATGAATGGATTTTTATGTCGGTCCTAGCCGACGTGCTTGTGGAATGTGAAGACCGAGGTGTCGTTGTCATTTTCTATTACGTCATTCATGTTCTTGATTTGGTAAATATGGTTAAAGAGGTACAATCATGTGATGCTCAATGTCTGGTTATGAGTTGGAAACACAACGGTGGGAGACCATTGAGCTATGAAAACTTTAAGGGAGTTCATATTAATGTTTTAGAGAGCTAATGGTTGTACCTATGGTTTTTTAGAAATGAATCATTCATGCTTACCACCATTTGATGTAGGTTGTACATCAAGGTACAGAAAATATGTATAAGGTGTTAAAGGCACAGTTTTGGTGGATCGGCATCCAAAGGAAGGGTGTTGAGTTCGTCTCGTGGTGCTTAACTTGTTAGGAGGTTAAAGAAGTGAATCACAGACTAGTGGTAACTTTGTTTTATCTAAATATCCTAGTGTGGAAATGGGAGTAGATAGAGATGTATTTTGTTACAGGTCTTCTAAGAATGGTTTGGAAACATGATTCCATATAGGTGATAGTGGATCAACTCACTAAGTTGGCCAATTTCATCCCTATTCATGAAACACATATGGTGGGGGATCTATCAAAAATATATATCCAGGAAGTGTTAAAGAGGAATGGAATACCAGTTTCAATAATCTCAAACATAGATTTCAGGTTCATGTCTCGTGTTTGTAAATCCTTACAGAAATCCATTGGGACTCAGATGACTATGAACATGGTATATCATCCTCAGACAGATGGGTAGTCTGATTGGATGATACAGATGTTATAAGACATGTTTATAGAATGTGTAATGGATATTGGTGGCTCGTTAGAGGAGTATATACCCTTGGTGAATTTCTCATTCAATAACATATATCAGGCCTCGAAACATATGGGTCTATTTGAATCATTGTATAGTGCGTACTTGTTGTTCTCCACTATGTTGTCTGGAAATGGGTGAGACATAACTAGTTGGGTTGAACCTTGTCCAATAAATAATATAGAATATCTAGTTGATTAGAAATATGATGGATACACCTCAGAGTTGTCTAAAATTTTATGCAGATCACCATTGAAGGTTGTTTTTGTTTTCCATGAGTGATCAGGTTTTCTTGAGGATCGCTCCATGACATGGGGATCGTAGATTCAGGAAGCATGGAAAGTTGTCTCTTTGATACATGGGCCCTTTTGAGATATTGAAGACAGTTTTGGATGTGTCATATCATATGGTATTACCACCATGATTCAGTTTGGTGCATAATATGTTCCATGTATATCAGTTGAAAATGTATCATCCTGATCATAACCATGTTATCAGATGGGATCATGTTAACCTAGATTTAGTTTTGTTTTTGATACATATCCTATTATAGATTGTGTATAGGATAGAGAATGTCTTGCCTATAAAAATCATCGGTCTAGTGTGGGTTTTATGGTATTATGATCAGATTTCTGAAGAGACTTGGGAAAGCAAGAGGGAAATTAAAGAGCATTGGCCAGAACTCTTTCAGATCCATGAGGATTTTCAACATTATGAGGATGGAAATACCGATAGTGGGGAGAATTTAGAACCCTTTTGTTTCTATTATGTAACCCTTAATTGAAGATTATTTTTGGTTATAATGTGAAGGGGTGTTGGTTGGGGGAGTCTGATGAACTTTTGAAGTGTTTTGGGGGGATAATGGGAAGTCTCACAGGCGGCACATGGTTAGGAAAACAAGTGAACAATCCATGTGTAGTATTCCTCTTGCCAAAGTAGCTCTAGAATTGTTAGATCATGGTTTGGTTGACCATTTAAGG
This sequence comes from Viscum album, assembly GCA_963277665.1. NCBI lineage: Eukaryota > Viridiplantae > Streptophyta > Magnoliopsida > Santalales > Viscaceae > Viscum > Viscum album. The sequence continues at coordinate 292,878,393 of OY728150.1, read as the reverse complement.
GAAAGTCATACAGTATGTGGCTACCGCATGATTAGTGCACCGTTTTCCTAATAGTGCGGTCTAACCATTCGGAGAGTCAAAATGACTTCCTTATAAATAAGATCTCATTCGGTTTTTCCATACCTCCATTTTTACCCAAACTGGCCCTAACTCCATATTTGGATTCTTCTAAGGCTAAATAAGGTTCTCCCAGTGGTCCTAATTTGATTTTAAATCACCCTTTGGTGAATCAAAGCCAAATTCTAGAGGTATGTGATCGTTCTTCTTCGTTATTTATCACTTTCTTAGATCTACTTAGATATTCTTCTCCTCATATCTTGGTTTCTAAGATATACACTTTTTATGAGTATACATAGGTTTTTTGATGATAAATATGATGATATTTGGCTTCTTTTTTGATATAAGAATATATATAAGGCGGATTCTTAGAGAATTAACCCGGTTTTCTTGTGTGTTCATTACTCATGGAGTTTTTTTGTCAAAACCTTCGAATTAGGAGGATTCTTTTTTCACTCCACATAGTAGAACCAATTTTAATGATTTCAAATTGAATTTGTGGTGTTTAATTTATTGTGATTTTGTTATTGAACACTTGTTGGAAACCTTCTTGAGTGATTGTTGTGAAATATGGAATATTGGGGATTTTGAATGAGTGCTCTGGTACTTGGATTTAAAATGTTGATTTAAAAAGGGAATTTTCCAAGATTGTTTCTACATGATTGGGGTTATATTTTTGCAATAAAAATGAATGTTTTATTGAAATTAAAAGTTTCTTTGAAATTGGGTGCGCTTTTATTTTCAATAAAAGTTCATTTTTATTGAAGCGTTTATTGCAGAAATGGATGTATTTGACAAAAATGATATTGGTGTGAGTTATTTTTTTATAGGAACCTTGATAAGGGAAAAGTACCATTAGTGTAAAATGGGCATGAACCTGAATCAGAGGAATTTTTCATTGGGACACAAGTTAATAGGACAAGAGACTGCTCATGAGTATGGAACTGTAAATCAAATTATGCTTGTGTGGGTGTTTGGTGAACTATGTAATGTGTATGAAAAACGATAATAATTTTTTTTAATGCTTTGATTAGATTTTTTCTAGAAAAATAACTTGCTGGAAATTGGTTTCATTTAGTTTTGTTATCTCATAGTAGTAAATTTTTTTATGAACTTGTTTATATTTGGTTATAAAATATTTTTGGTAAATTGTTTTATATATTCTATTTTATATAAATGTGGCGAACATTTCAATCCATGTGGAGTGAGTAGTAAAGTCATTAGGAAAACCCTACTAGGTTTTATACTCACCCCTACATTGTAACTTTCGTGCTTTTGTAGATGTTATCATCTGGGACATGGGCCAAGGTAACGTATCCCATGGTTTTAGCTCAACCTCGTGACACTTGGGCCATTTGGTGATTGTGGAGATTAGAGCTTATGGATCAGGGAGTATAGTGGTCTCTCAAAAGTCTTCGGTTGTTTATCCACTATATACATGGAAGATGTTTTTGTCTACCCTTGTGGCACAATTTCATATGGTTTTGAGATACACGAAGTTGTTTATTTTTCTTTATTTTATTCATGCATTGCTGAGTGAATGGTTTGGTTATGTTTTTTTGTTTTATCGGTTTGTTTCATAAAGGGTAAATCATCACCTACTTGTGTTGAAACCCTTTGGAATTTTATTCGCGCCTTTGGAATCATGGGGATGTCACTTAAGTCCATGTAATGACACGTTTTTCTATCAAGTTAATGAGAATGAGCGGGTCATTAAAAATGTCTACTCCTCTCACATTTCACAAACCAATAAAGTACACCACTTTTTTGTTATATTAAACATATATATGGAGTTTTCATGAAAGTAAATTAAAAAAATTTGGTTATTTTTACTTAGGATTATATATATTGATGTTATATTCACTGGAAGATGATGTGTTTCATTTTATTTAATAGAAAGAATGCCTAAGGATCTCATAATCCTACCATTGGATTTTTCTATAATAGAAATCTTTATATAGAACCCTTGGTTTTATGAAGAAATGTATAAATTTTAGTGATATTAATATAAAATTATGAGTTCATTGGTAGTCATGTTGATGTGTATATCATCTTGATGCTTGATAGATAAAAGTTTTAATGATATTACATTTTCCAATTTTAATCATTCTTTTACCAATCCCTCATTATCAAAGAGGATCTAGGTCAAGGAACATGGTTTTTTTAGTACTTTTAGATAGATGATATGTAGTGTATGATGTTGCGTATTTTCACTTTGTTGACAATGATGTATTTCGGTATACTTACTAGCAATCGTCAGATTGTATAACTTAGGGATAGATCTTTATACTACCAACCAATGCATTGAATAAATTTTTTATTTTGAATTCATACCTTCTAAAATGTCTACAGTTGTGGATGTTTATGAATTGTAAGTTTATGTGGAGTAAAATAATTTTATATATATCTATATTTTATTTCATTATCTCTTTCGTTACATTAATATATATTTAATTTTTTGGGATTATTAGTTTTATTTGACAATGTTTACTTTTTTATAGATTAAATTCTTTTATTCTGGTACTATATTATAAAATTATGTACTTTGATTGGATTGACTAGATCATATGTTAACAGTTCTAATCAACCTATGATTTTAGTGGGTTGAAAAATTATATGTTTTATTTAGGGCCAGAATTCACCCCAACTTATATTTCTATTTATATATTTTTTGGTAAATCATAACACATAGAATCAACCAATACTTCTCAAAATTACTTTTTATAAAATAATTTTTTGATAGTAATGGTGACTTGTTTATGCTTCCTAATATATTCCACTTTGAAAACTACTTTTCCAAGTATTCATTATTAAAATGAAAATAGATTTGAATGTGATTCATGAAAAAATGTTATGCTTTATTCTAAATCAATTCAATGTTTGCTTTTTTTCTCAAAAAATAACCATTGGTTCATATATTTTTTCTCTATGTTCTTCAAATTTTTCAATTTATCAAAATCATTTAGGCACATGGATTCATCAGGTAATATATATTATACTCTGTTCATGCTATGAAATGTACACTATTAACTCATTCTTATATAATAAATGTACTCTTTTGTAATAAATAAAGAACCCATACTTGTATATTTTATATCCATAATAACTCTAACTGAGTATGCATCTAAATTTATAATAAATGTTCATCATTCATTGTATTAAACTGATACCATATTAAAGGTACTTCGGATTTACCTTCTTATTGGATTCACAATAGTGAGATGTTCCTCCTTCAGATTCCTTTGAAACCCTAGATCCATGAATTTGTCATTAACCAAGTCAATCATCAATTTTTTCAAGTATAAAAATCTTCCAATAATTTTCTAAAATAGAATGGGATTAATAAATATTCCATCATTATGCTTCCAAGGTATGGGTTCAATCATGAATGGAGTTTAAATATGTATGAAGTCATTTTTTCTAATCTCTTTCATCAAAACCCTTGTATATTTTTTCCAATAAATAATATTTTATTCCTCCCTTTTCCTTACTTACACCCTGAGAAAATATATAATCACTACAATCGTTGAAATTTAAAACTCAAAAATCATTAATATTTCAAAATCATCCACTAATTATAGTTTTCTTCCACTAATTAAAATGTCATTAATATAGACTCTTGTCATAAAATTCTCATATTCTAATGATTTCATATTAAATATTTAATTTTAACCTCAAATTTTGAATTTTTGGATACTTTTATAAGAATCCAATCACATGTACTAATATCATGGGGTTTCATTAGAAAATAAAGATCCTTATTTAGATGAAAAAACATTGATTCGTTATTAATGATTTAAAACCCCATTAGTTATCTAATGCAGACCTCCACTTTATGAAAAGTATTTTTTTATATGACCATCATGTCCATGTGATAAACATTGAATACACTTAGTATCCAAATCTACATGAATAGTGGAATTGACTCAAGTCTCACCATCTGTGAAAAACGTATCTTCTATATAAATGTATTCTATTTAAGGATATGCATTACGAAAATACCGTGATATAGTGTGTATCACACTCTTGTTAACTCCATATTATTTACATAACACAATCTTCATTCCAATGATGTTGTGATTATTTGGAACTCTCACAATATTTAATGTATTGTTTTCTATATTTTATCGAACTCCAAATTCATGGACTTGACCTACGATTCATCCTTTATTTCTTTCTCACAAAATATCGATTCCACTAATGATAAAAAGGTAATGTGATGAACTCTTATCATTCTATGGGTTTTTTTGAGTATATTTGTATCTTAAAATATTTCATTCATCAATATCATCTATTCATTTCCTACATTGATTTACTGATTGAAAGTCATTAATAACCCCTCATTTCTCTATTTTGAAATCAAAATCATCATTATGTTATGGATTATATAGGCATTATAATTTTAAATTACACCATATTAGACATTATAAATTTAATTTAAATATGAATTCCTATATTTATTCATATATTTATCTTTAACATACATGAAATAATTACTTTCGAAAATGTTATTTAGTTTCATGTGTAATGTTTATAGGATATACCCTTGGCTCAACATCCAATGAATACTTCTTCTTTATCTACATCATAATATGTTTCTTTATTTCCCTTTTAATTTTTAATGTTATACTTTCTTTCATACACAATAAAGTGATCATGTTTTGGAATCCTTCCATGACACATCTCGTATGGGGTTCTCATCTCATTCAGACTTAATATAGCCTAATTCTGTTTATAGGAATCCACATTTATCACATCCATAAAATAATTCATTGACATACCACACTCAATGGGTATAATTTTATCCAAGTCATTCACTAAGAAATTTTATCTTTCCATAAAACCATTTATTTGAAATTCCTCCACCAATTAAATATCAAATTAATTTCCATGATTATATAAATAAAATTATACCTCTAAGGAAGTAGGATTTGTGGCATTATCCAATTGTTAAATATTGACCTATCTTTTTTATATGTTTTGAACTCCCCTTAAAAACCAATTGATTCATTAAATCACCACATTCATGGATTTGATATCAATAATTAATCCCATACATCTTTAATCATTAGTAAAAAATAAAATGTACCTTTAACCTCATGTCTAATGATGAGTCATTGGATTTCAGATGACTGTATAAATAAATTCCATAAAATTTTATATATTCTTACACATTAATTAATAATAATTTCTCACCATATTCCTATATATAAAAGTATCACATGTCTTCTCCATAAGAAAATTCATATTTTTAATATCATTCAAAACACTATGATTTGAAATATTTACCCTGATTATTTTATTTTTATGAAAACTTTTCTTAGGGTATAATTTATTCTTCACATACTAAATTAAGAGAAAAATTTTATCCATAAAATCAACATGATATAGAATTATATTAAATATTGTTTTTCTTACAATTTCCATACATTCTTTTGAGAAGATAAACCTTCTGGTTGAATATAACATTGATTCTAGAGTTTTATAACCAAAATACACTCAAGAGGTTGTATTGATTTTGATCCATATATAGAACCTCTATATTATTCAATTTATCTCAAGTAAGACTTATTTTTATACTTCCTCTAATATTCAGGGAACAATTATTACCAAATAAAATTTTACCAACAAAATAACCTTCTATATTCTTCAAACAAATTATGCTTAAAATTATATGAGATGAACATCCTTTTTATGTATTATATTTATCACAGTTAATCAAAGAATTTTAAGTAATTTTGGATAAATATTCCTTCTATTTAATCTTATTTTACATCAATTAGATTCCCAAAATATTTTTGATATATTATTGTCCCTGGAAATTAGTTTCAACAGTAGTGTATTAATCCTTATCTTCATCCAATAGGGAAAAACTTTTCCTACCAGAATATATTTTAGGTAACACCCCAACCCCAGAATCCCAAAGTCAATGTCATTCTTTATTACATTGCACAAATAGAAAGAACACAATCAAAGGAGACTGATCGATTTAGATGTATTGGAAGACTAGATTATATACATTATACCAATATTAAATTAGCAAATAGAAAATAAAACATGGTACATATAAAATGAGATGAAAAACACCCTTGAAATCTTATTTAATTATTTATTATTCATAACTTGGGGAAAAGAAAAAAATAAAGGCTAAGTCCAAATTCCCATTAAGGGTTAAATATAGATTAATATATCATGAACTAATAACTAATAATCAATATAGAAAGGTAATAGTTGTACACACATTCTATTGAAGATCGTGTATAATGATTTTAAGCATGTTATTAAAATATACCATGACCATGTTAATATTTATAATATAATATATGATATTTTTATTATTTTTTATTCATTTTTGAATAATATTTCATTATTCACACTCTTTTTGGTGTTAATTTCCGAGTTTTTCAATAATATTTTGACATTTTTTTCATTTTTTTCTTACAACGTGTAGGATTTCATCCTTTCTAGAATTTAAATCATGATTTATATTTCATACATATTGTTTATATATTTATTTATATTAATCCATAATATTTTCTTATTGTAGATGAAATTAACCATTCATGGACATGGAAGGTAGTACGTACATATGAACACTTGTTCCATATTTTTATCACATTAAAATAAAGAAAATGATATATATATATATATTATAATTTAAATAATATTTTTTTTTATGTTTACCATATTTTAATTAAAAACATCTTTAATACATTCCATTTAATGTTTTAATGAATCACATCACTTTTAAGAGGTTGTAGTCCACACATCCACAATCAGTGATATTATATACCCAAAAAATTGAATTCATGAAGGTATGTGTTTTATAATAATTTAAATAATTTAAATAAATTATAAATATAAGATATATCATTCATGAAATATATTTGCATCATTATTACCAACTTTAAAAGTGGTAATGGAAGAACGAAGGACTTCATTTTTTTAGAATATATTCTATTGTACACATGAAAGATGATTATGTACCCCTTTAGATAAAAGTGTGTCTAAGTATAGTTAATACCCATTAAATAACAAAATAAAAGTTTTTAAGGATAATTAAGTCTTAATATAATCATTATATAAAAATAAATTCGGGTTTTAAATAAATAAATAAATAAAATTTCTCATTTATGAATGTTACCTCTTATTTGGGGAACTCCTTTTGGTTTGTACAAAAAAAACATCATTAGATTGATTTATAAAAACATTTAGGCATATAGGATGAGGATACGTAAGATATGTAGATACATGGGTTGGTATTAGATGATTAAAATGGATTTATATGTGGGAATAAGTGAGTGGCGTGGGCGAGATCCATTTCATACTGGCAGAGGAGTGACATTTATGAAAATATAAAAAGGTAAACTGTATGGGGATGTATTCCTCATATAATGTGCCTCAAATTATGATACAAATTCCATTAAAGAAAATATATGGTCTAAATATGTCCAAAAATATTTTTTAAACAACTTTTAAGGTAATTGTTTCACTTAAGACTAATGATTAACCATTAAGTTAAGTAATTTTCACCTTAATCAGAGTAATTACTTTTAATTACAGTTAATAAAAATTTTGAAAAAAAACTAAGTTTACCATGTTATAAATTATATATTATTATATTTAAAATTATGGTAACCATTATTTCATTTTATAATCTCATTGGTGGTAGAATTTAATTTAAAATTAATCCCGCAAATGGGATTGGAAAGGGGATTTCTAAAGTGAAATTGTTCAAAAGTTCCCTGCATTTTTATATCTAAATTGAACATGAAATGATTAAATTGACATAAAATTTATCATTATATGTACCTATTATCTAATAATACACTAAAAACATATTAAAATATAATTTTACACTATAAATTGTTTAGATAAATATCAATTTTTCAATTAAAATTCATTATTTTTCACTATTCATCGAAAAATAAAAATTTCACAGAAAAAATAAAACAATTTACCATAAGATACATTTTTAATTCCCAATTAAAAAATTTAGTTTATTTTTCATATAAAATTAAGAAAGTTTTAAAATTTTAGTTTTAAAAATATTTCACCATTAAAATGTGACAAAACTACCATTAAAAGAATATAACTTCTTATTCATAAAATTAAATTTTTTATTTTTTATTCCTATAAAAAAGTATTGGATGAATATACAGAATAATTTATTGAATATATAATCTACATATATTTTAATAATATATTTAACTAATATAGATTAATTTAATTGATTTTTATAAACATCCTTTGGGTGTATAAAATAGTTTTTTATAAAAAACATTTCCTTTATATTTAATTGGTTTTTATTTTCATTTTTAATTAATTTATATTAAATGAATTGAATATATATTTGTGTAAACCATATATTTTCATAATTTATTAAATCTTATTCATAACTACTACATTAGTGGCTAGGAGTTAATTTTCATTTCAAATAATAATATAAATAGGATTCGGTAAAACTTGGTCTTGTGTATAATATATTACATTGAAGAAAGTAGTTGTGTGTAGTGAAATATATATTAAGGTTTTCACATAGATATATCTAATCATAGTGTAGTCTAGAAACTAATATAATATCAATTTTATGTATAACATAACTTTAACTTAGTGTTTCACATAAATCAATATTGCAATAAAATTCAATTCATTCCAAACAGAAATTATTTTAAAGTCTTGGGGTGTTACATTTTCTCCATACTTAATAAATTTCATCCTCGTAATTAAAACGTGATCTCAAAAATTGAGGTACTGATATTTTAAAATACTTTTATTGAAAAAACCACAATTTAAATAGGGTTAATATCACATCTTATTAGTAATTGGGAAATTAAAATTTTAATTTCAACAAAAAGAAAACTACGCTTTAAAAAAGGAGAACAATAGTGAGAACATGGACATGAAATAGAAATATAAAGTTTATTTTATAATAGAGATTTTTATAGAACATTTATAAAAATAAAATAGGGGATCTAAATATTATTTAAGGACCACAATACAATTAACCACATAGGTTTAAAAAGTTCATTTATATCATTAAATATGATTATAATATGACAACATTTTCTTCAAAAACATTTTCATAGGTTTGAGTAATTGTTTAACTCTATAAGAGTGTAAGTAAGTATAAATTTCTATAAAAAATCATATCATTTGGTAGTTCCTTGAATCATTTCTACATCATTTAATAACAAAGGTTTCATCATATGGTGAAGTAATATATTTTCCACTTAAAACATACCCAATTATCAACATAAACCACTTCATTAATTGTTATTATTTCAAAAATATTATTATAAAACACTTAGAAGGAGGGTCACTGAATTTAAAAAATTAACTTATCATTATCCTTCAATGAACATTAAATATATATGGAACCATCACTTACCAAACATGTGAAAACCTTCATAATTTATTCAATTAAAACATGGTAATAACATGAATTAAAATAAAAACTTATTGAAAACATGCATGATTCCATATTATATAAAGAAAACGTAGAATATTAGACATAATACATAAATCTAAAAATTTTGTAAACTCCATAAATTATTTAATAATCATATTTGTCAAAAAATAATTAATCATCTCCAAGTTCTTCAGTACTTATCAATTATACATTATCTAAATCAATCATTTATCCCAACATTTTTATCCCTACATAAAGAAAATATTGAGGGTTATATTTCCCTCAATAATGTGTATTCCAAGATGAATGATTTTCGATTAAATCATTTTTCTTATTCATAATTATCATTCAATACATGTTTTAAGAACTTAATGATAAATTAATGCAGTAAAATCCTTATACATTCCATAATACTCGTAAATAGGATATCATTAATATAATTCTTTTACAACATTACTCAATGATCCAAATATATGAGCACATTAAGAGTTCATCATCAGTTTTATCGACAACATAATCATGATCTTGATCTGTTGGTTTCTTCTGTGGTATATTCCCTTGATTAATTGGGAGTTTCTATAAATAATTCCCCATTTCTATATAGTTTAGTCATTGTATATCATTGATTGTTTTATTACCCATGTATTATTTATCATGGTGGACCTTATCTCCACAATTATAACAAAACCACATTCCCTTATAGTATGTACAGAGGTGTATCTTTTTATAGATATCACATATGGAAAAAAATTTATTTTATTTCTTCCCTTGGTCCATATTTTTCTCTATAAAAATCTTATTTTATTTTATTTCTTTGATTCTATAGGTATTGGAGAGTTATTTATTGATATTGATATAATATAAAAATATTTCATTATATGAAGAAAAGGTCTGATAAACCATCTCCCTTAGGATATATGGCTTATGAACTTTGAAGAAATGGTTGATCTTGCACTTTTTGTTGTGTATGTACTATGTGTCTATCTATTCTTAATTTTTATTATTCAAGATTAATGTCCACCATTCATCTAAATCATATCTAAGACAATGAACAGCAAGTGTAACCTTTTCAATTTCACCACATCCTAATGCAACAAATATATTCTCTGAATACTTTATCCATTTATTACATAGAATTAGATCAGTAGTCCCACAAAATGATGGGGGACTATGTTTATAAAGTGACCCAACATCTAAAAATATCACCGTGGAATGGGTTCCTCTATCTAGGAAAGGTAATTTGTCATAATTTATCTTCCCTAGAAAACCTCAAAAAATGGAGATTTAGAAAGAATAAATAGGACCTTGCAAGAAATTACTATATCCATGATTAGTGAATATGAGTTACCTATTTATTTTTGGGAAAAAGTTGTAAACACAGCATGTTATATTATTAATAGAGTGTTTATTATACCCATTCTTAAAATAACACCATATGAGTTATGGAACAATAGAATACCCAAGGTAAACTACATCAATGTATTTGGTTGAATGGTCTATATCCTAAATACTGAAGACAATCTTGAAAAATATGCATCCAGGAGTGATGAAGGAATATTTCTAGGATATTCAATATCTAGTAAATCCTATAGTGTTTTAAAAAAAAGAACTAAATTTTTAGAGGATTCTGTATACGTCATGTTTGATGAGATAGATCACCTTGATCTTAAGACATCTCTAGAAAATCATGAGGATGACATGACAAATCAAGACATTAATTCTAAACCTACTACCCATCTTGCAAAGGAATCTATAAAAACATCCAATTATTAAAATTATCTAAATTGAAGTCATAATGAACTAAAACCAAGTGATGAACCTGAAAAAACATTCCCTACCTTTCCTACACCAACTAGAACCTTTAAAACCATCCTTTAGATACTGTAGTTGGATATTTAGAAAAAAGAACCCAAACTAGAGCTTCTCTTAGAAATCTGGTTCAACATCAATCTTTTTTGTCACAACATGAACCTAAAAACATCAATGATGATATCAATAATGAATTTTGGGTGATGTCCATGATACAAGAACATAATCAGTTTGAAATGAACAAAGTTTGGAAACTTTTTTGTAGACCCAAACACATTTTTAACATAGGCACTAAGTGTGTGTTTAGAAATAATGTAGATGAAGTTGGTAACATAGTTAGAAACAAAGATATATTTGTTGCAAAAGTCTATACTCAAGAAGAAGGAATTGTGTATCAGAGGACCTTTACACCAATAGCTAGACTTGAATCCATTTGAATTTTTCTTGTATATGCAGCACATTTAAATTTCAAACTACACCAAATGGATGTCAAGAGTGCATTCCTCAATGGGTATATAACTGAATATGTTTTTATTGAAAAACCCCCTAGTTTCACAAATCCTCACTTATAAAATTAGGTTTTTAAATTATCAAAAGCTTTGTATGGTTTAAAACACGCTCCAAGATCTTGGTATGAGAGATTAAGTATTTTTATTATTTTCAAGGGTTTTGCAAATGGTATATATGATCATACTCTTTTATAAAAATAATTTCCACTGATGTTTTAGTAGTTAAAATTTATTTAAATGATATTATTTTGGGATATTCAAAAAATTATTTATGTATTGAGTTTTCTAAAATGATGCAAAATGAATTTGAAATGAGTTTATTGGGTGAACTAAAATTATTTCTTGGATTTTAAATCATTCATAATAAAGATGGTATTATTTTAAATAACTGAAAATACACTAATAAACTTCTAAAACATTTTTTCATAGATAGAAGTAAAAGTAGTGATCCTCCATTGAGTACTACTTATAAGTTGGATGTTAATAAAAATGGAAAATATGATGATCAAACCACTTATAGAGTAAGTATTAGAAGTTTACTCTACATAACTACTAGCCAAACCTGATATTATGTAATATCCCTGAATTTTGGTATAATTTTTTTTATATGGAATTTTTTCGAGATCGCGAAATCTTATGGTGCATAATTCTGAGGCCAAAAGTGCCCAGAATGATCCGTAAAAGGTTGTTACGTTTACAGTAGTGTGTGTGAGTGGTTTTACTAAAAAAGAAAAATAACTCTTAAACGGTTTCCCAGATCAGAAATTTGAGGGCACAGTTGGGTTCAGGATGGTGGGTTTAACCTAGGTGAGACTTAATTTTAGTCGGCACATGCCTCCAGTGAGAAAACCCGAAAATGAAACAATCGTAAATAATATTATTAAATAAAATTATTTTATTTTACAAATTTTTATAACTCACGAATGTTGAATTGGATTAAATATATGTGATGACTGCTAAACTCGTGAGGGTATGTTTTCCTTAGAAAGATCCTAACATTGACAGTGCGGGCCAACAGTGGGATTTAGGTTTGAGTCGTATATAAAATAATTAAGTAACAACTATTTTATATTTAAATTCTATAACTTCTAAACCATAACTCGGATGGAAAATATAAGAGTACCATTGGATTTGTGGGGATATTTTTTCCTTAACTGGAGCCTAACCTCAACTGGCGCGGGTTGAGGGTGACTGTTACCAATTTTTTATATCTTTTTAAGGTTCGCTCGGTAAACACACAGGTGGTGTTTTCTATCTTTTGAAATAGTGCTTGAATTAAAAACACGAGGGAACTATTGAATATAAAATGATGGGATTCGCCTAGAAATGACTTAACTTCAGCTGGTGAGGGCCAAGTGGAAAAGTTAATTTTTGAACTTTTCGGGAAAAATAATAAAATTATTTAAAACGCATTATTTTATTATTTTTTATCCATTTCATGGAAGATAGCAACGCTACGTGGAAGCAACGATGCGATGATGAGGCACATTAATGAAAAACATGGATGACATGTATGTTGAAATGTAATAGAGAATTAAATGGTTCAAAATAGCGATGTTGTTTCATAAATGAAACAACGTAACGACGTGATGTAACATCGTTATTGAAATTTTTTAGTGTGGTTATATAAATATTTCGACATGCCATGAAAAATAAGAAGGAAGTATTTGGAGGATTCTTGGGTGATCCTATGATGCACTTCCACCATAGAAAAAAATGACGAATGCTGAAAAACACCTTTCAAATTTCATAACCAGGAAGTGTCGTCAATGCCATAAACCCTTGAGTAAAAACATATGGTAGTGAACATCATAAAATGTAGGGGTTTATGTGCTTTGATGTTCCCTCTCTTCTCGTTCTGAAAAAATATAACAAATATGGACCAACCAACTAATAGGTTGATCCACGTCTCATCTAATCATGGAGATTATTCTTGCATGGGACATAAATTTGGGGATTACTCTTCCTTTAGATTATTAATAATTTTTTCTTCTGTTTAAAATGCTAATTGGGAGTGCGCAGGCCGAAACCAACAAGTCTTGGACCCTCTGCAAAACTTTTCATTGATGCGATCTTCATGGTGTAACAATGAACGTGGCGACAAGGAGTTTTTGTGGTACGCTAAATGAAGGTGGAGTCCACAGAGGCCCATAGGTGTAGATGACACCAATAACGGAGCATCGGAGCACATATGGTGGCCCACAAAAAGAATCGTTGGCATGCCATGCTGGCGGCGGCCCACGGTGGTTGTAGGAGGCATGTGGCAACCGGTTGCTGGTGGTGTGGAGGCGGCGCTCCATCACGTGTTGTGACATCTAGAGATGGCTAACCCGAGCCGGCGGTGTGGGAGAAGGTCAGCGCCTGCAGGCACCACCGGTGGCAGTAACTATGGCTAGTGGGCCTGGGCATGAAGGGGGGAGGGGTCGCATTGTGCCACGCCACGTCAGCCAGGATCGGTCAGCCACCTAGCCAAACCCGACCAAAAGAAACAGCCTCACATCTGCAGGGTAGCTAATGCGGTCCTTCTTCAGGTAGACTGGGCTGAATGCGGGCTGGCCGAATGGGCCGAACATGAAGGCCAGTGCGGGTGGGCCAAGCACAACTCATTGAGCTGGGTCAACCGTGGCCCAAGGCTGCTAAATAGTCTATTCGGCCCTGACAAGCCGGACCTAGGTGCGGTCATGTAGACCCTGAGACCCGTTGTGTCGGGCCGACCTGACCGAGTCGGACCGGGTCCATACCCAAATGACCCTCAAATAAAGAAACACCCATAACTGATGAAATGGGTGTCTGTCTAACACACCATCAGTGGAATTGGGACCCCTTTTGGAAAGAGGTCCCTTTGGCATATTCTGGAAGGCCTCGCCCAGCTATGCGAGACCGAGGTGTGATCGCCCACAATTCACAAAAATGGGTGTAACTAGTAAACCAAGCATCTGATCGATGCTTCATATGTGGAATAAGGACCCTTGTGATAAGGCATTTAATTGAAGATACTCTATGTGAGTTTTAATAGAAATTTATTAGTTACCTAATATTGATCAGACTTAAATCCAAGTGGGCCCTTTTTGCAAAAGTGTTCATATCTCATAGACCAGGCATCCTAATCGATGCACAGTCTATCACATTGGGACCCCTATGATGGGGAGGTCCCTTGGGAATGATTTTTTGGGGTACATCGTAACGGATTAAATATGACTGATGGTTTGAGTAGTAGAGACTTCTGGATATTAGGTGTAATTCGTGTGGGAATCCAGTGGCTAGCTGTGAAATAGAAAGAAGAGCGACCAATATAGGTCAGTATCAGAAACACCATAGTGGGATGATCTAGTTATACAACTAGTAATCCCTACCTCTGTACGAGTTACCAATATAGTTCAGCACTAGTGACCAATATTGGTCTGCACCAGCAACCAATATGGTTAGCACCAGGGACTAATATGGGTCATCACTAGAAACCAATAGGGGTCAGCACTAGGGACCTATATAGGTCATCATCTAGAAACCAATACGGTCAGCATACATTGACCTATAGATGTAAGCAGTAGATTTACTACTATAATGCTCTGACCCTAGTTACCCAGAGTTGGTGGATTATTACATAACATCATCATGATCACAAAAGATCACGTATCGAAAGACCTATTGGTTTAGTATCCTTACAAGTACTAGATACATTCATAAGGTTTACATTACATCATAAAATAGAAAACTACAACATCATTTTTTCCATAGACAACACTGAGATCGCATAGACTATCCCTGTAGGTCAATCATAATATACTTCTTCACATCCTGGTAGAAAATAAAACATAGAAATGGGTGAGGTCAAATGCTCAATATGGATAACAATATAGTGGAAAGTTTCATAAATAAGAATAAACATTTAAGGCAATGTATAAAACTAAAACAAAAGCCTTTTCAACAGAAACTTCATCATAATATGGAAACTATAAATCAAAATAATTACATTTACTTACACACATGGATATTATACTAGTCAAATAATCACATGCAATATCAACAGCCACTTTCATAATTATGGAATGCATAATCCCAGACTTTGATAGCCACGTACTCAAGGCCTTATGCCAAGACTACAAATAAGATTTTTTTAAGGCCTTGTGCCAAGACATTTTTTGTCTCATGAGACCCACCGATGCATCAAATAGCTATAGAGGAATCCACCCATCACTTACTACATCCAATTCATTCCTCAAATAAATATTTTGAAACATTAAACAAACATTCATACTAAAACTATCATACGAAATGTCATTAATTTATCCACAAACCATGAAAGGTATAAAAATAGCACATCCATAGTCAAACATAACTCATTCAACACAATATGGAAGATTTTATTGTAACATATTAGCCTAAATCGAGAATAATGAAGTATATTGACATAGATGAAAATAATCATCAAAACTATTTTAGAGAAATATCCCCCTTTTTCTTGAAATTATTTAAAAGTCAGACTATTTTTCAAGAGGTCGTTTAAAAATTGATTTTCTAATCAATGTTTCCCATAACACTTTGGAACATTTAAAAGGAATATTAATTTTAAAACATTAATTTACATGTAAATAAATCATTAAAACTATTTTTAAAACATCGACATTAATGAGAATGATTTAGAAGAATTAATTTTTAAAACATTTAAAATGATATTTAAGTTAGAGTTCCTAACCAAATGCGAGATGCTTGAATACAAATAATTGAGTTAATAAAAAAATTATAATATCTTTAGAATAAATTATTTCATGATATACTATGTCAAAGGACAGTATATACAATATATAAAATTGAATTGGGGCATAACAACAAAGAAGTCTCAAAGGAATGTAAATTGAGATGAAATCCCTTATAAAGATAGTATCCTCTTGTAAAGAATAAATAAATGACATAATTATGTGTGAAAAATATAAATACACTCAATATGATTGGATATTCTATGTAAATAAATCATAGGACATTCACACATATTCTTATAAAAACAACATCAATGACTTGGTTGTTTAACTCAATGAATGGAGATTGAGTTAAGATCAAGTTTATATCAATGACTTGGTTGTTTAACTCAATGAATGGAGATTGAGTTAAGATCAAGTTTATATCAATGACTTGAGAAATTATCAATGCAGTGATTATGTGTATAAAACATATATCCACACAATGGGTAGTTGAAATTACTACATAAATAATAAATAGTTATTCCACTCATAATCTTGGAGTAAAATAATCAATTAAGTTTGCATAAAACCCACTGAGTGGAAATTGAAATTTGAAATTCCCTTACAGATTTAGTAACTTATGAATCCTATATCACATGAAAGAAGGATCATACAATGAGGATGTAAATACCCATAAATTAATGTATATTACACCAAGAATACAATCATGGACAATACATAGTCCACACAAATGGAAATAGTGTCCAATATAGCATGAATCCCACGGGTATAAATGTGAGATGAAAACCCCTAACTTCATTGTAATCAATCGAGTCATATGGCCAAAAGATAATAACCACCAAATGAATCATAAAATACCATTAATATAAATATAATCATGATAATATATATCAAATGGTGGTATACAATACACCACATCCAATAAATAAGTGGCGAACAATGAAAATCTCACAGAATTAAAAGTGAGAAAAGAAACCCCTTACATTGTACTTTTCCTTGGTAGATGGTAGGTTAACCACCTTTATAATGGTTAAATAATAGTTATAAAATTATAAAATAATCATATACATTAATATGATATCATATATGATATTTTAATATTTCTTTGTTAATAATAATTTAGTATTATCGTCATTTTGGGTGTTAACTGATTCGTTTTCCTTTATATGATTCGTTTCGTAAGTAGTGTTTGTTCTAAATAGGATGTACCTTATTCATATTAAGAATTATATTAAGTCTTTAAAAATTATTTTTAATCATCTAATGAAAATTATTCTTGAATGGATACGATGGGGAATGGATCTCATCGCGTTAGTGGAGACGATAATCCGTACATACGCAGTAGCGACAATATCATTTTTTTGATATTAAAATAATATAAAATTGGATGGTATATCATATATAAAGAATCATTATAATGTTATATTTTTTATTTACATCAATTAAACATCATTATTATACCCATCTATATAATAATGTATTGAATAACAATTACACCACGACGTGGAGACGGTAAGCCGTATGTACGCACATATGGTGACATGTCATTCAAGGGATGGATATAATAATGAATATGGTTGTACCTTATTTATAATAACCCCAAAGTATATAAAAGATACCAAAGTTATTATTTTAGGATGGAAATAGAAAAGAATGAATATGTTGAAGAAGAAAGGAACTTGAAAGAGGTGATGAAATTTTTACCTCTTCTTCGAGTTATTCCATTTGATTTGATCAAAAGGGATCTTAGGTTGGATTTCTGACTAAAGTAATTACTCTTGGATGAAGGAAGGACTGTTGGGAGGGTATCTAGACAGGGTTTGGCCGATCCAAATGGATTTGAAATTGTGAATTAGAGAGAATGGGGAGTGCCCTTTTATAGGTGGAGTGAGGGGTACCTTAGGAAAAGCTAGAAATATTATTTTATAATAAAATCATTTTCGGTTTCCAATGGCTAGAAAGTGGATTATTTAAAGGATAATGTGGGGATAGGTCGAAAACCACTCAACCAATAGGTTTTAGAAAGGTTTCAGTGACTATATTAACCTTATCTTATATATTTAACACTTAGTTAAATAGTTTGACATTTACAATGTATCGTTGTATTTTTATATTTTATGGTTAATAAATAAACTATATACTTAAAAGAGAACCCAAGGTGGTTCATTAATGAAACACCTATCATTATATAAGTATTTTTTCCGAACCATTGATTTTTAGGAATAGAATATCAATTAATAATATAATATTTGTTTTAAAAACTCTTTTATGACAATTTTGACACTATTTGGTATTTTGTTTTTTCTAAATTCATAACAGCATTATTACTTCAAAATAAATTTATCTAACCAACTATAATATGTCATATTAACCTATAAAATTAGTGCAATTCATAAAATGTCTCAAATTACATTTATTTGGATATTTATTACATCAATTATTCTAATGATTCCTAAATTAGTAAATTACTAAATCATCATTGTGACAAAAATAAATTAAATTATTTAATGTCTAAAAAATATAAATAAAATACCATTATATAGGAAATATTTTTATATTTCTATATAGTATATATAGTTGAATTTATCTTATGTGTAACCATATATTAAAAATGGTTTAGTTATTAAACATTGAATTTAGCACTTCTAACTCTTATTGGAATTAAATAATAATAAATGTCCTAATCATATCCAAGTTGACCGAAGAGGTTCATATTTTATTCCTAAGGTTTTTTTTGGTTGAATTATACTTATCCAATGGAATTATGACACATGTTAGGGTAATAATAATATCATTTTTACCTTTAATTATTCTATTTACTTTTAAACGTGGTAAATAAAAGTTAAAATTTACTATTCAGCAAAAAATATTTTTATCTTATTGAACAACATTTTACTACTTGATATTAACCTTGTCTCTCGTAATTTTGAAATTCAACTCACAGAAGTGGTAAAATTATGTTTTATGTAAATTTTCAAGTGCTCTTAGGAGGGGAGTAAAAGACGGTGAAAAGTTCAATAAAATTTTATATATCTAATATTATTACAAAATGACTCCAATGAATTACATTGAACATAAATAGGTATTATGTATCTATTTTGATCTAGAATAAATTTAAATAAAATAACTAATTATTTAAATAAAAATTCGATTTTAAACTATAACTCTGTGTTTTTCACTATTCATCAAAAATTGAAAGTTTTCATAAAAATACCAAAAAATCCCCCTAAGATAATTTTGATATTCCGAATCCAAAAATGTAGTACATTTTAAAAGATAAAATTTATAAAATTTCAAAAAGTGGGTATTACTATTCATAACTACTACATTGATTGGTCGCGGTGTGTTAGAATCTCAAAGTTGAGTACAATGCAAGCTATTACGTTATTCAAAGGGAAACATATCTTGGAAGCTTGGGGTGTTACATTCTTCCCCCATTTTAGAAATTGAAACCTCGCAATTTTTAAAATTGGGCTTGGGAACATAATTAAAAGTCCCACATTTCAAATAAGTCAATAAAACTATCACTTTAAATGAAAGAAAGAGAAGTACAAAGGTCAACAGAGATAACCAATACTAGGATTCCATATAAGAAAACATGGATATAGAAGGTAAACTAATTGTCAAGTTCTGATGGAGAGGGATAGAAAACATGATCCAGAGAAAGTTAACAAAAAGAAAACCATAAAAATGTGATGGGATAAACAGTCATTAGATTCCCAATAGGAATGTTAAATGGATAATGTTTTTTTTAAGATACATTTCATAGAGGAAAAATTTATTTATGAAATTGACTAAGAACATAAAGTGATATACTTACTTTTTAATTATAGTTTCATTATTTAATAAATTTCAACCACTAACACATTTTTTTCAAACTGTGAGTATTCAAGATGTCATGGTCACACAGGAAGAGCTATAATCATCTTCTATAGAATAACATGATCCAAAAAGGATAAAATATATATTTACCTTTTCCTTAGAGATTAATAAAATCCAAAACGGTTAGTACAATATTATATGATCCCCCAAAAGGATATTCCTTTAGAGAAAGAAACATTAATATTAATTTCTAAAATTAAACCAATAATACCCAAAGTTAAATAAATACCATTAAATAAACAATGGTCCTTAAACTCCTTCAATATAATCCAAACTAATATTGAATCCCAAAACTTAGAAGAATTTGGTTATGTAGTCTTCCACGTTAAATTGTATCTCCAAATGACATCAACAAATCTTAAAGTCACATACTTAAATGTAATTAACCTATCACAAATTCACTATTATAGGTTAATAATTTCTATAAATAACCCAAATCTCTATAAATCCACAATAAAAACATATATAAAAATCCACCCTTACTCCTCAAATGAAATCTCTTAGTATTCTATTTTCCAAAGGCATATAGTGTTCCCAATAGAGCGAACGTATTCCAAAATAACATTTATCACTTAATCACCAAATCATTTTCCTATAATAAGGAAATTCAATTGATAAGACATAATATCCCAAATAAACTTATTATTGATCAATAAAATCAGTCAACTAAAAATAATTAGTCACACTAACCAGGGACTTCACTTAGCCTAATGGTAGGCGATAAATCTCAATCGCACTCTGGTTGTGGGTTCGATTCCCACAGCTTTGCCCGACGTGATGGGTTGTCACACGGTCTTTGTGTTGTCCATTTTCCAAAACTATATTTTATAAAATTACCAAAGTGAGATAAATTCCTCAAAATAACCATAATTTAACCAAAAATGTTATCCCATACATTGCATTATCATCCCAAAATATAATAACTTGTAATTTCCTCAAACCCCATGATCATATAAAACCAAATGGTTATTTATAACATTATCCACAAAAGAAAGGATTATTATTCCTCAAATATCATTTTCACATGACAAACTATGGGGTTAGAAATACAAAAGAAAATTATTCCAATGTAAATCCATCAATAGGGAGCACTAATACTTTTAAACATTTCTCCAACCATTTATTTATACATAGCTTCTTCTTTGACAAATAAAATATTGTATATAATAGGGAATTGACTCGGGAAATGTCCAGGTCCCCTATATTTACATAAAATGACTGTAAATGGATTAGTGGGACCATTTTCATTTTCTTCCATAGTACTCTTCATTTTTCCTCAGCAATTCTTTACTTTATGTCCTTCTTTCCCACATGTAAATCATTTCTTTGTTCCATTGAGACAGTTTCTTGGATGTCTCCTTCCACATTTCCTGCATGATATAAATTGAGGATTTTTTTCTCCATGGTCTCCACTACTGGAGCTCTTGTCATTCATCACCGTTCTCTTCTTTGTCGAGTCTGAGAGTTGGTTAATATATATGTTGTTGACCATATTTTTGGAAACATGATTTGGCATGAACACGATATCTTTTACGCCTATCAACATTCCATTTTGTTTCTCATTTCCACCACCATTACCACCTTGTACATGATGCTCAATGTTACTCTGAATTCCTTGAAATCTATCCATTGACTAAAATCAGAAAGCATTGTGGGAGTAACAGTAGTCATAAAATTATTTAAAAAATATCATGACATAATATTTCCAATTAGAAACGCATTAGGATTAACCAAGGTTATTTATTCTCATCATATATTAAAATCCTTCAAATTAGTTTGTAATGAAAATATAAATTATCCTAATCATATCCCCCAGGAGTGTCGTAACCAAGAGTGCAGCAAGGCACGTTGTCATGCACCAGTTCCCATTCAAGTCTAGCACAAAGCGGGGTTTTCGGGTTTTACCCCTAAGTACATATGTTCCAGAGTCTCCTCTACCTGCTCGTATCCAGATAGGGATTTATTGCTTGGAAAACTCACAAAATCTTTATAATACCAAAATTTTAGGAAGTTAATCTACACTAATATTCAAAGTCTATCTTAGTGCTATGTGCTCTAATCAGAGTTTATCTAAATACAGTTTCCAAAGCTTGTATTAAACTTCCTCTAATACCAACTGTAACTCCACGACCCTAGTTACCTAGAGTTGGTGCATTATTACATAACATTGTCATGAACACAATAGATCATGTCTTGAATGACTGATTAGTTTAGTAGCCTTGTAATTACTAGATACATTCATAAGGTTTACATTACATCATAAAATAGAAAACTTCAACAACATTGTTTCCATAGACATCACTGAGATCCCAAAGACTATCCCTGTAGGTCTGTCATAATATATTTCTTTGCATCCTGGGAAAAAATAAAACATAGAAAAGGGTGATCTCAGATGGTCAGTAAGGATAACAATATAGCGAAAACATTCATAAATAAGCATAAAAATTTAAAGAAATGTTTAGAACTAAAACAAAAGCCTTTTCAACATAAACTTCATCATTATATGGAAAATATAAATCAAAATAATTTCATTTACTTACTCACATGGATATTCTACTAGTCGAATAATCACATGCAATATCAATAGCCACTTTCATAAGTATGTAATGCATAATGCCAGACTTTCATAACCACATAGTCAAGGCCCTATTCCAAGACAACAAATAAGGTTTTGTCAACACCTTGTGCCAAGACACTAGTTTGTCTCATGAGATCTACCGATGCATCGAGGAGCTATTGTCATGACCCGTTCTCGGGGCCTGTGCCGTGACTACCCCAAGCCCGCCTTCCATAGACCAGGTGCTGGTGACTAGCACAAAATGCGTAAATCCTGATAACTGGGAAGACATTGCCTTTATTAAAGTAAACAAAACATCCCAGAGTAAAAGAAGAGGTAATACACTAATTACAAAAGAATGCTCCGAAAAGAAAGTGGGCCAGAATAAAAACCGAACTGAAAGTACAACTACAACTGAACGAAAGTACAACAGAAAAAGACAAAAAGACAGAAGAATGGAAGCAGCTCCTGGGTCGTCCCCCTTGGATCCTACCTGAAGGGTAGGTACAGATAGCGTAGCTCCTGGATCGTCCACCACAAATCCTACCTGATGGTTAGGTATAGCTATCCTCCACAATGCTATCACCCGCCAACCTTCTCCGAGTGTCGTCTCATCGTGAAGTCCACCTCTGGATACTGACTCATCCTGAGGTCCACCTCCGGGTACCATCTAGTCCTCAAACACTCGGCCTCTGTCAGCGCTGCTCGTCGTCTGCAACCAACACAATGAGGTGTGGGCATATCCCATGCAGGGTTGAGTATACAATACTCAATAGGGACCCCGAGACCCTCAAGGTCTCACTAAATCCAATAAGGATAACCACAAATAAGGATCTCAACAGATAACCCTTACTTAGGTATAAGCCCATAATTATACCAAAGTTATCAAGTAACTGATCTCAATCATGGGGAAACACAAAGGTTTTGATATCAATGGATAACCCCTACCTAGGTATATGCCCATACATATAACTAAGTTATCAAGTGACCCATCTCAATCAAGAGGTAAACACAATGGTCATAGACTTAGCTCAAACCAGGATTTTCATTATCGAAACCATAACTGCTGATGAGCCTCGTCTCTGGAGAGTACAGTGATCCTGTCATGACTCTGAGGTACTTCTCACTACCTTAAGACTGCTAAGGTACTCCTCCTATCGAGTACCGCGGGTCAGCCACCCAAACAGAGTAGTGCTTCCCGCCGGGGTCTGCCACCCACACATAGTAGTGCATCCCCACTAATAGCATGCAGAGGTACTCTCCGGTCGAGTACCGCGGGTCTGCACCCAAACACAGTAGTGCTCCGTCCGCCATGGGTCTGCACCCAAACAAAGTAGTGCTCCGTCCACTAGGCTAGTTGACTAACTCCATGTCGAGTCGGTCAAGCATTCGTCAGGTCTCAGCCTGCTACACGGTCTCCGTACTCCATACGCTCGTCTTCAGGAGGGTCTGCTCCATGAGCTACTGGTCAATAGTCCAAGTATCAAAATTTCCCACTAAGAAGTACCTCAAAGGACCGCCTCATCATAAGGGTCTCAACACAATAGACGGCACGTCAATCGGGCGCCTGATCTGTGAGTTATTAACCTTTCCGTCCTAGGGGCCCTGTTGGTTTCGTGTGCGAACCAACCTGGCCATATCTCAAATTTACTCTGAAATCTCATAGGGTATACTCATAGGGACGGTTTCTCAATGTGATCACCAATTTAGCTGACGGTTCGTCAAATGGCCGTCTGGTCTGAATGTTATCAGCTTTTCTGTCCCAGGGGCCTGGTTGGATTTCGGGTTCAATACAACCCGGCCACTATCCATCTGTGTCCAAACCTCGGGAGAAGTATTCCAAATTTTCCGTATCATCAAGAGAAATCCAACAAAGTCGACGGCATGTCAATCGGACGTCTGGAGGTCAAGATATAAGTGTTTCCGCTCCGAGGGCCCGGTTGGTTTCGTATCCAAACCAACCCGGTCATACACAAAGATCTCTGAAACCTTGAGTGTTATATACCGAGATGACCATCTCGATCCAAGGATCGCTACACAACTGATGGTGAATCGATCGGAGGTCTGTAGCCTAAGATACGAACAAAATACCGGAAGTGGTCTGAAAATGGGGGTTTGGGCCCGGTCCGACCCAGCCCAACCCCCCTGGGTCGGCCCGAACCGGGTCCGGGTCCAGCCCTTTAGGGCGCGGCCCAGCCCGAGATGGCTCGGTGCTGGCCGAGCGGGGTCGGCTCGATGTTGGCCGAGCGGCCGCGCAACAGGGGGCGGCTGCCCCCTTGATTGTCATCGCGACCCCCGCGTGGGAGCCGTTCCTTGCCAGCGGACGCGGCCCAGCACCGCGTCCCCTCCTCGGTCCCGCGCGGCCGCGGGACCGGGTGCCGCTGCCGGTGAATTCCATGGGCCACCAGAGTTGATCCAGTGGTCTGTTTTCGATTCCGTATGTGCCGGCATTCGCCTCGGGTCTCGCACATTACTGTGGAATCATCAAACCGCCTCTATGGGCCATTCCAACACAGTCGTCGATCTGCCGTCAATTAATCAAATTGTGGAGCCTTAGAAACACTGTAATGGTGTGGTGTGATGGTGTCACGCTTCTTCGCTCGTTCTTCATCGTTTTCGTGCGGTACCGTTGCACTGCGTTGCCTTTGCTCGTGCCCCAACAAGTACAACCAACAATGGGGGAGGAGGGTCGGCCGTGTTCATGCGGTCCGACCTCCTCCCATTATTACAATAACAGGTGGCCCAATGAGAAGACGATGAAGGGAAAAGGAAAAACCACGGGCAAAATCAAATAACCCCTACCTCGAAATTCACGTCGCACGTCGTCGAGTCTTGAAAGTCTAACGTCGTGGTAGTCGGGTGTTGCGGAAGAATAGTATCGATTCCGTCGACGTTAGAGGAAGAAGATGAACTTTGTTGTTGGTGTCGGTCTCCACGGTCGGCGTCTCCTTCCTTGTTGCGGAATAAGAAGTAAAAAGGATTGGAAAAAATGTAGTGTTTTTTTCTCTGAGTCGGAAGGCCATTCTTCGTTGGAGAGTCAGCGTTCTTCATTTTGATGATGAAGTTCTTTAAAAGAGGGAAGAGCTCTATCCCAAATTCTCTCACACAACCAAACCTCGCAAAAATAAAATAATTCCTCTCCTTATTTTATTATTTTTCCATGCATTCAAACTTTTGAAATTCAAACACTTAGTTAAATTAATTGAAGAGGTTTAATCAATTAATTTAAGATGTGTGTTGGAAAAATTAAATAGGAGAGATGGGAGAGTTACAGGATTAATTATAAGGGGTTTAAGGAATGTGAAATGTTGTCACATCATTTATTACAAGGGGGTTTTAAGTGGAAGAGTTAAGGGGTTTAGGGAATTTGAAGGGGTGGGGTTCGTGTGGGCCCCGCCTCACCATTATTCACACTTGGTTAGTTCTCCAACTTCCACACATGGTTAGAAGTAAAATTTGATCCCCAAATTTTATTTTCTTCACAATTTAACCTCAAAATTTTAACAAATCCTTCCATGAAAATGGACCATCGGAAAAGGTGCTCCTAAGAAATTATCAGCGTTGTGGTTTCATCGGTGCCCTCATATTTTGATTCTGAGCGCCGGTTCAAAATTTAGAAAAAACCCGCTCATTCGTTCACTAAATGTACCTGATCTAAACTTCAGAAATTGATTCCGGGAAAACCGGGCCTCAGAATCAAGCACCTTCAGAAACTACGTACTCGTAAAATTCCAAAGAAATTTAGAAAAAATATTCCTTTAATTTTCAGGGTCTTTACATTACTCCCACCCCAGGGATTTACGTCCGAGTAAAGCTATAAAAAAAACTAGGGAAACAAAAGTGGTACTGAGCACGCATCTGAGCCTTCCGCTCCCATGTGCTCACCTAAGGGTTCATATGCTACCAGGGAAAGCCCACAAGAGGAATCGACCGTCCCCATAGTACCCACTCCTACCGATACTCAACCCCTACTAGATCCCTGTGGAAGTCATCCAATCATCGACCTCCAAATCCCTGAGAGTGGTGATGTGTGAAGGATCATGCACATATCTCTTCAACTGAGGTACGTGGATGATATTATCCATCCGGTGAAACTGTGGTAGAAAGGTCAAGCGGTAAACCAACTCACATACCCCAATGGGGACCTAGAAAGGTCCGTTGATCCTCAGATATAACTTTCCGCCTCAGCCACATCTCTGTAAACCTCATCGAGGTGAGACCCGTATAAGGACGTGATCGTCATCCTTGAACTCTAGAGGTCTCCCTTCCTAATTAGAACTGAAACTCAAAACTCATGCTGCCACATGGGTGAAGTTGGCCGACTCAAGAGTGATCAGCTACACCTTCCTATGCATGATTCCATCCTGTGCTACCTGGGTATTCCTTTTCGCAGACCAAGGAAAACCCCATACCAACGTTGTAGATGAACCACATCCTTTTTTCCTAATACAGTCAATCCGTGTATGAACTGTGGATCCAATCCATACTCAGACCAACATCATAAGGCCTCGACGCTGCCCCCAAGAGATTCCAACTGAAACTCTCGCCTTGTGGGTCAGATCACACTTTCGGCGTAAGTGTGATTTTCGAGTCTCCTCCCAAGGTCTCTCCAGACGTGAGGGTCAAGTCTACGGCTTACCGGAAACTCTAGGTCTGGGACAAGATTCATGGAAGGAATGATCTGTATCAAAGTCTGTTGTTACGACACCTAGTAATGGACACAGACTGTCCAATGAATCATTCCTAGAGCCATTGGGTCACACTCCTTGACCACATGTAGCTACTCTCTTCCCCTGCCATCTAGCTCCCTGAGCCTGGTGGGGACTACAAAGGGGGGTGATTGTAAAATGTCGAAAATTACACCACCCCATGCTGCTCTCCTAGCTCTGCTTCCATGACTACTGCTCTGTAGATTTATTTTTCCTTAAAATTTCTTCTTCTTGAAACATTTTACACGCCCATGTCTTCGAGACTGGCACCAGTTTCCAGCTTTTCCACTGCTAACCTTCACGGACTGCATCCTTTCAGTAAAAGAATTCTCAACCACAAAGGTTCTTTCTAGCACCCTAGAATTAGTAGGAATGCATAGAGAAAAGGTGCTGGCTCGGATGTTCGAGCCCTGAAGCAAAAATCGCATCGCATTCATCGAGTACCTCGAATGGTTTGGTACGCCTCGATGAATTCTCAGCTACCGACATGTCATCTTGTCGAAGCTGTATAAGCTCTAGAAAACTCTCAGCCACCTACTCAAACCAGTCCTCAGCTGCCCGTGAGTCGGGATCACCTCGGAACTTGATGATATCTGATGTTTGAACACGTGTAAGGCAGTAAGTCTACATGTGTCAGATACCGGTATCGTCGGATGTAACTGCTGACCAACAGGTAGTGATGTATATCTGGAACACTACCCGAAGGCACTATCTCATGCATCGGTCCACATACCGAAGCCTCATCACTATGCGGATCATCCTCATGGTCATTAAGTGGAAAACACTAGTATCCAAGTCCACCATCCACTCTACGGAAGTCTCAGCTAGGCAGAAAACTATAGAAATCGCCTCCATCCAGTGCTCTACTGTCTGGGAATCTGCCTCGCCTCGTAACCTCGGAGGCCGCTGCAGCTAGAACTCGTGCAACGCACTCTACCAGCGTGCACAGTTCACTAGTATTCATGGTGTCATCTGCTGCCCAACATGTGGTGGTGCTGCTGGTACACCACCCGAGGGTGCCAACATAGTAAAAAGGGTCCCGCACTGGAGCCTCGTCGTTTGGTGGGCCGTCATCGAGTACTCTCTTGGAACTCCAACTGACTGTCTGCGTGGAGACATCCTGAACAGATGCAACACGGTCAATGATTTATACCTGGTGAGCTGACCTAGTTTGAGCTGACTTTAAAACTCTTGGAAACACACACACAATCAGTGTTTTTCGTGAATAATGTTAGAAATCAGTAGTCAGGGTCCTGGTGTATGGATACGTCAGCCGTCGCACCAACACTGGACTCCCTGAACTGAATATCACACTCGGTACCCTTAACACGATTGCATCACAGAAAGGGAATATCAGAGTTATAAGTTATACAGTATAACCAACCTCTGATACCAATTTGTCACGACCCATCCTCGGGGCCCGTGCCGTGACTACCCCAAGCCCGCCTTCCATAGGCTAGGGGCTGGCGACTATCACAAAAGGTGTAAATCCCGATAACTGTGAAGGCATTTCCTTTATAAAAGTAAACAAAACATCCCAGAGTATAAGCGGAAGTAATAAACTAAGTACAAAATAAATTTCTGAAAAGTAAGTGGGCTGGAATACAAACCCAACTGAAAGTACAGCTACAACTGACCGAAAGTACAATAGAAAAAAAATAGCTGGATGAATGGAATCAGCTCCTGGGTCGTCCTCCTCAGATCCTACCCAAAGGGTAGGTACAGATAGCATAGCTCCTGGATCGTCCACCACGGATCCTACCTGAAGGGTAGGTACAGATAGCCTCCACAACACTCTCGCCCGTCAACCTTATCCGAGTGTTGTCTCGTCGTGAAGTCCACCTACAGATACTGACTCATCGTGAGGTCCACCTTCGGGTACCTTCCAGTCCTCGAACACTCAGCCTCTGTCAGCACTGCCCGTTGTCTGCAACCAACACAATGAGGTGCGGGCATAGCCCATGCAGGGTTGATTATACGATACTTAGTAGGGACCCCAATACCCTCAAGGTCTCACTAAATCCAATAGGGATAACCACCAAGAAGGATCTCAACAGATAACCCTTACTTATGTATAAGCCCATACTTATACCTAAGTTATCAAGTAACCCATCTCAATCAGGAGGAAACACAAAGGTTATGAAGTCAATGGATAACCATTACCTAGGTATATGCCCATACATATACCTAAGTTATAAAGTGACCCATCTCAATCATGAGGTAACACAAAGGTCATAGACTCAGCTCAAACCAGGATTTTCATTATCAAAACTGTAACTGCTGAAGAGCCCCGTCTCTGGAGAGTACAGTGATCCTATCATGACTCTGAGGTACTGCTCACTAACCTAAGACTGCTGATGTACTCCTCCCGTCGAGTACCGCGGGTTAGCCGCCCAAACACAGTAGTGCTTCCCGCCGGGGTCTGCCACCCACACATTGTAGTGCATCCTCCCTAATAGCCTGCAGAGGTACTCTCTGATCGAGTACCGTGGGTCTGCACCCAAGCACAATAGTGCTCCATCTGCCATGGGTCTGCACCCAAACAAATTAGTGCTCAGTCCACTGGGCTAGTCGACTCACTCCAAGTCGAGTCGGTCAAGCAGTCGTTAGGTCTCAGCAGGATACACGGTCTTCGTACTCCGCACACTCATCTCCAGGAGGGTCCGCTACACGAGCTACTGTTCGATACTCCAATTATCACAAAGTCTTGTGAAGAAGTATCTTAGAGGACCGCCTCGTCATCAGGGTCTCAACACAACAGACGGCGCGTCAATCAGGTGCCCGGTCAGTGAGTTATTAGCCTTTCCGTCCCAGGGGCCCGGTTGGTTTCGTATGCAAACCAACCCGGCCATATCTAAACTATACCCCAAACTCTCATAGGGTATACTCATAGAGACCGTTTCCCAACGTGATCACCAATTCCGCTGACGGTTCGTCAAACGGACATCTGGTCTGAATGTTATCAGATTTTCCATTCTAGGGGCCCGGTTGGATTTCGGGATCAATCCAACCCGGCCACTATCCATCTGCATCCAAACCTCAGCAGAAGTATGCCAAAAGTTCTGTCTCATCAAGATTAATCCAAAAAAGTTTACGGAACGTCAATCGGACGTCCGGAGCTCATGATATCAGTGTTTCTGCTCAGAGGGCCTAGTTGGTTTCGTATCTAAACCAACCCGGCCATAATCAAAGTTCTCTGAAACCTTGATTTTAATATACCAAAACGACGGGCTCGATCCAAGGATCTCTACGCAACTGAAAATGAATAGATCAGAGATTCTTATCCCAAGATATAGACAAAAGACCGGAGGTGGTCTGAAAATGGGGGTCTAGGCCCGGTCCAACCCAGCCCAACCCCCCCCCCCCCCCCCCACCACCACCGCCATGCTGGGTCGGCCCAAACCGGGTCTGAGTCTGGCCCTTTAGAGCGCGGCTCGGCCCAGCCGGCACGTTCCGGCCTAGGGCGGCTCTGCGCTGGCCGAGTGGGGTCGGCTCGGCGCTGGCTGAGCGACCACGCAAAAGGGGGCGGCTGCCCCATTGATTGTCGTCGTGGCCCCGCGTGGGGGTTGTTCCTTGCTAGCAGAAGCGACCTTGTGCCACGTCCCATCCTCGGTCTTGCGCTGTCGTAGGACCAGGCACCTACCGCCGTGGCTTCAGCCACGGCGGTCCATTTTGATGGCCCGCCGGGTGCCACCGTCAATGAATTCCGCAGGCCACGGAGTTTCTCCGGTGGTCCTTTTTTGATTTCGTCTGTGCCGACGTTCGCCTCGGGTCTCGCACTTTACTGCAGATTCATCAAACCGCATCTGCGGCTCGTTCCGTCAATGTCGTCGATCTTCCATCAATTAATCAAACTGTGGAGCATTCGAAATGCCGCAATGGTGCGGCGCGACGACACCGTGCTTCTTTTCCCGTTCTTCATCGTTTCCGCGCGGTACCGTTGCATCGCGCCGCCTTTGCTCGTGCCTCGACAAGTACAACCAACAATGGGGGAGGAGGTTGCCCGTGTTTGTGCAGTCCGACCTCCTCTCGTTATTACGATAACAAGTGGCCCAATGAGAATATGGTGAACAGAAAAGGAAAAACCACGGGCAAAATCAAATAACCCCTACCTCGGAACTGACGTCACACGTCATCGAGTCATGAAAGTCAAATTTCGCGGTAGTCGGGTGTCGCGGAAGAACGGTATCGATTCTGTCGACGTCGGAGGAAGAATAAGAACGTTGTTGTTGGCATCAGTCTCCACGGTCGGCGTCTCCTTCCTTGTCGCGGAAGAGGAAGTAAAAAGGATTGAAGAAAAGGTAGAGTGTTTTTCGCCAAGTCGGAAGGTCTTTCTTCGTTGGAGAGTCGGCGTTCTTCATTTTGAAGATGAAGTTCTTCAAAAGAGGGAAGAGCTATCTCCCAAATTCTCTCACACAACCCAAACTCACAAAAATAAAATAAGGCCTCTCCTTATTTTATTATTTTGCCATGCATTCAAACTTTTAAAATTCAAGCACTTATTTAAATTAATTGAAGAGGTTTAATCAATTAATTTAATATGTATGTTGGCAAAATTAAAGAGGAGAGAGGGGAGAGTTACACAATTAATTATAAGGGATTTAAGGAATTTGAAAGGTTGTCACATCATTTATTACAAGGGAGTTTTAAGGGGATGAGTTAAGGGGGTTTGGGAATTTGAAGGTGTGGGGTTTGCGTGGGACCCACCTCACCTATATTCACACTTGGTTAGTTTCCCAACTTCCACACATGGTTAGAAGTAAAATTTGTTCCACAAATTTTACTTACGTCACAATTTAACCTCAAAATTTTAACAAATCCATCCGAGAAAACGCACCATTAGAAAAGGTTCTCCTAAGAAATTATCGACCATGCAGTTCCATCGGTGCCCTCGGATTTCGATTCTGAGCACTGGTTCAAAATTTAGAAAAAACCTGCTCATTCGTTCACTGAACGTGCCCACGCTAAACTTCGGAAATTGATTCCGGGCACACCGGGCCTCAGAATAAGGCACTGTCAGAAACTGCGTACTCGTAAAATTCCAATGAAATTTAAAAAAACATTTCCTTAAAATTTCCGGGCCTTTACAGCTATATTGGTCTCCACTCGTCACTTACAAAGTCTAAGGCATTCCTCATATGAAAAGTTCTAAACATAACATAAAGATTTGTATTGAAAATAGCATACGAAATGTCAATACCTTATCCACAAACCCTAAATGGTATAAAAATAGCACATCCACAATCAAACATAACTCATTCAAATAACACATTTCGATGGTTGGAACCGGGATGCATCGTTGACGTCATAAACCCTCGGGGACAAACGTGCAGCAACGAACGTCAGAAAAGGCTGGGTTTTATATGATTTGATGATCCCTATCTTTTTATTCTGGAAAAATGTAACAAATTTGGACCCACCGACTAATGGGTTGATTTGTGTCTCATCTAATCATGCGGGTTGTTGTTGCGGGGTCATAAATTCAGTGTTCACTCTTCCTTTTGACTACTTTTAGATTTTACTCCTGTTTAAAATACTAATGCAGAGGGCACGAGCTGAAACCAACAAGGCTCGGACCCTCTACTAAACATTTCCTTGATGAATTATTCATGGAGGAACAATGAACACAGTAGAAAGGAATTCCTGTGGGCCTCGAAATGATGGTGTCATCACAACGGACCACCGGTGCATGTCCGATGGACCAGGGAAAGAATCGTCGGTGCGCCATACCGGTGGCGGCTGGAGGTGGCTAGTGGAGGCCCACGGAAACTGGCCATGGGAGGTGGGAATGCAGCGCACTTTCGCACACCATAGTGGTCAAACGTGGCTATCCTAAGCCAACTGTATGGGAGAAGGTCGGTGCCCACAGGCGCCGTCGGCAGTAGCAGCCGGGGCCAGTGGGTCGCGGCAGGAAGGGGTGGTGCGGCGTCACGTCGCGGCAGGAAGGGGGTTGGGGCCACGCTGCACCGCGCCGGGACCAATCGGCCACCTAGACAACCCTGGATGGAGGAAACAACCCCGCATCCACGGGGCCAACTAGCAAACGAGGTTCGTCTTCCGGCGGACAGGGCCGAACGCTGGCCAGTGCGGGTAGTCGAGCCCCGCCCGGTTGGTCGGGCCAACCATGGCCCAGGACCACGAACCGTTTGGGCTGACCCCAATGGGCTTGACCCAATGGACCAAGCTAACCATGACGGGCCATACCTAGGTGGGGTCAGGTAGAGCCCGGGACCCGTTGTGTCAGACCTGCCTAACTGAGTCGGACCGGGTCCAGACCCAACCAGCCCCCGAATAATGAAACATATGTAACTGACGAACCGCGTGTCCGTTTGACCTGTCGTCAATGGTATTGGGACCCCTTTTGGAAAGTGGTCCTATTGTAATATTTTGGTGGGCCCGGCCTAGCTGGTCTAGACCGAGGCGAGATCACCCACATTTCATAGAAAGGGGTGTAACTAACAGGCCAGGCATCTGATCGACGCACCGTGTATAGCATAAGGACCCTTGTGACAAGGAGGTCCTATAGAGATACTCTAAGTTATTTTTGATGGAATTTTACATACAACTAGATTTTATAAAACTTGAATCCAATTTGTGCTTTTTGGAAAAAGTGAACATATCTCATAGACCGGGCGTTCAATCGACGCGTCGTCTGTCACGTTGGGACCCCTATAATAGGTTGGTCCCTTGGGTACGATTTGTTTTTGCTTCGTACTGGGTGAAATATGACTATTGGATTGAGGATAAGAGTCTTATGTATATAATTTGTGCTTCTTGCGGGAATCCAGTGGCTGCCTATGATATAAAGAAAAAGAATGACCAATACGGGTCAGCATGAGAAACTCCAGAGTGGGATGATCTAGCTATAAGACTAATCATCCCTACCTCTGTACCAGTGACAAATACAGGTCTGCACCAGTGGCTAATACTGGTCAGCACTAGTGACCAATATGGGTCAAAACCAATGACCAATATGGGTCAGCACCAGCAACCAATATGGGTCAGTATCTAGCAACTAATACGGGTTAGTATACAGTGACCTACACGGGTTAATAGTTGAGTTACTACAGATAGGCTAATATATCTTTAGGACTAGTCATCCCTATCCCAGTAACCTTGATGATATACTGTAAGAGTGAGATTTATCCTTTTATTTGTGCGTTATGATTTAGTTCATGCTTGTAATATCACCTTTGTGGTATTTCTTGTGATCTTTTATTTTGTAGATTACTGAGAGACTGTATGGGGTCTTAGGGTCCCCAACTAATTTGTTATACTCACCCCTGCATAGGCTCTTCTTTCACTTGTGTGTCTAGTGCAGACTACACACGCTCTGAGGCAGACATTGGAGGCTCAGGACTTGGTGGATTTGTGTGCGATGGGAGCAGTCGAGATCCTCTTCTTCGACATCAGAAACACAACTACTACCCTCCTGGTTGAGATCCAAGGAAGATACGACAACTATTTACTTTCTCTCCAGCTTCTAGGGCTTGTATTCTAGCCCAATATTTTCAATTTACAGTTGTACTTGTGGTTGTACTTTATTCTCGAAGTTATACCTTACTTTTGTTGGATGTTTACTTTATTTGTCGTCTTGACTGTGTACAGATATCTAAGGCAATGCCTTCCCTATTCGAGAAAACCATTTAGGTGCTAACAACCAACCTATGGATTATGGAAGGTAGGTTTTAGGTAGTCAGGTCCGGGACCTATGGGATGGGTCGTTACATATTATGTTTAGAGTAAGTATATGTGCTCACTTTCAAGAAAACCCTAAAGAGTCTCATTTAAATACTGCTAAAGTGATTTTCAAATACCTTAATCATATAGCCAATCTAGGACTTTTCTATCCTAGAGAACAATCATTTGAGTTATTTAGAAATTTTGATTCTTACATTAGTGGAAGTAAGTTAGATAGAAAATGCACCTCTAAAACATATTACATTTTAGGCAAGTCTCTAGTGTCGTGGTGTAGTATGATTCAAAACTTTGTCTCATTATCTACTGTTAAAGCAGAATACAAAACTGATGGTAGTTTTTGAGGAAAAAAATGAGTTAAAACACACATTACAAGACTATAGATATCAATTAAGATATCTACCTATAAATTGAGACAATAAAATTTCTATTAACATTTCAAAGAATCAGGTTTCACACTCTAGGACAAAACATATTGATATAAGGAATCACTTTTTGAGAGATCATTATCAAAAAGGTGATATCACTTTGGAATTCATTGGAACTGAATATTATCTCGCTGATATATTCAATAAAGTACTAAATTATAAAAGGATAAATTACATCATACATGAATTAGGGATAATATGTTTTATGTGAAACTCTTAAAATATTGAACTTACTATTTCATGAATCACGATTTCACAAGTTAGTTTTTTGGAATTACTGTTTTACATTTACGGTCACACATGCTACAGATTTAGAATTGTTGTTTTACTTTTATGGTCTCATAGGAACAGTTTTACTCTTACTGTCTCAATGATACGGTCACACCATTTGGAGTTGCACTGTAAGGATGACACTGTGAAAACATGTTCTAGTATCACCACAAAGACTCGATTTTCTATTTTCATTAATTTTATTTCCCATATCACTGTGTTGATTATTTTATTGTTTTATATTTCATTTTTTATGATTTTTGGACTTCATAAATGATAAAAATCGATATTTTTTTACTTCTCTCCTCACTCATGTTATCCTCTCTCGAAACCATAGCCCTTTCCTTCCAAATATTAGTGTCTCCTATAACTCTTTCTCCTTCTTAAAACCAACATTTTATGACCAGAATGAATCAACCCTTTCTTCGAATTCTGAGAAGATAATATCTCAGAATAAAGTAAGAATGGTACCATGAATAGCACCTAAAGGACTGATGAATCCTTGTCCTGTAAATAGAATAGTTCTGCTAGAAAAAAGTATGTCTGATGTGGCTGCTATCAATAAAGTCGATGCTCTTAAAAGTTATGACTGGACAAGTCTAGTTGTATTATTTTACTAAGGAACAAATTACCCATTTATCCAAAACGTTTTCCCCAATTTTATCAGTATGTCCATTTTTCATTCAATGTGGAATATGTCTTTGTTGTAAGAAGCTAGATTAATTGTCAATGGTGTACTTTTTCCTAAAGGTTATGGGACGGATGCCTAGGGATACCTAATGGAGGAATATTTGAGGATTACCAGAGAGGTCCTCCTACTCCTATTAATGTTTTATCTTATAAGAGACATTATAATGTCTGACAGGAAATAAGAAGAAAAGAAGGGAAATTTCTGCTGAGTTGGATGGTGAGACAAGGTTGTTATTTAAGTTTATCCATAATATTATCAGTACAAGGAAAGAATTTTTTTCTACTCTTAAGTATCAATATGTATTCTTGATAAATATTATGAAAAATTATTATAAGATTAATCTATATAAGTATACTATAATTATCACGAGTGAATTTATCCAGACAACTTCAAAGTCTACCTCTTTGTTCTATTCAAGATCAATCTCTATAGTGTTGTATGCTAAAGGGGTAGTTGGATTCAATAAATAATTCATTGAAGTTTATGAGTTATATAACTCAAATGATATAATCAAAAGGATTAATATAAGCTGGAATCCTTGAAAAAAGTCTTCGGTGGAGGACAACGAAAGGATATATGAAAAGTTCAGTCCCATTGAAAATCCTTTAAAACCTAAGGAGAAACATGACCCAGGATTAGAATCTAATGAGTTGGTGGAATACTACTGTCAAGAAATAGAGGATTCAGAAGTTGAATCTCTAGACAAAAATGACTTAGGAGAAGTTTACATTGACTTACCTGAACAACAAGTTGGTGAACAAATAGCTGATGAAGTATTTTTTTGATAAAGAAATGCTAGTTAGTGGTCGAGAATAGAAATATGCTCCTATTGAACATCTAAAAAAACCTAGTGTGGAGAAAACTCTTGCATATGCGGAAAGGTCTGAAGAACATGTTGATCCATAATAAATCTTATCTACTGAAGAAATAATGTGCCAAGCCTTTTGGAAAACCAGAATAGAGATGGGTCACCTTGACATTGATGCAAGTCTAGAAATAGATAAAGAGACTGAGTCTCTCACTCATAGAAATGATACACAAATTTAGTGGGAGAAAACCCCACTCTAGAAATTACTCATGTTCAAATTTCTATTGAGACAAGTCATATAATAAATGTGTATAAATTCCCTAACTATTTTGATGTCTCAGACTCTCAAGTGGCATCAACGTGATGAATCGATCGTAAAAAAACTTTTAAATTGAAATATTTTTTCCTTGGACGGAGTGATACCTTATAATGAAATTGAAGCTATTGTGGTTTCTGAACCATATATTTCACCAGAATCTCCAAGAACTATAATCCATGAGGACTTAATGGTGTTTGGTGAAAATATGTTGGTTGGATTTGAGAAACTTTTTAGATATCAAACACTTCCTAAAACTCATCTACTTGAATATAATACTTGTAGGATTTTGGAGAAACCTATATGGACAAATCAACTTCAGGTGTTTTAGAAAATTCAAGAAGTAAGAATTGAAAATCAGTAGATAAGTGACGATGTAAAATCTTTAAACCCTTTGGTTGAGGAACTGAAGAAAGAGTTTGTAACTGTTGAATCTACTATTGCTTGACTCATCACAGAAGATGCTTAAAAGATATCTAAAAATGTTATAGTACTGATCTAACCAAATTTGGTATCTGTTGTTGAGAAAATAATAGTAAACATTGACAAGTTGGCAGAAGAAATTGGAAAATTGGCATCCTCAATTGATCCACTGCCTGGTATTTTTAGGGACTCTGTTTAAGCTGTTGTCACAAGTCTTCATGCACCCTCTACCACCATATCGGCTCCTTCCTCTTTGGAAAACCCTGATTAATCAAATTAGTTTTCATAAAATTAATATCTATGAAAGGATATTCAAGATTAAATTAAATCATTGAAAAGTCTATCTATTTCGGAAATCCTCTCTAAAATTGTTCAAAAGAGTAAGCATGTCCATGACATGGTTTGACTATACTCTAAAGAAGCTTCTAAAGCCTATGATGATATTACAAAGAAGATGGATTTCTACGTAAAATGATTTATACAAAGTATGACTTGACAAGTCATTACATGTATCTTACAATGAATTTGAAAATGCCTCTTATGACTTAAGTGTTGAAGGACCAATTACTGAAAATGAAAGATTTCACACATACCATAGAAAGGTTTATTGAGAATAAAGATGATTTTGAAAAGGCTATGCAATATGGAGGTGATGTCATCACTAATTTCATTAATTTTATAAATCCCTATATCCATGTGTAAATAGCAACTATAGTGGCTCTTACAACTGCTCACTTAAGGCCTCGTTCCACCTCTTCTTCATCAATTTCCTTTACTCTTACTACAATGATTATCTCTCAGGATCTGGGCAATATCAGACCTGAAATTCTTGATAAATCCTTGCCTCATTCATCAACCAATCCCACTCTTGCACATTATGTTTTCGGAAGGTGTTCCTCTTCCTTATCTCATCATTGGATCGCTCCCCACTACCACCTCCTCTTATGCTCTTGTGGATCCTTCTATTGATTCTGACAAGGGAAGAGATAAGTCTTCTACCAAATATAAGTGGAGGGTCTCTATTTGATAGGTATATTCTCTATTTTTTTCCTATGTCTGTACTAGATTCACTCTTATTTTTCAGTGAAATGTGTTTTATTTCTGTTTGATTTTATCCTTAAACTTATTCATTTCTTATTTTTTGCTTCATACTTACTTTTCGACAATCCCAAAAGGGGGAGAAATGTGAAAGTTGTTAAATTAAAGGCTTTATTCACTTTATTCACTTTTTAAAGAGATCTTGCATGCCATGATTTGTGATCATCAGAAAGGGAGAGATTGTTGGACTCCTCCTATTTGATCATGTTTTAATGCTCAAAAATCATGAAAATTATGAAAATTATCCTAATCATGTGTAAATAATATTTTATGTTTTTTCTTTTATGTTTTATTATACAAATAATTATGTTTAATTAATTCTGTGAATATTACTACCTAATACTTTTTATAGATATTTGGCTATGTTTGAGAAACTAGATGTCTGACACTGGTTTGGGATTTTGGAAAAGTCCCTGACATCGCAACCCTAATACCGTGACCCTGACTCTATAACCCTAATATCATGACGTAGACACCATATCCCTGATATCGTTACCCAGACACTATGACCCAAACAACATAACCATGATATCATGACCCATACACCATGACTAAATCACTATTAAAAGTTTTAACAATGGACTAGACACTTCTACCAGAGACATCGTAATCCTAACACTTCATCGGTTATACCAGTTCTATATATCAATACAGTTGTGGCACATTGATTGTCTTTTCAATCAATGTAAAAGGAGAAGACTCTATTTCCAAGTGATATAATTTAATGAAAAACTGTGACATAATTCTTTAATGTTTTTTTTCTTTTTAAATTTAATTTCTAACGGTCATATTCAAGTTTTTTAATAGAACTAATATTACTAATGTTTTTTTGTAGACATATCACCTTCCATTTAGATGTACAAGGTGATAAATACATGCATACTTTCGGCTCCAACATTTACACCCTTAATTAAATGGAAGATATGTGTGGCTTAAGAGAATGTAGAAGTGAACATTGTAAAAGTGAACTCATGCATGCGACAATATACCACTGAAGAACACACGAAGCACTCTCAATCCTTAAAGGATGGTCTGTTGTAGATCCGAGCCTCAAATATCTTCACAGTACCAACTCGAAGAACAACACGATCTTCACAGCTTACTTCATTGAATTAGAAATCAGTGCACTAGACTTGTGATACTCTATTTTCACAAGAGAACTCGTAAATCACATCGGTGACATCCCACATGTCTATAGCTACATAGAATAACACTAAGAGCATTTCTAGCCCCTTGTCATCAAATTTACCATGTTGTGTATTTCATGTACTACTTTTTGAGAAGTGTGTGTATCTATATTAAAATACACACTATATCCTGCATTAAACTATAGGATACAAGATATCCCCACTCCAATATTGCTCTACCCTTTGGTTCACCCATGCATAATTGTAGAAGAGTTCCGACATGACCTTTCTGTTCATTTTTCCAATGTATAATAGTGGTAGAGGGCATGTGACCTGGAAATTAAATGGGTTGTTGTTTTACCCCGATCTAAGGTGTGGATCAATCTTTTATCTATATAGACAGCTTGGTGGTACGTGATCACCAAGTGGAGTGTATTAAGTCTCAGCTTGAGACTGAACCACTTGTTTTATCCTCTATATCTTTTAATTTAGTTTTTATCTTCTATACTTTATATTTCACAGAACAATAGTTTACGTTGATAGTTATTCTGGGATAGAAGTTATAACTGTTTTACCTTTTTATAATAGCTTAAAAAGTTGTATCAACAACTCACATTGATATTACAGAGAATTAATCAATATTCTGAGAAGTTATTTGAAAATTCACACTATTATAACCATATTAACTTTATTAATTGGCCAGTATTCATTTTTTTGGGAATTGTTTTAGGTGAAATTTTTAACAAAATTTTTTATTGATACTCAATTCACCCCCCCCCCCCTTCTAGAGTACTCTACTCTGACCAACAGTATACATTACTCAGAGGTATCCCATATATCATGTGCTTCAAATAATAAATAAAATTCCAACCCAGACAGGATATGGTTGATATATGGACATAAAATGGGTTTTGGAAAGGTTTTAGTTTTTTCCATTTAGATTAATTTTTAGCCACAAAGTAAATTCATTTTCATGTTAATCAAAAAAATTAATTTCAATTGATTTCAACAATATTTTTAATCAAAAAAATATTTTAACATTACTAGAAGTTATGAATTATTATAATTCAAAATACGGTATCTATTTTCTCAAATCCCAATAACAGTTATGGAATAAATTAATTCAATATAATTCTATAGATGGTAAAGAAAAAAGGGTTTTGAAGTTAAAATGTTCAAAAGTTCACTATTTATTTTATATAAATTAAATATAAAATGATTTTAATGACCTAAATTGTAATAATATATGTAAAAATTATCTAATAATAATTTAATAATTGTTATAAATATATTTTAACACACTAAATTGTTTACATAAAAAGTCAATTTTCAATTAAAATTCAGTATTTTCACTATTCATCAAAAAAATTAAACATAGAAAAATAAAAAAAATATCATCATAAGATGATTTTGACATTTAGATTTAGAAAATTATGTTTATTTCCCAATAAAAAATTTATAAAATTTCCATATTTTAGTTTTAGAAAAGGTGCACCATGAAAGGCGGGAAATCTGCTTTAGAAAAATTTAGCTAACATATAAAATTCGTTTTATTTTTTTCTTAATTATTTTCAATC
Organism: Viscum album; assembly: GCA_963277665.1. Classification (NCBI taxonomy): domain Eukaryota; kingdom Viridiplantae; phylum Streptophyta; class Magnoliopsida; order Santalales; family Viscaceae; genus Viscum; species Viscum album. Next base: position 292,836,325 of record OY728150.1, on the reverse strand, counting down.
CAATTGGTTGAATTTAAAAAAAAATATTTAATATATAATGCATTTATTTAATTAATATAATTAAAAAAATATAAATTAGTTAAATTTATTAAGACAAAACACCTTTTGGTGCATAAAAATAGGGTTTTATAATAACATTTGATTTATCTTCATTTGGTTGTTTTCATTTCTAATTAATTAATAGCCAATGAATTACATATAAATTTTATAAAACATATATATTAATAAGTTATTTAATACTATTCATAAATTCTATATTAATTTCTATGAGTTAGCTTTCAATTTTAATAATAATATTTGCATTATTCAGTAAAACTTGAGCTTACGTGTAATGCAAGCCATCGAAAAAAGACATTATTGTGTGTAACATAAGTTAAATTTTTAGTTCCTTATAGAGTAAGATGAGTATAGTTTTTCCTATAAAACTATATAACAAAAAATATTCATGTATCATATGTTTAATATTTTGTTCCATATAAAATACACTAGCAACAAAATTAGACTTATTCTAATAGTAAAATATTATTATATTTTGGGGGGATAAAGTTCATCTATTTTCATTTTATTGTAATTGGTTCTCTATTTGGTACATTTATACTCCTCTATTAACAACAATAGACATATAATTGTAACTCAATGAAGATAAAAATTTCATCACCATCTCTCTACATTTTTTTAACCTCCATTTAATTATTTAGCATATGATAATCCCTTTATTGATTGGGAGTTATCTAAAAAAAATTTAATAGATTTTCTTATTATTAATTTTCATCTAGTTTTTAGATAATTTTTTTTTCAAAAATAATTCAAATAATTCTATTTTTTGGTTATTTTATCACTCAACACTTTCATTAAAGTTCTCATTCCATAATAAAATGTTTTTTTCAATTCCCAATTGATGAATTGTTTATCTTAAACATCTTATTAGAATCACCTATTTTGATTATAAATTTAATCTCTTTTTTTAAATTGACTTATTCTTCTTTATTGTATTGAATGATTTTTCATTAAATTATATAATTATTATTTTTAATTATTACCTTGAATAACTTTTCATTTCTCATCAAGAAATATATTTCGTCTGTGAATATTTCTTGAGAAAACAATAAATCGTATATAACTATATTTAACTGAGTAATTTAATATTTTAGTTGGATAACCTATTATAATTATTCCTTATTTAATCCATTGATCTTTATATTTTTCTTTCATTAATTACCCAACTCATTAAAATCAACATAATGTTTAACAGTAAGAGAAACACAAATTATTTTTTATTTTATTCATATATTTTTTTTTTGTTTCTCAACCATTTCCATAATAACATACCTAGAATATAATTGAACTCTATTTCTATTTCTACAAATCAAATCTTGTCATTATCCTCAACCTTGGAAATTGTGCTCTTCTATTAAAAAATTTCAATTTAATTTACAAATTTGAACATTCTTTTGGTTGGAAAATTACTTTTTCATTTTTATTAATATTAGCTATCTGATTCTTCATCTAATATACATAGAAATATTGTGTAAATTTTTCTTACTTCTCCATAATTGAAACAAAATGGAAATAGAATATCCTCCAATCTGCCTTTCCCTACATTGAATATACTTTCACCTATATTTTTAACTTCCTTGATTTCATTATTATCCCTCAACTTAAATTCAATATCTTTGGTTAAAAGACTATATATTCCATAAATTTTCACATTTATCTCTAATTATACAAGGATTTGGTTTAAATCATCTATCAATAGATCTAGAAAATTCATCCATTCAAGCTTCGATTCATTAGGAATATATAAATGTTGTAATATTCATTATATTTTCAATATGATATCAACATTCATTATCTTCTCTAAAAATCTATTAATGGTTCCAACAACCTCAATTATTTGGTTGAAAAATGGTATATCTATAAATCAACAAAATTATTTTATAACATTTTTTATTTTACCACCATTCCATTGTTATAAATTTTTTAAATGATGGCTAATTTATCTCATATTTGTTTAGAGGTTGAAAAAAATAGTTATATATAAATTTTATTTCAAAATTCTCTAGATAAAACTTATTGAACATATTTTTGGGTCTTCTAAAACTTCTTGTCAATTCCCATCAAGGAAATTTTTATGGGATCACTCACTTGAATTCCATGTATGGTAGTAGAGGGTACATAAATACTAAGAGACCATAATTTGTATATATTTTAGTCAGACTGTATAATATAATTTCAACTATAAATTAATACAAAACCATTCACATTTAATCCATTCTCCATATCAAATGTTCCCCCCATGATATATTTTTCATGATTAACCTAATCGTTATGATTTCCCTTATTTCAACATAGATTCTAAAGACAGATTAAGAGGGGGTTGAATTAGGGTATTTATTATTCTTCTAAAATAACATAGGGTTGTTGTATAAAATTATAGAGAACACATTGAACCATTGCAATATATAACATAACTGAAACAACCCAATAAAGAAATTAAATACAATGTGATGATGAATTTACATGGTTTACCACCAAGAGATAATAAAAGGAGAATATATTCGAAATATGTTAAAGTGCTGGGGAGATCACTATGAACTGAATGAGAATTAATTTTTTTTGTAAAGGTTCACTTTCATACCAAGTTATAATAACTCCTTTTATCTATGAAAACCAAACTTCCTAAAAGTGAATAAGAATCCATTAACATAAAGGTATCTCATAAGAATATCACAAAATAATAAAAAATAAATATACACAGTGTTTCATCATGCTCCAAGATTATGTATCAAACAATGACCATTATTCACATTCTTCATAGTAATTGTTCGACTCAATCATTAATGTCCATATTTAGTAAAACATCATCCACATTTGAAAAATTATATCTTCCAAAACCACTTATCTTTCTCTAAAACTATTATTTTTATCTTCCAATTTAATATGTATTAAAATTCCACTAGTAACATATTGATTGGATTATAGAACCATATATAATAGTTGAATTAAAACCACCAATACCAAATCATATGAATCACCATTTATAAAAACATCAAATTTCCAAAAACAAAATATATTCCTCAAAATCACAGTTTTCTCACCAATATTATTATATGATACCATTAAATAACATATTCCTTTGAAAGTCATATCTTCATATCAATATGAATCCGAAAATATAATGGGATAAATATCTTTATATATTTTCATTCAAAACACATTGTGATATGGAATAGTCTACTATAGTGTAATCAATTTAACCAATACCATCAAGAACCATGCCAAATTTTCAAATCCAATTCATTACAATGTAGTTCCATGAATAATAGTGAAATATCTATTTTTATTTCATGACACTATATTCTTTAGAGAATAAAATATTTTTTACCCACAAAATTCTAATTATTATGAAAAATTCTCCATTATGACATGACACTCCATATTACAAAGTAATAATAAGATCATAAAACCTAGTATAAACACTATTCAAATACTTTATATTACATGGCATGAATCAAGATGTGACTAAATACATAATGAAATGGTTTCTATATTATCACAAAATAACCTTAAAAAATATTAATACCTTCATAAAATCTATTTAATTCCACACCAACCCCATAATATATCCAATAAATTCAATTACCAAAAAATATAACTAAATTTAATATAGTTTCATAAAACTCCATTTTTTCACCAAAATAATATATCATGAATATTATTGATTCCAACATTATCCCATATATAAAATTAGGTCTAATAATTTTTTATATAGGGATGGTAGATGGGTATAATGTTTATAGTGGTTTTTATATAATATTTTACATATAGTTTTATTATTTTATCAAGATATGTTTTTTATATGATTACCCTATCAAATGATAATTAATCTAATGTAATATATTGTATCCTAATATATTATTTTTATCATGTTATTTAATGGAATTTATTTACTTATAATGGTTTGTCATACATTATAATTATTTATTCTACTATGATATTATTATGTGCTTTATCATTAATTATTTTTTCATGGATATTTTTTCTATAATATTGAGTTAAAAATATATCCCACGTGATATTATCTGACACTTCTTATTTTTTGTTACCACTTGTATTTTGGGATTCATTATTGAGGTGATGTGATTACCTGGATTTGTCAATAAGGATGTTGAATGGGTCAATAATTCAACAAAACATTCAACCCTAGTATGCTGCGGAAATTGTGTATGATAATCCTTATGGTATTTGATTTGGGTTATCAAGAATAGAAAAATCCTTTTGTTCGACATGATTAAATTTCACATCTCTATACAAAACCCATCCCACTAAATTCACATGTAACAGAATCCTAATATACACCCTGGTTTCCAATAATTATAGATATCTCGATGTTATACATTGAGTGGTTAATTATCATTAGACTTATTTTAAAACATAAATCCAATATGAAAAATGATAAAGTGTGAGCCATATTTTATATTACATGATACAATTTATATATTATTATGAATATTTTATAATATTAACAAAACCATATAAAGAATACATCTAAACAAATACCATATTATTTAACACCATATAAACATTATGTTTACTATGTTTTTAAGGTTTTTTCTTAAAATATTATTATGTCATTAGGTAAATAAGACTATTTTTTTATATGACTATATAGTAAATCCTCTTATAAAAGTATATTAATGTTTCAAAACCTGTGAAAAAATAATTCTTGAAAAATTGATATATTAGGATTCACAATCATCATATTCAACTACCTAAATTTATAATCAAAATTCTTATCTTCATAATAATTAATTCTACAATGTTAAAAACCTATATATATTTAAACAAATATATTTATTATGTTCATTAACATCATTTGGGATCATTTCTATTCCATCTTTTCTTTAACATTATGTTGTATATAAATAAATTCAACTCTTTAAATTAAAGTCATTATTTATAATCATACCTTAAACTCTTAATGGTTATATAATGATATTCACATTAAATTAGTGCATATAAATAAATTATTTGTTAAATTTTTATGTTCTATTATGCCAATCATAATCACACTTTGTTTTTCATGAAAAATAGTATCTATAAAATAATTTTATTTTGGAAATAAAATATATATCTATGTTTGTAAGTCACGCTTATTTAATTTACGGGGAATGTTTTAAATATAATAAATTCATAATAATATCTTATATAACATTATATGTTTTGAGATCAATATTTCAATAATTATTTTTTCACTAAAATATTTAACATTGGGTGGTGGGAACTATTTCCATTATATTATAACTAATAACTTAAATTAATCAATTTTACCCTTGACAAAACACCTTTTATCATTTTTTTATTTTCAAATTTTTTATAGTGTTAAATAAATCATAATCTATGATTATCAAAATCAAAATATTGTATTATTTATAATAACCATTATTTACAAACATCTTCTCTAATCACATAAGGGAAAAATAAGATAACAAATAATTATTATTTTATATAAAACTAAGAAATGTACTAATCCATTTTATTCACCTCCTTGATATAAAAAACCCTTTCTTCATCACATAAATAAATAACCTCAATTCACATCTATCATAGCTTAATTAGTTTCACTCCATTACATATTTACAATATTTTTTTAATGAAAAATTACTATCATATACCATTAAAATTTAATAATTAATTTCCATAACATTAATGAAAGATATGTAATTTCAATGGATTTTCATAAACCCATTCCAATATTATATAATAATTCATCTCTAATTTCCACATTTCCCATAATATAAATATTTTTCTTCCTTGGAAGATCCATTCTTAAATTAAAATGCGGTTTTTGTTGACTCTCCATTTCCTATATTATTATATTTCTTGAAAATCCAATTTTTCCTTTCATTTTTAAAAATAATTTTAACAAATGAAATTCACACACTTATGTACCACTATGTGATCCTAAAAAAATTTATGGTATTGGAAAAAATATTTAATTCATTGATGTTTTAAATATTACAGAACTATCATATGATTTTTTGAGGTGATTGATGAATGAAATCCAATGAATTACCAGGAATGAGTAGTGGCAAAAATATCTCTAAATTATTTATATACCCTATCATATCAATCTTAGGAGTTAATCATGAAGATCCCTAAAATATTTTAATCATAAAATTGTTCTTTTCAATCTCAATATAGCACAAGTGTATATTATTCTTGCTAGAGCCTTTTTAAGTTATATATCAACCCAAAAATATCGGTATATTTATATTTATTTTCAGTCATGGGATCTATAAACACAATAATAAACATTGATCTGTTATGATAGCCATTACCTTATTTTATTTTTATAATATTTCTGTTTTTTATGATCTTGATTGGTAGGTTCTTTCTAATGGGTTTTTTATTCTAACACATAAAAGTTTCCATCGTACATGAGAAATGTTCTCAAGTTTCAATAAAATTCCATGAAAAGTATTCATTTATTATTATCATTTTCAATAATTGATATCTATTTTAATGTTGATTATGATTCAATCTTATCTATATGAAATTTTTTATTAAATGACTATCTTGGTTTTTAATCATTTAATAAAAACTATTCAATGATCCCCTACTAAAATTATGGACCCATTTATTTTAAATCATATTCCTTAGTGTTCTAAGATCTATATTTCATAATTGATTATCTCATGAAATCTTGTAATAGAATATATTATAATATACAGTAGACAATCATATCAATCATATAATATATGACTCTTGGGTATTTGATCAAAAAACTCCTTACACAAATTCATTATATGTATTATCCCAACCCTATTCCTTTTCAATCAAAAATACTATGGTTATTTACCTAATTTTTTTTTCATGTCTCACACCATTAATAAACAATTAATATTTTTAATTGCATATATTTCACTTACCTTACACAATATAATCCACAAGCACCAAGATTTTGCATGAATTACTAATTTTAGTGAATGAGGTCTTGAAATGTGTAACCTTTTGAAGGATCCCTCCATTGAATATTTATAAGTTATTGTAAACATCTCACCATATTATCTTGTATATTTCCTTAATATATGATCTATTTAAATAAATTATTCCTTTTATCATAGAACATTAACCAAAAAAATATATTCAAAAAGAATATTTATTTATAAATTGGCATACGACTCAGGATTTAGGATACTTACCATAAAATATTTAAAAATTATACCTAAAATTATCCAAATTATTCTAATATATAAGTATATAGAATATTTGATAAAAATTATTAGAATCATATAAAACAAAAATCCTTATAAGAGAATGTTTAATTGGGTTGGTAGATAACCCCTAATTTTCAAGATAAATCCAAGGTCCAAATACTGTGAATTTAATTCCCAAATATCAACTATCTGTATATCAATGTGAAGGAGGTTTATTAATCTTATTATTTTCTTAACACCAAATATGTAGAAATAAAAATCTATATTTACTATAATGTTATGAAACCATATACAAATTATAGTCTTAGTATAATGCTAATGAATCTTATAACATACCTTTAACATAACTAATTGATTGATTGACATGAAATTTATAACTAGTATTTTAACTCTTTAAACTAAATAATTTATTCATTCATAATATAAATATTTTATATTACTGAATTAAATAATGTTGTGAATTAATTATATAAATAGATATTTTATATTTTTATACATGAGATATAAATTTACCAAAAATCTATAAACACTTTATAAATTTACAAGATTTGTTGACATATAATAAATAATTAAATATGAATATTTCAAAATAATTTTAATATAAACACTTTAATATTATCAATTTTCATTTTACTCAACATGAATTCCTTGAAATTTATAATATATGATATTTATAAATGTATACAACATTTTATATTCCAAATTTAAATATAATATATTATATAAAAAATTTATACAATCTAAATAGTAAATAGATTATATTATTTAAACGTTTATCAAGTCAAAAAACACCTTTTTGAATGTTTTAAATAATTTTACAAATAATTAAACAAAATAAGGAAAATTTATGATAATATTTTTAAATATTTCATATTTAATATATACTCTTATATATTTCCCCTTATTTAATAATTTATAAAATGATTATAAATATTCCATGAATGTACACTCAAAACCTATAAAAAATCAACCGAAATGTTTTTTTAGGATTGAAATACTCTATTCATATTTGAAATGTTCTTATAGATCCCAAAGAAGTGATTATTATGTTGAATATGAGAAATTTGTTCCATTTAAAAAACAAAAACATGAAATTTTTTCCCTTAAAACATGTCATGGTTCTCTTAAGGTACAATCAATTGGAATAAATCCAAGATGATTCATGGAATTTATGAATGGGTGAACCTATTTAGAGAATACACTTAAAAATTAAAACTTCTAAAAATAATTTTGGTTTATTGAATCCAAAATAGATCACTCCTAAGATACTTATAACTATTAATATATAAACAAATTTTCATAAAAATATATTTTATGATACATTATTTTCCAGAAACACTTTCCATGGAAATATTTCTTAAAAAAACTTTAGTATAATAACTTTTATAAAAAATACCATTTTTGTAGAATTTTACCATGAACATGATAATAATCATGTATATTTACAATTTCCCATTCATAACATCATGGTTTATAAAAAATCATTTTTTAGATTATTTATCTATTTAAACATAAAATCTAAACATAATAGAATAGTATTTGACCCCAATAAAAAGTTATTAGGGGGAACTGTTTTTCAAAAAATAACAAGAGTAAACAACCTTTTTAATAAATCCTTCTATTCATTTGAATTGAATAAATATTAATAAAATTACATTTCCTCTTATGAAATTGATCTATCCAAACTCAATTTAAATTATTTTGATAGAAACACCTTAGATAAAAATATTTCCCTCCAAAAATCAAAATTAAATTGATATTATAAATCTCTCAATGATTAAAGGGAGACCCTATTCATCATGGTCCTCTAGAACCCTAGTCAGAGGGAGAGAGCTTTAGGATTGTCGTTTCATGGATCATGTGTCATATAACTAGTTCCTAATGATAAAAGAACATTATATATGACACTAAGGTAATTTCAAAGTCTCAAAACATTCCATAAATGAGTCTCTCTTATTTAAATATTTCAATAACATTTTAAAATATTAATATATTTTGTGAAATGGGCTTAAATTATTTCATTTATTTTAAAATGTTTAAATAAAACATCATTAATTAGAACTCCTTTTAATATAGTCATATGATATTATATGAAGATCATTATATAATAAGTGTATAAAAGTAGTTTACTAAGAGTTATAATATAATCCACATACTTATATTTATAAAAATATGATAAAGTTAGACTATCATTGCCTGTTATGATACCTAATCCCTCAGGAAAAATTTTTTCTAGGTCCCCCATTGCAGTACTTAAAATCTATTTTTACAAAATAATAATCTTAATTAATCATCTATTAAATTAATTTCCATATAAATTCCTTAAGTAAATTATTATATATAAGCTATATCCATGTAATTAGATTGAATTAAGATAAATATATTCTACCTTTGATTTAGAGACCGATCCACTCAATCCAAAAATAATTCCCTTTGAAAATGAATTATATTTTTAAGCATCACCCCAAATGTTTCATAGAGTCTATCAAAGACAACCTACATGATTTATAAATATTAAATGGATGTTTTGAGAAGTTTAAAGGTAAATCCACATAAATTTATAGTGTGTTCATTATTAGCATTCATGGTTTACTAAACATTAATCCAAAATATAAACCTCTACCCTGAAATGAAGGATAAATTGCATATTCTACTTGATAGATTTTCTCATCGATTTCTTATAATTTCATAAAGGTTCACCCTACATCATTAACTAACTCAGTATCTATAATAATTTATATAACATTTTGTTATTATTTAAATAAAAAATACCACTATATGTTTAGTTTTTATAATCTGTAAACCATGCACTAATATAATGTTTCTGATAAAAAAACCTCCCATATTTAATTTCAACTTCATATTTATTTAAAACTAAATGAATTTGTGGACTTTACTCCTCCTCGAATGCATATATTTGTATACTATTTGACATGGATATGAAAACTGTTATTTTGAATATGTTCTAAAAGATTTCAAATATGGAAATTCTTAGATATTCAAATTTAAAACTTAAATAAACGGTTAATATTAAATATTTCTAGAACTGAAGATAGGTTGTGAATATTTAAAATATCTAAAATTATTTATAAAATTTAATTTTCTTCCATAAGAGTGATGTAGATGATTTTTTAGAATAACCATGAGTTTTTAAGTTCCTTCTTAAGATTACACATAAGGCCATGTGGGTAGAATTTGTCTCTTCTATTATTCACATGAATTTTTTTATATACGAAATTCAATTTTCTAAGAATTTATTAGTTTCTTTAATAAAGATAGGATCATATAAATAGAAAAAAAATGTGGGGGAACTAAATCACACAAATATAATTTTTTATATAAATGTGAGTGTGGTAACATTTTTTAATAACTTGTATTTATTATTATTTTCTTCTATTTCTAAAATAATGGTAGTATTATTTATCATATGTAGTAGGATTAACTTTAATCCATGTTGCCTATTTTATTTTTATACAATGTGTGTGTTTCAATTTTTTATTCAGGTTTTGAAGATTTTATATTTTTGTGAGTGTATCGGTTTTGTGAATAGATGGGGTTCCTTTCTTCTCTATTTTAGATACATGAATTTTAGGTGTCTCTATGTTTTGGGAAATATATATACTTTGTTATGTTAGTGATGTAATAGAATGAATCATTTGGGACATGGTTACCACTAAAAAGAAAGTTGTATTATAGAAATTTTTAAGGCATTTTGTTTTTACAAAAGACTCATTATATCACCCTTCTTGTATTTACACTTTCCATTTTGTGGGATCTCTATTTGGTTGGTATGAATGAATAATATGGGAATGTTTATATTGGAATATTTTTTGGAATAAATTTCTAATAATGTAAGAATAAATATGGGTATTAAATATAAGAAAATTATAATCAACATATATATAATGTCTTCAAACCAAAAGCAATGGAAAATTTGAATGGGAATGTACTGATATAAAAGAACTAAGGGTAATTTAGATGGTGATAGAATAAAAGGTTTCATATTAAATTTGATTGGTGTAGACCATTGAAGAACTAATTATAACTATAGCTGATATATATATACATATATATAAATATATTTCTAACTGATGTGAACATTATGTTTCTGATATAAATAATCATCAACATAAAGATGTTGGATAGTATGGATTTTTAAAACCTTGTAAATGGATTCAAAAAAATGGAGTTAGCTTGAATTGATAAGAGTGAAATTAAAAGGGATGTTGTTGTCTTTGATTATACTTTCATGACTCTTGAAATCAGGGTATGTGTGGGTTAAAATTATCATTAACTGTAGTAAGAGGTCTAAATAGTTTTTTTTAAATAGTAGTTACCCCATTCTGAATAAGGTCATAAATAATAATGAAATACCAAAAAATTTAGAACCACATTGAATGTGGAAGGTTGAGTATGTCCCACTCAACTGAAAAATTAGATGAATGGTGAAGAAAATAAGAAAATAAATCAAGGTTAATCACATATTCCCATAATCGAATGATAGAATTTCATAAATAAGTATCCCATTAATAATGATTGTGAAGAATAGATGGCCAAATCCAAAATATGTGTTTTTTGATGTTTTAAAAGTACCATACTTGAGGAGAAAATAAAATAATTTCTATGTTTCAATGTTATATTATAATCATACATTATTTATTATAAGTATTTTTTCCATTCAATGGTTGAGAGTGGAAGAATGATAAATTATATGTCTAGAGGATTTAGTAATGTATATCTAATGGGTGATGGAGATCTTCAGGTCATGGGAAAGGGTGATTTCAAAGTATAGATCTCAAATATAATATTAATGGAACTACCTTTATATTGAAAAATATAGTTTTTATAGAAGAACATAATCCTATAATGAAATATAAATAAATATAATTTTTATAAAACATTTGGATAGCAAGTGAGAAACATCACATCTTGGTCCATAGTGGTGGAAAATATTTCAAATTATTGAACATTATATCTAATTAGAAATTTGGATGGATTAATTATTACACAACCATCAACTTTTTGTTTTCAAAAGATGAGTAATTTTCATCTTGGGTAGATGAATGGGAGAAATATATTAGTATGGACAGCTAAATAAACACTATATCTTGGTGAACTGAAGAATAGAAAATACGATATTTATATCGATGAAAAGTGTAATAACATTTCATTTGATTCAAATTTAAATGAAATAAATACTTGAAAACTTGATCTTATTAACATAGATCTTTTAGGGACAAATTGAGGTAATTCTCTGGGTGGTTATTTTAATATATTTCCTTCATCAATGATACATCCTGAAAAGTGTGTTTCTTACATTAGTAAAAATATGAGGATTTATTAGAATTCATTCCATGGATATCAATATTGGGAAATTAAACAAGAATGATGTTGAAGTGATTGAAGATATATATTAACGGTGAGTAAGGAAGATGAGAAATCCAAATGATCTATTGGAGGTAAGAAATTATATATTACATGGCTATACCCAAAACACCAAAAAATGGTGTGGTAGAACATGATAATTTGACACTAGATGATAGATCTTAGAACATCAGTTTGAATATTGGTTTTCCAAAGGAGTTTTAGAAAATATCTATCCACTATTTCATTATGATCGTTAATCGATGTAAAATAGAACAAATGGGGAAGGTTCATAATGAAAAGTTATAGACTAGATGATTTTTTTATTTTTATCACATTAAATTTTATGAATGTTTAAGACACATCACTTTCCATTCCGAATACATTGGTATTTCTGATTAAAAGCCCCTAAAATATTTCTTTATAGAGTATTGTTATATAAAATTAGTAATTAAATTATGGGATATTGTGTTATAGAATTTTATCATAATATGAAAGGTCTCCATTAATGATATAATTGGTGACTTGAATAGAATTTGAATGTGAGGTTACCACTGACCCATAAATTGGATTTCAAAAATAACAAAAAAATGTATTTTGAGGTTCCCATTAATGAGAAGATCCTATAAAAGGATGAGAACATATAGGAAGGTACAATATAGATAAAAGAATCATCAAATAATGTAAAATTAATAATGAATAGAAAATCGGAAGATCAAAAATATTCTGGGAGAATAAAGGTTATCAAATATCTATCAAGTCCTGAATTTAAATAATTTTACCACAATATGAATTTTTAGGTAAGATTCTACAAGGAGAAGTTCTATAATGAGTTGAGCATTGGGGTGAACTATGTTGGTCTACCGAAAATATATGAATATTATAATGGTTTAAAAATAAAATTCAATATGTTCTTCTAAGAGTACTATATAAATTGAGAACCTAGAAGAAGCTAAGATACACAATTTTATTGAAATTTCACAATTAATGATGAAGTGGGAGAATTACTCCATTCATGTAAAACGAACATGGGATCTAATAGAATTACCACATAGAATGAATGAGCTATATAAAAAATTGGTTTACCTATTAAAGAAGTAAATAGATATAAGAAAATGGTATAAGGATAGGATAGTTCTGAATGTTTTTAAACAAACCAATCGTATTAATTTCATGAAAATTATTTCTAGATTTATTAAGCACACAATAATCGAGATAGTTCTTAGGTTAATTTCATTGGATTGTTTACATCGTGAATATTTAGATATAAAAATGGATTTATATGATAGTGACTTTGAGGAGAAAATAATCATGAAATTTTTGAAGTCATTGATAGAAAATTGAATAAAGTACTATTAGAATATATCAAATAGATTTATTTTGGGCTAATAAAATTACTCAAGAAATGAACTAGAAGTTCAATTCTATAATTTAAGAGAAACTGTTTTTTTTAGAAATGGAAATCATTTTTATTACCTAAAAGCATTTGATTATGAATTATTCATAATATTTCTTAGGTATATGGATTATATACTATATAAGATTTGAATATAAAATATATTTATGATTTAAAAGAAAATTTATCTGAAAGGTTTGAAATGAAACATCGTGATGAAACTAAGAAAATTTTGGGGATTTATATTGTAAGATACTGGAAGACCAAACGATTTTACTTATATCATAAGGAGAACATTATATTTTCCTAAAATTATACATAATGATCATATATATTATTTTTAAGGCCCAATTGAATCATAAATTCATGTTTTAAAAATTGAAATAACCTAAAATCAAATATGAGGGAAAGCATGTGTTGAACATTCTTTTTTAATCGACGGTTGGATGCTTGATGTGTTCCATGGTCTGTATAAGGATACAATTTTATCATGCTGAGGGGGTTATTAGTAGTTTAGAATTAATTTAATAATGTATCATTATAAATTAATAAACGTGATTCGTCAATATCTCTAAATAATATAAGGCAATGCCATGAATTTCTGAAGGGATTATTTGTTACAAGGTTAAGTTGATGCATAATTTAGTGAATGTATGAATATAGGAACTAGTACCTATAACTTTTTTAACCAAGGTATAATAAAAATAAATAGTATGTTAAAGATAAAAATAGTAATTTCCATTTCTACAATGTGATTAGATTACATATCCATTATGGAAGTAAGGAAAGTTCTAGTTCGGTTGAAGTGTTTATTTGAATAAATCAGATGGATATGGAAAAATAGAATTTTGTTTTGAAATATTTATAGTGTAACTAATATTTCAAAAAATATATTTTTTCCTCATGGATGAAACACATTCAAATAAATTATCACATCATTAATAATATTTTTAAATATATAGATTTGGAACTACTAAGTTTAAGAAAAATTCAAAATCCAATATAAATTTTGACAATGGTTATAAACTGAAAAAACAAGACGTGGGGCTATTTATCAATGGGTCTAGGTTCCATCATTTATATATAATAAAATATTTATATTATAAATATAGGAAAAATCTTTTTGAGGATTATTATGAGCCATCAGATACACCAAAAATATTGGTAAGAACAGAAACCAAAACAACCACAAAAGAAAACACTTATGAACAATGAACACATATTTGATTCCCCAATTGGGTTGGACCAATTCATATAGGAAAAAATAATTTATATGAAATTTAGGATAAATATAATCTAATACATAAATCAATATAGTTATTCATTTATTAATCAGTGGGTTGGAATCAATTTAGAATAGGGTAAGTAAAAAATCATGAAAAATGACATTGTATTGTGAGTTATACCATTGAAACAGCTCTTCACTAATTTAATTGGGGTATCTCATATTCCCTATTATATCCCAATTCAAAAAATTCATATATGGTTCATGGATATGTGTTTGAAGTATTTATTTCTTGTAATACATTCTAATCATATTTTAAATATAAAACATCATTCTAATAAATATCAGGCGAAAAGATAATTTTCCTTTACCCTTATCTTAAAAGTACACTTCAATATTAATTTTTATTTAGAAATATTATATTTACTCATTGGTGGTGTGTTTAATAAAAGAAATGAATGGAAATTAATGGCCTATTATTATGGAATAAAGGAATTCTTGAACATCAAATGTGATCCAAAGGACATGGTGAAGCCATGAAAAACAGTATTCCAGTGGGATATTGTTTATAATGGATGTGAAATTAATAAATATTTATCATCTTGGTGCTATAAGTTCCTGAAATTTAAATTTATAGACATATTGATATGGAATCATAAGATAGGGGAATCAGTACTAGGTTCTATAACTAAATGTAGGTGATAAAAAATTTAAAGTTCTATAAGAGTGGGTAAGAAGAAATTAGATATTCATTACAATGCCTCAATCAATTCCTAAGAATAACTAATAGTTTTTAAAGAAATATATAAGATTATTCAACGGGTTATGTAAGAATTAATTTCTAGATTCCATTAGGCACTCAAAGATTTCATTTTATGAAGTACTTTTTTAGAGTGGTTTGTGATGGCATCAATCAAACTAGGGTCATGCATGATGAAACAAAGGTAGTTCCACCAAATGAATTTATTGGAAGTTTTAATATATACCCTAGTGATTTTATTTATTCTATTATTTTTATTTTTTCATCTTCTTCCATTTATATAAAATAATCCCCACAATTTCCCCAATTTAGTAGAACTAAAGTTGAGCCACATAATCTCATATGTTTTATTTTAATATCGTTGTGTTTTTGTTTATTTTTTTTATTTTAAAAATTCTTTCTATGTTTGGGTCTAATGTATAAGTGAATGGATTGGGTTTCTGTCTTTTATATTCTAGGCATAAAAATTTTTGGTATCTCTATATTCCAATAATTTTTCAGATATTGCTCTACAGGAAATGATTATAAATACATCATCCATATCATAGTTATCTTAGTACAATATATATTCCATAGTTCAATAAACATATAGAGAGATTAATATTTCTCTCCAGATGATAAAAGGATTAATTTTTTTAACATCTTAATATTTTTATTAACATAAATATTCAACAGTTCAATCGATATATTTGTAGATGATACTTTCTCTCCAAATGATAAGGGGTTTAATTTTGTTGATGGCCTTATATTTGTATTAATAAAAATATAGAATTAAAATACAAGAATAAAGTGATGTTTATGGATAATATGTTATCCCCTAGCTATGAATATAAACTAAATATCTTGGGATCATTCAATGAATACATAACATAAGTGGCTGTAATTTTTAGAAACTAGGAGGGATATGTGATGATTTCCTTTTTAAATATTTGTACAACTCTTATAATGCTATTTAATCTCTCATTGTGGAAACCAGAGTAATATTTATGTGTTTTTAAATTTAAAATTAATGTAACATTGTCCTCAAATTCACTTTTCATGACTTATCTATGGTTTTTAAGTCTTTATCCACTATAGATTCAACTCATTGGATGATTAAATACACCATATTTTTATATTGTAGAATTTGTGTGGGTATCTTCATTATCAAATATAATCATGGAGAGGGGAAAACTGTTATAGATTATCGTTCCTCAGTTGGTCAATTTATGGTTAAATAGAAAGTATTCCTCAACCTAGATATTATCCACTTTAGTAGAATTATATTTTCAAGGATGATTATCTGGGTCTTCATTTTTTGACAACCATCAGCTGAATTTTGTCCCTTGTCATATTCTTTCATTTCATTCCTTTTCATTGTATTTTAATATCCTTTTACAAAATACTATCTTTAAGAAAATCCAATCACTCAAATTTTAATACACCACCATAAATATATATTAATGCATTTTCACCCCCAAAAATATCAATCATATCACTTAAAATTATTATTTTAAAAACTAAAAATTATTAAAATATTCAAAGAAAAATTTAAAATTACCACATAACTACATGAAGTGATAAATTGAATATAACCAAGAATATTGAACCATTATCAGTGAGTAATATTCATATATATACTATACCAAACCACTATTGAATCATTGAAAATTTATTACTAATATAACATATCCATGTAATTCCTTATCCTAATGATACATATCATGAATATACTTTTGAGTCCAAGACACATAGAACACATTATGAAATTTATCAAACAAGTTTTGATGTTATAAATGATATTCTACTTCTCTAATATGCCCCAAATCCTCAAAATACCATAATAATCGTCAATAAAATTTTCTTCTATAATTGAATATACAATTTCAATGATTGGTTTAATCATCCTATAATACAGGATTACCAAAACAAAACTCTAATTTTCACATCCGAAAATCTAAATTAGTCTTCTGTCAATTTTGTTCCGTCTTCATCAAATCATGAATCATATATACTATTATTATCATATTATAAAACATGTCTTTTATAATAATTAATAATTAACTTACATCAAACCAATATGAGTATGATCCAAATGGTAAATTAACTAATTACTCTATAGATTAGTTAATATTATAATTTAGTTTTTACTACTTCAATACATTTAAATTGAGAGTACTTGGGATTAAATCATTTAGTAAAGGAGATTGTTTTTTAGATTAATAATATCTCTTAAATTTTATACATATTTTAGTAACAGGTCGTAAAACCATAATTCTAGGAATTGGTTAATTACATAACTAGTAATATCCATAATATGAATACATTTAACCAAATAATTAAGTTATACTCAAAAATTATAGAAACCTCATAAAAATCATTCCATTATAGTTTCACATAAAATGTCATTATCATCAAAAGAATAAGAATCAGGGTGATATATTGTTTAAAAAAAATATATGAATAAAATATATTCTTTTTTATCATAGAGGATTTTATAATATTTAAAATCATAGTAATGATATTCTAGGTATCCATTATGGAGTTTAATATAACATGAATCACTATTTTATTCCACCCTCAAATAATTTTTTCACACTATATTTCAATTATAAATTCCAAATATAACAATATATTACTCTTATAATTAGTTCAACCTATTCAATGTTAAAAATTATTAAATAGAGAAATTTTACTTTTATAATTTCTTTATGGCAGGTGGATATTGTTTCAGATCACTTGATGAAATTCATGAAAAGAGGGACAAACATCCCATAATCTAAAGAAAACATGTTCACTAAATAAGATATTTCAAAAAATAATTCAATATAATTGGTATATTATTTAATTGACTAATCCATACATGTAATTGATACAATTTTTAATAATATAAACAATCCAAAGTCATCCATTTTATGGCTCAAAATGTTGAATCATCTGAGTGAATCTTATATATTAATAGTCCTGAAAAAACATCTGTAATTCCAAATTATCTAATATTTTAGACCACTAATTTCTTTTAAAAAAAATTAGAGATTTTCCTGAGGTCGGGACGTAATGTTTTTGTTCTTTAAAAAGAAATATAAAAAAAATTCCATCTAAATTCTAGATCCAAGAAGTATTTAAAAAATAGGGTTCCCAAATAATCTTATCATTTTCATATAAAATGGAACCTTGGGAACCTTGTTTGTATGTTTGACTAATGTGATAAACTATATCTTTTTGGATAGTTAATTGGGTTTCTTTAATCATCCTATACATTATAAATCTCCCAATCTTAATAGAAAGTGGATAACTAAAAAATTCTACCTACTCAAGACCCTTCTTTCTCTTTTTTATTAAGCTAAATGTTGGGAAATCATTGAAACTGGGATAATGACATAATGTGGGAGTTACAAAACATTTTTAAATATAGGATTTGTGTAATATTTATTTGTAAAATTTCATTTATTTTTATTTTAACATGATTATAATCTGAATACATTTTTGGTGTATGATTGAATAAACACTTTTAAATTCCTAACTAAATTGATTGAAATGTTATATCGGATTCTTTTTTTTTA
The DNA here is from genome assembly GCA_963277665.1 of Viscum album. Lineage (NCBI taxonomy): Eukaryota > Viridiplantae > Streptophyta > Magnoliopsida > Santalales > Viscaceae > Viscum > Viscum album. Next base: position 292,816,818 of record OY728150.1, on the reverse strand, counting down.
TGTTTGGTAAAAAATGATACTTTTTTTATTACACATAAATGAGACCTTGGGATTATATTTTATCCATACTTCCATTAATAATATATAATCCTTTACAAATATATTTTAGGGTCCATGATTGGTTCTATGTGCACTATTATAAAGGGAAAATAGGGTAATCATGAACTTTGATACCCTGAGCCAAATCAATTCATTAAAGAGAAATTATTTTTATAAATATGAACATTCTATCTTATGTGTTAATAAAACAATGATAATATTCTCATATTACTCTTAAAAACAAATTCATTTCATAAAATTTTATTCATAACTCAATTTTTATTATTATTCTACTTTAAAACTATTTTTGAAATGCCATATTTCTGTTTTGTTTTAAAAAAACACATTAAAAACTAACGTATTAAACCTCAGATGATCCTTGAGAGGAAACATATGACTAAATTATATAATAAATAATCTATTAACCTAAATAATATTATGTTTCATGATATATCAGTCAAAATATTTACAATTTTTAGGGACTCTTAGAGTTTATAGAGTGTATATTGAATAATATATTTGTGTTTATATAAATAAATATATTTTCATTATTTTTTATATATAGATGATTTATAATAAATTTTTTGTTGGTCTTGTTCATAGTGTGTTTTAATTTAGTTGAAATACATTCATTAAAACTCAGACTAAAGAGGATCCAAGATCATCAATACCGATACACTCAATGTGAACCATTAGAAGATGGAATAGAACCCATGAAAATCCCTCTAAACACTTATACATCTAAAAATAAAAGTGAAAATGATAAAAATGTATATAACATGGTACCAAATTTTCAAAAATAAAATGAACACACTTTTCATGATGTTAATATTCAATATTTATATATTTGAAAAAATCATGAAGAACCAAAATTTAAAAAAAATGATCTACATTATTTATTACAAAAATTTATGGACATATTGCTGGATAACCACATAATAATTTATCATAATTTCAACTGTATTCTCAACATTAAAACTAAAAAATGTGGATGTGTAACATTTTAAACATATTATGTTTCAATTATCTTTATAAGACACTATAATGGATTTGTTGTACTATAATGACTCTCTATTAATATATTGGCCAAACATAAAATTACTTTTCCTTAAAAAAACTATGAAACCTCCCAAACAATTTTAATAAAAAAAATTATGTTTTAGAATAAAACAATCATAATAAGAAACAATACTAGAATTCTAGAAACATTGTAACTATTACCAATCTTAAATTATCTTATATTGTTAATAGTACCAAAACTAATTCACCACAAGGACTCAAGTGAGCCTCCCCATATTCTAGTGACTTCTGACTACTATCAAGGTCTTAGGGTATGTTTTTGGTGATTCTAAACCAATATATCAGTTTATAAAAAATAATTAAATAACCAAATATCATCAATAGTAGAAAATAGTTTGATTTTGGACCTACAAAATATAAAAAAGGCTATAATAATGCATGAGATTCTATAAAGTCATAAACAACAACGTCATATAGTTAAAATTTGATTTCCTACTAGGATGATTTCATATACAATATTAAAAACTATATTTAATTAAACCTGTATTTACATCTAACTCGAAACTATGACATATACATAGTCTCCATGACTCTTGAGCTATACAAGCCCAATAATAAGACTTGAACTTGTAGATTTTTTCAATCCATTACCCATGGACCCCTCCATATTCATTATACATCTATACTCAACCTAGAAGCACACATAGGGACTACATGAATACTAAGTTTCATGTACAGGGTGTGATAAACAAATATCAGTAGGTCCCCTATAAGTGTGAACCTATAAAAAGATTCAATAAGTTCATGATCAAAAAATATTCCATGATTAGACTATAAACAACTCTAATAATATAAATAAAATAAAGCCATCATTAATCCAGGGGTCCATGTTCTTTATTGATGATACATTCTTCATCTAGTAATATAAGTATCTCCGAGCAAGCCATATCACCAATAGTGGTAATGATTCCATTACCTATACCCACTCATACTCACCACCACTAAATATAAATTATTATTTCTAGAATCATATAGACATTATATAAGAAAATAATCTAATTTAATGTTAGGCATCCTATTCATACACTCAATCAATGTGTAGCCAGTGGAACCAATATGTTGTCTCAACATTCCCTATTCCAATCTAATGATGGATTTATAGCTCATTTTCTATACTAAAAAATACTCTAGAAATTATTATGAATAAATAAGGGTATAACCTTAAGAAATATTTAATTAATATTCTACTTATCTGATATGATAACAAAATTCTGTTAATTATTCTCTCAATAACTTATTCCATGATAGCACCTAAAAATGTAATCATGGGGTTTCCACCGGATCCTAGGGAGTATCCTAGGAATTAATCAAGTAAATCATCATCAATCATAAAGGATGTTATATTCATCGATATATTGGGGAAATTAGGACACACAAAGACGTCTAACATCACTCTGCTTCAATATTCAAGGAATCTTGGCTGGAAAAGTAATTACGATGGATTTATGGGATAAATTATAAAAATCACCTACATTCCTATATAAGATAGTAATCTCATAAGAAATAGAAATTATGGTAATAGAGGAACTACATATTGGGTCCTAATATAACTAGTCGTTCATGTTACTATAGGGTTAAATCCCAAAGATACTAGGAATTTAAATAATATTATAATTATTTCTTATATGGATAAAAATTTAGATACAATTAAGTGATTAAGGTAATAAATACCATGTTGATGCACCACATCATACCCCTAAGCATAAATCTAGGAAGCGCATATGAAAATCACAATTTCATAATCTTTTTATAGGGATAGCATGAATTAAATATTGTGGTTACTCAAATTCTTAAATCCATCACTAAAATACCAACCACTTAGGCTCACATGTTTAGAATAGGTTATGGGGTTACACCCACTACTTTATCAACCCATCTTCATAAATAACTTCTTCAGGGTTAGTTAACTATTGGGGAACTAACTATGGTCCCATAGAAAATACATAAGAGATGCATGACATTTAGGATTCTATTGGTCCATGCATTTGTGGAGGTATCCCACATGAGATTTTCTAGGTCATAATGTATCTAGATGCATCCCTCTTGGGATCATTATAAATGGTAAATATGTGGAGGCATCTATCTCGAGATCTTATGGGATCCTCTAGGTTAGGTAATAAGAAGATGCATCCCTCTTGGTATCCTTAGTTACCAAAAAGTCTCTTAGGCCAATGCTCATCTCTTAGAGGTCACACATCTCATAGTTCTATCTCAAACAACATATGATCTCCCATGAATAATAAGTAAAATAGACCAATGGATATGGCCTCGTGGGAAACACACATCAATAGTAGTCTAGAAAGATGTATCATGTCCAATCATAGTTCAACGATTACACTATTGGATAACCAAAATACCCAAAATATCTACCTCCTCAATAAGAAACAGGGTCCCACTAAGAAGTAATTATCCCCATTTATACCAACTAAGGACATTGGTGATCGCACTTCATGTCCTCAACACATTCTCACAACCCTCATCTGAGTCGCATTTCATGTCTCTCTATCAAGATAAATAGAATTCTATATATTGGTCGATAAACCTATCCATCAATGCTTTCTTCCACACAAATGCATCGTATAAGTCATCAAATCGCCCCAAGGGTTCCACCATCATGATTTACATGAAAAACCTCAAAAATGAACTCATCATGTGTCCAATTCTAAATTTGTGTCTCTAAATCAATAAAACCCCAAAAAGGGTATCAAATGGGTAGTACAAAGCATATACATTGACTACAAGGCATGTACTATAAAATATCATGTCTGTCTCGATATTTTTACATGTCCTTACACACATGGTTCATGTTGTGTACTAATATATGTTCATGGAATATATGTGGTCTATCCATGTAATAATATATTTTTATAACCCCTTTATATTGAGATTATTTCCAAGTACCCAGCCATTTATCCAGGTTGGACTATAGAGAATGTACACTAAGTATAAGAATTGTAGTCCTAGAACTCTATCTTCGTAGAAATCAGCTACATGGACAAGTAGCACTTCATCAAATATACCATATGTAAATATTTTTTAGTTTCTAAATCATAATCTTACCTAATTAAAAATGAAAATGTGATTTGTGTTTATAAAACCACATTTCATAGGATTGGTATTTCCAAATGGGAAACACCTATAATCATTTCTAAACCCTCATTTTCTAAAAAATAACTACCTATCAACCTGCACAGGTACCCAAACTATCATAATAGTGTATTAAAACATGAAATAGGTAAATATACCTGTATCGTTTTACAAAAAAACATAAAAACATAGGCCATTGTGGAATTCACTAATTCATTTTATGCATCATTGCTTCGCTACAACCACATGGTGATTTGGATTGTCCATAATTTCATAAAGACACCTCCCTCAATCCCTCCCTCCATATAACTCTCTATCTACCTGTCATATTTCATATGAGAAAGGTATAATCCCCAATGGTGGTGTACATGATAATCTTTGATGTTCGATAAACATATCATAAAAAGAAAATTAATGAAAATATACTAAAAAAGAAAATGGGTCATATGCCCAGCCCCTGCACCCCGTGTATGTTTATGCCTCACCTAGAAAAATAACATTATTACAGACTCAGTAATAAACATCAAATATCAATATGGAGATCCGTATAGAATATATCATTAAATGAATATGCATGGATAAATTAATATTTTATCAATTAAATATAAAAAATACTTATTTTTTTAAAATTCGAATGGTTTTGATTTTCACCAAACTCATATCCTTGGGTAAAAACTATATTCTTGTCCTAAATAAGAGTTTATGAAAACTATCCATGATCATATTCATGGGTAAAATACCATTTTGACTCTCTTGTGAATCTAAAGTGAAATATTAAATTTTTATCTCATTTAACAGCCTATGAAAAAAATGGTCTTAACAACCTTCCCATAATAAAAATTATGATCATTCAAAAGCCTATTTAGTTAACTAAAAGCCCTTCTCCCACCCCAATAATCTAAATAAACTATGACATCGTGATCATGGAACCACCAGTCTCACAATGGCCAAAACTCTCCCAATGATAGATATGTTCAACTGTGACTGTTCAGGTACTCCACGCCATAGGATTACTGTTATCACCACCCAAAAACCATGATACATGTTATATTTCCCACAATACATCCATCATTGAATGAAATTATTGGCATAGAAAAACACCTTCATACAATAGATCCAACGCACAATATTAGAAAATCAACTATCACTTCTTCTTGAGAACATTTTCCATGGAAAACATTTAATTATAATTTATAAGCATGGTCATAATCCTCAAATATCTAATGGAATTCTACCCACCATATATCCTTCCAACTATTACTAATCCAAATTATCAAAACTAACATGTCACTACACCTCAGCCACACTCATTTCAATCATGGAAATCCCTACATTTAACCCACACATGTCACCACATCTCTGGAAAGTTCATGTCAATCCCATCCTTAGTCCAATTTTTTCACAACACATGATTTATTTCCATGATACCCCTCAATAAATAGTACTTCAATTTATTTCACTTGAATCTTAAGTTCACCTTGGCCATAAGAATCAATTTATTCTTTATTTTCCCTTATACCTCTCATGATTTTCATAATTTTCATGCCTCAATGAGACTACACATAACCTACACATGTACTCTATAACTCTCAATGTAATAGGAATACACTTCCATACCACCCAAGAATAAAACTTGGCCCAAACATCCTTGAGTCATGCTATATAAACACCAAAATAACTATGCTACATGATAGTTATATCTCATAATTCTTGGATATCTCATATATGTCCTCTTAAAAATTGGGCTTCTCACCCACACCATAATTTATTCCATGTATGCCCATATCATGGAATCATCATACCACTAAAGTTATGCATCCTAAGTCTAAATAATGTCAATATTATCCAAATTCTTAGTCAGCGCCAGGTGTCCAAATAGTGATTATTTCCCACAAACACTCTAAAAATGTTTCCAAAATATTACTCAGAGGATAATAAGGTCATGCATCTGAACATTCACACCCGGCGATGCCAGACTTTATACCCAAGCACCATGTGTACTTTAGAATAAATCGAAGGGATCATCCTACCTATATAAAAAATATAAATCTCATATCATTAATTATTCTAAATATTAGTTTAAAAAAATAACACCACCCCTATTAGAATCAACAAACCTAGGAAACCCCCTTTCATAGTTTTCCCGCGATCAATCCAACCACCAACACAGGAAAACTGCTCTCACGGGATACCCCTTATCAAAAAAAATTCAGAACCGCTTTCCTCAGAGCTAAACTATGTGTCTCTTGGTATCCCACCCATATCTAATAATTCATTATCTCGTTTGGTTCACTAGGTTCAATAACATATCCTATATAGCTCTCATACAATAATCATGTCATAATTTACTAAAAAAGCCTGGGCAATATCTTCATTCACACCTATACTGTAACATTAAATCAAATATTCCTAAAAACCAACTCTATGGATACTAGAAAAGGTAGGTAAGAATAATATTGACCTAAGAGGGTAACAAAAAAACTAAATGGGATCAAAAATTTAGCTTTTCAATTTCATGTAATAGGTAAAAACACCTTATAATTTGTAATTTTAGACATTTGAAAGTACAACCCACTAATAAAGAGTTATTTTATTAAAAGACTCTAATTACTCAATAATTTAATGAATCACCATCTAATTAATAGCCTACCAATCCCTAATCCTCATTGAGTATCCTCATATGGTAATGATCATGGAGTGTATCAAGGTCAATGTAATGGACAATAATTTTAACAAGAATGAACATTGGTATATGATAATAACCCCTCAAGCACTTAGTCAACTAGAAATTATTTAGGTACATATTACTGTCACACTAGATGGTATTAATAGATAACTATAAATGAATATTTTTAATGTAAAATATCATAGAAAGGAAGATGGAAAAACTCAATATTTATTGTTATGAATTTTTGAATAACCAAACCTAAAAAAATACACTAAAAATGATCTAGTAGGAAAGAATTTTCTGCTGACATCAACCTATATGTGTGAACATAAATACATTCACTAATAAGTCCAATATATAATATTTAGGAAAATATCACTAATTAAATGAATATCTCTTCTAAATGTCCCTTTCTAAGGTGTCACATTCCACCAGTGACTAACATAAGTTACTAATGTGGTGCTAAAAACTTATTCCATTCTGCTGAGGTTCACTAAGAATCTTATTCATATGAAACTATATTGATGTCACCATCACCAAGTAACATAATTTCATAGTTCATATGGAATGATATAAATGAATTTAAACAAGGCTGTCAGACTATGTATATTTCTAATAAGATCCTATATGGGAAACAATGTTTAAGATATCACTGAAACATTAAATAATTTTCCTCATATATTAGAAAAATCACACAATAAAAAACCTATAACATCATTTCCCTATGTATTAAATATAATACAATAAAAAATTACTCTCTCCTATGTTGACCAAGTGTTAGGGTTAATAATTAACCTATTACCATGATAATAATATCTGAAAATACAAAATTAATCACAAAATCCATGACATATGTGCATCATCGAAACTGTAAATAATAGTCAACTATAAAAACAGAAGCCTTGAATATCAATCCACTAACGCAAGATACCAGAACATACCTCTAGAATATGTTTTTTTCATGCACTTTTTTGACATACATGACATGATCTAACATATTCCAAATAATTTTTGTTACAATATCCATAAATGTAAGACAGTAAGAAATAATTGAACTAAAACATCATTATCATGTCCTAACCTAAATCACTCTATGAATTGTAATTGGAATGGGATGCCACAATGCCTCAAGTGTGCCTCATGATATGATAGAGGCTATTTCATAACAATGGGGGGCTATGGTGTTTTATTCGGGAGACTATTCTACAATATAATAGTATTAAAAATGACGTAAATAAGAAACATTATCAATAATATTTTATAATCAGAGTATGGAAGAAATAAATATAAAAATATTTTCCTAATAAATGAAGTTATGTAAAATTACAAACAACCATTTTATATATACAACAACCTACCACCCACTATTTGGATCACACATAAAATATAAATAATTTAATATAAATACACAATTCCCTACACCTAACTCTAAACTATGTCACATACCTGGCCTCCTTGACACTGGATTTGTACTGGCTCAATCATAGGACTCCACTCGATCTTAAAACCTAATTCTTTTTCTTATCCATCATTAATATATGTTCAACATGAAATGAGAGATAGGTTCTTCATGCAAACCAAGGTAAAAAAAATTATGAGACAAATAATTGTAGGATTCCCCCAATGGTGAACCTATAACCTATTATCATTTGTTTATGGTCACCCAATATTCTCATCCTAGATGAATTTTTTTTACAATTAAATATATATAATTAATATATTGTAGATTCCTAGGTATCTTATCCTAATTGATTATACCTACTTCATCAAGTTCTAGAAATGTCTATGAGAATGCTAAAACACCACAGGAGGGGCACATGTCATATCCATGGTCTCATGCATACCTAAATCCACTAAATATAAATTAGGATTATAGTTTTGATCTGGATAAATGGAAAGCAATCCACTACCTCAAATCGTATGCTTCCTAGGCATACTACACAATCCATATATACACAATCTATAGATGATATCTTCTTATCATTCCGTAATCCAATCAAATGAAGGATTATGAGGTCCATATTTAGAGAAAATAATGAATATGGAATATAAAAAGGATTACTAAGTAGAAAATCCTTTGTAAATATATATATGGACTACTCTCATGATCTGAATCGATAAATATACATAATTCAATAAATTTCTCAACAACATATTCCCATATATCTCTAGGAAATGTACTCATGGTGCATCTATTATATCCTAGTGAGTATCTTACAAATTATTTGAGTATTATATCATCAATACTAGATGATATCTTAATAATATAGTTTTCATGGAAAATATCACCACAAAGAAACCTCCAGAATCACTTGGATTTTAGAATTCTTGTTAACCTTGGTGATACTCCTACTAAGATTGGTTTCTGAGAGGCACTTGTTAAACTCCTCTATTTAACCAGTGTTGAGAGGATTCCAATAGACACAAGAAATTTTAGTAATAGTGGAACCATATATTGGTTTTAGAACTCACTAGTCTTATATATATCTATAGGTAGGAATCATATATATTATATAAATTTTAGTAGTGGTAGAATCAATTATAATTAGGAATAAAATCAAAATCATGATATGTTCCTCTTGGAATCCCCACTGTGATAGAAGATCATGTGGCACATTCGGAAAGATATAAGAAGTGCCTATTGAAATCACAGATACATCAATAATTAATTAGTGATTATAGTGACCTCGGTTTTTCTTACATGACTATTATTTCATTGAAAAGTTAAACAATATAATAGTTATACATTCCAGGATTGAACTAATTCGTATGTTGGAAAAATTTATATCATAAATCACTTATACATAATAAAAAAAAGATATCATCAAATTATTTCTTCTTTAAAAAATGAAAATATATCGCATTCCCCATAGAAACTATTTCCACATGAGGATATATAACAATGAAGATGGATTCCTAAATACTATGTAAGAGGAATGATAACATAGCTAAAATAAGAGACATGAATCATTAGAACATGGTTATAATAATGATCAGAATCATGTCATAAGTGTTAATTCACTATAATTATCATGACAAAGACATTATAAAAAGTCTTGAAATTTGGAATATTCATAGAAATGAAGCATCACATCATAGTGGTAAAATGCCACACATAGTTCTAAACAATGCTTGCATGATGTTCACACATAACATATGTTCATAAACAATAACATCATCATTTTTAAAAATGTTATCAATATTTTCACACAAAATAAACATAATCTCAGGATATAAATCACATGACCCAATGCATTATAGGGATATAAAATTTTTCTTTCTCCTATAACATCAATATATTTACATAATAATTAATTCCACAAAGAACGCATAACAATCGTATTTAAGAAATAACCTATGGAAATGAATTTTTTTTATAAGTTTTTCACCAAGAATATTTTATTTAATAAAATTGTGTTACCAAATGAATTAGGGAAAAAATATTTTTCATCAAACATCTGCACTCCTAAGTGAAGAAAAATTACTCAAGAGGATACAAAGATGTATTTTGGAAAAATCATTTTGGAAAATATTTGTCTTTGTTTTATAAATCAAGGTTGAAATATGTTCATACCAAAAAGAAAAGGGAAAAATTGTGTATGAATATTTAAGGAAAAATATAAGAATATACAGAAAGAAATGATGTGAAACAGGGATAATTCAATGAATTGGAGTTGTGTTTGAGAACCTGATTACCTTAAATCTTTCTTTATTTAATCACTTTTATACCTCTTGAATAATAAACATTAGTTTATTAAAAAATGAAACCATAGTGTGTTATGTCAATTAATCTCACTATTTATAAATTCTATTAATAATATTATATTTTAGAGTTTACATTATTTATTTTTACTGTGTTTTGATATCATTTTTCTACAAAAAAATTATGATTTCTCTATTATTTCATTATTTTGTTAAAACCAATTTATAAATAACTTGAATAAATTACGTAATATTAATATAAATTTATCTATGCATTAATATGTGATAAATAATTTGTTTTAACAATCTATAAGATTTTTTAAAATGAAATATGTTTTAAATTTCCTTTTTGGAGGTTAACTGATATTAATCCAAAATGTTGTCCAAAGGAAGAGAAAGAGAGATAAAATATAAAATGTTAAAAAATATAGTATTTTAATATTATTAATAAAATTTAAACATAAAAAATAATTATTCATAGAATATTTGGTTTTGAAAAATAAAAAATAAAAATATTAAGTGAATAGGAGAATGTAATGACGAGTTAATGAAAACACACCCACTTCTTGGTGTTGTTTCCCTTGTACGACACTAGAATACATTAATTATTTTAGTTAAATTACTAAAAACCTTTTATATGGATACTAATAAGATTAAGAGAGTGTAGGTTTTAGATATGTTTCTTTATAAATGGTGGCAAGAGTGTTTTTCTAATGGAGGGAGAGGTGATATTTATACGTGAGGACAAGGGTATTTTTAGAATAAAAGAATATATCTAAGGAAAACCTAATAAAATTTGTATTTTTTACATTATAATCCAAATTTATGTCAGAAAATAAAATTTAATACTTTTAATCACATTATAATTCTAATTAATTTTTTTAAATAAATTAAATTGGGGAAAAAATAAAAAAAAAATTATTTTAATGTAATACATTACATTTTTTGAATTTTGATATTTTTTTGGAATTCAAGTTTATTTTATTTTGATGAATAATAAATGAAAATAAATATATTTTATCCAAATATGAAGTTCAATAAATGATTATTCCATTATAGCATCATAAATGGGATAATTTAATATACATTGGTTATGAGAAAAATTATATTTTTACTATTGACTTGAAAATTAACATATTTCAGAAAATTACAAAAAAATTAACCCTTAAAAAATTTGGACATTATGATTTCAAAAATTATATTAATTTTAACCAGATTGTTCTCAACTATAAGTAATATAAGTTTTTTATATAAAAATCATGATTTTAGTGAAATATTATAAAATATAGGTTATAAAAAATGCTCTTATATTTTATATGATTTTTTTTAATTATGATATTTTTCTTTTGGAATTATAATATCTATATTTACATAATTTAATAATGATAAATATTATTTATATGAAAATTTACTATTTTTAATATAAATTACTATTACAATGGTCACATTACAATTCATATGGTTACATTACCTCTTAAAATACCGCTGCATTCCTTCATTTATTATTAAACTAAATTATTATAAAGGTTATGTCCATATTCAATAATATTTATTGGTTTACAAATTTTTTTTCAATTGTATTGTTCATTTGGGGTTATTATAATATATTAGGGTGATCCGTATTTTACCAATTTAGTTTTTTTATTTACTATTTTAAATCCCCTTGTAATATTGGACATCTTATTGGGATCAGTCTATGACTAATGTAATGATTTAAAATAATAAAATATTTTTCTTTTTGTTTCTATATATATTTATGTTTATAACTATATATTATAAAATAAAAATCACATTTATTTTTGGAAAATTATATCAATTATAAACTCTACGTGGTTAAATTCATCTCTCATTTAGATATTTTATCCCCCAAAATTTAAACTCATATTTTTTAATAAGATTATGTGAGGGTACTTATGTTTCATTATTTCTTTTGGTTCCCATGTCACCCAATCAAACTTATAGTTCCTCCATAACACTTTTACAAGGTGATTTTTCTTGTTGGTATACGTTTTTTACTACGGTTCATAATATTCAACGATTGATCATCATACAAGAGGTCAATATCCAGTTGGACCTCCTTTAAATAAAATTAATGTAGTGGATTGGGTATTTAGTTCCTTAGGAGAGATACATGGAACACATCAAAAAAATGATCCATTTTTTTGGATGTTCAATTCAATAATCCACTAATCCTATTGGATCAAGGATCTCGAAAGGGCTAATGTATATAGGGCTAAGCTTCACCTTACTTCCATAAGACATGGCTCTCTTCAATAGAGATAGTTTAAAAAAACTTTGTCACCAATATCAAACTCAATTTACAATTTTTTATTATCCACATTGAACATTATAAAACATTGAGTATATTTTTTATGATGTGAGTTTTCATAAGCCTTCTCTATAATCCATTGTACAATATCAGGTCTAAGTACCTTTTTTCCACCAACTTTATCCCAACAAGTTGGAGATAAAACTTTTTATCCATATAGAACTCTATATGGATCCATTTGAATACATTATTTGATTTTCTTGTATGATAACTCAAGTAATTGTACGTGTTTATCCAAACATCCATTAAATTCCATTTATCAAAATATCTTCGTTTCCTCAATTTTTTGAATAGTGCTATCAGATTGACCATTAATTTGGGGTGAAAAGCCATACTAGAATTCAATTTAGTAATTAATCATGTTGAATATTGTCCTTAACTTTGATGTGATATTTGGATCATGATCAGCGGTGATTGGTAGTATAATCCTATGTTTCTTTTGCAATACCATTAAATTTTTATTATCAAGTTTTCCATATGATAAATATTCCAAAATAAAAATGAAGTGATCATTCTGGCTGATTCAATCCACCACAACCCATTTCAAATAATTTTTATTGGATTTATTTTGTATAATAGTACCAAAGTACATGGTGATGTTCTCCCTTTTCCATATTGGCATTAGAAATGGTTACATCATCCCATTGTACTTCTATTTCACTAATTCAACATTATCACACAAAAATAATGATAATATATACTCATTAATATCCATCTTTATATTGTTCCACCAAAAGTTCTCTCAAAGATCATGGTATATCTTCCTTGAAAAAAAAATATTGTAGTACATCTTGGTAATTATAGGATAGTTGTAGAAATATGAGATATACATATTATCCAACATATCCTTCCTCTCAGATGATAAAGGAACAAAATTCAGAGTTCCAAACCAGATCACACAATCATCATCAATATTGAATTTTCAATACTTATTTCACCCTTTTTTAAATCTCTATATGATCCTTCTATGACACATAATCATCTCTTGGATATATCATTGGGTAATAATTTGGGTAAAGATGGATATTTTACCATCCATTATGACTTCTATATCCATAAATTACATATATTTGAAGATATAGACATTCAAAATCCAAATCATGGATAGATTAACCTACAGTTTTTCTAACAGAATAAATAACCTTGTTTTCATATCCCAAATGATAATGAATACAAATGTAATAGTCATTGATTACCTCTAACCATATTTTATGATTTATATTGGGATCATTATTTTTTAAAATATATTCTTTTGTATATTATGATCAATATATATATAACACTTCTCACCATAGTGGTAGTGAATCAAAATATCTATTGAAAAGATCCCAATTGTTATCTATAGATCATGAATTAGGAATTTCTTTTCATGGATCATAAACATTAATGGGGAATATGAAATCACATTATGATTTTTCATATTGTAAATCCAAATCCATTATTTAATGTATAACTATATATCAAAAAACCTTCTCCACTTTCTGGTTGTGTTAGTACAAGAATAATGATTAGCCTCTACATGAGTTCCTAAAATCATTCTTAACACTATTCTTTCAAGACATAATTTACCTTGATGTGTGTTAACATTATTTTTGTAATATAAAATTTTGATATATTTCTAATAAAATGTCAATAGTTCCCTATTAATCCAAAAAAATATATGGTTTACTAAGTCACAAATGGGTGTGGTCCATTCCTCAATAGAAATTTTTTAAGGGTCTATATAAATTCCATCACATGTTATCATGTTCCCTAATAATGGGACATTGTAAATTTGGAATTCACAAATTATGAATATAGAATAGATTTTACACTTTATTAATGTTTCAAACAATATCATTAGATGATCTTCATGTTCTTATTTTATATTCTTGTAAATTATAATATATTAGATAAATACTGACAAAAAAAATTAGGAAGTCTCTAAATAATCTATTCATGAAATCTATGATTATTATATGGTTAATAGTAAGTATTAAGGGAATTACTTTGAAATTATAGTTCCCATATATTATACAGAAACTAGTATTCTGAATATTTTCTTTATTATTGTTAGCTAATGATATCCTGAAAAAAGATCCACCTTTGAGAAGTAATGAGACCCACTTATTTGATTTAACATGCCATCAATCCCTGGAAGAGGATACTTATTCCTTATGGGGATCTTATTGAGATTCAGGTAGATGATTTACAACCACCTTAATTAATATTTTTTTCTTCATAAAGTGAAATGGTGCACAAAACGCTGATGCAATAGGGATTTTCAACCATTTGACATGTTCTCTTAAACATAATTCTTTAACTCCTCCAATTCAATCAGGGTAATCCTATAGTGTAATTTAGAGATAGGGGTCTCTCTATTTATAATTTCTATTGAGGACTCTACCTAATGATTTGAGGTAATTCTGGGTAAATATTTAATCAATACATTAATGTATTCCCTGACAATGGTAATTTCTTTCTGGTTGATACATTATATTGACCCAAATATTTAAGAAAGATGTATTTATTCATAGTCTTTCCGCACCCACATCTTTGAGGAGGATTCAAAATTAGATTAATGATATCTCATTCAATTGTAGAGGATCATGGGATGGTTTGGAATATAGGAAGAGGTTTCCTTTTCTTGAAAATTTTAATGTGATCTATATAACATGAGACAATCCATGCCTAGTATAGTGTAGAATTTTACAATATGAAGGATTATAAAATATTATGGAAGAATAATTATATATAGATTAGTAGTATTACAGTAAAAAACATGGGTTTTAATTATCTAACAACTATATGTTTTCATAGGTATATCCACTTCAAGGTATTAGGGATTTAATTCAAGAGTTCTTCCAAAAATTCAAAATATAAATAAATTTGTAAGACTATAATAAAATAAATTATTCTCCATTATTTATTCAATATAAACTATACCATGTATGGATCTATTTTCACACTCTAATTTTGCAGTATTGATGAAATAGTATTTCACTTACTCTTTATCATTGGTGGTAAATGAAACTTATTACCTTAAAGGACTCATTATTTGGGGCACTAGCTTCTATAGTTCCCTTCCTCCATACATTTTAAGTACTAAATAGTGAGTGGTGAATTAGGAGTTTCCATCCTTTACTACATCATATTGGTCTTTTTATTCATGTATATTAAACATTGAAGAGATTGGGGACCATCTCTCCCACACATGAATCATTTCATCATTCAATTGAGTAAATTTACAAGATTTCTCTTACAACATTTTTCACATATGGGTTTTAGATCATTTTTCATTTGACCCACTAACATGAAACTCCATTAATATCGTAGGATCTCCATGACGACGACACAACTAACTGAAATCTGTTACTAAGGGGCACTTCAAACTATGACCTAATAACTCATAAACTCTTAGATAGATAGATCCTTTTGAAGGTGTGGTTTTAATACACTATATAATCTATCTATTTTTATATAATTGTTTATAATAAAATCTATGGAATATCTTCAAAAAATTTAAAAAAATTTCAAATATGTCATGACATATTCACCTTAATATTACATAATTTTTAATAATTATCTCTCAATTTTTTTTAAAAGTGTTCAAGGGGAATACTTACTAAGATATATTTTCTTAAATTCCTCCCATGCCATATATTCTAGTTTCATCCATTTTCTTGAGGTTCTTTAAAAACTCCCACCATTTATTATCTTCTCCATATAAATTAAAGACAACTAGAGTAACCATCCACTTCTCAGAACATTGGAGAACAAAAAATATCATCTATAATGATTTAACACATTGTTCTATGATAACTGGCTGAGATGATCCACAAAACATCGCTAGTCATCGCTAACTGAAGTAGTCAATAGGTATTTGTTACTTATTAGTTGAAGGAGAAAATTCCAAATGGTTAGGGTTATTCTTCCAAACCTAAGACATCTGTGTAATAATTGCAATATATTTTTTAACTCCACCTCCAATGAAATTGGGGATTTCATTCGAAAAATCATTTAATTCTACAATGCATGAGTTTTTCTTAGGGATTCTCATAGTTCCCAAAAAATTTATAAATAGAAATGGTTTTAATAAAACATTTTTAATAAAATAAAGAATATATAATTTATTTCAATGTGAAAATCAAGTCATATAATATATCATATAGAACCCTTTTTTTAGAATTCTTGTAAAAAATATTTTATCATTATTACATATACATAAACTTATATATAGGGTGGTCTCTAACATTCTATGATACTAATTTCTAAATTAAATAAATTGTACCTTTGATAAAAAGTATTTTGATTTAACTTTTTCTTAAATTGATATTATATCAATTTGATGATAAAAATCATACCTTTTATACATTAAATGAATTTAGAGTATAGTATCTTGAGGAAATTAGGATCATACAACACTTATACATAATAAAACATAAATATTATTAAAATAGATCTTATTTATCTAGTTAAAATATCTCATGTTATCCTATGTACATGTATTCACTAGAGGATATACATGAAATAAAGTTATGTGGTAAAATACATGTAAGAGGAAAGAATGCATAGAAGATATAAGAGAAATGAATCAATATTACATTAGTGAGAATAACCATTATAATAATTTTATAATCATGGTATAATCATTATGAGAATGAAGAAGTAATTGGAAAAAGTAATGGAATATGGTATATGCATAAAAATGAAGCATCATATCATAGTGGTTAAATACCACACATAGTAGTGAACAATTCAATCATCATGTTCACGCATAACATATTTCCATGAATCAGAAAATCATCTTTTTGAACAAAAATATAATCATGTTTTCTCACAATACACATAATATCATGATATACAACACATTAACCTATACATTTGAGGGATATAAAATTCTAGTACCACATGTCACATAATAATATTTTCAAATTCAAATATTCCATGTATAACATATAAAAATTTTAGTAATGAAATAAACCATGTAAAGGAATAGGTTTCATATGGATTTAATGAAGAATAATTTCATAAATAAACATATGGTTCCATAATGAATAAAGTAAAATATATTTTTCATAAAAAAACACCATTCTTGAGTGAATGAGAAAAAACTCGATTACTGTTAAAGATATGTTTTGGAAAGAGAGTTATTTTTAGAAAATATTTGTATTTGAATTATAAATCAATATGAAAATTTTTAAACCCCCCAAATAAAAGGGATGAATAGTGAAATTATTTTTCCAATTAGGGATTCATACATGGTTAATGAGTTGAGTTGGTTATATGTACTGTAGGTTATGAAGCTTTATGGATTTCCATCAGTAATGGATTCTGACAAGGACCCTCATTTTACATCATAGTTTTAGTAATGCAATCAGAAAAATATGGGATCATGGTTTAAGTTTAGTATGGCATTCCATCCTCAGATGGATGGTTAGATGGTGTGGGAGAATAATATTTTGGAATACAAGCTCAAGGAATGTGTGTTATATTTTCATGGTTTGGGTGATATCAGTTTGGGATTGGTCAAGTTTTTATATAACAATAGTTACTAATCCTCGATTTGAATGGATCCTTTTGAGGTGCTTTATGATTGTACATGTTAGTTCTCTTTATGTTGGGCTATGGTGGTAGATACCTCATTATTGGAACCTAGCCTTGTGTATGAGAATTTAGATAAAGTTAATTTGAGTAGATAGTTATGTTTGATAGATCAGATGCATTATAATTCTTAGGTCGATCAGAGGTGCTGATCTCTAGTGTTTTTTATCAGTGACCAGGTGTTCCAAAAAGCCGATCCTCGCTTGGTTCATCATATTTTTGGGTAAAAAAGGAAATATAACATCAAGGTAAGTCAAACCTTTTGATATTACCAAGAAAATTGGTAAGGTGTAATACAATATAGCTTTCCCCACTTATTTTACATCATTACATAACAAGTTCCAAGTCTCCCATTTGAAAAATTATAATCCAAATCTGTCCCATGTGTTGAATTGGGAATAGTGATAATTGAATATGTATTTTTTGATGTTTGACCAGCCGGTGTGGATTTTAGATCTCCAAGAGAAAGTGCCTCATGGTTAGTATATTCCATTTTCCTGAGTTATTTTTCCGGATGGTTATGATGTGAATGAGATGTAGGAGTGAAATTCTTGGGTTTAGTATAAGTACCCATTTTTGTTCTCTAATAATGATTAGGTTGACCTTCTAGGGGTAGAGAGTATTCATGGGGGGGAGAATTGTCTCCTCAGTGATTTAATTTTGATTTATATTAGCCTTTCTTTTTTTCTCTTGGGATTCCCATGTGTTTTTTATGAAAAATGGAGAATTTTTGTATGACAGTTGGTGGTGCACGGTTGGCACATGGTTTGTCAAACTGTTTTCCATTTCATAGAAAACTAGGCTTCCATTTATTGTTTTTGGATAGTAGGAAACTACATGGTTTCTGAATAGTATTTCAAACTATGTGGGGTAACTATTTATCATGTCCCTCTTAGACAGTGATGGGCGCATGGTTTCCACATGATTTGGAAAATTGTGTGGTAAAACTATGAAAATTTTCTAGGTTATTAAAAATTGAATTTTTATACTTTTCCACTTCAATTATTAACCCTAAACATCCCAAATATTCCTCACTCAGAATTTATCACCCTATTAGTCTCCTACCCTCCTCATTTATCCTTTATACCTCCATTTTTTAGTGATTTTAGTATGGTTTCTCCAATATTATTCAAGTAAGTTCTATTTTTTTGGTGATTTATCCCTTTTTCTATGGTTTATCTTCTCCTTTCATGGGGATTCACATTTATAGTGGTTTGGGTGCCCTATTGAGATTTATATCAGGATTATTAGTAGTTATTATTGATTTTTTTGTTCAATAATTCATTTATATGATCCCTTTGTGGTGTGGTTGTGGTTTTGCACCAATTTGAAAAAGCTTCTATACCAGAGTTTGGTGATTCCTTGCTTGAAAGTTATTTGATGATTTTTATATGCTTTATTTACTTTTTTTAATGTATTATGAATGAGGTGTAAAATATGTTTTTAAAATGATTTATGGTGTTTTGTGTTGAAATATGGTTTTCAAAGGAAATAAGTTATGTTCCATGTCTATTTCATGTGTGATTCCATGTGTTTCTTGTTTAAGTTATTTGGTAAAATGTATAAGTGGTGGGAAACATATTTAGAAATGGATTTGGTGTGTGTTTTTATTTAAGAGGTATTGATTATAGAAATAGTGGTTTACCGTGACTGTTTATATTTTTTAGCTTGGGCATTTGTGAAAGTGATGTCATATTTGATATGTGTAATGGAAATTGAGCACGAAGGGAGTACATGGGATTTAGGTGGGGGAAAAGGGCTAGTACAATAGTTTAAGTGTATGTGTGTTGGCCAAAATTCATGTAGTTGGATTTATGATTAC
Organism: Viscum album; assembly: GCA_963277665.1. Lineage (NCBI taxonomy): Eukaryota > Viridiplantae > Streptophyta > Magnoliopsida > Santalales > Viscaceae > Viscum > Viscum album. Next base: position 292,796,508 of record OY728150.1, on the reverse strand, counting down.
ATCAGTAACTAAATTATGATGATTATTGGAGACCACTATAACCTTGGATGGATTCCTCTATAGTGGCCCGTTAACAAGGATGATGTGGTTTATGGTTAATACACCATGTTTCACCAAGATACAAGGTACATAGTGTCCCACAAGAGCAAGATCAAATATGTATTTCTTGTGATGTATTTTTATTTTTTGATATAATAATTTCCATAGACATACAATGTGCTTTATGGTTTATTTCAACGGACGAAAAAAAATTCCCATTAAAATGTTTTCATTATAATTTACTCTACCCATTTTTATAAAAATTAATGTTAATTTATTTTATAATATTTTGGAATGTAATATTTATTGTTATGTGGAATATTAAATTGATTTTTCTAACACCCTGTATACACATTTGGGTGAATGTAGTCCATGTTATGTTTTAATCAGGTAAAGGAAAGATGTATCATGTAGATAGTAGATTCAATTGATAGAGTTATACTTCATACATGTGTTAGTGGTAGTGGATTGAGGGTGATGTGTAACACCTCAGGTAAGTAAAGAATATGACATCTTTATACGTATCCCTATTTGTGAATAAAATGTTAATATTAATTTAAAGGGAAGGCTATGGTTTATGTCTTACCCAATACACAACAATGAGTTCCTTTGAAATCTTACGTTTCACTATAATAATAAAATAATATTATTTTAAATGGTAGTTAACGCCTAGCCGTTGTAATGGAGGGAATGAATAGAACTAACTACAAAATTATTATATATGTTTTTCAAATATTTTTACTTTTTACAATATATGTTAGAAGATTAAAAATGTAAATGAATTCAATTTTAAGCGTAAACATTCTAATATTCTTTAGAAGGTCGATTAACTGCCTTTTGATGGCAAACCTCTTTAAAATCCACTTTATGACAATTTTATGTGTTATATTTGAAAAATTAAAATTCTTCTTTAGAATCGAGACATAAAAATTTAATTTCGTGTAAATTTTTGGTATCTTTCCGATAAAGTTCATTTTTTAATGAATATTGAAAAATGTTGTATTTTAATTCAAAAACACTTTTTAATCTAACTTATTTATATGATTAGATTATATTTTTAATTATTTTTAAATTAAAATTATAATATATTTTTACCACTTAATCCAATAGTGGTCATTGGAATTAATTTCACTTTGAAATTGGACTTAAACTAGTGTCAATCTTTTAATATATATTGTTTCTTAAAAACACGCTATTTGTTTTGACAGCAGGAATTAATTATTTAATTAATTAATTCAACTTATATGTTTTGAATTTTATAAAATAGACATCATTTTTGAGTTCGGAATATCAAATAGAGCTTAGGGTGAATTTTTGGTAATTTTCTGAAAAACTTCAATTATTGATGAATAGTGAAACCACTAATTTGTAGTTAAGGAAACGGATTTTTCATTTCAATCAAACATTGCCACCTATATGTTTTGAATTTCAAAAATCTGACATTCATGGTTATCATTAGGAAGTAAAATTTTTTTCAATGGGATTAAAATAATTTTGTTGGTGAATAGTAACTTTTATGTTCTTAATCGCGATTAGAGGTAATTAGTGTAATTTAAGGTAAAAATAATGTTTTAATAATGTGAAATGACCTAGACACATGTCCTACCCTCATTTTATGTGTCATGGACGACCCGAAAAATCCATGGGTAAACTTGGGGACCCCATAGAGCCACTTTGGTTGGAAAATGACATAAATAACTTTTTATTTAAAGTTAAAATAAAAATGTCACAAGCATGAAATGTTTCACTAAAACAATTTTTAAATGGGGTAATACAAGTCATATGTTTTACTATAAATATTAATTATAAAGCTTAAAATATTTCCAACATCCTGATAGTTTTTTTATAATTTTTAGACATTAAATATATTAAATTATTTATGACATCATGATGATGCAACGATTACCTCATTAATAAAGGATTTAAATAAAATGAAAAGATAATGTTAAAACTAAAACATACACTTGTCAAAAACCTATTGGATGAGTATATTTCGAAACCTTACCACCTTATCCTCGAAATAAATCAATTTGGGACCTTTAAAATCCGAAACTCATTTGAAAATAAAGTAACATTTTGTAACTTTCCCAGAGTGACCCTCCTCTCCTCTTATAAAAGGCCCCCACCTCTACCACCATACCCACACCTCTCAAGCCTTTGGCTCGACCTACCCCTTATCATGTTTCCTCTGCACATCCCTCTCTTACTCCTAGAAGCCTCACTTAGGGCAGAAGTCTTCCCAATAAAGCATTTGATCTCAAATCAATGAGAGTTACCAGATTTTATGGTAATGTATTCACTTGTGTTCTTTTGTTTTATTTTGTTTCTCCAACCCCCTAAACTCTTTCTATTCATTTGTTTTGTAACAAAAAAATTATCTTAAATATACTATTATGTTGTTATAAGAATCATTCGAGCTACACTTACACACACCTACATCTAATGGTTAAATAACATACTGTTTCTGTGGATGACGAATTTATGCCTCATGAAACGATGATTGTTCAACACTCATATAACACCTTCAAAGGTGGACATTAAGATGTAACTATATTTATATATGATATATAATATGTTTATGTTTTACTTAAGCTTCTTTATTTTTCTTTTGTGGCATACCTTTATGGTTTCCATTATGGGTAAACACGATAATTTCATTTTAGGAAGTACGGACTACCGCCCCCTCAAAGTGATTTGATTCGTTAATGCCATATGTGGGATGTATAAAGGATGGATTTAAAGTTATTATATATGATTTATGTTACATATAAATGATAAATTTAATTCTGGAATTAAAATATTCATAGCTCTCATTTAGTTTTAATTCTATTAATATGACATAGAAATGAAAGTAGCGTTCATGCGTACGTACGGCTTACCGTCTCCATGAATGGTGAATTTCATTTATTACCTCTAAATGATTAGGTAATATTATAAATACATGTATATTATGGATATATATGATATATATGATATCCAAATCATGAATATAATTCTGGATATAATGAACCTTTGACCACACGAACAACATGTAATTGTAAGAAGTCCACTTTCGACTTAAGATCCAAATATCGACAAAACAATCATTATTAACATAAATGATTACATAATGTTTATAACATGAAAATAAGTGATATAAATGGAATAATGAACTTGAAAAAGGTTCTTAAGAAATTATAAATTAACTCAATTTTATTATTCAGGACATTAATGAACGATCGAGTCAAGTCGGACCCAAGGTAAGGGATCCTACTCCTCTCTTTCTTTTTAAGTACACTCTTTTATGTCATTCCTTTTAAGCTCATCTTTATTATAATTGGGATATTATTTAATATTAGTCATACTATACTTTTTATGTTCATATTATGAGAGACCCTATTTTCTCTCATCAATCCATTTTGGAAGTTTTGAGTGGCGTCGTTAGGCTGTCGAATTTTCGTAAGAGATCTAACCTCACTCTTTCTTTTTAAGTACTCTCATTTATGTCACTTTTTTTAAGCTCCTCTTTGTTATGATGGGGTATGTTATTTTATATTCCTCTTTATTTAAATTTTATTTTAATATGATGATATCCCCTATTTGATCTCATCAATCCATTTTTGTATGTTTTAAGTGGCGTCGTTAGGCTGCCGAGTTTTAGTAAGGGATTTTTCATCTCACTTTTATTCCCGTGAGATTTATGATACATTTTCCACCATTTACTTTGATTGTTTGATGTACTTCCCATTATTATACTCTTTGTGTAATATAATTTCATTTATGTTTATTTACATATTCATTTTATGCCCCTTCTTTAATGGGGTGTATGTTTCGAAAGTTACCCAAGTCGGTAAGGGAACCTTTCAACCTCCTATGTTAAAAGACTTATTTTGTTATGTATTTTAATTCACATACTATTATGTTGGGATACGTTCTTATATATCCTTATTGATGTAAAGTTTATGTCCAATTAATGAGATACCCTTTTTATCTCTCATCAACTCTTTTTCTGAATTTTTAAGTGATGTTGTTAGGCAGTCGAATTTTTGCAAGGGAACTTCTTAACCCAATTTTGATTCTTTGGAATAAACATGTACTACGTGAATATTTCGTTCTATGAATATGAGTGAATTTCCTCTGATTGTCTTGCACTTAATATCCACTTATATTTGGTGTATTCATTTGTCACACATAATTATGTAATTGATTTATCCTTAATCCAAGGATACCATCTTTGTATGGGACTTCATCTCAATATCCTTTCATTGAGGAATATTTTGTTTTATACACAACCTACTTTTATACGGTGTATAAACCCCTTTGAATTTTACGTTTATCAAAAAGGAATCTTTTTATATGAATAGTTTTACTAAATGACGAAAGGGAATGTTTTTGTTGTACGTATGCAGCGACAACGACTTCTTTGCCGCCATGACCATTATTTGAGTTTAGGCTTCCTCTACGAGCCATACCTTTTTTAATGAAAAATAAATACCATGTTTTACTTTTATTTTATTTTGGTATTGAAAATGGTTTTCATAATGTTTTTATATCAATGTGTTGTATTGATATCTTGTGATTGAAAAGTGGAAATGTTGTGTTTCCTTTATGCATTTTTTATGTGATATGATTATGTTATGGTTCTTGGGCCTTATTATGAAGACGGGTTGTTCTGTGATAAACTAAGGGAGGGTGAGCCCGATATAGATCTCCAATTCATTGGGTAACGCGAAGGAGTTAAGCATTAAGGATTCTCCGAAGAGATTTATTGAATATACTTTGATGGGTATTCAAAACGTAACCAAGAGGGTTACTCCCTATGTTAGAATGATATGAATGCCTCAAGTTACCTTTATGTCTTATTATTCTATGATTTATTCATGATTTTATGATGTATGTTAAAGTGCATATGTTTTATGGGTAAATTATGATTTCATTCTTATGAATATAGGTACTCATGTTTCCTTTCCATACTTTTTATAACCCTTACTGAGCTTTTTATGCTCATCCCAAGTTTTTGAAATGTTCTTCACAGGTCAAGGGACTGGTACATGATATGATGATAGTGTCAAGGAAGTGTCAAGAAATAATCCATGTTTTATTTTAAATATGTTTCCGTTTATGGGAAAAATGAATACTATCTTTTATGTAACCACTTTGTTTAAATATGGAATTTAATGCAAGTATTATGATCTAATTCTCTAAAACTCTAAACCTAAAAATATCCTCAATGTGTAATCTTGTAATAACTCAAGATTAAGTAAGGTTTAAGGTCGGGGCCTTATAGTTGGTATCAGAGGTCGGTTTAGATAACTTCAGAGGTTAGGGTATTCTATAAGCATAAGTGACATTACCATAATGGTTAGGATTTCAGAAAGAGTCCTAGTTTTAGATTAAGTAAATGAGTAAGTATATCTTAGTGTTTACCTTCCTCATTAGTACATGATGGTTTTGTTGATATACTCACACTGACATTTCTATTTTTAGTGATGGGATGGATCTAGCAGGCACCAAAGAGACAACAGGTTTGAAGGAAACTATGGTGGTTCTCTGATTAAGGTACTAGATAAAATGGGGGATTCAATGAGGAAATATGTGGTTGTTCTAAACCAACTATAAAAAGGTCATGATCAACCACTTGAACCTTGGTATTATCTCTAATGCATCATGTACGAGATAGCAAATCGATGTGGAAGATCAGGTAATAATTATAAAGGTAACCATTAGAGTTTATATGATCCTTACTTTTGAGGTAATTATGGGTTATTATATGTTATGATGGAAAATGAAAGGCATGAGATAAATTTGAGGTTAAAATATGTTATGATTATTTTTGAAGATTTTATCTCGTTTTGGGGAATGTTTTAAGAATTATATAGTTTTGGAAAAAGGACAACACGCCGACCGTGTGACAACCCGTCACGTCGGACAATGCTGCGGGAATCAAACCCACAACCAAAGTGCGACTGGTATTTATCACCTACCGCTGGACTACGTGAAGTCCCAGGTTAGTTTGACTAATTATTTTTAGTTAGACGATTTTAGGAATCAAGAGTAAGTTTATTTTGGGTTATCTATAGAAATGATTAACCTATCATCGAGGATATGTGATTAGGTTAATTACTTTTCAATATAAGAATTTAATAGCAATTGATGTTATTTGGAGATAAAAGTTAATTTGTACCTTAGAAGAATATGTGACTAAATAATTTAAATATTTGGGTTTCAATCAAAGTTTGGTTTAATTTGAATAATTTTATGGAAAAATTGTTTGTCAAATGGTCCTCGTTGAACTTTGGGTTTTGTTGGACAAATTTTGGAAATTAAGAATAGATTTTCTTTTTATAAAGGGTTATAATTTTCGGGATTATCTGATCTTGAACTAACCATTTTGGTTTTTGTTTTGGTTAAAGTATAAAGACATGGGAAGTATATAGTTCTCTTTTGTGGATTTGGTGATTCTCTAGAAGTTGATTATAGTGAACAAGTCTTCTTAAATACTCGTCTTTTAGAGAAGATATGAGTTTGTGTAAGAAATCTAATAAAAGTTGAAAGGCAACATGATAAGTAATTATGTTTCCTTATGAATAAATTCCTCAAAAAAAATTAACTTAAAACAAAAATGTTGTCTATTAACTTTTCCTACTGGGGAATCGAATACTGTTTAACCCATCACAAGTTTGTGATTTTATTGTGGTTAACTTTCTTTTAAACATGTTTTCTATCACTCTCCATCAGAACATGACCCTTTTTTTTCTTCCCCATGTCCATGTTTTCCTACATGGAATCCTATTATGGGTTAACTCGGGTGACCTCTGTACTTCTCTTTCTTTATTTTAAAGTGATTCTTTTACCGACTCTTGTTCCGATGTGGGACTTTTAAGGATGTCTCCAAGCCCAATTTTAAATTTCTGAGGACGCAATTCCAAAAAGGGGGGAAGGATGTAATACCCTAGGTAAATAAATAATATGACATCTTTATATTTATCCCTATTTTTGAATAAAAGTTTAATATTAATTTAAAGGGAATGCTATGCTTGATTGCTTACCCAATACGCAACAATGAGTTACTTTGAAATCTTACATTGCACTATAATAAGAAAATAATATTATTTTAAATGGTAGTTAATGCCTAGACATTGTAATGATGGGAATGAACAGAACTAACTACAAAATGATTATATATGTTTGTCAAATATTTTTAGTTTTTACAATAAATGTTAGAGGATTAAAAATGTGAATGAATTCAATTTTAAGCGTAAACATTCTAATATTCTTTAGAAGGTCGATTAACCGCCTTTTGATGGAGAAATTCATTTAAATCCACTTTTTGACAATTTTATGTGTTATATTTGAAAAAATAAAATTCTTCTTTAGAATTGATACATCAAAATTTACTTTGTGTAAATATTTGGTATCTTTCCAATAAAGTTCAGTTTTAATGAATATTGAAAAATGTTGTATTTTAAGTCAAAACCTCTTTTTAATATAATTTATTTATGTGATTAGATTATCTTTTGAATTGTTTTTAAAGTAAAATTAGAATATATTTTTACCATTTAATCCAATAGTGGTCATTGGAATTAATTTCACTTCGAAATTGGACTTAAACTAGTGTCAATCTTTTAATAGATATAGTTTCTTAAAAACACGCTATTTGTTTTGAGAGTGGTAATTAATTATTAAATTAATTAATGAAACTTATATGTTTTGAATTTTTTAAAATAGACATCATTTATGAGTTCGGAATATCAAATATATCTTAGGGTGAATTTTTTATATTTTTCTGAAAAACGTCAATTTTTGATCAATAGTGAAACCACTAAGTGGTAGTTAAAGAAACTAATTTTTCATTTAAATGAAACTTTTCTACCTCTGTGTTTTGAATTTCAAAAATCCGACATATATGGTTTTCATTATGAAGTAAAATGTGGTTCAATGGGATGAAAATAATTTTTTGGTGAATAGTAACTTTTTTGTTCTTAATCGCGATAAGAGGTAATTAGTGTAATGTAAGGTAAAAATAATGTCTTAATAATGTGAAATGACCTAGACACATGACCTGCCATCATTGGATGTGTCATGGCCAACCAATACAATCCATGGGTCAACTTGGTGACCCCATGGAGCAACTTAGGTTGGAAAATGACATAAATAACTTTTTATTTAAAGTTAAAATAAAAATGTCACAAACATGAAATGTTTTACATAAACAATTTTTAAATGGGGATATACAAGTCATATTTTTGACTGTAAATGTTCATTAGAAAGATAAAAATATTTCCTACATCATGATAATTTTTTATAATTTTTAGACATTAAATAAATTAAATTATTTATGACATCATGATAATGCAGCGATTACCTCATTAATAAAATATTTAAATAAAATGAAAGGATAATGTTAAAACTATAACTTACACTTGTAAAAAACCTGTTGGATGAGTATATTTCGAACCCTTACCACCTTATACTCGAAATAAATTATTCTTGGACCTTTAAAATCCGAAAATCATTTGAAAATAAAGTAACATTTTGTAACATTCCAAGAGTGCCCCTCCTCTCCTCTTATAAAAGGACCCCAACTCTACAGCCTTACCCACACCTCTCAAGCCTTTTTCTCGGCCAAACCCTTCTCATTTTGACTCTCCACATCCCTCTCTTACTCCTAGAAGCCTCATTTTGGGCAGAATTCTTCCCAAGGAAGCCTTTGAGCTCAAATCAAAGAGAGTTACCCGATTTTAAGGTAATGTCTTCACTTGTGTTCTTTTGTATTATTTTGTTTCTCCAACCCCATAAACTCATTTTATTCATTTTTTTTTGTAACAACTCCAGTATATTAAATATAACAGGATGTTGTTATAAGAATAATTATAACTACACTTATACACACCTACATCTAATGGTTAAATAACATACTGTTTCTGTGGATGGCGAATTTCTGCCTCACGAAACGATGATTGTTCAACACTCATATAACACCTTCAAAGGAGGACATTAATATGTAAATATATTTATATATGATATATAATATTTTTATGTTTTACTTAAGCTTCTGTATTTTTCTTTTGTGGCATACCTTTATGGTTTCCATTGTGGGTAAACACAATAATTTCATTTTAGAAAGTGCAGACTACCACCCCCTCAAAGTGATTTGATTCGTTAATTCCATATGTCAGATGTATAAAGGATGGATTTAAGGTTATTTTATATGATGTATGTTACATATAAATGCCGAATATAATTCTGGAATTAGAATATACATACCTATCATTTAGTATTAATTCCATTAATATGACATAGAAATGAAAGTAGCGTCCATGCGTACGTACGGCTTACCGTCTCAATGAACGGTGCATTTCATTTATTACCTCTAAATGATTATGTAATATTATAAATACATGTATATTCTGGATATATATGATATATATGATATCCAAATCATCAATATCATTCTGGATATAATGAACCTTCGACCACATGAACAACATGTAATTGTAAGAAGTCCACTTTCCACTTAAGAGCCAAATGTCGACAAAACAAACATTATTAACTTAAATGATTACATAATGTTTATAACATGGAAATAAGTGATATAAAAGAAATAATGAACTCGAAAAAGTTTCTTAATCAAGTATAAATTAACTCAAGTTTATTATTCAGGATGTTAAAGAACGATCGAGTCAAGTCGGACCCGATGTAAGGGATCCTACTCCTCTCTTTCTTTTTAAGTACACTCTTTTATGTAATTCCTTTTAAGATCATATTTCTTAGGATTGGGATGTTATTTTATATTACTACTACTGTAATTTTTATGTTCATATGGTGAGAGACCCTATTTTCTCTCATCAATCCATTTTGGAAGTTTTGAGTGGCGCCATTAGGCTGCAGAATTTTCGTAAGAGATCTAACCTCTCTCTTTATTTTTAAGTACTCTCCTTTATGTCACTTTTTTTAAGCTCCTCTTTATTATGATGGGGGATGTTCTTTTATATTCCTCTTTATGTACATTTTATTTTAAAATTATTAGAGACCCCATTTGATCTCATCAATCCATTTTTGGAAGTTTTAAGTGGCGTCGTTAGGCTGCCGAGTTTTCGTAAGGGATTTTTCATCTCACTTTTAGTACCGTGAGATTTATGCTACATTTGCCACCATTTACTTTGAGTGGTGTATGTAATTCCCATTATTATACTCTTGGTGTAATATAATTTCATTTATGGGTATTTACATATTCATTGTATGCCCTTTCATCAATGGGGTGTATGTTTCGAAAGTTACCCAATTCGGTAAGGGAACCTTTCACCCTCCTCTTTTAAAAGACTTCTTTTGTTATGTCTTTTAATTCACATAATCTTATGTTGGGATATATTCTTCTATATCCTTATTGATGTAAATTTGGTGTCCAAGTGATGAGATACCCTTTTTATCTCTCATCAACACTTTTTCTGAATTTTTAAGTAATGTCGTTAGGCTGTTGAATTTTTGCAAGGGAACTTCTTAACCTAATTTTGATTCTTTGGGATAAACTTGTAAACCTTGAATATGTCATTCTATGAATATGTGTGAATTTCCTCTGATTGATTTTCACTTAATATCCACTTATATTTGGTGTATTTGTTTGTCACACATAATTATGTAATTGATTTATCCTTAATCCAAGGATACCGTCTTTGTATGGGACTTCGTCTCAATCTCCTTTCATTGAGGCATATTTTGTTTTATACACAACCTACTTTTATATGGTGTATAAACCCCTTTTACTTTTTCATTTATCGAAAAGTAATATTTTTATACGAAGAGTTCTACTGAACAATAAAAGGGAATGTTTTTGTCGTACGTATGCAGTGACAACGACTTCTCCGCCGTCGTGACCATTATTTGAGTTTCGGCTTCCTCTACAAGCCATACCTTTTTTTAAATGAAAAATAAATACCATTTTTTACTTTTATTTTATTTTGGAATTGAAAATTGTTTTCATAATGTTTTTATATCAATGTGTTGTATTGATATCTTGTGATTGAAAAATGGAAATGTTATGTTTCCTTTATGCATGTTTTATGTGATATGGTTATGTTATGGTTCTTGGGAATTATTATGAAGACGGGTGGTTCCGTGATAAACTAAGGGCGGGTGAGCCCGATATAGCTCTCCAATGCATTGGGTAACGTGAAGGAATTAAGCATTAAGGTTTCTTCGAAGAGATTTATGGAATATACTGTGATGGGTATTCCAAACGTAACCAAGAGGGTTACTCCCTACGTAAGAATGTTATGAATGCCTCAATTTACCATTATGTCTTATGATTTCTATGATTTGTTCATGATTTTATGAGGTAAGTTAAAGTGCATCTATTTTATGGGTAAAGTATGATTTTATTCCTATGTATATATGTACTCAAGTTTCCTTTCCATACTTTTTATAACCCTTACTGAGCTTTTTATGCTCATCCAAGGTTTTTGAAATGTTTTTCACTGGTCAAGGGAATGGTAAATGATATGATGATAGTGTCAAAGAAGTTTCAAGAAAGAATCCATGTTTTATTTTAAATATGTTTCCGTTGATGGGAAAAATGAATACTATATTTTATGTAGCCACTTTGTTTAAATGTGGAATGTAATGCAAGTATTATGATCTAATTCTCTAATACTCTAAACCTGAAAAGATCCTCAATGTGTAATCTTGTAATAACTCAAGATTAAGTAAGGTTTAAGGCCGGGGCCTTATATGATGTCCCTTTTTTTATATGGAGATTATGGGATAGTTATTGTTCCCTTTTATGGTATAATTTTTGGTTTATTGTCTAAATTTTTTAACGTTGAGTCTAAAAAATTATTCTTCCACCTATGGATTTATTTATTTTTTGTTGTGATATTTATTTATATTGCTTTTTTATGCTTATACAAATGGTTTAAATTGTTCCAAAAAACAATTCTGATACCCAAGAACTGGTTTCCAGTCTATGGGGATTAGTAACACCCTTAGATCCATATCACTACATGTGATGGGCATTGTGTTCGATGGCATCCTCATCTTGGTTCATGACATAGATATAAATGTGGATATTTTATAACATGTTGCTAAGATATAAATTTGACCTTCCTTCTATCATGGAATAAAGTTATAATTTATAAAGTGGATGAAAAAATGTGGATATAATGAATTTATTAATTTTATAATATTTGGTTGGATATGAAACAAAATCCATTGGATTTTTGATTTCATTAATAAGGAGAATAAAATTATTAACATTGTGTTTTTTCAAGAAGATATAGAAATATAATTCATTGAAAAAAACCAAATGGGCGAATAAAGGTCCCTTAAATTTGGATAATCCTGAGTTCTATTTTTTGAAAATATAATGAAAGTCAATGTTTGCTAAATAATATTGTACTAGATGAAATGTTATATGTAAATGAATATCTATCTCAAGTTTAAAATGGAAATGAGAGGTATTCACATGAATTTTCATAAAGGTGAAAAAATTTGTTTTATTAATGACAAACACCTAACATTACATGATTGGATATATGAACTTCATTTAAATGAAATTTGTTAATGTGTAATCACTCCCTACATTAGTTACATGTTTTGAGTATCTAAATGTTATGTTTTCTATTAAACCCTACTGGAAAACATCAAAAGAAATATATAAAATAAATTACATTGGTTCAATTCATTTGAGGATTCTAGCTTGATATCGGTGACTCCATCCATTAAGTGAATATGAGTTTATATATTTAACTAGAATTTATTCAATATATAGTTGATGTCTTGAGAGGCATTCATTTGTTTTACAGAATACATGAATTAATTTAGTGAAAATATGGTAAATTCATTATGTTTTGGAATTATATTAATTTCTATAGTCATCATTGAGTTATAATAAAGAAAAATAAATTTCGTGGTAATGAAGAGACCCCATTAGGATAATCTTGTAAGGGTGAAGACTGCAATAGTGAGACTGTAGCAATTAGTTTTAGTGTGTATCATCATTATTTTTTTCTGTCAATATATGATTGAGAATCATAAGAATGAAAGGATATGGGGATAATCCAATGATATGAGGGTTATCACCATAAAGATAATTAGTCCATATACATCTTGTGGGTGATTTTATAACAATGACTTATTATACATTTTATGCATCATTTTTATAAGTATCAATTATCTAGTAAGGGTCCCCTAATGATCCTATAAGGGTGACCATCCCATAAAGATCATTTAACTCATATGATATTTCTAAAAAATTCAATTGTTTTTATAGAATTTTACATTCTAGAGAATAATAATTTGTGATGATGAAAAATACATTCTTAAGTGTACTATTAATCATGAATATTTTTTTATCCATGATCCTTTCAAAAATATATATATAAGAATCTGATCATAAATCTTACATAAGAAAATCAATGTAAGGATAATTTTTTAGTATTTTTAAATAATAAAATAACATGTTATCAAAATTCTAAGTTCTTATGAAAAAATCATTTAATGACTCTAAAGATGAGATGATAAAGAGGACTAGTCACTTGATAATAAAAATTAGATTCATAGGTTTTCATGAATAATACTGATGATGTTAAATAATTACTCAATATTTTCCTCAAAGTATAAAACAGTTTCATTTGATCAATTGAGAGTAAAATGTATTAAGGATGAACTTCAAATACTTTTTTTATTCTATAAATGGGATCGTCAAGATGTTACTGAATCTATATGTGTGTTGTGTTCTCATAGAAAAAAATTTAATATTTCATGTGTTATTCATGAATGTGAATAAGGTAAATCTTAGATTAAACTAGACTGAATAGATTCAACTATAGTCTATATAGGTTTATTTCTAAAGAACTTTTTCCAAAATATAGAAGTTACACTTCTATGAATATGTATTTTAAAACCAACATGAAGATATATATAAATGGAGATATTTTGTGTTGTGTTTTAGGGAAGATGAAGTTGATCCTAGGAAGAAAATTCAGGTAGATCCCTCTTATTAAAAATAAAAAGAGGTATAGGAAGGAGATAGAAGGGGTCATACAAGCATCATTCCCTCATGCCAAAATAAATTAGAAAACATCCTAAGTCATACTCAAAATGTCATTAATAATCATAATCATCATACCAATTAGAGTCGTTTAATAGACTATAAGACCTTAAGGGATGTTCTTTCCAATGAGTTTAGAAATCCTAAAATATCTGTATCTATGGGATCTTTTTTCGTAGCACACAAAATATAATGTGAAAAAATTTCTTTTATATTTTTTATTCATATCTAGCTGAAATTCATCTATGAACCAATTTTTATATTTTGTAAACAATAGTATACATTTAATTTAGCCACATGAGAAATTAAGGTCTCAATAATGAGAAATATATTATATATGATTTCATTAAAAAAGGTGAAAATTGTGTTAGATTAATGGTAGAATAAGCTCTCTCATGGAAGAATGAGAAGAAGAGTTTCCAAAGCTATGAAATATTTATTTCCTTTGGGATTCAAGGAAAAAATATAATATGTTGTTGAATATAGTAGAAACTATGAATACATTGTGAAAAGCCTCTCTATAAGAGACACTATTAGTTGAGTTTCAAATAATAAGAAGTAGAAAAGGAAAAAAAAGTTGTTTTGGTAAGATATATTTAATGAATGTGAATAGAAACCGTTTTGTATAAATATGAATATTTATTTAGAACTTGAAATATTATTTGATCTAGTTTTTTCTGAATGTTGAGTTTAAGGTGTTTAAAAAACAGATTTGGAATAATTGGAAAAAGTATATATATTCAAAGGTTGAGTTTCAAAAATTTTACTGAATGGTATTATTGAATTTTACATCACTCTAATTGAGGAAGAATGTTAACATTGAAGGTGTGGAGACATAATCATACATATTGGGATATATATCAAAGAAGATGATGTATTCCTTGAGGCCAGCTGATGTAATGTAGATAATAATAATTTGGGATTAAATATAGGGATCCCTACACATGTGTAATATATTAAAGGTACTTCACCTGTAAAATATAGTTATATCTTCCCTATATAGCATAGTAATACCAATATCAGGATAACCCATGTAAAACACATTATAATTTATAATAATTATATTATTAATGAATCCATGTCTCAATGAGAGAAGAATATGACATGCGATAGGTTCCCCAGGATAGTGATGAAATAGGATAAAATATCAATGCCAAGAATACATTTTGTATCATCATTTGATATAGATTTATACTTGATCAAACAATAATATATCTATATACATATTAATAGGTGAAAAAATGTAAAATCCCAAAGGGTGTTTATATATTAAAATATCAATTAGAATTTGGTAAATGAAATTTGAAAACACATGGTTCTCCCCTCCTGGGTAAGTCTTCATAATGCATAGGGACCTACAAATTATCCAACAAATGACACTAATTTTCACACTTATTTTATTCTTCAAATATTTAATTATCATCTTGTTCAGATAATAAATTTTTTTTTTCATATATTTGAAATATTATTACCTTTTCCCATGGAATAAAAAAATACTTTAATATATAATTTTCATATATTTTTATTTTTAAATTTATTTTTAATCAATTTTATGTCTTTTGTTTATAAATAAGTATTTTTATTATAGAAAATAATTATTTTATATTTTTTAGAGTGAATTATTACAACTCAGCATTAAGTGTTAAATATCATTGGAAATATCATGGTCTTCGAAACAAGCTTTATGGTAATGTGTCTAATTTCTTATATTGAATGATATAAGGGAGTAATTGGTACAAGAAAAAATTGAATAAATCAATGGATTATATATTTTCACAAATGTAGATTTGAGACCATATTAGGTGTTTAATGTTACCTATATAGGATGTTAATATTATTCTATGTCTCAAAAAAATCGTGTGTTCTTAATTCAATAGTTCATTATCTTCTCAAAAACAAGTACTCCAGACTTTCATCCTATGACTTTAATGAGTGGATTCGAGAAGAATACCTTAGGGGATACATTAGTGCCTCATAATACCCAAATAGAGACATCTCACATTACATTCCAGACTCATTGAACTCCAAAATAAATCCCCAACACTATGTTTGTTAGGTAAAAGAATCATTCCAAGAAACCTTGAGGATGAAATAACTCACCAATAGTCCAATGGTGGTGCCTTTCATTACATTAAACATACATAATTTACAACGTTGACTTCCTAAACAATGTTATAATTTTAACATGGCCTCATTAGAAAATACATCTTAGGAAACCCCTTCAATTATATTTACATTTAGAGGTCCTTGATTCTTGGTAATTCTAAACTCTTTATCAACCTAACATGTTAAAATGAAAATATGTTCCCATGTTCCAACACAATTTTAGTTTGATGGGCAATGCAATCTGATCATTCAACATGAAACAAATTCCAATATCCAAGGTTACCTCAATATCCAACACCCACTAAATTAAAGAGTTTATATTGAATCAATCTCAAAAGGTCCATGTTGACTATTCAGTGACCTTTGATGATGAATTAGGCCATGTGGATAACATTACCTACTTAAAGGGATCATAAGTATACCCATGTAATTATTAACTAAACTAATAAGACATGTCTAAAATAAATTGGCCCGGAGGTCAATTATAAATGAAGGACGAGTAGGGGATCATGGAAATTGTTTCCCTGTCACCTAAATTTAGAAAAATTGAATTGTATTATCCATGTAAAATGTAAAATTAATAATTGTAATTCATTGGAACTGGATGAATTGAAATGTCACCCAATCAGACCAACAATAATTCCTAACACGCATTCCTGGTCACCATGGGTTGGTGATAAGAACCATATTGTTAAATATAATGATTTATAAATTCTTTAACCCTATAAATCCAAAATAAACAATAAAAATATTCCTCATGGAATTCCGTCAAGACCCATCTAAAGATTAGACCACTTCAACATCAAAGGAGAATGTATCAAATATACAGGGTGGAAACATATTATGAGCCACAAGAAAAATTACCATCACTCATAACCATAATAAATTAATCATAATAAAGAATATTATCAAAATATATATATATAATAATAATATAATGTAAAATTTTAAGAGTCTATTACAAAAATAACTGAAAATTAGATCAAGGATCCCCAAAGATCTACATGATCCAAACACATTGTGATATTTGGTCACCTATATTACAATAACATGGAATTAATAGAAATATTAGGATGATCCACCGTACTACATGGTTCCCATAACTAGTCTGGTGTCCTGTAAAACATGCCTACATACTTCTAATGGAATCTTTAGGGTGTGATGATAAAATAAAAGTAGGATTCAACAATTTTTATATATAACTTATTTAACCATTAAAACTGTTTTTAAATGTTTTTTAATAATAATTTAATACTATTTTCATTTAATATATTTTCATCAAATCCATTGGTTACTTTTAAAAAATAAAATTTCATAAAATAAAATGAACAATGAAACCATATGTAATTTATAGGGAACCACGACATGAATAATATAAATATCTATTAATGGGATATATTTAATATCACAAAAAAATAAAAAACCTACATAAAATTTTCACTTGAACCTATGGGTCAAATGTAACAAGGGATCACTTCAGGAAATCTAACTAGAAAAAACAAAAATGTTACGTATCACTAGTCCTCTTGGACTTGTTTACACTATAAATCATCCTTGTAAGGAAACATAAATCATCCCATTATCTAAAATGATCTATATATGAAAACACTACCTATAAAATTCATAGTTAACACTAGTGATTCTATTATTTGGTCAATTCAATAACCCAATGTCTTTCATGTGCATTTATCCATCAGTTAAACATTAACCAATACTAATACATTCTAATTATAAATCATTACCTAAAATAATAAATAAGTAAAAAAATTTAATACATCATCAAAATCATTAATTTCAATCTCATTAGAGTCAATACTTCATTTGAATCCATTTTATAAACACTTCGTAAGAAAAAATAAATTTTCTTTGGAAAACCGCTTGAAAAAATATAATTTCCTCACAAACAATGCAATAACAACAACAAAAAATAATCATTATCCCCAAAAAAATAATTAAATAATATTAAATGAACCAACCCAAAGGTAACTCTATGAAATTAAGTTCTTCCATGGAAAATTCCAATTAGGTTGATAAACCTACCTCAAATAGGAGGAAAAAATCATTACCTTTATTAGAAACCATTAGAAATCAATAGAGAGTTTCCCAAAAATTATATGAATACAATAAAAGTCATTAAACTCATATCCCAAACCCTAGGTTTATCCCTCGTGGGATTATATGGTTTTCAAAATCCAAAAGAATGGAAAAATAAGGGGATAATCGATGAAGTGAATAGAAAACAATGATAAATTGAGCCTTACCTGAAGAACAATCTCCAATAACTCTGTATATTCACCATGGAAGCTAAAAAATATAGGTCAATAAATAGGAGATGGTTTCTCATAGTATTTTTGATGAAGTGTATATATTTATTTGTTAAAAGTATAGATGAAAACTGTGTAAAATCTACTTTTTTATTAAATATTAAATATCACATTATCTTGGAACTCGATTATCAAAACCATTCCCCAACCATATGGGTTACCCCTTAAAAAAATTATATAATATCCTTAAGACATCACATGGTATTAAATATCATTCTCTATCCATGGGAAAAAATAATTATTCCCTCACTTCCCTCTAGCAAGGCTGGGTTCATAGTTATAACTAACCATGCTCGTTGTCCTTTTATTCTTAAGATTCCAAATTTTTTACACATAACTCAAAAGAACATCAATCTGGATAAAATGAAAATTAAAACTAAAAATAAATTCATATCATTAATATTGTGGGTATCATAATTATCCCCACCATGATTATTTCTTCCCTTAGAATTTTCTTAGGGTTCGGAATTCTGAAAAATATGAGTAAATCTCTCCTTAAAATATGCCTCATGAAAAAATGCCCCGTAACTATCCTGTACACACTACCATAAAATATTGACTAAAAAAATTTACCTCGAAGAACTTTTTTATGTTAATCCGGGATATAAATAAGCTGATCAAAAGCAGAGGTATTGGGATCTACTACTATATACTCTCATTATATCACATGGGATCAGTCTAGATGAAATATATTTATCTATAATACAAGATAAATTTCATGAAAATAAATCAAATGTTGTTTTAAATCAAAAAAACTTATACCGTCATTACTAAAAGAGATATAAAATATCAAATAGATCAACATAACGCAGCACTAACATTCTCACTCTCCCCAGCCAATGGTGTCCCAATCTATGAGAAACCATTATAAACACCCAATCACCTTCCATAACACAAAAATAGGATGGGGAAAATTAACATAAAATTTTAGATGACTCTTATATATAACCCAATATTTTTGGATCTATTTGACCTTATTTTTTATCTCATGAATGAGACACTTCTCTAAAAGGGAGTGTTCACCAAATTCTATAAAATAGAGAGGATGTAAATGTGGTTATCTATTGATATCTTTAAAGTGTTATATCTTTATTTAATCTTGGTAAATTTTATTATAGTAATAATCATCCATATATATATTCTTTCCCCAAGAAAAACTAAAGTAATGTATACTTTCATAAAGCATAACCCAATGGATATGGATGCACAACGTAGTATAGAAATTTATCTGTGGTGATACACCATGATCAAATTTTTTTTAGAACCCATTTCCCCCTATATGATTATCTAATACAATTAAGGGATTTTAGGGTCTTGATTAAAAATAATGGATGAAGTCACTCCATAAATATTAAGGATTTATCAAACATACATGTTTCTGAGTTCTTCTACCTTCAATGACTATTTGAAAAAATGAAATGAATCGAATTATTTACTTAATAAATAATCACTGATATTACATCCTTCCCACTCATATTATAATACAATCTAATCAAAATATCTACTAAGATATCAACCCACTTATATGTCCATAATGAAAAGGGATATAATAATCTAGTCGGTGTTTGATGATTTTATTTGATCATCTGATTTATGAGATAGTAATATCAAAAATTAGAAATTTAATATCTTATCCTAGAACACTGATTATAATGTATAAATTCATAAAACATCTTGTCATCATTTTGGATAATTTCCTAACTACATAAATTCACACCCTCTATATGTCCCTACCTTCAAGTCATGAGAACAACAATCCTCTTTGAAAAATTAATCACACCCTTGGGAGACCAGGACTAATCAACCATGGAATCCCCAGCATTTTGAATTCTACATGAAAAATGTAAATTATAATTCTCTTTCTCAATAATATGAATTTAATATACCATATATTCTAATAATTATTTAATAATTAATAACACTTTATTATCTTCTACACTAACCTTAAAATTAATATCATAAAATAAGATTATCATTCACCATTCATCCTATGATTCACTCACTTCCAAGTTTGACAATTTCCTACTCAAGGAATCAGCTACCACATTTCATATTATAGGGTTATAATCTATGTCAAAATAAAAAAAAAATTAGATACTCCACGTAGTGTATTTGTCTAAGATTTTGGTCTCTCCTAGTGAAAATATAATTATAAATTTTATGGTTTGAAAAAATCTTAAACCTCTCCCCAAAAATATAGTGGATCCACATTTTCATAACATGAATTACCACATCTAATTCAAGATCAGGAGTTGGTATTTCTAAATAGTGAGGGTTTAATAAGAGAAATCAAATTATACAACATGATCAAGATTCGTCAGTATAAAACCCGATCACAAAGCTTAATACTCATAATACATGATGTAACCTTGATTTCACTCAAGAATAATTAGAACCGGGGTTTAAGTAAAATAAAATTTCAACACCTCAAATGACCTCTAACACTACTCAACCCAATAAAACTTCACCTCATTTTCAGTAAATTATCATAAGTGTGAATCGAACATAGAAAAAAAATTAATATAATTACAATAATATCAAGCTAAACTAATTAATATCCAAATCTCAAAAACATTCTTAGGATTCTCCCAATACATGGCAACACAAATGTTCTCAGGATCTACCCATATTCTTTCTCTAATATCATCTTTACCAATAATCAAACTTCTTGATTATAAAACAAATATATCAATAGTTTACCATATTTATGGTTCTCATTCAATGTTTCCCAAACAATGATTGAGTGGTCCTCATGCTCCTCCTTTGACTTATAGTACACCAATATTCCATCCATAAACACCTCTATAGAGGAATCAATAAAATAATAGAAGACACTATTTATAAAATCCATGATAACTAAAATATAATTAAATAGATTAAAAACATATCCAAATACTCAGGGTTCGTATACCTACAAATGAATGTTGTCTTAGAAACATCGTCTTCGTGAACCCTTAAATGATGTTATCTTTATCTCAAATTGATTTTTTAAAACCGTTGGGATACTCTAAGATAATAAAATATATAATTAATATTGGTTTTTAGGTATTCATTATTAATGACCACATGGATAATATTGTAGTAATCAATGAAAACATTAAGGCTTTTTCCACCTTCTTTATAAAGAGAACATGTGACAACCAAGGTGATACACTAGGGGTAAAAAGTGCCTTCACTTAAAGATAATCTAGATGAAATTTCAATAACTTTAACATTAAATGATTTATCTGGTATTATATAAAATATATGGTTCCCTTACTAATAAGTTGGTCAAGATAGAAATCTACATTCTTCTTGGGAATAATTCTAGAAAATTACCTTGAAATGCCTCAAGATAACTATATACCACCACTAGAAGATGAATAAATTAACAATACTCAATATAATTAATGAAAAAACAAAATAACTAGCATGAAATAAATCCAATATCTATTACAATGGTCTTTATCTTCTAATAATATAATCCAACTCACCCTAAAAAACATGATTGTTCTTATCAATAGAGAGGAACTAAACCCTAAAATGATAAAAAAATTATCTACACCTAAAAATTGAATCCTCTATCTATACCAATAAGGAGATAAAAAATACATCTCAGGAACTATGAAATAGCGAGTAATCTTAATATTGTCAATTGAAATCAGTAGTCTTGACACATGAAGCCCTATTCCTTTTTATTTCCCTACATAGTGGAAAGACCCTTTCTAAATTGAATCATATTAGAACACAAAACCAAAAACAAATAAAATTTTGAGAAATATATAAATTGTATGTGATTATATCAAATAATTATAAATCTTTGGAAGAAGTAATAAATAGTTTACCTCTCACAGTGGTCAGACTATCATCCGAGTTTTCTAGAATATGTTTTACATTATATAAAAACCTAGGCTTGGTCTCACTCTAAATTTTCATAGATAAATGAGATTACTATTTTTCTTTAAAATAGAGGACTCCAAATAAGTTAATGAAGATGGTAGAGACACCAACATTGGTTCAATGTCTTGGGAACCTCATACCAACCTAGCATAGTGTGAAATATTTTCCAAAATTATAGGAAATTCATATCTTTGTTCTCTAAAGAATCCACTAGTGTAGAATCTTGTGAATAATGGGTTTTCATACCATTATACTGATGAAACTTCTCTTACTTCTACTTCTGGCATGAAAATAACTCTAACTACCCCTATTAAAAAAGAGGCAACATTGAGCCTAGATAATCCCTCTAAATATATCTCTACCTTATCTTCCCTATTGACCACCATTATATAGGTCTATAATTAGACGATAGTAGTCCTTGACTAGATCTCCATATTTAACCTTATCTCAAAGTGTCAATCCTTAAGATAATCATTCGTGATGTGATATGGATAAAATGAATCAACTCAGTGAAACCAGTAGTGCACTACATAACAAAATATATCAAATTATATACGGTCAAAAAATCCCATTCCATCAAAACTATCAGTGTTTATATATAGAATATTTTGTTGAACATATTTTTAAACATGAACCATGTAATATCCTTGTTCATAATGGATGTAACTATGGACAATGACAACTTCTTATTATATCCTTATAACATGTTAGTGGATAATTTGAATTTTATGTCTCAAGGGGTACTGAGGAAAATAAATATAAATTCAGTATTTTCTACCCACTACTCGTTATTTTGAGTAACTTTTTCACATAAAAATAGTACTGGTTCTACTTAGGTAACTTTTGAGCATGATCTAATATTCTCCTCTACCCCCTTATACAGTATTGATATAATGTTTGGATGGAATTGTTATATATTTCAATTAAATTAGTGTCTAAAATAAGGTTATTTTGTGGAATATTATCTGTATCTCCCTCCCCCCTTCAGTTCAAATGGAAATTTTTTGGAGGAATGGAGTATAAAACAAAATAATAAAATTCAATTGAAACTAAATTCATTCCCAAAATCCTCAGTTTTATACAAAATACTCAATAAATTACTTTTTAAAAAGTAGGATCAAAAATCATTTGAATTCTAAAAAATAATTGGGTGAAAGCATTGAAAATTTAAACATGTCCTCACTGTATGGGTTTTGGATACACAGTTTCAAAATCCATGTGTTTTCTATGAATGTTTCACTTGAAGGAGATGTGAACCTTGACACTGAGGTTTCATGAAGTTTCTAAAAACATCATGTGATATATATGAAACATTAAATTCATTTCTCATTTCATTAGAAACAGAAAACAATAAAAACAAAACAAAACTCAACTTAGTCTCAAACTCAATGTTTAATGGTAATCAACATCAAATCATCTAAAAACTCAAATATTGAGCCTAAATTCAAGACATAACTCTCGGCCACACATAGTAATTTGAGGCTCGGAATAAATAGTGTACAGTTAGGAACTCTTTCAAATCTATCTATCAAGATCTTATGGCATTATATTTATTCTACCTTTTCTCCCTAAATAGAAATATGGCTTTGATACCATTTGTAATAAACCAACTATGGTCAACCTAACATATAACCCAATTCATCATTCCATATATCTTGATGAGAGTTATTGATTTCCACAGTATATTTACAATAATGATCGTATCAAATATAACCATTTGTAAATTGTTTCAACCTATAAATACATATAGAAAATATTTGGACTCCACCCATTATTTCTTCAAGATACATCTAGATATTTGACATGAACAACATCATAAGAAACTGTTTCAAATATAATGGTTGACTAACAATGTATGAGAAGTAGTAAAAAATTTCATAACTCCTTACCATCATATGATAAGAATAATTAAGAAAATAAACAACATATATCGGAAATAATACTAAAATCGTGTCAATGTTTGAGAGTAAGATACATTAAAAACATGAAAATAACATTATGGATCCCCAAAAACTCCACATGGAAAAAACTCCTCATGACCTTTGGTCACCTCCATCACTATAACATTAAAGGATGACAAGTCTCAAGAAGATCCAAAAAACAACATGGTATCCCTTACTTTACATATGTAATGGAATAATAAATATATATACTCTCAAATTATATGAAGTGCATGGGGCCAAAATCCTAGTAAAATACCACCATGAATTTATATAATGACTTTAAACATGAAATAAATTAGTCAAAATTTGAAAATGATAATTGAAATCACATATAATTTATAATATTTTTATGAAATCATATATATTTTTTAAAACAATTATAATTATAAAAATAAAATTTACTGGAAAACCATATAAAAATTATAGGGAATCATTGAAAGAAAAATATTGATCCCAATTAATGGTAAATAATCAGTATCATTTATCAATATAAAAGGTACATGAAATATGGGGTTGAACCAATGGGAATAAGGTAAATATGTATCACTATAGGAACTATAGTTAGAATAAAAGAACTTGTTACATCTTGGTAGTCCTCTTGGACTAGATGAGCCTAATAAATAGTCCCTGATGGAAATTTTAAATAATCACATTATCCTAAAAAGTATAATTGTTAAACATACCATATCTATTACAAAATCAATACTATGGTTTCTTTGGTCTAGTCTACCCACCCACCAAAGGGTTTATCGAACCATCAATTATACAATTACCAATATGAATAAATATACAATCCAAATCATTCCAATAATGAATAAATAATCAATAAAAGATAATTATTTCTTAAATAATTAAATTGAATCACATTGGATTCAAGACTCTCTTTGAAACCATTTATGAAAAACTTTATACAAAGAAATCTTTTTTCTGTGGAAAACAACTTGAAAACACCCCTTTTCCTCACAAAACATGAAATAAAAACCTCAAAAATACTCATTACAACAAAAAATATAATTCAAAAATAATAAAAGAACCAAAAAAAGAAAGTATTAAATGTTAAACTATTTCATAGAAAATTACAATTACGTTGATACACCTAACTCAAATCTGTTGTAAAAATTCCACCTTTATCAAAAACTACTAGAAATGATAAGAGAGGGTCCCTACAAGCCTAAAATAATATAAAACCTCATTATAACACCATTAATAACCATATTCATTGATATCATGGGATTATAGGTTTCCAGTACTCTTATATAGTGGAAATATAATGTGATATATGGTGACGAGTGGAGAAAACTAGGAGAAATTATGCCTTTCCTTAATAGAAATCACCATGAATTAAAGTTATTCACCATAGAATACAATAGGAAGATATATATATAGATATGATAGGGATTCATTCCTAAGTGAGATGTAAAGGGGTGAATTATGGGTTAATTATATAAATAAGAAATTATAAAATCAAATTTTTTTTGCAATATGGTACACCGAACAGTTTGGCAACATAATTTTATATACTATGCACCAACCATGAGGGTCACCAAACATAAAAAAATGGGATCACATATTGTTGGAGGCATTTTTATGTTATAAAAACTATTATATAACTATGGAAAATAGTACATGAGGCCCTCACACCCCTGTCACATGACTGGGGGCATAGTTAGAACTATATTTGTGTTAACCATATACCTTAGACTATTTTTCCATAATTCGACATCTTTGATCCCCAACTCCTGAAAAATCCTCCGTAAATAAAGTGAAAATTAAAATTAATAATTAATATATAATATTTAACTATATTTTCTCATGATAGCTCTCATATATTTTGACAGGATCCCACCACTCATCCTCTATAATGGTGGTTATAAATTTTAATGGAGGGATGAGGGATAATGCTTTCCACATATGGGACTGATATGGGTGTAGTTTATGATTATTTTCTAAAATTATAATTATATACTATGATATATATATTTATAATTTCCATATAGATATGAGGATAAACTCATGTGCTCAGTTTTAGGGAGATCATAATTATAATTCTTTTTGATTTATTAACAATTATTTCAATATGTTCTCCCATTTCTTTATTATACTCGTAAATTACATAATGTTTGGAAATTAAAAAATAGGTTATAGTTTCCACCCATTTTTTACTATGATTTATTCAATCAATTATGGTTCTTAAAATTAAAATATTTTTCATTTATATTGTGAAATATGTGCACTACACAATTTAGGAGTGAATGGACCTCAATAGTTCCAATTTCATTATTAGTGTAAATTTTTTTCTCTTCTTTAATTGTAAATTTTTAAAGAATGTAATAAGAAAAATCATTATACTTATACACTCCCAATTGGTGTGGACCATATTTATCATACACAAACAAATTGGAGGAATTTTAGAGAATGATGATAATCACTTGAGATAGGAATTAGTTATGGATGAGGTGACAATAGGTTACAATAGAGAGTGGGAGTGGTATTTCATACAATAGAAATAAAATAATAGGAATAAAATTGTAATCAAAAGTTGACTTTCATATATTATTCATAAATCTGTATTCATATTCATTATAATTTCACCACTTCTAGACTAACACATCTCACCCACTATTTTATGATTTTGATTTATACCAAAATAAAAATAAACATCGTAAATGAAAACCTGAGGTTCTAGGTGTGACATTGAATAGAACTATTTATTTGACCAAGACACCTAATATAGTTAAATTGTCTTCAAATATACATCAACTAGAATTTAGAATAACTGGAGGATAAGTATCTTGTTCACACTATGATCCTCATCCTTATTTTCTTCTATTGTTTTCTGTAACGCCCCGACCCCAGTTACCCAGAGTCGGTGCATTAATTACATAACATTGGCATGATCACAAGAAAGATCAAATCTCGAAAAACTGATTGGTTTAGTAGCCTTGGAAACACTAGATATATTCATAAGTTTTACATTACATCATCAAAATAAAAAAAGAACTACTACAACAACATATTGTCTCCATAGTCCACACTATTAACCCCTCATAATATCCCTTCAAGTCATTCATAATTTACATCTTCACATCCTGGGAAAATAAAACATAGAAAAGGGGTGAGCTCAAATGCCCAGTAAGGATAACAATATAGCGGAAACTTTCATAAATAAGAATAAACATTTAAGGCAATGTATAACTAAAACAAAAGCCTTTTAAACTTTATCTTCAACATAGTATGGAATAAATAAAATGAAATAATGCCATTTACTTATTCACATGGATATTCTACTAATCGAATAATCACATACAATATCAATAACCACATTCATAATGATGGAATGTATAATGCCAGACCATCATAACCAGATAGCCAAGGCCTCGTGCCAATACTAAAAATAAGATTTTGCCAAGGCCTTGTGCCAAGACACTAGTTTGTCTCATGAGACCTACCGATGCATCGAGGAGCTATAGCGGGCTCCACCCATCACATATTAAGTCCAATGCATTCCCATATAAAAAGGTTTAAACATAACATAAACATTCGTATTAAAACTAGCATACGAAATGTCAATACTTTCACTATAAACCATGAATGGTATATAAAAAATAGCACATCCACAGTCAAACATATCACAAAACCTTCAATACAATATAAAAGTTTTGTATCATAATATATCATCCTCAAATAAGCGTAAAATCCATTAAAGGATGTTGACATAGATGAAATCAAAACTCTTTTTAAAGAAATACCTATTTCTATTTTGAAATCATTTAAGAGACATATATTTATAAAATAAAACATTTTCTTTGAAAATGTTCTTATAAGCTTGTAAGGGAAGCTTTGACGATTTTATAACGGTGGAAAATAACCGCACCCGCCGTATAAGTTAAAAAAACATTCTTATCTTAATTCTGTCGAAAAGGTTAAAAAGCACCTTGTTTGGAAAACGACGGAAAGATTCCCTTATAAACCTCTTATAAAAAGTCAAAAAAGGGTATAAATGACTTTAACCCATATTCTTTTAAATATTAAAAATGTTTTAAAATACATTTTAAAGAAACATGGACGTGGATGATAACGAGGTCCTAGTAGATAATTATGTATAAACAACCTCGGATAATGAAGAGATTGCGAAATAAACCCTTACCTTGTACTTTTCCTTGGTTGGGGTAGGTTAACCTCCTGTATAATGGTGAAATAATTTTTATTAAATTATAAAAGAATCATATACATTAATATGATATCATATATGATCTTTTAATATTGATTTGATAATAATATCTTAGTATTATCGTTGTTTCGGGTGTTAACTTACTTGTTTTATTTTATATGTTTTGTTACGTAAGCCATGTTTGTAATGGATAGGTTGTATATTATTCATATCCAGAATGATATCAAGTCCTTAAACATCATTTTTAAATCATCAAATGATAATTATACTTGAATGGATATGATGGAGAATGAATCTTATCGCGTTTGTGGAGACGGTAGTCCGTACGTACGCACGAGTGACAATATCATTCTTTTGATATTAAAATAATATATAAATGGATGTTATATCATATATACAAAATAATTAACATGTTATATTTATTATTTACATGAGTTGAACATCATTATTATACCCATCCAAATAATAATATATTGAATAACAATTACACCACGACGTGGAGACGGTAAGCCGTACGTACGCACGTATGGTGACATGTTATTCAAAGGGTGGATAGAATACTGAATATGGTTGTACCATATTTATAATAACATCACAGTATATGTGAGATACTGGAGTTATTATTTTAGAATGGTAAGAACAAAGAAAGAAGAAGTGGAAGAAGAAAGAAACTTGAAAAGGGGTGGTGAAAACATTACCTCTTCTTCGGGTTCTTCCTTTTGATTTGATCAAAAGGGCTCCTTAGGTTGGCATTATGATCAAACTAAGGCCTCTAGTTTGTAGTGAGGGAAGTTGGGAGAGTATTTGGCCAGAGTTTGTCCGAGCCAAGTGGCTTGAGAGGTGTGAGGAATGAGTAGAAGTGGTCTCCTTTTATAAGGGAGAGGAAGGGCTCTTTAGGAAAGAGTGAAAGTATTACTTTATAATATAATTATATTCGGTTTATAATGGTCCAAAAATCATTGAGGTCGAAGATAAGATGACTCCTATTCTAAATAACATCAACCAATAAGAATTGGACAGGTTTTAGATAATATTTTAATCATTATAATCTTATTTATTTAAATGATTTATTAATGAGGTAAACATTGCATCATTATTGTATCATTAATAATTTAAATTATTTGATGTCTAAAAATTATAAATAAAATATCATTATGTAGGAAATCTTTTTAGATTTCTAATGAATATTTATAATCGAAAATCCAACATGTATAACCCTATGTAAAAATTGTTCTTCTAAAAGATGTAAGCTTATGCCATTTTTATTTTTATTTTAACTTTATTAATATAATGTGTCCCTACCACATACAAGTGGCTGTAAGGGGTCCCCAAATCGACCCAATGATTCCCATGGTCGGGTATGTGTCCACCAATAAGGTTAGGACACGTTTTAGGGTAATTTTGTATTATTATAATATTATTTTTTTAACCCTTATTTACCGGATTTACCCTTTAACCATGGTAAATAAAATATTTACCGCAGTAATTATTCAAAATGTGTAAAAATAAAAGTTACCTATTTACATAATTTGGAAATCCTGATTCCAAATATGTAATCCATTTTTCCAAATTCGAAACATAGAAGTGGCAGAAATTAATTTAAAATTAATTTCCGTTGTTAAAATAAAAAGCGTGTTTTCAAGAGATAATAACTATCAAAAGATTGACACTTGTTTATGTCTGGTTTAATTGTGAAATTATGTCCAATGACAAACATTGAATTAAATGGTAAAAATATATTCTAAATATACTTTAAAACCACTCAAATTCATAATTTATCAATATTAATTATTTTGATTAAAAAAGTTGATTTTAATTAAAATTTAGTAATTTTCACTATTCATCAAAATATAAAAGTTATCCGAAAAGTACCAAAATTTCACCCTAGGCTAATTTCAATATTCCGAATCCAAAAATGAAGTCCATTTTGAAATATAAAATATATATGATTTCAAAAAGTAGGTATTACTATTCACAATGGCTAGTTTAATTATTTATGGTGTGTGTTAGAACTTGATGTTGCGTACAACACACGCTATCGCATTATTCAAAGAGAAGCGTACCGTAGAAGCTTGGGGTGTTACATTCTCCCCTACTTCAAATAATTGCATCCTCGCAATTTCTAGGGTATTACTACATAAAAAGACTCGGGTGGTTCTTCATCATAAGTTCCTCGGGTTCCCACGTTGCCTCTTCCATCTTATGATTTCTCCACAAAACTTTTACCAGACGCATTGTCCGGTTTCTCAGTACTTGTTCTCTTGTATCAAGAATGCTGACAGGCTCTTCACAATAAGACAGATCGGGTTCCAGTTCTAATTCCTCATTGGTGAGTACATGCGTTGGGTCAGGCATGTATTTTCTCAACAGAGATACGTGGAACACATCGTGAACTTTGGAGAGACTTGGCGGCATTGCCAATCGGTAAGCTACAGCCCCAATTCGTTCTAGAATTTCGAAAGGTCCGATGTACCTGGGACTCAATTTACCTTTCTTACCAAAACGTATGACTCCCTTCCATGGAGATACCTTCAGGAAAACATGATCACCGACTTGAAATTCCAAATCATTCCTTCGATTATCGGCATAGCTCTTCTGCCTACTTTGAGCTGCTTTGATGTGATTTTGGATTACCTTCACCTTTTCCACCGTTTCCTCCACCAGTTCTGGGCCTACAAGTTTTCTTTCACCAACCTCATCCCAACAGGTTGGTGTACGACATCTCTTTCTGTATAATGCTTCATATGGTGCCATCTGAATACTCGAATGGAAGCTATTGTTATAGGAAAATTCTACCAGTGGTAAATATTGATCCCACATACCCTGAAAGTCAAGTGAGAAAGATCTCAACATGTCTTCTAGGGTTTTAATAGTCCGTTCTGATTGTCCATCTGTCTGAGGGTGGTAAGCAGTGCTCAAATGAAGTTCAGTATCTAGGGATTTCTGAAGACTTTTCCAAAATCTTGAAGTAAAACGGGGATCACGATCAGAAACAATCGATAGGGGTACTCCATGAAGTCTCACAACTTAATTAATATATAGTCTTGCTAGACGTTCCAGGGGTAGATCTTCTCTTATAGCAAGAAAATGTGCTGACTTGGTAAGACGATCAACAATAACCCATATTGCATCATTCCTTCTAGGAGTCTTTGGTATCCCCATGACAAAGTCCATCATAATATTGTCCCATTTCCACTCCGGTATGGGAAGAGGTTGCATGACTCCTCCAGGCTGTTGCCTTCCAGCTTTCACTTGTTGACAAACCATACATCTTGACACAAAATCAGCAATCTCCCTCTTCATGTTGTCCCACCAAAAATGTTCCTTCAAATCTCTATACATTTTGGTGCTCCCATGGTGTATTGAGAAATTGGAACTATGAGCATCATCCAACAATTCCCTTTTCAGATCAGGTAAATCGGGAACACAAAGTCTCTTCCCGAATTTCAAAATTCCATCTTCATACACAAAGTCTCTCAATCTCCCATCATTCACAGCTTTAATCTTCTTCTGAAATTCTTCATCATCGGTCTGAGAACTCTTAATCCTTTCTAGTAAATATGGTTTGGAAACCATTTGAAAAAGCATTGATGTTTCACCTTCCCTGGTTATTCCCATGTCCATCTTCACTAGATCCATGAAAATTGGATCCCTTTCAATTCTCATTATGTTCAAAACTCCATGGTCTTTTTAGCTCAAAGCATCTGCCACCTTGTTTGCTTTCCCCGGGTGGTATTGTATCGTGCAATCATAATCCTTGAGTAATTCAAGCCATCTCCTTTGCCTCATGTTGAGTTCTTTTTGTGAGAAAATATACTTCAAACTCTTGTGATCAGTATAAATCTCACATTTTTCACCATAGAGGTAGTGTCTCCATATCTTCAAAGCAAAGATCACAGCTGCTAACTCAAGATCATGAGTAGGATAGTTTTGTTCATGAATTTTCAACTGTTGTGATGCATAGGCAATAACTCTATCATTCTGCATAAGGACACAACCAAGTCCTTTCTTTGATGCATCACTATAAATAAAAAACTCATCATTCCCCGATGGTAGAGCCAATATAGGAGCATTGACTAATCTTCTCTTCAGTTCTTCGAAACATTCTTCACACTCTTTTTTCCAAACAAATTTAACCCCATTACGTGTGAGCTTCGTTAATGGGTTAGCGAATCGGGCAAAATTCTGGACGAAACGTCGATAATAACCTGCCAAACCAATAAAACTACGTACCTCAGTTATACTCGTAGGTGCTGGCCATTCCTGGATTGCCTTGGCCTTAGAAGGATCAATAGAGATTCCATCTTTAGAGACAATATGGCCAAGAAAAGAAATCTCTTGAAGCCAGAATTCACACTTGCTAAACTTCCCATATAATTCATGCCTCCTCAGAGTCTTCAAGATAATGCGCAAGTGATTTTCATGATCTTCGTAGGTTTTGGAGTATACCAAGATATCATCCATAAATGCCACCACAAATTCATCGAGATACTCCTTGAAAACTCTATTCATCAGATCTATGAATACATAGGGTGCATTAGTCAATCCAAACGGCATTACGGTAAACTCGTAATGCCCGTACCTGGTTCGAAATGCTGTCTTCGGAATGTCTTCCTTCTTCACACACAACTGATGGTATCCGGATCGAAGGACAATCTTTGAAAATTATTGAGCTCCATGCATTTGGTCAAATAAATCATCAATACGAGGTAGGGGATACTTGTTCTTTATCGTTATAGCATTGATCTCCCTGTAGTCGATACATAACCTTATAGATCCATCTTTCTTTTTAACAAAAAGAACAGGGGCTCCCCATGGAGAAACACTAGGGAGAATAAATCCCTTATTACTCAATTCCTCTAGTTGTTTCTTTAGTTCGACTAATTCTACAGTGGTCATTATATAAGGGGTCTTCGATATAGGCCTTGATCCAGGAATCAAATCAATGGAAAACTCAACTTCTCGTACTGGAGGATGTCCAGGTAAATCTTCCGGAAATACATCTACAAATTCTTTCACAACAGGTACATCCTCTATTTGAACATTCCTTTCCTCACCGATGGTTATTTCATTCTCTTACTCCCCAATAAATGAATTAAGTTGAGCTATTGGGGGTGGATCTAAATAAGAATTAGGTGGTGACGATTCTGCTCTAAAAATAAGGAGTTCCTTATCATTATCATCAAGAATCGTAACCTATTTCTTCTTACAATAAATCTTCGCATCATAGTCCGAAAGCCAGTCCATACCAAGGATTATATCAAACTCAATCATAGGTATGACAATGAGATCAGCAGATAAAGAAAATTTATGTGCTCTAATGGGGACTGATTCACAAAACTTTGTTGCAATGATACTTCCCTTAGGAGTTTTAACTGACAACTCCCTTATTAAATCAAATTGGAAATATCTAATTTTCTTAGCAAACTGGGAAGATATGAAACAATGAGATGATCCAGAATCAAATAATTCATTTGCTAAACTTGAGGAAACCATTAAATTACCTGCCACCACGTCTTTCGGAGCTTCTACCTCAGCAGTAGTGATAGCATAAGCCTAGCCTTGATCCCTTGGCCTTTTCTGAGGTAACTTCTCCTGACGCTTAGGAAATTCATTTGCATAGTGCCCCATCTCCCTGCAATTGTAGCATTGAACGTTGGTAGCTTCCTTCTTCCCCTTGCAATCACGAGCTTGGTGTCCTTTTTCACCACACTTGTAACAGACTCCCATTCCCTTCAAGCAAGTACCAGGGTGTTTCTTCCCGCATTTACCACAGGATGGATATTCAACCTTTCCCTTCTTCCCCTTATTTCCATTCCCAGATTGATCAGCAGGACTCTTCTTCTCTTGCTTTTCTTTAAAGTCATAAGACTTAGAGAATTACTTTTCGGTCTTGATAGCACATGAGACAATGTCTTCGTACGATGAAAAGGATTGTGAGACTAATGCTCGACGGAGAAATGGTTTTAACCCATCAAAGAAACGATAAATCTTACTTATTTGGTTACGTATATAATCACCAGCGTACCTTGCTAACCTTGTAAAGTTAGCCTCATACTTTGCGACATTCTCATCCTCCTTCTGTCTCAGACTTAGAAATTGCCTTTCCATATCTTCTCGAAGGTCGCGAGGGAAGTATTTATCTAAAAACAGATCTTTGAACTCCCTCCATTCCATATTTGATACTTCATCATCTTCCTTCATGTTTTGAATCAATGACCACCATTGATCAGCATCTCCAGTGAGGCGGTAAACTGCCATGATAACTTTTTCCCTTTCACTGCTCCCCAAGGCCTGAAATATTTTCTCTAGGGAATTTATCCACTGCTCGGCTACTAAGGGATTTGTATTCCCATTGAACATTGTTGGTTGTTGCCTCATGAATCGATCTAACATTGATCCTCCACGCTGCGGATCAGGGTGCTCCATACGGGTAAGGTTATTATTCATAACCTGAGTAAGTTGTCCCAGTATGGTGATTAGCTGATCGGCACCAGTTGCATCACCAGCCCCACTATAATTATCTTCAGAAGGAGGGAAATCCCTACATGGAGTGCGTGAATTGATACGGTTTCCATTTCTTCCACTAGGCGCCATTTCTAAACAATGGAATAAACTAGATCAGTTTATGAATCAAAACACATAATCCCATACTTATAAAACACTTAACATAAATTGAACTATTTATGGATATAATCCATAATCATAAAAATGTTTTCTTTGAGGAATTATATACTCATAAACCCTTCATAATGATTTGTAAAGAAAATGAGAGTTATCCTAAGCATATCCCCCGGGAGTGTCATAACCAAGAGTGCAGCAAGGCCCGTTGTCGTGCACCAGTTCCCGTTCGAGTATAGCTCAAAGCGGTGTTTTCGGGTTTTACCCCTAGGTACATCTGTGCCAGAGCCGCCTCTACCTGCTCGTATCCAGACAGGGATATATTGCTCGGAAAACTCACAAAATCTCTACAATACCAAAATTCTAGGAAGTTCTTCTATACTAATCCTCAAAGTTCATCTTAGGTCTACGTCCTCTAATCAGAGTTTATCTAAATCTAGCTTCCAAGGATTGTACTAAACTTCCTCTAATACCAACTGTAACACCCCGACCCCAGTTACCCAAAGTCGGTGCATTAATTACATAACATTGGCATGATCACAAGAAAGATAAAATATCGAAAGACCGATTGGTTTATTAGCCTTGGAAACACTAGATATATTCATAAGTTTTACATTACATCATCAAAATAAAAAAAGAACTACTACAACAACATATTGTCTCCATAGTCCACACTATTAACCCCTCATAATATCCCTGCAAGTCATTCATAATTTACTTCTTCACATCCTGTGAAAATATAACATAGAAAAGGGGTGATCTCAAATGCCCAGTAAGGATAACAATATAGCGGAAACTTTCATAAATAAGAATAAACATTTAAGGCAATGTATAACTAAAACAAAACCCTTTTAAACTTTATCTTCAACATAGTATGGCATAAATAAAATGAAATAATGCCATTTATTTATTCACATGGATATTCTACTAATCGAATAATCACATGAAATATCAATAACAACTTTCATAATGATGGAATGCATAATTCCAGACTATCATAACCACATAGCCAAGGCCTCGTGCCAAGACTACAAATAATATTTTTCCAATGCCTTGTTCCAAGACACTAGTTTATCTCATGAGACCTACCGATGCATCGAGAAGTTATAGTGGGCTCCACCCGTCACATATT
The DNA here is from genome assembly GCA_963277665.1 of Viscum album. Taxonomy (NCBI): domain Eukaryota; kingdom Viridiplantae; phylum Streptophyta; class Magnoliopsida; order Santalales; family Viscaceae; genus Viscum; species Viscum album. The sequence goes on along the minus strand of OY728150.1, from coordinate 292,760,267 downwards.
AAGTCCAATGCATTCCCATATGAAATGGTTTAAACATAACATAAACATTCGTATTAAAACTAGCATACGAAATGTCAATACTTTCACTATAAACCATGAATGGTATATAAAAAATAGCACATCCACAGTCAAACATATCACAAAACCTTCAATACAATATAAAAGTTTTGTATCATAATATATCATCCTCAAATAAGCGTAAAATCCATTAAAGGATGTTGACATAGATGAAATCAAAACTCATTTTAAAGAAATACCTCTTTCTATTTTGAAATCATTTAAGAGACATATATTTATAAAATAAAACATTTTCTTTGAAAATATTCTTATAAGCTTGTAAGGGAAGCTTTGACGATTTTATAATGGTGGAAAATAACCGCACCCGTCGTATAAGTTAAAAAAAACATTCTTATCTTAATTCTGTCGAAAAGGTTAAAAAGCACCTTGTTTGGAAAACGACGGAAAGATTCCCTTATAAACCTCTTATAAAAAGTCAAAAAAGGGTATAAATGACTTTAAACCATATTCTTTTAAATATTAAAAATGTTTTAAAATACATTTTAAAGAAACATGGACGTGGATGATAACGAGGTCCCAGTAGATAATTATGTATAAACAACCTCGGATAATGAAGAGATTGCGAAATAAACCCTTACCTTGTACTTTTCCTTGGTTGGGGTAGGTTAACCTCCTGTATAATGGTGAAATAATTTTTACTAAATTATAAAAGAATCATATACATTAATATGATATCATATATCATCTTTTAATATTGATTTGATAATAATATCTTAGTATTATCATTGTTTCGGGTGTTAACTTACTTGTTTTATTTTATATGTTTTGTTACATAAGCCATGTTTGTAATGGATAGGTTGTATATTATTCATATCCATAATGTTATCAAGTCCTTAAACAGCATTTTTAAATCATCAAATGACAATTATACATGAATGGATACGATGGAGAATGAATCTTATCGCGTTTGTGGAGACGGTAGTCCGTACGTACGCACGAGCGACAATATCATTCTTTTGATATTAAAATAATATATAAATGGATGTTATATCATATATACAGAATACATAACATGTTATATTTTTTATTTACATGATTTTCACATCATTATTATACCCATCCAAATAATAATATATTGAATAACAATTACACCACGACGTGGAGACGGTAAGCCGTACGTACGCACGTATGGTGACATGTTATTCAAAGGGTGGATAGAATACTGAATATGGTTGTACCATATTTATAATAACATCACAGTATATGTGAGATACTGGAGTTATTATTTTAGAATGGTAAGAAAAAAGAAAGAAGAAGTGGAAGAAGAAAGGAACTTGAAAAGGGGTGGTGAAAACATTACCTCTTCTTCGGGTTCTTCCTTTTGATTTGATCAAAAGTCTCCTTAGGTTGGATTTCTGATCAAACTAAGGCCTCTAGGTTGTATTGAGGGAAGTTGGGAGAGTATTTGGGCAGAGTTTGGCCGAGCCATGTGGCTTGAGAGGTGTTAGGAATGAGTAGAAGTGGTCTCCTTTTATAAGGGAGAGGAGGGGCTCTTTAGGAAAGAGTGAAAGTATTACTTTATAATATAATTATATTCGGTTTATAATGGTCCAAAAATCATTGAGGTCAAAGATAAGATGACTCATATTCTAAATAACATCAAAAAATAAGAATTGGACAGGTTTTAGATAATATTTTAATCATTATAATCTTATTTATTTAAATGATTTATTAATGAGGTAAACATTGCATCATTATTCTGTCATTAATAATTTAAATTATTTGATGTCTAAAAATTATAAATATAATATAATTATGTAGGAAATCTTTTTATCTTTCTAATGAATATTTATAATCGAAAATACAACATGTATAACCCTATGTAAAAATTGTTCTTCTAAAAGATGTAAGCTTATGCCATTTTTATTTTTATTTTAACTTTATTAATATAATGTGTCTCTACCACATACAAGTGGCTGTAAGGGGTCCCCAAATCGACCCAATGATTCTCATGGTCGGGTATGTGTCCACCAATAAGGTTAGGACACGTTTTAGGGTAATTTTGTATTATTATAATATTATTTTTTAACCCTTATTTACCGGATTTACCCTTTAACCATGGTAAATAAAATATTTACCGCAGTAATTATTCAAAATGTGTAAAAATAAAAGTTACCTATTTACATAATTTGGAAATCCTGATTCCAAATATGTAATCCATTTTTCCAAATTCAAAACATAGAAGGGGCAGAAATTAATTTAAAATGAATTCCCGTTGTTAAAATAAAAAGTGTGTTTTTAAGAGATAATAACTATCAAAAGATTGACACTTGTTTATGTCTGGTTTAATTGTGAAATTATGTCCAATGACAAACATTAAATTAAATGGTAAAAATATATTCAAAATATACTTTAAAACCACTCAAATTCATAATTTATCAATATTAATTATTTTGATTAAAAAAGTTGATTTTAATTAAAATTTAGTAATTTTCACTATTCAGCAAAATATTAAAGTTATCCGAAAAGTACCAAAATATCACCCTAGGCTAAATTCAATATTCCGAATCCAAAAATGAAGTCCATTTTGAAATATAAAATATATATGATTTCAAAAAGTAGGTATTACTATTCACAACGGCTAGTTTAATTATTTTTGGTGTGTGTTAGAACTCGATGTTGCCTACAACACACGCTATCGCATTATTCAAAGAGAAGCGTACCGTAGAAGCTTGGGGTGTTACATTTTCTATATTCTTAATTCAATTAATTCTCACTTTCTAATCGTAAAAAATCATTTTTTAGGGATTTTTCTATTAATATTTTATTTAATATTATACTTATAAGAAAAAACATCAAATTTCGATGGAGATGGATAATGAAATACCATTTGTGAAAAATAATAACTATATTTATCTTACACTAAAAATAATTTTATCTTAAAGGGAAACAAAGAGATAAGACAATCCTAAGATGAGATCATTACAAAAGAGGAAGAGGTTTTCCAGTGGAAACCAAAATAACCCATTATCTATGAAATAATATTCTAGGAATTTTTCCTTTCCTATTTTAAGGATGAGGATGAGGATATCATGATGGATCTTAAATAGTAATTCCTAATTTCTAACTCACTTGAGGATATGTACCATGAGGCACCACATAGAGAAAAACCAAAACATATTGAGACACCAGAGTGGGAAATTCATTCTATACATTCTTATTATTTATATTATATTTATAATAAATCTTCCCCTAATAAAGAATATGTGAATATTTAAAAATAAATATTATACATTCTTTCCCTATATTATTTAGAGGAATAATATATATAATTGGTTTAACAATATAAAGATAGGGTGGAGAAGCTAGTTTGTTTATTCACTAATGAAGAAGAGGAATATGGTAGCAAATTTTAACATTAGTAAATTCCCACTAGTTTGAAAAAATGATAATCCACTCTCTTGAACCACTAATGAACAAATAATGGAAGTCATTTCTCCTTAGACATGTAATGAGGATGAACCTTACATCCATCCACCACTACCTATAAAGGCATTTTACCTTAGATAGTCGGTGGAACCATATTTCAATGATCAAGGGGACTCTCAAATATTGTTCCACATATAGTGAATTAGAAAAAAAAAGGATGTGGTAGTTCACATCATAAAGAAACATCTACCATCATATTTTATATAACCTACTAACACTGTATATCTATAAACAATGATAAATATATCAACTCTTGGGGGGTTCAACAATAGAATCTGTACCCTTTCCCATTATTTTTCATTTCTATTGTTTTTTATAAATTTTAAATTTTATCTTTTTTAATATGTAGGTTTTGATAGAGTGGAATTAGTATCATAAATAAAAGTCATGATAATAGAATAATTAGGTTGTATCAGTCATACACATTTGTTTCATAACTATACTTATTTTATTTGCAACTATCAACACATAATGGTAAATGTGTTAAAAGAATCTGAATATAGGGATTGGTTATATGCATATTAAATGTTTTCTTTCACCACACATGTGTGAAAATTATCAGAAATTTTCCTAGGTTATGTATTCACCTTAAAACTATGGGATTTCATATTATTATCACTTCAATATATACATTAATTGAAGGTATTTGGGTATCTTTAGTTGAACATTAACATAATGGATTGAATAACTTGATACTACATGAATTGTTTTCTCTGACCAAATAATCCCTCCATAATCCACCTTATAAAAATTTCATAAAGTCTTGTTAACTAGAATAAAATGATCAGATCATATTCAACTTTTTTTTATCGTTATCGGTATGATATTAGTGTGTGAGTTAAAAATAATATAACATAAATAATATTTCAATGACTACATGAGAATCAGCTACTATTTGCCTACTTCTATTCCCCATAAGTTATAATTATTCCTGGGGGATTCCTGTTATAAGGGATGGTTTAGTTCTTTGTTGTCTATACACATTGAATATGTTCATTATGAAAACTATGGAAAAAATAGTGAAATTTTCATATTCCATGTTTTATGAATATTGATGGGAATACCAAACACATTTGAATTAGGTAAAATATTGTATGGAATCATTATAAGAAGTGTGAAATTAAATGATATAAAATGATCTCAATAGTATCTAATTTGAAAATAACTTGATTGTTGAAATTCAATCCAACCAATTACCTATTTCATAATATTCAATGACTCAGAGATCAACTTTTGTGGAAATTAATAATTTATATAAGTTTTTTTGTTGATAGAAATTACTTTGAGGAAAAGTAATCCCTCAAGTGTGGGGGAGTTTGGTTTAATTTTTTTTTTCTTTCAACATTTTTTTGTTTTTTCCATAATAATATATATTTTTTAGAAGTAATTTGAGTTTTATTGATTTAGGATAAAATTATTATAACTTGACCTAATATGTGGAGTTTTATAGAAAATATCATTCACCTTCAAATAAGGTTTTTGGAAAAGTAAATTATATTTTTCTTATATTTAATGATATATGAGATATGAGAATAGAATAATTAATTAAAAAAATTAGTGCTTGCTCCAATTTTATTTTGACAAACATGAGACTACATTTGGATTCCTAGGTAATCTATATTTAAGGTTGATATTATTCCATGCTTATAATATGATCTTGTAATTTAAACATAATAGGGAATTCTCAGATAAAAAAATATTTGATGGAATCTAATCCTATGAAAAAAACCAATGGATCCTAGAAGATGCCCCCTGAGAATGTGTTAGTGCATTAATGTAGCCATATAGAGACTTCTCACTTTACATTACTAATTTAATATATCAATCTTAATCCCCTTAAAATATAACAAGGATGAAATATATCCTATTAAATAAATATTGATGATTTGAAAACATACAAATTTTTCCCCTATTTAAAATTTACATTACTGTCTCTCACCAATGTTTAATATGTCGAAATCCTAGGAAACTGTCCCCATCAAAATGTAATATCACCCCCAATTCATGATAATTAGTTTGTCCAGTTATCTCAATGTCATGGTTTCTATTTTATTAGGAATTCAAAATTCCTCGACATAACATATTGAGATTTTAAAAAGAGGCCTATGTTTTAAAGATTATACAACATGCAAAATCGATCCTAAATGAACACTGAAATATTACTATTAAAGTAGTATTTTTATAACCTAGGCATTAAATTAGTAATAATGAATATTATTAACTTCATTATGTTATAAAAATTAAGGACCTACCCAATTTTAATATATTGATAAATTCTTATTAAATTATCACTCAATTTTTAGTAGTGGAATTTTATTCATAAAAAATATTTTTTCATTAAGAATTGTTTTCTTTATTTTTATGATAAATTAATATAATTAATTTTTAGATATTTAATATATTTTATTTTTATAAATAAGATATAATTTTCGTAATAAACGTGTCAAAATTCTATTTAAGTTAATTTTTTGGAAGTTTTTTCAAAAAGGATATATTTTATAGTGAATGACGAATAATGTAGATTTTTATTGAAAACTACATATTTTATTTACAAATTTATAGAGATCATTTTATTAAAATAAATAGTTTCAATCAAAATTAGTTATATTATATATATATATATCCAATTATTTTTATTGGAGTCAATATTATCTTTGAATTTTGGATAAAATAACTTTTATACTTTAAAATATTTTTTTAGGAAAAAAAATATTTTGTTTTGAAATTTAATATTATTATTTTTTATAAATCATGAAATTACATAATTGGAAATTAATTACATATTTTCAATTATTAGGTCTAAATTTTTACGATAAGTCCCTTTTAATTTTCATCATTGTGAATAGAAGTTGTAGTAATTAAGTATCACTATTATAAGGTTAAATCGTGTAATTAAAGTTAAAAATAATATGTTAAGGGATTGTAAATTACAATAATACATGTATTTATCCTATTAGATGAGTGAATTTCACCCATTTATATACAATTTTATGAAATATAACCCTTTCGTTTCTATTTAGAATGATTTTGACCTTTATAATATTTAACTAAAAGATAAAGTCTAAATTGTCAATTTTTTATTTTATTTTCTAAAATATTTTATGATAGGGATGAAGAAAAATCATTTTAGACTCTGAAAACATATTTGAAATGTATTTATTTTTTTACCACAATAATTTACATTTAATTTATAGTGTCTAAATAATTACCTTAAATTTGAATGCAACGATGACACTGTATTTATTTAAATAATAGACAAATAATATAAATAGTTTTAATAATGTTACAAGTAATATATTATAAATGAATTATTATTTACCATGAAAGTTTTAGATACAAATAACTTATTAGAGATGTTATAATGGATTATTTTTTAATTTCATCATATTCATGTTTTTTTAAAATTAAATGAATAGTTCAAAAAACTGATATTAATGTTATTATCTAATTAATAATATTTTATTAAATAATTCAAAATTCCTAAAAATATATATTCAAAAAATTGATTTTTAATTTTTTAGAAATATCAAATATAGTAAATTTATGGTTCAATACTACTTTTATTGTAACTATATTTCTGCCTAAATAATAAATTTTTTGTTATAATGGTAATTGTTAAAAGGGGGAAATGTGGGTACAAATAAATAATTAAAGGTAAAAACATAATATAAAATTGTAAAAAAAATATTTATTTATAATATAGAAACCCATAATAATACTATAATATAATAATATCCTTTTCTATCCTTTTTTAAATTAAAATTTGTTTATATTAATTTATAATTTTAAACAATTCCAAGAGTACTCTTCCCCTCAATTATTAATGGGAACCTCCTCTCCTATTTTCATCACAATTAAAAAACATTTTACATGAAGAAATACTTATCCAAATATCTTCCAAAATTTCCTCCTCTAATTATTGAGATATTAATTTGGGTAGAATACCAACCTTACAGTACTAATAGTGTAAAGCAAAGGAGGTTGTCCAAAAAAGGGGGTATAACTTTTAACCGAATGTTTATGATTTATTTTCTCTACCACCTCCTTCAAATATTATACAAACAATATGAGATAATATCATATTTTTCTTAATTATATATATATATATATATTATTTTAATTTCAAAATGAATATTCATCTCCTCTTTTATCAAATGGGAAATGCAATTGTCATTCATGTGTGTGAAGGACTACCACCTCATAAACAAATATAAATCATTTTCCACAACCATAATTCATGGATAATTGTAATAATGGATTTATTATATATATATATATGATATTAATAATTTATTTATCATTTTTAATGATATTATATTATCTAATTTCATAACATTGCATTGATTTGAAAATGACACAATCGTCTGTGCATACATGTGGATTATCATCACTATAGAGCTATGTGATTATGTTTTCATAACTACATAACCCAAAAGATATATATAAGTTTATTTAAAGAAATGACATGGTATTTATGATATAATTATCATTATAGAAAGATAAAAAAATACCTACCTTTTTCTATAATGATCATTGAAAAATGGAAACGTTACTCATCCATATGTATAGCTTACATTCTCAATGATTCTAATGTAGTTCAGTTTTCATAACCATCATTAGTGGTTGGATTAAAATTTATAATTTATGTGTATTAATGATAAATATATAATTAATTATATTTAGTATATTATGGATTAATTATCTCATTAACCATTCTCAAACTATCAAATTTATTTTTGATATTTGAGTAGACTGCAATTATAATGCCTAGTGAGAACATAAATAATTCCATATAGAATGGTTATAAGTAAATTAAAAAAAATATTAAACATGAAAAATGTTATTATGAATGTAAATAATTATCATAAATTTATTATTCAGGATGATAAATATTATATGTGATAATTTAAACTCAAGGAAAGAGATTTTTCTAAACACCCCTTTCTCGTTTGGTTATAACCATTTTCTCTCTAACCCCCCTCTCTCACTATTTAATTTTATAGAATTATTCTAAATTATATTTATATATTTGTAAAATAATTTAATATATTAATATTCATTTCTTTTTTGGTGTAATACATTCCTTATATTAATTTTTGAAATGCCTTCTTTTTGAAATTTCTATTGACTATGATATGTGGAAAATTATAAAACCACTTATTTCCATGGTTAACTATTATGTTTATTCTTGATGATTTACTTAGTTTTGTACCAAAAATAATTGTTAATGCGTTATAATAGGTCACCCCAAATATTAATCCAATCCTTTAGATAATTCTTTTATCTCATGAGATATTATTTATGGGATTAGGGTGTAACCCTAATCCATTATGGGACTTTGTCCACCATATAATATTGTTGGGGAAATTAACCTTGACTTATTACTGTTATTTTTTATTTATCCCATATTTCTTATATTTAAATGATCTTTTGATACCATTTTATTTATTTTAATCACCCATTTTATTCCTCCTAAAACATCTCTTTTATGATATTATGATATACTTTTGACTCACACATTATTCTTACTTATCATATTTATTCCATTACATGGACTTTTATATAAATGGTTTTTTATATGTATTACAAATGTTATCCTTATTAATTTTAGAACCACAAAATAATTTAGTATCACATAATGAAGATTAAACTAATTAATTTTTATTTATATATTAATGTTTTATGTTTCATGTCTTCTAAAGACACTAGGAATTGTTATCCTTATTTTGTATTTAATTGGAATTTTTCTTAAAAATAATCATGTAGTGATATATGTGAAATGATTGGATCACTATAGTTTCTATCATAGTATGGTCAAGCTATTTTTTGGATATTAGGAATAGAATATTTCAGTGAGAAACATATATAGAATTCTAACTAATGAAAAATATCCATGAGTTTGGTGAAGTGTAAAGAAAGTAGTTTCCAATAAATTAAATCCTTGTTTGGATAATACTAGTAGATGTGCATTTGAAGAAATTTTACCTCGAGATATAACCCTAAAATTGGAAACTATTGCATGACATGATCATCACTTAGTGTGAGAAAGGTAGGCCTTATCACACACCTGGTTAGACACTCTTTAGGTAAATACTTTTGATATTCACAAACACTTTACATACCATTATGAATAACTTGAAAAAAATTGTTAGTTTTGAAACTATAATAATTAAATTACTATAGATAACCTATATTGAAACCTATAGAATCATATGTTAAGAAATAATTAAAATTTCAATATTTTACCTTATAAGTTCATATGATTTACTTTTTTATATTTATTAGATAAAATATTATCACATTGTTTTTATCTTTTTGGTTAGTAGAGGGAAATATGAGAAATCAAGAAAAAAAATGTGATATGAAATGTGATTATTTAAATAATGATATGCCTAACCTTATAGTATTTTAAGATAGGATCATTATGGTAATAATGGATCACCATACTCAAGCTCTACATAGTAACAGGAAGACTCGTATAAAATGTCTTACTTCTCTTAAGAAAGATAATGTTGTGATCAAGTGTTTTATGAAAAAATGGACTCCTACCTTGACATTATATTGTGATCATCACATCATGAAACATTAGATTATATCCATTAAGAAGATATTATTTTCCCTTAAATTATTAGACCAACAGAATGTTGTTTTTTTACATCTATCACAAGGAGGGGGAATCCAATAAATGGTGGAAACTGATCAAGAATACAAAGTCCAAATAGGATACTGAATCCATGTAATTTTATGAATTAAATAACATATATTCTAAGAAATATTTTGTCATAATTATATATCCTAAAATAGATATGGATTTCCTTGGATTGAAGAAAATAGATTATTAGTATATTGGGGAGTATGAGGTAAACTGGACAAGGATTTAAGGGTATGAATCTAGATTCATAATCAATACACAAAGTAATGTGCACTACTTATATAGTGGTTTAGGCTAATTTTGTGAAAGTATTTATTTGTTTGGGATATTATGAAGTTTGAAGAGATTGTATCTTGTTCCCTCAATATTGATATAACGATTAGTGGCACTCCATGGTCTTGTGGGACTAGAGAAAAAATAATAATAAATGGAGTATAATTCAATAGGATTTAAGGATATACCATATTGAGCGAATAATACCAAATAGACCATGTGTCAAACATGTGGGAATAAACATCATAAAAATTATCTCAAGAGGTGTGAAAAAACCTTCAAATATAGAAAATATGAGCATTAGGATAATAAATGTTTAAGGTATATAAAGAATCAAACTATCATAATAGAATAAAATAAGGTTATGATAAACATTCAGGATGAAATAGAATGTAAAACTTTAAGAAACATAAATTTTTTATAATATAATTCCCTATTCCATGAGTTATCTGAGAAAGTCAACAAAAACAACCATAGAAGCATATTGAGAATGAAATAACACATGTTATCACTACATCTGAGGTGGATCCTAAAAAAATTTGATATGTATTAAAGTTATTCATTCAATAATAATTTATGTTCTTTTTTATTTTTTTCTACTTATTCTTTCATATTATTCCAATTTGGTATAACTAGTCAAACACCACCCCAATAATTGATGGTTGAGCTATCTATGAGAATAAAAAATTAAAAAAATGTTGAATCCCTAGTATATAACTCATACCCATCCAATTTTTTGGAATAAATCTTATAAATAATCATTTCATACATTCTTTAGAATAGTTTAAAGATTTATTGGTAATGTATTGGTTACCCTTATATAAATATTACATCAACTGTCTAGAGAGGGAGATCACTCATCACATCCCAAGTCACCCTCTTATTATATACAAGTTCTTAGAGGTGTATGAATAAATATTGGAATCGTCACATCAAATGTGAATATTATTTATTAATTATAAATAATATCTAGCTCAGATGATTGATACAATCAAGATAATAATGCTTGAATACATTCACATTGTAAGGATTTATACTGACGTATTCCTCAAATAGTTTCCATGTCTTCCTCCTGACATAGTGGTTTAGTTCTCAATCAAACTTATACCTATATCTATACCCATATACAAGACTCTAAATATAATGTCCATTTTTGAGTTTGAAGGATTGAAAGATATGTTACAAGAGAATCAAGAAAGGGATTTTATACACTCGAGTTCTTCTTCGTGGGGATTATCATTCCTCTTCCACAAATAAAGATGAGTCAATGGACCTATGTTTAATTATGATGAACTCAAAAAAAGTCAAGATAAATAAAATGTATCACCTTCCATGGATAGATGACTTGTTAAATCAACCACATAATGACTAGAATTTCTCTTATGTGGACCTTCAGTTGAGATGTTTCCAATTAAATATGATGAAGGAAGGTATCCCCAAAACTGTCATTCGAAAAAGGTATGGAAACTATGAGTTCATAGTAATTACATTTGGACTCCATAATTATCTATAATTATTTATGGATATAATGAATAGTGTCTACATATATTTTCTCAAAAAAAAAATTAGTCTCTATATATGATATTATGTTATAATCCAAATGTCAGGATGGGCATGAAAATCATTTGAATACCTTCCTAAATAAATTATTATAGAAGAATATATAATTATAGCATTGTATATTTGATTTATAGATTAAGTAAGTATAAATCCAATGGAATATTATCAATTTAAAAGAAATATATATATATATATATATATTGACCCTTCTATAATAATGGAAATTTAAGAGTGTACTATACGTGTTTTTTTTATAATGATTTTTGGTTTCTATTGACTACCTAGGTACTACCAATGATTTGTGAGAAACATCTATTGATTTTCATACCATATAACCAAGATAACTCAGAAGGGATTAATGTTTTTCAGGACCACTGAATATGAAGGGAGCATTAAGGAATTAAAAAACATTATTATCGTGGCACCAATCCTTATTCTTCCCTCAAGTGGGAAATTATTTCTTGAATGTAAGGATGTTTCAAATAAGGTATTGGGAGGTGTATTTGTTGGGAAAATTTTACTCAAGAAATAATTCAAGTGTTTTTTGGATGATTGTGTTTGTCTTCTAAGTGGGATTCCAAGGTCATCTGTAAAGTTACATAATGTTTACCAAATAGTTATATTTAAAAAGATCCAAGATAATGGAATGGATGCTCAGAAGGTGGTAAAGAAAAATGATTATACATAGTTGAACCATTTCCTTGTGTTTTCCAAATTTTTGGGGTCCATTCTCTATAGGATGGATCAAGAACCATAAAAGGTTCATTTCCATGAATTCCTTATAATTAATATATCAAATAAATGAATTTTTTAAAGATAGGGTGTTTCATAAAGGATTGGAGTTTCACAAAGGCTCAGTGATTCAGGAAGGTTTGAAGCATAACGAATGTATAAAGGGTTGATGATAAACCACCATGAATATGAGAAGATTAAAAAATGGGAACTTTCTCTAGTTCTCCGCTAATATATGGAGGCTCAAAAAAATGGGAGCTTCATGAAAAGATAATGGTGACAAAGGATTCTTGGCTAAAGGGCGCCAACACCAATAAATAGGCCTCCACCCCCCCCCCCCCCCATTTGAAGATGAAGAGGAAGACCTAATGTAAATACAAAGTATCTAAATTCTTGAAGGTGATTCTTGATTCATTTTATTAGAAAAAATAATATGAATAAATGTATTATGAAAATTCAATAAAATAAAACATAATATTTTAAGTATTTCAAAAGTATTGGTCATTTCTAAGGATATGTGAACCTTGCAAAGGGAGTGAGGTTCTCAAAATATAGGTAATATTCATGAAAGGTGTATTCTTTTTTAAGGTTTTTTGAGCTTCTATAATGTAGATATATTTATGAATTTTTTGGGGTTGACAAAAATATTTGTCTATTACCAAGAATTCGTCCATTTTGAAATGGCTGTGTGAGCTTTATGAATGTAGTGAGCATCATGAAAGGGATGAAAAATTCATTCCCATTAAATAAATGGTAATGTGGTATTCATGAATTGGATGAATATAGAACATAATTATTAATGAAATAAGGTGTAAAACAAATTGATTGATGTGATAAATGGATAATCATCTAAAGGATAAGTGTGCACTAGGAGGGGCAGTATGTTTGATCCAGAAATTGAAATTGTATTGTGATTTAGTATATTTGATACATAGGAACATTCGCATTGTATTTTCCTCATACATATCCTAGTGTGGGTTAAATAAGAAATATTTTAGTGCCTAGTGCATGGTTTCATGTCTACTCATTCATTTCTACTGGAAAGAGAGTGTATGTGTTTTTTTAATAAGGAAAATAGATCATATGGGGCACTATTTTTAATTTTTTATAACCTGATTCACCCCACCCCCACCCCCCTCCCATGGTTATTTAATTAAGTTGAGATAAAAATTGTTATTGGATCCAAATTATAATTATATTGTTTTTAACTCAATGGTTTCAATAGAGGTTGAAATCATAAAGGGGTTTCAATATTTTATGTAAACAATTTTCAATTAAGGAATAAGAGGATGAATCATTACATATAATCTTTATGATTGAATTTATTTATAGTATCAATGCATGGTATTTCATCTAGTGTGGAAAGTTGAATATTTTTATAAGTTTAACAACAGAATTAGATTCTGATGTCAAATGGATCAATGATTTTGAGGCTCCCTCTCCAATGAAATCTATAAAAAGGGATGTTTTGTAAGTCATCACATTCTATGTGGAAAAAGTTGATAAATATTTTTGAGGGTCACTCAAAATTCAATGAAGAAGAAATGTATTTTTTATGGAATAAGTATGAGGATCTCATAATTCACTCTAATGAGTCTATAGATTCATTATTTGACTAGTTTAATGTTTTCATGGAAGTCATTCATAGTATCAGAGAAAATCATTCAGAAGTAATGATCATTAAGATAATATTGAAAAGAATTCCCACTAGGTTTAATATAAATGTCTTTTTACTAGAATATTAAGATCAAAATGTTTTTACATAAGATAGATTATACAATACTCATTTTTCATAGGATACTAGAAATAATTATATTAAATCTGTGGAAGAATATATTTTCCAGGAGTTGGAATTAAGGGTTAAAGAATATATCACCATATTAGATGTCTTGGAAGAATCAGATAGTGATGAGGTCATTTCATTCCTCTCCCCAAATATTCAAATATGAAAATGAATATTTAAAGGGAGACTCCCACTTGCTTTCCTTTAGTGTGGAATGGTTGGACATCATGAAAAAAGGTGCCCTAAGATGTTTCAACATGATAATGTGGATGAAGTTGAAATTATTATGATGAATTATTCATCCTATATATAAGGTAAGAAAAAAATAAAAGAAAATTATTTAAAAAAAAGAATCTTCATTCCCAATAACATTAATGTTCAAAAGAATATATGGTTTAATATATGAAAACCTAAAACGATCATGAAGAAAATAATGTGGTGGCAGTTGTAGGTATCTCCCAAACGTGAGAATAATGTTACAATTGTGAAGAATAATTCAATGGTTGATTTTATCATCAAAATGAATTAGAATCGTCCCTTGAATAGATACATGTTTGAGTATCCAAAATGGAGAAATAAAACAAAGTGTTCCATGATTAAAAAATCTATATAGATAAGAATAAAGAAGAGATGTTTAAGCTGATAAATTAAATTCAAATTATTAAGGATTCAATGCCTGAGAACTCGGGAAATGTTTTTGAGTATAAGCACAATGTTGATGAATCGAAAATAGTAATATATGGTTTGACTATCATAAATGAATGTAAAATAAAATGTATCGAAGAAATTGAAAAGTAAAATTCAATTTGTTAAAAAAATTTGAATATCATGAGATACTCTTGACTCCATGTATAACATAAGGAAATCAGATTACTCTATGGATAGAAAATGTGGAAGTAGAGGATTGAGGTCCAACAAAAAAGAAGCGATAATAAAATTCAAATGATAATGCTATTATGGGACTTGATTGAAAATAGAAAGTTATGGTAATCAATTTCAGACTGAAAGTGGCCACTCATTGGGTGGAAATTAATTTGGGAACATATAAGAATCAGAAAAATCATAGAACCCAATAATAAAAACATATACAATAATTTATAGGAACACAACCTGTATCAGGTGTTATTGTTTCGTAAATATGGGACATTCTCAAAATGTAAGTCCCATTACCAAAAGTTAAATAATTGAACAAGAACAAAAAAGGAGGCTACATAAAGATAAATATTCATGTAATGATTTTTATGGAAAATATTTATGGTGTGAAGGATTCAAACACATAGACAGATGTTCCTCATCAACAATGTGGATGAATGTGCCAATTCACACCCAAAGTTTTTGTAAGTATAATCTTAGTAATTAATCAGATGAGTTAAAAATAAAAAATAAATTTTCATTTATGTGAGATTAATTTGGTCTATCGTACTTTGAGGAAGATGAAAAACATCATCCCACAACAGGTATGATTTTAGTGACATGTATCAAAAATAAAATACCTGATTTGAAAGTGGTTTCCATCCAAAATAAATTTTTATTCAACAAAAGGTGCAAGGCACCAGCAAACAAAAACCCCAAGATTATGGAGTTCTGAAGTAGTGCAGGCTGAGGTCATCCCCTCTAATTCAATTAACAGCCTCTGGTTTCAAGCAATTAGAAGAAAGAAGACTAGTGTGAATGGATCCTTGCTCTGTTAAGGAAGCCAAGTAGTCTGCTACCTTATTGCCCTCACGCCAGGTGTGGGACACTTGGATGATATCCCGAATAAAGGATTTGCACTTCCTGAAGATGTAGGATATGGACCACGGAGTACCGCCTTTGCCCGTCAAGGAGTTGTGGAGAATTAAGGAATCTGTTTCCACCTGAGATAAAGTCACCTGTTGCTGTATGCAAAGAGATAGACCGGTGAGCATCGCCTTAGCCTCGGCCAAGAGGGGAGTTCCCTTCCCAAAGCAAGAAGAAAACGCCAGCTTGACGTTCCCCTTAGAGTCGCGAACCACTCCCCCACCTCTCATTATTCCCATGGAGCAAGACCCATCTGTGTTCATCTTGAAGCCAGAACCAGGGTGATGCCAGCCCACCCATTGTCCCTGCACCATAACTGGGAGAGTAGAATGCACTGGGGAACTGACCTGTATTCGTCTGATCGAAGGGGAAACGCACCAGTCCGGGGAGAGTGAAAGAAAATCTAGCAGCAGGAAGCGCACCCTGGCGATGATGGCTCTTGCTGTAGGAGAAGAGCCCTCGTATATCGATTGGTTTCTGGCTTGCCACAGACACCAGCAGCCCGCACTCAGTATACCAGATCGGGCCATTCGATCCTTGTCCGAATTTGGCAGGCCATGAAGCCAGCTTCCCATGAACGACAGGAAATCCCACTGGCGGGAGGAATTAAAGACAGAACCTCCGAAATAGGACCACACCGCCGAAGCCCACTCCCCTTCAAAAAAATGGTGATGCATGCTCTCCTCCTTCCGGATAACGCAGCAATGGCAAGCCGAAGCCAAGTTAATTCCCAACTTTTTGATGTTCTCATCCGTAGCTACAGCAGAATTCCTGATGCGCCATACAAGGAAGTTGAACTTCGTTGGAATCTTGTGGCACCACACCACTCCATTCCACCCATCATTGGGATTCTGTTCAGAGATCAACTTACGGTACTCTCTGGTGGAAAAAGAGCTCGAAGACGAAGGAGTAAACACACAGTAATCCTGACCAGTAGTGATCTCAATGGACTCGAGAAGATTCTGCTGCTCCAAATTCAAAACAGTCTTGGTGAACCTTGGATGGAGGCACGCCTCCTTCACCGACATAGTAGGGGCAGGGCAACCCGGGAAGGCAAGGACCGAACCAGCCCAGTTTTTGTGCCAAAATAGTAGGTCCCCAGATCCGACAATCCATCGAGATCTCGGCTGAAGAAACTGTACCAGAGGAAAAATCTTCTTCAAAAAGGGGGGAACAGTAGCCATGGACATACTCTGCACTCCCTCCGCTAAGCCTTGACATGGATCTTCCCCACAACGTACGCTCCACTATGATCTCCTAGGCCAACTTGGCATGATTGCAGTGAATCGTACTCTGGAGACTCCTTACACTGATCCCCCCGTCAAGGATAGGCCTCGCCATCTTTCTCCAAGAAACCCAGTGCCTTTTACCTTCTGATTTAGCATCCCAGACAAAAGAACATAAAATCTTATCTACATTTTTGATAACTCCTTTGGGAACATTGGAGGAGGCCATCGCATGTATGGGGATGGCCGTCAGGACACTATTAACTAAAGCAATTCGGCCTCCAAACGAAAGGAATTGGTTTTTCCAGTTAAGCACTCGACTAGTTATCTTACTCACAACGGGATCATAGTCCCGTGCCCGGAGTCTTCCGGAGGATATTGGCGTGCCTAAGTACTCCATAGGGAGAACACCTCACTGCATATCCAAGCGGCTTCCCAGAGAGGATACTCGACTAGAGGTACTCTTATTGGAGATGAAAAAACTGATCTTTGTCGAACTGATCATTTGCCCACTCCAGTGACAATATTCCTCTACAATACCCTTGATCCCGTGAACAGAATCCTTACCACCGTTCAGAAAGATGATTGTATCGTCGGCAAACATCATATGAGAGATTGGGGGAACGTTCATCCTCCTTTTGAAAGGTTTTATCAAACCTTGGGCCAGGCCTCGGTAAATCAGTCTACTAAGAGTGTCTTGTGCCAGCAAGAAAATGCTGGGAGATAGCGGATCACCTTGCCAAAGCCCTCTTATTGCCTTGAAGAAACCATAAACCTTTCCCATAAAGGATACCGCTAGCCACGAGGAACTAATACTCCTGAAAATGAGGTCCACAGCACTGACCGAGAAGCCAATGCTCAGGAGGACTCTGTTAATGAAGCTCCATTCAATCCTGTCATATGCCTTGTTCATGTCCACTTTGATAGCCAAATTTGAACCGTGAGTTTTTACATTGATGTCCCTTATCATCTCCTGGGCTAGAGCTATATCTCCTTGGATAGAGCGTCCTTTCACGAACCCATTTTGCTCAAGGAATATCCAATCAGGGAAGAATTTGGATACACTCTGATTGATAACAGACGCCAAGATTTTGTAGGGGAAGTTACATAAACTCACTGGTCTGTAGTGAGATAGAGAGGAAGGATTCTTGATCTTTGGGATGAGAACCATCTTAGTAGCACTTGCGACCCGATGTATAGACCCTCCTCGAAAGTAATCTTGTATAGCTTCGATTATGTCCATCTTAACCACATCCTAGACCCCTCTGTAAAAAGATCCTGGAAAGCTATCCATCCCAGGAGCACTATCCGGGTTGAGACGCTGCATGGCCGAGTGGATTTCTTCCTCACAAGGAATCTCCATCATCCCCTCACTGTCCCGCGGAGAGACAAGCCTGGGAATCACCTCCCACAGTTCCCCTTGCCCAATAGGGTAACCCCTGTTCATCCCCAGATTAGGACCAGCTAGCAGATCCTTAAAGAAAGAAAAAGCCAAGCCCCCCCACTATATCACAATCCTCAGTGTAAGAGCCATCTGCTAGTAAAAGATTAGGAGAAAGGGATCGCCTCCTTTCTCTAATACACGCATGGAAATAAGCAGAATTTTGGTCTCCCTCTTGCAACCACCTCACCCGGGAGCGGTCCCGGGCCAAACGCTCTTGCTTGAGGAGGAACTCCTCCCAACACACCTTTTTGCCCATTAAATCATCAAACACACAGTCATTCCACTCCTCCTCCAGGTTAAACTCCAAACCTTCGATGCTTTGTTTAAGAAGCTCCATGTTATGATCCAAGGGAGGAAGCTCCCTGGCCCAAACCTTCAGCCCCTGTTTCAGCCGCCGCAGTTTGTTATGAAGAGCTACCCATGTATGACCTTGAGAGGGTTCGTCCCACAGCTCCCTTACGACCCGCTGGTAACTATGAATCTGGGACCACTGATGATTGAATCTGAAAGACTCTAGAAAATTATTCTTGGACACCAGAGTAACCAGTAACGGGGAGTGATCTGATATACCTCTGGCTAGGTGTTTGACTTTGGCATCTGGAAATTTGTTAAGTGCATTGGAATCAGCCAGACACCGGTCTATCCTGCTCCAGCTTCTTCTTCCTCCCGATTGGTTGTTGCGCCAGGTAAAGCGATCCCCTGAATATCCCAAGTTGAGAAGACCCTTATCAGCCATGAATTGAGCGAAGTCCTGGCTAGCCTTTCGGGGGAAAACCCCTCTACCCTTTTTCTCCTCCGGGTCGAGAATGGTGTTGAAATCCCCCACAATGAACCACGGTCGGTCCTGAGGATCGAAGGCCCCAAGGCTTTGCCACAGCCTTTTACGTTCCTGACAGTCGCAGCTTCCATAGACAGCAGAGAAGAAGAAGCAGTCTGCTCCCTTCGTGACTCTCGTGGTTATAAATTGATCTCCCGCCTCAATCAGATCCACTGAAATCTCTTTTTTCCAGAAAATCCAAATGTGACTGTTGGCTGGATCCGCATGTAAGGAGCCATGCATCAGAGCTTTACGGCAAAAGGTTTTGATCTTACTCGGTTTCTGTTTATGCTCAAGGACAGCCACAAGGCTTGCTGTATTCTTTTTTGCTTCCGAGGCGATGAGGTCACATTTCACCCGAGAACCCAGTCCGCAAGCATTCCAAATGAGGAGAGATAACATTTAAAAACCATGTATCCCGGCTTTGGCCCCAGGCTCTTTGGTCTTTTTTCTGAGGGGAAACGAGTTTTCCCTATGAAGTCTCTTCTGTGCCCGGGTGCACACCCCCGGGCTGATGGCAGAGGCAGCAGGGGAACCAGGCCGCATAAAGGATTTGCACTTCCCCTTCAATTCCCTGCTAGGAGACAAGGGGGAAGGAGAAGAACTGGAAAAGCTGGACAGATCCACCGCCTTCTCAGGACCTGGCCCACCTTCGAGGGTCTCACAGGAGACCTCTTCTAGCCCTGTGGGACAAACCTCCTCTACATACTTCAAAAAGAGAGCCCTCACCTTCCCTTTACGCGGCTCAAAAGCCGCTAACGGGGTATCTCGAGCTTCAAACACCAGCAGCCTGGGAATAACGGACAAGAAAAACTCCACCAAGTCTCCTGGGCAGAACACGGGGGAAGAAAGCCACCTACTACCATAAGGCTCCACAGCACTGGAACCCTAAAAAAAGGCCTTACTGTGAGTCAATATTGAGCACTCAGGGGGGGCCTCAAGAAACTTGCAAGCCGAGGGAGACCTGGAATCAACACAAGCTCCTGAGGGGGGGCCCTCAACTAAAACCGCGGAAGAAAACTGAGGCACCTCTGACCCGCCACTGGGAGGGCCCTGCCTTCTGGGCTTGGAAGGACGGGCAGACTGCGAAGGAGCCCCTTGGCACCCTCTTCTGCAAAATTGAACTGAGTGCCCTTGAAGGAGGCAGGACGAGCAGTACCTTGGAAACACCAGGAACACAATATCCTGAAGCCAGCCCACAGAACCCTGCACATCCACAAATATCGACTCCGGTATAGGGAGAGACAGATCCAGCTCGACACAAATCCGAGGCATCAGGGTCTCCACCCCGCTTCGAGTGCGCGCATCCATACACAAAAACCCCCCTAGAGAATCCCCAATAACTTTGAGAAAGGTAGCATTCTGGAAAGGTAGCGGAAGCCCTGGCAGGCTCACCCAGACTGCAGCCTGAGGACATTCCTTCCCCTTGTGAGCCTCCATCGACCACCGGGAGAGGTTGAATCGCCAACGGCCCATAACGCGTGGAGCGACACACCAAGCCTTGACAAAATCCTCCTCCGACGAAAGCACCAAACAGAAAGGGAACCTGTGTAACACCGAAATCCGAACCCCATCCTGCAAGCCCCCGGAATCCACAAAGCGCTTAAAACCAGAAAGGGAGGGTTTCTCGGAACCAAAATGTGCCACTAGCGTCCACATCAAGCCGGCAACCGCCTCGTTGAAAGCCGAGATAGGGGCAGACAACGAAAGGCGCGACCCATCCCTCGCCACAGATTGAGAAAACGGAGCGACCACCGGGAAACAGAGATCTGAAGCGCCTGAAGCCGACCCGCACAACGCATCCTTGAAAGAAAGAGGTGAACATCCACCTCTGGATGGGGTAGCCGGAGACTCCCTACGGGAAGGAACTCCACCATCTGGAACCATGGAACCCGGATCGAACGTCGCCGGGGATAGGGGCACCACCGAGGAGCGGGAAGCCAAGGGAACAGCGGGTGGCAAGGTTCGAAAACCGCTGGGCGCGTGAGGCGCGTTCTGCAGGAAGGAAGAGGACGCCATAAATGCAAGATCGTGGTTTCCAATATTTCTCTTAAATAATCAGATCATGTTGTTGTTCTAATCATTGATAGTGGATGCATACCCCATATAATGGAAAAAATGGGTATTTCTATGAGCATAAAATATGAAAATGAGGGTACTGTACAATTTGGAGATGATGAAGAATGGAAGATAGTTGGATTTGGAAAAGACAAATTTGGGTGAAAAGATATGATACATGATGATATCTTTGTATTATATTATATTATTCACAAATGTATAAGAATAAGTCAACTATGTGACTCATGCCAGGATATAAGATTTATCGATAATTGTTTTATCATAAATGGAAGAGAAGGTACAATTTTTTTACAAGTAAAAATCATCAAGAGAAATATATAACTTGTGAGTAGAGAATAAGATATGTGATTTCTATCTAGATAGAAATAAAATAAATTGTGGTATAAACAAAATCATCAGATATGTCAACCATCCTTAGAAGATGTAGTCAATTGTGATGCAACTCTAGATCTTTCAAAGTTATAACATGATCATACTCATATGTGTTATACTTGTCAAAAAGGGAAGATCTTTACAGTAGTGTGTATTGTGAAAGAATATGATTCAAATAGAGTGGTTGAATTAGTGCGTGAATATGTGTGTGGAACCATATCACTAAGATCCATTGATGAGAAGAGGTATTACTATGATTCCAATAATGATCCCAAAAGATGACTTCTGTGTTCCTTGTTTCCCAGAAGTCTGATGTGTTCGGTTTCATTGAACAATATAGAAGGAGATCTGAAAATATTCTTGGGTAGAAGTCTCAAAATATTCATACTAATAATGGTACATAATTCAAATACATCCATGTGAATGAAAATCTTGGGAAACATTGGATAAAGCATTATGTTTTGGTAGTGATAACTTCTAAAAAAATTGAGTGGTTGAGAGGATAAATCAAATCATAAGAAACATTTAGAAAAAAATTATTATTTAAAATAACGCATAACACCCTAATATATTGTGAAATATTTTTTTTCTAATTAATTTAAAAAAATTTATAATTTTCATTTCATGCAACACTAAATATAGATTATTTTATATGATGATGATATGGTTTTATTTCATTTCACAAAAAAATATTTCACTACATGAAACCCCTAGATTTGCATTTGGTATAGGAAAAACTAGGTTTGTCTTGTGTTACATACAATTCAGAATTCCTTCAAAATCTTGTGAGGCCATGTTTTACTAAAAAAATAATATACTATTAATATTGTTACTAAAATATAAATATAATTACCAACGATACATTGGAAGAGATGTTTTGGTGAATTTTTTCAATAAATTTTATGTATTATATTTCTATTCAATATTTTTGAAACTCATCCAATATATTTGATATGAATTAGATAATAATAAATCCAATTTTATAAATAAAAAGATGTATTTTTCAAAATGGTAATTTTATCACCTGTTAATGGGGAACCCATTTTAAATCCAAAATTTGAAAATTTTTATATTTTATAAGAAAAAATTCACATTATTTTTCAAATCAAAATATTAGATTTTACTTTTGGTGAGTTGTTTCTATTTTTCTAAGATGTTTTATTTTTTGATGAATAGTGAAAAACAATGAATTTTAATTGAAAACTAGTGTTTTGTATAATTTATTTATATAGTTAAATTATATTTGAATTTGGTTTTATAGATTAATTTGAAAAACATTACATTAATTAATCAAATTTCGGTTATTGTAAATATTTTCACATTGAAATTGGATATAAAAACATTTCAATCTTTTGAACATTTTCACTTTCAAAAATAGCTTTCACGACACATCTACAAGATTAATTTTAAATTAATTTTTCCTATTATGTGATTATAATTTGGAAAAATTAATTCAATATTTTTAATAATTACAATTTATAATTTATTGTATAGTAAAATTAGTTTCTGACCAAAAACAATTACTAATCATAATTCAAATTAATTACAATGATTAAAGAAAAAAATTAGTTCACATTGTTTTTAAACATTAATATTAATGGAAAAAAATCCCTATAAAAATTTAAAAATTTAATTTTATTCCAATAGTTCTACCACATCCCCTCTTGGTTCTAATTTTATTAGTTAATGTGACAATATTTTTTGAATGTGACCAATATAATAAAGTACCTAATGAAAAAGAAAAAAAAATAACATTCCTTAACTTTAACATTTATAAAGCTTTGAGATATGGAAAAAAACCAACATTAGTTCAGTTTCAGTAATTATTTTCAATGTTAAAGCATTGTAATCATAATAATTCATATTTAATTTTTAGCGATCAATCATTTATATTAACTTCTTAAGGAATGAGAAATGAGGTAATTATTTAGTAAATAATTAACTAAAATAAATTATACAAAAAATACTAAAAGTGATATAAAGAGAATTAATTATTATATTTAATTTTTTTTCTATGAATATATCATGTTACACTTGTGGAATATTAATTGATTCAAAATCCATATTTTTCAGGATATTTTAATATTTAAATTAAGAAAACAATGTAAAAATTAACATTAATGTTTTTTTATAATATATTAAAAGATTTAAAATTTAAATAATATCCTATATTCATCAAATTTATTTTTAATTCTTTGAAAATACCCAAAATTGTATATTCATGGAACAATTAATCTTTTATAATTTTCACATTGACCTTTAAATTGTAAAAACATTGTTTCCATGATTAGGGTTAAATTGTTGTTTTTTGGTGTTACAGGTGCTTGTTTTAAAAGTAATTTTAATAACATATGGCATTTATTATTTTCATAAATTTGATATCATATTTATAAAAACATTGATACATAGTTTCTAATAAATTTTACTGTAATTTATACTTAATGGTTTAATGACATAGGTTATAAAACTAGTTACCTTAATAAAAACCAAAATGATAAAAGTGGGTAAACATTGATGTTATAGAAATAAAATTTAAAAATGAACTAATTTTTGGTGCTAGAGATTTTAATCTACCATAATTACCCTTTACTCAATTATTTTTACATTTATGATGCACAAGATGTATGGGATACCTCAACATAGTGTTTAACTTTTGGTATTTATAAAAATGCCACCCCTCCTCTATAAAATGGCACTCATTATTCCCCTTCCACACACCACTCAATCCACTATGGATCATCCAACACCTGAAAAAAATCATTAAAATTATCTACCTTCATACTATAGGCCTAATTTTATACAGTTATCCAACCATGTAATCCCATTGGTGCAAACCAAAAGGAGTTACCCAAAGAAGATGTAACAATCTTCACTGTTCATTTTTTTTATATATTTCTCCAACCATTAAATTATTATTATTATTAAATTATTATATAATTAAATCAATATCCCCAATATAATAATATTTTTTTAATCTAATGGTTATATGAAAACCTAAACACACTTCCATCAAATTGTTAATGAACCTACTGTCTGGGTATACAGCGGACTACCTCCTCACTAAAAAATGTCATTTATTTTTCATTTATCACCTATTATGGATGGTAATAATGATTGTAATAATATTTTTACATAATACACCTGATATTTATTATGTATTAATTATTATTTAATTATTATATAACACATACCTTCATGATATCCATTTTTTTCATATGATAACGTTGTTTTTGGACATGTGGACTACTGCAACCTCTGAGTTATGTGATTGGTTCACATTTTACATGGAATATATTAATAATGGGTTTAGTAAACTTATATGATATATAAGACATAATAATTATAATATGATGATAATATGTGTTTGTGTGAATGTGTGTGTAATTTTATTTCTTTCTTTCAATACAACAAAAAAAAGGAAACAACCTTCATCTATACGTACGACATACTTTCTCCATGAATAGTGTATTCCATTTAATATTTATATATTTTATAGATTATTATAAATATTTAAATACTTAATATATTATATATTTATATCATTTTTTACATTATTTAAATAATTCAATCATGATCTATGTAAGATCATCATGAATAACAAATCAAAACATATACAACAAACGAAGTAGATATTACCCCAAATGTAACATTAACATGGAACTGAAAATAAATGAATAATATAAATTCATAATGAAATAATATATGGTGTGAGATATAATAATATGGTTCCATTTAATATTTATAATAAACTTATATTTATTACACATTTAGATAAAAATTTTATGTAGAATTTACAGACTTAATATAAGGGTTTTCTCTTCGCACTTTTATTTATGTGAGATATATGCTATATTCACCACTTATTCTAATTGTGTGGAGTATACACTTACCTATGACAAGTTATATCATGAATTTTCTTTATTTAATGATATTATAATTTTCAATTTATGTTATTCTTCTATCAGGATCCAGATTCAAATATTACTGAAGTAGTAAGGTGATTTCTAGTCTCATTTTGTTCTGTGAGACTTAGTCCATATTCACCACTCATTTAATTTAAAATCTATATACACTACCAATGAATTTATTATATTATTCCTATGGTAAATGTTATATTTATTTACATATCCATTTTATGATCTCACTTTCATGGGGTTTATAGTTCAAAAGTTACATAATTGATAAAGTAAGTTTGTCTCATTTTTTATTCACTAAAACACATGTTTTTCTATAAACCATAATTATTTTAAGAGGTATATATACTATACCTTTGACAAGTTACATCATTTATATTATTATTTTCATGTTATTATTATATTGATTTAATTTTACTATCTTAATGGGATTATGATTTCAATTTAACAAAGTAGTAAGAGTTTGATGCTACAGTCTCATTATTTATTGGGATTGTTTATGATTATGCTTCAATTGATGAAATATTATAATATATATATTTCCCTAAATCTCATAGATTTTTTGGGAATCTATTTACTTATTATATCCTCATGTAAAATTATCATATTTTCCACTCTTTCGTACATAATATGGTTTATAAAATGTTTTAATGAAAACCTGGCCTCATTTATCTCTTTTGTCGGAAATATGTTGTATTCAAAAAACATTTCTATAAAAAAAATTAACAAAATGTTTTAAAGTGATGCCAAAAGAAATTAATTTTAATGTTTTCAAATATTCCTTTATAATATTTAAAATATATTATAAAAAAAAGGTTTTCAAAAAATTTTCAAGGTTCCTGTGTATATTTTCAATGTTATTTTTAAATAATTTTTTTTAGTTTTTTGGGGTTTAAAAAGAGAATTTTTAAAACATGAAAGGATTTGTTTTCCTCAAGAATTCTTTTTAATATATATTTTCAATTTATTTTCAATATCATATTGTATCTTTTGGTGTTAATCATGACTTTATGGGGTTATGATCCAAGGGTTCCATTCTTATTATATCTATTAATTGTTTGTGTTTTTATGGCATGATGGTTTTTGAACCCCATTTCATTTTGTCGGGTTATATGTTTCTGAAAATCAATTCTCTTACACATGTTATATTATTTTGAAACCATATTATTTTCATGAGTTATGCTTAGATGAAATTATTATTAAACCAATATCTTTTCCACATGTTATGATATAGTGACATGTTTTTGATTCCCATTTCATTTAATGGGCCACGATATGATGTTTATGAAACCCATCACTTTTTATGTGTCATGATATGATGAATGTTTTATTATCTTGTGCCTCATGTATGTGTGGTTTCATTATGTGATGGGTGGGAACAATATATCCCTCTAATAAATTGGGTAATGATTTATATCTCATGAGAAAGTTATGAGAAATAAGACGACATGCTTGATCTATTACGGGGAGAATGGGAAACTTAATCCACTATGGGAAGAAGGGGAAATCCAATTCACTATGGGAATAAGGGAAAACACAATCCATTATAAGAAAAGGACTGAAACTGGGGATGGTGGTATTCCATGCCTAGTAGTTATAGTACCCATGAAGATCCCTGGTATGTTTGGAAAATGAGACATAACATAGAGGGACTAATATTACATGTTTATGTGTATGAAAAAAAATCTCTAAATTATTATGATGTTATTCTATGATGGATTATTCTCTTGATACCCTTGTGATTAATTTCTTATGAACTACCGATATTTATGAAATAAATCCTGTGTATGATATTTGATATGAGGGGTATGATCTTAAAATGTTATTCTCATGTTATCATGCCCTTATTTGCATGTTATTCTTATATATCTCATTTATTTACCCTTAATAAGCATATGATCTCACCCATTCATATGTTACTATTCCATAGATTATAAAGAAAGGTTTTATAGAGACATACTATAGGGGAAGATATCTGTGGGAAATATTGATGATCGATCACCAAGCTATAAGATTTTTTACATGTTTCAAAAGACACTAAACTATTATGATCATCGATAATGTACTTTTATAATGTGATGAATATTCATATAAATTGATGTAATATTCTTGTATGTTAATATTGGGTTGCTATATTTGTCATCAAAAGAATGTTTTGGTCAATATTTTAAAACTAGTATGGGAACACATTACTGAGATACCTATGGTTATTTCTAATTATATTTATCGGGATGAATCTAAGGATAATCCAAAACTTTCATGGATTAATGAAGGTGTCATAATTTGGATAGTGTATAATTTATTTTTTATGATCATGTGTTTTTAAATTATGATAAGTGATTCCTACATAATGCTTTCCAGTTTTATTCAATGGTAGGAACCCAATGGAACTGGGATAGCATAGATTTTGGTGGATTATTTTTTGATGATCATCCAAATTTAATGATGATAGGAGTACATGATGTTTTTATTATTCCTATTCATCTATCATGTTATATCATTAATGACTTGAAATTGTGTGAGGTTTCTAAAACATTGAATAAGGGGGATATATTATTTTATGATTGTTCATGTGGTAAATATCATAACATAAAGAAGACTCATCTTCCTACATGTCAAGATAGTGGGAATAAAACTCTAAAGGAATATATCGAGGGTATATAAAGATGTTATCTATGTGGAAAAAGGGTCATATGTTAGAGAATTGTCATGGTGTTTAATGTCTTATCATTGGAGAACATAAGAATTAACCAACCTGATGACCAGACCTAAGAATTTAATTCCAAATTTCAGAAGGGCATAATCCATGCTAATCATTAAAAAGGATTTATTAAAGTGTTTATGTATTTGGATTCATGAATTATTAAATATATATGTATATTTCAGTTTATGTTTTTTCACTATGGATTTTCAATAATATATAAAATGGTTCTGATGGACTAGAAATGCGATTTGATGGAAAGGTAAAATTTTGAATAAGAAAATATATCCCTTAATATGTTCCTGATATTGATATAATTATGTCTAGATAAATATAGGTAGTATATTAATAATTAAATTGGACAGTATTGATTAGATCAGAAATGGTAGAGGATATTTTAAAAAAAATATTATATCATGGGTGGAGCTTATAATATTTTTGGATTTAAGGAATATATTTAGTAAAATTTTGAATAAGAGAATATGCATGTTTTCAATATGTATTTATGATAATTACCTAGTTTTAAGAAAATACAAGATGAATTTATTGACTTGTTTGGTATGTAAAAAAAGAGCTACATTATGATATAGAGGGGATCAATGAGAAGTAGTTTTTGAGAAATTTAGTGACCATATGTTTTGGAATTTTATTTTTTTGAAGGGTTATAAGGTTAACCATTTAGAAATGGTTTATATTAATCTTAGGATTAGTTTTCCAATATTAATGATATTACCTTTACATGTGTCGATTTATGCATGTTGGATAACCTGTGATATCCATTTTTCTAAGATGTTAACTAAATAATAGTGGAATGACTTATCATTCTACCTCAAGATCTATTAGTAAATCAAGAATGAAAAATTCACCATAATTTCATGGAATAAGATATTGATTTTAAATTGATCAAGGAACAACAAAGTGAGAGGTATTCCTAGAAACATGAAAGTATATCTTCTCATGATAATTCATCATCCTTAAGATAAAAATGGTTTCGTAATAAATTTTTTTCATGTTATCAAAATTTTTATGATATTAATTACCTTTTTAAATAATATTTGGGTCATGGATTTTTATCATTATATTTATCCTAACCATGTTCTCTATAACTCTCTATCAGAAATTTATTGCTATATTTATCATCTATATCCTTATTTTCACTTACAACCTAAGTTCTTTATTGTGTAAACAAAGTTAGGTTTCACTCTAGTTAACCATTTGGTTTGTAACATTGGTTTCTAAAATGAAGTTTTAGTATTCATTATTATAATGTCGGTTTCTATGAAACAAACTTTATAATATTAAATATTTGATAAACCGTACCAATTTTCTTGGATAAATTCCTTTTCAGGTTGGTAAAATGTAACACCGTGATATTTTTTGAAGAATTTTATTTTTTGAAATTATTATAAACATTTGGATATTCCGAAATTCACAAAACACGTTATATATAATGTTTTATATGAAGAATCTAAGTTTCACTTGCATTTCATGAAAAACAAGGTTAATCTTTCACTACATGAAACACTTACATTAGCTTTCATTATACAAAACACAATTTTTGTATTGTGTTAAACACAAGACCAAGTTCCTTTGATATATTGTGAGGATGAATTAATATACTATTAATATAGTTACTAAGAAACAATTATAGTTTCCACCTAGTAGTTAGAATTGATGTTAAGAATGTGATTAACTAAATAATTAAAATATTATTTACACAGATAAATAAAACGAAAACTTTGGTTAACAATTTTTTATAAATTCAAGTAAGAAACATTTGGAAATAAAGAAATTATTTTTCTATGAAAAATATTCTTCTATGTACAAACAAAATTTTATCTAAATAAATTTAACAAATAATTTTTCATGAATTTTAACAAAAAAAATTATTTATTATATATTCAATACACATTTTTTACACTCATACAATATATTTTATGAGAAAAAGATAATAATAAATCCAATCGTATGAATAAAAAGTTGTATTTTTTTCAAAGAGACAATTTCACCTCATTTCAATAGAAAACCAATTTTAAATATTATTTTGGAATCATTTATTAAATTTTTATTAAAAATCAGCACCATTTTTTAATTTGAAGTATCAAAATTTACTTTGGGTTAATGTTTTCTATTTGTCTGACATGTTTTATTTTTTTGATCAATAGTTAAAACCCCAAAATTTTAATTGAAAGTAGTACTTTCATAAAAACTATTTATATAGTAAAATATTATTTTAATTTAGTTTTAAACGTTCATTATATAATTTTTACATCAATTAATAAAATTTAGTTCATTGGAAATAATTTCATATTGAAATTGGATATAAAAACATTTATTTCGTTTTGAACTTTTTTATATTAAAACCCCACTTTCACGACATATATATTGGATTAACTTTAAATTAATTTAATCAAATTATGTGTTTATAAATTTGAAAAATGTATTCCATATTTTAAATCCATGTAGTTTATAATTTTTATTAAGGTAAAATTAGTTATTGGTAAGAATATTAATGAAATTAATTGAAATTAATTACAGCAATTAAGATGAAAATAAGTTTACTTAGTGGTTATGCAATAATTGTAAGGGGAAAATGACCTATAAAATATCTAAAAGGCATTGGTTTCAAATATTTAGACCATATACCCTATTGGTTGTAATTGTTTTGATTTAGTGGAACCCTATTCTATGAAATTATCTTCTATAATAATTTAAGTATATAAAAAATAAAAAATTAAGATTCCTTACCTCTAAAATTTGTAAAGCCTTTAGATATGGAAAAAACTATATTAGTTCGATTGTAACCATTATATTGAAAGGTGAGGGATTTTTTATCATTGTATTAATTTATATTTAATTTTTATGTTTGAATCATTTAGATTAATTGTAGCTCCCCGACCCCAGCTACCCAGAGTCGGTGCATTACTTCGTAACATTGGCATGATCACAAAAAATCAAGTCTCGAAAGACCGATTAGTTTAGTAGCCTTGGAAACACTAGATACATTCATAAATGTTACATTACATCATAAATTGAAAAACTACAATAACAAAGTCTTCATAGTCCACACTCATATCCTCTTCTGACTATCCCGGCAGGTCATTCATAAAAACCTTCTTCACATCCTGGAAAATATTAAAACATTGAAAGGGGTGAGCTCAGATACTCAGTAAGGATAACAATATTGCGGAAGCTTTCATAAAAAAATATTAACATTTAAGGCAATGTATAACTAAAAAACAAGCCTTTTTAAACTTGAACTTCAAAATAACATGGCAAAAGTAAAATGAGATAATGCCATTTACTTATTCACATGGATATTCTACTGGTCGAATAATCACATGCAATATCAATAACCACTTTCATAATGATGGAATACATAATGCCAGACTATCATAACCACGTAGCCAAGGCCTCGTGCCAAGACCAAAAATAAGATTTTGTCAAGGCCTCGTGCCAAGACACTAGTTTGTCTCATGAGACCTACCGATGCATCGAGGAGCTGTAGCAGGATCCACCCGTCACTTATTAAGTCCAATTCATTCCTCATATGAATAGGTTTAAACATATCATAAACCATAACATAATCGTATCACATAAAACATGCATAAAGGAAACATAACATTTCCACATTTCAATCACAAGATATCAATACAACACATTGATATAATAAAAATACTTTAAAAACCATTTTCAATACCAAAATAAAAGAAAGTTAAAATTTGTATTTATTTTTCATTAAAAAAAGTTATGGCTTGTAGAGGAAGCCGAAACTCAAATAACGGTCACGGTCGCGGAGAAGTCATTGTCGCTGCATACGTACAACAAGAAAAAAATTCCTTTTTGTCATTTAGTAAAATGCTTCGTATAAAAATATTCCTTTTGAATAAACGTAAAATTCAAAGGGGTTTATACACTGTATAAATGAAATTTGTGTATAAAACAAAATATGCCTCAATGAAGGGAGATTGAGCCGAAGACCCTTACAAAGATCATTTTTTTAAATAATGTAGATCTATTATGTGTATTCACTATAAGTACACATAAATAAAGTAAAAATTCAAGATAGGACATAATAATATCATTACATAATTTGAAAGTAGGAGATTAACCCAAATATTGGAAATTGGGTTAAGAAATTCTCTTACCTCGTGTCCGAATTCACTCGACTGTTCTTTGATCTCCTGAATAATAAACTAGATTTAATCTCCCCCTTCTTAGGAACATTTTTCAAGTTCATTATTCCTTTTATATCACTTATTACCATGTTATGAACATTATGTAATTATTTAAGTTAATAACGGTCGTTTTGTTGATCTTTGGTAATGGAGTCAAAAATAAACTTCTTATAATTACAAGTTGTTCCTGTGGTGATATATCCATTATATCCAGAATTTTATTCATGATATTGATATCATATATCTCATATATATCCATTATATACATGAATTTATAATATTCCATAACGTTTAGAGGTAAGAAGTGAAATGTATTGTTCATGGAGACGGTAAGCCATACGTACGAATGAACGCTACTTTCATTTCTATTTCATATTTAATGGAATTAAGTTATAATTATATATAGGTATAATATAATTCCTGTATAATATAATGTATAATACCATTTACTCCATCTTTTAAAAATCTCACATATGGTATTAACGATTCAAATCACAATGAGGGGGCGGTAGTCCGCACTTCCTAAAATGAAAATAACGTATTTACCCATAATGGAAATCATAAAGTATGCCATAAATGATAAATACAGAAGAATAAGGAAAACATAAACATAATATATATATCATATATGAAAATATTTTCATCAAAATGGCCACCATTAGAGGTGTTATATGAGTGTTGAACAATCATCGTTTCGTGAGGCAGAAATTCTCCATCCACAGAAACAGTATGTTCTTTAACCATTAGATGTAGGTGTGTGTAAGTGTAGCTCGAATAATTTTTGTAACAACATCCTATTATATTGAGGATACTGGTGTTGTTACAAAATAAATGAATAAAAAGATTTTATGTGGTTGGATAAGTAAAATAAAACAAAATAACATAAGAGAAGACATTACCTTAAAATCGGGTAACTCTTTTGATTTGAGCCAAAGGATTCCTTGAAAAGACTTCAGCCCAAAGTGAGGCTTATAGGAGTAAGGTAGGGATGTTGGGAGAGTATTTGGGAAGATTTTATCTGAGACAAAAGTCTTTGAAAGTGTGAGTAAGGTGGTAGTGGTGGGGACCTTTTATAAGTGGAGAGGAGGGGCACTCTTGGAAAGTAATAAAATGTTATTTATTATATAATGGGTTTCGGATATTAAAGGTCCCACACTTATATAATTCGAGTATAAGGTGATAAGGTTTCTAAATCTACTCATCAATAGGTTTTTGACAAGTGTAAGCCTTGGATTTTACATTATCTTTTCATTTTATTTAAATCATTAATTAATGAGGTTATCGCTGCATCATCATGGTGTCA
Source organism: Viscum album (assembly GCA_963277665.1). Lineage (NCBI taxonomy): Eukaryota > Viridiplantae > Streptophyta > Magnoliopsida > Santalales > Viscaceae > Viscum > Viscum album. The sequence goes on along the minus strand of OY728150.1, from coordinate 292,725,947 downwards.
TAAATAATTTAATTTATTTAATTACTAAAAATTATAAAAAAACTATCATGATTTAGTATATAATTTTATCTTTATAATGAATATTTATAGTCAAAAATATGACTTGTATAACCCCATTTAAAAATTGTTTTAGTAAAACAACTTATGTTTGTGACATTTTTATTTTAACTTTAAATAAAAGTTATTTATGTCATTTTCCTACCAAAGTTGCTCCATGGGGTACCCAAGTTGACCCATGGATTTTCTTGGTCGTACATGACATATCCAATAGGGGTAGGACAAGTGTAAAGGTTTTTTAATATTTTTATAATATCATTTTTACCTTAAATTTCACTAATTAACTTTAATCGTGATTAATTAAACATAAATGTTACTATTTACCAAAAAAATTATTTTAATCCCATTGAACCACATTTTACTTCCTAATGAAAACCATGTATATCGGATTTTTGAAAATCAAATCACAGAAGTGGTAATGTTTCATTTAAACGAAAAATCAGTTCTTTAACTACCACTTAGGGGTTTCACTATTCATGAAAAATTGAAGTTTTTCAGAACAATGCCAAAATTTCACCCTAATCTATAATTGATATTCCAAATTCAAAAATGTTGTCTATTTTAAAAAATTCCAAACATATAAGTTGCATTAATTAATTTTATAATTAATTCCCACTATCACAACAAATAGCATGTTTTTAAGAAACAATATATATCAAAAGATTGACAATTGTTTATGTCCAATTTCAAAGTGAAATTAATTATAATGACCACCATTGGATAAAATGGTAAAAATATATTCTAATTACACTATAAAAACACTCAATAGTATAATTAATCACTATAAATTATTTTGATTAAAAAGTTTGTTTTTAAGTATTTTTCACTATTCATAAAAAATTGGAAGTACTTAGAAAAATACCAAAAATTCAACATAGGCTAATTTCGATATTCTGAATCCAAAAATGAAGTCCATTTTGAAATATAAAATTTATATAATTTCAAAAAGTGGGTATTACTATTCATAACGGCTACTTTGAATAGTTGCGGTGTGTTAGAACTCGAAGTTGCGTACAATGCAAGATATTGCATTATTGAATGAGAAGCGTATCATGGAAGCTCGGGGTGTTACATCATCCCCTCCTTCAATAAATTGCGTCCTTGCAATTTGAAATTTTTCTTTGAAAATAAAAGGTTGAAAATAGAAAATAACTTTGTGGAAAACTCACGTCGGAAATAAGGTTAATAAAAATATAACTTTAAAAGATAGAAAGATAAGTACAAAGGTCACCCGAGATAGCCCATACTATGATTCTATGAAAATATGGATATGGAAGAAAAAAACCATCAAGGTCTGATGGAGAGTCGTAGAAAACTGGATTAGGAGAAAGTTAACCATAAGAAAATCACAAAATTGTGATTGGTTGAACGGTCATTGAATCCCTAGTTGGAAAAGTTAACCGGCAGCGTTTTTGTTTTAATTTACCTTTTATAAAGTTGAGGAATTTATTTAGGAGATTTACTAAGAATGTAAGGGAATATACATACTTGTCATGTAGACTTTCATTCTTTAATAATTTTTTACCACAAATCCATCTTTCACTCTAAAAGGTAAAAGAACTCAAAAATATTCTATTTATACTAATTGTATAAGGTTACAAATATTAACACATACCATTTAGAATAGTAAAACTATTTTGTAACAACCAGGGACTTTCTATAGGCTAGTGGTAGGTAATAAAGGCATGTCTCACTATGGTTGTGGGTTCGATTCCTGTAGCTTTTTCCGGTGCAACGGGTTATACCCCACCCTGCAGGTTGTCCTTTTCATAAAACTATAGTATTATAATATTCCAAAAATAGTCTTCAGAAATGTTTTAACCTTAAACAATACTATCCAAGGTTCAATTTAATCCATTCCAATCTTTATAGTTATCCAAAGTACTTCTGTCCAACTCACAGTCCAAATTTTATAAGGAAGGTAAACATAATGAAGATCCTTTTTTCCGCGTAACAACATGTGAACACATTCATCATGTATTCTTTTAAAACACTACAACATCCTGAATTTCCATAAATCCTTATTGATTACATTCATGATCCCTTATTCCTTATAGAATACTAGATATACTCCTTCTATCAAAAAATGTATACAAATCATTAATCAGTTTCAAGGAAGTTAAGAATATCCAATATAATTTATCCAAATCAATCATGTATTATTCCAAAATCACTATCTTGGTATTAGAACCATATTATGGTTTATCTTTCTCTCAACCATATATTTTCCAAAAAAATATCCTACTGTGGAGTCACTTTTCTTGGTTCCACACAATATTAATTCCTTGATGAAATAGTACTGCAGTACAATCCTTATATACTCCATAATTCTTATAACTAGTACATCATTGACACAACACTCAAATGAAAAAATTCTTTAATAACCACATAAGAACTCAAATCATTACTCCTCATCTGTGGTAGTATCATAACTTGATTAGTATCCAATAACATCATTTGGGGCATACTCTGATGATTTAGACATTGGTTTGCGTAATGTCCCCACTCCTTGCAGATGAAGCATTGTACATTTGAAACCTTTTTCTTACCCTTACAGTCACGCACTTGGTGTCCTTTTTCTCCACACTTATAACAAGCTCCCATTCCCTTCAGGAAATTTCCAAGGTGTTTCTTCCCACAGTTATCACATATTGGAAAATTCTTCTTTTCCCTCGTCCCTTTATCCATCATTCCCTCTTCCATACTTTTCTTCTCTTTCATCCCTTCAAATCCATAAGACTCAGAGAATTCTCTACTTATCTTATTAACACATGATACTATTTCTTCATATGTTGAGAACACATGGGAGACTATTTGCCTTCTAAATGTTGGCTTAATACCATGAAATATATGATCTTTCTTACTCTTTGGATCATATGTATTGATGGGGTTCACATTCGTTCTAATGGGTTCCATTTCAATACAATGGCATAAACTATGTTAGTTTATGAATTAAAATACATAATAACAAACTTGAAAAACACTTAACAGAAATAGAACTATTTATGGATATAATCCATAATCATAAAAATGTTTTCTTTGAAGAATTATGTACTCATAAGCCCTTTATAATGGTTTGTAAAGAAAATGATAATTATCCTAAGCATATCCCCCGGGAGTGTCATAACCAAGAGTGCAGCAAGGCCTGTTGTCCTGCACCAATTCCCGTTCGAGTCTAGCTCAAAGCAGTGTTTTTGGTTTTTACAACTGGGTACATCTGTGCCAGAGCCACCTCTACCTACTCGTATCCAAACAGAGATGTATTGCTCGGAAAACTCACAAAATCTCTATAATACCAAAATTCTAGGAAGTTCTTCTATATTAATCCTCAAAGTCTATCTTCGGGATATGTGTTGTAATCAGAGTTTATCTAAATCTAGCTTCCAAGGTTAGTACTAAACTGCCTCTTGTACCAACTGTAACGCCCCGACCCCAGCTACCCAGAGTCAGTGCATTACTTTGTAACATTGGCATGATCACAAAAGATCATGTCTCGAAAGGCCGATTAGTTTAGTAGCCTTCGAAACACTAGATACATTCATAAATTTTACATTACATCATAAAGTGAAAAACTACAATAACAATGTCTCCAAAGTCCACAATCATATCCTCTTCTGACTATCCCTGTAGGTCATTCATAAAATACTTCTTCACATCCTAGAAAATATTAAAACATTGAAAGGGGTGAGCTCAGATGCTCAGTAATGATAACAATATTGCGGAAGCTTTCATAAAAAAACATTAACATTTAAGGCAATGTATAACTAAAACACAATCCTTTTTAAACATGAACTTCAACATAACATGGAAAAAGTAAAATGAGATAATGCCATTTACTTATTCACATGGATATTCTACTGGTCGAACAGTCACATGCAATATCAATAACCACTTTCATAATGATGGAATGCATAATGCCAGACTATCATAACCACGAAGACAAGGCCTCATGCCAAGACCAAAAATAAGATTTTGTCAAGGCCTCGTGCCAAGACACTATTTTGTCTCATGAGACCTACCAATGCATTGAGGAGTTGTAACGGGCTCCACCCATCACTTATTAAGTCCAATGCATTCCTCATATGAATAGGTTTAAACATATCATAAACCATAACATAATCGTATCACATAAAACATGCATAAAGGAAACATAACATTTCCACATTTCAATCACAAGATATCAATTCAACACATTGATATAATAAAAACACTTTCAAAACCATTTTCAATACCAAAATAAAATAAAGTTAAAACTTTTTATTTATTTTTCATTAAAAAAACATTATGGCTTGTAGAGGAAGTGAAACTCAAATAATGGTCACGGCGGCGGAGAAGTCATTGTCGCCGCATACATACGACAAAAAAACATTCCTTTTTTTTGTTTAGTAAAATGATTCATATAAAAAGATTCCTTTTGAATAAACGTAAAATTCAATGGGGTTTATACAATGTATAAAAGAAATTTGTGTATAAAACAAAATATGTCTCAATGAAGGGAGATTCAGACGAAGACCCTTAAAAAGATCATTTTTTTAAATAAAGTAGATCTATTATGTGTATTCACTATGATTACACATAAATAAAGTACAAATACAATATAGGAAATAATAATATCATGACATAATTTGAAAGTAGAGGATTAACCCAAAGATTGGAAATTGGGTTAAGAAATTCTCTTACCTCGTGTCCGAATTCACTCGATCATTCTTTGATCTCCTGAATAATAAACTAGAGTTAATCTATACCTTCTTAGGAACCTTTTTCAAGTTCATTATTCCTTTTATATCACTTATTACCATGTTATGAACATTATGTAATTATTTAAGTTAATAACGCTCATTTTGTCGATCTTTGGTACTTGAGTCAAAAATAAACTTCTTATAATTACAAGTTGTTCATGTGGTGATATATCCATTATATACAGATTTATATTCATGATATTGATATCATGTATCTCATATATACCCACTATATACATGTATTTATAATATTCCATTACTTTTAGAGGTAAGAAGTGAAATGCACCGTTCAGGGAGATGGTAAGCAGTACGTACACATGAACGCTACTTTCATTTCTATTTCATATTTTATGGAATGAATTTATAATTATATAAAGTTATAATATAATTCCAGTATAATATAATGTATAATAACATTTACTCCATCCTTTATACATCCCACATATGGCATTACCGATTCAAATCACATTGAGGGGGCGGTAGTCCGCACTTCCTAAAATGAAAATATCGTATTTACCCATAATGGAAATCATAAAGTATGCCACAAATGAGAAATACAGAAGAAAAAGGAAAACATAAAAATAATATATATATCATATATGAAAATAGTTTCATCAAAATGGCCACCATTATATGTGTTATATGAGTGTTAAACAATCATCGTTTTGTGAGGCAGAAATTCGCCATCCACAGAAACAGTATGTTATTTAACCATTAGATGTAGGTGTGTGTAATTGTAGTTCAAATAATTCTTATACAAACATCCTAGTATATTTAGGATACTGTTGTTGTTACAAAATAAATGAATAAAAAGAGTTTAGGGGGTTGGATAAGCAAAATAAAACAAAATAACATAAGAGAAGACATTACCTTAAAATCGGGTAACTCTTTCGATTTGAGGCAAAGGCTTCATTGGGAAGAATTATGCCCAAAGTGAGGCTTCTATGAGTAAGGGAGGGAAGTTGGGAGAGTATTGGGGCATATTTTTTCCGGGAAAAAAGTCTTTTAAAGTGTGAGTAAGGTGGTAGTTGTGGGGGCCTTTTATAAGTGGAGAGGAGGGGCACTCTTGGAAAGTAATGAAATGTTACTTTATTATATAATGAGTTTCGGATTTTAAAGGTCACACACTTATATAATTCGAGTCTAAGGTGATAATGGTTCGAAATATACTCATCAATAGCTTTTTGACAAGTTTAAGCCTTTGATTTTACATTATCTTTTCATTTTATTTAAAACATTAATTAATGAGGTAATTGCTGCATCATCATGGTGTCATAAATAATTTAATTTATTTAATGTCTAAAAATTATAAAACAAATATCATGATGTAGGAAATCTTTTTATATTTCTAATTAATATTTATATTAAAAAATATGACTTGTATAACCCCATTTAAAAATTGTTTTAGTAAAACAACTTATGTTTGTGACATTTTTATTTTAACTTTAAATAAAAGTTATTTATGTCATTTTCCTACCAATGTGGCTCCATGGGGTCCCCAAGTTGACCCATGGATTTTCTTGCTCGGCCATGACACATCCAATAGTGGTATGACAAGTGTAAAGGTATTTTCATATTTTTATAATATCATTTTGACCTTAAATGTCACTAATTACCTTTAATCGCGATTAATTAAACTTAAAAGTTATTATTCACCAAAAAATTATTTTAATCCCATTTAACCACATTTTACTTCCTAATGACAACCATGTATGTCGGATTTTTGAAAATCAAATCACAGAAGTGGTAATATTTCATTTAAATAAGAAATCAGTTTTTTAACTACCACTTAGTGGTTTCACTATTCATCAAAAATTGAAGTTTTTCATAACACTGCCAAAATTTCACCCTAAGCTATAATTGATATACCGAATTCAAAAATGATGTCTATTTTAAAAAATTCCAACCATATAAGTTGCATTAATTTATTTTATAATTAATTCCCGCTGTCACAACAACTAGCGTGTTTTTAAGAAACAATATATTTCAAAAGATTGACAATTGTTTATGTCCAATTTCAAAGTGAAATTAACTATAATGACCACCATTGGATAAAATGGTAAAACTATATTTTAATTACACTTTAAAACCACTCAATAGTATAATTTATCACTATAAATTATTTTTATTAAAAAGGTTTTTTTAAGTATTTTTCAGTATTCATAAAAAATTGGAAGTTCTTAGAAAAATACCAAAAATTCAACATAGGCTAATTTCGATATTCCGAATCCAAAAATGAAGTCCATTTTGAAATATAGAATTTATATAATTTAAAAAAGTGGGTATTACTATTCATAACGGCTACTTTGAATAGTTGCGGTGTGTTAGAACTCGAAGTTGCGTACAATGCAAGCTATTGCATTATTGAATGAGAAGCGTATCATGGAAGCTCGGGGTGTTACATTAATTGCTTAAGGAATTCCAAATGCAGTAGATATTTCATTTATAATTAACTAAAATAAATGATACTATAAATAATAAAATTGAAATAAATTGATTTAATTATTATCTTTAATTATTTTAGATGAATATATAATTTTAAAGATTTTTTTACATAATATATTCAAATTCCATCTCGGTATTTATATTTTATTATTTAAATTAAGTTGATAATATCAAAATTACCATTAATGTAATTTTATAATAAATTAAAAGATTTAAAATTTACCAAAAACCCTAAATTCATAAAAATGGGTTTTAAATGATAGTAAATATAAAATATGACCTATTCATGGACCAATTTATTTTTTATAACTATCATATTTACCTTTAAATAGTAAAAATATTGTTAGCATAGTTAGGGTTAAAGTAGTGTTTTTTCTTGTTACATGTGCTTGTTTTAAAATCAATTTTCAACACGCCTTGGATTAATTTTTTATAAATTAAATAGAATATTTATAATTAATTTGATCTATATTTTATAATAAATCTCATATTCATTTATACTTACTGTTAAATTTTATTATTTTATAAAATCGGTCACCATAATAAAAACCAAAATGGTAAAATGGGGAAACATAGATATTAAGAAACATAATTCTACAAATATACTTATTTTTGTGTGGTAAAGGTTTGGATTGATCATAATTATCATTTTATCTATTATTTAACCATTTTAAATTACATGAGGTAAGGGATACCTTACAATACTATTTATCTTTTGGTATTTACATGAATGCCACCCCTCCTCCTCTTTAAAAAGGCACTCACTCTTCCCCTTCATTACACATCTCAAGACATGTTGGATCATAAAAACCATTAAAAAATAAGCTCAAAATTATATACCTTCATCCTATATTCCTCAATTTTATCATAAATTCAACCAAGGAATACCTTTGGTTTAAACCAAAAAGAGTTACCCAAAAAAGAGGTAACGTAACTCACTAGCATTTCTATTTTATTTCTTTATCCACCAATTCAGTTATTATTATTATATTATTATATAAAAACATCAGTATCCAAAATATAATTAAATGTTTTTAATCTAATTTTTATTCTTAAAGATAGAAAAAAATCCATCAAATTGGTAATGAACTTACATTTCTTGTGTAAGATGGACTCCCGCCTCACGAAATAATGTCATTAGTTTTATCATTTACCACCTCTCAGGGTAGGGAATTATGAGGAACGTCATATTTTTTGTGATATAAATTATATTTAGGAAATATTTATTTTTAAATAATTATTATATAAAAAATAACTCAATTCTTTCCATTTCTCAGGAATGCGATAACTTCACTTTTGGACATGTGAGTTACCACCTCCTCAAAGTTTTGTGATTCGTTCAGATTATAAATGGAATGTATTAAGGATGGGGTTAGAAAAAATATGTGCCATATAAGAAATTAATATGATAATATAGGGATAATATATATATATATATCATTTTAATTATTTATTTCAATATGATAAGAAAACTGAATAGCGTTCATTTATACATACATCCCACTTTCTCTATGAACGGTGTATCCCATTTCATGGTTTATATATTTTATATATTATTATAAATATTTATATAATAAATATATGTAATATTTATATCATGTTATAAATTATATAATCATTTTAATAATGGTATAATTCATATGATCATGAATAAATAATTAAAACATATACAAAAAAATAGATATTACCCGAAATGTAACATTAACATGGAATTTATAATAAATGGGTAATATAAATTCATAATAAAAATATATGTGGTATGATATATAATAATTTTTTTCTTTTTTATATTTATATTAAACGTAAATTTATTATAATGGAGTTTTGAACACATATGAAGAAATTTAGGACTTATGGTAACGGTTTTCTCATCTCACATTTATTTTTGTGAGATATAAGTTATATTCACCACTTATTCTTATTGTGTGGTGTATATAATACCCTATGAAATTTTATATCATGAATTTTATTTATCTTAGGTTATTAAAAGTTTCAATTTATTTTATTCTTTCATGAGGATCATTGTTCAAAAGTAACTCAAGTAGTAAGGTGATTTCTAGTTTCACTTTAGTTTCTATGAGACTAATTCTATATTCAATTATATTTTTTTATTTTTGGTATATATAATTAACATTAATTGTTAATATTATTATTGTAAATAATTTTATTTGTATTTAAAAATAATTTTTAATAACTCTTTTTCATGGGGATTATGGTTCAAAAGTTACCAAAACGGTAAGATGATTTTGTTCAATTTTCTTTCATTGAGACACATGTTTTTCTACGCACCAATATTATTTTATGAGGAGTATCTATTATCACTTTGGGATTATATATCATGAATTTTATCCTTTAAATGATATTTTAAGCTTCATTTAATGTCATTATTGAATTTGGATTATGATTTAATGTTAACAAAGTGGTATGTGTTTATTTATAAAATCTCATAATTAATCGGGATTGTTTTTGTTTATGCTTCCATTGATGAAATATTATATCCATAACTCATAAACATTAATTAATTTTATTCTCCTTTGGTTACTCATTATATCCTTATGTAATGGTTCCTTTTTTCTGCTCTTTGGTACTCAATATGATTATGAAAATTCCTTCAAGAAAACCCAACCTTATTTCAATCATTAGGAGGAAATCTAATGCATTCAAAAAACAATGTCTTCTAAAAAAGTGTTTTAAAAAATGTTTTTATGTTATACTAAAATAAAATGATTTCAATATTTTAAAATATTCATTTATAATATTTCAAATAATTTTTCAAAGAAACATTTTATCAAATGTTTTTAAAATTCATTTATATGTATTGAAGGTTCTTTGTAATAAAAATGTGTTTCAAAAGGTTTTATTATTAAAAAATGATTTTTTAAAAAAAGAAAGGATAATTTTTTCAATATATGCTATTAATATATATTTAATTTTTTTTCAAGATTACATCTAATGATGTTACTCATTCGTTTCTAAGGATACGATGAAATGGTTCTGTTTATACTTCTTCAATGAATGGTTTTTGTGTTGATGGAATGATGGTTAAGAAACCCATTTCTATTTCACTGGTTATATGTTTGTGAAACCTATTTCTCTTCTATGAAATATATATTTTGAAACTAACCTCTTTTCATGGGTTATGCTACCTTTAAATTATTATGAAACCTATATCTTTTCGACAAGTTATGATATGGTGACATGTTTGTGATACCCATTTCATTTCATGCGATAAGATGTAATGTTTATGAAAGACATAAATTTTTATGGGTCATGATATGATTATGGTTTTATAATCCATTTTTACACATATGTATGAATTCATTATGTGATGGGTGGGGCTTATATCTCCCAAAAATTCATTTAGTAATGATTTATATCTCATAATTTAATTATTGATAACACGTTGATGTGCTAAATACACTATGGGAAGAAGGGGAAACCCAATACACTATAGTAAGAAGTGGAATCCCATTCACTATAGGTGGATTGGGAAACCCAATCTATTCTGGGAAAAAGGGTAAACCAGATCCCTGATAAGGAAAGGACTACAACTGAGGATGTCATTTTTTCATATCCAGTAGGTTTAGTCCCTATCAAGTACCCTGATATGTTTGGAAAATGAGACAAGACTTATAAGGGATGATATTACATGTTCATATGTATTACATAAATTCTATTTCTTGTTCATATGTTTTGATCTCATGGATTATTCTCTTGATTCCCTTAAGATTAATTTCTTATGAACTTTCAATCATTATGCCATGACTCATGTATGTGATATTTGATATGTAGGATATAATATTCAAATGTTATTCTCATGTTCTAATTCCCTTAATCTCGTGTTATGATTAGGTATCTCTTTTATTTACCCTTACTAAGCATCTGAGGTCACTCTTTCTTATTTTTCTTTTCCCTATGTTATGAATAATAGTTTTATGCATAAGTGCTAAAGGGGTTATATTTGTGGGAACATTGAAGATATTTCTCCATACTATAAGAGTTTTTCATGTTTCCAAATACACAAAATTATTATAGTCCTAGACCATGTACTTTTGTACTTTTATAAATATCTATAACAATTGATATAATATCCATGTATGTTAAGATTGAGTCACTATAGAACCTACTAGATAAGTTATGGAAGGAATATTTTTTGACATCAATCTACATATCTAACATGCCTCTGTTGTGTCTAGAAAAAGAAAAGACTATGTATCATATTTGGTATGAAAAGAATCCAACATTAAAATAATTTAGAATATTTGGAATTAATTGTTGTATTATCAATAATTATAAACATAATAAACCTGAATCTTGTGAAGTTTAATGGATATTAAGTTGATAATTGGGGAAAAAGAATATTAATGATTCAAAAAGTGTTCGAGAAAAGTTGTTGAAAGCATTGATGTCACTATAGTATAGAATGAACAGAATCTTCAACAACACAGTAAACAATTATTTGATGAAATTAATGAGAATGTAATTAAATAAAGAAAATATAAAGTGGTAGATAATTATTCAAAAAAAATAATGATTATGAAAAAGGGAAATTCTAATTTATATATATAGGAAATCTAAATATTCGATATGGAATTTACTTGAAAATTATCATTGTTGATCAGGCATCACCATTTCAAAAATGGATAACAATGTCTTTATAGTAGGAAAACTTCCTATATGTGTTTGGTCCAAAATGTTTTCAATAATTAGATTGATATGAGAACTTATTTCATGCCATTAATGAAAATCTTGACCAAATTAAAATGAATTAGACATGGGAGATTATTTTGAGAACAGCATAAAAGAATGTCATTGGGGCCAAATGGGTCTTTTAAAACAAGATGAATGAATATAGTATATTGATTCAAAATAAATAATGACTTATGTGAAAAGGGTTATCCCATATATAGGATATTGTTGTTGATTAAACATTTTCACATTTTTTTGGCTAGAGACATCAAATTATTATTTCTCATAATGAGGTAAAAATGTTAAAAGTATTTCGAATGGATTAAAAGATTGCATTTCTAAATGGGGTTCTAGAAGAAAAATATTATATCAAGAATACAAATGGTTTCCTCATTTATGATTTTAAAAATAGTGTTTTATCCTCTTAAAGTCACTATATGGGTCGAAGCATACACCGAGAGCATGGTATCCAAGACTATATCAAATTTTTATGATTCTCTATTTTCAAGTTTTTGAAGTTTATTATAATCATTATGTCAGAAATTTAGGTAATAAAATTATTATGGTGATGGTTTGTGTTGATGAAATATTATTTGGTGGATCAGATGGAGCGTATTAAAAAAATTCTAGCTAATTCATGAAAAGTGAGTTAGAAATGTCAATTATTAGTGAATTGACATTTTTCCGTCATTTATAGGTGACATAATGAAGGAATGTCATATTAATTTATCAATAAAAATATGAAAAGGATATTATAAGAAGATTTTAAATTGATAATTCCAAAAATATGATAACTCTGGTGGATACTAAGATGAATATATCATAAGACAATGAAAGAAATGTTGTTAATGTCATAAAATAAAAAAAGATCACTGACATTCTATTATACTTGAGGGATACATGAACAAATATTATATTATTAATATTCGAAGAATCATGGTATTAATTTATTCCCAATGAAATCCACTAACTTGATGTTAAATGAATAATTCAGTATATCAGTGGGTAGTGGATTTTTGTTTTCCATGTAATGAAAAATCTCAACATGAGATATTAGGCTATAGAGATGTAGGTTAGTGAAAATCCACTGACAATATAAAATGAGCATCAGGTGGTATATTTTATTATTTTGGTTTGTGTATTTCTTGGATAAGTAAAAAAAATTATTTCATTGGCCACCACAAAATCTAAATATAATGAGACAACCCAATCCCGGATATAGTTATTGTGGATAAAGTAGCATCTTGATGGTATAGGAGTTAAAGTAAATTCTCTTATCAGAATCTGTTGGGATAATTAAAGTTCTATAAATCATAGAAAAAATATATTTAATCACTCGAGGAAAATTCATATTTAAATCAAATATCATTTTATCAATTAGAATGTGGAACATGGGTTTGTGATGTAAGAGTATGTGCCTACAAAATTAAAGTTTATATACATTCTAGTGAAATCATTACCCAAAGAGGTGTTTAATCATTATCAACATGCTCTTTGAGTTTATAAGACTCCACATACTTGAAAAATTATAGATGTGAGACCCCCTCTCCCCGATGTATGGTGTGTTTCCACATATTTTTATATATTTTTTCATTACAATATTTCATTCACAAAAGAGTGATAATTGCGTTCATTGAAAAAGGGGGATAAAATATATTGATAAATATATAGATAATTTGATATGGGGTGAAGTGATGTATAAGGGGTGTTGTATGTCTGATGAGGCGAAATATGATTGATGAAATGTTATATATCATGAAAAATGGGGTTCTTAATGAAAGTATTTGAGGGTTTTTTGAATGAAGTGATACATTGATGAACTTTTCATTCAAATTTTTTTCTCACACCAGGAAAGTATCATGTGTGCTTAGAGTGTCTGTTGAGTAAACAATTGATCAATGCCTAAATTATAATAATATAATGTCAGTAGAAGATGAAATATTCTTTATTGAGGTATCTAAAAGATAAGAGTTTTCAAAACCCCAATAGAGGATATTATTGGGAATAAATCCCTCAATGTAACATTGTAGTATTTGTTAGATAATTTTGTTGGTTAAAAGAGTGGGTTAAAAAGTTTGGTTGTGTAATTCCATCATTGTTTTGACTAGATATATTGACAAATAAACATGAAAAAAAGATTGGATACTTTGGAGTTGGTAAAAAAATGCATATACAAGGTGGTTCAATGTCCCTTTGTTCTCCAAATTATTGGTGTCAAACATTTAAGGGATAGATCAAGCATTTAAAAAGGTGTATTTCCATTTATTCCTCATATAAATATAGAAAAGGAATGTATTTCATGATGATTGGGTGTTTTTTAGTGTTTTGGTGCTTCACAATGTCTCAGAGATTCATAGAGGTTTGAAGGTTCATGAATGCATGAATGGTTGACGATAAACGTCCAAAATTATAAGAAATTTTGTGAACAAGAAATTTATCCGATGCTTCGTGAAGATATATAGGATCATGACCAACAATTGGGAGGTTTTCTAAAATATGATTCTAATATTGGAATCTTCATGGAAGATATGCAACGCCTATAAATTGGCCTCTTCCCCCTCATTAGAAGCGATCATTCAAACCAGAACAAAAATACAATGGATATGAATTCATGAAGGTAATTCATGAAGGATTTTCTTGAAAATAATTTCATGGTCAAATAAATTTTGTGAATTCTATGTAATCTAACACAATCTTGTAACCACCGTGAATTTATTGTTCTTTTTGAAGGCTATGTGAGCTAAACAAAAGGAGAAATCTTCACAAAATATAAGTGAGATTCAAGAAAGGATAAATCTTAATGGATGTTTTTTGAGATTTGGAAAAGTGTTGATATTCAAGAAATTTTTGGGGGTTCATGGAATATATTTCTTCTTATGATGAATTGGTAAGTATCATGATTTTTTTATGAGATTCACAAAAACAGTGAGTTTTGCGAAAGTAGAGAGCAATGTGAAAGTGTTGAAAAAATATATCCCATTAAATATGTGGTAAAGTGGTATTAATCATGTGGATTAAATTAGAACATGATGATTCGCAAAATTTTCTGTAAAATATATAGATTCAATTGATTAAAAAAATTATCATAAGAATGATTAATGATCACACTTTTGTTAAAAGGGAAGTTAGCTTTCAAATTGTGTTTGGTTGTAAACTAGGAAGGACAGTAAGTCTAATCCTACTTTTGTAACACCAGTGTGATTTAGTGTATTTTTTTCAAAGTCTTGTTTTCTTTGTATGCCCCTCATAGGTGTTCCAAGTAAAAAATATTCTCTCATGCATGCCTCTATTTCGGTTAAAAAAAATTTACGATAAAGAGAGAAAAGTGTGTTTTTTTTAATGATGAAACAAGTCAGAAGGTGTAGTAGTTTTAATATATCATACATTGATTCAACTCCCCCGCCCCTCTCAGAGATTTTAACATAATTTATCTAATAGTAATAATGAAAAATTAAAAATGGATAGCCTATGGATCAATATAGTTAAAAGATCATGGTCTAAACTGTTTAACACATGATCTAGACAAGAATTCAATGATAATTCCATTGAAAATGAAGTGGAGTTAAATTTTGAAATTTATATGGATCATAAGATCCTAATATATATATAGTTGGATCTCAATATACACTAGTGAATATGTATATTATTGATCAAGCACTACTACTACTCAAACTAATACTATCATGGGAAGAAAAACATAGTGGAAGATGTATGTAGTAGAAATGATCTAGAAACATTATCACTAATGATATTTGATAAGGATCCAATGTTATTATATAAGAAAATTATGGAAATGGGAATTATAATGGAATGAACATAAACAATCCTCTCTTTGATTACTTCATAACCATTACATCTAGAGAAAATAAAGGATTTTTAAAGAAATTGTGTGAATATTCAAATGATGGTGGAATCTATAATAAAAGGTAAATACTCAGAGTTCCACATTGTTGTAGAAGTATTTGTATAATTATAGACACAACTAAGTGTTCATTAAAATAATATTATGAAGAAATATTTTTTTATTGATGCACATAGCTCGACCATCTCCATCCATCCATGGTCCATGATGTTGTATTGAGATCTCCATGTTCAAAGTTTATGGGACATTATAAAGAAAGAGATTGGGGAATATATATCTAAATGTTTCTGTTATGTAATCAAGTGAAGGATTAAATAAGAAATTAATTTTTTATGATGTAACTATTCCTCATACCAATAAGGAAATGGGAAAAATCACCATGGACTTTATCAACGGTGTTTCAAATACATTGAATGGAAATATTTCTATAAAGGTTATGTCTGAATTAATTAAAAATATATCACACTTATTTGAAATTAAAGAGGGCTTATCACTCAATCATTTTTTTAGGATATATAGTAGTGAATTGATGAAGCTATATGGAAAACCACAATCTATTATATATGAATTAGATCCATGATTTGCATCCATGTTCTGGTAGAGTATCAAATATACTCAAAATAATATATTGAAATTTTGTATGAATTATCATACCAAAACTAATCAATAATCTGAAAAACTATATAGAAATTAGAATACATGTGGAGATCATGAATAATGATCTTTAATGGAGGACGGGATCAACATCTACCGTAGATTGAGTTCTCCTACTTTAATTTCTTTCACTCAAGCATCCAAATTTCTCTTTATGGGTTCCTTTTTTAGAAGAAATTTAGAACACAAATATGTTGGAATGAATTTATTGAAAATAATTAATTATGAGTTTATATTATTGTGGAAGTGATATAAAATGTCAATATAATTCAACTAAACATCATAGAAACTCGGATTTGTCCTAAGTGGTATGATAAAAAACATCAGTGAGGCCTGTAGTTTCTAGTCTGAAATAAACTATTTATACTCATATATTTATTGAATATATTCCTAATATTTTTAGATAATAATAAACTATATCTCATGTACATCATACCCTTTGAGATTATTCATTTCAGCATAGTTGTGGCCTATCAGTTAGCACTTCCACCAATCATCTCTCAAGTACGTAAGGAATTTAATGTATCCATTTTAAGTAAGTACATATCTTATCCCTCACATGTTTTGAATTCATAGGTGGTATATATGGAAACTTATCTATCTTATGGGTAGAATATGGTGAATATATTGGCCATATAATTATTATTTTTTGAAATAATACAACTCACAAAATAAAGTATTATTTCTAAATCATAAATACAAAACAAAATTTAAGAAATGGAGGAATAAAATAAATATAAATACCCTATATAGTTTTCACCATAGTATGTAATATAAAATTTCAAGGTAAAACTTTATTATGTTGGGCATAATTTAACATCAAGTTATTTTCAAAAGTGGGATATGTTCAATTATGTATACAAAATGCAACACCGTGTCAAAATGAACCATAAAATATTATAATTTAAATATGGTTCGTATAACCTATATGTTAAATTGGTAGGAATGAATAGGTTTACCTAATTTATGAAATATATTTTAATTTCATACTCAATATAAACTTATTGATATATTTTTCGTAAATAATCACTTAATTTTTAGTAAAGTCATGTTATTCTTAAAAAATACATCTTCTTCATAATGGTTTTTATTTATTTTTTTGATAAATTATTATAATTAATATATTAAAAAATTATAAATTTTATTTTCTAAAAATGATATCATTTTTGAATCATCATGTAATAATTATCTTTGAGTAATTTTTCAGAATTTTTTTGAAGTAATTGATTTTCCAATAAACACTAATATTTATTGAAAAATGTCTCTTTGATTCAGTCATTTAAAAAGTTACATTTATAAAAAAAATGTATCCTTAATTCTATTATATTGTTTATTATAATATTATGTTCACTAGAAACAATTTTATGGATGAAATTTTTATAAGAACATTTTCATACATTCAAACCATTTATCTACAAAAAATTGTTTTTCATTGTGATTTGAGCATTGATTTTAATTTAATTTATACCACATTATAAATTGAGTATTTAAAATTTATTAAATATTTTGAATCATGATGTCCTATATTGGTAGATAGGTCCCCTTTATTATTTTAATTATGAATTGAAATCATACTAAATACTAAATACCACAGGAAGGGAAAATAGGGAAATTAAGGTTAAAAATAATATGATAAGGACTAGAAAATGACCCAAACAATGGGTCTTATCATTTTCTATGATTTTTGTTAATCCATTTACGTACAACCTTCTAAAAGATGAATTTTTTTCTATTGTGATTTATTTTTATCTTTATAATACAAAATTAAATGATTAGTCAAAAATATCACTTTGATGTTTTAAATTTTTATAATATTTTTTCATAAAGATAAATAAAACTTACTATTGATAATTAATATTTTAATTGAACAAAAATTATTTTTTATCATATAAATTTATTTTTAATTTTTAATTATGAAACAATAAAATATTACAGAACACCAACAGAATATTTATTCAATTAATAAATAAATAAAATAAATGATTTTAAAAATTTTAAAAGTCAAATAATTTAAATGATTTATTATTTCCCATGAATTTTTCTCATAATAATACTATATTATAGATTTTTTAATGTATTATATTCTTATTTAATTTTTATCTTGTTTTTTTCAAAGTCAAATTAAAAATTAGTTCCCAAAATGTTATTAATGTCATTTAATAATAAATATTATTTTTTAAAACCAATTAAAATTAAAAAAACTATACACAGAAAATTTATTTTTATATTTATAAAAATATCATCTATGGTTTATTTATGGTCCAGTATTCCTTTTATAGTAAATATACTTACCCCAAAATGTTAAAAACCTCATTATCTGGGTAATTGACAAAAAGTGTTAAAGGGGGTTAAAATAAAGAGATAAAGATAAAAACCTAATCAAACCATTTTTAAAAAAATGGATGTTATTATTTCAAATAATCCTCATGTAATATAAAAATTACTTTAGTTTTAGCCTTTTTTCTATGAAAATTAATTTATAATAATTTAATGTTATAGGTAATTTCAAGAGTTCCCCTACCCTCACATATAAAAGGGTACATCATATCCTATTTTATTAAAAATTAAAAATAAATTTACTTCAACAACTCCCTAACCAAATACTTTCCTAAAATAAATCATCTAAATAAAAAGGTATTAGATTGGAAAAAATACTAACATAAGAGTTATTAAGGAAAAAGACCAAAGAGGTTCTCCAAGGAAGGGGAATAGATTCTTACTAATTTTTTAGTTTTTCATCTTCTTCAAAGCCCTTAATATATTATCCAAACATTCTATAATAACGTCAATATATTAAATATTTTTTTAATATTTTCCTACAAATTTAATAACATATATCCATGTCTTGTTCCATAAAATGGAAAACTAATAACTCGTTAATGTGTGTGGAGGAAAATCACCTTGTGAACTGATGTAATTTGTTTTACATCACCACCACTCATGGATTGTTGTAATTATACATTCACTATATATATATGATATTAGTTACATATTTATCATTTTATAAATATAATATATCATCCAATTTCTTATATTTACATTCATTGAACAAATTGATAACATCATTTGTGCATATGTGTGAATTACCACCTCCATGAAGTGATGTGATTAATTTTTCATAAACATATAAAAAATCCTACATATGGAAGAGTTTACATAAATAATATTATATTTATGACATAATTATAATTATTTATGGATAAATAATTACATACCTTTTTTCAATATTTATCATTGAAATATAGAAATGTTACTCACGCATACGTACTACCTACCATCTTAATGATTGTAACGTAGTTCAGTTTTAATAACAATCATTCATTGTTGGTTTTAAAAATGTAATTAATGTTTAAAATTTATTATTATTTCATGATTGAAATTAAAAATGTTCTAAAGAAATTAAATAATTAACATAATTTTATTATTTAGGAATATAAATAATGTACGTGATGAGTCAGACTCAAGGTAGGGGATCTCTTTAACCACCATTTTTCTTTGGGTTAAGACTTTTCCTCCCTACCTCACATTATAACTCTATTTAATGTCTTCAAAGGATTTATATATATATGTGTGTGTGTGTGTGTGTGTGTCTCAGGAATAAACCTATCTGATTCACCCTTTCCTTGATGAGGTAATACATGCCTTGTGTTCATTTTTCAAATGCCTTATTTCTGGAATTTCCTCTGATTATGATATATGGAAAGGTTATGCAACCCATTTTTTGTGGGTATTTCATATGATTATTAATTCTGATTAAATTCATTTTGATTCACACAAAATCATGAACATGTTATGATGGGTGTGACTATATAGTTATCAAATTAATTTGGTAAATCTTTAGTCTCATTAGAAATTATATATTGGATTCAGGAGTCAACCAAACACATAATGGAACTCTACCCACCCTTTGATTTTTTCATTCCAATTAGCATAAAATTATTCTTATGTCATTACTGGTGGTGAAAATAATCATACTGAGGACATGGACAAATTCATAGCTATTTTGAACCAAATTTGGACTCAAATGACTTCAAAATTAATCAAGGAGCCTGTTTCGTGAAATTTTTTCATGAAGTTTCCCTTCCTCAATGAGTTTGATGAGAACCCAGACTGAATGAAAATGATGGTTCCTCCCTGAGTCCTAAGAGAATTAGGATAAACATCCATGATGTTTTCTCTGTGTGTCTGATGAGCTCTATGACCAAACTTCCAAGATGTTGCCTCAATAAGTCTAATGTGCACTATGACCGAACGTCGTTGACAGTTCCTCTACGAGTCTGACAGAACCTTACCTCTTCACAATATCATTTTTTTGTTATCCCCATGAACATAACAAAACAAAATTTTCTATTAATATTTGGCTCACACCCCCCCCCCCCCCCATTATCATTATTACCTATACCTTTCACCTTCTGATCTCTCATTTTGTGAATCTCCTGAGCACCGTGAACCAAAGAGAAACAATGGATCTCCCAAGGTACTTTAGCATCATGACCCAGGATTTCCTTCATTTATCATGGACCCTACTTATAGTAGGGATTCCCTTGGAGAAGGAATTTTCCTTTCACAAAGGAGGCAGCCCCTATGGGTTACTCAAGGCTTCGTGAATCATTAATCCTTTGTAGAGCACTATACTAATAATGATCCCTATGATAAGGTGAGGCCATGCTCTAGAAGAGTCATTCCATCTTGAATCACCTTTATTTTATTTCGTGAAGCACTCATTATTTGTGAAGACCCTCTTTCCCTATGGCTTCATGATCCCCTTTCCTATGTGGCCCTCCAATATTGTGCAATTTGAATTGATTGTTCCTCGTGTGATGTCTCATTTCGTGTTTCCCTACTTAACGCTTCTTCATATATGTATGCTAACATATATTTCTTCCTCACATAACTATGATAACATGGACCCCAAAATTGACCACTCCTATACCATGTTATATCAGAACATTAGCAATGTTTTCCCATCCCAAGTTGTGGGTTGGTACCTATCATGTAAATATTACGGGTGAGGAGCAAGTCCTCTCCATCCTAGCTGCATGATGTTAAACTACCAAGCACCAACTTCATCAACACATGATGATAAAATATTATTTCTGTGAGAATAGAAAAACTGAAAAGTCCAGAAAGAGGATGGGCACTAGATCCCTCTACATAAGCCCTGACACACCCTGATAGGGTGATTTTTGTACGACTAACACAGAATGACATCTTCCCCCCATGTAATGTGATCCTCATAATATAGTAAGACATCATTCTCAAGCATCCATCTTGGATTAATCCCAAATCTCCATCTCACTAGGCTACTAACCATTCAAAAGCCTTTCACCATTCCTCGCTGACACATCTTTCATGACATGACTATCTGGTATACTACTTTTCCTTTTTCTCACAATTTGCATGACTAACATTGGTGTAGATATTAGTAGTTTTTGTGACACCTTTCACGTGGGAAACTAGCCATGTGTATTCTTGAAGCATCAAAACTACATGGGTTTTGATACTTGTCTTCTATATAGGGTATTTTGGAGACCTCCATGAGGTTCAATACCAACTAATGGGAAACACGGGTGCTCCCTCTTGGGGATGTACCCACATGATTTTAAATCTACCCTTTTTAGGATACATCCCCTAGATCCACCACTTGGACGTTCCCCAATCCATTCACCTAGGATGCTTTAATGCATAAGCCCCCACACCACATGATTGGGAAGCCTTTTTAGGCATATATACCAACTCCAAAATCATAACTACATGGACTTTTATTCTCATCCAACTGGGATATGTAGAAAGCCTCCTCAATGTTCAATCCCCAAACCCTCTTATTCATGTCAGTTCCATCTCATCCACACTATTACACTTCATCACTTCCACTATTTCTATACTAATTCTTACCCAGGATGCCACATCTCGGTGAGATCATGTAATCCATAGGCAGAAAACCATGAATAATCCCCACACAATTCATATTCATCCAACCAAGAGCATCCCTCTTGAGAAGGATAGTTATCCATGTGTAAAATCCAAACCACCCCTTCGAACTACATGGATTTGGATCTCTATATTATATATAGGGTACATAGGATGCCTCTCCAAGGTTATATCCTATCCAATGTTAAACCTTTTTTCCCTCATTAGGGTGAACCTTCACTGATCCACCCTCAATGGTGTCTCGATGAGCCTTCACAGTGTGAAATATTTCCCTTTTTGGGAATCACCATCATGGGATTTCCCTCATTGGACATTATAATGCATCCATTAGGTAAAATTTTCCAGGTTATCCATCCTACGGAACCACCTTCCTGATATCATCCACTTTCATAAGTGTTTCGATCAGTTTGATCTATCTATGGAAGATGTTAAAATCACAGCATACCCCATGTTAAACATAGGATGTTGAGGAAAAACTTGGAGGACCTGCCTTGGGTATAAGATACCCTATGATTGATGTGGGATGCATCTGGTTTCCACACCATTGAGAATCCATCATATAAGGAATAATGTAGGGGATCCAATGTTCTTGTATCAATACATGCTCAGTGATTCCCAACGCAACTACTTCCAAAACCGAAGTTTTCTACCCCAACGTAGCCTTTGGAAATGGACAGAAAGAATCAGCATAATTAGCTAGAATCCATGAAGAAATAAATCTAAAAATTAGGATCATGAAAAACATCTTAATATATATGGGATACCTAAACTAGACAATGAATTTTGAGGAGGAATCAACTAAAAGAAGAAATGACATATCATCATCTCATTTCAATCTTGGAGAAGACATTGCTGAAGAAGTGATGAATGCCTCCCACATTTGAGAAGAGGAAATGTGGGAAAACAGTGTCACCCAACCAATCATAATAAAATGGTGACATGGGTGCTCCCTGGTAGAAAATGTTAGAATCATAAAGGTGAACCCAGCATGAACCCGGTCTCATTCAACCATGGGAAATAGTTATGTAGGTTATTAGATCAAGGATTGTACTCTGACGCTGTTATAATTTGTTATCTAAAAAAATGGTGAACTTGATGTGAATCTATTCTCTTAAATATGGTATTAGTAACTTCTACGAAATTATCCAATTATAATGACATTGGATCCAGTTTTTCAGAACAAGGTTTAGCCAAGAAAATAGTGGTCCTTGCACGAATCTCACCAGAATTTAGGGCATTTAATCAATGGGAATTCCCGACTGTGACATCATCATCATAGATCTATATCTATAGTCATGTAATATTGGGTGATACTATTGAATTTGTAATTTCTTTCATAGTATCCATATTGATAGCTGAATTTCTCTGCTTTAAAGGATCCCTGCTTGAGGAAACCAATCACCGCCTGCACGTAGATGCAATGGTAGAAGGACTATCAAAGCGGCAATACTGCATGACTCCACGACCACCATGAAATAATCTTTGACCATGACTACCAAGATATAATTCCTCCTCTATTTATCAAAAATAATCCAGAGAAGGGTGATATACACCCATGTTCGTTGACATGAGAAAGAGGGGGTAATTCCCTCAAGGTACATGGCCCTACAGGATTTGTAGTCTTCCATGCCTCATCATCACTACCACCCCCAATTTCCGCACAGGGGGCTACTACTCCCCAATCCCAAACTCAACTGCTTCAATATTCACCCTCTTGAGTGATATTATGACTCAATACCCTATATTGATGAGGTAAAGGATATTCGAGTCATCCCAGATATGACAACTACCTAGGAGCCGCCAAAGAGGGATCCCATCAGGCCACGTCAACGCCACCAACTGACCCCTCAACCCAAGGAATAGGTGGTCTACATCCCTATCCTACCATCCCCGGTCTAGATTACCTGACGTTAGTGTCATGTGAATTCTCAAAAGGTTCCCTGTTGGGGGGCCATTTTCAATAGCTCTAGTGGCACATGACACCACTGTTGTATAATACCAGTTCACTAATACTACAGAGAAAGGGTACACCAATTCTTGATAGAGATTGAGACCTTAGCCACACCACTGATTGGATGGTTTGACTCACTCAATTTCCTTCACACTCAATAGAAATAATAGGTCAACCTATGATGAGGAGATTCAGTACGGAGGTCCTCCCCATATCAAAACGATCTAGAGTGAAAGTCCTCCCTTCTTTTGTACTCATTATAGAGAACCTTTCCATGTCACTAGCATCAGTCCAAGTAGTGGTCCTCCCTAAATTTTTGACATCCCCCATGGAAGTACCTACAAGCCCGTGATTCAAGATATGGAGGTCCTCCCCATGTCTTAGATCATCAAAACAATGTTCTTTCTCATTTCACCCCCATCTCAAGTAGAAGTCTTCCTCGTAGCATCATCGACCAGAGTGAAGGTACTCCATGCTCCATCACCCCACATCATAGAGGTAATCCCCATGTTCTCATCATCTCTAGAAGAGGTCCTCCCAACTCTTGTACTCCCAACCAAGAAGGTCTTCCCCTGAAATCTATCAACATACATGGAGGTCCTCCACGTGTTCCATTTGACATATGATCATGTGCTCCTCGTACCCCAGATCTCCAAATAAGAGGTCCTCCCCGCTCCCACAACAAATGATATATAGGCCCTCCTCATTTCATGGTTATCTCAGGCAGAGGTTATCCCCACTCCATCACCAACCTACATAAATTTATTCCCAACGCCAAAGATTTTCCTTGTCCCAATGAAATGTCACAGGTCGGAAGGGTCAACCTTCACCACTAAAGGAAGAAATCCAAGAAGTGATAAAATATTTTGAATCATTCTCGCTCCTCTAATTTTGAACGTTAGTGGGACCCACTAATGGAGCCTTCACAACAATCTTCTGTATTAGAGTCTGGGGGTGGAACCTGGTGTGTGAGTTTCATCTTTCCAAAATTTGAGATGCACCAGATCCCCAAATCCCTTCATAGGTACACACATGTGGAAAAATATTTGTCTCCCTTCCATGGTATTTTTGTGTATTATTCTATATCATTTCTAAACTCATTCTCTATCTCAACAAAATATCATGGATAGATATTTTGGTCATGATAGGTGGAGAGAAACCGCCAAATTCTCCACCGATA
Organism: Viscum album; assembly: GCA_963277665.1. NCBI lineage: Eukaryota > Viridiplantae > Streptophyta > Magnoliopsida > Santalales > Viscaceae > Viscum > Viscum album. The sequence continues at coordinate 292,700,439 of OY728150.1, read as the reverse complement.
GCCACTTCCCTTGAACATGATGTAGTAGAAAATAATATGTCCTATAGGGACATGGTGATGGAGTCGGTACCATCTCCGAGAAATCATCCAATAAGTAGTGAATTGATTTCTCTCATAGAATTTTAACCTCTAGGTAGTCCACTGCTGAAAAAATCTACATTGGTGTCGTTACTAGTTCCTCAGCCACCCACTATTGATGAATGGGGAAACCAAGAGTCAAACTCTAGTTCTGAGGAGAGAATCTTTTGGGACACTCAATACACTAACCAGTTTTCTAAGATGTTTGAGTTGTCAACTACTCCCGACTTCGACATTAAGTGTTCACTCACTCATGATGAGGTTTTGTGATTTTTTTAGACCATCTGGGTGACATGTTACTACATCTGAAATCATCAGTTGGCTTATACAAAGATCCAGGATCACTACAAAAACATTATACAGTAGTCTTTCATGGTGAATTATAATTTCCTATAGAGGATAAACAATATACATTAATAGGCTACCACCAAACCTTCAGAAGTGATCCATATAGGGCTTTATTATGCTCTTTAGGATTATTGAGGAAGCATCCCGACACATGCAGATCCATCCTAAGGGTAGTATGATGCCTTCCACTTCAAGAATATCCTGTGATATCCATATCTTCTCATTGACAATGAGAATGTCCCTACAGGTTATTTCATGGTGAATATAACCGAGCTCAGCACACTTAAAGGGAGATACAACTAAATTGGTTTGAAGAATAGGACCCACCCCTTAGGGCGTCACAACATATATTGGAACCCGTTGGTGTTTTCACAACCAAAAAAGGCAGATGCTCTTTCTTATGGATCCCTTCAAGTCATTTCCCTTAGTTCAAGAACAAAAAGAGGGTAAAGGACTAACTGAGACCTCTAAGACATCTGACACATTTGGTTCAGTGAAGAATATAGAGGTTGATCTTGCTATCTCTACCTTGATACAATAACATGCTGAACAAAAGTGTCTCATCATTGAGCTCCTTATTGAACGGTGTCCAATCTATGGTGATCCCTCTTATAATCATGTCACTTATCCACTATGTCTATAGGATAATCCACAAGTCATTATCCAAAAACTTCCCATCAATATTGACAATCTCATGCATCCTGAGAGGGTAGAGATCGGAGCCAATGGCACACGACCACAGTATTTATATCAAAGTCATCCATAATGTTATTATAAACATCATTGAGTCCCAGCTTAGGATATTCCCCTTGAATCCCCTATGGCTATTTACCGATCTATTCTACCAGTCACTCCATAAGACATTGAGCCTTCCTACCATGTTGATGATCCTAGAAAATAATTGATGGTCAGAGATCCTCACCCAGAAAGGAGTCCTCATAAGGAAGACTCAATGGACATTCTCATCTCTCACCTTGATGCCCTTGAGATGCGAAAGGTGGAGATACCACCTAATGTAAAGCCAGATCTGGCATGGGTAGATGGTATATCAGGTCCTCCAGATTTTGTTAATTCTATAGTCTCTCCCCTTAAATGGGATGGGTAATCCACTACAATAGCAGAACCACCATATTTAAATGTTTAGTCCTATACTGGGTACTCCATCATAACTAGAAGCTGCTATGAATTAGTGTTTTGTGCAGACATTAGAAGGCACTACATTTTTATGGTAAAACCAGTTATCCATTGGATAAATAGTTTATCTAGGAGAACATTATAGATAGTTTCTTTATCAGTTAAAATCCACCACATGAAAGGAAAGTATTTTGGACTATTCAAGTGTAAAAAATGGAAAATTAATTGAGTGAAAACCTTTTTTCCTAGTAGAAGGGCCTCACGTATTCACTCAACATGCCACTGACTCAAGAAAATCTGTTGAAGATGTGCATGGATAATGTTAAGACTGAATTGGTTCCCCCCATCATCACTAAAAATTTACCAAGTGGATTCTGAGACTTCTCTGATATGGATTATTTCCTAGAAGATTCTTTGTAGCAAGCTAAATAGGAATGCATGTCACCTCCCATAGCTCCTGCAATAAGATTCTCTATGGCTGAGACTACGGTCATCGCACTGGTGGAGGCACCCCAGGCTATTAGACCTATTACCAGAAGAATCTCATGAATAGCCTCACCCAAGTAAATAGATAGAGGCTTAGTATCTCCTACTATAGAATCAGCCGACATCACCCCATAAAGCATTGACACATAGGATAGGCAATCAGGCTTTAGCCCCTCTTTATGTATAGGCTCCTAAAATTCACTTACCTAATAGGAGAAACTAGAACTACTCATTCAATTATTATCAAGTTCCTAATTATTTAAATCACACCTTGGGTCAAGGGATCTTAATGCTTCCAGAATGTAGGAAACCTAAGGAGGCTGATTTAATTGCTCGCCCTAACTACTTCCCCAATCACTGGTTCCTTGGATACACCATAAAAAGGTGTTATATATTCAAGGACTACCTCCATGACCAAATTGATAACAATATGGTCAGGTTGGGACCTTCTCTAAAACATATACCATTAATATTTTAAAATCATGAGATCTACAACATAGATGAGTGGCAGTAGGTCTCCAATTTTTTTGTATGTGTAAGTATGATGATTGTATTCCTCACAGGGTATTTTCTCATGACCATAGTATCATATGTGATCATTTGAAACAGATTAAGTCTCCTGATGTTTGCATATATCTTTCTTCTATTGATTCTATAACCACCTCTCATCCTTCTACATATCAGAAGAGTAGGTTTCGATGGTGTAAGGATTGAAAATACCCCTAATGGTTTCAAATGCATCTTTTTATCTCAGTGATTTCATTCCCCCCATAAATGGGAATCTCCCCCATGTTTTCCTTGTGTTTAAAGGTTCCTTTGGTGATGAGCATGAGTATGACTTTGTTAATACCATCATAGTGGTGGACCCCTACATGGTTCTCGACAATGAGGATCATTGGGAAGTTCCTTCAAATATTATTGGTCGATGGCATCACTGATGAGGTTGTGGTTATGTGAATCGTCAGGATGATTAGGATATCACTTCTATCCAATACACACATGCTACCGAGACCAGATAGGAGGTTTAATGGATAACCCATTATCCATAGCCCTCTCAATCTATCTTATCAATTTCACGGCCACCACCATTCGTGCTACTCTACTAGGTAAAGGTTCCAAATCCACATCATGTTCAGTCGCATCCATCTATGGACAGACTTCATCCAACTAATAGTCATCCAGTAGTAATTTTTCAAGATTTAGATAGTAATAAATTGGATATTCCCATTTGTATCCAGAATCCACTAGTTTTACTAGAAACATCTAACAAGCCTCATGTCAAAGAAAAACAACCTCCTAGAAGAAATGTTCATCTAACACAAAAGTATTATGTTCCCAAAAATCAATACAGAGTTTCTATAAGGATATTGATCCTCTATGACCTCAACCTATATGAAGAGATTTTTGAATCCCTCATAGAGGCTTTGAGAAACCCCCTCAAATTTGAAACAGAGGTAGTGGCCATAGATTACTTCCACACCGGGGAAGATGAGCGAGCAGAATTACAATCCATCATCTCATTCTTTGGAGAAGATGAAGTTTATCCCATGCATTATAACCTTATCCCACTTTACATAAAACAATATCTCAATATAATGGATATCATCTATTGTCTCATCGACATAGGTTCTAAGATAAATCTCATCTCAACCCAAAAAAGTTTCAAGTTAATTCAACATTATAAAAGGACCGACCAGAGGCAGTGTGGCAAGATTTTCTTAAAGACCCAATTCAATGGAATAATTTTAAGCACATATTTAATGGTCATCTCATAGTATTCCACTTGGAATGAACTAATGGGGAGAACATGGCTCCATATACATGTAGTAGTTCCCTCCCCATATAACCAGTACCTCGCGTACTCTCTCTACGATCAAGTGGGAATTCTCCATGGTGGTGCATCTTCTGTTGCCTCTTGTGAAGATTATTATATAGATGCATATTCTTACAACGGAAAGTAAAAATGGTTTTAGACCAAAGAAGTTGAGTACAATTCAATTTTGATTGGCCCCTGGATAGACTTGGATGATTCTTTTATACCCCCGATTCACCGGTTAGAGGAAACAATGGCTAACTTGGGACATTGTTTCATCAACTCTGAGATGAGGCAAAAACACATTCTGAGATACAATAAACATCAAAAATATACCTCTTACTCCTATACAGTACATGCTAGAGTCATCCTAGAGCCACTTACCCTTGTAAAGTATCAATATGTTCACCCCATGGCTATTTCAGTGCACTATACTAGCTTGTTTCACCGGACTAGATTTAGAAAACACAGACCAAACCATCCCCCACTACTTTGACATCAATAATTAGGGTACCCTCTATTGATGGCCTGATGGAATCGGGTCAACAGCTTTTGTTGACATGGTTTAAAAAATGCCAGATTCTCTGGATGAGGGTTCCACAGACTCTGAAGTCGGTACATGAATTCCTCCAAGGTTTGTTAATTCATAAAAAATTCCTTTTTCTGAGGATCCTCTAAACTCAGATGATTAAGATGATTTGAAAGATTCCCTTTTCTCATTTCAAGATAGAGTCTACACCACTATCGATGAGTTGGTATAGGTGAATCTTGGCATTGAGATATATCTGAGGCTAAAACCAATTAGTGGATCCATTATTGAAGAATAAAAATAGTAGTATGTGTATTTCATGAAGTAACATGACCACATGTTCTTCGGGAGTTATGATGAGATTATGAGGTTACACCCTTAGATCATCATTCACCATCTTGGTCTCCTGATAAGTAAATATGGGTTCAAGGAGCCTCCTCAGACGATTCCCACATCTCAGGGTGCCATGGTCGAGTCTGAAGTTGATAATATCATCAAGAAAAATTCATCAAGGAAGTACAATACCCCATATGGTTATCCAATATCATTACTATTAGGAAGAAGAATTGAAAGATTTGAGTTTCCATCAACTACTAGGATCAGAACTGCCTCTGCCTAAATGTTGATTTTCCACTTCTAGTTATAGAGTTGTTGATTAAGGATACCACGGGTTTCCATACTATTTCCTTCGTGGATGGGTGTTTTGAGTTTAATCAAATTTTAATGTCCCTCTAAAATGAGGAATATTTTTCCTTCATAGCACCGTAGGGTACCTTCTGTTATCAGATAATTATTTTCAGTTTGAAAAATGTAGGATCTTTGTATTAGCATGTTATGCACCACATATTCAAACTGATCATCGATATGCTAGTGGAATTTTATGCCGCATATTTAGTGTTCAAATTCCACCAATGTTAGTACCATATCAGAGATCTTGAGAATGTTTTCATCTTCCTCCAATACCACTATCTGAAGATGAACCCCTGAAATGAACTTTCAGGGTTACCTATGGGAATTTTCTCAAATTCTTCATCACATATGGAGGAATAAAGATGGACCCAGAGAAGATATAGAATATTTTCTAGATTCCCCCTATGAGAAAATTCTGGGATCTCCAATTCTTTCAAGTCCACATAGCCTATATAAGACAATTCATTATGAATATGTCTGGAAATTTTATGCCATTTTCTAGAATTATAAATATTGGTGGCATCTATCAATGGGATGGGGAGTTCCAAACCACTTTTGAGTAGATCAACTAGTATTTTCTATAGCCTTTAGTTCTGATTCCACCCGTCTCCAGAAGGTCAATGGCCTATTATGTGACTACCCTGGAATAATCCATCAGCACACTTCTCACCCAAAATAACAATTAATGAATGGAGAATAGTTTTTACAATCTCTTAAAAATTTTCCTTGACCAATAGAATACATATTATCCTAATAATAAGAGTTGATAATATTGGTTTTCACAGTGCATAAGTTGGAGGGTTATCTACAGCATCACAATATACAACTTGTGTCATGTTTGGATCCACTGAAGTGTATTATAAACTAACCTATATTGATCGGTAATCTAGATCAGTAGGTCATGATCCTCAAGTATCTCAATGTTATATTCTTTCCATATAAATCCATAAAATTTCAAGAACAAGAATATTTTTTTGATGCCCATCCGGCCCCCAAAGAGATGTCCTTGGATCTTGATTTTCTAGATAAGGCCATTCTCTCAATGGAGTTGACTATGCCGTGTTGGTAGATTCATTTTTATGGTGCCTCTTATAGTCTCATCAGTAAGATTATTAATGATCCCCAAATCAATATATTAGACCTGGGGATTATCTTAATCATTCCTACAAATGATGTTATTTCCTACTCATTATTGTTGTCAAAAGGTTACACCAATAATGAGGCAGAGTATCAGGCTCTCATCACCAGTCTCGATCTCTCTCTCAAGATTGATGTTCCACACATAAATTTGAAGGGGTAATTTGGTATAGTCATCAAGAATATCAAATGTGACTATATTATATGGAATATTGAGCTCATTCCCCTACTAGAACAAACTCTACAGCTAATTTCCCAATTCCATTCTCAACTAGAGGTGAACAATGTTCCTCGGTCATAGAATGGTTAAGATTATTCCCTGGACGGTCTAGCCACTCCTCTTACAGTGCAAGACTATGAAGATTTATTCATTCATGTGAAACATCTATGGTTCATAACCCCTTTCAGTTTAGACAGTGATGAGAACTAGTAGTTAAACCACCTTACCATTTATGGTTCCACATCGGTTCCACCAGATCCCCCTATTGCAGTAGAAGCGGACTCCGATTGGAAAACTCCTTTGGTGGATTATCTCCAACATGGAAAACTCATGATAGACAGAGCCAAGCATGAATGATTTCATTAGTTTTCAATTCAGTTCACCCTATAGATTTATCCTAACATTGAGTTAATATCTAAAAAAGTGGGTTTGATGGAATGATCTTCCATTGCATTCAAGGTGACGAGATTACAGAGGTCATGCAGGAAGTCCATACTGGATCATGTGGTGCTCATCAATTTGGAATGAATCTCTCCCACTAGATTAGAAGGTTGTGCTACTTTTTTACAACCATTCCCCATGATTTTATTGAGTTTTCAAAGAAGCTCCAAGAATTTCATATCCATGACAATATTGTTCACCGACAGCTGAAACCTCTCCACACAACTAAGTACTCTTGGTCCTTTTCGGCCTGGGGAATCGCTATCATTGCACCATATCCACTAGCAACAACTTTCTAGTGTAGATTTATTCTGATTTTGATAGATTTATTTTCCATGTGGGTAGAAAAATCCTACTCAAGGAGGTCAAGGCCCATTATATTATTGATTTCGTGCGCTCTAACATCATTCATCGATTCGCAGTCCCTCATGTTATTCTCACTGAAAACAAAACATACTTCTAAGAAGCTGAGATGATGAAATTGTGTGTCAAGTACAGTATTATTCCCAACCACACTTCTTTATACCATGCATAGGAAAGTGGACATATTGAAGCATTAAACAAGATCCTATCTAATATTTTTCAAAAGGTGATTGGCCATAATATGAAAAATTGGCCAGAAAATCACTCCAATGCTCTCTGGGATTTCAGATGATGACTCGTAATTCCACCTGGGTGACTCCATATTCCTTAGTTTAAGTAAAAGAGTTTATCCTATCCATTGTGATTTAGTTACCATCACTCTGTAAAGTTATCTATGATCAGTAGACGTCAAACAGAGTAGCAAATGTCCATCTGGATGAACTGGAAGATCTAGACGTGAATAGGATTAATGCCTTGAATTATCTCAGGAGGAACTGGAATAAGAAAACTAGATAATTCAATAATGGATTTCTCCTCCACTCCTTCCATCAGGGTGTCATGGTTTTGGATCTTGGAGCACTGATGATTCCTGGTAGGAAACTGCAGATGTTAGAGACCAATTGGAAAGGACCCTACATCATTCTTAAGGTTTACCCAAATGGCGCATACTCTTTGGTCACTAAGGATGGTGAGCGAGTTACTCCTCCCACCAACGCCAAGTTCCCCAAATAGTACTTTTCTTAAACTATGTCCCTATTTTAACCAACCTCTATGATGTTCAACTGTTTCATCCTGTAGGATGATTAATTGCACAATTGTCCTATGCTCTGAGCTATACAACCATAAAATAATATCTCTTTCATTTGATCTATATGATGTAAAACTATCCATTTTCATAATCCTCACATCATGAGGCTGAACATCATGGATTTTAAGAACTACATACGGATTGATTCCCATTATCATGGGATATATAGGTATGTCAAGATGTTTTTTTTCTGGTCCATCCTAGGTTCAACACCCCTTCTTCTTAGGAATATGTTGTATGGAGAAAACCTCATTTGTCCTTATTCACAGTAGTTTCATAACCTTTCTATTCTATAAATAACCATTATAAATTCCTTATCTTATGGTTTGGGCTCTATGACCATAAACTGTGATCACCTTTTCCTAGCAACATGATGTTAAATAGTTCTGCCTCATCCCACTTGATTTTAAACTGATGTATCTTACCTACAAGATGTTAAATTGAAAAAACATTTGGTCCATTATTAATGAAATTAAAAGGAATGTTTCCCTTTGTCTTGTATTACATTAAACTACACTATCCAAAATGGCATTAAACTCTGCCCCACCATCATCCTCTCTGCATGAATTTAAAATGAATTGTATTTCAAGAACTATATATGGATTGATTTTAATCACCATGGGATAAATAATAATTCCCATACATTTAGTCTTTGGAATCATCCATAATTTTATCCTCTGTGATAACTCTTAACCATCATCCTCACCACAAAATGTTAAACTACAAGGGATTTCAAGAACTATGTATGGATTGATTCCCATCCATATGGGATATGTTGGAATGACCAGACATTTTGTATTTGGTTCTTGCCTCTATTTCTTCAAGACTCTTTTGTCCATATTTTTCCTCTCCAATTAGAATTTGACTATTACCATGCCATATCTTAGATAACTCTTAACGATTATTATCAATGTGTTTGGATCCCTTCATATGATATGCCTCATTAACGTGTTCAGATGTGTTGTGATGTAGGACATAGAGTGTTGGATTATACATGGACATTCTATCCTTAGATATCTATGATTCATACATCACCTTATTTGGATCTCCATCATCTTTAATGTCTAAATGAACCCCCTGATGGAATGTTCTCATGTTGCTTTGGCTCACCTACCACTATGGGCCAATGCACTGGAGGAATCTGAACAACATTTTGAGACAGGTCCTGCATTTCAAATATGGACAGCTGTCAATCCTCATTTGTCTGTCCTCACTTCCAATGACAAGATATAGATGTTTTGTTTAGAATAAGGTCATATGTTATCCTCCATCGTCATTCCACCCTCATTTTTTCCCAAATAATAGATGTTGTGATTCACATCCCTTTCTACATACTTATGTTCAGGCGGAACTTCAACAACTTCAATGTTACCCTTCCATGCATTTTGTGAATTGAACAAGATAATCAATGTCATTGTTACACCCTTGACCTAGATTCTATGTTCACATGATGTTTACTTACTTGTTTCATGATAATCCACTCCGCCCCTTTTTCCCACACCAAGCCTGGATCATATGGGCTTAGGGATCTTGGTAGGGTTTGTTCTACATAGAAGAATCGCATTACCCTACGTTGAAAACTCTATGACATTAAATTGGGTGTTTAAATCCAAAGAATTTTATGTTAAACTAAGCATTCATGTCCAAGATTTATGAATTTAAACTACATGTGGGTTTTCATCAGAATGTCCCATAAGGTGGATGGCCTCTTTGGCTGTAATTAAAGTTAGTTTTTACTACTTCTCCACCCTGCAACCATTCCATTGAACCAAGTCCCTTCCCAATTGGTGAAAACATTGTGACCATAAACTAAGAATTATTTTTATGAACCTTATGACCTTAAACTATGATTTTATGTCCTAATATCCTGACATTTTACACAGCATCCAATTCCAAGACTTATGGCTTCAAACGGTGTGTGGGTTTCCCTTGAGGAACATGTGGTATTGAGTCGGTACCTTTTTAGACCTCATTCACTTCAGGTTACTTCATGTAAATAGACTACACATTACCATTTTGGAAGCCTTGTTTTATGGTCTGAGCTTTATGACCCTAAACTAAGATCTACAAAATCCTTATTCTATGAACATAAATAGAATAACAACCCATGTTCTTAGTATATGATGTTGAATTGTGTATTATGCATCCTAGATGTATGATGATAAGATACTCAACATTACCATGTATTCCCCTGAGAATTCATTTCCCCTTAGCAATGGTCATTTTTTAGGCCACCTTTAAGAACTACATGTTGCTTGATTCCCATCCTTATGGGATGTGTAGTCACACCCAACCATCTTTTCTCTAGGCCTAGCTGTATAGTTTTTTTTTTCACAAGAACATTGTTTGAATTCATTCTCATCCTTATGGGATACGTAGTTCCACCTGGAAATCTTGTATCCGGGCCCACCTGTAGTGGTACAAACTAACCCATTCGACCCTTTTTTCTGAATATCCTCTAGGAATGTGTTGTGTGTTTCATGTTGGGATTTCTTATGTCCCCTCACCACACATCTCCCATCTATTTTTTCTGAAATCTATCACCTTAAACTAATATTTTTAGTGTCCTAGTCACCATGAAAAAAAGATTCATAACATGCATGATTTTATTGTCTAATAGAGTGTCTCTCCCTTTTCCTTTGGCTCTGGCCATCTTCCATGCCACCTATCAGAACTACATATGGCTTGATTCCCATCCTTATGAGATATATAGTGGCATCTAGACATATTGTCTATAGGTCCAGCTGTAAAATATTAAATTCGTCCTTTTTAATTATTTCGTCTTGGTTTATGTTTGATAGTGTGTGGTGAGGTTCCGGTCTCTTTGGTCCTAATTCATTTCGGGTAATTTTCTCCACCAAGTTCTTGTATCTCAAAATTTCATATCATAGTCGCATGACAACAAACTACATCATGTCTTTGTCTTTGTTGCATGAAATCAAACTACAGGGATTCTACCCTTAACTAGATCCTTGTAGGTAGATTTTACCCTTCCTATGTATGTTCCTCATCGACATGTTTGAATGGGAAGTGGTTTGAGAACTAGAATGTTGGATTCCTTGGGGACATTCCCCCAATCCATTTCCAGGCTTCCTGTGTCCCTTTATCTGGTTCCCCATTATCTTCCACGTCTAAAGGGACCCACATGATAGAATTGTATCATGACTCTTTGACTCACCTACCATTATAGCACAATTCCCAAAAGGACTTCAGACAATATTTTGAAAATGCTTCCATGTTTTGAATATGGTCAGTATTCAACCCTCAATTTTATTTTCCCATCCTATGTTACATGATATGGATTCTATCTTTCAAATAATTTCATCTGTTATTCACCAATGTTGTTCCACCTTCCTTTTTTCGTATATATTGGGTATAGTGATACACATTTTTAACATCCCTATATTCTAGTGGAACTCTAATATCCTTGGTGTTGTCCCTCCGTGCGTCTGTGCACATTTAGTGTGAATGTTAGTATGGTGAAGAATTTCCCTCATGATATTTCCTTTCCATCATGGTGTGATCATATATGCTTTGAAATCCTAACATCATTCTTTTTTTACCAATTTGAGCGTGTCTAATGTGTGATTAGAAGTATTGGTTGGGTTTTTACCCACATAGAATGGACACACAGACCTTAGGTCCAAACTCTATGACCTGAAACTGAGATCTTCTTCATAGTTCTCATAGGAATGAGATGTGTTTTGTGTGAATGTCCATGGACCTCATTTCCATTGGGTGGCCTCATGGCGCCAAGCTGTGCATCCTCTATAGGAACATGTTTTCCCCTAATTTCATAGTTGCATGATGATAAACTGATTTACATTCTCCTCCTTACCGCAAGACATTTAACTGCATGGTTTTGTCCCACGCACATGACAATAAACTAGGAATCCATGGGTCAAGCGAGATGATATTAAACTATTTTATATCCCTACTTTAATTAGTTTATGCCACTTACATGCCCTAATTCAGGGGGATGTAAGACGAAAAGTATATAGTTCTATGTGAATGTCATCTCAAACCATCTCCACACATCGATCCTTTCTATAATCCTATTTCCACTATCTTTCACATTCATAAGGTCCCCTAATAATGATGGTATCATGATACCTTGTCTCACCTCTTATCCTAGGAAAAATCCATAATGGATCTTCTATAAGGAACATTAAATCCTATGTTTAAAATTTGGACAAAACCGGTTTTGTGTTCATATGTTCCATCTATGATTATTATAGTTTTGGATCCTGTGTTTCAAATATGGTGAGAAGTGATCCAACTTATCGGTCTCTCTATTTCTAACTGGAATCTTGGATCTTTTATTTACATCCTTTACACTTCTCAATGTTCTCGAGCAACTCTAACATATCTAGTATTACTCCTCAGTGCACTTGAGCATGTAATGTCAGAATATATTGTGTCATACACTTCTACATGTAGTTGGAAATGTATAACATCACTCCTTGTTCCATCACTAGGAATGGATCTCTTGGGCTTCAGTTTCTTGGTATGGTGTATCTACGTATGGATTAATTGAAGGAACCTCTATGGTCCAAACACTATTTCCATTTAAACTAATATTTTCTCTATGATTATTCTCAAGATTTTATGGTTTATTTTGGATATTTCTTTCCCCATTTATGTCAATTTTTAGCAATTATTCCATGCACATAACTCTGGAAACACCTTCCAAGTCCTTACTGCATGACATTAAAAGGCATGGGCTAGTGCTACCATATGACCTTAAACTGTAGCGTCATCATCCAGGATCTATAATGAAAAACAACATAGTATTATGGTTTTCTCTCTCGATATGGAAACACCCTTGGCATTGGTCATCCACCATGACACATGTTAAGACCTACACATGGATTTATTCCTATTTCGACTCCTGGAATTTCCATCCTATTATTTCCACTAAAAAAGAAAAACAAAAAAAGAACAAACAAGAAATATCTAATGCCTCTTCTCTCTATGAATGGGTTAGACCTTCATAGAAAATTTTCTCTATAATAACTAAGCATGTATTGATTCTCAACCTTATGGGTTACGCTATGATTCATAGATCATCAATATTGAGTATATTTGTAATGTTATTTTCCATTTTTACATTGATTTTTCCTCTTCCTTCCATATGACATTAAACTAAATAGGATATCATAACTGTGCATGGATTGATTCCCATCCTTATAGGATACATTGAGACACCCATACATTTTGTCTTTGGCCCCAGTAGTAGACTCTTTGGTCCAAGCTGTATGACCTTAAACTATATTCAGTTTGACTTAAGACATACAAGTGACATGTGCGATATTTTATCCCTCATTCAGATCATTTTTTTCTATATTGTGTGTCATGTGTTCAACCTTTGGATGTTCATTCCTCTTTCTAGTCAAATAAAAAATACTTTCAAATGTACACACACTTCCTCTGGGATATGTAGTGTGGTGTTGGGCCTCCTTCACCTCATTTGTGTCGAGTTTTTCATAACATTGCACTACACATCAAATTGAGATACCCTCTATAGTATTAACTCTATAAAATTAAACTAATAACTCACTCTGCTCATTGAATGATGGTAAGCTGCGACCATAACCTGAGAAAGTTCTTAATGGCCCATTATAATTATGGGATGCTTTTACTTCCTTGCTAGATAGGATTTCTCCCACCATTGTCAGTATCCAACTACAATATACTCACTAATTACATATGGATTGATTCTCGTCATTAAGGGATATATAGAGACACCTAGAAATTTTGTCTTGATCCCATCCACAAGTTCATTAACCCTTTTAGTCCATTTTTCCTTCATTGTCTTAAGGTGTATATGAAACATGTGATCCTTTTCGGCCTCATTCACAATGAATTTTTCCTCCCTTGTGTTTTATACATACCCTAAGACTGAGCATTCCCTGGTAATTCAAGCAACATGACATTAAAATTCTCTCCATGGTCCATGAAATATAACCTTAAGTTTTTTTCACGCCACGGACTAAATATTTTTCTTTTATGTGCTAAACCCAAACGTCGTTTCCTTATTGTTTTGGGTTCTCCATAACCATTTAGATTCATATGGACCCACAAATAGTGATGGCTTTATCCCATCTTTGGCTCACCTACCATTTTTGTCCATTTCCTTAAGGGATATTTGGCAGCAAGAAGTGATTTATGTGATTTTAACATGGTCAATAGGTGATCCCTAATTTTATCACCCCATTCTTATCTCATGAGGTTTTGGTATCTGTGTTTACAACATGGTCAACAGTCAACCTTTACATTCCAGTAAACCTTTCATCTAGACCATGATAGTCTCGACATACCCTCCTTTTCACATTTTTTATATCATGGTGGGATTTCATCCTTGGTGTCACCCTCATTTTGCACTCCCATATGATATGTAAACCCCCTATACCATTCCTTGTTTCCTAAATCTAGCATAGATCATGTAGTATTAGGAGTTTTTGTAGGGTTTATACCAATATGGTGGAGCCACACAAGTGGTCTTTTTTCAAATCTCTATGAACCTAAACTAAGAGCTCTATAGAAAATGTGTGGTGTGACGTCGGGCCCTCTCATTCCTTATTCAAGTTGTGTTTTGTCCCTCACTACATCACATATATCATATTCCCATATATTCCTTCATATTTATGTGGTGAAAAAGATACCTTTAGCTTATTCGTGTCGGTTTCATCTCCTCCATTCCGTGTAAAAAATTCTCATAATATATATCATAGTCCCTGTAACACAACTTTAAACTATTTTCTAAGATCCAAGCAGTATTACCATATAATATGTGCAGAGGTAATAATTACATGATGTTAATCTTTGGTATATCCTAGTCATATGTCATTAAACTACTCCATGTATCATCATCACTATACGATGTTAAAATATGCATTCATCTTCTGTACTTTCATGATATGAAACTACAAAGCATCACAGGCACTCACCAGATTGGTTCTCTCCCATAATGTTGTTAAGTTACCACACTGTTTATATCTCAAGATATTTCTCAACATCTAATATGAAACTCCCCCTAGAATATAAGTTTGATCTTTGTTCGGACTGATACACTTACACCAATGTTCTTCAAGCCTCAATAGTTTAATTCCAAGAGTGTTGTTATCCTTTTGAACCTTCCACCACTACACATCCATGATTTGTGTGCCCTTTATTTGGATCCTCAGCCTTTTTCATGTTTTAAAGGACCCCATAATGGTTTGGATATTCCTATTTGTCTTACCTATTGCTCTGGGTCAATGCCCCAAAATATTCAAAAAAAACTGAGTTTGGTCCCGTATTTCGAATACAGTTAGTGGATGGACCTTGTTTGTTTGTCCCCATTTTAGGTTGACGTTTTTAATATTATGTTTCAAATATGGTCATATATTATCTAATAACACCATGACATACTCCCCATGATTCTGAATTTTGGGTTTTGTTATTCTCACTTCTCATTTCTCCTTTGTTCGGATTGATATAAATGCCCCTAGAGTTATCCCATTCGTGCACTAAAGCACATTAGGAAAGGCGGGTTGGCTGTTTCAAGATCCTTATTCCCTATTCATATTCTTTCTCAACCCAAACACTCTAGGTGGTCAGTCAATAATAATAAACCCCGAGTATAAAATGATCATCTTGAACAATCATATAATGTGAATAGTTATGTGGTTATCCCTTGTTTCTCACATCGGGATGACACACATGAGCTTAGGGATTGATCCTAAGTTACTTCACAGATATGATTGAGGTGTAGTAATTTATTTAAGTAAGAAGTATTCTCATTTATATAGTTTAACGTAAAAAATAATAAATTATGTTTCATAAGATTGTCCAAAACACATCCATTATGGATTGGTACCTTCAAGGGAATGGTTCAACATCACCACATTTTGGTGTGTTACTTACAGAGTCCCCAATGACCTTCTAATATCCATCTCATCATCAACAGACATAGAGTGAATCTCATTATCCCTGAAATACATTCAGTTATGTTTAGATGGAAGCTCAACCACTTTAAGGCTCACAATCTTCAGTTTCTCTTGGGCCACCAGTAACTGGAACTGTAACCAAATCATGAGTTCCAATTAGTCTGTAACAAAGATGGATCTTTCGTTCATCTAATCATTCAAATGATGGATTTCCCATTTAGATTCCAATAAATTCTATATGTTATCATACTTCTTATGGAATGAAACATAATCTAAATGTTATCTTCTTTTCTATATTTTCTTAGTGAGGATGTCGGGGATCAGCACATATAGACCTCGTGGATCCTCCCCTCCATCACATATATCTCAAAACCAATGGAGAAGTGATCCCATTCAGCTTATCAACTATGATTCTAGGGTCATATCAATGAATCATTTTATTAACATCCTTTCTTAGTGTTGGGTTTTTTGACTATCCTCTACAGCATCAGAATAAAATTCATCCAACTCTACTGGGTTAGAAACTTTGTATTATGGAAATGCATCCATTAGTTCAATAGTAGGATCCTCCCCTGGAATCATATCTGATGGGTCTGGCTCCATATCATTAGGTTGGTCCTCGTCGCTTGATTCTTTCTTTGAAATGTTTTTTGTCCAACTCCAAGTTATTCCCCATCAGTGGAATCACCCACAAATATAATTGATTTCCTGTTAGAAACCAAGAAATGGTTGGTTTGGATACTTGGATCCATATAAACCATTGTCCCTCTCAGGAAAAAGGCCTCAAGTCCTCCTACCATCCACTCTAGAAAAAAACCCACCACTCCGAGGACTATTCATAAAAGGGTTGTGTCAGTCATTCTGATTCATCAGACAACAACTATGACTCTGTGAGCAAGGAAACATAGAGTGGAAATGAAATGGATACTCATGTTCTCATCTATGTCATATCATCATTGGAATTCCCAAGAGTATCCCCTGACATATGATTGTGGGTTTTGAAGGTTCCTGAGAAACCACAATTTTCTACCCAACACTGATGAACTCTACAGCTACTATTTCCCTAGATATGAATCCTAGTTCTTAGTCTTCCATGTTTGTTTCCATGCCTTTGTCCCCATAAGTATGGGAACTTTTAACAAGATCCTCCTACACAAGTTGATGTCAATCGAGGAACTAATATGTAGTGAGAGAGATTAATACCACATGGGGATGAGTTAGATCTCACATTAAGAGTTGAAAAAAATTCCCCAAGAGAAGTTCAATCAGATGTTATTATCTCTCCTTCTTCCACAGAGGCTTACCTATAAGTTATTTCTTCATCATCCTTTTGAAGGTTTTCCTCATCACCCTCTTATCCCCCTGATCCATCTAAGCTGTTAGTTATAGGGAAGGGTTCTACTAGATGAGATGTCGACAATATCGAGGGGAATTCCTGACCAACAACACCCACACTCAAATTTTCATGGGACATGTGGTGCCTTGGGAGTGAAATAGTTCCTCAAATTCCATCATGAATTTCCTCCCTCCAGTTTGGGATGCATTGAATCCACCATTGGAAAATTCAATCCCTTCCATCTTCATCCCATACCTATTTAGGTGATCCCATAGGTTGTTGATGTTGAGGAACTATCTATATGTGTCCAAATATTTCTAATCCTCAAGGTAGAAAATATCCTGAGGAAGCACCACAATGTGAAATTGCTTCCCAAGGTCCTAAGGGGTGTCTTTAGGAACCCCCTTGATGATTCCCCTTCCTCCTAGGACTGCTCATCTAGGACCACTAGATCTGTTGTTTCTTCTCCTCTCTCTTCACCCCCAGTTAGTATTGGTCTGTGGGATACTTCCCTTGCACCCACAGCCTCATCACCATGATTTGCATCAGAACCACCCTCAAGACATCCCCTTGCTACCACTAAACCCCATATTCAAGGCATGGGAAGCACTCCTTTACTATCCAATATCATTAGCTTCTTTAGTATCTCACCCAGATAAGCCACATCACAGCTTTGTGTGTGTTCAAGGATTAACCCAAATTTAGTGGTTGGTAGTAGTATCTCATTCCACATATTCCCTTCTTCCTATGTGAACATGAGCCAATGATGTCTTACCAAGCATGAGTTATCCTCAAGACACACTCCAAGGTAAACCATCAAGTTTAGCCTATGTAGATAGATAACCATCCTTTCCAATCAGTTTGGGGTGTATGGTACACATATTGGTTCATAGTCCACCTGTGCAACCAACACTCCTCCTCTAAAGGAAAAAAGATATGAACACTTCTATGTGGTTCATATAACATCATGGGTGAATTCTCCCCTTGGAAGAGGTAATGGGTGTATGATGAATTGGTCTACTCACTCCATCTTAATCAGTGTAGCATCTAGACCTAGTTTAATCTGAAAATTCACCTCAATATTCAGGATTTCGGGTGGAGATCTTATCCCTAGTGGAGAGATAGGATTGAGTTATTCATAACCATCCATATGCACTATAACCCAGCCATATAAGAAATGAAATGTAACACACACATGAAATGGTCTCTCCCCCTTACTGATGTGTTTAAGTACATTATAAAACTTTTCTAGCTACGGGATACCCAGATTGATGTGCTACCGAGTGAAAAACATCATCGTATTAATGAATGTGCTCGGCCATGATCCCATGTGTGTGTTTATCACTAGAAGTATCCATCCACTGATGAGGTCCAATATGAAACCATAAAACATGAATATTGGTTATTTCTCTTCCTTGGTGTTGTATCCCCAAAATTTTCACCGACTATCCAACATGATCTACTAGTAAGAGCTACCCTTACCTCGCTGGGATCCCCTTGGACAGGTGTGGGGCCTCATAAGTTTTTTTGGGAGATTCCTCTCCCTCAGCGGGCTTCTTTTTTGGAATGTTCAGAAAATATTCAAACCATTTATTCAATTGTATGTCCCTGGTTGTATTCTTGTCATTTTTTGAACCTATTCACCTGGTACAATAATTCCTTTGCTAGAGGTTTCATATTCTATACATCCTCCCAAGAATTCTCAGTAGGGAGGAACTCATTATGCATGCCTCCCAAGGTCGGGATTCTTAACATCTGATGGAGATCAAAGAGGATGATTCCAACATCCCCATGATACTGGTGGAATCTATTGGAATCTAGTGATAATAGGCTCGGTAACTTAAGTATGATTTCCTATGGTTGAGAGACATGAAATTGGGAATTACATGCAGCTTCATTCAAACCTACTCACCTCAACACCATCTCAAAATCCATGTAGTATGCACCCCCCCCCCCCCCAATAGGCCAGAACCACTCCTATATAAAATTTCCTACCCAGAGCAGATCCCAACCATCTTTCCACCCCTTCTCTAGGTTCCCAAGACCTTTATTTATGATCAGTTTGTACTACAGTGGAGACATTTCAATCTCCAACGGCTTTCCGTTGATGTTGTTGATATTATTATAAAGGAATCCTGCTATTATAGGAGTATGTTCTATCTCAATAGGGATTCCAGCATCCCGATACCTCTAATTCTATCCCAAATTACCCCTGAATCGATAAGATTTCTCCTATATTCTCTCTTATGGGATAAAGAAATCATATCGGAATCTAAATCTATACAACGGAAGACTTTTTCAATTTGGTAGTATTTCTAGGAATCTAGATGTTGCTCCATAAAATACTCATGGTTAGAATATCTTTGAACATGCTAACCAGTTAGAATATTATTCACCATTTCATCCCTCTAAGAGCATAAAAAAGAACCACTTGAGTAGCTTTCAGAGAAACCATCTATCTAAGACTCTGAAAGTTTTTTGATTTTGTTCAAAGAGTTCGATCATGAAGCTCTTTCACAAAGAATCTGTTCAAGAAGAATCCATTTTATTGGCATGCGCTGAAAAGGAGTAGCAAATTGAGATGCCTGATTCACTATAAAGTGTTCGTGTAGTAAAGTACAATGCTACCTTATTAATAAATATCTGTTCATAGGGTATATTGCTTTGTGAAATTATAGATTCACAACAATCATTCATAGTGATCCAATAAAGACAATGGGACCCTCAAACACTATTTATAGGCGATATATAGCCGAGCTTCACTAAAATAGTCTCCAACTAGAGCATTATGGTGACCTTCGCCTGCCATAGATTCATAGTGCTTCATGCCCACATCCCTCACTATTCTGCTTCATGACCTGATGAGTTTTCTTTTTTTAGAAAAGGACCCTCAGAATCCAACCATATATTCTCCTTGGCATCCATTTTGAGGGTGGAATCTATAGGTAATGAGAATTTTCTACTGAAGATATGGACAATGTCATAGTAGTTGGAAGCTAATACAGACTCAAATGACCTCAAATTCATGAAGGATTCTATTTTGAAAATATTTTTCACAGTGATTCCCCACTTCTATGAGTTTAGAGAGCACTATGGCCGAATTTCCATAATGGTGACTCTGTGTGTCTGATGGGACCTAAGACTGAACATCCATGATGGTTTATTCATGATTCCAATGTGTACCATGACCGAAGGTCGTAGATAGTCCCTCCTTTTGTTATATGGAGTCGTGTTGCTTCATGGAATCCTATTTTCTATTTGTTGAGATCCCCATGAACATCATGAAACACCATTTCTTATAAATATCTAGCTAACTTTCCCTCATAGAATTTGTTACCTTGACTATTCAACTTTTGATCTCTCATTTTGTGAAGCTCCAAACCACTTTGAACTCTAGAGACAAAATGGATCGCTCAAGGTACATGAATGTTTCAATCTTTTCTTTCCATTATTATTCATAAACCCTATTTATAGTAGAGGTTTCTTGATATTCCTGAAGGAGGGACCCCTATAGGTTTCTCGAGGATCCGTGTATCATTAAGCCTTCATAGAGAACTATCCTAATAAAGAGCCCTATGCTAAGGCAAATCCATGCGCTGCAAGAGTCTTTCCTTCATGAAGCACATTTTCTTCACCAAAAACATTTCCTTTACAGAAAAAACATTACTTCATAAATCCCCTTTTGGAGATCCCTCTTTCTTCATGAGTTCCATTCCTACATGGATCTCTAGGCTTGTGAAAAGGGTCTTCATTGTTCCACGTTCAGTGTCTCATGTCACATTTCTCTACATAATGATTCATTACATAGGTATGATAATATCTATTACTTCATCACATAGATATTCTAACATGGACCCAAAAATTGACCACACCTCCACCCCATTGTATCATGGAATTTCTAGTGACTTTCCTTACCCAAGTGTGTGTTAGTACTATTCATGTAAGTCCTAGGGTTGTAGAGCGATTCCTCTCCTTCCAAGGTTGTGTATGTTAAACTTACAATGACCAATGTCCTCAGAACAAGAAATTAAACAGTGGATTCTGCATATGTGGAATGTCTGAGAAGATTATAAAGAGGATGGACACCATATCCCTTTATAACTCTTTTTCCCTTTGGGATTTTTCACTGTGTGGGCATTGGGATGTCTCCACGTAAGCATTGACAGACATTGATAGGGTGATATTTGTATGACTAACATAAAATGAGATATTTCTCTCACATAATGATATCTTCCTCATACAAAAGGAAATCCTCAAAAGGCATCCATCATGGAGTAAGCCATAATATTCTCCCCCCTAGGCTGCTAACCATGTGTAAGCCCCAGCATTCCTTATAGACACATCTTTCATGACGCGACCATCCGGTCTACTACCTCATCTTGTTTCTCACACTGATCACGGATCACATGACCATAGTGGTCAGTAGTTATAGTTACACCATTCACCAAGGCAGTTGGCTATGAATTATCCCTACACTGCCTAGCTATGTGGTTTTTGATCCCTATATTCTATACAGGGTATATAGGATGCCTCCATGAGGATAAATCCCAAGAAATTTTAAACTCTAGTTCTCCCTCCTAGGGATGTACCCTCATGATGTGACATCTACCCTTTTTGGGGAACATCCCCCAGATCCACCTCCCTAAGGTATCTTGATCTATTCACCCTGGCTTATTTGATGTGTAAGTCCCACACCACATGCTTGGGACACCTTTTCCATCATAATACCCAACACCCCCATGAGAACTATGTGGAATTTTATTCTCATCCAACTTGGATATGTAGGAAGCCTCACTAAGGTTCAAGCCCAAAACTGTCATCTTCATGTCGGTTTCATCTCATCCACTTCATCACTTCCCCCATTTCCATATTGATTCTTACCCAGGTTTCCAAATCCTTGTCATATTATTTCATCCACATGAATCTAACCATTAATAATCTCCAAAAAATTCATATTCATCCTTCCAAGAGTGTCCCTCTTACGAAGGGTATTTATCCATGTGTTATCCCCAAATCTCCCCTTCAAACTATGTGAATATTTATACCTATCTTCTATATAGGGTACATAGGATGCCTCTCAGAGGTTCAATACTAGACAAAGGTAATCCATTGTGTCCCCATCATTGGGTTCAACCTTCTCTGATCCACACTTAGTGGTGACTCAATCAGCCTTAATGGTGTAAAATCTTTCACTTTTTGGGAATCACTATCCTAGGTCCACCCTCATTGGGCATTTTGATCCATCCAACTTGTAAACCTTTGTAGGTGCTTCTTCCTATGGACCCACCTACCTGATCTAATCCACCTTCATAAGTGTTCAGATCAGTCAAATATATCTTCGAAAGATGTTGATCTCATGTAATACCCCATTTTAAACATGGGTTTCCACAAAAAACCTTAGAAGACATTCCTTTAGCATAAGATACCCCATGATCAACATGGGATGGCTCAAGTTTATGAAACCTTTAGAATCCCTCTTATAAAAATGAATGTGGGTTCTATAATGGTCCACTGTCCAGACATGCTCAGTGATTCCCAACATGACTACTTCCCTGGCCTAAGGTTTCTACCCTGTCTTGACCCTTTGGAATGTCCTGAAAAAAATAAGCATAATTAATCTACATCCATGAAGAGATGGCATCGAGAATGAGGTTCACGAAAAACATCTTGATCTATGAGGGATACTCCAACTAGGTGATGAATTCTAAGGAGGAATCCATTAAAGGAGGAACTAACATCCCATCATCCTATTTCGATCAAGGATCAGATATCGCTTAAGAAGTTATAAATATTGCCCATCTTTAGAATGTGGGAATGTGAGGAAACTGTACCACTCGTCCCATCCCGAGTGAACAACAATTTAGGCACAACCTGGAGGAAATCATCAGAATCATTATTATTTATGTTTCGTCTATACTTCCTATATTTAAATGATTTTATGATACCTTGTTCATTATGTTTTTATCCATTGTGATTTCTAATGGTCCTTCTCTTTTATTATATCATGTTATACCTTTGTCTCCCACATTATACTTCTTCACCATGTTTATTCCCTTGGATATTTATCACAACCCTTCTATTATATGTTTTTCCCATACCAAAACGTGTTGTTTTTAGAGATAAAAGGGATTTATGAGCTCATTATAGAGGTTAAAATTACAAAGTTTAATTTTCATGTTGTTTTTTTATTTCCCTAGTCTTCCAAGGACACTAGTCATTTTCATCCTTGTTTGGACATTAATTAGTATTTATGTTAAAAAATGAGGTAACAATATGTTTAAAATTCTTGGCTCACTATACATAGTGGGAAAAACTATAACAATCCTAGTGTAACTACTAGAACCCATAATTTTGCGTCAATCACCTTATTGTCAAAGAGTTGATAAGTGTGAAGCCTATAAAACTAAAAAAATCATGAAGGACCTTATAATGAGCTATAATGTGGAATTAATGATAAATAAGACATATAAATTGGTTTTGTTTTATTGGGACACCAATATATGGCCCTTATTTTACCCATTTCACAAATATTTCTTTATTCTATGTATATTGGTTCTGCCCTTATCCAACAATCAGGATACCAAACTAGCTAGCCAGCTATCTTAACTAGGGAATATGTGGGAGTCTCCTTAACCTTTCCTGGGAGGTAACACATCCATCCATCCACTGAAAAAGAGAATTAATAGGCATATCACTTTATTTGGGTGTATATCATGCATGTAGGTGATGTCTATGAGGTCAGTGAAAAGGTGTGGTGTGACCGGTGAGGGCGTGTGTATAATGTTCCAAGTGTCGACCCCATATAAAGCTTGGATGATCAATGACACCGGTATTCTGGTTATGTTCACACTAAAATAATGTGAAATCAATATAACATGGGTAACTGGGTTTGAAACTATTCACCCACTATTAAAACATGCATATATAAAGTATGTAATCTAATTTGATTAATCTGGACCATCAAATCACCATGTATAATCGTCTCTATCCTCTACTCATCTATCACACACACTAATTCCAATATTTTTTGAAAAATATTCCAAACTTCTACTCCATCACATTATGTCCTCCATGATGGTAATATCTAGAGATCTATCCCATGTAATATGGATAATAGTATACTTCATTCATTTGAATTCATCTTGCATGAAAGAAATTTTTCTAAGAGAAGCACCCATCACATGGTCAACTACGGTGGATTAAGGTTTTAGAGATCACATAAACATTCACTATCACGTGAAGTCATCCCATGAATATGATCATGAGAATCCATTTCATGAACCACTTCAATTATTCATTAAGTTTCCTAGTAAGTTTTTATTACCAATACTTTCTGTGAATGGACATCCACAAAGAAATTAGAAGATAACAATTGTGTGAATATTTCCTAACATCAAATGGTTCTCAAGGAAAAGAGTTCATCTCCGCTCATGATAAAGTCCAATCATTTATATATTATATTCATGTGAATATTTTATAAATTTTCCTATGTATATCCTTTTAATTATTGTTCTGTCATGATATTCAAGAATATGAATCCCTAAAATTGTATCCAACACATCTCAAGAAGGCATCACTTGAAAATATAGTGATCAGTAGAATCCCCAAGAAGATATCACGTGAAGATTCAAAATATTTCAAGCATGTGAACACACTAATCCATTATGAGATCATTTTTACATCATGTGATGTTGATTATGTGAATCTCTCCACCACCTCAATATAGTTCGTGTATAATATTCACCTTAAAAAGAGGTAGAAATATAGGCCACCTTTTCCTATAAAAACTACTCCCATCGTTGAAAAAATTATAGAGGGATAGGGATAAAAAACCACACATAGGGGTGTAAAGATGATAGAGGACTTTTCATAGTGTAGAACCTTGAAATTGTAAGATTCTTCCACCATGTATGCCTAGGGAATGACATGAGAGATTATGTGGTATGTTTATTCTCTTTGTTTGATCACCCAATTATTTATGAAAATGATGTATGGAATGTCGGCCACAACATGTGAAGGGGTTTTTGTGTATCAAATTGATCATAGGATACATAAATAGGATAGGACCTAATGAAAATTGGGGAATTTATGAAATGAATACTGTAAATGATGCATGTTTTATGAAAAAATATATGCACTAATTTTCATCTAGATGGGTCATATGATTTGTGTGATATGTTCATTGATCAACCGATAACCCATGGACATGTTAGTCAGGTTCATGCCAATTATTCTATAATTATCATCCAGATCATGTGACAACCTCGAGGTATGTGAGATGGTTCAGAAAAAAGTACATAGATGTGTTATCTAGATCGCTCGACGACCTATAGACATTTCAGTAGGTTCACACATCATTCCCTATACATGTTAGCTAGATCTCATGAATCACATTCAAAAAGACATCTTGATCACATGAATACCCTTGTACATGTTAGGAAGACACTATAGTCATTTCATGATGAAACTCCATACATATAAGTCATATACTATATTCATGTTATTTAGAGACCCATGACATTTCATACAGACACCTCAAACATGTAAACCATGGCCAACATGAGTACATATACATAAACCATCAAAACATGGGAATCCTCAACATGAGTAATTGGTTAAAATCCCCCATTAATAGGTGAAATGTCCATAATTTAGTCTGTTCATGCACTCCTACAACCTTATTAGATCCTCATGCCACCCAACAATATCAATTAATCACTCAATGGTCCCCACTCTTTCTCTCTCATATGATCAGGGTCCGTTATCTATCATGGGGTCCATCCTGTTTTAAGTATCTATATTTCCTAAACCTCCAGAATAACAATAATCACTCTGATTCTAATCAACTATCCCAAACCATTAGCTGGTTAGGGACCCAAATAAATATGCAGACTATGATTCATGTTAAATGCAGGATATATAGGATTCCATCCTGATGATTGAGCTCCATACCAATGTTATTTCAGTGTGTTGTTCATGTATTCATATGTAGTGTATTCAATTAGTTTATATCTATTTTTCTCACACCTACCATGACTCATGTGATCTTAGTTATGAGAAATAATCAAATCACTATCCTCATTAAATTGTCTAACCAAGAAAACCTCAGTGTGTATGCCCTTGTTCAATGACATGTTATAACTACCTCCATACCTGGGCATCAACCTTGGTATAAATCTCAATGGAATTACCATATTTGGAAAATATTAGGAAATAACCATCATGAGAGTTAACTATACATCCCTAACCATCAATGTGTTGAGGAAAAAATTAACTATATGGATTTTGATTCCTATTCTTATGAATAACCCTGAAACATTGATCGCCTTCTCAGATAACATTAAACTCTAGATTTCATGATAATATGGATTTAAAGTACACATAGTCTCTAATTGATAAGAATAAATAGGAAACATATGGATAACCCTTGATACATATATATGGTTTCATTAATAGAACAACCTTATGAATTTACAAGGATTCAACACTTGATTGTTTTGTTAGGTTTTGAAGACTTGCGTCGGGATATGGGAATAATACAAGAATATATCTAAAATAAATAAGAGTATTTTTGTAGGAAATAATTCCCCCCAAAGAGTGTGATGATCCCAACATCCCATACTCTATACCAATGTGATTTATTAAGCTTTATTGGGTTTCGAACGAAAAATAATAATCCACCTTTGGAAAGTAGACTCATAATTTATTTTTGATGTGGGAGCCATTGTGAGTTACCATGATAGAGAAAAATGGTGAAACCAATATGAATGATTGCACAACTACACAACCCCCCCCCCCCCCCACACACACACACACAATCAATATTAAAACCCAAATTTTCATTAGGAATAAAAAAAATAGATCTATGTGAATCTGGAAATAATATTAGAAATTAGGGTTCCACACCTCAACCTATATCACTATGACACTCTAGTAATGAAAAAAGGTGAAAAAAGTGAAATATTTGAATATTAAAACATAATTAGGGTTCCTATAAGGTAGTCTACTTCACCGTTTGGTTTCCATAAATGTGAAATGGATTAATTGAAAAAATTAATGAACAATTATGTCACTCATTAAAATTTAATTGAGCATGATTCATAGTTGAGAAAATTCATTAATATTATATCATGTACCATGTTTTATTTGTGGCTAAAAATAATAATCCTACAAGTTCCACCTTGACATTAGATCATTTATTCATAAAGAGAATGTTTTGTAACCTCATCTGTGACAGTTACCTATATAGTTCGCAAAATGATGTCACCCAAAAGATGCATTCATCTTATGGTGGTGACCACATTAGTTGAAAATAACACAGATGTTGTACAATCATGTCCCTAAAGTTTTCATATATATATGTCTCCATACATTGAATCCAATAATATCATATCATTATAGGAAATCCATAATGAATATGGTGATTCCTATCATGATAACCAACAGTTTTGTAATATTATTCTCTGATTTAAATAATCAGCACATTACATTCCATATCAAGGTGGATCAAGGATTTGGTTATGGATCCATCTTTAATCAAGATCTTCATATAAGGTCCTTAGTATGCCCCCATCACCTTCACCATCATGCTTATTGACCTCAATATCCTACTGATAGAATTACTAGAATGATATTTATCCTAGATACTCATTCCCAGGAATCATGGAAATCTCATCGATCAAAATAAGATACAGATCAAAGGGAGTGGTTTTATATTCTTACTTCCACTAAAAAATATCGTCAACATATCCTGGTGGTGGCCAATGAGTAGGATCATATCCCTACTTACCAATTCCATATATACATGTATAACCCAACATCATGCATGGGGGAGGTTTGTTTCTCCACCCACCATACGTAAATCAAATCTGTATATTCGGATGGCACAATGGGGGTAATAGTGGCCTGATATACCCTATCCTATCAATTACATATTCCAGTATATCTTTGATTATGGTAATTTAGTGGATTATATCATTGTACATGCTCGGAAAAAGCATAACTATATCAGAGAAATAGAATAAGAACTCTATAGAAATATTATGGAACTAATACAGATACATGGACATGATAATGTTCCTATCCTAATATCCAACCCATCATATCACAATGACCAACATGAATATGGGGATACTTTGATGGAATATCATATTCTTTCTCCCATCAAGAAGGATTATCAATATATTTATATAAAGTAAGAGGCATAGGATCGATCTCATATATTTGTTTTGATATGGGATCAACATACTATATTGATAAATGTCTCAGAACAGGGGAAAATTACAACTAATGAAATCCAATGAAATATTATAAAGGCATAATACTAGTATCATATCCCACTCCAATAAAGGTTCATAGGTTTGATTTTGTTATCTCCTCAGGGAAAAAAATATATCCATGCCAATGATTATACTTGACATATGCTAGTAGAATAGAGAACTAAGGATCATATCCACAATCCCTCAAATTAAAGACTGAATAAGCATCCAACAAATTCTATACATAATGAGGCTAATTATAACTCCCTAATTTTAGTGGTCCATAATTATATTTAGATAGGGAAGTCATACCTCAACTGGGCTCAAACCCTCACTTCATCCATGGTTGTCTAGCATATTTTGTCATCCACCCACATACCAACTCATATCCCAGCCAATGGTATAGAATCTCAATTACATATTGTAGTTCATTCACAAATATGGGATCATATTCTCGTAGTAATAGATAGAAACCAATATATTCTAGTGACCATCATTTAGAAGGATCATATCCTTTTTTGACCCCAAAAGGTGGGTCATCATATTTTTGCCACAACATAGCATGCATATCATCTTATTGATCTACTTAGTTATAGATTTTTCAAGGACATAAAATTCATATATGAAACACCTAAAAATTACTTCACCTATTCTTCCAAATCCAAAGTTGATAGATGCCTCAATTTTTCTCTTCACGGTAGTATTGAAATAGATCATAGGAACCCTACTCTTAACATCTTCCATGGAAAAACTGCCCACAGTAATATCCAACATGGACAATAAAATTATCCCCATTCTTATACACCATTATATATATTGGTTCTAAAAACACCAGGGTTGACCATATATAGTGCTATGTATGCTATTATCACAACCTCTCCATGGTCAACATGGGACCCTGAGAAACTACCATTATGGTCTAACCAGGTTTAAAATATGGATTTAATGAAACAAAAGATGAAATGGATATAAGTAAAGGGCTGTATAAAAAACCTTTCAATCATGTTATATCACATCCTTACTTCTGACTATGATATCCTAAATGAGAAAGAGGATTAATTTTCTTATATCAGAATATGTGGGTGACCGATCATCTTTTGAATGTTGGACTGTTCTTTTATCAAGGATATGAGGGTAACAAAAAAATCATAACAACAACCTATTTTTAGTGAGACATGGTCATTTTCATCATGGAATAAGACCCCATATCAGAAGATCGTGAAAAATTCCAATGGAATGTTTTCCTTCACATCATGAAAACACTTAAGGACTTGATTGTAAAATCCATGTTAGATACCCATATGTGAAGATGGGAAAGTATAAATAATTTCAAAATACCTTATTCCTATCTAAACATAGATCCCTAGATAAAAAATTTTATAATGGAATTTCTATAGGAGATATCAGGGGAGCTGGTGACATTTGGGATAGTTGGTCAATACAATGAAGTTGCACTGCTTTAATGGAAAAAATAATTCATGAACAAAGATAGGGTTGTGAGAAGAATCTTATGATGGGCCTCCCAAAAAATGGGTAACATAATATTTTTTCACTTTTTCTAGGAACCACCTACACATCAACATTGTTAGCCTATGCACACCAATTTCTCTAACCCTGAATTCACACTTTATAATGTTTGACAATATTCATCACATTCATCGATGGTGACTGCAACTTTATTGATATCGGATGCTGTTATGTTGGTTAATCCTTCAATGGATTATTACATGGTGATCATTTCATAGTTTGGGTTTCCCTTAGTGATTTAATTAATTTTCATGGAACTCATTCCCAATTCCATATAATTGTGGACATTGGTTAATTATTTTTATTCTTATTGGTACGAAAAACCATTGGTTAGTATAGTAGTCATGTTGGGAACCAATAAGACTGTCTAGATTTTGGGTGCATTGGTCCCCTATGAATCTTCCTCTTAATAGAAAATATTATATGAGGCATCTTAGGCACAGAACCTAAGGCATATTATTTCAATGAAGAGGTAATTAATGTCATGGGTTTAAGATTTCAAGTCTTTTCACCATATTAATCCCATGTTTTTCATGGGGTACATACTTTTAAAGTCTTCCAATGCTTTTAGCTCAAGAATTTCATTTTTATTTCATGGTGTAAGTGTTATATCTCAAGGTGAGAGTTTAAAAACTTGTGGAGACGGTCACAGGGTTAATTTATTTTGGGGAAAGATTGGATGTAGTTTTCTCATATTGTGGGGATAGGTTAGAATATCTAGTCTATATAGATTGGGGTATTAGTTTGATATCTTATGGAGACAGAGTTGGTTGATCATGACACCCCACATAGGTGTATCAAGAATGTAAGTCATTAATAGATAACATGTCACACCTTAATGGTTTACTCATGATCTATTAACCTCTTATGGAAGATCGAGGATTTGCATCCCTATGAGGGAAGAACCCACTCTTGGATAGTTTACTAATGATCTAGCACCCTATTGAGGTGGATCAAGGTCGTACATCTCTAGAAGTGATGATTTCATACCTAGATAATTTACCAATGATATAACGATCTATTGAGGAGGATCAAGAAGGTTAATCCCTAGGAGGGTAGATGTCAAACGTGGATTGTTTAATAATGATCTAACTCACAATTGGGGAAGATCTAGAAGCTGTGTCCCTAGTAGGGAAGATGACACGCATGGATAGTTTAAAAATTATCTAATGCCATATTGTGGTGGACCAAGTATGTGAATCCCTATTGAGAAATATTTCACACATAGATATTTTACAAATGATTTAATTCCCTATTAAGGCACATCGAGGAGGTGTGTCCCGGGGAGGGAAGAAGTCACACTGTGATAGTTTGTTGATGATCTAATGTCCTATTGAGGTAGATTGTAGAGGTGAATCGCCATGAGGGAAGATGTCACCCCTAAATATTTTACCAAAAATTTGTTGTTTATGGACATAGATTATTTAATCACACCAAAAAATACCCCCCCCCCCCCCCCGTAGAATTTGAGATGACAGGGGACTAGTGGGTTAGGTTTTGAAGGAAATTCCAATTAGGGTCGGTCATTCCAAGGGTTATATTGAAAGGTTTTGGTTAGTAATGATAGATTATTGCATGATTTCACAAGACACCAATCCAAAACTATAGAAAGGTGGAAAATTCCCTACATGTGGTACATACAAATTGTGCATTGATAATAATTTTCTCATGTGTGTAAGTTTTTTGTTGAATGGAAAAACTAAAACTTTGACATTTTCTTTCATGAAACCTCCTTTAGAGAACTAGTTTTTATGCCAAACCTTAATTTGGCATGCACTCTGCTAAACATGCATTTCACATTGTCTTTTTTGTGAAGAATCATTCTTCTTACACACAATACTCTTGATATTTACAAATGTTCATGACATGGAGAATGAGAAGAACCATGATGTGATGGAAGCTATTACTGCCACCCCAAGAGCCAAAATAGAGGGAAACCCTAAGATTCTGCAATCTAGGAGGGTTTTTTTGATTGAAAAATACTCATGAGAATGATAAAAATATATATATAAAAAGAACAATATGCAGAGATAGTGCCTTCCATTTTATGATTCTTTGTCGGTGGATGAGGTGAACATCCCAATATTTGAGGTCAACACGTCAGGAACATGGTTCGCACAAGAGGATCAACTCAATCATTAAAACATAGCTATTTATTTCCATCCAGAAATGGGTCATAGGTACATGGCTATCTACATCCTGAATTAGAGGACCAATGTAGTTATAGGGGAGAAACTAGTGCCTAAATAATTACCCTCCCACTAAACTGTCATTTTACAAAGAAGTATATGGGGCAATAACTTGGGCTAGCATAATGACTAGGACCTATAGTATGAAGTAAATTTCACCAGTTAATAGTCCTAGGAGTACTCGGTACACTACTAATACTTAGATTATGGGATTTTTTTATGACAAATTGGATTTTATGATGTATTATAGAAATTGTGGTTCCATTTCTATAGCTAATAGGATCTTGTGACGGATCTCCTCAGCTGATAGTAACTAGATAAGAACACATTCCATCTTTATCATGGGGAAGAGAACATTGATTTTTGGGGTGTTCACTACATTGGTGGAATCCCATATGAATTTTCCAAATATGAAAAGTTTCTTCCATAATATAATATCTATAATGATAGGCAGTAGACTCCTATCCCAACATAAAACCTCCTGGAGGCATTGAAGAAGAAGCTAGGCCATGCTCCCTTTCTTTGCAGGGAAATTCCCTTCCAGATTTTCTTTAATATGTTTCTAAAGAAGGATCCGGATGTGGGGATTTTGGGACAGGAAAGGTAGTTTATGGATACACTATATAGGATCAAACCATGATCATAATGGTTTATCCTAGAGGAAAGGGAGTTCGAGGAGTGGGGTATAGTATCGCAGAATGCTGGGAGAATCTAGTTTGTTAAATCACATTTCTTACAACATTCCTTATTGTTTGGATACTTATAGTCAGGGACACCATATGGGAATGTGAATGAGGATGAAAGCGATGGAGGAAATGTAGACATCTGATAATAGGGTGAACCTGGGGTACATGTGCTATCTTGGTTCTATAGACTATTGGACCATGTGGTGAGGGTAAGCACACCAAGGAGAATACATGGCCCATTAAATTTCTTGAATGGATTTATAATAGTGTACCTCAAGGTTTTTGGGTTCCTAAACATGATTTTACCATTTAACCTTGTCTTACAGCCATCCCTTCCAAACATAGTTGGTGTTCATCAATTGGCTCTTGATGAGACTGGGGTTATTATTGGGATCAATAACTATGAAAACATCAACTTTCATCCATTATCAACCCCATTTTCCCAATGGTGGTCAAACTTCAAGGATTATGGGGATAAAATGGGTACTTGTAGAGCTTAAGGGGAGGATCACTGGTGGCCAGGAATGAAAACCATGTCTATTGTGAACTATTTATGCCATTATGATTCACATGGTACACTGGGTGCCTACATAAACTAGTAAATAGAGTATACATGAGTGTGAATGAGGAACTAAATCCATGTATCTATCCCTAGATATGGTTCTTTCTAGTGAGTGTGGTCTTATGAGAATAAATCATACTGCCACCAACCAATTTCAATGTTGTCATATCGATGGATTATGCTACAAACTAGGTGGCAGCATACCCAGTTGTGATTATTCTAAAATACATAATGTTGATCGAGCCGATGAGAATAATTATATAGAAGGGTGGTCAGTGGGATTCCCTCCAACGATATGTCATGGTAATAGGGGTATCATGGGAGGCAACTATGGTTGGGACATCACAAGTCATTGTATCCCCTAGCCTCGTGGAGGATAGGGATCCTGAAAATAATCCTAGGGTTAAGCAGGGGTTTCCCAAGATAAGGAAAATTGATCCAGGGAGACTCTTAGGAAGAATTTGAGATACTTTCTATAGCCAGCTATAGAGGCAATGTTTTTCTCTCTATAGATGTCTTAGAGGACACATGAAAACTCCATTACTATAGAGGAAATTTGGAAACAAATTGATTAGAGATGGAGTTGAGATGCTAGAGGTTAGGATTTATTGAATCATTGAAAAGGTGATCTTCCATGATTGGAATATTTATCTAATTGACATGGATGGAATTTTGTTTTAGTAAGGTTATTGTTTCCATATTTCCACTCTAGTATGGGTGGTGTTTGGTTCCAATTTAGTATGGGAGTAGAAACCACCTATTGATGACTTGTTTGAGGAGTAATTGACCAATGAGGAGTCCTAGTACTCTAAAGATGATTTTTCAAGGGAATCAACCACCAATTAGGGGATTCCCCTTGAGAGAAGAAAAATTACAACATCTAAGGATGAATTGGTCACACTATTTGAGGTAGGACTACTAAATCACCTACATACCTAAATATTTCTCCAAATATTATCAAGTATCTCTAACTGGCATTTCTTTTATATGGGAGAAACTCAGAAAATGGAAATGGTCTCTTACTGTAGGGGATGATGGTGCACCACTGGGTTCTAAGGTACAAGATCTAGGGCCTGTTATGGAGGTAAAAGTAGATGGTGGGCCAATTGAGTAGTTCATAGTGATGACTTTGGATCTTCATGTCCTCCCTATTCTATACTAGAGACCACACACTTGAATTATATTGGAAGCACCCATTTTAAGAGAAGCAGCACATCTGGGGAGGTTCATCATTAAAATTTCACTTTTTTAATGTAAGGTTTCATCTCAAGTCATTCATATCATTGGTTACTTTGATGGATATTTTTCATCAATGTGTTTGTTTTCTTCATCATGAAGGTCATGCTCGATCAATGCAAGTGGATTTGGTTCTGACCCTTGATATAGCATTCGACATTGAGGGTTATCATGTGGGTGAGTTCCCTATATAGATTCAGTTAATAAATGTGATAATTCTCTCCTCCCATAAGCCTTTTACTCCCGCATGGTCTCATGTAATCCTTTTGTAGATCAAATTTACTGATGTATTCCTATTTTACGAAGTTATTTAATGGATTCATTCCCAGAAAACATATGGGATAGGGAAACCCAATGGTCCTTCTATGATTAATGTAAAAAACATCTATGAGTTGGTTTTTCAATCCAATTTATCCTTGGTCTTAAGATAACAGTCTGTTGTGGTTGTGGGAGACATCATCGGTGTGGCGGAGCTTGAGGCCGGCGAAGTAAAAGCTATTGAAGGAGGGCCATATGAGGAAGACCAACCTAATGATATTTAACCCTTCCCATATAAACTTATTTTAGTGGGAGACCCTATTTCTTTCGTTCTTATAGATTTTCCCATGCACGAGCCTGCACCATTAGTGGAGCTGAAAGACTCTTGATCCAAGCCCATTGAGGAGAATCACATAGTCTAGCTTAGGGCATCGTTGATCATACAATGATTCATTATCCAAACATTGTAACCTTATTTATTAATATAGATGTTTTCCCCCACTATTGGTTTTATATCCTAGTAAATGGATAGGAGGACACTCGCACTACTCATGCTCTAGTCTATGACTTCCTTACTGAGCGGGTGAGTGAGGAAAGCCAACATCAAATAATTACATGGAATAAGTAGAATTATGATACCACTCAAAATCCTTGGGAGGATAACCAAGAGATCCAATGTTTGGAGTAATAGGGTAATGAGTGTTATACCTTCCTCAATTCTGAATTACATGTTATCATACAATTTAGGGCTCGGCTGGAAGAGGATAAGAAGGAATTGAAGTAGGCAATGACCTAGATAGACAACCTCTGAGATGAGTGAGACCGAGTGAAGATCAGGTTTGATGAGCTTAATATGAAGGTTAATAAAGAGTAAGTATATCTCCTAAGGAAATAATAGTTCCTTTCATCAATACACTCGAGGTGGGAAGTTTTTGAGCGCTCGATTGTTAGGGTGGATGCATAAGGT
The DNA here is from genome assembly GCA_963277665.1 of Viscum album. NCBI lineage: Eukaryota > Viridiplantae > Streptophyta > Magnoliopsida > Santalales > Viscaceae > Viscum > Viscum album. The sequence goes on along the minus strand of OY728150.1, from coordinate 292,664,442 downwards.
CATTTCATTCAATGGAGAGGCTCCAATATGTGGATAGTCCTCCAAAGCATTGTTTAGTTTATTTTCAACTCCTATATGCTTGAATGTGACTCTATCAACACATTTTATTATTAAACCTCAATAATATTTTTGATAAAACCAAAAATAAATCCCTAAGATCATGTGAGTCATTCTATATGTGGAAAAAATAGATGAACATGTGGTTTCTCATTTATATGAGAGTTTTGGATAATCATTGAGCACTTAGTTGTCTACTATTGCTGATTGACCATTGATATTTTTTTGGGATGATAGAGGATATGAGTGAAAAGTGGTTCTTTATATAGACAACTTGATTTTCCAATGTGTTTTACTACAAGAACAAGATAATGTTGTGTTTGTTGAAATCTACCTAAAAAATGGGAATGAAAAGTGTGAATCATGGTTCCTGAAAATTTGCAACACAAGGTGGGTGGAATAATGATAAAGGTTAACCACTAACTATGTTTGAAATAAAAAATCTATATCACTTCACTGGGAATGGGTAAAAAAATTGAGGTCCAACCACTAACCATGTTTGAAATAGAAAACATATCACATAATTTCATACAAAGTCCTTCAAGATGTTAGACCTAGATGGTGAGTGATCCAATTTGGCTAGGAACTATGTAATTATATGGTTGGTCTCTTCAGATGTGGAGGAGTGTGAGGATCCCAGTAAAGGGGCATGTAAATAATAGATATGAATTAATGAAATTCCTGAATATATTAAAACACTCTGGGAACTATTCCACCATTACTTAGGGAACATTGGTTTGGGAGTATCGGTCTGAATGAAGTCCAATCTCATCTTCCAGGGGAGCGTTATTTCTGATGCTGATAAATGGATTAAGAACATGAATAATGTGGTAGGTGACTAGCAAAGAGGAGATGGATTCTTGGGAAAGGGACTAAAATGACTTGAATTTTTATGTAGTGGAACGAGTATGATGTACTTGTAGCATTACACCATATAATGAGGACATTAGAAATGTAAATTTTCATAATATGAGGATGAAGATTCATTGTATAGTTTAACATCATGTGATCATGAAGTTTCTCTTAGTTTAATGTCATGTGACCTTGATTTATCCCACAATTTAATGTCATGTGATTGGGATGTATAATGTGTGGGGTTTATTCACTAGGAAATGCAACATTTCTTCCATGTGTTAGGTCAAAAGGGAATCCCATGTCCATTAAATAAGGTAGAATTAAATTTTAACATCCCATGAATGGTTGTTTATGCATAAATTTTAAGGTCATGGTGCTTGGATTGTGGCTTTTATCTTAAGGTACTAAAACATGGACCTGATGAAAAAAGTTTAGGGTCATAATTCTTGGACTATAGAGAACCTCCAATGGACATGAATAGTGATTTCAGTTGACAAAACCAACATGAATGGAAAAACAATGAGGCCCAACACCATACAACGCATCCTTGAGGAGACCTGTATATAATTTATTGTTCAGATGATTGGAATTGAGATATTCTACTAGTTTATGGTCTTATATTTCAGACTATAAGGTACCACAATGTGTTTTACATGGAATGCAGGAGTGTTAACCCAACATGAATGATAATCCGGGAATGCCTATGTGTTGTGTAAAATGTAAGGGGCATGATGTAAAGAATTAAAGGTCTAACGACTTGGGAAAGATTTTATTTTAAGGTCATGAATCTTGTACCATGAAACTAGGGATGAAAAAGGACTCCTGGTGAGCCAAAAATTGGCTACACCCAAGAAAACATATCCATGCATCACTACATAGCCCATGATGTTGGGAATCCAACTCCATGTAATTATGAAGCATGGCGTGTAAGAAGACTGATGATTCTAGGGGAATACCTTCTTAAATGAGTGTATTGAATCTTCTTAGGCTTGAATATGAGTAATATCAAATGTATTAGAGTAAGGTTATAGTTTTACATCATTTTTTTAGGACATAAAAGTTTTTTTATGCCATCTTTACCACATGGGTAATCTTGGTTTGATACAAATAAAATCATTCATTATTCATACACATCCAAATTTGTCTAGGGTATGACTATAGTTTAACATCATATGATGAGGACTTCAAATTCTATTCATCCTATATTTACAATACTGGTAATCTTAGTTTGATAGGTGGTAAACTATTCGTTATTCAGAGGATCCCAAAAAAAATTAGGTTAAGACCATCATTTAACATCATACAACGAGGATGTTCCGTCCTCACATTAGGTGAGGAGGGAATCATGAACCACTGATAGTCCAGTGTAACCAAATGGTTATTATCCTCATAAAAAGACTTGTGGGAAGTTTTTTGGAGTTATTACATCATATATAACTATTATATTTGTGATTAATATACATGTTTTCCTAGATATGAATTATCTTGGCATCAATACATATCTCATAAGTATGGGAATCTAGCAACACTTAGTTATGGAATTGAATTCATACAATTTCAGTTAATATAGTCTAGACCATGGTAAGAGTTTAATTGAAGGATGTTAGTGTGGTGAAATAGTTAAGACCCAACTTTAATGAGATGAGGAGGCCATGCATCTTGTGAAATGATCTCGAAGCTGGTTTCAAAAATTGTAGGGTCATACAATCTTGATTATAGAAAATAGTTTTATCTTATGTTGATTGGACTATAGGGAATCTATTTAATTTCATTACATGTGGAATGTAAAAGGAGTTTGCTACAAGAGTGCTTATATTGAGTGAATGAGGTAAAATCCCAAAATGAATGAGACAAAGGAAGATTTCATACTAAATAAATATTGGAATACCAAGAGCACATATTTTAGGGATTTATTGCTTGGACCACAGAAAGAGGTCCAAAGGGGTTTTGAATTTTTGGATGGGCTCAGAGATGAGATGTTTGGTCATTTTTACATACCCCATGAGGATTTTAGTCAAGCCACATGTAGTTCTGAAACACTAGGAGGTTAGTACCAACATTTTTCGGTGAAATCCTCTATAATGATAGAGATTGAGGCATCCCATAGTTATCATGTGGGACACCATATTTGGGGCATGGGGTAATGTTTTTCAAGCATCCCATACATAGTGTTGAGGCATCCCAACATGGATCATGATAAAATAAATATCTTATGAAGAGGAATCCAGATTTTTTATGAGGTAGAATAGTTGTTTAACGTCATGTGTTGAAGACTCCAGGGATTGTAGTTCAATGTTATAAAAATTGAAATATATGGGAAGAAAATTGTTTAAGTTCATAATTCATGGGATTGATGTACATTTTTATGGTTGTAATGGATGGACCATACGATGGATACTAGTTTATGGTCAAAAATTTTAGACCATGATTGGGAGTTCCGAACATATATGTGTAGTGAAGTGAAATGGAAAAACCGACATGAATGATGTACAAAGAGGCCCAAACCAAAACAAACACTCCTGGTGAGGATTGAATATAATTTACCACGGATTATTTGATTTATAATCATAGTTTAAGGTCATTGATTTTATCCCTTGTATGGTCTCAGTTTATGTTCTCAGAGTTTGGGCCACAAAGGGATCCTCAAAAGCATATGTTCTATACAATGGAGAGAAAACCCAAATGTGAATGGAGGACCAAGGATACATGATTCCACACAAAAAATCCCAAATAAAACTCAAATATAGTTTACTTTAATGATTCATAGACTAGGTCCACCAATTTATGGTCATAGGGTTTAGACCAAAGTCTCTTGGTATAAGGTCATAGAGTTTGGACCATAAAGAAAGGGCTTCTCATAAGGAGATATGTAGTAAAATGGAATGGAAAACCTGATGTGAATGAGAACCAAGGAGGAGAAAATACAAACCACATATTCCTAAGAATAGTTTCACATATATTATATTCATGATTCTTAGACCTGAACTTCGAGTTTATGTTCATTCTTTTCTGAACAAGGAATAGAATTGCAAAAGGGATATGTATAGTGTGGTAAGAAAAAACCAATGTGAATGAAGAAAAACGAGACCCAATGCCACACCACACACACCTGAGGAGAGATTAATACAATTTAAAGTCAGTATTATAAGACTTGGACTGAATTTTAATGTCATATACTTTGAACTCGGAATATAGATTAATGACATGTGTTTGGGACTTTGCAAGCTCCTCATGTGAAGTAATTCTTGAAAAAAATTGTGTTAGTAAGAGGAGTAATACACTCTATATAAATGGGGATAAAATATTATTCCCTATTTTAAAATACCATATGAATGATATAATGATCTTACCACATGGGCGCTAACATTTGAATATTCTTATCAGGTATAATCAACATTCTGAGAGACATCACTATGTCACCTTGAATGAAGGAACAAAGTCTTACCTTTTGGTTTAATTCAATTTCTATCTTTTTTGGTTCCGTTGAAAAAATATCAATGAATAGAATCTATTTTATTCAATGGATTCTAACTTATCTAGAAATAATTCTACTATTTTTTCTATTGTCTACTGGTCATAGACAACTATTTAGAGTGATGGAAGCTAAATATCGATGGGCATGACTACCTCTGTTCCATATACGAGGGAGTATGAAGTCACATAGGGGAATTCTTTGTCATCATGCATATAGACCATAGGGTGTAGGGGAGATTTTCCAACTAAATTTTCTTATTATGTCCCACCATCTTATGTTGATTGTTGGAGAGGGTCTTCTTGAATTCCTTGATCTGTCCATTTTGTTGTGAATGGTACTGAGAAGTATGGTTTGACTGCTTATTGTATTTTTTGTATATCCTTTTCAACTCAACATTCTAAAAGATGTTTTTGTTGTTTGTGGGAATGATATTAGGGAATTTGAATTGGACGATGATGTGGGGGATCATGAATTTAGTCTTGATTGAGAATTAACTACCTCATGGAGAATCACTTCTTTCCCTTAAAAGAAAAAATATTTCATGATCATAATGAACCTTTACTAGATAGTTTTTTTAGAAGATATGGTTCCATAACATTGAGCCCCTATTCTTCATAGGGACAAGCATATTTATTACTATGGATGAGCTCTAATGGTCGATGCACAAAGATGGCATGGATATAACATATGTGACACATATTGGAATGCTCGATGTATTTGTGGAGCATGATGGGCTGGAAGTATCCAATACATAAAATCTGGAGTGATATCTTCAATATAACCTAATTATCACCATAAGAACCAGCATGAAAATTCTACATAACTATGGGAATATAAACTCCATGGATGAAACATAGGAGAATTCAATCAAACCAAAATCTATAGAGAGTCTGCTCTCAAGTTTGGGTCTTCTCTAGAGGGTGAAATACATTGCACAACAAAAAATTATCCCATTATTGGCTAGATATATGGGTATAATTCCTTTCTAGTGGCACTGAATTAAAGGAGTTGTCAAATTGGAGGTTTCTTCCACTATAGAGGATCCTGAGTGTCCTAATGTTAAAGCACCACAATCCAACTAGTTTAAATTTTCTATGTCATCGTCATATGGAATGATGGGAGAGATGAATCTATGATGTTCCAAATTAATTAGAATGTCACCTTATTCTAGCTCTATAAGATATGTGGCTAAACCAGCCTGGGCATCAGCTTGATCATTCAATGGACGAGGAATAAGATTCACTTATTGCTGAGAATATAATTGAGCCCTTATCTAGAGAGTTTGCTCCAATATAGGTATGAGCTCTAGTGTTTTGATAATGTAGTCAAAATTAATTTGTTTCATGTTTAATTAGAAGTTTCCTCTCACATGATAGTGAGGGAAATCAATCTCAAGTGCTATCTCGAGACCAGTGATATTCTATAATACTCTTACTCGTTATTGGTGTAGCCTTCAAACAGTAGAAATGAATGAGGAATAACAACCAATGTTTAGGTGATGAAGATGATACTTAGGCCTAATCTATTGTGCTTGGGATTATTGAGCTTCCTACTGGTAGGGATCTGGGAGGAACCATTGAAGTTCCTCTTCCAAAATGGTGTAGCCTAATCCTCTAAGAGGATGGCCTCATCAAGGATGTATAAATCCAGTGGTTGTTCATCAGGGGATGGATGGGAATCCATAAAGTCTATCAATGTCTAACCTTTGATAGATTTATAGAGAATAAACCTCATGTCAGACTACTGAATTATTACCTCCCAGTATTACAATCAACCCATTAACATGGGGTGATTTAGGATATAATTCATGAGGTATTTATGGCACACCGTCTATTTCTCAGGATGTTTTGGATAACACTTCAACTTATTAAATAATAAAATAAGTACAAGGTGGCTCTTCTCAATTAAGGATTGGTGTGCCTTGATGTTGAGGATCATGCAACATAACTTATATAAACTATCTTCCCTACCCCCATTATTAATCTGGGAAACAATAATATCCAAGGACCATTCCAGGGTAGTCATTTAGAGTCCTAGAGGCTTTCCTAAGATGGGCATCATTAGAACCAGATTTTGTAGCATATAATTCCTGATTTCCTTAAGGCTGGTCTAGAACACCATATCCCACTTGTAGATGGTTCCTTTCTTCATTATCCTTGATAAGGAATTAAATTTTTCGGTCAGATTCATGATGAATCATCATTTTTAGGCTATGTGGACTTGAAGTCCTTAGAGCTCTTAGAGGTTACTCGAGGGAGGAATTTGGATAATTTCTTTTATCTTTTCCTGGTTGATCACAATTCCCCCTATCTTATGATAAAGGTGAGAAACATCCCATAGGTAATCCTGAATGAACACATAAAGTGTTTCATATACAAATTATTGTATCAAAGGAAGATGAATACTTTTTAATGGCCTTTGAGATAGTCCTAACACTTGTGGTATTTGACCACCAATTACATTATGTAGCATTCCACTAATATCTCTATGATTTTTTCGAATATGTGCAGCATGTCACATTAATAAGTGGAACCTCAACACTTTAACCGGAAGAGAATTACCTGATAGAAAATGGTCCCTTTTTGTTCCCTAAAAAGGTAGATTCCTTATCTTCCTGATCCATCCATATATTATTGTACCCATAATACCCATCCATAAAGGAGATTTCCTAGAATATGGTTGTATAATAGATCAAAAATTATGTCACTAGAAGGGGAAAATCAGCCATTAGAAAATGGAAGATGAGTTCCATAAAGTCGATACAGACACAAATTTTCCTATTATTCTTATTAACCGGTCAATATTGGTTGGCCTCTAGTGATACTAGACTTCCTTAATAATGTTGGATTTGATAAGATTATCAACCTCATACTTACACATGTAACTATTTTAGGGATGATTCTTCTTATATGGATGAATGAACCAATGATGACTCCATGGGAGACCAAGATGGTGGATGGTGACTTGAGGATTTGTACTATCATATTTTTGTAGTTCTAGTACAATACACCTTGATGTTTCTTTAGGAATGCCACTTACTATTGTTTCTCCTCTAGGGGAATGGATGCATTGATCAGTGTCATCCTTGGGTCTTCCTCATTAAAATGGTTAAACTATATCATCTCGTCAATGGTGGTGGAAACAAACATTTCAAATCCATGAGAAACATCTTTAAAATACACTACATTGTGTGATGGGGGATAATCAGTGGGAGTAGGTTCATATATGCGAACTCACTCAAGGATATAATTACTACCTATATGGTAAGATAAGGAATATCCATTGAGGGGTTCCTTTTGTAATGAAACCATGTCCATGGTGACTGTCAAACATATTCTATTTTCCCTTAAACCATGATCATGGGGTCCATACATAATGTAAAATAAATGGTGGAAAGTTAAACATTATCAATTCAATACTTCTATATGGAACATGTGAGAATTATTTGAAACAATGGCTATAGGGTGAACATCTTAGTACCTAACAGGGGTGGGGGATTCTGGCATCACCTGTTCATGTCATGTGTAAGAGTCTAAAGTAATCTTTAGATGTTCCTCCTTTTTATGTATGAGAAAACCCTTCTTCTCAATAATGAAAAAGAAGATCCATAAGTCTTAAATTATTTTCCCCAAAAAATTATTTGGAATATGTAACACCCCAAGCTTCCACGGTATGTTTCCTTTCGAATAATGCAATGGTGTGCATTGTACGCAACTTCGAGATTCTAACACACCACAACCAATCAAACTAGCCGTTATGAATAGTAATACCTAGTTTTTGAAATTTTATAAATTCTATATCTCAAAATGGACGTCATTTTTGGATTCGGAATATCGAATTTATCCTAGGGGGAAATTTGGGTACTTTTCGGATAACTTTAATATTTTTATGAATAGTGAAAATTACTAAATTTTAATTAAAAACAACTTTTTTGATCGAAATAATTTATATTGATAAATTATTAATTTGAGTGGTTTTAAAGTATATGTAGAATATATTTTTACCATTTAATATAATTTTTTTCATTGGACATAATTTTACAATTAAACCGGACATAAACAAGTGTCAATCTTTTGATAGTTATTATCTCTTAAAAACACGCTTTTTGTTTTAACAACGGGAATTAATTTTAAATTAATTTCTTCCACTTCTGTGTTTTGGATTTGGAAAAATGGATTCCATATTTTGAATCAGGATGTTAAAATTTTGTAAATAGGTAACTTTTATTTTTAGACATTTTGAATAATTACTTCGGTAAATATTTTATTTACCATGGTTAAGGGTAAATCCGATAAATAAGAGTTAAAAAAATAATATTATAATAATACATAATTACCCTAAAATGTGTCCTAGCCTCATTTTATGATACATGTTAGATCATAGGCATCTTTGGGCCGATTTTGGGACCCCATGGAGCCACTTGTAGGTGATAGGGACACTTAATTTTAATTAAGTTAAAATAAGTACAAAAATGACATAAGCATATATCCTTTAGAAAAACAATTTTTACATAGGGTTATATATGTTGGATTTTCGACTATAAATATTCTTTAGAAAGATAAAACGATTTCCTACATAATGATATTTTATTTATAATTTTTAGATATTACATAATTTAATTTAGTTATGACACAATTTTGATGCTGTAACTACCATAATAGTGAAAAATTAAAATAATTGATATTATAAATACCCAAATAAATATAATGTGAAACTTTTTATGAATTAAACTACTTTTATAGGTTAATATGACATGTTAGGATTAATTTATTTATCTTTTTTTGAAGTAATAATTCTGTTATGAATTTTACAAAAATAAATTTTTGAATAGTGTCAAAATTGACATAAAAGAGTTTTTAAAACAAATATTATATTATTAATTGATATTAAATTCCTAAAAATCTAAGGTTCGGCCAAGAGACTTATATCATGATATGTGTATTATTAATGGACCAATTTAGGATCGTTTGGATGTATATAGTAAGTTTATTAACTATATAATATAAAAATAAAAAGTGACATGGTAATTGTCAAACTAATTAACTAAGAGTTAAAACTAAAATATAAGGTTAATATAATGACCCAAACCTGTCTAAATTATATTGTTTGAGTGGTTTTAGACCCATACCCACCTTAACATTTGAAAAATAAACAATGGAGCCATTATAAACCGAATATGAATTTAGTATAAATTAATATTTCTAGCTTTTCCAAAGGTGCCCCTCACCCCTCTTATAAAAGGGCACTCCTCCTTCTCATTTCTTCACACCTTTGAAGACTTTTAGTTCGGACAAATCCTGACCAAATACTCTCTAAACTTCTCTCAATACAACCTATAGTCCTTAGTTTGATCGGAAAGCCAACCTAAGGATCCCTTTTGATCAAATTTAAAGGAAGAACCCGAAGAAGAGGTAATGTTTCCACCACCACTTTTGAAGTTCCTTTCTTCTTCCACTTCTTCTTTCTTTGTTATTACCATTCTAAAATAATAACTTCAGTATATTATATATACTGTGATGTTATTATAAATATGGTACAACCATATTCAGTATTCTATCCACCCTTTGAATAACATGTCACCCTACGTGCGTACGTACGGCTTACCGTCTCCACGTCGTGGTGTAATTGTTATTCAATATATTATTAGTTGGGTGGGTATAATAATGATCTGTAACTCATTTAAATAATAAATATAACATGATAATGATTCTGTATATATGATATACCATCCAATTATATATTATTTTAATATCAAAAGAATGATATTGTCGCTCGTGCATACGTACGGACTATCTTCTCCACGAACGCGATGAGATTCATTCTCCATCATATCCATTCCGGTATAATTATCATTTGATGATATAAAAATAATGTTTAATAACTTTATATAATTCTGGATATGAATAAGATATAACCTATCCCTGACAAACATGGACTACATAACAAAACATATAAAAGAAAACGAGTAAGTTAACACCTGAAACGATGATAATTCTAAGATATTATTAACAAAGCAATGTTAAAAGATCATATATGATATAATATTAATGTATATGATTCATGAATAATTTAATAACAATTATTTCAACATTATACAAGAGTTTAACCTACCCCCAACCAAGGAAAAGTACAAGGTAAGGGGTTTCTTATCTCACTTTTAATTCCGTGAGAATTCCATTATTCACCACTTATTTATTACATGTGGTGTGTGTACTGCCCATGTTTGTATTAATTGTGTAATATACTTTAATTCATGTATATTTACATCATCATTGTATGATCCTTCTTTCATGTGTGTATGTTTTGTATGTTACCAAATCGATAAGGGAATTTGAAATTTCAATTTCCACCCATTCGGCTTTACGCATAATTCATTGATTATTTTACTCCAAGATTATGTGTGGAATCGTTATTCATTTGATTATGTCATAATTTACACTCCCATTTTTGTGGATATACTTTTTATACACATAATCACTCCATTGATAAATTCTCAAGTCATCGGTATGAACTTGATAAAAGTAATTTTTACTCAATCTTGATTTGTTGAGATAAACATCCAATTCATTGGTGTTGTTTTTACTAGAATATGTGTGAATGTCCCTTGATTGTTTTATACTAAATATCAAATAATATTTAGTGTATTTATATTTTTCACACATAATTATGTTGTTTATTTATCCTTAACCTAAGGATATGACCTTTATGAGATATTTCATCTCAATTTACATTCCATTGAAACTTATTTGTTGTTATACACCAAATCACTTTTATGTGGTGTATATAATGTAATTTGACATAGTATATCATGAATCCATTTATTCTCATGATATTACAAAGTTTTTATTACCTCAATTATTTGTATTCAAGTGTCTCTATTTTGGTTAGAAACTCTAACTAAAATACCATTTTTAAATGTTTTAAAGACTTATTCTTCTAAATATTGCTCATTAATGTCCATGTTTTAAAAATGGTTTTAAGGATTTATTTATATAGACATCAAAGTTTTAAAATTAAAACTCCATTTAAAATTTTCAAAGTGGTATGGGACACTTTGATTCAAAAATCTATTTTTAAATGGATTCTTGACAAATAGTGTGACTTTTAAATGTTTTCAAGAAAAGGGGGATATTTATCTCAAATAGTTTTGATGGTTATTTTCATCTATGTCAATATCATTCATTATTATCGATTGAGGTAAAATACAATCTTCCATACTGTATTGAATGAGTTATGTTTGACTGTGGATGTGCTATTTTTATACCATTCATGGTTTGTGGCTAAAGTATTGACATTCCGTATACTAGTTTAAATACGAATGTTTATGTTATGTTTAAACATGTTCAAATGAGAAATTCATTGGACTTAATAAGTGACGGGTGGAGCCCGCTATAGCTCCTCAATGTATCGGTAGGTCTCATGAGACAAACTAGTGTCTTGGCACAAGGCCTTGGCAAAATCTTATTTTTAGTCTTGGCACGAGGCCTGTCTATGTAGTTATGATAGTCTGGCATTATGCATTTCATCATTATGAAAGTGGTTATTGATATTGCATGTGATTATTCTATTAGTATAGTAACTATGTGAATAAGTAAACGGCATTATTTCATTTTATTTTTTCCATACTATGTTGAAGTTCACGTTTAAAAGGCTTTTGTTTTGTTAAAAATTTCCTTAAGTGTTTATGTTTATCTATGAAAGCTTCTGCTATATTGTTATCCTTACTGAGCATCTGAGTTCACCCCTTTCAATGGTTTATCTTTTCCAATATTATGAAGAAGTAATTTATGAATGACCTATAGGGATAGTATGAGGGGATATGAAGACAAGATATTTTTTTTATGATGTAATGTAAAATTTTATGAATATATCTAGTGTTTCCAAGGCTACTAAACCAATAGGTCTTTTGAGATTTGATCTTTCTTGTGATCATGCCAATGTAATGTAATAATGCACCGACTCTGGATAACTAGGGTTGGGGCGTTATAGTTGGTATCAGAGGAAGTTTAGTACAAACCTTGGAAGCTAGATTTAGATTAACTCTGATTAGAGCACGTAGACCTAAGATGAACTTTGAGAATTAGTATAGAAGAACTTCCTATAATTTTTGTATTGTAGAGATTTTGTGAGTTTTCCGAGCAGTACATCCCTGTCTGGATACGAGTAGGTAGAGGCGGCTCTAGCACAGATGTACCTAGGGGTAAAACCCGAAAACACTGCTTTGAGCTAGACTCGAACGGGAACTGGTTCACAACAACGGGCCTTACTGCACTCTTGGTTACGACACTCCCGGGGGATATGCTTAGAATAATTTACATTTTATTTACAAACTGATTTAAAGTATTATATATATAAGATGAGAGTAAATGACCTTGGTTAATGCTAATGTGTTTCAAATTGAGAATATGGTGACATGTTAATCTTTAAATGATTGTATAACTACTATTACTCACCCAATGCTTTCTGGTTTTAGTCAATGGCTGGATTCCAAGGAAGTCATAGTGACTTTGAGAATGATGTAAAAGGTGGGAACGGTGGTGGCAATGAGCAACAAAATAGATTGTTGATAGGCGTAAAAGATATCATCTTTATTCCAAATCATTTTTCCAAAAATATGATCAACAATATATATATTAACCAATTACCGGACTCAACAAAGAAGAGAAATGTGATGAATGATAAGAGCTCTAGTATTGGAGAACATGGAGAAAGAAATCCTCAATTTCCATCATGCAGGAAATTTGGAAAGAGACACCCAGGAAAGTGTCTCAATGGGACAAAGAAATGCTTTACGTGCAGGAAGGAAGGACATAAAGTAAAGAATTGCTGAAGAAAAATGAAGATTACTATGGAAGAAGATAAAAATGGTCCCAAGAGTCCATTTACAGTCATTTGCCGTAAATTTAGGGGACCTGGCCATTACCCAAGTGAATTTCCTATTCTATAGGATATTTTCTTGGTCATAGAAGAAGCCATGTGGAAGTAAATGGTTGGATAAATGTTTAAAAATTATTAGTGATCCTTGTTGAAGGGTTTACTTTGGAATAATTTTCTCTTGTATTTGTAACCCTAAAGTTTTCCATGTGAGAATGGTATTTATGGAAGAATTATCTTTTATATTGTGGATATAGTTATAAATAACCATTTGGTTTTATATGATCATTGGGTTTGAGGAAATTACAAATTATTATAATTTGGGATGAAAATGCAAGGTATGAGATAACATTGGTGGTTAAATTATTTTATAGTTATTTTGAAGAATTTATCTCATTTTGGTAATGTTATAAAATATAGTTTTTGAAAAATAAAAACACGTAGACCGTGTGACAACCCGTCGCATCGGACAAAGCTGTGGGAATCGAACCCATAACCAAAGTGCGATTGGAATTTATCGCCTACCACTGGACTACGTGAAGTCCCTAGTTAGTGTGACTATTATTTTTAGTTAAATGATTTTATTGATCAATAATAAGTTGATTTGGGTTCTTATGTCTTATTAAATTAATACCCTTGGTATAGGAAAATGATTTGGTGATTAAGTGATAGATATTATTTTGGAATTTGTTCGCTTTGTTGTGAAAACTATATGCCCAAGGAAAAATAGAATAGTATGGGATTTCATTTGAGGAGTAATGGTGGATTTTTATCTATGTTTTTATTATGGATTTATAGTGATTTGGGTTGTTTGTGGAAATGATTAGGTTAATTACTTTTAAGTATGCGACTTTAAGAGTATTTGATGTCATTTCGAGATAAAATTTAACGTGGAAGACTACATTCTTTTATGTTTTGAGTTTCAATATTAGTTGTGATTATATTGAAGGATTTTAAGGACAATTGATTATTGAATGGTATTTATTTATTTTTGGGGTATTGTTGGTTTAATTTTGGAAATTAAGATTAGTGTTTATTTCTCTCAAGTAATATCCTTTTGGGGGATCATTAGATCTTGTACTAACCATTTTGGTTTTGATTAATCTCTAAAGGCAATGTAAATATATAGTTCATCCTGCATAGATCATGTGATTCTATAGAAGTTTATTCTAGCTCTTCTAGTGTGACCATGTCTTCTTGAATACTCATCATTTAAAAAAATGAGTTAGTGGTGGAAAATTATTAAAGAATTAAACTCTACTTAAAATTTAAGTATATATCTTTATATTCTTATTCAATATCATAAATGAATTCCTCATCCTTAGGTAATGTAACTTAAAACAAAAAATGTTGTCCGTTTACTTTTCCTACTAGGAGACTAATGATCGTTTGTCCCAACACAAGTTTGTGGTTTTCTTATTGTTAACTTTCTCCTGATCATGATTTATATCCCTCTCTATCAGAACATGACACTTAGTTTATCATCCATATCCATGTTTTCCTACATGGAATCCGAGTATGGGTTATCTTGGTTGACCTTTATACCTCTCTTTCTTTCATTTAAAGTGATGGTTTTATTGACTCTTTTTTCGATGTGGGACTTTCCATTATATTCCCAAGCACAATTTTAAAAAATTGCGAGGATTCAATTTATTGAAGGAGGGGAGAATGTAACACCCCAAGCTTCCACGGTATGTTTCCCTTCGAATAATGCAATGACGTGCATTGTACGCAACTTCGAGATTCTAACACACCACAACCAATCAAACTAGCTATTATGAATAGTAATACCTAATTTTTGAAATTTTATAAATTATATATCTCAAAAAGGACTTCATTTTTTGATTTGGAATATCTAATTTATCCTAGGGTGAAATTTTTGTACTTTTCGGATAACTTTAATATTTTGATGAATAGTGAAAATTACTAAATTTTAATTAAAAACAACTTTTTTAATCGAAATAATTTATATTGATAAATTATTAATTTGAGTGGTTTTAAAGTATATTTAGAATATATTTTTACCATTTAATATAATTTTGGACATTGGACATAATTTTACAATTAAACCGGACATAAACAAGTGTCAATCTTTTGATAGTTATTATCTATTAAAAACAAGCTTTTTGTTTTAACAACGGGAATTAATTTTAAATTAATTTCTGACACTTCTGTGTTTTGAATTTGGAAAAATTGATTCCATATTTGGAATCAAGATGTTAAAATTGTCTAAATAGGTAACTTTTATTTTTAGACATTTTGAATAATTATTTCGGTAAATATTTTATTTACCATGGTTAAGGGTAAATCTGGTAAATAAGGGATAAAAAAATAATATTATAATAATAAAACATTACCCTAAAACATGTTTTATCCTCATTGGTTGATATATGTTCGACCATAGGCATCTTTGGGTCGATTTTGGGACCCCATGGAGCCACTTGTAGGTGATAGGGACACTTAATTTTAATGAAGTTAAAATAAGTACAAAAATGACATAAGCATATATCTTTTAGAAAAAAAAATTTTACATAGGGTCATATATGTTGGATTTTCGACTATAAATATTCATTAGAAAATAAAAATATTTCATACATAATAATATTTTATTTATAATTTTTAAAGATTACATAATTTAATTTATTTATGACACAAATATGATGTTGTAATTACCATAATAGTGACAAATTAAAATAATTGATATTATAAATACCCAAATAAATATAATTTGAGACTTTTTATGAATTACAATAATTTTATAGGTTAATATGAAATTTTAGTATTGATTTTATTAACTTATTTCGAAGTAATCATTCTGTTATGATTTTTACAAAAATCAATTTTTGAATTGTGTCAAAATTGACATAAAAGAGTTTTTAAAACAAATATTATATTATTAATTGATATTAAAATTCCTAAAAATCTATGGTTCGGCCAAGAGACATATATCATGATATTTTTATCATTAACGGACCACTTGGGGGTCGTTTGGATGTATATAGTATGTTTATTAACTATATAATATAAAAATAGAAAGTGACATGGTAATTGTCAAACTAATTAACTAAGAGTTGAAACTAAAAGATAAGGTTAATATAATGACCCAAACCTATCTAAATTCTATTGGTTGAGTGGTTTGCGACCCATCCCCACCTTAACCTTTTAATAATCAACTTTTGAGCCATTACAAACTGAATATGAAATTATTATAAATTAATATTTCTAGCTTTTCCAAAGGTGCCCCTCACCCCTCTTATAAAAGGTCACTCCTCATTCTCATTTCTTCACATCTTCAAAGCCTTTTGGTTCGGCCAAACCCTGCCCAAATACTCTCTCAACTTCCCTCACTAAAACCTAGAGGCCTTATTTTGATCAGAAATCCATCCTAAGGAGCCCTTTTGATCAAATCAAAAGGAATAACCCGAAGAAGAGGTAATGTTTTCACCACCCCTTTTCAAGTTCCTTTCTTCTTCCACTTCTTCTTTCTTTGTTATTACCATTATAAAATAATAACTCCAGTATCTTATATATACTGTAATGTTATTATAAATATGGTACAACCATATTCATTATTCTATCCACCCTTTGAATAACATGTCACCATACGTGCGTACGTACGGCTTACCGTCTCCACGTTGTGGTGTAATTGTTATTCAATATATTATTATTTGGGTGGGTATAATAATGATGTGTAACTCATTAAATAATAAATATAACATGATAATGATTCAGTATATATGATATACCATCCAATTATATATTATTTTGATATCAAAAGAATGATATTGTCGCTTGTGCGTACGTACGGACTACCGTCTCCACGAACGCGATGAGATTCATTCTCCATCATATCCATTAAAGTATAATTATCATTTGATGATTTAAAAATAATTTTTAAGAACTTTATATAATTATGGATATGAATAAGATACAACCTATCCATGACAAACATGGCTTCCATAACAAAACATATAAAAGAAAACGAGTAAGTTAACACCCGAAACGATGATAATTCTAAGATATTATTAACAAATAAATGTTAAAAGATCATATACGATATGATATTAATGTATATGATTCGTGAATAATTTAATAACAATTATTTCAACATTATACAGGAGGTTAACCTACCCCCAACCAAGGAAATGTACAAGGTAAGGGGTTTCTTATCTCACTTTTAATTCCATGAGAATTCCATTGTTCACCACTTATTTATTACATGTTGTGTGTGTACTGCCCATGTTTGTATTCATTGTGTAATATAATTTAATTCATGTATGTTTACATCATCATTGAATGATCCTTATTTCATGGGTGTATGTTTTGTATGTTGCCAAATCGATAAGGGAATTTAAAATTTCAATTTCCACTCATTCAGCTTTACGCATACTTCTTTGATTATTTTACTCCAAGATTATGTGTGGAATCACTATTAATTTGATTATGTCATAATTTCCACTCCCTTTTCTATGGATATAATTTTTATACACATAATCACTCCATTGATAAATTCTCAAGTCATCGGTATGAACTTGATAAGAGTAATTTTTACTCAATCTCGATTTGTTGAGATAAACATCCAATTCATTGGTGTTGTTTTTACTAGAATATGTGTGAATGTCCCTTTATTGTTTTACACTTAATATCCAATCATATTTAGTGTATTTATATTTTTCACACATAATTATGTTGTTTATTTATCCTTAACCTAAGGATATGACTTTTATGAGAGATTTCATCTCAATTTACATTCCATTGAAACTTATTTGTTGTTATACACCAAATCACTTTTATGTGGTGTATATAATGTACTTTGACATAGTATATCATGAATCCCTTTATTCTCATGATATTACAAAGTTTTGATTACCTCAATTATTTGTATTCAAGTGTCTCTCTTTTTGTTAGAAACTCTAACTAAAATACCATTTTTAAATGTTTTAAAGACTTATTCTTATAAATCTTGTTCATTAATGTCCATGTTTTATAAATGCTTTTAATGATTTATTTATATGGAAATAAAAGTTTTAAAATTAAAACTCCTTTTAAAAGTTTCAAAGTGGTATGGGACACTTTGATTCAAAAATCTATTTTTAAATGGCTTCTTGACAAATAGTGTTACTTTTAAATGTTTTCAAGAAAAGGGGGATATTTATCTCAAATATTTTTGATGGTTATTTTCATCTATGTCAATATCATTCATTATTATCGATTGAGGTACAATAAAATCTTCCATATTGTATTGAATGAGTTATTTTTTACTATGGATGTGCTACTTTTATACCATTCATGGTTTGTGGTTAAAGTATTGACATTTTGTATGCTAGTTTAAATACGAATGTTTATGTTATGTTTAAACATGTTCATATGAGGAATTCATTGGACTTAATAAGTGATTGGTGGAGCTCGCTATTGCTCCTCGATGCATCGGTAGGTCTCATGAGACAAACTACTGTCTTGGCACAAGGCCTTGGCAAAATCTTATTTGTAGTCTTGGCACGAGGCCTTGTCTATGTGGTTATGATAGTCTGGCATTATGCATTCCATCATTATGAAAGTGGTTATTGATATTGCATGTGATTATTTGATTAGTATAGTAACCATGTGAATAAGTAAATGGCACTATTTCATTTTATTTTTTCCATACTATGTTGAAGTTCAAGTTTAAAAGGCGTTTGTTTTAGTTACAAATTGCCTTAAGTGTTTATGCTTATCTATGAAAGCTTCTTCTATATTGTTATCCTTACTGAGCATCTGAGCTCACCCCTTTCAATGGTTTATTTTTCCCAGGATTATGAAGAAGTAATTTATGAATGACCTACAGGGATAGTATGAGGGGATATGAATACAAGATGTTTTTTTATGAGGTAATGTAAAATTTTATAAATGTATCTAGTGTTTCCAAGGCTACTAAACCAATTGGTCTTTCGAGATTTGATCTTTCTTGTGATCGTGCCAATGTAATTTAATAATGCACCGACTCTGGGTAACTAGGGTTGGGGTGTTACAGAATAGTTATGGAATCTCCCATGTCTACTAATGTATTTGACATAGTGGTTATGTGCTCAACCGTATTGGTCTAAACTTGCTTTCCCACCCTATTGTAGTATTCAAAATGCAAATAGCATGCTTCACAAGAGTCTAAGGGAGATTTATCACCATTGAGTACCCCCCACTCTAACATTGAGGGAGTACTTGTGGAACTGGTGATAGAAGGATGAGACTTCCACTTGAATATGAAGCTATGGCCTGCCTAGAAGCATGCTAAAAGTGATATCTTGAGAAAATTCATTGAATTCAACACTTTCCACCAAACCTCTGAACTGGTTCTGCATTCAGATATTGTAATATGTTGTATGATTAGTCCTATCAAACCTTGAATCTTTAATTAATAGGTATTCAAATATTCTTCGATTAGTCCATTAATATGGAAAATCCTATATGGGATAATCTTAATCTGAGAACCCATATCCACTAAGTAGTGGCAGATCACCACAACATTGAACTAGATTGTGATGTACAATATAATAATTTCCCCTATATGATGTTTCCATCATTATATCTATAGAATGAGATAATATATTGTCATTCCTCTTGCTCAACATACTCAACATAGTAGGTCACTAGGGAAGAAACTTCCATGTCAAACTGAAGAGATCTTTTTAAATCCTCTACAAGTTCCTCACACATTTCTTTCGATGGGATAAAGGGAACCAGGATCGAGACCCTCACATGTATGCTAGAGAGGTGGTTCAACACATCATATTTCAGTACCAAATTCTTGTTTCTAATTGTTTGGGGTAATACCTTTGATTTTTTGCAACAAGTGATGTCGAATATACCATGAGATTCTAACCTATACTAGAGAAATCATGTTGTTGTCCAGCTAACTCACTCTGAATCAATATCAGATGACTGTTAGCTGGTTGAGGCCTAGATATGTATAGACACTATCGATTGTAGTATAGTTATGGCTACTCTTCCTAGTACAATAAAAATGGTCATTTTTTTCTGATCATCTTGAGAAGTTAACATAGTCATCTATGGCGGAATATCTGATAGAGTGGTCTAGGAAGACTGTACTTGATGAGATCTATGCAACCCCTACTTCCTAGTTTTGGTTGCATTCACAACTCATTCTGAAACACTAAAATGAGTATTCTAGAAAACAAATATCTCCAAACTATCATATAATAGTGGGACCAATAGTAATTTTGGGTGTTTACCTAGTATCCCTCATCATCAGGAACCATGAAAGGGTCCACCAATTTGATGAAATTTATAGAGGAACACTCCACATATTCATTATAAATATCTTCCAAAGTCAGGAGGACCTTTGTTGTGATTCCCAACTCAAGATTCATGAAATTATTGAAGTTATAGGATGAATTTTGGCACTGGTGGTGGATTTTTTTTACCTTTCTCCTTCGATTCCTACTCTTATGAGATTTGTAGGGTCGTTACATTGATACATATGTAGTGATTGAGAATTTTGCAGCAACCATGGGATGCTCAGGCATACCTAGGCATGAACTTATGACACAATGGGAGTGTGAGACTACTCTACAAGACAACAATAAACTATAATTTTGGGTTCCATAGCTAATAACATGTGACTATTCACCTGAACCATTGTTGTCGATGTTGGGGTTGGTAGAGATATGGGTTACATGAGCTGGGACATTTCCAAACATGACCAAACTATTTTCCACATGGTACTGGAGACAATCTAGAAAAACATAACATTAATTTAGGGTATTTATTAATATATTATGGTAATGGTGGTGGGTTTGGTGGTTAATGGATACAGCCTCCTATGGCCTCTTCCACTCGGAAAGCTTTAGATTCCATTTCTCTAGGGAAACACTGAAATATTTAAGGACCTATGCATCTTTGAATTAATAGGTCCTATTTATTTTGTTCGATAAGGGTACTATGGGATTATGGCCCTAATGTGAGGATAAAACCAGAAAAGGTTCTAGAGAAACATTATATATTCTTGGAATCTATGCTCGGTGGGGTAGGTCTTGAAATATCTATGTGGGTGAGGCTATACTTGTTAAGGCATTGATTTAAGAGGTTCATCTTGTAAAGGACCCATAATTATAGTGTTTCAGGAGCCTCTTTCTATACTAGAGTAGAATAATATGACATGGAAGACCTTATCATATGAATTGGAAGACTCAAAATGCATTCGTTCTTATCCTCCTGTAAGGTTTCCCCCAGACACTGGGGCTTATCAGAAAAATCATAAAATCCTCTTGTGAAATTCTGGGTTATTAGGGTAGAAAACCATATGAGTCTTAATATTCCCCACACACAATTCTATCATGGGATCTTGATTAAATGACATTTAAAGTATGTAATTGATGTGTTTCCATCAGGTTAATAAATATGTGACTCATTCATAAGGATTTTTCTTTCACTTAAATAGGTCATCAATTCTTATCTTACATGTGGTGAAGCTAAACTAGTTTAGAAATTTCCTTTGAGGGTGTTTTCAACCAGTGATGGACACAATGGGAAGCTGGTAGTACCAATAAAATACATGTCCTTCCAATATAAAAATAAATCATCGGATCTTGGTAGCCCCTTACTGCTCTAGGGTTTCCAACATAGGTCTCTATCTTGAGATGAAGCTTTACAAGTGCTGAAGCGGCTCACCCATCCCATTGAATGAGGTGAATCTAGGGGTCCCAAACATCAGGGGTTCATTCATTTTGTCCAACTTTTTTGGGTACATTTTCCCATTAGGTTGGATTTCAACCTATCACACCTCTAGGGTATTGATATGAGTGGTTAGAGAATCTATCAAATCATCCTAGATAGTATCCCAATATTTAATGTGATTCCTGGCCATCAATGCATTAGGGGATCCTGAAATCATTAATTGGTCTCAATGGATCAGGGGGTGGATCAATCTCGATCCTAAGGAGGGTATTTATACTAATCGGGTGATTTCTAGGGCTCGTACCTAATCCTCATTCCATAAACTATGTCCTCTAATCTATCTTTTTAAATGAGGTTACCTAGATTAAATAGAGGCAACTAGCCATGGAGTATTTTCTTCCCTATTTGAGGAGAAACGTGATCTCTTCAAATAGTACTTTTATCTGGGACTCAATAAGTAATGGCCTCATTGATTAACCTTTTCTTCTCTTTAACTTTTTAGAGAAGTGAGGTTACAGTGGGATTTAACTTTTCCTTTAGTGAAAGATCTGATGGATCAAAGGATCCATGTTTATTTTACGCTTGTTGGGGTGCCAATCGGAATGCAATGTCTCCTTAAGGGGATCTTTAAGACCAAAAAACATCCTCTACTAGTGAGTACAGAAACCTATATGAGTGTCTACGTGGTACGATTATTTCCTTGTGTATTGTTTTTCCACATCAAATCATATATCAAGGTCTCTCTTACTAGGAATCTCATGAATAACCAGGTTCATTATAATGGTACTGAAGGGGAACCCTCATCATCGGTGGGTAGGTCGGGCTGACACAAGATAGGGATGAATTTGAGAGTAGTGTATTATCCCCAACTTCTGATCTACACATGTTAAGACCCCTCCCCCATAATAATGAAAATAACTATGTGGATATTTATGTGTCTCCATTGATGGGTCCAGTGGTATCTAAAATAAGAGGGTCGCTAAGCCACTGAGAGACCTAACCACATAACCCTTTAACACTACCAGTCAATTTCTTTGAGGTATCCCATACTCCCTAAGTAAAAAAAATTCAGTCATAGATTTGGTGAAGCATATCCCAAATGATCTATCTAAAACATGTTTACTAGTCCTTGTTAAGGGACCCTAGCGTGTCAAACATGGGTGTTGCTGACAACCCAAAAACTTAAAACAATTGATCAGCATCCAAGGCTTCCGACATGGCCTATTTATCATAGGAAGGGCTATGTTATTAATTATAAAATACCCTGATCAGATATAGATGAGACATAGGTGTTAGCACTGATATGGATCAGTTCAGCAACTGGTTGACCAATAGGAGATTCACTACGAAAGTCATATACTTATAGTTTACTAGATCGTCTCTTGGAGGTCGTACCAAACACATAATCACATTTAAATACAATGGTGTGTTCTATATTTCTACAAGAACAAGGGATACATCACTCATATATGACTCAGCTAGGTGCTCTCTATCTAACTAATTCAACCAATAATAGAATAGATATATGTTATATTGGTTAGAGGTAGAGAGGGATACTGTAAAGGATGATGGTTGTGGCATCGTGAGCCCCTGGAATAGAGCAATCACTTATTTAGCATGTATATACCAATATAGATATATGGGGATCCTATGGATCTCTTCTTATGGGATGGATAAATTTACCTATTGGTCACCTTCCATAGACTCCAGAAGTGGGGGTAAATGTGTAATTATCGATACCTCTTAGTCCTCATAATCCAAATGGTCGATCATATTAATAAAGGCTTGACACTTCCCAAGATGGGTCCAAAAAACAGTGTGTGTTCTCCTTTCTACCCCGAGATGGTTCTTCAGGGCAGGGTACATATTCAGTGTATGAAGGACCTCCACATTAGGTTATTTGATCACATGGAGGAAATTCATGATGGTTGAAATAGACATGGGGGGGGGGAATTTCTGTTTTGAAGTGGGAGTTTGGAGAATAACTCCATACTTGTTTTTGAAGGAGAGGGAAGGATCTCAGTTTGGGTGAGTGTTGGATCGGGTAGGGCCCCTACATGAGCTTGAAATTGCATGGGGATGATCTATGTTCTAAATGATGAATGTGAGGGGAGGACCACCACTTTGAAAATTGATAAAGTGGGGAAGGCCACTGCCTCAAGTCTCATCATTATAGATCAGCTCATAATAACTATTGGTGGTACCCATGATTTAAACAGCCAACCTGGCCTACCAATGCAGTAGTTATGGTATCTATTCCAATTTATGAAAAATGGATCCATGCTCTAATGTTTTATTGGTATTTTAGTATGTTCCATTTGTGGCAGGGGACCATAGATCTATATAAAAAAATTCTCATGGTGAGGCATTCTCCGGATCATGCCCTCAACGTTTGCATTGGGTGGCTTATATCGGGGACAATAGATCCAGGGTGGATTACACCATTTTTTTCCCTAGAAGACCATTAATTTTTATCATTTATGTGGCCTTATAGAATCCCTCCATGGAATATCTCGGGTAGTATTCATAGCTTGGGTGACTTTGAAATACCCCCACCACCTTCGTGTAGAGGATCAAGTCATAGGATCACTATGGGGAGTGGGTTGTTGTTGGAACTAGGTGTGGTTTCCCAAGGTTTGGCCATTATGATGGAAGTGATAACAATGAATTTATGTCCTTCGGTCCTAGAGGGCCATTTTCCTTGCGGTAATTACCCCTCCTACTCGTAGCGGAGTACGATGGTGTTGATCACCCTCTGTTGAATGATTTATGAGGGTTATACGGGTCGAGGAACCTAGTATTTATAGTCCCATCAGAAGTCCTAGTGTGGTTAGAGTTGTGTAATATTTCCACATCCATAATTCTCATTCCCTAATGCCTACGGGTGTTGGGTGGTTGATTTATTATGTCTTGGGTCATGTTTTTCATAAAAAATTGGCCTTAAATAAATTAAAAATAAAAATTATTCCCGATAACACAACATCATTCAACCTTCTAAATATAGAGAGAGATCTATAATGGAAATGTCACCGAATGAGGATTCCTAAATGATAACTACACAAATTATTTGGTGATATCCATACTGGACCCTCCTTTGTTTTGGTGGGACTTTTCACCATATGATTGAATTCGACTACATGCTAATATTCTAATGTTTTGGGTTCTACTAGTCCCCATGTCGAGGAGAAGTTTTTCATATCGAGTTGACTATTTCTTTTTTAAAAAAAATTGTTAGGACCCTTCCTGCATATCGACAAGGTTCTCAAGTTAATTTTAGCTATTGTGACCAAGCATTCTCTCTTTCCAAGGGTGGGTGGATTTCATCACTTTCAATAGTGATGCCTTCTCCTTGATCTAAATGGGATGTTGGGATATTTATTCCTCTTTCCATGGACTCCTCCCTTGAGGCATTTTCTTAGTTCGGGTCTCCCTCATAGATTTAACTCATTTTTTTCAATGTAATTCCTAGCTTTATCCTCTTTGGACACTGGTTAATTATGGTGCTTTTGGATGGTAGGGAAGAACCATTCAATTAGGAGAGTAGTCATGTTGGGAATTGTTGATCAAGTCTTGACATTAGGGAAATTGGTCACATGCCTATATTCCTCTTAGAAGGGAATCTCATTTGAGTCATATTAGGAATAGAAGACAAGGTATCCCATGTCATTGATCAGGTAATTAATTCCAATTGTGTAAGTATTCCAAGTACTTCCATTATTGGCATCCCATGTTTTTCATGGGCTATGTACTTTGGATGTCTTCCAAGGATTTTACCATAGGCATCCCATGTTTATTGCATGGGGTAGGTATTATATGTGAAGGTACGAGTTTAAAATAATTCATATATTATTATAGGGTTAAATTAATGTGGGGAAAATTTGGGTGTAGGTTTAACATCTTGTAGGGATAGGTCAGAAATTTTGGTTGAGAAGGATAAGGGAAGAAGTTTAACATCTTAGGTAAACACAATCAGTTCATCAAAATTCCCCATAGAGGTGAATCAAGGAGGTGTATACCTAAGAGTAAAAATGTCACACATTAATGGTTTACCAGTGATCTAAATTCATATTTAGTAATATCAAGGAGGTGTATCCCTTGTAGGGAAGATGTCACAACTATAAAGATTACCAGTGATATAAAGCCCTATTGAGGCGGATAAAGGAGGTGCATCCCTAGGATGGGAGATATGAAACCTAGATGATTTTCTAATGATCTAATTTAATATTGAGGAATAATAATAAGGTGTGTCCTTATGAGGGAAGATGTCACATCTGGATAGTTTACTGATCATCTGACACCCTATTGAGGTTGATCGAGGAGGTGAATCCCTAGGAGGGAAGATGTCATACCCGAATAGAGTACCAATGATCCAAATCCCTATTAAAGAAGATTGAGTAGGTGTGTCCCTAAGAGATAATATATCACACATGGGTATTTTAATGAAGATCTAATTCCCTATTAAGGATGATCAAGGAGGGGCATCCCTAGGAGGGAAGATATCACACCATGATAGCTTACAAATGGATGGGATTCCACTTAAGGCAGACTCAGAAGGTTAATCATAATGGCCCTTAAGTTAGATCAAATATCGATAGATCAAAAGTCCCCTTGAGGTGGATCCTAGAGTTGTGTCCCTGGGAGGGACCACCTAAGTTACCATTGTTCGATATTGAACCTCAACAAGGAATACAATGTAATATATTTTTAGGATAGGGTTCAAAGTCCACATAGTTAGATGTCAAAGATTATGTTCATGTGATAGGACTGATCCATGCCATTTAAAGTCATGTGTTAATGATTCTCACTTTAGGAAAGGACAATCAAATAGGGATGGTGAGGTTATTACACAAGAATTTTTCTCTTCACGAGAAAATTTCTCTTAGTTGGAATGGTGTGGGTCGTACGCATTGATCTGGCCCAGAGGATCTCATTCCATGTGAGGTTAGGTGCTGTGAGGACCATCCCATGCTACTCTTACACGAAGAATCATGTGTTCTTCATGTAGGGAAAGACTATATTTTTATATCATGTTATGATGAAGTTTTCTTATAGTTTAATTTTGTATTAATGGGGTGTTGATCTATGAAGTTTTATGTAATGCATCTTGGACGGGGGTGGATTCACTCCATACCCTTTGGGTTTACATGACCATAACTCATACACCTTTCGAAAAGACATGGAACTGGCACTTACAAAGAAAAATTATGGGAGAAGTGGTCAATAATGGGGTCTAAGTTAGATTCCTCATTCTCAAAATAAATTGGGGTTAGAGTGCCCATGCTCAGAGGTAGTATGTAAGGTAACAAGTGCACTATAGACATAGGGTATGTTAGGTAGGGGAGACAGAAGTTTTTGTGAAGATGTTTGGAGTGTTTGGTGCATCTATTCCATGATAAAAATTCTATAGAACAAGGGAATTTCATGAATTCAAGGGGAAAAGGTGCGTTAAATATTGGGAGTTGTGATTATTATCAAGGTTGTGCACAATCAGAGCCTTTGCGCGCACCCAATGTACATAATGATAGTTTGTGAGAGGATTGTTCATTTATTGGACTAGTCATTTTAGTCCCACATGAGATCTTTCACTATATATAATCTACCTTGGGATGTCCATGTTGTGTTCTATCATAGAAGGTGAGTACTTTCACGCACAGGGGCATCACTTGGTCTTCAGGAGTTCTTCTCCATGAAAGGGGTGCAATTTTATTTATAGATTAAATATCATGCATTATGCATACTAGTCATTGGTGTGGAAGTTATTTTTTCACATTGGGTAGTTCTATCATGGGGCCTCATCCATGCAAGACATAAGATTGGTTTCATATTTGGTGTTCTAGGAATCTGTATGATAAGGGTTCATGCAAACCTGGTTTCTTGTGAACCAAATGGATTTCATGCATGTGGGGGTCTTAAAAATTCCATTGTCTTGCATGGAGACTGTGTAAAAATATGTCATATTTGGGGAACAATAGTGTTGTGTTCAAATTTATGTTCATGCGAAGATGCACAAGAAGTTGCGTACACACAGCTCATCTACACCATGATGGTCCATCGTGGAGGGATACATTGTCGTTTTACAAAAAAATGGATGTTTGTGGCATTAGATGAGATTTTATTGCCAACTCACACATCAAAAATAGATTGTAAAGTTTATAACTTCTTGAAAACTTCTTATATGAAGTGAATCCCATCACATGAAATCATTTCACCCAAACCATGTGTGAATGGGCTTTCATCAAATCAAAAAGATCACAGTAGCATCCACCGTGAAATCCATCTAGGAGAAAAACCAACCTGTATGGATGGTGGAATCTTCATCCCAATTACCACACCAATGTCATTACACCCAAGTGGGTCCGGGAGATATCTATGGTAGTTCCAAATCAACCCATCCCATATGAATGGAGGAATTTTATCTTTATTTTTGTCCTATGAATCATTAAATCCTATATAGAAGAATATAAAAATTTCAATAGTGCCCCTAAATGAACCTCATCCTATAGAGATTGGGGGATTTTTATCATCATCATCACCCTAAATAAATTTTAATTTCTAGGATATAAGGTAAATACTACTGAATTGAATCCCAATTGTTCCTCACATCATGAGTCACACCTCTTTCAATTGGGCCCGCTTATAAAATATAATTGGAAGCACCCTCAAGAGCAAAATACACTTACTGAGATTTGGAGAACTTTTGGAAAAGGTAATCAAACCATGTATGGTTTATAAAGATAGATGGTAAAATAAGACCAAGGATTGAAGAAATGGCCCAGATGTAATTCTCAAAGGTTGATAAAGTGGTGGATAACCACCATAATTCCTAGAATTTAATGGGGTAACTATTGTTTCATGGTATGCCTTAGTGAACATCATCACCATAAATCTGGAAAATGACACATACCGACATGAAAATGTTGAGTTATACAATGTGGAATCCATACCTTGAGATGTAAGAGGTGTAGATGCACAGAATGATGTTGTACATACATGGAACTAGAGAATGGAAATTAACCTAGTACCTTGAAATGATTAGTTTCCACCTCCTTAATAGAATATAAATAATTATAATGTAAAAGATTTATATATATACCAATGACTACATAGAAGAGAAAAAATCTCCTTCGTTGAGGGATAACTAGAACAATATTATAATGTGATATAGAATCCCAAAAACTCAATGAGGAACTAATCAAGGGACATATTTCTGATAAGTATCATCATAAAATAGACACACATATCCCTCCTAATATACACTAGGGGATAGGTAATCCACCTATTAAAGTAT
Source organism: Viscum album (assembly GCA_963277665.1). Taxonomy (NCBI): domain Eukaryota; kingdom Viridiplantae; phylum Streptophyta; class Magnoliopsida; order Santalales; family Viscaceae; genus Viscum; species Viscum album. Next base: position 292,635,223 of record OY728150.1, on the reverse strand, counting down.
CAATCACGCATAATAATAGCTCTGGATTCAGACAATTAATCTACATGAATGAGAATGTTAAAGATGTTCTTAAATTTACTCTATTACAGCAATGGCCACTCTCCAATCAGGGTGACTGTTGTATCCTAGAACAGATCAACAATCAGTAGGATATGAAATTTTTTCACCACATCAATCCTTTCCCTCTCCATGAATACAGGATATGGTCGAGACAATGATACCTCTAGATATACTCAACACTACTGAATACCTATATTTTCAAATGGAATCCATCAAGAGGTGGCATGGGCCCTATAATGAATTTGTATCTTGAATGGGTGGATAAAAAATTTCCCATACCCAATTTTGGAAATATAATATTCTCATCATTTGATCTAAGGAGATATATATAAAAAAGTATCATGAAATTCTTATCCCAATGAAACCAAATTATGGGCCCTCAAGACTAGTAAGAGGTGAAAGAATGTAGATGTTTTGTATAGACTTCGGTTGGTCCATTATTCATTTCATAGAATATCCTTTCTATAAGATATATCATAGTATGAAATATCCATCATCATAACATCCTTTATAAAATCATCTACACACTATGAAAAACGGCAATCATCAACCTTAGAAATTACTAGAAGCATTAAAATGAAATTGTCTCTAGCTTCATCTCCAGGTCGAAAGGGTTAATATACTTACTCAGCTTTACACTCTCTAAAGAAAAATTTCTAGAAATTTTTTATGAGAATATGTAAGATGACCTGAAAACCCCTTTGATCCTGATGAAATATCATATCCAATTTCATGAGTTCATAGTGACAACACAACACATAGAAGATGTAATTTAGTTAATTTGATCCAAATATCATCCTATTACCATGATGCTAGGAAAAGTTCCTAAGAAATCAGAAACTATTGTTGTTACCCTAAAATTCATCATAGTCCACATCTAAGAACCCAAGAGGGTGTAAAATAACTTAGTACCTCCTACTTAGTGGTAGAATAATGAAAACCGCCCTTAACTAGAGAAAAAATGAGACCACGGTCTCTTATAATTTGTGGAATGGATGAATGATGAACACATTTTATATTCATATTTTAATCAAATTTCAATGGTTTTTAAATTAATTTCAATTAATATTCCCCATGTTTTTTAATGTTTCATTTAATTTGGGAAATTTAGAATGATGAAGTGAAATTTTTTAAAAATAAAAAGGAATCATTATTTTGAGTTTGTAAATTTATTTATGAATCATATGAAATATCTGGAACTTTTCTTAACAATTTTTAGGAGTTTTCTTAATAAATAGGTTACATGGTCTAGGATTAAACTAATAACTAACATGCCACATAGTAGACCCATGGGGGTTCTCCCATCCATGCACGATCATTAGGACGACTAGCCCAATGGGAAGGTCGGCCAGCACAATAGACAATGCAACAGGGCATCAGGCCCCTGGACTTGGGCCCATGGGTGGTTAAATACCCCTACCATATCAACATTAAGAAACTGACGATGGTGCATGGGGAATCCTCACATGGAACCAATAGGATGGTGTAATTGAGAAGGGGTGGTCCACAGTGGTGAGAGGGCATCCTTCCCACACACAACATCATTACAGGAGAGATCTACAAAAAGGATTAAAAGGGAGAGTCATCCTCACTCCCATTTTGATGTGGGAGTACAGCTCTACCACACTCTTACATGCTCCTTATCTCCTCCACCTATCTCCATTACTACCTACCAAATCCATCATGCTCTACTACTACAACTCCACTCCCATGACCCTGCATCATATGGTCGCCCTCTACTATACAAGGAACCACCATAAACACCACTCCCAAAGCTCAGGGTAAATCTCCTTCAACACTGACACCACCTATGATCTCCAAGGATCACATCCAAAGAAATAAAAGACCAACCTGAGGAAATATTGAGCATCATCTGACCTTCGAAGTGGCTAGATGAAGGAGGATGACTGCCACCACTGAAATGCACCATGGATGGGAATGAGGAGCTCAGATCAAACTCAATTCACATTCTATGAGCCCTACAATCACTATGAATCATCTCTGAGGCCCTGGAAAACCCCCATTCAATACATACAAGTCTCATCCAACCACTGTGAAGGCTATATTATAATAGGAACAACTTGTCGCCTCATCACCATTGTTTCTTTGCTGACCTATCCTCAAGGAATCACTTCCACTTTGAGTCTTCCATGAATCCCATGAAATATCTGATGATATCCAAATAATCGTCTCCCTCGCATGGGATTTTTTCCACGCTGAATAATTAAAACACCATCCATTTGTGGGTTTTTAATATTTCACACCTATGTGTATCATGTGTGTAATTTCAAAAATGGGAGATCTCCACTGATTGAAGGAGGTCGAGCCCTCCACTCCACAAATATAAGGTGGAAAGGACCCCCTGTCAGGATGACATACCAATCACTCAAGGAGGGAACCCATTGAGGTGATGCACTGCTCCCCCTCCATTTTCTTTTTTTTCTTTTGCTTCTATTTTGTTTATTTTTTATAGTATCGATTTTAATTTTAATTTTAATATTAATTTATTTTATTAAATTAGTGCATTCATGTTTTTAAAAAAAATTGTGTTCCACCACAAATATTCTTATTTTTTCATTCTCCTTCAATTATTCTTATTATTTTAATTGAAATTATTATTATTATTATTGTTGTTGTTGTTGTTGTTGTTGTTTTTATTTTAAAATTATTGGTTTTATTTTCTTTTTTTCTTATTATTCTCTAAATAATATTCTTTTATTTTAATTTTTTTTCTCTCTCATCAGAATTCTTTTTAAATTTATTCTCTTAATTTCTCAACCTTATTATTATAATATTTCATCATTATTTTCTTTCTATTTTATTTTTATTTCTCTCCCTCTTCCATCTTTCCACCAAAGTGGTATATTTTCTAAAATATCAGTGGCTGGCCCTAGGAATGGCCCAGGGGAGGTTAAGGTGTTCTTTAGTTTTTTTAAATGTTTATTTTAAAATTTTGGTTGATTTGAGAAGCATGCATGGGTGAGTGGAATATACCAAATGTGGTGACATCCCCCCAGTGATATGAAACTAAATCTATTAAAATTATTTTTTAATCTATTTTCCCTCTCTTCATTGGCTAATTCTTCACATGATGATGTTTAAAAATTCAATGCATTAAATGGATTTGATAATGATGGGTCCTTTAATATTGGATACCCTCAACAAAGGTGTTTAATAATTTTTTATTATAGTTTGAGGTGGAATTGACACTTATTATGAATTTAAATATTCACAATTTTTAAATAAAAAGAATAATAATTCAACATAAATTCTCCTTTTTGTATTATCAAACTAAAATTAGAAAAATAAAGGAGAAAATGATCAATCCCATAACTAAACCCAAAACCAAGTTCTCTCTTCCTTAGTTCATTATGTTTAGATATCCATGTTAGTATATTTTTAGAATTCTCATTATTAATTTAATTATTTTAAATATTAAAAACCCAAAATATATATATATCATTGTATTCATAAAATAATAAAAACATTATCAAGAAATAGTTTAGGTGAATTATATTAAGTGAGTGAACGCAACGAAACAGTTCCTCTAGTGAGATGACCATGGTTAGCCAATGTACTACACTAGGAACGTAATAATATTTTTTTTAATTCTCTATGATAGTGGCCAATATAAAAGGAATCATTTCTAGGGATTTATTAATAAGTTTGATTAGTTTTTATAATTTCACATTGTGGATAGTTTTTTTATTTCAAAAAATATAAAAACAGTAAAAAAATTATTTTTCCATGATGTTTTCAAATGAATATTATTCCGTAGGGACTGAATATTGACAAGTGAAATAACCAGTAGCTGAATCCCTTGTTCTATATAAGATTTTGTTTCTATATGGGCTAGATAGAACATAAGAGCCCAGATCCATCTATTCATAATGGAGGAATTCAAGGACTGCATCCAACATCTCATGGAGACCCTCAAGAAAACAATGTTTGAAGGATTGGCTAAATAGATAGAAAAATTCTATGAATACTTCCTAGATTTTTATCAAGAAGAGTCCTAGACATAAGACTAGTTATCCTTGTTCCCTCCAAACACATATGAAAAATTTCCACCATAATATTTCCAGGATCAAGAGGAAAAACACAATCTGAAATAAGATATTCAGGATCTTGTATTGATGGTGAAAGACCTCTAATTCCAAATTGATTTGAAAAATATATATTTAAAATAATCATCAGAGAATCCTAAACCTCAACCAAAAGATAATCCACTTGAATTTCATGACTTACCTGAGGAGACTAGTGAGGATGCCTTTCCTGATGAGAAACATGTGGTATATCAACAAGAATCAGATGTCCGTTGGAATGAATGTGAGGAACTACCTAATATACCCATACATTTCAAAGAGGAAAATATAGTATCATTTAAGGTAGACACCACCCCTATGGTAGAATTTTTTGTAATGATAGAAGATTTAGTCTAACCTCCTCCATCATTTGAGATATAAATTTTAGATACACTTACTACTAATGAAGATATTAAAACAAAAATAAATCAAGGAGATGATATTTATTTTAACTCTTTCTTTTCTAATTTAATTTAATATGAATTGAGAACCAATCCTTATTGTTTTTAATTTTTATATTCTGTTAATTATTTCCATGCCTTAGAGGACGATGAAGAGTATAGACTTGAACCTATTGAGGAAAATAGGGAGATACCTGATTTCAATGAACATGTAATTAAGGAATCACATGAATAGATCTATGTGTATAAGCCTAAGGAAATCAAGACACATTCTTCTCATATTAATATGGGGAAATTACTTATTAAAAATATAAATTAAAATTTTATTCGTGTGAAAATACCTACTTACTTTCCCATTGAACATTAGATTCATGCATCCTATGTGAATCTAGAACTGGAAGAGAAAGAAGAGGTTGCACAAGTAGAAACCAAAAAATTGGATGATTTATACATCATCCTACCACCTCTATGCAAGATATAACTAATTTTGAAGGGGTAGGATCATGTGTAATCTATCCATGGAATATTCCTCACCATGAATGATAAATCACAAGCTAGAAAAAGCCACATGATGTGGTTAAAATAAATGAACAATCATCCACCAAGTAAATTTAGTTGAAATCAACTATTTCCTAATACATGTAGTAAAAATGTAGTGCCCACTTGGGGGGTATTACCAAGACTTATCATTACATTCTTTCTAGTATTTCCATTTCAGTTATAGGAATTAGCCCAGCATAAAACCCACTCCCTCTTAACTTTTATAGCTTAAACGACATGATCCTTATTCTTAATTGAGAGATTTTATTTTATAGGTTCATTATGGAACAAGAAATCACTTATAGAGATGGATTAAAGAGTAATAACTTTATAGAAAATGGATTTCACTTTTTTTCGCTTTTAAACTCTGAAAATGGTTTTCCGAAAGCGTTTTTTGACATTTAAAGATAAACTCTTAGTCCCATTTGTAAATTATGCACTAATTGACTAATAAAGGATACATAAATTTCATTGGAATCTTATGATTACATGTTTTTTATTTCAATTTTAATGGTATTTAATGAGTAAAATTGAAAAATCGGATGATTAATGTGAAGAATGAATATTAAAATATGGATATAATATTTGAGGAAGTTAAATGATTTACGTAAATGAAATTTCCCAACCATTTTTCAGGCATTTATTTTTTGAAATTCATTTGAATTAATTCATTATTATTAATCATTCCTTAGGTTATTGTAAAATATTATAATTTCAATTATTGAAAGGATTTATAGACTTATAATTACTATTTATTCTCGATCATATTTCTTGAGTGATCTTGGGACATTCCACCTACTAGAACATTCATTTGAGCTTTTCAAATCTATTATTGTATAAAAATAAATTTAAATTGATTGAGGAATATTTTTAAAGGGCTTTCTCCTTAAAATAATATCATTACATCAATCCTTGTTTATCCCTTAGAACCCAAGAATGTCCTTATTAGGGATGATCCATGTTTCGAGACACTTTTATTGATTCATAACCTCCTATTAGTAGTTGTATGATATTTTACAATAAATTTGTGAGGTGATGTGAATCATGGTGAAAGGGGTGGTTTTTATTGAAAGGAAGAAGTGTGGTGGTTGTTATTGTGGGTATAAAGTATGTTTGTTGAATTATTAATGACACTTTAATGTATTTACTCTCTTGATAAAAAAATAAAATGACAACAAATAAAAAAAATGTGAAATATGGGTTGGGATTTGGGAAAACCAAATATCACTATTACTAGACATATGATTTTTAACATACATGGTTAGGTTGTGGGTGAGATGTTTCTTCGAAGAATTATTTTTGAAAAAGAATAAAAATAAATTCTCTTTTTGAAAAATAGTATAAAAGTAGAGAAAATTTCAAGAGGATGAACAAACCATAAAGTGGATAAATTCATGAAACTCTTACTATCAATGTTATCTTTTATGATTTAACATATAAACCTATTCCTTGAGACTTAATTTTTATACATAAATTCTTAAAAACCTTAATAATTTTATGAATTTGATCATTAATTGCAATACCTAATGATTTTATGTGATTTAGGTATTTTAAAAGTAGATAAAATAGTTAATTTACAAGACTATAGGTATGGATAATACATTCATGATATTATCATAACTCCACTTTAATTTTTATCATGAGTGATAAGTGAAAAGATTTAAAAGTGAGGTAAATCATTATTTAGGATGTTTAAATAATATTGAATTGAGGAACTTGAATTAATGATGAGGGATGTTTCACCTTTCTCAAATGAGAAAAAATAAAATGATTTATTTTATTTTTTCAATTTTAAATTTAGAAATTGAAATGATACTTTATATGAATTTTGAAAATTGGATTTAATATTGATAATTATTTGTTTTTATTTATTCTAATTTTGAATATGTATAACACTGGTTCCCACTTTAATTCCTTGAAGATATTTTATGTTTGAGGAAAAGCATTGTTTGGATGTGGGAGTATTTTCAAGACTCCTTTTAGGTTCGTATTTTTAATTATATTTCAATGTATTTTCAATTAATTTAAATGAATATTCCCCATGTTTTGTAATGTTTTAGTGGATTGTCATAAATTTAGAAAGTGGAAGTGAAATGGTTAAAAAATAATAAAAGAATATTATTCTTGAGTTTATAATTCTATTTATAAATCATATGAAATATTTTGTAATCTTTAATAATTTTTGAGATGTTTTCTAAAAAATAGTCCACAAGATCCGTACATAATTTACAGAACCCACACACCGCAATAGAAAACCACAAAGGTTATTCTTCTCTCTACAGGCTCCTTAGGGGGGACATCCTTGTGCAAAGGTTATCTAGAACATCTGATAGTGCACACAGGCATCAGAAACATGCACCGGGGCCCATGGGTTGTGAAATTCTAAGGGCATAGCTGCCTAATGAAACCAATAGCAACATGTGGGGAATCTCTATATTGCACCGAGAGGAGAGTGTCATTGAGATGGGGTGTTTCTCAGTGGTGGGTGGGATTCCTTCATCCCCTACCCAACTTTATTATGGGGAGATCCATTTCAAGGATTATAATGGAGATCCAATTACACTCCCTTATTGATGTGGGGTCATGGACCTATTATGCTTAGTCATTATCCACTCTTCAGCTACCACTCTCTACCACTTCCCCTCGAATTTGCCATGCTCTACCACTCCGCCTTAGCTCCCTCACCCCTTCATCTAATGGCTACCCTATTCTCAACCGGGAATATCCATAACCACTATTCCCAAAGTTCGGGGGCTGAGATCCATCACCAATTCCACCACCTATGATCACCTAGGATCACCTCTGAAGTAATAAGCAATCTCCATGAAGAAACTTCAAGAGTCATCGGGCCTTCAAAGTGGTTAGATTTAGGAGACCCACAGCCTCCACATAAATCTGTCATGGTTGGGCACTATGAGATTGGATCAAACTCCATCCCCCATAGATAAGTCCCATGACCACCATGAGTCGTCATCATGGCCTAGGATGACTCTCATGCTAAACATCTGATCCTCCTTCAGCCATTGTCAAATCTAGAGGAGAAAAGGTGCCACCTACCACCTTGCCACCACTGGTTCTCTGTGACCCTATCCTCATAGAATCAATGTGCTATCGAGCCTACATTGCATCCCATGAAAGGTCTGATGATGGCCAATAACGATTCCACCCCACATTGGATTTATACCATTCTGAAGAATTTAAACACCTTACATCTGCAAGTGTTTCAAATTTCACTCATGTGAGTCTCGTAGGTGTGATTTCAAATTGGGGAGACCCCCACTAATTGAAGGAGGTCAATACCTTCTCTCTTCTTATATAAATAGGTAAGCCCACCACACCATACCAAGAAGAGATATTGATCACATGAGGAGGGAACCCACTGAGACGATGCAATTCTCCCCCTAGTTTATTCTTCTTCATATATATTTTTCTATTATTAATTTTGTTCTAGTTTCAATTTTTATTTGTATTTTAATTTATTTTATTTTATTCTTGAATTTATTTGTTAACAAAAATTTTGTTCCACCACCAATATTTTTCTTTTCTTCTACTTCTTAAATTATTATTCTTATTTTAATTATTATTATTATTATTATTATTATTTTTATTATTATTATCCTTATTATTTTAATATTATTTTTTTATTTTCTATTCTTTTTATTCTCTTCGAATTCATCTTATATTTTATAATATTCAATATCTATCATCCCAATTCTTTCTATATTTATTATTTTATATTATTAACCTCATTCTTTTTATATTTCTTCTTTATTAACTTTCTTTTTTATTTTATTTCTCCTTCTCTTCCATCGTTACACATATCTGATCTATTACCCTCAAAAATGATGGGCTTATCCTAGTTTTGGATTTGGTGATGTCAAGGTGTTATTGAATTTTTATAAATGTTTATTTTACATTTGTGGTAGATTTTCGTAGAATTCCTTGGGAAGATAAGTTTCCTAGATCTAGTGACTTCCCCCAATAACACGCAACTAAATATATTTTTATTCTTGTGTTTAATCTCTTTTAACTCTATTAGTTGACTAACGATTTACATGATAGAGTTTAGTAAGTTGATGGATGAAGCAACATTGATAGATTCGGATCCTGGAAGATGGCATACCCTTGACAGAGGGATTTCATCAACCTTAATTATAGGAATAGATGAAATTGAGATTTCTTAGGATTTTTAATATTCCAAAATTTATAAATAAAAATAATTTTAATTCAATATGAAATATCATTTTTGTATTATCAAACAAAAATAAAAAAAAATAATGTAGAATAATGATTGATCCCAAAACTAAAACCAAAAAAAAGTTCATTCTTCCTTAATTCATTATGTTTAGATTTTGATGTTAATATGCCTTTAGAGTTATCATTTTTCATGAAATTTTTTTAAGTATTAAAAATCCAAAAAATATTTATCATTATTTTTTTAACATAATAAAAACATAATAAAAAATATTTTATGTGAATTAGATAATGTTGCTGAAAAAATATGAAAAGATACTCAATTGAGATGACCTTGGTTTTCCATTATGTTGTAGTAGGAAAATATTTTTCTTTTTCTATAACCTATGATAAGCGCTCATCAATGAAAAATGTACATTCCTTATAAAATGAAAGAGTTCCTATTTATTTCTTCACAAATATGTGAAATAAACTCCCTGGGATAATTATCCCCAATAATCCCAATAAAATAAATCTTAGTGTATAATATGAATATTTCATTTCTTATAGGAAAATGGGTTAGAAAATACTAGACTTCTTTTTCTTTGAAGAAATACTCTAAATTTTGGAAGATCAATAATATGTGATAAAAGGTAAGGCCCAAATATATGTGAAATTTCTAATCATAAACCAAATTAGGTAAGAGTGTTACTAGAAATAAGTTACAGATATTAGATAATAGAATGTTGATAAATATATGACTTGGAAAATAGTTGACTAAGATCACGGAACTCTGATGGAGAATCTTCAAAAACTAGTAATTATCTAATAACCTCAGGATATGGTGATGAATACAACTATATGATGTAGATGTAATCATCATACATTATAAAATGAATAATATAAATAGTCATATCCAACTCCCACACAAATGGTGACCCTTGTATATTTCTTTCCTTTAGGATTTAGAAAATGGGCACCATTCTAGTAGATTTAATCCTCATTAGATACAGGAATACTTTTTTATTTTCTTAGCATAGTTCATTAACATTAACCTTATCCAATGATGAATACATCACTATGTCTGAGTTCCTTAAACCTGACCAGGGATATAGAGGCTGAGGATATAGAATTTGAGGGTATATGGGATGGTGTGGGTATAGTCAAACCCATTATTTTTACTAGCTACCCATGAAAGACATATACGCTATTGAGAACTAGGATTGATCACATTATCAAGATTATCATAATAATAGTGTAATGACCCAAATCCAGAGCCCTTCCATTGGTGCCCCATACTCGGTTCGCCACATGACGTCAGGCGCATTTCCCCAAACGCCAGAGGCTACCGACTAGCAGCGAGGGACTTGGTAAGTTATTGGGGAAACTATGCCCTCATTTGGTAAGGTATACAATGAAAGAAAACAACAGTCAATAGCAGAAGCAGTAAATAGCATACAAACACTAAAACTAAAGAGCGGAAGCAATGAACACATAATGATAATGATAATGATGCAGTAGGTACAATTATCTAAGAAAGTAGCAAACACAACAACGTGCGGAAATACAACTGAAAACAAAGTATGAAAGTAAACAGAAACTCCTGCATCATCACATACCTAAGCTTAGTCTTATGATCTCCAGCTCCAACCAGCATTCATGTACCCAAATATAGAAGGGCCACAATCCCTATCCACACCTGCAACCATATAACCTGTTTGGGCCAAAAATCAGGACCCAAACAGGGTGTGAGACTAATCCTAATAGCCAATCACTATGAGATCGGTGCCCTACTGTCAGTGAGTAATATAGAAAAAGTAAAAGAAATAAAAGAAGTAGATAATTATAAGTACACTAAAGCAACAATCCTACAAATCTTCATTCACATTTATTTATTAGTTTAGTACAATCATTTAGCTATCAACCAAGGAACCTAGCAACAGCTCTATACTCCCAAGGAAAGCAAGTAATCACAACAAGTAGCTCAACAGTCTACCTAAAAAACAAGCAGTAAAAACCCAGGCTTGTTCTTTAGCTTGGTGTACTCGTCACAACCAACCAATAAATAAAACACTGACTCTCCGGGTGGATCCTACTAGCAAACCCCTCTAGTCAAGTTAACGTACAAAGGCACAGACACTGTGGGATGCTCTCACCATCAATTCCTATGTGGTCTTGCAATGATAGATATAGACTCTCTGTGGAAGAACTTACGTCTAATTCCCCCTATAGTCTCACTATGTATCAAAGGACACTCTGAGGAAGCACAAAGTCCCATTCCCATAGGTCCTGCGATCGATACTAATTATAACAGACTCTCTAGGGAAGCCTTAATCGTCAATTCCCCATTTAGTCTACCACACTAGGTTCACTCAGCCTTGAGCAGTTTAGTTGTGTGTAAACGACTGTTAGCATCCTAAGTAAGTTCAGCAACTACTTGGCTAATAGCTACAAATGCATCCACAAGAATATAAACAGCAGGCAATACATGCAATCAATTCAACAAGCATACTAGCAATGTGAAAAAAGGATTGCCTCGTAGGCAAACCATGCCAAACGGCAATAAACAGACAAAACAAGGAAAACACTCATGGGGTGATCCTTAAACAAGCTAACAAACAATTATTAATCATATAATAACCTCAACCATACAAGAAATATAAGGCAGATAAATAAATAGGGTCAAAACCCTAACCCGAGACACCCGATACATGGGTATCCAGCACTTTTTCACTAAAAACTCAAGGACATTCAACGTAGGGAAACAAACCACCTACCTTAATCCAAGGAGATTGAAATTCTTGAACCTCAGACTGTGAATTGGCCTAGAACTGAGTAAATCTCCAAAAAGGTCTAAAACATTCAACCTCATATAACTCTCACAAGAAGAGGAATCCGGAAATATGGCCAAAGAAGAACCGAGAAATCACCGCTACGATTCTATAGCACCCGACTACCTTCTATTCGGACCACCGGTGAAGAATCAGTGGCTTAGAGAGGAATCAGGTCTCTAGGTTGCTCTGGACGTAATTAGGTGGAGAAGAAGATACAAATGAGGATTAGGCATGACCCCTATTCGATTAATGAAATAAAAAAGAAAGTACACGGCGTGTACTTCTTGAGTACACCGCATGTAGTCCCCTTTTTCGTACGCCATATTAATTGGGCTCCACCTCATCACAACACCCCATGTGACTGGCCCGTACACGACCAGCACACGGCCTCGAGCAGAAGAAAAGTAAACGACGTGTACTTGTAAAGTACACGGTATGTACTTACAAAATTTCGAGATTCTCCTATTTTTCACAAAAACGGACAGAAAAGGAAAAACATACCTGAAAAGAAGGTCCAAGTTCTCACAAACATCACTCCTTAAAGAAATTTTTCCACAAATTCCTCTAGAAAGGTGGCGAAGAAGAAACCTCGAACAACTCTGGCCACTGTGATCGCATATTGGCCTCCCTCTCCCAAGTCTCGTTCTGCACATGGTTGTGCTGCCATAGCACCCGTACAATAGAAATAGACCGGCCACAGAGTACCTTTGCGCTACGATCAACAATCCTGATAGGATGCTCCTCAAAGGATGCATCCTACTCCAGATCAACCTCCTCGGGTCTAAAAACATGAGATGGGTTGGAGAAATAGAATCAGAGGTGAGAAATATGGAAGACGTCGTGCATAGCCTGATATCTCTGAGGTAACTGCAACCTATAAGCAACCAGCCCAACTCTCTATAGAACCGCGAACGGCCTGACCTATCTCAGTGAAAGATTACCATGTCTCATGATCCTCTTGTGTCCCAACCTCGGGGTCACGCGTAGGGAAACCTTGTCTCCAACCTCGAACTATAGAGGTTACCTCCGCTGATCAGCATAATATTTCTGATGAGACTGTGCAGTAGCCATCCTTTTCCGAATCAACTCTATCTGCTCTGAGGTCTCCTGAACAATATGAGGTACCATCAAAGCTTCCTCTCTTACCTCCATCCAACACTAAGGTGATCGGCATGGCCTACCGTACAAAGCCTCATAAGGTGCCATTTTAATAGTTACCTGGAAACTGTTGTTATAGGAAAAATCTACGAGAGGTATATGCTTTTCCCAAGAACCATCAAAGTATAGGATGAAAGCTCGGAATATATCCTCAAGAACCTGGATCATGTGCTCTAATTGGCCATTTTTCTGGGGATGATAAGCTATACTCAAAAGCACCTGTGTACCCAAAGCTTTCTGTAGCCCCTGCCAGAAATACGAAGTAAAGCGGGCATCCCTATCTGAAACGATAGTACTCGAAACCCCATGCAAGTGCACAATCTCACGAATGTAAAACCATCCAAGATCATCGACATTGAAGGTCTCCTTTATCGGCAAGAAGTGAGAAACCTTCATAAGTCTATCAATGACAACACACACCGCATCATTTCCTCTCGACGATCTTGGTAACCCTGTCACGAAGTCCATCGTGACATCGTTCCACTTCCACTCTGGAATGGGTAGCTGCTTTAAAAGCCCAGCTAGCTGCTGGTGCTCCGCCTTCACCTACTGACAGGTGGAACATCTCATGACAAAACCAGCCACATCCTTCTTCATATCAGGCCACCAGTATTGGCGATGAAGATCCTGATACATCTTGGTGATGCCAGGATGAACTGCCCAAACTGAGGAATGGAAGTCTCGCATCATCTCCTCACATATGTCTGCTGGAACCCATACGCGTCCCTGGAAATTCAAGATCTCATCCTCGCCAACGGTCCACCCAGGAAGAGGGTCCTCTCCTGACACGCTTTCCCGTAGTACTATCCCTTCTGAATCTGCTAGCTGCCTCATTCGAACTCGGTCCAAAAGTGCCGAGGTAACATCCATAGAGGATAGGAAAGTCTGTCCATGCATGTCATGCACCTCCAAATGCATCTCTGAGAAAAGAGCCATCAGGTGTCACTCACTGCTGGCCTCCTAAACTGCATGTATCTGAGTTCTCCTGCTCAGTGCATTAGCCAATGCGTTTCCTTTCCCAGGCATATAGGCTATCTTGAAATTGAAGGACTAGAGATACTCAACCCACCTCCGTTGTCTCAGATTCAGGTCACGTTGCGTGAAGATGTACTTGAGACTCTTGTGGTCAGTGTATACCACAAAATGATCTCCCATGAGGTAATGTCTCCAGCAAAGTAAATCATGAACAACCGCAGCTAACTCCAGGTCATGCATAGGATAATTCCTCTCATGTGGCATCAACTGTCGATATCCATATGTAACCACTCGATCCTCCTGCATAAGCGTTGCTCCAAGTCCGATGCCAGATTCATCACAGAAAACTGTATAGCTCTTGCCTGGCTCCGGAAAAACTAGGATCACTGCTAAAGAAAATCTCCCCTTCAGCTCCTGGAAGGATGATTCACAGTCTTCTGACCAAAAAAACTTTACCCCCTTCTTATTCAAGCCCATCAATGGTGCTGCTAGGCGTGACAAGTCCTGTATAAACCGCCTGTAGTAACCAGCCATCCCCAAGAAGCTTCGTACCTCGAATACATTCTTCGGATGCTCCCAGGTAACTACTGCTCTCACCTTCTCTAGGTCTACAGATACTCATGTCTCTGAGATGACATGGCCCAGGAAGTGAATCTTGTCCATCCAAAAGTGTCACTTTGAGAGTTTACCATAAAGTTGATGCTCCCTCAGTGTACTCAAAACGATCTCAAGATGGGTTGCATGGTCGTGTTGAGTGTGAGAGTACACCAAGATATCATCCACGAAGACCATGAAGGAATCCAAGTAAGGATAGAACACTTGGTTCATCAGCACCAGGAAAACTGTTTCCGTGTTCGTAAGACCAAACGGCATAACTGTATACTCATAGAGGCTATACCTGCTCCTCAAGGCTGTCAGAGGTATATCTGAAGGTCTAACACGCAGCTGATGATATCAAATTGATCTTCGAGAACACCCATGCTCCTCGAAGATAATCAAAGAGATCATCAATCCTTGGCAAGGGATATTGGTTCTTGATCGTTAACTAGTTCAACTTCCGATAATCCACGCAAAGCCTAAGGGTATCGTCTGCCTTCTTCGCGAACAGGACAGGCTAACCCCAAGGATAAGTACTAGTTCAGATGAAACCCATTGCCTGTAACTCTCCCAACTGCTTCTTGAGCTCCTACAACTCAGGTGTAGCCATCCTATAAGGAGAAATGGACACCAGTGCTGCTCCTGGTATGAGCTCAATCGAGAAGTCTACCTCACGCTCTGGATGCAAACCTAAAAAGTCTTCTGGAAAGACATATGGAAAGAGATCAACCACTAGAGGAAAATATAACTGAGAAGTCCCCTGGTCATCCAGATAAAGACTAGAAATCTGGTCCATAACTCCTCCTAACCCATGATGCTTGAGTCCGGCTCGACTCGCCTGAACATCCCACTCTCCTTTATGAAGGAAATATTCACCCTCTGGTGATACGAAACTCACCCTACGACGATAGCAATCGACGACTACCTCGAAGGGAACCAACCAGTCCATACCGAGAATAACATAATAACCCGTCATCTCTAGGACATGGAGGTCCTATAAGAAATGATACCCTGTAACCTTTAGAGGGCACCCCTTGCACTGACGTATGCTAGATGTCCTTGTTCCCAAGGGCATTTCGAGAGTTAACATGTCAGCGGACAAAAAGACATAGAGCTCAAGGATTTCCATGACAGCAATAGAAATAAAGCTATGTGAAGAACCAGTATCAAAAAGAGATGAAGATAAAACTGAGGCTACTAAGATTGTACCTCTAACTGTAGAGGGTCCGGGATCCTTCTCCTGATGAATCCGCTCTACAAAAAATGTCTGGCATGTACCGTGGCCCTGTGTAGCCTGAAAAACCTGAGCTGCTCCTCCCTGATCTTGACCACTGCGTCCATGGCCTCTACCCTGAACTGAACATCCTGCAGAACTCCAGCCCCCAGTCTACTGTAGAGCGGGTAATCCTGCCTCTGTATGCGGGGTTGAAATTGATCCTCCTTCACTAGCCGCTGGAAGGGGAACCTTTCAGAAACACTGCAAATGACCCATCTTGTCACAGGATCGAAACTCCACTGGGTTCTTCGAGCACTGGGGATTCTTATGACCGCTCCTCCCATACTGATAACACACCACATGGGTGCCAGAAGGGGCATCTCGTCTACCAGAAGGAATACCTCACTTCCTCGGGTCGCCTCGAGTGGACTCTCGGTGGCGATTCCTGCTGTCTGCCTGGAAGGAATCAACCTTGGATGCTAAACCGACCTGGTCCAGAGCTCTAGTCTCCCTCGGGTTCCACTCCGTGATGAGTTCCTGGTTGACTATCAGAGTAATAGAAGTCTACTGAAAGACATTCACCTGTGATCTGATCTCCGGTCTGAGGCCTTCCTCAAACTTCCTCGCTAGAAACAGCTCGTCATTTCCCAGAACAGGAGTGAATCACTATAACTCAGTCAAGTGGGAGTAATACTCCATAACTTAGAGAGTACCCTGTTGCAGGCTCATGAACTCCCTGGCTCTGTCAGCCCTCAGCGTTGCTGGGTAGAAGTAGTCGTAAAAAGTACGCTGAAACTCATCCCAAGCCATAGCCTGCTGGCTCCCCATCTGAGAGACTACGTCTCACCATATCTTGGCAGAATCTCAATACATATACGTCATGAGCTTCACCCTCATCTCTGGAGGCATCTCCAGATGCTCAAAGATGGACACCATGGCTTCCAGCCATGACTCTGCAGCTTGAGGTCCTCCATCCCCTGTGAAAGTGGGAGGACGTTGCTACTGGAAGACCCACGTCAGCTCTGCCATAGTCAGGGCAGGATGCTGAACTCCCTAGAAGGTATGCATTAATATCATGAAACCCACTCTGAACTGAGCGTCGGCACCAGTGTCTGGAATCAATACAGGTGCCATGTCCGGAATGATGGGCGGAACTACTGGCAGTCCCTGATCGGTCATATCAGGCGAACGATCACTGCCTAGTTCCTAGCATTCAGCAGGAGGACGTCTCGGTGCCATAACTCTGAAAAGACCAAAACACACCTTGATTAAAGACGAACACAGTTGCAACATAGGAGAGTAAAACAGAACAGGAGGGAAAACCTTTAAATCTGGGAAAAACAAGACTACACGGCATGTAGTACCACTATACGACATGTTTATTAAAAGTTTACCCATGACGTGTACATTGGCCGTACATGGCTATGTAAACAAACCGACTACACGGTGTGTTCTTAAACTACACGGCATGTACTGACCCTTTTCTCCCTGCCCGACTGATCTTACACAACTAAGTCACACGGACTGTCCCAGACGAAGACTACACGACGTGCTTTAAAGCAGACATGGCGTGTGCTGGAAACGCCTTACCTGGCCCGTGTTGTTAGCAACACAGTCAACACTAAATGGCGTGTTTCTAAGTGACACGGTGTGCACTTGAAGGGAAACCTCTTCCTATGTTGTTCGTGACACGGTCGGGTACTCAGCTGATCCTTACACGACGTGTTCCAAAAAAACACGGCATGTATAGGAGAAGATAACACTGACCCATGTTTTTTTCAAGACACGTTTGGGTACCTAGGAAAAGATACACAAGGTGTGTGCATACCGAACACGGTGTGTACTAAACATGCATTAACTGGCCTGTGTTGTTAGTTACACGGTCGGGCTCCTAGTTAACCTCTACACGGTGTGTACCTACCATATACGGCGTGTTACTGAAAACCATTTACAGCTCTGTGTCCCTATCCACACGTTCAGTGACACGGCCAAAAACTACACTGCATGTATCTATAAAGTACATGTCGTGTATTCTGGGTTTTTCCAGACAGTAGCCTCAGAACTGCACCAGAGCCCAGAAAACACGGAAAACCCAGGGTTAAGGTGCCAAATTCCGATCCGTGGGGGGCCATACTCCCCACGAATCAAAGCTTGGCATCCTAACAATGCATATAACAAGCAAACAGTACAAGAATTCACGAACCACCAAATTCCGATCGTCGAGGGCCCATAACACCTCTAAGATCAAAGTTTGGCATCCATGATAAGAAAGCTCCAAACAACGATACCCTATCAACATAGCAGGTATCCTATCACAGCAGCTATCACAACAGCATGAATTGTCTATCACAAATCCAATCACAACAGCATGCAATCTCTAATGCAACCTAGATGGCATGGCAAAATGCATGGCATGTGATCTTCTAACATGTGCCTATATGATTCATGAGATGGTATACCCTCATCTCATCGGGTTGCAACAAAATAGAACCACAATCATATAAATAGTAACAACACAAAACAAGTGCATCACCCAATGGTGAAATCAATTAAATTGTAACATTCGCAAAACTCAAAATTTTCAATATTCGAGGTAATCTGGATTTTTCCCTATACACGGGTTCTAGAACGCCTGGGCACAGCTATTTACCATTTACCTATTCTGTCCTATCCCTATCTAATGTTGATAAACAGTAAGTCAATAGAAAAGGAAATAAATCCTCTGATACCACTTTGTAACGACCCGAATCTGGAGCCCTTCCACTGATGCCCCGTACCCAGTTCACCACATGACCTCAGGCACATTTCCCCAAATGCCAGAGGTTGACCACTAGAAGCAAGGGCCTTGGTAAGTTATTGGGGAAACTTTTCCCTCATTTGGTAAGGTATACAAGGTAAGAAAACAACAGTCAATGGAGGAAGCAGTAAACAGCATACAAACACTAAAAGTAAACAACGGAGGCAATGAACACATATTGATAATGATAATGATGCAGAAGGTACAAGTATCTAAGGAAAGTAGAAAACACAACAACGTGCTGAAATACAACTGAAAACAAAGTACGAAAGTAAACAGCAACTCCAGAAACATCGCAAGCCTAAGCTCGGTCCTATGCTCTCCAGCTCCAACCAGCATTCATGTACCTGAAGTAGAAGGGCCACAATACCTATCCACACCTGTAACCATATAACCTATTTGGACAAAAAAGTAGGACCCAAACAGGGTGTGAGACTAACCCCAGTAGGCAATCACCACGAGATCTATGCCCTAATGTCAGTGAGTAATATAGCAAAAGTAAAAGAAATAAATGCAGCAGAGAAGCAAAAGTACACTAAAGCAACAATCCTACAAATCTTCATTTACATTTATTTATTAGTTCAGTACAATCATTTAGCTATCAACCAAGGAACCTAGCAACAGCTCTATACTCCCATGGCAAGCAAGTAATCACAACAGGTAACTCAGCAGTCTACCTAAACAACAAGCAGTACAAACCCAAGATTGTTCTTTGGCTTGGTGGACTCGTCACAACCAACCAATAAATAAAACACTGACTCTCTGGGTGGCTCCTACTAGCAAACCCCTCTAGTCAAGTAAACGTAGAAAGGCACAGACACTCTGGGAAGCTCTCAACATCAATTCCCCTGTGCTCTTTCAACGAAAGATATAGACTCTCTAAGGAAGCACTTACATCCAATTCCCCCTATAGTCTCACTACATAATGAAGGACACTCTGAGGAAGCACAAAGTCTCATTCCCATAGGTCCTGCGATCGATACTAATTATAACAGACTCTTTAGGGAAGCCTGTAACACCCCAAGATTTTATGAAAAATATTATTTTAATTTCATTAATGTCTTGTGTTGTATTCTACACCAAGATTACCTTGCGCTATACGCAACACCGTATTAGCTTGCAGTATACGCAACACTATTCTTGGACCATGTTACACACAATTTTGATAATAGTTATTCTACGCAACATTGAGTATATATATATATATATATATTAAATGTATAAATGAAATATGGTTGGATTCTGTTATACGAAACAACGAAGGATTCTTTCACAACACGCAACCCTGACTTGGCTTGCATTACACGCAATCGCGACCTTCCTCGATAGCGTGTGTTGTACGCAATACCGGGTTTTAATAAACAATGATATATTATTATAATATTGTCATGAACTAGCCATTATGAATAGTATTAACTAAATTTTTAATTTTATAACATTATTATTCATTTTACACATTTTCTAGAACATTGTATAAGAACAAAATAATTTTTTCGGGTAAAATAAGTATTTTTCAAAAAATGCAGTTTTGCCGCCTTTTGATGGCGCACCCACTTTAAATCTAGTTTTTGAAATGTTTATATGTTCAATTTGAAAAAATAAAATTCTTCTTTTGAATCAGGACGTAAAAATTTACATTAGATAAAGTTTTGATATTTTTCCGATAACTTTCATATTTTAATGAATAGTAAAAACAAGCTATATTTTAATTAAAAACAACTTTTTTCATTATAATATCTTATGTGGTTAAATTATAATATTGAATATTTTTAAAGTATAAATAGAATATATTTTTACCATTTAATATAATGTATGTCATTAGCATTGATTTTACCTTGAATTCGTAGGTTAAATCAATTCAATCTTTTGCAATGTTTTAAACAAAAAACCTGTTTTTATTCGACAACGGGATTAATTTTAATTTAATTTATGCAACTTCTGTGTATTGAATTTTAAAAAATGGATTCCATATTTGGAATCAGTGGGTCCAAATTATGTTAATAGTCTACTTTTTATTTTTGGGAATTATGAATAGTAACTATTCTAAATTTTATTTTCCATAGTTAGGTAAATCGGGTAATTAAGGGTAAATATAATATCATAAAATTACCCTAACACATGCCAAAATTCTATTTGATGGCTAAAAGTAAACCCATATCAACTAAGGGTCGGATTAGATTCATTTTATAGACTTTTGACCATGAAAATAATTTAATTATTATTAAAACCAAAAAAAGTGACAACATGTCACTCTCTTAAATCTTATAAGTATAATAATTTTAACTTAGTGATAAACATCATAAAACTTCGAACCTGAATAGTCTCCAGAAATCTAACAAAATTATCTACATCATGAGAATTTATTTAGATGTTTTTGGTATTAAATAATTATCATTAATTGTGACACAATAGTGATGCAGAAATTATTTATCTAGTAAAAAATCAAGAATATAGTTTTTATTAAACTAATAGTGACCGTAAAAGGCACAAAACCCTGACCAAAACTTATTGGTCATGTAAATTGAAACTATAATAATCCAATGGTCTAATATTTGACCATTTTGAGTCTAATACAAGCAATTATGACACTTATATTATTTTATTTTAAATGATGCCAAAGTTGTCACCTTCATAATTTAATAAATATAACAATTTAAATATTGTGATTTTAAGATGATAAGTTCGAGTAAAAGTATTATTGTTAAAGTTAATATATTTATCTTCATAATAGGATTTTATTTTAAATTTTTATGCAACAAATAAGTATATTAAATAATTATACAAAAATAATGTAGTAATTATTTTATTAAGAGATAAACCAAATGGTTTTAAAAATAATAAAATAAATATTATATGAACTATTTAATGTTATCCACTAATTTTATAGATACATATGACCTTTTATTAATATATTAAATCTTTTATTTCGAACATATCTTCTGTATATATTTTATTTAAATTCAAATAAATGAATAGTGTCAAAATTGACACTATTGTTATTTTAAAAAAATAACATATTATAAAATTGTTTAAAAATAACAAAAATATTTAAAAATTATAAATTTAAATTTATATGGTCTATAATGTTATAAAGTAAACAATTATCGTAAATTCACAACAGATAAGTAATTATTTGTTATAATTTAAAATTTAGAATTTTATTACCACAAATAAACTTAAATAGATTAAATAAGGATAAATCAGAATGATAAGGTTTAAAATAAGATCCAAACATGTCTAAATTTGATTTGTTGATGGGATTACAACCCTATATCATCTAATCTTCGAATATGAGTCATTTTTGGAGGTTTTTAAGTGGGGTTAGATTTATTATAAATTAATATTTTTAAGAATTCCAAAGGTGCCCCTCTCCTCCCTTATAAAAGGGAACCTCCTCCCTCTCTTCCTCACACAACTTCGAGCCTTCAATCTCGGCCAACCTCTGCCAAATTCTCTTCTCCAATTCCCTAGCAACATCCTAGAGGTTCTGTTCTTCCTCAAAGATGTAACGCCCCGACCCCAGCTGCCCAGAGTCGGTGCATTATTACATAACATTGGCATGATCACAAGAAAGATCAAATCCCGAAAGACCGATTGGTTTAGTAGCCTTGGAAAATGCCAGATATATTCATAAGTTTTACATTACATCATAACATGAAAAACTACTACAACAACATAATGTTTCCACAGTCCACACTATAATCCCCTCATAATATCCCTGCAGGTCATTCATAACTTACATCTTCACTTCCTGGGAAACATAAAACATAGAAAAGGGGTGAGCTCAAATGCCCAGTAAGGATAACAATATAGCGGAAACATTCATCAATAAGAATAAACATTTGAGGCAATGTATAACTAAAACAAAAGCCTTTTAAACATGAACTTTCAACATGGTATGGCATAAATAAAATGAAATAATGCCATTTACTTATTCACATGGATATTCTACTAATCAAATAATCACATGCAAAAATCAATAACCACTTTCATAATGTTGGAATGCATAATGCCAGACTATCATAACCACATAGCCAAGGCCTCGTGCCAAGACTACAAATAAGATTTTGTCAAGGCCTTGTGCCAAGACACTAGTTTGTCTCATGAGACCTACCGATGCATCGAGGAGCTATAGCGGGCTCCACCCGTCACTTATTAAGTCCAATGCATTCCCATATGAAAAGGTTTAAACATAACATAAACATTCGTATTAAAACTAGCATACGAAATGTCAATAATTTCACCATAAACTATGAATGGTATAAAAATAGCACATCCACAGTCAAACATATCACAAAAACTTCAATACAATATAGAAGTTTTGTATCATAATAAATCAACTTCAAATAATCTTAAAATCCATCAAAGGATGTTGACATAGATGAAATCAAAATTCTTTTTAAAGAAGTATCTCCTTTTATTTTGAAATCATTTAAGATCCATGTAAAATAAAACATTTTCTTTGAAAATATTCTTATAAGCTTGTATGGAAAGCTTCGATGATTTTATAACGGCGGAAAATAACCGCACCCGCCGTATAAGTTAAAAAAAACATTCTTACCTCAATTCAGTCGAAAAGGTTAAAAAGGACCTTGTTTTGAAAACGACGGAAAGATTCCTTTATAAACCTCTTATAAAAAGTCAAACAAGGGTATAAATGACTTTAACCCATATTCTTGTAAATAGTAAAAATGTTTTGAAATACATTTCAAAGAAACATGGATGTGGATGATAAAGAGATCCCAGTAGATTATTACGTATAATACAACCTCGGATAATGAAGAGATTGTGAAATAACCCTTACCTTGTACTTTTCCTTTGTTGGGGTAGGTTAACCTCCTGTATAATGGTGAAATAATTATTATTAAATTATACAAGAATCATATACATTAATATGATATCATATATGATCTTTTAACATTGCTTTATTAATAATATCTTAGTATTATCGTCGTTTCAGGTGATAATCGATTCGTTCTTCTTAAATGTTTGGTTACGTAAGACATGTTTGTAATGGATAGATTATATATTATTCATAATCAGAATGATATTAACATTATTTTTAACCCTAAAATGAGAATAATACTTGAATGGATATGATGGATAATGAATCTTATCGCGTTCGTGGAGACGGTAGTCCGTACGTAAGCACGAACGCTACTTCCATTTAATTTTCATTTTAAAAGAATCAAATCCAAATGATACATAGGTATATTACTATTCCAGTATAATATAATATTTTATATATGTTACTTAAGTTCATTAACACCATCCTTTATACGTTCCATGTGTGGTATGAACGAGTCATATCATTTTAAGGGGGCGGTAGTCCGCACTTCCTCAAATGAAATTATCGTATGTATATACAACATGAAACGAATAATGGTATGAAATAAAATGGAATTACAGAAGATTATATATAAAACATATATCATTAATATCATATTTAATTACAGTGCCATCATAATGGCCACCATGAGAGGTGGTAATATGTATTTGAACAATCATCGTTTCATGAGGCGTTAGTTTTCCATCCACAGAAACATTATCTTCATCATCCATTAGATGGAGTTGTGTGTATGTGTAGTTTGAATACTTCTTATAACAACATCCTAGTATATTGTGGATACTGGTGTTCTTACAAAATAAAGGAAATAAAAAGAGTTTGGGGGTTGGAGAAGCAAAATAAATGAAAATAATTTAAGAGAAATTGTTACCTTTAATCTAGGTAACTCACTTTGGTTGGAACCAAAGGACTTCTTGAAATGCTTTCTGCCTAAGGGGAAGCTTCAAGGAGGAGTAGAGGGATGTGGGCAGCTTAGTTGGGCAGAGTTTGGACGAGCCAAGTGGCTTGAGAGGTGTGAGGAAAAGAGAAGGAGGAGTGCCCTTTTATAAGAGGGGTGAGGGGCACCTTTGGAAAAGCTAGAAATATTAATTTATAATAAATTCATATTCGGTTTCTAAAGGCTCTAAAGTTGACTATTCAAAGGATGAGGTGGGTATAGGTCGAAAACAACTCATCCAATAGAATTTAGACAGGTTTGGGTACTTATATTAACCTTATCTTTAAGTATTAACTATAAGTTAATTAGTTTCACTTTTACAATGTCTCTTTGTATTTTTATATAATATGGTTAATAAACTTACTATATACATCCAAGAGACCCCCAAGTGGTCCATTAATGATTAACCTATCATAATATAAGTCTCCGGGCCGAACCTTAGATTTTTAGGAATTTAATATCAATTAATAATATAATATTTGTTTTAAGAACTCTTTTATGTCAATTTTGACACTATTCAATAGTTGATTTTTTGTGAAACTCATAACAGATTGATTACTTAGAACAAAGTCAATTAAATCAATCCTAATATATCATATTATCCTAGAAAATTAGTTTAATTCATTAAAAGTTTCATATTATATTTATTTGGGTATTTATAATATCAATTATTTTAATTTTTCACTATTATAGTAATTACTGCATCATCATTGTGTCATAAATAAAATAAATTATTTAATGTCTAAAAATTATAAATAAAATATGATTATGTAGGAAATCGTTTTTTCTTTCTAATGAATATTTATAATCTAAAAGACAACTTACATAACCCTATGTAACAATTGTTTTGCTAAAAGATATATGCTTGTGTCATTTTTGTATTCATTTTGACTTAATTAAAATAAAGTATCATTGTCAATTACAAGTGGATCCATGGGGTCCCAAAATTGACACAAAGATGCCCATGGTCGACCATGTATCAACCAATAGGGTTAAGACACGTTTTAGGGTAATTTATTATTATTATAATATTATTTTTTAACCCTTATTTACCGGATTTACCCTTAACCATGGTAAATAAAATATTTACCGCAGTAATTATTCAAAATGTCTAAAAATAAAAGTTACCTATTTACACAATTTGAACATCCTGATTCCAAATATGGAATCCATTTTCCTAAATTCAAAACACAGAAGTGGCAGAAATTAATTTAAAATTAATTCCCGCTGTCAAAACAAAAAGCGTGTTTTTAAGAGATAATAACTATCAAAAGATTGACATTTGTTTATGTTCGGTTTAATTTTAAAATTATGTCCAATGACCAACATTATATTAAATGGTAAAAATATATTCTAAATATATTTTAAAACCACTAAAATTCATAATTTATCACTATTAATTATTTTGATTAAAAAAGTTGTTTTTAATTAAAATTTAGTAATTTTCACTATTCATCAAAATATGAAAGTTATCCGAAAAGTACCAAAATTTCACCTTAGGCTAAATTTGATATTCCGAATCCAAAAATGAAGTCCATTTTAAAATATAAAATATATATAACTTCAAAAAGTAGGTATTACTATTCATAACGACTAGTTTAATTGGTTGTTAGAACTCGGTGTTGCGTACAACACACGCTATCACATTATTCAAAGAGAAGCGTACCGTAGAATCTTGGGATGTTTCATTTTAAATTTTTGATGTCCCCATTTAGTCAAAAAGTTTAAAATATAGTATTTAAAAAGGGTTCACTATTAAAGTTGATAAAAGTGCAATACTGAAAATGAATTTGTTCTTGCATTTTATCTAAGAAACTCATAATATGGATTCTAAAATTATAAGGATTATATAAACATTAAAATTTATCTAATACTATTCATAACCTCTTTTGAACGGCTTGTTTGGTAAGTCATGGTGTGCTTGAACTTGGTGTTGCATGTAGTGAAAGTTATTGAATTATTTTGAAGAACTAACACACTATGAAATCTTGGGGTGTTACATTCTCCCCTCCTTCAATAAATTGCGTCCTCGCAATTTGAAATTGTTCTTCGAAAATAAAAGGTTGAAAATAGATAATATATTTGTGGGAAACCCCACATCGGAAATTGGGTTACTAAAATTTAGTCTTAATATGAGGAAAAGAGAAATGAAAGGGTCACCACCAAATTATGATCTCGATTAGGAGAACATTGGTGGCAATTAGAGACATATAATTGGAGGAAAAACGTAAATATTTATAGGTAGTGATTGAGGTCATCAATCACAAACAAGTGTATAATTGAGATCCTTAAACTCATCAATCTATGATGATTTGAAGTACCATCGGTTCAACAAAATATAGGGTATTGGGATAACACATTTTTGACGTTTCAAAATATCTTAGTTGAAATCCCACATCGAAAAATGAATTAACGAGGCCTCTATTTAAAATAAAGAGTCGAAAGTATGAAGATTACCGAAAATAACACATACTAGGGTTCCATGTAGGAAAATATGGATATGGAAGAGAAATCTAACCATCAATTATCTGATGGAGAGTGGTAGAGATCATGGCTATAAAAAGGCCAACAATCCCAAAGCCATAAATTAGTGATGATTTAAGGTATCATCTAGGAAAACATTTTTGTTCAAAGTTGCTTTTCTTAATATTGAGGAATTTATTTATGAGATTGGCTAAGATCATAAGGAGATATACTTACTTTATAATTATAGTTTTATCCATTAATAAATTTCTACCACAAACTCATCTTTCACTCTAAAAGATAATAGAATGTAAAAAAATTCTATTTACACTATTCGTATAGGGTTCCAAAATAAACGAATTTATAATTCATCTACATGATCTTTTAATAAAAACTACATTATTTAATCCAGGACATCTCATGGTCCAGTGGTAGGTGATACACCCTTGTCGCCCTTCGGTTGCGGGTTCAAGTCTCGCAGCCTTGCCGGACGCGACGGGTTGTCGCCCAACCTCCGGGTTTTCCTTTTATGGTAATCCAAAATAATCCAAACTAGAACTATCCAAAATACTTCTGTCCAAACTCATAGTCCAACATTTATAAGGAAGGTAAACATAATATAGATCCTTTTTACCCCGCAATAGCATATGAATACCTTCATCTTGTATTCTTTTAATAAACTGAAACATCTTGAATTACCATATTCCTTATTGATTACATTCATGCTCCCCTATTCCATATAGAATGCTGGATATACTTCATTAATCCAAAAATGTTTTAAAACCCAACAATGATGGAATATACAAATCATTAATCAGCTTCAAGGTAGTCAATAATATCCAATATAATTTATCCAAATCAATCATGTATTATTCTAAAATCACTACCTCAGTATCAGAACTATATTATGGTTTATCATTCTCTCAACCATATATTTTCCAAAAATCTATCCTGCTATTGAGTCACTTTTCTTTGTTCCACACAATCTCAAGTCCTTAATGAAATAGTACTGCAGTACAATCCTTATATACTCCATAATTATTATAACAAGTACATTGTTGATACAACACTCAATTGATATAATCAACATAATAACTCTAATCATTCCTCTTAATCTGTGGTATTATCATAACTTGATTATTATCCAATAGCATCATTTGCGGCATAGTCTGATGACTGGGACATAGGTTCGCGTAGTGTCCAAACTCCTTGCAAAGGAAGCATTGTACATTTGAAACCATTTTCTTACCCTTGCAGGCATGTACTTTGTGCCCTTTTCCTCCACACTTATAACAAACTCCCATTCCTTTCAGGCAAGTTCCAGGGTGTTTCTTTCCACAGTTACCACATATGGGAAAATTCTTCTTTTCCCTCTTCCCTTTATCCATCTTTCTCTCTTCCATCCTTTTCTTCTCTTTCTTCCCTTCAAATCCATAGGACTCAGTAAAATCTTTACTTATCTTATCAACACATGATATTATTTCTTCATATGATGATAATACATGGGAGATTATTTCTCTTATAAATTCTGGCTTAAGACCATGAAAGATATGATCCTTCTTTCTCTTTGGATCATGTGTATTTCCGGAGTTCTCATTCCTTCTTCTGGGCGTCATTTCTAAACAATGGCATAAACTAGATCAGTTTATGAATCAAAATACATAATCCCATACTTATAAAACACTTAACATAAATTGAACTATTTATGGATATAATCCATAATCATAAAAATGTTTTCTTTGAGGAAGTATATACTCATAAACCCTTCATAATGATTTGTAAAGATAGTGAGAGTTATCCTAAGCATATCCCCCGGGAGTGTCGTAACCAAGAGTGCAGCAAGGCCCGTTGTCGTGCACCAGTTCCCGTTCGAGTCTAGCTCAAAGCGGTGTTTTCGGGTTTTACCCCTAGGTACATCTGTGCCAGAGCCGCCTCTACCTGCTCGTATCCAGACAGGGATGTATTGCTCGGAAAACTCACAAAGTCTCTACAATACCAAAATTCTAGGAAGTTCTTCTATACTAATCCTCAAAGTTCATCTTAGGTCTACGTGCTCTAATCAGAGTTTATCTAAATCTAGCTTCCAAGGTTTGTACTAAACATCCTCTGATACCAACTGTAACGCCCCGACCCCAGCTGCCCAGAGTCGGTGCATTATTACATAACATTGGCATGATCACAAGAAAGATCAAATCCCGAAAGACCAATTGGTTTAGTAGCCTTGGAAAATGCCAGATATATTCATAAGTTTTACATTACATCATAAAATGAAAAACTACTACAACAACATAATGTTTCCACAGTCCACACTATAATCCCCTCATAATATCCCTGCAGGTCATTCATAACTTACATCTTCACTTCCTGGGAAAAATAAAACATAGAAAAGGGGTGAGCTCAAATGCCCAGTAAGGATAACAATATAGCGGAAACTTTCATCAATAAGAATAAACATTTGAGGCAATGTATAACTAAAACAAAAGCCTTTTAAACATGAACTTTCAACATGGTATGGCATAAATAAAATGAAATAATTCCATTTACTTATTCACATGGATATTCTACTAATCGAATAATCACATGAAAAAATCAATAACCACTTTCATAATGTTGGAATGCATAATGCCAGACTATCATAACCACATAGCCAAGGCCTCGTGCCAAGACTACAAATAAGATTTTGTCAAGGCCTTGTGCCAAGACACTAGTTTGTCTCATGAGACCTACCGATGCATCGAGGAGCTATAGCGGGCTCCACCCGTCACTTATTAAGTCCAATGCATTCCCATATGAGAAGGTTTAAACATAACATAAACATTCGTATTAAAACTAGCATACGAAATGTCAATAATTTCACCATAAACTATGAATGGTATAAAAATAGCACATCCACAGTCAAACATATCACAAAAACTTCAATACAATATAGAAGTTTTGTATCATAATAAATCAACTTCAAATAATCTTAAAATCCATCAAAGGATGTTGACATAGATGAAATCAAAATTCTTTTTAAAGAAGTATCTCCTTTTATTTTGAAATCATTTAAGATCCATGTAAAATAAAACATTTTCTTTGAAAATATTCTTATAAGCTTGTATGGAAAGCTTCGATGATTTTATAACGGCGGAAAATAACCGCACCCGCCGTATAAGTTAAAAAAAACATTCTTACCTCAATTCAGTCGAAAAGGTTAAAAAGGACCTTGTTTTGAAAACGACGGAAAGATTCCTTTATAAACCTCTTATAAAAAGTCAAACAAGGGTATAAATGACTTTAAACCATATTCTTGTAAATAGTAAAAATGTTTTGAAATACATTTCAAAGAAACATGGATGTGGATGATAAAGAGATCCCAGTAGATTATTACGTATAATACAACCTCGGATAATGAAGAGATTGTGAAATAACCCTTACCTTGTACTTTTCCTTTGTTGGGGTAGGTTAACCTCCTGTATAATGGTGAAATAATTATTATTAAATTATACAAGAATCATATACATTAATATGATATCATATATGATCTTTTAACATTGCTTTATTAATAATATCTTAGTATTATCGTCGTTTCAGGTGATAATCGATTCGTTCTTCTTAAATGTTTGGTTACGTAAGACATGTTTGTAATGGATAGATTATATCTTATTCATAATCAGAATGATATTAACATTATTTTTAACCCTAAAATGAGAATAATACTTGAATGGATATGATGGAGAATGAATCTTATCGCGTTCGTGGAGACGGTAGTCCGTACGTACGCACGAACGCTACTTCCATTTAATTTTCATTTTAAAAGAATCAAATCCAAATGATACATAGGTATATTACTATTCCAGTATAATATAATATTTTATATATGTTACTTAAGTTCATTAACACCATCCTTTATACGTTCCATGTGTGGTATGAACGAGTCATATCATTTTAAGGGGGCGGTAGTCCGCACTTCCTCAAATGAAATTATCGTATGTATATACAACATGAAACGAATAATGGTATGAAATAAAATGGAATTACAGAAGCTTATATATAAAATATATATCATTAATATCATATTTAATTACAGTGCCATCATAATGGCCACCATGAGAGGTGGTAATATGTATTTGAACAATCATCGTTTCATGAGGCGTTAGTTTGCCATCCACAGAAACATTATCTTCATCATCCATTAGATGGAGTTGTGTGTATGTGTAGTTTTAATCCTTCTTATAACAACATCCTAGTATATTGTGGATACTGGTGTTGTTACAAAAGAAAGGAAATAAAAAGATTTTGGGGGTTTGAGAAGCAAAATAAATGAAAATAATTTAAGAGAAATCGTTACCTTTAATCTAGGTAACTCACTTTGGTTGGAACCAAAGGACTTCTTGAAATGCTTTCTGCCTAAGGGGAAGCTTCAAGGAGGAGGAGAGGGATGTGGGGAGCTTAGTTGGGCAGAGTTTTGACGAGCCAAGTGGCTTGAGAGGTGTGAGGAAAAGAGAAGGAGGAGTGCCCTTTTATAAGAGGGGTGAGGGGCACCTTTGGAAAAGCTAGAAATATTAATTTATAATAAATTCATATTCGGTTTCTAAAGGCTCTAAAGTTGACTATTCAAAGGATGAGGTGGGGATAGGTCGAAAACAACTCATCCAATAGAATTTAGACAGGTTTGGGTACTTATATTAACCTTATCTTTAAGTATTAACTATAAGTTAATTAGTTTCACTTTTTCAATGTCTCTTTGTATTTTTATATAATATGGTTAATAAACTTACTATATACATCCAAGCGACCCCCAAGTGGTCCATTAATGATTAACCTATCATAATATAAGTCTCTTGGCCGAACCTTAGATTTTTAGGAATTTAATATCAATTAATAATATAATATTTGTTTTAAGAACTCTTTTATGTCAATTTTGACACTATTCAATAGTTGATTTTTTGTGAAACTCATAACAGATTGATTACTTAGAAAAAAGTCAATTAAATCAATCCTAATATATCATATTATCCTAGAAAATTATTTTAATTCATTAAAAGTTTCATATTATATTTATTTGGGTAATTATAATATCAATTATTTTAATTTTTCACTATTATAGTAATTACTACATCATCATTGTGTCATAAATAAAATAAATTATTTAATGTCTAAAAATTATAAATAAAATATGATTATGTAGTAAATCTTTTTATCTTTCTAATGAATATTTATAATCGAAAAGAAAACTTATATAACCCTATGTAACAATTGTTTTGCTAAAAGATATATGCTTGTGTCATTTTTGTATTCATTTTGACTTAATTAAAATAAAGTATCATTATCACTTACAAGTGGATCCATGGGGTCCCAAAATTGACACAAAGATGCCCATGGTCGACCATGTATCAACCAATAGGGTTAAGACACGTTTTAGGGTAATTTATTATTATTATAATATTATTTTTTAACCCTTATTTACCGGATTTACCCTTAACCATGGTAAATAAAATATTTACCGCAGTAATTATTCAAAATGTCTAAAAATAAAAGTTACCTATTTACACAATTTGAACAACCTGATTCCAAATATGGAATCCATTTTCCTAAATTCAAAACACAGAAGTGGCAGAAATTAATTTAAAATTAATTCCCGCTGTCAAAACAAAAAGCGTGTTTTTAAGAGATAATAACTATCAAAAGATTGACACTTGTTTATGTTCGGTTTAATTGTAAAATTATGTCCAATGACCAAAATTATATTAAATGGTAAAAATATATTCTAAATATATTTTAAAACCACTAAAATTCATAATTTATCACTATTAATTATTTTGATTAAAAAAGTTGTTTTTAATTAAAATTTAGTAATTTTCACTATTCATCAAAATATGAAAGTTATCCGAAAAGTACCAAAATTTCACCTTAGGATAAATTTGATATTCCGAATCCAAAAATGAAGTCCATTTTAAAATATAAAATATATATAACTTCAAAAAGTAGGTATTACTATTCATAGCGACTAGTTTAATTGGTTGTTAGAACTCGGTGTTGCGTACAACACACGCTATCACATTATTCAAAGAGAAGCGTACCGTAGAAGCTTGGGATGTTTCATTTTAAATTTTTGATGTCCCCATTTAGTCAAAAAGTTTAAAATATAGTATTTAAAAAGGGTTCACTATTAAAGTTGATAAAAGTGCAATACTGAAAATGAATTTGTTCTTGCATTTTATCTAAGAAACTCATAATATGGATTCTAAAATTATAAGGATTATATAAACATTAAAATTTATCTAATACTATTCATAACCTCTTTTGAACGGCTTGTTTGGTAAGTCATGGTGTGCTTGAACTTGGTGTTGCATGTAGTGAAAGTTATTGAATTATTTTGAAGAACTAACACACTATGAAATCTTGGGGTGTTACAAAAGACCAATTTTAGTGCTCTAAGAGGAGGTCTCAAAAAGGCGCTTCAAAGAAGAGGTAATTTCCGTTACTGATTCTTTCACCTTTATTTCTTATTACACTTCTTAGTCTTAGGTTGTTTCATTATGAAGTAATAAAATCAGTATCACTCATATACTGATATGTTATTATAAGTATGAAACAGTCCTAATTCACCATCTATCCATCCTACGGAAAATGAAATCACCACGCGTGCGTACGTACGGAATACCGTCTCCACGCCGTGGTGTAATCTGTTTTTCCACCAACACCTTACATGGATGGGTATTATGGTGTAAAGAATAACTATACATAGTTATTATAACATCATAATGATTCTGATATATTGTATCATCCACTCCAATTCAATTCAATAATTATGGAAATGATATCATCGCTCGTGCGTACGTACGGACTACCGTCTCCACGACGCGATGAGATACATTCTCCATGTTAACCATTTAAGAATGATTATAAAGTATATATAAGCAATAATAATGAAATATATTACATTATAAAGCTACTGTATTTATGTGTATATATATGTATGTCATCTACTTAATTACACTCAATTCAATAAGGAAACGAAAACAGCGTTCATGCGTACGTACGGACTACCGTCTCCATGAACGGTGTATTTCTTTCCATTTATCGATCCATTATATATATGTATATTCTGAATATATATTATATATAAATCATGATTTATATTCTATAATTAAGTAATAATGATCTAAGTAATCATATGAATAATTACAAGTTAAAACACGAACGACAAATGAGACGATTTTACCCAAAACGCTAATTTAACATTAATTTACAAAAGAAAGGGGTAATATAAAGTCATAAGTGAACCATATATGATATAATAACAATGGATATGATTATGTAATAAGTCAATGACATTATTTAAATCATTATACATGAGGTTCGGACACTTACGAAGCAAATCGGACCTAAGGTAAGGGAAATATCACAATCACATTTTTATCCGAGATTGTTTATACTTTGGAATTTACTGGGGTGTATTTTATCATCCAAATCCATGTTTCCTCAATATGTAATATTATTTCCATCCACCTCAAATTTTTTAAATCCAATTTTACCCTTCGGAGAGTTTTTAGTAAAAAATAAGAAAGGAATCTTTTGTCGTTTTTCGTACGAAGTACTTTTTTGACTTTTCCAACAAAAGTACGAGAAGAATGTTTTTCTAACTTATACGGCATGAATGGATTTTTAAAACATTATTTCCAAGAATCTTCCTTTACAAGTTTTCAAGTTTAGTTTTTTAATCAACTTCTTTTAGTTTATAATTTTATGACATGTTAAGAAAGGAAAAGTGTTTTTGAAGCAGAAAGGATATTTTCCTCAAGAATGGAGTTCATGTGTTTTATCAAAATTATTTTTCATCTAAGATAATAAAGGGTTATATTTTTATCCCTATTATTACATGGATTTGATTATGTTGTGATGGAAATATTTTTATGAATTCCTTTATCTTATATGAATTGTTTTATGATGTCATGTTGTTGAAGAATCCCATTTTTATTACATGGGTTATGCTATGATGTATGGTTTATGATTTTGTGGCACACATAAGAATGGTATCATTATGAGATGGGTGGTACCTATATCTCCCTCCAATGCATTGGATAAAGATTTTATATCTCATGAGATATACATGGATGGAATGGTAGGTTATATCGGTTCAGTGAAACAGGACTGAAACGAGGGTGACTCGGTTCAGAAAGGGACTTTGTCCACTAAGATAGTCTTGGAAATGAGTCTTGACTAACAAGAAATGATTCTCTATGATTATGTGTGAATGCCAAAAAGTTTCATGTTTTAAGTTATGATTATTGTGATTACATTTCACTGCCATGATTTACCCCATGTTATGAAATTATGATCTCTTTTGCAGGTTAAGATTTCCAAAAGTTATGTGCTTATGTATATGATGTGATTGATATTTCTTTTGTTTACCCTTACTGAACATTTGAGCTCACCATTTTATGTTTTCTTTTCCCCAGGATATAAAGAAAGGTTTTAGGTAAAAAAAGGAAGATCTTTATGGGAGATGTTGAAGATCTTTCACCACGATTAGAATATTATATTCCGAGTTTCCAAAGACACTAAACTATTACGATCCTTGTGTGTGCGTTTTTGTTATGTACTAAGTATTCCGCAAAAGTAATGTAATGTCCATGTACGTCAGGCTTCGGGTCTCTACAGTTGGTATCAGAGGAAAGGTTTAGTCAACCATTGGAAACTAGGATGTGAAAACCTTAGTGAGATCCCTAGAGATATTTCTAAGGTATGTCTATGGATGTCCCTAAGTTAAGTATACGTATAGGTTATAGTACTAGATTTACGCTAAAGATCATAGAATTAAAGCTAAGATGTTAGATATTGAAGGTACTCCCCCTTTATTATGTTGTTTTCCCTAGCATGATTTTTGTCACTCACACTATTCTTTTTGGGTTTTAGATGATGTCTGGAACCCGAAGGAACCGTGTTGATCAATGCAATGGAAAATGCAATGATTTTCCTCCTGAACAAAAATATGTTATGGGAGATGGAGTGCAAAATCGTATTGTTATACTTACACAAGATATGAATCATTCTGGACTTCCAAATGAGCAGAGAATGGAACAATATTCTATTGAGTCCTTCATGAGGCAACATCCTCCTTCTTTCAGTGGGTCTTCTGATCCACTTGTTGCTGAACAATGGATCAGTACCACTAAAAAGATATTTTCAGTTCTTCAATGTTCTGAACATGATAAAGTCATCTTAGCATTATATCGTTTGGAAGGTGAAGCCGATCAATGGTGGAATCTTATCAAGAATATGAGGCCAAGAGATGAAATTGAGTCCATGGAATGGGACGAGTTCAAGAACTTATTTTTCAATAATTACTTCCCTCGTATTCTTCGAACAAAGATGGAGAAGGAGTTTCTTGAACTAAAACAAAAGGATGATGAATCTGTTGGTATATACGAAGCGAATTTTACAAGGCTTTCCAGGTATGCATCTGGATTTATCATCCAACCTAAAAGTAAAGTTGATAGATTCTTCAGTGGCTTAAAACCAATTCTTCGAAGGGCATTAGCTATAATAGACTTCAGTAGCTATGAAGAAAATTTGTGTTTTGCTATCAAGGTAGAAATGGAAGTTGGTGTTACATATCCATCTCATGGTTTTGACAAGAAACGAAAGATGGAGTTCAAGGAGAAATCTCAGAATAATGGTGAAAAGAAGATGAATGTTTCCTTATGCACAAAGTGTGGAAAGAAGTATGGTGGAGATTGTCTTAAAGGGACTAGAAAATGTTTTAAGTGTGGAAAAGAAGGTCATCGAGCAGCTGAGTGTCGAAGTAATGGAAAAAGGGTTTTTAATGATGGGAATAAAGAAAAGACTGCAGAGAACGCACCACCAACACTTCAATGCTTCAAGTGCAAGGAAATGGGGCATTATGCTAATAAATTCCCTAATCCAAGGGTTAGTGATGATCAACATGAGCAACCACTTAAGGCAAAGGACAAAGGGAAGTCACATGCGATCATTATTGGAGATGTTGAATATGACAACGATGTGGTGGAATGATTAAGTGTTTATGTAATGGGATTCCAAAATAATGTTGTATCATGGAGTATTGGAATATTTATGTATTGGTCTAATATGGTATTCAAAGTGATTGAGATATTTTTGGAAATAAGATGATATGCGCATAATGAAGGGAAAACGACAAAATGAAATGTTTAATAGTATTCATGAGCACATGATTGATATAAGGACTAAGTGATATCATGGTTTGATTATAAAGAATTTTGAGGATTTTGGTTTGTGGAAAGTGTTAACTTTTAACTACATTCATGTTTTCACTAAGGTTCAGTGGAATACCTGATTAAGGCCTTCGAATGATTGGAATGTGACCAACAAGATAAGAATGCAGTATTATGATATATGGGGATCAATGATGGTATTAAATTTCTGGTAATCATTTTCACTATATTATGAGAGTGGACTGCAGTATTATGGATAAGCCTAAAGATTGGAATGGATTATGTTGACCATAAGTTAGTATTGTTTAAGGATAGAACTTTTTTATATATATTATTCATGTGATTGTGTAGTAATGTAGTTTTAGAAAAAGGACAACCTGCAGGACGGGCGACAACCCATCACGTCGGACAAGGCTGTGGGAATTGAACCCACAACTGAAGTGTGACTGGACTTTATCGCCTACCATTGGCCTATAGGAAGTCCCTGGTTAGTAGAAACTAGTTTTATTTTATTAAGAGGTATGATATATGAAGTATAAGTTCATTTTTGGAAGTGTATACGATTAACCTCACAAAAGACGGACTTATGAATATTTGATAACTATTGCTAACCTTTTGTTTGAAACAGATGGAATGACCCATCATTCTATCACATGATCTTTTAACACTTCATTTCTTTAAGAGATGAAGTGGAAACTGTTCAAAGCAGGAACAACAGTGAGATCGTACCAAAATAAAGTAAGTATTTATTCTAATTCAAAATTTTCAACTTTAAGGAAATGATATTGAAAACCAAAAATGTTGTCCTAGTTATCTTATATCCGATGAATCAGATGGTACCCTAGATCATCACAAATTTATGGCTTTGTGATTGTTGGCTTTTTCATAGCCATGTCCTCTACCACTCTCCATCAGAACATGACGGTTAGATTTCTCTTCCATGTCCATATTTTAACCTATGTTCTCCTATGTGGATACCCAGGGATTAGTTAACTTGGGTAACCATTGCGTTTTATACTTTAGTTTTTAAAGATAAGTTTTGGTATTCCAGTTTACGATGTGGGTTTCTATCAAAGAAACTTTCAAATAGTAAACCATTTATAACCCCGACGAATTTTGAGGGCGAAATTCATTTTAAGGGGGGTAGAATGTAACACCCCGAGATTTTATGAAAAATATTATTTTAATTTCATTAATTTCTTGTGTTGTATTCTGCACCAAGATTACCTTGCACTATACGCAACACCGTATTAGCTTGTAGTATACGCAACACTATTCTTGGACCGTGTTACACACAATTTTGATAATAGTTATTCTACACAACATTGAGTATATATATATATATATATATTAAATGTATAAATGAAATATGGTTGGATTCTGTTATACCAAACAACGAAGGATTCTTTCACAACACGCAACCCTGACTTGGCTTGCATTACACGCAATCGCGACCTTCCTCGATAGCGTGTGTTGTACGCAATACCAGGTTTTAATAAACAATGATATATTATTATAATATTGTCCTGAACTAGCCGTTATGAATAGTATTAACTAAATTTTGAATTTTATAACATTATTATTCATTTTACACATTTTCTATAACATGGTATAAGAACAAAATAAATTTTTCGGGTAAAATAAGTATTTTTCAAAAAATGCAGTTTTGCCGCCTTTTGATGGCGCACCCACATTAAATCTAGTTTTTAACATGTTTATATGTTCAATTTGACAAAATAAAATTCTTATTTTGAATCAATATGTAAAAATTTACATTAAATAAAGTTTTGATATTTTTCCGATAACTTTCATATTTTAATGAATAGTAAAAACACGCTATATTTTAATTAAAAATAACTTTTTTCATCATAATATCTTATGTGGTTAAATTATAATATTGAATGGTTTTAAAGTATAAATAGAATATATTATAACCATTTAATATAATGTATGTCATTATCATTGATTTTACCTTGAATTCGTAGGTTAAATCAATTCAATCTTTTGTAATGTTTTAAACAAAAACCCGTTTTTATTCGACAACGGGATTAATTTTAATTTAATTTCTGCAACTTCTGTGTATTGAATTTTAAAAAATGGATTCCATATTTGGAATCAGTGGGTCTAAATTATGTTAATAGGCTACTTTTTATTTTTGGGAATTATGAATAGTAACTACGGTAAATTTTATTTACCATAGTTAAAGGTAAATCGGGTAATTAAGGGTAAATATAATATTATAAAATTACCCTAACACATGCCAAAATTCTATTTGATGGCTAAAAGTAAACCCATATCAACTAAGGGTCGGATAAGATTCATTTTATGGACTTTTGACCATGAAAATAATTTAATTATTATTAAAACCAAAGAAAGTGACAACATGTCACTTTCTTAAATCTTTTAAGTATAATAATTTTAACTTAGTGATAAACATCATAAAACTTCAAACATGAATAGTCTCCAGAAATCTAACAAAATTATCTACATCATGAAAATTTATTTAGAATTTTTTGGGATTAAATAATTATCATTAATTGTGACACAATAGTGATGTAGAAATTATTTATCTAGTGAAAAATCAAGAATATAGTTTTTATTAAACTAATAGTGACTATAAAAGGCACAAAACCCTGACAAAAACTTATTTTTCATGTATATTGAAACTATAATCATCCAATGGACGAATATTTGACCATTTTGAGTCTTATAAAAGAAATTATTACACTTATATTATTTTATTTTAAAAGATTCCAAAGTTGTCACATTCATAATTTAATAAATATAACAATTTAAATATTGTGATTTTAATATGATAAATTCGAGTAAAAGTATTATTGTTAAAGTTAATATATTTATCTTCATCATAGGATTTTATTTTAAATTTTTATGCAACAAATAGGTATATTAAATAATTATACAAAAATAATGTAGTAATTATTTTATTAAGAGATAAACCAAATAAATGGTTTTAAAAATAAAAAAATAAATTTTATATGAACTATTTAATGTGATCCACTAATTTTATAGATACATATGACCTTTTATTAATATATTAAAGCTTTTAGTTCGAACATATCTTTTGTATATATTTTATTTAAATTCAAATAAATGAATAGTGTCAAAATTGATACTATTGTTATTTTACAAAAATAAAATATTATAAAATTGTTTAAAAATCACAAAAATATTTAAAAATTATAAATTTAAATTTATATGGTCTATAATGTTATAAAGTAAACAAATATTGAAAATTCACAACAAATAAGTAATTATTTGTTATAATTTAAAATTTAGAATTTTATTACCACAAATAAACTTAAATAGATTAAATAAGGATAAATCAAAATGATAAGGTTTAAAATAAGATCCAAACATGTCTAAATTTGATTTTGTGATGGGATTACAACCCTATCTCATCTAATCTTCGAATATGAGTCATTTTTGGAGGTTTTTAAGTGGGGTTAGATTTATTATAAATTAATATTTTTAAGAATTCCAAAGGTGCCCCTCTCCTCCCTTATAAAATGGCACCTCCTCCCTCTCTTCCTCACACAACTTTGAGCCTTCAAGATCGGACAAACCCTGCCGAATTCTCTTCTCCAATTCCCTAGAAACATCCTAGAGGTTCTGGTCTTCCTCAAAGACCAATTTTAGTGCCCTAAGAGGAGGTCTCAAAAAGGCGCTTCAAAGAAGAGGTAATTTCCGTTACCGATTCTTTCACCTTTATTTCTTCTTCCACTTCTTCTTCTTAGGTTGTTTCATTATGAAGTAATAAAATCAGTATCACTAATATACTGATATGTTATTATATGTATGAAACAATCCTAATTCATCATCTATCCATCCTACGGAAAACGAAATCACCGCGCGTGCGTACGTACGGAATACCGTCTCCACGCCGTGGTGTAATCTGTTTTTCCACCAACACCTTACATGGATGGGTATTATGGTTTAAAGAATAACTATACATAGTTATTATAACATCATAATGATTCTGATATATTGTATCATCCACTCCAATTCAATTTAATAATTATGGAAATGATATCATCGCTCGTGCGTACGTACGGACTACCGTCTCCACGACGCGATGAGATTCATTCTCCATGTTAACCATTTAAGAATGATTATAAAGTATATATAAGAAATAATAATGAAATATATGACATTATAAAGCTACTGGATTTATGTGTATATATATGTATGTCATCTACTTAATTCCACTCAATTCAATAAGGAAACGAAAACAGCGTTCACGCGTACGTACGGCCTACCTTCTCCATGAACGGTGTATTTCTTTCCATTTATCGATCCATTATATATATGTATATTCTGAATATATATTATATATAAATATTTTTTAATATTCTACTATTAAGTAATATTGATCTAAGTAATCATATGAATAATTATAAGTTAAAACACGAACGACAAATGAGACGATTTTACCCAAAATGCTACTTTAACATGAATTTACAAAAGAAAGGGGTAATATAAAGTCATAAGTGAACCGTATATGATATAATAACAATGAATATGATTCTGTAATAAGTCAATTACATTATTTAAATCATTATACAAGAGGTTCAGACACTTACGAAGCAAATCGGACCTAAGGTAGGGGAAATATCACAGTCTCATTTTTATCCGAGATTGTTTATACTTTGGAATTTACTGGGGTGTATTTTATCATCCAAATCCACGTTTCCTCAATATGTAATATTATTTCCATCCACCTAAAATTTTTTAAATCCAATTTTACCCTTCGGTGAGTTTTTAGTAAAAGATAAGAAAGGAATCTTTTGTCGTTTTTTGTACGAAGTACTTTTTTGACTTTTCCGACTAAAGTACGAGGAGAATGTTTTTTTAACTTATACGTCATGAATGGATTTTTAAAACATTATTACCAAGAATCTTACTTTACAAGTTTTCAAGTTTATTTTTTTAATCAACTTTTTTAGTTTATAATTTTATGACATGTTAAGAAAGGAAAAGTGTTTTTGAAGCAGAAAAGATATTTTCCTCAAGAATGGAGTTCATGTGTTTTATCAAAATTATTTTTCATCTAAGATAATAAAGGGTTATATTTCTATCCCTATTATTACATGGATTTGATTATGTTGTGATGGAAATATTTTTATGAATTCCTTTATCTTATATGAATTGTTTTATGATGTCATGTTGTTTAAGAATCCCATTTTTATTACATGGGTTATGCTATGATGTATGGTTTATGATTTTTTGCCACACATAAGAATGGTATAATTATGAGATGGGTGGGACCTATATCTCCCTCAAATGCATTGGGTAAAGATTTTATATCTCATGAGATAGACATGGCTGGAATGGTAGGTTATACTGGTTCAGTGAAACAGGACTGAAATGAGGGTGACTCGGTTCAGAAAGGGACTTTGTCCACTAAGATAGTCTTGGAAATGAGTCTTGACTAACAAGAAATGATTATCTATGATTATGTGTGAATTCCACAAAGTTTCATGTTTTAAGTTATGATTATTGTGATTACATTTCGCTGCCATGATTTACCCCATGTTATGAAATTATGATCTCTTTTGCAGGTTAAGATTTCCAAAAGTTATGTGCTTATGTATATGATGTGATTGATATTTCTTTTAATTACACTTACTGAGCATTTGAGCTCACCCTTTTATGTTTTCTTTTCCCCAGGATATAAAGAAAGGTTTTAGGTAAAAAAAGGAAGATCTTTATGGGAGATGTTGAAGATATTTCACCATGATTAGAAGATTATATTCCGAGTTTCCAAAGACACTAAACTATTATGATCCTTGTGTGTATGTTTTTGTTATGTACTAAGTATTCCGCAAAAGTAATGTAATGTCCATGTATGTCAGGCTTCAGATCTCTGCAAATCCATAATCGTCAATTCCCCCTTTAGTCTACCACACTAGGTTCACTCATCCCTGAGCAGTTTAGTCATGCATAAACGACTGTTAGCAGTCTAAGTAAGTTTAAAAACTACTTGGATAATAGCTAAAAATGCATCCACAAGCATATAAATAGCAGGAAATACATGAAATCAATTTAACACGCATACTAGCAGTGTGCAAAAAGGATTTCCTCGTAGGCAAACCATACCAAATGGAAATCAACAACCAAAATAAGGAAAACACTCATGGGGTGATCCTCAGACATGCTAACAAACAATTATTAATCATCTAATAACCTCAAGTATACAAGCAATCTATGGCAGATAAATAAACAGGGTCAAAACCCTAACCCGAGACACCCGATACATGGGTATCCGGTACTTTAGCACCAAAAACTCAAGGACATTCAATGTAGGGCAACAAACCACCTACCCTAATCCATCTAGATTGATATTCTTGAACCTCGGCCTGTGAATTTTCCTAGAATGGAGTAAATCTGCAAAAACATCTAAAATGTTCAACCTCGGATAACTCTCACAAGAGGAGGAATCAGGAAACATGGCCAAAGAAGAACCGAGAACTCACCGATGAGATTCTATAGCACCTAAAGGTGTTTGATTCGGAACACCAGTGAAGAATCGGTGGCTCGGAGAAGAATTGTCTCTCTAGGTTGCTCTAGACGTAATTAGGTGGAGAAGAAGATAAAAATGGGGATTAGGCATGACCCTGATCCGATTAATGAAATAAAAAATAAAGTACACGGTGTGTACTTCATGAGTACATGGCATGTAGTCCCCTTTTCTGTACGTCATATTAATCAGACTCCACCTCATCACTACACCCCGTGTGACTGGCCTGGACACGGCCAGCACA
Organism: Viscum album; assembly: GCA_963277665.1. Lineage (NCBI taxonomy): Eukaryota > Viridiplantae > Streptophyta > Magnoliopsida > Santalales > Viscaceae > Viscum > Viscum album. Next base: position 292,591,160 of record OY728150.1, on the reverse strand, counting down.
CATCCTTGAGCAGAAGAAAAGTACACAGCGTGTACTTACAAAATTTCTAGATTCTCCTCTTTTCTCAAAAACGTCCAGAAAAGGAAAAACATACCTGGAAAGATGGTCCATGTTATCACACATAGAGATTTTCTATATCTCTTCTATGGTTGTTTCAACCATATCATTTTAAACATCCAATCAGAATGGGTGCACTTGTTTGATCAGAACTAACAAAGTTGTAGGACAATCCAACCAATGACATTTGGAAAAGAAACTCACTCTACCTCTACCCATATACTTTGAATGGAAACATCAGACAACACATCACTTTATCCATTTGATTAGGAGAATCCTCGCCATTGGAATAATAAATCTCTTTCATAAAAATACATCATTCTATAATAATTAGTGTTTGTCGCAGCAAAAATCAAAATCATATATGCTCCTAAACATTCAAAAGGTCTCATAGAATCACTCATATGGGACCTTCATCTACCATAGGTGTTTTACATATATGTCACTACTTATAAGTGTTATTGAGTAGATATTTTTCCATCAAAATGTCATACCACTATCTCATTCACAAAACATGACTAGGAAGAAATTATTTGGGGACATATCTGACCCTTGTATGTTTTAGGAAACTAAATATATCAACATCTGAAGGGATCTAGTAGAAATGGTTTATGATGAACCATATATCAGTCTAGATCCTCTAACACATGGGATAAAGTAAGGGGGAATGATCTCTAATAAAAATAACCATACAGGATATGATAAGACTTACCAATATCCCCTTGTATAGATAGCAAACAAGGCTTAGTTTGGAGATCTCACATCTAATGATATTTATATAGTTACCGATAAAGACCAAGAATATAATGTTTTTCTTAGAAGATTTTGGATTTTATCTACATGGAGTTACATTCAACATTGCATCAATTATTGAAATAGATCATTAATGGAAAGTTCAACATACTTCATGGTGAAAACACAACCTTCGTGTCTTAGAAATATAGATTTGTTTAGGAAATTTTCTACATATGGGAAGGAAAATAACCAATAGAGGATGATGATATGCAGGTTTCCACTCAAAATGTATTAAGACCCTCTATAAGGAATCCATGTACTGTGCTTTAAAATGATTATATACTACCTGTATACCTAATCGAGGAAATAGAGTTAATCCCAGAAAACTACCACAAACTTAACTAGACCATGCCCATGTTATAGAATTCATGTTAGCTAAATTTGATCAATCAAATTGTGATTAGACTAATTCTACATCAAATTTTGATATTACCTTATGCCATTAAAAAAATTTAAAACTATAATAATAAATTATTTGAAACTCAGGATGTACATACCTCACTTTAACATGGTAGTAGTGTAATGGAAGACATGTACCCCAGAATATCCTTGGAATTACTATTAAAGTATAGGATGACAGTTTCAGTCCACATGTACTCTATTATCTTGGTGGGTATGGAGATATCAATTAATTTTCCACCATGTATTAAGATGATTCCATGGACATAGAAATTTAAAATGATGAGGAAGACCTCATTAACTCTCCTCTTTAACTTTAAGAAGGTGTAACCACCACCATAGACAATCTTGGGTAGGTGTGTTCGGGAATATAATAATACCCATGAACTGCATTTATTAGTACCAAAATTCCTCTCAAATTTTAGGGTAATTAAATTTCATTCCTAAAGTACCATTGACACATATTTTCATGGATTTATGCACTGATTCCCAGACTGAACCCTAATGTGGAAAGTCATCACCAAGGCTTTCCTGATGACTATCGAGGTTTCAATTAGGAAGACAGGAAAATGAAACCATATCATACTATAGATGTGGAATAATATGTTAATAAATTTATCAAATACAACTTTGTACGAGAGTTCATGTACACAATACGGCTTTCTAACATCATCCCCATAATTAAAAATACTAGGAAGATCAAGGTTTGCATCAATTTCATATACATTAATAGACTTGATTGAATGATGAATTACCATTACCAATCAACTAAATTTATATTGATTAAACTATGGTATTCCAGGCCCTTTCCATTTTTAATGGTTATTCAGGCTACAGTGAGATAAATATAGCCCTGAAAGATATGTAAGATTCATCTTTGAGAGAACATTGATGGTATTTTTCTACTAGGTCATTACATTTGGATTAAAGAATATTGGCTCCACTTACCAATGCATTGTGAAACATATATTTAAAACATTTTTGGGACTAACAAGTAAACATTATATCAATGAACTGGTGGTTAAATCTCAATAATATTATGATCACATCACTTATATTCAAGAAATTGTTAGTAAATCGTAGCATCACTATTTGAAGATGAATACCATAAAGTGTTATTTTGGACTAACCTTAGGGAAATTCCATGTTTGTGTCCTATGAAACCACAACATAAAATATTATCCATAAAATAATAACACAATCCATCCAATACCACCCCCTCATATTCTAAAATAACTGATGAGTCTCCAAAGGCACCTCACAAATATTCATTGTTTCATAGACAACCTATTTAGAAAATATATCTACTTCACTAAGTAAATGAAGAAATTATTTTCCTATTTATGGGATGATGACTACCAATATGATTTTGAGAAGCTCAAGTAGAACCTACTTCATCCACCATCCATGGCTCCACTAGTAGAATTAAATCCACTTATCACATATTTGTCCTATATTGAATGATCTATTGGTGCCCTCCTCACACCAAAAAATGGCATGAGGAATTAAATAAATCTCAACTATATTATTTGAATGATGATACATACTCATGATTGATATTACATTATCGAAAATAACTACCTTTCACACATCATCAATTTGAAAAAGATGTGGCATTATTGGTAGTGTCATGAATTACACCTTGTCTATCATATCATCCCAATCAAGTAAAATATTGGTTGCACTATGCTAACCAATTATAATTGTGTCACAAAAGGAAGTTAAAGGTAAGGACCTCACTTGTTTTCTTGTGAAACATCAAAAACTAGAAAACACTCCAAGGACACAAAAATTCCAGATAAAAAAGTTTTTTATTCTCACGACACTCCCTGAACATGTGATATGTATTTTGATAGATCATCATGCATATCCATTAGAAATATAATGGACATTAAAAATATAAAATTTGTTGGTATAGGGATTGTATATGTTTCCCCATACAAATAAATATTTTTTTATTCTTTCTCACTATCTGAATGCTTCACTAATAATGAGGTAGCATACCTAGCCCTTTTCGATGTCTTAGAGCTATCATTAAAATTGAATATATTTTACAATTATTCCATCCAAAAGGAATAATTTTCCACCCTAATCAGTTATATTATAGGATTTCTGGATGAATTCCCCTCAACCCAAAATAGAATGATGTCACTCAACCACAAAATTCTTATGACTACAGGTCAACTAATGCAACCAAAGTATTGGACGATTCGGATTAAGATGATGTTTTTTCTAAAAAACTCACCAAATGGTGGTGTCACCAATAATATTCTTTGACATAGGGGAAATAAATCAGTTCAACCCTACCCCAAATCATGATTACCCAACATATACCCCTAAATGTATGGATTTCATAATAGATTACAGTTAAAATGGTACCCTTCTATCAGATTCCTCCAAAATATGCTAAGCATGAAATATCACCCTTGAATACATGCCAAATTAGTTGAAATAACTTTATAAATGAATCTTCAATGGAGTACTCATATGATGGATTATAGAATGATAGATTTTCATAGTCTTGGAAGAAGTCCATTCAGGCTCTTACAATGCTCACCAGTATAGAATTAGACTCTCCCATAAAATCATGAGGCTTAGTTATTACTCTAAAATAATGATGAATGACTACATGGAATTCACTGGTAAGATTTGTGAATGTAAAATTCATGGAAACTCCATCCATCAACCCCCAGATATTCTAAATCCATCTAAGTATTCATAGTTTCCTCATATAGTTAATGGACAATGTAGGGCTATATCCCCTAATATAGCAAAGTAGTTAACATACATCCATACTTCTATAGATTTATTTTCCAAATTTCTTAAATATATACCCCTCATGGATGTTATGATGAATAATATCATCAAATTCATAAAGTCCAATATCATCACCAGATTCGATGTCCCTCACATGATATTGATAGAAAATGGCACTAACTTTTATTCTTAGGAGATGATGAAATTTTACCAGAAGTGAAATTTCAAGTCCAACCATTCATCATGTTATCATGTAGTGGAAATTGGATATATATATATATACAGTCCCTAAATAAGATAATCTAAAATATAATGCATAAAATGGTGAATGTAATGACCCAAACTTTTTAAATAGTATATTAACTTACTCTTAATGATTTAATAGAGATGTTAATGGTTAATTCAGAAAGAGGAGTCGATGGCTTCATCCAGTAGACTCGAACCTTATGAAGCCCACTTATCAGAGCTTGGGAAGGAGGTGGAATCTTTGGGCTTCTCTTTGGACCAAGCCCAAGCCGAACTCCAGCGTGTCAAGCTTGAACGGAAACGCCTACGGGAGAAGTTCAGGTTAGTAGAGATTACTACTTGGGAAATGTTATCTGAGCCTCCCTCGGATTCTCTCACCATAGCACACCTTACACTTAGGTCATATGATGGTGTTATAAGGGGCTATGTGACGAGACCCTAGCTTCTTTGTGTAATCCTTTGGGATTAATGAATTGATATTTCTTTCTTTAGTGATGTTTGTGAAATTTCAAATGTCCGGATAATTTTAGGATGTATTTTATTGTTGAATTTTGAAAAAAGGATATTTTAAAATATTTATGTAAACCCTAAATAATTAATGATGTGTAATGATTTTCAAAAAATGGTCTTCTACAAAAGTGTTCAGTAAGGAATTTGGAGTCTAATAAGATCAACTTAATTTTTGATGAATAGTAAATTATGAATAGTGATTTTATGCTTAGGATTAGTAATGTGACCAAATGGATTAGTAATTTCAATCAAATAATGTTTTAATATAATTTAGACACCTATATTAAGTAATGTGATTCAATAAAATGGGTAAATAACAGTTTCATAAATTATTAGTCAAGTATTTGTTTTTTTAGGTGAATAGTGTTTTTTAATTAAAAATTTAATTAAAAATAATTAGAAAATTATTTTTATAAAAAGGAATTTATTTTTGAACTCAGAGCATCGATATTATGTTATGGTAATTTTTGGGGATTTTTCTGATAAAGTTGAATTTTCAATGAATAGTAAAAATACAGTTTTAGGGTTTCGGTATGTTTAATGACATCATAACTGTGTCATGATGATGAAATGAGATATTTTAATGGTTTTACGGACAAGGCTGATGAATTATTGTATTGGCTGCCCCATGTGGCCTAACTCCATGGTAAATTCCAGGGGAGAGCACATGGTTTTGAGAAAAGCACTTGTGAGGTGTCCCTTGGCCATTAATGCCTTGTCCCCTCAATTTCCCTATAACTACCCACCCTTTCCTCCTTTCTTTTTCACTCCCAACTCTCCCCCCAACGAAGTTCGGGTCTCTTTACCTCCCAAGGAGTCCTCTCAAGGTGCCCCCAATCCCTCAAGGTCCAAACCATTGAGTTTTAAGAGTTATGTTTTAATGTAAGGGATCTGACCTCTCTCTTTCTTTCCATGTAATCTCTTTTATGTCATTCCCTTTATGCTCCATGTTCTTATGTGAGAGGATGTTCTTTTATGTTCCTCTTAATTCCCTTTTCATTTTTATATGATGATAGATCCCCTCTTACTCTCATCATTTCGTTTTATGAAAGTTTATGTGACGCCGTTAGGCTACCAAATTTTAAAGGGATTCTTTCACCCTTCAAGTTCTATTTTCATGTCAAGTCTTTCAAGTTCCTTTTTATTATGTTTGAGTATGATCTCTATATCTATCAAACTGATATTTTATGATCATATTATGAGAGACCCTATTTGATCTCTTCAATTTATTTTTTGTTGAAGTTTAAGTGACGTCGTTAGGCTGCCAAATTTTCATAAGAGAAATCTTATTTTTGTCTTACTTCCATGTTTTACATTTCAAATGGTATGCCCTTAAAATTTCATTACCATGATTTATATCCTTTATATTATGTCCCTATACTATCTTTATAGATCATTTATGAGTGGGTGACCCATGTACCCTCTCTTTTCAACATTTTCTAAAACCCTATAACGTAGCCGTTATGCTGCAGAATTTTCATCTCAAAATGCCTCTCTTTTTCTCAAAATTATTTTATGTTATTAAGTGAATACTCAAATATCTTATTTCTATAGGGGTATTCACATATATATCAAAATTTTATATTTTAAATTCTGGGATTTACATACATGAAACTCGCTTTCCCTTTCTGTGGGTTTAAAGTGACATAAAGACCATGTCTTTAAAGCAGTTTTTAAAACGTTATGATTATGAAATGAAACCCATTTCTTTTATGCCATATGGGTTGTTTATGAAATGATTGATGATGATATATGTGGCTCACATGATAATAAAGACATTTCAAGGGTGCTCCCAGATATCACTTCAATGCATTGGGTAAAGACTTAATCTCTATAGATGACTTTTTAGACTGATACCTTGGTGAATAACCTTGGTAATTTATAATGACACCTTGGCGATGGACCTTGGTGAAACGAAATGATTGTCAATATTAAATGTTGCAGCCACATCTTCAAGTTATAAAAAATTTTATTTTTATTATGATGTATCTCATCATTTCTTTCTCATGCCTTAAAGTTCTTTTCATGTCCTTATTGAAGTATCTCCAGTTCACATGTAAAATGTTTCTCTTGTTTCCCTTATTGGGCCTTCTGCTCACCCTTTCTTTTGATGTATGTCCCCAGGTTATGAGATGCAGTAATGAACCTAGGATTAACTTAAGGAGAAGCCTTTAAAGTGTTTAATAAGAATGTTTTATGTTGTTTTCATGTATTATGTTCCTTGTTTCTGAGACACTAAACCTTAAAGATCCTCAGTTCTGTGTAATGAAATGAAAGTTTATGTTATAAAAAGATGGGATGCTATAGTGAATACTTACAATAACTCTTCACTGGATATTCTCCTTCATGCTTTATTGAAAAATCATACTACCATGTGAACTATCATACAAGAGACCTAATATTCATTGTTTTGGGGAATAGAGATAGTTTTGTGCATAAAATTCCTATTTACCTTGCTCCAAATAGCTCTATATGGAAAAATCTCAAATGATGACCAATCAAAAAAGAAACTGGATGAGTTAGAATGGATCAATGAGAAAAGGTTGTGTATGTTGAACAACCTTAATGTTCATCAAAAGTTTATTTCAAGAGGTTTCGATTAAAAGTTTGTCCTCCACTCATTTTTTCATAGAGAAATGGAATTTTTTCTTTGTGTACTTATGATACTAGGGAAGAAACCTCCAAGTAAAGAACCCAAGATGGAAGTGTCATACATCATACATAGCGTGTATTATAATTAAGCTTATGCATTGACCATGAGGGATAGGTAATACATTATTCCCCCAATCAATGTGATATTTCACTAGAACTACATCACATAGCTTCCATAATAATCCATGTCCTGAAAGTAAGACATTAAAATTCTAAAAATCGTATATACGTAAAACATCAAGTTAACATATTGGAAGACTTCCTGAGAACATGAAGTTAAGGTACTTGGAATATGTCCTTAGAAGCTAACATAAAAAATGAAAGGAAGAAGTCCTTAATTTATATTGTTATACTGAAAAAAATAATTCATTATTGTATAATGATAAATTGGTTGTAATAATTTATACCACATTTAATTTAACAGAACATAATAAATTACTTCATAAAAAATCACTAAACATGATCTAGATCTATGTTAATGAAAAAATGAATTACCCCCTTCAACATGTGTGAGAAATATCCTTATATGATCCTTTACAAATAACTAAATGTGGACTGATTAGTATTATCATAGGATAAGTGGTGAAATATTGATCACATATCCTGGTCTAAGAAGCAATAAAAATAGAAAAAAATATCCCCTCCCTACATATGGGCCAGTCTTGTGAAAGAACGATTCATTCAAAAACTATTTACGACTAGATTCATGCTATTATAGGAAATATAGTGACACCCTAATCTCAAATCATGGGTCGAGTCACAATATAAATGGAAAACAATATCCCATATTTATATATGAGTCAGACATATGCATGGTATGTTTCTATCTACAAACTATGTGTGGCTTGATTATTATTACCATAGGATACATAGTGATTCCCAGATATCAAATCCTGGGTCTATTTATTATATAAAAACATTCCCATCCCAACATATGGGTTAGAAATATATAGGTAATATTCCATTCAAGAACTAAAAGTGCCTTGATTTATATAATGTCAGGATACATAGTGATACCCAAGTCCCAAACCCTAGGTCCAACCGCAAAATAAACCAATAAATAACCCCACTCTAAATATGGGTCAGACCTATGTAGATAATTATCCTTATAAGAACTATGTATGTACTGATTCCTATTATAATAGAATAATAAGTAGTTCCTAGATCCCAAATCCGGTTCTCATTAATAATATAATAAAAACACCCTCTACCCCATACATGAACTCAATCATTGTGGGGAATTTACCATGTAACAGCTAACTATGGATTGATTCATATTACAACAAGATATATAGTGATTCCTGGATCATTCATTTCATTCTCATCCATGATTTATCTTTATTCCCAATATTCACCCTCTATTAGAGTTAGATACATGTTGAGTGTCTAGTTCACACGAAATTATAAACACCTAAAAATACTCCCTATCACATACTCTCATACAGATCGTTGTCTACACTTGTATCCCTTGTTTCTCATAATGATCATGAATCATGTGAGATTAGGGACAAATAAAGTCACAATGACCAATGAGATCAAAAAGAATTCTATATATATAGTTTGAATAACATCCTAGTTACATGAATTTAGACTATATGAAACCATCCTAGTCACATGACCTTAAATTGTATGACAACAACCTATTTGAATGAAGTTAAACTACATGATAACATCATATTTTCAAGAAATTAATTTTCCTGAGAAATTCATAGTCACTTAATGATAAACTACATGAAATTTTTGGATTCACATGGCATTAAATAACATGATAGTTGGTCTCCATCCCAAATAGATTTTCCCTCTAATGATTATGTATTCAAGAATTATGTCCTTTATCCCTTTTCCTTAAAATGTGATCAATACACACAAGAATATCCTTTAGTGTGTTCAAAACCTTCTTGAATTTCACATTCTCCATGACCTAAATTCATATATTTGATATTTATGAAAATACCAAACAATTACTTGAGCCAATATCCTTTACTTGGAACCACTGGAACCATAATCCCATATATTCTTAGTTCCTCCCTGTGGTGTATTGATAATATGTACTAGTTAATCCAAAGGGATCCCAAATGGTTTCAATAGAGAATATTGAAAGACTCAATAGATTTTTCTTAGTATATTTTTCTAGTCCGAAAATAGATTACCCCTTAAATCCAAGAGTTAATGTCTCCTTTTCTTAGAATATGGGCTTTGGTAATTATCAATGGTCGACCTATACCCACTGGTCCTCATCTTCAGTTGAATCATATATTATTGGGTTATTATTTTCACATTCTATAACCCAAAAATTAGATTATATTTAGATGACCCCTTTTTACCCATTTGTGCATCATACCCATTTTCAAAGATAGATTATGAAATTGAATTCTTTTACAATTTCATTTCAGGGTATGTATCTCTTATGCAGACCTAACTTCCATGAACATAAAAATCCATTTTGACACCCCACTTTTCCAAAATAACAAATTAAAGACCCCCTTTTCAGGTCTAAATTTCTAAATAACTTGAGCACATATTCTCTTATAATTTCATAGATTATTAGTAATTGGGACTCATCAATTCTAAAGAAACCCCACTGGGATTCTCTGGTGAATATCATAGTTCCAAAGTGATTGTGTTTGTGTGATATTTTGGTTCTTAAAGGGACCCTTCTAGTATTCAATGTTGAATAAAAAATGTCTATGACCATGTTATTAGGGGGTATTCTCATTCCATAGGAAGGGTCCCCATTTATCCCATAGGATATTTCTCCAATGGTGTGGCATTGGTCTAACAAATGATATCATGATCATTCATGATATAGAAATTTAGTGAAATTATAAATTTTATCCATTTTCCCTATGTCCAAGAGGGATGAAGAATAATTTAGTATGTTATGCCTTCATATTCCAAGTCATGACAACAAGACTATAAAATACATATTATTTATATCAAAACTACATATGACTTCATTCCAGTTATCGTAGCATACTTTGTGATGGTTGGGTCTCTAATATTTGAACCAACCATGGAAAAATTATTAAATGAGTCTATCCCATGTACGAGTTGGATCTACATGTGGATCTGATTTCAAAAGTAGTTATGTATTTATTCTTGTTACCATAGTATGTATAGTGATTCTTATATCTCAAATATTGGGCCTATACATATTGAAAAAAATGAAAACACCTCTAATTGTGTTTGGTTCATACCTACATAGGGGATTTTACATATGATAACTATCTATGGATTTATTCTAATTCACTTAATATATATAGTGATGATTGTATATCATTTACAGGCTTAGTCATGAATCATTGCCTACATGGGAAATATATACATGTAGATGATTTTTAAACATAAGAATCCTATGCCTAAAATTGATAGTCCCCCTTCCTTTAATATTTTCATAATTTATATAAGGAAATTTGTTTTGTATAAACTCACTACTAGAAATGTAATTTTTACCAACGGTTTGGTTAAACTATTGGTAAAGATGGTTTAGGAAACCCTTTCCCAATAGTTCTAGTGAACCATTGGGAAAGGGTACCCCTTTTCCAACTGTTCACTAGAACCGTTGGTAAAGGGGTGTTTAAGTTACCATTTCCCAATGGTTTCATAAAACAGTTGGGAAAGGGTACCCATTTACCAATGGTTCTATTGAACCATTGGGTAAGGGTACCCTCAACAACCATTTTCCAATAGTTTTTAAAAACTAGTGGTAAAGGTTTTCCCCAAATACAATCGGGCCGCTGCTCTCCCCCATTCGCGACAGAACCCTAAAATCAATCCGGCACTCTGCTCCTCTAGCGAACTCCCCCGTCCGAACAGGTAAAAAACCATTTGAATCATCTCAAATAAGGTATTTTATTCTTTATACACATATGATACATTGTTTTTATTGTTATTGGTCTAATATTTTAGTTTTAAGTTTGGATTTTGATGTGATTTCACTATGAAAAATAGGGAAATGAACAAATATTTTTTTAATTAATTATTTTCCCATGGAATATCATTTTTGTTATAATGTCCATGCTAAATAAAGGGGAAATGTAATAAAAGACCTTGAATAAATTGTGGAAGTTAGGGTATGTTGCTTCTATGAGAGGTTTTTTGTTGTGTTTCATTGTATGTTGTAGTCTATTGTATGGTGATTGAGGTGACCAGTTGGGCTTTGTGATATGTGGGGTTGTAATGTGATTGTTAGTGGGCATGGATGTGACATGTGAAGTTGTTTGATAGTGATGACGTGTGGTGGTGGTGTGCCATGTGGAGGTGTTGTGTGATGAGTTTGTGGTGTATGATGTGGTGAGGTGGTTTTGGTTGTGCGGTGGTTTGTGATGTGCAATATTTTTGTTGTGATATGTGGTTTCTTTGGTGAGATGGTTTGCATATGTAACATGGTGACGATGGTTATTGTGAGATGGTGAGTTGTTGTGTGGTGGTTTTATTAGTTTACTGGTTATCTATGGAATAAATTATGCTGTTAAAAAAACAAGATATTAAATAAATGAGATTGAATAGACATGGATGTGTGGTAAATGGATTTAATTAATTTAATATTAAATGAATGGACAATGTAAGTGTGAATGAAGTGTCTTATAAATGAAAGTGGGAAATGTTATGCGTCTTGTGTGGTGGTGGTTTGGTGTGTTGCATATAGTGGTGAAAGTGGTTGTGATGGTTTATGTTTCGTATGGTAGTAGTGAAGTGTGTGATTATGTAGTTAATTTGAACCCATAGGTTGGGTATTTTGTGCTATCTATATATCATGTATTTTATGTTATTTCTACACATTCCTAACCAGAGTTGGGTAAACTTACCAATGATTAGAGGTTTTGAGTTATTGGTATTTTTTCTAATATCTAGGATGGTGGTATATGGTTGGATAGCTACCATGTCTTACCTACTCTTCTTTCATTAGTGATTGACCATGTGTTTTTTGTCATGATGCATTGTGATTGTCCATGTGTCTTCAGGTGAGATGTACTATGATTTCCCTAGTGTTTTCAGGTGAGGTGTGATGTGATAAGGCTATAATAAGATGTGGCATGTGGTTGGGGTCATGTAGGGTAGGAGGATGGAACAAGGTTGATTTTATTCATGTTCATGATACCTTACTAATATGGTTATGGGAACCAATCCATTTATTTCATTTGATGACTCTAATAGCTCAATTGTTAGAGTTGATTGTGAACCTGAAGTTCTGGTTGAAAATATATAGAATCATTCATCCATGTTCTGAATTCTTTTGGTTTACCTCGAATTGGGTTGTTATGTTTGGTAATATTCAAATTGATTTAGTATTTATCACAAATATGTTTTAGCTGACTTGACCGTTATGTGAATTTTAAATGTTTATTGGTTGCTTTTTTATTTGAATTGAATTTTCTAATTTGGAATTTCACTGTATTCAAACCTAGTCAAACAATATTTCTTACTTGGTTAGCATTACAACTTGTATGATTTATTAAATTCATTCAAGCGCTTATAAAACAATTGATAGCTAAATTATCAATGAATCCCCCTATTCCCTCATATATTTAGTTTTTTTGTTTACACATTAGTTTCCTTTTTCTAATTAATAGCATATTTTTTTTCAAAAGCAGGAAATGCATCCAATTTAAGAGAGACAAAGGAAAAAAATGATGGAGAACTATCGTCGGATGGCAGAGATGGGTGTTCCACCATTACTGACTACAGTGAGTACTTTATTTCAAATATATATATATTTAAAGAACATATAATGTCATGTGATTAATTTTTTGGAAAACATTTTTGTAGGATCCACCTATACGTCGACAGTTATTCGACGAGGAACCTAGTACTGGTCCTAGTACTCAGGCCGGTGGTACGAGGAGGGTTCGTACCAGAGGTGGATAATCAGTTGCACGTGCCCGACTAGACCCTACCCCTCCCACTGACATGTCATCCTTCCCACATTCTGATCTTGTTGTGTCATTAGGGACACACAGGATATTTAGTCCTCCCATGTTATCTCTACCTTTTGCATCTTTTGCCCCATCATTTTCACATCCCATGATGATTCCCACTCCCCAGTCAGAATCTGGTCATACTATTGTCCCATCTTCTTTTCCCTATACTTATGTCTCTCTGAGCTTCTATATTCCATCGTCTTCGGCTCCTGTTCCACCACAGGGTGTTCCATCAGTTTCTATAGATCCGGCGGTGCTCAGCGTTCAGACTGGCGCAGGTATATTTATAAAACCCTAACAAATTTTTATAGAAATATTTATTTTCATTGAAAAATGTTTTGATAAAATATTTGTTTTTCTTTCATGACAAATACATCTACTGACAGGAGGCGGGGGCGGGGGCATACATGCTTGCGTTCGGTGTGGAACTGCCACACACAAGTTATGGTGGATTACAATGAAGACAACCAAATGGTTGAGAAATCAGGGAAGCAGTGTCGGAGTTTTTTGGCGATGCTTTCCAAATAATCCGACATCATTCCCTTCAGCCCGCTGTTGTGGAGAAATTTTCCACATGAGGTCAAGGATAGATCTTGGGCAGAGATATGGGTAAAAAAATCTGTTCTATTTAATGCCATGAATTATTTTTGTATTTATATGAATTAATATTTTGATGTCAGCTAAAATTTAATTTTCTCTATGGTGAGGGTGCTCGACCGGAACGTCTGAAGGATTTAGGCGAGCTTTGGAGAGCCTACAAGAATTATTTTTATATGGGCTGGCGTGCTAGAGTTGGCACTGAGTTAGAGGCGGTACCAGCTGTGGATTATTGTCCTATAGAGAAGTATCGTCAGATGATGACTCATTGGACGAGTACTTAGTTTAAGGTATGAATTACATTTGAGGTATTTAAATAATAACTTTCATGTTTATCATTAATATTATCCTTTCCATTATCGAATTTTATTTAGGAATCATCGGGAAAAAATAAAAAAACATTGATGCAAAAAAAATATCTCCACACACTAGGACGTACAACGATGCCGGGTCATGAGAGGAAGCAGGTATGAAATTTTTTTTATAATTTTTATTTATGACTTATAGTTTCTTTTTTTTCTCAATTATTTAATTTTTTTCTAAAGTTCTCATATAACTTTAGTTTTCAATGTCATTGTAGAGTCAAATATAGAATATTGAAGGACGTGTGCCTCGAGAAAAACTATTTTTCTCGAATAGACGGAAAAAGGATGGAAGTGCTGTCAACGAAGCGAATCAGTAGTAGATTGTAAGTTTTAATCTGTTGATTTTATATTTTAATATGTATTGTAACTTAATAATATATTTATATTTTTAACATGTTTCATTAGAGGGCCTTGATTCCCAAGAACCAGACAATTTTGGGCCAACAGATCACTTACATCAGGTGTTGGGAGAGGAGCATCCTGGAAGAGTACGCTGCCGACCTAGGATAGCCCCGATGAGGTATTGGCCCTCCTCATGTATGATCTGTAGTGCCACCGAGCTGCAGCATGTTAGGGCATAGGCAGAAAAGGCTGAGAAAAGGTCCACAGAGATGGAAGAATAGTCTGTTAGGGAAAACAGTGCGTTTATGAAATTTATAGAAGTTCTACGTCCAATACTTCCTGTAGATGCCATCCCAGCTTTTGATGAGTATATGTCATCGATATGTTCTATATATGATTCACCAGGTGGTGGTTCTAGTGGTGTTCAGTACGATTTCCAACTTGACGATGATGATGGCGAGGAGTCTGATTCGGAAGAGGACGGAGAAGAGGAGGTCGAGGCGGGTGGCGAGGGCGAGGAGAAGGGAGAGGGTGAGGAGGAGGGTGCTGAGGAGGGCGAGGAAGATGATGGGTACGAGGACGAGGGTGATGGTGATGGTGATGTGGGAAAAATTGATCCATTACATTTTTGACTAATAATACTGAGATTTGATATTTAATCTATTCTAGTTGTTCATTTTATCTAGACTCGTAGTATAGTATTGGAGTTGAGTTATTTTTATATATTATCTGTTTTTATGGATGTTGTTGTCTTTTAGTGATTGTGTGTTTGGTAACCCCACTATTTCCTAGACCCTGAACAACCCCCCACCATCCTTCTTCGACCCCGGACACCCCCCCCCCCGGACACCCCCCGGACAGCCCCCTGAACAGCCCCCCCCCCCCCCACCCTCTTCCATGGACCCCGGAAAACGCCCCGAACACCCCCCGGACAGCCCCCTGAATAGCCCCCAGGACAGCCCCCCCCCCCCCCACCCTCCTCCCTAGACCCCAGAGATCCCCCCAGACCCCCCCCCCCCCCCCACCCTCTTCCTTGGACCCCGGACAACCCCCCAAACACCACCTGGATAGCCCCCTGAACAGCCCCCCGGATAGCCCCCCACCCTTCTCCCTGGACCCCAGATAGCCCCCTAGACAGCCCCCCAGAGAGACCCCCCCCCCACCCTCCTCCTTGGACCCCAGACAACCCCCTGAACACCCCCCAGACAACCCCCCGCACAGCCCCCCCCCCCCCCCCCCACCCTCCTCCTTGGTCCCCGAACAGGCCCCCTGAACACCCACCGGACAGCCCCCCACCCTCCTTGATTTCATTTACTACTAGAAAATCTATATTATATATTTTATTTATTTTCATAATGATAATCAATTTAAATCACATTTAAACATCTAATCAATATCATAGATTCTTGGTATGTTATAGAAGAGATGTATTTATTGGGAATGACATTGTTAGCTCTGAAATGTTTCATAGCATGATAAACTAAAATCTAATCCATACTATGAATGATATAAAAATATTTTATATGAATTTTCAAAAGATTTTAAGTAAATACCATTCCACTAATAGACACATGGGGATTCTCATAAAATGGAAAACATTTTAAGTACATATAGAAAACCGACCAAACACATTCAGTTTCAATTGAAACATTAGGAGAACGATCCATGGGTCATAAGTGACGTGTAGGAATCAACACCGCCTCAATCTGAGACGCGGTGTGGCTGGCACAACTCAAAGTGTCTGTCTTTTGTTTCAAAAGGACATCATTTTAATTGAAAAACATCAACTGACATACGGAAAACCGACCAAATGCATTCATATTGTGTCGATACTTTAGCACAATGATCCATGGGTCATATGTGATGTGTACGAGTCAACCCCACCTCAATCTGAGGTGCGGTGTGGCTGACACCTTTCACAGTGTCTCTCTTTTGATTAAAATGGACAGGATTATAAGTGAAAAGAACAACTGACATACGCAAAACTGAAAAAATGTAATTGAAATGTTTTGATGCTTTAAGAAAACGATCCATGGGTCATATGTGACGTGTATGAGTCAACCTAGCCTTAATCTAAGGCATGGTGTGGTCGGAATCACTCTGAGTGGGTCTCTTTTGTTTAAAATGGACAACATTTTAAGTACATACGGAAAACCGACCAAACGCTTTCGGTTTCCATTGAAACTTTAGGAGAACAATTAATGGGTCATATGTGATGTGTACGAAACAACCCCGCCTCAATCTGAGATGCGGTGTGGCTGGCACCACTCAAAGTGTCTATCTTTTTTTTCAAAAGGTCGTCATTTTAATTGAAAAACATCAACTGGAAAAAGGAAAACCGACCAAACACATTCCGATTGTGTCGATAGTTTAGCACAACAATCCATGGGTCATATGTGACATGTATGAGTCAACCTCTCCTCAATCCGAGGCGCAGTGTGGCTGACACCATTCACAGTGTCTCTCTTTTGTTTAAAATGGATAGGATTATAAGTGAAAAGAACAACTGACTTACATAAAACTGACTAAATGTATTTTTAATGTGTTGATACTTTAGGAAAACGATCCATGGGTCATATGTGACGTGTACGAGTCAACCCCGCCTTAATATGAGGCACGGTGTGGTCAGAATCACTCTAAGTGTCTCTCTTTTGTTTAAAATGGACAATATTTTAAGTACATACGGAAAACCAACCAAACGCATTCGGTTTCAGTTGAAACTTTAGGAGAACGATCCATGGGTAATATGTGACATGTACGAATCAACCCCGCCTTAATCTGAGACGCGGTGTGGCCGACACCAATCAAAGTGTCTGTATTGTCTTTCAAAAGGACGTCATTTTAACTGAAAAACATAAACTGGCATACAGAAAACTGAGAAAACACATTCCGATTGTGTCGATACTTTAACACAACGATCAATGGGTCATTTGTGACATGTACAAGTCAACCCCACCTCAATCTGAGGCACGGTGTTTCCGACACCACTCTAATTGTGTCTCTTTTGTTTAAAATGGACAGGATTATAAGTGAAAAAACAATTAGCATACATAAAACTAACCAAACGCATTCATAATGTGTTGATAATTTATCACAACGATCCATGGGTCATATGTGACCTGTATGAGACAACCCGAGCTCAATCCGAGTTGAGGTGTGGTCGAGATTACTCTAAGTGTCTCTCTTTTGTTTGAAATGGACACTATTTTAAGTACATACGGAAAACGAACCAAACGCATTATATTTCTATTGAATCTTTAGGAAAAAAATACATGGGTCATATGTGATATGTACGAATCAACCCCGATTCAATCTGAGACATGGTGTGGCCGGCACCACTCAAAGTGTCTGTCTTTTGTTTCAAAAGGACGTCATTTTAATTGAAAAACATCAACTAGCATACGCAAAACCAACCAAAAACATTCTTATTGGGTTGATACTTTAGCACAACGATCCATGGGTCATATGTGATGTGTACGAGTCAACTTCGCCTCAATTCGAGGTGTGATGTGGCCAACACCGTTCACAATGTCTCTATTTTGTTTAAAATGGACAGGATTATAAGTGAAAAGAACAACTGACATACGAAAAACCAACCAAACACATTATAAATGTGTTGATGCTTTAAGACAATGATCCATGGGTCATATGTGACATTTATAAGTCAACCCCTCCCTAATCTGAGGCACGGTGTGACCGGAATTACTCTAAGTGGCTCTCTTTTTTTTAAAATGGACAACATTTTAAGTACATATAGAAAACCGACCAAACACATTCAGTTTCCATTTAAACATTAGGATAAAGATTCATGGGTCATATGTGATGTGTATGAATCAAACCTGCCTCAATCTAAGATGAGGTGTGGCCAACACCACTCAAATTGTCTATCTTTTGATTCAAAAGGACGTCATTTTAATTGAAAAACATCAACTGGAATACGAAAAACCAATAAAACGCATTCAGATTGTGTCAATACTTTAGGAAAACGATCCATGGGACATTTTTGACGTGTACGAGTCAACCCCGCCTCAATACGAGGTGGGGTGTGGCCGACACCATTCACAGTGTCTCTGTTTTGTTTAAAATGGAAAGGATTATAAGTGAAAAGAAAAACTGACATACACAAAACTGACCAAACGCGTTAGAATTGTGTTGATGCTTTAGGAAAACGATCCATGGGTCATATGTGACATGTACGAGTCAACCCCACCTTAATCTGAGGCACGGTGTGGTCAGAATCACTCTAAGTGGCTCTCTTTTGTTTAAAATGGACAACATTTTAAGTACATACAGAAAACTGACCAAACGCATTCAGTTTCCATTGAAAAATTACAATAATGATACACGGGTCATATATGACGTGTAGGAATCAACCCCGCCTCAATATGAGACACGGTGTGACCGAAACCACTCAAAGTGTCTGTCTTTTGTTTCAAAAGGACGTCATTTTAATTGAAAAACATCAACTGGCCTACGAAAAACTGACCAAACACATTTGGATTGTTTCAATGCTTTAGAACAAAAATCCATGGGTCATATGTGACTTTTAAAAGTCAACCCTGCCTCAATTCGAGGCACAGTGTCGCCGAAAGCACTCTAACTGTGTTTCTTTTGTTTAAAATGGACAGGATTATAACTGAAAAGAACAACTGGCCTATGGAAAACCAACCAAACGCATTCGGAATGTGTTGATAATTTATCACAATGATTCAGGGGTCATATGTGACCTGTACGAGCCAATCTAGGCCCAATTCGAGTCGCAGTGTGGTCGGAACCACTCAAAGTGTTTATCTTTTGTTTCAAAAGGACGTCATTTTAATTGAAAAACATCAACTAACATATAGAAAACTGACCAAACACATTTTAATTGTGTTTATACTTTATCACAACGATCCATGGGTCATATGTGACATGTACGAGTCAACCCCGCCTCAATCTGAGGTGTTGTGTGGCCGACACCACTCTAACTATGTCTCTTTTGTTTAAAATGGACAGGATTATAAGTGAAAAGAACAATTGGCATACGGAAAACCGACCAAACGCATTCGGAATGTGTTGATAATTTATCACAACGATCCATGGGTCATATGTGACTTGTACGATCCAACCTGGGCTCAATCTGAGTCGCGGTGTGGCCGATATCAGTCTAAGTGTCTCTCTTTTGTTTAAAATGGACACCATTTTACATACTTACGGAAAACTGACCAAACGCATTCAGTTTCTATTGAAACATTAGGAGAACAATCCATGGGTCATATTTGACGTGTAAGAATCAACACCGCCTCAATCTGAGATGCGGTGTGGCCGATACCACTCAAAGTGTCTGTCTTTTCTTTCAAAAGGATGTCATTTTAATTGAAAAACATCAACTGTCATATGGAAAACAGAGCAAAGGGTTTCAGAATATGTTGATACTTAAGGACAATAATAGATGGGTCATTTGTGACATGTATGAGTTAAAATCGCCTCAATCCGAGGCATGGTGTGGTGGGATCACTCCTTGTTTATATATTTTGTTTAAAATGGACAGGATTATAAGTGAAAAGAACAACTAACATAAGGAAAACTGACCAAACACATTTGAAATGTGTTGATGCTTTTTTAAAATGATCCATGGGTAATATGTGACATGTACGAGTCAACCCCACCTTAACTTGAGGCATGGTGTGTCCGGAATCACTCTAAGTGGCTCTCTCTTGTTTAAAATGGACAACATTTTAATTACATATGGAAAACCGACCAAATGGATTCTGATTGTGTTGATACTTTATCACAACGATCCATGGGTTATATGTGACGTGTATGAGTCAACCCCACCTCAATCTGAGGTGTGGTTTGGCTGACACCATTCAGAGTGTCTCTCTTTTGTATAAAATAGACGGGATTATAAGTGAAAAGATCAACTGGCATACGAAAAAACGACCAAACGCATTCGAAATGTGTTGATGCTTTAGGAAAACTATCCATGGGTCATATGTGACATTTATGAGTCAACCCTGCCTCAATCTGAGGCGCAGTGTGGCCGAAACTATTCACAGTGTCTCTCTTTTGTTTAAAATGGACAGGATTATAAGTGAAAAGAACAACTGACATACGAAAAACCGACCAAACGCATTCGAATTCTGTTGATGCATTAGGTCAACAATCCATGGGTCATATGTGACGTGTACGAGTCAACCCGGGCTCAATTCAAGGCAAAGTGTGTTCGGGATCACTCTAAGTGGCTCCCTTTTGTTTAAAATGGACAACATTTTAAGTACATACGGAAAACTGACCAAACGCATTCGGTTTCCGTTGAAACTTTAGGAGAACGATCCATGGGTCATATGTGACGTGTACGAATAAACTCTGCCTCAATCTGAGATGCGGTGTGGCTGAAACCACTCAAATTGTCTATCTTTTGTTTCAAAAGGACGTCATTTTAAGTGAAAAACATCAACTGGCATATAGAAAACCGACCAAACGCAATCGTATTGTGTTGATACTTTAGCACAATGATCCATGGGTCATATGTGACGTGTATGAGTCAACTCCGCCTCAATCTGAGGCATGGTGTGGCTGACACCACTCTAACCGTGTCTCTTTTGTTTAAAATGGATAGGATTATAAGTGAAAAGAACAACTAGCATACGGAAAACCAACCAAACGCATTTGGAATCTGTCGATAATTTATCACAATGATTCATGGGTCATATGAGACCTATATGAGCCAACCTAGGCTCAATACAAGTCACAGTGTGGCCGGGATTAGTCTAAGTGTCTCTCTTTTGTTTAAAATGGACAACATTTTAGGTACATATGGAAAACCAACCAAACGCATTTGGTTTATGTTTAAACTTTAGGAGAACGATCCATGGGTCATATGTGATGTGTATGAATCAACACCGCCTCAATCTGAGACGTAGTGTGGCTGGAACCACTCAAAGTGTCTATCTTTTGTTTCAAAAGGACATCATTTTAAGTAAAAAACATCAACTGACATATGGAAAACTGAGTAAACGCTTTCGGAATATGTTGATACTTTAGGACAACAATCGATGGGTCATTTGTGACATGTACGAGTTAACCTCACCTCAATATGAGGCATGGTGTGTCCGGTATCACTCTAGGTGTATCTATTTTGTTTAAAATGGACATCATTTCAGGTAAAAATATATGGTATAAAAAAACCCGATCAAATTATGAATTGAATTCTGGATTCCACATATAATTTTCATCTAAATTTTAAATTGAATTCTAAATGAATTATGTATGTTTATAATTACGTTATGAATTCTAATTTAATTATGGATGTGTATAGTTTCAGGATGCATTATATGTTAAATGTGTATGAATTTGTTCTCTATATGTATGTGATAGTTGGTTATTGCAGGTACAATGATTGTATATGTATGTATTAGTTTATTGCAGGTACAATAATTGGATTTAAAATGGGAGGGAATGCATAAAATGAGGGCTGCTGTCAAATTGCCGAGCTGCTGTGAAAATTGCAAGCTACTGTGCAATTTTCACAGCATAGGCTATGCCAACGGTTTCAAACTGTTAGAATAGCATCTCTGGTTCTTTTTTTACCAACAGTTCAATTAATCATTAGTAAAAATCATTTCCCAACAGTTTAGAAACCATTGGGAAAGAGGAGAACTCTTGGGATTTTCCAACGGTTTATGACAAACCTTTGGGAAAAACTATCCCAAGAGTTTGGCATAACCGTTGGGATATGTTATCTTTACCCACCATATACCAATGGTTCACAGTAAACCGTTGGGAAAAGCTTTCCCAATGGCTTACTTCCCTACAGTTTGCAGAACCGTTGTTATAACATATACCAACGGTTCTGTAGCCTTTCCCAATGGTTCAGAACCGTTGGGAAAGACTATATTTCGAGTAGTGACTACATATTAAGTGATTCTTGCACTTACATGATACATAGTGATGCCTGAATTACCGATTCTAGGCATAATCATTATGAAAAGGACAAAAATTCTTCTTCCCTTGCGTATGGATAATA
Source organism: Viscum album (assembly GCA_963277665.1). NCBI lineage: Eukaryota > Viridiplantae > Streptophyta > Magnoliopsida > Santalales > Viscaceae > Viscum > Viscum album. The sequence continues at coordinate 292,568,511 of OY728150.1, read as the reverse complement.
GTTGTGAAAGGTATTATCTAATAACAACTAAATATGTATTTATTCTCAAACTATAGGATATTTAGTGATCCATTGATCCCCAATTATATTTCTATCCATGAATTAACATCACCCCAAATTATGTATGACAATGAGAACCAATTTTTTGTCGGGATCTACACTTGTATCAAAATGTAAATAGCCATGAATGTTCCATATCATTTATTATCACATGTATCAATTGACTATATATTTCTCTATTTTTTCTCATGTAGAATATGACTCATGTGAGAATAGTGAACCCCACAAGTTTCTTTGACCATCATGACCAAGGTGTGATCCATCCAAATACACGGAACCATGTCCAAGCCACCTGATGGTAATATTATTGATAATATCTTATTCATATAACATTAAATAAAACAATATCATCCTAGTAATGTGACATTGAACAACATGATAATAGGTATTCAAATTGAACGGATCATCCCCTTGGATTATTTTGTACTTAAGGATCGCATGTTTTATCCCTTCACCCCTAATTGTGTTCAATACACACTAGAGTAGTATTTATAGTGCTCGAAACCTTCTTGAATTTTATACTATCCATGATCCCAATTCAAATATCTGATATCTGAGTCAATACCAACTAATTACTCAAGTTGATACCCTTCTCTAGGAAACCCAGGGACCATGATATCCCATGATCTTGGTTCCCCAAATAGTTAACTGGTATAAAGACCAGTTAATCCTACGGGATCACACTAGGATTTTATAATTAATAACAGAACACTATGGGGATTCCATGTAGTGGATGTTCTATTTAAAGAGGATAGGACTCTGCTAAATTAAGTGGCTATTATCTTATCTACATGGATTATGAGTTAATTCCATTTTCATGGTTGAATTATAAGAAAATTTTCCCACCTCATATTGTCTCAAATATTCTTGTGTTATTATTTACACATCCCATAACACAATTATTCAATTGAATTTTGATACACTTAATGTTGAATATATGTGAATTGTACCCATTTCCAAGGAAGGATTATCATATCATATTCTTATACCCCTCCATCTAAGGGTATATATTTCATGTGATATCCTAATTGCACCCTGTTGATCCTTCTTATCTGTAATAAGTTCCAGTCTCATTATGATAAATATCATGACAACATCCTTGTCCCATGACAATAAACTACTTGAAAATGTCTTTTTCACATGATATAAAACTTGACAACAATTTTCTAGTTGTATAATATTAAAATTCAAGATAATTTTTTAGTCAATGATAGTAAATTGGAAAATAGTTTCCTTCTAACATGATGTTAAAATACATAATTATGTTCTCATCAAATGATTTTTATTTGTAAGATGGTGTCCTAGTTTAATGAAATTAATCATTATGAAAACATCATAGTCTCATTACATTAAACTATATGATATATGGTGTATCATGTATGATCTAAAATTTATTAAAGTGGGATATCCTATCCATAAATATTTTCTAATGATGATGGTTTTATCTCTATAATAAAGTAAAAAACTGGAAATTTAATTTCCCTCGTATGATCATTATCTTAATAGAGGACCCCTTAACACACTATGATATTGAGGATCACTATAAGAAGAGATAAAAAATAACCCTCCTTACATTTGTGCTAGATATATACAAGGAGTCCATTTTAGAAAGAACTATGTGTTGTTTGATTCCTAAACTATCTGGATACTTAGTGATGACCAAATATATTTTCTTGGGCCTTGCCACTAGTTTATCATTATCACCACATTCCAAGATGATTGATCCATATTGAATGTTTTCAATATTGATCGATCATGAGACAGCAGAAAATCCCCCACCAATGAATGCCTCTCTCAATATGAGATCACATCACCAAAACAGTACCATTGAAAGTAATAGTTCATTTACCCGAATGGTATCACATGACCTCCATTTTATGTGAAAAAATCACCTCCATCCTATATAAATGTCTGATCTACACATATGGATCTCAAAAAAAGATATTACAATGACAAGATTCCGTCCTTCAAAAAATCCATAGGGAAACCCATGGAAGCCAAATTACAAAAATCAAATATTCCCAATTTCTCTAATCCACCTTATAAGACCTGAAACTACTTAAAGATTACTATGACATATATATTCACTTTTCCTATATACAAATCAGATCGATTGATGGATTTCTTGTCAATGAGATTGGTCCTTGCAGTATGGGATCCATCACATGGCTACCCACTATTATTCTAGTTAACGGATAAAAGATTCCAACCAAATCTAAATTTTCCCAACTAGTGTAAAGTTTCCTTAAGGATATCTAGCATAATCTCACATTGGTTCCTATATCCTTACCACATGATGTTAAACTGCAATGAAGATTTCTTCATCACGTGATGTTAAACTAAGAAATATACATCTTCGTTGCAGGACATTAAACTATACATGCCATATCCCATCATTACTCCTAACTAAAGGATTTTAAAATCATGGAATTTGTCAACAAAATATTGGGGTGATTTCATTTCTATTTTAAAAATGTAAAATAATAAATAAAACTTCATGCCTTGATTTTCTCAGAATTTCCACAGACCTTCCATGGCCTATAGAAAAAAAAGAACACCTAGAATCAAGGTTTCCTTTGGAGGACCATATATATATACCCATGGAAGCTACATATGATCCCCTAGCCTTCCAAACAAAATTATAATTTCCTTTAAAAAAATTATTTTTGATCCTTATAATCCCTAACATCATAAAAGAGGAACTCTTCACCACATTGTAACTCATAATCATGGTTGAAATGGCTATCTCATATCAGTATTCCAGATTTTAGAACCTTGATCCATGACATACAAAATTATCATCCTCCATTCATAAGGGTGTCAGGGTAGTCATGACCATGTGATCCTAATTAGGTTTCTTTGTAACTCCTCCCTAACAACTAGTCCACCAAAATCATGAGCTTAAAGCGTAAGTACTTGGTTCCAAATCAAAAGAGCATAAAAATCATGTGAAATATATATATAACCTATTAGGCCAAAAACTCACAAATATATTTTTGAGAAAAAGTAAATTATCCACTCACAAAATGCATTATCTCTAGAGTTTGGGAAAAAGAATGATCATAAATAAAAAATAAAAAATACATTTTTGAATTGATACCCATAATGGGAATCCTGAGAAAAATCCATATATGTACTCGCTAAGCCTCTTTTGAAAAGGATTTTGAAAATTTAAGGGATGAAAAAAAATGATACAAAGCTTGTAAGAAACCTTATCTAGCCTTAAAAAACTACACTCTCTAGGTACACTACCTAGGAAAGAAATAGTGATTCTAATTTCCTTATGAATCATGTAACACCCCAACCACAGAAGACTCAAGTCAGTGCATTATTTTAATACATTGGCATGATTACAAGGAATCATGTCCTGAAAGAATGATCAGTTTAGCAGTCTTGGAATATATATTACATACATGAATATTACATTACACATTAGAAAATAAAACACAACATAAATTATCATTTGATAACACCATTAACCCCCAGCTTGACCCTACTTATCATTCATAATACACTTCTTGGAATCTTGGAAAAATAAAACATAAGAAACGGGTGATCTCGGATGCTCATTAAGGACAATAATATAGTAGAAACTTTCACAAATAAGAATAAACATTTAAATCAACGTAAAAAACTAAAACAAAATCCTTTTAAACATAAAATTCAGAATAAAATGGAAAATATAAATTAGATAATGCCATTTACTTATTCTCAGGGATATTCTATTAGTCAAATAATCAAATGAAATATCAATAGCCAATTTCATAATGATGGAATACATAATTCCAGACTTTATTACCACATAGTTAAGGCCTTGTGCCAAGAATACAAATAAGATTTTGTCAAAGCCTTGTGGAAAGAATCTAGTTTGTCTCATGAGACATACTGATGCATCGAGGTGCTGTAGTGGGCTCCACCTGTCACTTACTAAGTCCAATACATTCCTCATAGAAAAAATTGTAAACATAACATAAACATTCGTATTAAAACTAACATATGAAATGTCAATAGTTTATCCATAAACCATGAATGGTTCAAAAATAACACATCCACAGTCAAACATATCACAAAACCTGCAATACAATAAGGAAGACTTTTATCATAATAAATCAACCTTGATCAAGAATAATATCCAGTAAAGGATGTTGACGTAGTTTAAAATGATCAGTTAAACACTTTGAGAGAAATATAATTTATTCATGAAATAATTTTAAAAGTCACACAATTTATAAAGGAATTAATTTAAAATATATTTTTGAATCAAAGTGTCCCATACCACTTTGAAACTATTGAAACTAATTAACATTTAAAAACATTCATTTCCATATAAATAAATCCTTAAAATCATTTTGAAAACATGGACATTAATGAGAAAGGTTTAGAAGAATAAATATTTAAAACATTTAAAATGATGTTTTAGTAAAAGTGTCCCTTAAAATAATCTCTTTGAAAACTATTTTATGAAACATGGACATGGATAATAAATATTTCCTAGTAAAAACTTACACATAAAAAATCTCGAATAATAAAGAGATTGCAAAATTAACCCTTACCTTGAACGTTCCTTTAGTCGAGGGTACGTTTAACCTCCTATATAATGACAATAGTATGTTATTATATTATACCAAAACCATATTCATATTTATTATATCATACATGATTCATTTATAGCCCTGGTCGCAAAGGGATGGCCTCTTTTTGCCCATTCACGGTAACTCGAGCCGTTTGTGGAGAGGACGCAGTGTTGGTTCTGACTCACGAAGAAGCCACTGCGAAAAATCATTTTTTCCGAAGAATCCACTGCATTGTGATTGACTAGCATAGAATCAGCTACGAAGATCCATCCGTGAAGGATTATTGCGATGATCCCATCGCATTGAGTCTTTCCGCGAATATTGGAGTGCATCGCGACGAGCTCAATCCGGGAGTGAGTGAGTTCATGGTAGCCATGACCACAGACCGTGAAGGAACTTTGCGAACAAATTGATTGTTCAAGACTTGTCACGGGCATTGGCCATGGAGGGGGGTTTCTGGTCCAATGGCCCTTTGATTGGACTAGGACTAGATAGTGTGTCTTTGAACTGGGTCGGGCCTTGATTTTTCCCTGTTTTGACGAGGTCCTCGAATCCTGTCTGTGATCTCCCAAAAGTGAGGGTCATCACTGCATTGAAGCCCCGCTTCTGAGGAAACCTAACCACCACCCATTGACCCAAGTAGTGCTGAACACCGGGTGCTTTGTTAGGAGCTCTTTCCCAACCCACGAGCACTGATCCATGGAGGCGGATTTAGTGAACCAATGGAAGAGGTTGTCCCTGATGGATAGAAATAAGGCAACAATCAAGGCCCAGGAAAATGAAGATACACTATTGGAAAAATGTATGTATCTGCTAGTGTTCGGAAAGTTCATGGAGAATATCTCAGTTAATCAGGGGGCCCTCAAAAACACCCTCCAAAAAATCTAGGAACTGGAAGCTGGCGTAGCAATTTGGGAAGCGGGGAACAACCGCATTATTTTTGAGCTCTTCAATGAGAGAGATAAAGATAAAATCCTGAGAGGTGGACTGTGGTCCTTCGACAATCAACTCCACATCATGGAATAATACAAAGGGTGGGATGATATACATAACATTAATATAACATGGTCCCCCTTATAGATATGTATCAATGGAATCCCCTTTCACGCACGAATGGAACGAGTTATGAGAGAAATCGGGGACAAAATTGGCCAATTCGTAGATTGGGACTGCTCAGACCCTATCCATTGGGGGCCTGAGGTTTGAATTAATGTCGAAATGGAAGTGTCTGATCCGCTAAAGAGTGGCATGTTTTTGAAATTCGATGACACCAATACCTGGATATCATTTGAGTTTGAGAAACTCCCAATATTCTATTTCTTTTGTGTATGTCTCAGCCATCTCGAAAGAGCCTGTGTTTCAAAGAAAAGGAATGATTCAGATATTCTCATCCTTCAATACAGCCCATGGATCTAAGCCAAATTGACTAAATATGCCTTCATCCATGAGATGGAGAAACAAAAGGACCGTGACCGTCTCACATGGGCCCATACCAGACGGGCGGAAACTATACATGAAAAAGTCTTCAGGCATGGACCACTAAAAATCCCTAAAGATGGCCCAACCACTCAAAGGGAAACTATAATATATCCTAACTCCCTGAATGGAACTGTCCCAACATCTACAGAGCTGGTGACGATGCCAGATGACCCACAAGAAAAAAGCTCAAAGCCAAAGAAGATGTACTTTGAACCACCTGATCCCGACCCTGATCCAGAAAGGACCAAGTCATACATCCTACCACATGGTGAATATGGGATGACAGGTACTCCACCACCTAGACCAATCACCCATTGAACCTGTAAAAGGGTGAAAAATGAAGAAATATATGGTAAACTGGAAGACCCTAAACACGGGGAACTGAAAAGATTAATTTAAACAAGCCATTCAATGGGGAACTCCCCAAAAATATTGAAAATGATGGGTGGAAAATCATGTTCAGTTAGCTAAAAGGAGGAGGCGGGTGATACCTAGACCTGCCTAGATCAATGATTATCTTATTCTGGAACTGTCGTGGGCTTGGAAACCCACGAACAGTTTGCATGATCTAGCGCAATTGCGCCCAAAGTCGCACTGATATGGTTTTCCTGTCCGAAACCATACTAGAAAACAAGGACACCACTGGAATTTCTCTGAAATGAGGCTTCCAAGGCTGCCTCCCAAAATCCAAACAAGGCCATTCTGGGGGACTCTGTCTCCTATGGAAGGAAAACATCGACGTAAAGATATTTTACTTCTCCTCACACAATGTGGTGGTAGCCATTCAGGCAAACCACACCCTGCCTTGGAATTTTGTGGGATTCTATGGCTGGCTATCCCATAATGAGAATGGGAAATCATGGGATCTTCTATGCAAATTCTATCATGATCTTCCAAGCCCTATTTTATTTAGAGGGAACTTTAATTAGATTATGTTCCACAAGGAAAACCGAGGTGGAATTTCCTAACCCTATGCACCGATGTCTAATTTTAAGGACGCGGTCTCTAGGGAGGACCTGATCGATCTGGGATACACTGGTAATCCCTTCACATGGTTTCGAGGTAATATGGATAGTACCCGCATCGCCGAGTGACTTGACAGATTTATGGGCTCAACTGATTGGTTAAATCTCTTCAGCATGTTCCGCACTGGCCACATGACACTCAATTGTTCGGACCACTGCCCAATTTGCATTGACTGTACTCAAGGAGAACGTAACAGGCATTCCAGCAAACCCTTCAGATTTGAGAGCCTCTGGTAAAAAGACAAGGAATGCGAAGAGGTGGTTTGATCATGCTGGAAGAATTCTCACTAAATGTTGGCCTCAATCTCCAACAGGTAGCATCCGATATGAGATCTTGGAGCAACAAGAAATTCTGCCACCCTGATAGGCATTGTCATTTCCTTGAAAAGAAACTACAAAACCTACTCAGGAAACCCCCATTAAATTGCAATCTCTCCGAGACTGGTGCCACTCAAAGAGAGATAGATGTGGCCCTGCGTGTTAAAGAAACCTTCTGGGCTATGCAGGCGTGGGACATCCACATTAAATAAGGGGACGCTAATACAAGGTATTTTCACCAGAAAGCTTCAACAAGACGCCGGAAAAACTCTATCACATGTATATCACAACCTGATGGAAGCAAAGTCACTGACACCATCAGAATTCACGATGCTTTTACATGATACTTCTAGAAACTTTTCTCTACAGGAACTCCTTTCATGTCTACAGAGGTGGAAGAATTCATCAGACATGTGATCACCAAAGAGATCAATTAGCAACTTACCAAAGATGTGACGAATGATGAGATACATCTGGCTATGAAACATATCAACCCCACTAAGGCCCTAGGAGCGGATGGATTCCACACCCTATTATTTAAACAATACTAGAACATCAACAGTCCCAACATCTGCAAAATAATAAAAAATATCTAGGTGGGGAATACAAGCATTTCCGCCATCAACGAAATGGTCTACGTCCTCATTCCCAAAATCAAGAAACATGTTAGGTCCACAAGACTGAATACCCTGAAAGGGGGGGTGAATTAGGGTATGACTAATTTAAAATTAAAGCGTGTTCTGATCTTGTTTTTCTATTAAGAAAAACACTTTTCTCTCTCTTTCCTGTTGAACAATATAAACAAAAATTAAAGCAAGCACAGGACACTGTAAGTTTTAATTGGTTCACTGCTAAGGGTTACGTCCAAGGATCATACACCGACAGGTTATGGTTAGTACCAAATTCCACTAAACTTCACTAGCTGTGGATTACAAGGTTCAGGCATAGTCACTCTGTCCCAGGCTCACTACCTTTTCAAGATTTAGGGTCATCTCACTGCTTTCCCAAGGGTCACTCCCTATTTCTATCTCTCTGGCACATTTCCGGTGGAGAGGATCAACTTCTTCCTCTTCCTTTTCTCACTGCTCTGGAAACGATTCACTCACAGTTTATAGACTTGTAGGTCTTTTAATTATATCCAATGAATAGATCCTCTGTTGTATGTGGATGCTCTGTTGAAGTCCAACTTTCACCTTTAGATGAATCTCTCTTTGCACCAAAGGTATCAAGCAAACTTCCAGCTTCCACGCAGCTCGAAAACAGTGTCAGGGAATCAACCGTACATGGCGCGTAGGTTTATCCCAGCGCGCAATTATCGGCATGCAAGTCCCAACTGGCATGTAGGTTTGCCTCTACCACCTGCATGGCACAATCCTCTGCAACTCCAAACCTGCGCGACTCAATCCCTTTTACGCCCAAACCAATATTGGCGTGCAACTACCAACCAGCACGCAACTTCAAACACTGGCGTTCAAGTCCACCTGCGTGACCATACACCACCTGCATGACCACCACACCAGCACGACGGGAGCTCTAATTTTTCTAATTGTTGAACTCCATTGAAAATGAAGAGGGGTGGTCCAGTATTTAGAGGCATTTGGTCAGCCTACGTGACAACACACAAGTCTACCCTCGGCGCGCAAGTCTCGGCATGTAGGTCTCTGCCCCTTCATGTCACTTGAGAGACCCTCTTTCCTTTTCCATATTTCGAAGATCTGATCTTGAAAAAAAATGGCACGCAAGTTCCCAAGCCTCCTAGGCATTGGCGCGCAAGTCTCTTCACGGCGCACAAGTCACTGTCACGACCACACACATACCTACGCAACCCTCTTTCCTTTTCCATATTTTGACCTTATTATCTTGAAAAACATTAGGCACACAAGTTTCTTTTCCAAAACCACTTTTCTCCTTTTGTCGATTTTCAGGCCCAAAAATTTGGCAAACACTGGATAACGGTGCCACCTTGTATCTGTTCTTTTTCTACCGCCTCCAGATCATCCATTACTTTGTCGAAGCTCTTGAATTGAACATGGATCATTGACCACAGCTCTTGAACTCGACATTCTACCATGAAATCCCCTTTGTCAACAAAATTGTATGTCATGGTTTGATTTTTCAACAATCACAGCACAGATGTCCACTATGTAAACAAACACAATCACCTCAAAAAATGCTTCAATGATACCTTAAGGGATTTTTTCCCAACAATCTCCCCCTTTGGGTTTGTTGACAACTCTTCCATAGAAAGATACATCGTTAACTCTTCAGCCCCCATTCGCCTATTTCGATTCTGAGAGCGTTCAAGGATTTACTCAACACATACTCTAAGCCCACATGAGCAATGATTGGCATAAGAAACAAGAGTAAATGAAAAGTTAATCAATGAATCACTTCAACTCTGACACCCACTGTTGACACCAAACGGATACCAATTTGTTGGAAAAATTCTTACCGCATTCCAACACCACTCTTCTGCTTTTATCACGAGCCTCAGATGTCGTGATATCTATTCTTTTATCAATAAATTCTGGCATCTTTAGTGTTAATACTCTCCCCCTTTCTCATTTCTCCCATATCTCACTGCTTCACTTTCCAGCTTCTCCCCGTATCTATCATGATTTCTCAAATAGCCACATTGTCTCCCCCTTGAACAATCAATATTTTCTCCCCCTTTGTCAACAAACCCAAAGGTCATTCCTTGGTAGTCTATAACAGAGTAGAGAACACATATCAGTGCATTAGGGAAAACACATCATACCTCGGGGAGAGGGGTGGTTCCACATCCACACTCTTTCAGGTGTGGGGAGTCGATTTAACTCCCAGAGTTAGTCGATGCCTTTCAAACACTTCCTTGGGTAAGGCCTTTGTCTGAATGTCTGAAAACTGTAGTTTTGTAGGCACATACTCCAATTTAGCAATTACTTGATCAACCTTATCCTTGATGAAATGATATTTGATCTTAATGTGCTTGGACCTTGAGTTATGGATGAGATTTTTACTAATATTGATAGCACATGAGTTATCACACTGGATTTTGATCGGAGACTTCACTTCAACTCCCATATCTTCAAGTTGCTACTTCATCCACAATAACTGTGTGCATGCTTGAGTGGCCGCAATATACTCAACCTCTACAGTGCTCAATGAAATGAAATCATGCTTCTTTCTTAGACAAGAAATACACAATCCGCCAAGATAGAATGCACCCCCTAACATTGATTTTCATTCATCTGCTGATCTGGCCCAATCTGCATCTGTGTAACCCAATAACACTAATTGAGATTTTCCATTATACATCAAAACAAAATCCATGGTGCCTTTGATATACCAAAGTATTCTTTTCGCTGCAAGCATGTGGGTTTCCTTGGGATTACTCTGATATATCGCTTCTTGGCATGTGGCGAAAACAATGTATGTCCTTGTTGCGGTCAAGTATAGAAAACTTCGAATAGTTTTCTTATATTTTGTGATATTAACTGTCTTTCCATCCTTATCTTTTTCTAATTTCATCCGGGTAGAAACCAGAGTCTTCATCTCCTTGGAATTTTCCATTCCAAACCTTCTTAGAACCTCCTTGGCATATTTTGATTAAGAAATGAAAGTGCCATTACTTCCTTGTGTCACCTGTAAACCAAGGAAAAATGTTAGCTCTCCAATCATTGACATTTCAAAATTATTTTTCATGAATTTGGAAAACTGTCTGCACTAAGCTTCATCTGATCTTCCAAATATTATGTCATAGACATAAACCAACACCATCATCCTTTGATTACTGTTGTTGCTGAAATAGAGATTGTAATCAACTCCCCCACACTGGAAACCAAGATTCTTCAAGTACTGATCAGGCCTTGAGTACCATGATCTTGGTGCTTGTTTCAGCCCATACAATGCCTTCTTCAGCTTGCAAACTTTTTTCATATCCTCATGAATGAGAAGACCATCTGGCTACTCAATATACACCTCCTCTTCCAGAAATCCATTCAAGAATGCATATTTGACATCCATCTGGAACACTTTTAAATTTCTTTTCACTGTTATGGCCAAAAATAATCTGATTGTCTCCAGCCTTGCAACCGATATAAATGTTGCATCAACATTTATTCCCTCTATCTGGGAGTATCCCTTGCACACTAGTCATTCTTTTTTCTGAATCACTATTTCATCTTCATTCATCTTGTTGCGATAGAACCATTTAGTCTCAATGAAATTCTTATCTGCTGGCCTTGAAACAATCTCCCATGTCTGGTTCTTCTCAATATGATCAAGCTCTTCATTCATAGCATGAACCCAGTTTTCATCTTCAGCTGCATCGGAAAAAAATTTCAGCTCCACCTGAGATAAAAACTATGTTTTCTGTAATGATTTCATTCTTCACGTCTGAACTGGAGTTTTTTTATCACCAATGATATTTTTCCTCTCAATTTCAGCTCGATTCTTTGGCTTCCTTGTAGTCACAGACTTGAAACTTTCTTGTTCATCATCAGTATCTTCTTCTGAGTCATCCTCTGCCACTTCTACTCCCCCTATGTTGCTTACCTCATCATCACTTTCATCCAGAAACTGTTCACTAGGTCATGGAGCATTCTGTTCATTTTCAACTATAGTGACATCATTGCACTCAACAATTTTTCCCAGCCTTTTGTTGAAGCATTTAAATGATTTTCTTTTTACTGAGTAGCCAAGGAATATCCCCTCATCTCTTCATGACTCAAATGTCCAATGATTTTCATTGTTGATTGTGAAACACTTACTCCCAAAGATTCGAAAGTATTTCAACATTAGATTCTTTCCATACCACATTTTATATGAAGTCTTCCCTTTCTTTGGACATATTAGAGACCTGTTCGAAATATAGACCGATGTCAAAACTGCTTCGTTCCAAAATTTCTCTGGTAGGTCCTTTCCAATAAGAATTGTTCTGGCCATGTTGTTGATGATCCTATTTCTCCTCTCAACCACTCAATTTTGTTGGGAAGCTCTCACTGATGAAACTTGATGACTTATTCTGTGTTTCTTGAGATAGTGTTCAACTTGAATGTTTGTGAATTCTGTTCTGTTATTAGTATGAAACTTCTGAATTTTCTACCTAAGCATCCTTTATGATTCCCTCCTATACTACTTTATGCAACTGAACACCTCTGTATTATGGGTAATGACAAATACCCAGGCCATTCTGCTATAATCATCTATGAAAAGAATATAGTACCTTTTACCATTTATAGATCGTGCTGAGATATGTCCACATACATCAGCATGCACCAATTCGAGCACTCTAGTTGATTTCTATTCCTTTGGCATGTATATATTTCTGATTATCTTCCCTTGTTGACAAGCATCACATGTATGAGTTCGATCACGTGATAGTTTGGGAAGGTCTCTAGCAGCATCACACTTTACCGGATCTTCCATGGGTGGTTGGCATAGATGACCAAGTTGCTTATGCCACAGCTAGTTTTCTTCCTCTCTGGATAAAAGGCACATATCTTCTTCCCCACCTACAAGGTAAAGATTTACCTTTGTCCTTTTCCCCTGTAGAACAATTGCTCCGTCCTTTCCTTTCACAACACACATCTTCTTGGTAAATCGAATAGAGTGCCTAGAGTCACATAGTTGACTGACACTGAGAATGTTATGACTAAGACCCTCTACTACCAAGACATCAGCACGTCTCATTTATTTTCCCCCAAATATGGATTTTCCCAATCCAACAATCTTCAGGACTTCATCATTTCCAAATTTGACAACTCCTTCTTTGTCATATTTTATGACTGTAACAAGATCCTTATTGCCTGTCATGTGAGATGTGAAACCACTATCAAGGATCCATACACCAGACTGATCTGATGCCTTAAGGGAAATTTCTGCCACCATATCCTTCTCATTTTTCTAATTCTTGGTCTATACTTTTTCCTTCACACTCGTCATGGATTGAGACTTTTGTTCTTTCTGAGAGTATGATGGACCAGCTTCATCTTGCAGAGCCTCAAATCTATTCTGCATTTTTAAATCACCTGTTGGTTTATTGATCTTCTGTTTGCGTACGTTTTGATTATGATTTAGCACATTTCTTTGTATGGTTGAGGTGTAGTACCTAGACATATTCACAAATCCTCTGCACCAAAAATATTTTCCTTCGAAATATGTTCTAGAAAACTGTTCTCTGTTTGGCTTCCACCTCTGTTCATGTTCCCTTCGGTATATCTTGGATATGGAACACACATACTGTGAATGTATCATCTTTCTACAACAATAACAGCTGATATAAGGTGCATTCTATTGTGTTACTTCATCACTATGAGTTTCCCCTTGGGATCTCTGAATATTCTGATTCTTATTTGTGCCGAAATCAACCTTCAATCTTGGGACGGGTGCTTGCGGTCTAACTTCAATTGCAACAGATTTTTGATTTTGATCAAGCACTGAATCAGCCTTAACGTTTGAGCTCAATTTCTTCTTCTTTCCTACTGAACTACTAGGCTCCTCTTTCATCTTTTCAGTCCTCATAATGACCTTATTTCCCAAGAATGTATTGGGAATCAAGGGGTTTTCCTAGTCTTTAACTTTTCTTCATAGACCGACAACTTCTTCTTTAATCTCTTCGATACTCTTGATGTGATCTTTCACTTTTATGTTCAAGCCATTGATTTCCCTTTTCTGTTCTTCAATCTTGAGCTTACACTAACTAACTGATTTTGAGTTCTCTAGTGTTGATGACTTGAGTTTTTCAATTTCTTCCAACAATTCTGACTTCTCTTGTTTCTGTTGCTACATATAGAGTTTGGAATCATGAACAACTTTATTGGATTTCTTCGTTTTGGCTCTCCAAACATCTATCTCCTCAAGAGATGCTTCTAACTCAGCTTCCATATCAACTCTTCCTTCAACTTCTTCTTCTTATTCTCCAGCATCAGTTTCTTCTTTTTCCTGAGAACTACTGACGACCGCCACCATATCATTTTCTCCTCGATCTTTGTAGTTCTCTATTTCCTCAACCACTTCAACCTCGAACTCATATGAACTGTCTATTTCTTTTGAAAGAATATTCTTATTCTTGAAGAAATTTCTCTTGAACTGCTTCTTCCCTTTCACATAGGCTGAAGATTTCTTCTTGGGAATTTCAACATCATCTTAATTATTTTTTTCTTGAAAATTTTCGAGGAATCTTGTTGTGAGATGTCCAACCATTCCACATCTAAAGAATGCAAGAGGTAGTTTCCCTTTGAACTTTCCTTTTCCTCTTTGATGATTTAGGAGAGGAATGACATTACCTCGTTTGTCTCTTCTTCTTCCTGAGAGTCTTCAAAGGTGATATTTTTCAAGGCCTTGAATGCCACCTCTTTGGATTTCTCCTTTTCCACAGCATCATTATCGTCATTTCTCATTTCATATGCATCAAGAGTGCTGTGTAGGTTATCCAATTTCAGCTCTTTTGGATCTTTATCTTCTAGCACTGAAACTTTTGGATTGAACCGAGGTGGAAGTTTCCTCAAGATGCACTTCACAATTTTTATGTCTTTAATAACTTTTCCAAGACCTCACATGTCTTCCGCTACAACATTTACCCTGTCGAAGAATGCATCAATAGACTCCTTCAGGTTCATTCTCAAATCATCATACTTGTTCCACAACACTTGCAACTTTTCCTCTCTGACATTTGTATCCCCTTCATATATATTCAAAAACTTTTCCCACATGGCATGTGATGTTTTTCAAGACATCACCTTTATATATATAAGATTGGATAGGGCACCCCCTAAGGAATTGATTGATTTGGAATCAGCATCCAACTCTCTATGCTTATCTTCTGATAATGCACCACTGTTGATTTCTGCTGTTATACCATGCATTTATGCTATGAATACATCCATTCCCAAAGATTGGAAGTAGTGTTGTATCCGATTCTTCCATAGCTGAAAAATTTTCCCGTTAGAGATCGGAATTCCATTATGATTAGTGACTTCCATTGAGAGAATAACTAATATCAACCTTTCCCTATGATACCAATTGTTACGTCTACAATGCTGAATACCCTGAGAGGGGGGTGAATCAGTGTATGACAAATTTGAAATTAAAGCTCGTTCTCATCTTGTTTCTCTGTTAAGAAAAATGCTCTTCTATCACTTTCCTATTGCAAAATATAAACAGAGAGTAAATCAAGCATGGGAAACAAGAAGTTTTACTTGGTTCACTGCTAATGGATACGTCTAAGGATCATATGCTGACAGGTTGTCAGTCGTACCAAATTCCACTAAACTTCACTAGCTGTGGATTACAATGTTCGGGCATAGTCACTCTATCCCAGGATCACTGCCTTTACAAGGTTTAGGGTCAGCTCACAGATTTCCCAAGGGTCACTCCCTATTTATCTCTCTTCGGCTCCCTACCAGTGGAGAGGATCACCTTCTTCCTCTTCCTTTGCTCACTGCTCCAGAAAGTATCCACTTACAGCTTATAGACTTGTAGGTCTTTTCATTATCACTAATGAATACATCCTCTGTTGTATGTGGATGCTCTGTTGAAGTCCAACTTTCACCCGTAGATGAATCTCTCTTTGCACCGAAGGTATCGGGCAAACATCCAACTTCCACGCAGCCCGAAAACACTGTCGGGGAATCAATCTTACTTGGCGTGTAGGTCTATCCCGGTGCACAAGTATTGGCTCACAAGTCCCAACAGGCACGCAGGTCTGCCTCTACCACCTGCACGGCACAATCCTCTGCAACTCCAAACATGCGTGACTTAATCCCTTTTAAACCCATACCAATATTAGCACGCAACTACCAACCAGCGCGCAACTTCAAACACTGGCCCGCAAGTCCACCTACGCGACCACACACCACCTGCGCGACCACCACACCAGCTTGACGGGAGCTCTGATTTTTATAAGTGTTGAACTCCGTTGAAAATGAGGAGGGGTGGTCCAGTATTTATAGGAATTTGGTCAGCCTACGCGACGGCGCGCAGGTTACACCCTGATAGTTTATGAGAAGTATTATTTTTATGTCTTATGATATACACAAAATCAAAGGTATCTTTCACTACACACAACACTATCTTGGATTGCTTTACAAGAAATCGCGACCTTCCATGATAGCGTGTGTTGTATGCAATACCAAGTTTCACAAAACAATGATATGCTATTAAAATATTATATAAAGTAGTCATTATGAATAGTAATACCCACTTTTTGAAATTTTATAAATTTTATCTTTCAAAATGGACTTCAATTTTTGATTCAAAATATCGAAATTAGCCTAGGGTGAAATTTTTGTATTTTTCTGAAAACTTTCAATTTTTGATTAATAGTGAAAACATAGAGTTATTGGTTAAAACCAAATTTTTATTTAAATAATAATTTATTTTATTTAAATTTATTTTATGTCAAAATTGTTACATAATACTTATATAAGTTAAATGTAATTCATTGGATTCATTTTATAATAATATTAGATATATAAAAATTTTATTGAACTTTTCACTGTCTTTTACCCACCTCCTAGGAGCATTTGCAATTGTACATAAAACATAATTTTACCGCTTCTATGGGTTGAATTTCCAAAATCCTAGAGACATAGTTAATATCAAGGAGTAAAATTTTGTTCAATAAGATAAACATAATTTTTGGTGAATAGTAACTTTTTACTTATATTTACCACGGTTAAAAGTAAATAGGGTAAATAAGGGTAAAAATGATATTATTATTACCATAAAACATGTCCTAATTCTATTGGATAAGTGTAATTCGACCAAAAACAACCTTATGAATAAAATAGTTCCCTTTAGGTGCACTTGGATTAGATTAGGACACTTATTATTATTTTATTTAAAGAAGAGTTAAAAGTGTTAAAATCAAAGTTTAATAAGTAAAACATTTTTAATATATGGTTATATATAATAAAAATTCGACTATAAATATGAATTAGAAATATAAAAAGATTTCCTACATAATGGTATTTTATTTATAATTTTTATACGTTAAATAATTTAATTTATTTATGACACAATTATGATGAAGTAATTACCTTATTAATGAAATATTAACATAATTGATGTTATAAATACCCAAATAAATGTAATTTGAGACTTTTTATGAATTAAACTAATTTTATAGGTTAATATGACATGTTATTATTGATTTAATTAACTTTTTTTTAACTAATCATGCTGTTATGATTTTCACAAGAATCAATTATCAAATAGTTTAAAATTGATAAAAAATTGTTTTTAAATCAAATATTATATTATTAATTATTATTCTATTCTTTAAAATCTAATGTTCGGACAAATGACATAGATAAGGTTATATATATTAATAATTAACCATTTTGGGTTCGTTCGGCTTGTTATAGTACGTTTATTAACCATATAGTGTAAGAAAACAAGAAGACACGGTAAAAGTTAAATTATTTAACTTAGAGTTAAATCTAAATGATAAAGTTAAAATAGTAACCTAAACGTTTCTAAAACCTATTTTTTGAGATTATTTCTACCCATCCCCAGTTTCTCTTAGAAATAAATTAATTTAGAGCTATTATAAACCAAACATGACTTTATTATAAAATAATATTTTAAGTTTTTCCTAAAGTGCCCCTCTCCTCCCTTATAAAAGGGCACCTCCTCCCTCTCCTCCTCACACAATTTTGAGCCTTAAATCTCAGCCAAACCCTGACCATCTCCATTCTCAACTTCCCTATAAACATACTAGATTTCCTAGTCTTCTTCAAATACCAATTTTAGTTCCCTAAAGGAGGTTTCAAAGAGGCATGTCGAAGAAGTGGTAATATCTATTACCGATTATTTCAAATTTATTTCTTCTTCTACTTCCTCTTATTTAGTTATTTAATTATGAAGTAATAACATCAGTATCACTCATATAAATATATGTTATTATAAATATTAAACAACCCTATTTCACCTTCTATCCATCCTATGAAAAACGAAATCAATGTTCGTGCGTACGTACGAAATACCGTCTCCATTTCGTGGTGTAGTCTGTTTTCCACCACCACCTTACTTGGATTGGTATAATGGTGTAAATAATAACTATATATGATTATTTAAAATTGATATAGATTCTGTAATAGTATACATACACTTCAATACAATTCCACGATCATGGGAACGATATCATTGCTCGTGCGTACGTACGGCCTATCGTCTCCACGATATGATGCGACTCGTTCTACATGGTCTTCATTAAATAATGATTATATAAATGAATTGAATGAATAAATATGATATATATTATACTAATATCATTCTTTAAATGAGTTATCTATAACCTAAAAATAAGAATAAGAATTTATTCGGCAAAACATGCATAAGAACATAAAGCAATGAACACCCGAATAACAAGTAGCAATGAAATATTACTAATAAGAAGATAAGAATATGACCATATATGATATCATAACAATTAATATGATTCTATAATAAGTCAAGGAAATTATTTAAATAATTATAAAGGAGGTTCAGATACGTACGAAGAAAATTGGACGTAAGGTAATGGAAAATCTCACAATCTCATTTTTATCCGAGATTGTTTATACTTCAGAATTTACTAGAGAATATTTATCATCCACATCCATATTTCCTCAATATGTAATATTTTTTCTATCCTCCTACAATTTTTTTTAATCCCATTTTACCCATTCGTGAGTTTTTAGTAAAATATATAAAAGGAATCTTTTGTCATTTTTAGTACGAGGTACTTTTTGACTTTTCCATCCAAAGTACGAGATGAATTTTTTTTTAACTTATATGGCATGAATTGATTTTTATGATTTCATAGAACATTATTTCCATGAATATTACTTTACAAGTTTTCAAGTTTATTTTTAATCATCTTATTTTAGTTTAAAATTTTATAACATGTTAATAAAGGAAAAATGTTTTTGAAGTAGAAATGATATTTTCCTCAAGAATGGAGTTTAATTGTTTTATCAAAATTATTTTACATATAAGATAATATAGGGTTCTATTTATATCCATATTTTTACATTGATTTTATTATGTTATGATGGAATTAATTTTATGATGTCCTTTTATCTTATATGGATTATGTTATGATGGAATGATGTTTAAGAATCATATTTTTATTACATGGGTTATGCTATGATGTATGATTTATGATTTTTCGGCACACATAAGAATGGTTTCATTATGAGATGGGTGGGACCTATACCTCCCTCCAATGCATTGGGTAAATATTTATATCTCATGAGATAGACATGGCTGGAATGGCATGTTAATCTGGTTCAGTGATACAGGACTAGAACGAGGAGTGAACTCGGTTCAGTAATGGACTTTATCCGCTATGATAGTCTTTTCAATGAGTCTTTACTAAAATGAAATGATTTTCTATTATTATGTGTGTATTCCACAGAGTTTCATGTTTTATGTTATGATTATTGGGATTAAATTTCACCACTATGATTTATCCCATGTTATGATATTATGATCTCTTTTGCAGGTTAAGATATTCAAAATGTTATATTCTTATGAATATGATATGATTGATATTTCTTTTGTTTACCCTTACTGAGAATTTGATCTCACCCTTTTGTATGTTTTCTTTTCCCTAGGTCAGGAAGAAGGGTATTAAGTAGGATATGCCAAAAAGGGACTCTAGATATGATGAAATAAGTGGGAGACAATATAGATGATTTATGAACCAGTTGTTTATCTTTCTCAGTTTCGAAAGACACTATACCTATACGGTCCTACCATTGTTTGGTTATATGTTGTAATAAGTATGCTTCAATTCTGAATTAACAACCATGTATCTAAAGTATGGGTCGTTATAGTGCAATTCTACCCTCGGTACGCAAGTCTCGGAGTGCAGGTCTCTGCCCCTGCAAGTCACCTGCGCCACCCTCTTTCCTTTTCCATATTTTGAAGATCTAATCTTGAAAAAAATATCGTGCGCAAGTTCCCAAGCCTCCTAGGCATCAGCCTGTAAGTCTCTTCACGACGCGCAAGTCACCTGCGTGACCACACACATACCTTCACGACCCTCTTTCCTTTGCCATATTTTGACCTTATGACCCTGAAAAACATTAGGCGCACAATTTTCTTTGCCAAAACAAATTTTCTCATTTTCTAGATTTTCATGCCCAAAAATTTGGCCAACATTGTAAAATGGTGCCACCTTGAATCTGTTCTTTTTCTACCACCTCCAGATCATCAATTCCTTTGTCGAAACTCTTGAATCAAACATGGATCATTGACCACAGCTCTTGAACTCGACATTCCACCATGAAATCCCCTTTGTCATCAAAATTGTATGTGATGGTTTGCTTTGTCAACAATCACATCACAGATGTCCACTTTTTCAACAAACAAAATCACCTCAAAAAATGATTCAATGATACCTTGAGGGATTTTTGCCCAACAAATCCTCTATCGATCCCTGATTTTAGACCTATCAGCCTCTTTAATGTCTCTTATAAGATCTTCTCAAAGATCCTTGTCAATCGGTTGCGCCCTTGGCTTCCTGATATTATCTTCAAAAACCAGAACACCTTCATGGCCAAGAGACTGATCATTGATAATTCAATTGTGGCCCATGAAGTTTTCCACTCTATGAAAACACGCTCCACCACAAAAAGAGGAACCATGTCCTGGAAACTAGATATGACCAAAGCTTATGATAAAGTGGAATGGCATTTACTAAGAGTCGTGATGCTGAAAATGAGGTTTTTTACTAAATGGAAAAATATAGTCATGCACTGCATCTTGACCTTCTCCTTCAGAATCAAGGTCAATGGGGAGCTCACCCGAGGATTCGCCCCAACCTGAGGCCTTTGCTAGGGAGATCCCCTCTCCCCATTTCTCTTCATCTTGGTGGCTGATGTTTTTCCAAACCTTATTTCTAGGGTTGCATCCTTTAAGTATATTCATGGGGCAATGGTCTGCCATGAACTCCCACCAATGTAGCATATATTCTTCACCGATGACTTCCTCCTTTTCTCCTGAGCAACTATAAATCGATGTCGGATGATCAGCCATGCGATCCAGCAGTATGAGAGGGTGTCTGGAAAGTCTATCAATCACAGAAAATCAGAAATCTCCTTTAGCGCTGGGGTGCCTCTTTCCAAGAGAGATGATCTTTGTGCATCAGCAGGAATCTATATGGTCGATAAACACCAGAAGTATCTTGGGATACCCACGGTGATTAGCCGGTATAAAAAATAAATCTTTTAATCTCTAGTAGACAGGATTGAGAAAAAAATTCAAGGCTGGATCCCAAAAAGAATCTCCAAAGCAGGCAAAGAAACCCTCATTAAAGCTATCATACAGTCTATCCCTAGCTATTTTATGTCCATGTTTAATCTCCCGGTAGCCATCATCAATCAGATCCATACACGTACGACCAACTTCTAGTGGGGGTAAAATGATAGAAGGAATAGACCCCACTGCATGGCCGGGGAGAAACTATATAAACCCAAGTCAGAGGGAGGGATGGGATTCTGGAATCTTCTTCTCTTCAATGACACACTGTTGGCCAAGCATGGATGGCGCCTTATTAACTGTCCATCATCTCCCTGTGTGCGGGTACTCTGAGCTAAGTACTTTCCCCACACGGACTTCCATGTTACCTCTCTTGGCCCTCATCCTAGCTTCCTCTGGAGAAGCATTTGGGGGCCGGAAATCTCCTGGAAAAAGGGTTGGGTTGGAGGATTTGGAATTGATCATCTATCAACATCTGGACCGATCCCTGGTTGATCGATAAGGATGGTATGCGGGCTACATCCCTCGCCCAACTGGGTCTTTAAGATGCCACTGTCAGCTGCCTCCTTTCAGACCAGGGACTGGGGTGGTGTGTGGAAAAGATCCACGAATGGTTTAAATAAAGAGACCAAAGAATTATCCTGAGCATCCCATGGGTCCCAGATGCAGGCCCCAACCATCTTTTCTGGACCAATGACATATCAGGTGACTACACAGTGAAATCTGATTACAGACTTTCTCTTGGAAACCACTCTGGCGACCGGGAAGAGGGACCATAAAAATCACTTTGGAAGTTCAACGTCCCCCAAAAAATACGCCAATTTTGGTGGCAGGTGTGCACAGTCACCCTCCCTACCATGAGCCTGCTCGTTTACTAACATATGGCTAGTGATGAGTTCTATCCTTTCTGCCCGAATATTCTAGAAACTCCTTTGAGCACTATCATTCACTTCCCAAGAGCTAATGAAATTTGGAATAAATGGGTCCCAGCTTCAGATGCTTCACTGGACATTGCCTCTGACCTCCCCGATCTTCTAATACGTTGTTTCTCCTCTCTATTATGGAACAATGCACGATCACTCTACACACTGGCCTGGATCATTTGGGTTTGGCGTAACGATTATTTTTTCACCAAGTACATAAACCTCCCGAATTCTGGATTGAACGGGCTATGTCATGGATTGAGAGCTGGAAGGACCATAAAGTACACTTTATTCCCGGTGTAACCCCCTCCTGTCCCCCTCATTGGAATACCCCACCGGAAGGGATTCTTAAGCTAAAATTGGATGCGTCTCTCCCCAAGGATGGGCTTGTTACTCTCATTCTCCTACCCAGAAATCATCTGGGGCAAATCACTACTGCAAAATATGAATCACATCATGCCTTCTGGGAACCTACAATAGCTGAGGCCTATTCCATCCTGGCATGTATAATGCTCTCTATGGAACATGGATGGGTTTATATCATCATTGAGTCTGACTGCCTCGTCGTAATCAATGTTATTAACCACAACGACGAAGGACTCCAGTCATTTGGATTCATCATCAGGAGAATTTTCTCTCTTCTCCAAGGATTCTCTTGCGGCACCTTCTCCTTTACCAAAAGGGAAGGAAACAGTACGGCCCATCAGCTGGTGGCCTCAGGCCCCTTCAATGTCAACGATCTCAGGTTGGACAATTTCCTTACATGGATTTTCATTTTTATGTCATCTGGTCTTCTTCATTAATGTTATCTTTCCTTCTTTTAAAAAAATAATTATTATTTCCATGTTAAATTATCATTTCGGGTAATAATCACATTCTTTATCATACATGTTTTAACTTTTTATTCTTGCTCGTATCATTTAGATCATGATTTAAATACTTCTAGAATATAAAACTTGATTTATATATCATATATATTTATAATATAAATACTTATAATATACAGATATATGAAATGTAAGGCACCGTTTATGGAGATGGTAGGTCGTACGTACGCATAAACGTTGTTTCTGTTTTCATATCATATTGAACGTAAGTAAGTGAATAATATATATGTAGTACATATATATATATATATATATCCAGTAGCATTATTATTTAGTATTTTACATACTTATTAATAATATATATTTTTATAGTCATCATTAAATGGTGAACGTGGGAATGAATCTCATCACATCGTGGAGATGGTAATCCGTATGTACGCACGAGCAACAATATTATTATATTGATGGTAAAATAGTATGTAATTGGATGGTATATCATATATACAGAATAATTAAAAAAATTTAGTTTTTATTTACATTAGTAATATTCATTATTATGCCCATCCAAATAATGAATTGTTTGAATAACAAACGACACCACGACGTAGAGATGGTAAGTCGTACGTACGCACATATGGTGACTTTGTCATTCATGTGATGGATATAATAATTAATATTGTTGTACCATTTTTATAATAACATCATAGTATATATAAGATACAAGATTTATTATTTTATAATGGAAAAATAAAAGAAATAGTAAGTGGAAGAAGAAAAGAACTTGAAAGTGGTGATGAAATATTTACCTCTTCTTCGGGTTCATCCTTTTGATTTGATCAAAATGGCTCCTTAGGATAGATTTATGATAAACGGAAGGCCTATAAGATGAAGGGAGGAAATTTGGGAGGATATTTGGGTAGGTTTCAGCCAAGCCAAAAGGAATTGGAGGTGTGAAATTAATATAAGTGGAAGTACCCTTTTATAAGATAGATGAGGCTCACTTTAGAAAAAGCTTTAAACATTATTTTATAATAAAATAACTTTTGTTTTATAATAGATAAAAAACAATTTATTTATATTATAAGGTGGTTATGGGTCTAAAAACTCTCAACCAATAGGTTTTAGACAAGTTTAGGTTACCATGTTAACCTTATCTTTTAGATTTAACTCTTAGTTAAATATTTTAACTTTTACCGTGTCTTCTTGTATTCTTACACTATATGGTTAATAAACATATTGTAAACTTACAAGAGAAACTCAAGTGGTTCATTAATGTTATATATAATAGTATTTATTTCCATTTGATGAATATTAGGTTTTTAAGAATATTATATCAACCAATAATATAGTATTTTTTTAAAAAAATTATTTATGTCAATTTAGTCACAATTTGGTGTTTTGTTTTTGTGAAATTCATAACAACATTATCACTTCAAATACTATTTATATAAAAAACCTTAACATTTCATATTAACTTATAAATTTAGTTAAATTCATCATAAGTCTCAATTTACATTTATTTTAATAGTTATAATATCAATTATTTTAAAATTTCATTAATAAGGTAATTATTGCATCATCATTGTGTGATAAATAAATTAAATTATTTAATGTCTAAAAATTATAAATAAAAAACCATTATGTAGGAAATATTTTTATCTTTCTAATTAATATTTATAGTCGAAATTATATTGTGCTTAACCCTATATAAAAATGGTTTAGTTATTAAACTTTGGATTTAACACTTTTAACTCTTCTTTAAAAAAATCGTAATAAATGTCCTAATCTAATCCATGTGGACCAAATAGGATAATATTTTATTCCTAAGGTTGTTTTTGGTCGAATTACACTTATCCAATAGAATTATTACATGTGTTAGGGAAATTGTAATATCATTTTTACCCTTAATTACCCTATTTACTTTTAATCGTGGTAAATAAAAGTCAAAATTTACTATTCACCAAAAATTATTTTCATATTATTGAACCAAATTTTACTTAATGATCTCAATAATTTCTCTTAGATTTTTTAAATTCAACTCACAGAAGTGGTAAAATTTTGTTTCATGCAAATTAGTAAATGATCCTAGAAGGTGGGTATAAAACTTTAAAAAGTTCAATAAAATTTTATACATATAATTTTACTATAAAATGACTCCAATGAATTACATTGAACTTATATAAGTATTATATATATATATTTTGAATTAAAATAAATTTAAATAAAATAAATATGTTTTTAATTAAAAAAGTAGGTTTTAAATTATAACGTAATGTTTTTCACTATTCATAAAAAATTGAATGTTTTCAGAAAAATACCAAACAATTACCTTAAGATAATCTTGATATTCCGAATTCAAAAATGAAGTCCAATTTACCAAATTCAATACATAGCAGTTTCATTTATTAATGTAAAATTAATTCATGTTATCAAAACCAAAACGTGGGTTTTTTAAAAGTAAAAACTATCAAAAGATTGACATGTGTTTATGTCAAATTTAAATGTAAAATTGCTTATAATGAACTAATTTGTATTAAATGATAAAAATTTAATCTAATTATACTTAAAAACCATTCAAATTAATAATTAAACACTATAAATTATTTTGATTAAAAAATTTGTTTTCAATAAAAACATAGTATTTTTTTACTATTCATCAAAATATAAAAGTTATCAGAAAACTAACAAAAAATTGTCCAGACTAAATTTTTATGTCCCACTTCTAAAGAAGAATTTAATTTCATTAAATTGAATATATAAAAGGGTAAAATATTGGTTTTAAAAAAGTTTCTCCATTAAAAGATGGTAAAATTTCATTTTTTGAAAAATAATTCTTTTATATGGAAAAAATGAATTTGTTCTTATATTATTTCTAAGAAACACATAATATGGAAGATAAAAATATATAGAGTATATAAGATTTCAAAATATAGTTAATACTATTTATAACTGCTTTTTAAATAGCTATTTTGGTAAGTTGTGATACGCTCAAACTCGGTGTTGCGTGTAGCGCAAGCTATGGAATTACTTTAATGAGATAACATACTATAAAATCATGGGGTGTTGCATTATCCCATCCTTAAATAAGTTGTGTCCTCACAATTTTAAGTTGTTCTCTGAAAATAAATTGTTAAAAAGAGAAAAATACCTTTTTGTAAAACCCACATCGGACATTGGGTTAATAAAATTTAGTCTTAATTAGAGGTAAAGGGAAATTAAAAGTCACCAAAAAATTATGATCTCTATTAAGAGAACATTGGTGTCAATTAGAGACACATAATTGGTGGAAAAACATAAATATTTATAGGTAGTGATTGAGGTCATCAATCACAAACCGGTGTAAAATTGAGGGCCTCAAAGCCATCAATCTAAGATGATGTAAAATAACATTGGTTCAACAAAACATATGGTATTAGGGTAAAAAATTTTTGGTTTTAAGATCCCTTACCTAAAATTTAAGAATTAATTTATTCATAAAATAAGAGGGAATATATATATATATATATATATATACTTTACAAGTAGAGTTTCATCCTTTAACTAATTCCAACAAAAAAACTCATATTTCACTCCAAAATATAAGAGAATTCAAAAATATTATATTTATCCTAATCGTATAGGGTTCCAAAAAATGGATTTTATAATTTATCTATTAGACCATTTAAAAAAATATACATTATACGGACCAATACATCATGTAGGCCAGTGGTAGTTGATGCACCCTTGTCGCTCTTCGGTTGCGGGTTCAAGTCTCGTGGCCTTGTCGGACCCGACGGGTTGTCGCCCGAACTCCAGGTTGTCTTTTTTATAATAATATAAAAATAATATTAAGAAATTATTTAACCTTAGTAATAGTATCCAATGTCAAACTTAATCGATTACAACCTTTATACTTATCCAAAGTACTTCTGTCCAAACTCACAATCCAAAATTTATAAGGAAGGTAAACACAATGAAGATCCTTTTTTCCACGTAATAACATGTGAATACCTTGATCATGTAGTCATTTAAAACATTGTAACACCCTGAATTACCATTAAACCTTATTGATTACATTCATGCTCCCTTATTATTTATAGAATACTAGATATACTCGTTCTACCATAAAATGTTGTAAACTCCAACAATGATGGAATATACAAATCATTAATCAGTTTCAAGGTAGTCAATAATATCCAATATAATTTATCCAAATAAATCATATATTATTCCAAAATCACTACCTCAGTATCAGAACTATATTATTGTTTATCTTTCTCTCGACCATATATTTTCCAAAAACAATTAACCTGCTATTGAGTCAGTTTTCTTGGTTCCACACAATCTCAAGTCCTTAATGAAACAGCACTACAGTACAATCCTTATATACTCTATAATTATTATAACATGTACATAATTAATACAATAATCAAATGACACAATAATTTAATAACAAAATAAGAACTCTAATCATTCCACTTCATCTTCGGTAGTATAATAACTTGATTATAATCCAATAGGTGCATTTGGGGTATACTCGGATGATTTGGACATTGATTCGTGTAGTGTCCCAACTCCATGAAGATGAAGCATTGTACATTTGAAACCTTTTTCTTACCCTTTCAAAAACTCACTTCCCCTTTAATCATTTACCAAGTTTTTTATTTCTATAGTTATCACTTATGGGAAAATCCTTCTTTCACCTCTTCCCTTTATCCATATTTCTCTCTTTCATCCTTTTCTTCTCTTGTTTCCCTTCAAATCCATAGGACTCAAAGAATTATTTACTTATCCTATTAACACATGATACTATTTATTCATATGTTGATAATGCATGGGAGACTATTTCACTTCTAAATGTTGGCTCAATACCATGAAAGATATGATCCTTCTTAATCTTCCGATCATGCGTACTGCTGGAATTCTCATTCTTTCTACTATGCCCCTTTCAAAACAATGGAATACACAAGCTTAGTATATGAATCTCAATGAATAATTCCAAACTTGTAAAATACCTATTGTAAATTGAAAATATTATACATATAATATATAAAACAAAAATGTTTTCTTTGAGGAATTATTTACTTCTAAATCCTTCATAATGGCTTGTAATGAAAATGTAAATTATCCTGAGAATATTCCCAAGGAGTGTCGTAACCAAGAGTGCTTCAAGGCCCGTTGTCATTTACCAAGATACCCCAGATCAAGCCTAAAACTCCTTGTCAGATTTTTCACTCCAAGGTACATCAGTTCCAGAGCCACCTCTACCTATTCGTATCCATACACTATTGTATTTCTTTTATAACATACAAAATTGATACATTACCAAAATTCTAGGAAGTTCTTCTATACTAATCCTCAAATTCTATCTTAGGGTAATGTTATCTAATTAGAGTTTTTATAAATCTATTTCCAATGTTATTTCTAAAAATCCCCTGATACCAATTATAACGCCCCGACCCCAGAATCTCGGAGTCGGTGCATTATTTTAATACGTTGGCATGATTACAAGGAATCAAGTCTGGAAAGACTCGTCAGTTTAGTAGACTTGGAAAATAGATTACACAGATGAACGTTACATTACACATTAGAAAATAAAACACAACATAAATGATCCTTTTAGAACACCATTAATCCCCTAGCTTAACCCTGTTTATCAATCATAGTACACTTCTTGGAATCCTGGGAAAATAAAACATAACAAAGGGGTGATCTTGGATGCTCAGTAAGGACAACAATATAGCATAAACTTTCACAAATAAGCGTAAAAATTTAAGGCAATGTATAAAACTAAAACAAAAGCCTTTTAAACTTAAACTTTAGCATTATATGGAAAATATAAATCAAATAATCCCATTTATTTATTCACATGGATATTCTACTAGTCGAATAATCACATGCAATATTAATAGCCAATTTCATAATGATAGAATGCATAATTCCATACTTCATTACCACATAGTCAAGGCCCTGTGCCAAAAATAAGATTTTTGCAAGGCCTTATGATAAGATACTACATTGTCTCATGAGACCTACCGATGCATCGAGGAGCTATAACGGGATCCACCCATCACTTACTAAGTCCAATACATTCCTCATATGAAAATGTTTAAACATAACATAGACATTCATATTAAAACTAGAATACGAAATGTCAATACTTTATCTATAAACCATATGGAAGATTTTTATCATAATAAATAAACATCGATCAAGAATAATATCCAGTAAAGGATGTTGACATAGTTGAAAATGATCAGTTAAACACTTTGAGAGAAATATCCTTTTTTTCATAAAATCATTTTAAAAGTCACATAATTTATAAAGGAAGCCATTTAAAAGATATTTTTGAATAAAATTGTGTCATTTCACTTTGAATCTTTTGAATTTAATTAACATTTAAAAACATTCATGTCCATATAAATAAATCCTCAAAATCATTTTGAAAACATGGACATTTATGAGAAAGGTTTAGAAGAATAAATCTTTAAAACATTTAATATGATGTTTTATTGTAAGATTCCCTTAAAATAATCCATTTTAAAACTCTTTTATGAAACATGTACATGGATAATAAACATTTCCCAGTAAAAACTTACACATAAACAATCTCTAATAATAATGAGATTGAGGAATTAACCATTACCTTGCACTTTCCTTTGGTTGAGGGTATGGTTAACCTAATGTATAATGACCATTGTATGTTATTAAATTATAATAGAACCATATTTATATTTATTATATCATACATGATTAAGTTATGACTTTATACTACCCATTTATTAATGATTTCCATGTTAAATTAACATTTCGGGTAATAATCGCTTTCTTTATCGTACGTGTTTTAACTTTTTATTCTTGATCGTATCATTTAGATCATGATTTAAATACTTCCTGAATATAAAACATTAGTTATATATCATATATATTCAGAATATAAATATTTATAATAGATTTATATATGAAATGGAAGGCACCGTTTATGGAGACGGTAGGCCGTACATACGAATAAACGTTGTTTCCATTTTCATATCTTATTGAACGGAAGTAAGTGAATAAGATATATGTAAGTACATACACATATATATATCCGTTAGTATTATTATTTCATATATTACATACTTATTAATAATATATATTTTTATAATCATCGTTGAATGGTGAATGTGGGAATGAATCTCTTCGAGTCGTGGAGACGGTAATCCGTACGTATGCACGAGTGACAATATCATTATATTGATGGTGAAATTGTATGTAATGGGATGGTATATAATATAAACATAATCATTAAAATTTTATATTTATTATTTACATTAGTTATATTCATTATTATACCCATCCAAATAATGAAGTGTTTGAATAACAAACTACCCCACGATGTGGAGACGGTAAGCCGTACGTACGCACGTATGGTGACATTGTCATTCATGTGATGGATAGAATAATGAATATGGTTGTACCATTTATATAATAACATCACGTTATAGAGAAGATACTGGAGTTATTATTTTAGAATGGAAACAACAATGAAAGTGGAAGTGGAAGAAGAAAAGAACTTGAAAGAGGTGATGAAATATTTACCTCTTCTTCGCGTTCTTCCTTTTGATATGATCTAAAAGGATCCTTAGGTTGGATTTATGATAAACGTAAGGCCTCTAGGATGAAGGGAGGAAAGTTTGTAGGATATTTGGTCTGGTTTTGGCAGATAAAAATGGCTTTGGATGTGTAAAATTAATATATGGGGAAGTACCCTTTTATAAGAGAGGTGAGGGTCACTTTAGGAAAAGTTTGAAATATTATTTTATAATAAACTCATTTTCGGTTTATAATGGCTCAAAAATGATTTATTTAGAGTCTAAGGTGGGTATGGGTCGAAAAAATCTCAACCAATAGGTTTTAGATATATTTAGGTTGTCATTTTAACCTTATCTTTTAGATTTAACTCTTAGTTAAATAGTTTCACTTTTACCATGTCTTCTTGTATTATTGCACTATATGGTTAATAAACATAATCAAAACTTCTATGAGAACAAAAAACTGTTCATTAATGGAATATATAATATTATTTAAGTCTTTTTTCTGAATATTAGATTTTTAGGAATATTATATCAACCAATAATATAGTATTTTTAAAAAATTAATTAATGTAAATTTTACACTATTTGGTATTTTGTTTTTGTGAAAGTCATAAAAACCTTATCAATTAGAAAAAAAATTATCTAATCAACCCTAAAATGTCATATTAACCTATAAAATAATTTTAATTCATCATAAGGGTTATTTTACAATTATTTGGATATTTATAATATCAATTATTTTAATATTTCATTAATAAGGTAATTATTGCATCATCATTGTGTCATAAATAAATTAAATTATTTAATTTCTAAAAATTATAAATAAAATACCATTATGTAGGAAATCTTTTTATATTTCTAATTAATATTTATAGTCTAATTTATATTTTGTTTTCCCCTATATAAAAAATGGTTTAGTTATTATACATTGAATTTAGCAATTTTAACTCTTCTTTAAACAAAATAATAATAAATGTCTTAATCTAATACAAGTGGAGCAAAGAGGATAATATTTTATTCCTAAGGTTGTTTTTGGTCGAATTAAACTTATCCAATAGAATTATGACATGTTTTAGGGTAATTATAAAATCATTTTTACCCTTAATTACCCTATTTACTTTTAACCGCAGTAAATAAAAGTCAAAAGTTACTATTCACAAAAAAAATTATTTTCATCTTATTGAACCAAATTTTACTTACTAATTTCAATAGTGTGTCTCATATTTTTGAAATTCAACTCACAGAAGTGGTAAAATTATGTTTTATGAAAATTTTTAAATGCTCATAAAGGTGGGTAAAAAATGTTAAAAAGTTCAATAAAATTTTATACATATAATTTTATAATAAAATGACTCAAATGGATTAAATTGAACTTATATAGGTATTATATATCTATTTTTACTTAAAATAAATTTAACTAAAATAAATAATTATTTAAATAAAATGTCAGTTTTAAAAAATAACGCAGTTTTTTTTCACAAATCATCAATAATTGAAAGTTTTCATAAAAATAAAAACAATTTACCCTAAGATAATTTTGATATTAAGAATTAAAAAATGAAGTACATTTAAAAAAAATTAAATACACATAAGTTGCATTTAATAATTTAAAATTAATTCCCATTATTAAAACCAAAAGGTTGGTTTTTCAAAAAGTAAAAACAATCAAAAGATTGACATGTGTTTATGTCAAATTTATATGTGAAATTACTTATAATGACCTACATTGTATTAAATGATAAAAATATAATCTAATTTACTTCAAAACCATTAAAATACATAATTTAACACTATAAATTCTTTTTTAAAAAAAATTCAATTAAAACATAGTATTTTCACTATTCATCAAAATATGAAAGTTATCAGAAAAGTACCAAAAACTTGTCCAAACTAAATTTTTATGTCCCACTTCTAAATAAGAATTTAATTTCATTAAATTGAATATATAAAAGTGTAAAATATTGGTTTTAAAAAGGGTTCTCTATTAAAAGACTGTAAAATTTCATTTTTTGAAAAATAATTTTTTTATTAGAAGAAAATGAATTTTTTCTTATATTATGTCTAAGAAATAAATAATTTGGATGTTAAAAATATATAGAGTATATAAGATTTAAAAATGAAGTTAATTCTATTCATAACCACTTTTTGAACATCTAGTTTGGTATGTTGTGATTTGCTCGAACTTGGTGTTGCGTGTAGCGCAAGCTATCGAATTATTTTAATGAGATAACGTACAATAAAATATTGGGGTGTTACAAATAATATAAGGGTAACTGGTCCTATCAATTCTAAAAACTATATGAGACATGGTCCATCAATAAATACCTTAAATTACATTGAGTAACCTTCTCTATTTATCATAAAATGTGGCATGAGAGCTTGATTCGTCCAATATCTCCACGAAAAAATGGTTTGCTGCCCATGATTTCTTCACAATGTAATTAAATCCAATTTTATATGTATTAGCTAGATCAATGTAGCATCTTTCATCATAGACTTATTAATTCATGAAACTATATCTCCAATGAATGATATTAGTCTATATAAGAGTCTTCCATTGTATAACTACATAAGGATTGATTTATATTCTTTTAGGATATTTACTGATCTCCAAATTTCTTATATTGGATCCATCCACAAATTGTTTTGGATACTAATCACCTTATTAACATGGGATTTATTTTATTCACCAATTTATAATTGTTATACCTCAATAAGAGCTTAATCTTATGGGAAAACTGATACCTTTAGACAATTATCCATATTGGTAATCCCATGATTTGACATTTTGGTAACCAATAAACCATGACCCAAGTTTCTCCTATTAGATGTTATCATAATCCCTCATTTATGACACTCCTGAAAAAACTTCTGATATGGTTCAACAACAAATCATATAACATGTTCAAGTCGATAGAAAAGTGATCAAATATTACCTTATAATAAGAATCATTTAATTCTAAATTAATAAAATTCAATGGGAGGTAATTTGTTTGAAACCCTCATTATACACAAAAACAATTACCAACATATATTTGAGAAGTGTGAATCCCTTGAAAATACAAATCATATTTTTCATGAAGGAACTTATTAGGAGGTTTTTTAGTATAATTATTGATGAATAATGGCTTGGGTTTGAAATTTATTTTATAAGGGAATATATTTTTGAACATTTTTGAACATTTTTTTTAAAACTATTATACATATTTTGTGTGATACCTTAGCCAAAAGATGGGTCATCAAAAATAGATAGCCAACTAACTAAAATAGAGAACATTTCAGAATCTACTCAACCATGCCCGATATCCAGAACCACCAATTATCCTATGAGGTAGACTGTGCGTAGGCATATCACCCACTGTGAGAATTCATGGTGCAAGAAGGTGATGACTATGTGGGTTATGAAATGGTTTTGAGTGGATAGTGAGGGAATGTGTGTGGTATTGTAGGTTCATACCCCATTTCTAGCTCTAAAAATCAATGACATAAGAATTCTTATTAAGAACATTCCACCCTAGTGCAAAATAAATGCGGGATGGGTAACTAGGTTTTGGGGCATTTTTTATGTGTTTTATAAAGAAAAAAATTATTAAGTTGAGGTCATTTTTTAAATAATTATTGGAAAAAAGGTGATAGAGGCCCTACCACCATTATGGTTAAGTGGAAATGTGGCAGGGCCTCTACCACATTTCAGTAAAAATAAAAAATATATTTTAAATATGCATGTTTATATATTAAAAAATATATATGTTTGAATATTACGATAGATATATGTTGTTTATTTTATTTTTTTATAATTATGTGATTAATATTTGAAAGTGATAATGTTGTGTTTTGAAGTAATAAATTTTTTTACATGTGAATTAGATTTTACTTACTATATTTATGATTTTTAATATTTTCAATTATGTTTTATATGTTTATTCATTTTCTCCAATATACCTCACATTGTATTTATATATTATAAATTATATGCTTTCAAAGTCACATTCATGAAACATAATAATGTTTGAACTTGGTGGATTTGAAAGAATATTATTTATAAAATATAAATAAAATCTAAATGATATTTTAAATAATTACTGAACATATGAAAATAATTTAAATTAACAAGAATTTATTAAGAACACGAAATGAGAAGTAATTTTATTGGAACAATATATTGTTGTTTTAATCCATTACAATTGTAGTTAAAAAAATTACACTCCTTTCATTTTCAATTATTTATTATATTTATGAAGAAAAAAATATTTTTCAAAACATGTTAGATTCTTAGGCTATGTTTTATTTTTTATTTGGATTTTTTTATAGTTTATATTTTAAAATCATTAAGTTACCTACTTGAAATTTAATATGCTTTCATATGTTTCAAGTAGTCGAAATTTAATGATTATAAAATATAATATGTAACTAAAATATTAGTGAAAATTGAAACATTGGATAAAGATGAAAATGGTTAGTCATAAAATGCATTTCATAATTTTAATAGATAGAAAACATATAAATAAATGAGTACAGTCACTCTCTATGATGAAGCCTCATCCCATATGGTGGTGTGAGAATGGGATTCTCATATCGAGATTGTCAAACTCTACTCTAGGTTAGAGTATGATGACCCAGAGAGGTCTGATCCATGAGTAATAGAATCTCGACTATTGGATGCTCTGTCTGTGTCTCAATGAGAGGAGGCGTCAACAGGATTTTTTCATGCGCACTCGGTCCTTCTCCCACTATGTCAGTTGAAGGACCATCAATCACCACCTAGGGGATCCATACATCCTATGAAGACTCTGGCATGAATGATAAAGGAATGGGAAATGACACTTGATAGAATCTCAAATAATATGCTTCTAGAGAAAACTGTGGATATCCTGTCAATATAGATGTGTATCATTCCTCTTGATGCGCATCCCCAATCTGCTGTGGCGGGACTACTAGATGGTTGACCTCTACCCATGGAGAAGGTGAGGAATCATGTGCCACACAATGTGGTCTATGTCATCTTCGTCATGGATCCTCATCATTAGCGGATTCTAGGGGAGGTTCCTCAATATGAACCTCTAGTACCTAGGTAGGAACATCATCTCCCAATGGTGGATGATTGAAGATACTATCGTGAACCACATGATAAATGGGAATCATCCCTGTCATTGTAGCATGGATCACTGTCATGCTATCAACCACCTCCTCCTCTAGATCAGACATGGAGATAATCTATTTTACATGAGTATGCTATAAAGAGATTCAAAATGAATTATAAAATAGTACAATAAAAAACGAATGGAAATTTATTGACTTAATAGATCTTGAATCCCTCTACCGTGTGGAGTAAGATATAGTATAGACTTCATTCTATACCATGGATCATATTTAGCCTTATGATATAGATGGAATCACATCATACATAAAACCTTGATATGGATCGATTCTCTTATTCTAGAGAGATCAAGATACTCAGCATGTCATCAGAGCCAATTGACATCCTTCCTCCCCACTAGCTTCATAGAATGAAGTGCAAGTAACTGTCTCAGTGGAAATAGAATGTGCTGAACACAACCAAACTGGCACATGACTCTATCCATCTGGTTCCACCCAATAATATTAAATTCAATTAGAGGAACTACATACATAACATCATGAATTATAGAAGTGCAGTATGCAAGAAATGTTTCTAATAAATCCCATTATAGAATCCATGTAATCTGAAATGACATGTGAGATTTTTCAAAACAGATAGTTACTAAAAACCATAAATGATGATATTATGAAATTGTTTACACAGTGATTTATTATATATATATATATATATATTATGGTGGTTAGTAGAATGACCAACATGAGATGGTATGCCTCCAAATGGTGTTTTAGAGTGTTGATGAAATGGTTTTCTTGACTTACCTATAAAATAAAACATAGAAAGTGATTAATATTAATAAATTAAATTCAATAACTCTTAATAGAACATTAAACCAATAGAGATTAGTTATCATACTAGCATCCATGTGGAGTGTAACTTAGAACATATATGGTCATATCCCAACTAAAAAATTGGTGATGGGGTAGGGATGTACTCTCATGCCCACTTATGAAGAAGGATGAAACTTCCCCCAAGATCCATGTGATCTGAGCAGTATGCCATGAATAATGTTATGTGTGTATAAGCCAAGAATGAAGATCCCCAAGTGTATCTACCATCCCAATAAAAATAATCTAGTTTCCCTAGATACATCATGTGCACATACATACCTTAGTGATCAGTGTACAATGTCCCTCCAATGATCCATAAGATAAATGCACAGTCCTCAAGCATAACAGTCTACTCATCGGCATCATTAGAAAAAATATCGAAGTGAATCCAAATACACCTCATTGATATCAACCCTCTATTTATAGCATCATCATCAAATAAAATTTCTATGTTTAGAAATTATAGTAAAATCTCAGGAAATTCTGCATGTTTGGTTAGAATAAATACATCCCACTAGATAGGAAGACTAAGAAATACTTCCACATCATCAAGGGTGATTGTCAACTCTCCCTTAGGCAAGTGGAATGTGTTTGTCTCTGGTCTCTATATTTAATAGACGGAAGCAATTAGGTGATGATCAATGAATGTGAAATTAGATATCACAATGTCTTAGAATCCATCATAGTGTACGTATGGGATAATTGCACCTCGAGGAATCATGTGATGATGATGGTGCGCTCGATGCACCATGATCTATCAAACCTGAAAACCCTATATCATGTCATGAGAGACATTCCTATACTTCTTAATGATTAGTGTATTATCCTCCATAATTATGTAAAAAACTGAAATAAGTCTAAAGTGTAAAATATAAATATAACTTTATGGTCAATAGAATTTTATGACTGGTATAATGTTTCACAAGACATGTTATGGTCAGTAGAATGTTACTTCACTTATGAAGTCAGACTCTTCTCATCAAAACTCTATTATATTGAAAATTTTAAATGTTTTTTTAGTATGTTTTAAATCATTCATGTTTTATTTAATGGGTCTGTTCTTTTCCAGTTCAATTTATATGATCATAATTTTTATTTTTTAATTGATAAATTAACTGATTTGATGTTTTAGCTTATTTATACCTCACATTCTAAAACATGTTGTCACATATTTTCAAATAAACATTTATATATTAATGAAAGATTTTTTTTATAAATGAATACAATAATAGATTGACTTTAACTAATATGTTATACCAAAAATGGTGTTCTTTTTTGTTTATGTGTGATTTCTCACTTGATGGTATGTTTCATGATTATTTTCTCACATTATTGATTTCTGGTTAAGCCATGGATTTTTTTATTATGCATTCATGTCACCTCACATGTACTATTCATATTCCTTTTAATGTGAATATGAAAAGATTATTTTTATTTAATAGTAAAAGTATTCTGAGATGTTATAAAATTATAAAAAAAATAAAGGATCTTATATTAATGTCATATAATTACCAATAGGAAAAGATAACATTCGAGAAAATACATCATTATGGCTAAGAGCGTGAACATAATCCAGAAATGTTAGGGCATCTTTTCAGATTATGACCTTCTTAATGACATATATTGCATCTCACTATTTTCTATTATTCTTGAATCCATTCCATCTCATTCCACTTCTTGTTGGACTTTGGTCTCCCTCGTTGACATAACCTATTGATCATTAATTAATCCTTAGTTAATCATTACATAATCATTAGTTTACCATTACTTAATCATTAGTAAATATTTATTTAGTCATTCCTTACCAATTGTTTAATCATTTGTTAATCATTATTTAATTATTCTTTAATCATTCCAAAATAATTATTTAATCATTAAATAATAATTTATTAATCATTATTTAATCATTATTTAATAATTATCTAATCATTTCTTAAAAATTTGTTAATTGTTAGTTAAAAAAATATTTAATCATTCTTTAATCATTACTTAATAATTAGTAAATTATTATTTAATCATTAGTTAATCACTAGTTAACAATTACTTAGTCATTTTTTAATCCTTAGTTAATCATTTTTTAATAATTATTTAATCATTATTTAATCATTCTTTCAGTACTTCTTAAATATTCTTTAAACATTCCTTAACCATTATTTAATCGTTTGTTAATCAATATGTAATAATGATTTAATCATAACTAAATCATTATCTAATCAATAGTTAATAATAATTCAATAATAATTTAATCATTATTAAATCATTAGTTGATCATTAGTTAATCATTTTTTGATCATTAGTTAATTATTAATAAATGATTTTTTATTTATTAGTTAATCATTCTGTATTAATTAGTTAATCATTATTTATCATTAGTAAATAATTCTTTAATCTATATTTAATCATTCATTAATCATTCACTACTCATTATCTAATAATTATTTCCACATTACTTATTACATAAATAATTATTCCTTAATACTTAATTAATTATATGGACTTTAGTAGTTAATTACTATAAGCTAATAATTATATAAAATCATTATTTAATCCTATGTTATTCATTACTCAATTTATACTTCATCGTTATTAATAATAACTATTATTTATAAACTATATATAACTAACTAAACTACTAAGATAATAACATATTTTGAACTAACTAAAAACAAACCAATTAAATATATAATTAACATTAAAATAAATAAGAAATAATACCTCTGAATGATGCTTCAGAAAAAATTGGCACTTCTTTTAGTCTAACGAAACCATCTCACAAAAAAATATTATTTTAGAGAGTGTGAGTAAAATTTAGAGAAACCGTAGAATGTTTATTTGAGGAAGGGTTTCCCTTTTATAGGAACTTAAGGGAAATGCAGTGCCCCTCTTCCACCTTTCTCCTTTACATTAGGAAAAAGGACTCTTCTCCCTGGCCTCCTTTCTCTTTATTTTTGGTGAAATGAAGGGGACCCTCTACTGCCTTTTCCATGTCATTGATCTGCATCGAGAATAGGTAAAAGTAGCACAACCCCTGCCACCATTCAATAAATACAGAATGTAGTGGGGCACCTATCTTTTTTTATATAGATTTCAAAATAAAAATTAACCCTCTCTTATTTAAAAAACTAAAAAATGCATAAAAACTTAGGTTTGGCACTATAAACCCACTATTAAAACATAGGTATATGATTTATTTTGTCTGATCTGATTGATCCAAACCTACTAATCACCCCCCATATGTTTTTCTTCAACCTCTTCTCATTTTTTACACACACCAATGCCACTGGTTTAATCCTAAGACACCCGACATTGACTCCATCACTCAACATCCCCCATGAAATCTATCTCCAGTTATCAGACCCATGAATGAAATATCATTCTCAATTTCATGCATGCGACATCATCTAGCTTCCAATCTATTATTCAAAGAGCACCACCCATCACATAAATGGCTTTGATTGTGTTTTGTTTTAATTATTACATTACTATGTGATATTTCATAAATCCATCACCTAAATATGATTTCAAAAAAATTTCACATAAATATCTCACATAATTCATTAAGTATTATAGTAATCATTTATCACTAATGATTAATGTGAATGGTCAATCATCACGTGATTAAAATATAGATATTTGAGAAGATTTTATGGAATCATATAGTTTTCAAGAAAAAAGGTAGGATCTTAATTCATGATAATAACACTTATTTATTACATTAATTCAAATAAATCCTTTGTCTATTATATAGAACATTCCCCTATACATGTCATGTGATCATGTAAAGCAATCATGTGAGTCCCTCAAAGACTATCCCATGCATAATATGAAATAATCAAATGAAAAAAAAGTTACCAAGAAAATCCCTACAATCTATCATTTAATTCCTCAGTAGTTTTCAAGAATGTGATCACATGAAGCCATTATGTGATCGCATGTATGTCATTTTATGTTGTTATTGTGAAGATATCCACAACCGTAAGACCATCCACACATAAAATTTACCATGTAAATTGGAATAAATATATGCCACATTTTCCTATATATACCCCTTCACTCTTTGATTAATGAAGGGTGGGAGAGGGATAAATTCATTGAAAATGACATAGATATTAGAGAATATTCTCCATAGTGGAGAACCATACAATCACAAGATTCTTCCTATATGTAATCTTTGGTAAAAATTTAATAGATTTCGATGTATTTTTAAGTGCTTCACATAATCACAACAAGATTTTTTAACATTCTTATTAGATAATTTTAAGGAGTTTCATCATGTTGGCTTGATCACGAGATTCCTAAGTTAGCCATCGCCTTATGAACATTGAGGAAATTATGTCATAAATTATGGAAATAATGAAATCATTATATGTTGATAGATACACTGATTTTCATATGGGTGAGTCATGCACTTTGTGTGATTTTTTCATCAATATTGTGTTGACCTGTGGACATGTTAGCAAGGACCATAAGAATTACTCATGAAATATCATCCATGTCATGTGAAAAAATCTATAAATTTCATCTAGATCACATGATAGTCCTCATAAATTTCTTTTAGATAATATGAGGTCCTTTTTACATGTCATATGGATCATAGGTTGACCCTCAAACATGTCTTCCAGATCTCACAAAGAAACTTGGACATTCCATATTCCTCAAGTAAAGACCCATGGAAATTTCGATCAAACAATCTGGGAATGTCAGGAAAATTCTATGGACATTTCATAAAGACACTCTAGACATTCATGGAACATACTATAGACATTTCAGGGAGACACCCTAGACATTCTGGCAGACACCCTCAAACATGTCAACCTTGGCCAATAATAATACTTGACATGCAACCATGAACCATTTGAACCCCCAACCACTAGTCTTTGGTCGATAATTACCCATTCATATAATAAATTACCATAAATAACTCAGTTCATTAACTCATACAACCTTATAGGATCCTCATGGAACCTGATAATTCTCATTAGATCACTCATGGTCCCCACTCTTTATCCTCTAGATAATAAGGGATTGAAATTTTTCATGGGCATCCATCACATTTTAAGTCCCATAATTTCTAAAACATATGGGGTAACAAGAATCAATCTGAGTGTAATCACATATCCTAACACATTTGTTGGTTTGGGTCCTACTTAAATACAAATACTATGATTCATGTTTTACCAAGGGCTCGTATAATTCCTTCATGAGGCTTGAGCCCCATACCAAGGTTGCTTCTGTGTGCAATTCATGCATCCTTTATACTATTCTTGATCAATTGATATCTCTTTTTTATCACTCATATCATGTAACACCTGAGATTAGGGATCTGTAATGATAAAATAATTATCATCATAAAATCCCTTGACCAAGGAAACCATAGTGTGTAATCTTTGTCAGATAACATGCTGTAAATTTTTCCAAAAAAGGGAATCCACCTCGGTTTATGTACTAAAGGATTTCCCATAATTGTAAACACTAAGGAAATAACCCTCAAATGTATTAATTATCTTTCCCATCCCATTTTTTGGTTAAGGAATAAATGAAGAGTGTGGGTTTTAATTCCTGTTCTAACAGGATATGTATGATGCCAATCAAAGGTTCAATCACAACCCTGAAACATCCATCACCTTCCTTAATGGCAATAAACTCTATAGTTTTTTATCATAAGTCCTTATTGTAAAATAATTTCCTAATGGTTAATAAGTAATGGTAACCAGATATAGAACCCTTGATATATACATATAGTGTCATTAATATAACACCTTTTTATAGGTATATGAATTCAACACCCTATAGTTTTATTAGGGTAATAAGTACCTCATCGGGATTTGTGAAATATTCATGACCATACCTTAAATCTATAAGATAGTACCATAGTATGAGATAATTCCCCCTAAATAGGTTTGGTGATCTCGACCTCTAATCCTCCCAAACAATGCGAGTTCCTAAGATCCAACTAGATTAAAACCCAAAATGATCACCTATCTTGATGTTTAGAGTTTTTGAGAGAAACAAAAATGGTGAACGTGATTTCAATTATTTTACAACAACAATAAACCCCCCAAAATCAATCATGAAGCTCAAATTGTTATCCAAAACGATAATGGTGAACTCGATGAGAATTTTTAAATAGTAAAAGAAATAATATTTTTACACGTTAATCCATTTCTTCCTTACTTTTAAATAAAATAGTATCCCTAAGGGAAAAATCAACCTAATAAATAAATATGAAGTTACATAATTTAGTTTAATTTCAATGAACCAGATGCCCATATGTCACACAAATAATATGTGGAACACCACAATGGAACTCTCCAACCCCATGTGTTAGAGACTAGTGATGCATTTAATAATCTACATTGTTTGAGTTATTTATCTTCTCTGATTCAACAAAACATTATTCATAAACTCTACCATAAATTGAGTATTACCCATTAAATTATTGAATGTTCTATAAGTGTAACATAGACCAAATAGGGAATAAGAAATAAATAAGAATATAAGAATCACAATAATCTCTTTTTAAGTGAA
Source organism: Viscum album (assembly GCA_963277665.1). Lineage (NCBI taxonomy): Eukaryota > Viridiplantae > Streptophyta > Magnoliopsida > Santalales > Viscaceae > Viscum > Viscum album. Next base: position 292,525,022 of record OY728150.1, on the reverse strand, counting down.
TCCATAAATCACCCGTCAATATATTTACTATTATGTACCAAAAACTAATATTTTTTCAATAAAAACAAGACCAAGGAGAATAAAAAAGATAATTGAAATTGGTGAATTTCCAAAGGCTACCTCTAATCAAATTAAATATATCCATCATAGATTTTGGAACCAATCTTACTTCCATCAAATGAGTGACCTAAAAATTTCACCCAATAGAAACCCATGCATGTAAGTACCTAAAATGATATAGAGATAGGATGCATGTCCCATGAGTAGTTCATGTAAGATGTGAGTATAAAATAATTAATAGGGAACCACTAATGTTACCTCATCATAGTTGTGATATTATAGGTGTATAAATAGTCATTTCAACTCATTTATGTAGGAATAGTAAACAAGTTTTCATACATCAATCAAGATATTGTAGAAAATTAGAAACAAAGTCGAGAAATAGATTAATATTATGCATGAAACATCTAAAATTAGTAACCCCCTATACTAAGAGGATATATACATATATTATATACTTCATGAAATATCAGTATCAATTTATGGTTAGAGGTACTAAAATATTGTATCCTTTCAAATCTATGTTAGAGGTAGGAAAATATTTCATCCAATACCATCCATGTATAATACATCTAGAGTTACGGTATCAACCCATCTTGTGGGGTGGGGAAGGTGTATAAAATATTAAAGGCCTTGAACCATTCTATAATAATGGGTAAGTAGTATAAAAATTCAAGGATTTTTGGGACTATCCCATCAACATACCGTATATCAAACTACACATTTTTAACAGTTTACAATGATAAAATATAGTAGTTTATTTTTCCTATTCTATTCAATCCATATACATGATCTATGTTATAATGTAAAAAAATTCATCATTCAATATATGTTTTTTATCCTATCTAATATGATCATTTTCAATTAAAGTGGTATCCATGTACATGAAAATATAATAATGAAATCAATCATTGTGATCAAGTTGATAAAGTTATATCATGTTTATCACAAACTAAATCTATATAAATTCATATGATACAAACAATCTATTATATTTCCTAGTGGATTTTGTTGGGTGCGTTGTATTTATAAATAATAAGGTTTGAGTATTTAATAAGATATGTTGGATTTCTGGACTAGGCATGGTTTTTTGATGTCTCTAAACATAGGAAAGGGATCACCATAGAGGTGGTACTTGTGAAGATGTAGAAGAATCCATGAGAATAATATTACCATAGAATAATTCATGATTAATTGAACATGAAAAATATTGAAAATTAGACCATTACTACACCATACTAGTCCTCATGGTGTTCGGAGAGTTTCCCTAAGATATATAAGGAAGTTAAAAATGAGAATAATAGTACCTCATGAATTTTGTGGTCAATAAGAAGAGTTGTAAGACAACATAACTAGTTCCACACCATAGATGTGGTCATGGTGATAGAGATTCCTCCCTAAGAGAGATAGGGGGATCTAAAACAGCTTTAGTGATGATCATGTTGTGATACAAGGTGACTATGAAATATAAGAAATATGATAGGACTATTCCATAGTGTTCCACATGTTGAGGTGAAATCATCCAAATATTTTACACCATATTGTAGTAAAGGTTGTTTCAATAGGTGACACGTAAAGATAGAGGGAACTTATAATAACCCATGATTCTCATACATGGAAATTACATCCTTTTATATGAATATGAATTGTATTACACAAAGACATGTTTGATTACTATAATAGTTCAGTGTATTTGGAAACAAGGTTTACAATCTTCTTAATTATATAATGATCACCAATGTCTTCCATATATATCATCCCATTAATTATTCCTTATAGAAATACCCTACATAAAACCATTTTTAGTAACCCGGGGAAGGAAATATAAGAATGGGTTAAATTATATGCTTGGTAAGTGTTAAAAAGGGAGACACATAAACATAAGGGTATGAGAATATGAGGATAACATTGAAATACTATACACTGCATATCAATTTTAATAAAATTGATTCATGGTGTATTTATTATTAGTTAATAAGGTATATATCATAAATAAATACAAGTACATGAGCAGTAAGGGAATAATATTTTTATATGACATAGGATTTTGGAATGCCCACAATCATAGAAAATCATTTCCATAGTATTCAATGATTGATAATAGGGATACAATAGTGTAATATGTTCACTCCTTAAACATTATAGTAGTCAGGGATCACTCCCAAGACCACCATAGTGGACACTATCCCTTAAAAAACCAAGTTCACTTTCCATTATAGTGTTTTATATCTCATGAGATATAAATATTTAACCAATACATTGGAGAGAGATATAGGTCCCACCCATGAAATAATTAAAATCATATTTATCAATTCCATAAGGACATAAAACATTCCTCATATCATAACCCATGAAATGAAATAGGTTTCATAAGAATTTAATAATATTATAACATATGGGAAAGTGATAGGTTTCAGAATCATTTCATAATTTTATCAAAGAATAACCTTTGAAAAAAACTATTCCATAATAATTTTATCATGATATAACTCATGGAATAAAAATATATTTCATAAACATTTTTTATCACAAATATAAATAATTCAGAGAATGAATTAGTATGGAATCATTATGTCATATCCCTAATAAAGTATAAGTAACAATAAATAATTTCATCATTAATGATAAATGATTCTAAATAATCACTTTTAACATTTATTTAGGAAAATATATTTTCTTTGAAAATCATTTTTTAGTGATAAAAATTCAAAAAACATTTTAAATAAAATTTTATTTGAAAATATACATGAAAAAGTATAAAAGATTATTTAAAAATCATTGAAAATAATTTTTGAGGAAAATATATGTTCTACAATGAAATATTATTTTTACAAAACTGGAAATTTTAAAAATACATTTCATTTTAAATAACATTTATAGCTTATATAGGAATATTTATAATAATTTAATACATTTCTTGAGGAAAATATCCCTTAGTCAATAAAAAAACATTTTTTGAACATAAAAAAATTTCTCAATTAGTTTATTTGGAAATAATTGTGAAAATTTATAAATGATGATTTAAAATATTGTGAGGTTATATTGTTGTAAAATTCCAAACATACCATTCATGATATGATAAAGACACTTTTAAAATATTTTTTAAATTCTAAACAGGCGTTTTTTGGAAAGATAACATGAAGATTCATTATAATGTTTTTTATAAAAATGTAAGAATGGATAAAATTGAATTTAATAAATAATTTAATAAATTTTAATAATTATTTTGAAAAGATTTTTAGAAAACATGGTTTTGCATGAAAATGGGTTTGTTAGTGAATATATTATTTTTCATTAAATATTTATTTTTGAACTCTTGAGTACATAAAGAGAGGAAAATGAAGGAAAATTATATATTATCCATAAGTAACTAGAGGATAAAAAAATAAATTTTTTTCTTGATAGATATATTATAAAATTTTATTACTAAAAAGATAATCATAAACAATCCATGTAAACGATGAGATTATAACATTAAATCATTACCACTTTGGTATCTTTGAAACGCAAGACCCATAAAGTAATACCATTAATTAAAATAGAGAATATCATAAGGTTATATAAATTAAGTATATTTCATGTGAAATGGTTTTTATATACACCTCTTAAAATAATATAGTTCCATAACATAACATATGTCTCAAAGACTGTAAATTAAGACAAAATCCCTTACAGTTTTGGTAACTTATGATTCGTAAACCTAATGAAAGAGAGATAATAAAATAGATATCGAATAATAAAAGAAAAGAGGATAAAAATCATAAAATACAATCATGGATAATATATACACCACATTAAAGAAATACGTTTTGAATATGGAATGTGTGTCATGGGGAAAATCAAAGTGAGATTGAAATTACTTACTGTAAGTCTCCACTTCCTTCATACTCATTAAAACCAAATATATAATAAATATATTTTTATTATAAATATATTATAGAACCACAATTATATATATCATACCATATATTATTTATGTTTTTCCTTTTATTAATAGTTTAATAACAATTCCCTGTTAATGTCATGTTTCAGTTAATAACTGTATTGTTTATTATTTATGTTTTTATTTTATATTTTTGGTCTTACTAAATTGATCATGGTTCTATAATCTCTAGAAAAATAATAATTAAATAATTATAATATTTATACATTAGTAATACTTTTAGGCCGAATCATGAAATTTTGTTTTGAGAAATTAAAATTGTTATGATCATGGATATGATAGGTCATACGTATGCATGAATAACATTTCCATTTTTTCATGATCATTATATAAAGGAGATAAGTAATATATTATCATTATATAATTATCATAATTTAATATATTCAATATTATTTCTCTATGTATACTTATAAATACCATCCATGTGGTGTGTTCATTGAAAGAGGGTCACATTTTTTCATGAAGGTGGTAGTCCACACGTACATGAGTAAAGTTATCACCATACAATGAGTGAAACGGTAAGAAAAAGATTATATAATATAAATTAGAAACTAAAATTATGCCATGAGTACAATAATTATTTCATTTATATCACATATATTAATCATTATTATCTTCCATTTAAATCATTAGATAATACGAACCACATGCCATTATGAGGCAGTAGTCTGTTGGGCATAAGAGTGATGTTATCGTATCCCCATATGAATAGAAAGTAAAAAACATTCTATGATACAATGACTCTATAGGTTTACGTATGTTATAAATATCATATATATATATATATACTTTATATCCACAATGAAACCCATCTGTGAGAGGTGTTAATAGAAAAATGAATGACACTGGTTGGTGATGCGGTAGTTCGCCATACACACAAATTATGATTTCATAACACATTTTATGTAAGTTTATGTGGTTGTAGGAAATTATAATTAAATAAAAAAAATTAAGTGTATGGATGATATTGAGTTTATTATATCATCATGGTTTAATAATAATTGAAGTAGGTGGGTAAGGAATTAAATAAAAGCGCTCATTGAAGAATGTTAGCTCTTCTTCAGGTAACCTCCTTTGGTTTTCCAAAAAACCAAAATTAGTTCGGTTTATACTCAAAATAAGGTTTCTATGATGATAATATGGAATTTTATATGTTTCTTTGGAAGTTCATGGCTAAACCAAAAGGGTTTAAATGTTTGAAGAAGAAAGGATAATGGTGGACATATAAGAAAATAGTCATAAATTGAACCTGATATAATTTTGACATTCAGATTTCAAAAATGCATTTTTTTCAATTAAATTGTCTTATAGAAGAAAAAATAAATTTAAAACAAAACTCCCAAACACGATGATAAAGTAGGGTTTTGATAAGTATATTTTTTTTAAGCACAAGATGATTTTAGATTAACTCTATGTCAAATAAAAATCATTGTATCAATCAAAATTAAAATTTATTGATATACTATATAATATTTTTATTTAAAAAATTATTCACTAGGAATTAATTTAATAAATTAAAATGAAGAAAAATTATTCTCTTTAAAACAAATATTTTAAAACCCCCTTTTTAAACCCAAAAATAAACATATAGTAAAATCATTTATAATATTTATTTTAAAGTAATTAAGTGCAAAAAAATATTGATAAAGAATACTTATTTTATTTAAAACATAACTAGTAATTTAAAATAATTAATTTATTGAAAATAAATGAAAGTTTAAATAAATCAGTATTTTTCACTATTCACCGAAAAATAAATATTTTCCAAAAAAAAACCCAAACATTTACATTATGTTAATTTCAATACGATGATTTATAAAATGAAGTTAATTTTAAAGAATAAATTTAATAAAATCTCCATAAATTAATTATAATATTATTTTATAAGTATAAATAAAAATAATTTTGAAGAAAACATATTTTTGAAGAATATAATTAATTTACTAAAAACTGATTGATTATTTACTAAGAATTTAAAATAAATTTATATTGAGCATTATATTTATATGTATATTTCATAAATTAGTTAATATTATTCCTACCCATAAATTTAATATATGGGTTTTAATGGTCATATTTTTGATATTATTATTTCATAGTTTGCTGACACTCTATGTTGCGTGTAAGGGACACAATACAAGAAACTCATTATTTCATATAACATAAGTTAAAATTGGTTTCACATATAATCTATGATATCATAGAAAAAATTGAAAATAAAATAAAATATTAGCATGTTACATTCTACCTCCCTGAAAATGATTTCTTCCCTCCAAGTCCATCTTAGTCATCAATGGTTTAGGGTTTGAAACTTCCTTCCCAAAAGCCCACATAATTTAAATAAATATTATTAATTCCCCTAAAAAAGGAAATTTAGAGACATAAATGTCCCAAAAGTAACTCATAACTAGGATTCCACATTAGAGAAAATTGGTGGGAAGTGTGGATTTTTATATAGACTAAAATAATAAATCATTATATAGAGTGATAGAGATCATCGATCATAACAAATTGGGTGATCCATAGAAGGTCAACAACCAAAAAATCAAAAACCACATAATATTAAAAAGGGACATTGATATCATAAAAAATGACGATGGTAAGATAATATTTAATTTTAAGATTCTTTTCCTATTGTTGGATAATTTTAATGAGAAGATTTATTTACTTGATTTCATCTCATTACATAAGTATAATCTCATACTTTGGTGGTGCTTTGATAAATTTCAAATTCATCACTTACTCTATGAGATAATTTTTCCATGTCTGAAGCACTAAATAAGGTCAGCAAAAGAATGATATATTTTTTCATTTATTTCTTTTTATAATAAATAATGAAATGGTTAGATAATGTTTTTCCTAAATATTCATATGGTGAAATGATGCATTAATCTCTAAAACCTCATCCAAAATTAATCATAAACCATTCTATAAAGGATTAACGTTATAACTATTCCAAAATATAAAATTATAAATAGGTTCACAAAACATCTCAAAGTCAATATAACATTAATACCTAAAATATGATAAATTAGTTTTTTATTTTCACATACCAAATATGTTATCACCGTAGTCATATATTTTCTTGAAACATAGTCATAACCTTAATTACCATAAAATCATGATAAAAACATACATGCTTAATCATTCAATTAATAATACCCCATGTTATTGAATATATTGAATTAATTAAATATGCTTTAAACTCTATTTATAAACCACATTGTCCAAAAATTATTAATCATTTCTGAGGTCATAAATTATATCCAATTTAATTTATTTATATGAGTAAAATATTTATCCCAAAATAATTATCAAGAACATATTAAGGATTATATTTCACTTAATCATGTGTTTTCAATGAATATCACATTTCCATTAAATAAATTTTATAGGTCATCAGTATCATTCATCTTATTATTTAAAATCCTTAATGAAAACATATACATTAAAATTACTATATATTACATAATTTTTTGAATTAAAATACATAAATAATTCAATCATACCACCTCTCAAAACATTAACTGGGCTTCATTATATTATTCCTTAATACCACTTTCCTTTCATATGTCATTCGTAGTATTTTTATCTTCAATAGATAAATATTACTCATAAAACCTTGTTTATTCCCTTAATTATAATTCCCCTTAAGATATTGACTTACATAATTCTAATACTTTCCAGATTTAAAACATTTAAATATTGATTATATCTAATAAATACCTTTTCTAACATCTCATGTAATAATAAAATAATTTCATTTCATATTAATTAATATTTACGAATTAAATGTTAATTTTACCTTAAAGGGGATTATATTTTTGATAGCATACTCAACATGAAATAATGAATTTCTCTGAAATCTTATAGTGCATGCAAGAATGAGTTATACTGAATAATAATATATTTTAAATATTATTATTTTTAAGTAGTATTTATCAACTATTCATTGTGTCAGATGTAATTAATAGTACCAATTATATTATGTTTACACATATTTATTAAATTTCATTACATTCATCTAATAAGTTTTATAGGCTTAAAATAAGAAGAAATCCAATTTTAAGCATAATAAGATTTATATTTTTAAATACTAATTTACCACCATTTAATGGGGTTCCCATATAAATATAATTTTTAATAATTTTATAATCCATATATGAGAAAATAAACTTCTTTTTTGAAATAGGTATACCAAAATTTATTTGGGTTTATTTTTGGGGTTTTTCTGAGAACTTTCACATTCTAGTGAATAATGAATAATAATGAATATTATTTCAAATTGTTTTTCTTATAATCAATTTATATAGTTAAATTATTATTTTATTTTTGAAAAATTAAAATTAGATATTTTTTATCATTTAAACTAATTTATGTCATTGTAAACAGTTTCACATTGAATATACATATATAAAAACTTTTCAAACTTTTGAAAATATTTACTTTAAAAACCTACTTAGTCATCACGTCTGTGGGATTAAATTTAAATTAATTTCAGCCACTTATATTATAAGAATTTTTAAAAATGGATTAAATATTTTTGAATAAAAATAATTTTAAATTTCTAATAAGAAATTTTTTTTCAAAACATTATAGTGAAATTAATTAAAATTAATTTCATCGGTTAAGATGATAATTAGCTTAATAGGGGAAAAGACCTTAAAACTAATAGGAAAAATGAACTCTATACTTGTACAAAATCCATTTTATATTTATATTAATTCCTTATCCTCACTTTAATTTAATTTTTTTCATTATTAGATCCTCTTTGAATATGTAAATTGTTAATGGAAATTCCCTTTTGAAAAATTTACAAGAATGTCACTCCTCCTCCACTATAAAAATGAACTCACCCTTCATATTTCTTCACACCCCTAAATTCTGTTGCCTTACCCAAAATATGATAAAATAATATCTCAAAATATAGTAACCTAGGATTAACATAAATGGATATTACATAATTTTATACGTATATTCAGTACATTATAAAAATACATGCATGAGGACTATAATAGTTTAGTGTCTTTGGAAACATGGAATCAAATACTTATATCCCGGTGAAATATATTAAAAATATCCTATAAATATCTCTAACTTTATTACTTATAACTAAAACCATTCTTAATAACCTGTGAAATAAAACATAAGAAACAAGTGAGTTTAAATTCTTAGTAAGGGTAAACAAGGGAGATATGTAATCATAACCATGAGAATAAGGGTATGATAACATGACCATGAAATTATAAGATCATTCCCCTCATATCAAATATCATATACATGAATCATGGAATAAATAATGGACATTCATAATCTATGAAATCATAACATTAGAATAAAACAAGGAATTATGGCAGATACATAGGCATATAATGTTTTATCCATGGTAGCAAAGGCATCGCAGCTAAGACCATCTTAGTAGTATGGGTACACTCCCCATACCATCTTGGTTTTCAGGGTTCACTCCAATGGACAACTTAGTAGCATAAATTTACTTCTTATACCATCTTGGTAGTCGTGGTTCAATCCCATGGACATATTAGTAGTCAAGTTTCATTCCTAAGACAATCTTATTCTATATCATGAGATATAAATATTTACCCAGTGTATTTTAGGGATATATAGATCCCACCCATATCATAGTGAAATCATACATATATGTTCCACAAAATCATAAATAATAATATCTTAACCCATGCTATTCAACAGATAACATAGAAATGTAAACATATCATAACCTGTGGAAAAGATACAGGTTTGATAATCATTTCATCAAAATCATAACTTGTGAAAGAGAAATGGATTTCATAAACATATAACCCGTGAAAGATAAACATATTTAATAATTATAAAACTCTTAAAATAGAAAAAAGTTTCATAAAGACCATGACATTACAAATAACCCATTCATAGAAAGGATATGAATGGAACCTTTAGATAATTTTCTTAAAGGGAATGAGAAACATCAACAGATTTCATCTTATAAGGTAAATAATTTTAAAATATATTTCAAAATCATTTCATCAAGAAAATATGATTTCTTCTTTTTAAAATTTATTTTTTACACATAAAACCATGTGATAATCATTTTCATATAAAATTATCTTAAAACATAGGAATAAGACTTTAAAAAATTTGAAAATAAAATCCTTAAAAATTATAAAATAATATTCAAAACATTTAAAAACATTTTTCTTTGAAAACACTTTGAAAACCTATAAATAAAGACTGAAAACGTTTTAAAAAAATTTTCTTCAAAAATAAATTGTAATCTTATAAATATATCTTGAAAACTTTATGAAAACTATTTTCCTTTAAAATAATTTTAAAACTTATAAATATATCATAAAAGAATTTTGAAATACATTTTCATTGAAACTTTATGAAGGAATCTTGAATACTTTTTGAAATCATTTTTCCTTGAAAACTTATAAATAATGATTGAAAACGTTTTGAAAACCATTTTCCATGAAAACTTATAAAAGAATATTGAAAATGTTTTGAAAACCATTTTCCTTAGAAAATTATAAAAGAATTTGGAAATGTTTGGGGAACCATTTTCCTTTAAAATATATTTTAAAAACATTTTCTAAAAAATAACCTTTAAACATGAAAAGAAATCTTCAAATGATTGATGACTGCTAAATATGTACATGTCGTAGGAGTCCAAATGAACATTCCTTTTGGATGGTAAAAAGGATAGAAAATTACCCCATTCAAAAAAAAGACAAGAATATTCCTTTAAAAAAATTTGTAAAAGATAAAATTGGTAAAGTTTTATTTTAATTATAATATTATATTAGTATAATATTCTCATAAACCCTTTTTAGAAAACATGGTTTTAAAGGAACATAGATTATCGGCCGAAGAGAGGGTAAAGTCTAGATTTCCTAAATACATTTTATTAACATTATTATATACCAAATTGTAAAAAATGGTACCACCACAAGAATGTAGCATGAATAACTAGAGGATAAAAAAAATTCATTACTGTATTGAGATATGGAATAGAATAATTCATCAAAAGAATAATAAACATAAACAATCTCATAAATCAATGAGATTATCTCAAAAAAATATTATAACTTCGTAACCTGGGATCATAATCTCCATGTAATAAAATTAAATTATGTAAAGCTTAAAATATCATTAATATATGTAGATTCATTAAAGAAAATGTAAAATTGAATTATATACACTTTGAAAATGAGTTTAGGTGCATAACAAAACATGATTCTCAAAGAATGCAAATTGAGAATAAACATTTTTACCAATTTGGTAACATTTGAAACTTAAAACACATGAATGAAATTTCATGAAAATGATATGTCAATACCCATAAATTTAGGTATAAGATACATATAATACAATAATGGGTAGTACTTTCACCACACAAAAATAATGATTGGCGAACATAGCATGTATCTCATAGGAATACAAAGTGAGATGAAATCCCCTTACCTTGTGTCTTGAATCTCATCATACTCATTCGAACCACCCGTATAATGAATATAAATATATTATAAATCCTTTAAATAACCATATTATTATGGATAATACAATATAAGGTTTTATTATGACCTTATATTACCCTCTTTTTAACTATCCTATGTTAACATTTCACTTCGGGTAATATTCTCTTTGTTTTTCATATGTTTTTTAATTTGTTACATTGTTGGTCCTTATACTTATATCATGATTAAATAATGTAAAAAATTATATAAATATCATGTATATATCTTATATTTTTATTATAATAATCTATTTAATATATATTTATGAAACGGAATACATTGTTCATGGAGACGGTAGGTCGTACGTCTGTATGTATACTTTTTTTTAATTGTCATATTGAGAGAAAGAAATTAAAGGAACTATATGTGTTTATATATATATATATAAATTAATTTATCTTTATGAAATCAAAAATATCATATATATATTCACTAAAATAATCCTTAATACAATCAATGTAGTGTATGAATGAATCGTATCGCTTTGAGGGGTGGTAGTCCGCTCTTCCTCAAACAAAATTATCGTATTTACATAAGATGGAAAGAATGAAGGTATGTTCTAAAGAAAAATTAAAAAACCATAAATACTTTATAAATTTAATATGTATCATATATAAACATATTTTTCATCCTAATGGCCAATATAATATGTGATAATAGACAAAATGAAAAATCATCCTTTCTTGAGGTGGTAGTTCGATGTACACAGAAACAATATGTTTGTTACTCAGATGGAGGTGTCTGTAATTTTTGTCAAAACATTTAGACAAAAACATATTATTATATTTTTTATACTTATTTTTTTATATAATCATTTAATAAATATATTTTTAGGGGTGGATAAGGAAAATAATATGAAGGACTTGAGAGAATACGTTACCTCTTAATCAGGAAACTCCTTTTGGTTTATGCCAAAAGGCTTCCTTGAATTGTATTCTACCCAAGAATGGATTATAAGAGGAATGAAGGATTTTTATAAATTGTATATGGTAGGTATTGGATGAAATTAATAGGTTTTATAAGTGTGAGAATGTGAGGGAGGAGGTGTATTTTTATAAGGAAGGATAATGACTCGCTTGCAAATTTTAGAAACATGTTAGGTGTACACAAGTGCTTACCTAAAAAAAGTCATAACAAACCAAAAACACTCAATACTTTAAGTTTTATGAACTAAATATGGACATAAAATGGGTTTTTGACAAGTGGTTAGATAATTTATACCCTTAATTTTATGGTTTAGTCCCTAATTAAGCTTAATTTGGCCTTAATCATTGTGATTAATTTTAATCACTTTTACTAATCATTTTGGTCAAAAATTAACTTGGTATTATTAGACTGAAAATATTATACTGAATACATTTTTTTTGTTTATTTTTTATGAATTCAAATCATAGAAGTGGAAATTTTAATTTTAATGGTAATATTGCAGATGGGACGAAATAACGGGTTTTTTAAGTAGAAAAATGTTCAAAATTTTGTTAAGATTTTGTATTCAATTTCAAATTGAAATTAATTAAAATGAATTAAAATGTATTAATATATTTAATTTTTATATATTTATACATTAAAACAGGTTTTCAATATCAGTTTACATTAATAATTAATTAATTAAAAAGGTAGTTTTTGACTAAAGAACATAATTTTTTCACTATTCATCAAAAAATGAAGATTCCTTGAAAAATCCCATAAATTCAACCTAGGATTATTTTGAAATTATTAATTAAAAAATGAATATTATTTTATCATATTAAAATTATAAATGTGTCTAAAATTAATTTTAATATTAAAATGGGTTTATTCAATTAAACAGTATTTTTAACATAAAAGGACATTACCAAAAATCATATATTTAATATCAATATGTTTTATTTATATAAAACAATTATAAAAAATATTTGAAAATTATTTATTGTTATTCCTATGACTATTATTAATGTATAGGTTATAACTATCTCATTTAAATAATTATATTAAAAAATATGTTTCGTAGAAACTCAGTGTTGCGTGCATCAAACGTCAAGTCAGTGTTGTGTGTAATGTATGCCAAGTTGGTTCAATGCGAAAAGAATGTTTGAATTAGTGTATAAATTAAAATTTATTTTTTTAGTGTAAAAAATATTTGTGACCATAATAATATTACCTTTTATATTCTATCAGTTTTCATATTCATTTATAATTAATTGGTTACCTATAAATTCATATTATATTGTGTAAACTATATATTTTCATAGATTAGTAAATATTATTCATAAAATATAATTTAACATCAATTTTTTTTCTTATTATAATAAATAATCATATTTTAATAATATTTTATTGTTCGATAAACCTTGGTCTTGTGTGTTACACAAGTCATTGAGGAAAGTCATTATTGTATATAACAAAAGCTAACTCAGTATTCTGTGTAGAAAAAGAAAACTTTTATGTTACGTGTAAAGAAAGATTTACTTGGTGTTTCGTATAAAAAAAACAAACATAGTGGTTTAATAAATTATATTCAGTGTTTCATGAAATGCAGAATATCATAATGGATAAATTAATTTGAAATGAATAATAATTCACACCATCTAAGGGTGTTACATTTTATCCACCTTAAAATGAATTTTGTGCTCATAATTCTCCCAAGTTATCAAAGTTTTAATAATTGAATGTTTAATTCATATAAACCCACATCGTATAAATGAATATTAACTCTTCCTTTAAAAAGGGAATGTTGGAACCATAATGGTTACCAAAAGTGACATATAATTAGGTTTCCGCATAGGAGAACATAGGTTGGGAGTGAAGATTTGACATGTATTAAAATAATACATATTTATAAAGAGTGATTAAGGTCATCAATCAAACAAAATTAATGATCAAAGAAAAGTTGATGGCCTCAAGTTCATAAATTTTTGATGATTTCATAAGGCATTAGTTCAACAAAATTAAAGGTATTAGGACAACATTATTTTTTATCACATTCAGAATGTTGAGTAATTTTTTATATATTTATATAAAAAATTACATTATTTTTTTATGCTTTGATAAATTTATAATATATATATAACCATAATTAATTAATGACAAAAAATTAAATTTTATGCATAATGTACTAAAATGAACTTTTAACGGATTTTAAAGCCCATAAAATAATGTAATGTATAACTATTTTTATCTTCAAAATGAATATTCATTAATATATATACATAAAAAATAACACTATTAATTCATCATTAATATTTATTCATTAAAAATAATTATACATTAACTATGGAAATCACATAGGCATGTGGTAGGTGTGAAACCCTTATCGTTCTTTGGTCATGGGGTCAAGATTCACGGCCTTTGCAAATATGATTGGTTGTGACCCAACATACATGATATCCATTTCTAAAACCACACTAGTATAGTTTCTAAAATAAATAATATGGAAATCCTTTAAATAAGTTTAATCAATAAATATCCTTTTAACTATTGTTATATATATAAACTAAGTGAATTAATAATTCCTTTGTTGGTTAACTTAATTTTTTCATGAATGGTTAACCTTATAACCCTTCTGAAAGATAAAAATCCAAAGAATTAAAAAGAGGGTCACAAAATAAACTTAATATTGATCACTCATATATCATAAAGTATCCCTTGGTTTTCACATTCCAAACATGTGAATACCCTTGTGGTAAATTTTTTTGGAACATAGTAATGAACTGAATTACCATAAAACCTTATGGAAATCATGAATGCTTCTTTATTACATAGTATATTGGATGTATTCCTCAAATAAAACAATGATGTAAACTCTATCGTTGATGACATAGAACACATAGTCAAAAATTATCTCCAGGGTAATCCATTCTGTCGAAATTACTTATTCATAACTGTTCCCCTCTGGAATTGGGGATGATCTCATTGATTTAAGATTCAAACATTCCAAGCAGTTTCTAACGGGTTTGTTCGTAGAACTGAAAATATCCAATGATTCCATATCCATTTGAACTTACTTTCCAAAGTTAGTTGCTTATTAGATGTGGACTGATGAGGCGTAGGAATTTTCATTGGTCGAGAGGATGGGAGGTTGGACTCATCACACCTTTTTTAGGGGAATTATTGTCTACTCCGGGACTCTCTTTATAGATTTAAGTTATGTTTGTGAATCCTTATTACATTACCAACTATAAAATGATCTTTCCTTTAGATCTAAAAATCAATGATTGATATATAGGAAATTTAGAGAATATTTTATATGTATTCGAGGTTCTTCATCGATAGAGAATCATCTGTATTTGTTAGAGATTCTTAGTCAATAGTATCCTTTGATACATAAAAGTCTCTTGGTCATTATGATGACCATATTGGTTTTAAAGCCACTCAATGGGGAACTTGAAGTTTATTGTCATTCAGAAGGACGTTGATTATTTCAGAGTTGGGATCGTACCCGCAGATGGGCTACCTACGTATCCTTTGTTTTGGAAAAGGAATCAGAACCCACGTAGTTCGAGTAAAAGAATATGATGTTTATGATTGATGTCTCAAAGAAAGATTTCATAATTACTTTTACACTCTAAGCTCATGTGAGTCATGCTTCGTGTGAGAAACAAGAGGTATTGGTAAAACTAGACAGTTGTTCCATGAACGATGCAATCATAAGAAATGATGTGGGGCTTATGTATGTATGACTTCCCAAATAGATAAAGATTATGATTTACTTCAGGGATGAAATCCGAGAACAGGGTCCATAAAGGTATATGTACTTTATGGAGATTTTGATACTCTAATTTGGGGCTTACTCCTGAAAAGGAGGCCCAAATTAAGAGGGGACTTATGATTGGGTTTTACTCCTGAGAATGATATCTAGATCAAAAGTAAATTAGGACTGGTTAAGAGAATATTAAGGGAATTGTGGCTTACTCCTAAGGAGGATGACCATATTTGAGACTGGGGGTTACTCTTGAAAAGGAGGCCAAGGTTAATGAGGACTTGGGGATTCCTCCTAAGGAGGATTCCCAGATTTGGGAATTTTAAGATTGGGGCTTACTCCTAAAAAGGATGCCCATATTAGGGGACTTGGGTCTTACTCCTAAGGAGGATGCCCAGAATTGAGAATTAAGACTGGCACTTATTCCTGAAAAGGAGGCCCAGTTTAAGGGGTTCTCTCATCTTAAAAGGATGAGGTTGAATGAATGAAATCTCAATCTTTAGTGACAAAAAGATGTGTAAATCACTAGGTTTTGAGAAATGTTCCACAGAGTTCCTTTCAGATAAGGAATCCAAATCAATAAATCATGCCATAAATGGATTTTAAGAGTGTCTTGAAGACTGAATCTTGAATAAGAGAGGTGGAACGACATAAGAGGGGTTAAATGGGCAAGAAAGGCACGCAAAAAGGCAGGGGCGCGCAAGTCCTAGTAGGCGCACAAGTACTACGTGGGTGTGCAAGTCCTGGTCGCATAGGTATACCTGCGCAACACATGGGTACTTGCACGTTTGTAAACCAGCATGGTAATAATTGGGCGATCCTTGACCAATGCCTTTAGAATTATCCTGAGGTACTTCCAGAAGACAGGCGCACAATTTTTGGTGAGGAAGTAGAGCGGCGTGCAAGTATGTTCATTTCCCTTAAGGGTAAAACACCTTTGGCATGCAAGTGTTAGTGAATTATAACACTTAGAGCTTACTCCTCTTGTTTAGACCTTCCATTGTAGGTAAATAATTACATTAGAAGTGTTCGGAAGACCTGAAGAAGAAACTTGGGCGTTCAGAGCTCTGTATGTGAATTCTGGAAAAATTCCTCTCTAAAT
The DNA here is from genome assembly GCA_963277665.1 of Viscum album. Taxonomy (NCBI): domain Eukaryota; kingdom Viridiplantae; phylum Streptophyta; class Magnoliopsida; order Santalales; family Viscaceae; genus Viscum; species Viscum album. The sequence continues at coordinate 292,507,725 of OY728150.1, read as the reverse complement.
GGGGGGGTCCACATGGTCTATTTATAGGCTGGAGAAGAGACTGAGTGGTTATCACTTAGGGCGTGCAAGTCACTTGCATGACCATTATGTGTTGCGCAAGTGGACTTGTGTGACAGTGATGGAACTTGCGCGGCACATGTGCTTTTGAAGCCTTGTTCATGCCTTTGTCGATTTTTGATGTTTTATTAAAAGGCTGAATCAATTTGTGCTAAGTCATTTCCCTTTCCATTCTTTTAGACAATGTGACGAAAAAGGATCATCACAAAAATTCCCCCCTCAGAGTTGGATCCGAAGGAAATGAGGGTGTGACTCTGAGGAAAAGAATGAAACCAAAGGGAAAGAGGCGTGTAGGTATCATCACTCAGGTGTGAGTCACGCAGGGCTAGAGCGCGCCAGTTGTAGGCGTGCAGGTGGGTAGCCTAGCCTATAAATATGTGGCCCCATTTCCATACAAAGAATCCGGATTTTAAACCTTCAAGCTCTCTCCGCGCAGGTCACCTTTTCCGCGCAAGTTTCTCTATTTTCCAATGTTTCTTTGCTATCGCACTGTTGTATAAGTATTTGGACTTGCGCGGTGATACTTGTGTGGCATATCCATACATGCGATCCAAAATTGGACATGCTCTTCTTAATGCCTTAGACATTTTTTTCAAATTTTTTCACAAAGTTTATGAAAAATCAATCCATTTAAGTGTTAATTTATTCGACTCTTGTGCAGATTTAATAGCTCCCAACAGAATTGGAACAGCTGATGAACTGGCAAGAAAGAATATTGATGACATGATGAACATTGTTGGTCATGATTACTATGATATCTGTGACATCACTCTCCCATATTTGGCTAAGTACTTGAATAAATATCATCTTAATTTCCCACAGAGCATCTATCTTCCTCTGTGTGGTCATGGTCATCTACAAGGATTCAATATTCCAGAAGAAAAGAACAATACACCTGAGATGTAGCTGCACTGATACTCCTCTATTTTGGTTATGTTGTGCATTAAGAGAAACAAAAATGGTGTGAACTTTCAAATTTTTCCTCCATGTCATTTCCTTGTAGATATGAAAATGGAAAACCCATGGGCTGAAATGTTTTAAGCTTCCGGTTGGTGGAGAGAAGACAAACATGGCATTAGAGCAATATCTGAAAATAGTACTCTCTCCAAATGGCTCTTTACTTCCAATGCTTCATTCCCAAATCCATGTATCCATCTTCCCAGTCTCTTGGACAGAAACAGAGTCACTGTTTGATCAGCAGAAAATTTTCTCAAACCACACTCAAGAACATTCTTTTACAATTGTTCCATGAAGAGACGGTATTACTACATCTCTTATTATATCCAGTTGAATGAATGAATTCCAGGTGGTTGCTGATGAAGCTCGGGATTCTGTAAGTCAAATGAAGAGTTATGTTGAAATTATTTTGTAATTTCTTGGAAAATAGAAGAGACTCAGTCTGTGGATTTCCTTCTAATTCTTATGCATCAAATGGAAATAATGCTTTTATCTTCAATCACTTCTGCACTTATTTTCCTACTACCTATTTTAAATTTTACCTAAACCAATGGGCCTAGTAAGAATAGTTTGATTTTTACTAGGATTAGTGTAAATAACCCTACAAACTCTGAATCTTTTAATTGCTCAATATTACCTAAATCATACAAAATGTATGTTTAATGAGCTGGAACTTGACTTTTATTCAGAGTTCCTTTTTCTTTTGTGGGAAGTTTAAAGTCATTCATGTCGGACATAAATAGGCTAATGTTTAAGGTCGAAATAGCTTTGACCAAATGTATTAGAATTGACTCAATTCTTTAATAGTTTATCTGAAAACATATTACCATACTCAAGTATGAGGGAAAATATGTAAACTATAACTTAAGAATATTTGAATCTGAGGAATGATTTGAAAATAGATAAAAGGCATTAGTAGAAGTAGCTCCCAAGAATGAAGTTACCATTATTTAACAAACCTATTAGGGGATTGAATTTTGCAGGGCCACCTAAGGGCATTAGCTGCATAGTCAAATAAATAGCATCTTTTGGCTGATAGGTCCATTATGTAGACTACTTATTGAAGGCCACCTAAGGGCACATGCTTCATAGTTAGGCAAAAGAACTCACAGAAATTTACTTTCCTAGTGCTAAAAGCCAGTGAAAGTTTATGGAGATTCAAATTTTCCAAAGTATAGAGTTTGCTGTATGGAAAAAGGTACTTGAATATGGAGAAGATATTTCCAAACAAGATTATTGAAGAACTAGATGGATATCACTCCTACGAAGGTCTGACCAAAATGTAGGGAAGGAGAACATAAACCATAGACTTGAATACTTTCAAATCATGAAAAATGATATGGGACAAGTATGTTAAGGATGACTATTTTTGCGAATACCTCCATATTTCATTAAGAAAAATAAGGACAAAATAGGATTTCCTTCTAAGAATGAAGTTACCACTATTTAACAAACCTATTAGGGGGTTGAATTGTGCAGGTCCACCTAAGGGAATTGGCTGAATAGTCAAATAATAGTATCTTTTGGCTGATAGGTCCATATGTAGACTGTTTATGCAAGGCCGCCTAAGGGAACGTGTTGCATGGTTAGGCAAAAGAACTCTTAGAAGTTTGACATTTTTGTGACTAGAAGTAAAGAAAAGTGTTATGAAGATCTGAAAATATTTAAGGCTAGGAATATCACACATAATGATGGGTTTTGTCCAATGTTTGCAAAGATACACAGATCAATGCTAACCATAATCATGTTGTGGATGGGTCATGAGTTGAGCTTCACTATGTATCCCATAAGGATGGGAATCATGCCATATGTAGTTCTTGAACTACAGTTTAACATCATGCGGGACAAAAGGATTAGAGATTTTTAGTTTAGGGTCATAGATCTTGGACCATTATAAGAAATACACAATGTGTGTTTTCATGAGGACGTTTCATCCGAGGGACTGAAAGTCGAATTTGGGGTTAGGCCCAAAGACTTGGGGTTGGATTCTAGGGACACTCGAATGTTCCTACATATCCCATAAGGATGGGAATCAAGTCCACATAGTTCTAGAAATACCCTCTGTACATATTTGGTTCATACATGTGAAGGGTGAAAGGGGATTTTAGTGCAATGAGGGTTTAACCCAAGATAAAAGGTTCGGGCATTTCCATGTATGCATGTAGTCTTTGGAATAAAATATAATTGAAAATCAATGTAAATAATGATTCCTTCTCAAGTTAGGGTATCAAAGAATATTGTAGTTTATTGTCATACTGGACAAAAGTGTTGTATAGTTTAACATCGTATAGCAAGGATGAAAGTGAACAAATGTAAAGATATTGATTCTAGAGGCGGTTTCACGAATCAAAATCATATGAGATGGAGGTGAACCGATGTGAAGAGATTGGTTTTGGGCTTGAACCTTGGGCGGTTTCCTACATACCCATCCTAGAAGGCAAGGATCAAAGTCCATGTAGTTCAATTTAAAGAATGATTTAGGGATCAAGTTGTTCTTGGGGAAAACAACCTAAAAAATGATGGTTTTGGGACTTACACATGGTTAGTATCCTAGAGAGGGTGTTATGGTTGAAGTTTTCTCTAAGCTCACGTGAGTCATACTTGGTGTGAGAAACAAGAGGTAACAACAACCTTAACGATGCACAGTTTAATGTCATGTAGGACATATGAAGGGACTATGCAGTTTAAAGTCTTGCAGTTAGGACTATAAGTGCTGCACAGTTTAGTGTCATGTAGCAGGGACAAAGTATAGTTTAATGTCATGTAGGACGTATTAAGGACTTTCTGTACAGTTTAGCGTCATGTAATTAGGATGATAGGGACAATACAGTTTAATGTAATGTTGGATGAAAGGGGGATTGTATAGTTTAATGTCATGCAGTGAGGACAAAAGAGTACACCATTTAACGTCATGTTGGACGTATTATGGACTTTTTTCAAAAAAGGGATGATACAGTTTAGCATAATCTTGGAAAAAAGTACAAATATTTTAAGGTCATATGTATAGACCATGGATGATGTAGTTTAATGTCTTGCTAGATGTAAGAGACTTCTGTACAGTTTAGCGTCATGTAGTTAGGACATCACAGTTTAACGTCGTGTGGGACGAAATGATACAAATAGTTTAAGGTCATATGTATGGACCATGGATGGTTCAGTTTAATGTCTTTCTGGATGTAAGGGACTTGCAAATAGTTTAGGTTCATATGCTAGACTGAGGTACAGTATAAGGTAATACTGGACCGAAGTGCAGTTTAAGGTCATACTGGACCGAGGTGCAGTTTAAGGTCATACTGGACCGAGGTGCTGAATTTTATGTTCATACAAAATATTTCTTCAGAAATCTAACATTGGTTGGAGTAGTGATGAGTTCTCCATCCATCGAGATTAATGAATAAGATCCATTGGAGTAGACCCTGTGTATTGAGTAAGGTCCTTCCCATTTTGGCTCAATCTTGGGAGGTTTCTTTCCTGGTATCATTGGAGTTCTGAGAACTAATACCAATTCTCCCTGAGTGAATGAATGAAGACAAACTTTTTTTGAAGTCTCGTGCTATTTGATTCTGATATACTTTCAAGTGGTGTAGTGTGCACAATCTTTTCTCATCTAACTGTTCTAATTCATTCAATCGCTTTTGAGATTGTTCATCTGTAGATGAATGATCAAAAATGGAAACTCCGAGCGAGGGTAGTTGAACTTCAATTAGCCAGACTACTTTCGTTCCATATACCAATGAATATGGAGTTGATCGCGTTGCAGTGCGGGTGGTAGTTCGATAATCCCATAAAGCATGAAAGAGTTTATCAGGACATGACTTATTTTCTTTATCCACCATCTTTTGCAGTATATTTGACAGAGTATTATTGAAGGATTCTATCTGTCCATTGGGCGCTACATGATATCGAGATGAGTGGTTGGATTTGATGTTGTATTCTTGATACAAATTCTTCACCTCAGATGAACAGAAGTTGGTGCCATTGTCCGTCAATATGGTATGAGGGACACCAAATCTGGTAATGATGTTAGACTTGATGAAGCTAACAATGCATTTTGAACAGAATTCCTTGAGAGGTACTGCCTCTGCCCATTTGGAAAAGAAATTAGTAGTAGTAAGAATATACTTAAACTGTTTGGCCGTAGCTGAAGGGTAAGGTCCCACCACATCCATTCCCCATGTGGAAAATGGCCACGAGTATTTAGTTGTATGAAGAAACTCTTGAGGTTGATGAATGAAGTTGGAATGTACTTGGCATGAATGAAACTTCTTTGTGAAATTAACACAATCTTTTATCATTTAAGGAAAAAAGTATCTAATCCTTCAAATCTGATCAGACAGTCTATGTCCAGACTGGTGGGTACCACAGATTCCTGCATGCACTTCTTTCATGACAGCCATTGTCTCTTCACCATCAATGAATCTGAAGAGAACATTATCAAAACCACGTTTGTAGAGAACTTTCTCTAGGTGATCTGGGCTATCATAAAGAGTATAATTGACCACACATCGCTGGATTTGTTCTTTCTCGGCTCTATCAGGTGGAAGTGTTCCATTTTTAAGGTATTCCCTGATAGGTGGAATCTTTCCTGTAGTATGACCATATGGTTCAGGAGTGGGACTAATTTCATTAATTCCCTCTGTTCTGATTCAAACATAAGGTGAAATTGCACGACGGTGGGCAATACCGATGGTTGTCTCATCTCGATTTGGATCTGCCAGAGCTGTGGCTATATTAGCCAGTGCATCATCTTGAGAATTTTGTGATATTGGGACATAAGAAAATGTCGGTTCCAAAGGGATTTCCACCATTAACTCTATGACGTAATCATACAAAGGGATTAGTTCTTCTTTTCTGATAGCATAATCCCCATTGACTTGTTTGATTACCAGGTCTGAATCACCTTTCACCTTTAAGTGATTTACTTGCGCTTGAAGTGCCAATTCCAAGACTGTGATGAGAGCTTGGTATTCTGCTTCATTATTGGTACCACCTTCCCACAATAAGAAAGAATAAGGTAAAACTGCCTTTTCTGGAGAACTGAGCACAATTCCTAAGCCAACTTTGTTGAATTTAGGATTTTCCATTTTTCTCCCTGTTGGACTTCTAGAAGCACCATCAAAATACATTTCCCATGCCTGAGGAATTTCTTCAATAGAGAAGAATTCCTCATCAGGGAGCTCAATATCTTAAGATGTGTCTTCCACTGAAGGGTGTTCAGCCAGGAAATCAGCCAGAGCTTGGCCCTTTATTACCTTTTGAGACACATATTGAATGTCTAATTGCTGAAAAATAACTGCCCACCTTGCCAGACATCCTGTAAGCATTGGACGACTAAGGATGAATTTGAGTGGGTTATTGTGAGATACCAATTGGACCTCGTGATGTTGCAGGTAGTGTCTCAACTTCTGAACTGCAAAGATTAATGCCAGGCAGCACTTCTCAATACTTGAATACCAGGTTTCTGCTTCAAGCATAGTCCGATTGAGGTAGTAGAGGTTGTTTTCATTCCAAGCATCGTTATTCTGAGCAATAAAGGCACCCAATGATCGTTCTAAGGCTGTCACGTAAAGGATAAGTTGTCTTCCTTCAACAGGTGGCATAAGTACTGGTGGACTCAAAAGATACTTCTTGAGAATATTGAATGCTTCTTGACATTCTTCAGTCCACTGGTAAGTGACTCCCTTCTTTATCAATTTGGTGAATATTAAACTTTTTCATGCTAAATTGGTGATGAAACGCCGAATATAGGCTAAGTGTCCTTGAATTCCTCTTAATTATTTCAAATTTTAAGGAGGTGACATACCAAGGATTGACTTTGTCTTCTCAGGATCGACTTCAATACCAAGATGGCATACAACAAAGCCGAGAAATTTTCCTGAGGTTAACCCAAAAGCACATTTTAAGGGGTTCATCTTCAAATTATGTTGTCGAAGCTTGCGGGATATGACTTCCAAATCAGCCAAGTGATTAGAACGTTGTTTGGATTTGACCAACAAATCATCCATATAGCATTCAACAAACTTCCCTAAAAAGGTTTTGAAGATACGATGCATGACATGCTGATATGTTGCACCTGCATTCTTTAATCCAAAGGGCATTACTCGGTAGAAAAACACACCTTGAGGGGCCCTGAAGGCTGTGGATTCCTCATCTTCTGGATCCATTCGGATTTTATTATATCCGTAATATCCATCCATGAAGGAAAGTTCTTCATAGCCATTTTTTTCATCAATTAAAAGTTCTATAATCAGAATTGGGAAATCATCCTTTGGACAATGCCGATTAATATCTCTAAAATAGATGAAAACTCTAATTTTTTCGTTCTTCTTCTTTACATGTACAATATTAGACAAACACTTGGGATATTGAACTTATTTAATGAATTTATCTTTGATAATATTATCCACTTCAGGTTCAGTTTTGGAAGCATAAGTTGGGTGTGTTCTTCTCGCGGCTTTCTTAAATCCTCGATGTTCTTCTGGTAAACCCAAATGATGATTAGCTACATTAGGATCAGGCCCGAGCATTTTTGTATAGTTTCAAGAAAATATATCTCTATTTTTCTTTAGAAAGTAAATATTCATCTCTTATTCATCAAGAGTCATGGCCGCACTGATTAAAGTGGGGTGTGGATCTTCTTTTGTACCCAGATTTATTTCTCTGAGTTCATCCACAGTTGTAGAGATACCCTCTTCAAATACTGGAGGAGAATCTCTGATATCTTCCTCTTCTTCTTCATCATGTGTTATTTCTTCCGTTTATACTTGCATAGCAGATGATGAAGCAAAATTTTCATGATCAGAAGAGATGTTAAAATTTGAACATCTTGAAGAAGAGGCTTCCATTTCTGACCCAATTGATGATGAAGGGTCTTCCTTGGGAAATAAAGAGGAGATGATAGATTGAGAATCAACATCATTGTTCACCTCTGATTTCAATATCACTTCTTATGGCCTGGTTGGTGAAGTATAGACTTGCTGGATTTCAGCAGATGAAATGAAGACATCTCCATTTGAGCTTTCATCATTGCCTGGTGGGTTACCAGTTTCTCCCATGTTGTTTGGCTTGACTTCTATAATTCAAATTATGGATCTTTCCATAAGAGTATTTTGATTTGGGTCTACCCTGTCAATTTGACTGATAAGCAACACATAATCTGTACTCACATGCGCAAATGGATTTACTGGAATCTTTTCCAAACCATGTGGAGCATTAACTTTGGTAATCTCCCTAGTTGTGGATTTATCATTTCCCTTCATGTGATAGAATTCCGCCTTAATGTATTGAGACTCACATGTCTTGAACGGGGTCTTATCACCATACAATGTCCCAACCTGACCATCAAAACAATATTTGAGACATTGATGGTATGATGAAGGGATAGCCGCATGTTGATGTAACTAGGGTCTTCCAAGAAAGATGTTGAAAGCTGAGTCTTGATCAACAACCATGAAATATGAATTGGATACAAGATCTCCAAACTGAGTTCTGAGTGTAACTTCGCCCAGTGGTTCTTATTCATTTTTATCATATCCTTGTAACATCATGGTAGGAGGAGATAAATCATATTCTGTGAGGCCCAATCGATGAAGTGTACGAATTGGCATGAGGTTGACTCCTGAACCATTATCAATGAAAGCTCTTCAGATGTCTACTCCATTGACCTTGCCAGATAAGTACAAAGATTTAATATTTCCATGCACGACATCATCTTCATCTTCATCAGTGATAGATATCACTGCATGGCATTTCGCAGGATTATTCTCTACGTGATAGACTTCAGCTGCAGTAATTTCAGTTTCAAACTCCTAAGGACATGACAAAGCCTCGATGAGTGCCTCCTGAAGATCCTTTGACAGATTCAAAGTATCCAGAATTGATAACTTGGCCAGTACTTGGGCCAGGTGTTTAAATACATCATACTTTTTATCCATAGGTTTGCATTTCCCAATAGGAACATGTGGTTTAGCAGGTGCCTTGGAAGCAGATGCTTTGGAAGTTGATGCATCTTGTATCGGGATAGGAGTTGGCAATATTCCTGGTTTTGGAATATTAGACCGATTAGATCCATTTATTTGGTGAGAGGAAGAATATGGAACCTTCAACCGGTCTTCCAGAATAACTGTGCTAGGACTGAATTTACTATTGGTGGAAGAACTTTCTTGTTCTTGTTGAGCTCACTGAAAGGCTCTTCCATGAGTTTCTGATGCGTACACAGTTCTAGTAGGGGTAGAATTGTAATAGTGTCTTCTAAAAGATCTAAGTATTCCCCTGTATCCTGAGCCTCTGTAACTTCTTCTGATTCCTCTATTTGATATAGGGAATTCGGTCTCATCATAATCGAAACTGAAACTTGCATATGGATCTTTTAATTGAATCATATTAACAGAACCGAAAATCGTTTCTTCATTCGATGAAGACTCTACCTGACTAGACAATTTAGGATGTGCCGTTTGATGGGGCAATGCCCATTTCTTCGAAGTAGATGGCATTAAATCTGCTAGGGTCAAAGACAACTTAGGATTTGACACGTACTCATCTTCTTCTGATTCTTTCTCTTTCTTTGAATCATTCCATTTCTTCAAGGATTTTCCCTCTGATGAAGAGGGTTTTTCTGCGGTATTCATGGAAAAAGGCACAATTGGTTTATTCAATTGCATTCGCAAAATAGAATGAGTTCGGTTGATCGTCTTTCTGACCATCCACTCATCATATTTTTGTGCATTTTTGTTCTTAAATTCTTTCCATTCGCCTTCCTCCTCTCGAACTGTAGCAGTTACACATGCTACCTGAGCTGAAGAACCTTTCAGTTCGACTTGTCCCGAGTCAACCATCTTTTGAAGGAGGTCTTTGAAGACAAAACACTCCTGGATGGGATGTCCCAGCATCTGATGAAATGGGAAATAATTGGGATGGTCTTCATCTCCTTCCTTGTTTGGCATATTTGGAATTGGAAATTGAACCAAATTATTTTCCAGAGATAAAATTAAATAACCAAGAACTTGTTCATTTCGGAAAGATTATGTTTTTCTCTTTAGATCCTCAAATTTTTTTTGTCTTTGATCTCTTCGATCGGCTTGACAAAACGACCTCTGCTGTTGGCGCTCAAGAGGTGGATCCCTCTGAGAAGACGAAGGTTTTGAAGTAGAAGCAGGTATAGGTGCTTGCTTAAGCACAACTGTAGCAGTCTCTACTTTACCCATTCTACTTCCTGGAGCTGATGGAATTACACGAGATTTATCCTTAGTCTGTATAAGAGAATCCTCAATATGTTGAGAGATTGAAGTAAGGTCTCCAAAACCTCCTGTGTATTTCACAGGGATCAACGGCGTGCATAATTCGTCACATAGATTTGCGACACATATTGGAAACAATTCCTCTTGCGGGAGTTCTAAGCTTAAAGAATATGTTAATCCCTTCCAGCGAGCAATGAAATCATAGAATCTTTCATTCTCCCTTTGCTTACAGTTTGTAAGATCAAAAATAGTTTTCTTCGGAAAAGTTGATATGAATTGAAGAAGAAATCGTTGACATAGATCTTCCCATCTAGTAATTGACCAGGATTTCAAGCTTGTATACCAGAAAAAAGTTGGTCCTTGTAAGGTTCGCATGAAGCATCTGAGTTTCACCGCTTCTTGCTGCTCCGGAGTTCCCATCATAGGATCTCAACAAGACACGTAATGCGTTAAATGTTGTTCAGGATCGCCTGATCCATTGAAAATAGGGAATACAGGGTTCCCAAAATTTTATGGGGGAGAGATTGAATCTACCCATTCAGGGTAATATTTTTTTTCCGGTTTCACCTGCATATGATTTCCCTCTATAGCTTCCAACCGAGATGTTAATGACTCAATAGTAGTTATTAACTTTTGAGAAACATCTGGTTGATATTGAATCTAAATAGGTGCACTGACTGGAGCTTAGACAGGTATGGCATCTGGTACTGCAAATGATGGTAGCACTGCCAATTGTTGTTGCACTTGACCCGTAGGATTATACCTGTGAGGGTGTACTGATAAAGGAGGATATTCTTGATCCATCTCAGTAGCTGCAAGAAAATCGCTTGGCTGACTGACTGTAGCACGCTTAGGAGGAAGACTACCCTGAAGTAGTTCTCCGTTCATCCTCCTCAATTCCTTCATTTCTTCCTCCTGTTGTGAAAATCTTTTCTCTAGTGAGAGCGATTGGCCTTCTCCAGAGTGAGGATATGTAACCTGATTCTTTCCCTTTCTTTTATTTGATCCCTTTCGGAGAGGGGGAAGTGGGTTATTTTAAGGAACACCCATATTTTGGGTAGACCTTTGATTTCGTGTATGCACACCTTATTCATTTTTGTCTATGCATACAACTTTCTGAACAGGAACCTCTTCATCTGATCCCTCTAAGTGAGCCTCATCTGGTAGATCAGCAACATAGGAATTGATGAAATTGATTGATGCATAACGCATCACATCCCTTCTCTCAGCAATTCTGTGATATTGTCTTCTTCCATGTCTTTGATGATACATTGCCTTTTGTTGATTTGATCCCTCAAGAACTTCTTGATGAACTGTAATTTAGAGGGAATCTCCTGATAATTTGGCTCTTTGTTCCTCCTGTGGCTTCTTTTCCAATCGAGGGAAGACCGAATTTCTTTGAGGAGGGGATTGATGATTCGAAAAAATCTCCAGTCCAGTGGACTGGGGATGTTCCTACTATCTTTGTTCAACTCCTCGAATCCTATTTGTTGATTCCGAGGGTTGGTTTAAAATAGTCCACAGTCTGGAGAGCTTGGGTGGCTTTTGACATGCTATGTCTGAGACTTTCTTAAAATCTCTCCTGATCTTGCGGACGTTGGTCTGGAAATTAGCTGGATGCATCAATCGACATCTACTTTTATCACCTGGTTCAAAAGACCATTGGATGATTTCTGACACTTCTGTCACTTGGTGATGTGCTTGCTCCAAACGACAGGCCTATTCAATATTCTCATTTGCTTGATGTAGGAGTAATTCAACAACTTGTTCTCTGTATTCTTGATTTTTAGAGGAACTAGTTGAAGCCTGTTCTTTGGAAATATTTTGATTACAAACAAATCCAGGTATCTGTGGCCGTCCATGGGCAATAACATTGCATGAGACCATTTTCGTCGGTCTTTGCTAACTGGATAACATCGTGAAATGAAGTGCTCCATGAACACCCCATCCCCTGACATGAATACCAGATGGGGCATTGGCAATTAACTGGCGCAACTTTCTTAGTGCGCCAAGGCATGAATGTTGAAGGGCTATCTGCTGCTTTTCAGCCTTCGGATATCGAGAGACTGATAGAGATGCCAAGTCAATTTTGCATTGTAACCCTTCTATTATCTTAACATGATTTTCATATTCATCATAAGATAATACTTTCTTTTTCATCTGACAAAGAGTTTTCCATATGTTGAGACGAATATCATGAATTACATCTTCCGTCAACATTTCTAGAATGTCATACTGAGAGTCAGCCAGAGGCCAAAATATGACTGGCACTTCACCTTTTGCCAGTTGTTTTCTCATGTTTAGCATTTCCTCTTTATCATTTGATGAAGATTCTTCTACCTGTTTTGACCAGAGCTGGGGCTTCCTTGTTTCTTCATTGGATTCAACAGGATTGGTAGAGAAATCACTGATTAAACTAGAAGATGCATGACTTAGGGGTGATTCAGAGAATGACCTACACCCTGGGCTATCTTCCTATTGAGAATGTATTTCACCTACCAGCGATGAAATATCAAACATGACTAGTTTCGCATTTGCGAGTACCTCAAGATAATAAGGCTTTCTCGGCACTACATTGTCCACTAGAGAATTTTCCGAGAAATGTGCATCACTACTTCGTAGAGGACTTTCACATCAAAATTCATCATCATGGGGAGAACCACCATGGTGGGTTACAGAAAAAGATGAGATCTCTTGGTCATTGGTCTTCTGGCCACACAGAGGGTTCCTGTGTCTCGCATCTGAAGATGAAACTTCGAGATCGACCGAATTTTCATGAAGCAAGCCTTCATGAGGAAGTTTTTGTTGAAGACCTTCAAAATTAATGTTCCCACTATTGGTAAATGAGGGAGTAAAATCATAAATTCCAATAGATAACTATATGAGGGCTTCAAGAACTCCCGCATCGAGCAAGGCCTTGTTACAGATTGGCTCTTGATCTCTTGATTGTTCTGGGCGGGTCTTTTTCTTAGATTCCTTCTTACTCGCCTTGGAAACCACTTGTTGATGAAAGTGGCGGCTGTGAGTAGGTGTATGTGCCTGATCAAGAGAGATGGCCAGGTTAGGCTGACGATCTCTACTTAAATCAGGTGTATTTTCCTGACTTGGTTGTTTGTATGATATGGGGGAGTATTCCCCCACAAACCTCTTGGACTGGAACAGATGTGTGTGTCTGTTCCAGAGAGAACTGTTGATGTGTCACTCCACTAGTAGGGATAGATTTATGTGTCTTTCCCTGAGATGCTGCTGAAGCTGTTATAATATCCTGACAGGCATCCAGGATATGAGCAGGAATTTGCTTTTGCTCTTTCACCATTGATAGAATATGCTTGGTGACTTTATCTATCAGAACGGGGATATAAATCCATTCTGGGCTTGGATTAGGTGTATGTGTCTTCTCTGGTCCTTCTTTTCCTGTCAGTGAATCCTGAAAGTACTCAAGTGTAGGGGCGGAGAGTTGAGTCTGCCTCCTGTTTGTCGCCGGAGCTTTCCTACTGACTTCTCCGAATGCTACCAAGCGAGACTGTTGGTAGGATTGATAAATACTAGCAGGTGTATGTGCCTGCTGATTGCACTTCACCGAACGTGGTTGATGAGATCCATCATATATAGTCAAACGAGCCTGCTGAATAGCTGGTGATGTATAAACAGGTTTATGTTCATGCCTATAGTACTCTGCCGAAATTTCCTAGAAAGATTAGCTTCATGCTGCCAGATGAGTATGCTGGATAGCAGAATTAAATTGGGCAGGTGTGTGTGCCTTCTCATTGCTTGCCACCAAGTTAGGTTGGTGGACTTCTCTGGAGATGGCAGAGATGAGAACCTGCTCACTATTAACTAGACTTCACCTCTGGTGATTCGTCTTTCCTGCTCGGGTTCGAGGAACCTGATCCGAACGCCTGTAGTCTGTACCCTCATCATGTTGAGGGTGCACTGTCGCACGAGTTTGACGGAGATTATTGGTGGAAGCCCTTGGGAAGGACCCATGTATTCTTGAATTAAGGTCCTGAGGGACCTGCTCATTCACCTCCCAAGAATAAGGGAGAGAATGGTGATTGCGTTCTGGGGATAACTATCTGAGACGATTGGAGACGGTGGTTAGCATCGCCTGCTTCTTGATCATGGGTCATCACTATTCGGATGACCAGGGTGAGTTATTTACCTGGAGGGCTTGTCGGGAAGCCTCCAGAGTTGGAATGGTACCGTGTTGATGGTAATCCTTAACCAATGCGTTTGATACCCAGCGTTTAATACGATGAGTATGTGATATCATCCTCAGAGCGGACGATGATCCAGCAGGAGTAGCAGTAGTGGCATTCGCAGCAACGGCATTCACAGGTGTGAACTTGAGAGCATCCATTTCATAGAATGCAGAAAATCTTGGAAAAGAGTGCTTGTTTGATATAACATATGTAATCAAGATAAATTCAGCCACTACATCTTTTGGATGAGCATATATGTCAATGATTGTTTTTTTATCCCTCTAATTGAGTTTTAAATAGGGGCCTAACAAATAAGAAAAACATCATTTTGACATGGTTAAGGATTCACGTTGGGTTCACCTTTTTTTGTTCCCCTCTGGAATTTGGGATGATCTCATTGATTTAAGATTCAAACATTACAAGCGGTTTCTAATGGGTTTTTTCGTAGAATCGGAAACATCCAATGATTCCATATCCATTTGAACCTACTTTCCAAAGGTAGGAGCTCATTAGTTGTGGACTGATGAGGCTTAGGAATTTGCATTGGTCAAGAGGATGGGAGGTCAGACTCATCACACCATTTTGAGGGGAATTATTGTCTACTCTGGGACTCTCTTTATAGATTTAAGTTATGTTCATGAATCCTTGATACATTACCAAGTATAAAATGAGCTTTCCTTTAGATCTAACAATAAATGATTGATATGTAGGAAATTTAGAGAATCTTTTATATTTATTTGAGGTTATTCATCGATATAGAATCATCTGTATTTGTTACAGATTCTTAGTCAATGGTATCCTTTGATACAAAAAAGTCCCTTGGTCATTATGATGACCATACTGGTTTTAAATCCACTCAGTGGGGCACTTGAATTTTATTGTCATTTAGAAGGACATTGATTATTTTAGAGTTGGGATCGTACCCGCAGATGGGATACCTACGTATCCTTTGTTTTGGAAAAGGAATCAGAACCCACATAGTTCGAGTAAGGGAATATGATGTTTATGATTGATGGCTCAAAGAAAGATGTCATATTAACTTTTACACTCTAAGCTCACGTGAGTCATGCTCAGTGTTCGAAACAAGAGGTATTGGTAAAACCAGATAATTGTGCCATGAAATATGCAATCATAACAAATGATGTGGAGCTTATGTACGTATGACTGCCCAAATAGATGAAGATTAGGATTTACTTCAGGGAAGAAATCCAGGAACAGGGTCCATAAAGGTATATGTACTTTATGGAGATTTGGATACTCTAATTTGGGGCATACTCCTGAAAAGGAGGCCCAAATTATGGGGGAACTTATGATTGGGTTTTACTCCTGAGAAAGAGATCCAGATCAAAAGTAAATTAGGACTAGTTAAGAGAAAATTAAGGGACTTGGGGCTTACTCCTAAGGTGGATGCCCATATTTGAGACTGTGGCTTACTCCGGAAAAGGAGGCCCAGGTTAATGAGGACTTGGGGCTTACTCTTAAGGAGGATGCCCAGATTTGGGACTTTTAAGATTGGGGATTACTCCTGAAAACGATGCCCATATTTGGGGACTTGGGGCTTACTCCTAAGGAGGATGCCCAGAATTGAGAATTAAGACTGGGGATTATTCCAGAAAATGAGGCACAGTTTAAGTGGTTCTCTCATCATTAAAGGATGAGGTTGAATGAATGAAATCTCAATATTTAGTGACAAAAAGATGTGTAAATCACTAGGTTTTGAGAAATTTTCCACGGAGTTCCTTTCAGATAAAGAATCCGAATCAAGAAATCATGCCATAAATAGATTTGAAGAGTGTCTTGACGACTGAATCTTGAATAGGAGAGGTGGAACGGCATAAGAGGGGTTAAATGGGAAATAAAGGCACCCAAAAAGGCAGGGGCGCACAAGTCCTGGTAGGCGCGCAAGTACTACGTGGGTGTGCAAGTCCTGGTCGCGCAGGTATACCTTCGCGACCGATGGGTACTTGCGTGTTTGTAAACTAGCATGGTAATACTTGGGTGATCCTTGACCAATGCCTTTAGAATTATCCTGAGGTACTTCCATAAGAGAGGCACACAAGTTTTGGTGAGGAAGTAGGGCGGCGCTCAAGTATATTCATTTCCCTTAAGGGTAAAACACCTTAGGCGTGCAAGTGTTAGTGAATTCTAACACTTAGACCTTACTCCTCTTGTTTAGGCCTTCCATTCTGGGTAAAGAATTACCTTAAAAGTGTTTGGAAGACCTGAAGAAGAGAATTGGACGTTCAGAGCTATGTATATGAATTCTGTAAAAATTCCTCTCTAAATGGGTGGCCCACAGGGTCTATTCATAGGCTGGAGAAGAGCCCGAGTGGTTATCACATAGGGCGCGCAAGTCACTTGTGCGACCATTAGGCGTCGCGCAAGTGGAATTACATGATAGTGATGGAACTTGTGTGGCGCATGTTCTTTTGAAGCCTTGTTCATGCCTTTGTCGATTTTTGATATTTTCTTCAAAGGCTGAATCAATTTGTGCTAAGTCATTTTCCTTTCCATTCTTATAGACAATGTGACGAAAAATGAGTGTCAACAATAACCCACATATATTTATACAAATATAATTATAATAACATAAATAAAATTTTAATGGTAACCTTTCCTTAATAAAAATATCATCTTGTAATTAAATCACTTTCATAGTCCATCTGGAACATTCAACATAAACTTGTAAATACTGATAAAAAACATAAGTATAACAATCCCTTTATACATCACAATTCATATTTTTTGTTGAAACCAAATACATAAAAACACCTATTACTTCATACTTAACCCATTAAAAATGATAACTCATCATATTACATAATACTTCTTTCCTTTCATGTTTCATATGTAGTCTCTTCATCATTAATAATGTAACCATTTTTCACACCACCTTGTGGATTTTCAACTGCTGCTTTCCTGTTGGGACATTTAGTTGTATTGTGACCATTTATTCCACATTTAAATCACTTAACCTTCAATTATGACTTAGGTAGGCCAAAATTTTCATCTATTTCATTAATCAAACTCTTCATTTTTTCCTTATAGTCACTTGATTTGTTTCCTTCTTTTCCACATTCAAAAAAGTATTCTTGTTCCTATAAGACATTCTCTTAGGTGATGTTTTTCACACTCCTGACCGAAACAAAACCAAATGTTCTTTCCACCATGGTCTCCATTACTCGAACTCTAAGCGACCACCTTTATTCTATTCTTTGGTGATTCTCTGAGTTGGTTAAGGTACATGTTGTTAATCATGTTCCAAGAAAACTGATTAGGCATTATAACAACATCTTTCACTCCACTGATCATCCCACTTGTCTACTCATCAAAAATTTATCCATCACATTCAACGTTAATCTAGTTCCTTCTGGTTCCCTCTAT
Source organism: Viscum album (assembly GCA_963277665.1). NCBI lineage: Eukaryota > Viridiplantae > Streptophyta > Magnoliopsida > Santalales > Viscaceae > Viscum > Viscum album. The sequence continues at coordinate 292,489,889 of OY728150.1, read as the reverse complement.
TGACTAAAACTAGAATCATAGTGTGAAAAATATATATTATAGTAGAAAAATACATATTCATGAAAATATTTACTTTTGGAATTTCTAAATCATGAAACAATTCTTATTATACGACACCCTATCTTCATCCTAGGTTATTCATAGCCAACTTATATCTAAATACTTTAGGATGGTTTGTGAAGAGTTAGTGAATTTACAAAGCATATTCCCTAGGAGTATCAAACTAGGTGTGAAGCAGGGCCCTTTTTCGTGTACCAGATTACCCTGAGTCAAGCCGAAAACATATTTTTTAGAGTTTTTACCCCTAGGTATGTCTATTCTAGATCCACATACACATGTATTATACAAAAAGGAATGTATTTTTAGGAAACCACTCACTCTACCATTTTCCAAAATTCTAGGACATTTTCCTTAACATTGACTATTCCTACTACTTATCCTTAGTGACATCCCTATACATATCTTTAAAAATATACCTGGGGATATCCCTAATGTTTTCTCATCTTAGTTTCAAAATGTTGACTATACATTTCCTTTGATACCAACAATAGAGACCTAGTCTTAACATACATGGATATTAAATCATTTTAGATGTATATTCAATAAATTAAAAAAATAAATGCTTCAGGACTATAATAGTTTAGTGACTTTGGAAACTTGGAAATAAAGTCTATTATCCAGTTTAAAGATATTCAATATCTCCCATAAAGTCATCCACCTTTAGTACTTCTACCTAAATCATTTCTTCATAACTTGGGGAAAGGAAACATAAGAAAGTGGTGAGCTAAAATGATCTGTAAGGGTAAAAAAGGGAGACATATAAGACTAATCATGAGAATACGAGTATGAGAACATGATCATGAAACTATAAGATCAGACCCTACATATCAAAGATTATATACATGAATCCTAGTATATATAGTAATAGTTTATAAGACATGGTTCATAAAGAAATAAAAAAACTTTAGACATGAAAGCATAAAATAGTAATAAAACATGGAATTGTGGCATACACATAAGTATATAATATGATCTCCATAATATACAAGGAATTCCCTCCAATACCATCTTGGTAGTATGGGTTCACTCCCCATACTATCTTGGTGGTCATGGTTCACTCCCATGGCCATCTCAAAAGCATGAGTTCACTCCTCATACCATTTTGGTAGTCATGGATCACTCCCATGTCTATCTTAGTAGTCAAGGATGATTCATAAGACCATCTAAGTTTATATAATTAGATACAAATATATAACCAATACATTGGAGGGAGATATAGGTCTCACCTATCTCATAGTTAAATCAAACATACATGTTCCACAAAATAAAAAAAAACATATCTTAACCCAAGTTATTAAATGGATATTACAAACATGTAAACATGTCATAACCTTTGGAAAAGATGCAGGTTTCATAGTTATTTAAACAAAATAATAACTCATGAAAGAGAAACTGGTTTTATATATATATATATATATATATAACCGAAGAAAGATAAACTTATTTTCTAAATGTAACAACCATAAAAGAGAAACATGTTTCATAAAGATCATTCCATTAAAAATAACCCATTCATAGAAAGGATATGAATGAAAAAAATTCATCATTTCCTATACGGGCATTAGAAACATCAACAGATGTAATCTTAGATGTAAAATAATTTTGAAATATATTTAAAAAACATTTCATGAGTAAAATATTCTTTCTTCTTTAAAAAACAATTTTAATACATAAAACCACTTAATAATCATTTTCATAGAAAACACCTTTAAAAAATATAAAGAAAACTTGAAAGCATTTGAAAACCTTTTTCAATTAAAAATTATTAATTAAACTTCAAAACATTTGAAAACCCTTTTTCATTAAAAAAACATTTAAAAATTATAATGAAAGCCTTATAATTTTTTTAAACTAATTTATTTGAAAATACTTTGAAAATTTATAAATAGTACATGAAAATGTTTTGAAAACTATTTTACTTGAAAATACATTGAAGAATTATAAATAATGCTTGAAAACGTTTTTAAAACCATTTTCCTAGAAAATTTATAAAATATTCATGAAATTTTTTGAAAACCATTATCCTCAAAAACCTTTAAAAGATGTTTGAAAATATTTTGAAAACCATTTTTCTTGAAAATTTATAAATGAATTTTGAAGAAGGTTTTAAAACAATTTTCCATGAAAATATACTTTAAAAAATTATAAACAAAATAACATTTAAACTTGAAAATAAAGCTTCAAAGGATTTATGGAGGATAAATCTATACATGTCCTATGAGGTAAAAGAACATTCCTTTTTAACGGAAAAAAGGAAAGAAAATTGCCTCATTCAAAAACTGAGAAGAAGAATACATTCGAAAACTTATAAAAAGAAAAAATGGTATATATTTATTTTAATTTTCATAGGATATTATTATAATATTCTTTTAAAACCCATTTTAGAAAACGTTCTTTTGAATGAACATAGATTTCTAATAGAAGAGAGGGTAACGTCGGGCTTTCATAAAAAAACAATTTTATAATTACCTTATGTACTAAAGTGTATAAAATGGTACCAATACATGAATATAGTATTAATAAATATATTATAATAAAATTAATTAACTTTTTGAGATATTGAGCATAATAATTCATCAAAGGAAGCATAAACGTAAACAATCTCAAAAATCAATGAGATTGTCTCAATAAAATATTATAACTTGATAACTTGGGATCATATACTCCATGTAAAAAATATAAATTAAATAAGTCTTAAGACATCATTAAAATAATTATACTCATGATATAACATATAAATTGTAAGTATATACTCTTCAGAAAAGAGTTTAGGGGAATAATAAAACATGAGTCTCAAAAAAGGAAAATTGAGACAAAACATTTTTGACGAATTGATAAATTTTGAAAATTGAAACCCATGAATGAAATTTCATAAAAAGGATGTGTTAATACCCATAAATTTAGGTATAATATACATATAGTACAATAATTGGTAGTACTTACACCACACAAAATGAAAGATTGGTGAACGTAGCGTGTATCTCACGGGAATAAAAAGTGAGATTAAATCCCCTTACCTTGTGTCTTGAATCACATTTCACTCATTAGAAACACCTATATAATAAATATAATTTTATTTTAAATATTATAAAAAACATAATCTTATATAAAATACCATATATTGTTTTATTATGATCGTATATTACCCACTGGTTATCCATCCTATGTTATGGTTTCACTTCGGGTAATATTCACTTTGTTTTTCATTTGTGTCATAATTTTTTATATTGTTGGTACTTAAATTTATATCATGACCCAGAATGTAAAACTGGATAAGAATAAATTTTATATACAATATATTTTTATTATAAAAATTTATATAATATATAATTATTAAATCTAATACACCATTCATGGAGATGGTAGGTCGTATATACTCATGAACACAATTTCCGTTTAATTATCGTTTTCAGAGAAAGAAAGTAAAAAAACTATATGTATATATATAATTACTAAATTAGATTAATGATGTAATATATATCATACATATTAACTAAAATCATCCTTAATATGATCCATGTATTGTATGAATTAATCATATTGCTCTGAGGTGGCTGTAGTCCACACTTCCTGAAACAAAATTATCGTATTTACATAAGATGGAAAGAATAAAGATATGTTCCATATTAAAATTATTTATGAATAAAGTAATTATAAATATAATATATATCATATATAAATATATTGTACATCATAATTTCCATCATGATAGGTGGTAATGTAAAAAAAACAATCATCGTTTCGTGATCCAGTAGTTCTCCATACACAAAAACATTATGTTCATTACCCATTAGTTGGAGGTGTACATAAGTGTAGGTAGAACCATTTACATAACAAGATAAAATAATATTTATTATACAGGTTTTTTTATATAATCATAATATAAATATATTTTGAGTGGGTGGAGAAGGAAAATAAATGGAAGGACTTGAGAGACGACATTACATCTTAATCGGGAAATTCCTTTCGGTTTGTTCCAAAAGGCATCATTGGATTGCCTTTTCCCAAAGGGAAGTATTATATAAGGAAGGGAATATTTTTGGGAAGTGTATTTGGAATGTATTGGATGAATATAAGAGGTTTTAGTGTTTTTTGGAAGTGTGGGAGGTGGTGGCTTTTATAGGGAATGGAAAGGACTCACTTTGAATTTTTAAAAACAAGTTAGGTGTACATATGTTATTACCTAAAAATTCATAAAAAACCAAAAACAATAAATATTGGAATGTTTATAGAATAAATATGGATAGAATATGTGTTGTGGGAATATTTATAGATCATTTTTGCTCTTAATGTTAAGGTTTCATCCCTAATTAAGCTTAATTTTTCATTAATCATTGTCATTAATTTTAATCACTCTTACAAATACTTTTTTTCAAACATTTACTTGGAATTATTAGACTCTAAATATTATAATGAGTACAATGGTTTATGTCAAATTTTTTAAATTCAAATCACAAAATAAGAAAAATTAATATTAATACTAATCTCACAAATGGGATGATATAACTGGTTTTTAAAGTAGAAAAGTGTTCAAAAGTATGTCAAGATTGTGTATTCAATATTAAAGTGAAATTGATTCTATTGAATTAAATTGTATTAATATATTAAATATTTATCTAATTTTTCCTTAAAAAATATAATATCATTTAACATTAGTAATTAATTAACCAAAAAGTCGGTTTTTTAATTAAAAAGCGGTATATTTTCACTATTCCTCAAAAAATGACGTTTCTTAGAAAAATAATAAAAATTAACCCTAGGATAATTTAAAAATTCTTAATTAAAAATGTATTTTATTTTATCAAATTAAATTTATAAATGTGTACAAAATTAATTTTATTTTTAAAAGTGGCTCATTCAAGAAAACTGTATTTTTAACATAAAAGAAATTTACCATAAAGCATATCTTTCATTATGAATATATTTTCTTTATATAAAAAATTATAATAAATATTTGAAAATTAGTTATTACTATTATTATAACTAGGTTTAATAGATAGGTTATAATTATCTCATTTAAATAATTATATGAGAAAATTTTGTTTAATAGAAACACAATATTGTGTGCATCGTACGCCAAGTCGATGTTGCGTGTAATATATTCCAAGTTGGTTCCATGTGAAAGGAATGTTTGACTTAGTGTATAAAATAAAATTTAATTTGTTAGGGTAAAATAGCTTTGTGACCATAATAATATTTCCTTTTATATTCAATGAGTTTTCATATTAATGTATAATTAATTGGTAACCTGTGAATTCATATTATATTGTGTAAACCATATATTTTCATATATTAGTAAATATTATTCCCAAACTCTAATTTAATGTCAAGGCTTTATCTTATTATATTAAATAATCATATTTTAATAATATATTATTGTTTGGTAACCCTTGTTCTTGCGTGTTACACATGTCATCGAGGAAAGTAATTGTTATATATAATGCTAGCTAACCTCATTGTTCCTTATAGAGAAATACAATGTTTGTGTTTCAAGTAATGAATAGTTAACTTGGTGTTTCATATAACATAGGCCAAACATTGTGCTATAATATACTATCTTTAGTGTTGCATGAACTGAAAAATATCAAAAAATGATAAATTAATTCGAAAAAATAGATATTTCATAAAATATGGGTGTGTTATACAAAATATTTTCTTTTAACCTATAAGAATTCATTTGGGAATAAACCTATAAATGGAATCCCTTTGAAGAAAACAAAACAGAGTTACCCATAGAATAGGTAACATCCTTCCTCAAGCACTTTGTTTTATTTTTATTTCCACCACCTAAAATATTATTTTTCAACTATTACATAATAAAATTAGTATCCAAAATATACTGATATTTTTTATGTTAAGGGTTATAAAATTACATAGACTTCTATCTATTGGGTAATGAACTTACAGTATATGTGTATGTTAAACTACTATCTCACAGAATGATGTTGTTCATTTTTCATTTACCACCTCTAATGGATGTGAATTGTTATGGAAATTAAGTTAATATATGATATATATGATATTTAATTTTTCTTTATGCTTCTATGATTATTATATAACACAATACTCTATGAGTTCTATTTTGTGGGAATATGATAATATCATTTGGGGAAATGTGGACTACCACCTCCTCAAAGAGATGTGATACGTTCACAATCTTCATGGATTTTATTAAGGACGGGTTAAATTAAACATATGTGAAATAAATAACATTTTTATGGTATTTATGAAATAATTACCTTTCTATAAAAAAATATATCATTTTCATTAACACATTTTCACATACTAAAAAAGTGATAACGTTGTTTGTGGACGTGTAGAATACTGGCTCATCGATGCAATGTGATTCATTTTATATCATTATAATTATATATGTAATTACATATGATTAAATAACAAGTTATTTATGATATAATGGTAATTTTATAATGATAATTTTTACTTACCTTCTTTTCATAACAATAATTGAAAAATGGGAATGTTATAAATGTGTACGTGCGACCTACCTTCTCTATGATTGTAATATTGGTCCTTTTTTCATAACCATATTTTGTGATTGGTTTTAAAAATATTATTTCTGTATAAATATGGTAATTGTATCATGATTACTAATATGTATGTTTCTATGTAATGATCAATTTGACCATATTTTACCTACCAATGTTTTTTTACACATAAATCGAATTTGGTTATAACACCCAATGTAAAAATATTTTTTTAAGTATTTTATTACAAAACTATAATAAGTTATATAAAATTAATGATAAAAATGAAAATGGTTCTCAAGAAAGTATATAAATAAAATATGTTTACAATTCATGGAGATATATACGCACATGATATGTTGGACTCAAGGTAAGGAATTTCTTCTCGACCACCTTTCAATGAGACATTTCTTAATGATATGAACCTTTACTATTTTATAAAGTTTATACATCCCCTTTGATATTCTATATCCATATTTTATTTATTATCCTGTCATTTAATGGTTTTATAAATTTTATCCTTTAATGATTCTTATAATTATAATTTTTAAAGTGTAATGGGATTCTATGAGTGTTTAAATATTTAATCCTTTACTTTAAATATTCATGATATTATTTTACATATTTATTTATTTGGATATAAAATGGTTATAAATAAAATTTTATTTATATTTTTAATTCTATTCAAATTTTTTCAAAAATGATTATTTTTACATGTTTTATAAGGAATATTTTGATAGATGACAAGAGGAAGGTTCTATTCTTAACCTACATGGAGATAATTACTTTTCTTCCACTATGGACATTATTTTACTTTTGGTTTCCTTGGACATATTTAATCTTTTCTAAAATTATAAACCTTGTCTTTTTTTTGGGTGTTTTTGTATTTAAAAAGATTTTTCAAAAGGATAATTTATTTTTTATTACAAATCAATTTTTCGAAATAAAATTGTATTTTATTATCTGAAAGTGTTATTCATAAGATTTTAAAAGAGTTTTTAAGTGATATAATTTTTTATTTCATATTGTGGTTATTAGAAATCATAAATGATTGGTGTTCCCAGTTAGCGATGGGTCAGCCCATTATATCTTAAATTATGGGCGTTCATAGATAGCTCTATAATCCATTGGGTAATGATTATATTATCTATAAAATTATATTGGAAGATGGTTATATAGTTATTCCAAGATGTAAGGGTTCTACAAGGGTTCAATGTGATGATTTCCCAAGGTACCTACATGAATTTTCTATTTTTCTAATGCGTTTTCAGGGAAATCATTTTCTATCTATAGGTAATGTAAATTATACTTATTAAACAATGTTATTTAAATTTTGGTTAAAAAAATATGTTTTCAAAAAATGGTTTTTCATAAGTTTTAATTCTTATCAATGGACTACTGGTTTCTTTATTTTTATATCCATTACTGATATTTTTATGTTCATCCCACTATTTTAATGTTTTTCAAAGGAATTAAGGGTGATTAGGGTATTGGAAGAATTCATGTGTAAATTATTAAAGAGTAGTCTAAAAAGTGATCATACATTATTTTAAAAGTGTTAGATTATGTAAAAAATGGATACTATTAGAAAGTTTCAAATTTTTATTTTTATGGTTTTTTATGTATATGTTTTGGCTTAATTATCTAAAACTATAAATCTAAAAAGATACTAAATGTGAAATAATGTAAAATTATTAGTGTAAATCAATATTTTTTAATGTTTATGGTCAAGGAATTATAGTTGGTATTATTGTTTTTTAGATAACTTTAGAGGTTAGGGTAATATTAATAACCTTCCCTTTCACGGTTATACCTTATATGAAAGTTAAATTGTTACATTATTTTAAGATTACTATGTTGCTACGTCTAAAAAAAATTCATTCAGAATTTTTTTCCATATAGGAAACACCGAAGTGGTATTAGTAAGTAACTGATATGAATGTATCCTTCCAAATCAGCATCCTTAGATAGTCAAAATCAAAACAGAATAGTTTTTTGTAGTGATTGATCAGTTGAATCATGTGATAAATGGTGGTGGTATCCATGTTTGAGAGTAACTATATATACCCCAATAGAAAATTTCTTTTGTGGTAAATTTCATGAGCAAACATCCCCCTTCATTTAGTGGATCATCTAACCTAGTGGTAGCCGAAGGATGGATCAATGATCTGAAAAATATATTTGATGTCATGGTATATTTTGAACACCAAAAGGTAATCCTTAGTTTTTATATATTTGGAGGTGAGTCTAATAAATTTTGGTCTTTGGTTAAGGATACTAAAGATAAAGATTATATTGATTACATGGGATATAAATCATTCAAGGAAAGTTTCCAAGGGAAATATTCCTCTGAGGTTGTCTGAATCTAAATGAAAAAAAATCCTAGAATTGATGCAAAAATATAAAGATTATATTTTTATATATTAAGATAACATGAAATTATTTTATAGGCACATGTCAAATTTTATTCTAGGAACTAATAGAGAAATTATTCAGTTTTTTTCAGAATTGAAATCATGTCTATGAAGAGCTTTGTATACACAAAAATTTAAAATCTATGAGAATGTTTTTTATTTTGTTGAAAAGGTTGAGATGAGTTTTTCTGATAGTTATGTTCCTTGTGATGATTTTTTAATAATTTATCTGGATGGAAGGTTATGGGGAAACATGAAACAAAGAAATCTAGAGGTAAGAAAATAAAGTTCCAATCCTATTTTAAGTGTGGTTAAAAGTACCTTGGAGAAAGTATTATGAAGATAGAGAAGTGTTACCACTATGGAATGTTTGGCCACATCACCCGTGAATACAAGGAAAATAATCCCAAATAATTTAATAATTTGTTAACTAATATAAATCCAATGTTAATATGTTTTAACTGCAATGATATTGGTCATTATGTTAATTCATGTCCAAAGACAATTGCACAGGATTGAAATATTCATGATCGAAACAAAAAGGTGTAGTGAGGTAATTTTTACTACTATTATTGATTTTGGTCCATCAAATAATGTGTTGATAGGTATGTTACTTGTGTTTTTGAATTATTCCAATACCTTGTTTGGTTCTAGATATATACATTCATTCATTATTAAGACATTTTCTAGAAAACTGGGAATATCACCTCATAAATTTAGGATATAAATTTTGGTAAAAACTTCAGGTTTAAGTATCAAAGAAACCAAGATTTATAAGAATATTCCTATTTTTATTAGTGGGATAATTTTATTAAAAATATTATTGAACTGTATATAGTAGAGTTTATATCATTCTTGATAGGTATTAGTTATCAGTTTATCATGAAAAGATAGATTGTATTGTAGAGAATGTTATGTTCACTGATTTCATTCATTCTATAACTTACCCTAATGGAGAGAAATTTATTAGAGATGTAAATTAATTTTACATACCTCATATTTTATAAAATAAAGATACTGTTCTATTTAGTGATGTTATAATAGTAAATGAATACATGGATTTTTTCCAGATGGTTTTTTTAATGTTATTCCTGATCAAGAGGTTGAGTTTACTATTGACTTAGTACCTAATTCTAAGCCTATTTATAAACCCTCTTATTTAATTCCCCAAGTGTAACTTTTAGAGTTCAAAAATCAATTGTATGAGTTATATGATAAAGGTTTCATCCGACCCAGCACATAAAAATTGGGTTCTCCTATCTTGATTTTTAAAATGATAAATGGATAAATGAAAATTTACATTGATTATAGATCCTTGAATGAAATCAATATTAAGAATAAGTGTATTACTACATATCGATGATTTATTTGATCAGCACTTGGGAGAAAAATATTTCTCCTAGGTTGACCGGAGGTTAGGGTACCATCAGTTAAAAGTGAGGGAAGTTGACATTCCTAGTACTTTTTTTCAAACAAGATATTTACATAATTAATTTCTATGCATGTCGTGTTGGTTATCTAATTCACCTACTGTATTCATGGATCTTATGAATAAAAATTTTCATGAGTTCTTTGATATGTTTTTGGTTGTGTTTATTAATGACATTTTAGTATTTTCTAAAATTCATGTAGAATATGAAGAGAATATTAGGATTATTTTGAAAAACTTAAAATAAACGAAACTATAAAGGAAATTTTGAAAGTGTGAATTTTGGTTGCAAAAAAATTCATTCCATGGTCACATTGTTTGTAAAGATGGAATATATGTTGATCCTGTAAAAAATTTGTATAATAATGGATAAGACACATAAATATCATCATGATTCATAGTTATCTTATATTATTGGGCTAATACTAACGATTTTCGAAAAACATTACACAGTTCACTTTCCCAATGACTAAGTTAACATGGAAATAAGTTAAGGAAATCTGGAAAAAAGAATGTGATAGTTTTTTTAGGAACTGAAAATAAGATTAGAGAATGATCCTATTTTGGCCTTAACTTCTAGAAATAGTGACTTTTTTATCTATAGTTAGGATTTGTTGAAAGGAAATATATGTTTCCAAATGCATAATGATCTCTGTTGGGAAAAAATATATCAAGGTAACATTGTAGTATATTTGGGTTGATTGTGTTTCTGGACAAAGTAGGTTTCCATGGAGAATTGTCGAGTTCCATAGAATTTGTTGAGAATCCACGTTGACAAAGAATGATGATAATGGAAATGACGATCTGGAGAAGGTACAAAAGAGCGGTACAAGGTGGTGCCATTTCCCAGTGTTAGCTAAATTTTTGGGGTCCAAAATTTAAAGTTTGGTGAGTATCGTGAAAAGTGGATATCCATAAAGATCATTTTTTAATATGGAAAAGGAATAAATTTCGCAAAGAGAGACTTCATGGTTTGGAATTTGCGAAGACTAGAAGAATGATGGTGGTGATTTTTCATGATTACGTCAAGCTTCGTGAATGGTAGAGTTAAAGTTCATCGCGGCAGTGAAGAGCTTTGCTAGGGAGCTTCGCAGCAAAAGTTAAAAGTAAATGACGTAATGATATGTGATTAAGATGAGCTCTATGATCGAAAAATTTCTGTGGTGCTTCGCGATTTTGAGATAATTTCGGCGGTAACTTCAGAGCTTCGCGATTTGAGGTGACGTGGCATTGACTTTGCGAGGAAAGGACACAGGTAGGTGGAATCTCCTATAAATAGAGGTCGACCCCATCGAGAGAAGTAGAGAGAGATTTCGAAGAAAATACTTTGCTCTCGTTTCACGAAGGTGGTTCGTGAAGGCAGGGTGCTTCACGAAAGAGAGGTTCTTCGCGGTGGCTAATCTAGCTCCACGAAAGGAAGTGCACTTTGCGAGGTCGCGTGCTCTAAGGAGTGTTCTTCGCGAAGAGGTAGGAGCTCTGCAACGTCCTAAGCATTGCAAAGGTTTGAGCTTCACGAGAGTGCTTCGTGAAAAGGCAGGAGCTTCGTGAAGGCTTGTTTGAGCTTTGAAAAATTGGGAGCCTCATGAAGTAGAGTGCTTTGCGAAGGTGTTTCCAAAGGAATTGCCTAGTGTTTAAGAGGAAAAGAGGTATTCATCGGTGGATGAAATTTGGACTTCAATAGAGCATCTACATACAGTGGTGGATGCATTCATTAATGATAATGAAGAGACCTACAGGACTATAAACTATGAGTGGATCCTTTCCAGAGTAGTGAGCAAAGGAAGAGGAAGAAGGTGATCCTCTCCACCAGCAGTGAGCCAGAGAGAGAGAAATAGGGAGTGACCCTTGGGAAAGCAGTGAGCTGACCCTAAACCATGTAAAGGCAGTGTGCCTGGGCATAGAAGTGATCTAGCCTGATCATTACTGGCAGTGATCCTTAGTGGATTTGGTACAGCGTCACATCATCATTGTATGCTCCTTGAACGTAGCCCAGTGAGGGTGAACCAAGAAAAAATCTATGTGTCTGCCTGCTTACTTCCCTACATTGCATTTAAAGCATCATCATCAGATCAAGAAGAAAATAAGTGATCATAATAAACACACAAGTGAAAATGAAGTGACCCTTGTAATAAAAAGGTCAAGATCCAATGGGGTAGGAAGAATTTTGAAAAAGAATATCCATACCCTGATTCACCCCCCCCCCCCACCCCTCTTAGGGTATATAGGCCCCTATCGGTCCAAAAGATGGTATCAGAGGGAAGGTTGCTTTTATCGGATTTGCTTTCTCCGACTTGGTGTAGTCGGTCTGTGTGGTTAAAGAATCAGTCTACTATTATCTCGGTGTTCCAGGGCAAACGGAAAAACATCAAAGAAGAATCATAATTCAGGTGGTATTCTTTAGTGTGAAAGTATTTATGGAAAAAGTGTGATTCAATTAAAGGAACCAAATAGCTTGATGAAGGAAGGATTGGATGAATCTAATAGGGAAAAGATAGATTCACTCAATCATGATGTAGGAACGAGTGAAGTACTTTAACTTCAAAGTGATACTAAAACCACTGATTATGATGAAGTTTCAAGAAGGAGGCTTCCAGTAGATGTTGTCAATGTGACAAAGAAATTGGATCAGAAATTGGATGAAGAAGTTAAATCTAAAGATGTCAGGATCTAAGTATTGGAAATTGAGGTCAACAAACTAATAGGATTAAATCAAGGGCTTATTGATGTGGCTACTGACCTAAAGGATAAGAATGATTCTCAAGGTGAAGAACTACAAAAGATGGCTAAATGAAAGGAAAACAAAAGGCTTATTATTATGAAGAGAATCAAAAATCAGAAGAAGTTCAGAATCTGAAAGCTAGAAATGAAGATCTTGTAACACAGTTGTCTGAAGAAGTTCAAAAGAATCAAAGGCTACAAAAAGAGAATAAATCTGTCTCTGAATCTATTTCTCAAGAAAAATTGAAATTAATGGAGCAAGGTGAAATGGTAGAAAATATCACATGAGAACTGGAAGATGATATGAGTGGTGAAAAGAATATTAGAAGAGAACTCAATGCCCAACTTGAATCATGTAATATAATGATTCAGCAGTTGGAAGAAGATCTAAAAGCAGTAAAGAAGGAAGTGGATAAATCCAATGCTAGAGGAAAGCCTAAAATGAAGGATGCCCTGCACTTACTATTTGATTATCCTTCGGCAGGTGATGATGAAATGAAAAGAAAATTTTCTATTTCTGAAAAGAGGCAAGAAAAAATTATCTTAGCTCAAAGACCATATAGTTTGGGAAAAATTGGTATTGGATTTGATGAATCACCTCCCATGCATGATAGAAAGAGAGCTGTGAATAGTTCAAGATGTGAACAAAATCCTACAGGTGCTGGAGATGGGCCTAAGAGGACAGTTACAAAAAGAAGTGATGACATGTTCTATTTCTGCGGGATTCATGGCCATACATCAAGCTTCTGTTAAAAGGCCATGGAATACATTTTAGGCTGTGAAAATAGAGACTTTGATAAATCTAAGAATAAGAAGAGGCTTCATGAGAGAACAGAGAGAGGAGTATCTTAGAGGAAAGCATTCATTAGATGCTATTACTGTGAAGGAATGGGACACACCATGAGTATGTGTCAGGAATCTCAGGAGCTCAATGTCAGAGGAAGAACTCAAAATTCATCAACATCTCGATGGAGAAATGAGGAAATGAGGAATGCCTTTGATGGAAAATGTTTTATGTGTTCTGATTATGGGCATTTGGAAAGACATTGCAGTAAGAAGAACGTGGGAAAGGAAAAGGGACTCGAAGGGAGATTATCGACTCGAGTGATGCATAATGATAAATTATACAATGGGAGACAAAGTGGTCAGGTGGAGAATAGGCTTAGAGCCTCAAGGGAGTCACATGGAGCTGAATGAAAGGTGTATCTGTCACCTCCTCTGTCACACTCACAACCACCCTCTAAGAAAGAACATGAAAAAATATGGAAGAAAAATGGGGGAAATGCTACAGTTGTGAGTAAGAATAATGAACGTTCAATGGAGGATTCACCACCAGTGCAAAAGATTGTGGTGACTCGGATATCTAATAAAAGAAAGATAAACAAAGAATGTACTAAAAATATCACATGTCGTGTGCCACATAGAGATGTGGAGGAAAGAGAAAGATCCCTACAATGGAGAAAGGAGCAATGGAAGATGACAATAAGAGATATTCTTGATCAGAGAAGGAATCGAGGGAAATGGAATTTTGGTGAAACATCAAAGACGAAAACATGTACTAGTGGCTTTAAACCCAAAGTATCGAGAAAGGCCAAGCCTGTAGAATCTACATATCAGAAAAAGACTCAGCATGCGGGTAATGAATGCTTAGTCATATGGCCAGAGCAGTTGAAGTTGGCTAGGAATCTAGAAGAAGCTAGGAAAGAGTATGATGCTCTGCAAGAAAGAATCAAAGGGTTGACCCATCAGGATCAACCGCAATCCTCATCTTGAGGATTCCAGAGGCACCCCTCTCTCTATATATATAAATTCTATTAACTAACGATTCATGTGTTTTAGGTTCTAGGGAGATACGATACAAGGGGAAGTGGAATTTAAGGATGCAAAGTGGAGAAGTGATATTCTCTAGAGTTTCAATTGATTCAAATCAGGTACTAGAGATGAAGAAGAAAGGGAGAAATAGAGAACAATAGGAAGTGATTGTGTTATTAACTCTATCTCTTATTTCCTACACTGAGTTCCAACTCAGTAGGCTTAGATATTTGGTTAATGGATCAATGTCGAGTTCTAGATCAGAATAAATGATGCATGAGGAGAAAAATGGTTAAGGGCCTTTTTAGTGGGCATAAAAATGGAAGAGTTGCATAACATAGGGGGATCACTCTATATCCTAATCACATGAAATATCTCAATGGGATATGAAGGATGAATGGTTATGTTCATGAAGAATTATTGGGGGAAAATCAGCAAGGCACAGGTTTTTTAGGATTATTTATTTTGGTCTAACAATGTGGTATCAGATAACTGCTTTCAGGATACCAAGAAGCTACGATATAAAATAAAAGGTGTGTCAACAAAAACTTGAGAGACGATGTTCAAAGAAATGACATCATTGAATAATGACACAGTGAAATGTTTTCTGTTAAAATTGAGGAAGTGTTAAGAGACTTAGGGAGATCAGAAGTGGATAAAGATGATTCAGAAGAGGATACTGATGGTGAGTACGAGGAAGTAAAATCTGAATCTTCTAAGAAGCCAAATAGTCGAGCTGAAATTGATTGGAAAAATATCATTGGTGATCAGTCAGCTCCAGTTCAGACAAGGATAATGAAATCACTACAGCAGACATCTTTTCTATCCCTGGTTGAGCCGAAATTTTTTGCTGATACAGCTGAAGATGAGTACTGGGTTCAGGCTATGAATGAAGAATTAAACTAGATTTAGAAGAATCATACATGGGAGATTGTTTCGAGGCCAGTAGATAAAAATTTCATCAGGACTAAATGGGTCTTTCATAATAACATGAACGAAGATGGCACAGTGATTTGAAACAAAGCATGACTGTTGTGAAAAGAATAATCCCAAATAGAGGTTATTGATGTTGATGAGACATTTTCACCAGTTTCAAGGCTAAAGACAATCAGATTATTTTTATCCATAGTAGTGAAAAGAAAGTTAAATGTTTTCCAGATGGACATAAAATCTGTATTTTTGAACGTGGTTCTAGAGGAAGAGGTGTTTATTGTAGCCAGATGGTTTTCTCATTCATGAGGATGAGAAAAAGGTTTATAGACTGAAGAAGGCGTTGTATGGATTGAAACAAGCACCGAGAGCATGGTTCTCAAGGCTTGATCAATACTTGAAGAATCTTGGTTTTCAGCATGGGTGACATAAGGATGGAATGGAACAGTCATTTCTAGATCCAAATATGCTAAGGAGGTTTTGAGAAGTTTTGGCATGGAAAATTCCTAGGAGATGAAGACTCTGGTTGCTACTCAGATGAAACTGTTAAGAGATGATAATTGCACGGCAGTTAATATCATTGAATACAGGCAGATGATTGGGAGGTTATTATACCTGACAGTGACAAGCCCTGAATTTGTATTTTCCACATGCCAAGAAGCACGCTATCAAAGAAATACCAAGGAAATTCACATGCTTGAAGTGAATAGAATACTTTGGTATATGAAGGGCATTGTGGATTTCGGTTTGAAGTATACTGACAAATCTAATCAAGAGCATTTGGGATATACAGATGAAGATTGGTCCGATTCAGCGAATGATAGAAAATCAATGTCAGGGGGTGCATTCTGTCTTAGTGGATTGTGTATTTCTTGGCTAAGCAAGAAGTAAGATTTCATTTCATTGAGCACTGCAGAAGCTGAGTATATTGCAGCCACTCACGAATGCACACAGTTATTGTGGATGAAGCATCATCTTGTTGATATGGGAGTTAAAGTGATGTCTTCGATCAGAATATAGTGTGATAACTCAAGTGCTATAAATCTTTGAAAAATCCCATCTATCAATCAAGGAAAAAAGCATATTGAGATCAAGTATCATTTTATCAAGGAGATGTTTGAGGAATGAATCGTGAAGTTGGAGTATGTGTCCATCAAGCTACAGGTTGCAGACATTTTGAAAAAGGCCTTACCCAAGGAAGCTTTCGAGAGGCATCGACTGGCTCTGCGAGTTCAGTCGCCTCCCCTCACTTGAATAAGTGTGGATGTGGAGACCCCCTCTCCTCGAGGTATGGTGTGTTTTTCTTTATTATGATAATGTGTTTTCTTACTAATGTCTCAGACCACAGAGGAGTTCCCTTTGGGTTCGTTGACAAAGGGGGAGAAATAGTGACTCCTCAAGGGGGAGAAACTGTGGCTAATAAAGGGAGAAAATGGATATTTCAAAGGCATGGGGAGAAGCTGACAGGTGGGGCAGCGAGATAGGGGGAGAGAAATGAGATAGTGGGAGTGTTTTAAATCTGACGATGCTATAAGTGATCGATCAAAGCATAGATATCATGACAGTTGAGGATCATGATAAAAGCATAAGAGTGATGTTGGAATGGTGTGAAAAGGTGTCCAGCTATCACAAATTGGTATCAGTGTGGTTCAATAATTGGTATCAATTTAACAATTGGTATCAGTTTGGAATCGACAATTGGGGTCTGACATGAAGTGATTCATTGATGAACTTATCATACTAATCTTGTTTCTTACACCGTGCATTGCTCATGTGGTCTTAGAGTACGTGTTAAGTGAATCCTTTAATGCTATCAGAATCGAAAGAGGTGAATGGTGGTAGTGGCTGGAAGAAGACTCAATGAGGTATCAACGTGCAGAAAATCATTCTGAGAGGATTTGTGAAGAGTTGTCAACAAACCCAAATGGGGAGATTGTTGGGTAAAAATCCCTCAAGGTAACATTGCAGTATTTTTGGGTTGATTGTGTTTGTTGAAAAAGCAGGTTTCCATGGAGAATTTTCGAGTTTCAGAGAAGTTATTGACAATCCATGTTGACAAAGAATGATGACAAAGGAAAGGATGATATAGAGGCGGTACAAAAGAGTAGTACAAGGTTGCGTCGTTTCCCAGTGTTTACCAAATTTTTGGGGTCCAAAATTTGGAGTTTGGTGAGCATCGTGAAAAGTGGATATCCATGAAGATAATATTTTAATATAGAAAAGGCAGGAATTTCTCGAAAAGAGGCTTTATGGTTTGGAATTCGCGAAGACCAGAAGAATGATGGTGGTGATTCTTTGCAATTACGTCAAGCTTCGTGAATGGCAGAGTTGAAGTGCATCGCGGTGGTGAAGAGCTTTGCGAGGAATCTTTGCGGTGAAAGTGAAAATTAAATGAAGGAATGCTCCGTGCTTATGACGAGATCTGTGATTGGAAAATTTCTGTGGTGCTTCACAATTTTGAGAGAATTTCGATGGGAACTTCAGAGATTTTTTATTTGAGATGACATGGCGTTGACTTCGCGAGGAAAGGAATAGGGTCAGTGGAATCACCTATAAATAGAGGTCGAACCCCTCGAGATAAGTATAGAGAGCTTTCAAAGAAATTCAATTGCTCTCGTTTCACGAAGGTGGTTCGCGAAGGCAGGGTGCTTTCCGAAATAGAGGTGCTTCGTGGTGGTTAATCTATCTCCGCAAAAGGAAGTGCACTTCATGAGGCCGTGTGCTCTAAGGAGTGTGCTTCGCGAAGAGGTAGGAGCTCCACGATGGCCGAAGCATTGCAAAGGCTTGATCTTCGTGAGAGTGCTTTGCGAAAAGGCAGGAGCTTCGCGAAGGTTTTTTTGAGCTTCGTGGAATTGGGAGCCTCATGAAGTAGGGTTCTTTATGAAGGTGTTTCCAATGGAATTACCTAGTGTTTAAGAGGAAAAGAGGTATCCATCAGTGGATGAAATCTGGACTTCAATAGAGCATCTACATACAGTGTAGGATGCATTAATTAGTGATAATGAAGAGACCAATAGGTCTATAAACTGTTAAAGGATTCTTTCCAGAGCAGTGAGCAAAGGAAGAGGAAGAAGGTGATCCTCTCCACCGGCAGTGAGCTAGAGAGACAGAAATAGGGAGTGACCCTCTAGAAAGTAGTGAGCTGACCCTAAACCTTGTAAAGGCAGTGAGCCTGGGCATAGAAGTGATCTAGCCCAAATAGTATTGGCAGTGAACCTTAGTGGATTTGGTACAATAGCACATCACCGTTGTATGCTCCTTGGACGTAGCCCAGTGAGGGTGAACCAAGTAAAAATCTATTTGTCTTCCTGCTTACTTCTGTGCATTGCATTTAAAGAATAATCATCAGATAAAGAAGAAAATAAGTGATCATAATAAACACACAAGTGAAAATGAAGTGACCCTTGTAATAAAGAGGTCAAGATCCAGTGGGGTAGGAATAATTTTGAAAAAGAATATACATACCCTGATTCACCCCCCCTATCAGGGTATATAGGCCCCTATCGGTCCTAACAATCTGGTAATTTCTTATGCTTCACATCATTTGAAACCTCCTGAGTTAAATTAACCTACACATGATTTAGAATTAGGTGATGTTTTCTTCATTAAAAATATAGAGGCATTATTTGTATGCAGTAATGTATGAAATATATACTCATCACAATAGTTTTTATTATATATTAACTTAAAAGGAATTGAACATTACATAAAGAAGATAACAATAACTAATAAAGGATTATGATTTCTCAATTCATTATCATCAATGAAAAGGAAACAAGGTGGATGATCCTTTGAGTTGAAAAATTAATGCAACATGAATCATTTTACATTTATAATGTAAACCTTTAGTCAATTATTTGATTAATTTCATCATAGAAGCTTTGGATGTAGAGACATCCTCTTTTGTTTTATGTTTTAGTGTAGTCAACGTTGTTAGAAATAATTAAGATGGATTAGAAGGTTGATCAAAAATTGCAAGAAAATGTAGAATATATTAAAAATACTATGTTTTTTGATTTTAATATTGATAAAAAAGGTGTTTTATGATTTGGGAAATGATTTTGTGTGCATTTTGATTCGCAATTGAAGAAATAATTATTGGTGGGATCTTATAGTTCTTTGTTTCCCTTCATCTATGAAACACTAAAATTTATAGAGACTTCTGAAGTATTTTTGGAGGTATAGAATTAAAAGTGATATTTCTAAATTTATCATGAAGTGTTTAAATTTTCAGCAGGTTGAAGAAGAGAGACAATTACCGAAGGGGATGATAAAATAGTTTCTAATGCTATATTGTAACTGGATAATTATATCAATGGATTTATTGGTAGGATTTCTAATGACATCCCAAGTTAATATTTCAATTTGGGTTATTGTTGATCCATTAACAAAATCTTCACATTTTGTTCTAATTTAAGATACAATGTATTTAGAGAATAATTCTAGACAATATGTAAAATATATTATCATATTACATGGATTTACTCTCAATTGTATCATAACTTCATCCTAGGTTCACATCCAGATTTTATAAAGGATTTAAGAAGTTTTTGGGAACTGAATTAATATTTAGTATGACTTTTCACCGTCAATATGATGGAAAGTGTGAGTGGATGATTCAAAAATTAGATTATATCCTTCATTATTTAGAAATGGATTATCAGGGAAGTTGGGATCAATATATTTCATTAGTTTAATCTTCCTATAATAATAATAATCATTCAACTATACACATGACACAATTTGAGGACTTTTATGGAAAGTGTTATTAGACACTAGATTTTTGGGATGTTATAGTTGACAGGAAGTTGATGGGATTATAGTTGGTAGAGTAAATGGTAAAGAAAGTTCAATTGATTTAGAGACACATGAGGGTATCTCATTTAAGTAAGAAGAGTTATACAGATAACGAGAGGAAAGATCTTTCTTTTAAGGTAGGTGATCTAGTAATCCATGTAGATGTTTGAAGAATATTGTTAAGAAGGGGAATATGATTCAATGGTTTATTAAACCATATGAAATTATATATAATGTTGGATCATTTTCTTACCATATGGATTTACCTCCAATTTTTTTCCAAGTACACAAAAATATTTCATTTTTTTAAAGGATGGGTTCGAAGCCTCAATTTATTATTTAAATAAAAGACCTCTTTAGACTTATTATAGGGAGACCCATTAGATAGCTTTAAGGACCAAGACCAAGTGGCCTGAATACAAGGCTTGAAAGTCCATTTTTTGCACAAAGGACCCCAAGGTAAACTGTGCTACTACAGTACCTGCACTGCTCCAGTACCTGTGACAGTACCACCACTGCTACAGTATCTGCTACAGTACCTCCACCACAAAATATATCATTTTCAATGTTAAGAAAGTATGGACCAGATTCATATCATGTTTTCAGTCCAGTAGTAGTTCATCTAGAAAAAAATATTTCTTATAAGGAAAAAACCATTAAGGTTATTGACCACAGAGAGAAAATTTTGATGAATAAAGTGATTCATCAGGTTAATGTTTTATGGAAAATCTATATTTTTAAAGAGGATTCATGGTAATTTGAAACTCTATAAGGGGAAAATGTCCCCATTTATTTTATAGAGTGAATAAAATTGCAAGGAAACAATTTCAAAAATGGGAAAAGTAAGTAACATCACATGTAATGATTGATTATTTTTTTACATATTTATTAATATTTTTAATTAAATAGTAATTTTACCTTAAAGGGGATTCTATTTCGAATAGTTTACCCTACACGCAACAATGAGTTTCTTTGAAATATTACATTGAATGCAAGACTGAATTATACAAAAAAATAATATATTATTAATATTTTTATTTTAAGTGGTAGTTATCAACTAGAGATTTTTTCAAAAAATAATGAATAGTAATAACTATATTATCTTCACATGTGTTTATTAAATGTTTTAAAATTCATCCAATAAGCTTGATAGTCTTAAAATTATAATAAATCCAGTTTAAGTATTAAAAGATATATATTTTTAAAAGGATTTTCTACCATATTTTAATGGAAACCCCATTTTAAATATAATTTTTGAAACATTTGTAATTTTTATAGAACAAAATAAACATAATTTTTGAAATTGGGTTATCGAAATTTACTTTTAGTGTATTTTTTGTGTTTTTATGAGACCTTCCACATTTTGATGATTATTAGATAATATTGAATATTTTTTAATTTTTGAATCATTTATAATTTTTATATAATGAAACAAACATAATTTTTGAAATTAGGATATCATAAAACACTTTTGGTGTATTTTTTTATTTTTATGTGAACATTCACAATTTGATGAATAGTGAATAATATTGAATTTTAGTTCAAAATTTATTTTTTATATAATTTATTTATGCATTTAAATTATTTTTTTAAATGGTTTTAAATTGTAATTAGATAATTTTGTAATCATTTAAACAATTTTTAGATCATTGGAAATAATTTCACAATGAACTTGGATGTAGAAACATAGCAATCTTTTGAACATTTTTACTTGAAAAACACACTTTGTCTTCCCTTATGCGGGACTAAATTAAAATTAATTTATGCCAATTATGTGACTAAATTTTAGAATAATGGATTCAATATTTTTAATCAGAACAATTTATATTTTCTAATAAGTTCAACATATTATTGGACAAAAAATATTAGTGAATGTAATTAAAATTAATTATAATGATTAAGAGGGAAATTAGCTTAATAAGGGACTAAACCTTAAACATAAGAGCCAAAGTGAATGAGATAATTGAGAAAATACATTGTATGTTCATATCTATATATTATTATCCATTTAATATAGTTTTGAACAATATTTCATCCAATTTTCAAAGTAAAAAAGTCGGTGTAATTCACTTTTGAAAAAATTTCAAGAATACGGCTCCTCCTCCACTATAAAAAGGCACTCACACTTCCCATTTACTCACACCTATAAAGCAAGTTTTTTATCTCGAAATCTGATCAAATAAGATCCCAAATTACCTCCCCTAATCCAAGAATCATCTTTTTTGGCATAAATCCATCCAAGGAATCTTTTTGGTGCAAGACAAAAGGAGTTCCCCAAAGAAGAGGTAGCATTCTTCCTTAAGATAATTTGTTTTATTTTCATTCTCCACCAAAAAAATACAACTAATGCCATAATAAAATAATAACATTAGTAACCCCAATATAGATAAATTTTTTTATATTCAGGGTTATACCTAACCTTATACACAGTTTCAGCTAATAGTTAACTGACTTTACATTTATGTATATGGTGAACTACCGCCTGGAAAAATGATGTTATTCATTTTTCCTTTACCGCCTATGATAATTAGGAATTATGATGGAAAAACTATTTATATATTATATATATTAAATTTATTATGTATTTATTCTTCTTTAATTTTGATATGAAACATACCACAATACGTTCCATTTTTTAGGAATTCGATAACATTGTTTGTGGAATTGTAGGCTACAGCATCCTCAAAGCGATGTGATATGTTCACACACTACATAGAATGTATAAAGTATAGGTTTAATTAAAAATATGTGACATACATAACATATATATGATATTATTTACCTAATTACCTTTCATTAAATACAATATATCATTTTAATTAACACCTTTTCATGCACTAAAAAAGTGATAACGTCGTTTGTGGACATGTGGACTACCGCCTCATCAACAAGATGTGATTCCTTTTAAATCACAAGAATTATATATGTTATTATATATTATTAAATAATAAATTACTTATGATATAATTTTCATTCTATAAATATAATTTTTACTTACCTTCTTTCCATAATGATCATTGAAAAATAAGAGTGTTACTCATGCGTACATACAGTCTACCGTCTCCATGATTATATATTTGGTTCATTTTTTAATACCATATTTCGTTATTGGTTTTAAAAATTGTATTTATTTAGAAATATAAAATTTATTTAATTGTTATTATTCTGTATATTTTTATATAATGACCCATTTTACCATAGTTGACCTACCAATTTTGTTTTTAACACATAAACTGAATATGGTCAAAACACCCTACATAAACTTAATTTTTTATGTGGTTGTTTAAAACATTGTAATAAGTGAAATAAAAGTAATGATAAACATGAAAAAGGTTCTAAATAGTGTAGATAATTAGAATATGTTTATTATTTAGGAATATTGTGACCCAAGTGACAATTCTCACTCAAGGTAAGAGACTTCATACCAAACTCATTTAATTGAGACAATTCATAATGATATACACCTTTATTCTTTTATATGGTGTATATAAATCCCTTTTAACATTATACATTCATATTTTATATATTATAATATTATTTAATTTTTTTTAAATGTTATTATTTCAAGGTTCTTATTATTTAAATGTTCAATATGGTATGGGATGATTTGAGTGTTTAATTGTGTAATCCTTTCTTTTCAATATTCTTGATATTGTTTTATATATTTATTTATATAGATATAAAACGGTTTTAAAAAATTGTTTATATTTTTAATTCCATTAAATTTTTTTTAAAAAAAAAGAATATTTTTACGTGTTTTACATATAATTTTTTGACAAGTAGAAAAATAAATGTTCTATTCTTAATGTACACAACAACAATGAATTTTCTACTACCATGGACATTGTTTTATTTTTAGTTTCATTTTCAATGTTTAATAATTTATTAAATAAAAATAATTCTCTCTCATTTATGGTATTTTTATATTTAAAATGGTTTTTTAAAATAAAGGTGTATTTTTTATTGAAAATGGTCTTTTGAATAAAAATGGTATTTTAATATCTGAATGTGTTTTTCATAAGAGTTTAAAATATTTTTTCAAGTTATGTAATGTTTTATTTTGTGTTGTGTTTCTTAGACATTATAAATGAAAGGTGTTCCCTGATAGCACCAGGTGATCCCATTATAGCATAAATTATGGGTTCACCTAGATAGGACTACAATGCATTGGGTAATGATTATATTCTCTGGATAACTATATTAAAAGTTTTCTATATGGTTATCCATATCTGTAAGGGTTCTATAAGGGTTCAATGTGATGATTTCCCAAGGTACCTAAATAAATTTTCTATGTTTCTAATGTGTTTTAATGGAAAAAAAAAATTTTTAAAAGGAAATATAATTGATACATATTAAATAATGAAATTTCCATTTATGGGTAAAATATTATGTTTTAAGAAAGGATTTTTAAAGAGTTTTTTTGTTTGAAAATGGACTATTGGTTTATTCCTTTGATAACCCTTACTGATCATTTTATGCTCATCTCACATTTTTTTAATGTTTTTCATTGGACTTATAGGTGAATAAGGGATTTGAAGTCTTAAATTTGAAAGTCAAAAAGCGTATTCCTAAATAAGATCATGAATTATTTTAAAATCTTTAGAAAATAGAGAGAATGGCTACTATTCTAAATTTTCCACTTTGTATTTTTAGGGGTTTTTATGTAAAATTTATGGATTAATTATCTAAAACTCTGAACCTAAAAAGATCCTCGATGTGAAATAATTTAAAATTCATGACTTAACTAAATATTTTTTAATGTTTATACTCAAGTCCTTATAACTTTATTCTAATCCATTGAGATAACCAAAATTTTCATTATTCTTCTATAATTATATTCTTTGTTTCTTTCTTTTCCATATTAAAAATAGTTTATAGTCCCTTTATTAAATTCCCTTGAGTTCTTATTTCCACCATCTCAATATAGAGGAAACTGAACCTTCTGTTCTCTGTGGTCTTCACTACCCGAACTCATAGTGAACTATATCCAATTCTTCATTGGTGGTTCTGATAGTTGGTTAAGGTGCACATTTTTAATAATATATCATTATAGTTGATTAGGAATAAAAACAATATCCTACAATCAATTCAATATCCCATTATGGTTTCTCATCATAAAATTATCCATCATATTCAATGTAAACCCAGTTCCTTATGGTTCCATCAATTGAATAAATCTAAAATGAATAGTGAGAGAAACACTAATCATAATTGAAAACAACATAGTCTAAAAATCATTTATAGTATGTATAAATTAAGAAACCATATTTTAAATATATGAAACCCTAAGTTTAACCTAGGTTATCAATGATAATTATATATTAAAATCCTTTATGGTGGTTCATAAAGATTATATGAAAATGAAAATAATATCCCCTAGGAGTGTCAAACTAGGTGTACAGTAAGGCCCATTATCGTTCACCATGTGACGACCGATTCAAGAAAAATACACACTTTTTAGAGTTATTTACCCTAGGTACCTATATGATTGTTCCATATTACATTGTAGTATCCAGATAAAGATTTAATTTCTTGTAAACAACATACATTGTCCTTTAATAATATTCCAAGACATTTTCCTATTCATTGATTCATACATAGGCTTGTCCTTAGAGATATCCCTATAAATATCCATAGAAATATCCCAAGGTATCTCACTAATATTTTATAATCCTCGTAGCCAAAGGTTAAATAAACCATTCCTATGATAAAAACTATAAAAACCTAGGCTTCTCGTACATGGACATTATACATTTTAGATTAATATTAATTATATTACACAAACACATGCCTGAGGACCATAACAGTTTAATTACTTTAGAAACATGGAACACAATATTTTTAATTATTGAGTGATATTCAATGTATCCCATAAATATATTCCAATTAAGTATTATTTATATAAATATCCTACTTAAAACCTTTCATCAAAACCTAGTGAAATGAAATATAAGAAAGGGTGATCTTAGATGCTCAGTAAGGGTAAACAAGGAAGATACTTAATCATATCAGAACATAGGGGTATGAGAACATGATAATAACATTTAAAAAACATTACCTTCATATAAAAGATCACAATACTGAGTCATGTAGTAAATATTGTAAGGTTATAATACTTGAATAATAAGGAAATCAAAGAACTTTATATATAATGGAAAAAAATTGGCATACATCACGGAAGTTCAGCATACACATAGTATAAAAAATCATTTCCATAATACTCAAGGATCACTTCCATTGATATATTAGTTGGATGGGTTCACTCCTCAAACCATCATAGTTTTCATGGTTCACTCACAAGACGATCATAGTAGAAAAATTCCATCAATAAACTGAGTTCACTCCCTATTCCATTCCGATCAATCTCATGAGATTTAAATCATTACCTAATACATTGGAAGGAGATATAAGTCCCACCCATCAAATAATGAAAATTTTACATATGTGTTCCAGAACATCATAAAACATTCATTATATCTGTAACCATGAAATAGAATTGGTTTCATAAATAATTCATCATATAATAATATAGGGAAAAGAGATAGGTTTCATAATAATTTCACCATTTCACCATACCTTAAGCTGTAAAACAAATCCAGTGTAATAAAAAATTTATATTTGTATAACCCATTGAATACAAATTGGTTTTTTAAAAATATTTTTATCCTAAACATAAACTATTGAGATAAATATTAAGGTTGTTATTCATGGATCACATCCCTAATAAAGCACAAGTAACATCAACTGATATATTCTTGGATTGAAAATGATTTCAAAATATCACATGAAACATTTGTGATAAACCTAAATTTTCTTTCAAAATCACATTTGAAAAATAAAAATTTATAATTCATTTTGGAAATCCTTTTATTTGAAAAAATATAAAAAAATTATAAATAAAGCATTAAAAAATAATTTCAAACATTTCTTTTGGAAAATAACATTTATAATTATAAAAATAATAAAACATAAAACATTCTTAAAATACATTTAATTGAAAATTACTTTACAAATTTTAAAGGAAGTCTTAAAACCCATTTAAAATATTTCTTCAAAAAAATATCCTTTAAGATTAAAAAAACCTTTCAAAATACTAAACATTTTAAAAATCATTATCTTTGAAAATAACATTGAAAACTTATAAAGGAATTTTTAAAACATTGTGTTCTAATGATGATGGAAAATTCTATACATGATATACAAGTTAAAAGAAATGTTATTATCAAATTTTCATTAAAATCCAAATGGTATTTTTTTGGAAAACAAGAATGAATATTCAATTAAAAATATTTTTTAAAAATGTAAACATGGATAAAATTTTCATTAATATATAATTTTATAAATTTTGAAAAAAATTATAACATTTTAGGAAAACATTTGTTTAGAAGAAAAATGAATTTTTTTGAAAAGATGATTCTTCTTAAAAACATTATTTTTGAAATATTGAGTATTTAAGGAGAATAAAATTAAGGGAAAACATGTATTATATTAAAATTTAAATATGAGAATAAAATAAATGAGTTCCTTGAGAGGTAGATCTTATTATGTTATCACCAGAAACATAATCATAAATAATCTCGGTAAATATGAGATTTAACATAAAATCATTACCACTTTGTTCACATTGAAACATAATCCCCATAATGGAATAAAATTATATTAAACATAAAATTTAATGAGTATAAATAATTTCAGGATATTACATGTCAAAATGGATTTATATCCACCATATAAAAGAATATTAGTTTATAACATAACATATGTCTCGAAGAAGGTATCTTGAGACAAAGTCCCTTACGGATTTGGTAGTTATTGAATCATAATCCTAATAAAATAGATATACTAAAATGGATATATAAAACTCATAAAATGTAATTAAAATCATCATAAATTACATTTATTGGACTTATATACATCATATAAATTAAACATCTAGGCAATGTGGCTTGTGTCTCACGAGAAAAATCAAAGTGAGATGAAAATCTCTTACCATAAGTATTGCCTCCATCAGTACTCCTTAGAACCTCCTGTATAATAAATATATGTTTATTATATATATATTAGAAAAAAACTATATATATATATTACCATATATTATTTACTTATTCATTTTTAGTACCTATTTTATAACAATTCCATGTTAATGTATCATTTTGGGTAATATCCACTTTATATTTCATATATGTTTTGATTTGTTGTTTTTAGCCCTCTTAAATTGATAATGGTTCCATAATTTAAATAATATTTATAATAATAATTAGTTAATTATAATATTTATACATGAATCACACTTTTATACCAATCATGAAATATGTTTTTGAGAAATTAAGTATGTTACGATCATGGTGACAGTAGGTCGTACGTATATATGAGTAACGTTTCCATTTTTCAAAAATATTTATTGAAATGTAGTAAGTAATAACATTTCAATATATAATTATTATAATATTATAAATATGATATTTTTCTTTAAATATACTTATACATATCATCCATGTGTTGTGGTGATGGAAAGAGAGTCATATCACTTCGGGAAGGTAGTAGTCCACACATACATGAAAGACATTATCATCTTACATTAATTGAAAAGGTAAAAATGAAGATGATATATTATCATTTAATAATGATAAATATGTAGTTAATAAAATAATAAATTAATTTATATCATATATATTTATCTATATTATCTCCTATGTATAGCTTTAGTGAGAACAAATCATATCGCTTCGCGAGGCGGTAATCCGCTGTATACACGAGTGACATTGTCGTATCCCCTACCGAATAAAATGTATGAAACTTTTTATGATATAATGAATAAAAACATATAATTTTGTCATAAATATAATATATATATATATATAATCCATCAGTTTACCCAACTATGAGGGTTAATAATAGAAAAACAAATAACATAGGTTCGCGAGGTGGTAATCCTCTACACACACGAATGATAATTTGTAACCCATTAGATGGAAGTGGAGATGGTTTTAAATCATGTAATAAATATAAAAACATATATTTATATTTAATATAGTGTGGTTATTATATCATCATGTTTTCTTAATAACTGATGGCAGTGGAGGAAGAAATAAAATAACATTGCCTATTGAGGAATGTCACCTCTTCTTCAAGAAACCTCCTTATTTTTTCACAAAATGCCTTACAAAGTTGGGTTTATACCCAAAATCAGGATTATATGATGATAGTAGGGAATTTTTTTAATTTATTTGGGAATTTATTAGCTGAAAAAAATGGGTTTTATGATAATATCAAGAGAGGAAACTGGTGGCCTTTATGTGTGAGTTGAGTAGCACACTTATAATATTTTGAAAAGAAAAAGGTATACCCATGTTTTTTCTCATTGAAAAAAGGTTAAAAATCTATTATTATCAAAAAAAATATTATAAGGAATAACTATTTTCATAATATAGATTTTATATAGTTTTTGGGTCATTTTATCGCTTATCTTTTTAGTTTAAACCCCTATTAAACCCGTTTTTACCTTAACTAGGGTATTTATATTTTTTCTAATTTAAATAATCATTTCGGTCAAAATGTAATTTCGACATATTAAGAAATATAAATTATTATAATTAAAAATATTTAATTAATTTTTTAAAATTAAATTCACATTATAGGTAATATTTAATTATAAATTCATCATATAGATGCAATGATAAAGAGAGTTTTCACAGAGAAAATGTTCAAAAGTCTACAAAGTTGTTTTATCACCATTAAGTTTGAAATTGATTCCAATGACCTAATCTAGATTAATAGATATATAATTAAACAAATTTCAATTTAAAACTAATTTTAAATATATTTTAAATTTATTAATTATATAAAAGAAAATTAATTTTTCAATTAAAATTCACAATTTTTTACTATTCATCAAAAAGTAATTTTTTCCCTGAAAATACTCAAAAATTCAACCTAATAAAATTTTTAAATTTTAATTTCAAATTTTAATTTAATTTTCTCAGATAAGTTTTTTACAATTTGACACAAATTAATTTCAAACAAAACCTATAGACGTGATGAAAAAGATACTTTTCAAGAAGTATATTTTATTCAAGAACAAGATGATTTTATATTAAATCTATGTATAATAATAATCATTTCATGAAAAAAAATTATTGATATATGATCTATAATTACAATTTAAAAAATTCTTCATTAGTGGATATTTTAATTAATTAAAATGGAGAAATGTTATTCACATTAAAACAGTTTTTTTTAAACTCTTTTCTATACCAAAAAATAACCTTATTCTAAAATACAAAATAAAGTTGATTCGGAAATAATTAGTTGGATTTAATATTACATAAGAATACTTATGTTATTTAATCACATAATTGGAAATTTAAATTAATTAATTTATTGAAAAGAAATGATACTTTAAAAAAATTGGTATTCTCCACTATTCACAAGAAAATTAATATTTTCAGAAAAAATCTAATAATTTAACAATATCTTAATTTTGATAAATGATTTAAAATATGAAATTTATTTTATATAATTAATTTTTTTAAATATAATTCTATTATTTATAAGTATTTTCTAACAAAAAATAACAAATACATTTTTTAAGAAATCATATTTTTGAAGAATATATTTACTTTACTAAATATTAAATGATTATTTACAAATAATTTATAAAAAAATTAAATTTATTATAAAATTTATATTTATATTTCATAACTAATTTAATATGATTAATAAATTCATATTTAAAACCTAGGTTATAATATTCATGTTTATAATAAAAATATTTCATGGTTTGTTGAAACTCGATGTCGTGCTTCATGCATGATATTATGGAAACTCACTATTTCTTGTAATGCAAGACAGAATCAATTTTGAGTATAATTCATGATATCAATAAATTTATATTAATTTGAAAAAAATCATAAAATATAGGTATGTTACTATTAAACCCCTTTAAAATGAATTTCAACCTCAAAATTCATCTTAGTCATCAAGGGATTGACATTTTAAATTTCCATTATCGGAACCCTCATCATTCAAATGATTAGTAAATATTTCTTTAAAAAGGTAAAGTTGGAAACATAATAGTTACCTAATTTAACTCATAACTAGGTTTCTACATAGAAGAACATAAATGGGAATTGAATATTTATACATGGAATAAAAGTGTAAATAATTATAGAGTGATAGAGATCATTGACCATAATAAATTTAGTTATTCAGAGAAGGTTAATGACCAAAAAACAAAAAACCAAAGCGTTGTAAAATCGGTTATTGATATCATCAGAAATGAATATAATTCGATATAATTTCATTTTACGATCATTTACATAATTTTTTTGAATTTTTCATCATAATATATACTTACATAATTTCATTCCACTTGTTAAGTAGATTCACATCTTTTGGTTGTGAATTAATCAATTTACACTTTATCTATAACTATAAGAGATGAATTTTTCATATCTAAATCACTAAATAATGCTTATAAATTAATGATAATCTATTAGTTCTATATATTATTATAATCAAATATTAAATGGTAAACCCAAGTTATGCATAAATAATTATATGTTAAAATAACAAATTAAACTCCAAAACCTAATAAAAAATCAACATAAAACATTCTCTAACTAATTAGCCTTATAACCATTCAAAAATATAAAAATTTTAAATAGGGTCACTAAATTTCTCCAAATAAAATTATCATTAATCCCCCAAGTATCTTAAAGTAAATCTTGATTTTCAAATACAAAATATGTGAATAACTTAGTCATATATTTCATTCGAACATTGTAACAACATACATTACCATAAAACCTTATTGAAAACATGCATACTTATTAATTAATTAAATAAGACCACAAATTATTAAATGCATTACATAAATCCAACAATGTGTTAAACACCGTCAATAAACAACATTGTCTACAAATCATTAATAAGTTTTAAGGTCATCAATACAATCCAATTTTTTTATTCATATCAATCATCTCATTATCCTAACTTTACTTTCATAAAAATATTGAGGGTTATCATTACTTTAATCACATGTTTTCATTAAATTTCAGATTTATTTTAAATCAATTTTCTAGGCCATCAGAGTTATTAAACATATTCTTTCAAATACATAATGAATAACATATAATGAATAATACTTAAATGTTTCATAATTATTTAATTCAAATAATTAAATACTATAATCATACCACTTCCTTCTCAAAACATTAGCTAGGTTTCATATTCTTATACCCTAATAATTGTTTCTTTCATGTTTTATTCATAGCCTCTTCATCATCAATTGAAAAACCATTACTCGAAAAACATTTCTTATTCACTTCATAATCCTTACCCTTAGGACATCTATTTTCATAATTCCCATTCATTATACATTTAAACATTAAATAGTAAATTTTATTTTATAGTGAACAATATTCTTGTCCATTGAGTTAATTAACATTCCATTTTCACTGTGAAATTGCTTGTTTTTGTCCTTCTTTTTCACACTCAAAAAATCTTCTCATTCCTATAATACATTTCCTTAAGTGATTATTTCTACTTTTTTTACAAATAGGAAACTAAAACGTCATTTCTCCTTGGACACCACTACCCAAAATCTTAGAAAAATCCATCCTTATAATCTTTAGTGAGTCCTAGAGTTGGATAAGGTTCATGAGGTTAATAATATATCATGATAACTGATTATAAAAAATCACAATATCATTCACTCTAGTCATCATCCCATTTGGATGATAATTAGTAAATTGTCCACCATATTCTATGTTAACCTAGTTTTTTCTAATACCCTCCATTAACTAAAAAAATAGCATATTGAGTGCAATGATAGTCATAATTTAAACCCACATAGTCTGAAAAATCATTTATAGGAGGTATAAATCAGGAAAAAATCTTTTAAATATATGAATTCTTAGTTTTAACCTAGTTCATCCATGATCATCATATATTTAAATCCTTCATGATGGTTCAAAAGAGTTTTTAAATTTTCAATTCATATCCCCTTGGAGTGTCAAACCAAGTGTATGGAAAGGCTCATTGTAGTGCACCAGGAGACGATCATGTCTAGATCAATTTACACTTTTCTGATTATTACACCTAGGGACCTATATTTCAGATCCATATTAATGTTTTATATCTAGATAGGGATTTAACTTCAAAATAAAATATTATCTATCCAATACGAAAATTCATTATATTTTCCTATAATTTCATTCATCCTTAGACTCATCTTTAGAGACATCCCTAGACATATCCATAGAAATATCCCATGGGATGTCCCTAAGTCATCTCATAATACTTTCAAAAGGTAAAATAAAACTTTCCATTTATACCAACTATAGAAAAGTAGGCTTATCATACATTGATATAGCATATTTGTTTATGAATATTCATTATATTACATAAACACGCACCTAAAGACCATAAAATTTTATTGCCTTTGAAAACATAGAACTCAATATTATTAATTCCTTAATTATATTAAATGTATACCATAATGATATTCCTATTAATTACTCTTCATATACATATCATACATAAAACCTTTCTTTATAACCATGCGAATGAAACATATGAAGTGGTGACATAAAATTTTCAATAAGGGAAAATAACGGAGATACAATAGCATATCACGAATATATGGGTATGAGAACAGGTGAATACAATATAAAAACCATACCATGTATATAAAATATCTTAATATTTTTCCATGGAAAAAATATTAGAAATTTATAATATATGAATAATAAGGAAATTGAATAACATAACCCATGAGGGAGTAATATTGGAATAATACATGGACTTTTGGCATAGATATATGCCTTGAAAATCATTTCAATAGCGTTCAAGTCCTAATACCAATTCTATTATAGTGGAATGGATTCACTCCGCAAACCATCATATTAATCAATGATCACTCCCGATATCATCATAGCTAACAAAGTTCCTTACTGAACTGATTTCACTATATATTCTAGTCTTATCTATCCCATGATATAAAAATATTTCACCAATGAATTAGAGGTAGATAAAAGTCCCTCGCATCACATAATTAAAATCAATAATGTGTTCAAAAAGATCATAGAACATTCATCATATCATTACTCATGAAATTAAATCAGTTACCTAAATATTTCATAATATAATAACCTATGGAAAACAGATAGTTTTCATAATCATTTCATTATTTTATCATATCATAAATCACGAAAATAATATGGTTTAATAATCATTTTATCATGTTATAACCAGTGGAAGAGAAACGGGTTCCATAAATATATTAACACTAAAAAGGTAAAACATTAATAGAAAGAATAATAATAGTATCCCTGGATAATATCCCCAGTAAGGAATAATTAACATAAAAGTATTTCATCATAGATATAATATAATTTTGAAATATCATGTGAAACATTTAATTATGAAGAAATATTTTTTTTTAAGATTAATTTTTATAACTAAAAATTCATAAAACATTTTATAAATCATATTATTTGAAAATAATCATGAGAAATTATAAAGGTATCTTTAAAAAATAATTTAAAACATTTCTTAAGGAAAATTTAATTTTCACTTTGAAAAACATTTTTTAAGTGTCTAAAAATTTTAAAATAATTTTCATTGAAAATAACCTTGAAAACTTATAAAGGAAGCCTTAAAAATCAATTAAATCATTTCTTGAGGAAAATATTTTTTAGGATTTAAAAAAAAATTAAAACATAAAACCTTTTCAAAATAATTTTCCTTCAAAATATCCTTTAAATATTATAATGTACATCTTAAAAAAATTAAGGCCATGATGGTGTAAAATTGTGTACATTCCATACACCTTAAAAGAAATATTTATTTCAAAATTTAATTGCAATCCAAATATGTCTTTTTTTGGAAAATGATATGACTATTCATTTGAAAACGTTTTGTAAAAATTCATACATAGATAGAAATTTATTTAATAAATAATTTTATAAATGTTATAAACATTTTGGAAAACAATTTCAGAAAAAATGGTTTTGATATAAAACGGGGTGTTCATTCGAAAAAAAAACATTCTTAAAAACATTATTTTTGACCTCTTAGGGAAAACATGTATTCATTAAAAATAACTAAAGCATAAAAAATACATGAGTTTCATGAGATATTTATCATAATATTTTTCAATATAAACATAATCACAAACAATCTGGATAAATGATGAGATGGTAACCTAAAATCATTACAACTTTTAAAAATTTGAAACATAATACCCAAGAAGGAATAACATTAAATGTAATATAATATATATAGATAAATTTTGATATTACATGTCCAAGGGGATTATGAACATATCTTAAAATAATTTTTGTTCAAAACCTAACATATATCCCAAGGAATTTTAATTATTGAAGAATCTCTTAATTCTTGGGTAA
This sequence comes from Viscum album, assembly GCA_963277665.1. Taxonomy (NCBI): domain Eukaryota; kingdom Viridiplantae; phylum Streptophyta; class Magnoliopsida; order Santalales; family Viscaceae; genus Viscum; species Viscum album. The sequence continues at coordinate 292,453,834 of OY728150.1, read as the reverse complement.
ATTTTGAACTGTAAACCGCATGAAAGAGGGATAATCAAATGGATATGTGTAATATCCAGACCTCATATGGAGTTTTCTGAATATATTTTAATAGTACTATTTTTTTATATTTTCAGTATATCTTATTTGGGTTTTACCTTGGGAAGTTTTGGGTGAAATTGGAGAATTTTGGATGTAAGAGGGGTAGTACACAGTTGGCGCACTATTTTCTAAAAACATATGCCCATCCCAAATAATTGTGTGAAACTATACATAGGGTATTCACATTATTGTTGTATGGTTTTTCAAACTATGTTACCTCTTATTAGTAATCTTAGATCCCCCCATAAGAGGTTCATGTTTCGGTTACATGGTTTGAAACAATGTGCTCCCCTACTAGAGAAGCTATGTGTGTGGGTTTAATTAAATTGAAAATTGGTTTTTAAAATCCATAACCCCATGTACTTCACCCTTACTAAACCCAATTCTACCCTAAATGGTTTCTATCATTTTATAAGGCTTCCTAATGGATTTAAAGTCCTTACAACCTCCATTATTGGTGACTCAATTCCTAGATTTAAGATTTTCACCTTTCTCTGTAAGTGATTATCATCCCATATGGTTTCCCCCCAAAATATCATATTTCACTCAAACATTAAAGGTGTTTTTCCTATGTTGATGATGTATCTGGAAAAAGGTTTTTTGGATCTTGATTCTTTGTATATTGGATATAGTTTTCATATCTTTATCTCATTCTATATCATAATCTTGGTTGTTCTACTTCAATAGGGGGTTTTGATTTGTTAGATTTCACCATCGATCACAAGGTAAGTGGTATATTTTTTAGTTATAAAAAGGCTTGATGTCAATTATTTGTAAGTATTTTTATAATCCCTATTTTATGATTATCAATTGATTCTTTAATTTAATAAAGTAATTTTGTGGAATTTATTAATTAATTGGTTGGGGAATTGATTGGTTAAGGAGTTTATGAAATTATATAATTGATGGGTTTGTGTAATTATTTATTTTAAATAAAAATTGAATTAATTTATTTTATTTTCCATGTCATAACAAATTGGGTCAAATTTTGGGCAATTGTAAATTGATGTAATTAGATTAATTAAATGATTAGTTAATGAATGGGTTATTGTGATTTTGGAATATATGGAAGTTGGGATTGTGTAATTAATTAATTAATGAGATTATAAATTAATTGAAAATGGGAATAAAGAAATTATTTTATTTAACTATAATGGGTTAATGGGTTAAGTGGTTAAATGACCCAAAATGGATTAATAATTATTTTTTCATATTTTTTCATGTCATTAAATTGAGGAACCATGTTTTTTGTGATAAATTGTAATGGTATACCATGATGTGTGATGTTTATAATGTTATTTAACCTACTATGATGTTATATATGTGATATATGTGTGACTGAATTGATATATGAGTGTGTGACACGGACTCAGACTCTAAATACCCATATGTGATAAATGAGGTGTGGCATAAGGAATGATCCTCCAAATAACCATATGTGATAACCAAGGTGTGGGATAGGGACTGATGCTCCAAATACCCATATAATATGGAGTGTATGGGATAGGAACTAAGTATCCAAATATTAATGTGAAATTGAGTTGTGGGTAGGGACTAAGGATCTAAATATCGACAGGGTTTCAGATATGAGTTCCTACACCCATGGATTGAAATTTGACTACTTTTCCAATTGGCTGTGATATGATTTGTAATGAAATCATAAATGATAAAAATGGTATTTTGATATGGTTATGATTGAATAATAGGTTGTATAAGGTATTTAGGGTTACATTATCCTCATAGACCTGGGGGTTTATAATGTTAAATAAGTAATAATGAAATTTGATAATAGTTTACTTTGTTCATTGAAATTTATTCTTTATACAATTCATATAATGTTATTGACTGAATGTTTTTTTAGATATCATTGGTGGTTCCCTATTGAGTTTTACTCACACCCTACTTGGGTTACCTAATCGGTATAGGAATATATATTATTTTATTTTGAACATAATAAGGTAAAATTCATTATTTTAGATGGTTGAGTCGAGATAGATCATAGATGAGGGAACCATACATAGTGTCAGGACCCGCTTAGGAATTGTTAGTGTATTAATTTTTTAGATTTACATTTTTCACTAGAAAATTACTTAGAAATACATATATATTTCTTCAGTGTTTTATACTATACTCATATTTTGGTCATCATGTAAAATTTTTTTATTCTCGTTATGGTTATTTCTTTTTGGTGTTTTTTATTTATTTTTTCTAATGTTTGACTCTAATAAAGATGTTACAGTCTCCCCAAGATCAATATTAGACCCTTGTTAATATTCGTAATCCTTTTTTATATAGGGAGGCATGTTTGGGGTCATGTGACCAACAGACTTGGAGCACCAGTGTGTGGAACCCTATCCGATACATTACAAAATTTTATTAAAAGAGTTTTATTTTATCTTCTTTCATTTCATACTATTTGGTAAAAGTAGACATGAAAATTGGGTGAGTCAAACATTGGTTAATAGATCATGCATGGGAGTATCTAACCCATATACGAGTGTAAAATCCAAGTAAATGCGTTGGGATTGTTTTTATTGATGTGCATTGTTACTGTTTTTGTTACTCCACCATTGGTGATACACTTGTGTGATGTGATTATTTTTTCTAAGTTTCAAATATTTGAATTGTGGCCTAGTATGTCATGAGAGTTTAGTATTAATGCATCATTATTGGAACTTAGTGTTAATTTGTGACATGCATTATTTTAGGCATACATGTGTAAATGTTTTTTTGGGTAAGTTGGTGAAATTGAAATGTTTTTTCCATGATTATGTAACTAAAATTAAAAATGGTTCCCAATGTGAATTGAATGTTTTAAAATTATGAAAAATTTGAATAAATGGGTGTATAATGTAAATCATGGGTAATGAGAATTATTTTTTCTTATTAACCATGTGTTTGATGTATGGTGGTTAAGGTTAGTGATATCACCTCAATTTTGACCTTGCACTGGGAAAAAGGGGGTGACATGTTATGGACTTATGTGAATCACTTTCTGTTCCTGTGATAATTTTTTGTTACATATCCTGAGAATTTTTTGTAATTATAGAGATATTAATCCATCATGATTCATGTTGAGAATATGACATGAGGACATAGTTGGAGGTGATAATACTATAATGTAACCTAAGGCACTCTTAGTGTTGGGAGAGGTTGTAGGAGAGCTTTTCTGTGAGAACATTTCTCACTTCATGATGTTTAAAGAGAGGTATCTATAATAGGATGTGATAAGTACTTCTAACCTGATGTGGTAGTTTTACTTATAACAACCTATTAATTTCATTGTAAATGGGGGCACTTAGGCAGATGAGTTCTGGATTGAGTCCATTCCGACTATACTTGACCATTTAGAGACTCGTATTGAGAAGTGGGTCATGTTGGATGATTACATGTTATGAGAATCAGTGATGTGATACTGGGATGTTCAAGCTCAAACTAGGTAGACTAAGGGCATGGAATGAAGGAAATTCTAGAGAATGTCATGGAGAATATTGATCCAGAGACACTGAGATTGGAGAGGGATGATGAATTCATGTAGATGAATCGTATGAGTATGTTTGTGATGGACTATGATGGTCACTTTACTGACTTCGAGTTCTTTGACCATACACTGCCAAGGGATGATACAGCTATGGAAATGTATTTCTAGGATGGACATAAATGTGAAATTAAGTCCCATGTTAATATATATTGGATGAAAAAAATTATAAGGTGGTGGGCTAGTCTCTTGTATCTAAGGAGAAACTAAAGGATCCTTCAAGTGTCAGATAGGTAGTTTTCTCTGGGTGATTAGGAGATATTTCCTTTGAGGGTTGGAATCTTCATTATGATAATTTTAATGAGAGATTTAAAAAGAAGAGTGGGTAGGGGGAGCCTCAATTACTCAGGATCTTAACTGAGTGCCTTTCCAAAAGTGTAGTGTGATGGGAAATTACCGTGGAAATTGTCCCAAACCACTATTTGGGTGCCAATCTTGTTGAAACCTGGCACATATACAATGGTTTTACAGGAACGCATGACATAAGGGTAATGATAGAGAGGCTAGACAAAATCAGAGTGTGTGAAGGGGGTATTCTACATTGTATTAGTATGGAAGTTAGATTTTGATAGGATATTGTAGTTGAGATAATGGATGAGGTTCTTCTGGAAAAGAGTTCTCATATTAGTTGAGTGTTTTAGATCAAGTGGATCAGACTACATCATAGGGAAGATGGACAGAACAGCTTCATGTAGTTCAACATACACTTGTGGATAGTGAGGTCGAAGTATTGATAGTTAGAGGTACTATTCTTGTAGCTTCTACAATATAAAGTGCCTTATTGGATATTGGTACCTCTCATTATTTTATAATGTATTATATTATGAATAGTTTGATCCTAATATCATAGTTTTTGAGTAGTGTTATGGTGATAGATACACCTTTAGAGTACAATCAGGAGACATCTATCTGTGAAAAGGGTGTTATATTGAGGATGGAAATTCCATATCCTATAGAATATTTAAATTTTGGATATTTTATTCATTGAAATAGTTATGGGCATGAGTTAGTTAGTACCTTATTGACCCCGCATAAAATTCTACTTAGTGAAGGTAATTTTATTGTCTCATGATGGTAATAATTTTTTTCACCGTAAAGAGCGGGATATCAAGGAGGGCCATCCTATGCCAGTTCATCAACAACTCAAGGAGCTCACCACACAAGATGCTAGTCTATTGCTAGGTGATAAGGGTATAAATAAGGATATATTTTCCCCCATAGTAGAACAGTTATGTGATGTGTTTCTTGAGGACTGATCCATACTTCCACCTGATATATATGTGGAATTTACAATTGAGCTCATGCTAAGGAATGATCTAGTTTCTATTCCACCGTACATAATAGAACCATCAGAGATTAAAGAATTAAATAGTTGAATGCATGATTTAAAGGATAATGGGTTTATACATTAGAGTACATCACATTGGTGTTCTATAGTTTGGTTTTCTAAGAAGAATGATGGGATTTTATGCTAATGTGTTGATTATAGGATGTTGGTCCGAATGAAAATAAGTAGCCGGTATCCTCTTCCTCATATAGATGATCTATTTAACCAGTTAAAGGGATCTTGTGTTTTCTCCAAGATCAAAATGGGATTAAGGTATCACCATTTGAGATTTTGGCCTTCTAATAATCTTATGTCTTCTTTAAGAATTAGGTTTTTCATTTATGAGTTTGTCGTAATATTTTTTGGGTAAACAAAATCACTAGTAGTTTTTATAGACTTAGTGAATTGAATCTTCCACCCATGCATGGATTAGTTTGTCGTAGTGTTTCTAGATGACTTTTTATTTTACTCTAATACTTTTGAAAATGATTCCCAACATCATCAAAGTATCTTTAGTATATAGAGATAGCATTATTTTTACGCAATGTTATCAATGTCTCAATTCTAGATTGATCGGGTATACTTCTTGGAACACATCATCTCATAGGAAGGAGTGTTAGTGGACCCAGATAAAGTAAAGGAAGTGGTTTATTGGGAGAGTCCCAATAATTTTTTTTATATCTATAGTTTTCTGCGATTAGTGGGTTATTATCGAATGTTCATGAAGGACCTTTCCCATTTGGGTTGTTGTGGACTGACTAATGAAAGTGGTGTCTTTAATGACTATGTGTGAGACTTTATCAGTAGAAAAGTTAGAAGATATATACATTTTGGAGATATTCCATCTATACAGTGTTCTACAGAGCATACTTTTAGATCATGATTCATGCTTTGATTCGTTCTTTTGTAAGATATTGTAGAAGTCTCTTGGTACATAGGTTTTACTGAGTATGAATTTCCACCAATAGAAAAATGGGATGTCAAGGAGTACTATACATGTTCTTAATGATATGAATTAGGTGTGTTTCCATGAATTCAGTGGGTCTTGAGATAATCACATAGTGCTAATTTAGACCACCTACAATAACCATTTTCAAGTAACCATATATATGGAACCATATGAGGATATTTTATGGTAGGCCATGAAGATCACCTCCATATGGGATAGAGATAGGTGAGTTAGAGATTTTGGGATAGAGTCTCATATAAGATACATAGAAGATGGTTCGGTTCATTCAAAAATGGATGGCTATGTCTTAGAAAAGATAGAAGTCGTATTTTGATGGATGTTGAAGACACCTATAGTTTATTTTTTGGTGATAGTGTATTATTTTGGGTGTCTCTTAGATAGATTCACTATAGGATACATAGATAGGGGAAGTTTTCACCCACATTTATTAGACATTTTGAGTTTGTGGAGAGAATCATGTAGGTTTCATATATATTGGATCTTCCATAGAGGTATAGTAATAGGCATGACACTTCTCATTTGTCACAACTTTAGTGGAATCACCCCGACCCATATCATGTAATTGATGTTGAAGATGTTCATCTTGAGAATGATGCGTCCATTGAGGAGCACCTAATATGTGTGTCAAATCATAGTGATAATGTGTTGTGTGGAAAGAAAATGCCTATAGTTATTGTATTGAGGCAACATGAGTGTGTTCATGAGGAAAATGGGAGGGGTAAGTAGATATATGAAATCAGTGGCACAATTTTTCTACTCAGAGACTTAGATATTGTTGGCAGTACATCTTCCTGATGAGATGTCATATGATGGGGAAATTGTAAGATCCAAAAATTTTATGGAGATGTCACAATAATATTTTTTTGTACTCTTTTTTTTAGTAAAACTTTTTTGGGTTTTTCCATTGGGAGTATTTGGGTGGAATTGGGGAATTTTGGATGGAAGAGGGGTAGTGCACAATTAGAACACAGTTTTTCCAAATTGTGTTCCCATCCTATAAAACACTTTGAACGTAGACAAAGGGGTTTCGCATGGCTATCACACAGTTTTTCAAAACCAATTCCCTCTTAGGAGTAACTGTGAACCCTATATAAGAGGCACATTATTATGGAACACTATTTTGAAAACTATGTTCCCCTTCCCAAGAAACCATTCACATGGGTTTAATTAATCTGAAAATTGGTTATTATAATATCTAAAATCTCTAACGTCACCCTATCATGACCTAATTTGACCATAAATTATTTCTCCCTTTTTTTAGGCTCCCAAAATGATTCCAAGGCCTTACAAGCTCCATTTTTTGCCGAATTGAAGCACATATTTAAGATTTTCACCTCCCTCAATAAGGGATTCTGATCCTATGTGGTTTCATACTACTATTTTAATTATCTCCCATATTTTTAAGGAATGTTTTCCTATTTTGATAATTTATCTATATCTTGGTTTATTGGATCTTAATTTTTTTGATTTTGGATTTAGATTTTGGATCTATATCCCATTTTTCATTGTGATCTTGGTTGCTCCGCTTCAATTCGGATTTTCCATTGGATAACAATCATCTTCAATACTGAGGTACGTGGTATATTATTAAACTTCCAATGTATTTGTTTCAATTATTTTTATGTAATTGTTTAATTTTTATTTCATTATTATCAATTCATTATTGAATTTAATTAATTAATTTGGATTAATTAATTAATGGGTTATGGAATTGATTGATTAATGGGGTTGTATAATTAGTCAATAAATTGGTTTTAGTAATTATTTGAGTTAATTAATATGGAATTAATTTAATTTAATTTCCATGTGATAAAAATTTATTTAAATTTGGGGAAATAAAAAATTGTTGGAATTGGGTTAATTAATTGATTGATTGATTAATGGGTTATTATGATTGTGGAATTGATAGAAATTGTTATTTTATAATGGGTCAATTAATGTGATTACAAATTAATTGACAATGGGAATTAATATATTATTTTACTTGATAATAATTGGTTATATGGTTAAATAATGCAAACTGGCCTAATATTGAATTGTTCATATTTTTTCTTGTGATTAAATTGAGTAACCATGTTTTATATGATATATTGTAATGGTATAACAAGATGTTTTATGTTCATAAAAAGGATTAATGTTTGATAATATTTAATGATGTGATATATGTGTTATATGTGTGATTTAATTGATATATTGGTGTGGGGGATAGAATAAGGCTCCAAATACCCATATGTGATAAATGAGGTGTTGGATAGAAACTAATTATCCAAATACCCAAATGTAATAACTGAGCTTTTGGATAAGTATTGATGCTTAAAATAAAAATATAATATTGAAATTATGGGAGAGGTACTGAGACGCCAAATACCCATGTGACATTGAGGTGTGGGATAGGGACTGAGGCTACAAATACCCACAGGGTGTTAGAAAAGATGTTTTATGCTCATGAGTTAGCATTGGACTATAGTTCCAATTGGTCATGATATGATTTTTAATGAAAACATAAATTATTGACATGGTATTCTGATATGGTTCAGACACGGACACGGGCCAAATAAGGTATTGAGTGTTTGGGTGTCCTCAGCGACCCTAGGGTTTATGATGTTAATTAAAGAATAATGAAATGTGATTCCTTTTTACTATATGAATTGTAACTTATTATCTATGAAACTTCCTACACTTTTATTTAATTTATATTTTTTTAGACATCATTGGTGTTGGTCTATGGATTTGTACTCACACCCTACCTGGGATGCGTGATCGGTACCTGAATAGACTTCATGTTTATAGAATATGATATGGGAAAGGAACCTATGTTAAATTTCTGAGTAGGATGTATCAGGGATGAGGGACCCAAACATGGTATATGGACTATCTTTGGAGATTTTAGAGTGTTTATTTTGGGGTTTAAATTTGTTATTGGACAAATAATTGGAATGACATATCTACAACATCAGTTTTCTGATATTGTAATTTGTTTGGTCATCATGTGATATTGGTATTATTCTAGTTTTTATTATTTATTTTGGATATTTTTTATTTATATCCACTATTATATTACTATAATAAATAGAGTATAGTATCTCCATGATCGATATTATAATCTCTCTACTAGTCGGCATCCTATGGCATATAGGGAGGCCCACTTGAGTTCATGTGGCCAATCAACTTGAGACACTAGTGTGTGGAACCTAGTTTAGGACATTAAAATATATAAATATAAAAAAATTAAGTATAATAATCATAAAATAAATTCATTTTATGTATATATAATACATAAAATAAATTCATAGTGAATATGGCTTGTTCTTCACATGGAAAATCTAAGTGATATGGAAATCCCTAACTGTAACTCTCAATAACTGTCATACTCATTAAAACCTCCATCATAATAAATATAATATTATTATAAATCTATTACATGACCATAATTATATATATCATACCATATATTATTTCATTGTTTCCTTTTATTACTCATTTTTTTAACTATTTCATGTGAAATTCATGTTTCGGGTAATAACCATTTTTTCATATGTATTTTGATCTATTATTTTCGATATAATTAATTTTATTAGGGTTCAATAAAATATAGAAAAAAATCTTGAATTTATTATAGGATTTATATATCAATTATAATTTTAATACAAATCATGAATGATGTTTTGAGAAATGAAGTATGTTGTGATCTTGGAGATAGTACGTTGTACATACGCTTGAGTAACATTTCCATTTTTCAATGATCATTATGGAAAGGTTGTATGTAGTATATTATCCTTATAAAATAATAATAATACCAAAAATAAAAAATTATTTTTTAAAATATACATATACATATCATCCATGTGGTGTGTTGATGGAAATAAAGTCACATCGTTTCGTGAAGGTGGTAGTTCACATGTACACGAATGACATTATCATATTTCAGTGAGTAAAAAAAGAAGGAATAATATGATATAATATCATTTAATAATGTTACATATGTCATGAATAACACAATTATTTCATTTATATCACATGTATTTATCCTCATTATCTTCCACGTGAAGAGTTAGTGAATATGAAATTACATCACTTCGTGAGGCTGTACTCCCACGTACACACATGAGATATTATCGTATCTCCTACTAAATAGACTATAAAAAGTTATATATATTATATAATTAATAAATAGGTGTAATTATTTCATAAATAATATATATATACTATATATACATTACCATACCCAACCAAGATAGGTGGTAATGAAATAATTAACGACATCAGTTTGAAAGGCGGTAATCCTCCCTACACACAAACTATGATTTTATAACCCATTAGATGGAAGTGGAGATTTTATTTGGTAATTATGTTAACATAAAAAAAATATCATAATATTTAATATAATAAGGTTATAATATAATCCAAGTTTAATATTAATTTAATGAAGTTAAGGAACATATAAAATAAATGATCTCATTGAAGAACGCTACCTCTTCTTTGGGTAACCTCCTTGGGATTTCACCAAAATACTTACTACGATGGATTTTATTAAAAAAACAATGATTAAAGGATGAGATAATGGAATTTATTAAGTGACTTTGAAAGGTATTATGAAAAAAAACATCATTTTATAGTGTGAAAAAGAGTAGAGATGGGGTTAGCATTTATTAGTAAGGTGAGTGTAACACTTGTAATTGTTTTGATAAGACAAAGGTGTATCCATGTTTTAATCATGAAAAAGGATGTAAAATGGAGTGTTCTAAATTATTATAAACTATACAATCAAAATATGTCAAGAAAACATATTTTATATAAGTTTTTGTTTTATTTAATACTTATTTCGTACTTTAATCCCCCGGTAAAATCATTTTATGTTCATCACAATAATTAATTTTTACTTTTTTCACTATTAATTTTAGTCCAAATTTATGTTAAAATTATAAAAATTTAAATTATTATGATTTAAAAAATGGAATACATTTTTCTAAATTTAATTCATAGATATCGAAAATTTTAATTTAAAATTAATCTGGATGATATAACGAGAAAGAGGGTTTTCAAATGGAAAATGTTCAAAAGATTATGAAGTTTTTATATCTAATTAAAATATGAAATTTACTCAAATTTTAATACCATACCCCAAAATCCTAGTGCCTATACATTATTTTATTACATTGGTTTGATTATAAGGAATCAAATCTTGAAGGACCGTTTAGTTTAGCAATCTTGTAAAGACAGATTACATACATGATACCCATAATACATTGGGAAATAGAAATTAAAAACATGAGACATAATAAAATAAAATAAAATATTTCATTGAATGATTATTCAAATATTTATTCTTCATAACATAGGGAAATAAAACATAATAAGGGTTTGATCAAATGCTCAGTAAGGGTAAGTATAATGAAAGCAATAATGAATCAATCTATATAGAAAGGTAAATAACTAAACACACATTCCATTTAAACAAATAGAAAAGGAATAATAAATATTGAAAGGTAATAATATGTACACGTTATATTTAATCAGTTAATTTAAACTTAAATATAACCATAGATATGTCGATGAAAAATCTCATGGATGAATAATAAGAGAAACCAAAAGATGGGAATTCTTATTTATTGGATTCCATGTTTTCTGTGTACATGGAAGCATTACTATCAAGACCTTTAATAAAAAGGTATAGATATTGATAAAAACCCATCTATTTGGGCTGGATATTTCATCTCATGGGACTACCAATGCATCGAGGTGCTATATCGGGCCCCTCCCATCACATACTAAATCCAATGCATTCCTTATATGTAGAATAATTGATTTAATTAATAAATAAAGTTCCTTATCATAAAATATCCATATTTAATAAATAATATTGTTTTATAAATAATTACATAGTTTAGGATAATTAGAAACAATGTTTAATGATGCTGATGAATGGAAATACCATTTAAATATCATTAAAACATTCTTGAGGAAAATAATCTTTAAACTTTTCAAAGTGTCCTATACCACTTTGAATCATTTAATTCTTTATTCCCCATGAATAAAATGAAACTTATAATATCATGAAAATTAGTAAATTCATGATATAACATGTTAAAGGTAGTGTATACACCATTTAAAATAAATTAGGTGCATAACAATAATTAAGTCTCAATGTAATGTAAATTGAGATGAAAATACTTTACCATAAACATACTTCTACTATGTGGTATTTAACCTCGTTTATAGTGGTTTAAAATATGATAATAAATTATAATAGAATAATAATCATGATTATATTATCATGTGTTAACTTTTTACAATATTTTATTTCTCGTTTGCACACTCATTCATTATTTTAACTATTTCGAGTGTTAATTTCCTAGTCTTTTCAAGTTTGTTTTGACTTGATACTTGTATTCCTATTAATAGGTAAGTATTTCATCATCTACATAATTTAAACTATGATTTAATTATCTTATATATTTATTACATATATATTTATAATTTTCCATAAAGTTTGTAGATAAGAAATGAAATGTATCGTTCATGGAGACGGTAGGTCGTACGTTCGCATGAACACTGCTTTCATTTATTTTTACTAAAAGAATGAAAAATATATAATATATATATATATTATAGTTATAGTACCATATATATGTTATATATTTTACATATGTTTATTAAAATCATCATTAATATGTTCCATGTATAGCGTGAACGTATCGCATCCCTTTGAGGGGGCGGTAGTCCACACTTCTTTAAACGATGTCATCGTATTAATGAAAAAAGGAAAGTATTAAAGGTGTGTGTTATTAAAGTATTACATAAGTATAAAGACCTAAAAATATCATATATATAATAAATAAACATAGTTTCTATCATAATTTCCACCATGATATGTGGTAATGGAAAAATGAACAATCATTGTTTCGTGTGGCTATAGTTCGTCGGACACAGAAACAACAGTTTCATTTCCAATTAGATGGAAGTGTGTGTGTAAGTGTGTGTCAAATATTTATCATAAAAAAAATTCTATTATATTTATTATACTGTTTTTTTATACAAAAATAAAATAATATGATTTGAGGGATTGGAGAATGGAAATAAAACTAAAATGGTTAAGGAAGTTTGTTACCTCTTAATCGGCTAACTGTTTTTGGTTTGTACCAAAAGTCTTACTGGGAAGGCTTTATTCACAAAATGATGCCTCAAGGTCAATGAGAAGTATTTTTTGAATCTATTTGGTTAAATATTTTCCAAACCAATGTGATTTTAGTGGTATGATTAAGGGGTAGAGTGCTTGCCTTTTTATAGTGGAGTGGGAGTGGCACTCTTGTAAATTACAAAAAAGCATTCATTAATGGGATGTCTAGATTACCTAATGTTCCCCCAAAATGAAAAAATAATGGATTAAATAGGAATAATGTTCTATTAAAATATCTAAAACACAAAAATATTTGTATTTTAAAAAAAAATTCCTTAACATCTATGATTCACAAATTTTATAATTTTGGTTTTTATTAAATGATCCATTTTTCCAACCTATATAATTTAACCATTAAGACTAAACTAAAGATATATTTACAAGAAAATATAGAGCCACTAAATTATTAATATTATATCTAATTTATAAAATAAAAATTTTATATTTTGTGGAAATTTATTTTAAAACAAGAGCATGTGACGCGCTAAAACACGGCTTAAACCTGGACCATGTTAACAACATTTTTAAAATATACGGGTCAATATGTAAATTATTAAAAGTTAAATTAGTAAATTAATAAAAAAATATTTTATATTTAAAAAAACGAACAAATCACTTGGAAAAATATTGTATTTTAATTAATTTTAAATGATTAAATAAAATATCATTTATTGTAAAATAACAATAATGTCAATTTTGACATTATTTTTATAATTTTAATTTTAAAAAATCAATATAATATTGTAATAAAAAAATATTATTTTTACAGATGTTTATAATGATATATTAATCTAAAAAAATAAATAAATACAATAATTAAATCAATTCACTTCACATTTATTATTTATAGTATCATTTATTTTACTAAATTATTAACTAAATAATCAATACATTGGCATTTAATAAGTGTTTTATGTAATGAAACCATATATAAAAACTATAGATAAAATATTATGAAAAAAATTAACCTATCGATCTTTAAGAATAATTTTTATGACCCAAAATATTATATTTTTTTCTCATCTCAATGTTTTATAAATGTTAATGGTAAGGAAATTTCCCTTTTGCCTTTTTCTTTACTTATCATTTTTATTGGGTAGTTTTGTTTAATAATATCCCAATAACATAAAAATACTAGATATAATTGGGTATATGGTCTTATTATTGTCATAAAATGGATTTTTTACATGTTTCCAGGTCATTTTGGTCCTTAATATTAAGGCTTAGCCACTTATTATGCTTAATATTACCTTAATCAGTGAAATTGATTTTAATCACTTTCACTAATACATTTGGTAAAAAGGTATTTTTATATTATTAAACCAAAAATATTATACAGATTAAAAACTTTTTAAGTATGTTTTTCAAAATTCATATCACAGAAGTGGGAAAATTACAATTAATGATAAACAAGGAGTCATAGAGAGAAAACGGATTTTTAAAGTAAAAATGTGGAAAAGATCAATAATTTTTATATATAATTTTTATATGAAAATGATAAAAATGACATAAATTTGATTAATATATGAATAATTTATCTATTTTTAATTTAAAAATCAATTTATAATATATTTTATCATTGATAATTATTTAAAGGAAATAGATGTTTTTAATTAAAATGAAGTATCTTTCTGTATTCATCAAAAAATAAAACTTCTCAAAAAAATACTAAAACTTCACCCTAAGATAATATTGAAATTATGAATTAAAAAATAAATTTTATTTTGACAAATAAAATTTATAAAATTTCCAAAAAATATTTTTAAAATAGGTACTCAATTAAAAGATGGTAAAACCTATACTTGTGTGTAACTCAAGTTATCTAATTGTGGTGTGTATCGTAATCATAAAATGGTGTTGCATATAAAGAGATAGAAAATAATATCTACTCTAAAATTAAATTATTTTACTTTATTTTGGTGTTACATTCTACCACACCTTAATCAAATTGCATCCTTGCAATTTAAACTTGATCTTAGTAATTAAGGAATTGATACTTGAAAATACTATAATCAAAAAACCCACATCATGAATAGGGTTCGTATCACATGTTCTTAATAAAATAGAGAGGAAATTACATTGATCACTTAGCCTAGATATTTAGTAGGATAAAATAGGTGGTAAATGAAATCATGGATACGGAAGAAAAATCTAACAATCAAGTTCAGATTGAGAGTACAAGAGAACACATTTAGAATAATGTTAACAATCAGAAATCCATAAATCTATAATGATATAAGGGCCATTTGATTCATCAAAAATGAAGTTAATAGGATAATATTTTCTGTTTCAAGGTAATTTTTCTTGGATTTAAATAATTATGTCACTCTCTAAGAATATAGGTAAATACATTGAGTACGTTTCTATAATCACAATCTTATCATTTGGTCATGCCTTAAACTATTTGTATTTTACTTATTAAATTTTGAAGTAATACAAAAATATATAAAACCTTTTCCAAATATCAACCTAAACCATTTCATAAATGATTAAATTTTCGAAAATATTGTGATCCAATACTTTAGAAAGAATGTGACTGAATTTCCAAAATAAACTTATCATTATCCTTTAGTCAACATGAAGTGGAATTAAAATTTTACATTCCAAACATGTGAATAACTTCTTCATGTATCTACTTGAAATATGGTAATAAATAAAATTACCATAAAATCTTATTGGAATCATATATTCTTCCTAATTCCTTATATAAGACACATGTTATTGGATGAATTCCTTAAATCTATAAGTGTTGTAAACTCCACCAGTGATGGGATAGACCATTTTTTGAAAAGCCAATGATTTGTTTCAAAGTAAATAGTAATTGTCTAAATAAAACATTTATTCATCATTATATTCACATAATTATCATTCTAAGGGTGTTATTTCCCTCAATTAAGTGTTTTCTAAAAATTTAACTTTCCACTGATTCTCTTTTCATGGTACATTCAATATACAATCCCAAATCCATAATGAAAAAGTACTGAAATATAATCCTCATATATTCCATAGTACTTATTACCAGTACATTGCAGATAAAATATTCAAATAAATAGGCATATTATCATTTCTATTCATTTGTGTCATTTAAATAACATGATATTTATCCAATAGCATCATTTGGGGTTTATTACTTTGATACTTGATACATTGATTTGCATAGTGTCCTATATCCTTGTAGTTGACTCATTGTACATTGGAATCCTTTTTCTTACCCTTTAAATCAAAAGAATAGTGTAATTTCTTTCCAAAATATTAGAATACTCCATTTCCCTTCATAAATTTACCTAGGGAATTCTTTCTACATTTTTCACAGTGGGAAAATCCTTCTTTCCCTTATTTCATTTACCCATCTTTTCCTATTCCACCCTCTTCTTCTCTTACGTCACTTAAAAACCATAATATTTGGATTATTACTTAACTATCTCATTAGAACATGATACCAACTCCTCATACAATGAAAATACTTGGGACACTACTTCCTTTTGAATTGTTGGCTTAGGACCATCAATTATATGATACTTCTTACTGTTTGGATCATGTGCATTGGTGGAGTTCTCGTTTTTTCTATAAGTATCCAGTTATAATAATGGAATATACTAAATTAAATCATAACATAATGTATAATTAAAAATATGGTATAACACATAACACAAATTTATACATCGTGAATTCAAAAATCATAAACATTGTTTACTTTAGGGAAATATTTACATTAAAATCCTTCATAATGGTAGGTAAAGAAAATGTGAGTTATCCTAAGCATACCCCCTAAGAGTGTCAAACTAGGTGTGTAGTGTGGTCGATTTTTGTGTACCAGGTTATCCTGAGTGAGGCACAATGCACCATGTCAGAGTTATTACTACTAGGTACATTTTCTCCAGAACCACGTCCACTTATCGTATCTAGAAAGGGATGTATTTCTTGGAATACCGACATAATCACTACCTTACCAAAATTCTAGGATGCTCTTGTATACATATCCTCAACGTATAATATAGGGTTGTTCTCTCTAATATATGTTTTCTAAATCTATTTTCCAAGGTTTTTTTGAACTTCCTTTGATACCAACTATAACGCTTTGACCCTAGAAGCCTGGATTCGGTACATTATTTTATTACATTGGTATGATTACAAGGAATCAAATCTCGATGTATTTTTTAGTTTAGCAGTAATGGAAAGACATATTACATACATAATACCCATGAAAATTAAGAAATAAGAATTACAAACATGATACATAATAAAATGAAATAAATTGTGTCCTTGAATTCTTATTCAAAGATTTTTTCCTCATAACCTGGGGAAAGAAAACATAATATGGGTGAGCTCAAATGCTCAGTAAGGTTAATTATAATAGAAGAAATAATGAATTAATTTATATAGAAAGGTAAATAACTAAACATATGTTCCATTTAAATAACTTGATAAATAATAATCAATATAGAAAGGTAGAAATCTAAAAACATTCAATTTAATCAATGAACTAAAAATTAAATGTATCTATTGATATTTCGGAGAAAAAAATTATGGATGAATATTAACTAAAAATAAAAGTGGGAAATGTTTAATGATTGGACTCCATGTTTCCTAGGTATATAGAACCATTACCATTAATAACTTTTAAAATATGGTTTAGATATAACATAAAAACCCGTATATTTTGGCCAGCTATTTCATCTCATGAGACTACCGCTGCATCAAGGGGCTATAGCAAGGCCCCTTATCACATACTAAATCAAATACATTTCCTAGATGTAGAATAATTAATTTAATTAATAAATAATATGCCTTATCATAAAATATCCATATTGAATAAATAATATGGTTTTATCAATAATTTCTTAGTGGAGGATAAGTAGCAGCAAGAGTTGTTGATGTGGATGAATGGAAATACCATTTAAATATCATTAAAACAACCTTGAGGAAATAATCTTTAAACGTTCCAAGGTGTCCCATACCACTTTTAAAATTTTAATTTATAATTCTAAATGAATTAAATTAAACTTATAATATCATAAGAATAACTATATTCATGATATAACAAGTCAAAGTTAGTATATACACCATATAAAATAAACTAGACACATAATAAAAATTAAGTCTCAATTGAATGTAAATTGATATAAAAATCACTTACCTTAACCTTCATTCTATTGTCTGGTATTTAACCTCCTACATAGTAGTTTAAAATATGTTAATAACTTATTCCAAAACCATACCCATACTTATAATATCATTTATTAACTTCTTATAATATTTTATCACCAGTTAGTTAACAAACTTTCTTTATTTTAACTATTTCACGTGTTAATTGACTCATTTTCTCAAGTATGTTTTAAATAGTTACTTATTGTTCCTATTAATTAGATCATTATTTCAACATATCAATAATGTAAAATGTGACTTAATTATCTTATATATGCAGTATATATGTATTTATAATTTTCTATAAATATTGGAGATAAGAAATAAAATTCATTGTTTATGGAGACAGTAGGTTATACATACGCATGAATGCTACTTTAATTCTTTTGTAGTATTAAAAGAATGAAATATATATATCTATATATTATAATTAAATTATAATATCTATATTATATAGGTTATATAGGTTTATTAAATTCATACTTAATATGTTCCATGTATAGGGTGAACGAATCACGTCACTTCGAGGGGGCAGTAGTCCACAATTCCTCAAACAATGTTATCGTATTAATGAAAAATGAGAAGCATTAAATGTATGTGTTATAAAATTATTATATAATTATAAATATCTAAAAATATATCATATATATATATATTACGGAAATGTTATTTCATTTGAGAAATCATTATTTCCAAATAGTTTTCAACAGGTTTTGTTCATGGAACTTGGAAGACCCAATGATTATGTATCCATAGGGACCTGCTTTCCAAAGTTAGGTGATCATTGTAGATTTTGACCCATGATGATAAAGAACTATAATTAATCTATAGGACGGGAGGTCGGGCTTATCATAGTATTTTTTGGGGAATTATTTCGAACTCTGTGACTCTTTTATAGATTTAAAATATGTTCATGAATCCTCAACTAAATCCCAAGTATGATGTGGGTTATCACAATATTATAAATCAATCATTAGGATCTGTGGAATTAAAAATCATCCATATATATTCAAGGTTATTAATAAATGGATATATCTGTATGTATTTGAGGTTCTCCATTGACGGTATCGTCTTTTATACTTCTTAGAGATTCTTTGGTCATTATTACGATGATGCTAGTTATCTATCCATATAGTGGAGAAATCTAGAGTTTATGGTCATCCAGGTTAACAAATATCACTCTAGAATTTATCTTCATCCAAGTATATGGAAGTTGTTATTATTTTGGGATCGAAACCACAGGTGGGATTCCTACATATCCCTATTAAAGGAATCAAAACCCACGTAGTTGATTGTCGCTTAATAGAACACATCATACCCTTTAGGGTCGTGTGATAAGGACCCAACTGTACATTTAATGTCATGTGATAAAGACTTATAGGTGGAAGGTTCATAGTAACAGTATTTTGTGGAACTTATACCTCATAATACCACAGAACATGGAAGGGATATGAGCTTCCAATTTGAATAAAACCCTACTAGGGATATGGCTAAAAAAACAGGGTTGTTTTAGGATGTTGGGTTTCAACCTTTGGGAGGCTTCCTACATATCCCATTTGGATGGGAATAAAATTCCACATTGTTTTTTAATGAGTACCCATGACTATGGAGGCCCTCTAGGGTGTGTCTCTTAGGTATGTATGGACCTTTGAGATGATAGGTTGGGGATTACTCTTGAGAAGGATATCCCCTGTGAAGGGACCATGAGGGATGTTTTAACTCATGGTGATCTGGGGGCTTAATTCATGAGTTTCTACAAAGTACAATTCCCAGATTAAGGTAATTATTATTGGAATCCTAAATAGGATGTCCAGTGAGCTTGGTCCCTAGTTGAAGGTTCCATACATATCCTATTTATGGTGGGAATCAGAGTTCTCATAGTTCATTCAGGATTGGGGCTTACACTAGGAGGAGGGAAAATAAGGGGGAATGATTTATTATTTAATGTATTTTATTATTTGGAGATATTTAATTGATAAGGCTTCCTATGTATCCTATTTATAGTGGAAATAAGAGTTATCATAGTTCATTCTAATTAGTAACAATTCCTATGGAGGCCCTCAAGGGTATGTCTCACAGGAAAGTATTCCCCTTTGATATTTTAGGTTGGGGATTACTCCTGAGATGCATATCCATTTCGAATGGACCTTGAGGTATGTTTAACTTATGGTAATTTTAATTATTAAGTCTGGGTTTACTCCAAAAGTGGATACCCAAATTAAGTAGATTATGATAGGGACTTATTCCAAATGAGGATACCCATTGAGCTTAGACCCTAAGTGGGTTTCCTATGTATCTTGGTTAACATGAATCATAGTTAACATTTTTCTATATTTTAGGTGGATTGTGTGGGTGTCTTGATCATTACAAACCTATAATCTCACATGAGACATTATCAGTTTGAGAAGCAAGAGGAAGCAAAATATTTTACAAAACACACAATTTATTATGTCTGCTGATGGATGAGTTAAAAAGAGGATTGGAGATTGGTCCTAAGGATGATTCATGTTATAGGTTTGGTTGAGGTTTACTCCTAAGTAATATTCCCTTTTATGATTCAACCTGACATAGGAGTTCTATGGTGAGGTTTTAGGAGTTTCATGATGATTTTATTGACTCGTGTTACATGAAGAATCCAAGAGAAGAATCTCAACTCATAACATGAGTAAGGGACCAAGAGGAGTATGTTGACTCAAGGAATTTAGTGGTGTGTGGAGGAGTATATCAAATAATAGTATTCCAGAGGAGGATATTGAGGCTGTATAAGGTTCAATCCAAAATTTCCTTGACCTGGCCTGAAATGTTCACGGTGTGAATCCCACTTTTTCATGGGGTTCAGTGACAAAAGCAAAGGGACCAACCCTAGGGTCGGGACCATAGCCTAGCATTGATCCTGAGTGGGGGTACAGGGTAACAGCACCCATTGTATGTAATAGTGGGTTTTATCAAGTGTTTCACCCCATGTATGGGTTTTCTTGGTAGGTCACACTAGTACGGGTCGCCCTAGGTGTGGTACCTCACCCAAGTAGTACTTGGGTGGATCAGATTACCTTTCCCATGTATGGGTTTCCCAAGTGTGGGTCACCCAAGTGTTGTAATGAGGGTGTTTCCTTATTAAAGTTTTTCCATGGAATGTTTCCCAAGTAGTGACGGACTACTTGGGTAGAGGGCCTCCGTGGCCAAAGCCCTCTCTTGGATTCATGGTCAGGGAGTTCGGTCGTTGTCTAAAAATTTAAGGTGGAGGGTATATTTATTTAACTTATATTAGACTTGTGTGAATGGAATTACATTGAGGGGCCTTCATTGAAGTAATTTCATGGATTTAATTGTGTGGACGTACTTGTGTGAATGGACCTATGCGGATGGACTTGCACGACGATGCACTTCCCCTTACAAAAAATGACTATCTTCTGATATTCATAACTTTTGATCTGTTAGTATATTTGGACTCCAAGACTAGTCAAATTGAAGATATAGAATGTCTATACACTTATTGACATGGTGGATACAAAAAATATTCTCATATGAAACTTGGAAATTTCATTTTGGATATGTTGACAGCTTTTTGTTATCGATCGTGGAAATACATGGCCTACTTTGGAGAGGGGGTTGTTTCCGCTTATCCCTCATTTTGGAGTATCCTGGTTCTAAATGGAAATCCAAACATGCGTAAAATTGCATGATATTATTTTTTTTCTGTCAACAATATCCCCCCTTAGAATTATATTCGTTCATAATGAAAATAATTTCTTTCTAAGGTAACTATAGGGAACTTTGATGCATTCCAACATCATTTTGTGTGTTTTGGAGCTACAAAATGTTTGGACAGATTCTCTATTTTTCCCTAATCATGGGGTCCTAGAAAGCATATAGTTTAAGTGAATGACCTTTAACTAGAATTTTATGGGTTTTTGGAGGTTTTTCAATAGATGAAGAGTTATGTAGAAAGCCTCTTGTAGTATAAGATAAATAGACTTCATTTTGTGAATGTTCCTCTAATTTTTCTCCATAAATGAAAATAATTTTGTTTCAAATAATATATTTCTTCATCCCTATTTTCCTCTTATAATAATAATGTCAAAACTGATTCCATGTCATTACATCTTCATGTCATCTAATCATAACTACAATGATAGTGATGGGATCTCTTTATCTTTTACCAAAACTATGGAGTTTCGTGAGTGTAGTTCGATTATTACTAGGGTTGTATTGAAAACCTATATACATTGTTTATTTTGTTTCATTAACTAAATTTATTCCTAATCTCAATATGGAGGAGACTTAGTGGGTTAGAAATTGATTTTTCTTCAGCCGCTCTTTTTTTGTTTTCATCCTAACAGGTTTTGTGCCTTTTAATTTTTTATTTCTCAATATTTTTTAAAAAATATAGAGTAACGGTCTAGCGAGTCGATACTAGACTTTTTTCCAAGGATCCCTTTACGTGTTTTCATCATGGTGAGTATTATGCCTCTTTTTTTAGGTAGTTTAAAGTCATGAATTTCAGACTAATAATGATACTTTTTTAAGTCAAACATCTTTTACCAATAATTTTGAAATTATAAACCATGAAAGGCTTGATGACTAGGAATATTCAGATATTCTTTAGATACTTAAAAGGGGAATATTGAGATAATTTTATGATCTCAAAATATAAAACATGTTATTAAAGAATAGACAATTTCTCTCCTAAGAATGAAATTACCACTAGTTATAAATCCCTTTATGAGGGCTATTTTATGAAAGGCATATTGGGGCATGTACTACATAGTCAAGTAGTGGAATCCTAAGGCTAAAATTCCTATTATAGGGTTGAATTATGATCAGAAAACTGGGTTCATGTAATTCATAGTAAGTAAAATGAGTTTTTAAGAAATCTGACATTCTCTTACTGATGAACAAAGAAACATTAAGATTTGGATGTCTTAGGACCACAGTGGGTGGATTTTCCATGGAAACATGTCATAGAATAAAGGAATCATCGGTATCAACACATTCTATGAATGGGAAACCACTCCTATACAAATTTTATGGGTGAAGGACTGTACATTTTTTTCAAAAAGGGGCTTTCTAATAATGTTCTATGTAGTTTAATGTTATGAAGTAAGGAAATTATGAGGGTTGTGCAATTTAAAGACATTTAGTGTGGAAATTATGAGGTTGTATAGTTTAATTTCATACAAAAAGGACATTATGATGTGTAGTTTAAATTCATGCAGTAAGGATGATATGGGGTTATAATTTATAGTCTTTATCTTTGACTGAATTTTTGACGATTCTCTAATTCTTAGTAATCTATCTGAAAATGTACTACTATATTTAGGTATAGAAGGAGAAAGTTATAAGATGTGATTTGGGGATTTCAGGATCTAAAGGGTGGTATGGGAAAAAGGTATTTTGACATTAGAGGAAGTCTCACCCGAGAATTAAGTTACCACTATTTGAAAAACATGTTATGAGGGAACTTTTATGCAAGTAAAACTAGGTCACATACTATATAGCCAAAATGTGGCATCCTTTAGAAGAAAAACCCATTGTGGGTGATATATGCAATGCTAGATGGGGGACATACTTCATGTTCATGCAAAATATCTCTCAATAATTTTATCATTGTATCACTAAAATACAATGAAATTTTATGGATATTTGGATTTCCTAATAATAGAGTTTGGTTTGTGGAGATAGTAGTTGAATGCAGAAGGGGTATTTCAAGTTATAATTTCCAATGAATTGTAAAAATGGATGCTCTATGTAGGTCTGATCCAAACATAGGAAGTATGGTGCATGTATTTTTAGGTCATAAGACTAGGACCATAATATTATGGAAACGATGGATGATACATGGTCAAATGGTCCAAGGTTATTCCAGTATTCTTTAACAAGTGAAGGGGAAAAGTTTAAACTAGGTCCTTCGAGACTTTCAATTCAGGAGAAAGGATATGGGACAAATATAAAAGGGTTGACCACTGATTTTTGGGTTCCAGTATACCTTCTTCAATGATTTAAGGGATATAAGAGGATTCTCCCAAGAATGAAGTTAGCGCTAGTTGAAGAACCCATTATGGGGGAGACATATGCAAAGCCAACTGGGGAATGTACTATATGGTCAGGAAAAATAGATCTTTGGTTTCAAAAATTCCTCTCCAAAACACTGAGGAATGTTTATAGATACGTAAAGGTATTCAAAGTTAGGATTATGACATGAAAAAGGGGTATTTTTCAATGCATAAAGGAATAATTAGACTGATATTATATATGAATTTGGAGTCCCCTGCATAGATATGAATCATATGTAGAATCAGGAAATCTCTTGTTTCCTTAGTAGTCTCTCTAAGGAGAGGACCCAAAATAAAAAATCTTGCATAGATGTTTTATTTTATGTAGGATAGGTTAAATTTTATTTTACCCCATGTTTAGGGATAGGGATTAAGTCCTAGGCTTCACTACACATCTCAATGGAGTGAGAATCATTCCACACATAGTTCTAAAGATACTGTGTAGTTTGAAGTCATGTGGTGAGGACATTGGTTATGCATTTTAATGTCTTACAGGAAGAACATGGGAAATTTTGAGGTGAAAATGAATATTTTGGATGGACCAGGGTCTAAGACCCATGTGTCACCACATATCTTGTTGGGGTAAGAATCAAGCCCTGAATAGTTCTATCAAATAAGGGTTCATGCATAAAGTGGGAACTCATATATGATCTACCCATATATATCTTACTTGTACTTAGGAGAGTAGGGGATTTTTTATATTGTGATGTGGCTAGGCCCAGGATTGAAGAACTAGATGTCATGACGTAAGTCAATCAAAATTATAATCAAGACACACATAGTTCTTAAATAAAGGTCCCTCACCATGATTTGAATTCATAAGTGGAGGATAATGGAGTTTTCTTTGAATATTTTTTCATACATAATATGGGTTCTCATATTGAATATCCACACATAGATTTGAAACATACATGAGGTAAAAGAGATATTATTTTCATCATGTTATGACTGGGCCCAAGATCGAGAGTTTGGGCATAACTACGTATCTCATGTGAGTGAGAATCAAGCCACACATAGTTCTTGAATAATTTCCCCATGAAATTATGATCCATACCTAGGGAGTGGGGGATTTTAAATTGTGGTGGACCAAGGGATATGAACCAAGTGTCACTACGTATCTCAATAGGATGAGAATCAAGCCACACATTGTTCTTGGAATTCCATGTTGTTTAATATTGTGTGGTAAGGATGAAGGTCAACTAACATGAAGTGATGGAAACATTGTAGTGGGGGATAGAATGAAATTGTGTCCATAAAAATGTATCTCATAGGGTTAATAATCAAGCATCTTTTGGTACTTTATAGGTACCCTATGTAGATATAATAAATTCATAGTAAGTGAAGAGGCTTGACGATTAATCACAGTTGGACCCAGGATTGGATATCTGGGCATCACTACGTATCTTACTGGTTTAAGAATCAAGCCACACATAGTTCATGAAAATTCTTCCCCACATTAATCATACTTTTATGTCAGAAATCAGGATTTTGATAACTTCTAGACTGATGTTTGTGCCTAAATCATGAATTATAAGTATCACCACACATATCATTGTAATTATAATCAAGGCATAAGTCTTGGAATGGTTCTCTATGTAGATAGGGTTCATACACGGGGCATGGGAAGGGGAATTTTCCTTTACAAAATCATGTTTGGACCCAAGATTGGATATCCATGTGTCACAATGTATCTAATTGTAATGAGAATCAATCCACATGTAGTTCTTGAAAGTTCTCCTTGTGTAGGTTTCATTCATGCACATAGGTGGTGAAGGGATTTTTATACAGTGTGGCTAGACCTAAGATAGGAGATCTGGGTGTCACTGTTTATCTTGTTGGGGAAAGAATCAATCTACACGTAGTTCTTGATAAAGTTCCACACACCAAATGGGGTTTGATGTGAGGAAGGGGGCTTTAATAACATTCATATATTTTTCATAATAATGGTTGGGCCTAAGATACATGATGGTATGAGAATCAAGCCATATGTTCTGGAAGATTTCCCAGTATACAATTTGTTCATAGAAAGTGAAAGGAGAAATTTTTTCTTTTATGGATATGGATGGGATTGGGATTTGATATCTAGATATCACTACGTATCTCATTGGAATGAGAATCAAACAACACATAGTTATAGTGGTACCATGATGTTTATCATCATGCAGTGAGAACGTTAGTCACCAGACATGAAAGAAACATCATGGATGGACCAAGGGATAATACCCAAGTGTCACTACATATCATTTTGTGGAAAGAATAAATCCACATGTAGTTCATTAAAAGTAATTCCCTATATAGTTCTAATCTAAACACATGTAAAAATGGGACTCAAGTGCCATTAAGGAGTGGAAATGAGGTGAGTGAGGTTTAGGCATGGAAGCTACTCATCTTTTTAGGGACCACAAGAAGTTTCCAATCATGGTATCTTAGGGATTTCTTAATTTCAAATAAGGGAGATGTTAGCCATATAGTTTTATGTCATGTGGTGAGTAAAAACGGTGTTATGTAGTTTAGAATATTGCATCATGGACCACATGTCATGAAGTTTATCATCATGAAACAAGGACGATGATTCCACACAGTTTAACATCATGAAACATATCTATGAGGGGTTCTATATAGTTTAACATCTTATTACTAAGATAAAATATATGTGATTACACAAAGTACTTATTCAAGAACCTTCCATTTGTTAGAGTTTTAGTGATTTCTTCATCCATTGAGATTAAAGAATAAGCTCCATTATAGTGTACTTTATTTATGGATTAAGGTCCCTTTGACATTGGATCAATATTAGAAGACTTATTTCCTAGTATCATCTGTGCCCTAAGGACCAATACCAATTCAAATTTGAGGAATGAATGAAGACGGACCTTCTTGAAAAAGGATTGTGTTATCCAGTTCCGATAGACCTCCAGGTTGTGAAAAGTGTGAAATATATTTTCATCCAATTTCTCCAGCTCATCCATTCATTTTTTGGATTTCAAATACATGGATAGTTTGTCACAAATAGAAATATGAACTGGGAGAAACTGAACCTTAATAGGAAAGAATTCTTCAATTTTGTACACCAACAATTATAGGTTCACTTTATTGATGGTATGGGTAGTAGTACAGTAATCCCATAGGCATGAAAAGGTTTTTCAAGCCATTATTTCTTATCTTTATCCACTATATTCTAGATTTTGTTTGACAAGGTCTTTAAAAGCCTCTATCTTTCCATTGTACATTTCATGATAGTGGGATGAATGGTTGGATTCTATATTGTATTAATGATATAGATTATCTACCTCAGTAGAAAAGAAATCGGTTCCATTTTCCATCAAAATGGATTAAGGAACACAAAATCTGATAATAATGTAAGATTTAACAAATCTAAATATTATTTTGGGTCCGAATTATTTGATGGGTATTTCCTCATCCCATTTGGAGAAGAAATCGATATAATTGAGGATGTACTTAAACTTATTAGCTGTAGCTGGAGGATATGGTCCAACAACATCAATTCCCCATGTGGAAACTGCATAGGATTATTTATAAGTATGTATAAATTTTGGGGGTTGAGGGATGAAATAGGCATGCACTTGGAAAGGATGAAACTTCTTAGTGAATTCTGTAAAATCATGTGTCAATGAAGGCCAAAAGTATCAAAGACTTCAAATTTGATCATAAATCCTATTGCTTGATTAATGGGAACCACATACTCCTTCATGTTCATCTTCCATAATAGTCATAGTCTCTTATTCAACAACACATCTAAGAAGAACACAATGAAAGCCTCACATGTAGAGGACTTTATGGTCATTTTGGGACATCATAAAGAGTGAAATTATCCACTCCCTGCTAGATATATTCTCCTCTAACCCTACCCAGTAAAATTACTCCATCTTGGAGATATTACATGATTGGTTTCATCCATCCCATGGTAGGGATAAATGGCTCAAGGATGGGACTAATTTCATAGATCTCATCTGGTCTGATCCAAACAAAAGGTGAAACCATTTAGTGGTAGGAAATACTGGTGATTATTTCATCACGATTTGGATCTGCCAAAGTTGTAGCTACATTTTCCAATGCATCTACCTGAGTAATCTATGATTGTGGGATGTGATCCAATGTTGGATCTGAAGGAAATTCTACACTTAACCCTTAGACATAATAACATAGGGGAATTATCTCTTTCTTTTGAATGGTATAATACTCATTAATCTATTTTATTTTCAATTCTGAATCACCCTTCACCTCCAGGTGATTCACTGGTACATAGAGTGAAAATTTCAGACCTGCAATGAGAGCCTAAAATTTTTCCTTATTGTTGGTACCAACTTTGAATTACATGAAGTAATATGGAAATACTGCCTTCTCTAGGGAGATAAGCACAATTCCTAACTAGACTCTCTTAATCTTAGGGTATTCCAATCTCTTCCCCATTGGACTACTGGAAGTACCATAAAAATACATCTCCCATGTTTGGGGGCTATCCTGAATAGAGAATATTTATTCATCAGGTAGTTAATCATTTAATTATGCCTTTTCTATAGATGGGTGCTCGGCAAGAAAGTTTTCAAAGGATTTCCCATTCTTTGATTTCTAAGGCATAAAATGAATATTAAAATACTATAGAATAACTGCCCATCATGCCAAGATCCTAGTGAGAATAGGATGACTAAGGATAAATTTGATTGGGTTATTGTGAGAAACCAAGTGGATCTCGTGGTGCTGAAGGTAGTATCTCAGCTTCTAAATTGTAGAGAATAATGCCAGGTAACTCTAATCAATTTATTAATATCGTGTCTCTTCATTGATCATGGTTAGACAAATATAATAAGGGATGTTTTAATTCCCATTATCATTCTTCTATGCGAGGAACGTACCCAGGGATTGATCCAAGGTTGTCGCATATAGAATGAGTGGATTTCCTTCAATAGGTTTCATCAATACTGGTGAGCTGAAGAGTTACTTCTTGCGGAAATCAAATGCTTTTTGGCAGTCATTGGCACACTTATATGTAACCCCATTCTTAATTATTTTGATGAAGGTCAAACACTTTCCTATGAGGTTGGATATGAAGAACCGAATGTCGGAACAGTTTCCTTGAAGTCCTCTCAACTCTTTCAAGTTCCAAGGAGGTGAAATTACATTGATATATTTGGTCTTCTTAGGATCAACTTTGATGACATGATGTCATAAAATGAATCTAATAAACTTTACTAATGTTACCTAAAAATCACATTTCAAGGGGTTCATCTTTATATTATGTTGTCAAAGCTTTTTGGATATAGTTTCAAGGTCAATTATGTGATCATAGCATTGTCGGTATTTGACCACCAGATCATCAATGTAGTATACACAAAACTTTCCCAAGAAGGGTTTGAATATGTGATGCATATCTTGTTGATATGTGGAACCAGTATTATACAATCCAAAGGGAATTACCCTATATCAAAATACACCTTGATGAGCTCTAAAAGTTGTGGCTTCTTCATCTTATGGGGATATCTCGATTTGATTGCACCCAAAATAGAAATCAATTATGGAATGGTCTTTTTATCCAGTTATTGAATTAATTAGTAGTTCTTTAATTGGAATAGGGAATTCATTTTGGGACAATGTTGGTTGAGATCTCTGAAATCAATTCAAAATATGATTTTTTCCCCATTTATCTTTATCACATGGACAATGTTGGCTTTCCACTTCTAGTATTTTACCTCTTGGATGAAGCCATACTTGATGCTTTTTTCAACATTATCCTCAATTTTGGAGGCATGAGTTGGGTGTGTCCTCCGGGTTGCTTGCTTGTATCCCCGATGATCTTCTGGAAATCCCAAATGATGGGTGACCACCTCGGGTTCAATGCCTAGTATCTCTTTGTAATTCTAGTAAAGCACATCTTGGTGATTATTTAAGAAGGGGGTGTATTACTTCTGTTCTTTGGGATTCAGGGTTTCACTAATTAGAGTGGGGAGTGGATCTCCTTTTTTACCAAGATTTATTTCTCTGAGTTCATCCATAGTGGTGAAGATGCCTTCCCCAAACGCTGGAGGGGAATCCCTAAGATATTATTATTCTTCCTCTTCCTCATGGTCTATTGTTTTTGCATCTTCATGGGGAGGATATGATAAAACAAGATCCTTATATAGAAGAGGGTAGTAACCATTTCAACATCTGGAGGATGAGGCAATCATTTTAGTCTCACTTTCCAACATACATCCTTCTTGGAGTCCTAAAGGGGAAACAAGGGAATGAAAATGAGTTTATTCACTTTATCCTATAGTAAAAATAACTTCTTCTCGTTCGACTAGAAAAAATATGATTTTTTTTCATATTAGAGGATGGAATGAATACATTTACATTGAAGATTTCGTTATCACTCAGAGAGTTGATAACTTATTCAGTGCCATTGGGAACAGATGTCATGACTGACATTATGGAAGTCATTGAATGAAAATGAGAATTATAGACCACCCATTCAATTTGATTAATAGGAATCGCATAATTTTCACTGATATATTAAAAGGGTTGGCGGGGATCATCTCTAATCCATTTTTGGCATTGATTCGAGTGACATCATCAGCCATGGAATGCCTCCCTTAATTTTGATAGAATCTTGCATCAATGTATTGTGTCTCACAAGATTTGAATGGGGAATTTTCACCATATATTTTCCCAATTTGAAAATTGATATAATATTTGAGACATTGGTGGTATGAAGAAGGAATAGATTCATGATGAGGTACCCAATGTCTTCCCAGTATAACATTGAATGTTGTGTCCTTCCGGATAACCATGAACCCTGAGTCGGATATAAGATCCCTGAACTGAGTCCAGAGGGTAATCTTTCCAAGAGGTTCTTTCTTATTATTATAATAACCTAGTAACATTAGAGTGGAGCGATACAAATGTGAATCTTTGAGAACTAGTCGAATAAGTGTTAGAACTGGGATTAGGTTGACTCCATAGCCATTTTCAATAAACACTCATCAAACATCAATATCATTTAACATGATAGATATATAAAAGGGTATGAAATGTCCTTGTATAATATCATCCTCATTATAATAAATAAAGGAAATGACCACGTGGAATTCTATAGGATCATTATCCAGATGATATACTTCAGTAAAAGAAAACACAACTTTAAATTCTTGGGGTCTTGATAATTCCTTAATTAGTGATTTGCAGAGGTCATTTGATTGACTCAAATCATCCAAGATTGATAACATAGCAAGAAATTATTCTATTTTCTTCGAATCATCATACTTTTGACCCAAAGGTCTTCATTTCCTAGAGTGAATATTCTGTTTTGTAGGTACCATGGGTGTTAATGTTCCTGATGTGGATGGGACGTTCCTTAGGATTGGAGCTGGAATTGTTCTTGTCCTTGGTTGATTAAGCAGGTGATGTCTACTTATCTACTAGGAAGGTAGTGGCATAACCTCTAACTAGTATTCCAAGATAATCATGCTAGGGAAAACCCTACCATGTGTAAAGTAAGAACTCCTTTGTTTCTATTGATCTTGTCAGAGATCTTTCTCATGGGTTTTATCCACATAGATGGTTCAGGCAGGGGTGTGGTAGAAATAGTTACTCCTAGAATGACCACACCTTCCACTGTATCCTTGACCCTGACAACCTCTTCCCCTAGTTCCTCAATCAAGTTTAGGTAAATCAGGTTCATAATCAGAATCATTATTTGAGTAGGGATCCAATAAGTGAATAACACTAACAGAACTTAAGATCAACTCCTCATCTCATGAAGATTCTACCTGAGGGGTCGAATATTATTATTCCATTTAGTGATGTGGTGCCCATGATTTTGAGATGGTCGGCATGAATTTCACTAACTTCAAGGAATAAATTTTCCTTGAAATGAGATCATATTCTTCTATTTACTCCTTATCCTTCTGGCTATGTCACTTCTTTGAGGAATTACCTTCAAAGGATGGGGTTTTTGATGAAGTTGGCTTTATAATATAAAATATAGCTGGAGGTATAATTGTTTTTTTAAACCATGTTTTTAGAATGAAATTATTCCAACTGATTTTTTTTCTAACTATCCAATTAATGATATTCTATGAATTCTTGAATTTGACTTCTTTCCACTCACCTTCCTCCTTCGGATCGGTAACAGAAACTTATACGAGTTGGTATAGTGAATTTTTTTAGTTTCATATACCCATAATCAACCATATTTTATAGGAGGTACTTGAAAATAAAACACACCTTGACGGTATTATCTAAAATTTTATAGAAATGGAAATAGTTTTGGATATCCCCATCACCCTATTTGTTAGGCTTCTTCGGTTTTGGAAACTGTACTAAGTTTTTTTCAAAAGTTGAGATGAATTAGATGGGGAATTGGTCATTCCAAAAGGAATAGAAATTTTTCTTAAACTCCTCAAACTGTCCATGTGTCTGATCTATTTGATCATATTGACAAGGAGTCCATTTATTTTGACACTCATGATGTGGGGGCCTACAATATGATAAAAAAATTGATATAGTATTGGGTATAAGGGCCTATTTAATTGTAACTATAGCGGCCTCTACCTTTCCTATTCTCATTCCTTGAGTTGATGGGATTACCTGGGACTTAGATTTGGCCTCTATGATGATGTGTTTCAAATTTTGAGAATTTGCAGCTAGATATTGAAACCCACCTATATATTTTATAGGGATTAATGGTGTGTGAAACTCATCATGGATATTTTTTATGTAGATAGGTAACAATCCTTTTTGAGGGAGTTGTTGGTTCAAGGAGTAAGTAAATCACTTTCATTGGGCAATTAAGTCTGAGATACTTTCATTTTAACTTTGTTTGTAGTTTATGATATCTATTATTTTGTCTTCTAAATCATTGAGATGAAACGGAAAAAAAACATCTGATGGAGATCATCCCATCCAGTGATCTACCGGGACTACAAACTCATATACCATACAAAATCTGTCCTCTATAATGATTTAATGAAGTATTTGGGTTTCACTGCTTCCTGCGGCTCAGGGGTTCCCATCATAAGATTACAGAAAGATGTGGAATGTTTCAAGAGATTCTATGGATCTCCTGATTCATTGAAAAGTGAAAAATTTGGATTCCCAAAGGTTTTTTGAGGAGGGGTCAGATCCACCCATTCGGGATAATCCTTCTTTTCTGGTTGTACTGTCACATTTTTTCCTTCCTAAGAATCCAATTGAATCATCAATGACTCAATGGTATTCATAATCATTTGAGGAATAACTGGATTATTTGGGACCTTAATGGTTGTAGTGGTTAGAGCCTGAATAGGTGTGATGACTGGCAGGACCACTGGTGGTGGCACCGCTGGTATCTGCCATGGGTAGCCAATAGGGGAAGGCCTATATAGATGTGCCTGACCATGTTCGGGCTATGTACCCAATGGTGGAAATTCTTGATTTTATTTCATGGGATTCAAATATATTGGTTATTGATATCCCATATTGATTTTATGTCCCATGTCTACTTCAGTTGTTACGGAAAAACCTTTTTTGGGAGGTGCACCAACTGGAAGTGTGAGTTGAGGGTTTGCTTGTGGAGCATATCTAGTAGGAATATTGCATCGGAATAACTCTAAATTGAGTCTTCTTAACTCTCTCACTTCCACCTCTTTTTGAGAAAGTCATTCCTCTATCGAAAGGTATTTTCCTTCTCTAGGGGAAGGTGAGATATAATATAACCCTTAACTTTTCACCTATTAGGTGCCTTTATATTATGTAGAGGTGGATTATTTGATGGGATACCCAAATATTGGGTGAAATTATAGTTTTAGGTATGCACGCCTTATGCATTCATTTCAGTGTGGACCATCTCAGGAACATGAACTTATTCTTCAAAATCCTATGAATCGGTATTGTGTTCTAGAAGTTCTTCTATGATGGGATTGATGAAATTAACAGATTCATAATTCATCGTAGGAACTCTGTTGAAATATCTATGGGATCATCTTCTTCTAAACCATCCAGTTGACATTGTCCTCCTATTTGTTAACTCTCTATAAAATGTTTGGTGAATAATAACCTGAAGGGAATATCCTAACAGTTTATTTGTATGCATTCCAAGTGAAGGTATTTAATCATTTGATGGAATAAACTGAGAGGATTCATTTTATAGATTCTTCCCTAATTAGGAGAAAACTGATTTCTACTAAGGAGGGTATTTTTTGGGAGAAAAAAAACTTGTATCTGAAGGATGGGGTTGTTCTTGTTCTTCCTTCAAAACCCTCTAGGCTTGGTTGGTTGATCCCGAGGGTTGGGTAAACAAATCTCACATACCAGTGGGTTGGGGACGCTCTTGAACTTTTATAGCTTATATTACTTCTTATGATTTTATGGATTATGGTTCAAAAGTTGGTTGGGTTCATTATTCGGAAGTCACTTAAATCACCTGTTTCAGAAGTCCATTGGGATATTTCAAACATTTTCACAATTTGATGGCTAACACACTCTAAATGGAATCATGTTCAATGTTCTTGAATGATTTCAACAAATGTATCTCAACAACCTTCTCTCTTCAGGCCTAACTTTGAGCAGAGTCAAACGAGGACTATTTTTATTGAGCATATATGCGATCATGAACAAAATCCATTTGTTATAGCCATCCTGGGGAAATAAAATTTCATGAGAACACTTTTGGAGGGATTTTATGAGTAAAGAGTGATATGAAATATAATTCTCCATGTTCACCCCATCATATGATATGAACACAAAATGGGGAATTTTTTATGAGTATTTTCAACCTCATTAATGAATTAAGGAATTTATGTTGAAGGGCCCCTACTACTTCTTGACCATTTGATGCTGGGAAGCTATGAAATATGCCAAGTCAATTTGGAGATTCAACCCTTCTATTAATTTGACATGACTTTGACATTCATCATATATTAATGCTTTGGATTTTAGATGATGAAGAGTATTCTATAGGTTGAGGTGGATGTCATGAATACAATATTCTGACAACATATCTAGAATGTTGTATTAAGAGGTGGCCAAAGGACAGAACTTGACAAGTATTTCACCCATATCTATTTGTTTCCTCATGTTCAACATATCCACCTCATATTTTTCAAGAGGATTCTTTAATTAATCAGTCCAAAGTTGGTGTTTTCCTACCTCTTTATTAGTCT
Source organism: Viscum album (assembly GCA_963277665.1). Classification (NCBI taxonomy): domain Eukaryota; kingdom Viridiplantae; phylum Streptophyta; class Magnoliopsida; order Santalales; family Viscaceae; genus Viscum; species Viscum album. The sequence continues at coordinate 292,418,405 of OY728150.1, read as the reverse complement.
TAGCATGATTATGAGATAGATCCTCTATTGCACTAAAATGGAAGTGTCCTAAGGTTGGTTCAGAGAATTACCATCACCTTGGGATATCTTCTGTCTGATAAAATATTTCATATTCCCTTGAAAAGGAATCAGACATGATTGGACATCTATTTTAAAGTGCTTCAAAATAAGAGGTATTTCATGTTACTATATTTTTATTTGGATAATTCTCTTGAAAATGTGAATAACTGGTATAGAGAGAACTTTCACATCAAATATGATCATGGGGAGGACCACCATGGTGGATTACAATAAGAGGAAGACCCTCTTGGTCCTTGGTCTTTTGGCCACATTGAGGGTTTTCATGGGTCTCATCAAGATATTGGCTCTCGAGATTGACCTGATTTTAATGAAGCAAGCCTTTATAAGGAAGAGTCTAATATGGACCTTCTAAATTATTGATATTTATCCCATTATTTGGTAATGATATGGTAGGATATTGAGCTTCAACATATAATTGTCTAATGGATTCAAGAACACCACCATTATGTGGAGCTATATCACAAATAGCCTCTTGATTATTCAACTGTATTTTTTTAGGATTCTTCTTGGATGGATTCTTATATGTAGTTGGGGCCACTTTCTGAGAGAAGTGGTTATCATGGGAAGGTATAAGTGCCAGATGTGGAGTTTCCATTAGAGTAGGACGATTATATTTAGTTGGAGCATGTATATGTTCTTGATCTGGTTGTTCATATGATATGGGGGAGTGTTCCCCATGACCCTACTGGATTGGAGAAGAGGTATGTATCTGCTTTGGCATGAAATAATTATGAGCCACCCTAGGTATGGGATAGTGTTATGCGTCTATCCCTCAGAAATTTTTGTTTCCTACATTATGACTTTCTGAAACATTTCTAGGATATGGTCAAAAAAATTAGTCTACCTATTCACTATTTTTGGGATGTTCTTAGTGACTTCAATAACCGAAATAGGAAAATATGTTCACTCCATATCTGGAGTAGGTGTATGTACCTTCTCATGTCCTCCCTTTCCTACCAATGGAAACTGATCGTACTCACGTTTGGGAACAGAGAATTGAGTTTGTCCCTAGCTTGTTGTTGGAGCTTTCTGAATGAATTCTTAGGGTGATGTCGGACAAGGCTGTTGGTGGTCTTCCTTAGTGTAAGTAGGTGTGTGTTACTACTTGTGGGTTAGTGAATAATTGGGTTGGCAGGATTCTTTGAACACTTCCATAAGAGTCTTATAGAAGGATTGATGATTATAAGCAAGTGTATATTCATGCTCATGGTATTGCACTAGATATAAATGGATGGATTTGTTGGGAACTAATAGATGATTTTGTTGGCCGATAGAATGAAGGTGGAGGGTTATATGTTCCCACTCATTATTTTCCACAAAACTGTGTTGGTGGTCTTCTCTAAAGGGGGAAAAGGTAGGAACCTACTCCATGTTGGCCGTTTGTCTTCCCTGGTGGTCTATCTTGCATGCTCAGGTATGAGGGGCCTAGGATGGATAGTCAAAGGTGACACCCTCAGCATGGTGTGGGTTCACTGTCGTGTTTCATTCACGATGGTGATTATTTTCATGAGCCCTTTAGAAGGACCCATATGTATTTATGATGAGTCTAGAAGTGGTCTCCTAATCAACCTCCCTAAAATATAGTAGGGACTGGTTATTTCATTCTGGGGATAATAACCTGAAATAGTTTAAGACGATGGTCTATTTCATCTCCTTCAGGACCACCAGTCATCATTGACCAGATGACAGGGGTGATTATTGATCTAGAGGTAATGTTGGGTATCCTCTAGGGTCTGGATGGTACCATAATGTTGGTACTCTCGAACCATATCATTGGATACCCAGTGTTGAAGACACTAAGTTGGTGATGGAATCCTTAGTGAGGATGAGTATGTAGCTTGAGACATAGTCGGGGAATTCATATGTGTAAACATAAAGGAATCTATTGGATTTAGTGGAGTTCTTGGAAGGAAGTACCTATAAATATTATAAATACAAATAATGAAATATGGTAAAACATTTTTTTTATGAATTCATGAATGATTGATTTCTTTATCTATCCCGTTTTTCCTTTGAGAATTAAAGGTACCTAACAAGTAGGTTACACAATCATCTTGGTTAAGAATTTTGGTCGGGTTTAAAAAAAATTCTTCTTGACAGAAATGTGGCTTCATTGGGGAAATCATAATTTTTGAATGGTTTACAATAGGTTTCTTAATGGAACCAGAAACACCAAATGGTTCTATATATATATAGGGACATTCTACCCATATTTAGGCATTCATTAGGTATTTTTGAACCATGATGTTCAAAAACTCACATTGGTTGAGAGGATGGGAAGACGGGCTCATCACACCCTTTTTTGAGGAATTATTTCCTACTCCAAGACCTCATTATATATTTAAGATATGTTCATGAATCCTTCATTAATTCTTAAGTATTATTTGTGTTATCCCAATATTATCAATTAATTATTTTCATGTGTGGAAATCAAAATCATCCCTATGTATTGGAGGTTCTTCGTCAATGTATATATTTGTATATATGTGAGGTTATCCATTGATGGTATCCTCTCATATACTGCTTAGAGGTTATATGGTCATTATTACAATGATGGTGGTTTTCTATCTATTTAGCGGGGAACTCTAGAGTTTATTGTCATCCGGGTAGAGTAATGTTACTCTGGAATTTGTCATCATTTATGGAGACAGAAGTTGTTATGATGTTGGGATCGAACAAATAGGGGGGATTCCTATGTATTTTTGTAAAAGGAATCAGAACCCATGTAGTTCGGTGATGCTTAATAGGACACATCATACCTTTTAAAGTTGTGTTAAAAGGACCCAAACACAGATTTTAATATCATGCGGTATGTACCTCTAGGTAGAAGCTTCCAAGTCATAGTTTGGAATGGGATTTATACCTAAGCAGCCTAAGGAATAGGGAAGGGATTTGATCTTCCAAGTTGAATCAGACCCTGCTGGGTTCATGGACCAAAAGAACATGGTTAGTATAGGATGTTTGGTTTAAACCTTTGGGAGGATTCCTATGTATCCCATTTGTATAGGAATCAAATCCCAGATAGTTTTTTAATGAGGACCCACACCTATTGTGGACCTCAATGATACGTCTCACAGGGATGTATGGACCTTTAAGATGATAGGTTGAGGCTTAATCCTGAGAAGGATATGCCCTATGAAGGGAACATGAGGGATTTTTTAACTCATGGTGATTTAGGGTCTTAATTCAGGGCTTTATTTTAAGGTGGGTTCCTAGATTAAGGGAATTTGAGTTGGACTTCTGGGGAGGATGTCTAGTGAGCTCATTTCTTAGGTGGAGGCTTTCTACATATCCCAGTTATGGTGGGAATCAGAGTTCTTTTAGTTAAATTAGGTTGGGGGATTACACCTAGGAGTAATCCAATTGAGGGGGGGATTATTTGTTATTTCATGGATGAGATGATATAAAGCTTGAGCCTTGAGAAGGCTTCCTACGTATCCTAGTTATAGTGGCAATTAGAGTTCTTGCAGTTTATTCTAATGAGGACCCATGACTATAGAGGCCCTAAAATGTATGTATCATAGGGAAGTATGGACCATTGAGATGATAGGTTTGGGATTAATACTTAGAAGGATATCCCTTATAAAGGGACCTTAATGTATGTTTTAACTCATAGTGATTTGAATCATTAACTCAGGGTTTACTCCTAATGAGGATACCTGGATTAAGTGGATTATGATTGAGGGTTATTTCTAATGACTCTTCCCATTGAGCTTGGACCCTTAGTGGGTTTCTTATATATCTTGATTAATAGGAATCGTAGTTCTCATAGTTCAATGCATCAGGTGAATTTTTTGGTTGTTGTTATCATTACAAACCACTGAGATCATCTGATTCATGCTCAGTGTGAGAAACAATAGAAAGCAGAATATTTGAAAAAACAAACAATCTACTATATCCACTAATGGATGAGTGATGGAGAGGATTGGTGGATTACTCCTAAATAGGATTCCCATTTGAGGTTTGTTTGGGGCTTACTTATATGTAGGATTCCCATTTATGATTCAACGTAGAATAGGGGTTAGGTGTTTTTTTTGAGTTTCTTGAGGATTTTATCGACTCAGGTTATTTGATGAATCCAATAGGATAATCTCAAATTGAAACACGAGAAACAGAACAAGGGGAGTATGTTGAATCAAGAAATTTAGCAGAGTTTAGAGGAGTATCTCAAGTCATGGTATTTAGGAGGAGGATTTTAAGGCCGTATAAGGTGCAATCTAAAATTTCGTCGACCCATCCTAACAAGTTTTTAGTGAGACTCTCCATTTTTCATGGGGGTCAGTGATGAAAGACAAGGGATCAAATTGAAGGTTTGGGACCATAGGATGGCACTCATCCCAAGTGGTTGTGTAGGGCCATAGCCCCTACACTATGGACTAGTGAGTTCGCTCAAGTAGGTCACCCTAGTATGGGTCACCTAGGTAGGTCACCCTAGTATGGGTCTCCCTAGGTGTGGTACCTCACCCAAGTAGAACATGGGTGGATCTGACTACCTTTACCATGTATGGGTCACCCAAGTGTGGGTTTCCCATGTTCTATTTTGGAGGAATTTCCTTATTTAAGGTGGCCCATGGAAATTTTCCCAAGTAGTGAAGGACTACATGGTAGGAGGACCTACATGGCCAGAGCCCTCTCCAAGATTCGCGGTCTGGGAGTTTGGTCATCATCCAAATATTTGAGGTCGAGGGGTCTATTTATAGACTTTATGTTGGACATGAATGAATGTAATTGTGTGGAAGGACTTTCACGGATGGACTTGTGTGGATAGACTTGTATGTATGGACTTACACAGATGGACCTGTGTAGATGGACTTGAGCGGTGACATGCTTCGCTTTAAAAAATATCTAATTTCCAAGATCCATAACATTTGATCCGTGATTCCATTTTGGATCCTCCACCAGTCAAATAAAATATATTTAATAGATATAAACTTCTTACCATGATTAATACATAAAATCCTCTTAAATTAAACTCTGAAATTTTATTTTTGATCTTTCAACGCCTTTTTGTTACCTATCTTGGAAATACATGGCCTACTCTTGGAGGGGGTCTTTATGCTTGTTCCTCATTGTGGAGAAGTCCAGTGGAAAATGGAAATCAAAGAATTAATTCTATAGAAAATTTCATGAAATGAATTTTGTTCTATCAAAAATATCATATATAAAAAGAGAGTCTGCCACAATGGCCAACATGATAGTTGGTAAATGAAAAATGAACAATCATCATTTTGTGATGCAGCAGTTCATAGTAAACAGAAACAATATGTGTGTTACCTATTAGATAGATGTGTGTATAGTTTTATGTTTAACCCTTAGTATAAAAACATCCTAGTATATTGAGGATACTTTTTTTATACGAGCATGAAATAATATTATTTTATTGATTCGATAATGGAAATAAATTTAAAAATTTTAAGGATGTTTGCTACCTATTAATTGAGTAACTAATTATTTTATGCCAAAAGGATTAATTGGAAGTATTTCTACCCCAAGGGATACTTTGTGGTATAGGGTAGGTATGTTGGGAAGCTATTTGAAAATATTTTGGCCTAAAATATGTGTTTTGAGATGTGTGAGTAAGGTACAGAGTACATTCCTTTTTATAGTGGAGGGGGAGTGACACTCTAGTAAATACCAAAATTTATTCATTAATGGGAGGTCTACCTTTCTTAAAGTGCCTAAAAAATAGAAAAATAATGGATTAAAAATAATAATAGTCGATGAAAACCTCCACTACAAAAAAATATGTGCATTTTAAGAATATGATTTCTTAAAATATAATATTCCCATATTTTATCATTTTGGTTTTTATTAAAGCATATAGTTTTCCAACCTAAGTAATTTAAACAATAAGACTAAAATAAAGTGAGATTTATTATAAAATATAAAGCAACTAGATTATTAATAATATATCTAATTTAAAAAATAAAAAACCCATGTGTTTTGGAAAATAATTTTAAAACAAGTGTATGTGACGTGCTAAAACACTGCTTAACCCAGACAGTGTTAACAACGTTTTTACAATATATGAGTCAATATTTTAATTATAAAAAGCTAAAATGGTCAATTAATAGAAACTATTTAATATTTATTAATAATAATAAATAAACTGAAAGAATATATGATTTTTATTAATTTTAAATCATTTAATAATATATCATTTATTTTAAAACGATAATAATTTCAATTTTGACATTATTTATTTAATTTCAATTTTAAAATAACAATCTAAATATGGAATTAAAATATATTAGGTTTACAGATGTGTAACATTATATATTCATCTAATTGTATATAAATATAATGATTTAATCAATTCACTTCACTTTTAATATTTATAGTATCATTTATTTTAGAAAATTATTAACTAAATAATCACTACGTTGGAATTTAATAAGCATTTTAATTAACTAAAACACTTCTAAAATTTATTGATAAATTATTTTGAAACAAATAAAATATTTTTATTTTTAAAGTATATGTATAACTAATAATATGTTGTTTTTTACATATCTAAAAGTTTTATAAATGTTAAAGGTAAGGGAAGTTCCCTTTTTGTATTTTTCCTTACATAACCTTTTATATAGGCCAATTACATTTAATAACATCTCAATAACCCATAAAATTAAAAATAAATGGGGATATGGTCTAATTATTTTCATCCAATGGATTTTTGAAAAGTTTCAAAGTCATTTTTCTCCTTAATTTTAAGGTTTAGTCCCTTATAAAGCTTAATCTAACCTTAATCACCGTAATTAATTTTAATCACATTCACAAATCTTTTTGGTCAAAAATTAAGTAGATATTATTGGACAAAATATATTGTACTGATTACAGCCATTTATTTCCATTTTTAAAAATTCAAATAATAGAGGTGGTAAAATTAATATTAACTCTAATCATGTTGACGTGGCTAGAAGGCAGGTTTTTAAAGTAAAAACATTAAAAATCTCAATAAGTTTTTATATCTAATTTTGAAATAAAAATGATTCCAATGACCTAAATTGGATTAATATATAAATAATTGATTAATTTTGACTTTAAAAACTAATTTAAAATATAATTTAACTCTAATAAATATTTAAACAAAAAGTCCATTTTTAATAAAAATGCATTATTTTCACTATTCATAAAAAATGAAGCTTCTCAGAAAAATACAAAAAATCACCCAAAGCTAATTTTGAATATAAGAATTAAAAGGTGAGGATTATTTTTACAAAAAAATATAAATTTCCAAATTTTAATTTTTATATAGGTACACCATTAAAATGCGGTAAAACCCTGTCTTGCTTGTAATGCAAGCGAACTCAGTGTGGTGTGTAGCGTAAGATTAAAATAGGGCTTTGTATAAAGAGGGAAATTTTAATATTTATTCTAATATTAAAATATTGTAATGTGTTGGGGTGTTACAAAAATGATATAAATTTGATTAATACATAACAAATGTAAGTAATTTCAATTTAAATAAAACTTTAAATTTAGTTTAACTTTATAAATAATTTAAACAAAAAGCGGTTTTCAATTAAAATTCAATATTTTTTAACATTCATCAAAAGATTAATCATTTCAAAAAATATTCATGTTCAAATACTAATATAATTTTGAAATTATTATTTTAAATTTTTAGTTAATTTTATAAAATAAATTTTATATAAGTGAAAAATTTTAAATTTAAATCAAAACTCTTAGACACGATGAAAAAGAAGGTTTTCGAGAAGTGTATCTTTTAAACCACAAGATTGTTTTAAATTAAATCTATGTATAATAATTATTATTATTATATAAATATAAATTAAAATTTACTAATATATTATATACAATTTTCATTTAGAACATTCTTAATTAATTATTATTTTACTTAATTAAATTGGATAAATATTATACGCTTTAAAAGAATTTTAAAAAAACACTTTTTTATGACCAAAAATAAACATGTACTAAAATCAAATACAAATTTTATTAAAAGTAATTAAGGTGAATAAATAGTAATAAATTATAAATATGTTAATTCATAACATTATTGCACACTCAAATTAGATAATTTTTTAGAATGAAATTATAGGTATAAAAATGTTAATTTTCACTATTTATTGAAAAAACTATATTTTCCAAATAATCCAATTGTTTCACTACATGATAATTTCATTATTATGATTTCAATAAAGACTTTAATTGAATTAAAAAAATTGAAAGTTCTCTATAAATTAATTATAATACTTTTTCATAAAAACAAAAAAACATTTTAGGAAAAAAACATTTATTAAGGAATATAATTAAATTACTAAAAATTAATTGATTATTTACAAATAATTTATAAATAAATTTATGTTGAGTGTGAAATTTATATTTATATTTCATACTGTTTTTATTACTATTCATACCCACTTACTTCAAAACTAGGTTATAAGTGTCATAGTTATAATAATATTATTTCATGGTTCACTAAAATTTAGTGTCGCATTTCATGCATGTTATCAAAGAAACTCATTGTTGTATGTAACATAAGATAAACTTTGTGTTACTATTCATACCCACTTACTTAAAAACTAGGTTATAAGTGTCATAAGACATGATTTTACCATGATTATAATGAGGTATACAATTTCTATTTAATTAAATTAAATAGTGATTTAATTTATTTTTAAATTGGAAAATATTTGATCCATGATATAGTTATGGGTTTACTGTGATGATGGAAATTATGGGTGTTATGGAGGAGTCATGGGAAGTTTCTAAAGACTCCTAACGTGTTATGAAATGTAGAAAATTAAATTAGAAATGAGTTTAAATATTTTAACATTAGTGAATCATAACCTATGAAAGATAGACGTAGAATGTGATGGAAATTTTATGAGTATAAGAACTTTGATAGAGTCCAATACACCATTTATCAAGGAGTGATTTGAGTGAAGCGACTCAAGGAGACATTCATAAGGAATAGACGTCATTACACTCTATTTATTATTGAATATGCAGAGAATCAATGTCTCTACAAATTTGGAAATAGTTTAATGAACAATAGTTGTGTTCAAAAAAATTAATATCTTGTAGAAGGATACAAGTAGAGACTTTCCAATCCATATGTGCATGGAGTATTACATCACCAGAAGATTTTATTATTTACATATTTATTATAGTGAAGTTATATCATCTACTAGACTCTAGAAGTAGTGTATAAAAAATGGAAATTTTGTAATAATATTTTGATGATATAGTGGAGAATCAATGTTATGGGGATGAACAAAATGGTAAAGAGAAGTCATGTGTTGGTGAACCTTGTAAAAATCATGTACTCTATTTTATATTTTTAACTTCATATGAGAAAATAATGAGGTATTTTTTTTATTTTATTATAAACCTTCACCATTTAAAGGTATTGAGTTTGAAAGGTATATACTTGTAAAATAAAAATAAGATCATTGATTCACCTTCTCCTCCTCTCAGTGATCCGATCAAATATTAAATAGTTTTATAAGAGGGAAGGTTACCTCTACAGATATAATGAGCATAGAGAATCATGATTCATTGAAAAAATAATTATTTCTTAATCTTATTTCTCAAACTACCATAATTGTTGGAATATGGATTTCACTTACATCATTTAACTTATCATTGAGGTCATATATGCTTATATATTAGTGTTTTAAAAAATTATTGAAAAATATCATATGAAATATAATGATAAAATAAACATAGATATGGATTAAAATTTAAAAAATTTATTTCTATTATATTAATTAGTGAAGTTTTATACCAAGTTAATGCATCATGAAAATGAAAAGAATATATGGGGAATTTTGAAAATCATCATTGAAGGAAACATAAATATAAATGAATATAAGCAGTTAGTTTTAAGGGGAAAATTTGAGGATATAAAGGTGAATTAAGATTCATATATATTGGGTGATATTTGATATGAGTAAATGAAATAGTTATTAATATTAAAGGATTTAGTGAGAAACATAAAGACTCCACAATTGTAAAGAAACATATGAGTAGCTTTCCTACTATGTTTAACCCCAGGGTATCATATTTGGAAGATCAAAAAGATCACTCTTTGAACTAAATTTATTATATTATTATTGAATATTAAATGAATAAGGAACCATCTTAAAAAATGAATAAAAAAGATGACAAAACCTTTTACACCATGAAAAATGGAAATGTTAAAGTAAATGAAGATCTTAATGATCACAATGAAGATGATGATTAAAAACTAAAAAAAATATTAATCTATTTTCAAAAAAATTATTTAATGAAAAAATGGAAACTCAAAGGTAATAAATTTCATATATTTTTTAATAGAAATATTATTTTTTATATTATAAAAGTTTTTAAAAAAGAAGCTGGTTGGGGAATTTAATTGGACGAGGGAGAATAAATTCATTAATATAGTAATGGATATAAGAATAAGAAGAAGCATTCCTACACCAAAAGAATAATATTCTTGATAAAGTATGAGATATCATCAAGAAACATTTATTATTAAGTCACTCTTATTTCTCATGTGGAGAAAATTTTTTATTTATCAGGTAGTTATGGAGATAGAGAAGAGGGAATGGATATTGAATAGGAAATAAAAGGTAAGTTGGAATAATATATTGAGATTATTTTAAAACTCAACAATATAATATAAATATAGATAATGAGAAAAATAAAATGGATACTCAAATGAATGCATTTGATAATGAACAAAAACTGATTATAGATAATGAAAATGTTTAACTGAACAAGAAGGAATAGACTTATGTTGATGAAATCAAATGCCACAAATTTCATATTTTAGAATAATAATATATGTTATATGATTATAAAGTGTAGTTGGATGATAAATAATGGTATTTATTCAATAAAAAATCTATTTGGGTTTCATTTAAAATTAATTGAAAATAAACTTTGAAATATTGAACAAAATCTCTCTAGATTAGTGTAGAATCCTATCATACAAGTGAAGAGAGAGGATCAAAGAAACATGCTAGTCATTTACCTTTTTGAAATGAAAATAGAACTATTATTTCTAATCTTGTAGTTGTGAATAGTGAATCTAAGAAGATTCCAATAATGAAGGATGAGAAAGAAACCTTAACACTAGATTAAGAGTGGAATCTTAAAATTAAACCAAAATTCCAAATTAAAAAGAAGGCTTGGGGTGGAAATCAATAACCTCATTCATGAAAAGTATGGAATCTATCAAGTAAATCATAGTTCAAGAGATATTATTGGTGTTTTATAGTATAATAACAAAAATATTATTCATGTTAGTTTAGTATGTCTTTATCATTGAATAGGTAAGAACAATGGTAGTGTTTTGTTGAGTAATGATGGATAAGAATTGAAAGAAATAAATTTGTGTCTAAAGAATAAGAAAATAACATTGATGATTATTCCAAATGTAATGACTTGAAAGAATATTTGGTTTTTAAAAGGTGTGATAAATCTATAAATGTATCAAATAATTATATGACTAATTTTCATACTCTATAATAAATAATAAAGAATTCACTTCAAACACAAGGAAGTTTCGATGTCTTGAAACATGATGTGAAGGAAATTACATCACACATGAATGATTTGGATATTAAAAGAGAATAATGGACAAGGTTTAGAGAAAGGTATAACCTAATAATCACCTTTAATGGAAACAAACTCCCTCCATAATCCCTTAATTTTTTTTATATCTTATGTTATCATTCATGGAATTGAAGGAGATGTGTAAGGTTTTCAATTCTATACAAAAAATATGATGAGTTGTTCATTGAGTACCTTTCAATGATGAAGAGGATATGAGTGTATCCCTTGATCAGGATCTCTTTTTAGAAGAAATTGTTAAATCAATAATTTATAGAAAAAATATAAAAATATAAAAATTAGTAATGAAAATCACACATTCACCCTATTATTATGAACATTTTCATCATATTTATCAAGGGGAGTATTGGTTGATCAAATATATGAGAAGGGGGGATAGACCATGTAAACTTAGATAACATTTATTATATATCTATTATTTTTTCACTAGGTTAGACCATGTAAACAAAGATTGGATTAATGAATAGAAATTTATTAAAGACCACGTAATAGCATTCCTCTATTTAATGTGTAAAAAGATAGCAGAATAAATTTTTGATAATAAAATATGATATAAACAAATTCATTGACCTTTTTATTTCATTAACAATCATGGGTACTATGATTTAGGAATATGAACATTACTATTATCAAAAATATCCAATGTAGTAGATTGTTTGGTTTCTAGAAGGATTTTTTTAATTTGGTGAATTTGTTGATAATACGTCTTGAATTCAGAATTAGATATGTTGGATTAATGGAATAATAATTTTGTGTTTATGTTTTACACCATGGGTATTGGTATACTATAAATTCCAGTGTTCTGAAGATATAGATGAATACCATATTATGATATTACATAACATAAATCATGTTGAGAATAATGTTACAATCATTTTAAATTATAATGGGGTTCCCCCATAGTGGTCTCTATGGTGTTGTAATAGTGTCCCTATGAAACATGGGGAAGAAAAAATGGGTTTCGTATCACCTCCTGGAAACCATGGTCAATAAGAAGAGTTGTAAGACAATTCGTCAAGTCCCTCACTATAGAGGTTTTCATGTTGATCAAGATGTCTCCTAGTGAGAGATAATGAATTCCAAAATGGTTGTGGTTATGATCATTGTGAGAAATAAGCATGCCTATTAAATGTGGGAAATGAGAGAGTAATACAGTATATTTTTTTACTTGTTGAGGCAAAACTGTACAATGATTTCATTCCAAACATGGTAATGGTCATATTAACAGGTGACATGTAAAAATTTAGGGAACTGGTAATGATGATTCATGAATGTTCTTTCAATGCGTCAGTAATCATTGGATTTATTTTTAAGAAATTATTCAATAAATATTATAAATAGGCATGTTGATTTTTTTTTATGTGAATTAAATGGTGAATTAATTCACACTTTAAGGGAAACATAATTGATCCATGATGCAGTTATGGATTTACTATAATGATGGAATTCATGGTATTTAAAGAGGAGTTATGGGAAGTTTTTAAATACCCATAATTTGAATTGATAGGTGGAAAATTCAATTAGAATTTTGTTTCTATATTTTAACCAAGGATATTTGACACCGGTAATTGATATAAGAATAATATAAGGTCACTCTTAGTAGTAGAAGATATTAGAAATAGTTCTATACACCCTATATCAAGGAAATATTTGAGTGGCATGAATCCATGAGAAATTTAGGTGTAGGAGAAGTCCTAACACCTTGAGTGTTTTTTAAGGTGGGAATAATTAAGATCAATAAAAAATATTTAATGAGTTTTAGGGAGAATATATGTGTTCAATGATAGTTGATGATCATGAGAAAGGTACGTATGTCTACCTGTTGATCTATATGTTCATGGATGAGGACATAATATGAGGTGTTTCTTTTTTTATCATTATTTTAATAAATTTTTATCTTCTATAAGACTCTATAATTGGTGTATACATAATGGAAACTATGTTGTAATATGTTTTTGATATAGTGTAAAATCCATATTAGGGGGACTTGCCATTGTGGAAAGGTGTATTCATAGGTATCTGAACCTTGTAAAATAATTTCTCTATTTTATCAATGTTTTTAAATATGAGGAATGGTTGAGATATTTTTTTAGGGGGTCATGAACCTTAACTTTCTCAATTTGTTTAGTTTAAATGGGGTAGAATTATACAACAAAAATAAGATCACTGATTTACCCCCATAGACCTCTTAGTGGTCCAATTAGATCATTGAAAAATCATAATATAATTCAATCATATTAGAAATCAATATATAATAGAAGAAAGACATTAATTAGTCAATGAGTCTATAAAATAACATAAATCATGTTGCATTCAAACATGATAGATATATTCTAAAGAAAAATCATGGGTTTATCACACTCAAACAATAAGATATATAATGCTTCTGGACATAGTGAAATTACCTACTACAAATTATCCAACACACTTTTTAATCAATGAATATTATGAGATGTACATTATCAAGAATTTCATAACCAAAAAAAATATTTTAAATATTAATTGACATAAATAATGAAACACGGGAGTCAATATCATAAAATATAATTCATAATTAACTTATTTAAATATTTAATTACCTCAAGCTAAAATTAATTATTCATTTATGGTTTTAGATACCAATTCTTATTGTACCTTTGTTGTAGAAAATTGATTAATGGGTATAATCCCTATGGCAGTGATCTACACATAGGATTGGCCCTATAAGTATAGTTGTGCAAAAAAACCTGGAAACTATTTTGCTTACACATAGTAAAATGAATATAAATAAAATATATAAAAATGTAATAAAAAATTTTATAAAATCATTATATCAAAAACTAAAATAATAATATTACATTTTAATTAGTATGATCTTCCTCAAATAAACACTTCTTTCATTCAATGAAGATTTTTTTAGTTAAATCATCATAATTAAAATTAACCAACAACACTTTTTCAATTTAAATCATACCCAATCCACATAACCTTTCATGTGAAGTAATAAACTAAAAATAAATTTTTATTTTTTTTATTTTTTTTATTACAAAAAATCACATAGAAATTGAATAGGGTAATTATTTTTCAATTTTATTCTTCTATCTCTTGATTTTTCAATTTTGGAATCATGAATTTTGAAAACTATTCATTATAGTTATAATAAGTTTCAAATTATAATTCAAATAATTATAATTGGTTTTTAATAATGGTGTATTTAAATTTTTCAGTATTTAGAAACAAAAAAAATATAACAATGAATTATATTTTATTTTATTTTATATTCAATTTTTTTATGCATCACTCTCTACCAAAATATGTTGAAAATATAAAAAAACAAATCTTTTAACACATAAAATTTCAAAATTAAAAACATAAAATATTTTTCAAATTAATCAAAAAAATTATACTAAATTATTTTAAAGAAAAAAAATAATGATGAAAATATAAATCTTAATATTGGGAAATGTTTGGAAAAAAACTTATTGATTTTATTTTTTAGATTGATAATTAGTTTATTTTTTCAATCATTTTAAAACAATTTCCAACATATTTTAGAAAATGAAAGAAAAAATATTTTCTAAAAGTCATTTCTATATTTTTATAATCTAATACATCATCAAATGAAAATATAATTTTAAAAAAAATGAAATATAGTAATTTTAACCAATTATCAACATAAATACAGTATTCAATGTAATTATTTTATTATCTTTCATGGATAGACATAATATCTTTATATATTAAAAATTAAACACATAAATAATTTTAGATAGAAATAACATTTATTAAAATAAAAATGAAATCTAGTACTTCTTAACTATTTATATAAATATATATATTAAAAAATCAACTTTTTTGAAAAAATAATTTTAATTTTTAAAAATTTAATTTTTATTTATTTTTTAAATAAAAAATAAAAAAATAGTAATTAATATAAAATAAAAAACATACTAATGAAATACAACATTAAATATACCAGGTAAATAAAAATCTATTAAATAAAAATTTAAATCATTCAAAAAAATAGACATATGATATGAAATTTAATTAAGTATAAACATAAATTAATTGAAAACATGAGATCATACCACTATATTAAAGACCTAAAATTTAAGGGAAGAATTAAAATCCATACCATGGATCAAATAATTTAAATTTTTTAATAAAAATAAAATAATTCCACATAGATAAAAAAATTAGTTATAAAAAACATTGCAATATGAATGAATTGGGGGATGTCATAGAGGAATATAGAAAATGTCGTAGTCCATTGTTAGATGGAGGCAAATGGAATATTCTATATGGGAGGAGAAAGAAACAATAGTAGGGGGAAGGATCTAATTGATTATTTTGTGGAACCATTCACGAGGAGAAATAAATGGTGACGGTGGACAAGTAATATGGTTGTAGGGGAAGTAAAAAGTGTGGTGGAAAATAGTACATCATGGGAGAGGTGAGGTGGGGAGGGAACTATGTTTTGGAAAAAGGATAAAGGTTGGCCCATCATCTAGTGTTGTCAATATTTCATCAGTAGATGGATAAGGCAATGTTGCAGTGGCTTGTGAGGTGAGGAGGTTTTTCTTCTATGTTGTCATTACCTCTTATCTTATGATCAAGGGAGGATGTGTTGCAAAATTGTATGGTTTTATTGATTTTTTTCTTATATCAACAAGTTTCTTAAACCTAGGGGGTTCTGTGGCCTACCCTTGTCTTGGACTTTCCCACACATACACCATGAACTGCCAAACATCACTCCTGAAATTCGAAGGTTCTAACATGGATGATTATTTTTCATATATAATTCCTTAATTCTATCCACAATAATTTCTTTGATATTATAAATATTCATAATGTTATCTCTATATTTGAGAGGGTAGTGGTAGATAATTGATTATTATTCATGAGGGTTTTCTGGAGGAAGATATATCTAGTGATTGAGATAATTCACTCTAAAATTTATTTGTGCACAACAAAAATTATTGTTGAGAATGTTATAAATGGGTTTAAATAGATCTAGGTTAAGAGAATAATTTTAGAACTTGATCCCTTATCACTTTTGTAATCCCTAACAAACCTCTTATAAAAATAATACTATTTTTATTTTTATTTAACTAAAAATCCATATACTAATGGATGAATAAATATAGTCACCTGAATAAATAGATTATCATTTATTCATAAAATATTTCTTATATTATTTTGCACTGAACCATTAAAAATGGTCCATTAATCCTTCTCAATATTTATCAACCCATAAATAATGAATATTTAATTAAATAACTAAAAAAACCCATGTTATTCACTAATAAATAAATAAATATTATATTCACATAAAAGAATGTAAATATTTATTAAATATTCAAATCACATTTATTCTTTTTAAATAATGGTGAATGAATAATTATGATCAATCCAAACATGAATAATCATTAAACTGCGTATGAGAATAGTATTTATTTAATATGTTAAATTTATATAAAATTTAACTATGATTCTGGATACACTTAGTATGTGACCCTTTAGGCCCATTTCTTTGTGGAATTTGGTTTAAACTCTAAAAGTATATAGATATAATCTAGAAACATGATAAGTAACCCATGGAAAATGAATCTAATATATCATTTACACATAACCTCATACAAACATACACTATGTAGTATAATCTCTCAATCATGATATCTTCAGTGAAGAAGGTTTCACACTAGTGACATCAAATTTAATTCTTGATGTCTCTTTCATTGACTTTTAAAAAATTAACTTTCCAAAAAACACCATATACATAGCCAAAATATGTATGTTCTATTACAATCAAAGGATTTGGGATATAATATTTCATTAAAAAATAAAAGAGACAAATCTTCTATTGCATTATTCATTAATTCCATATTAGTCATGAGGCACAGAGAACACTAAAAATCACCAAAAAATATGTTTTCATGGTATAGGTAAATACATAAAATCACAATAGTCACAATATGCATTAATAAATTATATCCAACTATATGGATCAATATGTACATTTAAATATAGGAACATCCAATGACACATAAAAGTTTGGATTTATAACTATAGGTTTCAGTTCTAATAACCCCCCATGGAAAAATAACATGAGAAAAGATTCAATGTCTTATTATCCTCATATACCTGATCGTGTTGTCGGGCTTGTTAAGATGTTTCTTTTTACAAGAGTTTTTTTGTATAACAGGATTCCTATGTCATCTCTTGATGGATCCTTAGATCATCAATCAAAAATATTTTATTGATTTAAAAAAAATGGTAATTGTATTTTACAATACATGGGTTTATCTTCCTTATAATTCAAGAATAATAATAATAAAGTTATAAAAATATTGAAATTAACATATTTGACTATGCATTATTAACTTTGGGAAATCTCGTGATGCTCAAAATTCATCACTTTAATACATATTTTTAAATAATTTAATCAAAAGTATAAAAAACCTAGGACAATATTTTTACTATTTTTACCCTATGAAACCTACTAGGGTATAGTCAAAAACACAAAAAGAATCATCGGAAACCACTGATGATTGGGTGATTTGTGTCCAACATGAATACCAAAACTCACCAAGGAAACACATGATAAACTAGATGTGTTTTATATGGTTTTACGTTAATTTTGTGTTCTACCATGAAATAAATGTAAATTCATAGGTAATGTTTTTGGTAAATTCAATCTACTAGTATGAACCACACAAACACTCTGATTGAAATGGGTAAGAAGAAGTGGTGAATATTGTGTGAAACATCACATGAATAGGTACTCCCAAACATGATCATATGAGGTTGAGTATGATATACTATTGCATAACTGAATTATATAAGAATATAGGATGAATAGAACAACATAAAAACCTAAAATTTAAAAGATCAGCCAAATATTAAAAACATGAATCTTGGCATTTACATCACTTTCTTCCCCAGGTAATCATAATAAGATTATAAACCCATGGAAAGAGAGGAAGTCATAGATATTGAATAATCACACCCCAAAGCCTTAAATATTACCATGTAGCTGTGAATAATTTTTTAATGAGGGGTAGAGTTATTTTATTTAAAACTACATTCCATTTTCTACAAAAATAATTCAAGGTTCTAAGGCACTAGGTGGATATTCAATGCATAATTTCTCCACAAATTATAATAGTCTAGTTAAATTTATTATTCAATAAATCTTGACCTTAAATTTTCTATATGTTTGAATTATATTAGTTATCCAATGGATTATTAATAAAATCAATTTGATTTACAAATTTGGAGTTATAGACCAACCAGTATACATAGGTCCAATCTATCTCACCTATAATTCCTTCACTTTGTAAGACTCTTTTGGGGATCTTATTCTATGATTACTCATTTGGTATATTTGGATGAATTTTAACCCAATTATCATATAATCAAACAAAAAATGAATTTTCATAATTTCATTATTGTATATAATGTAATAATAAAAATAATGGAATTTTATCAAGTTGGGATATTAAATAAGTAAATATTTTTAATAATGCTTCCATTTTATGAATTAGAAATATACATTGTCTGCAAAAGTATTTAATAATGGGATAAAAAACATATAAAATTTTAACACACAAGTGTAGGGGTGATAATATATAATATATCCATATTTGATCACACATTCACACAAAAACCATTGTACTCCTCGGAAAAGTCTAATATTCTAATCAAGTCCCATTCCTAAATCAATAGTAAAAAAATACATGATTATTTTAAATTTATATCCATCCTTCCTTGTTTATGAAATCCATTTTCCTATAATTATTATTTTATCACATTCAAATTTTTTCGAATTCATTTTCTAACCCATGAAACATGTACAACCTACCTATCCTATAAATTTTCATTATATAATCCAAAAAAATATGAAAGTGGAGTTATGATCATTTCTCAGAGTTTATGTGATCTTACTATATGATTTCTGACATTTTTAGTTCTCAAGTTGTATAACCTAGTTTTCTACTCAAGAATACTTCCAACATTATTTTTTAGGTCTAAGGGGTGGTAGGATTTGATGTTTAGATATTTTAGGCATAAGAGGAGTGTTTAATCTCTTAATTATAAATCATGTTAGAATTTAGTAAGTGTTCGCAAATGAATATACTCTCCCAACCCCTTTCAAAGTGAATCACTTCTAACACACTCTACCCTTTGTTTATTTTCAATGGTTCAAAACCAAGTAGTGGATAATAATGAGTAAACTTTTTGTTTTTTTATTTATTTTTTCATTTTTTATGATTAATTGTTTTATGTATAAAACTATTATTATTATATATATTTTTTGGTTATATTGTCGTAAATAAGTGTAAAAAAATTATATATTATGTATTTTGAAGAAACTACCCAAAATTATTGGCCCCCTTTCACTCAATTCATACCAATGAATCAATCCCTAGAATTACCATTAAAAAAACCTCTCCCACACACGTGTAGATAATAAAATATGAATGTACACAAAGTATGGGTATGTATGGATGAATAAAATTTTAAAATTTATAAATAATAGGAATTTCATGCTCTGTATAGCTTAATAAGGGTCAAATGAAAAGGTTTACCCAAAAATAGAGTTACTTATAAAAAGTCTTTCCAATTTAAATATGAAATCTATCATATGTGTATCACATCAAAATTGTGTGGTTTCTAAGAGAATTAAAACATGTTCTAGTTTCTATATGTTTTTCATCACTCAACTAGAAGTTATTAAAATGAAAAATATTCAAATAATGGTTATAATGTCTCTCATATAGGGGATTTAGAATATTTTTTAGTGAAAATGAGGCTTGGATTTCAAAAATCCATTAAAATCCTCTAAATTAAATGAAAATACAAATTATAGAAAAAAAAATGGTAATTAACGTTCATTTGAAATCATTTTTCCAAAAATAATGTAATTAACCACACAATAAACATAATCATTAAAAATGATTTTTGAAAATCTTTTTAAGACAAAGGAGTATCTAAAATAATAAAAATTGAAGGTGTAAGAACCCGAATCTTCTTTTCAGTTATGTCTTTCCTTTTCTGGTCATTTATGGGAAAAAGAGGAGAATCTGGAAATATTCTAGGTACGCGTCCTATACTTTATAAGTACATGATGAATACATTGATGCCACTCATAGTCGTGTGTTGGTCGTGTCATGGCCACACACGGCCATGTAGGGGTGATATGGAGGCCGCTTAATGCGGAGTACGGAAAAGTCTAGTACACATCGTGTACTCCAAAAGTACACTCCGGGTACTTTATTTTTTTCATTAAACGGATTTGGGTCGCGTCTTAACCCCCAAAATGCCTTCTTCTCTAGATTCTTTGACCAAGAGTGAGGGTATGGCTGTGGATATTCTCTGAGCCGCCGATCCGTCACCGGTTATCCGAATCGAACACTATTGGTTGCAAAAGAATCACACCGGTGAGTTCTTGGTTCTTCTTTGGCCACGTTTCATGATTCTTTCTCTTATGAGAGTTATCATTATTTGAATGTTTTAGATATTTTTTCAGATATACTCCGTTCTATGACTATTCACGAGCCGAGGTTCAAGTATATCATTCTCCTAGGATCAAGGTAGGTGGTTGGTTTCCTTATGTTGAATGTCTTTGATTTTTTGTGAAAAAGTGTCGGATACCCATGTATCAGGTATCTCGGGTTAGGGTTTTGATCCTGCAATATTATCGGCCTTATATTTCTTGTATGCTTGAAGCCATTTGATGAATAATGATTGCTTTTTATCATGTTTGAGGATCACCCCATGGTTGTTTCCCTTGTTTTGGTTGTTTATCGCCGTTTGGCTTAGGTTGCCGGTGAGGAAGACCTTGTTGCATTGATTTACTTCCTTGATATAATTTATTGCATGTGTTGCCTACTGTTTATATGATTTTGATGCATTGTAGCTACTAGCCAAGTAGTTTTTTCAAGTTACTTAATGTTGTTGACAGTAGATTACGCACGACTGGACTGCTCAGGGCTGAGTGAACCTGGTGCGGTAGACTAAAGAGGGAATTGACGATTAAGTGATTCCCTAGAGAGTCTATTATAAATTAGTATCGTTGGCAAGACTTATGGGAATTGTACTTTATGCTTCCTCAGAGTTTCCATAGTTATGTATCTAGACTACAGGGGGAATTAGATGTAAGTTCTTCTTCATAGAGTCTATAGCTATCATTGCAAGACCGTAGGGTAATTGACGGTGAGATCTTCCTAGAGTGTCTATTCCTTTATAAGATTACTTGACTAGAGGGGTCTTCTAGTATGATCCACCTAGAGAGTCGGTGTGAATATTGTTTGGTTGGTTGTGACGAGTCCACCAAGCTAAATAACAAGCTTAGGTTTTGTATTTCTTGTTGTTCAGGTAGTCTGTTGAGATACATGTTGTGTTACTTTCTATGCCTTGGGAATATAGATCTATTTTCTAGATTCCTTGGTTGATAATTAAATTATTTAATTAAATTAATAAATAAATGTAAATGGAGATTTTTAGGATTGTTTACTTTAGTGTACTCTTGTTTCTCTGCTATATTTATTTCCATTACTTTTGCTATATTGATCACTGATAGTTGGACATAGATCTTGTGGTGGTTGCCTACTAGGATTATTCTCACACCCTGTTTGGGTCCTTCTTTCGGCCCAGACATGTTATATGGTTGCAGGTGTGGATAGGGATTGTGGCCCTTCTACATCAAGTATATGATTGCTGGTTGGAGTTGGAGAGCATAGGACCGAGCTTAGGCTTGCGATACTGCTGGAGTTACTATTTACTTTTTGTACTTTGTTTCTCAGTTGTATTTCAGAATGTTGTTGTGTTTGTTGCTTTCCTTAGATACTTTTACTTTCTGCATCATTATCATCATTACTAAATATTCATTGCTTCCACTTTTTAGTTTCAGTTATTGTATGTTGTTTACTACTTCTATTATTGACTGTTATTTCCTCTCCCTTGTATACTTTACCAAATGAGGGCATAGTTTCCCCAATGGCTCACCAAGGCCCTCACTGCTAGTCGGCAGCCTCAGCCGTTTGGGGAAATGCACTTGAGGTCATGTGGTGAACTGGGTACAGGGCACCAGTTGAGTGGCTCCGGATTTGGGTCATTACAAAGTGGTATCAGAGGGGTTTCTTTTCTTTTCTATTCACTTACTGTTTAGTGACATTAGACATGGATAGGACAGAATACGTAGATGGTAAATAGTTGTGCCTGGGAGTTCTAGAACCCGTGTACAGGGAAAAAGCCAGGTTACCTTGAATATTGAAATTTTGAAGTTTTGAAAATGTTTCAGTTTAATTAACTTCACCGTTGGGTGGTGCACTTGTGTTGTGTTGTTACTGTTTATATGATTATGGTTATATTTTGTTTCAACCCGATGAGATGAGGGTATTCCATCTCATGCATCATATAGGAACTTATTAGAAAATCACATGTCATGCATATTGCCATGCCATCTTAGAAATTGTATGCTATTGTGATAGAATTTGTGATAGACTATTTATGCGGTTGTGATAGCTGCTATGATAGAATACCTTCTATGCTGATAGGGTATCGTTTTTTAAGAGCTTCTTTATCATGGATGCCAAACTTTGGTCTTAGAGGTGTTATGGGCCCTCGAGAATCATAATTTGGTGGATCGTGAGTTTGGTATACTGTTTACTTGTTATATGCATTGTATAAGATGCCAAGCTTTGATTCGCGGGGAGTATGAGCCATCACGAATCAGAATTTGGCACCTTAACTCTTGTTTTCTATGTTTTCTGGGCATCGGAGTAGTTTCTAAGCTACTGCCTGGAAAAACCCAGAATACACGGCGTGTATTTTATTAATACATGCTGTGTAGTTTTTTTAACCGTGCCACTGACTGTGTGAGCAAAAACACGGGGTTCTGGAAAAAAACTTGTAGAAACAGGTCGTGTACTAGTTTAGCACGCCGTGTAGTATGAAATAGGTACCCTAGCCGTGTCACGGACAACACGAGTCATGTTATCTTTTCACATACACACCGTGTCTAAATATTACACACCGTGTAATTTGATCTAGATACCCGGCCGTGTCATGAAAAACACAGGTTGGTGTTACCCTTCCTCGTACACGCCGTGTCCATCTAGAACACGCCGTGTAGTTTCGGTAGTGTGTTAGGCCATGTCGCTAACAACACGGGCCAGGTAAGGAATGTCTAGTACACATTGTGTCTTCTTTGAACACGCCGTGTAGTTTTGTCTTAGAGGAGCCGTGTGGCTTAACCATGTAGAAGGACTCGGGAAAGTAAGAGGATTCAATTACACGTCATGTTTTACTACAATATGTCATGTATTGGGGGTGTTACAAGACCAGTTTAGGTGGAAGTACAATCCCATGTGAATGACTTAATGGAACAATGCATGTAGTCTTTATACACGTCGTGTAGTCATGTTTTTTTTAATGCTTTATTTCCTCTATTCCCTTCTTACACTCCTAGTTTTGAGTTCCTGGAAATGTGATCTAAAGTGTGCTTGACCTTGTAGAGTCATGGCACTGAGATGTCCTCTCGTTGCACGTTAGGAACCAGGCAGTGACCGTACGCCTGATATAGCAGACTAGGGACTACCAGTAGTTCTGCCTATGGTTCCGGATATGGAACCTGCAGTGATTCCAAACACTGGTGTTGATTCTCAGTTTAGAGAGGGTTTCATAAGATTCATTCAGAACTTCCAGGGAGCTCAGCATCCTGCCCCGTCTATGGCAGAGCAGACACGGGTTTTTTAGCAGCAGCATCCTCCCATGTTCACAGGGGATAGAGGACCACAGGCTGCGGAGTCATGGCTAGAAGCCATGCTATCCATCTTCAAGCATCTAGAGACACCTCCAGAGAGGAGATTGAATCTCATGACTTATATGCTGCGATATTCCACCAAGAGATGGTGGTATGTGGTTTCACAGGCAGGGCGCCAACAGGCTATGGCTTGGGACGAGTTCCAACGTATGTTCTATGACTACTTTTACCCGGCGATGCTGAGGGTTGATAGAGCCAGAGAGTTCATGAACCTGCAGTAGGGTACTCTCATGGTTATGGAGTATTCCCCCTGCTTTACAGAGTTACAACTTTTCACTCCAGTTTTGGGGAATGACGAGCTATTTTTAGCAAGAAAGATTGAGGAGGGCCTCAGACCAGACATCAGATCACAGATGAATGTCTTTTAGTTGACTTATATTACTCTGATAGTCAACCAGGTTCTTATCATGGAGATAAATCTGAGGGAGACTGAAGTTGTGGACCAGGGCGGTTCATCATCCAGGGTTGATTCATTTCAGATAGACAGCAGGAAGCGCCACCGAGAGTCTACACGAGGTGACCCGAGGAAGCGAGGTATTCCTTCTTGTAGATGGGATATTCCTTCTGGAAACCTAGTGGTGTGCTATCAGTGTGGAAAAATGGGAATAAGAAGTCCGGGTGCCCTAGAGACCCAGTGGAGTGCCGATCTTGCGGCAAGATGGGTCATCTGCAAGGTTTTCCTTCTGGCGGCTAGTGAAGGAGGATCAGTTTCGGCTCCGCGTATGGGAGCAGGATTACTAGTTCCATAGCATACTGGGAGGCTGGAGTTCTTCTGGACGTTCAGGCCAGGGTAGAGGCCGTGGACGCAGTGGTCAGGCTCAAGGAGGGTCAGCTCAGGGATCTCAGGCTGCTACACAAGGTCGCGGTGTAGGCCAGACTTTTGTGGTAGAGCAGATTCATCAGGAGCAGGATCCTGGACCTTCTACAGTTCGAGGTATGATTTTAGTAGCCTCAGTTTTATCCTCTACACTTTTTGATACAGGAGCTTCTCATAGCTTTATTTCTGTGCATATTGGGGATAGTCTTAGACTTACTGTTTATACTTCTGAGGACATGTTGACACTAGACACACTGTTGGGGACTAGAACGACTAGTGTACGTGATTGCAAAGAGTTACCTCTAGAGGTGGTTGGGTATCACTTTCTATGGGACCTATATGTCCTAGAGATGATAGGCTATGATGTCATTCTTAGAATGGAATGGCTCATTCCATTCCGGGCAGTCATCAACTATTATCACCACGGGGTGAGTTTCATATCACCAGAGGGTGAATCTTTTCTTCATAAGGGTGAGTGGGATGTACATGCGAGTAGAGAAGAACCAGAGAATCATGGACTAGGCAGAGTTATAGCTCAGATTGCCCGTCTATATCTGGATGACCAGGGGACTTCATAGATAGAATTCCCTTCTGTGGTGGATCATTTCAGGGATGTCTTTCTAGATGAATTTTCATGTTTTCCTTCATAGCGTGAGGTAGAATTTTCTATTTAACTTGTTCCAGGAGAATCACTGGTGTCCATTCCTCCTTATAGGATGGCTACACCTGAGTTTCAGGAGCTCAAGAAGTAGTTGGAGGAGTTTCAGGCAAAGGGTTTCATCTGACCCAGTACTTCTCCTTGGGGTTCGCCTGTCTTGTTTACGAAGATGGAAGACATCACCCTTAGGCTTTGTGTAAATTATCAGAAGTTGAACTAGTTGATGGTCAAAAACCGATATCCATTGCTGCAGATAGATGATCTCTTTGATCAGCTTCGAGGAGCCAGATTTTTCTCGAAGATCGACTTGAGATCCGGCTACAATCAGTGGCGTGTTAGACCATCTGATATACCTCCTACAGCCTTTTAGAGAAGGTATGGTCTATAAGAGTATTTGGTTATGTTTTTTAGTCTCACGAACATGCCAGCAGTTTTCATGGCGCTGATGAATAGAGTTTTTCATCCTTACTTGGATTCCTTCGTGGTGGTTTTTGTGGACGATATCTTGGTGTACTCTCACACTCGACACGACCATGATACCCATCTTGAGATCATTTTGAGTAAACTAAGGGATCATTAGTTATATGATAAGATCTCAAAGTTCCACTTTTGGATGGACAAGATTCACTTCTTGGGTCATATCATCTCAGAGACAGGAGTATCAATAGACCTAGAGAAGGTGAGAGCAGTAGTTACCTAGGAGCAGCCAAATAATGTATTTGAGGTATAAAGTTTCTTAGGGCTTTCTGGTTACTAAAATTGATTTATATAGGACTTATCATGCTTAGTAGTGCCATTAACAGGATTGAATAAGAAGGGGGTGAAGTATGTTTGGCCAGAATCCTGCGATTCATCCTTTTCGGAGTTTAAGGGGATATTGACTTCTACACTGATTCTAGTTTTACCGGAGTCGGGTAAGAGTTATAAAATTTTCTGTGATGCATTTGGCATCAGGCTTGGAGCAGTTCTTATGTAGGAGGATCTTGTTGTTGAATATGAATCTCAGTAGTTGAGGCCACATGAGAGGAACTATCCTAGGCACGGCCAGGAGTTGGCTGCATTTTTTCTTGCTTTGTGTTGTTGGAGAAATTATCTTCTGTGAGAGCATTTTGTGGTATATACTGACCATAATAGCCTCAATTATATCTTTACATAGCGTGACTTGAATCCGAGATAGTGGAGGTGGGTTGAGTACCTACAGTCTTTCGATTTTGAGCTTGCTTATACGCCTAGTAAATGCAATGTTGTGGAAGATGCACTGAGCAGGAGGACACAGATACAAGCAGTTCAAGAGGCCAGTAGTGAGTGGAATCTTATTGCTCTGTTCTATGAAATTCATTTGGAGGTGCATGACAGATGGGGTTATACTTTTCTTTCTTCTTTAGTTGTTACCTATACCCTTCTTGACCGAGTCCTAATGAGGAAGCTATCGGATTCAGAAGGCCTAGTCCTACAGGAAAGCGGGTTAGTAGAGGACCTTCTTCCCGGATGGACCATAGGCGAGGGTGAGATCTTGCATTTCTAGGGACACGTATGGGTGCTAGAAGATATACACGAGGATCTGATGCGAGACTTTCATTCCTCAGTTTGGGAAGTTCATCCTGGCATCACCAAGATGTATCATGATCTACACCGCCAGTATTGGTGGCCAGGTATGAAGAGAGATTTTGTTGGTTTTATCATGAGGTGTTCCACCTGTCAATAGGTGAAGACGGAGCACCAGCAACCAGCAGGGATTTTACAGCAGCTACCCATTTCCAATTTGAAGTGGAATGATGTCG
Source organism: Viscum album (assembly GCA_963277665.1). Classification (NCBI taxonomy): domain Eukaryota; kingdom Viridiplantae; phylum Streptophyta; class Magnoliopsida; order Santalales; family Viscaceae; genus Viscum; species Viscum album. The sequence continues at coordinate 292,390,671 of OY728150.1, read as the reverse complement.
TGATGGACTTCGTGATAGGGTTACCGAGATCGCCTCGAGGGAATGACACGGTATGGGTTGTCATTGATAGGATCACGAAGTTTTCTGACTTCTTTCCGATTAAGGAGACCTTCGGTGTTGATGAGCTTGGATGGTTGTACATCAGTGAGATTGTATTTTTTCATGGGGTTCCACGTAATATCATTTCAGATAGGGATTCCCACTTTACGTCGCATTTCTAGCAAGGGATACAGAGGGATTTTGGTACATAGGTACTTCTGAGTACAGCTTACCATCCCCAGATAGATGTCCAGTCAGAGCACACGATTCAGGTTCTAGAGGACATGCTACGAGCATACGTCCTTGATTTTGGAAGTTCTTGGGAGAGACATATACCTCTAGTGGATTTTGCCTACAATAATAGTTTTCAAGCAACTATTCAGATGGCACCTTACGAGGCTTTGTATGGTAGGCCATTCCGATCACCCTTGAGTTGGCTGGAGGCAGGAGAGGTAGCTATGTTGGGACCTCGTCCTGTTCAGGAGACCACAGAACAGGTGGAGTTGATTCGGAAGAGGATGGCTACTGCACAGTCTCGGCAGAAATCTTATGCTGATCAGCAGAGACGACCATTGGAGTTCAAGGTCGGAGAACAGGTTTTCCTACATGTTACCCCGAGGATGGGACACAAGAGGATCAAGAGATATGGTAAGCTTTCACCAAGATACGTCAGACCATTTGAGGCTATGGAGAGTCGGGCTGGTTGCTTATAGGTTGCAGTTACCTTAGAGGTATCAGGCTATGCATGACGTCTTCCATATTTCTCAGCTTCAACACTATTTCTCAGACCTGTCTCATGTTTTTCAACCTAAGTAGGTTGAGCTGGATTAGGATGCATCATTTGAGGAGTGACCTATAAAGATTATTGGTCGTACTGAAAAGTTACTATGTGGCCAGTCTGTTCCTCTGGTACGGGAGTTATGGAAGCACGGCCGTGTACAGGATGAGACTTGGGAGAAGGAGGCCGATATGCGATCATAGTGGCCAGAGTTTTTCGAGGTTTCTTCTTCACCACCTTGTTAGGAAAATTTATTGACGAATTTCTTTAAGGGGGGAAGATTTAAGAACCCGGATCTTCTTTTCAGGTATGTTTTTCCTTTTCTGGTCATTTTTGGGAAAAAGAGGAGAATTTGGAAATTTTCTTGGTACATCTTGTGTACTTTATATGTACACATCATGTACTTTGATGCTGCTCAAGGCTGTGTGTTGGTCGTGTCATGGACACACATGACCATTTAGGGGTGATTTAGAGGCCGCTTAATGCGGAGTACGGAAAATCCTAGTACACGTCGTGTACTCCAAAAGTACACGCCGGGTACCTTCTTTTTTTCATTAAACAGACCGGGGTCACGTCTTAACCCCAAAAACATCTTCTTCTCCAGCTTCTTTGACTGATAGTGAGGGTATGGCTACGGATCTTCTCTGATCCACCGATCTGTCACCGATTATCTGAATCGAACACCGTCGGTTGCAATAGATACGTAGTGGTGAGTTCTTGGTTCTTCTTTGGCCATGTTTCCTAATCTTTCTCTTGTGGGAGTTATAATAGGTGGAACGTTTCATATGTTTTGGAAGATCTAATATGTTCTAGGTCGATTCACGGGATGAGGTTCAATTATATTGATCTCCTAGGATCGAGGTAGGTGGTTTTTTGCCTTACGTTGAATGTCTTTGAGTTTTTGTGAAAAAGTGTCGGATACCCATGTATCAGGTATCTCATGTTAGGGTTTTGATCATGCATTATTATCTGCCTTAGATTTCTTGTATGCTTGAATCCATTAGATGAATAATTATTGCTTGTTAGCAGATTTGAGGATCACCCCATGGGTGTTTCCCTTGTTTTGGTTGTTTATCGTCTTTTGGCTTAGGTTGCCTATGAGGCAGACCTTGTTCCATTAATTTCCTGCCTTGATATAATTGATTGCATGTATTGCCTACTGTTTATATGCTTTTGATGCATTGTAGCTACTAGCCAAGTAGTTTTTTGAACTTACTTAGGGCTGATCACAGTCGATTATGCACGAATGGACTGCTCAGGGCTGAGTGAACCTGGTGCGATAGACTAAAGAGTGAATTGATGATTAAGGGATTCCCTAGATAGTCTGTTATAAATTAGTATCATTCGTAGGACCTACGGGAATTGGAATTTGTTCTTACTCAGAGTTTCCTTAGTTACGTATTGATACTACAGGGAAAATTAGACGTAAGTGCTTCCACAGAGAGTCTATAGCTATCATTGCAAGACCGTAGGGGAATTGATGGTGAGAGATTCCCAGAGTGTCTTTTCCTTTGAATGATTACATGACTAGAGGGGTCTACCAGTATGAGCCACCAAGAGAGTGAGTGTAAATATTGTTTGGTTTGTTTTGATAAGTCCACCAAGCCAAATAACAATCTTGGGTTTTGTACTGCCTCTTGTTTATGTAGTCTGCTGAGATACCTGTTGTGTTATGTTCTATGCCTTGGGAATATAGAGTTGTTTGCTAGATTCCTTGGTTGATAAATAAATTATTGAATTAAATTAATAAATAATGGTAAATTGATATTTTTAGGATTGTTTAATTTAGTGCACTCTTGTTTCTCTGCTGCATTTATTTCCTTTAGTTTTTCTATATTGCTCACTGACAGTAGGACATAGATCTTGTGTTGGTTGCCTACTGGGATTAGTCTCACACCCTGTTTGGGTCCTACTTTCAGCCCAAACAGGTTATATGGTTGCAGGTGTGGATAGGGATTGTGGCCCTTCTACTTTAGGTACATGATTGCTGGTTGGAGCTGGAGAGCATAGGACTGAGCTTAGGCTTACGATGCTGCTGGAGTTACTATTTACTTTTCATACTATGTTTCTCAGTTGTATTTCAGCACATTGTTGTGTTTAATGAATTCCTTAATACTTGTACATGTTGCATCATTATCATCATTACAATATATTCATTGCTTCCACTATTTATTTTCAATTATTTTATGATGTTTACTGCTTACGCTATTGATTGTTATTTCCTCTCCCATGTATACTTTACCAAATGAGGGCATAGTTTCCCCAATGACTCACCAAGGCCCTCGCTTCTAGTCATCATCCTCTAGAATTTGGGGAAATGTTCTTGAGATCATGTGGCAAACTGGGTACAGGGCACCAGTTGAGTGGCTCCGGATTTGGGTCGTTATAGAAGGAAAGAAAAAAAAATTAATCACTTTAGTTTTTTTTTGTATTTTTTTATTTTATTTTTTTATTTAATTGAAATATTTTATATATCCTATATCACCCTACCCCCATAACTAAAAAAATACATTCTATTCAATGAAAGTAGTTTAAATAAGTTTTCAACTAAATAAAGTTATAGGTAAGGGAAAACATTCTAAGTTGTGTCATATGTGGCATCTGTCAGTTGGCTTTCATCCACCAAAATATTTTTAATATTCATGTAGAAGTGTTCAATTATTTACCTATTTAAGGTAAACCTATATACAATATTCTCATGGAAATCCTATATTACAAAAAAAATTATATACATTGGTAACATTCTAAGGACCATCCCATCTGGAATGAATCATGACTTGGTGGGGATTTATCCTAGAATTGTACACAAAGACCTTGACACCAATATGAAACATCCACTAATGAATAATCTAATATTCTATATCTCTTGTCTTATCTTAATAGATCACAGAGTTATCATATACATAAAATCAAATTTCTTCCAACTCCTAAATCAACATATTCCTATACTCACCTATATCTATGAGATTCATATTATATTATTTAAAATCTCAATATATATGGTGTTATAATTCCATAGGAAGGTGAAAATTATTTTCCAAATATAATCCTATGTGGTTAAATTTCGGTTGGGGTTTTAAAATCATTAATATATTACCAATTTTTATCATCCAAGTGTAAACTTCAATTCCTCTTATTGGGTTGTAAATTGTTTTCCATGATTTACTTAACATAACAATATAAAATTTCTACATATACATTAGTTTGGGGTTGATATGAAGTGAATAATTTACAAACATCCCCTTACATATATAGAAACTTGTTCTTTTTAAAATTAAAAAAATGTGGACCTTGATCAATTATGATTGATATTGGTAATGTAAACCTAATAAAAATCTATAATATCATAATGTTTACAGACACTCGAGATTCATCGGTCCTAGAAACCATTTCATCCACCCAATTACAGACATAGTAAATATAAAATAAGATTTAAAAAAAGGAAAATGTATTTCGAAAAGTCCACATTAATTCAATGTCATGTGAATCAAAGATCTTATAAAATAACATTGGTTATTGGGGTATTTTATTCCTTCTAGATATATTCCATGTAAATTGGCATCATGTTCATGACTTTTAAAACCAATGGTAATCTCTATATAATATTGTTTAATGAATTCTGGAGTCATGGACCACTCAAGCTATACATTGAGATCTATAGTTTCCCCTACATTAAAATGTGTGGCATATGCTCAAAGAGTAGGTGAACTCATGGTCATGGATACACAAATGAAAAACCTAGTCACTACAAATGCTTCATAAGTATGGTTCATCTCAAATATACTATCATTTATCATTCTTAAGTATTTGGTATTTTAATGTGCTAAAATATGTTGGGACCCCAAATTCTAATAAAATATTAAAAAGGTCCACTTCATAATGGATAAGGTCTACTACATCACAATGTTTATTATCAGGGATTAATTCTCCAATGGGAGGGATGAGTGGACAAGGGGGTATAAGGTTTGGGTAATCCTACTAATCGGTTCATAAACCACAATTTCTTCTAATCTTTTATCTCAAATATAATGGCCACACTCCTTGAGTTTGAGTGTCCAACATACGATGCGGGGAAAAGTTTAAGGTTTATTAAGTATAAACTGAATGGAAGCATTATCAATAATCAAAATGAATTTTTACCTAATATTATATGAGTGGGACTTTTCGAACTCAAACATAATTGAAAGAAGTTATTTATTAGTGTTCATGCAGTTTTCCTGGGTAGGGTCAAGGGTATGTGAGGCATACATAATGACATGAGGATCCCTCTAAACACTTGTGATAGAACTGAACCAACAAAAATTTTAGAGGAATCAAACAAATTTTAAAAGTTAGGTACTACCATGGTCATAGGATTATGGGAGGGAAAATTGGACTCATATTTAGTTAATTAAATGCATCCTCATAATTTGTTTAAAAAAAACTCAAAATATTTTGTAAAAATTAATACATAAAAGTGTTATCATTCTAAAGTCTTAAATTAATCAGTTGTAGAAACTAGTAAAACCCAGAAAATATGTAACCTCATGAACACATTTTATATATATAAGGGTGGAAATTATTTTAAGTTTTTATTTATCAACCTTAATATCCATACTCAAAATAAAATTACCAAGAACTATTTCGCACTCTACCATAATATCAAATTTATCATAATTTAATATGATATATTTTTCAATCGAATAGATAAGGAAAAAATATAGATATGGGAAATTTCCATCAATGTAAGATCCATAAACTATGAAATTTTCTATAAAAACTTCCATTCAATTCTCAAGGTACTCAAAAAATGCACTCAAGTGATAGTGCTAAAAAGTACTTGGAGAATTATAGAGACCAAATAGAATCATCTTGTATGAAAATATGCCTAATGGATAGGTAAATGTTTTCTTTACATAATCATAATGGACTCTATAGATTTGAGAATAACCCAAATAACTATCAAGGAAACAATAATGGGGAATTCCATCCGATATTTCAAACATTTGTTTAATAAATGGTAGAGTAAAGTTGTCAATTCATGTGGCTTTATATAGTCGATAGTAGTTAATATATACTTTCCAACAATTTTTAACATGTTTCAAAAACAATTCATTTACTTTAGTTGACACTATATTTATTCTAATTTTATATGGCACAATTTCCATTAAGTTAACCCATTTACTATCATATATAAGATAGATGATCCCAACAACATGTAATTTCCTAAATTTTAATTTTACCACTTCAATGAGGGTGGGATTTAAAAAGCGTTGATATTTACTTATAGTATTAAACTCATCATCTAAATGTATATGGTGTATAAAAATATTTGATTCAATCTAAGGAATATAATCCAATGTCCATCCTATCACTTTTTTACACTCTCTCAAAAGGTTTAGTTTTGTTATTCATGACCTAGAGAGAGGTTGTTCATAGTAAGGATGGGAAATTGATCAATACCATCAAGATAGAAATATTACAAATTAGATGGATGTTATTTAGATTTCAATAATGGTTGTTTTTTGGATTGTGGTATGGGATTTAGGGGGAGTGAGGTCCACGAATTAATCTATGTACTGGTGTTTATTATTTATAGAAAGAGAATCAATAGAAATCATATATTTATAATCAATGATGGTCATCAGTATCTATAAATGAATATACTCCTTAACTAAAAAACAAAAAATCACACTTTTAGAAACCCATAGAACACTCAAAACATGACGTATACCATAAATAACTACATATTTAATAAGAATAAAATTAATCAGAGTATAGGTTAAGGAGATAATGTTGTGTGTGTGTTATTGTTAGATATTACCTCCCTTAAATAGACATGAAGAGTGGGGTTCTCTTGAACAGGGTGTTTCATAGAGTCAAGGATATTGAAACATACATATTCTCCCTCAAACTCCATAAAAATAATTCCATTGTGAACATTGATGAATTTATTTATATTATTAAGGAATTTATGTCCATGTATGAGAGGATAGTGACCTTGGGTATGGTAATATTTCATCTCAAGAATATTCAAATCTGTAAGGAAGATGAGTTCTTTACACTCATGAGGATGTCCTTTATCACCCATATTAGGTGTGTTTTGTTTCGGTTGGAAAGTTTCATAATGATTTCCATTGGTTTAATATATTGAAACTATAAAATAATATATATATATATATATATATATATATTGAGGAATTACATTAATAAAATCACCTAAATCAAGTATTACATCATAAAAAAGTCTCTCATTTGGTGTAAGAAAACATACAAGTTCCAGGATGATTTCCTTTAGTTGGCATTGCTGGTGGTATCAAGGTCAATGAATTCATTGAAAGTTTGACTCTATCATTCCCCTTTAGTCTCTATATATGTTTGAAAATTTCTTGAAGAAATTTTGAATAGTGAGTAAATTTATTAACTGCATCCAAGAGAGGAATATCATTACATAAATTTTGAAACGTCTTCATGATCTATTTATCAATTCCATTATAGATGTTTTTCTTATATTTAGAGAGTATTTGGGGAAAATGAAGAGGAATGAATTGTTTAAGGGATCCCCATTGATAATGTTCATTCACTTTTTATTTTATTTTTTTATAGATTAATCATATAAGGTTAGATAAATATTGTTTCTAATATAAGTATATACTTATTGTGTCAAACTGCTAGAAGGAGAAATTTATTTACCAATAAAATGTGTGATAGAAAAAATATTACCATTATACTTGGGATTTGTTTCTATAACCCTGCATCCTTATCTCATTGATGGTGTTTTCCATTTTTCCTACTTGAGTTCGCAGGTCTTTAATATATGAATGTTTAGTACATTTGAGTATGACATTCTGGGATGAAATTTACTTTATAATTCCCTCAAGGATTAGTTCAGATTTTAGAGGAAGGTTATTATTTCATGATTTTAGAGGATAATAATGGTTCATAACTTGGCATTTTTTATACCAATTTTATTTGGGTTAGCTTGAGTTCTTTCCTTGTCGGTACAATGGTTGTCGTTTCCACATAAAGTTTTGATTTTTCTGAAAGTTATCTTACATGAAGGTAGGTTATTTCTGAAAAGGATATCAAGGGAATATTGCTTCATATAACTCATATTAATCCTAAATTTTCCATAACTATTCATTGAAATAAGTGTTATTAAAACTAATAATATTTTTTAATGGAGTTGGTGGGGAGTATGAATTACCTTGAACCTAAGATAATTGTGTCATAAGGTTATTCATTTCCTCAAGTTAACTATCTAATTTTTTATGGGGATGAAGTACTTTCCTTATAAACACCTTGAGTGGTTGAAATTTCTCATGTACCCATTTTTTTGCATTTAAATCCTTGATGGTCATTAATTCATGAGTGGCAGAAGGAGTGTAACACCCCGAGCTTCCACGATACACTTCTCATTCAATAATACAATAGCTTGCATTGTACGCAACTTCGAGTTCTAAAACATCGCGACAAATCAAAGTAGCCGTTATGAATAGTAATAACCACTTTTTAAAATTATAGAAATTTTATATTTCAAAATGGACTTCATTTTTGTATTCCTAATATTGAAATTAGCCTATGTTGAATTTTTTGTAATTTTCTGAGAACTTCAATATTTTTATGAATAGTGAAAAATACTTAAAACAACTTTTTTAATCAAAATAATTCATAGTGATAAATTATACTATTGAGTGGTTTTAGAGTATAATTAGAATATATTTTTACCATTTTATTTAATGGTGGTCATTAGAATTAATTTAACATTGAAATTGGACATAAACAATTGCCAATCTTTTGATATAAATTGTTTCTTAAAAACACGCTATTTGTTGTGACAGCGGGAATTAATTATAAAATTAATTAATGCAACTAATATGTTTGGAATTTTTTAAAATAGACATCATTTTTGAATTCGGAATATCAATTATAGCTTAGGGTGAAATTTTGGCATTGTTCTGAAAAACTTCAATTTTTGATGAATAGTGAAACCACTAAGTGGTAGTTAAATAACTGATTTTTCGTTTAAATGAAATATTACCACTTCTGTGATTTTATTTTCAAAAATCCGACATACATGGTTGTCATTAAGAAGTAAAATTTGGTTCAATGAGATCAAAATAATTTTTTTGGTGAATAGTAACTTTTAAGTTCTTAATCGCGATTAGAGGTAATTAGTGTAGTTTAAGGTAAAAACAATGTTTTATTAATATGATATGAGCTTGAAACTTGTCCTACTCCTATTGGATGAGTCATGGCCGACCAAGACAACCCATGGGTCAACTTGGGGACCCCATGGAGCCACTTTAGTTAGAAAATGACATAAATAACTTTTATTTAATGTTAAAGTAAAAAATGACACAAACATAAAATGTTTTACTAAAACAATTTTTAAGTGGGGTTACACAAGTCCAGATTTTGATTATAAATATTAATTAGAAAGCTAAAAAGATTTCCTACATCATAGTATTTTTTTTATAATTTTTAGACATTAAATAAATTAAATTATTTATGACATCATGATGATGCAGTGATGACCTCATTATTTAACGATTTAAATAAAATGGGAAGATAATGCAAAATCCAAGGCTTACACTTGTCCAAAGCCAATTGGATGAGGAGATTTCGAACCCTTATCACCTTAGCCTCGAATTATATAAGTGTGGGACCTTTAGAATCCGAAAAGCATTGTGAAATAATGTAACATTTCAATCTTTCCAAAAGTGCCCCTCCTCTCCACTTATAAAAGGCCCCCACCTCTCCCACCTCATTTACACTTTCAAGCCATTTGGCTCGGCCAACCTCTGCCCAAATACTCTCCCAACACTCCTCCCTTACTCATAGAAGCCTCACATTGGGCAGAACTCTTCCCAAGGAAGCCTTTGGCTCAAATCAAAAAGAGTTACCCGATTTTGAGGTAATGTCTTTTCTAATGTTGTTTTGTTTTATTTTTCTTCTCCAACCCCCTAAACTCTTTTTATTCATTTATTTTGTGACAACACCAGTATCCTAAATATACTAGGATGTTGTTATAAGAAGGATTCGAGCTACACTTACACACACCTACATCTAATGGTTAAAGAACATACGGTTTCTGTGGATGGCGAATTTCTGCCTCACGAAACGATGATTGTTCAACACTCATATAACACCTTCAAAGGTGGCCATTAAGATGTCACTATATTTATATATGATATATAATGTGTTTATGTTTTACTTATGCTTCTGTATTTCTCATTTATGGCTTACTTTATGATTTCCATTATGGGTAAAACGCGATAATTTCATTTTAGGAAGTGCGGACTACCGCCCCCTCAAAGTGATTTGAATCGTTAATGCCATATGTGGGATGTATAAAGGATGGAGTAAATGGTATTATACACTATATTATACTGGAATTATATTATAAATTTATATCATCATGATTTAGTTCCATTAAATATGAAATTGAAATGAAAGTAGCGTTCATGCGTACGTACGGCTTACCGTCTCCATGAACGGTGCATTTCATTTCTTACCTCTAAATGTTATGTAATATTATAAATGAATGTATATACTGGATATATAAGATATATATGACATATAAATCATTAATATAATTCTGGATATAATGGATATTTCACCACATAAACAACTTGTAATTATAAGAAGCTTATTGTTGACTCAAGTACCAAAGATCGACAAAACGACCGTTATTAACTTAAATAATTACATAATGTTCATATCATTGTAATAAGTGATATAATAAGGATAATGAAATTGAAAATGGTTCTTAATAAGGTATATATTAACTCTAGTTTATTATTCAGGAGGTTAAAGAACGGTTGAGTCAAGTCAGACACGAGGTAAGGGAACTTCTTAACCCAACTTCCATTCTTTGGGTTAATCTCCTACTTTCAAATTATGTCATGATATTATTATGTCCTATTTTTTATTTTTACTTTCTTTATGTGTACCTATAGTGAATACACATAATAGATCTATTTTATTTTTAAAAATGATCTTTTTAAGGACTTCGTCTCTATCCCCTTTCATTGAGGCATATTTGGCTTTATACACAACTTTCCTTTTATACGGTGTATAAAACCCTTTGACTTTTGCATTTATTCAAAAGGAATCTTTTTTATACGAAGCGTTTTACTAAACGAAAAAAAGGGAATGTTTTCCTTTCCGTACTTATGCGGCGACAATGACTTCTCCGCCGCCGTGACCATTATTTGTGTTTCGGCTTCCTCTACAAGCCATACCTTTTTTTTAAAAGGAAAATAAATACCATTTTTTTTTACCTTTCTTTTATTTCGGTATTGAAAATGGTTTTGAAAGCGTTTTTATTATATCAATGTGTTGTATTGACATATTGTGATTAAAATGTGGAAATGTTATGTTTCCTTTATGCATGTTTTATGTGATACGATTATGTTATGGTTTATGATATGTTTAAACCTATTCATATGAGGAATGCATTGGACTTAATAAGTGACGGGTGGAGCCCGCTATAGCTCCTCGATGCATCGGCAGGTCTCATGAGACAAACTAGTGTCTTGGAACAAGGCCTTGACAAAATCTTATTTGTGGTCTTGGCACGAGGCCTTGACTACGTGGTTATGATAGTCTGGCATTATGCATTCCATCATTATGAAAGTGGTTATTGATATTGCATGTGATTATTCGACCAGTAGAATATCCATGTGAAGAAGTAAATGGCATTATCTCATTTTACTTTTGCCATATTATGTTGATGTTCAAGTTTATAAGGCTTTTGTTTTAGTTATACATTGCCTTAAATGTTTATGTTTATTTATGAAAGCTTCCGCAATATTGTTATCCTTACTGAGCATCTGAGCTCACCCCTTTCAATGTTTTAATGTTTTCCAGGATTTGAAGAAGTATATTATGAATGACCTGCAGGGATAGTCTGAGGGGATATGAAGACAATATGTTGTTGTTGTTGTTTTGGTTTACTTTATGATGTAATGTAACGTTTACAAATGTATCTAGTGTTTCCAAGGCTACTAAACTAATCGGTCTTTCGAGACTTGATCTTTTGTGATCATGCCAATGTTACGAAGTAATGCACCGACTCTGGGTAGCTGGGGTCGGGGCGTTACAGTTGGTATCAGAGGCAGTTTAGTACTAACCTTGGAAGCTAGATTTAGATAAACTCTGATTAGAGCACATAGCCCAAAGATAGACTTTGAGGATTAGTATAGAAGAACTTCCTAGAATTTTGGTATTATAGAGATGTTATGACTTTTCTGAGCAATACATCCCTGTCTGGATACGAGCAGGTAGAGGCGGCTCTGGCACAGATGTACCTAGGGGTAAAACCCGAAAACACCGCTTTGAGCTAGACTCGAACGGGAACTGGTGCACGACAACGGGCCTTGCTGCACTCTTGGTTACGACACTCCCGGGGGATATGCTTAGGATAATTCTCATTTTATTTACAAACCACTATGAAGGGTTATGAGTATATACTTTCTCAAAGAAAACATTTCTTTTTATGATTATGGATTATATCCATAAATAGTTCAATTTATGTTAAGTGTTTTATAAGTATGGAATTATGTATTTTGATTCATAAACTAATCTAGTTTATGCCATTGTTTAGAAATGGCGCCTAGTGGAAGGAATGGAAACCGTATCAATGCACGAACTCCGTGTAGGGATTGCCCTCCTGATCAAGATAATTATTGTGGATCTGGAGATACAACTGGTGCTGATCAACTTATTACCATACTGGGACAACTCACTCAGGTTATGAATAATAACCTTACTCGTATGGAGCACCCTGATCCGCAACGTGGAGGATCAATGCTAGATCGTTTCATGAGGCAACAACCACCAACCTTTAATGGGAGTACAAATCCCTTAGTAGCCGAGCAATGGATAAATTCCCTAGAGAAAATATTTCAGGCTTTGGGGAGTAGTGAAAGGGAGAAGGTTGTCATGGCAGTTTACCGCCTCACTGGAGATGCCGATCAGTGGTGGTCGCTGATTCGAAACACAAAGGAAGATGATGACGTATCGAATATGGAATGGAGGGAGTTCAAAGAGCTTTTCTTAGAAAAATACTTTCCTCGTGACCATCGAGCAGATATGGAAAGGCAATTTCTAAGTCTGAGGCAGAAGGAGGATGAGAATGTCGCAAAGTATGAGGCTAACTTTACAAGGTTAGCAAGGTATGCTGCAGATTACATACGTAACCCAAGGAGTAAGATTGATCGTTTCTTTGATGGGTTAAAACCATTTCTCCGTCGAGATTTGGTATCACAATCCTTTTCATCATACGAAGATATTGTCTCGTGTGCTATCAAGACAGAAAAGGAATTCTCTAAGTCTTATGACAACAAAGTAAAGCAAGAGAAGAAGAGAACGGTGGAACAAGAGACAGATAAAGGGAAAAAGGGAAAGAAGGATTTTCCATTATGTGATAATTGTGGGAAGAATCACCCTGGTACTTGCCTAAAAGGAATGGGAGTTTGTTATAAATGTGGAGAAAAGGGTCACCAGGCTCGTGATTGCAAGGGAAAGAAAGAGGCTATCAAAGTTGAATGCTACAATTGTAGAGAAATGGGTCATTATGCAAATGAATGTCCTAAGCGTCAAGAAAACTTACCTCAGAAAAGGCTAAGGGATCAAGGCCAATCTTATGCTATGACTACAGTTGAAGCGGAATAATTAATGTATTGGTGCTTTTGGACTCCAGGATTATATTCTGGTTATAAGAATAATGTGATATATATAAATATTGTACTGTATTACTTTTTGATTAAGGTAATATGATTAAGGTAATCATATTTTTAGTATGTGACAATAAGAGAAACTTTTCTTTGTTTGAGCAAGCTGATGTTACAATTGATTTTGGAATTTAGAGACCTTTTAGAGAAAGTCTGGACAGAGGTATTTTGGATAACTATTAAAGTGGGAATGGATTAAGTTGAACCATGGATAGTATTGTTTAAGGTTAAAGCATTTATGAAGATTATTTTTGGAATAGTATAGTACTATATTTTTAGGAAAAGGACAACCTGCAGGGTGGGGAATAACCCGTCGCGTCGGACAAAGCTGCAGGAATCGAACCCACAACCATAGTGCGACAAGCCTTTATTTCCTACCACTAGCCTACAGGAAGTCCCTGGTTATTACAAAATAGTTTTACTAATCTAAATGGTATGTGTTAACATTTTGAACCTTATACAATTAAGATAAATAGAATATTTTTGAGTTCTGTTACCATTTGGAGTAAAAGTTGGGTTTGTGGTAAAAATTTATTAACGAATGAAAGTATACATAACAAGTATGTATATTCCCTTACGTTCTTAGTAAATCTCATAAATAAATTCCTCAACATTATAAAAGGTAACTTAAAACAAAAATGTTGTCGGTTAACTTTTCCAACTGGGGATTCAATGACCGTTTAACCAATCACAAGTTTGTGATTTTCTTATGGTTAAACTTTCTCCTAATCCTGTTTTCTATAACTCTCCATCAGACCTTGATGGTTTGTTTTTCTTCCATATCCATATTTTTATATAATCCTAGAATGGTCTATATCGGGTGACCTTTGTATTTATCCTGCTTTCTTTTAATGTTATATATTTATTAACCTTATTTCCGATGTGGGTTTTCCTCAAACGTATTGTCTCTTTTCAACCTTTTATTATCAAAGAAAAATTTCAAATTGCGAGGATGCAATTTATTGAAGGAGGGGAGAATGTAACACCCCGAGCTTCCACGATACGCTTCTCATTCAATAATACAATAGCTTGCATTGTACGCAACTTCGAGTTCTAAAACATCGCGACAAATCAAAGTAGCCGTTATGAATAGTAATAACCACTTTTTAAAATTATAGAAATTTTATATTTCAAAATGGACTTCATTTTTGTATTCCTAATATTGAAATTAGCCTATGTTGAATTTTTTGTAATTTTCTGAGAACTTCAATATTTTTATGAATAGTGAAAAATACTTAAAACAACTTTTTTAATCAAAATAATTCATAGTGATAAATTATACTATTGAGTGGTTTTAGAGTATAATTAGAATATATTTTTACCATTTTATCCAATGGTGGTCATTAGAATTAATTTATCATTGAAATTGGACATAAACAATTGCCAATCTTTTGATATAAATTGTTTCTTAAAAACACGCTATTTGTTGTGACAGCGGGAATTAATTATAAAATTAATTAATGCAACTAATATGTTTGTAATTTTGTAAAATAGACATCATTTTTGAATTCGGAATATCAATTATAGCTTAGGGTGAAATTTTGGCATTGTTCTGAAAAACTTCAATTTTTGATGAATAGTGAAACCACTAAGTGGTAGTTAAATAACTGATTTTTCGTTTAAATGAAATATTACCACTTCTGTGATTTGATTTTCAAAAATCCGACATACATGGTTGTCATTAAGAAGTAAAATGTGGTTCAATGAGATCAAAATAATTTTTTTGGTGAATAGTAACTTTTAAGTTCTTAATCGCGATTAGAGGTAATTAGTGTAGTTTAAGGTAAAAACAATGTTTTATTAATATGATATGAGCTTGAAACTTGTCCTACTCCTATTGTATGAGTCATGGCCGACCAAGAAAACCCATGGGTCAACTTGGGGACCCCATGGAGCCACTTTAGTTAGAAAATGACATAAATAACTTTTATTTAATGTTAAAGTAAAAAATGACACAAACATAAAATGTTTTACTAAAACAATTTTTAAGTGGGGTTACACAAGTCCAAATTTTGATTATAAATATTCATTAGAAAGCTAAAAAGATTTCCTAAATCATAGTATTTTGTTTATAATTTTTAGACATTAAATAAATTAAATTATTTATGACATCATGATGATGCAGTGATGACCTCATTATTTAACGATTTAAATAAAATGGGAAGATAATGCAAAATCCAAGGCTTACACTTGTCCAAAGCCAATTGGATGAGGAGATTTCGAACCCTTATCACCTTATCCTCGAATTATATAAGTGTGGGACCTTTAGAATCCGAAAAGCATTGTGAAATAATGTAACATTTCAATCTTTCCAAAAGTGCCCCTCCTCTCCACTTATAAAAGTCCCCCACCTCTCCCACTTCATTTACACTTTCAAGCCATTTGGCTCGGCCAACCTCTGCCCAAATACTCTCCCAACATTCCTCCCTTACTCATAGAAGCCTCACATTGGGCAGAACTCTTCCCAAGGAAGCCTTTGGCTCAAATCAAAAAGAGTTACCCGATTTTGAGGTAATGTCTTTTCTAATGTGGTTTTGTTTTATTTTTCTTCTCCAACCCCCTAAACTCTTTTTATTCATTTATTTTGTGAAAACACCAGTATCCAAAATATACTAGGATGTTGTTATAAGAAGGATTCGAGCTACACTTACACACACCTACATCTAATGGTTAAAGAACATACGGTTTCTGTGGATGGCGAATTTCTGCCTCACGAAACGATGATTGTTCAACACTCATATAACACCTTCAAAGGTGGACAATAAGATGTCACTATATTTATATATGATATATAATGTGTTTATGTTTTACTTATGCTTCTGTATTTCTCATTTATGGCTTACTTTATGATTTCCATTATGGGTAAAACGCGATAATTTCATTTTAGGAAGTGCGGACTACCGCCCCCTCAAAGTGATTTGAATCGTTAATGCCATATGTGGGATTTATAAAGGATGGAGTAAATGGTATTATACACTATATTATACTGGAATTATATTATACATTTATATCATCATGATTTAGTTCCATTAAATATGAAATTGAAATGAAAGTAGCGTTCATGCGTACGTACGGCTTACCGTCTCCATGAACGGTGCATTTCATTTCTTACCTCTAAATGTTATGTAATATTATAAATGAATGTATATACTGGATATATAAGATATATATGACATATAAATCATTAATATAATTCTGGATATAATGGATATTTCACCACATAAACAACTTGTAATTATAAGAAGCTTATTGTTGACTCAAGTACCAAAGATCGACAAAACGACCGTTATTAACCTAAATAATTACATAATGTTCATATCATTGTAATAAGTGATATAATAAGGATAATGAAATTGAAAATGGTTCTTAATAAGGTATATATTAACTCTAGTTTATTATTCAGGAGGTTAAAGAACGGTTGAGTCAAGTCAGACACGAGGTAAGGGAACTTCTTAACCCAACTTCCATTCTTTGGGTTAATCTCCTACTTTCAAATTATGTCATGATATTATTATGTCCTATTTTTTATTTTTACTTTCTTTATGTGTACCTATAGTGAATACACATAATAGATCTATTTTATTTTTAAAAATGATCTTTTTAAGGACTTCGCCTCTATCCCCTTTCATTGAGGCATATTTGGCTTTATACACAACTTTCCTTTTATACGGTGTATAAAACCCTTTGACTTTTGCATTTATTCAAAAGGAATCTTTTTTATACGAAGCGTTTTACTAAACGACAAAAAGGGAATGTTTTCCTTTCCGTACTTATGCGGCGACAATGACTTCTCCGCCGCCGTGACCATTATTTGTGTTTCGGCTTCCTCTACAAGCCATACCTTTTTTTTAAAAGGAAAATAAATACCATTTTTTTTTACCTTTCTTTTATTTCGGTATTGAAAATGGTTTTGAAAGCGTTTTTATTATATCAATGTGTTGTATTGACATATTGTGATTAAAATGTGGAAATGTTATGTTTCCTTTATGCATGTTTTATGTGATACGATTATGTTATGGTTTATGATATGTTTAAACCTATTCATATGAGGAATGCATTGGACTTAATAAGTGACGGGTGGAGCCCGCTATAGCTCCTCGATGCATCGGCAGGTCTCATGAGACAAACTAGTGTCTTGGCACAAGGCCTTGACAAAATCTTATTTGTGGTCTTGGCACGAGGCCTTGACTACGTGGTTATGATAGTCTGGCATTATGCATTCCATCATTATGAAAGTGGTTATTGATATTGCATGTGATTATTCGACCAGTAGAATATCCATGTGAAGAAGTAAATGGCATTATCTCATTTTACTTTTTCCATATTATGTTGATGTTCAAGTTTATAAGGCTTTTGTTTTAGTTATACATTGCCTTAAATGTTTATGTTTATTTATGAAAGCTTCCGCAATATTGTTATCCTTACTGAGCATCTGAGCTCACCCCTTTCAATGTTTTAATGTTTTCCAGGATTTGAAGAAGTATATTATGAATGACCTGCAGGGATAGTCTGAGGGGATATGAAGACAATATGTTGTTGTTGTTGTTTTGGTTTACTTTATGATGTAATGTAACGTTTACAAATGTATCTAGTGTTTCCAAGGCTACTAAACTAATCGGTCTTTCGAGACTTGATCTTTTGTGATCATGCCAATGTTACGAAGTAATGCACCGACTCTGGGTAGCTGGGGTCGGGGCGTTACAGTTGGTATCAGAGGCAGTTTAGTACTAACCTTGGAAGCTAGATTTAGATAAACTCTGATTAGAGCACATAGCCCAAAGATAGACTTTGAGGATTATTATAGAAGAACTTCCTAGAATTTTGGTATTATAGAGATGTTATGACTTTTCCGAGCAATACATCCCTGTCTGGATACGAGCAGGTAGAGGCGGCTCTGGCACAGATGTACCTAGGGGTAAAACCTGAAAACACCGCTTTGAGCTAGACTCGAACGGGAACTGGTGCACGACAACGGGCCTTGTTGTACTCTTGGTTACGACACTCCCGGGGGATATGCTTAGGATAATTCTCATTTTATTTACAAACCACTATGAAGGGTTATGAGTATATACTTTCTCAAAGAAAACATTTCTTTTTATGATTATGGATTATATCCATAAATAGTTCAATTTATGTTAAGTGTTTTATAAGTATGGAATTATGTATTTTGATTCATAAACTAATCTAGTTTATGCCATTGTTTAGAAATGGCGCCTAGTGGAAGGAATGGAAACCGTATCAATGCACGAACTCCGTGTAGGGATTGCCCTCCTGATCAAGATAATTATTGTGGATCTGGAGATACAACTGGTGCTGATCAACTTATTACCATACTGGGACAACTCACTCAGGTTATGAATAATAACCTTACTCGTATGGAGCACCCTGATCCGCAACGTGGAGGATCAATGCTAGATCGTTTCATGAGGCAACAACCACCAACCTTTAATGGGAGTACAAATCCCTTAGTAGCCGAGCAATGGATAAATTCCCTAGAGAAAATATTTCAGGCTTTGGGGAGTAGTGAAAGGGAGAAGGTTGTCATGGCAGTTTACCGCCTCACTGGAGATGCCGATCAGTGGTGGTCGCTGATTCGAAACACAAAGGAAGATGATGACGTATCGAATATGGAATGGAGGGAGTTCAAAGAGCTTTTCTTAGAAAAATACTTTCCTCGTGACCATCGAGCAGATATGGAAAGGCAATTTCTAAGTCTGAGGCAGAAGGAGGATGAGAATGTCGCAAAGTATGAGGCTAACTTTACAAGGTTAGCAAGGTATGCTACAGATTACATACGTAACCCAAGGAGTAAGATTGATCGTTTCTTTGATGGGTTAAAACCATTTCTCCATCGAGCTTTGGTATCACAATCCTTTTCATCATACGAAGATATTGTCTCGTGTGCTATCAAGACAGAAAAGGAATTCTCTAAGTCTTATGACAACAAAGTAAAGTAAGAGAAGAAGAGAACGGTGGAACAAGAGACAGATAAAGGGAAAAAGGGAAAGAAGGATTTTCCATTATGTGATAATTGTGGGAAGAATCACCCTGGTACTTGCCTAAAAGGAATGGGAGTTTGTTATAAATGTGGAGAAAAGGGTCACCAGGCTCGTGATTGCAAGGGAAAGAAAGAGGCTATCAAAGTTGAATGCTACAATTGTAGAGAAATGGTTCATTATGCAAATGAATGTCCTAAGCGTCAAGGAAACTTACCTCAGAAAAGGCTAAGGGATCAAGGCCAATCTTATGCTATGACTACAGTTGAAGCGGAATAATTAATGTATTGGTGCTTTTGGACTCCAGGATTATATTCTGGTTATAAGAATAATGTGATATATATAAAGATTGTACTGCATTACTTTTTGATTAAGGTAATATGATTAAGGTAATCATATTTTTAGTATGTGACAATAAGAGAAACTTTTCTTTGTTTGAGCAATCTGATGTTACAATTGATTTTGGAATTTAGAGACCTTTTAGAGAAAGTCTGGACAGAGGTATTTTGGATAACTATTAAGGTGGGAATGGATTAAGTTGAACCATAGATAGTATTGTTTAAGGTTAAAGCATTTATGAAGATTATTTTTGGAATAGTATAGTACTATATTTTTAGGAAAAGGACAACCTGCAGGGTGGGGAATAACCCGTCGCGTCGGACAAAGCTGCAGGAATCGAACCCACAACCATAGTGCGACAAGCCTTTATTTCCTACCACTAGCCTACAGGAAGTCCCTGGTTATTACAAAATAGTTTTACTAATCTAAATGGTATGTGTTAACATTTTGAACCTTATACAATTAAGATAAATAGAATATTTTTGAGTTCTGTTACCATTTGGAGTAAAAGTTGGGTTTGTGGTAAAAATTTATTAACGAATGAAAGTATACATAACAAGTATGTATATTCCCTTACGTTCTTAGTAAATCTCATAAATAAATTCCTCAACATTATAAAAGGTAACTTAAAACAAAAATGTTGTCGGTTAACTTTTCCAACTGGGGATTCAATGATCGTTTAACCAATCACAAGTTTGTGATTTTCTTATGGTTAAACTTTCTCCTAATCCTGTTTTCTATAACTCTCCATCAGACCTTGATGGTTTGTTTTTCTTCCATATCCATATTTTTATATAATCCTAGAATGGTCTATATCGGGTGACCTTTTTATTTATCCTGCTTTCTTTTAATGTTATATATTTATTAACCTTATTTCCGATGTGGGTTTTCCTCAAAGGTATTGTCTCTTTTCAACCTTTTATTATCAAAGAAAAATTTCAAATTGCGAGGACGCAATTTATTGAAGGAGGGGAGAATGTAACACCCCGAGCTTCCACGATACGCTTCTCATTCAATAATACAATAGCTTGCATTGTACGCAACTTCGAGTTCTAAAACATCGCGACAAATCAAAGTAGCCATTATGAATAGTAATAACCACTTTTTAAAATTATAGAAATTTTATATTTCAAAATGGACTTCATTTTTGTATTCCTAATATTGAAATTAGCCTTTGTTGAATTTTTTGTAATTTTCTGAGAACTTCAGTATTTTTATGAATAGTGAAAAATACTTAAAACAACTTTTTTAATAAAAATAATTCATAGTGATAAATTATACTATTGAGTGGTTTTAGAGTATAATTAGAATATATTTTTACCATTTTATCCAATGGTGGTCATTAGAATTAATTTAACATTGAAATTGGACATAAACAATTGCCAATCTTTTGATATAAATTGTTTCTTAAAAACACGCTATTTGTTGTGACAACGGGAATTAATTATAAAATTAATTAATGCAACTAATATGTTTGGAATTTTGTAAAATAGACATCATTTTTGAATTCGGAATATCAATTATAGCTTAGGGTGAAATTTTGGCATTGTTCTGAAAAACTTCAATTTTTGATGAATAGTGAAACCACTAAGTGGTAGTTAAATAACTGATTTTTCGTTTAAATGAAATATTACCACTTCTGTGATTTGATTTTCAAAAATCCGACATACATGGTTGTCATTAAGAAGTAAAATGTGGTTCAATGAGATCAAAATAATTTTTTTGGTGAATAGTAACTTTTAAGTTCTTAATCGCGATTAGAGGTAATTAGTGTAGTTTAAGGTAAAAACAATGTTTTATTAATATGATATGAGCTTGAAACTTGTCCTACTCCTATTGGATGAGTCATGGCCGACCAAGACAACCCATGGGTCAACTTGGGGACCCCATGGAGCCACTTTAGTTAGAAAATGACATAAATAACTTTTATTTAATGTTAAAGTAAAAAATGACACAAACATAAAATGTTTTACTAAAACAATTTTTAAGTAGGGTTAAACAAGTCCAAATTTTGATTATAAATATTCATTAGAAAGCTAAAAAGATTTACTACATCATAGTATTTGTTTTATAATTTTTAGACATTAAATAAATTAAATTATTTATGACATCATGATGATGCAGTGATGACCTCATTATTTAACGATTTAAATAAAATGGGAAGATAATGCAAAATCCAAGGCTTACACTTGTCCAAAGCCAATTGTATGAGGAGATTTCGAACCCTTATCACCTTAGCCTCGAATTATATAAGTGTGGGACCTTTAGAATCCGAAAAGCATTGTGAAATAATGTAACATTTCAATCTTTCCAAAAGTGCCCCTCCTCTCCACTTATAAAAGGCCCCCACCTCTCCCACCTCATTTACACTTTCAAGCCATTTGGCTCGGCCAACCTCTGCCCAAATACTCTCCCAACATTCCTCCCTTACTCATAGAAGCCTCACATTGGGCAGAAATCTTCCCAAGGAAGCCTTTGGCTCAAATCAAAAAGAGTTACCCGATTTTGAGGTAATGTCTTTTCTAATGTTGTTTTGTTTTATTTTTCTTCTCCAACCCCCTAAACTCTTTTTATTCATTTATTTTGTGACAACACCAGTATCCTCAATATACTAGGATGTTTTTATAAGAATGATTCGAGCTAAACTTACACACACCTACATCTAATGGTTAAAGAACATACGGTTTCTGTGGATGGCGAATTTCTGCCTCACGAAACGATGATTGTTCAACACTCATATAACACCTTCAAAGGTGGCCATTAAGATGTCACTATATTTATATATGATATATAATGTGTTTATGTTTTACTTATGCTTCTGTATTTCTCATTTATGGCTTACTTTATGATTTCCATTATGGGTAAAACGCGATAATTTCATTTTAGGAAGTGCGGACTACCGCCCCCTCAAAGTGATTTGAATCGTTAATGCCATATGTGGGATGTATAAAGGATGGAGTAAATGGTATTATACACTATATTATACTGGAATTATATTATACATTTATATCATCATGATTTAGTTCCATTAAATATGAAATTGAAATGAAAGTAGCGTTCATGCGTACGTACGGCTTACCGTCTCCATGAACGGTGCATTTCATTTCTTACCTCTAAATGTTATGTAATATTATAAATGAATGTATATACTGGATATATAAGATATATATGACATATAAATCATTAATATAATTCTGGATATAATGGATATTTCACCACATAAACAACTTGTAATTATAAGAAGCTTATTGTTGACTCAAGTACCAAAGATCGACAAAACGACCGTTATTAACTTAAATAATTACATAATGTTCATATCATTGTAATAAGTGATATAATAAGGATAATGAAATTGAAAATGGTTCTTAATAAGGTATATATTAACTCTAGTTTATTATTCAGGAGGTTAAAGAACGGTTGAGTCAAGTCAGACACGAGGTAAGGGAACTTCTTAACCCAACTTCCATTCTTTGGGTTAATCTCCTACTTTCAAATTATGTCATGATATTATTATGTCCTATTTTTTATTTTTACTTTCTTTATGTGTACCTATAGTGAATACACATAATAGATCTATTTTATTTTTAAAAATGATCTTTTTAAGGACTTCGTCTCTATCCCCTTTCATTGAGGCATATTTGGCTTTATACACAACTTTCCTTTTATACGGTGTATAAAACCCTTTGACTTTTTCATTTATTCAAAAGGAATCTTTTTTATACGAAGCGTTTTACTAAACGACAAAAAGGGAATGTTTTCCTTTCCGTACTTATGCGGCGACAATGACTTCTCCGCCGCCGTGACCATTATTTGTGTTTCGGCTTCCTCTACAAGCCATACCTTTTTTTTAAAAGGAAAATAAATACCATTTTTTTTTACCTTTCTTTTATTTCGGTATTGAAAATGGTTTTGAAAGCGTTTTTATTATATCAATGTGTTGTATTGACATATTGTGATTAAAATGTGGAAATGTTATGTTTCCTTTATGCATGTTTTATGTGATACGATTATGTTATGGTTTATGATATGTTTAAACCTATTCATATGAGGAATGCATTGGACTTAATAAGTGACGGGTGGAGCCCGCTATAGCTCCTCGATGCATCGGCAGGTCTCATGAGACAAACTAGTGTCTTGGCACAAGGCCTTGACAAAATCTTATTTGTGGTCTTGGCACGAGGCCTTGACTACGTGGTTATGATAGTCTGGCATTATGCATTCCATCATTATGAAAGTGGTTATTGATATTGCATGTGATTATTCGACCAGTAGAATATCCATGTGAAGAAGTAAATGGCATTATCTCATTTTACTTTTGCCATATTATGTTGATGTTCATGTTTATAAGGCTTTTGTTTTAGTTATACATTGCCTTAAATGTTTATGTTTATTTATGAAAGCTTCCGCAATATTGTTATCCTTACTGAGCATCTGAGCTCACCCCTTTCAATGTTTTAATGTTTTCCAGGATTTGAAGAAGTATATTATGAATGACCTGCAGGGATAGTCTGAGGGGATATGAAGACAATATGTTGTTGTTGTTGTTTTGGTTTACTTTATGATGTAATGTAACGTTTACAAATGTATCTAGTGTTTCCAAGGCTACTAAACTAATCGGTCTTTCGAGACTTGATATTTTGTGATCATGCCAATGTTACGAAGTAATGCACCGACTCTGGGTAGCTGGGGTCGGGGCGTTACAAGGAGTTTTATGCACTAGGTCATCAATAGCTTTAGGTTCTATCATGACATGATTAATGAGTAAATTCATTAAAAATAGTCATTTATGATTATTCTATCACGCAATTTTGTCATGAATATAGTATAACTAGAATTTGGAAACACCGTCAAGGGAGAAAGGGAAGGCCTTAAAATTTATTAGGTCCCTAATCACATTTTGGGTTTTTATGGTGGGCCATAAGATGTGAAACCCGTTGGGAGTTTATGATGGTTCTCACTAGGAAGGTCATGGAATTTGAGAACAAGGTTGATGAGTCCCAATCTCATCCCAATGTTGGATACTTATTTATGATATAGTATGTATATGGTTTAGCACTCCACATCAGGGTTAGTCAGTACTCTTGATGTCTAATTATCAACATCCATATTTATAGGGATTTGATTTGGTCCACATTTGAAGTTTTTTAGACCTTTATATTTTCTAAAATAGGATACACTATGAAACATTATTTCCATAATCTAGAAGACCTAATGGGTGATTGGAGAGTTTTTTCAATTTTATGGGTCTATTTCAAACTGTTTCAATTTTCCTGGTCAGGTTATGAAAGTAATTAGTCAATTTTTTTATTTAGGTGTAATTATCTGAATAAAGTAAAACAACACTTGATAATGAATTCGAGATGAAATTAAATAATATAAGTAGGAAGTAAAAAACCATTTTTGTATATAAGAGAGAATAATAAGAGAGATTGAGAGAGAAATAACACACACAAAATACCAAAACAAAAAAGGAATGGGGGTGGGGGTGGGGTAAAAAGGAGTAAGAAACAAAACTAAAAATAAACAAATCAAATGAAAAAAAAATCTATTACCCCTAGAAAAGACATAAAATTTATAAATCATTATTTAGTACATAAAATTACATGTTATTTTTAGTTGAATTTTTATAGTAAACTAGAAACCCTAGGTCATATATTAACATATCCTTAAGTATACATGAAAAATAATTTCATGACCAAAGAAATTAATTCAATGATTAATTGATATTTTCTATAGAACCAAGAAGAAAAAAAATCATTACATAAAATATATTATTAAAACTGGTAATAAATAATTTTCTTATTTTAAAATTATTTATTCATTGAATATTTGGAAGGAAACTTATTTTCCTAATATTGTTGTGTCAATAGTATTCAATTGTGTAATCACTCTTATAGTGATCCATATATACACCAAGAACCCATGAACATAATCATAGAAATCCTCAATTGCTAGCATGGAATTTTCATATGATTTCATCATTAATTGACGATATCCATGTGAATATCTTTATGTTCTGACATATTTTTATTATTAATTCTATATTTTATTGGTTTTTTGATGGGAATTGATCTTTATTCTTTAGGGAATTTTAGTGAATGATCACTCAAAGGATGGTCTGAATTTTATTTAGTATTTCATTATGTACAATAATGATTAGGGTTGAAAATGTTTTAATCATATTTAAATAGGGAAAGTTCTAGAGAATAATAGTTTCATATAAGGCCTTATCATTCTTTTAATACCTGATGAACCCCATTTCTAAATAATATTATGTTTATTATTCTTCACTTGACATGTGATAGACACATGGATGAATAAACATTATTTCAATAATAAATAAATTAACATTTATTCAATTAATATTTAATTTATTATTTTCAAATAGATAGTTAAACTTGATCTATCAATCCTCATCAATATTAATTGAACCTTGAATATTGAAATTTTTATTAAATAAAAAATAACACTATATTATTCACTGATAAATAAAAAAATATTATAGTCAATAAAATTGAGATATAATATTTATTAAATATTAAACTCACATTTATTCTCTTGAATAACTCATGACTAAATAATTGTAATCAATCCAAACCTGAATAAATATAATACCACATGTGTGAATAATATTTATTTAACATGCTAAATTCAGCTATAATTTAACTAATGTTCTTGGTAAAAAAGTATGTTACCCTCTAGGTAAATTTCATAGTAACATTACAAATAATATCCTAATGTCCAATATTAGAATCTTAAAACAAACCTAGGTACCCAATGATAAAGTGTTTAATGTCTCAAAGACATAAAACATCATACAAAAAATCAATATATAATATAGTCCCATGTTCATGATATCTCTAATAAATAAGATTGCACATTGTTGTCTTTAACCAATATTCTCAATGTCTCTATCATTGATATTTATGAAATGAACATGATAATATAACTCCATGTCCAAGGAATTAATAAGAAAGTTCTATTCACATCAAAGGTCCTAAGATGTTTACATCTATTAATGAAAATTTTGGAAAAATATTTCTCATTTTATTCATTAATTCTATATTAGTCGTGATGCACCTAACACACCTAACTTTTCCATATTCATTTTTCATTATGATTTATGAAAATACATCAATTAACATGACTCGTGATATAAATTAATAATAATATTAATTTATATAGACCATTACATACATCTACAGATAGGAACATACAACGACCCATATAAATAGGGATTTCCTACTAGAGGGTCAAGCTCTAATAATCTCTTTTACTGATATCTCCAAGGATGAACTATGTGAGATGAACTCGTAATGTCTTATATAACCCTTCCCCTAATACCCTATATCATTTATGTGTTATAAAATAATATAATTTAGTAATAGGAAATATATTTAACAATACAATCATTGTACTTCTAGGTTCTCATCAGATAAGGGGACTAACATTAACTTTAAGTATGATAGGTACCCTTAGGTAATTATTATATAAAATTATACACTCAAAGAAAATCATAAGGTGATAAATATTTTATAACTATTCAAAAACCTTGAATAAATTATCTATAATGTATATAGAAGTTGGTTTTAGGGAACCAAATCCAAAAGTATACAAATAGGTACCAATTAAGGTAGTGGATGATTTAGTATAATTATTAAAACCAAGTGTACATTGAAAAAAAATATATTTATAGGATAAAAATGAAATTAGAAATTATAGGGACAACATTTAAGGGAATAAACTATTACATTGTGTATAAGTTGGTAAGGCTTTATTTGTCACAATCATGTAGGTTAAATGCCATATTTTAATAACATGTCGTATAAATAATATTTAAGAGTGACACTTAACATTAATAAAATTTATTTAAGTTATTTTTTTTTGAAAGAGGAATGGTGTTTTTTATAGAAATAAAATTTTGATAAACATTAAAAATAAAAAGGAATGAGTTTATAAAACTATGTTTGAATTATTTTCCTAAAAATAAACATTTAAAAAATATGATTTTCGTAAAATATAATATCCTTTATAAAAACCTTTTAGGTCGAAAATTGTTAATGATAGGTAATTATTCAATCTTAAGGTTTAACATAGTGAAACAATTCATACCTTATCGTGAACCCATCCACCACATCAGTACAAAATAATTCACTATATAGAATCTTATCTGTTTTTTTAACTTATAGTTAATTTTGGTTCAAGTGGGAAGATATGTTTCCTTTTCCTTATTATTGTAAGTAGTCAAGATGGTGTTATTTACCCATAGTTTAATAATAAAACATGGTTTGTTCCATGATGAAATTACAAGTTTATGAGAAATACTCAAAGTAAATTTTCACAAAGGGATCCCATAATGTTTCCATTTAAACCCATATTTTTTATTAAGGAAAATTATCAACATATAGAGACAATTGAGTTTATATATATGAACTTTCATGGGTTACCTAACTCATATACCAAGATTTAATCAATGATAAGGATAAATACATTCTATAAATATAAAAAACAAAAATTAATTAATTAATTATTGTAATTTAATCAAATGAAAGGGGGTTTTCATTTTATATATACAAAGTAAATTCAATGAAAATATTTCACTTGTTATTTTAAAATATGGTTGAAAAAAATTATTTATATCTTTATAATGTAAATATTTTTATTTATTAATTTAGAAAAACCTTAGGCAATAATGTTGTAGGTATTACCTTAGAATCACCCTATGGATCATGATCACCTACTAACCCAAGAGTCAATAAGTTAGTCAAGATCACCTACAAATATTAATAGAGAGATTCAAAAATTCCCAAAATCCTCAAGGAGAACATATAAATCACCCAAAAAAATTCATGACTAAAATTAACCTATACCAAATCACCATAAATCAAAAATAATCTACGATACAAGAAAACAAAACTCTACCAAACCTATAAATTACCTAAAGAACATAAAAAATAATCCCTAAATAGTATCCTATAACACAACCTTAAAATACCATTTAAAATTTGAAATCCTGGTGGAGACAACCTCATTCACCGTCTATAAAATGGATGATTAATAGAGACAAACCAACTCACATAAGCCTTGTTGAAGTAAGAGAATAGGAAAATCTAAAATCTAGGGTGAATTCCACTATGGTATAGTATAATTCATCTCAAAATACCTATAAATCCCAAGTAAATACGAAATAAAATGGAAATATATTATATGAGTGAAAAAGAAATGGTTACCTTGGATTTAGGAATAGAAAGATCTCATTAAGACACCTTAGATCAAGTGGTAAAAATAGGGTAAGAAGAATGGAAAGATGACCCCAAGGGGGGTCTCTCAAGAATCTAGGAAGAATGAAATTTTAAGATGAAGGGGAGGAGGATAAATAAGGCTTGGGGTAGAAAATAATGAACACCCTCAATAAATGAACAAGAAAAAATTTAATCAGGTACTTGGGGGCACCACCCAGGCCTCTAAAAGGTTTATTATGTACTCTATGACACCTGATTTGGTAAAATACAGGTGGAACAACAATAATCAATTTGTGGAATTATTTTTTCTTCCCATTAATATTTATTACTGGTCTTGATGCATTGATTTATTCTCAAGATATTTCTACAATATTATTTTTTTCAATTTCACTAAATTAATAAAAATATATATTTACATTCAGAAGATATAAATTAATGATTTTTAATAATATTTTAAAATTATGAGTTAAATGTTTTCATTGAGGTTATTTTATACCTATATAGTGAAAACACATTTCTTTTTATTAAATTTCATGCTTTAATTAATCATTTTACAAAATTTTGATTTCTATAAAGACTTGATTCTTTTTATTTATTTACACTTGGTTTATCTGTTCGGTAACCCATTTAAAATCCTATCTCTAGACCCAATTGTGTCTTTGTATAAATATTTCTCTTGATAACAATAATGGTATAAATTTGAAACACTAAGAGTGAATTTTGTGTCAACCTAATTTATGGAAATCAAGTGAACTAGGGATTTCATAATGGACCATAAATTGTTGGATTATTTAATTATGTATAAAATAAAAAATCTTGATTCATGATTATTCCAATAAAAATGAACCACGTATTCCCACTTGAACTATCATGATATGTCCTCAATATAGTTACTTACAAGATCTATTCTAAATTCAATTCAATTATTTTAGTAAAAACCCATATGAACTATGATGATCTATCCTCAATATAGTTACTATAATGATATATCCTCTAGATGTATTTAAAACTACTTATAAATAAATTCAAAGGGGTTTTCACCAACTAAATTCAACCCATGAGACTACTATTTCATAATGGGGCTTTAATTAACTGATCCTAAACCCATATAATGTACTTTCAAAACATTATTCATATATTGAGTACTAAATTTAATTCATAAACAATGTTCCTTATTGAATATCCATAGTGCTTAAAGGATATAGATTTATCAATATTTCCCTAATAAATAATATAACATTCAAAGTAAACACCATATGTAAAAATGGAATACACTTTATCTAAAAATAATATCCATAACAAAATAATATGTATGTTAAAATAAATATAATTTCGAATGAAAATTTATTATAATAATGTTATCGTTTCAATATAAAGTTAACAATCACAAAATGAATTGAGATTATTCGATAAATTTTACCATATGGTAATTTTCAAGTCAAATACCCTTGGATAAGATAATTCAAAGTGAAAATTAAAATACCATGAATTAGGAATGAATAATGATATTAAATGTATAGAGGTTAGTATATACACCACATAAATGTGAATTGTTTAATAATGACAAAAAAGTCTCAATGTAATGTAAATTGAGTTGAAATCCCTTACCACTTGGTAAGTTTTGAATTATTTTCCCCATGAAAGAAAAAAAATCAAATGAATCATTAAATATCATGAAGATAAATTAATTACTTATATAAAAAAAGGTTATTATATACATCACACAAAATAAATAAGTTTTGAAAATGGTACATGCCTCACTGAGGAAAAAGTAAGGCGAGAATCCCTTACCACACGCTTCCTTTTCGTTGAATTAAATTTAACCTCATGTAAAATTGTTATAAGAATTTAATTAAATTATTAAATAAAAAATAATATTTATAATATCATATAGTATAATATTATAATATCTTATTAACCATCTATTGATTATCTTTCATCATTTTCACTGTTTATGGTGTTAATTGCCATGGTTTTTTAGTATGTTTTGATTTGTTTTTTTCTTCTTACATTGATCATTATTTCATAATCTCACTTATTTAAAACATTATTTAATATATAATATGTATTTAGTATATATTTATTTATATTAACCCATAATATTTAGTGATAGGAGATGAAATGCATCGTCCATTGAGACGGTAGGTCGCACGCACTCATGAATGCTTCTTCCATTTTCTTATCATATTAAAAGGAGTTATAATATGTGTGTGTGTGTGTGTTATTATTATTTAAGTATCATATTAATTTAATTTATATAACATATATTTTTTAAACCCATCCTTAATACATTCCATGTAAAGCATGAACGAATCACATCTCTTTGAGGAGGCGGTAGTCCCCACACTTGCAAGCAATGTTATCGTATCACCACAAAATTGAAAGCATTATGGTATGTTTTATATAGTAATTATTGAATCATAAATAAATTATTAATATCAAATATATAATATATAATATATAATATATAAATACATCAATATTCCAAACCTTAAACGTTGATAATGGAAGAACGAACAACATCAGCTCGCAAGGCAGTAATTAGTCATACACGCGAATGATGATTATGTATCCCATTTGATAGAAGTGTGTATGGGTGTAGGTCTTAACCTTAACATAAAATATATAATTATATTTTAAATAATTTTTTTATTATATAATAAATATATAATGTGAATTTAAGGCTTGGATAAATTAATAAAACAAAAGTGCTCATTGAATAATGTTACCTCATCTTAGGGTAAATATTTTTGGTTTCAGCCAATTGACTTATTTGGTTGGATTTATTCCAAATTTGAGGCTTATAGGTTTAAATGAGTGAAGTTTTAAATTTAATTGGTTACATGTTTTTTGAACCAATGTTTTTTTATATGTGTGAAGAAAGGAGATAGGTGGGGGGATTTTATAAGTCGGGGAGAGGACACACTTGGAATATTTGTAAAGAATTGTGTGATCCACATGTTTTTAAAATAAATAGGCTCCTAAAACACACAATATTAAATAAATGTGAGTTAATGTATAAATATGGCCATAAAATGTATTTTGGAAATGTGTATGTTAATTTTAACACCTTATACTCTATGTTTAACCACTAAGTAAACTTCTTTTAACCTTAATCATTGTAATTAATTTTAATAGCATTCACTAATAATTTTTTAAAAAATTCAATTCGAAATTATTATAAATTTTTAATTAATATGATTAAAAATATGGAATCCAATTTTATAAATTCAAATAACAGAAGTGGGAAAAAATAATATAAAATTAATCCCATAGATGGGGCATGAAATCGAGTTTTTTATGTGAAAATGTTCAAAATTTCATGAAGTTATTAAATCTAAATTTAATATAAAAATGATTGAAATGGAATAAATTGTACTAATAGATTTATAATTATTCTAATTTTACTTTAAAAACAAATAAAAATATAATTTAACTTTATAAATTTTTTAGAC
Source organism: Viscum album (assembly GCA_963277665.1). Classification (NCBI taxonomy): domain Eukaryota; kingdom Viridiplantae; phylum Streptophyta; class Magnoliopsida; order Santalales; family Viscaceae; genus Viscum; species Viscum album. The sequence continues at coordinate 292,358,103 of OY728150.1, read as the reverse complement.
GGAAAGGTGTTTCTCAATTAATGTTTATAATTTATTTAGTATTCATCAAAAAATAAAACTTCACATAAAATACCAATAATTCAACCTATGACAATTTTGAAATTACTCTTTAAAAATGAATTTTATTTCATCATAAATATTTTTTAAAAGTTCCAAAATTTATTTTTAAAATAGTTACTCCATTAAAAGGTGGAAAATTGCCTTTAAAAAGTATAGCTTTTTATGTATAAAATTGGATTTGTTCTTATCATATACCTATAAAATACATTGGATTAATTTAGAAAATATTTAATTTAATATATAATATATTTATATTTATTTCATAAATATAATAAAATAATATTAATTAATTTAATTTATTAAGGAAACCACCATTGGGAGCATAAAAATAGTTTTTTATAAATACTTTTCTTTTATATTCAATTTTTTTTATTTGTTTTTTTATTTATTAGTAACCATTTAAATAATTTTATATTACTTTAAACCATATATTTTCATAATTTAGTTTATATTATTCATAACCTATAATTTAATGGATAGAATATAATTTTCATTTTATATAATAATATTAAAAGTTTTCAGTTAAACTCAGTGTTGCATATAATGCAAGAGATCGAAGAAAGTTAATGTAGTGTGAAATGAAAGCTGACTCATTGTTGCAAAAATTTCAAGATATATCATAGATTTAATTTCTTTATAATATTAAATTAATTTTAAGGTCTCTCAATATTATATTCCCTTATATTATTCATTTTTTATATCAAACAATCTATTGAATAAAATGTTATTCTTTTAGAATTTCAGGGTGTTACATTCCCCAAACATAATTAAATTGCATCGTCACAATTTAAAGTCGATCTTTGTAATCCAAGGTTTGTTATTTTCAAATAACACTATTTAAAATCCCACATAACAAAAGTTTTAATAATATAAGCTATTAATAAGAGAGAATGGGTAGTAAAAAGGTCATGTAACTATGTTCCCAAGTGGGAGAACCTACGTGGAGAATGAAAACATCAATATGGAAGAAAATCATAAATAACTATAGAGAGTTATTGAGGATATTAATCACAATAAAGTGATGATCAATAGAATTTTAAGGCCCTCAGAATCATAAATCTATGATTATTTAAAAGAACATGTGATTCATTTGATATAAACATAATAAGATAACATTTTTATTTAAATATCCTTTTATATAGTTGAAGTTTTTTCTCACTCTCAAAAAATATAAGTAAATATACGTTCCTATTTCATAAACTCAATATTGTCCTTTGGTTATGCCTGAACTATTTATACATAATTTCATAGAATAGGTTTCATCATGTGGTGAAACAATATATTAACCTCTGAAACTACATCCAAATGTCAACTTAATGAAAAAAGTTTCCAGAAGATTGTGATCCAAAACATTATAATTAGCCTCATGGTAGTTAGTTGTATCCAATTTAATTTATCCATATCAAACATCTCTTTAAACAAAAAACATTATATCAACATCAAGAAATCATTAAAGGTTATAATTCCTTCAACTATGTGTTTTCCAAAAAAAATATTAACATGTTATTGAATAACTTTTCTTGCTACCATTAAATATATGATCTCAAATCCTTAATGAAATAATTTTACAGTACAAACCTTATATATTTCATGATTCACTTAACAATTAAATCATTGTTAAAATAATTATATGACACAATTCTTGAATCAAAATAGAATCACATTAATCATCCTTATTAGATTGTATCAATAGAATAAGATTGACCTTGATCTATTTGATTCTTCTAAGATATATTCCCTTCCCTCTTGGGGTATTCATTTGAGTATTTCACAATCTCCTTATAGTTGAATTAAAAAATAGTAGTGATTTCCTTCCTCCCATTCTATTATATAACTGATGACCCTTTTTCCACACATATAATTAAATTCTACTCCTTTTAAGAAATCACCATGGTTTTTATTTTCACAATTATCACATATGGGGAAATATTTTTTTCTCTTCTTTCCCTAATATGTATTTTTTATAACTTTCCCATTATTATCATCAATCCCTATAAAGTGATAATACTTATATAATTATTTACCTATCATTAGAACATGATATTATATCTTCATATGATTATAATTCTTGGGAGATTGTTTCCCTTATAAATATTTTCTTAATACCATTAAATATATGATCCTTCTTAATCTTTAGATCACATGTGTTGGTGGGGTTCACATTCCATATACTAGGTTCCATTTCTAAATAACCACATACAATGTATTAAATCATATCATTTAATCCAAAATTAGATAAATAATTATCATAAATTGAAGATTTTATACATATTTAATCTCAAAATCATAAACATAGTTTATTTAGGATGTTCTTCCATACTTATCTTCAATGTATATCGTAGGAAAATTTTCTATAATATATAATTTCCTAAATTTAGTTCCCAAGTTTTCTACTAAACTTACTCTGATACCTACTATAATAACCTTGAACCTATTATCCTAGATCTGGTACCTTACTTTATTATATTAGCAAAGATAAAATAATTTAATCTCAAAGGAATGGTCAGTTTAGAAGTTTTTGAAACTAGATACATACATGATACCCATTTTATTTTGGGAATAGAAAATACAACATAATACATTAAAACTATAATATAATAAATCCTTGAAAACTAATTCAAATATATATTCCTCATAACATGGAGAAAGGAATCATGATAAGGGTTATCTCATCTACTCATTAAGTGGTAAGTACAAATGAATAAATAATGAATAAATTAGAATAATGAACATGGAGAGGTAAATAAATAAGAACACATGCCATTAAATAAATTTATAGATCATAATAAATATATAAAAAGTAAATTATGAACAAATAATTCCATTTAAATAATCACATGATCTTTAAACATGAACATGGATATTCTAACTAATTAAATAATCACATAGAATAACAATAATTATGAAATAGATAATGTTGGACATTTGAACTATCAATATATATCATCAATATAGTTACTATAAAGATATATCCATAATATAGTTTATGCCTATTGGTATAAACCCATATAAACTATCGAGAACTATCCTTAAGACAATTTCTATCAAGATCTATCCTCTAGATAGATTTAAAACTGCTTGGAAACAAAAACAAAGGTTTTTTTCACCAAATGAATTCATCACATGAGACTACATATACATCAAGGAGATTGAATTAAACAATACCCAACTTGTATCATGTATGTCAAAAACATTCCTCATATATTTAATGATTAATTTAAATCATAAATAGTGTTCCTTATCAAATATCCATATTGAGTGAAGGATGTAGATTTATCAATATTTCCCCAATAAATCATATATGTTTCAAAGTAAACACAATATGTAAAAATGGTATACAATTTTGTAAATAATAATATAAATTATAAATGAATATGAATATTAAAATAAATATAATTTCTAATTAAAATGATTTCAATAAATTTATTATTTCAAGATAAAGTTAACAATCACAAAAGGAATTGAGATTATATTATAACATTTACCACATAGTAATTCTCAATTCAAATATCCTTAGATAATATAATTCAAGCTGAAACAAAAAATAACATGAATTAAGAATGAATTTTGATATTACATACCAAATGGGTGGTATAAACACCGCATAAAAATGAATCGGTTTATAATAATAAATAAGTCTCAATGCAATGTAAATTGAGGAAAAGTCCCTTACCACTTGGTAACTTTTGAATTTTAAGTGACATGAAATAAATAACTAAAAATGAAACTTTAAGTGCCATGAATATAAATTTATTCATGATATAAAATAAAATTTTGGTATTATATACACCAGATAAAATAAATAAGTTGCTAAAATGGTGTATGCCTCACGGAGAAAAAAGTGAGATGAGAATCCCTTACCTTACACTTCCTTTTAGTTGAATGAAATTTAAAAAACAATATAATGATTTTAATAAAGTTATTAAATTATTACATAATCATAATCATATTTATAATATCATATATTATATTCTAATAATATCTTATTACCTGTTTGTTAATAATCATTCAATATTTTCACTATTTTAGATGTTAATTGCCTAGTTTTTCAAGTATGTTTTGATTTTTTTTTGTTCCTATTATGCAGACCATTATTTTCTCACATCCAAAATTTAAAAAATGATTTAAATATCATATATATTAATTATAATTTTATTTATATTAATCAATTATATTTAGTTATAGGAGACGAAATTCACTATTCATGGAGATTATATGTCATACGTATGCATGAACACTGGTTCCATTTTATTATCATATTAAAATAAGGAGAAGTAAATAATATATATGTGTATATTATTATAATGGTATCATATTTATTTCTTATATATCATATATTTCTGTTAAAATCATCCATAATACGTTCCATGTAATGTGTGAACGAATCACATCGCTTTGAGGAGGCGGTAGTGCACACGTCCACAAATGGTGTTATTGTATTACCAAAAAATGGAAAGCATGATTATATGTGTTATATAATAATTAAATAGTCATAAATAAATTATAAATATCATATATATTGTATATATTGTATATAAACTATAAATACATCACTACTTCCAACCTTGAAATGTCGAAATGGAAGAACAAATGACATCATTTTGCGAGAAGGTAGTCTATTGTAAACACGAATGATGATTTCATATACTCTTATCATAATTTTGTAATAACCTATGAAATATCAGGAAATAAAATCATAGTATTTTTTATATCACTCTCACACTAAATTTAGGATGAATTAAAGTAATCATAAATACTAGACACTTTTTTCAAGATGATTTCCTCATAGGCATGGATCATGGACAGATATAGGTATAAGTACCATAAATATAACACTATATTTTGTCTTCTTGTATGAATGATATCCTCCTAGTCATGGATAATTGATGACTATAAGCATAAGTACCATCACCATAACACTATATTTGATCTATTTGGATGAAAATTTTAACTCAACCTGATAAGGATCGTGAAGGAGATGATTCAAAATTTGGTTTCAAATATTAAAAAGGGTTTGAGAATCCTTAATTTATGTCTTTTCACATTTCATGTGGATCCTATTGATTTATAAACTAAGGATAAGAGAATTACTAAATTCTCAAAAAAATTCTTAGGTCAAGGGGCCTAGTGAGCATAACATGAATTCAGTTGGAATTATATTATAAACCCCAAAATCTGTGAAACTAATATTTTATCACCCTTGGTTTTTCATAAGCCTCATGTTGGGGAGGCCTAGTGGGAATTAATTTTGATTTTTATTGTGTTTCCCTTTATGGGTTTTTAACCTAATAGTTTTTTTACCTTTTTCAAATTCAAAAACTCGATTGTTCTTGAATCGCGTGGGGTGCATGTCCAATAGAAAGAGACATGACTTTTTACCAGGTTTCCCTTTAAGGGTTTTCAACCTTGTGATTTTTATGTCTCTTTACTTATAAAGTTTTATGTTATGATAGTTAGATAGATGTAGATGATGTTTAAGTCCTTACAACTTTGACCTAGGTGCACGATGTTAAGTTCATGGTGCATGGACCAAAAGGGGAGGCATATTTCACTCTATGATGGTTGAATTTTGTCTAATTTTAATTACTATAAACTACTGTAGCTAATGTAGATGATCTCATAAACAATTAAATACTCATAAACACAATCATAATGACCACCATTATTGAAGATGGTGGTTATACACTCTTCAATAGTGTCCCAAAGATTGATTATGTGATCTCATGAAGAAGATACATTCACTTTCATAGATTTTTTTAGTGCAAGATTACATAATATCAAGAGAAAGATACATGGACTTTCTGAGAGTGTTCTATATCATGATTATATGATATTAGGAGGAATATTTGTGAACTTTTTTAGAGTGATCTGGAGATTAATTATGATATATCGGTAGAAATATACATTCACTTACCGATCATCAATGGAAGTAGTGACAGAAGAGATATCCCACTTTTACTACCTAGGCTGAAGGCATAAAAGATCATCTTAGAATATGGGGAATTTATTTTTTAATCATGAATCATAGACTCTCCTTTCATGTGATTTAGATCCCCATAAAAAGGTAAAGTTCATGTTTAGAGGTTGGGATATCAAACTCTTGCTTTAGAAATGAGCTTGATATGTAAGTGTGTAACATCAAGTTTACTAAATACACTTGAATAGTTTGTGTAAATCATATATAAAAGAGTTTTAATTGGTATTGATGTAATGAGACACATATTTTAGGGATAAACTTGGACTATATTAAAAATATGGGTTCCACTGCAATGGTTTTTTGTCATTATGAAATTAGAAGATTCTATTATTTAGGATGAATATGTATCTAGTTGAAAGGCCATATTGATGGGTGTATATCCAAATCCATATCATGAAATATTATACAAATTCAAATAAAAGTTTCCTTTGGATTCAAATGTTCTTGTTTTTGATAGCTAAGTAATTGTTTGTGAGGTTTCAAACACTTTTAAAATTAAGTAGGCTTAAGGAATGAAGGAATATTAAAGAAGGGTTTTGGAACCCCAAAGGACACGACACCACATACAGAACAAATAATTGGGGTAAATAGATATGATGAGTCATTGCTCAAAAAAATCATAAATAATGGGTCCAGTGAGCATGGTTTGGCTATTTCAATAGACATTGTATGGATCCTGAAATATTTATTCCATTTTAAAAAAAATATGGTCAAATTCTTCCTAAGCCTAAAAAATGGGGAGGCTTAGATACAAGAAGCTTTATGTGTACTAAGTATTGCCTTCATGGGTCTTTATCCTGATAAGTTTTTTATATTCTTTGTCTATAGTTCCAGATCTTACAGTTTAAACCATTATGGATCTAGAGTTTATGGTCCGACATCTTTGACCAGAAAATGAAAAGTTTAATGTTGTGTAGTATTGACCACATGTGAAGTGGTATGATCTATATGGAAAAGTAAAGGTGAAAACCAAACATTAATAGAGTGCCCAATGAAAGTATAGACTATGTTATATTGGAAGTTCACATATTTTAAGGTCATGGTACCTGAACCAAAAAAGGAAATGGGTTGAGATGATCGATTTATGGAAACAGGGAATGTTTTCTTAATGTGAATAGAGAGCCCAATGACACTATATACTATCTCAAGTAGGGATGCACATAGTTTATGGTCATGATTCCTAGACCTCGTGAATAATAATAACAAACCAAATGGGACCCAAAGGTTAAGGATGTCCCAGCACAATTTGATCAGGGAATGATGACATCATAAATCAAAACTTATGGTTCTTGAATCGGGAATGGTGATGTGGAGAAAGTATGTAGGTGATGACCACAAGCCATATTTTAAAGATAGGTTCTACTATAATACTGAAAAGGTGTATTGAAATTTGAGGATCATACCCTATGGTAAGATGATTCCTATGTTTTATAGGCCATATCATAGGTATATATAAAGAGTTATATTGGGTTATTAGTATTCATACTCAATAAGAAGTGTCCTCTGTAGTTTAATGTGGTCGTTGATGATGGACAAGGAAATGGTTGAAATAATCCAAGTTACTATAAGAATGAAGTTTTATTTGGAAAATGGATGTACCAAAAAAGAATAAAGTTATTTTTAACTTGGTATTTCCATAAAGGGGCCGACATGGTTCCCTCTAAATGGGTACAAGTGAATGAGGACTTATGGATGGGTCTTAAACATGGAGTTTAGACACATTTCTTAATATATTTGGAGTCAAGTAATATATAGTTCTTATATTATATAGGATTCACTAAACATTCAGGGATAATACTAAGAAAGGTAAATTTTAATCTGATTTTTATTTTGAGAATCACCCAACATCGGATATCGTTACATGGATATGGAACTTATGTTGGGTAATTTGACATGTATAGGAGTCCACTCTAAGCAGTTTAAGGTAACGAAGGGTGGACCATGTGTTGTTAAATTTAACATCATAAAACAAGGATTCAAATTCTATTATTTTAAAATAAGGATATTTTATCATAAAATTGGTCTACGGATATATAAACAATGCTTGGAAAGGGACATTTATCATTTTCTTTCCTTTCTCAGTGTAGGTTCACAAATGAATCATCATTGGAAACTATTATTTTTAATATAAGAGGGAATTTTTGTTGACAATATTTATAGATGATCCCTAGATATAGAATTTAGGAATCATTGTGTATCCATCAGAGTAATAATAAATCCACATGTGGTTCTCATGAGCCCTACCTGCATTGATCTAGCTCAAGTACAAGAGAAAATCATTTAAAAGTGACGGATATTTTTTTAGTGTATTTTACATCTAGACATATTATAGGGGATATTATAATCACTATGTTTCACATTTAATTAGTAATCAATCTACATTTAGTTCTAATTAAATAAATTTCTTTCATGGGTTAGACTCATATGCTAGTAAGAAAAATGTTTTTTGAATTTTTTTTGGGAATTGAATATAGGATCTAGGAGTCCAAATATATCCCAAAAGAAATGGAAGTCAATCCACAAATAGTTCTAATGAGACATTATTTTTCAGTCTCTCTCATGGTTTTTTCATGATCACAAACATTCACCTTTTTTATAATAATTTTATTTAAGGTTCAATGTTTTTATTAAATAATAATTTAAGGAATTCATAACATCTTGAAGACCATTTAATGCCTTGTTTAAGGATTGGACCCACTTCTTATCATTATTCAAGTTTACGGAAACATGTTTAATGAACCATATAATTATTTACAAGTGGATATGTCCATGCTTGAAGATAATAAATAGCAAACTGCACCAGCATACCAATAGAGTACCATCATCTAACTTGTTGTGAAAACAGTAGATTTTAGATTTTCTAGATTCCATCAGATAGATAGTAGATGATCCATAAGTTTGAATGCCTCCAGATAAGCTATTGGCTACTCGATGTTGGTTTCCTATTATCTAGTGGCATCTATCCATCTTCTTCAAAATTGCATTAATTATGGTGAAAATGGTCATAATGTAGGTATTCTTCTACTTCATTTCACCTAAAAAATATATAACTTTATTGTTTATCTTAGAGCCTATAAAAGGAGTCTCTTGTACCCTTGGAAGATATAAATTTCTACAAACAATGCTATTGGATCAATCTAATTCCAACTTTCAAAAATTATCAAATCTTGTAAAAGAGCATTTCTATTTCTTAGTCTCTCTTATATATCCTCTACCATTCTCTCAAATCTCTCATCCCCAATTGAATCGACCCATCAAATATATTTTTGAGTGACATTGTAATAGTTTTTCTCAATAAAACCTCTATGATATCATCACCTTTCTCTAATGGGTTATAAATACAAAAATATAGGGTTAGGTTCCTTGTATATTGGAAACGATCAAGTGGGTGCTCGTAAACTAAAGTTATGAGGGATAGGTTTCTTGATCACTACAAAGAACAAGGGATTACTAATATTGACCTATCGAGTCAAGGGGTGGAGAGATATGTGATAAAGTTGAGTTATTTCAAAAATCCTTATCAATTGTGTCTATTCTCTATTTAGTTTATTATATTTCATCACTTATCATCAATTAACATACATTCATAAATACTGCTTTATTTTTTTCATACTTAAATTTGATATTAACTTTTTAACTCTGATCAGATTTATCCATTATTTCTCAATCAATTTATCACTTTGTTATTTTATTATATCAAAATCATTTTATTTTGAAATTTTCCTTTATTTTCCATGGTAATTATTAAAAGGAAATTCACCCCCCCCCCCCCCTACAAGTTTTCTCTGAAAAACTATTGGTATAAGAGGGTGATTTTTTGTTTTTATCAATATTTTTTTGTTTTAAAATTGTATATTCAAAAAAATTATCAATTTCAATGATCGGTTTATTTATTATAGCATCTAATTAATATTCACATTGCCCTATTTTTTTATAGTACTATGTATTACTATTTGAATAATATAATTTCAATATTACTTAGTAGTATTAGTTAACCCGTATGGAAAATTGTAATGTATGATTATATTCCAACAAAAGAATCATGAGAAAAGTTTACTCATGAAAATATTACTAAATTTGAACTTAATATAAAAGATATGAATTCATTACATTTTTTTGTTAATTTTAATGAGTTTAATCATTTTTATACTTATTAAATTACTTATTAAATTTTAAAATAATTAAAAGTTACACATGAAGAAACCAATAAGGTTAAACATAATTGATTATAGATGTATCATCAATATTTTAAAATTTTCTCTATGCATATTAATTAATCTATTACTATTTTTACACACTATAATGACATTTTCAATTGTAGAAAGTCACTTGGTGATTATTTTTCTACATAATCCTTAGTGAAAAATATATTATGGATCCTTCCAATCAATTTGGCACATAAACTCACATCTATTCATGAAGAAAAAGATATGAATAAGACAATCATTAAGGAACTCTTCAGATCCTTAGTGAAATATAAAATAATAATGAATCAAAAAGTAGAGAATGGGGTTAATAAACTCAAAGAAGTAAAGAAAACCATCACCTTCAAAGCTTAAAATGATGATCTATATGGAGGTGAAATTATATACTATACTCAACTTTCTAAGAACATGAATGGATTCATTAAAAATAATAAATTTTTAGTCTAACCAAAGAAGGTATGTAAGAAGGTAGAACCAGAAATTAAATGCTATTAATATAAAAATAGAGTTAAAATCAAGACAGACTTCCCTATCAATAATAACAATATCAAAGAAAAGAAACAAGGTAAAGGATTTCAAACTCACAACATGGATTAAAAGTGATAACTTTAATGATTCAAATCCCTCGTCTAATTCAATTAAATCAATCCCCGAGTGTTTTATGCCACGTGTTTATGAAGATATCGAGGTTAGTCCCTATAACATTCTGTCCTGACTTACCACTAGAATGGTAGCTAATCTAGTGGGTCAAATGGCCTCAATTGCGCCTCCTCATATGCCAAAGGCTTCCGACTAGTAGTGCGGGTCTTACAAGGTGATAGTGGGGAGATGATACCCACACATCAGAGTAGCACATCAGTATAATAAATAATAATTGAAAACATAAGTATTAATAAATTAAATATATAGTATCAGAAGAATAATATAAATAGAGTACAAAAGATGGTCAATGCCAATATATAACAATGAATTCATGTCTGAATGGTGATATATAACTAAAACAGTAAACATTCAATAGAAAAAAATATACGGTGTAGCACATAAATAAAGAAAAGAAATAAAATCCCCAAGAGTGATCTCCATGAGTATCTTCAGATCCATATCGATCTTGTGCTTCTAAATCCCTAGAACAAACAAACATCCACAAGTAAGATTCCCTAGTCCTGTAAACATCATATCTACTCAGGTACCTCAGTGAAATGGAAGCTTGAGCATGGTGTGAGATAAAAATACCATTATATTACCACCCAAAATGTCTATAGCTGAATCCAGTCTATGAATATAAGTAAAATAGTGTGAAAATAATATGAGTAGCCAACAATAATGAAATAAACCACCAGACCACTCAGGTTCCCAAAGGACCCTTGGTGGCTCTACCTACTTCAACTCATGGTCAAAATAAGTTTATAATCAGTAACTATATATTTTAATAGCATATATATAGTTTAGTTATATATATTTCATCCACCTATATGAACTAAGTATGTGTGGAATTAAGTGTCCATATACCTTGAATACTAGGTGTTGGTTGGGCCAGAGTGTAACTCGGTCATCCATGACTAGTCTAAATGATCCTACAAGATCTAACAGAGGGTACATTCTCTGCATATCAAAATGAGTGGGAGACATCATGCTCATCACTTGAGATGGTGAGTGTGTCCTCATGTCAAGACTCAAAATAGTAGTGAATGTGTCGTCATATCAAAACTCAACAAGGGACATGGTGCATCATGCCCACCATCCACATAGTATCACTAGTGTGATACATCGTGCTCAACACCCGATGTAAGAGAGCGTGATACTTCCATGCTCAACAAAACCCTTAACATCATTCCACAACCAATATAAATCCATATTTATATTAATAATAATAGCCATGAGGCATTACCTCTTATGCATTACATTAATCAATCATATTATAATCAAGGGATTCAATTTATCATATTAAAATTAAGCATGTACTTAAGCATGAAATGATTGGCATGACCTTGACACCCTTTATAATTCATCTCAATTAAACTATTTAATATGAACATATCATTTCATTAATACCTTTATAAACCATTCAAGTATTGAATCATGTCATGACTATCCATTCCATTTAATACATTCCATTTAATCTATTAAATACATATAAATTCATTTTACAAGGCTCAAGAAAGCACTTAGAAGGGACCATGGTCATTTGGGGAATTACCTACATGGGAAATCCCATTTATAAATAAAGAAAATAACTTTAGAGGATCTTAGTTCATTAATTATTTAGATATTATTGGTTCAATTCATGCACTTAGAAGGTGCATTGGTTTAATGAATATTTATATAGGAAGGGGGAAACTCTATTTAATAACATCATTTGAGGTCATGTCCTAAACATTCCATATATCAAGTATTAACATCAACACATAGAAGGGCCTCAAAGCACTGTAGCGAAGAATGTTTTAATTCAATAGTCATTATTTTTTAATTTTGAGTACAACACACCTCATCCAAGGAGTTTTATTATAAAAACATGAAATTGTTCAAAAAATAATTCATTTAAACATTTAAGAATCACATTCAAGAATCAAATCTCAATCAACTAAAATTAAGAATCTTAGAAAGCAATCAAACATGTAAAAAACATCACAGAGCTTCATCATAGTACTTAGGACGTTCCATTTCCAATTGTATGAATGCCTACAAGGGGAAATTCCATTATAAATCTAATATGAATTCTTGGAAGGAATTCTGGGTATTTTATTCATTTAATTAAAAAGGTGGAAATTAAGCTGGAACACCCAATGGTTGTCCATGATTGAGGAAAAATTCTTCAAATTTCTAACATAGGATCAACGGGAGTATTAGATGGTGTATAAACTTCTTTAAAGGGAAGAGGCCAATTTTAAATAAATATGCAGAAAAGGCTAGTGTGTGGATCAACTGAGTTATTTATTAACCTCAGTTCAATCCAAGGGTGATTGGCTTGGCAGAAGAGATACTAAGGGATATCAACTTGAAGGCAACGGGCTCGAATGCTATTATTAAGCTTAACATGTATAAATATTATGATATGCTTCAATGGAACTTTATCCACAAAATCCTCTCATGCATGAGATTCTTTACATGGGCCTCGAATATTCTTTTTAGGTGCTTCATCTCCCCATGGTTTAATATTTCCTTCTTAGGAAAATAGTGTGTGTTATTTAAATATGTCTAGGGGATAAGGAAAGGTGACCCTCTCTCCCCCAACTTTTTTATCTTAATGCAGGACGCCCTTATTCGTTATGTCAACTGAAGTCTCCAGATTGGAAAAGTATTACCTTTTCGGTGTAAGTAGTTTTTCAACGGATTTTATCACCTAATGTATATGGATGATACCATTTTTTTATTAATGGTAGTAAGTGGTCAATTCACGACATTAATGGAATTATTTATAAGTACTATAAATGGATCGGTAAGTTGATTAATCATGAGAATAGTAGTATCTTTCTCTCCTCTAGCTATATCGAAAGGCGTATTCAATATTTGGAAAGAACTATGGGCATGCATAGACACTGCTTCCTGATGTACTACCATAGTTCCCATATCTCTCTTTATAGAGTCTGTATCCAACACTATAATAGGTTGGTCAAATAAATCATAGGGTGTATAAACAATTGGAAGATACACTTCCTTTCTCATGGTGGTTTCATTACTTTATTCAACAATGTCTTCACTTTTATGCCTATGCACACACTTTCTTCTATCAAGGCTCTTAAAGCAGTCATCTGTAGCATTGAGAACACGCTTGATGCCTTCATTTGGTATGATCAATCAGATGGCAAGAATAACTGGTCATCGTGGTCGAGGATGGTATAATCTATCTCTGCAGGGGGGTATCAATGTTAGAAGTGTGTCTGTGAGATAAAATACATGCATACCAAACTGTCATGGGAATTTCTTGAAGGCCTATAATTTTGGGAAATGTTGATGAAAAAATAGGTATGATAATAATATGACCCCCACCATAAATAACCCCCCCCCTATGGATCTTGATTCAATCATTTTTTTCTCCCCTCTAGAGCCACATCCAGTGGATTGTCGAAAGAGGTGACATTCGTTTTTGGTTTTATAATTGGGCTGGTGTAGTGTTGGGTTTCCCTAGGTATCCAACCCTATATATGGCCTTCAAAAAAGCTAAGTGTTACCAGGATTTCACTCAGGTTTTCCTCAGCAATGGTTAGCATGACCTCTCCAATCTTATTGAGCTGAACAGCGACTCTGATAAATATATTGTTTTAGGTTTTGTGTCTTGAATTTTTTTGGGGAAGGATCTTTGTCCTCTCCAATATACCCCATCTGACCAGGATAGGTTTGAAGCATCCCTATGGTGTAGATAAATCCCTACTAGGCTGTATTTCAAATTATGTAATATCCATAATAGATCCATTCCTACTGATGAGCATGTCATGCATCTTAGAATCAGTATGTCATCGCGCTTCCTCTGTTGTGTTAATCCTAAAAAATAATCAATGGACCACCTATTTTCGATAGTGAATGGTCTTTCATGACATGGATCACTTTAGGAACTTTAAATTCCCTACATTGTGGGCCTTTTTCATGTGATTTTTTCTTGTTTTCATGGTTTTTTCGAGTACAGGAGAACTATTCAGATTATAAGGCATGGGCTTTAATCTTCATCACTGTTTGTTGGTGTATCTAGATTGTAAGTAACTCAAAACATTATGAGGATTCTCTATGTACATCATTGACCCTTGTATGTAGAATTAGGAGTATATTACTAGATCATAAACATCTCTCTAATTCCTAGAATTATGCCTTATCTGTCAGGAGTATCATGCGTAAGTACCAATGTTTTCCTCTTCTTTGAATGGACCCCAAGGCCAAAGGGTTCACTGGCGTCCTCTCAATCATAGTCTGAATCTTAATACTGATGGTTTCGACTGTACGAGCATCATGCATGGTGGTGGGGTTGTTCGTGATTACAAGGGAAGTGTGACCCTTTCTTTTTCATATTACTTTGGCCCTGATGGTTCCCTCCAAGCTGAGGCATGGGTGATTCTCACAGATCTTGTTCTTTGTGATCAGTTCAGTATTAATGTGTTGGTTGTGGAGTTGGATTCCAAAATCATCTAGTATTTCCTATTGGGTATTTATCTACTCCTTGGAAAATAGTTTATGAGATATGAAAGTGCAGGACTCTCATTAAATATCGCATGAATATCCTCCATATCTAGTGTAAGGGTAAAAAATTTGTAGACTTTCTCACCTCCATGGACTTATCATGTTCTCCCATTATGTGTTTTTCTACTTTGGGAGAATTCCCCTTAGAAGGAATGGATTTTGTCTGAGGGGATTCCCTCGGGCTTCACTATTTCAAACCTCTATAGCTCAACTTCATCTTTCCCACTATGGTCCCCTCTTATTTTTATCAAATAAAATTAAAGTTTTTTGTGTGAAATATAAGTGGGTTTTAGTGTTTTTGTTAAATAAAATGTGATTTAATTCATGTAATCTTGAATATATTTTGAATACTTGTTGATGTCTTATACTCATCTCTTATCATGATTAAATTTCATGAAAACATGTTTAAAATAACATATGAGTCTTTAAAAGGAAGTAGAGATGTCCATGTTTGATGATAAATAGAAGCAGACTGCACCGTAAAGCCAGTGGAATCTCACTAGCCTACCAGTGGTGAAGATTGTATATTCTATATTTCTTAGTAGTCTACTAGATAGTTAGTGGAGGTACACCAACTAGACAGTATAATATTAATAATTTGTAATACCTATAGGTAAGCTATTGGATACTCGGTAGTGGCTACCAAGTATCTGGTGGAATTGATTCAGTTTGTCCAAGATTGCATTAATTATGGTCAAAATGTCTTTAATGTGGGTCTTTTACAACTTCATTTCACCTAGAAAATTTATAAAACATTCTCATTCCTCTTGGATCCTATAAAAGGATCCCTTTATCTATTTAGAAGATATAACTTTCTAGTAACCATGATCTTGGATCAATCTGACCCTAACTTACAAGAATTCTCAAATCCTCTCAAAGATCCATTAAATTTCTCAATAACTCTCATGGATTTATAAATTTCTATCAAATATCTCATCCCCAATTATATTAATCCATTAAATAAGTTTTTGAGAAGAATTGTAATGGTTTTTCTCAAGTAAGACTCTCTCATTTCATTACATTTCTCTAATGAGTTCTTACTCTACAAAAGTGAGGGATAGGTTCCTTGGATACTAGTGAAGCTCAAGAGGGTGATAAAAAACCAAAATTGTGAGGGATGAGTTTATTGATCACTTCCATTATCAAGAGATTAATAATATTGACCTCTCGATTTTAGGGGTGGAGATGCAGGGTCTCACATTGAGCTATTACTAAACTCTTTATCAATTGTGTTTTCTGCCTCTTTTCTTTGACACGTTTCATCATTTATCATCATTTCATATACTTGTATAGATAAGGTTTGATCATTTCTATGCTTAATTGTGATATTAAATTTTTAACTCAAATCAAATTTACCAACTATATCTCAATCTATTTATCACTTTATTAATTTTTTCACCTCCCCCACCATATTTCATCCAACCAACAATATACCTTGTACAGAGAAGGATCTTAAATAGGGGTAAGAGTATTTTTATGCCTATGTATAATAATATCATGTATCAATAATATTTACATAGATTTGGTTATTATGTAAGTTAATTAGTAAGTATGAAGTTGATCACTCCAAATAGTTTAGGGTTATGTAGGATAAATCAAATTATTTCCTAACTTTGGGCATGATGTGGTTCATTCATGTAGATCAGGGAAATCAACTAGAATTTATAAGCTCACATGTATCATTATTGATGTTAGAAACAATAGAAGACTCAAAATATTACTTGAACAACAACAAGGGTTTAGTTAGGCACATATGCTATGTGATTTGAAAATATATTGCAATGACATTTTCATGTAGTTTCATATCATGTAACCAGGATGATAGAGGAGCACTTTATCCTTAATTCTAACTGGAAGGTGGGGAAAAACATGCATCAGTGTTCTTATATAGATATAGATATCATATAAGGGAGGGATTTACTTTTCTCTGGAGAAATATAATGGAAGGAGGAAATGAATCAAGAGATCAAAAAATTTTAAGGTCTTATAGAATGGACCTATGGGGGCATGCATTTTAAGGTCATGATGTTAGGACTAAAATGTCATGTATTTTAACATCATATGACTAGGAAATTATTATGTAGTTTTATATCATGTGACTAGGAAATTTTTATAAAGTTTTACATCATGAAACTTGGACATTGTTATTCAATTTATGTTATACAGCTAGGTGATGAGTTTGATGAAATTTAAAATTCTTGTTTCAAGGAAGTTGACCATGTAGATTAAATTTGACAATAAAGAAAATATATTATATAGTTTTAATAAATATATCTAGTACTTCTTCCACACAATTTAAATTCATGCGGAAGGTATTATATGTTATGGAGTTTAAATTCATATAGCTAGGAATTGTGTCATGTAGTTTAAATCATGTGGAAAGGATGATATAGTGAACTGAGGAGAAAATTATCTAATGTATTTCTTAAAAAACCCTTTTTTTGGATGGTGTGATGTATTCTCCATACATCATGTCTAGGGTTTAATATTCAATGGAGTAAACCTTATGTATAACATAAGGCCCCACTCATTTAGTTTAATCTTTGGATGATTCTTTTCATGTATTGTCAAAACACTAAGAACCAATACCACATATTCTAAGAAGAATGGACAAGGAAAAACATTCTTATTAAAATCGCATATAACTCATTTATGATTAACGTTAAACTTGTGCAATGTTCATATCCTCTTCTAATCGATCCATTCCAAACCATCTAGTCACTTCTTAGATTTTTCATCTTCAAAAAGATGGTTGTAGATTGAAATGTGAATTAAGGGAAGCTAATCCTTGATGAGAAAGACTGATTATGTACCATATAAAATTGAATATGGGGTCACTTTATTATACATATTGGTTTTTTATGGTAATACCACACAGAATGGAAGATTTTTCTAGGCCAAGATTTCTTGTATTTATACAAAATTTTATGGAGTATGTTAGATATAGTCATGTCGAAAGCCTATATGTTTTTTCTCCATTACATGGTAGTGAGATGAGTGGTTGGATTGAATTTAATATTACTGATATAGACTTTTCATCTTGGAATAGTATAAATTGGTGGTGTTATTTATTAGTATTGTATGAGGGACACCAAATTTGGTAATGATATTTTTCTTCACAAAGATGGTGATAAAATTTTTTCGAACTAAATTGAGGGATATATCCTCATTCCACTAGGAGAAGAAATCGATGATAGTAAGGATATATATAAACTACTTGGATATAGATGGGATATTTGTATTCATACTATATATTACTTAGATAGAAAATGGATATGAATATTCAGTGGTATGTACTGATTCTGGTGGTTGATGGATGAAGTTGGCATGTATCTGATAGGCATGACATTTCTTGGTTAACACTATGCCATCTTATATCATTAACAACTAAAAAAATTAAGCCTTTAAATCTGATGATATTTCCTGTTTTCTGATTTATTTTCACCATAGGAAATTACATGGACTTCTTATATAAATATGAGAGTCTCTCCCCCTTCAATATATCCAAGGAGGAATCCATAAAAACCTCATTTTTAGATGACTTTATGAGATTTTGGGATGTTATAAAGAGTAATATTGACTGCCTAATGTAGGATATATTCTTTCCATGCTCATTCCAATGAAATAATTTAGTTTTGTAGGTAGTTTAATAAGGAGAACATCCACCTAATCATGGTGTCATTTGTTTAGGTTATCAATTCACATTCAATCATAGTTTATATATCATTGGTTTATTCCATGTTATTTTCAATGAATGGGGAAAACAAGATATAGTTTGCAATGTAGATAAGTATTTCATCTTGTTCAAGAATTACTATGGTTTTAGCTACATTAGCCAATGCATCAACCTAGGAATTTTGTGAATGAGGAACATAGACAAGTGTCAGCTTGAAAGAAAATTATTTTATCAACCCTCATACATAATCAAATAGAGGAATAAATTCCAATTTTTTAATGGTATAATCACCATTAATTTTCATAATCACCAACTCTGAATTACTCTTGATATTCATATGGGCCACTGGTATCTTCAAGGCCAATTCCAATCCTACAATGAGGGATTAGTACTATGTTTCATTATTAGAGAAACCTTCTATTAATAGAGAATAATAGGGGGAAAATACCTTCTCTAGGGAAATTAAGATGACTCCTAATATGTCCTTATTTATTTCTAGGTTCTATATTCTATGGTCTTATGGAGGCACTATAAAAGTACACCTCCTAATCCTGTTAAGTATCCTGAATAGAAAAACCTATTCATCTTGGAATTCTGTATCAATGAACATATTTTATATGGAAATATTTGATGTAAGAAAGTTTTCTATCAATTTTCCTTTGACTAAATTTTAAGGTAAGAACCAAATATCTACCTTTTAAAGGATGATCACCCACAATTCCTGATATCTAGTTAACATTGAATGATTAATGATGTACTTAAACAAGTAAATATTAGAGAAGAAATAGAGCTTATGATTCTATAGGTAGTGACTTTATTTATAAATAGTAAATATTAATGCAAGTAAAATCGTTTTCGATATAAAAATATCGAGTTTCATTTTATAGCATTATTCAGTTGAGATATAAGAGGCCGACCTCATTGCCTGGAATTTTATTTTGTGTGAGAATAGAATTGAGTGACCTATTGAGGGACACCAAATATAAGATGAGTGGATTCCCCTCTATAGGTGGCATCAACACTGTTAGGATCAAGAGGTATTTATAGATATTTTCAAACACCTTCTGAAAATCCTCATCCTATCATTTAGTGACTCCCTTCTTCATTAACTTATTGAAGGTTAGGAACTTCCCTATAAGTTTCTATATGAAGTTCCTAAGGTAATCAAAGACTATTTGAAATCCTCTCACCACTTTGATATTTTGAGGATGTGGAATGTTAAGGATCACCTTATTCTTACCAAGTTCAACTTCAATATCGTGATGGCATAACATGAAACCATGTAAATTCTTTGAGGTAACCCTAAAAGCACATTTCAAGGGGTTTATTTCAAGGTTATGCTATCATAACTTGTTAAAAACTACTAAATTTTTGTAAGATGATTGAAATTATATTGGGAATTATTTACCAGTTTATCTATATATCATTCCATTTACTTCCCTATGAAGAGTTTAAAACTATAGTACACAACACTTTGATATGTGGAAATAGTGTTCTTCAAGCCAAAGGGAATCACTTTATAGTAGTTCACTCTTTGGGGTGACTTGAAAGTAGGGGTTGCTTCATCTTTAGGATCCATTTTAATTTTTTTATATCTTGAATATCCATCCATAAATGATAAGTATTGATATCCTGGTTTCATATCAACTATAAGTTTCAAAATTGGGATTGGTAAATCATTCTCCAGGAAATGCTGGTTGAGATCTCTAGAATCAATGCATACATTGATTTGTTCATTATTTTTCTTTACCAGTATAATATTCACAATAAATTTGGGTTACTGGACCTACAGAATAAAGATATGTTTTATAATTTTTTCATCTTCATCTTCAACATTTTCATTAAGATTCAAATTCATTCTCTTGGTCGACTACTTGTGAACACGATATTCCTCGATTAGGCCCAGATGATGAGTGGACACATAGAAATCAAGTCTAACCATTTCTGTATAATTATAGGTGAATACATCATGATTTTTTTTGCAACAAAAATATGTATTTCACTTGTTATTTAGAAGACATGGTAGAACTAATTAATTTCAGTCATATATCTTCCTCTATACCCAAATTTACTTGTCAGAGTTTATCAATGGTGGCAGAAACACCTTCCTCAAATATAAGATTACATCTTTGAGATATTTTTCTTTTTTTTAATCAACCTAAGTCTCAAAAAAATTGGGTGATTAAGGGTAATTTTTGAAGTTAGAAGATAATGTTTCGTAATTTAAATTTTATATAGATGTCGAATAGGGATCCTTACATTTTTAGGGGGTAATATAAGAGCATCATCAGTGAAGATATTTCGAGTAATATATCCTTCCTATATATTATTTACAAGGGAGAATGAGGTCCTAACATACTTTAATTTAGGGGAAGATACTGCAACATTTTTAAACTTTCATCACTGATAAGGATTCAATTTCAAATTCCAAAAATATTGATATAGGAGCACAATTTTCAAGGATATTTTGAACATTTTACCCTTCTCATCAATTATCCTCAGGGATGAAGAAGTGTTAATATTGTAAAAACCTAGGTAATGTTGATAATATATCAATATTATTCCTTATAAATATTCGTGAATTATATTTTATAGATTTATACTCACTATAACAATATTTAGTAATTTTCCCAAAAAAAGTTTTATTCTAACTAAATTGAGTTTCATACATTATACAGTTTTATTCAAAAATCTAATTTATAAATTTGAGAGTTTTATTTTGATAGTATTAACTTAATTTTTCAAATAATCATTTTTAAATTATATTATAGTGAAATTTTGGTATTTTTATAAAAAGTTTAATTTTTCAGTGAATAGTTAAAATAAATATTTTTGTAAAACTATCATTTCTTTTCATTGAAAAGTATAATTATTCATTGAATTTTATTTTATATTAAAATAATTCAGATTTAGTTATAAATAATTTAATCAATTATATAGGAATCATCATTATACCTTATTTTCTTATAAATTCATTTTTCGACTTAAAACGTATTTTTTAAAAAACTGTTTTTTGTTTTATTTTGCATTTTTAAATTAAATTATTTTTTTCCACTTATAGAAAATGAATATGGAAAAATTAATCCAATATTTGGAATTAAGAGTTTCAAATTTGGTAAATATAACCTGTTTATTTTTTTTCATTATAAATAGTAACCATAGTAAATATGTGTCACATCTATAAGGTTAAAATGGGTTAAACAGACTTAGAACTGTGCGATAAGGCCAAACAATCTCCCAAACACTTGTATTTTTTTTAATTTATAAATTTTTTTCGACCATAATCATTCAAGGTCTTAAAATTTGGTGACTTTTTCCACTTTCCTTTGATAATGACCTTAATATGATTCTAAGTAAAGAATAAAAAACCAAATATCACTCTCTTTGTTTTAATATCTCTAATATTTTGTTATAGGGATAAAAAGAGATTATATTTGGTTATAAATGGTTATTTAAAATATGAATTAATTTTTTTATCATTTTAATTAATTTTTTATTTTTAGTTATGGGATAATTACCTTAAATGCTTATGCAATACTGACACAGTGCATGTTCAAGTAATAGAAAGATCAAGAGAATGATTTTTTAAAATATTAAAAGTAATAAAACATGGATGAATTATTTATTTAATTAATTAATTAGAAAAAAATAATGTATTAGTGATTTTTTAAATTTTATATCCATATTCCATTACTATCTTGAGGACATTTAAGTCAAACTATGTGAATAGTCCCAAAAATGACTATAATGGTATATTATGTTAAATAATAATTTATTTAATTATTTAAAATTTATAAAAATATTATATTCAATCAATTTAATGGGATATGGTATATAATATCAATAATATTCCATTGATGGGTAACTTTTCCTTTTATAGTAACTTTATTGGCTACTATATAGTAAAAAAACTTCAATATCATGGTAATCTTCAAAAGAATTGATGGGGGTTATAACTAAGAGATTCAGGTGGAAATATCACCCAAACTATTAAAACATTTATTATATTATACTATTTACACTCGTATTCATCATTGATTCAAAATATTTCAATTTTTCCACTTTAATAAGAATATTAATTTATATTAATTTAATACTTTAAGTATTTCCAAGGGTTCCCTCCCTTCACTTATAAAAGGACACCTCCTCTTCTCTCTAACTCATACATTTTTAACACTATAGTTCCACCAATACCTAATCAAAATTATCCCAAACATCTATCACTAATTATTAGAGTTATTTTTCTCTCTAAAAGACTAAACCTATAAGGATTAAGGTGTAAGATAAATAGGTTATCCAAGGAGAAGTTATATGTTCTAACCAACCTATTTCAAGTTTATTTCTCATTATAAATCCTTAAAATATTATTTATATTTTATTAAATAGTAAAATAAGCATATTCTAAATAATTAAATTTTTTATTATTATGTTACATCCATTTTTATCTCTTTTTCCTTCTTATGGGAAATGAAAACATCATCATGCGTACGTGTGGATTACCACCTCCACGAAGTGATATTTTTTATTTTTCACCACCACCTCATAAGAATGGTTCTTATGATGGATTTAATTAATATATATTATATTAATTACATAACTATAATTCTATAAATATTATATATCATCTATTTTTTTACTTTACCATCTATTTAAAATGATAGCGTCATTCGTGTGTGCGTGTGGACTACCACCTTCACAAAGAGATATGATTATTTTTAAATATATTTATTTAATATATGGTTATAAAATTTTATTAAATATATAAACATGATTTTTTTGTAATGATTAATATTCTTTAGATAATGGAATAACGAAACGTTTGACCATTTTTAACCTGCATGTTTAATTTATAACTTATAAGATAAATGTTCACAAAATGCCCAACATAAACTAAATTGATTAAGTAATTAAGTATAACATAGATTTATATGAAATAAAAGTAATAATAAACCTGATTAGGGTTATTAAAAATTAAATAATTAACATATGTATGTTATTCATGAAGATAAAGAATGTAAATGAAAATTTAGACTTGAGGTAAGGGAAACTTTACCTTAAAACCTCATTTTAAATGTTTTGAAGATTTGATTTCTATATTTTTTATTACATTATTTATTATTAAAATAATTTTATGGATTTCATTATATTTATATAAATAAATTATAAATTTTGTTTTTTTTAACTTTATTTCAATATTTTTAGAAGGGGATCTTTTTACGTATTTTATACAACATGTTGTGACTTTATTTATAAATGGAAAAGGGAATATTATATTTTAATGTATAAGTTATTGATAGCATGTACCATGGTAGAAACCATTATTTATATTTATATTTCATTATAATATTACAAGTTTTATTCAAAGAAAAACTTTCCTCTAATTTGTTCTGGGTATTTTAGTTTTGGAAATTGGGTTTTAAAGGAAAGAGATATATCAATATCTAAAAATGTTTTTCCTATGGGATAAAAAGTATATTTTTATGAGTTTGATGATTTAAATGCAATATTTTATGTGTTTCATATATATTTTATTACTTATAAATTTTTTATGATGATGATTGAGCCTGATATATCTCTCCACTGTATTGGGAAATGATTATATTCTTTAGAGAATTATGTTAGAATTAATAGACTATATTATTACATTTATAAGGGTCCTATAAATGTGATTTGTCAAGGAAACTAAATGAATTTTATATGATTTATAATGTGTTTTCATGGAAATATTTTTATTTCACTAGTTAATCTAATGATATTTTGATTAAAATAGTGAATATTCCCTTTAAGGTTAAAAAGGTATGTTTTTTGTAAAATGTTTTCATGGGTTCTCGTGTTTTCTAAGAAAAACTTATGATTACTATTTTACCTTTATGTTTCTTATAATTTTTTTAGGAAAAACATTGGGAATTAAAGACGATTTCATTTTTTAGTAAATGGTCATTTGATCTTAAAGTTTATTATGTTAAAGTTAAACTCTATTATATGATCTCATGGTTTTGAAATAGAATACTTGGGTTCTTTTCATCTTTTTATATTTATATTATGGAGATTTTTGTAATGATCCCACATTTTCAAAAAAACTCAAGTTTTAAGGATTAGTAGAAATAATTATTAATACAAGTTGAAAATCATGAATGGTTTTAATGAAAAGGAAACATATTTCATTTTAGGAGTACTGTATTGTGAGAAAAATGGATACTAAATAGAATTGTCCAATTTTTAATGTATGGATTTGTCATGTTAGAGTTATAACCTAATTATATAAAACTATAAACCATAAAGATCCTTGAAATTTAATAAAATGAGTTATTAACATAAAAACCAAGATTATTTAATGTTTTAAGGTTGATTCCTTAATTTAATAAAATTAATTACTAATTTAAAACTCAATATTATGTAATGTTTTAATATTGGATCATTATAGTTGGTATTAGAGGAAATTTTTCTATAGTTTTACAAGTTATGATTATGTAATTAAGTACCTTTAAGATGTTTTAACTTATGGTTATCATGATATAGAATTTTAAGAATACCATGTTGCTTCAACTAAACTATGTCTATTCAAAATGGTTTTACATAGAGGATATAGGAAAGATAAAGTAGTAAGGATCCAAGAGGAAAATTTCCACCCAAATAAGCAACCTAGAATTGTTGGAATTAGAAAAGAGTAGTTTTTTGTTGTGATGGATCATTTGACATGGGCTATAAAAGTTAATGGTATCCATATGAGAGAGAAACCACATTCTCCACTGAATAACATGTACATTGTAGACCATTTCACGAAATAACATTGACCAAAATTTAGTAGATCATATAACCCTATGATATATTAAGGATTGGTTAAAGCCTTGTAAAATATATTCAAAGTCATATATTATTTGAAACATTAAATGTTAACTCCTACTTATTGTTGTGAAGGTGAATCCAATTAGTATTGGTCAATGATTAAGAATATCATAGAAAGAGGAGATATTGATTCCTTGGGATGGTATGGGATTAATAATACTTTACTTGAGTAGTATTTTAATAAAAAATTTGACTCTTAATAGAGAATAAATTATTGTAATCAAATAATAAAGAGGAATATTTAGTATTCACATATAAAACAAACATCACATGTTGTTCAAGGTATTAAACAAATTGTATTTGAGATCTTAATAGTAAAATAAATCAGTTTTAATTAGGATTTAATCCTAGATATTGAATAGCATTAGATTCTTGTGAATTCAAAATTTATGATAAACTTATTTAATCTATTATGAAGGTCGAAATTGAGTTTCTTAATGATCATGTATTCCCTGAAAATAAAAAAAAGATTAGATGGTAGGTAATGGAGAATAATTCATCAAAGAAATCATAATTTAGTAAAATAAAGTTTTCTTCTTATGATAAGTGTGGTAAAAATCACCCAAGTGAATGTATTATAAAATATGGGAAGTGTTTCTAATGTAAAATTTTGTACATTTGGATTGTGAATTAAAATAAAAAGATCATAAAAATAATGAAAAGTTAAATTTAAGATGCTTTAATTGTAAAGAAATGGGTCATTATGTGAGTATCTGTCTGAAGATAGGAAAAAGGATGGAATTTTTCAAGATCAAAAGTATAAAGGTATAGTTAAATATTTTGAGACTATTTTGATGGATTTTGGACCATCTAGCGATGTGTTTTTGGGTACATTACTTATTTATTAAAATAATGTCAACGTATTATTTGATTTAGGGTCTACATATTCCTTCATTTTCAAAACAAATTATAGATAAATCGGGAATTTCAACTTAATAAATGAATCTATAACTGTTTTTAGAAACACATGGGGGTTATTAAAGAAAAAATAAATTTTAAGAATTTTAATGTTATTATATGTGGAAGGGTTTTACCAAAAAAAACCTTGTGGCCTTTCCCCTTATAAAGTTTGATATTATTCTAAGTATGAATTGTTTTTTATCATGTTAAGATATATTTCAGTGATAAAGAAGTTTTTTTTAAATGAGTTTTATTTTTTATACAATAATGTATTCATAGATTTTATAACACTTTAAGAAGTTGATAAAAAGATTAAAAATGGAAATGAATGCTAACTTGAACATATTGTTTAGAAAAGGATTTTTTTCAAAATGGCGATATCCCTATAGTAAATGAACATATAGATGTATTTCTTAATGAATTCCCTAAAATTATACTAGATCGGGATATTTAATTTACTATTTAATTAGTTCCTCATTATAATATAATTCCAAAACTTCTTTATTGATTAGATCAAGTATAAATTTTGGAATTGAAAAAGTTTTTAAAATAGTTTCTGTCACGACCTGTCCTCGGGGCCCGTTTCATGACTACCGCAAGCCCGCCTTCCATAGGCCAGGGGTTGGCGACTAGCACCAAAGGCGTAAATCCCGATAACTGGGAAGGTATTGCCTTTATAAAAGTAAACAAAACACTACAGAGTACAAGCGGAAGTAATACACTAAGTATAAAAGAAAGTGTTGAAAAGTAAGTGGGCCAGAATACAAACCCAACTGAAAGTACAGCTACAACTGAACGAAAGTACAACAGAAAAAGACAAACAGTTGGAAGAATAGAAGCAGCTCCTGGATCGTCCTCCTCAGATCCTACCTGAAGGGTAGGTACAGATAGCGCAGATCCTGGATCGTCTCCCATGGATCCTACCTGAAGGGTAGGTACAGATAGCGCAGCTCCTGGATCGTCCACCATGGATCCTACATGAAGGGTAGGTATAGATAGCCTCCACAACGCTCTTTCCCGTCAACCTCCTCTGAGTGTCGTCTCGTCGTGAAGTCCACCTCTGGATACTGACTTGTCATGAGGTCCACCTCTGGGTACCATTCAGTCCTCAAACACTCGGCCTCTGTCAGCACTGCCCGTCGTCTACAATCAACACAATGAGGTACGAGCATAGCCCGTGCAGGGGTGAGTATAACGATACTTAGTAGGGACCCTGATACCCTCAAGGTCTCTCTAAATCCAACAAGGATAACCACAATGAAGGATCTAAAGAGATAACCCTTACTTAGGTATAAGCCCATACTTATACCTAAGTTATCAAGTAACCCATCTCAATCATGAGATAAACAAAAAGGTTATGAAATCAATGGATAACCACTACCTATATATATGCCCATACATATACCTAAGTTATCAAGTGACCCATCTCAATCAAGAGATAAACACAAAGGTTATAGACTCAGCTCAAACCAGGATTTTCATTATCAAAACCGTAACTGCTGAAGAGCCCCATCTCTAACGAGTACAGTGATCCTGTCACGACTCTGAGGTAATGCTCACTAACCTAAGACTGTTGAGGTACTCCTCCTTTCGAGTACCGCGGGTCAGCCACCCAAACACAGTAGTGCTTCCCGCCGGGGTCTGCCACCCAAACACAGTAGTGCATCCCCCCTAATAGCCTGTAGAGGTACTCTCCGATCGAGTACTATGTGTCTGCACCCAGTAGTGCTCCGTCCGCCATGGGTCTTGACCCAAACAAAGTAGTGCTCCTTCCACTGGGCTAGTCGACTCACTCCAAGTCAAGTCGATCAAGCAGTCGTCAGGTCTCAGCCGGCTACACGGTCTCCGTACTCCGTACGCTAGTCTCTGGGAGGGTCTGCTCCACGAGCTACTGATCGATGCTCTAAGTATCACAAAGTCACAAGAAGAAGTATCTCAAAGGACCGCCTCGTCATAGGGGTCTCAACACAACAGACGGCGCGTCAATCGGGCGCCCGGTCTGTGAGTTATTAGCCTTTTCGTCCCAGGGGCCCGGTTGGTTTCGTGTGCGATCCAACCCAGCCGTATCTCAATTGTACCCTGAACTCTCATAGGTTATACTCATAGGGAACGTTTCTCTACGTTATCAGCAACGCCGATAACGGTTCGTCAAACGGACGTCCGGTCTGAAAGTTATCAGCTTTTCCGTTCCAGGGACCCGGTTGGATTTCTGGTTCAATCCAACCCGGCCACTATTCAACTACGTCCAAACCTCAGGAGAAGTATGCCAAAAGTTCTGTCTCATCAAGAGGAAACCAAAAAAGTCAACGGCACATCAAGCGGACGTCCGGAGCTCAAGATATAAGCGTTTCCGCTCCGAGGGCCCGGTTGGTTTCGTGTTCGAACCAACCCGGCCATCCCAAAAGATCTTTGAAACCCTAAGTGTAATATACCTAAACGACCATCTCGATCCAAGAATCACATAGCAACTGACAGTGCGTCGATCAGAGGTCTGTAGCCCAAGTTAAGGGTAAATGACTGAAAATAGTCCGAAAAATAGGGGGTTCGGGCCCGGTCCGACCCAGCCCGAGACCCCCTGGGTTGGCCCGAATCGGGTTGACCCAACCTGGGTCTGGGTCCGGCCCATTAGGGAGCGGCCCGGCCCAGTGGGCGCGGCCCGGCCCAGCATGGGCTTGGCCCGGCCTGGCCTGGGTGCGGCTCTGCCGAAACGGCCGAGCGGAAGGGGGGTGCGGTTGCCCCCCTTGATTGAAGTCGTGGCCCCCAAATGGGGGCTTCTTCTTTTGACAGCCGGGGGTTACAACCTCCGGTCTCCCCCATGGTCCAACGCGGTCGCGGGACCGCTGCCTGCCACCGCGGCTTCAGCCACGGCGGACCCTTCTAGCGGCACGCCGACAGGATCTTCCACAGACCACCGGAGTTACTCCGGTGGTCCGTTTTCAATTCCCTCTGCACCGGCGGTCCTCCTGGGAGCCATATATTACTGCGAAAGGTTCAAAACGCCTTTGAGGCCTGCCTCATCATCGCCTGTCGATCCTCACTTCGACAAAAAACTGCGGAGGGTCCGGGATTTGTTCGTTAGCTCGTGCCCTCCGCGTTAGAGGTATTAAAATTAATATCAAACTCAACCAATCCCTAATATTCACCCCGCAACCACCCTGCATGAACGAGCGATCCGCGGATCAACCGGTAGAGATTGATCTGTGCTCTTTGTCCTTTTCTCAAATGATAAAAGGGAAAATCAAATATAATTCTCCTACCTCGATGAAATCGTTGAACGAAGGTTCGTCGCGGAATTGAACGTCGCGGAAGAAGGCGCCGCGGAAGGAGAGGGTCATTGGCATCGTGGTACATGGTGTCGCGTTGTCGATCTCTGATGAAGGCGTCTCTCACCGTCGTCCTTCGTCGGAGGTCGGTGTTCTTCATCGGCGACGGTGCGTTCTTCGCGTTCTTCAAGGAGGAAGAACGTTCTTCGGAACTTAGAGCTTTCCTCTCCAAATCCTCTCGCACCACGAACTAACCTCTCATGAAATAAGACTTAGTCTTATTTAATCAACACACAAGCCAAAATCTCATTTGAAATTTAAAAAGAATCCAAGAATTAATTATATTGAATAACATAATCAAATAATTAATTAAGAGTTGACTTTCAATTAAAAAGGGGGGCGCGGGTGAGTTACCTAATTAATAGGGGTTAAGGAAGTTGAAAGGGTGGGGCTCATGTGGGCCCCACCCCACTAATTTCCTACCTAGTGTAGTAGTTAGGATGTGGGTCCCACTCCAACCACTTAGCTTAGGTTATCACTACTTAGAATAAAAATAAAATCTGTTTCACGGTATTTTATTTTATTATTTAGTTAACCCAATTAATTAATAACCTCACCCGAGCAAACGCAACTCTGAAAAAGGTGCTCTTAAGTAATTACCGGCACTGCGATTCCATTGGTGCCCTCAGATTTCGATTCCAAGCACCGGTCCAAAAGTTAGGAAAACCCTCTCATTCGTTCATTGAACTTACCCGAGATAAACTTTGAAAAAATGATTTCGGGCACACCGAGCCTCGGAATCAGGCGCCGTCAGAAACTGCGTTCATGTAAAATTCCAAAGAAATTAAGAAAAAAAAATTCTGTGAAATTTCCGGGTCTTTAAATTACTCCCACCTCATAACTTTATGTCCCCCCTTAAGATATAACACAAACTAGGGAAACAAAAGTGGTACTGAGCACGCAACTGAGCCTCCCGCTCCCATGTGCTCTCCCGGAGGTTCCCGTGCTTCCAGTGAAAGCACACCCGAGGAATCGAATGTCCTCGTAGGACCTGCTCCTGTCGATCCTCGACCGCTACTAGAACCCCACAAAAGTTACCCCATCGCCAATGTCCAGCTCCCCATGTTCTATGATATGCATTAGGTCAAGCACGTATCTCCCAATTTGAGATACGTGGAAGTTGTCGTACACCTGGTACAACTGAGGTGAAGAGTTCAAGTGGTAAACCACCCCGCCTACCTTGCTGAGGACCTAAAAAGGTCTGTTGAACCTCAGAGATAACTTGCCTCCTTGGCCACATCTCCATAAACCTCATCGAGGTGAGACCCGTATAAGTACGTGGTCGTCATCCTCAAACTCAAGAGGCCTCCATTTCTTGATTAGAACAGAAACTCAAAACTCTCGCTGCCACGATGGTAAGTTTGGTCGACCCAAGAGTGATCGGCTAATCCCTCCTATTCATGAGTTTATCCTGTGCTTCCTGGGGTTTCCTTTTCGTCGACCAAGGAAAACCCATCCTGACGTTGTAGTTAGACCACAACCTTTTTGCCTAATACAGTCAATCTGTGTATGAACTGTGGATCCAATCCATACTTAGACCAACATCGTAAGGCCTCGACGCTGCCACCAAGATATTCCAACTGAAACTCTCTCCTCGAGGGTCAGACCACACTGTCGGTGTAAGTGTGATTATCGAGTCTACTCCCAAGGTATCTCCAGACGTGAGGGTCAAGTCTACGGCTTACCGGAAACTCTAGGTCTGGGACAAGATTCGTGGAAGGAAGGAAGGAATGATTCGTATCAACGTCTGTTACTACAGAAGCTAGTAGTGGACACAGACTGTCTCTTGAATCATTTTTAGAGCCATTGGGTCACACTCCTTGACCGCATGCAGCCGCACTCTTCCCCTGCCCTCCAGCTCCCTGAGTCTGGCGGGTACAACTAAGGCGGGTGGTTGTAGCATGTTGAAATGTACACCACTTCATGCTTCTCTCCTAGCTCTGCCTCCACATCTGCTGCTTCACAGACTCATATCTCCTTAATGCTTCCTCTTCTTGAAACATTTAACACGCCCGAGTCTCTAAGACTGGCGCCAGTTTCCTGTTTCTTACTGCACTGTGCAGTCTTCATCCGCTCCTGGATGATCTGCACCTTCTTTGCCTATGATCTGTAAGAGCTGCTAAGATTTCTCCTTTTCCGAAAAGAGAAACTCGGTCTCATCCCCTGGATGAACCACACCCATTTCCTAATACAGTCAATCCTGACATGAATGATGCATTCATGCCATGGATGACGTCGTAAGGCCTCGACGTTACTACCAAGAGATCCAACTGTCACTCTCGCCTCCAATGGTCGAGTCACACTGTCAGCATCAGTGTGAGGTCACTGGGTCTCCTCCAGTAGAAATCTCGAAAGTGAGGGTCAAGTCAATAGTTTAGACCGGGACCTCTCAGTATCAACCAAACAAAAGGACAGTAATGCAAGTGCCACTTGGATAAGTGTCATTTATTATTGCAGCTCATAGTACAAAGACACAAATATAACAACAACATGGAACTAGAAGTACCAAGAACAAAAGGAATCCACTAGTTCCACTCCAGTCCACCGGCTCCCGGAGCTCTACTGCCATGTCCATTGCTCGGCTGTTGCTCAATCACCCGCTACTGCTTCTGCCTCGGTGGCTCCTCAAATGCCTGCGGATCAACAGTGTGGGGGGTCAGACAATCACGTGCCAGGTGACCCTTCCTGCCACATTCATAACACTTCCTACTCCTCGTATAGCTGGCTCTATTCCTCTTGGACCTCTGCATCATCTATCTACTGCCCACAGATGACTCAGATACTGATGGAAAATCCTACGGAAAAGGTAGAATCACCTGTACACGCTCGGGGTGCAGAGCTACTGGTACAAACTCCACCCTGAAAAAGGTCTTGAAGTCTCCCCATGTGAAGGTCATCTCATCGCAAAACTGGAACAAGTGGCTCCACCACCTTCCTGCTGCTGCCTGAAGGAGACTGGAAGCAAAGATCACCATAAAGTCTGCTGGCGTCCCTACTAGCCTGAAGACTCTCACCACAGCCTCCAGCCAATCCTTAGCCGCATGTGGGTTCGTCTCTCCCCGGAACCGGGGTGGCCT
Source organism: Viscum album (assembly GCA_963277665.1). Lineage (NCBI taxonomy): Eukaryota > Viridiplantae > Streptophyta > Magnoliopsida > Santalales > Viscaceae > Viscum > Viscum album. The sequence goes on along the minus strand of OY728150.1, from coordinate 292,324,873 downwards.
CTGGTGCTGGAACTCGTGTAGCATGCTCAAGTGGCGTGCATCACCTGTTGCTGGGGTTGGTGGCATCAGTGGCCCAACGTATGGTAGTACCACTGGTGCCTCCGTTGGTGCCTCTACTGTAAGACGACCCTATACCGAAGCCTCGTCGCTCAGCAGGCTGTCAGTACGCACATCCCTCTGGGCTCTAGCTGGACGTCCGTGATAAGGAATCCTGAAAGAAATAGACGTGGCATGGTCAAATGATTTATACCTGGTGAGCTAACCTGGTTTGAGCTGTTTTAAGGGAAAACCTTTGAAAACACACATGCAATTAATGTTTTCGTGCAGTGAGACGGAAATCAGAAGTCAGGGTCCTGGTGTATGGATACGTTGGCCACCCGCACCAACACTGGACTCCCTGAACTGAAAACCACACTCGGTGCCCTTAACACTATTGCTTCACAGAAAGAAAATATCAGAGTTATAAGTTCTACGGTAGAACCGACTCCTCTAATACCAATTTGTCACGACCCGTCCTCAGGGCCCGTGTCGTGACTACCCCAAGCCCACCTTCCGTAGGCCAGGGGCTGGCGACTAGAACCAAAAGCATAAATCTCGATAATTGGGAAGGTATTTCCTTTATAAAAGTAAATAAAACACCATAGAGTACAAGCAGAAGTAATACACTAAGTACAAAATAAAGTGCTGAAAAATAAGTGGGCCAGAATACAAACCCAACTGAAAGTATAACTACAACTGAATGAAAGTACAACAGAAAAAGACAAATAGCTGGAAGAATGTAAGCAACACCTGGGTAGTCCTCCTCGGATCCTACCTGAAGGGTAGGTATAGATAGTGCAGCTCCTAGATCGTCCACCACGGATCCTACCTGAAGGGTAGGTACAGATAGCGCAGCTCCTGGATCATCCACCATGGATCCTACCTAAAGAGTAGGTACAGATAGCCTCCACAATGCTCTCGCCTGTCAACCTCCTCCGAGTGTCGTCTCATCGTGAAGTCCACCTCCAGATACTGACTCGTCATGAGGTCCACCTCTGGGTACCATCCAGTCCTCGAACACTCGGCCTCTTTCAGTGCTGCCCGTCGTCTCTAACCAACACAACGAGGTGCGGGCATAGCCCGTGTAGGGGTGAGTATAAGGATACTCAGTAGGGACCCCGAGACCCTCAAGGTCTCTCTAAATCCAAAAAAGATAACTACAAAGCAGGATCTAAACAGATAACCCTTAATTAGGTATAAGCCCATACTTATACCTAAGTTATCAGGTAACCCATCTCAATCATGAAGAAACACAAAGGTTATGAAATCAACAGATAACCACTACCTATATATATGCCCATACATATACCTAAGTTATCAAGTGACCCATCTCAATCAAGAGGTAAACACATAGGTTATAGACTCATCTCAAACCAGGATTTTCATTATCGAAACTGTAACTGCTGAAGAGCCTCATCTCTGAAGTGTACAGTGATACTGTCATGAATCTGAGGTAATGCTCACTAACCTAAGACTGTTGAGGTACTCCTCCTATCGAGTACTGTGGGTCAGCCACCCAAACAAATTAGTGCTTCCCGCCGGGGTCTGCCACCCAAACACAGTAGTGCATCGCCCCTAATAGCCTACAGAGGTACTCTCCGGTCGAGTACCACGGGTCTGCACCCAGTAGTGCTCTGTTCTCCATGGGTCTTAACCCAAAAAAAGTAGTGCTCCGTCCACTAGGCTAGTCGATTCACTCCAAGTCAAGTCGGTCAAGCAGTCATTAGGTCTCAACCGGCTACACGGTCTCCATACTCCGTACACTCGTCTCCTGAAGGATTCGCTCCACGAGCTACTGTTCGATGTTCCAAGTATCACAAAGTCCCATGAAGAAGTATCTCAAAGGACCGCCTTGTCATAGGGGTCTCAACACAACAGACGGCGCGTCAATCGGGCGCCCGGTCTGTGAGTTATTAGCCTTTTCGTCCTAGGGGCCCGGTTGGTTTCATGTGCGAACCAACCCGGCCGTATCTCAACTGTACCCTGAACTCTCATAGGGTATACTCATAAGAACTGTTTCTCTACGTGATCACCAATGCCGCTGACGGTTCGTCAAACGGACATCCGGTCTGAATGTTATCAGCTTTTCCGTTCCTGGGGTCCGGTTGGATTTCGGGTTCAATCAAACCCAGCCACTATTCAACTACATCCAAACCTCAGGTGAAGTATTCCAAAAGTTCTGTCTCATCAATAGGAAACCAACAAAGTTGACGGCACGTCAAGAGGGCGTCCGGAGCTCAAGATATAATCATTTTCGCTCCGAGGGCCCGGTTGGTTTCGTGTTCGAACCAACCCAGCCATACCCAAAGTTCTCCAAAACCCTGAGTATAATATACCAAAATGACTGTATCGATCCAATAATTGCATTGCAACTGACGGTTCATTGATCGGAGGTCCGTAGCCCATGTTATGGAAAAATGACTGAAAACAGTCTGAAAAATAGGGGGTTCGGGCCCGGTCCGACCCGGCCCGAGACCCCCTGGGTCGGCCCAAACCGGGTCGACCCGACCTGGGTCCGGGTCCGGCCCATTAGGGTGCGGACCTTGTGAATAGAGTTTTTCATGAGTAATTTAATGGATTTATTATTGTGTTTAATGATGAAATTTTGATATATTCTATAATTTATGATGATCATGAGAATCATTTGATAGTTTTTCTACTAAAATTAAAAGAAAAGGATTGAAATGGAAAATTTAGTAAATGTGAATTCTAGTTGTGACATATTTATTTCCTTGGAAATATTGTAAATAAATATGGAATAATTTTTTATCTTGCTAAAACTAAAGTGGTTAAAGAGTGCCCATGAACAATAACGTTCACGAAGACTCGTAGTTTTCTTGGATTAATGGGTTACTTCTGACGGTTTTTTGAAAACATTTCTCAGTTACCTAGAACACTTAATTAGTTAACTTGAAAATGATTTAAATTCATCTTGATGAAATAATGTGATTAATATTTCCAATAATTGAAAAAAAATATAAGTGGATCCTCCAGTTTTTTCCCAACCATCCATAAATGGTGATTTTGTTATCTATAATGATGATTCTTTGAAGGTAATTGGTTTTTCCTAGTGTATAGTGATCATGTAATTTCTTATTCTTCATTTCAATTGAAACATCATGAGCTAAATTATACTAAAAATAACCTTAAACTAACTGTTATTGTTTTTACTTTAAAAATATATAGGTGTATTTTATATGGATTGAAGTATGAAATATATACTGATCATAAAAGTTTGAAGTATATATTCACTCAAGAAGAGTTGAACATGAGGCATAGAAGATAGGTGGGAATAATTAAGGATTATGACTTCATTATTTATTTTTATTTAGGAAAAGAAAATTGGGTAGCTGATTATTTAAGTTGAAAAGATGCTATATTTGGAACTTGATCCTTTTGTAAATTATTTAATGAATTTATTCTAGAAATTGTGCATTTTTTAACTTCCTCTTTTTTGTTTCAGGTTTCACTACAATCATTATTGTAATAAAAAATTAATAAATATATTAAGAAGGATTGTGTTATACAGGAAAAGGTATAATTATTTAGGAAAGGTATGTTTTATGAATTTAACATTGAAAAATAATGTTTAGTGAGATTCAAAAAAAAGATTATGTATTCCTTGTGATTCACAGTTAAAGAAATAATTTTTTATTGAAGCTTATATATCTCCATTTTCTATTCATCCTAACAATACTAAGATGTATAAAGACCTTTTGGAACATTTCTACTAGTATTTAATGAAAGTTGATATTTCTTATTTCACCATAAAATTTTTGATTTATCAAGTGAAAGGAAAATTACCAAATGGGGTGCTTTAGCCTTTTCTAGTGCCAAAATGGAAATGGGAGAATATATCCATATATTTCAGGGTTATATCACCAAATACATATCAACGTAATAATTTTATATGGGTTGTTGTTGATATATTAACTATATCTGTATATTTTCTTCATATTCAAGACAATATTTCTCTAAGTAATCTTTCTAGACTTTATGTTAATGATCTCATCCAAATGAATGTGTCTATATTTTTATTCTATTTGACCATGATCCTAGGTTTACCTACAATATTTAGAAAAGCCTTCAGATGTCATAGGATACTGAATTAAATTTAAGTACATATTTTTATCCTCAATATGATGGATATTCAAAGTGAATAATTTAGATGGTGGAAGATATACTTCAATATTGTTCATTAGATTGATAGGTAAGTTGGGTCAATATCTTTCACTACTTTACTTTTATTATATTAATAGTTTTAATTTCAATATACTTATAGAAAATTTTGTGGAATAATTTAGAAAATGGATTCAAACTCCATATTATTTGGATGAAGATGGTGAAAGAATGTTTCTGGGACCAAAATTGGTAGAATAGATGGTTAGAAAATTGAAGGTGGTCTAATAACGTATGAGGGAATCTCAAAGAAGGAAGAAAAGTTATATAGATAATTGAAGGAAATATATTTCATTTGAGGTAATAGATAATGTTTTTCTTAATGTATATTTATGGATATGAATATTTTGATAGCTAAAAGTAGGTAGAAAAGTTATTTAGGTAACCAGAGGAAGGATGTTTCATTCAAGATTGGCGATTATATTTTTCTTAAAGTATCTCCATGGAAAAGTGTTATGTGTTTTAGTAAAAAGGGAAAGTTAAGTCCATGGTTAATTGGACCATATAAAATCCTTCATAAAGATGGATTAGATTCCTATAGATTTTACTTGATTTTGAGTTTATCCCAAGTACATAATGTGTTTTATTTTTTATTTTTAAGAAAGTATGTGTAAGATACATCTTATGTTTTGAGACTTGAAGTAGTACAGTTGGAAGAGAATATTTCATACAAGGAACAACTGGTTAAAATTCTTAATCATAGAGAGGTGTTTTAGAATAATCTCATTAATAATATTAAGTTTTCATGTAAAAACCATATTATTGAAGAAGTAACATGGTAATCAAAAATGATATAAAGGAATTATATCCCCACTTGTTTGAGTAATGAACAAAATTATGAGGACATAATTTCCAAAATGGGGAATGAATGTAAAAGTCCAAGTAGTATTGATAATATATCAATTTAACTCATTAAAAATATTCATGAATTTTATTTTATAGAGTTATATTAATTTTAATAATATTAAGTAATTTTTCAATCAAAAATAAATTAATTTTATTCACATTAAATTGAGTTTCATACATTATATAGTTTTATTCAAAATTTTAATTTATAAATTTTATAATTTTAATTTTAAAAAATGAACTTATTTTTTGAAATAATCAATAAAAATTATCATAGAGTGAAATTTTGGTATTTTCTGAAAAATTTGATTTTTTAGTGAATAGTGAAAAATTCCAATTTCTGTAAAACTGTCATTTGTTTTCATTGAAAAGTATTATTATCATTTGAATTTGATATAAATTTAAAATATTAATCCTTTAGTTAGAAATTATTTTATTAATTATATAGGAATATTCATTATATTTTATTTTTGTATGAATTCATTTTTAGGCTTAGAACTCATTTTTCTAAAAATTGTTTTTCGTTCTGTTTTGATTTTTTATCTTAAATTAATTTATAATGCTTTTAGAAATTGAATCTTAAAAATATAATTAAATATTTTGAATCAAGAGGTTAAAATTTTCTAAATAGATCATTTTTTTCATTATAAATAGTTACCATAGTAAATATTTGTCACTTCAATAATGGTAAAACAGGTAAAATAGGGTTAAAACTATGAGATAATGCCTAAAAATATAGCTAAAATTTGAATTTATTTTATTGGATAAGTTTTTCATACTATAACCATTTATGGTTCAGAATTTGGTAATTTCTATCCACTTTCTTTTGATAATGAACTTAATATTATTTTAAGTAAATAATAAAAACAAAATATCAGTCTCTTTATTTTAATTTGTTTAATATTTTTCATAGGGATAAAAAGTTTTTATCTTTGATTATAAATGGTTATTTTACATATGAATGATTTTTTTATCATGGTGATTTGTTTTTATTTTTTAGTGAAGGAAAAACTACCTTAAATGATTTCACAATGCCAACACGATTTTTGTTCAAATAATAGGAAAAGCAGGAAAATTATTTTTTAAAAACATTAAAAGTGACAAAATTTGGATTAATTATTTTGTTGCATGAATTTTTTCAATAAATATAACATATTATTATTTTTTATAATTTTATATTCAAATTCCATTACTATCTTTTTGTCATTACAGTAAAACTATGTGAACAGTCTCAAAAATGACTTTAATTGTATATTATATTAAATAATATTTTATTTAATTATTTAAAATTCATAAAAATCTTTTAATTTGAAGTTTTAATGTAATATGGTATATAATACCAAAACTTTTCCACTTATGGTTCACTTTTCCTTTTATGGTAACTTTCTTGATTCCTGTAGAGTAAAAAACCTTGATACTGTGGTAATCATCAAAATGGTTAATAGGGTTTAAAAATAAGAGATATTATCATGTATTTAATAAGAGATATTATGATGATTACCACAGTATCAAAATGGACTATTTAAAGTTTACATCTCCTTTTCCAACCTATGGGAAATGGAAACATCACACGTACGTACGTGTGGATTACTAACTCCATTAAGCGATGTGTTTCATTTTCATCGCCATATCAAAAGGGTGTTATTATGATGTATTTAATAAATTTAAATTATATTCATGGAATAATTATTATTTTTAAATATAATATTTCTTCTATTTTCTAACCATTCAATCCATTGAAAATGATAGCGTCGTTTATGTATATGTTTGGACTACCACCTCCATGAAGCAATGTGATTATTTTTTTCATATATGCATTTCATGGATGTTTATAAAATTGTATTTAATGTATAAACCTGAAAATTATTTAATGTGATTTTTTGAGATGATGGAACAATTTCCCCTTTTACCATAGTCAACCTACTCAAGCCATTTCTGACTTATATGTTGAATGTGTTCGAAACATCCAATGTGAACTTAATCGATTAAGTTATTAAATTTAACAAGGATAAGTGAAATAAAATGAATAATAAACTTTAAAAGGGTTATTAAAATAGTAAATAATTAACATAAGTTTATTATCTAGGAACATAATGGTGTACATGATAAGCTGCACTCGAGGTAAGGGGCACTTCACCTTTAAACCTCATTTTAAATGTTTTAAAGATTTCATTTGTAAAAAAATTTCCTCCATGTACATATTCTAAAAATACATTTATAGATGTATTTATATTTATATAATTAAAATATAAATTCAATTTTATGTTTCTTTTGACTTTATTTTAGAGGTTTTCAAATGGAATATTTTTATGAATTTTACATAGGATGTTGTGACTTTATTTACAAAAGGTCAAAGGAATATCCTGTTTTAATGTATATGATGTGGTTTTTCCTGCCACTACAACCATTATTTTATTTTTGGATTCCATTGTAATATTACATGTTTTATTCAAATAAATACTATCCTTCCCTTTTTTCTACTTATTTTAGTTTTGAAAATTGGGTTTTGAAGTAAATGGATATATCAATATGCAAAAATGTTTTGTGTATAGGTTCAAAAGTATATTTTTGTCATTTTTTATGGAAATGAAATATTTTATGTGTTTTATGTATGTTATGGTCATTTTAAATTATTTATTTTGATTTTTTATTCTGATATATCTCTCCAATTCATTAGGTAGTGATTATGTTCTTCAGACAATTATTTTGGAATTAATGGAGTATGTTATTCCATTTGTAAGGTTTCTTATAAGATTTCTATGAAGATGATTTCCTAAGGAACTTAAACGAATTTTAAATACTTTATAATGATTTTTCTTGGAAATATTTTTATTTCATTAGGTAATCTAATGATATTTTTATTAAATGAATTATTATGACCTTTAAGGTTAAAAAGATATGTTTTTAATAAAAAAATTCATGGATTCTCATTTTTTTCAAGAAAACTTTAGGATTTTGATTTTTCATTTATAATTTATTATAATTTTTTTCTGAATAAATTTAGGTGGTAAGATAATTTTATGTGTATGTAAATGATTATTTGATCACAAAGTGTACTATTTTAAATTTAATATATCTTATATGCTCTCATGGTTTTGAAATGGAATAATGGGTTTTTTATCTTTTTTCATGTCACTTAATGATAGTTTTATGATCAAATCACATTTTCAAATGTTTTTCATTGGTTCTAAGGATGAGTAGGAACAACAATGAATCCAATTTTAAATTTATAAATATTTTTCATGAAATGAAAACATGTTTCTTTTTAAATTTATTGTATTTTGAAAAAATGGATACTAAGGGGAATTTTATACTTTATAATATATCACTTTATTATGAATATTTATAAAAAAATTCTCTAAAAATTTGAACCAAAAAGATCCTTAAAATGTAATAAAATTAATTTTTGATTTAAAACTCAATATTATGTAATTTTTTAAGGTTGGTTCCTTATAAATGTACTAAGACTTGGAAAATGGAAGGAAATTTTCCTTCTTCACTAGTAATATGGAGGTATCTTTTAATCCATGTGGTGATTTGAGGACTGTGTCAGACCTTAAGGTTAAAGAGGGGAATTTTTATCCATAATTTCATTTTTATTTTCATAATTTAAACTATTTTCTCCATGGATGGATTTGACTAATTGTATTAATATCATAAACATAGGGGGAAATATGCTTGATTCTAATTTTATCTCCTCTATGTTTTTTATTGGTAGTAATATTTATCATTAGTCTCATTGAATGGGTGTAATGGGACCATCTATAAACCATTTGAAGTAGTTACTAAAGTGAAATTATGTGTCATAGACTATTTTCCTTCTCTCTAGTAAAATCCAACATCGATGTACTAAGACTCATTAGATTAAAAATAGGATTTATGATCATATAATGTCTCATTCCATATATTGAAGGTGTATTTGTGACACTAATATATGATGTGTTAATTGTTTTATGCGTATAAAACCAAGGTCTTCTTAACAAGACATTGAAAATTGATTCCTATCGAATAATCATGGATTCAGATTCGGATATGTGATCCTCAAATTGAGCTTTAAGATTGATCTGGTCAAGAAGATTTTGTTCACTCTTATCATACCCGGGGATTTCCAAAGTAGAGGGAGATAAATTATATTCATTGTGGCCCAATTATTAGAGCATTTTTAAAAACATTAGATTGATTCTAGGTTCATTTTCGATCAAAAAAACAATGGATGTTAGCATATTCCAATCTTCGAGATATATATAATATCCTAATATGTCCTTGAATTAATGTCACTTATATTGCTCTGTAAAGGAGATGATTGCACGACATTTAGTGAGATCAGTCTCTATGAGATACACTTCAGTGGGAGAAACCTCAACTTTAAACTCTTGAGGGATTAAAATGTCCTCTACAAGTGATTATCAGAGCTCTTTTGATAGAAAAAGGGTATCTAAGATCTAGATATTAGCTGGAACAATAGCTAGTTGATTTAAGATGTCATATTTTTTATCTAAAGGTTTATGCCTCTAGCCTTGAGGCTAATCCTTGGTTTGGGGATTGAAATACAGTGTATCCTATTATGGAAAATATTATTCTTGATCAAAATTTGAGGATATCTGTGTCACTTGTGATTTGGATTGATCTTTCATTCCCATGTTCTAATGTTGATCAGATGAATTTTTTCTTGTCGGTCAGTCCTCCAATATGATTGGATTGGATCAATATCTAGATGACTCCAAGGTATATTGGTTCTTATTCTAATCCATCTAATTTTCTTATCATTGGGTTTTAGTAACCTATATGGTTTCAACAGGGATATTTCCAGAATGAAGTGATATAATCCTACCATATCTTTCTTGACCCCATCATCCTTAGTGACCTCTCCCCTCTACTCTTAAATTTTGAGGGGGGAAATAGGTTCATATAAATATTCTTCTTCATAAAAAATGGATTCTTCAAGTGAATCATAATGATATATCTATGAAGCAACTCGTCATCTAATGAGAATTCCATTTTATGGGATGGTTCTTATTCAACCATTTGGAGGGGTGGTTCTCACTCTCCCTATACCAAAGGAATAAAATATGATAGGGTTAAGTATATCTTGGGAATTGATATGTGTTCAATTTATTCTACTTTATTAATGTCATGTTTTTATGCTATATTTTAGAATATTAGATCTTGGAAGATTTTGGTGAAGAAGAAGTCATACATACTATTGTAGAGGAAATTGGTGACATGACTGGTTGGTTTAGTTATGACCTGAGGATAGTGTTCACTTGATTGACCATATTTCTAGTAATTAAATCCTAAAAAAATTCAAATACTTATTCATGGCTTCTTTTCATTCCCCCTCTTCTTCTAATAAGATTACAAAAACCCAATCCACTTGTGCTAGTGGCTTTCCAAAATTATCTTATCCAGATTCTACAATTTTTTTAAGTATTTATTTAAAAAAATATCACTATTGGATAGTTTTCCCAACATTATGGGGTATGGAAAGTAATTTTGTCAGTCCCTAAGGCCAACCTAAATAGGATACCTGGGTTCTGAGAGTATTAGAAAATTATTTTCCAGGGTTGTGATGAAATATCTTGGGACTTCCTCATTTTGAAAAGATTAAAATTTATTCATTCATTCGTCATATGAAAAGAGTCATTACTCTTTTATCTCTTACTAATGAAGTTTTTTTTCTACTTATGAGGGGAACAACATGATATTGTGTTGGTTTAGGTGCTATAGTTAGTTTCAAATATGGATAAATTTTAATAGTTGTTTCTGCTTTTTCAGTCCACTTTCTTGGAACTATTAGTATTGGTCAAGAATTTTTCTTCATCCAATGAATATAATATTATAACCTATGTGTGAATTTAGAAATATTTTTAAACACTCCTAGGTAATCTATCGAGATGAGAAGCATTTGTAACTCATTACTGAGATTTTCAATGAAGATTCCTGCCAACTCTTCTTAAGAGATTTGTATGTTCAAGGAATATATCAAACCCTTCCACCTAGAAATAAAATATGATACACTCTCATTTTCATGTTATTTTCAGTTTTATAGGTCAAGTACTATCTTATTACTCAATTTAAAACTGAATTTGTGGATAAATTTCTAACAGATGCCTTTTTATCTTGTGATCAATTTGGCTGGAATATTGTTATACCAGATAAATGTTGGTTTTCCTAGGGTCTTCATGAAGCATCTAAGATTATATACCTCTTGATATTTTAGTTTTCCCATCATGGGACCACATTAAGATATGAAATGTGTCATATTATTATCTAGGTCTCCAATTCTATTAAATGTTGGGAAAGCTGAATTTTCAAAGTTGGGTGAAGGAGGAGTCACATCTACCCATTCAGGGTATCATTTTATTTTTAGTTTCAATAGTTAACTCCACCCCTACATGGATTTCATTTGATTTACTAGTGACTAAATAGTTTCAATAAGATATGATGGAATATTTGACATTTGAGTAGGGTCAGTGACAAGCGGGGCCTCACATGGTGGGCCTACATGTATTCATTTTTTTAAATAGTGTGAACTAGTCTATAGTAACTTTATTAACATTAATATAGTTTCCACCAAAATGGAGGGAATTATTGATATTATTATACCATTGGATATAGATAAATTGGTTGTATAGATCCTACATTTGGTGGATGACTTGGTCATTCTCTTGATTGTATGGCAATCTCTTCTTATTAACGGAGATTTGTTGAAATAGTATTGTGAGTTTCTACTTTGAGGGTATACCCATCAAGAATATTTCCTATGAGTAAACCAGTGTTGATACACCTTAAATCCTTTAACTCTACCTCATACTGAGTAAATATTTATTCAATTGTAGGAGGATCATTTTCTTTAGGTAATGGGTGGTATTTAGCCACACCCATTCCCTTTTATTTATTTGAAGCATGCTTGAGAGGTTATGGATAATAATTTGAGGGGCCTCCCAAATATTTAGCATGCCTTTGGTGTTGAGTACACATTCCTTCTTAAAATATTTTGGTGTGGACAATATTCCGCATAGAAATATCCTTTACATGTTCTTCAACACTAGTTTAATTATCCAAATCACATATAGGGTTGGAATTAATGACATTTACTGATATATAATGCACTACTTGAACCATGTCATCATTAGAAGGATAAGGGGACTCATCACCCTTGATGTATCCATCGAGTAATAATTCACAACTTGCCTGATAAGTCATCATATTGAGGGGATTATTTGGTTTTAGGAGCCTATGTGTCTTCTCTTTATCTTTCCATGACTCCCCTAGGACTAATTTATGTAGGGTAATCTAGATAGGGTCCTGAGAAGCCTTTCCCATATATGTCCCCATGGAGAAAGACCAGTCTTGGAATGAGAGGAATTCTGAAGGATTTTATTTTAATGTCTCTCCTAGTCTAGAAAAGACTGACATTCATGAGGGAGTAGGATGATAATATAAAAAATGCACATAAACATATGGAATAGGTTTAATCTTATTCCAAAAATAAAATATTTTTGACCTACTAAAGATTTTATGACCATGGGGGTGGTGGTGGTGGTAAAAATTCCCCAACCCTGTGGACTGGGGTTGATACCAAATTACTATGTTGGTAGTCACTATTGTTTCCCTCTTGAACTTGTAGTATTTTTTATGAGCGTGATATGGGTATAGTAAATTCTATAATCATGAGATGATCACTATTAGAGTCAATTCAACAGCCAATGGTTTGGCCTTTCTCAAGTGACATGATTATTCAACCTTTTCAAAGGTCTCATGTAGGGGTATTTTAATAGGCCCCTCTCATTGGGTTCAATTTTTTTGAGATTTATACATAATAGAACCCTATTTAGTATATTAACTATTGTTTGAAAAGTCTTATCCTGAAATAATGGTGTTACATGATTTCATTATTAGTAGGATCTATTGGTTGGGGAGTGGGGTGAAATGCAACACACCATATTTTCCCCATCCTCAAATATGAATATTGGATAGAGGTTCAAAAATAAAGTAACATGGATTCCTCAATGCATGAAGGCATGTAAATTAGATATTTCCACACTTTTTATCTAACTTTAGGAGTCATTCCAATGAAAGGGAGGCCAAATAAATTTTTTAGTGAAATTATTCTATTTCCTTTATGTGATTTTCACATTCTATGTAAGGTTGAAATTTCACCTTTAAATGGTGAAGATTAATCCATAGGTTCAAATTAACATGATGTATACATTCCTCTATTAAATTTGACATAATTTTATATTTATAAGTGACCATGGCCCATAACATGACTGATGTGTTGTCTTTGTCTAGTTGTTTCCACATAACTAGGGTGTTCTCTTCATCTTTTGTGAGACATTCCTCCACTTGTTTTTACCATAGAGATCATTTATCAACTAACTTATTTTGGAGAGTGATGTTTATTATAATAATCTATATTATGGTAAAATATAAGTGATTTTAGGGTGTTTTGGATAATGATTGATAACTCGGGGTGTTTTCGATTGAGAAATTATATCACCCATCAAAGACAGGGCAACATGTGTAGCTGGTCTCATTATTTAGAGTGCCTCATGATATGAGTTCTTAATCAAAATTTATTTGGTAAGGGGATTTCCTTCTTGATGAAATAATATATTGTTTCTATGATGAACTTAATAATAAATTTCATTATGGGGAAGACTACCACCATGGATTGATTCCCAGTTGTAGTGGGAATGTAACATCTTGAACCCAATTCCATACACACTGGTGCACTGAGCTAGTTCTCTACATGACCTCAAGTGTGCCTCCATTTATTTTAAAGGCTACCTACTAATAAAAATGGTATAATATCGATCATGGGGAGACTATACCCTCTTTATCAGAGTAATACCATAGTATAAATAAAAAAAGTAATCAAATAATATAACCATAACCAGAATGATACCCATATCACATGATGTCAAAAATAGGAATACAATAATCAAAACTAAAGCAGTATATATGTCATGGAAAGTACATGTCAGTGTCAATATTAAAAACAAAAAAAACATTAATAAATCCCAAGAAGTTCTTAAACCAAATCGGGTTCGCTTATTCATGATCCATCCTAAATCAGCCATCTAACACAGGGACCTTTCCCTTAACCTATCCTACAAACATGAAATCTATTTGGGTATCGATCAGTCATCCCAATTAGTGTGTGAGTACGACTCAATAGGCCACCACAAATGTCTTCTAAAACAATATCCTAACAAAATAGTGTATGCATTTTTATAAATAATAAATAAAATCAATAAAGCAAAAAGTTGACATTAATTCAATTATTCTTTATTTAGACACATAACCCTCGGGTTCCCAAGGACAGTCGAACTATCAATACCTACTTAGTCACATGTTGGGTTCTAAACCATATCACATAATCAATTCAAAAATAATTATAACACTTGTTATTTCATTATCCATTTCATTCCAATTTATAATATGGCTAATTGGAACCATCATCCAATGCCACCATTTTGGGTCTAGGTCACCATTCCTAGGACCCCATGGGATTTTGAAGTAGAAGACTATGTCCCACACTTATTTATGAAACAATTTATCACTACAATATTTGGAAGTAGCATACCATGTCCAACACATATTTATCAACCAATTTATCAGTATGGTCTTTAGAATGTCCCACACAATTTTATCAATCAATTTATCACTATGGGCTTTAGAAGTAGCATACCATGTCCCACACATGAATATCACACAATCAAAAGTATCACAATGTCACATTTCACAATCACAAGATTCCATTAATTAATTTAAAAATTAATTAAACCAATTAAACCAATTGAATATTCACAAAAATTGCCATTAATAAAGTCAACAATTGATTAATCCAATTAAATATATTTAATAAACACAATAATAAATCAATTATTTCATCAATTAATTGAATTAATTCCACAATCATAATAACCCATTAATTAATTCAAAAATTAATTAATATCATTCAATAAATTGTATAAACACAAAAATCTCCATTAATTAATTCAATAATTAATTAATCAATTCACAATCCCAATATCCCAAAATTAATTAAACAATTAATTGTTCAATTCAAAATCTTAATATCCCAATTTCACAATCCCTTAATTAATTAATTTACCAAATTAATTAATTCAATTTAAGAAACTCAATTTCTGATCATCCAACAGAAATTCTAAAATTACATGCACCTAATTGAAATCAAGACTTTGGTATTTTAATAATTTACCACCTACCTCAAAATCAGTGATGGATGCTCACCAATAGAAAATCTCCAATTTGAGAGGAATAACCCTAATCACAATGAAGAATGAGATCTTGATTCAAATCCTAGATACAAGAAAAAATGAAACAAGATACATCAAACCTAGATCTATATTAAAACCCAATAGGGGAAAACATCCCTTAAAATAAAGGGAGAAGAATGGGAGAGAGACAAGAAACCAACTGGGATGAGATTCACTTACCCAGAGAGGTGGATATCTTCAATTCAGGATTCTAATTGTGAAGAGTGGATATTGGTAGGGCTTATAATCTATCTGAGTACCTCCAAAAATGAGATATAATGTTTAGGGTTGATCTAGGGCTGATTATGAGTTAACATAGGGGGTCTGGAATTCTAAAACAAACATTTGGGTTAATTAAAAACATGTGCATGGTTTCTTGGGAATGAGAGCATGGTTTTCCAAACCGTGTGTATTAACTTTCCACCTAATCCGGGGGGTCATGGTTTCTATTAATAGGGTTCATGGTTTGAAAAAACATGCACCAGCCGTAAAATCCCTCTCGATGAGGGGTTGCACCATTTTCTAGGCTAAGGTACACAGTTTGGGAAAACTATGTGCCTACCGTGCACTACCCTTCATCCTTCCGATTTTCTCAATTTTTCACCCAAATTCAGCCAAGATAAAGCCCAAATAAAATATAAACAAAAAAATTAAAAATAATACCAATAAACGAGTTCAATTCATCCCCATGATAGGACCAGATCTTAAAATCTCCCCACTTTATAATAGCTTATCCTCGAGCTATACTCCCAAGAATCTCTAAGAGTCTGGGGTAAATATTTTGGGCCACTAAACTCGTATATCCTCTTACCTCTCCCATGTTTCTTCCTAAACATTTCTATGTTTCCAAAATACATAAAATATCAGCACGGTATTTCCCTACAACACTTTCTCACCACAATCCAACACACGTATCAGATGCTCCTCAAATGACGTATTTGTATCAAGATCAACATCATCCACCTTGATCACATGATAAGAGTCAGAGTGATACTTCCAAAGTTGTGACACATGGAAAATTTTATTCATATCAATTTACCTCTGTAGAAGATCCAATCGTTATGCAACTGGTCTAATTCTCTCTATAACCTTAAAAGGTTCAACAAACTTGGGATCCAACTTGCCATGTCTATGTATCCTGCAGTGACCCAATCTATGAAACACTTGAAGGAATTTATGATCACACTCTATAAACTCTAGGGTAATTTGACTTCTATTTTCATATGAATTATATCTACTATAATACATAGTCATAAATTTTCAAATCATCTGAACCTTTTCCGATGTCTCCTACACAGGACATGGTCCCAATAATTATAACTCACCTACCTCTATCTAGAATATAGGTTATCTGCATGGACTACCATAATGATCCTCATATGGTGCCATTATAATATTTTCTTGATAACTGTTGTTATAGGAAAACTCCAAAAAATCTAGGTGCTTCTCCCAAGACCCACTTAATTCTAGTACACATGCTCTTAGCATATTTGAAAGCACTTATATGGTATGCTCTGACATCGTATCTTTATGTGGGTGGAATTTTGTACTCAGTAAAACCTATATACTAAGTGCCTTATTTAATCCCTTCTAAAAGATAGAAGTATAGCATGAATCACAGTCTAAAACAATACTCCATGGAACTTTGTGTAGATTAAATATCTCCCAAACATACAAGTATCTCAACTAATCTACTAAGAAAGTCTCCTATACTAATAAGAAATGTGCTACCTTTTTTAGTCTATCTACAATCTTCCAAATAACATCATTTTTATGAGGAATTCTTGGGATAAATTTCACAAAGTCCATAGAAACATCAACCCACATCCATTCCAGAATGGGAAATAGTTGTAATAAACCACCTGGTCATTGATACTTGTCCTTCACCTGTTGATAGGTTTTGCATCATGTCATGAACTCTGCAATCTCCTTTTTCATGCCTGAATACCAAAACTATTGATGTAGTTCATGGTACATTTTGGTCACACCTAGAATTACCACCACTTCGAGGCATGTAATTCACACATCAGCTCTTCCCACATGATCATGGGTACAACTACTCAGTTCTTTACATAGATGATCTTGTCCTCATATATGCTCTATCATGAAGGTGACTCCCCACCTTCAAGGATTTACCTCATGGTTAAACACTTTGGATCATCATACTACCTATCTTTGGTCCATATAAAAAGTTTAGACTCTAATGAAACAAATACGAGAGTTGTCTAATCTTTTCTCTCCTAAACCACAATATTCATTTCATCGAGAAAATTATTCATTTTCCACTTTGCACTAAACTCTTAAACATCCTGAGTCTGAGTCTTCCTACTTAATGTGTCTTCAACATTGTTTCCTTTAAAAGGTATATATTCTTTCTCAAAATTAAATGACTTCATATACTCAACCCATATATACTATCGAAGATTCATATCTCACTGATAAAAGATATACTTTAAGCTCTTGTGATTAGTATACACCATTCCCAATAGATAATTTCTCCAATAATTCAAATCATAAACCATTGTTTCCAACTCGAGTACATTCATAGGGTAGTTCCATTCATATGAACTCATCTTTCAAGATCCATACACCACAACTCGATCTCCTTGCATCAACACTGCTCCATGTCTAATCCCTGAAGCATTAAAAAACATCGTATACTCTTCACCTGGCTCGAGTCGGATCAATATTGGTTCCAATGTCAAGTGCTTCGGCAACTCCTAGAAGTCATTATCATAAGCTTCTGACCATTAAAACATTATCCCCTTATTGTTCAAGCCTAAAATTGGTTCTACCATATGGGAAAATTACTGAATGAACCTATGATAATATACATCTAATCTCAGAAATCTATGGATATCAAAACCATTCTTGGGATACTCCCAAGAAAAATCTGCATGAACCTTCTATGGGTCCACTAACACAACTTACTCTAATATTATGTGATCCATGAAGTGTACCTAATCAATAAAAAACTAGAACAAAGATATATTGGAATATATTTTATGCTGTCTCAATATACTCAAGTTGATGTCAAGATGTTGGGCATGATTTTCATGAATCATGGAGTACACCAAGATGTCATAAATGAAATGATCTAGGTATGGGTGAATGATTTTTTTCATCAAGGCCATAAACACTACTGGTGAATTATTCAACCCAAATGGAATTTTGACGTACTCATATAGGCCATACCTGCTTCTGAAAGTATTCAACCGTATATTAGAAGTTAAAACTCTCAATTCATGATACCCTAATCTCAAGTTGATCTTGGAGAAAGCATAGGAACCCCTCAACTAGTCAAATATATAATCAAAATGTGGAAGAGGATACTAGTTCTTCACATTCATTCGATTAAACTTCAAGTAAAGGTATCATCATACTTATCTGCAATAAAGACTATAGAACCCCAATGCTACATACTCAGATGGATAAACCCTTTATCCATCAACTATTATAGATGATTCTTGATCTCTTGAATCTCCATCGGTTCTATTCTATATGGTGGAATAGAAACCAGGTCATCCACAGGCATGAGCTCATTGGTAAATTCCACATCTATATTAGGTGGAAACCTTGAGAATTATTCATAAAACACATTATGAAACCTTTCCACTATGTGTGGGAATAAATACTACTTTACACCCCCATCATCCAAAAACAAACTAGAAACCTGGGTAGTAATATCCACTAGTTTATAGTGAATTTTCCCTGCTCAGCCTACCTTGATATCCTACTCTCCGCGGTGAATATATTTGTCACCCTTGAGAGTCATGAAAGTAAATCTTATGTCGTAACAATATATATAGTCTTGGTATGCTACTAGCCAGCCCATACCCATAATTAGGTCAAATCCTGACATGTTAAGGATATAAAGATCCCAACTAAAATGATACTCCCCCGCCTTTAGAGAACACCATTTGCACCAGTAGATATTTATCGATCATACTCCCAATGGTGTATCTATCATCATAACCTCACTCTCAAACTCTATCGACAAGATCAAACCATTCAAAAGTTGGGAATATATAAATGAATGGGAGGAATTAGTATCAAATAAATCATTAGAATGTGTAGAAGATACAAGAATAACACCTCTTACTATATATGGTTCAGTCTCGCTATCCCCCTGTCTAGG
Source organism: Viscum album (assembly GCA_963277665.1). Classification (NCBI taxonomy): domain Eukaryota; kingdom Viridiplantae; phylum Streptophyta; class Magnoliopsida; order Santalales; family Viscaceae; genus Viscum; species Viscum album. The sequence continues at coordinate 292,305,382 of OY728150.1, read as the reverse complement.
ATGGATGGCATGAAACTTTCATTCCTCTATTCCCTGTGATGTAGTCTAATTCCCCTAAGATACAACACTCTGCTAATAGGGGAGATATTTCCAAAAAGTTCCACAAAAAATACCCCTACCTCCATGACTAGTGGATCTCCAGTTTCTAGACAGTAATGTGTAGTAGATACCCTTACTACACTACGGATATATCTAGATTATCCATCACTACCCATCTATTATGGGTTCCTGTAGAACCTCTATAGATGTCTCATCTTACCACAGCCACATCACTCAACCAGTGGTCAGGGTAATTGTCTTTGTAAGTGTCCTGAACTACCACACTAGTGACAGATCACATGAGTAAGGTCTTTCTATCACCCTGGATGACATTCTCATAGAAATGCTTCCTTCTCTCAGAATTCATACCACTTAACCATCTAGAAAAAACCATATATCCTCTATTAAAATCCTCCTTCAAGTTCCCCTTAGAAATAATATCCTAATTCACCACTTCTAAAAACTTCTTCAGCCTGAAGATATTCACCGGTGACATAATTTTTCATTTAAGACCGTCCTAAAATTGTTTTTATAAAGTAACCCCATATCCTTCCAATGCTGGAGCGAATCGCTGAAAATTTATAAAGTATCTAGCATAGTCAATCTTGGACATACTCTCCTAATTCAACCACATGAACTCAGCTTCTCTCTCATGCTTGAGCATCTTAGTATAAAAGTGATCCAAGAATTTCTCCTGGAATTTCTTCCACTCCATGTTCTCTAGCTTTATATCCCAAGTCTGGATTTCACACCAACACTTATCTTGACCATGTAACATATTTGCATCTAATTTGACTCTCTTCTCAGTAGGAGTCTCTATGTGTCCAAGTATAATCTAGATGGAGTCAATCCAGAACTCTTCAACCTCAGGACCACCCTCTTCGGTAAAATTCAGAGGGTGTTGTAACTAGAACTCCCTCATTAGACCATACATTATTTTTAAAACCTTCCTTGGGTATCTCTCTATAAACTACATGAAGTGAGAAAATGTCTTCATCGAACCTTTCTCTGGGTCCTTCACTAGGCACTATCAGTGCCTTGGGTTCTACTACTGGTGGATCATTTCCAGTCATATCCTCCTGTTATCCTCTCAGTAAGAATCATCATGGAAGAATATTTATAAAATTCCAAACACACTCCTAGGGAAATAGAACACAACATTAACACATGTATGGGAATTCACATAAATCCATAATAATTCATTCTTCTAAACCCCATCACATGATAAAAATTGAGGCGATGTCACTACCCTTAACCATACTACATATAAGACATGGTTAATAAAGGGTAAAATCATTCTTATTATTCAATTTTCTCATTATACACCCATTTATTCATATTTTTTCATCATTTATAATTTTCAAGTTCATGTTAGGCACCTTTTTCATTTAAAACACACAGGAAAAGAAAAAAAATCAAGTTCAAAAACTTAACTAAACCTATTTTCCCGTGCATGCATAAAATTATTCATGTTTTAAAAATAATCATGAGTGCCTATAATGATGCATGCATAATCAACTCTCATTCCATACTGGGCCATGAGTCAAATTTCAGAAAATATCAGAAAAAATAATCACATCACACAACAAGTGCATCACCGAAGGTGAAATAACATCCAAATGTAACAACACACATCAATAACAGCAATCCCACCTTGGGTACTTGGGTTTTCCCTCATACATGGGTTAGAGACTCTCATTAATGAGATAGTATCCAAGTCATGACTCTTATTATTCTCTTTTCACCCTTTCCCAAATATTAATACAAAAGAAAATAAAATAGAACTAGCTCTGATACCACTTTGGAATGTCTCAACCTAATTTTCGCACACATCGGTGCCCCAAGCCAGTTCGTCGCGTGACCTCAAGTGAAATTCACCATACACCAGAGGCTGATGACTAGAAGTTAATACCGATCATGGGGGGAATAAACCCTCTTTATTAGAGTAATACCATAGTAGAAATAAAATAGAAAAACCAAATAACATAACCATAACCAGAATGATACCCATATCAAATGATGACCAAAACAGGAATAAATACTCAAAACTAAAGTAGTAGATATGTCATTCCAACTACATGTCAAGAGTCAATATGAAAAACCCAAAATAAATAAAGACATTGAAAACTTCCAAGTGGGTAAAAAACTACATCCAGTTACCTCATCCATGCTCTATCCTGACTCATCCATCTAATAAAGGACCTTTTCCATTAACCTGTAGTGAAACCATGAAATCTATTCAGGTACTTATTAGGTATCCTGAGTAGAGTGTGAGTACAATTCAGTAGGCCACCTCCAATAGTGTCTAAAACAATATCCAGTAAAAACAGTGTATGTTGTTGTATAACGAATAAATATAAATAATAAATTTAACAGTTTACATTTATTCAATTTCTATTTATTTAACCACATAACCCCTAGGTTCTTAAGGACACCCAAACTATCAATACCTTATTTGGCATGTGTCGGATTCTAAACCATATCACATAATCAATTAAAAAATCATTATAACACATGTTCTTTCATTATCCAATTCATTTTAATTTATAATATGGCTAACTAGAACCAAGGTCCAATGCCAACATTTTGGGTCTAGGTTGTAATCCCTAGAACCCCGTGGGATTTTGAAGCAGTAGTCCATGTCCCACACTCATTTATCAAATAATTTATCACTATGAGATTTTGATTTAGCATACCATTTCCCACACATGTTTATCAATCAATTTATCACTATTTTATTTGGAAGTAGAAGACCATGTCCCACACACGTTTTTAATCAATTTATCACTATAGGCTTTGGAAGCAACAGACGATATCCCACGCATAAATACCACACAATCACAAGTATCAAAATATCACATGTATCATAATATCACATTTCATAATCACAAAATTCCATTAATTAATTCACAAATTAATTAATCCAATTCTACCAATTAAATTTTCACCACAATTCCCATTAATTAATTAAATGATTAATTAATCCAATTAAATCATTTACATAATCAAAAATATCAATTAATTAATTTATAAATTAATTGATTCAATTCCAAAATAACAATAAACCATTAATTAATTCAACAATTAATTAATCTCATTCCAACAATTGTATGAACATTAAAATATCCACTAATTAATTCAATAATTAATTAATCAATTCACAATCCTAATATCCCATAATTAATTCAATAATTAATTATTCAATTCACAATCTCATTATCCCTAATTTTACAATACCTTAATTAATTAATTTACCAAATTATTAATTTAATTTAATAGAATCAATTTCTAATCATCCAATAGAAATTATATAATTAAATACAAATAATTGAAATCAAGTCTTTGTGATTTGAATAATATACCACCAACCTTGAAATCGGTGACAAACACTTACCAACAGAAAACCCCCAATTTGAGCAGAATAACCCTAAACATGAAAAAGAATGAGATATTGATTAAAATCATATATCCAATATCAAAAGAAACAACATCCATCAAAACTAGATCTAGATATAAACCGAAAGGTTCCTTTAAAGAAATGGTGGAGAATGGGAGAGATATGGGAAACCAATAGGGATGAGATTCACTTACCAGGAGAGGTTTAGATCTTCAATTTGAGATTTGAATCACAAATAAAAAAGGTTGATAGGGTGTTTAATTCGTTCAAAAGCCTCCAAAAATGATATAAAATGTTTAGTTCTGATTTAGGGATGATTATGGGTTAATACGGGGGGTTGAAGAATTTTTTAAAAAAATAATTAGGTTAATTAAAAACCCATGCATGGTTTCCTAGGAAGGAGCACATGGTTTTCAAAACCATGCACCTTAACTGTGCACCTCTTTTAGGGGTTCATGGTTTGAAAAACTATGTTTCATCCATTAAATATCTCTCTTTGAGGCGTTTCATGGTTTTCTAGGCCAAGGTATATGGTCTGGTCAAACCGTGCACCAACTATGAACTGCCCTTCATCCTTCCATTTTTCTCAAATTTTCACCCAAACAAACCCAAGATAAAACCAAAAAATATACAAAAAACAAGGAAAAAATAATACCTATAAATGAGTTTGATTCATCACTAGAAAAAGTTGGGATCTCATAAGTAATTCTCATAACATGTGATATGGGGAGGACCTTTGGGGTGTATAGTGGAAAGGGTAGGATATTATTTCTATTTAACCATGAGTATTATTTTATTAGTGCTCATCATGTAAAAATTTCATTTGATCAATCTCGATGTAATCATAGGGAGAACCTTTATAGAGGGTGCTCTAGGGAGGACCACCAGAGTTGCTGATAGAAATATTTTAGGGGGGACCTTCATAACTGTTGTTGCCTTCTCAATCTGATAATGAGTTGGTAGTATCCTCATATTACATTTAAAAATATTAATGGGCCTCAATAATTATATTATTAAGAAGGGGGGATATAGGCCTATTCTAGACCTTTAGGTTATCCCTATCAATATTTCTTTTTTGATACTCTATGATGAGAAGTTGAAGTCATGTGTTGTGTACAATAACTTTCATATGTGAGATTTGGTATTCTTTATAGTGATCAAAAATATGTTTATGCATCTTGGTTTTCATTAGGATATGTTGATGACATTCTACACAGTGAAGGGGATCATAAATATATGCCTTCTCTTAAACAACCACCCAAAAATGCTGATAATTCCTTGAAAATTTGGTATAGATGTGTGTGTGGAGTGGTATTTTATGTATCCATTGATCTCCATTTGAAATGAGAATGTGTGCTCAGTCCTATTGTTTATTCTTCACTAGGATACACAGAAGATCCTCCTAAATGGGAGAAGGAATGTGTGACTACTTCTGAGTATATTTTTATATCTATTGAGGAGATGCTTTGGCAGTGGATATAAGAGTATGTTTCTATCCCCTGATGGTTTTTTTATGGTATTCTATCACCCATTTTTTTATTATTCTACAAATATATGTTAAAAAATCTATATAATGTGGGTTTTAATGTTGTTCTTTCCATTTAGTACTACCAGAATGTGTTAATGAACTTTTATAGTGGAAATGGGGACATGTTCTCATTCCTTGGTTGGAGTAGGGTTATGATTATACTCATGTCCTCCGATTGTAATTGATATGTGTTGATGGTCTTGATGTGTGGGATCAAGAATGTGTTCCTACTCCATTTTTGTTTTTAGGATATGCTATCATGCTTCTTATGACGCTTCCAAAGTATGCTAGCAAGCTTGGTGTGCAGGAATAGGAATGTGTGCCTACTTTCCAGTTGATGCCAAGATATGTTGGCAAACTTATTTAGCTGAAGAAGTAATATGGGCCCACTCCCTATGGTTAGTATCTCACTATTCCTGGTGAGAATTCTTATATAATCAATTCTAAGTGAATGGATAATAGGTTTTATAGATGGCATCCTTAGCAAGTTGTTGAGGGGTTGATTCAACACTATGTTGATAGTGATGGTTGAAAAGATCTCTCCAATTTGGATCCTAAACTGGGGTGAAGTCATAGTCTAGATCCTGGTCATCCTCTCTATGATAAGGTAAGTTTTCATTTTTGTGTTCAAGGGAAAGGCTCTTGGATTAGTTTGAAGTTGTAGCAAGTTCAACCTACTCTATGATCCATCATTTTATATACGGTCTTTAAGGATTCTTATTGACAAGGGGTTCTTTTGAAACATCTAGTTTCAAAATGGTACCATACAAATTTTAATCCCAAATCAAGACATTCATCTCCTATCATAGAAATTTTTGGGTGGGTGACGGGGTCCTCTAATTTAATGAGGCCCAACTTATGCATTTATTGAGGCGTAAGCCTGTAATTGAAAGGATTCCATTTAGATTGAAGCGATATATAGTGATGGAGATCCTATAAGGGAAAAAATACAAATAATATAACTTATAAATATAACATAACAAGTAATAAAACATGATTAACTAATTTTTCTAGTCAACTTTATTATCTTGATTATTGAAATATTCATGTTGAGTTCACCATTTTTTGTTTCATCCCAAAATGTGAGATGTGAGTGGTCTGGTGCTTGATTGTGAGAGGCTAAGTGTGGATAAAAAATATTCATGTTGAATAACTATTCTTGTTTTAGAGAAGTTACAATGGGGTATATTTATAGAACTATAAACACCCAATGACTATCACATTTATGACAAGAGATGTTATTATATACTTTCTTTCCAAAATTAGGCGATCACTGGGATTTCTTACAAATGATGCTTAGAAAATCACATTGGTTGAGAGAATGGGAGGAAATGCTCATCACACCCTATTTGGGTGATTATTTCTTACTCTGGGACTCTCTTATAGATTTAATTCATGTTCATAAATCCTTCTCAAGTCCAAATACAAGACTGGCTACCCCTATGTAAGCAATCAGTTATTAGTATGTGTTGATGTAGATATATTTATACATAAATGGTATCCCATTGATGTGAAAATATATATGTATCAGAGGTTATCCATAAATTACACCATCTATATATATAATAGGTTCTCTATATTTATCTTATTATTACTTAGCGGTTCTAGTTTATAGGTCGCTATGGTTTACAGCCACACATCTAGAAACTATAGAGTTTATCATCATCCATGAAGGCAGTAAATGTTTGAATTTTTGAGATTTGGACCCTGAAAAGGACTTCCTATATATCTATATAAAACAATTAAAAAACCATGTAGTTCGTTTCCACTTAATGGGGAATGTTTTTTTCTTTAAGTTTATGTGATCAGGAGTAATCTATTCATTTTAACGCCATGCAGTAAAGCTGACCAGATGAAAGATTCCTAGTAATGGTTGATGTTGTAATTAAGAATGAAATCCATTGAAAGGATTATTTTGTTTAGAAATGAGTATATCCATTCTTATATATGTTTGGTCTCACTAGGAATATGTCTCAGAAGAGGAGAATATAGTTTTCACCCATAAGGAATGTGACTCTCTATGTGGGGGTATGATTTCATTTGGAATATGGCCCCATGAAAGGATGATACATGGAGAATATAGACTTAATGAATGGGTATAGAATATTATTTTAGGTTTAAACCGCTGAGATACATCCTAAATATCCTCTTTTATAGGAATCAAATCCCATGAAGTTCAAGATACAAATTTTAAGGTCATGTGATGAGACCGTATCGTGTAGTTTAACATCATGCAGTAAGTTATGGGTTTTTTATGATTATCTAATGATCATTTGTGGTGGAAGTAAACATAAAACAAAGAATATATGTCTTCAATAAATCAAATTCATAAAAAAATATTAAACATATTACCTAAAAATTGGAAATAGTTGTATTTGTCTTCTTCTCTTTGAAAGAGAATGGCTGAAGGAGATCATGAGGAGCAGTAAACAAAATCACTCTACCTCTATGGGAATACACCATCAAATTTATCATTGATCATATCAAGAGGATACCAGAAATATAAATGGGTTATGGTTCCTTAATTAGGAATTATAAACATCCTTTTGGTAAGAATATAGGTTTATTAAATGGTCACAAGTATCTCACACCCAATAGGAGAGGATCTGATCCTTTTATATATCTTTCCTCTATGGTCTTTATGAAATGAAGAGTGTCAGCTATATTGTAACATGTAAGATTCCATCACTTGGAACCCAAGAGTTTCATATTTCTGATATTCATTCATTGGAAATATTTAATGAATATATATATTCAAACCAGTACAATCCATCTTGTAGATCATAAATGATACAAAATCACTCAGATGTAGAGGTGGAAAACACATGCATCACATGCATATATTCACCATGAATTTCATGCATGGGATTTTATGTGGGCATTAAATAATCTCACACTTTCACTAAAATCCCTATAAGGACATTATGTAAAAATTCACAACTCTTTTTTAATCCATTCAAACTCTTTTGGATATAGTTTTTTTCATCAAAATCTATTTATTTTGAACAAACACTCTAACTGAAACTGTATCCTTATCCAAGGGACGATCTATGAGACCTTATGGGCCTTAACAACAATGAAAAAAATATGAAATCCATATTTCTTATATGTAATAAAATAATGGTCTTAGTATCATTGAAAACAACTATGAAATCCATATTTCATAGATGTAATAAAAGATCAACCTTGAGAAAAGTGTCAGTTCTACTCAAGTTACTAAGGGGTCTAGTGCGATATGCATTAAACACACTCAGGTATCTTTATGAATAGGTCAACCACAATATATATCATATAAATTTTATGTATACCTATATAATCCATTTTTTCATGAAATATAGTGACACTAGACATGGATCATATCAATCTAATATTATCATCACATAATTTAATGATTCTCCAAAATAGATTGACCAAGTCAATGAATGTATCACATGTCATTCATTTATCTAATAATTACATAATGTTCCACTTATCCAAGTATTTGAACAATTAAATTGTGAAATAAATAATAATTTACATGCATTTTACTTAATCTAATTCAATTAAATGATAGATGTATTTAACTTGTCATAAAAGTGTAACAATCTTTATCTTGGTTGTGATCCAACTATCAAACTGATCGGCAACATACCCAACAACCCCCGTATTAGCTAATTCAATATGTAGACTTATATAAGTAGGGTATAAAAATATGAATATTCTCATGATAATTATCTCTATAACCTCAGGTAAAATGGATTGAGAACAATCATACACCCCTACGTATATTGATAACTATATGAAATTCCCTGATATATACTTTATCGGATCAATACAAGTAATCTGTATCTACTTATTACCACATGAATCCATTTTTCCTAACTCAAATACACCTCATTGAAATGAGTATAATAATATATTCAATATAACCATATCATATCATTATAACCCATAATACTCCATAATGATCATCGGTTAGGGATAATGTAAATTCATACTGTGAGGTGATATTATTATTCAACCATTCATGTAAAATAAATTTCAGTACACATGAATGAATGATAGTTGGATATTAATTTTAATATAATAACATGATACATTTACAACCATTACACCTAATATACCATGCATATTACACCCATAGATTCTACATGACCATCATGTTATTGTTATGGTAATGGTTTCATCAATGGATCTGCTATATTATCTCATGTAGCCACCCAACTAATCATTAAATTTCCCATATCAATGATCCCCCCTATGATATGGTATTTGTGAAGGATTTTTTTGATATTTTAATGAGACTGGGGTTCCTTAGCTTGAGAAATATATCCATTATTGTCACAATATATCTCAACTACTCCTTCGATGATAGAAACCACTCCAAGTTTAGAGAATAACTTCTTGATCCAAAAAAATCTTCCTTCACAACATCTAATGCAGTGATGTATTCCACCATAGTTTTTGAATCCACTATGGTTTGTTTTTTGGAACTCTTCCAACTAATTGATCCACCATTTAAGAAAAACATGAATCCATATTAAGATTCCATATCATCTTTTTCAGATTTAAAACTAGTATATGTGTAACCCTTTACATAGAGATCATCCTCTCCTATAAAAACTGAGAATATATCCTTAGTCCTTTTTAAGTACTTAACCATGTTCTTCACAGAAACCTAGTTACTCCTCCCAATATTGGATTGGAATTTACTTGTTATGATCAATGTATAAGTGTCATCAATTCTATTTCTTAACATTTCATACATGATAGATCCTATGGTGGACAAATAAGTAATTATATCCATCCTTTCTAACTCTATAGAAGGATCATGAATCTTCCTAAGATTATTTCCATGTAACACTAGTAAGGACACATTATTGGAGTTTTCTATGCTAAAACACTTTATAAATTTACCAATATATGTGTTTTGACTTAGTCTAAGAAACCACTTAGATTTATATCAATAGATACTCATACTGATTATGTAAGCTACTTCACTCATATATTTCATTGAGAAACATTTACCCAAACACATATTCATAGATTAAAGTATCAGGATATCATTTACAATAATTATTATTTCATATAAATATATTATCAGAAACACTTCTATACTCCCACTATTCCCCTTACATACATAGGAATCATCTACATTCATGATGAAACAAAAATATTTAACAACATCATCAAACTGGATATTATAACTCCTAAAATATTGTTTTAATCCATAAATGGATCGTTGCAATTTTAAAACCTTAGAAGAGTCATTTTAAATCTCAAATCATTAGGCTATATCATATACACATCCTTGGAAAAAAATAACATTCAGAAATGTGGTTTTTAAAACTATCTAATATATCAAAAAATATTAATGAGTTGTTATGGATAGTAAAATATGAATTGGATTTATCATTGATAAAGTTGAAAAGGTCTCTTCATAGTCAATACTATGCAATTTATTATAACTCTTTTCCACTAGGAATTCTTTATAGGTATACACTCTACCATTCATGTTAGTTTTCTCATAGGAAACCCACTTGAACTCTTTGGGCCTCACCACTTTAGGAACATCCACCAAGTTCCAAAATTGGTTAGTGTGGATGGATTTCATCTTAGATTCTATAGCTTTTAACCATTTATCATAATTGGAACTCTCAATGGTCTCTCAGTAGGAAGTAGGTTTATCCCCTATGAATGTTACTTCGTCTTCATTAGCTATGATATATTCATATATCTTGGGTTCCTAATTAATCCAACCAAACATTTTAGTTTCTTGTATAACTTGAGTTTGTTCTTCTTCCATAACTCTTTGTGGAACCTTCTCAACATCCATATTAAAAACACTTCATGTTTTTTTATCCTAAACTTCTCCAAGTCCATCTTCCCTCCTACTGGATACTCAATATATGTGTTGTATTTCTAGTAAAAAACTATCTCAATCCATAAGTACTTTGTGTTTGATAGGGTGGTAGACATAATATCCCTTCCTTTCATTAGGATAAGTAATAAATAATAATTTTTATGAATTAGGCCCTCGATTATTATAATTCTATCATAATATGAGATCTATATAAACCCAAGTACTCATAAAATACATAACAGGATGTTTCTTAATCCACATCTCATATGGTGCCTTTATGACTGCTTTAGATGGAACAAAATTAAGTAGAAATGTAGAAGTCTCCAGATCATAACCCTGAAATAACATTGGAAGGTTATATAGACTCATCATTGATCAAACCATGTCTAACAAGTTATGATTCTTTCTTTTAGATACAACATTCCATTATGGTATTCTAGGAGGAGTGAGTTGTGTAACAATTTCATAATCTCTCAAATGAGATATAAATTCATGGATCAAGTATTCACCACCTTGATCTAATAAAATTACATAAATTCTTTTTACCAGTTGATTCTATACTTCATTATGAAACTCTTTTAACTTTTCAAAAGCTTCATACTTTTGTTTCATTAGAAACACATACCTATAATGACTAAAGTCATCGGTAAAAGTAACAAATTACCTAAAACCACCATTTTCCGTATACTCATTATTCCACATACATCACTATGTATAAGATTCAACAATCCACTAGCCCTCTCAACTTTTCTACCAAAAGTTTAATTTTCCATTTTTTCAAATAAAAAATATTCACACATATCAAAATATTCATACTAAAATGAGGAAAATAATCCATCTTTATAGATTATTTGAATGTGTTTCTCATTTATATGCCCAAGGAGACAATGCCAAAGGAATGTTATATTGTAATCAACTCTAACCTTCTTAGTCTAAATGTTATAAATAGTATAATCCAAATCAAGAATATATAAACCATTCATTATATACATAATTCCATAAAAACTTTAATTCTTATATATAGAAAAACTATAGTTCTTAATAATGAATGAAAATCCCATATTATCCAAACAAGATAAACAAACTAGATTCAAGTTTATAGAGGGATTATAATGATATTTTTCAATTCAAGGATTAATCCTATTGATAAAATTAAATCATGGGAGTTAGCCTCTAATACAGCAGTTCTTGATCCATTACTAACATGCATATCTACTTCACCCTTTATTAATTCCCTTCTATCTTTGAGTCTCTGTTTTTTAGTAAACAATTGTGATACACACACAGTATTTAATACCCGTGAGTCAAAGTTTAAGAAATTTATTTCTATAACATTCATATTTGGGTACTCTGAATGTTTCTCCTTGAGAACACTTATCATTCCTAGACACCAACCTTATACTATTTTATAATTCATACCTATTAACTATCTCAATATGATTAGTGTGAAGTATGTCATAATCTACCACAAAGACATATCAGTAGGTGAGTATCATGTATTATATATTTTCATTAATGTATTTAAATAAAATTTCTCCCACTAAAAAGGATGACCTCATACATCATATCCATTTAGGGATCTAAGATACATATTTCACTAATAAATGAGTCTGTTATGGAATTTCTCTCACCACATAGTTATTTAGGTAGGGAATCATCCCAATCACAACAATTATGACTCCTGTAAATTTGAGTGGATAAAAACTTATCTAAATCCAGCATATGGATTCACTCAACTATATTCCTCTAGTAATCTAATCCTACTAGGGTCTCCAAGATAGTGTAACCCAAATAAAATTCCAAAAATAGTCTATAATGGTTAATCCAAGGGCACCTGGCTATGGCATGACCTATCCAAGGATATTACATTATCTCCCATTATTTTATTTCCTTAGAAAATATAATCCATAGGCACCTGGATATGGAAAGACTTTCCTATTTGAATGATTGAGGTCTTGAAAAGTGACTCTTTGGAAGTAATCTCACACTTAGTATTAATGGATTGTTTAGTTTCACCAATTTAATATATATAATAATCATATTAAATTTTTAATTATTACATCATATGTAATATTTATCTTTTCATGTTTTATTTCTTTTGTTTGTGCGTGATTTTAATGATTTGGTTTTGAAAACCTCTATTCCAACCACAAAATTAATGTGTTCACACCACATTAATGTGTAAATATTTATACAACCCATAAGTCTGTATTACTCACCCAAATACAAAATCCAAGTTTATCCATACATATCAAAATGTTTCTTATGCATAAAGTACATAAAAACTTCATGAAGAGGAATATATTTATATGATATTAACAATATCAACATGATTAATCCTAGAACGATAGATATTCACCCTTATTCATTAACCTATCCAAGGTATAAGCCTCTGGGAAAGTAGGTGGTCTGACCCCAATTCCCTCTAATAGGGATACTTTACTCAAGAGATAATTTAATTCATGAAATCTCTAGCCCCTAATATGCACAAATTATACCCAACAACTATTTTCAAGATCATAACTATAGTTTCAAACCAATTTCAAGGTATAAAAAAACTAAATTCTATGATAGTGAACCTAGCATGATACTAAAGGCTCTATTCTTGAAATAATTTATCATATAAATTGGTATACACTAAATTTTACTAAACATGAACATAAAACAAATTTAACAATTTAATAAACATTTCATTTATTTTTCAAAATAGTAAACATTTATGAATTATTCATAAGTAAATGTTAATTATAAATATAATATTAATTTTTAATAATATAAACATTTTATATTCATTTCAATATGAACTCTTACATATTTTTTATTATATGCAATTTATATGATATTTCATGTTTTATAAACATTTTATAATTCAATTTATATTGTATAAATATTTTATATAATCAAAATATCATATATATTTTAATTTATAAACACTTTATAAATCACCTCTTATGATTTATAAATAAAACATTTACTTATAGATCATAAGGCATGTCATATAATTTTTTAAAAGGTATTTTAAAATATTAACCTTTAATATTTGGAAAATTTTTCATAAAAATTTATAATTAATTTGATTATTTATAAATTCTTTATAAATTAAATATTCTTACAATACCATTTAACAAGACTTATAAACATATTATGAACCATTAAAAATATTTAAATATTTAAAAGAAAATTAAAAAAAAATCTATATATCCTTATGCAAAATCCTCATTTTGTCTAAGGGTATCCTTCCTTTATCCTTATGAAAACACTCTGTGTAAGGGTAACTACCCTCTATCATTACGTAGACGCTTTACGGAAGGGTAAGACCCTTACACAGAGATAATTATGTAAATTTTAGGAGGAAATAATCCTTTTGAGGAACCTCATGTGTATATAGTATCTTTACACATCCCCCTTGTGTATGGGTAATCTCCAGATTACCTTTACATGAGCGGGAAAAGTAAAGGAATACCCTTACATGAACCCTTCACATAAAGGTAAGTCTTACGATTTCCTTTATGCATAATGGTAAAGTCCCAATTACCTTTATGTATACCCTTATTTAGTTGTCTCATGCATGATTATAACCTTTATATAGCATACCTTTATAAGTTTAAATCATATTTACCTTTACACAACTCATTTAAAGGTCTATAACCATGCAACAATTTTATGGATTCATTGTTTTTCATTTTTCTTCAAAAACTAGTGATCAAAACACATTTTATTCTTGATCATCTAATGATCATTTGAAGTGTAAGACAACCCAAAACATAAAATATCTATCTTAGAAAATACAAATGCATAAAATATCATAATATAGAGTGACTATAATTTGGTTGTAGTATCATCTATCTTCATCTATTTGAAAGACAATTCTTGAAGTAGATCATGAGGATAATAGATAAAAAGTACTATACTTATATTGGAATACACCAGCTTAGGGATCCTTGATCATATCAAGAGGGTACCCAAAATCTTAATGGGTATTTGTGCCTTCATTGAGAATGATGAATAGCCTTTTAGTAAGAAGATGGGTTTGTAAGATACTCAAAATTATCACACACCCAACATGAGAGGATCTCATCCTCTTGTATATCCATCCTCGATGTTCTTCATGAAAGCAAAATCATCTACTATATGCATGTAATTTTATGTGCACATCAAACATTAAGGTTCTTATCATGTAATTTTATGTCATGAAAATAGGATCAGTTTAATGTCATGTTCTGGGGATGTCTGCATCATGAAATATGAAAAAACAAAAAATTGATCATGGGATTACACATCTGAAGCTACCCTAAAATAATTATTGGGGATTATTCCTTGTAAGAGGTATAATATTGGGGAAATTATTAATTTTACCAATGAAATGATCAACTCATATCTCTAATCACATGTGAGTCATGGTTTCTCTAAGAAAAAAGAGATCATATAACATTAAGAACATTTTATGAGAGTGCATAATTAATATTGAATGAGGATTATACCTAAGGAAGAGGACCATAGAGTATGAGGATTAATTTCATTCTCATAACATGGGGCATCCTATGCTTGTCGCATAGGGAATCCTGGGTATATCACATAGGTTAAGGCTTTAGATTAATGTTATATATTGAGGATATTATCATGTAGTTTATTATCATGTGACTAGGACATGGTCTTATTAATTTTAATGTCATGTATCTCATACATCATTTTGGGTATTATGCATGATTCTTACCAATTCCACTTATGAGTGGAGCAGATAAGGTTACAGGGTGGTCTCCCTCAATAGTTTCACTGTCAGGGCTTACAAATATTCTTCATGAGTGAAGTTGGAAAGTAAAAGGCATATATGTTGCACATTTTAGGAAGCACATAGGAGGTCTGTTCCCAGTCATAGGATTGGAAGGGTAGATGTAGGTTTTATGCCAATTTTGTCTACCTCTCTCCTCAAGTGAACTCATGTATCTATAAAATACCTTGAATGGTCAATCTTATATCTAGGTCAGCTAAGTGTCATTGCATATTCTAAAGGAATTATTATTTATATCCTTAATATTAGTGTTGATCCCACTTTATATGAGTTTTATTTATTTTCAATGAGTATTTCAATGAATGAGGAGTATTACTTGACGTAAATATATTGATGGAGATGACCAAGGAATGTTGAAGAAAAGTTGATGTATATCTTGGAAGATCTGATCAGTTGAAGAATCCAATGCCATTGATAAAGAAAAAATTTCTTGATTGTACTAATCATAATTATGAAGCATTGGGTATAAATCATTCAAACTTGATAAATAATTGTTCCTAAGTAATTGTCTCCTTATCTCTAAATGTTTCAAGACTAGATAATACATCTTGGTTGATTTTTTTGGAAGTTGGTTCAATGTTATTTCTTTATAAGTACTTGACATATTGATGGAAAATATGATTTGAAGATTTAAAGTTCCATAGAGATGATATTATTATCTATATGATGAATAAGTTTTAAGGTGATCTATCCATGGTTATTGAATAGAAAGTATTTAGATGAATCAAATATTTAAAACTAGATGATTCGATATGATATGTTCTTTGTGCTTATATATTATGAATGAAGTTCCTGATAAAATATGTATTAGAGTATAAGTGTAGATTCCATAAGAAGTAAAAGACCACACCACAAATCCTAGGACTATGCCACAGAACTTTATCTATAGGATTCATACTGCTTCATATTAGTATGTGGTGTTGGGTATGAAATGGTGACCACACGGTAGGGTTTCCTGGGTCAATTTTTAGTGGAACTAAAAAATTAAGGGCATCTACATCATACTAGGGAGACTACACTATAGGGGACTAGTTCTAGATTTCAGTGGGTTTTTAAATTTTTAGGTATCCATATTTTAGAACCGATTCTATGTCACATAGTGAATCAGATCTATTTTAAGTGGCTCTGGAAAAAAAAGGGACCTCCACGCCATAACTCATCGTCCATGGTGCAGCCATGAGAATTTGAGGAAGACAACACCACATTAAGAAGGTCCATGCCATAGAGATGGTATAACTATATTTTAGTGTCTCTGGATATTTGATGTAAAGCATGTTATAAACCCTTGGGAACATCACAGTATGTGTGGAAGTTATGATACAATTTCTAAAACCAACAGGCTACGTTGTAATTCCCTTATCTACACCGTAATAAGTGTAATATTGGTAAATTTGAATAAATATGATGACTTTTTCATCTAATTAATTTATTGGTTATTTCAATTTAAAATAACTTCTAATTTAAATTGAAGGATTAAGATATATTTTGATAATCATCCAAATTAAAAGTTTGGAGAAGAAGTTGGTTGTTTGAATTTAAATTTGAATTTCAAATTCAAACTAGAGGAATTGGAGGACTGTTGTGAAAAAAAATCTATATACACAGCAAAATTTAAGAGAATAATAAAATAGAAAGGAATATAAAGAGAATATATTTAAGACTACTGAATTAATATAATATACTCTTTTTGATATTGATACAGTCATTTCATGCATGATTTTTGATATATACTTTTGATATATAAATGATTAATTATTTCCCATTTATTTAATGGAATTGTTCATATTAGGAAGGACACTCAAATTTATGGGAAATGAGAAAAAGATGCAAAAAATGATCTTGATTTTCACTAAAATATGGATTCTTAAAATGAAGGGTGTTGATGAGATACTTCCAAGAGTCGAAACGAATGAACTGGGGTGAAAAGAAGCTTCACGATTTGGAAGCTAGGAATTTCAGGCATTTGACCATTATAGGGCATGAATTAGATTCAGGACATGGAACAATTATAGGATGTGAATCCATTATAAGTTTTGAATCCAATTCATGATGTTAAAATATTATAGGGCATGAAAGTTATGGTATTTTTCCAATAAATACACATTTTGATGGGATTTTGGATGAAATAACAACCCAGAACACTGCTCAATACCCTAGATTAATCCAAGACTCATAATGATCCATACTTTTGATGAATTAAAGATAAAATGACCCCATTTAAGTTTATAAATAGATATTTCATCTTCTATTTCCACAAGGATTTTGGAGATCAAATCTTAGGGTGAGAAGCTACAATATATAAGGTCCCCAACACACTTCGTATCTGCTTTATTTATGCCTTATTTTTATTTATTCCATTCCTTTTACTCCCTCCTCACTATGATTAAGGGGTAAACTCCTCCTTGTTCTAGGGTTATGCAGTGGAAGGGGGAAGGTTTCGTTATATCTATTTCTTATTCTTACTTGCGTATTTGGATTTTTGGAGTTTGATTATCAACTTCTAGTCCCTTTCTTGTCTTTTTTATCATAATCATTGATAATTTAATTTGAAAGAACATTTAAAATTTAACAATTGGTTACCCTGAATAAAGGCATGATCCTTTTCACATTTAGTATAACCATGTTTAAATATAGCATCAAGATAAACTTGATTTTGTAATGCCCAAATTACCTGACCATGGGAAGGGGGAATCTATGTGTTGAGGAGGGGATAGCATGACCATTGAATCCACCTCATCTCGACTCTGACACCAAACATGGATTAATAAATTTAATTGCTAAAATATAATTTCACTTGAATCTTAAAACTATAAAACTAAGGCTGCCTTCAAATCTGATATTTTAACAACCAATCTTCTATTCTTTTCTTCTTTCAAACACTTTACTAAAACTATTCCCAAAACCAAAGTTTGTTTCTTCTGCTTTCTTCAATTTAAATAAATAAATTCTTTTGAAAACCTAAATTAACAAATTTCATTATCTTAGGGGGTTCAACATAAAACTTTTCTAATAATATATTTTAATTAATTAAGTATAAAATTTTGAGTTTTTATTAACTTTTTATTTTGATTAGACCCATATAAAAATAACAATTCCATTAGAGCCTATCAAAACTGATTTCATTTATAGGGATAGTTTCTAATTATTTTTTAGGATAATTTTTTTATACTTTATTTTGTTTTCCCTATTTACGATAATGTGTTCATGCTAAAATTTCATATTTTAAAAAATTAAATACATGATTAAAACACTTGAGAAAATTATTAATAGATCATCATGTAAAATCCCAATATTAAACACACTCTAAAGAACAAAGTCACTTCAACCATGGTCGGTGCATAACAAAATCAATAATTAGTTGTTGTAGGAGTTATACAAAGATATTTAAGGTTGTTCTTTCTTGATAACTATGGGTGGCCATCAAACATGGGATTAAAACAAAGAATACTAGCACCTTATATTGCTGAAAATCATTTCTAGATCAAACCTGACATCATCCATACGATCTCAAGAAGCGTGAAATTCACCAGACTACCACATGAATATCCGAACATGCGTCTGGGAAGCCTCCTTAAGATATTTGGCACATTTTAGTTCTAGAATGTTTCAATTGAGGTAGTAAGACTCCATATCTTTTGGTTTTATTTATGATAAAAAGCTTGGGAGTTGATTAAAATCCTGCCTTCACATTCCATCACTACATTATAGGAGCTGGGAAGGAACTTTCTCAATTGATTCTTCCCACCATCCAAATTAATGTACATAAGGGTAAACAATATAATCTTTAGTCAATTAGAAGATGAATCTCTCTACTCTTATTAGGAATGATAAAAATATATAACTCACAAATTAACCATCATAGTATTGAATTGTTCCTTCTATCCAAAACCTTCTATAAGGGACTTATGTAGAGAAATATGTCAATTCTTGACACTACAGCTATAGGATTTCCGATGTAGAAATCACCAGAAGAGAGTTATTTACTATTATATAAAATGGAAAGAAATTTCTTCCAATGGAAAGAATAAGGGAAGAAATAGAGTGGATTCTATGTGGTTGAAAACAACAACAAGATGGCAGTGCAGATGGAATCCATAACTAGAAAGAAAGACACAATGATGGGACAGTAGAAACAACCTCAAGGTTTGTATACATAAGAAGTCAATCATGTTGATTATAATCATGGGAATAATTTTTAGGGTTATAATCCACAAAAAACTAAGGAAAAGGATATCAGTAGAGAGCATTGGGATTCCAGGACCCTAAGGACCTTCACTCCTAAGCTAGGTCCACATGATAAAGGATACCTTTTCTACTTTCATAACTTCCATCGAGGATGATATTAAAGAAATTACGGTGTATTCAAAATATCATAGTGTGTTAATAAAGGATCTATAGTGTGACTCAATAGATCAAATAGTCATACTCTGGAATATTGAATTTCAAGTAGTAAAAATCAATGATCAACTCAAAGACAGTCCTAAATGAATACTTCCGGGATGCCCTAAAGTGTGCCCACGTGAATATTTCAAAGTCATAGATCTGAGGAGTGGAAAACTCACTATGGATCATAAAAAACCAAGTATATTACAAGAATAAAATTAAAAAGGGTTGGAAAAAATGAGGAACAAGAATCTAAAGAAGATGAAAATAAATAAAAACCACAATTCAAGCTGGACTACCCTTTCCATAATGAATGGTGAAATAGAATATCAAAAAACAAAAAGGAAAGTTTCTTGAACACTTCAAAATATTTCAAATTAATATTCCTTCTGAATAGGATCTTTTGAAAATTTCAACCTATAAAAAATTCATGAAAGATATAGTAACCAATAAGAAGAATCTAGGAGATATTAGAATCATACCACTCACACATGAGTGTTTGGTAGTGGTATTAAAGGACCTTCCTAATAAGAATCAAAATCCATGTAGTTTTTTGATTCATATCATTATTGGAGATAATAAAATTGGAAAATATTTATGTGAATTAGGTGAGAGTTTCCACATCAATTCATAAACCACTTACAAGTATATGGTAATTGAGATACAGAATCCCAAAATAGTTTCACTTCTATTAGTAGACTCAATAGTGAAGTACCCCCAAGGGGTCATCAAATATATTCCTATTAAAGTCAATAAATTATACTTCCCCTTTGACTTCTTATCATTATATATAGAAGAGGAGTAAACACCACTCATTCTGGGGATAACATTTTTTATATTAGGAAAGCACAGATAGAGGTGCAATGAAAAGAACTCTGTTGAGATTTGGCTGTTAATATGTGAGTTTCAATATCCACCGAGTGATGAAGAGCTATGATTTGATAGAATAAAATGAGTTTGGAGAAGAAAAATTAACTGAAGCTGAGATTATCTCTGAAATTAAAGAGGTTTGTTTGATAGCTATTACAGTGAAAGAGGATTCTCAATTAAAAAACACTAAAAATAATAAATAAAATTTGAAGAGTCTGACTATTAATTCTAGAGGGGAAATTGATTCCACCATGTTTGAAAAATCCCAAAAGGTATGAATGATACATTACCTTCCATTTAATTTATTATGATTGAGGAAGAAATGGTGGATTAGTCCAATAGAAAGAAAGAAATTTTTTTCATCAAGAAGAGTTAAGATTATTAGAGAAGATTCACAAGGTTTGACCAATGTGGGCAGGTCACAACTGAGACCATTTATGGACCCTAACCATGTAAAATATTTCTAATAATTTATTAGATAAGATAAATATAATGTAGGTAATTTCAATCCAATGAAATTAAAAAAAATCACTTCTAAGAATAATCCTAGGTTTTTAGAGTTTTTTTGTATTTTTTAATTTTTAATTTTTAGAGGTGTGCATGCACTTGCCCAAATATATTTCAAAATTAATTAATAGTGATTTGAGATTTAACTTGTTTACTTTTATTTATAGGACCATCAAGGCACTGAAAAGAAAAAAATAATCACGATAAGAATTTTTAATAACATTACACGTCATCAAACTCATTCACGTTATGAAATCAAGAGAATATACATAATGAAATCCACTCATGTTGTGAATTGGATACAAGATGAACCTTTGAAAAACAAACTTAAAAGCATAATTCAAAGGGGAGTAAGCATTTAAATTCTGAATTTTTCAACTATACATTCAGAAATTAATTTTTTTATAGTTCAAACTAATAATTTCATACTAACCTTGATTCTTTATTTACATATCTAAAGTAGGGGAAATAAAATACCTAGGATCATTACCATTCCAAGAATTTAAATTTATTTATTTGTAAATTTGAATAATAAAAATGATGAAAATAATTAGTTGATATAATCATGTCGATTAGGATTTATCAAGTCATGATTTAGGGGAGCATGTTGATATTTTTAAATGATTTTTTTTTTTAGATTTTTCCATGCTTTGAATTTTAGATATTTTCATTAATTGATTTAATTATTTGTATGAATTTCAATGATTATTTTTCTCAACCCTTAATTCTCATTCCCAATAAATTATCTGAGGATAATATTTACCATTCTTTCTTATAGTATATTTCTTGAGAGACTCAATTGTTTTCACTTCTAAAACTTTCTTGGAATTTTATCAAATCAATGACTGAAGGGTATCACATTTAATATGACTGAGGCATCTTTTATTTAACCCCTTTATCATTGGACCCACCTTACATTAACCCTTTTTAATCCATATAATTCATGAATAGAATTGTTAGTAAATTATCCTAGTTACAAGCCTATTCTATAAATTCCTACCTTTCTTTAAATATTTTTCATGGTATTTAAACAAATAAGTGTGGGGGATATATTTTCCATGTTGGATTAGAATATAATACACAAAGAAAAAAAATGAGGTTTTTCATTGTGATTTTTGGATAGTTCATGGTATCATTCACTATACTTTATCATTATTCAAATATCTTACTAAAAAAGGATGAAAATGGTTTGAGTATTAGGAGGATCAAAAATTACCATTATCAGAGCATTTGTCTTTTGATAATATGTGGTTAGGCAGTGGATGTGAGATTTGTATTAAACACAATTTAAAAAAATAATGATCAACAGAGGATGATTTATTCATTATAATTACTTTTATCATGATCCGAATTTGGGATTTTCTGGGGGAATAGAGAGATGAAATTTGTAAAGGGATATTTTTTATATCATGAATTATTCGTTAGAGTCAAGCCTCTTATCTTATATTTACTTGTTTTTCATCATTTGCGTACCTACCGTAAGCCTTAGAGTCATTTGATCCAAAATGGTTAATCCCTCATGATTAATTGTAATTTCTATCTTTACATGGTATAAATTTTATATTCCTTTCAAGTATATGGTAAATGACATGTTCAAGAAGTATATGTTGAAATCTATTTATAATTTTACCTTAATGATGAGGGGAAAATTCCAAGAGATGTAAAATGAAAATGGCATGAATATTAATAATAAATTGATGAATGAAAATTTATGAATGAAAAGGTTTGGATATTTCAAAAAAGAAAGGTAAAATACATGGTTGATTTTTTTTCTTTTCAAAATAAGGCATTGATGAATTTACCTTTATGATGCTCAAATATTTAATTTCCCATTTTATCAATTAAATTTGTTGACATTAAGTTGGTAGGGTGAGATTACTTTATAGTATGTTGATATTACATCGTTAATGACAATTCTAGATTCAATTTTAGGGGATTTTATATGGGAATTTAATGTATTATTTTTTATATATAAATGAATCACTTTTGATGTATAAATGATTGATTATTTCTTTTTTATTTAATGGAATTGTTTGTATTTTCTAGGACACTACAATTTATGGTAAATAGTAAAAATGAGTGAAAATTACCATGATTTCCACTAAAATATGGATTCCTAAAAAGAAGTATGTCGATGGAATATTTCCAAGGGTTGAAACGTATAAATTAGGGTGAAATAGAGCTTTAAGAGATGAAACATTGGAATTCAAGGCCTATAACCAATTCAGGTCCTATAACCATTACAGGTAATGAATTCTATTAGAGATGTGAAACCATTATAGGATGTGGATCCATTATAGGGCATGAATCTACTTCATGCTGTGAAAACATTATAGGGTGTGAAAACATTACAAGACATAAAATTTGGGGTACTTTCCTAGAAAATATGGATTTTTATGGGAGTTTGGACGAAATAACAACCCAAAACACCTCTCAACTCCATAGATTGATCCAAGACTCATAATGGGCCATATTTATGAAAACATAAATCAAATATGACCCTCATGGAAGTCTAAAAATATATATATATATCTAAGATACTACTTCCAAATGGAATCTGGAGGTTAAATCTTGAGGTAAGAAGCTACACTATGCATAATCCCTCACCACTCTTAATCTCTATTTCATTTATTTATTATTTCTATTTATTCTTTCCCTATTACTCCCTCATCACTAGGATGAGGGGTTAAAACCTACCTTATTCTATGTTTAAGTATCTGAAGGGGGAAGGTGTCATTGGATATATTTCTTATTCTTATTCAAGTATTTGGATTTCTTCATTTTTTCTCTTCAACTTCCAATCACTTTATTTTATTTTTATCATGACCATTGATAAATGAATCTAAAATGACATTTAAAATTTCACAACTTGTTACCCTGAATTGATGCATGACCATTATTGCATTTGGGTCAATAAGTTTCAAATGTGGTATCGAGACAAACTTGATTTAGTTATTCCCTAATTACCTAACCATGAGAAAAGGGGAATCACCACATTGGTGAGGGGATGCCATAACCATTGGATCCAAATTGTCTCAACTATGAAGACAAACATGGATTTATAAATTTTATTTCTAAAATCAAATTTCATATGATCTCTAAAACTACAAAACTCTGGAATGCCTTCAAATATGATTTCAAACAACCAATCTACTTAACTTTGCTTATTTCTTTTCTAAAACTATTACCAAAACCAAAAAAAATTTCTTAATCTTTCTTCAATTTAAATAAATAAAATCTTTTGAAACATAAATTAACTAATTTCACTATTTCTATGGGTTTAACCTAAAACTTTCCTAATACTATATTTTATTTAATTAAGTAGCATAGTTTGAGTTTTTATAAATTTTTTATTTTGATTAGAACCATAGGGAAATAACAATGAATTTATGGAATATTATATATAAATTTAATATCCAAAAAATGAGAAGGAGAGTGATCTAACACTAATATTTCTATAGAATTTATATGTGTCAAAGTTAGTGAAAAAATCCAATGCAATTCAGTGATGCACTACAGTCGAAGATGAAAGAAGGATAATAAGAAGTATTTATTTTAAGGAATAAAGGTAGTGAAAACTTTATTATATGAAATACGTGTGTGTACTTTTTTTTCATAGAAAATAAAAGAAGAAATCCTTGCATGTTTTTGTATAGGTGAAAGTAGAATAAGAAGAAGGTAAGTAACACGTCAAAAATAATTTAGGATTCTTAATTGGTATTATACTTTCTTGTTGATATTCTACTTTTTTATAAACTATTATAGTGAAAATATAATGAATCAAAATAATTTTATAGAATGAGGGATGAAAAAAACTTAGGTATGAGGATAAACCCTTCCCAATTGTAACTATGGGTTGATACTAGTGGATTGTATAGTCTTGGAGGAATCTAGATCATACCAAGGACTAGCCATTAGTTTTGAAAGGTTAACCTTGTAAATATATATGTATCTTGTGTGTGTGTGTGTGTGTTATATTATGCTTCTTGAAAGAACAGAGAATGAGAGAGATAGAGAGAGAAAATAAGATAGTCACAATCTAATAGTGAAATAGGTAAAAGTGAGAATAAGGGATTGAAAATGTTATAACTATATATATAAACTAGTTCACCCCCCCCCCAGTGTATAATATATCCCAACTGATCCTCCTCAAGTGGTATCAAAGGTGAAGGTTGGCCTCTATTGGATTCTCAATTGGCATCAGAGTATCTAGGTTTACCTATAACTGGATTCTAAAACTAAAGTTGTTCTCTTTGAAGATTTGAAGTTTCATTCCTGAAATTATAATTAAATTCAGTTTTGGATATGCTTTTTCTATTTCAGATAAAAATTTAGTTTCTACCAAGTATTTTTTGAATAGGAAAAATAAATAGAATAAAAAGATGGAGAATTTTTCCCTCTTGGCTAAAGAGGGATAAGTTTCAATTTCTCTGATCAAGGAAGGTAGATCTTACTTAAAAAGAGAAGAAATTGTGGTTCGATGTGCCACAAAGGAAATGGAAAATATTTATACCTTAGTTAGATCAAGGCATACAAGTGATACTAAGGTGTATGAAGATTATTATTTTAAATTTTTCACAAGAATAATATTCAATTGGGTGTGGTAATATTTCAATAGATTCATTTGCTGATGAATTAAATGATATGATGCATGGATTACCTAATGAACTATTTTATCTAATTTTTGCATTTTTAAGTCCATCAAAATGATATCACTCATCTGGGAGGTGAGACAGATAACTTGGAGGAATATTTGAGAGAAAGAGATCTTACTTTCATTAAGCTCTCAAAATAAGTTACTGTGAAAGAAGGTGAGAATGAGGATATCATGGTGATATTATCAAAATTTTAATAAGAGTGGGCCAATACAATCTAAGAAAAGGATGATACCACTAAATAATTTTATAATAAAATCCATGCATTGGAATAAAATCTGAAAAACATCATGGATACTAAGAATGCACAATTGGATATTAAATAGAAGATGATTGAGAACATTGATGAATTGATTCAAGAAAATAGTAGAATTCATGATGAAGATATTGGGAAGATGAGGAAGGACTGTGAATATAGAATGGAATTTATTTAATATCATAATAATTCTCTCAATATGAAGTGTCTATATTTGGAAATCAAATTTTCCAATTTGAAAATGACACATATTGATTCTTCACAATTAAATAAGTGTGGAGAAATTGTTATATGTAATTATAAAGAGGATTATGATTTAAAAGGACCTCTTCTATTTGAAAATAATATCATGAAATCATTTGATAATCTTCCAAATGAAGTCTCAAAGAAGAAGATTCCATCCAGATATACATTTCATGAAGTTTTTTAATATTTTTTCATGAAAATTGTAGGTTCAAAATATATAATTTTACAAGTATGGATGAGAAGAAGTGTTGAGAATCTTACCATTACATCAATGGTAGATGGTTTCAGGAACCATTTCAGGTTTTCATCCAACCTGACACCCAACCTGGCCCATACCAATGCCTAAGAGGTGTTCCCAATCCTCCTGGGATGGTGACTAGTGTTGAGAACCAAATATATCACTGTGGTAATTATTTAGCCCAGTAAAAACTATGATAAAATAATAAAAACAAGGTACACATAATAAAAACTATAATAAATTAACATCAATAAATAAAAAAATAGATCCATATACAATATTAGCTAAATAAAAATACTGAAATCAAAACAAGAACCAAATCAGAACCCAACTAGACCTCTGTCTGACCTCTTGGTCACCACCAACCACAAGACCAGCCTGCTCCAAAGGAAACCTGAACAAGAAACATGAACCTACAAAATAGATCAGGTTTAGCGATGCTTAGTGGCATAAGTAGGGTGTGAGAATAAACATATCAGTAGGTAAGCACCACAGAGTCCATACATTTTCATTCTCAAAACAGTCTATGAACATAAGTTTTAAATACATATATAAAATATGGTTTTCATTACTTTTATGAAATAATCACATCTTTCTATAAATTCAAACTTTAAAAAATACACATAGTTATCCTTTTTAAAATGGTTTTACATTTCAAAATCCAACTCAAGAACTAAAACCCAAATAAGAAACCAAATGATGTGACCACAGACAATGATATAAATAAAGAAACAGTACGAGTACAAGAAGGAAGATACTAATAAAACAAGTAACCAAGAATAGTATAAATAAGTAGGAATATACAAATAGATAATCATGGGAATTATCTAAATATATCTAGAAGCAATCCCTAGACATACTTGGTTCGGACTCACCAACTAGTGTATGGTGAAACTCTATAATTAACAACTAATTGTCCGCTTTGAACTAGCCAATCTAGTGGAACGTCCCACATGGACTCTTAGAAAATCCATGGGTACCAACCAGTTTAATAAGGGTCAATAAGAAACCATCACTTGACCCTCAAGATGATTCCCAATAATCCCATGATAATAGTAGATGGCGAGTGGGTAGGTCCTCACACGCGTGGCTCAACTGAAACCCATATCCATCGTGCTTGCCTAGCCCAAACATTGACACCACCTATGCGATGAAACTATCCTTGGAGGGTACAGTGTAGAGGCTCCCATCACACATCAAGACATTCACAAGTGCCAACTGGGCCTTCATACCATAAGATCTTTCAAACCATCTTACAAAACATCATAAGATGCCAATTGGGCCTTACTTATCCATATCCAAATCTATTTCCAATATCATTTCCAAATTGAAATGAAAACATACAACATGTTAGAAATGTTCCAAACATGACTTTATGTCATTTAGTTACCAAACCAAATTCCAAGGTACCAAATGGACCAAACTTTAGAGAATACATTTGTAATCGCATCAAATTTCTTTAGAAACCCAAGAACCATTTTAGGATCATTTTAAGGGAGGATGATTATGGGAGATAAAAAAGGATAATATCGGTGTTTTGAAATCCACGGTTTAGAATGAACATTTATTTTAAAATCCATTATCATTTGTGTGTCTATCCATATGTGAACCCCAAGCACATATGAATTTTCCCACATCCAATGTCACACCCATTAAAAACCAAGAGAGTACCCATGAACCATTTCCAAAATCCATCATCTACACTACCACCAAACACAAAAATTTGAACATAATCACTAAAACAAAAATAAGAAATTACACTTACACCTAGGGATCAATTTCACAAAGAAAACATGATCAAAAAATCTCAAGAAAGGTTAAACACAACCCAAATACCTAATTTCTTATTTTTAGGATGAATGTAATTTTATAAAATACTTTGAAAGAAAACACATATAAGTATAATCCAAGAGAACCCTTTTAAAACCGTTTTTATCAAATTATCACCATGGAAATACCATAAAATATATAATAAAACATCATAAGAAATAATAACATATTTATAAACCATTTAACAAATATCAAGCATCAAATGGAATGTGACAGAAAGGAAATGGATGGAAACGCCTACCTCAAAGATATGTGAAAGAAAAGAAACTTGGGAAGGAGGAAGAACCAAGCCTGAAAGACAATCCGCACACTCTAACATTCAAGAAACACAATCTAAGAATAAACCCTAGCCACCAGGGTTTGTCTAAGGGAGAACCCATCCAAAGAAAACCAAGAACCTAAGAGAGGGAGAAGAGGATAAGAGTAAATTGACCAAAAACTCAAAGAAAATCATCTTGGAAGCTTGTAGAAACATCCATGGAGGTAGGATAATCAAAGTAGAGGAGCTTGGGAGGCTTTATCATGCTCCAAAACCGATCAAGGGGGAGAATAACCCGAAATTAGTTAAAACATAAGGAGGTAAAATTTATAAATTCAACTTTTTCAGAAACCTAGGTAACTCACATGGTTTGGATGCATAGTTTTCCAAACCATGCACCAACCATGCACACCTTACTAGAGAAGAGGGACACCCCATATGGTTTGGCCACATAGTTTGGGAAACTGTGTTCTAAACATGCACCATGATTCTATCAAAAATTATATAACCCATCACATAGTTTCCTCAAACTGTATGCAAGCTGTGATCCTTAACCCTGACACAAAAATGGAGTCACATGGTTTCTCCTAAGACTCGCATGGTTTTGGCCAAAATGTGATAAATATGTGAAACTCAAATCATGTGAGAAGAAAATGACCTAAAAACACCCTCATACTTAACATGTCGTGTGATTAACCCCCAAACTGTGCACACAAAACTTGTCGAGGCCAAAACTCACCCAATAACTCAAAACTAAAAAAATAAATCTGGGAACTTAACCCAGACCTTAACCAAAAGATATAACATCATTAAAAGAATAAAACAAAAGAGATTTAGAGGTTTGGGTGTGAGAAATATACCCACTATAACAACTTTATACCCCTAAAAAGTAACCCAACCAAATGAGAACCAAAAAATGATAACAGAACGGATCTAAAAAATCCATGAACCTCAGGGAGACCTTTTAACTTCCAAATTCACGTCCAACCAGATCTAGGGAGGAACACAGTGAGAATAACCATGAAGGAATAAATGGAATGTGGTTATCCCCACTAAATAGCACGACCAACATTGAATCTCCCAATACAAAATCAATGACATGGGAACTCCCAACCCAGGCAAAAAATCCTTAACATAAG
The DNA here is from genome assembly GCA_963277665.1 of Viscum album. Taxonomy (NCBI): domain Eukaryota; kingdom Viridiplantae; phylum Streptophyta; class Magnoliopsida; order Santalales; family Viscaceae; genus Viscum; species Viscum album. The sequence continues at coordinate 292,275,404 of OY728150.1, read as the reverse complement.
GGTCAAACCACATAAGGAAATAAAACCAAATAATGAACCATCCCATGATCCATCCTTTCCTCAAGATGTGAACATCTTTGAAACAAGCATGACTGAAAACCAAAACCAATCCACAAAATCCAACCATTTAAATATCCACATCCATAAATACCAACCATGGGGTTATAAGGAAACAGAACCACCTATCCCTTTACAATGAATAAGAACTTATAACAACCAAGAACACTATAAAAGTGGAAGTTAAACTATATCCATTCTAATGGAGGATAAAAATTTTGAACTAGGGTTCCCCACACCCCCAACGATTCCTGAATTCATGAATAGATTCACTATGGGGCCTATGGATGGAACTCTGATGTCTAAAGCATATACTACCCCAAAGTTTGAAGATGATATCCTCGAACCGGGACTTCTTATTCTGGAATCTATAATTGAAGAACTTCTCCAAGTGACCCAAGTAGCCAAATCACCCTAAATCCTTTGGAGGATTACAACAAGACGGCATTGAATGCTCAAACTGACCACACTAGAAGCACATGAGTGATCAGTCTAATGAGTGAGAACTTGGAACCAACAAAGAAGACTCCTTAGTAACATGTTCTTCTAGCACACACCTCTCACCAGATGGGGAACCTTCACTGGTTCCAACTACCACCGATTGCACCCTAATAACTAACTCGACTTGAAATACCTCTTCCAGAAACTTCTCGAATATAACTTCACCATATGAGAGAAATTTATTCTTGATATATGGATTATTACCCCACACAAATAGAGGAATCATAAAATGATCCTATGATGCTACCTTTTGAGAAAAGGAATCCATATCTTTAAACAAGTAGACATTGGCCTTCACCATTCACTAGCCTTATTGAATTCCCAACAACTCTACCACTTTCTTTGTCTTCACCTACTCAGGGATGAATCATTAGATGAAATTGTTGTTAAACGATTTCCTAGACATGCCAACTTTCAATGATATAGGGATTATCACCTTCCACCGACCCAAAGTCAGACATCTAAACGCATTCAAAATGGAATGCACTCTCATAGATTCATGAGTTCCCAATGACCTGAAAACCCTTTTAACATAATCAAGCCACTCCACAACCTATAATGGACCTAGATCACCATAAAATACCAGAAAATATTGAGAATAACTTGACTCTTCCACCTCACTCGGAGTTTGGGTAGGGCTAACAACTGGAAGAGGCTCACTAGAAACCTTGGGGGATTTTTTAGATATCATACTCTAAACAAAATCAAAACATAACACCAAATCAACATCCAAACAAAACTAAAAAAATATAATCCCAACCCAAAGCACCAATCTCATATTCCAGACATCACAAAATAAAACCAGATTTCTTTTTAAAAAACACCATCTCCATTCCAATTTCAAAACTTCCTTCTTCCAAGTTCACTTTCCAAACACAAAACTCATCTTCCAAATTCAATTAAAAATAAAACATCTACCTTTTAAAACAAAACTAAACCCTAAAAAAATCTTCCTTTTGAAAAAAAAATTCTGAAAACCATTTTTTATTTCAAAATCCACTCACACCAAAAAAAATTAAACAAAATCATAACTCACACCAAACATTTCGTATGGGGAACTAGAGATGATACAAAACCATATTGCATGGTTTAGTGGACCATTCCCTAAGAAATCACAAACCACTAGAAGGATATTGAACCATATAATCAGGCACCACATGGGTCACTACTCCACATAATCCCACCGCACATCACTATTTTCCCCTGTTGTCATTCCCTATTCACACATCCTAAAACCAAAATCCAAGGAATCAAATCCCATATTACCCCTGGTAACTTGAGGATCAGTACAAGAAACAGTTCACGATGCTCTTTTTATTCCTACCTCTTGAGTCTCAAAATTCATAATCTTCAATTACCTGATGCCCCAAATAATTAAGGGTTTCTCTAATATAATTTTATCACAAACCAATTTAGGTTGACATCTGACCTGACACTCGACGTGGCTCACGATAAGGCCTGAGAGGCATTCCTGATCATCCTAGGTTGGATACTAGCACCGGGAACCAAATATATCACTGTGAGAATTATTTTTTTCAAGAATAACTGGGATTAAATAATCAAACCATGACATACATCATAAACACTATCATAAATGAACATAAATAAATACAAAATAGATCCAGATACAACAACAGCTAAAAAAAACTAAAGTAAAATCAAAACAAGAACCAAATTGGATCCCACTAGATCTCCACATAACCTCTTGTTCACTACTAACCAAAATACCAACATGCTCCAAAGGAAACTTGAACAATAAACCTGGACTTAAAAAATAACTCAGATCTACTAATGTCAAGTAGAAAAAGTAGGGTGTGAGCATAAATATCTAAGTAGGTAAGAACCATAGAGTCCATACATTTTCTTTTCCAAAATATTCCATGAACACTAGTTTGAAATACAAATAAAAAATTGGGTTTTGATTACTTTAAAAAAATAAGAAAAGATTTCTAGAAATTCCCATTTTAAAACAACACACATAGCTATCCTTTAAATGGTTTTACATTTTAAAATCTAACTAAAGAAACAAATCCCAAATAAGAAACCAAATGAGGTGACCATGTACAATGATATAAATAAATAAAAATTACAAGTACAAGTAGGAAGATACTAATAAAATAAGTAACCAATAACATTATAAATAAACAAGAACATACAGATAGATAATCATGGGAATTTTCGAAACATCTCTAGAACAAATACTTTGAATTACTTATTTCATACTCACCTACCAGTGTGTGTTGTAGCTCTATAGTCAATAGCCAAATGGCCACTCTAAACTATTCAATCTAGTAGCATATCCCACATGGCCTCTTAGAAAATACAGGGGGTACCAACCTGTATAATCAGGGTCGACAAGAAATCATCATTTTACCATCTATATGATTCCTAAGAATCCCATGATAATATTATAGGGTGATTGGGTAGGTCATCACACACATGGATCAACTGAAACCCACATCCACCTTGCTTTCCTAGACCAAACACTGAGACCACCTTTGCTATGACCCTCTCCTCAGAGAATCCACCATAGAGGTTCCCATCACACGTCAATCCATTCACAAGTTCCAACTGGGCCTTCATAACACAATTTATTTAAAACCATTTTCGAAAACATCATAACAATATAACTAGGACTTACTTCTCTAAACCCAAATCCATTTCAAATATCATTTCCAAAATTGAAATGAATACATAAAACATGCTATAAATCTTCCAAATAAGACTTTATGTCATTTAGTTACCAAACAAAATTCAAAGGTACCAAACATTAAAAACATTAGAGAATACAATTATAATCACATCAAATTTATTTAAAAATCCAAGAACCATTTTAGGACCATTTTAAGGGATTAGAATTAAGGTAGAGAAGAAATGATAAGGAAGGTGTTTTGAAATCCAAGGCTTAAAATGAAAATTTATTTTAAAATTCATTATCATTTGTGTGCTCATATATATGTACGCCCCATTCACATATGGATGTTTCCACAGCCAATGTAATTCCCATTAAAAACCAAGATAGTACCCACAAACCATTTCAAAAATCCTCCATATACACTACCACCAAACACAAATATTTTTACACAAGCACTAAAACACAAATAGGCAATTACACTTACACTCAAGGCTAAATTTCACAAGTAAAACCAAATAAAAAAAATATAATTCAAGTGTAAACACAATGAAAACACCCAATTTCATATTTTTTTAGCTGAATGGAATTTTATCAAATACTTTGAGAGCATACGCATATAAGTATAATCCAATATAACCCTTTGAAAACATTTTTCATCAAAATATCACCATGTAAATACCATATAAATCTATACTGAAACATCACAATAAATAATAAAACATTTATAAACCATTTAATAAATCTCAAGCATCAAATGGAATATTCTAGAAAGGAAATGGACAGAAACACCTACCTCAATGATGTGTGAAAGTGATGAAACTTCAGAAGAAGGAAGAACCAAGCCTGAAAGACAATCTACACACCCTAACATTAAAGAAACATAATTTAAGTATCAACCATATCCTATAGGGTTATTCCAATAGAGAACCCATCCATGGAAAACAAAGAACCTAAGATATGGAGAAAAGGAGAAAAGTAAATCGACCAAAAACTCAAAGAAACTAACCTTGGAAGCTTGTAGAAACATCCATAGAGGGAGGATAATCAAAGTATATGAAATTGGGAGGCCCTATAATTCACCAAAATTGAACAAGGGGGAGAAGAACCCAAAATGGGTTCAAAATAAGGATGGGAAAGTTGGAAATTCAACTTTTTAAGACACCTGGGAAACTCACACAGTTTGGATGCATAGTTTTCCAATCCATGCAACAACTGTGTGCACCCTATTAGAGAAGAGGTACACCCATAAATGGTTTGTATACATGGTTTGGGAAACCGTGTGACAACATTAAGTCATGGTTTTTTCAAAAATTTCAGAACCCCTCACACACTTGTTGTAGGGTTTCCTCTAACTATACACAAGTCATGATCCTTGACCCTAACACCAAAAAGGATCCGCACAATTTCTCCTGGGACTCACACAGTTTGGGAAAAACCATGCTCAATACATGAAATTTAAAACATTTAATAAGTAAATGAACTAAAATAACCCTCATACTTCACATTCTACATGGTTAACCCCCAAACCATAAACACAAACTATGCACAGGGCCAAAACTCACATGAAAACTCAAAAAATCAAAAAATCATATTGGGAAACCAACCTAAAACTCGACCAAAATATCCAATATCAAGAAAATAATTAAATAAAATATATTTAAATGCAGGGGTGTAAAATATGGAATAAGTATTATGGTTACTGGTTCCCTAAGATCAACCTAACCAGTGATGATGAAGGCCCAAAAACAGCATGCTACTGGATCTAAAAAATCTGGACTGCATAAACTAAATAAGGGAATAATAGGGTTTGTTATGAAATTTAAAGACCCAGAAATTTCAAGGAAAATTTTTTCTTAATTTCTTTGTAATTTTACGAGTCCGCAGTTTCTGACGACACCTGATTCCGAGACCCGGTGTGCCCGGAATCAGTTTCTGAAGTTTAGCTAGGGTACGTTCATTGAACGAACAAGTGGGTTTTTCTATCTTTTGAACCGGTGATCAGAATTTAAATCTAAGGGCACCGAGGAACTCGCAGTGCCGATAATTGCTTAGGGGGACCTTTTTCGTAGTTGTGTTTTGAGCGGGTTGAGGTTTAATATTGGGGATTTTGAATAAAATAAGTAAAATTTGTTGTGTACAAATTTTAACTAAGGAAGGTGATTTTTATCCTACAAAGGGGAAGTTGGAGGTGGGTCCCACACCCACCTAACCTCCCATGGGAGGGTTTAGTGTGGTGGGGCCCACACGAACCCCTAACTCCTCACCTCTACATAACTACCCTTAACCCCCTTTGATCTTCCCTTGCTTTTATTATTTTGACAACACTCCCATTTATGAGACCCCTCACCTTTCCCTCTCTCTCTCTTTAACTCATGTCAACACACTTAATTAATAGATTAAACTTATTAAATTGATTAATTAAGTGTTTTAAGTTTTGAATTTTGAAATCTTGGCATGATTAATTAGAATAATAGGAATTCTTATTTTAATGGAGTTGGCAATTGGTGTGTGGAGGATTTGGAGAGCTCTTGAGTTTTCTAAAGAGTACCAACTCACCGAAGAAGAACGATCACCCTTCTCGATGAAGAACATCTTCCTTCTGCGAATAACGGCACCTCTTTGTTGAAGAATACCGAGGTTCCATCTTCTCTGATGAGACACCGACAAACGAGCAGGGATCAGTAGCGTGGTGTGGGCGCAACGAACTACGTTGACTCTGACGTCTTCCTCATGTCAAATCCGACGAATGACAAACAACATGAGGTAGGGGTTTAAATTTGAGAATACAAATAATTCCTTGATTCTTTTCTTCTAAAATAAAGAACACAGATCAACTCATTATCAAGTTGATCTGTGAATATTTTTAATCTCGGGTTGGGAATATTTGTTTGCGGAATGGTTTGCTCCAATTTTTATTTAAGAGATTGCGGGATGGTTTGCTTTAAATTTTCTTTAAGAGATCATGTGATGGTTTGATTAAATTTTATTTAAATAAAATTGATTATTAGTTCTTTGTAAAACCCTGTTTAATCTTGGTTATTTGATAATGCCTAACGCAGAGGGCACGGGCCGAACAAACACAGCTCGACGACCCTTCGCATATTGTTGTTGATGCGTGGATTGATGGGAGACGATGAAACGGGACCGCAATGGATTTTGGAATCCATCGTAGTGAAGAAAGGGTCTCGGGAGAGCCGTAGCCACAAACGGCTGGTAAATCAGACCACCGGAGCGCGTCTGGTGGTCCGCAAAAGGAACTGTCGGCGCACCGTGCCGACGCGACGGTGCCAGCAACCGGAGGCGGCGGCCAGAGCCGTCCGGACGCCTGGAGGCAGCGGCGCCCCAACGCGCCGCTGGAGAAATCCCATCGCGGGAAGATTAGCGGCGGTGGTCTGTCGGATCCTACGGCTGTGCGGGATCCCTGGACGGCAAGGCCGTGCGAGCTGGTGCCGCCGACATCAATTAACGGCGGGGGGTCGTGCCCCCCGCTCCGCGGCTTCTGCTCGGCCACGCTGGCCGAGTCGCAGCTGGATACGCAGCCAAGCCGCACCGGTCGGGTTGGGCTACGTTGAACCATCCGGGCCGGACCCGGTTTGGGCCGACCCAGGGGGTATTGGGCCGGGTCGGACCGGGCCCGAACTCCCTATTTTTCAGACCAGGTTCGTTCAAACACTCATATCTTAGGCTACGGACCTCTGATCGACACACTGTCAGTTGTGTAGGGATAATTGGATCGATTTGGTCGTTTCGGTATGTTACACTCAAGCTTTAGGTAAATTTTGGGTACGTCGGGTTGGTTCGAACTCGAAACCAACCGGGGCCTCGGAACAGAAATGGTTATAACTTGAGTTCCGGACGTCTGATTGACTTTCCGTTGACTTTGTTGGATTCCTCTTGATGATTCGGATCTTTTGGAATACTTCACCTGAGGTTTGTATGCAGTTGGAGTATGGATGGGTTGGATTGTACTCGAAATCCAACCGGGCCCCTGGGATGGAAAAGCTGATAACTTTCAGACTGGATGTCCGTTTGACGAACCCTCAGCGGAATTGGTAATATCATTGAGAAACAGTCCCTTTGAGTATACCCTATGAGAGTTTGGGGTACAGTTGAGATTTGGTTGGGTTGGTTCGTACACGAAACCAACTGGGCCCCCGGGACGAAAAGGCTAATAACTCACAGACCGAGCGTCCGATTGATGCGCCGTCTGTTGCGTTGAGACCCATGTGACGAGGTGGTCCTGTGTGATACTTATTTGTGGGACTTTGTGATACTTGGAGTATCGAACAGTAGCTCATGGAGCAGATCCTCCCGGAGATGAGCGTACGGAGTGCGGAGACCTAGTAGCTGTGGACCAGACGACTGCTTGACCGATTCGACTTGGAATGAGTCGACTAGCCCAGTGGACGGAGTGCCCGGTATTTTTCGGCATAACCACAGCGGACGGAGCGCCTGTTAGTTGGCAGCATACCCATGGTACTCGACAGGAGGAGTACCTCTATAGGCTATTAGGGGAACCGCTACTGTGTTTGGGCGGCAGACCCCTGGCGGGGAGCACTGTTGTGTTTGGGTGCGGACCTGCGGTACTCGACAGGAGGAGTACCTCAGCAGTCTAAGGTTAGAGAGTATCACCTCAGAGTCATGACAGGACCAATGTACTCGACAGAGGAGGAGTTCTCCAGCAGTCGTGGTTTCGACATCATTAATGAAAATCCTAGTTTGATCTGATTCAATGACCTTTGTGTTTTCCTCATGATTGAGATGGGTTACTTGATAACTTACGTATATGTATGGGCATATACCTAAGTAGTGGTTATCCATTGATTTCATATCTGTGTGATACCTCATGATTGAGATGGGTTACTTGATAACTTAGGTATAAGTATGGGCTTATACCTAAGTAAGGGTTTTCTATTGGGATTCTTCTTTGTGGTTATCCTTGTTTGATTTAATGATACCTTGAGTGTCTCGGGGTCCCTAATAAGTATCATTATACTTACCCCTGCACGGGCTATGCCCGCACCTCATTGTGTTGGTTGCAGACGACGGACATCACTGATCGTGGTTGAGTCTTGTAGAGCTGGACGGTACCCGAAGGTGGATTTCACGACGAGACGGTACCCAGAGGTGGACTTCACGACGAGACGGTACCCAGAGGTGACAGACGGACGTGGAGAGCTGAGGTGGCCATCTATACCTACCCTTCAGGTAGGAACTCCAGAGGACGATCCAGGAGTAGCTTGACACCTTCCTGCTATTTTTTCTTTTATTTGTACTTTATTTCAGTTGTAGATGTATCTTTCCATTGGGCTTGTATTTCCAGCCCCTTGAAATTCCAGCACACTTGTTACTGCTTTACTTAGTGTTTTCTTCTACTTGTACTCTGGCTATGTTTGTGTGTGTGTGTTCTACGTTTATAAAGGAAATGTCTTCCCAGATATTGGGATTTATGCCTTTGGTGCTAGTCGCCAACCCCTAGCCTATGGAAGGCGGGCTTGGGGTAGTCACGGCACGGGCCACGAGGACGGGTCGTGACAAATTGGTATCAAAGGAGTCAGTTCTACCACAGAACTTAGAACTCTGATATATATATTTTTTCTTTATTTCTGTGAAGCAATAGTGTTAAGTATACCGAGTGTGGTATTCAGTTCAGGGAGTCCAGTGTTGGTGCGGCGGCCGACATATCCATACTCTAGGACCCTAACTACTAATTTCCGACTCAGTACACGAAAACACTGATTGCGTGTGTGTTTTCAAAAGTTTTGTTTAAGTCAGATCAAACCAGGTCATCTCACCGGGTATAATCGTTTGACCGTGTCACATCTATTTCTTTCAGGATGCCTTTCCGCGGACGACCATCTAGAGCCCCGAGAGATGTACGTACTGACAACCCGCCAAACGATGAGGCCTCAGTACAGGGCCCTCTTTCAGTTGAGGCACCAACGGTACTACCATACGTTGGGCCACCGATGACACCAGCCCCGGCAGTAGGTGATGCACGATGCTTGAGTGCGCTACAAGAGTTCTAGCGCAAGACACCACTCAGGTTCTGGGGATAGACGGACCCACAGGCGGCTGATTATTGGTTGAATGTTGTGGTGAGAGTCTTCAGGATAGTAGTTACACCAACGGACTTCATGGTGATCTTTTCTTCCAGCCTCTTTCAGGAAGCAGCAGGCAGATGGTGGAGCCGGATGCTCTAGTTTTGTGATGAGATGACCTTCACTTGGGGAGACTTCGAGACCTTATTCAGGGTGGAGTTTATACCAGTGAATCTACACACTGAGCATGTTCATGAGCTGCTGCTTTTGCTTCAAGATTTACCATCAGAAGATGAGTCATCTGTAAGAAGTAGACGGATGATACAGGGGTCCAAGAGGACTGGACCTACAGGTGGGCGACCTCGGGTTATAGATTCGTTTGTGCGAGTCAAAATAAATAGATCCAGTCATATGAGGAGCAGGAAGTGCTATGCATGCATCAGACAGGGTCACTTGGCTCGAGACTGCCCGACTTGTCTAGAAGATGACCAGCAGAAAGTGGATGAAGGACCTCCCAGGCAGAGGCAGAGGTTCAATCGAGGTAGACCACATGGAGCTCCGGAAGTAGGCGGACAAGAGCGGGACTAGATCCAGGCATGGAGGCCTTTGTTATTGGTTCTTATAGCTTCCTTCTATTGTTGTTGTGGTTGTATGTGTCTTTCTACTTTGAGTTGCAGTAATAAAAGACACCTTTCTTTGTGACATTTAATTTCCTCTCCTCTCTTTATGGTTGATACTAAGAGGTTCCAGTTAAAAACTGTTGACTTGATCCTCACATTCAAGATACCTACTGGAGGAGACCCAGTGACCACACACTGCTGCCGACAGTGTGACTCGACCCTTAGAGGCAAGAGTAACGGTTGGATCTCTTGGTAGTAGCGTCGAGGCCTTACGACGTCGTCCATGGCATGAAATGGTACCGTTCATGGAAGGATTGACTGTATTAGGAAAAGAACATGGTTCATCCAGGGGATGAGACCAGATTTCTCTTTTCGGCAGAGGTGAAATCTCAGCAGTTCTTGAAGAACATAAACAAAGAAGGGTGGAGATGAGTTCTTACAGTTGACTAGACTCAACCATTGTTTGTTGAGCGAACGGTTTACGGTTCTCTCTAAAACTTAATAGTCTCAAATGTGTCCTGATATAGGAGAGGGCATTTATTGCCTATGGTTCACGATAGTTGAGGCATCACGAGCAGAGCTACGCTACCCATGACCTGGAGCTAGCAGCTGTGGTCTTTGCCTTGAAGATGTGGCAGAACTATCTGATGGGAGAGCACTTTACAATCTACTCTGAACACCAGAGTCTCAGGTACATCTTCTCGTAGAAGGACCTGAACCTGAGACAATGGCGATGGCTTGAGTTCCTTCATGATTATGATTTTGGGATAGTCTCTACTCCTGGGAAGGGAAACATTGTGGTTGATGCTCTCAGTAGAAGATCGGGCACTCAGCTACTTGGAGAGGTGACAGATCAGCTAGCCACGTTACAGATATACTTCGTGGATAGAGATGGGGCAGCCTTTCTATAGTCCCTCACATTCACTCCTCCACTTCTTCAGCGGATAGAGAGGCACCGTGTGGGGACGTTGACTGTGAGACGTGATGTGCAAAGATATCCACAGGACATGCACCTGATGGATTTTCTGTAGGAGGAGGGCACGTCATCCTTTTCAGAGGACGTACCATGGTACCAGTCGCATTACAGGAGGAGGTTTTGAGGGAGTTTCACACTTCCTCGTTGGTAGTACATCCAGGATTAGTGAAGATGTACTAGGATCTCAGACGACAGCACTGGTGGCTGGGTATGAAGAAGGTTGTGGCAGAGTTCATTGTACAATGCCTCACCTGCCAGACGGATGGCCAGATGGAGAGGACCATTCAGACACTCGAGGACATGCTTCGTGCATGTGTCCTTGACTTTGGTTGCAGCTAAAATGATCACCTACCCTTGGTGGAGTTTGCATACAACAACAGCTACCACTCCACCATCAGGGATGGCACCATTCGAGGCATTGTATGACCGACCATGCAAATCACCTATGTGCTGTAATGACCCTGGGGAGTCAGCACGTGTAGAACCAGAGATGGTTCAGGTTACAAAGGAGAAGGTGCAGATCATCTAGGAGCGGATGATGACTACACAAAGTAGACTAAAGTCCTATGTTGATGGGATACAAGACCACAGGAGTTCGAGGGTGACGACCACTTCTTCAGAAGAGTCTCACCTCGACAGGGTATATGAAGATTTGGATGGGGTGTAAAGTTATCTCCACATTTTAACGCACCTTTCCAGGTCCCCATCAAAGTAGGCAAGGTGTCTTACTACCTAGCCTTTCCACCTCATATGCACCGGGTGCATGACGTCATCCATGTATCTCAGCTGAGGAGATGTGTGCATGACCTATCCGTCATCATTGACCACAGACAGATGGACGTTGATGACGGGGAGACTTCCACGGGGTTCCAGTAGAAGTTGAGGATCGACATGAGCAGGTCCTATGGGGACGGTCGATTCCTCTTGTGCGCTTTTGTTGGCAGCACAGGAACCTCCAGGAGAGCACATGAGAGTGGGAGGCTCAGATGCGTGCTCAGTACCTCCATTAGTTTCCCTAGATTGTGTTGTAGGTTTACGGGGACGTAAATCCCTGAGGTGGGAGTAATGTAAAGACCCAGAAATTTCATGGAAATTTTTTTCTTAATTTCTTTGGAATTTTACGAGTCCACAGTTTTTGACGGTACCTGATTCTGTGGTCCGGGGTGCCCGGAATCAGTTTCCGAACTTTAGCTCGGGTAAGTTCAAGGAACGAACGAGCGGGTTTTTCTATCTTTTGAACCGTTGCTCAGAATTGAAATCTGAGGGCACTGATGAACTCGCAGCACCGATAATTTCTTAGGGGGACCTTTGCTGTAGTTGCTTTTTGAGCGGGTTGAGGTTTAATATTGGGGATTTAGAATAAATTAAGTAAAATTTGTTATGTACAAATTTTAACTAAGGAAGGTGGTTTTTATCCTACAAAGGGGAAGTTAGAGGTGGGGACCACACCCACCTAACCTCCCATGGGAGGGTTTAGTGTGGTGGGTCCCACATTAACCCCTAACTCCTCACCTCCCCATAACTCCCCTTAACCCCCTTTGATCTTCCCTTGCTTTTATTATTTTGACAACACTCCCATTTATGAGACCCCTCATCTTTCCCTCTCTCTCTCTTTAACTCATTCCAACACACTTAATTAATAGATTAAACTTATTAAACTTATTAATTAAGTGTTTTAAGTTTTGAATTTTGAAATCTTGGCATGATTAATTAAAATAAGAGTAAGTCTTATTTTAATGGAGTTGGCAATTGGTGTGTGGAGGATTTGGAGAGCTCTTGAGTTTTCTAAAGAGTACCAACTCACCGATGAAGAATGATCACCCTTCTCAACGAAGAACATATTCCTCCCATGAAGAACGATGTCGCTTCGTCGAAGAATACTGAGGTTCCATCTTCTCTGACGAGACACCGACAAACAAGCAGGGATCGGTAGCGTGGTGCGGGCGAAACGAACTACGTTGACTCTGACATCTTCCTCGCATCAAATCTGACGAACGACAAACGACACGAGGTAGGGTTTTAAATTTGAGTATACAAATAATTACATGATTTTTTTCTTCTAAAATAAAGAACACGGATCAACACATTATCAAGTTGATCCGCGAATATTTTTAATCGCGGGTTGGGAATATTTGTTTGTGGAATAGTTTGCTCCAATTTTTATTTAAGAGATTACGGGATGGTTTGCTTCAAATTTTCTTTAAGAGATCATGTGATGGTTTGCTTCAATTTTATTTAAATAAAATTGATTATTCGTTCTTCGTAAAACCATGTTTAATCTTGGTTATTTGGTAACGCCTAACACAAAGGGCGCGGGCCCAACAAACATGGCTCGACGACCCTCCGAAGATTTTTTTTTGATGCGTGGATTGACGAGCGACGATTAAACAGGACCTCAACGGCGTTTGAAAGTCGTTGCAGTGAAGAACGGGTCCCGGGAGAGTCTTAGGCATAGACGGCGGGCAAATCAGACCACCGGAGCGCGTTTGGTGGTCCACGGAAGGAACTTCAGGCGCGGCGCGCCGGCACGGCGGCGCTGGCGATCGGAGGTGGCGACCGGAGCTGTCCGGCCGCCTGGAGGCGGCGACACCCCAGCGTGCCGCCAGAGAAATCCTGCCACAGCGGCGGTGCGTCGGATCCCGCGGCCGTGCGGGATCCCAGGATGGCAGGGCGGCGCCAGCTGGCACCGCCGGCAGCGATTAACAGCGGGGGGGCCGTGTCCCCCGCTCCGTGGCTTCCGCTCAGCCACGCTGGCCGAGCCGCAGCTGGCCACGTGGCCGGGTCGCGCCGGTCGGGTCGAACCGCACCGGCCGGGCCAGGCCGAGCCCGTTGGGCCTGTCCACGCTCGCTGGGTCGGGTCGCTCCAATCGGGTCGTGCCAACCGGGCCGGGTCGGACCGGGCCCGAACTCCCTATTTTTCGGACTAGGTTCGTTCAAACGCCCATATCTTGGGATACGGACCTCCGATCGACGCACTGTCAGTTGAGTAGGGATCCTTGGATCGAGGTGGTTGTTTTGGTATGTTAAACGCAAGATTTCGGTAAAGTTTGGGTATATCCGGGTTGGTTCGAACCCAAAACCAACCGGGCCCTCGGAGCAAAAATGGTTATAACTTGAGTTCCGGACGTCTGATTGACATGTTGTTGACTTTTTTGGATTCCTCTTGATGAGAATGATCTTTTGGAATACTTCACCTAAGGTTTGGATGCATTTGGAGTATGGCCAGGTTGGATTGTACCTGAAATCCAACCGGGCCCCTGGGACGGAAAAGCCGATAACTTTCAGACCAAACGTCCATTTGATGAACCTTCAGCGGCATTGGTAATCTCGTTGAGAAATGGTCCCTTTGAGTATACCCTATGAGAGTTAGGGGTACAGTTGAGATTCGGTCAAGTTGGTTCGTACACAAAACCAACCGGGCCCCCAGGACGAAAAGGCTAATAACTCACAGAGCGGGCGTCCGATTGACGCACCGTCTATTGCGTTGAGACCCCTGTGACGAGGAGGTACTTTGTGATACTTCATTGGGGGACTTTGTGATACTTGGAGTATCGAACAGTATCTCGTGGAGTGGATCCTCCCAGAGACAAGCGTACGGAGTGCGGAGACCTAGTAGTTATGGACCTGACGACTGCTTGACTGATTCGACTTGGAGTGAGTCGACTAGCCCAGTGGATGGAGCACCCAGTATTTGGCAGCAGACCCATAGTGGACGGAGCACCTGGTAGTTGGAAGCAGACCCGTGGTACTCGACAGGAGGAGTACCTCTGTAGGCTATTAGGGGAACCACTACTGTGTTTGGGCGTCAAACCCCTGGCGGGGAGCACTACTGTGTTTGGGTGCGGACCCGCAGTACTCGATAGGAGGAGTACCTCGTCAGTATAAGGTTAGAGAGTAGAACCTCGGAGTCATGATAGGACCATTGTACTCGACAGAGGAGGAGTTCTCCTGCAGTCATGGTTTCGACATCATTAATGAAAATCCTGGTTTGAGTGGAGTCAATGACCTTTGTGTTTTCCTCATGATTGAGATGGGTTACTTGATAACTTACGTATATGTATTGTAACGACCCGAAATTTTGAATAAATCTTGTTTCCTAATTTTATTTGTTATTTTATTTTATTTTTTATAATCAACAAAAATGTTTCATTTGATAACATGAGTATAATTAAAATTAGACCATTGAGCTTTGACTGTTATATGACCATTGGTCAATATGACCACTGGAAACTAAACATTTTGATTATTGTCTCTAAATACAAGTAATCTTGGTTAATTATTATAGAAAGAAGATTTTATGGCCTCACCCAGTAGTCTTGGACCGATGGAAGCCCATCTAACAGAACTTGGGAAGGAGGTAGCACCACTGGGCTTTGCTCTGGACCAAACCCAAGCCGAACTTCATCCTGTAAATCTAGAACGGAATCGCCTTTGCGAGAAGTTCAAACTAATAGAAATTACTACTCGTGCGATGTTAGCCGAGCCTCCCTCAAATTATCTCACCTTAGCACACCTTATACTTAGGTCCTATGCTGGTGTGATAAGGGGCTATGTAAGGAGACCGTAACTGCCTTGTGTAATCCTTTGTTTTAAATAAAAATTGGGATTTCTTCTTATGATGAAGTTTATGAATTTTCAAATGACCGGATAAATATAGTATGCATATTTTTGATGAATTTTAGAAAAAGGTTATTTTAAAAATGTTTGTGTAAACCTTAAATAATTAAAAATGTGTATTGATTTTTGAAAAATGGTCTTCTACAATTATGTTCAGTACAAAATTTAGAGTCTAATAAAATCAACTTAATTTTTGATGAATAGTAAATTATTAATAGTGATTTTATGATTAGGATTAGTAATGTGTCCAAATAGATTAGTAATCTCACTTAAAGAAAGTATTAATATAATCTAGGCACCTTGATTAAGTAATGAGATTCAATTAAATGGTTAAATAACGGTTTCATAAATTATTATTCAAGTATTAGTTTTTCAGGTGAATAGTGTTTTTTAATTAAAAATTTAATTAAAAATATTTAGAAAATTATTTTTATAAAACGGATTTCATTTTTGAACTCAGAGCACCAATATTATGCTATGGTAATTTTTGGGGTTTTTTCTGAAAAAATGAATTTTCGGTGAATAGTGTTTCTATTTAAAAATTAAATTAAAAATATTTAGAAAATTATTTTTATGAAATGGAGTTCATATTTGTAATCAGAGCGTTGATATTTGGTTAAGGTGAAATTTTGGGATTATTCTGAGAAAGTTGAATTTTAGATGAATATTGAAAATACAGTTTTTAAGTTACGTGTGTCTAATGACATCATTAAATGATGTATTAAGTATGTAATAAATATGGTCGACTTATGAATAGTAAGATAAGGTATGAGGTGTCCCAAGTGGCCAATACCATGGGCAAATACCATGGGCAAGCCCATGGTTTTTCCAAAACCACTAATGAGGTGTCCCTTGGCCATTAATGCCTTGTCCCCTCACTTTCCCTATAAATACCAAGCCATACACTCATCCATTCGACTCCCCACTCTCCCCCAACGAATTTCTTGTCTCATTACCTCCCAAGGATTCCTCCCAAGGTTCCCCCAAGCCCTCAAGGTCCCAACCTTTGAGTTTTAAGAGTTATGTTTTAAGGTAAGGGATCCGACCTCTCTCTTTCATTTCAAGTAATCTCTTTTATGTCATTCATTTTATGCTACAAGTTATTATGTTGGAGGATGTTCTTTTATACTCCTCTTACTTCCCTTTCTATGTTCATATAATGAGACATCCCCTCTTACTCTCATTATTTCGTTTTATGAAGTTTTAAGTGGCACCGTTAGGCTGCCGAAATTTTTGTAACGGATTCTTTCTCCCTTCTCATTTTTCAAGATCTATTTTCATGTAAAGTATTTCAAGTTCCTTTTTGTTATGTTGGGGTATGATCTCTATATTTATCATACTTATCTTTTATGATCATATGATGAGAGACCCCATTTTATCTCTTCAATTCAGTATTTTCATGTTTTAAGTGGCGCCGTTAGGCTGCCGAATTTTTAAGTGGTTCTTCACCCTTCTCGTTTTGAAGTTCTACTTTCATGTCAATTATTTCAAGTTCCTTTTTTTTATGTTGGGGTATGATCTCTATATCTATCATACTGGACTCTTATGTTCATATTATTAGAGATCCCATTTTATCTCTTCAATTCAGTATTTTGAAGTTTTAAGTGGCGTCGTTAGGCTTCCGAATTTTTAAGTGGTTCTTCACCCTTCTCGTTTTGAAGTTCTACTTTCATGTCAATTCTTTCATGTTCCTTTTTGTTATGTTGGGGTATGATCTCTATATCTATCATACTGGACTCTTATGTTCATATGATGAGAGACCCCATTTTATCTCTTCAATTCAGTATTTTTATGTTTTAAGTGGCGCCGTTAGGCAACCGAATTTTTTAGGGGATTCTTTCACCCTTCTCATTCTTTTCAAAGTTCTACTTTCATGTCAAGTCTTTCAAGTTCCTTTTTAATTATGTTGGGGAATTATCTCTATATATATCATACTGAACTCTTATGTTCACATGATGAGAGACCCTATTTGATCTTTTCAAATCATTTTTGTTGAAGTTTAAGTAACGCCGTTAGGCTGCCTAACTTTCATAAGAGAAATCTAATTTTTGTCTTCATTCCATGTTTTTCATTTCAAATGGTATGTCCTTGAAATTTCATTACCATGATCATGTATCCTTCTTATTCTGTCCATATACGTTTTTATGGGTCATTTATGAATGTTTGGCCCATTTTGCCTCTCTTTTTAATGTCTTCTAAAACCTCGTAACATAGCCGTTATGCTGCAGAATTTCCGTCTCAAAATGTCTCTCTCTTTTTATAAAGTTATTTTATATTATTAAGTGAATACTCAAAGCTCTTTCTTATAAAATGGTATTCACATATATACCAAAATGTTCTATTTTAAATTCTGGGATTTACATACATGAGACCCACCTTCTTTTTCTGTGGGTTTTAAAGTGACGTAAAGATCATGTCTTTAAAGCAGTTTTTAAAAAGTTATGATTATGAAATGAAACTCATTTATTTTTGATATATGGGTTATTTATGAAATGTTTGATGATGATATCTGTGGCTCACATGATAATAAAGGCAAATTTAAGGGTGCGCCCTGATAGCGCTTCAATGCATTGGGTAATGATGTAACCACTAGAGATTACAATTTTCATGATACCTTGGTGAATAACCTTGGTAATTTTCAAATGACACCTTGGGGATGGACCTTGGTGATATGTTCATGATTGTCTATGTTAAATGATGTAGCCACATATTCAAGTTATGAAAATGTTATTTTTATTATGATATGCCTCATTATTTCATTCTCATGCCTTAAAGTTCTTTTCATGACCTTATTGAAGTATCTCAAGTTCACATGTAAAATGTTTCTCTTGTTTCCCTTACTGGGCTTTTTGCTCACCCTTTCTTTTGATGTATGTCCCTAGGTTATGTGATGCAGTAATGAACCTAGTATGAACATGAGGAGAATCCTTTCAAGTGTTTTAGAAGAATTTTTTATGTTTTCATATTTAAAGTTCCTGGTTTCCAAGACACTAAACCTTAAAGATCCTCAGTTTTGTAAAATGTAATGTAAGTTTATGTGATAAAGAGGCGGGATGATATAGTTGGTATCAAAGGATGGTTTAGTTATTTGTGGAAATTTGGATATGAAAACTTTAGGAAGAAGCCTATAGAAAAGTTAAAAAATAGGAAATCTTCCTGGTATTTTGGTGAGTATAGAGTAAGGGGTTGCCAAGGAAATATGTCCCTGTCTGGATACGAGCAGGTAGAGGTGGCTCTGGCACAGATGTACATAGGGGTAAAACCCGAAAACACCACTTTGAGCTAGACTCGAACGGGAACTGGTACACGACAATGGGCCTTGCTGCACTCTTGGTTACGACACTCCCGGGGGATATGCTTTGGTAAATTCATAAGCTTAGTATGAACCATTGTTAAAGGAACAAAGATAAAATAAAATAAAGATTCACATAAGAATATATGATCATGGATAACCTCGATGGGGACCTAGGGGATCACAAGCTAGGGTATACTTTTCTTCTACAAGTTATCCTTATATGCTTTCGGTTCCTTTTCATGATTATTGGCTAAGTATTTAAGCCCCTAATTATACTTTATCTTCTTAGTTAATGGTGGGAAATGGAAGAACGTGTCCCAACAACCAATGTGATATGAAATGAGACAATTTTCGTATTAATATGACAGGGATGATTAGAGGATTAAAATATGATTATTATTTTGGAAGACGTTCACTATTTTGGGGACCCTATATGATCGAGGTAAATAGATTACTACGGTATTTTCATTGAGGGGTAGGGTTGACTTATAATTTGACGAATTGATGAATTTAAGGTGGACTTATAGTAATTTAGGTTACTGATGGAAATGATTAACCTATCTTGGGTAAAATATGTTTAGGTTAGCTACTTTTGTTATAAGATGTTAGGAGTATTTGATGTTGTTTGGAGATGAACAATGAAGTTTATTTTGGAAGACTATGTTATCAAATCCTTCTTGTATTTGGGTTTAAATCTTTTTTTGGTTTATTTTGAGGATTTTTTTAAGGAAAGTTATTTACGGAATGGTCTATGATGAACTCTGGGTAGTACCATGGAACTTTGAAGATTTAAAAGTAGTTTCCATTCCTATGGGATTGTTTCTTTTTGAAGAGTTGTTTTACCTTACCCTTTCTATTTTTGGGATAATGTTTAAAGATAGAATAAATAGATAGTTAATCTTTTGTGGATTATGAAGATGATTCTTGTGTTTTGATGAGACCAAGTAGTTTTGAATTCTCATAGTTTGGAGAGAAGATTAGTTTTGGGTAGAAACTTATTAAAGGATGAAACTCCACATGAAGATAGGTATATTTTCTTATGTTTTTGTTTTATGTTGTAAATGAATTCCTCAAAATTATGAAAAGGAACGTAAAACAAAAACGTTGTTGGTTTACGTTTCCTACTTGGTAATCAAAGACCGTTTACACACATCATAATTTTGGGATTTTTTTATGGTTAACTTTCTCCTAATCATGTTCTCTATCACTCTCCCCCAGAACTTGACCCTTTGTTTTTCTTCCATGTCCATGTTTTCCTACATGGAATCCTAGTGTGGGTTAACTCGGGTGACCTTTGTACTTCCCTTTCTTTCTTTTAAAGTAATAATTTTACTGACTACTTTTCCGATGTGGGACTTTCAATGAAATTTCAAAACCCAATTTCAAAAATTGCGAGGACGCAATTTCTTAAGGGGGAAGAATGTAACGACCCGAAATTTTGAATAAATCTTGTTTCCTAATTTTATGTGTTATTTTATTTTATTTTTTATACTCAACAAAAATGTTTCATTTGATAACATGAGTATAATTAAAATGAGACCGTTGAGCTTTGACTGTTATATGACCATTGGTCAATATGACCACTGGAAACTAAACGTTTTGATTATTGTCTCTAAATAAAAGTAATCTTGGTTAATTATTATAGAAAGAAGATTTGATGGCCTCACCCAGTAGTCTTGGACTGATCGAAGCCCATCTAACAGAACTTGGGAAGGAGGTAGCACCACTGGGCTTTGCTCTGAACCAAACCCAAGCTGAACTTCATCGTGTAAAGCTAGAACGGAATCACCTTTGCGAGAAGTTCAAACTAATAGAAATTACTACTCGTGCGATGTTAGCCGAGCCTCCCTCAGATTATCTCACCTTAGCACACCTTATACTTAGGTCCTATGCTGGTGTGATAAGGGGCTATGTAAGGAGACCGTAACTACCTTGTGTAATCCTTTGTTTTAAATAAAAATTGGGATTTCTTCTTATGATGAAGTTTATGAATTTTCAAATGACCGGATAAATATAGTATGCATATTTTTGATGAATTTTAGAAAAAGGGTATTTTAAAAATGGTTGTGTAAACCTTAAATAATTAAAAATGTGTAATGATTTTCGAAAAATGGTCTTTAACAATTATGTTCAGTACAAAATTTAGAGTCTAATAAGATCAACTTAATTTTTGATGAATAGTAAATTATGAATAGTTATTTTATGATTAGGATTAGTAATGTGTCCAAATGGATTAGTAATCTCACTTAAAGAAAGTATTAATATAATCTAGGCACCTTGATTAAGTAATGAGATTCAATTAAATGGTTAAATAACGGTTTCATAAATTATTATTCAAGTATTAGTTTTTCGGGAAAATAGTGTTTTTTAATTAAAAATTTAATTAAAAATATTTAGAAAATTATTTTTATAAAACGGATTTCATTTTTGAACTCAGAGCACCAATATTATGCTATGGTAATTTTTGGGGTTTTTTCTGAAAAATGAATTTTCAGTGAATAGTGTTTTTATTTAAAAATTAAATTAAAAATATTTAGAAAATTATTTTTATGAAATGGAGTTCATATTTGTAATCAGATCGTTAATATTTGGTTAAGGTGAAATTTTGGGATTATTCTGAGAAAGTTGAATTTTCGATAAATAGTGAAAATACAGTTTTTAAGTTACGGGTGTCTAATGACATCATTAAATGATGTATTAAGTATGTAATAAATATGGTCGACTTATGAATAGTAAGATAAGGTATGAGGTGTCCCAAGTGGCCAATACCATGGGCAAATACCATGGGCAAGCCCATGGTTTTTCCAAAACCACTAATGAGGTGTCCCTTGGCCATTAATGCCCTGTCCCCTCACTTTCCCTATAAATACCAAGCCATCCTCTCATCCATTCGACTCCCCACTCTCCCCCAACAAATTTCTGGTCTCATTACCTCTCAAGGAGTCCTCCCAAGGTTCCCCCAAGCCCTCAAGGTCCCAACCTTTGAGTTTTAAGAGTTATGTTTTAAGGTAAGGGATCTGACCTCTCTCTTTCATTTCAAGTAATCTCTTTTATGTCATTCCTTTTATGCTACATGTTCTTATGTTGGAGGATGTTCTTTTATACTCCTATTACTGCCCTTTATATGTTCATATAATTATAGATCCCCTATTACTCTCATTATTTCGTTTTATGAAGTTTTAAGTGGCGCCGTTAGGCTGCCGAAATTTTTGTAACGGATTCTTTCTCCCTTCTCATTTTTCAAGATCTATTTTCATGTAAAGTATTTCAAGTTCCTTTTTGTTATGTTGGGGTATGATCTCTATATTTATCATACTGATCTTTTATGATCATATGATGAGAGACCCCATTTGATCTCTTCAATTCAGTATTTTGAAGTTTTAAGTGGCGCCGTTAGGCTGCCGAATTTTTAAGTGGTTCTTCACCCTTCTCATTTTGAAGTTCTACTTTCATGTCAATTATTTCAAGTTCCTTTTTTTTATGTTGGGGTATGATCTCTATATCTATCATACTGAAATATTATGTTCATATGATGAGAGTCCCCATTTGATCTCTTCAATTCAGTATTTTGAAGTTTTAAGTGGCGCCATTAGGCTTCCGAATTTTTAAGTGGTTCTTCACCCTTCTCGTTTTGAAGTTCTACTTTCATGTCAATTCTTTCAAGTTCCTTTTTGTTATGTTGGGGTATGATCTCTATATCTATCATACTGGACTCTAGTGTTCATATGATAAGAGACCCCATTTGATCTCTTCAATTCAGTATTTTGAAGTTTTAAGTGGCGCCGTTAGGCTGCCAAATTTTTTAGGGGATTCTTTCACCCTTCTCATTCTTTTCAAAGTTCTACTTTCATGTCAAGTATTTCAAGTTCCTTTTTAATTATTTTGGGGCATTATATCTATATCTATCATACTGAACTCTTATGTTCACATGATGAGAGACCCTATTTGATCTTTTCAAATCATTTTTGTTGAAGTTTAAGTAACGTCGTTAGGTTGCCGAACTTTCATAAGAGAAATCTAATTTTTGTATTCATTCCATGTTTTTCATTTCAAATGGTATGTCCTTGAAATTTCATTACCATGATCATGTATCCTTCTTATTCTGTACATCTACTGTTTTATGGGTCATTTATGAATGTTTGGCCCATTTTCCCTCTCTTTTTAATGTCTTCTAAAACCTCGTAACATAGCCGTTATGCTGCAGAATTTCCGTCTCAAAATGTCTCTCTCTTTTTATAAAGTTCTTTTATATTATTAAGTGAATACTCAAATATCTTTCTTATAAAGGGGTATTCACATATATACCAAAATTTTCTATTTTAAATTCTTGTATTTACATACATGAGACCCACCTTCCTTTTCTGTGGGTTTTAAAGTGACGTAAAGATCATGTCTTTAAAGCAGTTTTTAAAACGTTATGATTATGAAATGAAACTCATTTATTTTTGATATATGGGTTATTTATGAAATTTTTGATGATGATATATGTGGATCACATGATAATAAAGGAAAATTTAAGGGTGCGCCCTGATAGCGCTCCAATGCATTGGGTAATGATGTAACCACTAGGGATTACAATTTTCACGATACCTTGGTGAATAACCTTGGTAATTTTCAAATGACACCTTAGGGATGGACCTTGGTGATATGTTCATGATTGTCTATGTTAAATGATGTAGCCACATCTTCAAGTTATGAAAATTTTATTTTTATTATGATATGCCTCATGATTTCATTCTCATGCCTTAAAGTTCTTTTCATGACCTTATTGAAGTATCTCAAGTTCACATGTAAAATGTTTCTCTTGTTTCCCTTACTGGGCTTTTTGCTCACCCTTTATTTTGATGTATGTCCCCAGGTTATGTGATGCAGTAATGAACATAGTATGAACATGAGGAGAATCCTTTCAAGTGTTTTAGAAGAATGTTTTATGTTTTCATGTTTAAAGTTCCTGGTTTCCAAGACACTAAACCTTAAAGATCCTCGGTTTTGTAAAATGTAATGAAAGTTTATATGATAAAGAGGCGGGATGCTATATGTATGGTCATATACCTAAGTAGTGGTTATCCATTGATTTCATATCTGTGTGATACCTCATGACTGAGATGGGTTACTTGATAACTTAGGTATAAGTATGGGCTTATACCTAAGTAAGGGTTTTCTGTTGGGATTCTTCTTTGTGGTTATCCTTGTTGGATTTAGTGAGACCTTTAGGGTCTCGGGGTCCCTACTGAGTATCTTTATACTCACCCCTACACGGGCTATGCCTGCACCTCATTGTGTTGGTTGCAAACGATGGACATCACTGATCATGGTTGAGGCTTGTAGAGATGGACAGTACCCGGAGGTGGATTTCACAACGAGACGGTACCCGAAGGTGGACTTCACGACGAGACGGTACCCGGAGGTGACAGACGGACGTGGTGAGATGAGGTGGCCATCTGTACCTACACTTCAGGTAGGAACTCCGGAGGACGATCTAGGAGTAGCTTGACACCTTCCTGCTGTTTTGTCTTTTCTTTGTACTTTCTTTCAGTTGTAGTTGTATCTTTCCATTGGGCTTGTATTTCCAGCCCCTTGTACTTCCATCACACTTGTTACTGCTTTACTTAGTGTTTGTTTCCACTTGTACTCTGGTTGTGTGTGTGTGTGTGTTATGTTTATAAAGGCAATGCCTTCCCAGATATTGGGATTTATGCCTTTGGTGCTAGTTTCCTGCCCCTAGCCTATGGAAGGTGGGCTTGGGGTAGTCACGGAACGGGCCCCAAGGACGGGTCGTGACAGGAAATGTTGGTGGTGTAATAGACTTGGGAATTTTATAATAAATAATTGTTAAAATAATTTAATCTCATGACCATAGAGGATTATTATTTCTAGTGGGAGTAATCTAAATAAGAAATAACTTTCATAAATTCATAAGAGTTTGTCTATCTCAAGCAGGTTTGAGAATCTTAAAAATTACCATGGAGGTTGGAGTGGTAGTGGTAAAAATATAAATGAATGCTCATATAAACATATATTAAATGAAAATAAATAGGTAATACCATGGAAAAATTTAAAGTCATTATTGGGTCATAAGTTTAAGAATTAAAGAAAATTTAATTATCCCAAGAAGCCTAAGAATATAGGTGGAAAATCCATGGAAAATGAGTTGAATACAAGTTAGATTCAAAGAAAGATCAAGAATTCTAGAAGGAGTGACACATCTAAAAAATAAAATTTGAATAACACTCATGAGTTTCCATGTTGAAACTACAAATAATATTTCAACATTCCTAAATACATATTAATTTTTTGGAAAATGGATTTGGAAAAGGCAATGAAGATGAAAGTAGCATAAAAAAATAAAGTTCTTAAGAATAAGAAGGAATTTCCCCTGAAAATATTAGATTTCATGAGAGGTTTTCAATAAAGTAAAACTATTGTGTTAGAAAAGTTATTTTTGGAAGGTTTAGTATGTCTAGACACATTGATAAATATTGTTTAACAATTCTTCTATCCTAAGAAATAGCTTTAAAAATGAAGATGGCACCTGTAAATTCATCTAAGAAAATAGATAAAGAAGAAAGTAGATTCCCACATAAAAAAAGATGTGAATAGAACCATGATATCCCATGACAAATTATATTTGATATGTAAATGTTAAATCATTAATACTCTAGAAAATGAATCAACTTGGTTGAGAAATAATCAACCTTACTGTTCGCATCGAGGAGTAATGAAATCCACATTATTCCCTTAACACTTGTGTATTGTATTTGTACTTAAAATGTAGGTAGTTGTAGGTGAAGTATAATATCATGAATATAACCTAAGAAATTTAATATACTATCAATTCTGGATAGTAGATATAATATTTCATCATCATTGAATGATTTTTCAATTGGTATTGAAATATAAATCTGATGGAAAATCATATTTGATGAAGTTAGAGTATGTGATGTCAATACTGGATAGAAAGAATATGAATATTCCATCATGGAGTGATCTATCCATTATTAATTTTATGTATTAAAGAATATCATCCTTGATGAATAAGTTGAAGTATTTAACACTGGAAAACAACATAAATAATTCCATTTTTTTGTATTATCATATTGGAAAATCTTGGAATCCATCCTTGAAGAGATTCACCACAATAAAGATATTGAGAATTTTTTAACTTGTGGGAGAGATAAGTGCAGGATTGTGAAGAAGATGGCAGAAAATATTGGTTCATGAAAATATTAATTTTTATGGAAAGTTTTTGAAGGTGGTGTCATTAAAAAAGGTATGTTATCATAATCTCTCATCATTAATAATCAACATAAGATTCTAACATAAAGGGGGATAATTTTAGTTAATGACCAAAATTAGAGATTTAAATAAGTTCCAAATCTATTGTATCCTATTATTTATACTTGAAATTTTTTAACCTATGTTTTGAAGTGAGTATAGAAAATTCAAGTTGATAATCTTCTTGAGAAATGTGTATCAAAATTTATATCTCAAGAATTATCATATATTATTTTATCCTAGAATTGGTGGAAATATCTTAAAGATTGATTTAAGTGGTTTCATTTATAATTGGTATCAAATACAATTGATTATGGAAATATTAATTGTCTAAATCAAACCCTATTATTTTTTACACTAAGCATGGCCCAATAGACTTAGAGTTGAATGGTTAATGAAACTTTACTACATACTAATTGATAAGTTTTCCCAAATACTTTGTATTTATTTTTAATGAGGTGGTAGATAAATTAAAATGAAAAGTTTAATGGGAAAGTCAAGAGAGCTTGAAAATAAAGTTGAAAAGTATGGGGAAGAGAGAGGCAAAGTTTAGTGGCACATATTAACACATCATTTTAAATGGGTATTGTAAATAAATAAAAAGGGGGTGGTTTGATCCCACTTTGTATGAGTTTTATTAATTTTAAATGATATTTTCAATGAATAAATATTATTCATTGATGTTAATATGTTGATGAAGACAACCCAAGCATGTTGAAGAAAATTTGAACTATAGATTAGAATATTTGATTAGTTGAAGACTCCAAGTCCATTAATAAAGACTAAGTTTCTTGGATGTACTGATCATTATTATGAATCATTGGGTATAAATAATTCAATAATGATGAAGAAGTGTTCTCAAATAAGTGTATCCTTTTCTCTAAATGTTTCAAGACTAAATGATACATCTTGGTTAATTTGTTTGGAAGTTGGTTCGATGTTCAATCTTTTGCAGTATTTGATATATTGATAGAAAATGTGATTTAAATATTTGATGTTACATAGAGATTATCTTACTATATCTATGATGAAAAAGATTAAAGGTGATCCATACATGGTTATTGAAGAGAAAATTCTTTGGATGATTCTTACATTTAAAATTATATGATTCTATGTGATGTGTTCTTTGTACTTATATATCATGAATTATGTTCATGAAAGATATAATGGAGGAGAAGTTGAGATGCTCTAATAAGGGAAGGATGGTATTGTAGATCCTAGGACCACCCCATATATCTTTGTTTGAATAATTTTTACTACACCATATCATCTTGTAGTGTTTGGTGTCAAATGGTGACCATGCCATAGAGGTGGTTGGTGGATTTTTAATGGGATTGGAAAATATAGGGCCTCCCCAACATAGTAGAGAGACTAAGACATAGGGCACTGGTGTTGGGTTTCAATGATTTTGAAAAAAAATAGGTCTATATGTTGTTGCATGCAGAACACACTACATAGTGAATCATCTATATTTTTAGTGGTTCTGAAAAATAAGGGACCTCTACATCATAGATCATTATCCACAGTGTAGTCATGAGAATTTGAGGAATATTATGCTATAGTAAGAAGTTCCATGTTGTAAAAATGGTATAGTTGAATCATGGTGGTTTTGGAGATTTACTAAACTCTACATTATAGCCCATTGGCTACACTATAGCATGTGTTAAATTTATGATAAAACTATTGATTTCCAACAGGCTCTTCTATAATTCCCTTATCCATTACGTAGTAGTGCAATTTTAGAATATTTTAAGAAATATGATGAATTAGATTAATATGATAATTTTAGTGGTTATTTCATTCTAAAATAACTACTAATTTGAATTAGTTGGTTGGGATTTATTAGGAAAAATATACAAAGGATAAGTTTAAAGAAGAAGTTAGTGGTATGAATTTTAATTTTAATTTCAAATTCAAACTTGAGGAATTAGAGGGCTACTTTGAAAAACAGCTATATACACAACATAATTAAATAGAAGAATAAAATAGAGAGTAATATGTAGAGCATCTATTAAAGATCCTCTAAAGGAATGGAAGAGAGTATTTTTTATATACACTTAATATCCAAGAAATAGAGAAAGAGAGTGATCTGACACTAATCATTTTTTAGAATTTCTATGTGTCAAAGTCAGTGAAGAAATATAGTACAATTTAGTGATGCACTAAAGTCGAATAAGAAATAAAGATAATAAAAAGCATTACTTCTAAGTGATAAAGTTAGTGACAACTTGTTGTTTTGAAATAAGTGTGTGCATTATAAAATTGAAGAGAATAAATCCTTACATGATGTTATGAAAGTGAAAGTAAAATAATAAGAAGGGAAACAACACATCAACAACATGTAAGGAGTCTCAATTAGTATTAGTATTTCTTGTTGATATTTCTATTTATCTCAAACATTTAATATGATAATATAAAGAATCAGTGGAATGTTATATAATTCAGTATGCACCAAACTTGGGTACAAGTATAAACCCTTCCTAATTGTTCCACAGGTTGATACTAGCGGATTGTATGGTCTTGGAGGAATCCATAGCATACTCAGGACTAACCTTTCATTTTCAAAGCTGATCCATGTAAATATTCATGTATCTTATGTGTGTATTCTACCTTGCTGATTAAAAGAACAAATAACAAGATATATATATATATATATATATAATAGAATCACCACCTAATAGTGAAAGCACTAAAATTGATAAGAAGGGATTGGAAAAGTTATAACTGGACACATACACCAATTCAACCCCCCCCCCCCCCAGTGTATAACATATCCAAAATGATCCTCCTCAATTAATACCCCCATCATCAAGGGAATGAAGTATTTCAATACCCCTATGGGTCCTATATTTTGAGGGAGACACACGAGAGACACCTTTTATCAAGGGAATGCAAGATCAAAAGAGTATCATGCTAGTGTTCATACTTGGATTTCATCCATTAAATGGATTTTGAGGAGGCCTTGATAATTTTTGGTTTAAATGTAAAAAGTGTTCGAAGGATTATCTACCATCGAATCCAAGGTGTCCATGATGTTTTGGTATAAGAGAGAAAAAGGAAAAGGTTTTTTTTTTAAGGGTTTGGTAGAAAACATTTCCCAAATAATACTAAGGTGAGTGAAAAGGGTCCTCCCATGTAATACTAAGTATAAGTGATGAGGGGTTCACCTAAGTGATACTTTGGAAAAGTTATGAGGGCTTCACCCATGTGATTCTAGGGGAATCGATGAGGGATCTTCCCAAGTGATGTTAGAGTGAAGAGATGATCCAGGCGATAGAACTTGAGTGAAGCTTCACCCTATTTGTAAGAGGTCTCCACAGATAACTTTGGAAGATTGGTGGACAATCGTATGGTGGGGTAAGGATACTTCACCCTAGTGTTGACATACTAGGGAGTAAGTGGTTCCTATCAAAGGTTATTAGTGTTTAAAACCTTTGGGAACTCAATACAACTAGACTTTTAACCTTTTGTGATGTGATTATATAATGTATTTCCATCACTAAAATTCATTTTTGATGTGAATCCATCGCAAAAATCCCATTGTATAAAGCAGGATCGCAAATATGAGTATTATCAATGTTCATTCACAAAAAATATTATTTGCAACAATTCATTATTTCCATCACAAATAAGTACACAATTTTTTAAAAAAGTAATTGTGATGTATTTTGAATCCATTGAAATTAATTAAATATTAAAAAAATACAATTTTAAAATTTAGAAAAAAATTGAAGAAGATAATTAAATATTAAAAAAAATATATAGTATAATTATACCATTTTAGACATAATATGTTTATAAAACCAAAATATATGATAGTTGTAAAAATAAATGAGGATTAGATGGTATCTGGGGGAGGGGGATCATCCATAGGGTCTGAGGGGAATTCCCTACCAACACCACATTCATGTCATTGCATATACTCCAACATTTTCTATCTCTCTAGTGCTACTTCTCATGCTCCACCTCTCTCTCTCTCTACATACGTCATATAATATCATCCTGAGATCAAAACCTCTCTTTATGCTATGCATCAGATAATGAAAACCCTACATGATCTCTCTTTGATATGGATGATGACATCACATAAGTACCATAATAACTAGTAGGTGTTAATCATGAACCAATACTGGTAACATAACCTTTCTTGACACCATGCATAGTCTTCTATATCCAAGCTCTCTTATAAAAACCTGACTCACACATGGATTCTTCTTTGGTATTGACTAATAATTCATAGTCTCATATGTTTCCTTCAAATATTTATAAAATTAAATAATAATAAAATTAATTCAAGTAAAATTTAAAAAAAAATACTAACCATAATATGATGATGTATGTCACCAAAAAACTATCATGTATTGGGATCAATATACTTCTTCTTGTAAAATTTGAACTCTATTATAAAAGCTTCAGTATCAGACAATATAATATAACAAACCATTTATATTTAAATTATATATACATTAATAAATAATATAATATATCATATGTCATTCATGTATACCAAATATATGACTCTCGTACCTATGTGCGACCTTTTACCTCCCTCAGTTTTTTCATCCAGATGATTTCCTCCCCTTAAAAGTATCTCATATATAGTAAGAGTACAATCCATCCCATACATAGGCTGATATATAGTTAGTTCGATGAGAGAAGCAAGACTGGTCAAAAACCATAATGTAATCTTGATTCATGGCTCTATTTCTTGGGTTGTGTGAAAACTAAAGAAAGCATTCACATATAAAAATATATCATGCCCCCAGATAGGATCTCTCTTGTTATCATCAATTTGATCACATAAGTTATTCAAGACAATTAAAAACAACATGTTAGTAATTTAATAAATTTAAAATAAAATATATTATTTATTAACATACAATCTAGTGGTTGAATATCTGATATCGAGCATCAATGAGAACCTAGTTCCATAACACCCATGGTGCAGAAAAATAATTTCATAGAATCACACCATCCTTCCCAATAGTTAAATGTGAAAAACTGTGCAAATAAAAACAAATAATTAGAATAAAATTACCAAAATTAATACAAAAACTTAATATAAAATAAATAACATAAAAAATTAAACATAACTCCATAAATTTTGATCAAAATCAGGATATGGATGTTTTGTGGAATAGGTTATAGAATCATCAATCTAGAAAGTTCACTCCCCCTCCTAATAGGTTGTGTTGTGGAAGCATCCTACAGGTCAAATGAATGGTCATCGGGCTCATCATCAGGAATCTCAGCATTAGTGAGGGAACAGAATAATTAGTCAAGACCATCTTCATACATTTGAAATAAATAATATTACCTGTAAATAATTATTAATACATATATAAAATATAAGAAACTAATAAATACCATAATATAATACATTATTCATCATCTTCATCCTCATGTTCATCGATGATAATTTCTTCATCATCATATTCGGCATCATTAACTTCCATGCAATATTAAGTTTCATTATCCCTTATTAATCCATAAAAATTATCAATACCATCATCCCTTAATAGGGGGTTTCATCATCAATATTTACATCTCATATAGTAAGAGATGTATTTCAAAATTTCCTTGAAAAACTTCAATATGTTAAACTTCCATATAAACATTTTCATTTTCAAGAGGCTAATTGTCATGAGATTTAATTTTTATGACACTCTATCAGTCATTTAAATATATTAAAATAGCACATTGATTTGTATAATAAACTTGTTGTGCATAGTGTGACAACATAAATGGTTCATTTGTTTCAAAAATACTTTTATATTTAATGTCAATGACTCCATGTCATAGATGAGCTCGCATCCCTCAATTAGTATAAAACCAATGAAATTTAAACATTATTACATAATTTGGTCTCAGATAACATAACATAATTATTCCATCTAGCGTGACATAAAATTCAATTCACTTTATGATGAGATCCTTTCAAATAAACACCATTATTCATTGACTTCTTTGATTCATCGTATACTCATGTATGAAATTGAAATCCATTAACCACACACCCATTATAAGATTTTACCAATTTTTATACAGGGTTTTTAGCACACATAATAAACTACCAATTTTACTTTCATGTAGTATTTCCTACAAACTATAAAAATTATTAGCAATAGATATCATTAAAAAATTGATTTAATGTTCCACTATAAACAACATAAATTACCTGGAAACCAGTATGTGAAATTATGTTGTTGGAAATATTCATGAGCGATAGGGGTAATTTGAATAAATTATTTTTTTATATGGTTATCATATAGTTAAAAAACAAATAATATAAATAAAAGTAACTCTTAAAAAATTAAAAAATAATAAAAATTATTAGTTACTCCAAAAATCGTGTCATTTCTTCACAATTGAGTAGAAGATATGTATGATCTCTCTATAGTTATTCATCTAAAATCCATCATTCCTGGTAACCACTAAAACTAAGCTCAAGTTGATTAAAAACTAACAATTTATATTTCATGACATCATCAAAATTTTCCACATTATGGCCTATATGATTATGTTTTAAAGGATATTCAGATTGAAAATAATAAAAACATAAATTTGAAATTTTTTCTCGCAAGTATGCTTATGAAATTGAACCTTAAGCAGATTATTTGTTACATACTTTCTTCTTTAATTGTTTAATACATCTCTCAAATAGGTACATCCACTTGAATTTTATCTGCCCTCCATATTTAGTTTTATATGACAAATGAAATATTAAATGTTCTACTAAGTCAAATAAGGCCGATAGGAATATTATCTTCAATTTACATAAAATTAAAACAATATCTTTTCACATCAAGATAAATGAGTCATAATATAATGTTGTCACACAAATATATTGAAAGAAATATGATATTTCGTTCAACACATACCATATTGAAGAATTCAACAACTCTTTAAGACTAACAGGAAGTAGTATTTCTATGAGGACATGAAAGTCATGACTTTTTAACCCAGTAATTTATCTATTTATGATAGAATAAGAAAAATTAGAATCATAATCATCTATTAAACTCAAATCATTAATATATTGATGGAATGATAAATGAATTTATTTAGAAAGTGTGTAAGGTGCTTTTGGATTCATTAAATCATGTGATCTTTTATTTTCCAATAATTAAAGTTTGGGGTGCCTATAAATTTGGGAATGATCTAATCATTCCTTTATATTATCTTCAATCTTATCAGGTGTGTCCAACATGGTATAAAATATGTTATCAAAAAAGCATTCTAATATACATTACATTTAACATGTGATGAACCAACAAACCAAACCAATATAGTGGGACCTAAAAAATACTTCACTTTATCTAATTATGATCACTCCCAAAACTATATATTTTTTTATTTATATTTAGTCCAAAATTAATAGGAGGTAATGAAGAGACAATAGA
Source organism: Viscum album (assembly GCA_963277665.1). Taxonomy (NCBI): domain Eukaryota; kingdom Viridiplantae; phylum Streptophyta; class Magnoliopsida; order Santalales; family Viscaceae; genus Viscum; species Viscum album. The sequence goes on along the minus strand of OY728150.1, from coordinate 292,241,984 downwards.
TTTTACCCAAATACTTGAGAGCACTACTAGAGTTTCTTCTCTTTTAATTCTACCTTTTGTAAAATTATTTATATTCCTTCAAAAAGGGTGATTCGTAGGAAGAAATCTATGATGAAAGTAAAAATAATGAGTCTGTAGTCCATTGATAATCATAAATTCTTTGTTTTCATCCATGTAGTATGGAGATGATTTTGGACCATGTGTAAACCATCTAAATAACATATCATATAATGGAAAGTCATTGATCATTCACATTAATGAAACCATCAGTTTGAAATTATGATATGAAACTATATCATATGTAGTTACACCATTGTTCCATAATAAAATTAACTTATTAATTAGTGGATTCAAATAAACATAGATATTCTTATTTGGATGTCCTGGAATTAATAGTGCCAAATATATATATAGTTCCTTCAGAAGCATCCAATGAGGTATGTTTTATGAAGTTATGAAAACAATCCAATAAGAATATTGATTGGCATAATCACCAAATGGAGAAAAAATATCAGTATAAAGACTAAAACTTATGTTACGAGGTTATAAAGAAAAATAAGGATGCACCTAATCAAAGTGTTTCCATGAATCACCAACACATGGATGGTTTAAGCTTTTATTGAAGGAAATGTTTGATTTATACTATTTCATCAATGTGGTTATGTTACGAGACATAAATAGACATTGTAAATAGGGTGTAATTGAAAAATACCTCAACTCATTCATAGAAAATCTAGACTTTCTTTATTATACCTATTTATACTTTAATTCTCTTCATGTTGTAAAATTAAATAACAATTCCTAATCACCATAATATAAGATGTTGTCATTTGAACATGCATGGATATTATGATAACTTGTGTCCAAATTTTGGACCAAGTTATTGCTTTCATAGAAACCTACAAGTAATGTATTTTTGTCTGGAAACAAAGATTTAACCAAAGAAAATATTTGATTAAAATAGCTATTTTACATTCCAAAATTTGATATAATAACCATAAATTTTGTAACAGCTTCATATTTTTTTATCTTGCATCTCAGATATAAGGCCTCCTTAGTGGATTTCAAAAAATTATAAAATTGAGTTTGTTCTTATTCAGGATTTGGAATATAATTTTAAGTTTTTGTTTCTTGAATAGATTGTCCAGAAACCTCATGTACTAAATTATAAAAATGATGGATTTGGAATAAAAAAAATTATTTTCTACTGAATTTCGTTCACCATTTTGATACCAAAAAATATAATCTTTCTGAAAACGAAAACATGGTAGTTGAAGTCCAACATTATCTAAGGTTTTGAATCTATGGAGGTCAAATTTTTTACATGGATATTTAATTGTTCTTTTTGAAAAAAATCTGAATTTTATTATGCAAATGATATAAATGTTTCAACACCCTCACTGTAGATTGGATATATACCAAATCTGTTACGATTATTGTGATGTTTTATCCAATCATGATCGTGTAATAGAAACTGGTGTCTACTACCTGAGTCCATAGTTATCTAAAAAACAACAAAAAATAAGAATAATTACTACTCATTGCCACTAATTATTACAAATTATTGCTAAATATTAATTATGGATAATTATGACTACTTATCATGAATTTATATATATTTTAACTAATCATCATTAATATTTATTAATTATAAATAATAATTACAAATATTTATTATTTAATACTAATTTTAAATTAATTATAACTAATTTTTTAATAAATATTACTAATTATTTGTATTTTTTATATTTTTTACAAGTTATTACAAATTAGCATATTTTTACTAAAATTTAAAAATTATTAATAATATTTTCTAATTATTACTAACATTCACAAATTATTACTAGAATTGACTAACTATTTATTAATTTATATAATTTATTTATTAATTACAAATAATTTTTTTAATTATTACAATTTTTTACTAATTATTGTGAATTTTTAATAATTGTTAAAAAAAATTATATTTTTTTTTATAATTTATTACAAATTATCATAATTTACTTATATTTAAAAACTGTTACTAATATTTAATATTACTAACTTTTATTAATTATTACTAATATTTACTGCTTATTTATTAATTATTATAGATTATTTAATTATTATTACTAATATTTTTAAATACTCAAAAAAATTTACTTTTTATTATGAATTTTTATTAATTTTTAGTAATTTTTATATTTCTTTATATGTTATTACAAAATACTTACTAATATTACTAATATTTATTAAATTTATTTATTATTACTATTATTTATTAAGTGATACAAATTATTTATTAATTCTGATTAGATTTTTAATAAATATTAATAATTTTTAATAATTATTAGTATTTCATGTATTTTTTACGATTTATTATTAATTATCATAATTTACTAATATTTAAAAATTATGTCTAATATTTACTAATTATTAATATCATTTACTAAATATTAATAGTATTGACTAATTATTTATTAATTATTACATATTATTTAATGATTATTACGAATTTTTTAATTATTACTACCATTTTACTAATTATTAATGATTTTTAATATTTTTTTTTATTTTTAATATTTTTTAAAAGTTATTGAAAAAAAATACTAATTGTTAATAAAATTTATTCATTTTTAGTAATTAAGTAATAAAAATTGTTTATTAATTATAACTAAGTGTTTAATAAATATTACTTATTTCTAATAGTTATTAGTATTTTATATATAACTTCAGCCGCGCATCTGCGTGGACTTGTACCTTTCGTCGCCCATCCCGGAGAGGCTAGTCTTAAAGGCTTCTTCGGAGTTCTCTTGGGAGCAGGCCATCTCTTTCCCAGTCTTCCCTCAGTTCTGTGAGTCCTGCTGTCTCCAAGGGAATTCGTGTCTCCACTGCAGGAACAACAAGAAGTGTGGTCTTAGTGCATCCAGAGGCCCCTCCTGGGGGGGGGGGTCTAAGTACCCTGGGGCCTGACCAGGGGTCTACGGCTGAACCTCCTGAGGATGTCTCCCCCTTACTGTGCAGGTCACTGGTACTAGCCCTTATGGCTCCTAAGATCTGGGGTCTCGAAGAAGGCCCGAGGTTGTCTTTTTTACTCCATAGCAGTAGTCTGGAGAACCAGTGGGTTCATCTAGTGGCCTTCCTATTCCTTTTGATTCTGCATCTGAGGAGGCCTCTCCTTCTGGAGGACGATCTCTCGGAGTCAGACTAGGGTGTCTCATTGAGCCCTCCTCTGCTTCCTATCCCCTCTAGGGAAAGAGGTGTGGGTTTTGAGGAGCCTCCAGAGGCTCCTAAGGCTCCTCCTCCAGCCATCAAAATATCATCCTTGTGCCAAAGGGTAGAAGTGAAGGTTGTTGTCTCCATCCCTCCCGAGATGAGGTAGGTCGTTGTCCTCCAAGTGAATAGCCCTATCGCCTGAACTCATCTTCAACAGAAACTCCAAAGAGAGGGTTCCCCTCTACCTATTTTATTGGCTAAGAATATCGGGGCCAAAGCTGGTTCTCCCCTTGTTAAATGTTGAACATATTGGTTTGGAACGCCCAGGGCCTTGGCGCCCAAGTTAAAACAGACCTAATAGTTTCTGAAGTTAGGGGGAACAAAGCAAGTATCGTGGCCATTCTGGATCCAAAGCAGCAACTGAGGAAGATATCTTTGTTCTGCCGACGTATCAGGATGCATGGCCACATGCATGCTGACGAGACCAACAACCACATTTGGGTGTTTTGGAAAAAGGAGGTATCCTTGGATCTTGTTGTTGCAGGTGACCAATTCCTCACTGTGAAAGTAACTACGAGAGACGAGAGTATTTATGTATCCTTTGTGTATGGAATTTGTGTCTCCCAGGATAGACAGAGGCTACGATAGGACCTAGAAGACTTCTCTCCAGTGGACCTACCGTGGTTAGTGGCTGGTGACTTCAACGTCATTCTCGACCCGGAGGAGAAGAAGGGGAGAGGTGCCTTCCCGAGAAGGGCCAGCTTGGAGTTTGCTCAATTTATAGCAAGGAGAGGGTTGCTCGATCTGGGTTATCACGAGGACCAGTTCACCTGGTGAAACATTCAGGGAGGGAGAAGGAGGTGCTGGAGTAGAATTGATAGGTGTCTGGCCAACTCAAATGCGCTCAACATCTTCCCCCAGGCTGAGGTACAACATCTTGCTCGTGGGATATCTGATCACTCCCTGCTCATGATATCTCTTATGCCGAAGGAGTCGCCCCGCGAAGGCTTTAGGTTCTACCAGTTCTGGACCAGCCTAGAGGGGTATCAAGAGGTGGTCAAGACCCAGTGGGAGGCTTCCACCCAAGGTTTCTCTTCGGTGGCCATTCATAACAAGTTACTGAGAGTAAAACAGGGGCTTATGGTATAGGCTATTATCCATCCCTCAGCAGATAGCAGATTGTTTCTCCTCAAACAAGAGGTGGAATTCTTGGAAGGGAGGCTGGGGGAGGGCTGGGATGAGGAGGTTGGAGAGTAGTTAAAGTCGAAGAAGGCTATCTAGGCAGAGGAGCTTCTGAAACAGGAGATACGGGCCCGGGATCGTTCTAGGGTGAAGTGGTTGAAAGAGGGTGACAAAAAAACAGGATTCTTCCATGCTTGTATAAAATAAAGGGAGCGCTAGGTGAAACCCAATATCCTTTAGGAATATGGCTCCATTTTGAGTGACAAGGACATGGTTGGAAGGATGGTCCTTGATTTTTTCAAGGACCTCCTCGCAGGTCAAAACCCCAGGATGGCCAGTGGGTACCCTTCCGACTCCTCTGAGATGTGGGAGTCAATCCCGAACAGAGCCTCGGTGATGGAGAATGCTATGTTGGAGGCTATTCCATATGAGGAGAAAATTCTCGAAGCTATGCAGAGGCTGGACCTGGAGATCAGCCCTGGTCCTGATGGGTTCCCAGGTTCCTTCTATAGGGGATCATGGGAGGTGGTTAAAGCAGACGGCATAGGAGCCATCTAGGACTTCTTCAAAGGAGGGCACCTCCCAAGGGTCACTTGTGCCACTAAACTTTGCCTTATCCCTAAGGTTAAGGACCCCTCCTCCCTCTCCCACTACCGACCAGTGAGCCTTTGCAACTTTCCTTACAAAATCCTGACAGGCCTGATCAATCACAGACTGGCTGAAAGGCTTCCCACCTGGATTTCTCTAGGTCAGCACGGGTTTGTTAAGGGAAGATCTATTCAGGGGGCCATTGCTCTTGCTCAGGACATGGTGAGGGACATCAACTATAATAATCATGGATCCAACCTCACTCTAAAAGTGTACATGAACAAAGCCTATGACAGGATCGAGTGGGGCTTCCTGAACAGAGCCCTATCGGCAATGGGCTTCTCGGTTAAAGTGGTTGACATGTTTTTCAGATGTTTCAGCTCCTCTTGGTTAGGGATTTCCTTCATGGGTAAGATGCATGGATTCTTCAAGGCAACTAGAGGTCTGAGATAGGGAGATCCTCTATCCCCTAGCCTATTCATTTTGGCACAAGATGCCCTTAGTGTTTCTCTGAATAGAAGCATCAACCTAAGGAAAATCCTCCCTTTTAGAAGGAAATAGATCATACCTCATATATCCCATATTATGTTTGAATATGTCACTATGATTTTCATTAATGGTGGGAGGAGGTCAGTTTAGAGAATCAAGGTGATCCTGGATGAGTACTGCTTCTGGAGTGGGCAGGTGCTGAGCGTGGAGACGAGTCACTTCTTTACATCCAAAAGGAGCCTGACCAGCCGAGTGACCTCCCTCAATAGCAGTCTTAACATGCAGCATGGGACTCTCCCCTTAGAATATTTGGGCACTCCAATTTCATCAGGTAGGATCATGATCCGCGACTATGATGGTATTATAAACAAGATGGTTGGTCATGTTCTCAACTGGAAGAACCAGCTCCTCTCCTTTCGTGGCCGTATCTCCCTGGTCAACAGCGTTCTTTTAGCTATTCCCATCCATGCCATGGCCTCCTCTAATGTTCCAAAGGGATTTGTCAAAGCAGTGGACTCTCTACTTTGCAACTTTATATGGGATGCCAAGTCATAAGGGAAGCGGCACTAGACTTCGTGGGAGAGACTAGATAGACCCATTCTTGAAGGGGGGATCAACTGTAGGAGTCTTCAGAACACCATTGAGGGAGAAAATTCCAGGATGGCCTGGGAGATCTTGGATCAGCGCACCCTATGGGGGACCAATAGGTCGCATCTATTAAGTAATGAAGAGGCCAGTAGTGTTTCTCCTCTTTGGTCCAAAGTCCTTCCCTTGGTCTGATCATTATCTCCTAGTTCTCGATGGATTGTGGGAGTAAGGGATATCTCCTTCTGGAACACCAACTGGGCAGGCTCTGTTTTGGCCATCCCAGGCTGTCCGGCCCCCATGATCACGTTTAAGGAAGCTCGCGATCACCCTTGTTTCATCAAGGCGGTTCTGAATGAGGAACAACAGGAGACCTTCGACTCTATTGACATGAACTCTAAGAGGTACAAATGCATATTTACCTTCTCTTCCAAAAGTGAATTCAGAAATAAAGACTTCCAAAGTTGGAGGTCTCAGTCTTTCTTGAGACCCGTCGATCGGTGGAATGAGGTGGTTTGGTGTCATATGGTCCCGATGAAGATGAACTTCCTGTCTTGGCGGATACGACATCTGGCGGTGGCCTTTGATGATAATATCAAGAAACTCAGGATTAGCTTTGCCTCAGGGTGCCACTGTTGCAACCGGTGAAGGGAGAAAAGCTCGGAGCATCTATTTTTTGGTGGTGACTAGGCTCATGCAGTTTGGAGTTTCCTTGGAGGCGACAAGTATCGCAATACTGAGGAGTCACTGTCTCTGTTCCTAGAGAGGTGGTTCAAAGGTTCTCTGGCCACGGAGAAGGCTCGTCTGTCCCAGGCCGCATCCTTCAGCGTGGGGTGTTGGTGCATCTGTCAAGCCCATAATCAAGCTAGGTTTGAAGGAGAGATCCCAACAGGTAGAGCCATCATCGCTTGTATTCGATTTCCTCTCTTGGACCTGATCTCTTGTAACAAGGACTGGCAGAAGAAACCTCCCTTCCTATGCATGCAGGCAGCTCTGTTTGTCCCTCCCCTTGTGACTGGGAAGTGGATTAGATGGGATCCTCCTGTCCTTGGGAACAAGCTCAACTCAGATGGAGCCTACAAAACAGGGATGATCTCGGGAGGGGGGTGGTCAGAGATTCAAGGGGAGGAGTGGTGCTGGCAGTCTCCTTCTCCTTTGGGAGAGGAACGACCATCCAGGAAGAATCTTGTTCCCTTTACACAGGCCTCATTGTATGCTCTAAGGAGAAGGTTGATATATCTGAAGTGGAGGTGGACTCTTTAGTCCTTATTGAAGCGCTGAAAGGCAATCGTCCCACACCTTAGAACATTGAATATATCATCAGAAGATGTCATGTGATGCTTAGACAGAACACTATCCTATCCCACACCTAGAGAGAGGGGAACAAGGTGGCTGATTTCTTGGCTTCCATGGAAGACCATAGGTCAATAAATGTGCATATTATCCAGACAAGTAGCTTAAAGCTATAATGTGTCAATCTTATCAGAGGGGATGCCCTTGGTTTGCATTACTATATACCCCTGTAGCTGATGTATTGGGTTTCTTCTTCTCCTTAATAAAAATTTACTTTGAATGGAATATGTAACATTAAAATAATTAATACGGTCAATAAGCATGAACATGAATAATAAATTAAAATATTACATATATATATATATATGATTCTTTGTAATAATTCAAATGTAAAAAAAGAATCATATATGTAAACCTATCAGTCAGTCATTATGGTGTAACCATTTTTGAATGATATATTAATAAATCTATAATTATTTACAACTCCAAATATACCCAAGATCAAATATGGAATAATAATATGAGGCTAAAAAAAGATGTACTTTATATTAACAAATCATTTAAAAAAATACAATCAAACATTTAATTTTAATACAATATTGAAAAACATAGAAACTACCATTAAAAACAAGTTTCAAACCATATTTTGATTGAAAATCTCTACTAAACTCAAAAGAAACAAAGACGAGAACCCAAATAGGGACAATCTCTTAAATCTAAAGGTTAAACATTGAGAAAACTAACTCAAATCAAGTGAAATCAACCCATGCAGAGTCATAACATGTTTTCTTTGATGGTAGACACTCAAATATGAAATAATAAACCTGCAGTAACCCTGAATACTGAATAAACCATAAAAATTAGGTAAATATTTTTTTCCTGGGGTTTGACCAAATCAATTGTGGTGAGAGGGAAAAAGGAATTGTAGAAAGAAGATGAGGTAAGAGGAGTATATACTTGGGGGATTTGAATCTCAATCGCAAAAAAAATGGTTGTGATAGGGGAAGGTGTGGTACTGGGGGCTATGTAACGAGGGGGAGAGGAAAAATAATGGGGGGAGAAAATGGTTAGGCTGATTTTTTGTTATTTTTTCCCATAGAGTAATAATGACGAATTGTTCGTCGCTAAATTTTTTTGGTAGGAACCTTTTGTTGTGTACTATATTATATGTTGCTAATAAACTTGTCTCCATGACTAATAGAAACAAATATGAAGTTTGTCGCTATTAGCCATCGCAAAAAAAACATTTTTTATGATAGATAATATCATCGGTCGTAAAAAAAGTAAATATTTTCAATTATTTGTGATGGAATACCATTTGTTTCAAATAAATCATCGCTAATGTTAACTTTTCTATTAGTATAAATACTCTCTCCGGTTGATTCCCTTCAGTTTAGAGCTTGAATATGCCTCCTGATGGATTTGAAGACTAGGGCGGGAGACTAGAGCGAGTAGAGCATTAGATCATCTCTTCATCATCCAAAAGGTGCAAATGATGAGATTGAGATTCTTATTTATAGGTAAAATAGAGACCCTGGGCGAAGGTGGTTTTTCGTGCTAGTGAGTCGTGTGGGTGAAACTTGTGTGGAGTATATAGACGTGTACGTGGCGCATGCAGGGTCAAATTGTGTGAACCTCAAGGAATCTTGGGGAGATTACATTGTTATTCCCTAGGGCCTTCCCTTTATGTGCTTCAGGTACTCCTCTTTCAAGATCTTCAACCTTTTCAGGAAATGAGATCAACAACAGACACTAATAGTGAATTTTATTTAATTAAGCCTTGGAAAGTATCCTTTGTTAATAAAATCTATAAAAATAAGTAGACTATTTAGATAAGTATAAACTATATTGAAGCACTTATAAATTGAGAACATAATATAATCCCATAAAATATTTTAGATTAGTCACATAAAAGAAATTCTTAGTCTTAATCCCAATCGATCCTCATTAATTAATCTTGATTAATAAATAAAACCACAATTACTTTCAAAATACTTTTATAGATTTTGAATTACATGTCACGCTTTTATGCATCCCTAAATAAAAAACGAAAGTAAAAAAAACTATATCATGAGATATAGTAAAGGAAAATTTTATACCATATAGAAGAAATAATAATATATGTTAATATAAAACAAAGCAATTAAAGTGACTTTGAAAACTAAAAAAAGTACATGAAAAATATCATATGTCAAAAAACAAATTTAAGCGATAAATGTACAGATTTTAATGATATATGACCGGTTTAATTTTGATATTATTCATTTTTTTCTTTTTACCTCAAAGAATGATGATTCTAAACATAATCATTCCAAAGTAGATGTTTTAGATTAGGAAATGAAGAAAGTGAATATGGTAGGAAAAATTGTGATTCTATCCTTTTCATGTTTCAAAGACAAGGCAATCAAATCAGCCAACAGGTTAAAACAAGAAAAAGTAATACAAAAATGAGGGGTGATAATGGATGGTGGATGGTTTTTATTGAAAAAATTGAATTTTAGAAAAAAAAATCATAAATAATGACATATGTCAGGTTTCCATACCACTAGTGGGTGAAATCTCTGACAAGGGCTCTTGGGAAATCTTGATTTGGGAGTCCAGAAAGGCATCAAAAATCACAAACATAGCAGCAAAACATTATCCATAAAGAGGATAAGGGGACTACCTATTGTCGACTTCATAGGATCTTTTTGGGAATTTCTTTGCATGAAGAACACAATGTCTTAAAGAGAATGTCTAAAACAGTTATGATTTCTATTAAAAATCACCTCTCTTAACAAATGGGCCAGAGGTACCTTGTATAGGCCTCTTAGCTCAGCTTGCCCGAGAAGCTGACTCAACTCTTACAAGGCTCACATTCAACAAAGACAAAAATAAAAGGCATAATAAAGAGGTGGGACGTACAACTGTGAAACTTCCACCACACACTTAACACTAAAAACAAATTACATAAATGACATTTCCAATTTGACTCGATCGTTCATGATGGATATGACGCATGTTTAGATTAGCACTTAGAATCCCTCCAAGTTGTACAGAGCATTAATCATTTTCCACCTGAGACTTATTTCTTTGACTCTATCATTTTTATCAATTCTTTGATGGGGAATTGGATTTGATCTATGACAATAAAGATATCTTCTTTATATCCTTTCCACATCTTGATTTCTTCAAGAATCATGTCTGGCTCCACTGCGAAGTCTGTCAGATATGTCGTTTCTGCATGTTTCATGTCTCTAGAGTTAATAGAGACTAAAACATTTTCTCCTACAAATAATATAAAATATTTTATTGTGTATTTGGATTCAATTATATAAATACTCCATGCTATTTGGATATGTTCGTAATGGATCTTATTCACACTGAACTCTAGCCAATATTCATCGCTAAACTGTGAATCTTCAAACGCTTTCTGGATAGGTACTTTAGTCTAGGTCCCTGGGTATAGATTCTATAGCATGATCAATATGTATGTTAGTCTGATAGGTTAAATATGTGAAACCCACCATAGAAAACTTATATATTCATTATTTAAATCCATTCTCACCATCTGTGGTACACAATTGAATGTGGAATTTATTTTCTTAAATCCTAAGAATTGCACTACTCCCATTCTGAAAGATTTATGGAATTCAATGAAATCTTCTGGTTCTAATGTCGTATCTGGTATATGAACCTTTAGAATCTATGTTCTAAACCTTTTCTAAAACCTTTTTAGAACTGGATATTCTTTCACTCATGTCTCCTTGATCCTTATAACTTTGTCAAGAAGACCAGAAACTTGGACTTTCAGCCTTATCACTTCAGTGATGATCACACTGATCATATCTCAATCAATATTTTTATAATCTTCCATAAGGTCTTATAATTCTTCAAGTATGTCTAAAACATGGTTTATACCTCTTTTTAATATATGATCATCTTTAATTTTCTAGATTAGATTATAAATGGCTATGGATTTATTCTTTTAAATATTTGGAATTATTTTCAAGTATTTCTGTATTTACTCTGCTGGATTGGGCTCTTCATCTAGATCATAATCCAGACATTCTTGATCTTTTTCCTTTTGAACATTTGGTCGATGAATTTCTTTATAAGACTTCTATTTGTTTTCTAGTTCTTCTTTTACTTGATTATCCTGGGTTTTAGAAATGGGTTTCTCTTTTCCTTTAGAGATTCCATTTGTTTCAATCTTCTGGTTCTTCTGATCCTTCCTGTTTCTTGGATTCTCTACACATTAGTGTTGTAATGGCCTTTTTGACCACATAAAAATAATTCAATATGACTTTTTTATTTAAAATTTTTGTCTAGAGGTCTCTTTAAATAATTTCCCAGTTTCTCAGGCTTTCTAGCTGAGGAACCTATGTTTTTTTATATTTCAACCTTATTTTATGAAGATCACTTATTCTGAAGGTGATTCTTTGATATAATCCCTTTTATTTGTTCATGTCTATCATGTCTTTCATTCATTGCTTTGATAATCGGGTATTCTTCCACAGAATGATTATTAATGAAAAGGAGACATCTTCTTGATTTGCTACTTTCTTCCATTTCACCTGCAAGAGTCCAAATATCATGTTAGTGCATCTGTAATGACATTATCTTTTCCTTTAATATTTTATATATTAAATTTATAGTATTACAACTCATTACTCCATCATACAAGTCATACGTGGGTAAACCTTTTTAATTTAATTCTCATAATATTCTTTATATAAGAACTATCTATTCTTATAGTAAAAGGTTTTCCCAAGAAAAGATCATTAGCCCTAATTCCTTTAAGGAATGCAAATAGTTCTCTTTCATGGACATGAAAATTATTCTCTACCTTTTTAAAACATCCACTATAGTATCTACTAATACTTTTATTATGGGTTTTCCTTATCTTTAGGATAAATCCCCATGCTAAGTCTGATGCATCTGTTTCTAAGATAAGTTGATCTTCACTCCCATCTAGATACTCCAATTCAGGGAGGTTCTGAGTTTTTTTCTTGAAAATTATGATTAATTTATAATATTCTTCTATCAAATCCCAAGGTACCTTACTAGAAACCTTTCTCTATATTAGAACTCATATTTTTTCTAATTATCTGATGTATGCTCAAGAAAAAGTTAGTATACAAAGAAACACATGTATCTTCTTACGATCTATAATCTCATTGGGGAAATTTTGTATATTTTATACAATATGTGGTTGAAGCTTCTCTCTAATTCATTGGATTTGTAAAAACTAAGAATTTTATCTTTGGTTGCATCCAAAATATATTTCTTTCTAAAAGTACCATCCCTTCTTCTATGAACACTTCATCCACCTGTTGTAAATGTTTTATATGCTCTTCTTTATTTTTACTAAATACAAGCATGTAATCAATATAGAATTCCAAGAACTATGATAATCTACTAAATGCCTCGTCCATTCTCATTTGAAATAGTCCTAGTGCTTTCTTGAGTCCAAATGGCATGACTAGCCATTCAAACAAACTGATCGGCGTTGTAAATATTGTTAATTGTATAGCCTCTTCTCTGATCTTTATCTGCCAATATCCTGACTGGATATCAAACTTTGAATATACCATTGTCCTTTCATTCATAATCATGCTTCTTGAATCTTATTGATTAAAAAGATTGTATCCATCATCCTTTGTGGTGCAATTAAGATCATGATAATCTATAACAATTCTCGCCTTACCATGCTGTTTTTTTGCATGATTAATTTCCATGAATGCCGCAATCCTGTGAGGACTTTCACTGTGCTTGATTAATCCAAGACTAATTAGTTCTAGAATTTTCTTCTAAAATTACTTAATCATTTCATTTGTATAGGCAATTATCTTACTTCTGATCACTATAATAGGATCTTTAAGGGTGATTTTAGCCTCTGGTATTGCCTTCGGCCATAGTTTCATAGGGTAATCTGACTAATTTTCTGATAAATAATCTTTTATCTTAGACAATTCCTCTTCTTAATTAATCCTCATAACTTTCAATCCAACTTGTTCTTTCCACTACTAAATATTTTTGTGTTATTCTCTGTCTGCATCTAGATAGTTTTCTACTTTAACATTATATACTTTCTTATCTGTAAGCATTTTAGTTTTTTCAAAAGTAGTTGGAATGAAATAATTATCGAGGATAATTCATTCTGAAAATATCATTACAGACTGATAACTTATAAGGAATCTATTTCCAATCAAGAATTTATCTAGAAATTGAGGAATAAAACAAAGCATATGTTTTATAAATATTCTTCCATTGAGTTCAATCTGAACATATTTGGCTACTTGAATCAAAATTATTGCATTGTTACCAACTGTAACCTGTAACTCTGTAGATTCCTAGGTTACTCCTGAAAATCGGATTCTTGTACAAGAGAAGGTACATCCTGTATCAACGAAGGAAACACATGCAGTTTCATTAATACATAATTTTACTAATGTATCCCACTCCTCTATCCTTTCACTAAGTAATGATGATCCCATATATCCTATATAACATTATTCATCTTCATAGATAGGTAATCGAATAGTCCTTTGTCCAACTATCTTTCTAGAAATCGATGTTCTAGGTGCTTCTATTGGAAAACTATATATATAAAGATAGAGAATACCACACAAATATTAAACGGTGGAAAGAACTAGTTGGATTGAATGTTCTAAGGATTAATGAAGAAGAGGCACTATCTAAGATAAAAGATTACTTATCAAAAAATGGTCAAAAAACCCTCTGAAACTATGGAAAAAGACAATGCCAGAGGCTACAATCACCCTTAAAGATCCTAGTACAGTGATCATAAGTAAACTAATTACCTATCCAGATGAAATGGATAATGAATTTGATAAGAAAATTCTAGAACTAATCAGTCTTGGATTAATCAGGCATAGTGAAATTCCACATAGGAGTGCGACATTCATGGTAACGACTCATGCAGAAAAACAACATGGTAAGGCCAGAATGGTTATAGATTATTATGATATTAATTATGCCACAAAGGATGATGGATACAATCTTCCTAATCAAGAAGCATTAATAAGCATGATTATGAATGAAAGGCCAATGGTATATTCTAACTTTTATCTCAAGTTAGGAAGATAAAGATCAAAGAAGATGATATACCATTAACAACATTTACAACGCCAGTTGGTTTGTTTGAATGGAGAGTCATGCAATTTATAATTAAGAATGCACTAGGAAAATTCTATAGGAGAATGGACAAGGAATTCAGTAGATTATCACAGTTCTTGGCAGTTTATATTGATGATGTGCTCGTATTTAGTAAAAATATAGAAGAGCATATAAAACAATTATAGTAGGTGGTTGAAGTGTTCATAGAAGAAGGGATGAAACTTTCAGAAATAAATATCATTTGGATGTAACCAAAGATAGAATTCTTGGGTTTGTAGAACCAAGGGAGTAGAGAGAAGCTTCAACCGTATACTATAGAAAAGCTACAAACTTTCCATGATGAGCTTATAGATCGTAAGAAGATATAGGTGTTTCTTGGTATACTAATTTATGCTAGAGCGTACATCAAATATTTAGAAAAAAATCTCAATTCCAATATAGAGAATGGTGTCCAGTAAGGTACCTTGGAATTGGATAGAAGAGGATTTTTAATTAATCATAATTTTAAAGAAAAAAATCTCAGAACCTCCCTAAATTGGAGTATCCATATGGGCATGAAGATCCACTTATCTTAGAAACAAATCCATCAGAATCAGCATGGAGATGTATCATAAAGATAAGTAAAACACATAATGAATGTATCAATGGATACTTGATTTGATGTTTTAATAAGGCATAGAAGAATTATCGTGTCCATGAAAGAGAATTGATTGCATTCCTTAAAGGAATTAGGGATAATGAGATTTTATTGGGAAAACCTTTTACTATAAGAACAGATTGTTCTCATATAAAGAACTTTATGAGAATTCAATTAAAAAGGTTTACCCAGGAACGACTTGTATGATGGAGGAATGAGTTTCAATACTATAACTCTAATATAGAAAATATTAAAGAAAAAGATAATGTCATTCCAGATGCACTAACACGCTATTTTAACTCTTGCAAGTGCAATGGTAGAAAGTAGAAAATCAAGAATATTTCTTGTTTGCATTGATAATCATTCTCTGGAAGAATGTCTGATTATCAAAATAATGAATGATAGACTTGAACAAAGAAAAGAGATTCTAGTAGAGAATCAACTTCAGAAGAAGGGATCTTTATCCAATAAGGTTGAAAGATCAAAAAGCACAGGTTCCTCAACAAGAAAGGTAGGAAAACTAGTAAATTCTTCAAAGACACCTCTAGACAACAAGTCTAAAGATAAAAGTCATATTGAATGCTTTGTATGTGGTCAGAAAGGCCATTACAACACTCAATGTGCATAGAATCTGAGAAACAAGAAGGCTCAAAAGAACCAGAAGACTAAAACGAATATAAGCTATAAAGGAAAATAGAAAACCATTTCTAAAAGTAGGGTAGATTATGTAGAATAAGAACTTGAAAATCAGAAAAATTCTCATAAAGAACTTTATCGATCAAATATTCAGTAGGAACATGATCAAGAATGTCTAGATGATGATCTAGATGAAGAGCCCAATACACTAAAGTAAATATGGAAATATTTTCAAAGGATTCCAAATATTTCAAGGAATAAATCCACAATCACTACTGGAAAATAGGTCTATACCCACGGTTTTGCAAAAAACGGTGGGTATAGGGTACCCCTATACCCACGGTTTTCCAAAACCGTGGGTAGAGGGATAATATGTGAACCTATACCCACGGTTGTTCCAAAAACCATGCGTATTTTTTTCTTTTAAGATCTATACCCATGGTTTTGGAGAAAACCGTGGGTATGGGATATTTTCCGAAGACCTACACTGACGGTTCTTCAAAACTGTAGGCATTGCGGTTTTTTTTTGAAGACCTATACCCACGGTTCTCCAGAACCGTGGGTATAGATTTCCCGCGTTATGGCGGGGAAAAAACATTAGGCGGGACACGAAAAAAATTTGGCGGGAAGACATTTTTTTCACGGATCATATTAATATATATAAGTATATGACTGTATATATATTAAATTGTAATGTTAGCTCGGTTGGTACCTTACTGAAAAGAGGCGTTGATGTGGATTGTGAGACGACCGTTTGAATCCTCGTGGCTGCATTTTTTGAATTTAAATACCTTTTATATTAATATATATACGCAGATATATGCATGTATAATAGATTAAAATAACATGTAGTTTGGTTCGTCGGGGGGCGCGGGCGCGAGGCGCATCTTGGAGGTGCGGGTTCGAAACACCGAGGCCGCTTTTTTTGAATACGCGACGTGGAATATATTAATATATATTGGAAAATATATGTATATATAAAATATAAAAATCGAAGCTCGGTTGGTTCAGGGGTTCGCTATTAAGCATAGCGTGCAGGGTTCAAACCTTGCTGAACGTGACTTTTTTAAAATGAATTGAATAAATTCCCCACAGTTTGAAACTGTGGTGTAAGTGCCCTGCCACGTTGTACAGCGTGGTGTTGGTGTGTGACACACCTATACCCATGGTTTGGTAAATTGTGGGTATAGGTCAAGACCCCTATACCGACGTCGTTCCAGCCCACAGTTCCCAAAACTGTGGGTATAGGCCCTTTTCCAGTAGTGAATTATTTATAATATAATTCAGAAAATTAAATATGATTGGATATTAAAAAGAGGTCTGAACCATGTTTTATACATGCTTGAAGAATCTGAAGACCTCGTGGAAGATTATAAAAAGATTGATCGAGATATGATCAGTATGATCATCACTGAAGAGATCAGGCTGAAAGTATAAGATTCTGGTCTTCTTGAAAAAGCTAGAAGGATCAAGGAGATAGGAGAGGAAGAATATTCAGTTCAGTAAATGTTTTGAAAAATGTCTAGAACTGGGATTCTAAAGCTCCATATACCAGATATGGCATTAGTACTGGAAAAGCTCATTGAATGCCAGAAATCTTTCAGAATGGGATCATTGCAATTCTTAGGATTTGAGAAAATATATTCCACATTCAATTAGGTACCACAGATGGTGAGAACGATTCTAAATAATAAATATCCATGTTTTCTATGGTGGGTTGCACATATTGAACCTATCAGACTGGCAGACAGATTGATCATGCTATAGAATCTATACCCAAGGCACTAGAGTAAAGGATCTGTCCAGAAAGTGTTTGAAGATTCGTAGTTTAGTGATGAAGATTGGCTAGAGTTCAGTTTGAATAAGAGTCATTACAAACGTATCTGAATCTCATGAAGTATTTATCTAATTGAATCAAAATCAACAAGAAAAGATTGTATATTCTTTGTAGGAGACAATATGTTAGTCTCTGTCAACTCTAGAGACATGCAACATGTAGAAATGACACATCTGATAGACTTGGCGGTAGAGGCAGACACGATTGTTGAAGAACTCAAGATGAGGAAAGGACATGGAGAAGATATCTTTATTATCAGAGATCAAATCCTATGCGCCATCCAAGAATTAATGAAAATGAAAGAGCCAAAGAAAGATGTCTCAGTTGGAGAAATGATCGATTCTCTGTACGAATTTGAGGGATTCTACGCACTGATCCAAACACACGTCATGTCCGGCATGGACGATCGATTCAAATCGGACATGTCATTTATGTAGTTTGTTTTTAGTGTTAAGTGTGGGGTGGAAGTTTCGCGGTTGTGTGTCCCACCATTTGCTTTTGCTTTTTATTTTTTTCTTTTTCGAATGTGTTCCCTATAAGAGTTGAGTCAACTTCTCGGGCAAGCTGAGCCGAAAGGTCTATATAAGGGACCTCTGACCCATTTATTTGGAGAAGTGATTTTGAATAGAAATCATAAAGATTTCAAAAATTCTCTCTGTACATTCTCTCTAAGCCTTCGTGTTCTTCGTGCGAATCGATTCCCAAAACGATCCTGCGAAGTCGATGACAGGTAGTCCTATTATCCTTTTTGTGGATAATGGTTTGCTGCTGTGTTTGTGATTTTTGCTACCTTTTTGGACTCCCAAATCGGGATTTCCTAGGAGACCTCGTTAGAGACTTCACCCACTGACATGGAAAATTTAATTGTACTATTATTCGTTTTTTCCTTTTCCCTTAAAGCATGATGACCATAAACATAATCATTCTAATTTAGATATTTCGGATTAGGCAATGTAGAAAGTGAAGATCATAATCAAAATTGTGAGTCTGTCCTTTTCAAGTTTCAAAGATAAGACAACCAAATCATTTGAGAGGTTAAAACAAGAAATATTATTGCAAAAAATGACAGGTGACACCGAATATTACGGGATTTTTATTTCACCAATCAATTTTCAAAAAAATGCAAATAATGACATGAACAAAATAATCAGGGCAAAAGCATTTGACATATTTTTAATTATTGCGATGACTATTATGTTGGAACATTGATTCTTATAGAAAATATAAAAATATGAGGGGATTCTATGAATAAGAGTGAGATAACATTCAAAAAACATACCTTTGAGAGTTGTACCAATGAAAAACAAAATGCTTTTTAGGGAACTTGATTCATGGAACATTGAAAAGAATTGAATCGATGAAAAAAGAAGTGCTTATTTGTAGAAATTTTCAAAGGAACACAAGATTTTCTATAGGATTTCCCAATCAATAGATTGAGTGTCGTTGAAGAAACAAATGAAATACAATAGTGGTGGACAGAATGATTGATGCAAATCTCTGGAGGAGGGGGGGGGGCTAGAGTTTCAATAAAACATATATGCAAGTATCTTGAAGAATAGATGATCAAATGAAAATCTAAAAAATTTGTGCTCATTTGTTGAAAATAGTGAGGACATAACAAATTTATTGTAGAATTGTAAGGATTTGAAGGAAAGGGGACATAAATACAGCAGGTTTATGAAGATTCACAAGAAACATGCCACGATACAGGAGCCATAGGTTTCACCGATCTCTCTCTATATAAAATAAATTTTGGTTCATCAGAATATTGAAAAACATAAAACTATTGAAAAAGTCAATTTTCTAAACCTATTTATCCCCACACCAAAAAAAAAAAAAAAATTGAATTGTAAATTCGTAAATTGTAACTTAGTTTAAATGGGTCCAAGTATTCTTACACCACAAAAGGGTATTTAATAGCCAGGTTCCTAGTAGACGGGCCCGTGGGGCAACCTGTGAATCCCTTCTTCCTCCACCGTCTTCGTAATTTCCTCCCAAAGTTCACCTCTTCATTTCACCCCAAATTTGCTTCATTTACAGGTTGCATAATCATTTCCTGGGAAGTCTGGTCTCATGAATTTCTTCAACTCGATGTTCTCCGACGAGCAAGAAGAGATTCAACATGGGAAAGGTCATGAGTCCCCCCCAAAACCAGCTCCTCCTGAACCGATGCGCGATGAATATCCAGAGCCTGATCCTTCGTCAAATCAACCCTGTTCAGGATCTGACCCCAATTCGTCTTCTTCCAATGTTGACGCCGGGTGGAGCTTCGGAGGTTTACTGAAAACCCTATCGACGAGATCTGAGTCGGTCCTCGAGACTTACCGTCGCGATCTGGAGGAGTTTGGATCGGGGTTGAAGAAGGAAACGACAGTGCTCAAAGAAGTTGCTAGCCGCGCCGTGAGGGACTTCCCGGCTTCAATGGATGTGGCACAAGGATCGCTGGAGACGGTAGGGCATGCTATTGATAAATTCGGGAACTCAATCTTGAAATCCACCGCGGGGATTCTCACCGCCGATGCGGAATCAGATTCCTCGGAGAATAATAGTGTGAATTATAACAGTCCGAGTGTAAAATCAAACCAGCAAATCAGTCGATTTACCGCGCGGGCGCAGGCAATCCAAAGTGATCCGCGCACGTATTGCGAGGAACCCGAGGACTCGGATGATTTCTTAAGATGGGAAGTAGGGTTCCGGTTGGAGGAGAGGCGTGAGGAGATAGAAAAATTACTGGCTGAAAATGTGCATGTGCGGAGGGTTCACGGAAGAGTTGTTCCGAATGAAGTCGATCATGGAACGTTTTGGTCCAGGTACTTCTATAAGATCTACAAGCTTAAGCAAGCTGATGACGTTAGAGCTAGCCTTGTGCAGAGGGCGATGCTGGAGGGAGATGACGAAGATTTGAGGTGGGACAACGATGAGGTTGGGGACGATGAGGAGATGGGGGCTCGTGCTTCTTCCAAGGCAGATCCTTTGGTAGTCAAGGAGGCTGGCACCTTGCATCCGAGGTCAAATGTGCAACAGAGAGAAGATCTAATGGAGAAGAAACCTTTACAAAACGATGTCATCGTGTGTAGAGGGGATGCACAGGAGAATGAAGAGATGGGAAATAACAAATCTTCACCAGCAATCGACGGAGGCTCTGACGGGGAACAAAGAGGAGGGAATCAGAGTTTGCTGAACAAGACTGAACTGGATGCTAAAGAGGGGATCTTCGCAGAAGGATCCATGGGAACACGGGTGGAGGAGTCTGCCTTGAAGCCTACTGATAAGGGGGTCCACATTGGATCATCTAAAAAGGGCAGCGCTTCTGTTGTGTGTACGCAGTCTTCATTGCCTGATGAAGATGACATTGAATGGGATGAGATTGAAGATCTTTCTATTAACGATGCAGTGACACCTACACATCGGGGAGGGAGCCCCAGCAGCAGCAGCAGGGGCGATTTGCGAAAGCGGCTGAGTGTTGCAGAGGAAGAGGAGGATCTGAGTTGGGATGTGGAAGATGAGGATGAGCCAACCAAGGCTTGACTCACTGATTTCACTCCTCATGAGTACAGAAGACAACTGAATTATGTGTTATGGAAGAGGGGGTGGCTTGATGCAGCACAGTCATGGGGTTTATTTCATGTTCTTCTGTGAATAAAAGAGTAAGTTGTATAGTTCATGCTTTGGCTGGTAAACCTCTAAACCCAAATAGTTTCTTTGCAAGGTTAGCTGTCTTTAATTTTGCTTCTGTCATAGACAGAATGGCCGCATATTGTAACTTAGATAATTTGTTCTTTGTGCCACTTCTATATTTGAGACTTTTTTAAAATTAATTGGTAGATGAGTATAGACTGATTCTCAATCTTGCATATGAACCGCAGCAAAACCATTAGATAATTTGTGTAGACATATTGTAGTGAACCTCAATTTTTTTGATCGAGACCCCCTCCGGTGAATTCCGAGCAGCCATAAGAAGGGTTGTTACATATGCACCTCAAATAAGGCTAGATCAATGTGTTTGGTTGAACTTATGTGAGAGAAAATTTTCTTTTTTGGATTTGAGAATCCCCTTATGAATAGGTGTGAATTTCAAAGTTTTTTTTGTTTGGAAACAGATAAACCTAGAGAGAAAGTGCAATATTAAGTGGGAGAAAGTGAAATATTATTAAATGTGTAAGCATGTCATTATTAAGTGGGAATGAAACAGATAAACCAGACGGAGGTGGAGAGCTGATTTCACGATGAAGATGCTGGGGAGGAGCAGTTTCAAGTAGTTAGTCTGGGTTGTATGTAATGTTTGAAGCATATGAGAAATTAATTCCTTTAAGGCCTACGATTCTTGTAATACATAGGTTTACGGGCCTTGTAAGGGTTCCACCTCACCCCTTGAAAGGTGGATTATCAAAAATCAATAAAAAATAAAGACCTTCGGGCCATTGGAGGAGGAATGAGGTTCCATATATGAGGGTATTGCATCCAGTGGGGGTGCATCAATCTATGATATAATTTTAATTTAAGAAACATAATTTTGTGAGGATATATGCATAATTGACATTTACGACAATAAATAGAGTCAATGAAACATATGTATCCTTGTTACTCATGACTATTCCTTTAAGCCTTAGGGCATACACAATATTCACTTTCATGCAAGCCTTTGGATATATGAAATGAGGGTGCTATGTTGCTTAGTAAGAGTTGATGTATTAAATTCATGGTAGGTCTGAGGGTGGGGGTACAAAGGAAAGAAATGTTCAGACGCGAAGGTTCGAAACCAGGACCTACTCAACTCACCGCCACAGGTACAGCGGGGGCGTAGCCACTGAACTGCCCCCCATGGGGCAGAGTTGATGTATTAAATAAGCTACACATACTTTGAAACATGATCTTGACATACATAACATCACACATGACTAAAAGGTAAGGTTGTAGAGACCCTGACCCAGTGGTTCGGAACTGGTATCTGTTTTATTACGTTGACATAATATAAAAGTATTCACATCCCGAAGGACCAAATAGTTTAGTAGATTTGGTAAATTAGATACATACTTGAGACTTGCATTACATTTGAAAACACAAATTACAACCTAATTTTTTTTCGAGGACAATTTTATTCGATTTAGCATATCCTTGCATATCAATCATAATACAATTCATGGATTCCTGAGATAGGAAACAAAATAAGGGTGAACTCAAATGCTCAGTAATGGTCAAGTACAACGAAAGTTATCATGAACCAGTAAGCATAAACAATATGACAAGGTAAATAACTGAACACACATGTCATTTAAATAACTCATCTGTCACAATTAGGTACAGAATAATCAATATGTCAAAGTAAATAACTGAATGCACATGTTATGTAAACAACTTGACTGCATGAATAGATAAGACATAATTAATCACAAGGTAAACGTAGTTGGGGTTTGGCTTAGTGGTAAACACCCCTTAATTCTACATGAAAAATGGGGGTTCAAAACCTATTGGGGTGCAAGTACTGTAGCAGTACTGTAGCGGACTGTAGCAGCGACAGCACTGTAGCAACGACGGGCACTGTAGCGGCGGCAGAGTATGGTAGCAGCGTTGGTACTGTAGCGGTACTATTCACAAAATGGGTCTTGGGCCTACGGGCAATGTAATGGGCTAAATGCCCACTGGACCTTCGGGCTATATAATGAGTCTCCCTCTACACAGTTAAGGATGTATTTGCTTTGCTTTAATAATAAATGAGGCTTCTGCCCCAACCTTTAAAAAAAATCACAAGGTAAATAATTGAACACACATGCCATATAATTAATGATATGAGAATGAAATGCATCCAAAGATAATATTATTGTGAAAATTTCCTAGATAATAATAATTGAAATGAAGAAAATGCTTAATTATCGAACATCATGTTTCTCAGGCACATGATACATTTACTATCAAAACCTTTCACAAGACGGTTTAAAACATACTTGGCGAAAACCCACTTAACTAATGTTAACCAATTGATTCGTCCCATGAGACTACCGATGCATCGAGAGACTATCTATAACCAGACCTCACATGTTTCATGCATGTCTAAAACATTCCTCATATATCGAATAATCGATTTAATTGATAAATAATGTGCCTTATCATCAAATATTGATATTGAGTAAAGAATACAGATTTATCAATATTTCTCCGGTCAATCAAATAACTTTTAAAGTAATCACCGTATTTAAAAATGACATACAGTTTAAACAATAATTATATTCATGATACAAGAATATAGATATTTAAGAGAAATGGAATATCCAATGATCACAAGTAAGTGAATGCTTCAAAGAATGATATAAAAAGATTATTAACAATATTTTTGAGGAAAATATATTTTTCAATTTGAAAATACACTTTTAAAAAGAAACTGCGCAAATATGAAGGAAAACATTTTCTTTGAAAATATCCTTATAAAAGAAGTTTCAAAACATCAAGGTGTCATGAAGGCGGGAAAAACGTTCACGCCGTATAAGTTAAAAAACATATCTTTAATATTTTTGTAAAAAAATTCAAAAAGTATCTTGTATGAAAAAAGGTAGAAATATTACTTTTAAAACATTTTGTAAAAAGTCGAACATGATTAAAAATGACTTTAAACAATTATTTGAGAATAATAAAAATATTTTTAGAAAACATGGAAATGGAAAAGAAATATTCCTGAGCACAGACTTGAACATAAATAACCCTGAATAATGATGCGATTGTGAAATAAATCATTACCGCTTTGGTATCATTTGAATCATAAGCCCCGCGAAAAAAATAATTTCAAATAAAACTTTAAATACCATGAAGAAAAATAGATTCATGATATAATATATCAAAGCGGTAGTATATATACTACACAAAAGAAATAAGTGGTGAATAAAACATGTGTCTCACAGAAATAAAAGTGAGATGAAAATCCTTTACCTTACGCTTTTCTTTAGTTGAACATGCTTTAACCTCCCGTACAATGGTTTAAAGTGTGTTATTAATTTATATCATAATCATAATCATATTTATTATATCATGTATAATCCTTATATAACATTTTACCACTTGTTTATTAATAATATTTTATTGATTTCACTGTTTCGGGTGTTAATTGACTTGTTTTCTAGTACGTGTTTTGTTATGAAATTTTCGGTTCTTTTACATATTATACAGTACAATCATATCCAAAATGATATTAATGTTATAAATATTATATTGACTCATTATATACATTTTTAGAATTATTCATAAAGGTTGGATGTGAAAAATAAATCACATCGCTTCGTGAAGATGGTAGGTTGTACGTACAAACATGCAATGATATTATTCCTTTAACAAGTGAAAGGGTAAGGGGTGCATGATATATTAAATTTCTAGAATTGATATAATGTCATAATTATCATATATATCCATTATTTCCGTCATTATAATTATCCATGTAAAGTGGCGATGAAAAACAAATTACACTACTGTGTTGTTGGTCAGAGTGGATACTCAACAGGGGGTGAATTGAGTACCAATAAAAATTTCTGTTAAAATTATTTCTCTTAAAATCCCCCAATTTAAAAACAAAGTTAAACTGTAGTGAATCTATACAGAGTGTAAATATTCAATCAGTTTCTCAAAGATTGATTAGGTCTCAGTTGACTTAATCTGAAGATTAAATTAACTTTTGAAACTAACTTACTGGTTTACAATAAGTATACACACTTGCTAATTTAACTATCAAAGTAGTTTTAAAATAGTTTTATATTTCAAAGTAATAGCAACAGAATATGAAATAAATATATTGTATACTTATAGATTTAAATTAAAATGAACAACAAAGTTAACCAAGAGGTTCAGTCTCAAGCTGAGACTTAGTCCTCTCAACAATTTATATAAATCGATCCACACCCTGGATCAGGGGTAAACAACAGTACACTACTATCCAGGTCCAAAGATCTCTACCACAGTTCTTCATGGAAAAACCAACAACAGCACACAGGCTGTTCAGGTCTTACTCAACCTCTACCACTATCCACAGTGGGAAACAAAGGGTTATGAAGTTTGAGTGAGGATTTAAGAATCCTCCAGTATTGCTCAGGAGACAGTGTGTGTGTAAAATAAACAGGGTACACACACTGCTCGAAATGTAAAGATATAATTACTAAAGAAGGTGAGAAAGAGTTTAGAAAAGCTTTAGGGATTTACAGTGCATCTCTGGACTCGTTTGATTTGTCTAATAAGTTTCTGAGTCCTTCTCTGGTTTCTACTCAGAAAACAGAGTGTCGTTTTCTTCCTTGATTTCAGGTTCAACTTAGCAGCCTAAGTGCATGAAATGTTTGTTGTAGTTCTTCACTCAAGATGCATCTTGTGTTCTCCTCTAGAATAAGTTTCTTCGTGTATGTCCAGGATTCTTGGAGTATGGATGTTGACTAGTGAAAAATGCTCCACATTTGAATGTTGTTCAGCTCTTGGATCTTTCACCCTTCATGTGTCTTCTTAGTGCCTTGATTCTTCTCTCTTTCAAAATGTGTGTCTTGCACGATCTTTTTCTGTCCCTTTATAGCTTTCAGCTTCGGCAGAAAAGAATAATTACTTTTTGGATGGGTACTAGGTATGGTTCCCTGACATGGAAACAGAGATCATTAAATTACATTAACTGCATTAAAAACATCAAATGTAACCGTTAGCTTAATAAACAAATAGTATTGAGAGTATATAGTATAGAGTTTGACTGGTTGGTCAATCTTTAGTAGCTCGTGTTGGTAAAAGTGTACGGTGTCGTAGGATCTTCAATCGGTAGCTCTTGCTCTTGCATCGGTAGCTCTATATATCAGTTTCTCTCCATCAGTAGCTCTTGCTCCATCTGTAGCTCTTGAGCTATCGGTAACTATGTGTGAACTGGCTCTATCGGTAGACTTCTGTCTGTCGGCAGCTCTTGTCTGTCGGTAGCTCTGGTCTGTCTGTCAGTCGGTAGCTCGATAGACTGGTTCTATCGGTAGACTTCCTCGTATCGGTAGCTCTGGTCTGTTTGTCAGTACTCGTATCAGTAGGCTTACTCTATCGGTAACTACTGGTAGACATGCACATCGGTAGCTCATCTGTTCTGTCAGTAGCTCTGTACATATCAGTGACCTTAGCTTATCGATGACTCTGTCTATCGGTAGACTAAGTCTATCGGTAAACTGAGTATCGGTAGCTCTTTACCAGTAGCTATACCCAGATTAGTGGCTTAACACTTGTTTGTCTTATGAAAAACTTATCAGAATGGGTTAGAAGAACTTCATAACTCATATAAACATAGATAGACATGAATTAACATAGCTTAGGATTTATTTTAATATTATTATCATCTTGATCACAAATTGAAAGAATTAATATATAGAAAATCATTAGATTGAGATTATCAAAGTATATGAAAGCATAATTGGGATTATCAAAATAGGTGAGGTCAACAATCTCCCCCTTTTTGATAATCACAACTTATAAAATTATAGTTTTTAAAATAGTGAGCAGTAGTATCAGAGGATATATCAGTAAATGCAATTATCTCATTGAAACAGTATTTTATAGAACATAAAGGATCAGAGGTGGAAGAAAAAGTGATAGTATCAGAGATAAAATTAAATGTAATGATATCAAAAGTAAAGTTTAGTGGTATCAAAGAGTTAAATGAAATGGTATCAGAGAACTAAATGTAATGGTATCAAAGAATGAAAGGAAAAGCACTGGTATCAGAAGTGCAAAGCATGATAGGGAAAATTTATCCCCCTTTGATACTCTCACCCCCTTTGTAAAAGCCTGGTAAACTATATCTCCCCCTTAATATCCTTGTAGAACATTTCTCCCCCTTTTTGATAATCAAAAAGTGGGAAACCAAAGAGAAATAAAATAACACAATGAGAAAGAAAGGAAAGTCAAATGTATTAGATATTGTAAAAAGGTACAGAGACATAAAACAAAGTACAATGAAGTCCTATCAAACAGTCTAGCCAGTTTTCAATCCACATCCTCAATGTGAGATTTCCCTTTGGGAGCAGAAGAGGATTCAGGTTAAGTGGCTCTAGGTGAGGGCTTAGGAATTCCAAAAATGATCATAGGAGGCTGAGCCACAGAAACTGATCCTGGTCTGTACTGAGGAGTCCTTTGTGTGATCATAGGAGTGAGACTTCGAATTGCTTGGGCATGAGTCATCTGAACCGGAGAAGCAGTAGAGGTAGAGGCAGACAAAGCAGGAGGGACAATTACTGGCCTAGCATCAACATGCAAAAATGGAAGCAATAGATTTCTGAAGTCCATAATTATTCCTCCTCTCTCCATAGCGGATATGAAGTCATCCTTGTTCTCTATAAACTTGTCCAATGCTGGAGTCAATTCCCTTAGCTTGCTAACTTGTTCTCTGAAAGCTTGATTGACAGGAGGCAACTTCATATTTTCCAACAAAAGTTTGATGTGATTGTTGAGTTGATTTTTGGTGAAAAAATTAGAGAAATAGGAGTCCACCTTATCTTTCACTTCTTTCTGAGAGGCAGAGGCTTCTCTCATGTAGTCTTGGACTATCTTCATTATCTCTCTGGCTGAATCTTTGGTAGAGAGCACAACTCTGCTCAGCTCGGATGAGTCCACAGAGCCACTGGTTGAAGCCGAACCAAGCTCCTCCTTCATCACAGCTCTAAACTGATTCAAATCCACTGAAGGTTTAGATGCAAGAGAACCAACAGAGAAAGATATAGTCTCTTTGAAGCTTTTGGTCAACCCACTGATAAGATTTTGAACTTGGGAATCCTGGGTTTTAATATGATCCTTCATAGAAGTTTTGAAACCTTCAAACACTGAAACCATCTGGCTTACCACACTCTTGACATAGACTAAGTCCTTGTCTGCTTGGGATTTTGAGCTCATGTAAGATTCCAAAAAGATAACCAATTTCTTTAAAGCTTCACGATCTTCTTCATGTCTAGAAACTTGATCCTGACAGTCTTTAACTTCTTCCACTATTTCTGCCATGAAGGTTGACAAATTACAAGCAAGAGAAAGTTCAAAAGATCTTTCCAACATACTCATCTCTTCAGCAAAACTGTCCTTCATCTCAGCAACTGATGTACTAAAGGATTATTTTAGTTCATCCTTTAAGGATTCCATATTTTCCCTTGTGATCATATCAGCAGGTGCAACTGCAGTGGGTACTCTTTCAGATGCTAAACTGACCACTGAGTCAGTCATGATCGATTGAATTGAAGATACCAGAGAAACTTCCATCTTCTTTTCCTCTTCCACAAAACCGTCCTTAAGCTTTTTCTTTAAAGTATTCAGGTCATGCATTCTGACCAAATCTTCAGGCAATAAATCAGAATCGACATCATAAGTAATCTTTGGTCTGTTGTGAGATGCCTCATTATCTGAATCAGGATAGTCTAAACCATAGACTATAAAACCTAAGTCTTCTACCCAATCTTCAATTCCGACATCCACTTTAACATTTCCAACATTGGTTTGATGCTCCCCCTCAACTGGTGCATCCTCAATCAAGATAATAGCATTATCAGCAACATTTTCAGCAGCATTCTCAGCAAGTCTTTCATCCTGAGGAGAATCTTCCACTATCAATTCTTCTTCTGCAATAGTAGGAGGGTCTTCCAAACTAGGCAAGGGAATGTCAACTTCATTTTCATCATTACCAGGCATTAAGGATTGTCCAATCACTGGACTAAGACTCAAATCAGCTGACAGAGATGCTTCACTCTCATGAACATCTTCCTCATTCTGTACAACAGCCTTTTCAACAGCCTCTTCAATAGCCTTTAAAGTAGCTTCTTCCTTATCTGATTTCTGTTGATCAAGATTTTCAGGAGTTGGGCTAGGAGGTAAGTCAGGATCTCCTCCTTCATCAGCAGAGGACTCTTCCTCTTCTGAATCATCACTGTATTCTGGCTCCTCTTCATCAGGTCCCAGACCTGGATCCCTCACATCCTTTGGTCTTGAAGGATGATCCACATGATTGAATTTGTCATAAACCTTCTGGTCATCATTGACCCATTCTCCTCTCCAAGGGTTCCAATTGATCCTCATGTATTTGCACACAGTAGAGGTGATACAAAAGTTATTCTTCACTACTATTGTCTCATCTTGAGACTCAACTACCCCTTTTACTTTAATCATCACAGAGATCAATTTAGCAAAGAATAGGGCATTTGTCTTTGATTTCATCCTTGTCATATCTTCCATTTGGATCATCACCAATCTGCACAAATTTACCTTTACACAATGTCTTAAGAGGTGCAGGAGATAGATATCCTGATATCTCAAATTGGAAAAGTCTCCTCTCCTCGGTATCAAGACATGTTGAACGAATTTGAACAAAAATCTGTTCTCTCCATCCATTTCTACAGTAACTACTTGTCTTTGACTTCCATCACCAGTCAGCTCTTCCAAAGCAGTCTCATAGTCGAAAATGTCACTGGTAGGTGGCATGGCTCTCGAGACATATCCAGATACTCCTTCATGTGGTACTTTCAAGCAGTCATCTCATTCAACAGATGAAAATAACATCTCCTTTCCATTTACAAAAGAGGTTACTCGATTTTCATTCTCCGATTTCTCAAAGGTTACAAACTCGTAAAATTGTTTCACTAATTTTGGAAAGTAGGGACCATTGTTGTTCGAAAAACACTCTACCCATTTTTGATCTTCAAGAACTTCGAGCACTAAGGATTTGCTAGGCAACAACCATTCTACACATAGCTCCTTTTCAATCACAATAACTCGATTTTGCAGATGAGGATTCACTGGTCATCTCCCCGACCTAGTTCTAGCAACACTACCACTACCACTTGCTTCTTGCTCGGTCCTTTGCTTCTTTGTTTTCGGATCAACAGAGTCATCTCTGACAGTAGGACGTTTGGTTTTTTCCATCGCTGGTTCCAAGGATTTAGGGTTCTCTAAGAATTCGGGAGCTAAGGTTCGAGGGTTAAGGTTTGAGGCTTGATGGATTTAGAAGTAGCTTGGACTTTAGTTTTATCATTTAGGAATCATAAAATAAATAAATAAAATGAAATAACAAAAAAACAATTCAGATTTTGGTGGAAGACAGAAGTTTTAAAACAGTGCACACATCGGTGAGAATTTCTATCGGTGGGGATTCCTATCAGTGAGAGTTACATCGGTGAGGTTTCACATCGGTGAGAATTTCACATTGGTGAGAATTTTACATTGGTGAGAATTTTACATCGATGAGAATATCACATCAGTGAGGATTGCTACCGATTGAGGTTAAACATACCTAACTCATGTCTAATGTAAATTAACCTATCCGAACTCAAAGGTTTAGTGAAAATATCGGCTAGTTGATGTTTAGTACCAATAAACTCAAGAATTATATCACCCTTTTGGTAATGATCTCTCAAGAAATGGTGCCTTACATCAATATGTTTGGTCCTAGAGTGAGACACAGGGTTCTTCGAGATATTTATTGCACTAGTGTTGTCATAGTTGATTGAAACATGCTTAAAGTCATATCCATAGTCCAAAAGAGTGTGTTTCATCTACAGAATTTGTGCACAGCAATTACCAGCAGCTATGTACTCTGCTTCGATAGTGGATAATGCTATAGAATTATGCTTTTTACTACACCAAGATACTAAGGATTGTCCCAATAAGTGACATGTTCCTGAAGTGCTTTTTCTATCCAACTTGCAACCAGCAAAATCAGCATCTGAATAACTCATTACCTCAAAGGGTTGTTCTTTTGGGTAAAACAAACCTAAGTTTACAGTATGTTTAAGATACTTAAAAATTCATTTAACTTCAAGTAAATAATATTCTTTTGGATTAGCTTGAAATCTTGTACACATACACACACTAAACATAATATCTGGTTGACTAGCAATAAGGTAAAGTAAACTTCCAATCATACATCTGTAATTTGTTTGATCCACTGGTTTCCCAGTTTCATCTGCATCCAATTTACAAACAGTACTCATAGGAGTTTCACTTTCCTTAATACTATCCAAACCAAAACGTTTTAAAAGATCCTTTGTATATTTACTTTGATTCAAAATAATACCATATTTATTTTGGAAAACTTGAAATCCAAAAAAATATTTAAGTTCTCCCATTAAACTCATTTCAAACTCATTTTGCATACATTTTGAAAAATCAGTACATAAAGAGTGTTTGGAAGATCCAAAAATAATATCATCAACATAGATTTGTACTATTAAAACATCTTTAGAAATTCTTTTAATAAAAAGTGTTGGATTAACAATCACTTTAGTAAAACTTTTTGAAATAAGAAAATTACTAAGTCTATCATACCAAGCTCTTGGAGCTTGTTTTAGACCATATAAAGCATTAGAAAGTTTAAAAACTTGATTTGGAAAATGAGGATTAATAAATCCAGGTGGTTGTTCAACAAAAACATCTTCAATTATAAAACCATTTAGAAAAGCACTTTTGACATCCATTTGATATAACTTGAAATTCAGATGAGTAGCATAGGCAAGTAAGATCCTAATGGCTTCTAATCTGGCTATAGGTGCAAAGGTTTCCTCATAGTCTATACCTTCTTTTTGACTATATCCTTGTGCAACTAGCCTAGCTTTGTTTCTAACTACGTTTCCAAACTCATCAACTTTGTTTCTAAAAACCCATTTAGTGCCTATTGTTAAAGTGTCCTTAGGTCTGTCAACTAATTCCCAAACTTTGTTCCTTTAAAATTGATTTAACTCTTCTTGCATATTCATTACCCAAAATTCATCATTGATAGCATCATTGACATTTTTAGGTTATAGCTGTGAAAGAAAGGCTTGATGTTTAACCTGATTTCTTAGAGAAGCTCTAGTCTGTGTCCCTCTATCAAGATTACCTACAACAGCATCCAAAGGATGATTCTTTAGAATTCTTGTTGATCTAGTAAAGGTAGGACTAGAAATTTTAGGTTCATCTCCAAGTTCGAGTTCAACAGAAGCAGATTCTGGAATATGTCCAGAATTGGATGTCTTTACAGCAGGTTCTTTAGATTTATCATTAAGGTCCAGAACACTCAAATCTTCCTCAAGATTTTCAAGATAGGTTTTAGGCTCATGTGGATCAGTTTCATCAAAGTTGACGTGAACAGATTCTTCCACACATTTGGTTCTTTTATTAAAGACTCTATAGGCTTTTCTAGT
The DNA here is from genome assembly GCA_963277665.1 of Viscum album. Taxonomy (NCBI): domain Eukaryota; kingdom Viridiplantae; phylum Streptophyta; class Magnoliopsida; order Santalales; family Viscaceae; genus Viscum; species Viscum album. The sequence goes on along the minus strand of OY728150.1, from coordinate 292,209,286 downwards.
TAAAGAATAACCAAGAAAAATTCCTTCATCACTCTTAGAAGCAAACTTGTCCAGATTATCCTTTGTATTAAGAATAAAAACTTTGCAGCCAAATACTCTAAAGTAACTAACTTTAGGTTTTTTATTATTCTACAACTCATATGGGGTCTTCTTAAGAACTGGTCTAATTAACACTCTATTAATAATATAACAAGCTGTATTCACAGCTTCAGCCCAAAAATAAATAGGCAGGTCATATTCATTAAGCATGGTTCTAGCTATTTCTTGAAGGGTTCTATTCCTTCTTTCTACCACACCATTCTGCTGAGGTGTCCTAGGAGAAGAAAAGTTGTGACTATAGCCATTGTGTGAGCAATAAGATTAAAACTCTTGATTTTCAAACTCACGACCATGATCACTTCTCAGGGTTTTAATCTTAAGTCCACTAATATTTTCTACAGATTCGGAGTATTTAACAAAGTAAGAACAAGCTTCACTTTTGTGAGCTAAGAAGTATACCCAAGTATATCTAGAAAAGTCATCTACTAGGACATAGACATAGTGCTTCCCATTTAAAATAGAAACTCTTGAAGGTCCAAACAAGTCCATGTGAACCAACTCGAGAGGTTGAGAAGTTGAAACTTCTTTCTTTGACTTAAAAGAAACTTTATGTTGCTTTCCCTTTTGACAGGGATTACAAACTTTGTCAATTGAGAATTCAAGTTTAGGTAGGTCTCTAACTAAGTTCTTCCTAGTTAATTTTCTAAGTGAATAGATGTTGCAGTGTCCTAATCTTCTATTCCAAAGCCAATATTCTTTATGAAAAACATTTAAACAAGTAACATTTTGCTTAGCTAAAGAATTTAAATCAACTGCATAAACATTTTCATTTGTTAAAGCAGAAAATACTAAAAAATTTTGAGAATTAAAAACATTACATGAATCATTTTCAAATTTCACATTAAATCCATCATCACATAATTAAGAAATACTTAACAGGTTATACTTAAGTCTATCAACAAATAAAACTTTAGAAATTAAAACTGAATTAGAGTTACCAATCTGGCCTAGACCGATGATTTTTTTTAGAATTATCACCAAAGGTGATGTGGCCTCCATCAACCTTTATTAAACTTTTGAAGCATGAATAATCTCCAGACATGTGTCTTGAACATCCACTGTCCAAGTACCATACCTTCTTGTGAGAACTCTTTAAGCATGTTTCCTACAAAAAATATTTTGATAGAAAATGATTTTTGTACCCAGATCTTCTTGGGTCCAGATAGGTTAGCAATCAAATCTTTAGGTACCCATATTTGTCTTATGGGTCTCCTATAATTTATAGAATCAATAGATTTTGAAATATAAACTTTAGTTGATCTATAACCATATGAATAACTGGTTGAAGCATAGGTATTTCCAGAACTTTAACTAGCAGTATTCTGTCCAGATTTAGGAATAAATCGAGTTTTAGTGAACTGTTTTTTCCAGGTTGGTATCCCAAACCAGTAGTGTATTTAGGTGCAACTTGCTTACCTAACATTTGAGTTAGAGTATCTTTTCCATTTGTGAACTTTTCTAAGTCCTTTCTAAGTTTCTCATTTGACATTTTCAGTTCTGTATTTTCCTTTAACAGTTGAGCATTCTTCTCTTTTTCAATAGTAAGTTCGGTTTTAATAGTAGTAGTGAGAGCATGATGTTTCTTCAATGATTTGTATTTATCCTTAAGTTCATTGCATGTCTCTTCCAGCATATTGCAGTATTCAAATAAGTCAGCCTTAGACATATTTTCAGAATCAGAATCAGATTCTGCATTATCTCCAGAATAATAAGAATTTAAAACAGGAGTATCTAAAGTTACCTCAGATGTGTTAGTCATGAAACACATGTTGGCACGATTCTTCTCAGAATCAGAAACTATAGATTCACTTGTGCTGTCATCTGAAGCACTCCAAGTAGCTTTCATAGCTTTCTTATACTTATTATCCTTATAATCATATTTCTTTTTGACTTTTAATTTTGTACAATCATCCTTGATGTGTCCTTTCCTCTTACACTCATAACAGACTATTTCATCATTCTTGTCAGCTTTCTCCCAATCCTTCTTCCACTGTCCCTTGTTATCATACTTTCCTTTGTAGTTAGATTTCCTGAAGAATTTCTTCTTTCTATAAAACTTCTTGAATCTCCTAGCTATTTGAGCCATCTCAGCATCACTATCAGAGTCTGAATCTTCACTTGTTGAACTTTCAGTTTGTATTTTCATTTTCTACTTGTCTTTATTCTTAGAAGCAGTAGACTTGAAAGCTACGGATTTCCTTTTTGGTTCATCATCTTCCTCTTTATTCACCTTTAGTTCTTCCTCATACATCATTAATTTTCCAATAAGATCTTTTACAGGCAGTGCTCCAATGTCACATGACTCTCTGATTGAAACAAAAGTGCCTTTCCATCATTCTAGCAGACATCTCAGTATCCTCATAATTTGTTCCTTAGCTAGAACAACTTTTCCAAGTGAACTCATTGTATTGACTATCTCATTGAACCTGAGATACATATCAGAAATAGGTTCATCAGTTTTCATTTTAAAATTGTCATATTTAATAGTGTAAGTATTCAATCTCATTTCTTTAACATTGGCTGTTCCTTCATGAGAAACACCCAAAGTATCCCATATTTTATAAGCTGTTTTGCAAGCAGAAATTCTATTAAACTCTTCATCTCCTAAAGCACAGTACATGGCATTCATGGATTTACAGTTATTATTATAAGCAGTCTTTATAGATTCATCCCAAGTTGTTATTTCAGTTTCTGGAATTTTATATTGAGATTCTATAGCAGTCCAGATATCAAAACCCATGATTTCTAAATGTATTTTCATCTTAAGTTTCCACTGGGCATAGTTGGTGCCATTAAAGAAAGGTGGCCTGTTAGTAGCAGCACCCTCTAGTCTATTATCCATGACTAGATTTTAGAATGTAAAATTTAAAGAGATAAAATTTAGAACTAACAGAAATTTAAGATCTTTAAAGATGCAACTAAAATCACAGTTGAAAAACAGATTATTTCAAAAATCCTTTAACAAAAACAATCCTCTGATGCCAAATGTTGGTCGGAGTGGATACTCAAGAGGGGGGGGGGGGGGGGTGAATTGAGTACCAATAAAAATTTCTGTTAAAATTATTTCTCTTAAAATCCCCCAATTTAAAAACAATGTTAAACTGTAGTGAATCTATACAGAGTGTAAATGTTCAATCAGTTTCTCAAAGATTGATTAGGTCTCAGTTGACTTAATCTGAAGATTAAATTAACTTTTGAAACTAACTTACTGGTTTACAATAAGTATAAACACTTGCTAATTTAACTATCAAAGTATCTTTAAAATAGTTTTGTATTTCAAAGTAATAGCAGCGGAATATGAAATAAATATATAGAATACTTATAGAGTTAAATTAAAATGCACAACAAAGGTAACTAAGAGGTTCAGTCTCAAACTGAGACTTAGTCCTCTCAACAATTTATATAAATTGATCCACACCCTGGATCAGGGGTAAACAACAGTGCACTACTGTCCAGGTCCAAAGACCTCTACCACAGTTATTCGTGGTAAAAACAAACAACAGCACACAGGTTGTTCAGGTCTTACTTAACCTCTACCACTATCCAAAGTGGTAAAAAAGGGTTATGAAGTTTGAGTGAGGATTTAAGAATCCTCCAGTTTTTCTCAGGAGACAGTGTGTGTGTAAAATAAATAGGGTACACACACTTCTCGAAATGTAAAGATAGAATCACTAAAGAAGGTGAGAAAGAGTTTAGAAAAGCTTTAGTGATTTTCAGTGCAGCTCTGGACTCGTTTGATTTGTCTAATAAGCTTCTGAGTCTTTCTCTGGTTTCTACTCAGAAAACAGAGTGTTGTTTTCTTCCTTGATTTCAGGTTCAACTTAGTAGACTGAGTGTATGAAATGTTTGTTGTAGTTCTTCACTCATGATGCATCTTGTGTTCTCCTCTAGAATAAGTTTCTTCGTGTATGTCCAGGATTCTTGGAGTATGGATGTTGACTAGTGAAAAATGCTCCACATTTGAATGATGTTCAGCTCTTGGATCTTTCACCCTTGATGTGTCTTCTTAGTGCCTTGATTCTTATCTCTTTCAAAACGTGTGTCTTGCACGATCTTTTTCTGTCCCTTTATAGCTTTCAGCTTCGACAGAAAAGAATAATTACTTTTTGCATGGGTACTAGGTACGGTTCCCTGACATGGAAACAAAGATCATTAAATTACATTAACTGTATTAAAAACATCAAATGTAACTGTTAGATTAATAAACAAATAGTATTGAGAGTATAGAGTATAAAGTTTGACTGGTTGGTCAATCCTTAGTATCTCATGTTGGTAAAAGTGTACGGTGTCGTAGGATCTTCAATCGGTAGCTCTTTCTCTTGCATCGGTATCTCTATATAATAGTTTCTCTCCATCGGTATCTCTTGCTCCATTGGTAGCTCTTGAGCTATCGATAGCTCGATGTATCAGTAACTATGTGTGAACTGGCTCTATCGGTAGACTTTTGTCTATCAGTAGCTCTTGTCTGTCGGTAGCTCTGGTCTGTCTGTCAGTCAATAGCTCGGTAGACTGGTTCTATCGGTAGACTTCCTCATATCAGTAGCTCTAGTCTGTTTGTCAGTACTCGTATTAGTAGGCTTACTCTATCGGTAACTATTGGTAGACATGCACATCGGTAGCTCATCTATTCTATTAGTAGCTCTATACATATCAGTGATCTTAGCTTATCGGTGACTCTTTCTATCGGTAGACTAAGTCTATCGGTAGACTGAGAACCGGTAGCTCTTTACTAGTAGCTATACCCAGATTAGTGACTTAACACTTGTCTGTCTTATGCAAAACTTATTAGAATGGGTTAGAAGAACTTCATAACTCATATAAACATAGATAGACATGGATTAACATATCTGATGGATTATTTTAATATTATTATCATCTTGATCACAGATTGAAAGAATTAATATATAGAAAATCATTAGATTTAGATTATCAAAGTATATGAAAGCATAATTGGGATTATCAAAACAGGTGAGGTCAACATGCGTGAAGATGGAAAGTCGTACGCACGCACGCACAGTCATTTCGTTTTTTGTAGGATGGATAAAAGATAGAATATAGCTATCTCATAATCATAATAAGATCGCAGCATATAGATGATATTGAAGTTATTATTTTAGCATGAAAACAATGCATGAACATGAAGTAGAAGAAGAAATAAACTTGAGATAGTGGGTAAATACGATTACCTCTTCTTCGGTGAACTTCCTTTATATCTCTTCTCAAGAGATTTAGGGTTGGTCTTTTGGAAGGACCATAACCTCTAGAACTTGGATAAGGATGTTTAGAAGAGAAATGATTAGAGGTTGGTCGAGTTAGATGGTTCAAAGTGATGTAAAGAAGTGAAGAAGTGTACTTTTATAATTGAAGTGAGAGACACTTTTGAAATTTTCAAAAATATTAAAATATAATAAGACTATTCTAGAGACAAATGCTTCCAAATGACCTATAAATGCACAGAGGATGACACTGAGGACCATATATTATCTCCTTTATGATTATTTAATATATTTATGATTTTTAAATAATTTAATAAAATGTTATTTTGATAGAATATCATTTTTATCAATTTTGACACTGTTCATTTAATTTAACCTCAAATGCATCAAGACAAAAGGAAAATTCAAATATATTGCATTCACACCTCTCTAATATGTCATATAGATCTATAAAATTTGTTGGACACATTAATTCATTCAAATTATATCAAAACAATATTTTTTTAAAAAGATTTATTTTGTTTTTCTATTAATTAAATTAATGCTATATTAGTGTTGTGTAAGCATTTAATGTAATATTTTCTTCACAAAAACTTTAAAATAAAGTAACATGATAAAGAGAAATCTTTTATATTTCAAAAGACTATTTATAGTTGAACATATCTTCTGGATAACACCATATTAAAAAATATTATACTTATTAAAATATGAGTATTACTTTTTTTACTTTTCATTAAATAAAATACTATAAAAGTGATAATCTTATTAAAGTGGCCCATAAAGGTCATAAGTTTGACCATTGGATGATTATGGTTGAGATAAATTCATCCAATAAGATTTAGGTAAGTTTATAACTTATTTAATAGTTCTTATCATTTTAATTTTAGAGTTTTAAAATCATTTTATTGGTTTTTCTTCTGTTTGCACAAGCACCGCGTGAGTGTTGCATAATCATATAAGGTATTTGTTTCATATAAAAAATTAAAGATAAATTAATATCATAAAAATAAATCAATTTGGATCAAGATAATTCTTTAGATTCATTCATTATGTATATTTTTTCATATCCATTTCAAGACAACTTATTTAATTTGTTATTTTGACTTTTCTAGCCTTGCATAGACATTACACAATCATTTGGAAAAGATTATTGTTATATAATTCTAACATTCAAAGTTATTAGTCCAAATCATCATTTATATATAATATTCAATTAAATGATTGTGCAAAGACTTGTTATCTTTCAATTACTAGTTATAAGACATTGAATTTGACTTTTTCAATGTTGCGCAAGCATTATGTAAGCACTAAAAATAATTTTCATATTTATTATGAAATAAATAATAATTTACATGTTCTGAATTATTTTTTTATGATATTTATATTAAAATATCATGCACGAGTTGTTCCATAAGTTTAATAATTTTTTATATCATTATTATGTCTTGACGATATTACAAAAGATATAATATTTTTAAAAAAATTGTATTTTTTACTATTGATAAAAAATATTACTTTTTTCAAAAAAATATCAAAATTTCACCATAGACTAACTTTGATATATGGATTTAAAAAACTAAGCTCATTTTATCAAATATATTTTTTAAAAGTGTCAAAAAGTAATTATATTTATTTTCTCATAAAAATTGTTTTTTTGAAGAAAACATATATTTGAAGAATAAAACGACATTAGTAAAAATAATGTGTTTATTTCATAATCATTAATAAATAAATTTTTATTTAATATGACCTTCATATGTATTTCATAATATAGTTAATACTATTCACACTCGTCAATTTAACAACTCGATTATAACAACCACGTTAAAATATTAATATTTAATAGTATGTCACAGTTCGTTTAATTTTGATGATTTGTGCACTGCAATATGCCAATTAATTTTTATATATTCTAAAATATCAGGATGTTATATTCTCTCCACCTTCAATAAATTTCATTTTTTCAATTTGAAATTGCACTTCAAAAATGAAGGGTTGACATTTGAAAATTCTTTTGTGGAAATTTGATATCGTAAGAAGGGTTAACAAAACTTCCACTTTAAAGGAAAGAAAACGAAGACCATTTGGAATAACACATAATAGGATTGCATATTGGAGAATATAAGTGATAAGTGAAAACATTAATATGGAAGAGAAAACTAACTATAAAGGATTGATGAAGAGTGATAGAAAACATGATCATGAGAAAGTCATCCATCAAAAAATCATAAATTTATGATCAGTTAAAAAACCATTGATTTCTCAGTAAGAAATGTAAAAAAATAATGTTTTTGTTCCAAAATCCTTTTCCTAGAGGTGGAATATTTTTTTATTATCCAGATAAAGAACTTGAGAAAATAAACTTACTTGATTTCATTCTACTTCATAAGCATAATCCCATCCTTTGGTTGTGATTCGATCGATTTTCACTTCATTTATTACACCAAAAGATGGATATTCAAGATGATTTTTTATTCCTAAATCAATTTTAATGAATCATAAAGTCCACAAGTCATTCCTTCATCCTCTAAATATTTATCACAACCAAAATGGTTATCATAAGTTATCTAATAAGATAAATCATACTTTTACCTCAAACAATAATATCCAAAGTTCAAATTAATCCATTCCATAAGTAGTTAACCTTAAGACTCGTCCAAAATACTTCTATCCAAATTCAATGTCCCAAAATTTAGATGGAAGATTACTAAATTTCCAAAATCAACTTAACATTAGATTCCCCAAACAATATAATGTAGCACTTGTTGGAGTTGGTGCCCTATAACCAACTTATGTGTACTTTATGATAACCCATATTTGTAGTTTTGAATATTAATAACCTTATTATCATGTCATATTGTTTCTTCTGTGTAACATAGTATGTGATATTGTTCTAAGAGTAGCTGTCGCACTAAAAGGTTATAGCAGTTCCCCGCTATGATGAGAACCCAGAAGTGTTATGACATTATTCTTAAATATATGTTCTATAGTCGGATGATATCATTTGAGGGACACAAATGATACAGGATATCAGGGGTGGAGAATCATACAACTTTGAAGCACATTCTCATGGTATACGCTCTTGGTAATATCCAGTGCATGATATCATTAGAACTAGATCCGCCTCTAGGAATTCCACATTTACATGTGTCATTGGATGTTCCTATCTATGGACATGTGTATTGATCCATAAACATTAAGATTATTATTAATGAGTATTATAAGTCATATACTTTAATGTATTGATGAAAACTGTGATGATAGATGTTAGCGGTGAGACATTATATGTTGGGTGCGTCAAGAGTAATATTTCCTTAATGAATAATGTGAGAACAAATTTGTCCCTTATGTTCTTCAAATGAAGTTGATATCTCAGACCCTTTTATGGAAATGATGTAGCCTAAATAAATATATTATAGTGACCCAGCCTTTTCTTACATTACTATTACATCATTTCAAAGATAAAAAACATAATAGTATTACACATAGAGGATCCAAAGGTTTAGTGTCTTGGGCAAACTAGGACCACACATAACAAATACAACATCAAGCATAAACATTTATTTTATTTCTTCTTCTCTAGATTCTTATTGACACTTTTCCTCTCCTTAGTACATGTAGCCACCCAAGGATATACATCAAAATGGATGAGCTAGAAGCCCAGTAAGAGGATAGATAAGAACAATATATCATGGGGTGAGCATAATCATAACATAGACAAAAGATCATGAACATGAGAGGAGCATAAATAAAAGACTTGAAATGTGGCAATGCATAAAAATGAAACATCATGTCTTAGTGGTTAACTACCACTCATACTTGTGAACCAAGCTATCATCTTGTTCAAAAATAATTTCACATTTACTCATGAGATCCATCACTTAACCCAATGTATTTTAGCGCTATATAATTTGGGCGCACCCATCACATTTAAACATTCATATTGCGCTATATAATTCTGGGTGCACCCGTCGCATCATAACATTATAATTTATCATGCATGCCACAATGGACATATAACATAAATGAACATAACTAACCCATGAAAAGGAATGGGTTTAATCTCATAAGAACACATTCATAAACTTTGGGTTCCCAAAAGAAAGAGGGAACAACATACTTGATACAAGAACCATCAACCTTGAATGAGAGGTAAAAGTTGAGTTCTTAAGACAAGAGTTCTTTTGGAAAACATTTGAATTGACATAAACTTCATTAGAAAACATATATATACCAGAAAAGGAAATATACTGATGAAATAATGATCTTTAAGGAGTGACCATATCAAAAATGGAGTGAAAGAGGTAGAACCCGAAGGATGAAAGTTGGGTTTGAGAATTTCCCCTTACCTTGTACCCGAATGCTTCCTTCTCTTTAATGTCCTATATAATGAAATTATATTCATTAATTATAAATCCAGAACCATGTGTACATTAATAGGATTCATTCTGGTTTCATTATGTCATTTTATGTTCCTTTGTATGACTTATAGATTTTAAAAACATTGTTCAGGGATGTTCGTTTTTATGGTTTTTCTTGGGTTGTTCACATGTATTCATAAATTGAAGTTTGGGTAGAACATGGGTAAACATAAAGAAATGATATTACATATAATTAATGATATTAAATGAGTTTTAATGATCTTATAATGAATTATATTAGATTCATGTGGATTAATCATTAGATAAGAATTAAATGATGGTTATTTGGGTCAATTTGGGCGGTTTTTGGATCACAACGAACTTGTTTTAACTTATCACATAGTAATATGGCCATAGGTTATTTAAAGAACTTTAAATTGAACATAATGCATATAGAATATTCTGGTTCAACCATAAAAATGGTTTCATGACCAGATCTGAAGGTAGAAATGGAAGAAGAAAGTATGTCGTTCTTGAAGGTGATAAATTAACACCTCACGAACAACGTTCTCTTTAACAAAATAAAAGGAAGAGGGAAAGGGGGTTGGATGATATAATATCCCATTAGAATCATAAAATTATATTATATGTATAATACTGGAGTTACAATACAATTTGGATGAAGATAGGTGGGGAGAGATCAAGAAATGAACTTGAACTTGAAAGGAAATTAAAGGAGAAGAGGGAGAGAAATTACCTCTTGAATCCTTCTCTTGAGAACCTCCTTAAGGGCCTAAACTTGGTCTTTTGATGAGACCAGAAGATCTTGGACTTGGGGGAGGGGCTAGGTAAGGTGTTTGGGAAGAGTTTAGAGAAGGCTTGGAGCTTGAGAGGTGTGAGGAAATGTGGTTGTGAAGGGTGGCTTTTATAGTGCAGGGGAGAGGGGTTTCCTTAATATAAAATTCATTAATTTATTATTTCCCCACAAGACAAGGAATAGCGAGTCTTGAATGACCAATAATAGTAATTTTATAATATAATCCTGAACCAAGTGGGCTTACATTAGCAGAACATCACACATGACCCTATAATTAGCTTATTTAGCTTATTTTGTAAACTACGACATTTCACTATTCATAAAAAATTCAAGTATCTCAGAAAAATACCAAAAATTTACCCCAACTATTTAACAACGTGTAGAATCCAAAAATGAAGTCCATTTTTAAAAAATAATTTTCTAAATATTATTAATTTAATATTTAATTAAAATCATAGTTTACTTAAAAAAACATTTTTTAAGATTAAAACAGATTTTATGGTGCTTTCAAAAGTTACGTAGGGTATTATAAAATTATCTAAAAACTATAATACATTGATTTCAATAATTTATGAATACATTTTAGGGAAATAAATATTCTTTTAAATTAATTAATTAATTATTTATTTATGACTTACAAAATACCAAAACGTTTACTGAGGTCAAATTGTCACTTTATAAAATGTCTAAATTTTATTTTATTATTAATAGGTAATGTTACTCTTATGTTGGATGATTTACTATTCACAAGGGCATGTTACTATTCATAAGGGTACGTTACTATTCACCAAAAACTATTTTTGTTTCATTAGACTCCAAAAATCATCTTGAACACAACCATGTATGTTGGATTTTCAAAATTCCAAACATAGTAGTGAAAAAATTATGTTTAAAGGTCACTTATCACTTAGTAGTTCATTATTTTGTGTTTTCATGTTATTTTATGACATAAATATAAGAAGGGAATTTCCATTTAAAAACTTTGGGTCGTTACATTTTTCCCCCCTTAAGAAATTTCTCCCCCAAAATTTCACTTTACACAAACAGGTGAGGGTACTTCTCCTTCATTGTCTCTTCTGGTTCCCAAGTTTCTTCCTCAAACTTATGGTTCCTCCACAACAGTTTAACAAGATAGGTTGTCTTGTTGTGTAGAACCTAATCTCTCCGATCCAGAATCTTTACTGGATACTCCTCATAGGAGAGATCATCTTCCATGTAACGCCCCGACACTAGTTACCCAGAGTCAGTGCATTATTGCATAACATTGGCATGATCACAAAAGATCAAGTCTCGAAAGACCGATTAGTTTAGTAGCCTTGGAAACACTAGATACATTCATAAATGTTACATTACATCATAAAGTGAAAAACTACAATAACAAAGTCTCCATAGTCCACACTCATATCCTCTTCTGACTATCCCTACAGGTCATTCATAAAATACTTCTTCACATCCTGGAAAATATTAAAACATTGAAAGGGGTGAGCTCAGATGCTCAGTAAGGATAACAATATTGCGGAAGCTTTCATAAATAAACATTTACATTTAAGGCAATGTATAACTAAAACAAAAGCCTTTTTAAACTTGAACTTCAGTATAATATGGCAAAAATAAAATTAAATAATTCCATTTACTTACTCACATGGATATTCTACTAGTCGAATAATCACATGAAATATCAATAACCACTTTCGTAATGATGGAATGCATAATGACAGACTATCATAACCACGTAGCCAAGGCCTCGTGCTAAGACCACAAATAAAATTTTGTCAAGGCCTCGTGCCAAGATACTAGTTTGTCTCATGAGACCTACCGATGCATCGAGGAGCTATAGTGGGCTCCACCCATCACTTATTAAGTCCAATACATTCCTCATATGAACAGGTTTAAACATATCATTAACCATAACATAATCGTATCACATAAAACATGCATAAAGGAAACTTAACATTTCCACATTTCAATCACAAGATATCAATACAACACATTCATATAATAAAAATACTTTCGAAAACCATTTTCAATACCAAAATAAAACAAAATTAAATCTCGGTATTTATTTTTCATTTAAAAAAATGTTATGGCTTGTAGAGGAATCCGAAATTCAAATAATGGTCACGGTGGCGGAGAAGTCGTTGTCGCCGCATACGTACGACAAAAAAACATTCCATTTTGTCGTTTAGTAAAATGCTTCGTATAAAAAAGATTCCTTTTGAATAAATGTAAAAGTCAATGGGGTTTATACACCGTATAAAAGAAATTTGTGTATAAAACAAAATATGCCTCAATGAATGGATATTGAGACGAGGTCCTTTACAAAGATCATTTTTTAAATAAAATAGATCTATTATGTGTATTCACTGTAAGTACACATAAAGAAAGTATAAATACAAGATATGACATAATAATATCATGACATAATTTGAAAGTAGGAGATTAACCCAAAGAACGAAAATTGGGTTAAGAAGTTCCCTTACCTTGTGTCCGACTTGACTCGAACATTATTTAACCTCCTGAATAATAAACTAGAGTTAATATCTACTTGCTTAAGAACCTTTTTCAAGTTCATTATCACTTTACCATGTTATGAACATTATGTAATTATTTAAGTTAATAACGGTCATTTTGTCGATCTTTGGTACTTGAGTCAAAAATAAACTTCTTATAATTACAAATTGTTCATGTGGTGAAATATCCATTATATCCAGAATTATATTCATGATTTAGATATCATATATATCATATATATCCAGTATATACATTCATTCATAATATTACGTAACATTTAGAGGTAAGAAATGAAATGCACCGTTCATGGAGACGGTAAGCCGTACGTACGCATGAACGCTACATTCATTTCTATTTCATATTTAATGGAATGAAATCATAATGATATAAAGGTATATTATAATTCCATTATAATATCATATATAATATCATATATAATATCATTTACTCCATATTTTATACATCCCACATATGGCATTAATGATTCAAATCACTTTGAGGGGGCGGTAGTCCGCACTTCCTAAAATGAAATCATTGCGTTTACCCATAATGGAAATCATAAAGGTATGCCATAAATGAAAAATAAAGAATCTTATTTAAAACATAAACATATTATATATCATATATAAATATAGTGACATCTTAATGGTCACCTTTTAAGGTGTTATATGAGTGTTGAACAATCATCGTTTCGTGAGGCAGAAATTCTCCATCCACAGAAACAGTATATTCTTTAACCATTAGATGTAGGTGTGTGTAATTGTAGCTCTAATACTTCTTATAACAACATCCTAGTATATTTAGGATAATGGTGTTGTTACAAAAGAAATGAATAAAAAGAGTTTAGGGGGTTGGAGAAGCAAAATAAAACAAAATAACATAAGAGAATACATTACCTTAAAATCGGGCAACTCTTTTTTGATTTGAGCCAAAGGATTCCTTGGGAAGAATTATGCCCAAAGTGAGGCTTCTAGGAGTAATATAGGGAAGTTGGGAGAGTATTTGGGCAGAGGTTGGCCGAGCCAAATGGCTTGAAAGTGTGAATAAGGTGGTAGTGGTGGGGGCCTTTTATAAGAGGAGAGGAGGGGCACTCTTGGAAAGTCATGAAATGTTACTTTATTATATAATGAGTTTCGGATTTTAAAGGTCCCACACTTATATATTTCAAGGCTAAGGTGATAAGTGTTCGAAATATACTCATCCAATAGGTTTTTTACATGTTTAAGTCTTAGATTTTACATTATCTTTTCATTTTATTTAAATCGTTAATTAATGAGGTAATCGCTGCATCATCATGGTGTCATAAATAATTTAATTTATTTAATGTCTAAAAATTATAAAAAATTTATCATGATGTAGGAAATCGTTTTATCTTTCTAATGAATATTTATAGTAAAAAATATGACTTGTATAACTTCATTTTAAAATTGTTTTAGTAAAACAACTCATGTTTGTGACATTTTTATTTTAACATTAAATAAAAGGTTTTTAATGTCATTTTCCTACCAAAGTGGCTCCATGGGGTCCCCAAGTTGACCCATGGATTGTATTGGTCGGCCATGACTCATCCAATAGGAGTAGTACATGTGTCAAGTTCATTTCATATTTTTATAATATCATTTTTACCTTAAATTTTACTAATTACCTTTAATCGCGATTAATTAAACTTAAAAGTTACTATTCACCAAAAAATTATTTTAATCCCATTGAACCACATTTTACTTCCTAATGACAACCATGTATATTGTATTTTTGAAAATCAAATCACAAAAGTGGTAATGTTTCATTTAAATGAAAAATCAGTTTTTTAACTACCACTTAGTGGTTTCACTATTCATCAAAAATTGAAGTTTTTCAGAACAATGCCAAGATTTCATCCTAAGATATAATTGATATTCAGAATTCAAAAATGATGTTTATTTTACAAAATTACAAACATATAAGTTGCATTAATTAATTTTATAACTAATTCCGGCTGTCACAACAAATAGCGTGTTTTTAAGAAACAATATATATCAAAAGATTGACAATTGTTTATGTCCATTTTCAAAGTGAAATTAATTCTAATGAACACCGTTGGATAAAATGGTTAAAATATATTCTAATTATACTTTAAATCCACTCAATAGTATAATTTATCACTATAAATTATTTTTATTAAAAAAGTTGTTTTAAGTATTTTTCACTATTCATAAAAAAATGGAAGTGCTCAGAAAATTACAAAAAATTCAACTTAGGATAATTTCGATATTACGAATACAAAAATAAAGTCCATTTTGAAATATAAAATTTCTATAATTTTAAAAAGTGGGTATTACTATTCATAACGCCTACTTTGATTAGTCGCGGTGTGTTAGAACTCGAACTTGCGTACAATGCAAGCTATTGCATTATTGAAAGAGAGGCATATTGTGAAAGCTTGGGGTGTCACATTCCCACTGCACCACCTCTGAGTTTAGTACACGTGAGGGGTCTGGTATGTACTTCCTCAGTAGTGATACATGAAACACATCATGAACTTGAAACATATTTGGTGGAAGTGGAAGACGATAGGCCACGACTCCTATGCGGTCAAGGATCTCAAAGGGGCCAATATAACTTGGGCTTAGCTTCCCTTTCTTCCCAAATCACATGAATCTCTTCCATGGAGATATTCGAAGGGAGACTTTATCTCCAACGTCGAACTCCAAGTCCCTTCGATGATTGTCAACATAGCTCTTTTGCCGACTTTGAGTAGCTTTGATGTGTTTCTAGATGACTTGAACCTTCTCTGTCATCTCTTGAACAAGATCGAGTCCAAGCAGCTTTCTTTCTCCAACTTCATCCCAACAGGTTGGAGTTCTACACCGCTTCCCATAAAGAGCTTCATACGGAGCCATCTGAATACTCGATTGTAAGCTATTGTTGTATGAGAACTCAACCAATGGGAGATGCTGATCCCAACCACCTTTGAATTCAAGAGAGCAGGCTCTTAGCATATCTTCAAGAGTCTGAATAGTTCGTTCAGACTGGCCATCAGTTTGGGGGTGATAGGCCGTGCTGAAATTTAATTCAGTACTCAAAGCATATTTAAGACTCCTCCCGAATTTAGATGTGAACCTTGGATCATGGTCAGAGACAATTGAGAGTGGAACACCGTGAAATATCACCACTTCTTTCACATATATCTTTGTAAGTTGTTCAAGTGAGAGATCTTCCTGAATAGCGATAAAATGGGCAGTCTTGGTGAGTCGGTCAACCAAAACCCATATCGCATTATTTCCCTTTGACGTCTTTGGGAGACCTGTGACAAAGTCCATAGAAACGTTTTCCCATTTCCACATGGGTATAGGCAATGGTTGCATTATACCCTTGGACTTTTTTCTCTCAGCTTTAACTTGCTGACATACCAAGCACCTTGATATATATTCCGCAATCTCTTTCTTCATGTTATCCCACCAAAAGTGTTCTCGGAGATCACGGTACATCTTGGTACTCCCGGGATGGATAGAGAAAGTTGAGTTATGTGCATTATCCAATAGATAATTCTTTATCCTGGGTGATGAAGGCACACAAAGCCGCGTTCCAAACCAAATCACACCATCATCGTCGATATGGAACTCTTGAAAATTCCCTTCATTTACTACATTCACCCTCTTTTGTATCTCCACATCATCCCTTTGTGCTTCCTTAATCTTCTCCTGGATGGATGGTTGCACAATCATTTGGGAAAGATAGGATGTATCCCCTGACCTTATGATTTCCAAATCCATCCTTTGCATATCCAAGAAGATATGGTCTTTCTCAATCCACAACATGGAAAGAGTAGCAGGTTATTTTCTGCTTAGAGCATCAGCTACCTTGTTCACCTTTCCAGGATAATAGTGAATAGAGAAATCGTAATCCTTTATTATCTCTAACCATCTCCTTTTATGCATTTTGATATCCTTTTGTGTGAATATATTCTTTAGGCTCTTGTGGTCGGTGTATATGTCACACTTCTCGCCATAAAGGTAGTGCCGCCAGATTTTCAAGGAAAAAATCACGGCTTCCAGCTCTAGATCATGCGTCGCGTAGTTCTGCTCATGGATCTTCAACTTTCATGAGGTGTAGGCTATCACAATATCTTTTTGCATGATTACACAACCCATTCCTTTCTTTGAAGCATCACTGTATATCACCAAACTATCTCTACTTTTTGGTAGTGTGAGTACAAGTGTAGTGATCAGCCTTATCTTTAGATCCTTGAAGCTTCCCTCACATTCTTCTGTCTAGACATACTTTACCCCTTTCCTTGTTAACTTAGTTAGCGGGCTTGACAATCATGAGAAGTTTCTCACAAAATGTCGGTAGTACCCAGCTAATCCAAGAAAACTATAGATTTCTTTGACACTAGAGGGCCTGGGCCATTCCTCAACCGCCTTTGTCTTTGAAGGATCCACAGAAATTCCATCACTTGTGATCACATGTCCCAAGAACGTGACTTGATTCATCCAAAAGTCACACTTGCTGAACTTGGCGTACAACTTCTCCTTTCTCAATGTCACCAACACAAGTCTTAGATGTTCTTCTTGTTCCTCCTTTCTCTTGGAGTAGATGAGAATATCGTCGATAAACACTACCACAAATTTGTCGAGGTAATGTCTAAAGACTCTATTCATCAAATCCATGAAGATTTTAGGGGCATTAGTAAGTCCAAAGGGTATCACCAAAAACTCATAGTGCCCATACCTTGTACGGAAGACAGTCTTCTAAATATCTTCCTTCTTCACCTTTACCAGATGATACCCAAAACGAAGATCCACCTTCAAGAAGTATTGAGCTCCTCTTAACTGGTTGAACAAGTCATAAATCCTTGGGAGAGGATACTTGTTCTTTATAGTGATATTGTTGAGTTCCCAATAATCGATACAAAGCTGCATGGTTCCATCCTTCTTCTTCACAAATAGAACTGGCACACCCCAAGGTGATGCACTAGGGCGTATAAACCCTTTGTCTGGATGCTCTTAAAGCTACTTCTTTAACTCCTCCAGTTCTATAGGAGTCATCCTATAGGGGAACATTGAGATAGGAGTAGCTCTGGGTATGAGTTCAATTGAGAACTCTACCTCACGATTCGGGGGAATTCTGGGTAACTCTTCAGGAAATACATATCCGTATTCCCTCACAATGGTAATTTCCTCAATGTTGGAACTTTCCTTCGACTCATCCATTTGGGCGAGGTATGCTTCTTCATAGGAAATCAACACCCACACCATTGAAGTATTTTTCAAAGGAGACTCATGATCTTACTTGAATTTGTAGAGGAGCATGGTATGGTTCAGAATATGAAAAGATATTTCCTTTTCCTGATAGTTTATATGCGCTCTATATAATGAGAGCCAATCCAATCCCATTATAGCGTTGAATTCCACCAAGGGAAGTATTACAAGATTTTCTGGAAGAATCTTCCCACATACGCTAATAGGAGAAGAGTCAAACACTTGGGTTGCAATGATTGCACCACTTGGTGTTTTTACATATTTCTCTACTTCAAGGTTTCGGGACTTCGATTCTATAGTTTTAGAAAAATTTCAAGATATAAAGGAATGCATAGAACCAGAATAAAATAATAATTTTTCCATTCTTGAGTGAATAGGAAGTGTACCTTGTACGACTTCATTATCATGATCCACCTCTGTAGTAGTGATGGCATAAGCCTTTCCTTCTTCCTTTGGCTTTGGTGGCTGCTGATGCTGATTACCCTCAAGAACTCGAGGTTTAGTTCACTGGTTTGCATAGTGCCCTAGCTCCTTACAGTTGTAACATTGAATCATGAGTGGTTCTCTCCTTTCATCGGCTACATTCTCCTTCCTTTTCGTGTATTTTCGACACTCTTGAGCATGGTGTTATTCTTTCCCACACTTGAAGCATTTCCCCATCCCTTTGAGGCAGTTCCCATGGTGAAACTTCCCACATTTTTGGCATGTGGTTCATTGATTTTTCTTCCCACCTTTGTCACTAGATCCACCGTCTTGAAACACCATCTTTCATTTCTTATCCCCATAGCCATGGGACCATTCTCCAAACTCCATATACACTTTTAGAGCACACTGAACAAATTCTTCATAACTCCCAAAGTCTCAAATTGAAAGAGCCTTTCAAAGGTGTGGTTTTAATCCACTAAAGAATCTATCAATTTTTCTATCATTGTTGATAGCAAAATCCGAAGCATACCTTGCGAGCCTTGTTAAATTTGCTTCATAGTTTGTGACAGATTCTACTTCTTTTTACATGATCTCTATGAATTCTCTCTCCATCTTTGTGCGAAGAGTTCTTGGGAAATACTTATTAAGAAACATTATCTTAAAGTCTTCCCATTCCATCTCTTCAATTTCCTCCCTTGGCTTGGTGTTCTTAATCAAATCCCACCATTTATCAGCTTCTCCATCAAGATGATAAATGGCTAGAGTAACCTTCTCCATCTCAGAACAGTGAAGCACAGAAAATATCTTCTCCACGGAGTTGACCCACTATTCCACAACTAGTGGATCGGAATATCCACAAAATGTTGGTGGTCGTTGCCGCATAAAACATTCAATATCCAGTTTCTCCCTCTTTAGTGAAGGAGGATGTTCCCCATTATGATGGTTATTATTCATAACCTGAGATAATTGGGTAAGCCTCACCATGAAGTTTTGAACTCCACCTCCTAAATCACTAGGGATGTCGTTCGGGCAATCGTTGCATTGGCCCTCGCATTAGTTGTTGGCCTGATTTCTCCTTGTTTCCACTATTTTCTAAAATAGAAAAGGATAGAACAAAACATAACTAAACAATTCATGAATAAATTATTCATGAATAAATTATTCATTTAGACAATTTATAACAAAAACATAACATATGGGATCCATATGTAAATATTCTTGTGTTCATATTTTTACTTAGTCTCATGCTATAGGTTTTCTCTAGGGTTCACTAATCCTAATTCCCAAATTAACTAAACCTCCCTCTGATACCGACTATAGCGACCCAACCTTTTCTTACATTAGTATTACATAATTTCAAAGATAAAAAACATAATAGTATTACATATATAGGATCCAAAGGTTTAGTGTCTTGGGAAAACTAGGAACACACATAACAAATACAACATCAAGCATAAACATTTATTTAATTTCTTCTTCTATAGATTCTTATTGGCACTTGTCCTCTCCTTAGTACATGTAGCCACCTGAGGATATACATCAAAAGGGGTGATCTAGAATCCCAGTAAGAGGATATATAAGAAAAATATATCATGGGGTGAGCATAATCATAACATAGGCAAAAGATCATGAACAAGAGAGGAGCATAAATAAAAGACTTGAAATGTGGTAATGCATAAAACTGAAAAATCATGTCTTAGTGGTTAACTACCACTCATAATTGTGAACCAAGCTAGAATATTGTTCACACATCATTTCAAATTTACTCATGACATTCATCGCTTTACCTAATGCATTGGAGCACTATATAATTCCAGGCACACCCGTCACATTTAAACATTCATATTGCGCTATATAATTCCGGGTGCACCCGTCACATCATAACATTATCATTTATCATGCATGAAAAAATGAACATATAACATAAATGAACATAACTGACCCATGAAAAGGAATGGATTTCATCTCATAAGAACACATTCATAAACTTTGGGTTCCCAAAAGAAATAGGGAACAACATACTTGATACAAGAACCATCAACCTTGAATGAGAGGTAAAAGTTGAGTTCTTAAGAGAAGAGTTCTTTCGGAAAACATTTGGATTGACATAAACTTCATTAGAAAACATATATATCCCAGAAAAGGAAAGAAAATGATGAAAAAATTATCTTTAAGGAGTGACCATCTCAAAAATGGAGTGAAAGAGGTAGAACCCGAAGGATGAAAGTTGGGTTTGAGAATTTCCCCTAACCTTGTACCCGAATGTTTCCTTCTCTTTAATTTCCTGTATAATGACATTATATTCATTAATTAGAAATCCAGAACCATGTGTACATTAATATGGTTCATTATGGTTTCATTATGACATTTTATGTTTCTTTTTCTGACTTATAGAGTTTAAAAACATTGTTCGGGGATGTTCGTTTTTATGGTTTTTTTGGGTTGTTCACATGTATTCATAAATTGAAGTTCGGGTAGAACATGGGTAAACATACAGAAATGATATTACATGTCATTAATGACATTAAAGGAGTTTTAATGATCATATAATGAATTATATTAGATCCATTTGGATGAATCATTAGATAAGAATTAAATGGTGGTTATTTAGGTCAATTTGGGCGGTTTTTGGATCACAACGAACTTGTTTTAACTTATCACTTAGTAATATGGACATAGGTTATTTCCAGAACTTTAAATAGAACATAATACATAATAAATATTCTGGTTTAACCATAAAAATGGTTTCATGACCAGATATGAAGGTAGAAATGGAAGAAGAAAGTATGTCGTTCTTAAAGGTGATAAATTAACACCTCACGAACAACGTTCTCTTTAATAAAATAAAAGGAAGAGGGAAAGGGGGTTGGATGATATAATATCCCATTAGAATCATAAAATTAAATTATATGTATAATAATGGAGTTACAATTCAATTTGGATGAATATATGTGGGGAGAGATCAAGAAATGAACTTGAACTTGAAAAGAAATTACAGGAGAAGAGGGATAGAAATTACCTCTTGAATCATTCTCTTGAGAACCTCCTTAAGGGCCTAAGCTTGGTCTTTTGATGAGACCAGAAGCTCTTGGACGTGGGGGAGGGGCTAGGGAAGGTGTTTGGGCAGATTTTAGAGAAGGCTTGGAGCTTGAGAGGTGTGAGTAAATGAGGGTGTGAAGGGTGGCTTTTATAGTGGAGGGGAGATGGGTTTCCTTAATATAAAATTCATTAGTTTATTATTTCCCCAAAAGACAAGGAATAGTGAGTCTTGAACAACCAAGAATAGTAATTTTATAATGTAATCCCAAACCAAGTGGGATTACATCAGTAGAACATCACACATGACCCTATAATTATCTTATTTAACTTATTTTGTAAACTATGATATTTCACTATTCATAAAAAATTCAAGTATCTCAGAAAAATCCCAAAAATTTACCCCAACCATTTTTTGATGTGTAGAATCAAAAAATGAAGTCCATTTTTCAAAAATAATTTTCTAAATATTATTAATTTAATACTTAATTAAAATAATAATTTACTTAAAAAACAGTTTTTAATATTAGAACAGATTTTATAGTGCTTTCAAAAATTACGTAGGGTATTATAAAATTATCTAAAAACTATAAGGCATTGATTTCAATAATTTATGAATACATTTTAGGGAAATAAATATTATTTTAAATTACGTAGGGTCTTACCAAAATGTTTACTAAGGTCAAATTGTCACTTTCTAAGATGTCTAATTTTTATTTTATTATTAATAGGTAATGTTACTCTTATGTTGGATGATTTACTATTCATAAGGGTATGTTACTATTCCTAACGGTACGTTAGTATTCACCAAAAATTATTTTTGTTTCATTAGACTCCAAAAATCATCTTGAACACAACCGTGTATGTTGGATTTTCAATATTCCAAACATAGTAGTGACAAAATTATGTTTAAAGGTCACTTATCACTTAGTAGTTCATTATTTTGTGTTTTCATGTTATTTTATGACATAAATATAAGAAGGAAATTTCCATTGAAAAACTTTGGGTCGTTACATATATGGACATAGTTTTCTATAGGCAAGTTCGATTTTCATGGTGTCAAAGAAAGAAACATCGAACACCTAGGTTGATGGCACCAGCATGAAACCTGCTTGATTTGAAATATCGCTATAAAGAGATTATATTACATAGTAGTCATTCATATGAGGTATTATGTCGTTGTAGAGTTAACTTCGTTCTCTACTTTAGGTCGTTTCTCCTAATTCCATTTAGAAAGAGGCCTAGAGGGTCACACTCTATGTGTATCCAAAATCTTAGTTAAATAATATGTTATTATTTATTATTCAACAAGTTGAATAAATATTATTCTTGCACGTGGTTTAATAATTATTAATTTTTTCTTGATCTCATATATTTCATCACCAAGTATTCATGAGAATATAATATGAGAAGAATATATAATAAATATTTATTTACTATTTAGTGAATATAATATTTATTTATTTAATTGAGAATAATGACATGATATTTATTTAACAAATAAATAGTATTTATTCAAGGTCCGATAAATATTTTGGAGGAATGATAGACTGAGTTTAATGGTCCAGTGAGAAATAATAAATATTGAATATTCTTTGATTAAATAATATTTAATTTTATTCTCAAGTTAAGCGCATGCCGAGAAATAATAATAATATTATTATTATTTGACATGGGGTTTCGTAGGGATTAAATAAATAATAAAGGGAACTTATGAAATTATTTTATTTTAATCCTAGAAATATATAAAACCAATTATATTATTTTATAAGTGATCCAATTCATTTGTTTGTTTGTGCACAATAAATTTGGAGAATACTCTCAAACCCTAGAGAGCTCCCTTCTCCAAGAATGCTCACAAGAATGGTGAGCAATCTTCCTCCACCTCCCACTCTCAAGTTAAGAGAGATCAAGGAGACCACTTTGGAAGCGATTATCATAATGATCAAAGGTGGATGACACAAGCAATATGATCTTTCATGTTATCACCCAGAGATTCCTACAACAATGTTTGAAGATTTGTGGAACACAAGTGGATCACCACTAGAGGGAATCTTCTCTTGATTCCTACAAACACAATGACGACGTAACAAAGATTTGTTGTTAGATCCATCAACAAAGAAAGAACTTCAATAAGGTAATTCTTTAATTGATTAAGTTAATTATAAATAATATGTGATTATCTTTCCTCTGGTCCCATCATATTATCCATTGTCTATTTTCTTTGATTCAATTATTTTGATCACGACATTTATCACTGTGTAGATATTGGATTGATCACTGATCATGATAAAAAATTAAAGTTGGGCATGAACCATCACATGATTCAACTGCACCTAGAACCTACAAGTGGTATCAGAGTGGTCACATAATTATTTATAATTATTTAAAGATAATTGATTGATTTACACATTTGTTATTTAGTTTTCAATTCAAGTTTAATAGTTCTTTTAATATGAATTGTGAGGCATAATTATTCCTCTGTTTCTCACAGATCCAATCAAAATGATTAATTTTATGAATGAAATATAATTAAAGAACTCATCTGAAGGTGCCGAGGATTCTAGACAGATAATACAAGAGTACACGTCATGTAACCGGAGTTACACACTGTGTACTTGTGTTCAATGCCCCAGGAATTACTTTGGAATTAATTCAAATAGTGTGCATTGATGACACACAATGCTTTTATTTATTACACTACATTTTGACCAGGCCAGCTTGGCGTATGGTCAGCCAGAGTACATTCCGTGTAGCCCACATACATGACATGTAGTCCTTTAAGTCAGAGAAGGGTTGTGTATTTCCACACACAACCTATATGACTGGTGACCATATAACTCGGGGACCACACACCATGTATCCCTTTATACATGTCTTTTACACCATTTTTCTAAGGCATGATTTACACATTGAGTCCCTAAGCATGTGCCTCAGATAGGCGGTGAGAGACGTACATGTCATGTAGCTCTCATGTACACACCATGTACTTATAACAAATTTTGAAGAATTAAAATTAATTTATTATACTGAGTAAACCTTTTCGATATGTGCTTACATGTGATCATTAAATTGATAAGACACACCATGTGATTAGTTTTAATATATATGTATATATATAATTAATTTCTGCATAATGTTCAGATTTGTATATCATGTGTGAGTCTTATGAAAGATTTTACTCTACGTGCATTAAAGCATGCCATGCTATAGAAAAATCACATAATTCATGTAATAATTAAGTTGATACTACACGTCATGAAAGTACATGATAAGTCGTGTATGATATATATCACAAGAGTAAACTGTATACTAGTATAATACACTTTGGGTAGATTTGGATGGTTATTCATATTGTTGCATCCAAGGTACATTTATATACATAATTAATTTTAAATAAATTTAATTAATTTGTTTTAAATTATGATTGATGAGAATTTCAAGGAAATTCAAATGAGAATTAAGAAAAAATAATTGATTAATTAAATATGATAATTAATTGATTTGAGTGTGATTTATCTTAAATAATAACAATTAAGAATTGAAAGCTAGTTTTATTAAATATGTAATCCGTTGCATGCATGTGGATGATCATGATAATAGACGAGACCTTTGTATGTGTTTGGCTTCATTTAATTTATTATTAAATTAATTTTTTCCCATTGTCCTTCTCCCCTCTTATTATGTAAGGGCCTGTGTGCCCATGGTTTCTTTTATGTAAACCCCTTGTTTATCTCACCTGCGTGTGAGTAAAAGCATATGTAATGGATGAAGCTCCCAAGCTAGTGGAGGTAGTTCAAGTTTGGAGCTGAGGCGAAAACAATCTAAGAGAGATACATAGGTGGACAGGTGGAAAGTTGTAACACGAACCTTAATCAGTAACCAACCTAAATGCTCTAAACTAGCTTCACTAGTGTCACAACCCATCTAGACTCTCCACCAATTCATGGGGTAAAAATCCATTTAATTGGGATCAGTAAGAAACTACCATTCAACCCTCTAGATGATGCCCAAGAATCCCATGATATTAGTACATGGAGAACGAGGAGGTCCTCACACGTAAGGAATAAACTAATAACCCACAAATGCCACCGTTTTTTTCCTTTTCTAAACTCCAACACCACCTATGTGATGACCCCTCCTCGGAGAGACGACCCTTGAGGTTCCAAACACACATCAAACCATTCCAAAGTGACAACCAGAACTACGCATTATGTCATTTTAAAACCAATTTCCAAAATTCCATAAAGTACAATCCATGCCTTAAAATGTACAATTCAAATACATTTCTAAAACTACTTCCAATTTTCAGTTAAAAACACACAACATGATTGAAAGTCTCCAAATGAGCCTTTATATCATTTAGTTAGAAAAACATGATTCAAGATTCCAAATGGGCCAATCCTTAGAAACCACATTTGAAAACCTTTAGGAACCAAAGAGCCACTTGATAAACATTTTTAGTTTTAGAATAACCATTTGGAAGATGAGGTGAATTAAATAGAAGAGGGAAAAGGGAAATCATTTCAAATTCAGATTTTTATGAAATACCATCTTAATTTGTGAGCCTATCCATAATTGCACTCCATGCACCTATGGATATGACCACATCCAATTACATATCCATATAAAACCATATAAGTGTCCAAAAACTAATTTAAAGAGTCACTGTAACTCACACACAAGGATAAAATCATGAACAAACCAAGATACAAAAACATAATCAAGTAAAAACACACTCTCAAGATACCTGAGTTCATTTCTAAAAATTAATTGGTAATTTATAAAACACTTTTCATATATATACACAAATGTATAATTATAGAAACCCATTTTAAACCCACTTTTCACAAATTTTCCAACTTTAAAACACCATAAAAAATCACAAAAACAAATCACAAACATGAATAATAAATTTAAAAATTAATTAGGAATGCCCAAGCATCAAATGAAATGTTTTGGAAAGGAAACAAATAAAAACACCTACCTCAACGATGTGTGCATGAAACTAAACCCTTGTACAAGGAAGGATTAACTATAGGAATGATCTACATGCCCCAACATCAACGAAACATAAGAAAAACATCACCCCTTACTCTAAAGTTCATCCAAGAGAGAACCCCACTAAGAAAAACCAAGAAATAAGAAGAAGGAATAAAAAGGGAGAAGAATATTTATACAAGGATAAATACATCTAAATATAAAAGGAGAATCACCTATAATCAAAGGAGAAGTGGAATAAGACACCATAGGATCCCACGGGACCACACAAACAATATGGAGAGGAGAGGAGGTGATTTGGGGTTAAAACACAAGAGGGAAAGAATGTTAATTTCAAATTTTTAATGACCTGGGCAAGTCAAAAGATTTTCAAAACCATATGCCAAACATGAAATCCCTACTGAAGATGGAGGACACCCACATGGTCTGTCCACATGGTTTGGAAAACCATGTGCCAACCGTGTTCCATGATTCTATAAAAAATTATAGAACCCCTCGCATGCTTTCTATAAGGTTTCTCGTAACTGTGCGCAAGCCATGTGTCTTTTCCCAGGCACCACCCAAGACCCGAATGTATTATCCTAGGCCTCACATGGTTTGGTACAAATTGTGCTCAGACCATGTAAGTAAAACTGTGAAAGAAGTAATTGAACTGAAAACACCCTCATCCATAACAAGCTGCACGGTTTACTCTCAAACTATGCACACAAACTGTGCATAGGGCCAAAACACACCATAAAGCCCCAAAAACAAAAAGTTCTCACTGGGAAATCAACTCAAACCTCAAAAAAATGATCCAACCTCAATAATAGAATAAAATAAAATAGAAAAAATGGCTAGGGTTTGATAATTATCCCCACCAAAAACACTTTTTACCCCCCAAAAATTAACCCAACCAAACAAGAACCAAAACCTGAACCCAAAACCAAACAGAACCACAATCTTCGAATTGAACTTTCACTCCACATGTCATACCCAACAAGATATAATGAAAAAATAATGAGATTACATGGAGAGATGAGAAGGGTCTCCCCACCATAAGAAACCAGCTAGCACCACCCAACATTGAAAGAAACCATAATGAAATTCATGGTAAGTCTCCCCACAATTTAAGAGCCAACCAACATAACCACTGAGAAACACAACATGAACCAAAAAACCCTAACATAAGGGGAAACACATGGAAGGAACATAAACCTAACAACAAACTAAAACCACAATTCATAAATTCCACAAGACTCAGGAATCTCCAAAATAAGAATGACTATGAACTATAAGCAATCCACAAAAAGGCAAATCAGGCCCAAGGAAGAACAACTAATTAAGAAATTTTATTAAAAAAGGCACAACCACTAGAATTTTATGAGATCAAGACCTACAAGATTTTACCATAAAAGAAACATTAAAAATGGGGAAATCTATAATGGAGAAACTTAAATTGTTTCTTCTTCCAAAGTGGAGGAAAAATCTAGACCAAGGTTCCTGACACCCTTAGTGATTCTAGAATACGTGAAGAGATTCACTCTGGGGCCCTTGGATAGAGCCCTGATGTCTTGAAGCATATAATTCTCCACAGTCAGGAGCTGAAAACCACTGATCAAGACTTATTCTTGTAGAAACACTACTTGCAGAACTTCTCAAAGTGACCCAAACGACCACATCATCGATAATACTTCAGATGATTATGCTAGGATGGCTTAGAATACTCAAACTGACCACACTAAAATCACATGAGAGAATGGTACAATGAATGAGAGGCCATAACCATCAAAGGAGACTCTTCAAGAACAACTTCCTTCAGTATACACCTCTCACAATATGTGGAACCTTCACAAGATCCCACTACCACAATCTACACTTCGGGAACCAACTCGTATAGAAATGACTCATCTACCATATTCCCAAATAGAAATTCCCCTAATGATAGAACTCACTCCAAGATATCTAGATGAATACCCCATACAAATATAGGACCTTTCATATAATCCTTTGATGCTATCTCCAGAGAAAATAAAACCAATTATTTAAAATGTTAAACATAGGCCTTCACCATATTATGACCTTACTAAATACCCAAAATCTCTACCACTTTACTTGATTTCACCTCATCAGTCTTAAACTATCGGATAAAAGTGTTCTTAAACACTTCCCATGACATCCCAACCTAAAACGATGATGGGACGATGCCCTCGACCACACCCAGAGTCACCCTATAGAGCGTATCCTGAACACACACACCATGTGGTCTTAATCTCCAACCATTTTCTCAAAAATAGGTACACATGATGTGTGATTCAAGAACACATGCTGTGTGATTGGGTTTTCCGAAATATAAAACCATTTAGATCACTCAGAACACTCGATTCAGCCCAAAAATCCGACAAATTGATCCTCTAAGGGTCCCCAGTATCCCAAAAACAAAATTTAAACTAAAAACTAAAAATTTAATTGGTATTTTTGTGTAAAAATAATAAAATTTCTCACCACTAGGAATAAAACACCGAAGCTTCACATTAGATTCATTCCATGCTCCCACTGAGCTTTGATATATGTCCAGACGAGATACCCGATGGTGATCCCTCCTCCCACCCCCTCTTATATCCCTCTCCCTCTCTCGACCATGTGACACATAAGCCCCCAAATGGGGTATTCAAGAAGAAAAGGATATTGGAGAAAATAAAAAGAAAAAGAAAAATGAAATGGAAGAAAAAAAGAAAAATAAAGAAAAAGAAAAGGGTATGTCTTGGCCCTAACACCCAACGTGAGTTTATGTGTCTCATAGGAAAAACCACACATTCCAGAATCAACCACAGAGTTAGAATCTCAATATGATGTTCTGTTAAAAATATATCATTACCTGAACATGATCAAATAAATTAATATTTAATTTACTAAATACTAAATATTCCACTAAAAATCAAACTGCTTGAAATTCCTCCAAATTCCTATACCATGGTAGACACACTATTACGGGACCAAAAGAACAATCCAAAAAATCATATGAGATCATATTATAGTGTAAATTGACCATTTCAAACCTCATGATAATCCTAACCCAAAAATTAAAATTTCTGCTCATTTTCACAACCCAAAAAACACAGGTATTTACAATCTCCCACCATAACCCTCATCATCCCTGAGAAGTCTCAGTGGTCAACCAACAACACTGATATCACTCAATGCATGACACAATCAATACCATCACAACCATCCAACAAATGGTTTCACAATATCAAAAAATCTCCAAGCTTAGAAAACATTCAACAGTGATTGATCTAATGTTCCCCTCAATAGAAGTATCCTTATCATTTCCCCACAAACAAACATAAAGCTCCACTCCCCATTATCCGTACATCATTGAACACAATGAATGGACATGATCAAACTGATCACACTTGAGTGACAACATGAAAAACACCAATGACCCATCCTTGGATAAAAAATAATGGAAACCTCTATACTTAAAAAACCTCTTAAAATAAGGATCACATCCTCCAATAGTCTATGGTGAGCTCCACACCATAAGGATTTCCTTACAATACTCCTCAATCATCAATCTCAAAAGGTCCACAATATATATACAATTCGAGTTTCCTTAAGATCCAAACAAACACAACTGAACCACACATATCCCAACTAGAATTTCACATAACCCATGCACACATGCCTTTTTGCAATAAGGATTTATCCCATAAGACATTCCAACCACCACTCTCCCCTTCAAGGTAGAGTTATTCCCAAAGAATAACTCATAGGATCTGAAAATCACACTATCCCTAGACCAAGAACCTAGGATAATTTTCCTAAACCATTGATCATCCTCCTAATGTAGGTCGGTTCTAACTAGTTATAGAACTGTCAACACTACTCTTAAAATAGGGCACCTCAATTTTTCTATTAATCATCACAAGACTTCCCTCTCACCAGCATTATTCCAAGCCACGAGCATCTATCCATGCTCTTTTACTGAACACTAAAACACATCCCAACAACAGGGCTAGGAACCCAAAAATTCCCACCAATGAAATATCGCCCTCAATAGCACATCTCATGAACTGATCTCAAAAGATAGAACATTTTCATGTTTCCAGACTCAAAGGAACCCAAAAAACTGAGCCAAACACCTCTCATGGGTTTCAATCCATCATCGCAAAATTTCTGACTTAGTAACACCAACTCGCATATCAAGGTCTCTAGGTATCCCACATAACCCAAAAGTCATGTCTCACATATAGGCCACAACCCATAGGTCAGTACTCACTACACCCATATTCAACACCACATGATATCTCACGTTCCATCTACCCAGTAAGGGGTCTCACACAACCCACAGAATCCAACATTCCCATGAAAAAAACCATCATCCCACTATGGCACTAATTCTCACCGATCATCTACCTATGAGATTTCTCCCTTGAGAATCACAATCTGATCCAAGGTCACCACTATCACAACCAAAGAAATCATCCTAGACAATCCATAATAAGAAAATCACAACCATTTCCTTAGATAAGTATAATTACATTCCAAGATATATGGGAAAATGCTATAGAGGCTGTTACTCTCACTTTAAATAACTAATCCTAAATACTTACAACCCATAATGGGTTTATCACAAAGAAATCAAATGACTAAAATTAACTATTAGGTCCACTCCATGTCCAATGAACCAAGGGACTATATCATCTTACTCCTCATAGATCATCTCACCACATATTCATATGACCTAACATCGGAAGAAAATATATGTACATTTCTGTCCCACTGAGTAGAATTACACCAAGTGATTATGTGGGGAAACATTGTATGAGCAGTTGCTAACACATAAAATAGCTAAACCTCTCACCAGTTGCAAAAAATCACACTAGGATCCCCCTACATGTCATTTTAATCCTACATGCCAACTAATGAAGTATGAGATACCTCTTACCTATACATGTAAGAGACATACTCAATAACCGGTCTCTTACTAATAATAAAAGAACTAAAAATCCATCAACTAATAAATAAAAACATCATGTACATCACCCGAGGTGAAAATAATATCAAATGTAATATTGAGAATCCAGAACATAAATTCCATCCATGGTAATCCAGACTTTATACCGGGGAAGGTTTCCAAGATACACCGGCCCAATATCCATCACATGACCCAAAACGTTCCTATATCTCTTAGATCAATTTATGAGTAGTAACGAAAAAAATTCACCACATGACCTCAAGCATGCCTTATTGTACGCCAAAGTCTGCCGAATGGTAGCGGGGGTCTATGGTGGTACTTCGAAGACACTATACTACCAATATCAGAGTGCAAAATAATAATATAAATAAATTCAACATCATACACATCAAATTACATATAAAATATATATAAACTAGAATAAAATCATTCTATAATAAAATATAATGTAGTAAACAACTCGAACAATCATTATTTTTATAAAAAAACTGATCACCCACTGGGACAATCACATATACAAGAAAAATAACAATAAATGTACATGGATCCTCTTCTGAATCCAAGACATACCATATAACTGGTCTCCAAAACCCTTTAAAGATGATCCATCATAATCATAAGACTCCACATTAGAATATTAACTCAATCATGAAATCCTGGGCCTCTACCCTATCTACCATTCTTCTATTCTCAACCAAAAAAGTAAACATGAGGTCCACACACACACACACACACCAAGGTGTATGTATAGGGGGGTTAGAAACAAATCTCAATAGTACACCCACAATGGTGAACCTATAACCTACTATCATAAGTGCATGCTTCTACAATATGCACATCATAGAAAATAAGTAACTGAGATAAAATAAATAAATAAAATCACTACCAATTCTCATTTCCATGACCTCAATTGACCTAAACATACTTCGTTGATCACCATTGTATCTCTGAGCACATTCTGTGATCATGACAACCAATACCACACAACCTCCCATCAGGTTCATTGTTCACTAGAGTATTACAGACAAACCATATGGATTTTCTCCTTTATATTCTCCATAGAACTCCACTTTTGGAGTTTTCTTATCCAAGGGCATAGCCCACAAGTACCACAAACATACCCTATGGGAGTTTCTACATCTAGGGAATAATACTATAAGAATCATAGCTATCCCTATGGGAGTATCCTCATCTAGGAATAATCCCATATGTATCATTGACCTAGATCCAAGATCACCCCGATATACCATACCAACCACACCTCCATAGACAGAAGGCCCTTAGAAGATATCATGCTCTAAGCCCCCTTGTATAAGCCCCCCACCAGGCTAGCATGTGATGGACTATTTGAACATCTTGAATCCAATCCATAGAAAACCAACTAGTAGTATCACATACCACCCCTATGGGAGTTTTCTTATATAGGTCATAAGCCTATAAGTTTCACTGAACCATAGCCAAGATCACCCTAGTATACTACATCATCCATAACCATAGTAGATACGAGACCCTTAGAAGATATCAGGCTCTAAGTCCCTACTACAAGTCCCCTAACAGACTAGCATGTGACGGTCCATCTGAACATATTGGCTCTAATCCATGGAATCCCAAATAGTAGTATCACATACCTCCTTTATGGTGGTTTTCTTATACAAGGAATAAGTCCATAAGTATCAGAGACCTGGATCCAATATCACCCTAGTATACCACACCAGCTATGCCTCAGTAGATACCAGGCCCTTGACAGATAGTAGGCTCCAAGCCCTCATCGTTGGCCACCATCGGGATAACATGTGGTGATACACTTGATCCTCAATCAAAAAATACACTTTAAATGGCATCTAAAATCACTAAAAAAATAAAAGTTAGTTCTTAATGATCCTATTCACCAACTAAAAGGAACTAAACCCGACAAGGGATCCTTAGTACAAGTAAAACATTGAGAAAAATTTCATTACAAGAAATCCTTAACCGACCTTACTAGAATACCACCCATACTTGGGTATTACCTCACCGAAAAGGGAATCCAAACAATCACAATTCCACAAAGAAAATACCAACATCTTATAATTACATCCACTGATCACTTGATCAGAAACTAGCCCACATATGTATCCTTGAGAGTCCCTCATACCCATCTCAACATCAACCCAAGGACACCTGGTTGTAACCACTATTCCATGGTGTCAATCTAGTCCAAAGTCTCAACTAATATCGATCCTCAAAAAACTAGATCTAAAATCAAAAGTGAGTGGTCTAGAACCTTTACCACTAAATACTCAAGAAACAGAGATAAAAATCCTCAATCTAAAACATCACAAGTTCCTATCTTCAAAAACTATCCAAAGGACCTCAAAACAGACTG
This sequence comes from Viscum album, assembly GCA_963277665.1. Lineage (NCBI taxonomy): Eukaryota > Viridiplantae > Streptophyta > Magnoliopsida > Santalales > Viscaceae > Viscum > Viscum album. The sequence goes on along the minus strand of OY728150.1, from coordinate 292,175,254 downwards.
ACTTAACATACTCAAGCCAGGCCGACCAACAAGTTCTTGAACCTTATATAGGACTTTCCACTCACAACCAAACCCAATAGAGGATTATGAATCCAAACATGAAAGATATCACCCTTCAAACACTCATCCAAAGAATCACACTATTCAGATGACCTCTAAATACTGAAAGGATATCACCATTGCGATCTATATGAAAAATGACCAAAATGGAATATTCACAAGTCTAATTATGACTCTAGGGAAAAAATAGGAAAAATACACCAAGGAAGGAAAAACACCTGACATGTACCTCAGGTACACAATGTGTACCCCCAAAGTTCCTCACTGACCACATGCCACAGTTCACTCAGTGTGTACTTCTCCTAAGTACAGGACGTGTCCACCTCATACATGGTGCATACCTAACATGAGGTTCCAAGCCATGTACCTATACATATAAAACACAAAAATTATAACCAAGTATATTACATAGCCACTAGACATGTACCTCACACGGGCTTTGGCTGTGTGCCATACATGTCCATGTTCCCTAAAATGGGGTGCTTGGCTATGCCATTGAAAATACCCCGACTCTCCCTACATGGAATATACTGAACACACACACTATGTATTATCCATATTAAAAAATTAACACAAAATAGGATCACACAACATGTGGATCAATAACACACACTATGTGATCAGGTTTTCCCAAATAGAAAACCGTTATGATCACACAAAATGCTTGATTTAGCCCAAAACCCCCACAAATTGACCCTTTAGGTATCCCTAACAGCCTAAAAACAAGATGTAGACAAAAAATAAATATTTAATGGGTATTTTTTGATAAAAATAAAACAAAGTAAAACCTTTAGGTGTAAAAAACTGAAGTTTCACACTGGGTCCATGCCACACACCTGCCGAGATCTGATCCAGGTACAAACGAGCTCCTTGATGATGATCCCTCCTCCCTCTCCCTCTTTTCTTCATATTCCTCTCTCTTACATGTGACATAGAATCCCCCAAATGGGTTTACATGAGAAGAAAAGGAGGAGATCATAAAATAAAGGGAAAAAGAAAAAGGAAAGGAAGAAAAAAGGAAAAATAAAAAGGAAAAGAAGAACAAAGGAAAAATAAATGAAAATAAAGAGAAAAAGTGCCTGACTCGACCCCCACACGTTATGTGAGTTTATGAATCACATAGGAATCCTCATCCCCATTAAAAGATCAACCATAGAGTTATAATATCAATATTTTTCTCCATTCAAAAGATATCATCACTCTAACCCACACGAATAAATTAATATTTAATTAATTAAATATTAAATATTATTTTAAAATTTGAACAAATTGAAATTCCACCAAACTTATATAATCATGTACAAACCCTATTCTGAAACTAATATATAGGTCAAAAAAATTATATAAGATCATATAATATGATAAATTTACCATTTCACCCCTCATGATCATTCGAACCATAAATTCAATTTTCTTCCCATTTTCACAGCCTGAAAAAACATATGTATTTACAATTATTATCTATTATTATCTATTATTATCTATTATGATTATTTATTATTATTTTGATTTTTTTTTAATATACAGTGATGAAGAATTTACCTAATTGTAGCACACATGGGAAAGTACAAGACTCATACGTATTAAAACTGAATATTTGGGATTTCTAGAAATTAAGCCTCCTAAAGTTACTTTTTAAAAATGTATTGGATATTTAGATAAGTATGGGAGGAACCATTTAAAACTAAGTATGATGATAGTATTGATTAATTTATATATTTGTAAAAGTATTAATTTTTTGAAGTTTTTCTATGTAAAATACTCATACATATACAGTGAAAGGTGGCTAAGTTAGAAATTTAGCTATGTAAATTGACCATACATATTATAGTGGAAGATGAATGAGCTAGAAAATTAATAGAGTAAATAAATTATATTCATACTATAATAAGTGAAGAGTAAAAATTTAAAAATTAAATCAATCATATGTATTAAAGTGAAGTTAAAATTACTTTTTTGAATTTGGAAAATTTTTGGAACCCTTAGTCATTATTATGAAAATGTTTTTAGATGTTTAGTGTTTCATAAGTTAGAAATTTTTATAAATTAAGGAATTAACTAATAAATATTATAGATAATATATTCTTGAATTTATGGAATTTGGAAAAGTGAAATGAAACACTGCCATATGTATTTGTTACCCTATCAAGTAAAGGTTGACATGATTTCATAAAAATGGTAAATTCCTAAACAATAAACGACACATGTATGATTTTTTTACATTATCTTTTGATGTAAAGAGTTGGTCATGAACATGATGCAGTCTATCTCACCATTATGAAACTTTAGTATATTTTAGGGGTTATGTTAATATAGATATTCTCATGCTATAAAGATGATATCACATTGTAATCATGAAAATATAGAAGAGAAGAAAATAAGGGCTATTCTATGAAGAATACTATCATACTATGATGACTTGGATAGATTAAATGTCTGAATAAGTGTGACAAGTGGAGTTAAAAGAATATATTATTATTATATATAATAATGTAAATATTTTGGATGTAAAGTAGTATTTGAAGTAAATGATTTAGAATTTAACGAATCAGAAGATATTCTTTTATTTATGAAGCTTCATATAGAACTAGTTATCACTACCTATGATTGACTATTTATTGTAAGACATGATTGATAATTTAGAATATTAATTATCCAAATTTAAATGTTTTAATTTTCAAAGGAGACATATTATTATATTTCATGAATTATTCATTGATTTAAACCCTCTTAACCCGGATGAAATTACAGATTTTTTTAACTAAGATTATTTCAATATTTATTTTTAAATGGGGAAAGAATACAAAAGTTACATACTATTTTTATGGAGAAAATTATGGATCACTTGTAATTGTTTATTTTGAATTATAAAAAATAAAATAAAAACTATAATGGTTATTATATTCTCTTTATATATATATATGTTTTTTGGATGAATTGGGAAGATTTACAATATACAAACATACACACATATAAAGCTATAATTATATACAATCTTTACTGCTATGATTTATACTATAAGTTTTAATGTATCTTACAACTGAATGAAAGAGGATAATAAAATAGAGGAGAAGTAAGAGGAAGGATTTTTTTTCATTGTTTTAACTTAAAGATCTTGATAAATATTTATTAGAGACTCACTTTTAAGATTCATTTATTCTCTAGAAGAAGAATTTACTGTCAGTTTCTAGTGGAAACTCTACACTAGAGATGTATTAAATTTTACATATTTATATTTCTAATATAATTTTTAGATTTTGATACTCATCTATGGATACTGAGTGAAAATTTATTTTACTTAGTTGTGAGATTACTAATAAATGGATTCAAAATAATGATAAAATAATTTTACAAAGTTTCAACTACTTGAAATCATCTGTAAGATCCCAGGGAAAAAGGATCTAAATAAAATTCAATAAGACAAATTGGGTGTTGGTGGAGTAGACTGATGGATGTTATTATAGATACAAACCACTGAAAAAATATTATGTTTCATGCACTTAACTTAAATTTATTTCCACTTTATATTCTATTTAAAAGATAAGGAAAAATATAAATTATTTTAAGAGGGAAGTTTAATTTAGTGAAATATTTTAAAGGAAAAAATTCACATCCCTCTTGAGAATTTGTTATAAAACTTTATAAGAAAACAAGTGGAATTAGAGATAGACTCATAATATCTCTAAACTTTAAGTTAAATATTGAAGATTGGTTTATCTTCTACTAGATAACAACAATTGGTATTAGATGAATCTATTTAAAGAAACTATATCATTTTTTCATTAATAAGATATAGAGAAAAAAACATAACAAAAAAAATACCAATTACTATGGATGATCTAAGGGAATGTATGTCTATGATTAGATATTCTAATTTCAATAGAAATAATTATAGTTGGTGGAAATATATAATTATTATCTATTTGAATAATCCTATATTGAAAGTTTATATGAAGCTGGTTAAACCTTACAAGATTCCTACTAGTGAACCTAAATTATGGATTGATGATCAAGAAACTGATTATGATCTAAAATCAAAGAGTATAAATTCTATCATTTATGTATTAGGACTAGATGAATGTAATCAAGTTTATTTATGTGATATCGCCCATGACATGTGGGAAACTATCACAGTTGATTTTGAAGAAATTGATAATGTAAGAAAACTAAGGTAAAAAAACTATAATGCTAAAATTCAATACATTTAAGATAGTTAATAGAGAAATTATTATTCAAATAATTGGAAGACTCACTAATATAGTAAAAAATGTGTTTAGTTTTGGAACTGCTATACTTGAACGAGATAAATCTTTGAAAGTCCATAGAGGTATGATTTCTAGATGGAGTAGAATATTTGATTCTATTTGATAGTCTACACCCATTAAATATATGAAAATAAATAATTTAATTATAACACTCCTGATTTATAAAGTTTAGATACAAGTAGAAACTAATTATCACAATTTAATAATGAAAAAATTCCACTTTCAAAATCTTTACTTTAAAGAATGTGAAAAATAAAAGAAATGGTTGACTCATATGATAATAGAGAATCAAGTTGTTAAAATTAATGAGATGAACTCACTATACAAGCAAGAAGATTAAATATTATTTACAAGAGAAGAAATGGTTTTAGAAATAAATTTTGGAAGAAAAATAGAAATTCTATTAGAGTGAGATGCTTTTAATGTAAGAAACTTGTGAATATTAAGGAACTTCACTATAATATTATCAAATAGGTTTCCACTCATAGAGACCTAACTAAAACATCACCATTATGAATTCTCTATCTACCCACATGGAACTCACTGTACAATTACCATCAATAATTAGTTATCCAACCATAGGGAACATTCTATAACATCTCAATCACTAAGTTTCTATTCACCCATAGGGATCGTGAAATCACATCTCAACCACAAAGTACCTATCCACATATAAGAAACTCATTATCACATGCAGATCCATTGGTTTATCCACTTTCCACTTACATATACTATCACTAGTTGTATTAGTGTTTTACCTCTAGGATTCTCCCTATTATAACCCATATAAGTTTAGAATCTATAAACACTATGGAATATTATTGTATTATCTAGTGCACACCCTCTATTACTCACCCCTCCTCAACCTACATAATATCTACAACACATAAAACATCCATTATAGATTTCCATATCATCCACACCTTCATCACTATTATCCTACTCCTCCTCCTCCTCCACCACCTCACCATCATCACATGTTACAAACCACAATCAAATAGCTAGTCACAACATACACGTTACTATAAAATATGACCAATGGATTTAAACCCCATCCATTCATTTATCTCACCACATGGGTTATAACACATATAAAGACTCTATGGTGAATAATTTCACCACATTCATAAACCATTATGTCACTGAGGTCAACCATCACCAAACCCCAGTGAGTAATTATTCACTAACATTCCTCATATCTTGGCCATTAACTAGATACACTACTCATCACATGTCTAACACATAACAAAGACCCCATTTTAATCAATCCACATTTAGCTCCACTAAATTTCACATTATCACCTCTAACTATTCATACTAGGGAGGTAGTATAGGGATTTATACTAAATTAGAGTGCTACCAACATTAGTATCTCATCCCAATATTAACATATCCCATATACATCAGGTCGTATGAACCTAACTATAAACAACATAACCTTGTGCCAGGGTGTCATGACCTTATAAAATTCACACCACCCTATGTAACTCACTACTATAAAGGACCTACAACTCTAGAACATGGAATGAACCTATGTATATATTGAATGACCATGTGTTACTCACTTTAACTTTATCCCCAAGAACTTACCACATATTCAACACATATTACTAGTAAGTGGAATGAATTCTATTCCAAATTGGCATGACCCATACAAAAGTTCTTGAAACAACCAATCTCACGACAAAATTTATTTTCCATGAATTTACACTATTACAAGATCTAAAATCAGTTTTTTTATTTAAACAAAATATAAAAATTATTAAAAACAATGATCAACAACAATTTCCACACCAATTACTTATAAAATATTTCACACATAAATTATAAAAAACATTCTTCATTGTTGGCATGTACTATAAAAAATGTTATTAAAACCAACCATCTATCATAAAAATATATTTTCCATGAATTTACACTATTATAGGATATAACTTCCCGTTTGGGAGATTTAACAAATATATAAAAATTATTCCAAATAATGATCAATAATAATTTCAACATCAAATACATATCAAATAATTCACACATGAATTATAAGCAATATTCATCAATTTTAGTCCCATGGATGATGATGCTTTATTTATTATCAATTAAAGTCACAATGATAAATTTTTTAGTAATATTTTTTATAATTTAAAGTGGATGGATATTTTTTGAGAAGGATGGATTTGGTTAGAACTTAGTTCTGTAATTCTAAGTTAAAGATAAAAATTTGAGTGTTGAGTAATGTAAGATTAATGTTGGGTTATATTTGTTACTTAAGAGGAAATCTACTTTTTATTTTAATATTTAATATATTATGAAGTGGAAAAATGGAAAAGTAAATAAAAAATATCTCATTGAGGAAGAAAATGGAAAAGTACTAGAATATGTAATAATAACCCATATTTTACACTATGATATATAATAGTAACTTTGAGAATACATAATAGTAATTTGATGATACGTAAGATTAACTCTAAATATTATAGGTTATGAAAGATTTATTCTAGGATACAAAATATTAACCTATGTTTTTATAGGATATATAATATGATTTAATAGGCCACATAAGATTTAATAGGTGTTTTCTCTAGAAAAGTAAGATTAATTATAACAATACTATATTGTTCTTCATGTGTTAAATATAAAAATGGTTCATGATAAGAAAGATTCAAGATGATTCATCATTATATTATTAAAAAGAATTCAAAACATGAGAAATAGTGTTCATATGGAAAAGTAGCTACAAGCATTACATAAGCTCAAAAGAAGGAGTTGATATTTATCGAGAGTTTAAGATAGTATCATGATTGATCTATAATGAAGATATACTTGGCCATGGTTGAATGAAAATTAAAATACAAAGATCACCTAGATTTGAAATAAAAATAAAAATTTTGATGTTTTCAATAATTTTATTTGATCAAAAATGAATGAGGATCATGTAGATCAAATATGTTAGAGTTTGGTAGAGAAAATTACATTATAATTTTTTACCTCCTGAAAAAAGGGGTAGATAAGATTTAAAAGAAAAAATATTGAGGCAACCATGATGTAGAGTGAGTTAACTTAAACAATACTATGAGAGAGATAAAATAAGGAGATTGTTGTGAAGATATGGAGCAAGAATATCATATGCATATAGTCCATCAAAGACTCATACATTCTTATGTGATAACTATTTAAAAAGGTTTTATTGACTAATTATTTGTAAAAATTTAGTGATTGTTAAAACTGGTTGGTGCCAACATTGTATTAGGTTCAAGTATGTAACAATTTCAAAGGAATTATCTTGATAATAAAATATAATTAGTGTACATGAGATAACAACCACCATACATCGATGATCTAGTCATCCATGTTGGAGATAAAACCCATTAAATATAATATTATATTATTTTATTTTCTACCCCGTAGTGAGTTGAGATATTATTGTTAGAAAATCATGAAATTTTATGTGTTTGAAAAAGAAAAAGTTATCAACACTAATTTACCTCCCTCTTAGTGTTGATCATCTATTAACATGATCCTAACAATTGGTATTATTGCCAAGGTTCACTCTCAAAGATCTCTCTTGAATATTTATATGGATTATCAAAACTTAGTAACAAATTAAAGAATTAATATATTCGATGGAAAATGATTTAATATTTGTAAGGATATAATGTAACCTTATTTTATCTCTATTGAAATTGATTATTTTCAATCATGCCTTAAATGTTTTACAGTACCATATGAGAAAACTACATGTCTCTATCTGATTGGAATATTGTTGAGAGTAATGATAAAGCAAGGAATTCACTTATGTCATCATTATCTAAGAAATAAATAATAAAATACATGGGATTTAAAATCTATAAATAGATCTTAAAAAAACATAATTTCATTTATAAAATAGATAAAAAGATGACAGTTGAAAAGTTAAAACTTTATAAAAGTAAATTTGATGATGCAATAATGTAAGAAGATGAATATGTTGATAAGTCTTTCACTATAGTTAATTTAATTTCTAGCACCACTATAGGGTACATGGAAACTCTTCAATACTCTATATTGGTGAATAAACTCATGAAAGTTCTCTCTGGTAAATTTTATTCCAAGATATTGGCCATTGAAGATATTGATATTAAAAACTAAAAAAATTGATTAGTTTGATATTATTATAGTTGTCTATCTGATGGGAAGAGGTGGTTCTCTTGAAAGAAAAGAAAACAAAGAGAAGAAGGTTTCATTAAAATTCTTTAAAAATTTGAATATAAAATATCAAAAGGGTATTCCAGATGAAGAAGAAGACATGGAATGATTTTATGAGATTATTTATTTGGTGTCAATAAATTTTCAAATGGGAAAAGGTAAGTATCAAGGTTAACTCACTTTTAAATATTTTAACTATGGTAAAATTGGTCACTTTTCTACCGAGTGTACATTGAGAGTTAGTAATGATAATGAAGATGATGAAGTAGATAAGGGACCCTTGTAATTCCTCGAACCTAGTTACCCTGAGTCAGTGCATTATTACATAAAATTGGCATAATCACAAGATATCAATTCTCAAAAGACCGATTAGTTTAGTAGCATTGGAAGTACTAGATACATACATAAGTTTTACATTACATCATGAAATAAAAAACAACAACAACATTTTGTCCCCTTTAAACACACTCATATCCCTTATCCTATCCCTACAGGTCGAACATAATATACTTCTTCACATCCTGGGAAAAATAAAGCATAAGAAATGGGTGAGATCAGATGCTCAGTAGGGATAAAAATATAGTGTAAAAATTCATAAATAAGAATAAAAATTTAAGGCAATGTATAAGACTAAAACACATGCCTTTTAAACATAAAATTCAGTATAATATGGAAAATATAAATCAAATAATTCAATTTACTTATTCACAAGGGTTTTTTACTAGTCGAATAATCACATTTAATATCAATACATAATTTCATAATGATGGAATGCATAATGTCGGACATCATAACCACATATTCAAGGCCTCGTGCCAAGACTACAAATAAGATTTTGTAAAGGCCTTATGCCAAGACACTAGTTTGTATCATTAGAACTACCGATGCATCGAGAAGCTGTAGTGGAATCCACCCTTCACTTACTAATTCCAATGCATTCCTCACATGAAAAGGTTGAATCATAATCTAAACATTCGTATTAAAACTAGAATATGAAATGTCAATATTTTAACCACAAAACATGAATGGTATAAAAATAGCACATCCACAGTAAAAAATAAATCATTCAATACAATGCCTAAGATTTTATAAATCAACCTCAATCAAGAATAACGAAGGATATTGACATATATAAAAATAAATAGTAAAACTATTTGAGAAAAATATCCCTTTTTCTTGGAAACATTTAAAAGTCTCACTATTTATCAAGAATCCGTTTAAAAGAGATTTTTTAATCAAAGTGTCTCATACCAATTTGAAAATTTTATAAGTAAATTTAATTTTAAAACATACATTTCAATATAAATAAATCCTTAAAAACATTTTTAAAACATGAAAATTAATGAGAAATATTTAGATGAATAAATATTTAAAACATTTAAAATGATATGTTAGTTTGAGTTCCTAACCAAATGAGAGACACTTAAATAAAAACAATTGAGGAATAACATTAATCAAAACTTTGTAATATCATGAGAATAAATGTATTCATGATATAATATGTCAAAGGACAATATATACAACATATAAAAGTGAATTGGTGCATAACAACAAAGAAGTCTCAATGGAATGTAAATTGACATGAAATCCAATATTAAGACCGTATACTTAGATTAAGGATAAATAAATGACATAATTATGTGTGAAAAATATAAATACACTCAATATTATTGGATATTCAATGTAAATCAATTAGAGTACATTCACACATATTCTTGTAAAAACAAAACCAATAACTTTGATGCCTAATTCAATGAATGGAAATTGAGTTAAGATTACCCTTATCAAGTTCATATCAATGACTTAAGAATTTATCAATGGAGTGATTATTTGTATCAAAAGTATATCCACTCAAAAGGGAGTGTAGAATACTACATAAATAAATAAATATTTATTCCACACATAATCTTGGAGTAAAATAATCAATGAAGTATGCGTAAAACCTAATGAGTGGAAGTAGAAATTTGAAATTCCCTTACTAATTTGGTAACTTACGAAACATACAACCCATGAAAGAAGTATCATATAATTAAAATTTAAATACCCATAAATTAAATTATATTACACAAATAATACAATCATGGGTAGTAGATACACCATAAAAAAGATAATAGTGGAAATTATTGCATGAATCTCACGGGAATAAAAAGTTAGATGAAAACCCCTTACCTTGTACTTTTCCTTAGTAGAGGGTAGGTTAACCTCCTGTATAATTTTGAAATCATTTGTATTAAATTATAAAATAACCACATACATAAATATGACATCATATATGATCTTCTAATATTGCTTTGTTAATGATATTTCAGTAGTATCATTGTTTTGGGTGTTAACAGATACATTTTCCTTCATATGTTTTGTTACGTAAGTCATGTTTGTTATGGATAGAATGTTTTTGATTCATATAATTAATGATATTAATTTCATAAACATTATTTGTAATCATAAAATGAAAATTATTCTTTAATGATTATAAGGGGGAACGAAAAGTCATCGTGTCGTGGAGACGGTAAGCCGTACATACGTACGAGCAACAATATCATTCTATTAGTGGTAAAATCCTATGTAATTGGATGGTATATTATATGTACAGAATAAATAACATGTAATATTTATCATTTAAATCAGTTATACTCATTATTATATCCATACAAATAATGAAGTGTTGAATAACAAACTACTCCATAACGTAGAGATGGTAAGCTGTACGTACGCACGTATGTTGACTTTTTCATTCATGGGATAGATAGAATAATGAATATGGTTATACCAGATTTATAATAACATCAAATTATTTATAAGGTAATATATTTATTATTTTTCTATGGAAACAATAATGAAATAGGAGGTGGAAGAAGAAAAGAACTTTGAAAGAGGTGATGAAATTATTACCTCTTCTTTGGGTGCTTCCTTTTGATTTGATCAAAAGGGATCCTTAGGTTAGATTTATGATAAAATTAAGGACTCTAGGTTCAATTGAGTGTAGTTTGGAGGATATTTGACCAGGGGTTGGATGAGACAAATGGATTTGGAGGTGTGATTTTGAGAGAAGGGGAAGTACCCTTTTATAAGAGAGGTAAGGGTCACTTTAGGAAAAGCTTGAAATATTATTTTATTATAAAATCATTTTTGGTTTATAATGGATCCAAATGGATTTATTTAGAGGTTAAGGTGGGTATGAGTCGAAATAATATCAACCAATAGGTTTTATACAAGTTTAGGTCACCATATTAACCTTATCTTTTAGATTTAATTCTTAGTTAAATAGTTTAACTTTTACCATGTCTTCTTGTATTTTTATATTACATGGTTAATAAAATTACTATAAAATGCCAAGAGAACATAAAGTGGTTCATTAATGACATATATATCATTATATAAGCCCTTTGGATGAAATTTATATTTTTAGTAATATTATATAATTAAATAATATAGTATTTGTTTGAAATACCCATTTATGTCAATTTTGACACTATTTTGTATTTGGTTTTTGTGAAAGTCATCAAAACTTGATTACATCAAAAAAATACATTAAATCAACCCTAACATGTCATATTAACCTAAAAAATCCATGTAATGCATCACAAGTATAAATTTACATTTATTTTGATATTTATAATATCAATTATTTTAATCTTTCACTAATAAGGTAATTACCGCATCATCATTATATCATAAATAAATTTAATTATTTAATGTCTAAAAATTATAAATAAAATACCATGATGTAGGAAATATTTTTTTTTATTTCTAATGAATATTTATAGTTGAATTTATCTTAAGAATAACACTATATTAAAAATGGTTTAGTTATTAAACATTGAATTTAACACTTTTAACTCTTCTATAAATAAAATAATAATAAATGTCCTAATATAATACAAGTGGATCGAAAAGGAAAATATATAATTCCTAATTTTTATTTTGGTCGAAATAAACTTATCCAATAGAATTAGGATATGTGTTGGGGTAATATTAATATCATTTTCACCTTTAATTACCATATCTACTTTTAACCATGGTAAATAAAATTCAAAAGTTACTATTCACCAAAAATTATTTTCATCTTATTAAACCTCATGATACTTACTAATGTCAATCATGTCTCTTGGATTTTTGAAATTCAATTCACAGAAGTGGTAAAATTATGTTTTATGCAAATTTGCAAATGTTCCTAGAAGGTGGGTAAAAGACAGTAAAAAGTTCAATAAAATTTTATATATCTAATCTTATTAAAAAATGACTTCAATGAATTAAAATAGACTAATATAAGTATTATTTATATATTTTTACTTTAAAATAAATTTCAATTAAAAACAAATATTTAAATAAAAATTCGGCTTTATACAATAACACAGTGTTTTCACTATTCATCAAAAATTGAAAGTTTTTAGGAAAATACCAAAAATTCACCCAAAGATAATTTTGGTATTACAAATTCAAAAATGATGTCTATTTTACCAAATTCAAAACATATAAATTTTATTAATTAATTTTAAAAAATATTTCTATTGTCAAAACCAGAAAGCCGGTTTTTGAGAAGTAAAAACTAGAAAAAGATTGATACGTGTTTATGTCCAATTTAAATATAAAATTACTTCTAATGAACAAAATTGGATTAAATGATAAAAATATATTCTAATTATACTTAAAACCCATTCAACTGTATAATTTAACACTATAAATTTTTTTTCTTAAAAAAGTTTTTTTTTTCAATTAAAATTTAGAATTTTTCACTATTCATCAAAATATAAAAGTTATCAGAAAAGCACAAAAAATTTATCCAAATTAAAATTTTATGTCCCAATTCTAATTAATAAGTATATTTTTTCAAAATTGAATACATAAAAGTGTCAAATATTGGATTTAAAAAGGATTCTCCATTAAAAGGCGGTAAAATTGCAATTTTTGAATAAAACTTTTATTTAAAAAATTAAATTTGTTCTTATATTATGTATAAGAAACAAATAATATGTATGTTAAAATTATGTGGAGAATATAAAAATCAAAATGAAGTTAATACTATTTATAACTATTTTTTTGAAGGGCTAGTTTGGTAAGTTGTGGTGTGCTCAAACTTGGTGTTGCATGTAGCGCAAGATATTGAATTACTTTAAAGAAAATAACATACTATAAAATCTTGTGGTGTTTTATTTTTCCCATTTTTGGAAATTGCATCCAAGTAATTTTTAAAATTGGGTTTGGGAACTTCATTGAATGTCACAAATTAGAAAAAGAGTCAATAAAATTATCACTTAAAAAGAAATAAATACAAAGGTCATCCAAGATAACCCATACTAGGATTACATGTAGGTAAACGTGGATATGGAAGATAAAATAAGTGTCAAGTTCTGATAGAGAGTGGTTGAAAAAATGATCCAAAGAAAGTTAACAACAAGAAAACCACAAACTTGTGATGGGTTAAATGGTTATTAGTTTCCTAGTAGGAAAAGTTAACGAACAACGTTTTTGTTTTACGTTCCATTACATAAAGTTAAGGAATTTATTTATGATATTGACTAATAACATAAAGAGATATACTTACTTTTCAAGTAGAGATTCATCTTTTAATAAATTTCTACCACTAACTCATATTTTCTCCAAACGAAGAGTATTCAAGATGACTTGGTCACACCTAAAGCGCTAGAATCAACTTCTAGAGAATAAAATAATTCACAAAGGATGAACTATATATTTCCCTTGTCTTTAAAGATTAACCAAAACCAAATGCTTAGTACAATATCAGATGATCCCCAAAATGTATAATCTTTTATAGAAATAAATACTAATATTAATTTACAAAATTAAACAAAAAATACCCAAAGTTCAATAAATACCATTCAATAAACAATTGTCCTTAAAATCCTTCAATATAATCCAAACTAAGATTGAAACCCAAAACTCAGGAGAATTTTGTCACATAGTCTTTCATAGTAAATCTTAACATTTATCTCCAAATAATATAAAATACTATTAAAGTATCATACAGAAGTGTAATTAATCAAATCACATATTCTCTATGATATGTTAATCATTTACATTAATAACCTGAATCTCTATAAAAAAACATAAATTCTTCCAAAATAAAAAAATCCACAATTACTACTCAAATGAAATCCCATAGTATTCTATTTTTCTTAGCTATATAGTGTTCCCAATAGAGCGAACGTCTTCCAAAATAACATTTATCACTTAATCACCAAATCATTTTCTTATACTAAGGATATCCATTTGATAAAACACAAGATCCAAAATAAATTTATTATTGATCAATAAAATCATTTAACTAAAAAGAGTTAGTCACACTAACCAGGGACACCATGTAGTCCAATGGTAGGTGATAAATTCCAGTCACACTTTGGTTGTGGGTTTTATTCTCACAACTTTCTCTGACGTGACGGGTTGTCACACAGTCTGCATGTTTTCCTTTTTCAAAAACTATATTTTATAACCTTCCCAAAATGAGTTAAATTTATCAAAATAACCATAACATAATTTAACCACAAATGTTATCTCACACCTCACATTTTCATCCCAAAAATTAATAACATGTAATTACCTCCAATTCAAGGATCATATAAACCCAAATGGTTCATTATAACTATATCCAAAAAAGAAAATATAATTCTTCCTCAAATTGAATTTTAATATAACAAACTATAGGGTTACACATACAAGAGAAAAGTATTCCAAAGTAATCCCATCAATAAAGAGAATTAATAATTTTAAACATTTCACCATCCATTTATTTTTACATAGGTTCTTTATTGAACTAGTAGTTATCCTATAGAATAGTTCATTGACTCAGTTAATGACAAGGTCCCATACATTTACAACAAATGACTCTAAACGGATTCTTAGGATCATTTTTATTTTCTTCCATAATACTCTTCATTTTACCTTGATAATTCTTTATTTATGTACTTCTTTACCACACATAAAGAATTTATTTGTTCCATTGAGACACTTTCCTGGGTGTCTCCTTCCACATTTCCTACAAGATAGAAATTGATCTTTCTTTTCTCCATGGTCTCCACTATTAGAGCTCTTGTCATTCTCCACCTTTCTCTTCTTTGTTGAGTTTGGGAGTTGGTTAATGTATATGTTGTTGATCATATTTTTGGAAAACTACTTCAGCATGAACGCAATATCTTTTATGCCTATAAAAATTACATTTAGTTTCTCATTTCAACCATTATTCCCACCTTGTACATCATGTTAAATGTTACTACGACTTACTTGGAATCTAGAAATTGACTAAAACCAGAAAGTATAGTGTGAGTCATAAAATCATTAAGAGAATGTCATGACACCTTATTTTCAATGTAAAACACCTTAGGATTAACCAAGGATATTTATTATCTTCTTATATTAAAATCCTTCAAATCGGTTACTAAAGAAAATGTGAATTATTTTAAGCATATCCCTCGAGAGTATCGTAACCAACAGTGCATCAAGACTTGATGTCGTGCACCAGTTCCCATTCGATTCTAGCTCAAAGAAATATTTTTAGGTTTTAACCCTAGGTACATATGTGCCAGAGCTACCTCTACCTTCTCGTATCTATACAAGGATATATTTCTTGAAAAAATCGCATAATATTTACATTAGAAAATTTTTTGTGTAACACCCCGAGCTTCCACGATACGCTTCTCATTCAATAATGCAATAGCTTGCATTGAACGCAACTTCGAGTTCTAAAACACCGCGACTAATCAAAGTAGCCGTTATGAATAGTAATACCTACTTTTTGAAATATTATAAATTTTATTTATCAAAATGGACTTCATTTTTGGATTCGGAATATTGAAATTAGCCTATGTTGAATTTTTGGTATTTTTCTGAGAACTTCTAAATTTTTATGAATAGTGAAAAATACTTAAAACAACTTTTTTAATCAAAATAATTCATAGTGATAAATTATACTATTGAGTGGTTTTAGAGTATAATTAGAATATATTTTTACCATTTTATCCAATGGTGGTCATTAGAATTAATTTAACATTGAAATTGGACATAAACAATTGCCAATCTTTTGATATAAATTGTTTCTTAAAAACACGCTATTTGTTGTGACAGCGGGAATTAATTATAAAATTAATTAATGCAACTAATATGTTTGGAATTTTGTAAAATAGACATCATTTTTGAATTCGTAATATCAATTATAGCTTAGGGTGAAATTTTGGCCTTATTCTGAAAAACTTCAATTTTTGATGAATAGTGAAACCACTAAGTGGTAGTTAAATAACTGATTTTTCGTTTAAATGAAATATTACCACTTCTGTGATTTGATTTTCAAAAATCCGACATACATGGTTGTCATTAAGAAGTAAAATGTGGTTCAATGAGATCAAAATAATTTTTTGGTGAATAGTAACTTTTAAGTTCTTAATCGCGATTAGAGGTAATTAGTGTAGTTTAAGGTAAAAACAATGTTTTATTAATATGATATGAGCTTGACACTTGTCCTACTCCTATTGGATGAGTCATGGCCGACCAAGACAACCCATGGGTCAACTTGGGGACCCCATGGAGCCACTTTAGTTGGAAAATGACATTAATATATATTTATTTAATGTTGAAATTAAATTGACACAAACGTGAGATGTTTTACTAAAACAATTTTTAAGTGGGGTTACACAAGTCCAAATTTTGATTATAAATATTCATTAGAAATCTAAAAAGATTTCCTACATCATAGTATTTTTCTTATAATTTTTAGATATTAAATAAATTAAATTATTTATGACATCATGATGATGCAGTGATGACCTCATTATTTAACGATTTAAATAAAATGGGAAGATAATGCAAAATCCAAGGCTTACACTTGTCCAAAGCCAATTGGATGAGGATATTTCGAACCCTTATCACCTTATCCTCGAATTATATAAGTGTGGGACCTTTAGAATCCGAAAAGCATTGTGAAATAATGTAACATTTCAATCTTTCCAAAAGTGCCCCTCCTCTCCACTTATAAAAGGCCCCCACCTCTCCCACATCATTTACACTTTCAAGCCATTTGGCTCGGCCAACCTCTGCCCAAATACTCTCCCAACTTCCCCCTATTACTCCTAGAATCCTCACTTTGGGCAGAACTCTTCCCAAGGAAGCCTTTGGCTCAAATCAAAAAGAGTTACCCGATTTTGAGGTAATGTATTTTCTAATGTTGTTTTGTTTTATTTTTCTTCTCCAACCCCCTAAACTCTTTTTATTCATTTATTTTGTAACAAAACCAGTATCCTCAATATACTAGGATGTTGTTATAAGAAGTATTCGAGCTACACTTACACACACCTACATCTAATGGTTAAAGAACATACGGTTTCTGTGGATGACGAATTTCTGCCTCACGAAACGATGATTGTTCAACACTCATATAACACCTTCAAAGGTGGCCATTAAGATGTCACTATATTTATATATGATATATAATGTGTTTATGTTTTACTTATGCTTCTATATTTCTCATTTATGGCTTACTTTATGATTTCCATTATGGGTAAAACGCGATAATTTCATTTTAGGAAGTGCGGACTACCGCCCCCTCAAAGTGATTTGAATCGTTAATGCCATATGTGGGGTGTATAAAGGATGGAGTAAATGGTATTATACACTATATTATACTGGAGTTATATTATACATTTATATCATTATGATTTAGTTCCATTAAATATGAAATTGAAATGAAAGTAGCGTTCATGCGTACGTACGGCATACCGTCTCCATGAACGGTGCATTTCATTTCTTACCTCTAAATGTTACGTAATATTATAAATGAATGTATATACTGTATATATATGATATATATGATATCTACATCATTAATATAATTCTGGATATAATGGATATTTCACCACATGAACAACTTATAATTATAAGAAGTTTATTGTTGACTCATGTACCAAAGATCGACAAAACGACCGTTATTAACTTAAATAATTACATAATGTTCATAACATTGTAATACGTGATATAAAAAGGATAATGAAATTGAAAATGGTTCTTAATAAGGTAGATATTAACTCTAGTTTATTATTCAGGAGGTTAAAGAACGGTTGAGTCAAGTCGGACACAAGGTAAGGGAACTTCTTAACCCAACTTCCATTCTTTGGGTTAATCTCCTACTTTCAAATTATGTCAGGATATTATTATGTCTTATTTTGTATTTTTACTTTCTTTATGTGTACCTATAGTGAATACACATAATATATATATATTTTATTTTAAAAATTATCTTTTTAAGGACTTCATCTCAATCTCCTTTCATTGAGGCATATTTGGTTTTATACACAACTTTCTTTTATACGGTGTATAAACCCCTTTGACTTTTACGTTTATTCAAAAGGAATCTTTTTTATACGAAGCGTTTTACTAAACGAAAAAAGGGAATGTTTTTCCTTCCGTACTTATGCGGCGACAAAGACTTCTCCGCCGCCGTGACCATTATTTGAGTTTCGGCTTCCTCTACAAGCCATCATTTTTTTTAAATGAAAAATAAATACAAAGTTTTAACCTTCTTTTATTTTGGTATTGAAAATGGTTTTGAAAGCGTTTTTATTATATCAATGTGTTGTATTTGTATCTTTTGATTGAAATGTGGAAATGTTATGTTTCCTTTATACATGTTTTATGTGATACGATTATGTTATGGTTTATGACATGTTTAAACCTATTCATATGAGGAATGCATTGGACTTAATAAGTGACGGGTGGAGCCCGCTATAGCTCCTCGATGCATCGGCAGGTCTCATAAGACAAACTAGTGTCTTGGCACAAGGCCTTGACAAAATATTATTTGTGGTCTTGGCACGAGGCCTTGACTACGTGTTTATGATAGTCTGGCATTATGCATTCCATCATTATGAAAGTGGTTATTGATATTGAATGTGATTATTCGACCAGTAGAATATCCATGTGAAGAAGTGAATGACATTATCTCATTTTACTTTTGCCATATTATGTTGATGTTCAAGTTTAAAAGGCTTTTGTTTTAGTTATACATTGCCTTAAATTTTTATGTTTATTTATGAAAGCTTCCGCAATATTGTTATCCTTACTAAGCATCTGAGCTCACCCCTTTCAATGTTTTAATATTTTCCAGGATGTGAAGAAGTATTTTATGAATGACCTGCAGGGATAGTCCGAAGAGGATAGAAGTGTGGACTATGGAGACTATGTTGTAGTAGTTTTTCACTTTATGATGTAATGTAAGACTTGTGAATGTATCTAGTGTTTCCAAGGCTACTAAACTAATCGGTCTTTCGAGACTTGATCTTTTGTGATCATGCCAATGTTATGAAGTAATGCACCGACTCCGGGTAGCTGGGGTCGGGGCGTTACAGTTGGTATCAGAGGCAGTTTAGTACTAACCTTGGAAGCTAGATTTAGATAAACTCTGATTAGAGCACATAGCCCGAAGATAGAATATGAGGATTAGTATAGAAGAACTTCCTAGAATTTTGTTATTGTATAGATTTTGTGAGTTTTCCGAGCAATACATCCCTGTCTGGATACGAGCAAGTAGAGGCGGCTCTGGCACAGATGTACCTAGGGGTAAAACCCGAAAACACCGCTTTGAGCTAGACTCGAACGGGAACTGGTGCACGACAACGGGCCTTGCTACACTCTTGGTTACGACACTCCCGGGGGATATGCTTTGGATAATTCTCTTTTTCTTTATAAACCACTATGAAGGGTTATGAGTATATACTTCCTCAAAGAAAACATTTTTATGGATTATATCCATAAATAGTTCAATTTATGTTAAGTATCTTACAAGTATGGAAATATGTATTTTGATTTATAAACTAATACAGTTTATGCCATTGTTTAGAAATGGCGCCTAGTGGAAGAAATGGAAACCGTATCAATGCACGCACTCCATGTAGGGATTGCCCTCCTGCCCAAGATAATTATAGTGGGGCTGGTGATACAACTGGTGCCGATCAGCTAATCACCATACTGGGACAACTCACTCAGGTTATGAATAATAACCTTACTCGTATGGAGCACCCTGATCCGCAACGTGGAGGATCAATGCTAGACCGTTTCATGAGGCAACAACCACCAACCTTCAATGGGAGTACAAATCCTATAGTAGCTGAGCAATGGATAAATTCCTTAGAGAAAATATTCCATGCCTTGGGGAGTAGTGAATGGGAGAAGGTTGTCATGGCAGTTTACCGCCTCACTGGAGATGCCGATCAGTGGTGGTCGCTGATTCAAAACACAAAGGAAGATGATGACGTATTGAATATGGAATGGAGGGAGTTCAAAGAGCTTTTCTTAGAAAAATACTTTCCTCGTGACCATCGAGCGGATATGGAAAGGCAATTTCTGAGTCTGAGGCAGAAGGAGGATGAGAATGTCGCAAAGTATGAGGCTAACTTTACAAGGTTAGCGAGGCATGGTTCCGATTATATAGGTAACCCAAGGAGTAAGATTGATCGTTTCTTTGATGGGTTAAAACCATTTCTCCGTCGAGCTTTAGTATCACAATCCTTCTCATCATACGAAGATATTGTATCGTGTGCTATCAAGACAGAAAAGGAATTCTCTAAGTCTTATGACAACAAAGTAAAGCAAGAGAAGAAGAGAACGGTGGAACAAGAGACAGATAAAGGGAAAAAGGGAAATAAGGATTTTCCATTATGTGATAATTGTGGGAAGAATCACCCTGGTACTTGCCTAAAAGGAATGGGAGTTTGTTATAAATGTGGAGAAAAGGGTTACCAGGCTCGTGATTGCAAGGGAAAGAAAGAGGTTGTCAAAGTTGAATGCTACAATTGTAGAGAAATGGGTCATTATGAAAATGAATGCCCTAAGCGTCAAGGAAACTTACCTCAGAAAAGGCCAAGGGATCAAGGCCAATCTTATGCTGTGAATACAGTTGAAGCGGAATAACTAATGTATTAGTGCTTTTGGACTCATGGATTATATTCTGGTTATTAGAATAATGTGATATATATATAAGGATTGTACTGCAGTACTTGTTGATTTCAGTAAGGTTTTAATATGATTAAGGTAATCATATTTTTAGTATGTGACAATAAGCGAAACTTTAATTTTTTGGGGGAATCTGATAAATTGATTATGGAATTAAGAGACCTTTCAGAGAAAGTCTGGACAAAGGTATTTTGGATAACTATAAAGGTTGGAGTGGATTAAGTTGATCTTTGGATAGTATTGTTTAAGGTTAAAAAAATTTATGAAGATTATTTTTGGAATATTATGATACTATAGTTTTAGGAAAAGGACAACCTGCAGGGTGAGGCATAAACCATCGCGTCGGACAAAGCTGTAGGAATCGAACCCACAATCAAAGTGCGACAGGCCTTTATTTCCTACCACTAGCCTACAGGAAGTCCCTGGTTATTACAAAATAGTTTTACTAATCTAAATGGTATGTGTTAACATTTTGAACCTTATACAATTAGGATAAAAAGAATATTTTTGAGTTCCGTTACCATTTGGAGTAAAAGATGGGTTTGTGGCAAAAATTTATTAACGAATGAAAGTATACATAACAAGTATGTAAATTCCATTACGTTCTTAGTAAATCTCCTAAATAAATTCCTCAACATAATAAAAGGTAACTTAAAACAAAAATGTTGTCGGTTAACTTTTCCAACTGGGGATTCAATGACCGTTTAACCAATCACAAGTTTGTGATTTTCTTATGGTTAAACTTTCTCCTAATCCTGTTCTCTATAACTCTCCATCAGACCTTGATGGTTTGTTTCTCCTCCATATCCATATTTTTATATAATCCTAAAATGGGCTATATCGGGTGACCTTTGTAATTATCCTGCTTTCTTTTAATGTTATATATTTATTAACCTTATTTCCGATGTGGGTTTTCCACAAAGGTATTTTCTGTTTTCAACCTTTTATTATCAAAGAAAAATTTCAAATTGCGAGGACGCAATTTATTGAAGGAGGGGAGAATGTAACACCCCGAGCTTCCACGATACGCTTCTCATTCAATAATGCAATAGCTTGCATTGAACGCAACTTCGAGTTCTAAAACACCGCGACTAATCAAAGTAGCCGTTATGAATAGTAATACCTACTTTTTGAAATATTATAAATTTTATTTATCAAAATGGACTTCATTTTTGGATTCGGAATATTGAAATTAGCCTATGTTGAATTTTTGGTATTTTTCTGAGAACTTCTAAATTTTTATGAATAGTGAAAAATACTTAAAACAACTTTTTTAATCAAAATAATTCATAGTGATAAATTATACTATTGAGTGGTTTTAGAGTATAATTAGAATATATTTTTACCATTTTATCCAATGGTGGTCATTAGAATTAATTTAACATTGAAATTGGACATAAACAATTGCCAATCTTTTGATATAAATTGTTTCTTAAAAACACGCTATTTGTTGTGACAGCGGGAATTAATTATAAAATTAATTAATGCAACTAATATGTTTGGAATTTTTTAAAATAGACATCATTTTTGAATTCGTAATATCAATTATAGCTTAGGGTGAAATTTTGGCCTTATTCTGAAAAACTTCAATTTTTGATGAATAGTGAAACCACTAAGTGGTAGTTAAATAACTGATTTTTCGTTTAAATGAAATATTACCACTTCTGTGATTTGATTTTCAAAAATCCGACATACATGGTTGTCATTAAGAAGTAAAATGTGGTTCAATGAGATCAAAATAATTTTTGGTGAATAGTAACTTTTAAGTTCTTAATCGCGATTAGAGGTAATTAGTGTAGTTTAAGGTAAAAACAATGTTTTATTAATATGATATGAGCTTGAAACTTGTCATACTCCTATTGGATGAGTCATGGCCGACCAAGACAACCCATGGGTCAACTTGGGGACCCCATGGAGCCACTTTAGTTGGAAAATAATATTAATATATATTTATTTAATGTTGAAATTAAATTGACACAAACATGAGATGTTTTACTAAAACAATTGTTAAGTGGGGTTACACAAGTCCAAATTTTGATTATAAATATTCATTAGAAAGATAAAAGGATTTCCTACATCATATTATTTTTCTTATAATTTTTAGATATTAAATAAATTAAATTATTTATGACATCATGATGATGCAGTGATGACCTCATTATTTAACGATTTAAATAAAATGGGAAGATAATGCAAAATACAAGGCATAAACTTGTCCAAAGCCAATTGGATGAGGATATTTCGAACCCTTATCACCTTAGCCTCGAATTATATAAGTGTGGGACCTTTAGAATCCGAAAAGCATTGTGAAATAATGTAACATTTCAATCTTTCCAAAAGTGCCCCTCCTCTCCACTTATAAAAGGCCCCCACCTCTCCCACCTCATTTACACTTTCAAGCCATTTGGCTCGGCCAAACTCTGCCCAAATACTCTCCCAACTTCCCCCTCTTACTCCTAGAATCCTCACTTTGGGCAGAACGCTTCCCAAGGAAGCCTTTGGCTCAAATCAAAAAGAGTTACCCGATTTTGAGGTAATGTATTTTCTAATGTTGTTTTGTTTTATTTTTCTTCTCCAACCCCCTAAACTCTTTTTATTCATTTCTTTTGTAACAACAACAATATCCTCAATATACTAGGATGTTGTTATAAGAAGTATTAGAGCTACACTTACACACACCTACATCTAATGGTTAAAGAACATACGGTTTCTGTGGATGGCGAATTTCTGCCTCACGAAACGATGATTGTTCAACACTCATATAACACCTTCAAATGTGGCCATTAAGATGTCACTATATTTATATATGATATATAATGTGTTTATGTTTTACTTATGCTTCTGTATTTCTCATTTATGGCTTACTTTATGATTTCCATTATGGGTAAAACGCGATAATTTCATTTTAGGAAGTGCGGACTACCGCCCCCTCAAAGTGATTTGAATCGTTAATGCCATATGTGGGATGTATAAAGGATGGAGTAAATGGTATTATACACTATATTATACTGGAGTTATATTATACATTTATATCATTATGATTTAGTTCCATTAAATATGAAATTGAAATGAAAGTAGCGTTCATGCGTACGTACGGCATACCGTCTCCATGAACGGTGCATTTCATTTCTTACCTCTAAATGTTACGTAATATTATAAATGAATGTATATACTGTATATATATGATATATATGATATCTACATCATTAATATAATTCTGGATATAATGGATATTTCACCACATGAACAACTTATAATTATAAGAAGTTTATTGTTGACTCATGTACCAAAGATCGACAAAACGACCGTTATTAACTTAAATAATTACATAATGTTCATAACATTGTAATACGTGATATAAAAAGGATAATGAAATTGAAAATGGTTCTTAATAAGGTAGATATTAACTCTAGTTTATTATTCAGGAGGTTAAAGAACGGTTGAGTCAAGTCGGACACAAGGTAAGGGAACTTCTTAACCCAACTTCCATTCTTTGGGTTAATCTCCTACTTTCAAATTATGTCAGGATATTATTATGTCTTATTTTGTATTTTTACTTTCTTTATGTGTACCTATAGTGAATACACATAATATATATATATTTTATTTTAAAAATTATCTTTTTAAGGACTTCATCTCAATCTCCTTTCATTGAGGCATATTTGGTTTTATACACAACTTTCTTTTATACGGTGTATAAACCCCTTTGACTTTTACGTTTATTCAAAAGGAATCTTTTTTATATGAAGCGTTTTACTAAACGAAAAAAGGGAATGTTTTTCCTTCCGTACTTATGCGGCGACAAAGACTTCTCCGCCGCCGTGACCATTATTTGAGTTTCGGCTTCCTCTACAAGCCATCATTTTTTTTAAATGAAAAATAAATACAAAGTTTTAACCTTCTTTTATTTTGGTATTGAAAATGGTTTTGAAAGCGTTTTTATTATATCAATATGTTGTATTTGTATCTTTTGATTGAAATGTGGAAATGTTATGTTTCCTTTATGCATGTTTTATGTGATACGATTATGTTATGGTTTATGACATGTTTAAACCTATTCATATGAGGAATGCATTGGACTTAATAAGTGACGGGTGGAGCCCGCTATAGCTCCTCGATGCATCGGCAGGTCTCATGAGACAAACTAGTGTCTTGGCACAAGGCCTTGACAAAATATTATTTGTGGTCTTGGCACGAGGCCTTGACTACGTGTTTATGATAGTCTGTCATTATGCATTCCATTATTATGAAAGTGGTTATTGATATTGCATGTGATTATTCGACCAGTAGAATATCCACGTGAAGAAGTGAATGGCATTATCTCATTTTACTTTTGCCATATTATGTTGATGTTCAAGTTTAAAAGGCTTTTGTTTTAGTTATACATTGCCTTAAATTTTTATGTTTATTTATGAAAGCTTCCGCAATATTGTTATCCTTACTGAGCATCTGAGCTCACCCCTTTCAATGTTTTAATATTTTCCAGGATGTGAAGAAGTATTTTATGAATGACCTGCAGGGATAGTCCGAAGAGGATAGAAGTGTGGACTATGGAGACTATGTTGTAGTAGTTTTTCACTTTATGATGTAATGTATGACTTGTGAATGTATCTAGTGTTTCCAAGGCTACTAAACTAATCGGTCTTTCGAGACTTGATCTTTTGTGATCATGCCAATGTTATGAAGTAATGCACCGACTCCGGGTAGCTGGGGTCGGGGCGTTACATTTTGGATGCTCTTCTATACTAATCCCCAAATTCTATCTTATGGTAGAGTTTTCTAATCAGAGTTTTTTCAAATATAGCTTCCAAGGTTTGTAATAAATTTCCTTTGATACCAACTATAACGACCCAACCCTAGTTATATAGAGTTAGTGCATTATTATATAACATTGGCATGATCACAAGAGATCAAGTCTCGAAAGACCTATTAGTTCAGTAGCCTTGGAAGTACTAGATACATACATAAGTTTTAAATTACATCATGAAATAGAAAAAACAACAACATTGTTTTCCCTTTGACCACACTCATATCCCTTAGAATATCCATGCAGGTCAAACATAATATACTTCTTCACATCTTTGGAAAAAGAAGACATAAGAAAGGGGTGAGCTCAGATGCTCAGTAAGGATAACAATATAACAGAAACATTCATAAATAAACATAAATATTTAAGGAAATGTATAAGACTAAAACACAAGCCTTTTAAACTTAAACTTCAGTATAATATGGAAAATATAAATCAAATAATGCCATTTACTTATTCACATGGATATTCTGCTAGTAGAATAATCACATGCAATATCAATAGCTAATTTCATAATGATGGAATGCGTAATTCTGGACATCATAACCACATAGTGAAGGCCTCATGCAAAGACTACAAATAAGATTTTGCCAAGGCCTTGTTCCAAGACACTAGTTTGTCTCATGAGACCTACTGATGCATCAAGGAGCTATAGAGGGCTCCACTCATCACTTACTAAGTCCAATTAATTCCTCATATGGAAAGGTTGAATCATAATCTAAACATTCGTATTAAAACTAGAATACGAAATGTAAATATTTTAACCATAAGACATGAATGGTATAAAAATAGCACATCCACAGTCAAAAATAACTCATTCAATACAATGTTTAATATTTTATAAATCAACCTCAATCAAGAATAATGAAGCATATTGACATAGATGAAAATAAACAGTAAAACTATCTGAGAGAAATATCCCATTTTTCTTGGAAACATTTAAAAGTCTCACTATTTATCAAGAAGCTGTTTAAAAGAGATTTTGGAATCAAAGTGTCCCATACCACTTTGAAACTTTTAAAAATAATTTTAATTTTAAAACATTAATGTCCATATAAATAAATCCTTAAAACTATTTTTAAAACATGGACATTAATGAGAAATATTTAGATGAATAAATCTTTAAAACATTTAAAATGATATTTTAGTTAGAGTTCCAAACCAAATGAGAGATGCTTGAATACAAATAAACAAGGAATAAAATGAATCAAACCTTTATTATATCATGAGAATAAAGTTATTCCTGATATAATATGCCAAATGATAGTATATAAAGAATATAAAAGTGAATTGGCGCATAACAACAAAGAAGTTTCAATGGAATGTAAATTGAGATGAAATACCTTATAAAGACTGTATACTTAGATTAAGGATAAATCAATCAGAGTATATTCACACATATTTTAGTAAAAACAAAACCAATGACTTGGATGTTTAACTCAATGAATGGAAATTGAGTTAAAATTACCCTTATCAAGTTCATATCAATGACTTGAGAATTTATCAATGGAGTGATTATGTGTATCAAATGTATATCCACACAAAGTGGAGTGGAAATTACTATATTAATAAATAAATAGTGATTCCACACATAATCCTGGAGTAAAATAATCAATGAAGTATGCGTAAAACCCAATGAGTGAAAATTGAAATTTTAAATTCCCTTACTGATTTGGTAACTTACAAAACATACAACCCTTGAAAGAAGGATCATAAAATGAATATGTAAATACCCATAAATTAAATTATATTACACAAATAATACTATCATGGGTAGTATATACACTACCCAAAAGATAATAGTGGCAATTATTGCATGAATCTCACGAGAATAAACAGTGAGATGAAAACCCCTTACCTTGTACTTTTGATTAGAAGAGGGTAGGTTAAACTCTTATATAATGGTTAAATCATTGTTATTAAATTATAAAAGAACTGGATATATAAATATGATATCATATATGATCCTCTAATATTGCTTTGTTAATGATATTTTAGTAGTATCATTATTTTGGGTGTTAACTGATACGTTTTCCTTTTTTATGTAAGTCATTTTTGTTATGGATAGAATGTATTTGATTCATATCCAGAATGATATTAAGTTCTTAAACATTATTTTTAATCATAAAATGAAAATTATTCTTGAATAGTTACTATGGGGAATTAAATCTCATCGTGTCGTGGAGACGGTAATCCGTACGTACGCACGAGCGACAATATCATTCTATTAGTGTTGAAATCATATGTAATTGGATGGTATATTATATATAAAGAACCATTAAAATTTCATATTTATTATTTACATAATTTATAATAATTTTTATACCCATCCAAATAATGAAGTGTTGAATAAAAAACTACACCACGACGTGGAGACGGTAAACCGTACGTAGGCACGTATGGTGACTTTGTCATTCATAGGATAGATAAAATAATTAATATGGTTGTACCATATTTTTAATAAAATTACTGTATGTATGAGGTACTGAATTTATTATTTTGGTATGGAAACAACAATGAAATAGAAATTGGAACAAGAAAAGAACTTTGAAATAGGTGATGGAATTATTACATCTTCTTTGGGTGCTTCCTTTTGATTTGATCAAAATGGATCCTTAGGATGGATTTCTGATGAAAGTAAGGCATAAAGGTTAAATTGAGGGTAGTTGGGAGGATATTTGAGCAGGGTTTGTCCAAGCCAAATGGCTTTAGAGGTGTGATTTTGTGAGAAGGGGATGTACCCTTTTATAAGAGAGGTGAGGGTCACTTTAATAAATACACGAAAAATTATTTTATTATAAAATCATTTTTAGGTTATAATGGCTCCAATGGATTTATTTCAAGTATAAGGTAGGGATGGGTCTAAATCCCCTCAACCAAAATATTTTTTAGATAAGTTTAGGTCACCGCATTAACCTTATCATTTAGATTTAATTCTTAGTTAGATAGTTTAACTTTTACCATGTCTTCTTGTATTTTTATATTAAATGGTTAATAAACTTACTATAAAATTACAAGAGAACCTTAAGTGGTTAATTAGTGAAATATATATCATTATATAAGTCTTTTGTCCTAGCCTTATATTTTTAGGAATATTATATCATTTAATAATATATTATTTTTTTAAATACTCATTTATGTCAATTTTGACACTATTTAGTATTTGGTTTTTGTGAAAGTAAAAAAAAACTTGATTACTTTGAAAAAAATACATTAAATCAACCCGAACATGTCATATTAACCTATAAAATTCATAGAATGCATCAAAAGTGTCAGTTTACATTTATTTTTATATTTATAATATAATTTATTTTAATCTTTCATTAAAAAGGTAATTACTACATCATCATTGTGTCATAAATAAATTTAATTAATTAATGTCTAAAAATTATAAATAAAATACCATGATATAGGAAATATTTTTATATTTCTAATGAATATTTATAGTCGAATTTATCTCATGATAACCCTATATTAAAAATGGTTTAGTTATTAAACTTTGAATTTAACACTTTTAACTCTTCTTTAAATAAAATAATAATAAATTTCATAATCAAATCCAAGTGATACAAAAGGATCATATTTTATTCCAAAGGTTTATTTTGGTCGAAATACACTTATCTAATAGAATTATGACATGTGTTGGGGTAATTTTAATATCATTTTTACCTTTAATTACCCTATTTACTTTTAACTGCGGTAACTAAAATTCAAAAGTTAATATTCACCAAAAATTATTTTCATCTTATTGAACCACATTTTAATTACTAATTTCAACCATGTTTCTTAGATTTTTGAAATTCAATTCATACAAGTGGTAAAATTATGTTTTATGCAAATTGACAAATGTGCCTAGAAGGTGGGTAAAAGACGGTAAAATGTTCCATAAAATTTTATATATCTAATATTATTATAAAATGACATCAATGAATTAAATTGGACTATTATAGGTATTATGTATCTCTTTTTACTTTAAAATAAATATAAATTAAAAATAATTATTTAAATAAAAAGTCGACTTTAAACAATAACACAATGTTTTTTACTATTCATCAAAAATTGAAAGGTTTTAGAAAAATACCAAAAATTAACCCAAAGATAATTTTGATATTTCAAATTCATAAATGATGTATATTTTACCAAATTAAAAAAATAGAAATTTTATTAATTAATTTTAAAAAATATTCCTGTTGTCAAAACCAGAAAGTGAGTTTTTGAGAAGTAAAAACTATCAAAAGATTGATATGTGTTTATGTCTAATTTTAGTGTAAAATTACTTCTAATGACTAAAATTAGATTAAATTATTAAAAAATAATCTAATTATATATCAAAACCATTCAAATGTATAATTTAACACTATAAATTATTTTGCTTAAAAAATTTGTTTTCAATTAAATTTTGTATTTTCATTATTCATCAAAATATGAAAGTTATCAGAAGAGCACTGAAAATTTATCCAAACTAAATTTTTATGTCCCTATTCTAAAGAAGAAGTTTATTTTTTCAAATTGAATATATAAAAGTGTTAAATATTGGATTTAAAATGGGTTCACCATTGAAAGCTGGTAAAATTTCAATTTTTGAAAAATATTTCTTTATATGAAAAATTTAATTTGTTCTTATATTATGTATAAGAAAAACATAATATCAATGTTAAAATTACATTGGAGAATATAGAATTCAAAATGCAGTTAATACTATTCATAACAGTTTTTTAACGACTAGTTTGGTATGTCATGGTGCGCTCAAACTTGGTCTTGCGTGTAGTGAAAGATATTGAATTACTTTAAAGAAAATAACACACTATGAAATCTTGGGGTGTTACAAACCTATTAGAAAAGGATATTCATTCAAGTAAAACCATACATAATCTAATGGAAATAAGAATATTCCATAAATTTTTTTTATAAGGAACTGTCTTTCTCATGAGGAAGTTGTTTTTTATAGTTAGGAGAGTAACAATAATGAGGAGAGTTCTATAGAAACTACCCAAATTTTTTTACGGATCTATAAGATGAAGAATAAACATCCTTATAAGATGATGGTCAAATTGATAATGAGTTTTCTACTAAATAATTTGAATATTACAAGGATTATAATATTATAATAATTATAAAAATATACCTTAAGAAGATTATAAGGATAATTAAAACTCACATCTCAAAGAAAAAATTAATAAAGGAATCAAAATCCTGAAAAATAAGATCTAGTCAAGGTAGTTAAGTTAAAAATTTAGAATTAAAATGGAAAACACATCCTTGATGATATGAATTTTAATATTATCTATAGAGATAAAGATATTTATAAGACGAAGATAAATATTGTTAAAGTTGAGATGCATATGAATACATTCAAGTACAATTACAAAAAAGTAGTTATAAAAACATCTGAAAAATATAAGATGTCTAAGAATAAATTCAAAGATATAAAATAATTTAATGAGAGTCCAAAGTAGTAAAGTCAAATAAATCTTGGTGTATAGTTTCATGGATATGAAAAATGGGATCCTATTGATGAAACAACTCATAGAAAGATATTTTTTATATCTGAATCTAGTAAAAAATAGTTTATTATGACAACTAAGAATTCTAAATAAAAATATAAATATTGTCATATTTTGAGAGAGATAAATTCTATATAAATTCCTATGAAAATTATAAATGTCCATAGGAAATTTCCAAAAAAGGGTTTTGTGAAACCATAACAGAAAAAATAACGAGGGTAAACAACAACCCATGAAACAATATATATTTTTATCAAAGAAATAAGTTTCTAGGACACCATTGGTGTTGTGGTGTATTTGTCCATAGATTTTACAACTATTGATACAATATGTATCTAACCAAATAAAGGAGATACCATGAGACTTTATATAGATAACAACAATAAAAGAAAAGTAAAAATCCATTATTTTTTGTGAAGAAGATTAAAGTGAAAAATAATTTTGAAAAGATGAAGGAAGTTTGTAGAAGGTGTGATCAATAAGGAAACATCTACTGTGAGTGTATTACTATCCTAACAAAATCAATTAAATATGAACTTGATATATTATAATGTTTAAAATAAGAATAAATCAAAACAACAAGTAAATTTTGTTGAATTTTCTTTCAAATCTTACAAAACTAAGAAGCCATGGATTATGGATAACGAGTTTTCATCAAACATGATAGGTGATTTAAATAACTTGAAAATATTTAAATATATTAGGGTGGATATATTAAATTTTATAATGAAAAATAATTGAATATAAAGGGTTTTGTAGTATCAAAAAGTAGTGAGAAATAATTAAACCCCAATAATTTATATTTAAGGTTTTTTGGGGTTATAAGAAAAGAAAGAGTGGATGGATTGTGAAGAGGTTGAAAGATGGAAACATGTTATAAAGAGGAATATTTTAGGTTTTATAAGATAAAACTAAGATGTTTGGAAGTAAAAAATATAAATATATCAGAGTATAACAATTAAATAAATACATTTAGTGGAAATTAAAAAATTGGAAGTTAAACAACTTATTTGATAATAATAATTTAGTCAGAACATAAGATATAAAATAATGAAATATAGATTAGGATAAAAATCTTTATACTTATTTAAAATTAATGTAAAGGATCTAAAATTTTCTATTAGAGCAACTCTTCAATTTTATCTCAAAGTGGTTAGATGGTTAGTAAGAAGACCTAAGGGATACAAGTTTCACAATAGGGACTTCTCTGACACACCTTTGGAAGATACAAGTTCTTCACCATGAACTTTGAAAACCCATCGGAGGATACATGTTTCACACTTAGAAATTGTTTAAAAAATTTCAGTAGTAGGTAGCTCTCTCCTCGATCTCATCTTCATTCAAATAGATCAGTATAAAGTCCACACCAAGACTTCATCAAATACATTTATTTAGAAGATATAGTTTCCCATCCCCAAAAACTCTTCAATCACACATAATATAAATTGATGGTTATAATAAAGGAAATTTAAATATTTTATAATGGAAAACCTAACACAATGAAATATATAATAAAAAATACTAAAAAATCAATACAAGTGGGAACTCTCAAAGAATTGAGGTAATGCATAGCTTAAAGTAATCTCTTTAAGAACAATGTAATCATACATCAAAATTTATATTTTTTCCTTGAATACTTGGTTTAATTTATATACATCTTCATAAAAAACTAAAATGGTAGCATCTAAGATCTTTATGTTTGGTTATATAAGTGTCATAATAATC
Organism: Viscum album; assembly: GCA_963277665.1. Classification (NCBI taxonomy): domain Eukaryota; kingdom Viridiplantae; phylum Streptophyta; class Magnoliopsida; order Santalales; family Viscaceae; genus Viscum; species Viscum album. The sequence continues at coordinate 292,141,763 of OY728150.1, read as the reverse complement.
TCTCTATCTTATATTAAAATTGTTTAGTGTGACTTTATCATTTTCTAAAAATTAAATAGATCAAATTCAGTTAACTGGATCATATAACTAGTAGTTATAAAATGTATACATAGAACTTAAATAAACAATCCAAAAGATGACTGAAAATAAAAATGAAGTGTATTGTGATTTTAAAAATAAAACATATGGATGAGTCATTTGGACTCAACAATATCCCCCTTTTTATAACCAAAAGACACAAAATAAATGGTAAGTTTTACTAAAACATAAAAAATAAAATTCCATGAAATTATATTAGATGTCCCCAATGATATAAAAACAAAAAAACTAAGAAATAAATTTAAAAAAGAAAACACATTATTAAAAAACACCCCATAATGAATTCAAGACTTACCATACTATAATTATATAATTTATTAACTATTGTGATCTTTAATAAGAGAGAAAAAACAAATGGAGAAAAATAATATAACATACAGTACCATGAAACAAGTGAAAAGTATAGTAGTAAAAGGGATAAATTTAAAACAAATGATGAATATTTGGAAAATATCTATTAGTACCATGAAACTCACTCTCCCTTAGGATATGTAACAAATTTTTGGAAAGTAGTCTTCTATTACTTAATCATATTCTAGTAACTTCCTAAAGTATAGATACAGTCTTATTCTGGAATGCACTTAATCACATTAACTCCTGACATTTATCACTTTTACAAGAATAAAAAACATAACATTTCTTCCCTTTGATATTATTGAATAGAACAAGGTAAAAACAATATAGTTAGAGGAACCAGGTAGTTAAGTAAAAAAATCCTTCTAAAATTTATCTTCTAAAGCAAATGGATGATATAATTTTAATGAAGATGGGTTTGGAAGTTGTACTAAAATTATTTCTTTAACTTATATAGAAAATATTGGAATATATAAATTTCTCCATAAGAGTTAGAAAAAATCGAACTCCCCCTTTAAAATGAGTTAATTAAAATAATACAGCTAAAATGTAAAAGGAAAAAACCTTACACAGATAAGGGTCTATATGTAAGAAACTAATATATAAAAAAATAATTTTTGATAAGACTATTCACACATAAGATTAAATATATGTAAAATTAAATATTACATAAATTCAAAAAGTACATTTTGGAAGACAATTACTATTATTTTCAATAATCTTCATAACTTCTACAAGGTGTGGTTCTAGAAGATGTAAAAAGTACATCGTATAATTTTCAATGAATGTTATTACAGAATATAATATAAACTACCTAAAGAAAAATTTAACATAATGTTTTATAAAAAAATCGATTTTTTATCACTTTATTGAGAATATTTTCAATGTTATGTGATAAAAAAACAAGAATCATACCTTATGATCATTTATCATTTATTATACCCATTTTTTGTTTAATATATTCAAGTCTCTTAAAATGTAAATTTTTAGTAAAAATATAAGTGTGCTGATCTTTAGGATTGATAAAATTGAGAATAATATCTCCTTTTAGTATGTTCAAAATATTAATGAAACAAAGGATAAAAAATATAAGAACTTAGAATGATATTACCCATAATTTCAGAAATAAATTCCTCTAAAACCACACACATTGAAAGATAATAACATCATACTTACACTATACTCAATACATCATGTATTTTTTAGTCTAAACATGACTAAAATTTTGAGAAATAAATTTCAAAAAATGAATAGATCTAAGAGTTTCTACCACCATCACTCATAATTCCTTCTTTAAATGTAACTAAGAATTTGGTACTCAAATTTTTTTGGGTCAGTAAATGTAATCAAACAAAACTTTTGGAACCCAGATCTATCCAACCCTGTGATGTTAAATAAATATAATATCTTTAGAAATATATATCCTATAACTTTATAAGGATTTATTCTAATTCATCAAACATAAATTCTTTTAGTAACCTTCCCTTTTACATTGATTGAAAAAGGATTCACTTTTTAAATAAAATAATTAAACCTAGTATATAACTTTTTGGATGTAAATTTTTTTTGAAAGATACTCAAGAAGGATTTAACTATATATAAATCCTATCAAATTTCTACCATATGGAATTAAAAATTGAAATAAAAGTTTTATGATTTTACACACCGGAATTTAGTTTTTCAACTATGTCCATATCATCATGAGTTGAAACATAAATTTATTTAACATATAACATAGAATTACATTTCTAAATTCTATAATCAAACTTAGAAATATTTTCTCAGATGAATCATAGTACTTATTTATCTTTTTATTTTTCTTCTCTAGGGTAGTTACATATCTATCCATCTCTTAAAATATTGGAATATCATCCCCATAATCTAAAGAAAAAGGGTTTCTATAATATAGTGAAAAATCATTAAGTGATTCATAATTTACCTTTCCCATGAAGAACAACTCATTATGAGGAGCCTTAGAATAGAAAATGGTTATCTTCAAGTTGTCATTATTATCTTCCTATGAACTATCAAAAGTAGTAGAATATTCTCAAACACTTCTGGTGTCCTTCGACTTCAACAACAACTTTACTTTATTATTGAAAGGCCTTATAGATTCTACCCCTTTCTATTTATTTTGATATATTATGGTCTAAATTTTCAATTATTCTTTCATTCACAACAAAGAAAATATGAGGAATCCTTTTTATAATACTTCTATTTCCTCATATTTTGATAATATTTTTGGAAGTATTTCTTTTTTATAATTATACTCACATGTCTTGAAAATTTATCAATCTCTCCTTCAAAAAGTTATAAAGAACTAATATATAAATAATTATTAGAATTATTATTTGATATAGTATGCTTTGATGTTTTATCCCAGAAATTAATACTTTAGAAGCTGAATCAAACAAAACTCTATTATTTATTTTCTATTTATTAGAATCTCTTTTCAATATACACTTATATTGACTTATAATTTTGATAAAATCATCTAATATTAGATTTGAAATATGCTTCATATAATTTATTACCATCCTTTAAGACTCTCATTACTTCAATAAAATATCAATGATCTATTCCAAAAGATGATCAATATTAATGTTTTTTTCTCACAAATTGATTATGGACCATTAACTAACATCATTAATATTTTATGAATTTGAGTAACTGATTCTCCCAAAAGAAAATAAAAATCTTGATAATATACATGAAGCACCCCCCTTATAATATCCAAGACTTTATAAGTTTTAAGGTGAGTAATTTCTAGTTTTCTAAAAATTACATTCATGGTATAATAAAAAGACATATAGTTGTAATTGTTCCTCATCATAAAATAATGAAAAGTGTTTTAGAATTTATATTTTTCTCTATATTCAAAAATTTACACACAGTTCATCATATGATAATGATTTACTCTAGTTTTACTCACAAACTTCATTATCCAACCACACAAGTACATATAATTAGATTCATTAAATATCAGTTGTTGGCTCAGATTCAAATTCTATAAAGTTTTGATTAGTAAACCTACCATAGAAAAATATATTTACACAACCACATGATAGTGTAAGGAAACTATAGAAGCTAGATTGAAACTAAAATGTAAATCTAATATTTGAAAGGATAATTCAGAAATATATAAAAAATATGGAGATAAGATTAAATGTGTAGACTAGATTTGATACCAAGTGTTATCCCAAAAAGTTTGAGTATGGAAGATTTAATAGGGGGAGGGGTGAATTGAAGCCATAAATCAAAGTTATAATTTTATCCCACTTGAAATAGAAATCTATTCAGAAGTTACAGACTCTGTAAAGATTTTTTTTACAACAATGAAATAAATACACACAGTGAAAATTAAATAATTGAAATCTAAAATACTTAACTGATAAAATCAATTCAATCAGAACATGATTTAAAAAATAAAATGGAGTTCAGATAATAATATTTAACCTCATTTAAAAGAAATATAATGTATATAATTTTTTCTATTGAGGTATCTATTTTCTTTTATCCCAAAGAAATAAGAAGTTTAGTACCCAAAGATAATGGATACAAGTTATGCACCTAGAACTTATTCAAATTTTTTTCGAATGATACAAGTTTCACATGAAGAAATTATTTTAAAAACTCATCAAAGGATACACGTTTTGTACCTATAATTTTTTTGAAAAACCTATATGATGTAGATAACTCCACCCTCAAGTTATTCTTCGATCAACATCATTGATATCAAGTCCGTAGAAGGAATTATTTAAACACACTAGTTCAAAAGATATAGTTTCATAGCCCTATAAACACTTTGATCATGTATGATTTAAATAAAGGATTAAAATAAGAAAACCATAGAGATGATATAAATAAAACCTCATACAAAATAATCTCTAATAAAACACACTAAAAAAGAAAACAAAGTGAGAACTATTAGAGAATTTAGGTAATGAAAAAATTTATGTAACCTATTTCAGGAAAGTGTAATCACTTTCTATATCATATGTTCTATTACTTGTATACTAAATTAAAATTATAGACATTGTAACAAACTATAATAGTATCATTTGAGACATTTTAGTATATTTATAACAACATCAGAAGATGTTCTCCATATTTGGTTGAAATGGTTCAATGTGACTTTATCATGTTCTAGAAATTAAATGGATTAAATTTGTAGTCAAGGTATTACCCTATTGGTTAATACATTCTATATTGAATCACCTAATGGGTGTTCAAATCAATTTTTCAACATAATGTGGATTTATTCACAGATGGTTTTCTTGGACGATGATGTGAATGGATGAAGATTCATTAGGTGTTGAGTAGGAAAAATACACTAATACAGGTGGACGGTGGGACCTTATAAAGGTATCATGGTTGGTTGTCTAGTTGGCTGAGATTCCAATGCTATTGGATAGATTAGGTAATTAATGGTGGATGAAATGACCTTAGGAAGGTTGGAATACTGGTTTTTAGTTCAATAGCTGGTCAGTGGTAGTTTAGTATGACCTTTGTATTGGCACATGCTATGGATGACAGACCGTTTGGGATGATGTAGGGACTTCATGGGTAGCATGAGTTAGTTAGATGGCCATATTTTAGTCATAATAGGTGGAAAATGGGAGGTACATGTATGAAAAGGTCAAAAATGTCCTTGGGACTTTGGTTGGTTCTCTGGGATTCTCTAATCCATAAAATTGTGGGGTTTCATAAACACTGGTTATACATGCCATGTAATGGGTTCCCACTACCCAGAATAATAATAGGGTCTATTTGGTTCAATAAGGGGAGGGGAGGGGGGTTACTCCTTATATTTTTTTAAAAAATAAATTTATTAACTTTAGTTCAATGAAACATAGAATCAATAGTTATAAATTACATAAAAAAATTAAACAAACAATAAACAAGTTAACTAAAAATAAAAATGGATAGTACTATGATTTTACAAGTTAAGAATATAGAAGACTCATTTTGAATCAATATAGAAGTCACAAAGGGATTGAATTTGAAACTCATGACCATTGGAGTTAGTTTACTCTAATATTTGTGGACCTATGAGCAAGAATTCATCAAGTTCAAATAAGTATTTCACCTCCTACATTGTTTATTTTACTATAATGACATGAATTATGATCACATATTTTAAATACCACGATTTGAGTGTACCATCCAGGATAAAGGTACACTATTTTCATGTTTATGAGTGTTCTTATTCGGTTTGTGGGAATCTAGAATCATTTTGGGAGTTTTTCAGCAGGGCATTCACTGGGTGCTGCCTGCAGTACATTTTTACATCACAAGACCATATCTTTCAAAGTAAATATGTTGTGGGGCACAACCCATGAAAAAAGTTTCTGGCATAAATCCATTAATGATGTAAATCCCATTTTTACATCATAAAATATTTTCTCGGATAATTTAACCCAAGGAGACATGTTTTTCATTGCACTTGGTTCATGAGAAACATATGGCCTAAGATTTGAGCATATGATGTAAACTTATCATGCCCTATATGTTACGAAAAGTCCTAATGGGGCCCATGCCATGAATCCCCAAGCCCACCTCCTATAGGTCAGGGGATAGTGACTAGAACCAAGTAGGCATATCACTGTCATGAGAGGAATTGCCTATATACCTGTATGAACACACACATCTCCAAGCCCACAAAATGTTGAAATGTAAAAACCACTAAGTAAACAGTGCATGCATACAATTATATCCCACAACCAGAGTATGACATGAAGTAAAGTAAATTAAAATAGGTCCAAATACAATCCCAACATAAGAAGTCTATAATATGAGTCCAACCTGTAAGAAAAAGGTATTGGGACAGCTATATGAAATCTTTAGGAACACACCCTGGTCTGTTTGGTCTCACTAAGAACCTTATAGTCCTAGTCTACCTTGGACTCTATCAAAAGGTAGATTATCTGCACAAGACAAGACATGTGTGGGAAAAGACCATGTGGGGGTGAGTATAATAATACTCATTAGGACACCCCAAAACCACAAAGAAATACAACAAAATAAATTACAGTCAGCTCCACATAGGTATATGTATACAAAAGATAGAATAAGAATATCTAAATACACCCAACCAAGAAACAAAATCTAGAGGTAAGTCACAACCACTATATAACAACACTAGGAATTCCTCTTGAATATTCCATGAATCACTCATCCAGGAGAACACACCTTCTAATTCCGATAGCAATGATGATGTCCATCTGATAGGTACTTCTCACTGGGTCTCTCCATGAGAAAGATAAACGGATAGTCTGAAGAGAATAAAATACAACAGATGTGGATCACAACTAGGGCCATGGGGTGATACCAAAAACTAAATATAGATTAACCCACTATGCAGAGGATCAATTCCCATGTATTGATAGTCACGTCAATACCAAGAACTCCACCTACGACATAGAGGTGAATAGAGGATCCCACTCTAGGCCTCTTAGGGTGGTTCCAAAAACTCTATCTAGTAAGTCCTGCTGAAGGGATTATGGTCCTAGGAGTAGGAAAAAATACATACCAAACTTTAGGGAAATAATAAAAGGAACAAACCCTAATTAAAATTTCCCCAAGATACTGGGGACAAGAGAATAAATACTTATAGAAAAATGTACACGACGTATAGTAGGGCCACACACTGTGTCCCTTGACCCTGGGGACTTCCCTTGTATAACGACCCATGTCATTCCAAACAGTGTCATGTAGAATAGGAATACATGTCATGTATAAAAGTTAGACGCCCTGTCCTTGCATCCAGGGTCTTCTTGTGTACATTGACCATGTGCTAGTACACAACATCAACCAATGTGTCCATGTCCATGTAACAATACATGGGGTAGCCCATGTAACTAGTCCAGGAAAAGATTTTTGGGGGAGTACACACTGTATAAGAAACCCATGTACTCCACCCCATGTCCATGTACTTCCCATGTACACTCTGATTCATTTAAGGGGGACTACACGCTGTGGGTATCAGGTTTTCCACAAACCCATATTCTACCTCCTACTTGTGCCTTAGATCATGTGGATTCTGTTTTAGTGGTCCGTTCTCCTCGAAAATCTATAAACGAGATCAATTTTCCACTCTAACACCAAATTTATGGGATTCAGGCTTTCAATCGTATTAGAAAATGAAATCAAAGGCATTATTATTTATTTCCAATGAACTTGCATTCAGAACCCACCATCACTCAATCCATTGCCGCACCCACTATCACACCTCTTTTGAGTCATCCTGATGTCAGATCCATAGTTTTGGATTGTTTAACCAAGAATCATAGGAGAAAATATTGATTGTTCACAAAGGAGTTCAAATCTTGGGAAGAATGAAGAATGCATATGGAGAATGCAAGAATCGGGGGAGAAAAACACAAAACATTGATAGGGATGAACCTCAATCAATGTTTGTATCAATATTGGTTCCTCAAAATTAGAACAGTAAACATATAAAAGAAATTATCTAGAACAAATTCCTGATAAATCCCACAAATAATCCATCTAGAAAATACAATCGATCCATAGGCTAATATTTTTGTAGACTAGTTCACGTTCATCAAACTATTTTAAGAACAATAAAAAAAATGAAATAATTCATCCTACCTCTATTCGGATCACTTACTGACAAAGAACCGTCATCACGTCATTATCGTTGGTGAGATCCATCAAAATTAGCATCCATAAATCGCCAATTTGAGGTTCCATCATCGCTTTCTCAGGATAATTCTCAAGATCTCTCTCTATCCAATGTCTTAATATGTTTCCATGGTTACGAGGATAACCTTGGATCTCTAAAAAAGGGATTCATTTAAATAGAAAACCTATCTATGCATCACTGCGTCAAAAAAATGAAATAAACTAATTTTTATTAAATTATTTTATTCATTTTAAAGGCTCATGAAAAATTTCCATAGAAGAACCATGATAACCAATGTTAGGTTGAACCTAGGGTAAATCCACTGTTATGAACTCAAAGGTACCTCATATTTCTGATTCGGGCACCCATTTAGAAGTTATTACACTTTTTTAAGAAAATTGTGTGTGTGTGATATTTAATATTTTAAAATATTTCAAACATTTGTTTCAGGAACACCAGGCCTCATAATTTCATGTCTTCTCATTGCTTGGTCTCAAAATCAATCCATATAATATTTTAAAATAATATACAAGAAATCCGAGTCAATACATTCACCCCACCTTGGGTATTTATGTCCCCAAAAATCCAAAACAAAGGTTACTCAAAATGATGAGGGTACTGAGCATGAATATGAGCCTCCCCTCCCATGTTCTCTTTATAGATTCCTGTGCTTCCAACAGACACGCACCAAAGGAATTGATCTCCCATGAAGGATCCTCTCTTTATGATCCTCGATCTCTATTGGGTACTTAGAAAAAGTCGCCTCATCCTCGATGTCTAGCTCGCCCCAATCAATGATGTGCGAGGAGTCATGCACGTACCTCCCCTGTTGCGACACGTGGACAATTTTATTTACCCAATATAACTACAGGGGTAGATCTAAGAGGTACGCCACCTCAACAACTCTATGCAACATTTGGAAAGGGCCGATGAACCTCAGAGATAACTTACTGCCCCAACCAAATCTCTGTAATCCATGTCGGGGTGAGAACCGTATGAATACATGGCATCTTTCCTCAAACTCCAATGGCCTCTGTCATATGTTATTATAAGACTTATGACGGATCTATGCAGATTTCATCTTCTCCTTCCTGATTTTCACCTTTTATATAGTATCTCACACCAACTCTGGGTCTATGAGTGCTGACTCTCCTGGGTTAGTCCTACAAAGTGGTGACCTACAGTGGTGCCCATAAAAAGTCTTGAATGGTTCCATACCAATGGTGGAATGTTATCTATTGTTGTATGCAAACTCCAAAAAATGGTAGGTGATCCTCCCAACTATGAACAAATTCTAATATGAAAGCTCACAACATGTCCTCCAGAACTTGAGTGGTCTTCCCCATTTGGTCGTCTGTTTGTGGGTGAAATTCCATACTTAAGAATAACTAGGTCACAAATGTATTCTATAATCCCTTCCACAACCGTGATGTAAAATTAGCATCATGATATAAAACTATCGTCAATGTAACTCAATGGAGTCGACCTATCTTCTTCACATAGAGGCATCCCAATCTCTCTACTGAGCTCTACTCTCTGATAGTTAGGAAGTGGGATGAAATGGTGAGTCATTCAATGATTAACTAGATGAAATAATATCCCCTGTGCATACATGGTAATCCTACCATGAAGTGCATGTATATACAATCCCACTTCCATTCTATCACCTCAAGGGTTTGAGCTAAACCTTTTAGAACTTAGTGCTCAACCTTTACTTTCTGACAAATAAGGAATTGAGAAACGAACTATGCCACTTCTTTCTTCATTCCTGGACACCAAAACTGACATCAGAGGTCCTAGTACATGTTTTACACACCTAGATGTACCTCAAAAGGGAAAAAATGGAACACCCTCAAAACCTCCTCCTACAACATCACTAGTACCATTGTACGTCCTCTAAAAAGAATGATGTTCTCCCCACCTTTTGAATATCCACCAGGAGCATGATCTTTGGACATCTGATCACATAGGGTCTCATAGTAGCTATCCCCAAGATGGGACTCCCTGACTCTCTATAGGAGTGAAGGGGTGATAACCATCTACTGAAGGTAAGATGATCCATCTCCATTGATAAAGGAAATCTACAATGAGGCCAACTACTCCGATGCCTCATTCAACAACTGTGAACTAGATCCCCTACCGAGAGCATCTGCCACCATGTTCCCCTTCACAAGAGTATAGAAAATCATGAAGTAATAATACCCGAGGAACTATATCTATCACATTTGTATTAAGTTGAGATCCTTCTAATAGAAGACACAATTTATAATTTTATAGTCTAAGTAGACGATAAATATATCTCCCATCAATTAGTATCGCCACATTTTCAAAGAGAAGACTACCACTGCTTACTCAAGATCATGAGTCACATATTTTTTATCATGTGGAATCAACTAGAATAAACTATAGGAAATCACCAATTTCCTCTTCATCAGAAAATAATATAACCCGGTTCCTGATGCAGCGCAGAACACTACGTACTTGACACCCTCCTTCAGTAATCTCAAGATCAAAGCACTCGTCATATTCTACCTCAACTACTGAAAGGCCTGTCGGAACTTCTCGATCTACATGAAAGGCTTCCCCTTTCAAGTAAAATATATCATAGGTGATGATATAATAGATAAATTAGGTATGAATCTATGGTAATATATTGCTATCCCAAGGAATCTCCACACCACCACCACGATCTTAGGTGGATCCCATGCTAACACCACCTCAACCTTGGTCAGGTCCACTTCCACTCCATATGCTGAGATAACATGTACCAAAAAGTGGAATACCTGAATAAATAACTTGAAATTAAAGATATTTCTATAATGTGGGTGCTCTCAGAGTACGTCCAGAACTATCCTTAAGTGTCTGTCATGCTCCTCCTCGGATGCTGAGTACACAAGGATATCATCGATGAATACTACCAAGAACCAATCTAAGTAAGGATGAAATATTCGGTTCATGAGTCTCATGAACATTGATGGGTTTTTTTCATGCCAAAGGGAATCAACAAGTACTCATAATGACAATAATGAAATCTGAAGGCCATATTCAGTATATTCTTATCCCGCACTTGTAGCTGGTGATAAAATGATCGAAGGTCAACCTTCAAGAACAATAGTTCCCCTTTCAACTGATGAAAGAGGTCATCAATCCTTGGTAGTGGATACTTTTTCCTCATGGTCACTTGGTTCAAGAAACGGTAGTCCACACACAACTTCAATCTCCCATATTCCTTCTTGGCATACAAAACTGGTGCTGCCCAGGGTGAAACACTGGGTCTCACAAAGCCCTTCCTCTGAAAGTCCTCTAACTATACCCTCAGCTCACAAAGCTCTAATGGAGACATCTGATATTCTAGTTAAGATCTCATTGTCGTCTTGGGGTGTAGGTCAATGTATAAGTCCAACTCTTGGTGGGGAGGTAAACCTGGAACATCTTTAAGAAATACGTCCTGGTACTCTTCCACCACTACAAGAAACTAGAAACTCACAACATCCATTGCACCAAGGGTCATGCTAGCCAACTGATGAGTAATCAGATGAACCCTACTATAAATGAGTCCATACTATTCTATTTGTGTTTCCTTTTCACTGATAAAGGAAAACCTCATTCCATCATTGTATACACACCACAACCTACACCTAAAATAGTCAATCTAGGCATGGAATGCAGATAACCAAACCATACCAAGAATGACATTGTAAGACCTCGACGCTGCTACCAAGAGAGTCCAACTGAAACTCTCAACTCCAAGGGTTAGGTCACATTGTTTTCACAAGTGTGTGCTCATTGAGTCTCCTATAATAGGTTCCTCCAAGAGTAAGGGCCGAGTCAATGGTTCAACTGAAATATCTAGGTTACTTACAAGATATGTGGAGAGAAAGGAATGACTAGAACTAGTGTTTATCAGTACTGTAGCTGAAGTAGAAAAGACACAGATCATACCTCAAATAATTCCTAGATCCCCTAGGTTGTAATGACCCAATGTTTTACCAATAGAAATTCATTTCTTATTCAATGTCATATAATAACATGAAATCACAACACAATTAACTACTAAGTACTATGTGACCGTTAAAGATAAGTTTGTCACTTATGTGTTTTGAATTTCAAAAAACGGCCATATGAAATTGTGATCAATAAGTTATTTGGAGTCTAATAAGACAAACATAATTTTTAATGAATAGTAACATACCCTTATGAATAGTAACATAATTTTATGAATAGTAATGAATAGTAATCTTCCAAAAAATAGAAACTTCACCCATGAATGTATAAATACAATTTAGACATCTTAAAAGTGAAAAAAATCATAGTATAAGAATTGATATTTTTGTATGTCAAAAATATTTTATTTATAATTTTAGGATTAATTTAATAATTTAAAATGAAAATGTATTTTCATAAAATATAATCATAAATTTTTACTTTATTATATTATGATTATAAAATAATTTTATGAGACCTTGATTAATTTTTCAAGGTGTTATAAAATGAGTTAAAGTTTTAATGTTGTTTTTGTGAAATAAATTATGATTTTATTTAAAAATTAAATTAAAAATATTTAGAAAATTATTTTCAAAAAATGGAGTTTATTTTTGAATTCTACACGTTAAAAAATGGTCAGGGTGAATATTTGAAATTTTTCTAAAATAATTGATTTTGTTTTGTGAATAGTAAAAATACAGTTTTGAGTTTTGGGTATGTTTAATGACATCATAATGATTTAATTATTAAAATAAAATGATGGTAGAATACTGTACAGTAAAATAAAATATGAGGTTTCCCATTTGGCTGATACCATGGGAAAATACCCTGGGAAAGCCCATGGTTTTACAAAAAAACCACTAATGAGGTGTCATTTAAAATTAATTATAAACTCTCTCACTTTTACTATAAATACCCACTCTTTAATTAATTTCATCTCATTCCAAACGCATAATCCTAGAATATCTAGAGATGTTACCTCCCTAGGAGTCCTCCCAAGGTTTTCTCAAGCCCCCAAGGTCCCAAAATTCATGTTTTAGGAGTAACTCTACAATGTAAGGGAACCTTTCACCCTCCTCTTTTAGTCAACACTTATTTTATGTTAACTCATTGAATATCCATTTTCATATGTTGGGGTTTGATTTTATGTATCCCTATTACTATCCATTTTATGTATATATGATTATATACCCTTTTTCTCTCATCAATTCATTTTAATAAATTTTAAGCGACACCGTTAGGCTGCCGAATTTTTATAAGGGATCTCTCATCTTTTTCTTTTCAAGTCAATTTATTTTATTTTATTTACTCACCACCATTCATCCAAATTTTGTGATGTATCCAGTACCTTAAATGTACTGTAATTTTTCATGATAAATGAATAATTCTTCATCATCTCTCCTTTCCATTTCTTTTATACTAAAAATGAAACACCATCCGAGATGTGATAATTTACCACATTCAAGGATGACAAGTTTTCAATTTCTGTTACCGCCTTAAATTATGGTCATGAAACCATTTTAATGGTGGAAATAGACCATAATATATTTATTATGTCTCACATATTGTTCTATAATCTTTTTTTACTCCTGATTTTTAATTATAAATCCAAATGAGTTCGTTGTGTTAAAAAAACCGCCAATTAACCAAAAAAGTTATCATTAATAATTTATATAATGATTCATATTCATGCCAAGTAACCAAATGGAATTTACCATCATGTAACATCATGTATTTTCACTAATAACATATAACTAAAATTCTATACAACCATCCCCATTTTACATGATTTTCTGAACATGAATATATGTGAACCGATCATTAGAACCATGGAAACAAATGGACCCGAACAATGAAATTGAACCTCAGAACCAATAAAAAGGTTATGAATGAACTCAAAAAAGTTTAACTAAATTATTTTCATATAAAATAGGTTGTTTAATAATTAATTAATGAACCTAATTTTATTATTAAGGTCTTTAATATCAAGTGGAGAACACCATTAGACTTAAGGTAAGAGATTCTACACGAACCAACTTTATTCCTTCGGGTTACACCAACGTTCTTCTTAACCAAATGAAGTTGTCCTTTATTTTTATTCACAAAATTTATATATTGTTTATATTATCCAAACTCATGTTTCAATATACATCCCACTTTATATTTCATGGATATACATGTTTTTAAGTCATTCCCCCCTTAATTCTTCCCGATAAGCAAGCCTATTTTGAGGGAACATCTCAAATTCTTACCCAATTTCAAGTGCACTATATCCTCTATTTTAAGACACAATTGTATTTATAAAATCAGTATTTTTATTATGAAAACCTTCTTGTTTAACTTCTGGTTTTATATAAAATATTATTCCCTTTTTGATTTTAAATTCTCTTTAGTATTTTCCTTAAAACTGCACTAAAATGTTTTAATGTTAAGAATTTTCTAAATAATATGATTACATGTTTTCACTTATATTTTACATAAATTACCATGATATATGCCTATTTTACCTTATTAATGTCTATTTATGTTTTAATTCCTTTCTATCATGGTCACTTTTATGATACACCCATTCATTATGCTTTATGACATGAATGTGATACCCATTTCTCTCAATGGGTTCCCTTATGTTTAAGTATGATTGGTGATGTATGATTATTTATGTGGAAAGAATATTCATGAACCTGTTAAGATGGGTTCACCTAGATAGTGATCCAATGCATTGGGTAAATTTAAGTCTCATGAGATGTTATGTGTGACGGTCTTGGCGATTAGCCTTGGCTTGTGCTACAATGTGAAATGATCTTGGAGGTTAGCCTTGATTCGTACTAAAGTCATGTTTTATACTGTTTCCACATTACTATGATTCCATGTTTATATGATCCCATGTTTATATGTTATGATTCCATATGTTCCATGCTTTAGTTATCATTATATCATGCCTTCTAACCCATGTGCTAAATACTTTTTCTTATGTATACTCCCTTACTGGGATTTTTAGCTCATCCCTTTGTTCATATGTTCCCTAGGGTATCCTATGCAGATGCATGAGCACAATGGAAGATACGAGCTCATTTTGGAGTTTAAATAATTTTTTTTTATAATGTTTGATTATGTACCTATTATTCCAAGACACTAAACTTTACGATCCTTGTCATGTACTCTGATGTATAATTATGATTAAAATCATGTAATATTTTATGAAAAAGTCTAGGGTCACTATAGTTGGTATCATAGGATGGTCTAGTTATTTTTGGAGATTAGGAATAGAGAACTTTATTAAGAACTTTAAGGATGAGGCAAAGTATAAGAAAACATTCCTAAAATATGGCAAGAATAGAGTAAGTGGTTTATCAAGAAAATATGTCCCTATCTAGATACAAAATAGTAGAGGCGACTCTAGCATAGATGTACCTGGGAGTGAAAAATCTAACAAGGAGTTTTGGGCTTGACCTGGGAACATGAAAATAGGCCTTAATTCACTCTTATTTTGACACTCCTAAGGCATATTCCTTGGTAATTCATGAGATTGGTACAAAAAAATTTTAAGGGAACGAAAAAAACCCATAAGAATATATGTTAAGAAAAAGTTCAAGGATAACCTATATTGAAACATAGGAAATAAAAAGTTAGGATATACTTATACTTTATATGTTTACCCACTTCTGTTAAAAGTTTTGTTTTCTTAATAGCTAAGTATTAAAGCCCTCTAATTGTAAGTTCTTTTTCATAGCTAATGGAGGGAAATAAAAGAACACATTACAATAATCAATGTGAATGGGAATGTGAAAAATATCCATATGATATGCCTGATATGATGGGAACGGGTGCTCAAAAATTCATGGAAGTACTTTATTAGTTGGATCAAGTTATTAATAACTACTTGAATTATATGGAACACTCTCATCCTCTACGAAAAGAGCAAGTTTCCATAGAATCATTCATGTGGAAAATGCCTCCAATGTTTAGCGGATCTTCTGATCCCCTCCTCACAGAATAGTGGATTAACTCTATTGAAAAGATATTCTCCATCCTCCAATGATAGGAATAAGAGAAAGTTGTACTGGAGGCCTATCGTTTGGATGGGAAAGCTGATCAGTGGTGAACACTGATCAGGAATACAAATTCCTAAGAGGAAATTGGTTCTATGGATTGGGTGGAATTCAAGAAGATGTTTTTCAATAAATATTTTCCTCGAACCCTCCATCTCAAGATGGAAATAGAGTTCCTCAGTCTCAAGCATGATGAGTCCATTGGGGCATATGAAGAAAACTATACAAGTCTTACAAGGTAAACCTCTATCTTTTTTCATGAACGCCAAAATCAAGGTGGACCGATTATTTATAAAACTAAAGCTAAGTCTACAAAAAGCGTTGGTGATTAGAGACTTTGACAGTTATGAGGAGATTATCTGTTGTGCCCTCAAGGTTGAAATAGATATTGGAGACTCTCAGTGGTATCATGGTCCTAGTGATAAGAAGTGTAAAATGAAGAACAACATGGGTGGTTCAACAAAAAAATTTCATGATGGAAATAAGTTGGAATATCCCACTTGTAAAAGTTTTGGGAAGAAGAATCTTGGGAACTATCTAAAGGGAACTGTGAATTGCTTCAAATGTAAAAAGATGGGACATCTGGCTATGAACTGTGAAGGGATATGAAAAATTATACTAATGTGGATGAATAAAGTAAGGTTTAGATCAATACTCAGCCAGTAGTGTAGTGTTACAAATGCATAGAGCATGGCCATTATGCAAACAATTTTCATAAGCCAAGGGTTGTCGGAGGAAATCAACAATAACCTACAAGGATACAAGGAAGGGATTATGATATCACTACAGATGAGGTGGAGATGAAAAATGATTTGGTGACAAGTACGCTAGTTATTAATTCAAGAATAGAGAGTATACTATTTGATTCTGGTTCTACTCATTCTTTCATATCCTGCAGGATTAGTAGAACTATTCAAACACCAACTCAAAATTTGGAGGTTAAATTATCTATGAGAATAGAAAATGAGGAAATTATTGCGTCCATGGTTTATAATTCCTCCTCACTTAATGTTTTTGGACTGAACCACCCAAAAAATCTTGTCATACTTCCTTTAGGGAGTTCAACGCTATATTGGGCATGTATTGGCTATATTTATATGAATACAACATCAACTGTTGGGAAATGGAGGTCACTCTTCACATCCTAAAGTATACTCTAAATATTTAAAAGTTTAAGGAGGAAGATGAATCTCTTTTATAATCAGGGTCTCATGTGTGGATATTAATTCTTTATGAGAAATCATTTCTAGATCAAATGATTGAGACAAAGGAGAGAATCATGCGTGAAGACATGCCCATCGTGAGGGATTACACTGTTGTATTCCTTGAAGAGTTTCATGGTCTTCCTCCTAAACAAGAGGTTGAGTTCTCAATTGAACTTATTTCTAGATCTATTCCTATATCAAAGAAACCTTATAGAATAACCACCATAGAGCTGGAAGAGTTAAAGAAGCAGTTACATAAGAATCTGGAGAATGGTTTTATACATCCAAGTGCTTCACCAAGGGGTGCTCCAGTCATCTTTATCAAGAAGAAAGATGAATCAATGAACCTTTGTATTGATTATCATGAGCTCAATAAAATCTTGATAAAGAACAAATATCCCCTACCTTGAATAGATGACTTGTTCGATCAGCTTCTTGGGGCCAGTTATTTCTCTAAGGATGACCTTCGGTCAGGATATCACCAATTAAAGGTGAGGAAGGAAGATATTACTAGGACTGCCTTTTGAACTAGGTATTAACAATATGAGTTCATAGTGATGCCCTTAAGACTCACTAATTATCTAGAAATTTTCACCGATTTAATGAATAGAGTCTTTATTGATTACCTCCATAAATTTGTGGTAGACGTTATTGATGATATTTTGAAATAATTCAAGAGCAAGGAGGAACATGAGGAGAATTTGAATACTATGTTAAAAAATTTTTGAAGGTAGAAGCTGTATGAAAAGTACAGTAAATGTGAGTTCTGGAAGGAGGAAGTATCATTCTTGGGGCATGTTTTCACCAACAAAGGGATATCTGTGGACCCTTCCAAGACAAAGGTGATTAAAGAGTGGGCCAGAACAACATTTGTAATGGAGATCCACATATTTTTGGGTTTAGTTGGGTATTATTGATGATTTTTGAAGACATTTTCATGATTTTCAAACCCAATGACCAAGATGACACAGAAGGGAGTAAAGTTTTCCAGACCCAGGAATGTGAAGACTGTTTCAGGAATTTGGAAAAGAGGCTTATCACCACACCAGTACTCACACTCTCAGCAAGTAGAGAACTCTTTGTGGTGTATATAGATTATTATAAGAATGGATTAGGATGTGTGATGATGAAAAATGATAAAGTGATATCCTATGCCTCAAGGTAGATAAAAATCCATGAGAAAAACTATCCCATGCACGATATGAAGTTGGCAGCTATGATATTTACATTGAAAATTTGGCGACATTATCTATATGAGGAGAAGTGTGAGATATATACTGATCATAAGAGTCTCAAATATATATTCACACAAAAAGTGTTTAATATGTGCCAATGAAGATGGATATATTTCATCAAGGATTATGACTACTCAGTCCACTGCCATCCTGATAAGGCAAACAAGGTGGCATATGCTCTAAGTAGAAAGGATCCTGCATCTTTATCAATGAAGAGAATTGAAAAGGATACAATCTTTTTAGATCTAAAAAGGATGGACATGATAATTATTAATAGAGGAACATCATCAATCCTTTCTCAAATGATTGATCAACCATCCCTCATGTAGAAAATAAATGATTCTCAAAGAAAAGATGTGGAAATTTAGAAAAGGGTGGAAGCTATCAAAAATGGGAAATCCTTAGAGTTCATGATTGATGAGGATTGAGTTGTAAGATTTGGTTCATGATTATGTGTACCATCAGATCTAGAGATAAATAATGATCTTTTTAATGACGCATATAGCTCAACATTCTCTATTCACCCAGGGAGCACAAAGATGTATCGAGATCTTCGAGAAAACTTCTGGTGGGACAATATGAAATGGGAGATTGCTGAATATAAATAAAGTTCTAGGTATGTCAGCAAGTGAATATAGAAAGACATAAGTATAAGGGGATGATTCAACCACTAACCATACCAACAAAAAACTAGGAGAAAATCACCATAGACTTTGTCACTCTACTTCCAAGGAAATCCATAGGAAACAATGATATATAGATCATTTGGATCGTCTTACGAAGATATCTCACTTTATTTCAATTTGAGAGGACTTCTAATTGGATAAAATTACAGGTATATATATCAAATAAGTGATAAGGCTACATGGAGTACCACTATTTATTGTATCCAATCGTGATCTGAGATTCACCTCAAAGTTCTGGAAAAGTCTCCAACAAGATCTAAGTACTGAACTAAACTTCAGTATGGCTTATCATCCTCAAAATGATGGCCAAACTGAGCAAACTATTCAGACACTAGAAGATATGTTGAGATCATGTTATATGGACTTCCAAGGAGGATGGGACCAACATCTTCCATTGGTTGAATTATCCTATGACAATAGTTTCTACTCGAGCATCGGAATGGAACCATATGAATCCCTTTATGGGAAAATGTGAAGAACACCAACATGTTGGGATGAAGTCGGTGAGTATATGCTGCTAGGAACTAAAATGGTTGATGAAATGGAAGATAAGGTTAAAACCATTCAACATCATATCAAGGAAACCCAAAGTCAACAGAAGAGTTATGTATACAATCATCGATGGGACATTTAATTCAAAGTTGGAGATATTATATTTCTACGCATATCTCTATGAAAAAAGCTCATGCAGTTTAGAATGAAAGGGAAGTTTTGTCCTAGGTACATCACCCCCTTTGATATTCTTGATCGTGTAGGGACTATGGACTATCGACTAGAACTTACACCTACCATGACCAAGGTACATGATGTATTTCACGTATCCCTCTTAAGGAAGTACATGCGAGACTCTTCACATGTACTCTCTTCAGAGGTGGTAAAATTGGAGGATGATATTTCTTATGAGGAGTATCCAGTAAAGATCTTGGATCATAGAGATAAATTTCTACGTAACAATATTACTAACCTGGTTAAGGTACTATGGTGAAACCATAAGTACGAAAAGGCAACATGGGAACTGGAGGAGGCAATGAAGGAAAAGTACCCACACCTGTTTATGGCCTAAAATTTAAAACAAAATTTCGATGGAGAAATTTCTTAACGGGGGAAGAATATAATGACCCAATTTTTTATCAATAGAAATTAAATTCTTATTAAATTTCATATAATAACATGAAATAACAACATAATGAAATACTAAGTACTACGTGACCTTTAAACATAAGTTTGTCACTTATGTGTTTTGAATTTCAAAAAAAGGTCAGCTGCAATTGTGAACAGTAAGTTATTTGGACTTTAATAAGACATACTTATTTTTTATGAATAGTAACATACCCTTATGAATAGTAACATACCATTATAAATATTAATTAATAGTAATCATCCAAAACAAATTATAAACTTCATCCATGAATTTATAAATACAATTTAGACATCTTAAAATTGAAGAAACAATCATAGTATAAGAATTGGTATTTTTGTATGTCAAAAATATTTTATTTTAGAATTTTATGATTAATTTAATAATTTAAAATGAATATATATTTTCTAAAAATGTAATAATAAATTTTAAATTTATTTTCTTATGGTTATAAGATAATTTTATGGGAACTTGATTAATTTTTCATGGTGTTATAAAACGAGTTATAGTTTTAATGTTGTTTTTGTTGAATAAAGTATGATTTTATTTAAAAATTAAATTAAAACTATTTAGAATATTATTTTCAAAAAATAGAGTTCATTTTTGAATTATACACATTGAAAAATGGTTAGGGTGAATTTTTGGGTTTTTTCTAAAATACTTGAATTTTTCATGAATAGTAAAAACACAGTTCTGAATTTTCAGTATGTCTAATGACATCATAATGATGTAATTATTAAAATAAAATTCTGGTATATTTTTTTACAGTAAAATAAGATATTAGGTGTCCCATGTGTCTAGTACCATGGGAAAATACCATGTTCAAGCCCATGGTTTTTCAAAATAACCACTAATGAGGTGTCCTTTTAAATTAATTAAAAACACTCTCACTTTTACTATAAATACCCACTATTTCCTTCATTTAATCTTATTAAAAACTCATAATCCTAAAATATCTGGTGGTTTTACCTCACTAGTGTTCCTCCCAAGGTTTCCTCAAGCCCCCAATGTCACAACCTTCAAGTTTTTTGGATTTACTCTACAAGGTAAGGGAATCTTTCACCCTCCTCTTTTAGTCAACACTCCTTTCATGTTATTTGATTGAATATACATTTTATTATGTTGGGGTTTGATTTTATGTATCCCTATTACTATAATTTTTATTTCCATATGATTATATAACTTTTTTTCTCTCATTAATTCATTATATGAAATTTTAAGCGACGTCGTTAGGCTGCCGAATTTTCATAAGTGATCTCTCAACTTTTCTTTTCAAGTTCATTTATTTTATTTTATTTTCTCACCTCATTTCATCCAAATGTTGTGATGACTCGAGTACCTTAAATGTAATGTAATGTTTTTATGATAAAGGGAAAATTATTCATCATTTGTTCTTTACCTTTCTGTTATACTAAAAATGAAACACCATCTGAGATGTGTTAATTTACCACATTCAAGGATGACGTGTTTTCAATTTCCATTACCACCATCAATTCTGGTAATGAAACCATTTTCATGGTTTAACCTAACCATGATAATGTATTATCTCTAATATATGGTTCTTTAATCTCTTTTTACTCATGGTTTTGGTTTATAAATCCAAATGAGTTCGTTGTGTTAAAAAAACCGCCAACTAACCCAAACAGTTATCATTAAATAATTTATTTAATGATTAATTTTCACACCAAGTAACCAAATGGAATTTACAATAATGTAACCTCCTTGATTTTAACTAATAACATATAACTCCAATTCTAGACAACCATCCCCATTTTATATGATTCTACGAACATGAATATAAGTGAACCGATCATTAGAACCAAAGAAACAAACAGACACGAATAATGAAATTGAACCTCATAACCAATAAAAAGGTTATGAATAAAATAAAAAAGGTTTAACTAAATAATTTTCAAATAGAATAGGTTCTAGAATTATTAATTAAATAATCTAATTTGATTATTCAGATATTTAATATCAATTGGAGAACACCATCATACTTAAGGTAAGGGATTCTACCCAAACCACCTTTATTCCTTCGGGTTGCACCAACGTTCCTTTTACCCAAATGTAGTTGTCCTTTCTCTTTATGTACAACTTCTACATACTGTTTATATGCTACAAACTCATGTTTTAAGATTCATCCCTCTTTCACTTTCAGGGATATACATGTTTTTTAAGTGATTCCCTCCTTAATTATTCCCGATAAGCAAACCTATTTTGAGGGAACATCTCGAATTATTACCCAATTTCAAGTGCAATATATCCTCTATTTTAAGCCACCATTGTCATTAAAAAATTCAGTCTTTTTTATTATGAAAAAAAATATTTTTTCACTTATGATTTTATATAAAATATTATTCCATTTTTTGATTTTAAATGATCTTTAGTATTTTCTTTTAAACCACAATTAAATATTTTAATGCTAAGAATTTCCGAAATACTCTTATTACATGTTGTCACTTATATTTTACATGAATTACCATAATATATGAGTATTTTAACTTAGGAATGTCCACGTATGTTTTAATTCATTTATCTCATGGTAACTTTTATGATACACCCATTCATTATACTTTATGACATGAATGTGATACCCATTTCACTCCATGGGAAAAAGAAAAAAAGGGAAATAGAGGGAACGTGGAGACATGTCTTTGCAATGTATTGCATTTATCAAACCAAATTTTTTGTATTTTTATTTTCCCTCATTTTTGTAGATATTTAATTTTTTTAAAATTGTATTGATAAATGCATAATATATTGTTTAATTATTTTTTTATTAAAAAAAATGAGATGTTATGTGAGACGGACTTGGCGGTTAGACTTGGCTTGTGCTACTATGTGAAATTATCTTGGAGGTTAACCTTGACTCATACTAAATTCATGGTTTATATTACTACCACATTACTATGATTTAATGTTTATATGATCCCATTTTTATGTGTTATGATTCCATATGTTCCATTCTTTTGTTATCATTATGCCATACCTTCTAACCCATGTGCTAAAGCCTTATTCTTATGTATAATCCTTTACTAGGATTTTTTGCTCATCCCTTTGTTCATGTGTTCCCCAGGGTATCCTATGCTAATGTATGAGAAAAATGGAAGATAGGAGCTCATTTTTGAGTTTAAATAAAAAGTTTTTTTATACTGTTTTATTATGTACCTATTCTTCCAAGACACTAGACTTTATGATCCTTGGATTATACTCTGATGTCTAATTATTCTTAAAACCATGTAATGTTTTATGGAAAAGGATAGGTTCTATATATGAATTATAAGCCTTGAATGCATGCAGCTGTCCCCACCCCTATTCTCCAGCTCTTTAAGCCTAGCGCAGACCACCTAAGGGTGGCGGTGGTAACATGTCTAAATGCCGACCACCACCTTCTGCTCTCTTAGCTCCTTGGCCTTGTACTCCATCCCATAGATCTTCTAAATCCTATTATTGTCTCTTTCTCAGTGGTCCATCCACAACCTCCCTTTTAGTAGCACAATAGGTTGGAAAATCTAAAGAAAGATATCCCCTTCCATCACATGAATAACACTACCTCTCTATAGGATGACAAGGCCAACCATGTGAGCCCTAAAATATAGATCCCATATCTTGGGAACTCCTAAAACATATCCCATGTATATGTCCCTCAGACTGATGTCGACTCCCTACAGTTGAGGTCTCTACTCCTGTCTACCCACTAGTGACTTTCATCGACTGTATCTACTTAGATAAGGTGATTGCAACCACTAAATCCCACTCAAGCACCCTATCATATGTAAGAATGCATAAAGGGATAAAACTAGACCATATATCTCTATGAAAAGCTCGCTCTAAATTATGATCCTTTAAGTACTGATCTCAAACTATATCTATCGAGTACTTGGAAAGGTTGGTAAACCTCTATGAATAATTAGCTATTGATATGTTTCCCTACTGAAGCTGGAGAAGCTTCTGAATATGAAAAACCCTCTGCATAACTGGTGATAACTCCTCTATGAAGAGGTGATTTAACTCTGTCCACAAAAGGGTCAACACTTCATAAGTTTGGATATCCAAAATCCACCATCATCCCACTGAGCCATGTAGAATGCTTACTGCCAGGACCGCCATTGAATCTGCTGGTGTCTTGACTAGACAGAAAAATCGAGCCACCACCTCAAGCCAGTACTCATCTTCATGTGAGCTAGGCTTGCCTCGAAACCTGAAGGGTCTCCACCACTAAAGTTCATGAAGAAATCTTAGACTTTCCTCCTCATCCACTAGTTCTATGGGTACCATGTGCTTCTCTATAGGTGGTGCTATGGTAGGTGCACCACCTGGAGGTAACATATGGGGAACTGGTCCCTAAATCGAAGCCTCGTCGGTAAGGGGGTCATCCTCATGATCAATCTACTGAATCCTAGAAGGTATACATCGTAGAGGAATAATATAAGTAAAAAAGATGTACCACAATCAATGATTATATCTGGAGAGCTGAATCAAGAAGGACATGGAAACCATAACCCATTCATATATGATGCATGTACCATTATTTTCTCTACAACCAGTCTCATAATGTACCGAGTTGAAAAGCAGGTGATTAGAGTCCTAGTGTATGGATACATTAGCCTCCGCACCAACACTGGAGTCCTTGGCCTGAAAGTTGAACTTAAAACACCTAACACCATTTCCCTAAACCAACCTCCCAGACTCCCATCCCTAAAGAAGAACTTTCTCTCTGATACCACTCTGTCATGACTCATCCCAGAGGGTACCATGGTATGAATCCCTAATACAACCTCCAAAAGGCCAGGGGCTAGTGATTAACACCAAATATTCATATCACTAACATGGGAGGCATCACCTATGTACCTATATTTATGCACACATCTCCAAGCCTACAAAATACTGAAATGTAAAAACCACTAAGTAAACAATTCATGCATACAACTATATCCCACAACTAGAGTATGACAAGAAGTAAAGTAAAACATTGCTGAATATAATACAACCACAAGAAGTATATAACATGAGTCAAACCTATAAGAAAAAAGTACTGAGACTACTATCTGAAATCCGCTGGAGCACACCCCGATCTTTTCGGTCTCACTAAGAACCATCTATTCTTGGAACACCTAGGACTATAATAAAAGTTCGATCATCTATACAAGACACGACACATGTGGGAAAAACCTATATAGGGGTGAGTATAACAATAATCAGTAGGAAACCCTAAAACCACAATGCAATACAAAAAAAGCATAGTCATATCTATATTGGTATATGTCTACAACACATAAAATAAGAATATCCAGATATAATAAACCAAGACACATAGTCAATAGGTAAGTCAAAACCACTATATACTAGCACTAGGAATCCATCTTAAAGGTTCCATGAAGCACTCATCTGGGAGAAAACACTCCCGAGTCTGATAGAAATGATGACGTCCGTCCGAGAGGTAATGCTCGTCGGGTCACTCCTCAGGAAAGATACACTGATAGTCTAAAGATAATATAATATAATAGATGAGGATCACATCCTGTGTCATGGGATGATTCAAAAAACTGAATATGGATTAACCTTCTTATTAGAGGATCAAATCCTTTATAATGATGGTCACGTCGATACCAAGAACTCCATCTAGGGCATGAAGATGAATATAGGACCCCACTCTAGGCCTCTTATGGGGATTCCAAAAAACTCTATCTAGGAAGTCCTATTGAAGGTATCATGGTTCTAGGATTAGGAAATGATCCTTACTAACCTTCAAGGAAACAATAAAGGAAATGAACCATAATGAAACTTGTACAAGATAATGAGGAAAATAGAATCAATCCATGTAGAAAAAGGTACACAACATGTTGTAGGGTCACACTCCGTTTCCTTTGACCCTGGTTAGTACCCATGTACAACGACCCGTGTAATTCCAAACTACGTTGTGTAGAATAGGAATACATGGGGTGTTGAAGGGTTACACATCGTGTCCTTGCATCCAGGGTCGACCCATGTACTCTGGTCATGTTCCAGTACATGATGTGAACCCGTGTGTCCCTAACCATATACCATTACACGGGTTAGCCCATGTAATAGGTCTATGCCAAGCCGTGCGGGGGAGTACATGCTGTGTAGGAAACCCATGCACTATACCCCATCTCGGTGTACTTTCCATGTACATGCTGAGTCGTTCGAGGGGGACTACACTCCATGTAGTTAAGGACTACATGATGTGTGTATGGGGTTTTATAGAAACCCATTTTATTCCTCCTGCTTGTGTCATCGATCACCTGGATTCCATTCTGGTGGTACGTTCACCATGAAACTCCAGATCTGAGCTCGCCTTTCCACTCCAAAATCGAATCGATGGGATTTAAGCCTTCAATCAGCTCAAAAAACACAATCATAGGTGTTATTAATTATTGTAGAAGAATGAAGATTCAGAACCCACCTTAATTAGATCCAACACCATACCCACTATCACACCACCATTGAGTTGTCCTGATGCTAGATCTATGATTTCAGATTGTTGCACCAAGAATCAAAGGCACAACAATAAATTGTTCACAAAGGTGTTAAAATCTAGGGAAGAACAAAGAACATGTATGAAGAACACATGAATAGGGGGAGACAAACTCAAAAAATCGATAAGGAGGATCCTAGATTAATGTTCATGTTGATATTGGTTCTTCACTGTTAGAACAATAAACAAATCAAAGCAATTCTCTAGAATCAATTCCCAAAAAATTCTGAAAATAACCCATCCCACAAATATGATCGATCTGTGGCCCAATTTATTTGTGGATTAGTCCATGTTCATTGTAGGATTTTATGAACATGAATGCAAATATAAATAAGACATACTACCTTGATTTAAATCACTCACTGATGAAGAAGTTTCACCGTGTCATTGTTGTTTGTGAGATCCTTCAAGATTTATATTCGTCAATCATCAATTTGAGGTTCCATCATTGCTTGGTCGAGATAATTCTACTGATTTATCTTTCTCTAATGTATCCAGAGGTTTCTAGGGTAATGTGGCTAACCCTGTATCTCTGATAAAGGTATTCATTTAAATAGTAAATCGGTCGCTACATCTCTACATCAATAAATGAAATAAAAGAATCCTTCTTAAATTATTTTATTAATTTTAAATTCCCATGATGAATTTACATATATGACCCACAACAACCAATGTTAGGTCATGTCTAGGATAAAGAAACTATTTTGAACTCAACAATGCCCTTAGACTTATAATCTGAGCATCCATTTATAAGTTATTATACCTTTTCAGGAAAACTGCGCGTGCATGCTATTTAATATTTTAATATATTTCAAACATTTTTTCAAGGCACACTAGGCCTCATAATCTCACACCATCACAGTGTTTAGTCTCAAAATCAATCCATATAATATTTAAAAATAATGCATGGAAAATCTAAGTCATTATATTATAGGTTTTATTCCCTGATCACATAAATCCCTCCGTTATTCAACATACAACCTCTCCTTCAAACCCTAGGCATCCCTTTATGTGATTTTGAGTGCCTTCTCCTCTTTTAGATCAATTTACTCAATGCATGACCACTAGATAGTTTTAATTGGTTCCTTTTGGGTAAGTGCCTTTCTACTTCTTCGTTTCCCTTGTCACAGTTTTAGCATTGGGCTACATTTACAGAATTTGTTGATCATACGATGATTCTTGTTTGATCCTTATAGATACATCATGAAATCTTATTATGGAGGCTGACCCTTATGTTGGTTTTGGTGAAACATGTGAGTTACTTGATGTATGTTTTTATCTATCCCATATGATGATCATTTTTCTTTTAAAATAAATTTTGAGATGTGGAAATCAATGCTAGAGACTCTGTCTATTTTTTTCTTTCCTTCTGGTGTGTGGATCCCATTATGGGTAGTGTAAAACTCAAGTTTGAGGTAGGTTGTTCTATCTTGATCCTATTTTATGTGAACTGTTGATTGGTATTGTTTTATTCAATTTTTTTCTATATAAAATGTCATCAGTTTTAAATGATTAATTTGTGTATAAATGGGTTTTAGTGAAAATATGGTTTTCCCGTTATTTTAGTAAAATAAAGATATTTTCAAATCATTGTGAAATGGATTGAGAATGGGTTTTCAAATCATATTTTTATGTAAAAAATGTTGTTTAAAATGATATTGTGAAATATGTATTCCCTTTTGAAATGATTTTAAATGCGAAACACAGAATCCTTGGGCACTTAGGTGGAATATGTGGTATTGGGTCTCGTCTTCTAAAAATATTAGGGAGTTAACTTTTTGTGGAATTTTTCTATTCCTAGATCATGATTCATTTGGCTATAATACTTGATTGACATGGTAGGAGGGTTTATTTTTTTAGTTTTTTCCCTCTATTACCTAGACCTTGATGCATGTGTTATAGGGACTTATAGTGTATAGTAGTCATATTGATGTATGAGTGACCTAGCTAGCCTGACCAAGAGTGATCCTAGTCTTATGTTTAACTATACTTTTGTTTTATACTTTACCATATTAGATATACCTTCTTGATAAATGTTTATGAAAAGTATGATTTAAAACTTTTTTACCTAGTTTTTTTGGAACTGTGGAAAATGTGGAAATGTTTTACCATGATTTTGATATAAAATATTTTATTAATTATCAGGACATGTTTTGAAAATTGAGCATATTGTGATTTTTATTCAAAGACTTGATATAGAACACCGAGGTGGGATCATATTGAGCCTGTTTAGATCACACCCTGAACACCCCTTTATCGGTGTGTAGAAATTTTATTGTCTTTTGATGTAGGAAAAGGCAAGGTGACATAGTGAGGCTGTGAGGTTCATGTAATCTGTGTATTGGTAGCTGGTGGTGAGATGGCATGACATTTCCCACTTATAACATGGAGTAGCAGTTGTTGGTTTTAGTTTTCCTTTTTGGTTTTATTGGACATATGACTTTGATTTTTATCATCAATTTTTGTGTTTTATTGATACCATTGGATTTATTTATTATGGAATACATATCATTGTTTTTTATTCCATACATACATATATGTCATGTATCTTTTTTTAGTTTGGGAGAAATCATTCCCTATGTTTTTTTTCTATTTTTGGGGGCTAGTCTCCAACTTGTGGGGATTAAGAATGCCCATCAGGTCTGTATTGCGTTGGGTTGGGTAATAGTGTTAGAGGGTAACCTGGGTCATATTTTTACAATTTGGTATTAGAGCATGGTTATTTTCAATAATGGGGAAGTTGTTACAAGAGATATAGGATTTTTGGGAATTGATAAGTAGTTTTTGATGAGTTCCAGACCGGATCTTACCGTTATGAGCCTCAAGTCACTATGTTATATTAGAATGGGCGTATCCTATGTCGAGTTTTGATCTTAAATATCAGCCATTGCTTATGTTTTTTGGTTTAGATTGATATTTTTCATGATATCTAATCTTTATTTATGTTTCTAGTGTATAAAAACATGCCTCTGAGATGTCTTCCATGGGTTCCAAATGAGGGTTTAGTAAGAGATTCTACTCAAGGTAATTCTCCTTTGGATTAGAATCTTATAGAGGTTATCATGTAGGAAGTTCATACAATGGACTAGAACATTTATTGAGTTTAGAACCTAGTTGATGAGGTATAACCAAGAGATAGAGGAGATAAAGACCAATCTCATGAGTTTCTACTCAAGAAGCCACCATCCTAAAAGGGAATAAATGACCCCCAAGAGGTATAGGGCTAGTTGGACATAATCAACCAGGTCTTTGAATCCTTGGTTACACCTAATTAAATCAAGGGTAAGTATACGATGTTCATGCTCGAGGGTCCCAACAAGAGATGGTGAGATTCTATGGTATATGTAGATCAACACATGGGACTATACTGGAAGGGTTTCAAGACCTTCTTCTTTTAAAAGTTCTACATAGAGTCTCTGATAATGGAAAAGTATATGGAGTTCCTTTATTTGTATCAAAGAGAGTTCTTGGTGTCATATTGCACCCATATTTTTGTGGAGTTGGTTTGTTTTTCTCCAGATATGGTGATGAATGATTATATGAGAGAACAATAAACACCTGCAGGGTTTGTGACTAGATATTATATCATAGATATATATGTTGAATATTACCACCTATACTGACATGGAATTTAAAGTGATGATGGAAGTGTTGAATAATATGGAAAGATTGCCTCTTTTACCCATTATATTCCACCCACTGTTAACTTCAGTGGCATGCTTGGAAAGAAGAGGAAGTGGAAAGATACTTGTAGGAGTGGTGGATGTGGTTCTTAGTAGAGGGAATTCTATGTACCATCATTAGTATCCAGTAATGTGGCTCTGACTTACTATTTTGTGACAAGGAAGGACACACTCAGATTACGTGTTCTGCACCCATGAAGTTTTACAATGCATGTGTCCACTAAGGATATCTGTAGAAATTATTCCATGATATGTCTACACCACATTATGGTCAAGGATCTTCAGCTCAAAGGGACACTATGGTGTAGTCAGAAGATTAAAATTATATAAAGATATAGCCAAAGGCCTTAGGAGTGAATCACCTTCACATAATGGATGAGTTTCCAATGGATCTTGATGCAGGTTTGGTGAAAGTGATATATAACATTTTTTTACATCTTCTATAGAAACCACTTTATTTGATACTGGCTCCCCATACTCATTTATATCCTCCCATATTTTTGATGTGAAAAAATTCCAATGAAGCTCGTGTAATTTGTTATAGAGTTGGAAACACATCTTAGAAAGAGTAAAGAGTAGGGGTTTCAATGTATATATTGTTCTCTATTGATAGATAATGTGGAGTTTGTATGGTATTTCCTTGTTCTTTATCTGGATTAGTTTGAATTTATCATCGAGATGGATTGGATAGTTTATCATAATACTGAGATTGATTTTTATCATTGGAATGTTTCATTCCTTTCCATCGATATAATCTCTCATGTGTTTCAGGGAGAGCAGGACATGAGGTCCGGTCATGCTGTACCTTCCTACCCATAGCTCAGGTGTTTACTGTCTTCCATTATAGATAAGCCTAATGATGTTTAATCTTTGTTATATCTTATCTAGATTTTATGGGACTTTCCTGATGTCTTACGAGAATAATTATCCAATATTCATCTAGAGAGGGAGGTGGAGTTTATGATTGACCTGGTTCTGGGTATACAGTCAATCTCAATACCCTATTATCACATGGAACCAATAGAGATGAAAGATCTTAAGATCTAGTAGAATGATCTTCTTAATAAGGATTTTGTTTTCCCTAGTGTTTCAATATAGGAATATCCTATTCTCTTTGATAAGAAGGCTGATGGTTCACTTAGTTTTTACATGGACTATCAAAAGTTAATCTAGGTGAAAGTTAGAAATAAGTACCCTTTACCTCATATAGATGACTTGTTTGATCAGTTAAAGGGGGAAAGTGGTTTTAAAAAACATATATTTTCTCAGGTTATCATCAACTTAGGGTTTGGGAGTCTGATATTCTGAAGACCAATTTCAGGAGTATGTATGTCCATTATGAATATCTTGTGATTCATTTTGGTCTGAATAATGATGCTTTAGTTTTTTATGTCTTTGATGAACTAGATATTCCATTAATATCTTGAATATTTTTTCATTTTGTTTTTGGTTGATATCTTGGTTTATTTGAGATCTAAACGTGAGCACAAGCACCATATAAATATGGTTTTCAAAATATTTAGAAACCATGGACTTTATGAAAAGATTTCAAAATGTAATTCATGGATCCAAAAAGTGTTCTTCTTGGGGAATGTGATTTTGAAACATGGATTATCTGTCAATCCTGATAATGTAAATTATGTCTTGTCATGGGGAAATCCACAAAACTTCATTAATATATAGATATTCTTAGGTATTTATAAATACTATCGACAGTTCATTAAGTATTTCTCAAAGTTTGCATCAACTTTTACAGATATTACCAAGAAAGGTGTAAAATTAATATGGGATTCTAAGCATCATAATTATTTTTGATGATTTGAAATGACTTCTGACTTTAGCACCTATTTTTATCTTACTTGATCTTGATAAGGGGTATGTGGTATACTATGATGCTTCTGGTGTTGGTTTGGGTTGATTGCTTATGTAAGATGATTATATGGTGGCCTATGTATCTCAAAAGCTTTAGCCACATGAGAATAATTTACCCTATCATGATATGGATATTTATGTAGTTATTCATGCATTTAAGTGTTAAAAACATTATCTTTTTAGGGAGAGGTTCATATTCTTTTATGAACACAATATTCTGAGTTATATCTTTTCTCTAAAAGACTTGAATATCAGATAGAAATGACAGGTGGCATACCTTTAGACATTCAATGTTGACATCTCCTACTCCTTGGGGAAGGGGAATGTCATTTTGGATAATCTCCATAAGAATATTCCATCATATTATGTCATGAAATTGAATGAAGAGTGGAACCTTACAGGGCTCATTGCTCATTGGAATATGGATGCTCAGAAGGATAATGCGAGTATGGTTTTGACTAGTATTAAATTATCATAATTTCTCCATGATTCTATTTTGTAGGGTCATTAGATGAATGAGTATTTTATAGGAATCAGGTAAAACCTTTATGTTGGGGATGTAACACCTAGAAATTTTAGAATATGAACATCATATTCATGAAACACCAAGTGTATAAAGGAATATAACATAATGATATTTTATGATATATTTAATATTTTAAATAAATTAAATACATTATATATCTTTAAATGAAAAAAACATTGAGTTTATCTTTCATTACATTCTACAATAAGTTTCTATAATAGCTTACATTACATGCAAGTTTGAGTTTTTCTGAACAACAGTATACTATTAATATTATAATTTAATTTGATAGTTATCACCTAGACGTTTGAATGATGGTTATGAATAGGATAATCTAACTTTTGAAAAATATATAGTTTAAACACATTTATTGGTTATCTATTGATTATAAATAAGAATAAGAATCATTTAAAAGAAAAAGGAATGTTTTCTGAAGAACATTTTATTAAAAAATGATTTAATCATTCTTTGCGCACATAATTTAAAATTAATTTTTAACACTTTTAGAAAATTTATTTGAAAAAAAACTTCATTTTTTAAATAATAATGCCAAAATTTTCTTAGGGTGATTTATTGGGTTGTTTGGGAATTTTTTTATGAATATTTTTAAATACTAGATTTTAATTGAAAACAACCTTTTCATCTAAATAATTTACAATGTTAAATTATATTTTTAATTGGTTTTAAAGTACAAATAGTTAAATTATACATATATTAATCCAATTTAGACCATTTTAATATATTTAATATTGAATTTTGATATAAAATCATTGTAAAATTTTGAACATTTTCACTTTAAAACCCCCTCTCTCACCACATCTGTGGGATTAATTTTAAATAAATATTTTACAATAATGTGAATTAAAATTGGAATAATGGATTATATATTTTCAATTAGAATAATTTATAATGTATAATAATTCCAAATTAATTTTTTACCAAAGTGATTTGTGAAGAAAATTAAAATTAATTATATCGATTAAGGTAAAAACGAGTTTACAGAGGGATTAAACATTAAATTAAAGGGTTAAAATGACCTAAAAACATGTAAGAAACCATTTAATAGATATATTTATAACTTATAAATTATATTATTGAGAGTTTATCATTATTAGAGCCTAGTGACCTGAAAAAAAATGTCAATGGAATTCAATTTTTCAAAAAATTACAAGTGTGACACTCAACCCACTTATAAAAGGATACTCACTCTCCTAATCTATTCACACCTTAAAAACCAATTGGTTAGGCTAAGACCTAACCAAATCACCTTCCAAATTATCTCTATAATCCTAGATATACGAACCCCTTTTTTATCTCAGGTATAAATCCTTTTAAAATTTTGCCTAATTCTTTATTATGGACCAAATATGGATGCTTAATGAGGTCACAAGTGTTTCAGGGGGGAGGGGTATTTGGGGATTGTTCAGAGACTGGAGACCAAATTTTTGGGGATAAAGGCTATCCAAATGGTTATAAGAAATTGTATGGGGAAGGCATCATGGTTACCAAAAACCGTGTAGGGATGGACATAAGAGCAAGTAGGGTGCACAGTTTTCCCTAACTGTGGGCTTGGTTCCGCACGCCCATGCATGTACCTCATCAAAATGTAGAAGAGCCATTAGAACTATTGGAACACAGTTTCTCATACCAGATAGACCTAAATTTGAGGTTTCCCTACTTATGTAGTGATGTGCACATGGTTGGCACACAGTTTGGCCTATCGTGTGGCCAAACCATGCAACCCATATATTTTGGGTAAATTTATAGTTTTCCCTTAAATAAATTTAAACCTCAACCCTCTTATTTCTTCTATAGAGGATATAGGGAAATCATTTCTTCATATTATAGCTACCAACCATCCCTCATTATAGTTTTTATCTCATTTATTCATTCATTGTCCGATCGAATCACTATTTGTCTCTTTAGATTCCTATATGTAAGCTCTTCAATAATCTCCACCCGTTCTTCATTTCTATTCTCCTAAATGGAGTCATTTAGAAGTAGGATCATATGTTATATTTTTAGGGAATTGATCCATTATTTAGATTTCTTCTGATCCAGGCCAAAATAAAGGCTGATACTGGATGAGGAGAGTTCTATAGCCTTGAGGTAGGTAGTCTCTGACTCATCCCTCAATTCTCGTCATTTTATAAACTATTATTATTTTGTGCACACTAATTTCATCAGGTGTTTCCTATTAAATTCACATTTCAGGATTTTAATCATAATTATCCTATTTTAGGGCCTTATTTATATATATTCATCATCATTGATGGTTATTTACTCAATGAAGACCACCTCAAGTAGGGTGTTTTCCTTGTTTATGCATCTTATGGATTTGTTATGATTGTCCGCACCACTGTTTGGGTGTGATATCACTTGAAACTTATAAGGTAAGTGTTTTAATAGAATTAATGAAATGTAATGACTAACACATGTATATTGACCACTTTAACTGTTTTAATTTAGTTGTTCCAAATAAATCAACGACTCAAAATATATTAATTGGAAAGTATATCAATAAATATCACTTGGAATATTTAATTGTAATCAAATTGTAACTGGTTTCATGTCTGTAGAATACCTTGACATGATTAATGGAAGGAATTGGATTGAAACTGATTAATTATTAAGTAATTAAAATAATAAATGGTTTAATGTCTTTCTTAGAATTTCCACTTCATATGGAAGGTATGGAATGGACCTCTTGACTTATTAAAAGTCATGAGTATTTCATGGAATAATTTATATAATGAATCATGTATAAGGTGCCTATTCAATTTGTAACATTTATTATTTATAGGAGTGGTCAAACATGATCTAACCTTAGATTCTCAGGAGAAATCCTTGAGAACTTAGAGGATTAATTTACAATTCAAGGAGATGATTTCTAAGGGAGACACCCACCTTGGAACATGGTCCTTTCCTTATAGTATATTCCCAACATAATTACCTAGGATCCATTCAATATCCTATAGATATTAAGATTACTTGGATACACTCCTTGGATCCTGCTTGATGTCTTCAGACATGTGGCTCTATGGATTCACCCCATTGGGCTCAATCATGCTTAGCATGTTTTACCCTAGATAAAATCTTTGTACTTAGTTAGAATCATATTACAGTGGAATGCATTGGGAGATTCTCCGTGGATTACAATTAGA
This sequence comes from Viscum album, assembly GCA_963277665.1. NCBI lineage: Eukaryota > Viridiplantae > Streptophyta > Magnoliopsida > Santalales > Viscaceae > Viscum > Viscum album. The sequence continues at coordinate 292,105,621 of OY728150.1, read as the reverse complement.
TACCTTATATCAATGTTTCATGTTACTACTGAGTTGGATTGAAACTTGAGGTTAAGGATGCCTTGGTTGTTACCTTGGAACCTCTTAATGAGTATTATCATTTCATGATGAATTATTATACCTTGGATCCTTTATTATTATTATCATGATACCGATTCTATTATACCTCATGTGGATTAATTATATAAACTAAATTAAAATGAATCAATTAAATGGTTTCAAGTTCAATGACATTTCTAGTTGAGGATGAATCATGTATTGAGGTATTTGAACTATTGTACTTATTTACATTTATATATACCTGTACATTTATCAGTTTATATTCATATACTATATGGTATATATGCCATTGGTGGTAGCCTAATGAGGTTTATATCACACCCTATCTGGATTTCCAATGGTACTCGGGAAGATTACAAGTATTCAAGTGTTGATAAGGGGAAGCATCCCACTTCAGACACCTAATCTTGAATGCTTTCATAAAGATGGAGCTCAGTAGAAGATAACCGGGCTAGTGCTTAGGATGATGGATAGTTTTTTGATTCTTTTTGATTATTTTGTATAGAATTTACCATCTACTACCATATATCCATGTTTTCCAGTTTTGTAGAGACATGACATGTATCACCATAATTTTGTATATGATTCAGTTTCCATATTTTGAGTATTTATATCAGTTTTCTGGATGTTATGTATGCTTGCACTATGGTGGGTCACTAGTCTAGTTGTTTATTTATTATAATAATTCCTCTATTTACCTATTTTTTTATATATTATATTCTACCCTCTATTAATGAGGGAATAGTCTCCTCATAGACACACCATAGGCCCTTGCTTCTAGTTGGAAGCCTATGGCGTATGTGGAGGCATGCTTGAGGCCATGTAGCCAACCGGCTTTGGGGAACTTTTGAGTGGCACCTGGTTCAAGATGTCTTAATGTGTTATCATAGGGGTTCTTTTCTTGCTTTACTATTTAAGGACAATAGATAGGATATTAGGAAGGCTTTACAACTTGGTTATAAAACATGATTGGGCATAGCTAACCCATGTTTGTGGTAAATACCAAGTTTCCTGAAATAAGAATTGTTGTTATGTATTAACTTATTATAGTTGATATACTTTCACCCTTGGGTGATTCACATGAGTTATGATATTTTATATTCCTTATTGATATTTATCCTTGTCCTGATGAGATAAGGTCAAGGAAACAATGTTACATGCATCATAATAGGAACCTATAATTCACATTCCATGTATATTCCATGCCATATTGGTGAATTTCACTGCTTTCATTGCTTGTGTAGCCTGTGATTTTTGAGTAATACATTCTTTTTATATATGATTGTGCTTATAAAATATTCTATAGGGAAGGGATTTGGTTATTTAAAGTTTCATCATTGATCTAAAAAGTGTATTCCTATATAAGTTTATGGTGGAATCATAAATATACTATTTCTACCCGTGATAACCATGTACCTCTGGTTACATGAGATTCTATTTGGATACGATTGAGTGATTTATAGTTTCAATCCATGAGGTGTATGGGCCATCATGGATTAGAATAGTTAATTTAAAAAGTCGATCCATTATATGTTACCCTTTATTTTCTAAGACTGAATGTAGACAAGGTTAAATAGAAATTGAATGGGCGTTGATTTAAGTGATAAGGTGTATGAGAAATTATTCAGTGGGAATGGAAATCCATTTAATAAAACTTTTTATATATGAATGGTAAAAAAGAAAACTTTTAAAAGTAAATCTTGGATTATAAAATCAAATGGTTTCCAAAAAATGAAGAGGAAAAGTTTGGATGACCTTTTCACTAATTGGATCCCCTATAAATAAAAAATTAAACAATTACCAATACTCTAGTCTTCTAAGTGGATATTTGGGGATAATATCTTGGGTAGTGATCCCTTATTATTACATTATTCTTTAGGTAGTTCTTCTATCTTATATTAAATCATGATCCGAGGAGTGTTCTTTTATTTGTAAATTTATTCTACAAAAACTTCCTCATGTCCTGCACTCGGAGGGTGGCGATGACCATGCTCTAGTGGTGGTGGGCCCTAAGACACTAGTAATTCCTAATATATTACCACTTGAGGCACCACTTTATATATTCAATTTGGGCATTGGTGATTAGTTTTTGAGGGGGTTTTCTATATATGATGTAGTCTATGAAGGGTGCTCTACAACCTACACCTACTATGACCGATCTAATTTATAAGTTCTATCAGTAAAATCCTCCCATATTTTTAGGGGATGACAGACTACAAATTGCTTATTCCAAGTTGGAGGTCACTCTATCAGTCTTTGAGCATTTAGATACAACTCCAGAGCAGAGGTTCAGGCTTTCCACCTATATTCTATGTGATTTGGACAAGCGATGGTGGGATGTGATTACCCAGGATGGTTGTTATCAAGGAATGGTCTAGGCGGACTTCCAGACTACCTTCTAAGGTCACTTCTTTCCTCATATAATGATAGCTGACCAAGCCAAAGAATTCATGTATCCAATGTAGGGTTCTATGTTAGTTATGTATTATTCAGTGCATTTTAATGAGTTGAAGTGCTTTGAACTGATTCTATCTAGTGATGAACTATCTCATGCTAGACACTTCAAGGATGACATTAGATATGGCATCCATACTTATTTGAATGTATTTCTCTAACCTACATTTTCTAAGATAGTTAATCTTGATCTTATCATTCGGTGCAATCTGAAGGAAGGTGATAGTTTTGGGCCTAAAGGATCAGTGCTAAGGAAGGCTAGTAATTCTTTCAATAGCAGTAAGAGTTCCCTCTAGGTTTATCATCAGAGTAGTGGCAGTAAGAGTATCTACATTGGCAGATCCATTATATTCCATCAATGTGGATAGGAGAGGCATCTAAATAATTAGTGTGATAGAGATCTGATAGAGTACCATGCTTACGACCATATAGGGAATATTTGAATATTATGATGGACCTTTTTATATAATTTGAATGGAAGAGGCTTATCATTGGATCCACCTTCAGGGGAAAGAAATTTTATTCTGTGTTAGGTGGGGAGTTAGAGTATCACCGATAGGAATGGATATGGAGGAGTTCGTGGTCATGGTAGCCAGAATTCTGATTATCAACATCATCAGACCAGACCTTCTCTGGGTAGTCCAGCTATGGCACATGGTTGTGGACCATGTTAAATTATTTTATTATATTTGATACTTGAGGATAAGAGTGTAGTACTGTCGACACTACAATATACTATTCTAACAGCCTCTACTATTGTAACTACTTTATTTGATATATGTGATTCACAATCCTTTATCTCCTTATCAACTGTGGGAAGTATCAGGTTAGAAATTCAGTATTAATATGGTTTTTTAGGAAAGTCAAGGGACAAGGCCCTTTAAATTAAAACAAAAAAAGCATACAAGATGAGTGAATAAGTTCATTTTACACAGGTCTCTAGCCCTCATCATGAGGGACCATTTTTTTTCTTATCTTATCTGCAATATTACATTCTGCATCCTGCAAGGCACCCAAATAAAATCCACAACCTCACCCACGTATTCGACCTTTTGAGTGAAGCACTTCAAGATTACTCACCTATTGAAGGATGCTTTCAAAGTATTCATCCTAATTTTAATCCATAGAGTGTGATTCATCTTTCATTGAGTTCAAGTCTGCTCGACCTCATCCTCGCCCACGAATACTAGGGAGTCATCCGCGCTTCCATGTCTTGGCATGTTGCAAAGAGATGTCATCCTCCTCTGCAGTAAGAACTAGGTTTGTCGTGGAGGGATTCAGTATCATCTATTGAGGTTCCTGCAGCCTTGACAGGGAGGGCATCAATGCCGAAGTTTTCACCTTAGCCTGAGGATGATCAACAACCACAACCTTTAAATGACCTGCAACACTACTAAGAACAATTGCATTAGCAGTGGGCTCCTACACATGAAGAGAAGACTGAAGATCAGGATTTCAAGGTGAGGGAACTAAGGGTAAAGTGTTTGAAGATGCAACATCACCCTCTAGAAGTTTTAACTCCTTTGAGAGAACCAAATAAGATTCACGTGGAACATCAGTGGTGCGGTCAGGCACTGGGTACAATGGATTTTCACCAGTGCTTTTATCATCACAAAAGTGTGTGGTAGAGGTAGAAGAAATATCATAAACCACAATAGAAACATCATGAACACTGTTCAAGGAGTTTTTTTACTGAGCAGTGAGATCCAACTTTGTGGAATCCTGAGTGAGATCCTTAGTAATATGGGTCTCACAAGCCCCGCTGCTCAACAATATCTTCCCATAACTGAGTGCCATATTGGCCAGAGGTCTTTTGAGGTTGTACAAAAATATTAATGAAGTTCATAGTAGATCATGTAGTGTTATTATACAGTGTATTATGCACTACAATAGGATGAGGTGAAATAAAATTCTCTTGGTTATTCCCAAATTCGGATTGGACATCTAAAACAAAGATCTTCTGAGAAGGATTAACAGAAGCCAAGGTAGCCTCATCAAAACCAGCAGTCTGTGTAATCGAAACAGATGTATCAGCCTTCTATGGGTGTAAAGTTTTTAAAGAAAGAATGTATATCATGCCCACGTTAAGCACATAAATCATAAACAAGTGATCTTATACAATTTTTAGAATCATGACCTGTAGTTTTACAATATGAACAAAACTTGGGGAGGTTTTCATATTCTGTTTTTAGTTCCAATTCATTAACATCAGTCGAGATATGGACCTTATTAATTACTGTAGAACAAAGGTCAATTTCAACTGAGAATCTTTCATAGTGTCCATTCCTGGAAACCTCCATTTCATTATCCAATTTGATCAAAAATCCCAAAGCTAAATCAATATCATAAACAATGCGAGGGTTTCAAAGGATCCAATTTAAACCAAAGACCTTCTCTCAAGTCTTAACCGTCATGTTACCTATTTCTAGAGGGTTGAAAATTCTATCCCATTCTCAGATGTGTAGTACTCTAGGCTTGAAAGAGATAGATCTGTGACCCTAGGAACACATCTTGAGGTCTTCAAATGAAAATAATATGTGGTAGAACCCTTTACCTAAAAAGACACACTTCTAGGAGGCAAAATCCCAGACATCTGTCAACTATTGTATCAAAATATTGAGCTTCCATGGGACATATCCTCTTGAAAATATGAGTCTAGAAATGATGGAGTGCTCTCCCATCTAGATTCTTTCCAATATAGTATCCATATTAGCTTTGATGTGAGCAATTGTCCCCTTCGGACGAATACCGGCATTCAAACCTTTGAAGGTAGAAAAAGTGCGATTATGATAACTGACCTCATTTAAATTCGTATCCCAAGGTTATCAACTCAAAAGCATTGGTACTTACTGGAGCGTATGAGAATCAAATAATCCTTGATTACAGAATTATTCCATTGACGTCGAAGACAATGGAGGAAACCCTAATCGCCATTTCAAAGAGCCAAGGAGGACCCCGCGCTGCTGGCCATCCAAAGAAGGAATTGATCTCAATAGGTTGATTCTTCTTGGGCTAGTTGTATTGTCATATTATCCTTCATTGATTATTAATATGGTTTTATGACCCTAGATACACCATTGGGTATATGGTCAAAGGGAATATTCCTGTGTAGGGACTACCCCTTAAAGAAAGCAGTTATCCCTTCCTATGGGACCCTTTGTTTATGTGTGTATTACTAACGATTGAACTAGATTACAGTCAAGAATTGGTATCCACTACCTTGAATAGATGATCTCTTTGACTAGTTCCAAGGAGCTAGGGTATTCTCAAAGATCAAAATGAGATTAGGAAATCATCAGGTGTGAGTTATAAATTCAGACATACCTTCTACAAACCTTCATGAAAGGTATGTTCTGTATGAGTATCTCATTATTCTATTCGGTCTTAGGAACACACCTGTTTTTTTTGATAGATTTTATAAATAGATTTTTTTATCCTTATTTGGATTCTTTTTTAATGGTGTTTTTGGATGACATCCTAGAGTATTATCACACTCATAAAAACCATGGTTGATATATTGAGATCATTATGAATACACTGAGGTAGCACCATATTTATATTAAGATTTCAAAGTTCCACTTCTAGATCGACAATGTTCACTTATTGGGTCATATTATATTGGAATTAGAAGTATATGTTGACCTAGATATGGTGAGTGCTGTGGTTTCCTGGGTTCATCCCAAGATCATTTTTGATATATTTAGTTTATTTGGACTGGATGGATATTACAAGAATTTCATACAAGATTTAACACTCCTCAATTCAGATCTTATAGGTATTACAAAGAACGGTGTTAAGTTTCTTTGGTTATAAGTGTGAGATAAATCCTTTCAAGATATGAAAGGTAGGTTTGTTTCAACACCTATTCTTATTCTTCTAAGGCCTGAAAAAGTCTATATAGTTTTTTATGATGTATCTGGCATTGAGTTGGGATTAGTTATTATTTAGGAGGATAGAGTCATTTCATACAGATTCAATTAGTTGATGCCTCATTAGAGGAATTACTCAACACATGACCTTGAGATTACAGTAGTTTTCTATGACTTACGTTGATGGAGACACTATCTGTTGGGAGATCACTTTGTGGTGTATATGGAATAAAAATGCCTCAAATAAATATTTACGTAGTGTGACTTTAATATAGATAAAAATATGGGTTGAATATCTTTATTCCTTCGATTTTGAGTTTTCCTATATTCCTAGAAAAATAAATGTGTTAGAAGATGTGATGAGTTGTAAAACTCAAGCACAAGTCATACAGTAAGCCAATGATGAATGAAAATTGTTGGCCCTCTTTTCTGAGATTCATATAAAGTTTCACAAGAGTCATGATCAGTATTATCTTATATCCTTGGAAGATACCTCTTCCCTCCTTTATAGGTTAGAGATTATGATATTTTCAAATCCTGAGGGGTTGGTTCTGTGGGAGAGTATTTCTAGTGAGGACCTGCCTCCAGATTGTTCTATGGATAGAGATAATATTATCTATATATATGGGAATGTATGAGTTCTTATAGATATGAGAGAGGAACTGATGCATGAGTGCCGCATATCATAGTGGGTAGTTCATCCAATAATCTCTAAGATGTATAAAGATATGAGACACCAATATTGGTGTCCTAGGATGAATCATCAGATAACAGGCTTTATCACTAGGTGTTCTACCTATCAGTAGGTGAAGGTGAAGCACCATAAGTCAGCTAGATTTTTACAACTGCTTCTAGTCCTGAAATGGAAGTGGGAAGATGTTTCCATGAACATTTTAGTTGTCTTTCCAAGGTATCCTTGAGGTAGATATGCCGTTTGGGTCATTGTTGACCGATTAGAGAAGGTAGACCACTTCTTTCCTATCTGGGAGACTTTCTCAGTTGATGATCCAATAATATTATACATCTATGAGATTATACGACTACACGAGGTTCCTAATACTATTATTTCATATAGGGATTCTAATTTTACAACATGGTTCTGGTAGGGGTTACAGTGAGCTATGGGTGCACAAGTGCTTTTTAGCATAAATTTTCAACCTCAGAATAATGGACTATTGGAATAGATGATGTTCGTGTTAGAGGACATTTTCTGAGAATTTTTACTTGATTTCAGAAGTTCTTGGGATAAGCATATCCCTCTCATCGATTTCACCTGTAATAATATCTTTCATAAGAGAATTCAGATGGATCCCTAGAGGACTTGTTTTGTAGGTCATGTTGTTCATCCTTGTACTGGTTAGTGGTAGGAGAGAAATCATTATTAGGTACTCATCTCGTATAGGAGAATTCAGAGAAAGTTCATCTAATCAAAAAATGAATGTCTAATACTCAATCTAGACCAAAATATTATGCTAATCGTTGTTGTTGACCTATGGAGTTCAAGGTCGCATATCGTGTTTTCCTGTGGGTATTTCCCAAGATTTGGAATATATGGATACTGAGGTAAGGGAAGCTTTCACCGCTATTTTTTGGATTTTTTTAGATTTTTTGATAGAGTCAGGCTAGTAGCCTATTAGTTTCTACTACCTCACGATATCATTCCATGCATGACCTCTTCCATGTTTCATATATTCTATGATATATTTCCAACTCATATCATACTTTTGATCCTAATGAATTTGAGTTAGATGATGATGCTTTATTCAAGGATTATCATATATATATTGTTGACTAAATCATGAAGGCTCTATAAGGCCGTTCTGTTCCTCTAGTATGGATGATATAGAAGAACAACCATATACAGATTGATACCTGGGAGAAAAAGGTTTATGTACGTTCCTAGTGGCCAAAGTTATTCTTAGACAGTGTTTCATCACTATTGGAAGGTGGACTCAGGGATGCGTTCCTTTAAGGGGGGAAGACTATAAGAACCCAATTTTTATCTTAGGTATGAATCCTTTTAAATTAGAGTATAATTCTTTATTATGGACGTAATATGGATTCCTAATGAGGTCACATGTGTTTCAAGGGTGTTTGGGGATTTTTTAGAGCTCAGATCCCATCTTTTTGGGAGAAAAGGATGTCCACATGGTTAAGATAAACTGTATGGGTAAGGCCAAATGGTTACCCCAAACCGTGTGAGGATGGATAGAGGAGCATGAAGGGAACACAATTTTCCCTAACCATGCACCTGGGGTCACACACTGATGCGTGTACCTCATCAAAATATAGTAGATACATCATCATGGTTGGTTCATGGTTTCTAAAACCATATTGACCTAACCACACAGTGTCCCTTCTTAAGTAGTGAGGTGTGCAGGGTTGGCACATAGTTTGACCAACCATGTGGCCAAACCGTGTGACCCAAATATTTTGGGTAAATTTTATGTTTTTTAATTAAATCAAATTAAACCTCACCCCTCCTCTGATTTCTCCTCCAACAGATAGAAGGATCCCATTTCATCATATTGGATCTCCCAAGGTTCCCTCTTTTTAGTTTTTGATCACATTTCTTTGTCTAGTCTCCGATCTAATAACCTTTCATCTCTTTGGATTCATCCATGTAAGATATTAAATCATATTGAGCCATTATTGTTTTATTCTCCTCAACAAATTTATTTAGATGTAGGATCATATGGCCAATTTCCCGGTCTTTTATCTGTTCTTCATAATTATTATTATTTAAGAAAAACTAAAGGTCTATACTGGATGAGGAGAGTTCTATAGCCTCAAGGTAGTTGGTTTATGACTTACCCCTCAAGTCTCACCATTTTATAAACTTCCATCATTTTGTTCACACCTACTTCATCAGACGTTTCCTATTAAATTCATATGTAATTATTTTAATCATCATTCTCATATTCTAGAGCCTTGTTTATATATTCTCATCTTCTTTGGAGGTTATTTACTCAATGAAGACTACCCCAAGTAGTGTATTTTCATTGTTTATACATCTTATGGATTTGTTATTACTATCTGTGCCATCGTTTGGGTGTGATATCACTTGAAACTTCTAAGGTAAGTGTTTTAATTAAATGAATGAAATGTAATGACTAACACATTTATAATTACCACTTGGACCTTCTAAAGTAAGTGTTATAAATAAATCAATGACTCATAATATGTTAATTGGGAAGTATATCAATAAATATCACTTGGACTATTTAATTATAATTTAATGGTAATTGGTTTCATGTCTGTAGCATACCACACCATGATTAATGGAAGTTAGTGAAGTGAACCTAATTAATGATTAAGAAATTAAAATAATAAATGGTTTCATGTCCTTTTTAACCTTCCCACTTTATATAGAAGGTATGGAGATAACCATATGACTTATTAAAAGGAATGAGTATTACATGCCCTAATTTATATAATGAATCAAGTATAAGGTTCCTATTGTATATATACCTTTTATTCTTTATTGGAGTGTTTATACTTGATCCAGCCTTGGATTCTTGAGGGAATGTCTTGAGTACTCAGATGATTCCATTACGATTCAAGGATATCGTTTCCAAGGAAGATACCCAACATATAACATGGTCCTTTTCTACTAGTGGATTCCTCACATGATTCTATAAGATCCCTTCACTATCTTTTGGATATTAGGATTCCATGTATACACTCCTTGGATCCATCTCGATGCCTTCAGACATGTGGTGCCATGGATTATTCTTACTGGGACCAGTCATGCTTGGCTTGTTTTACCATGGATAATATCATTGGAATCATTTTGAATCATATTATAGTGTAATGCCTTGGAAAATTTACCTTGGATTACACTCATACCCCTTATATCTAGGATTCATGTTATTACTGAGTTGGCTTGACCCCTGAGGTCAAGGATGCCTTGGTTGTTACCTTATATCCTCTTCATTGTTATCATAATTTTAGGATGCCTTTTTATACATTGAATCCTTTATTATTATAATCATGATAATTTTTTAGTGATTTTATACCTCACATGGATATATTATACAAACTAAACTCAAATAAATTAATTAAATGGTTTCATATTTAGAGACGTTGCCAACTGAGGCTGAAGTAGGTATCAGGTTATTTGAATTACTGTACTACTTTAAATTTATATATACCTACACATTGTATCAGTTTATATTAATATACTAGATGGTATAAATTCCATTGGTGGTGGCTTATTGATATTTATCTTACACCCTATCTGGTATACAAATGGTAGCCAGACAGATTACATGTATGCAAGTTTGATAAGGGGAAGCATCCCGCTTTGGACACCTGATCTTGCCTGTTTGAATTAAGATGGAGTTTTTTAGAAGATGACTGGTCTAGTGCTCACGATTATAGACAGTTTTGGATTTTTTGGATTCATGGTATATAATTCACTACTTACTTCCATGTATCCATGCTTTCCATTTTTTAGATAAATGACATATATCACAATCTTTTTTCTATGATTTAGTTTCTAGATTTTGAGTATTTTTATCCTTTTCATAGATGTTTTGTCTACTTCCACCAAGATGAGTTACTGGTAAAGTTAATTTTTAATTTTATTGATTATTTATATACTATTTATTTTATATCCACTATTCTACTATCTGGTAATGAAGACATAGTCTCTCCATAGACACACCCTAGGCCCTCGCTGCTAGTCGGCATCCTCTGGCGTATCGACAGGTGCGATTGAGGCCATATGTAAAAAAATATTTGGGGAAAATTTGAGTGGAACATGGGTTGGGAAATCACACTATAATCCTTATTTTGAGAATAAATCCAACATTTAAAGGCTTTTTTGAAAACCAAATTAGGATACCCGAAGAATAGGTAATTCTCTTGAACAAGATTGTTTATTTTATTTCTTTATCCACCTCATTCATTTCTTACTAAAACATGATTATATAATAACCTCAATATCTTACATATACTGGGATATTTTTATAAAAATATCATAATGTAAAACCATCTCTAATTCCATCATATGGGTTACAAAATCATCATTCATGTGTACGGAGGACTACCACCTCACGAACTGATGTTGTTCCTTTTTCCCATTTCCACCTCTCAAGGTTGGGTGTGATGATGGATATAAAGTATATATATGATATTTATAACATAATTATACTTCTATAGTCACTATATCTTATATATCTTTTTTACCTTCCATTCCATAAGATATACGATAATGTTTCTCATATGTACGACAAATTATCACCTCGTAAAGCGATGTGATTCTTCTTTCACTAACGTTTCAAATGAAAGGTGATAAAGAAAAATTTAATGATTATACATGATATAAATGAAATAATTATGATATTCATGAAATATTTACCATTTTTTAAAGATAATATATATCATTTTATTTCTTTCTTTTTCACTCACATAAAGATGAAAACATCGTTCGTGTACGTGTGGACTACCAGATTCTCAATGTGATGTGACTCTCTTTTAACAACCACACCACATAGATGATATATAAAAGTATATAACATGGTATTAATTATATTATTATAATTATATAAATTTAAAATACTACTTATATTCTATCCATAATGATCATTGAAAAATTGAAATGTTACTCATGTATACATACGACCTACCATCTCCATGATCATAATGTACTTCATTTTTCATAACCCTCATTAATTATTGGTTCAAAAAGTGATATTTATGTAAGAATATGATAATTATGTCATGATTATTATTATATTTTTGAAATAATTATATAATATGTGCAATAACCTGATCTTTCAGAATGAAACACACATGATAAAACAAGGCAATTAACACCTGAAATAATTGAAATAATGAATGATTATTAACGAATGAGCCATATAATGTTACAATAGGATCATATATGATATTATAAATAATAATATGGTTATATAATAAGTTAATAACATATTTAAAACTAGTATAAACGAGTTTAAATTACATTCAATCAAAAGGAAGCGTGGGGTAATGGTTTCTCGTCTTACTTTTACTTCTGTGAGATATACACCAAATCCACCACTTATTTATTTTATGGGGTGTATATAATTACATTTTTGTAAGAAATATAATTAATTAATTTATATTAACTATATTTAATGTTTAATTTTAGGTTATTTCTTTCATGGGGCTTATGATACAAAATTTACCAAAGTGGTAAGAGTTTAATTCACAATCACATCATTATTCAAGATGGTTTTTGTTTATATATCCCTTTGGGGAATTATTTGATATTTATATATTGAAATAAATATATTTTTTTATCATATGGTTATTCATTATATTTTAATGTAATAGTAACATTTCCCACTCTTTGGTACTTCATATAATTGATAATATTTTTGATGAAAATTTGACTTTATTTCTATCCTCAGTTGGGAATTTGTTTTCTTCCCAAAACATGTTTTATAAATTGTTTTTTCAAAAATACAATTCCAAATGATGTATTAAAGGAAAATTTAAAAAAAATTTCTTCTCAAAATTTTTTAAAGTAATATTATTATCGTTTTCTAATCAAGTAATTTTCCTATCCTTTTTATAGTGTAAAACGAATGTTTTTTAACTTGTACGACATGTATGGAATTACCCGCTAAAATGAATTTTATTTTTTGGAAGCTTAATTTTCATGTTTAAAAGGTTATTTTAAAATAAAATATTTTTTTATATTCAAGAAATAATTAGTTTTTAAAATTTATTTTCAAATAAAAGGATTTTCAAATTTTTTTATTTTTTAAAAAGTGATTTTCAAAATGTAAAGGATATTTTCCTCAAGAATATTTTAAATATATTTTTATGGTATTTATATTTATAAATGAAAACAAACCTTTTAACTTACTCAAATAGGTATATGTTTTAATGATATTAAACTTATTATTTCTCCAGATGATTTATGATTAGTTTGACTAGGGATGTACAATTTTGATACCATTCACTTTACTCTAGATGGTTTATGTTCTTGTTTATTAATTGTAGAAAGTATTTAAATTTCATATAATAGTTTTTAATACAAATTTTTATGTTGATTATTTTTCAAACCTTTTATATAAGTAATTCATTGGAATTAGTAAGTGATGGACGAGGTAAATTATAAATAGCCCCTCAATACATTGTTGGATTTCAAGAGACAAACTTGATATGGTTTTAGCCGAGACCATAACAATTTATTAGATGTATTGGAAAAATTCCTTGATGATATTAGATATATTAGAATGAATCCTCGCTGGTATTATATTTCTTGTCATGAATCCTCAATTTAATGTTTTTTAAATCCATAATTATGAATTTAGTTATTGATATTCCATTTGATTATTTGATTAGTTAGAATATCCAAGGTTAAGTTTAATGCTCATGTGATTATTTATATTTCATTGTCTGATCACCTTTTATTTATACCATATTATGCTCAAGTTATTGATTAAATGGCATATGTTTTAGTTTTTTACCTTTACATTCTTATTATTTCTTATTTATTCATATTTTCCTCTGTACACTTACCTTTACTAAGCATTTGAGATTATCCATTTCTTATATTTTATTTTCCCCAAGATATGAGGAAGTATTTTGTGATTTATATATAGGGATACTCTAAGGGGAGTAATGTAATTATCAAATAGAATTATTTTTTTATTTTATGTTTTAAAATGAAATATAAATTTCAATTATATATCTAGTTTACCAAGACTACTAAACTATTCAGTCTTTCGAGATGTGACTCCTTGTAAATTATGACAATGTAATAAAGAAAGAACCATCTCCAGGCTACTGGGGCCAGGTTCACTATAATTGGTGTCCAAGAAAGTTTAGTAGAAACTTTGGGAACTAGATTTAAAAAAAACATAGATTAGGGAGAATAACCCTAAGATAGACTTCAAGGATAAGTATAAAAGAACTTCATAAATTTTTGGTAAGATAGATATTATGTGGGTTTTCCTTGAAATAAATCCCTATTTGGATACTATAGATGGATGTGGTTCTAGAACTGATGTACCTAGGGTTAATAACTTTAAAATGGGTGCATCAGGCTTTAATCGAGCATTAACTGGTACATGAAAACAAGCCTTACTACGTACCTGGTTTGACCCTCCTGAGGGATATGATTAGGATAATTCATATTTTCTTTAAAAAACATCATTAAGGAGTTGAAAATAAATATATTCCCCATAAAAATGTTTATGAGATAATATATATTATTTGTTTTAATAGTTTCATGATTATTCATTATGTTTCATAATATTAGAATCTAATCTAGTGTATTCCATTGTTTAGAAATGGCGTGTAATAGAAGGAATGGGAACCATATCAATGCTTGTACTCCATGTAGGTATTTCCATCCAGGGAAAGATAATGATTATGGGGATGGAGTTGTAGTTGTAATTGATCAAATTATAACCATATTGGGGTAGCTAAATCAAGTTATGAGTAATAACCTTTCCCATATAGACCAACCTAATGATCCACCATGTGGTGTAATAATGTTAAACCATTTCATGAATCAGTAACCTCCATTATTCAATGGGATTAAAAATCCATTTTTAGGTGAGTGATAGATAAGTTCCTTATAGAAGATATTTCTCTCTCTAGGAAGTAGTGAAAGGGAGAATGTTTTCATGTAAGTTTATCATCTCTCAGGAGATGTGTATCAATGGTGGTCATTAATTCAGAACACTGAATATGAGGAGTAAATACAAAGTATGTAGTGGAAGGATTTCAAGGTAATATTCTTGGAAAAATATTTTCCTCATGATCATTGAGTGGATATGGAAAGATAGTTCTTGAGTCTAAGACAAAAAGATGAGGAAGATGTTCCTAAGTATGAATATAACTTTACAAGGTTATCAAGGCATGTTTTGGACTACATATGTAATCCAACAATAAATATTTGCCATTTCTTTGATGGGATAAATCCAATTATTCAAAGGGAACTAGTCTCCCAAATAATATTATCATATGAGGACATAATATCATGTGCTATTAAGATAGAGAAATAATTCTCAAAGTCTTATGGCATTAAAGGGAAGCAAGAGAAGAATAGGATGGAAGAAATAATGGTAGATAAAGGGAATAAGGGGAAGAAGGATTTTACAACATGTGATACATGTGGAAGGAAAACCTTTGTAAATACTTAAAAGGGAAAGGAGTTTTATTAAATAATGGATAAAAATGCCACCATGTTAAGGATTTAAAGTGCAGGAAATAATTTTCCAATGTTCAATGCTCCAACTGTAAGGATATGAGGAACTATGTAAATTATTTCCCCAAGATCCAAGGGGATACACCTTAGAATAAGACAATGGATTAGGGTCAAGATTATGTTATTACTATATATAAAGTGGAATAATTAATATTATTGGGTTTAGATTCAATAATTATGTTATAAGAGTATTTTAATAAATGATATTATGGTTTTATGAATTATCAAATTTATAAGGATTGTACTTCAGTAATTTTTCATTAAGTATTTGAAAGCCTATATTGAATGGTATTGATGAAAAAGAAAAATGATTCAGTAGAGAGTAAAAATTCATGGAAAAAACTTTATTGAAGGAAAGATAGTCCTTAATAATTTCCTAATGTTGAGATAATTATGTTGGGATAAAGAGACAAATTATATGGATAAAGTAAATTGGATAGTACTAACTTTGTTGGAACTGATTAATGAAAAGTTCATTTTGAAAATTTAGTTACCATATTTCTAAAGTTATGGATCTTATTATTTTGGAAAGGTCATAAGGTTAACCATTTATGTAATGCCTCGACCCCAGTTACCCAGAATCAGTTCATTATTACATAACATTGGAATAATACAAGGAATCATGTTCTGAAAGACTGATTAGTTTAGTATCTTTAGAAGTACTAGATACATACATAAGTTTTACATTACATCATGATATAAAAAAACAACATTGTGTCCCCTTTGAACACTCTTATATCCCTAAGCCTATTCCTGTAGGTTAATCGTAATATACTTCTTTGCATCCTGGGGAAAATAAAACATAAGAAAGGGGTGATCTCAGATGCTCAATAAGGATAACGATATAGAAAAAACTGTCATAAATAAGAATAAACATTTAAGGCAATGTATAAGACTAGAACACAAGTCTTTTAAACTTAAACTTCATTATAATATGGAAACGATAAATCAAATAATGTAATTTAATTATTAACATGGATATTATACTAGTCGAATAATCACATGTAATATCAATAGACAATTTCAAAATGATGCAATTGATGTTATTAATATTTTCATGACTTATTATATTCCCCCTTTACTTATTTTATATGAAATGTGCATAATTTGTGTGAAATATTAATGTTTTAATATTAAGTATAATATTTGAGCATTTTTAGAAGTAGTCAAATTGAGTCAGTTTAATGTTTTAATTATAACTATCACTATACTGATCCAAATTGTGTGGTTATTGTTTTGTAGGATTCTACTTTTAATATAAAACATTTCATTAGAAGGAACCATGATCCAATTCGGCCATTTTAAGGGTCAGATGGTCCTCAAAAACAAGACCAAAGAATCTGTGAACAAACTAGACCAGACTTGAAGATTGATTTACTGGGCTCAATAAAGAAGTCCAAAAACATTAACTCTCCACCATAATTCTGGTGACACTAAATTTCATCTTGTATAAAAATTTCAAGGCCCAAATCCAAGTACAAGGGGCCCAAATAAATCATTGAAGTCCAGCCCACCATTCTGGCCGAGAATTAAAATCAGTATAGTATGCATGACATATCTCCTGATGTAAGCATCCAAGCGAGATGATATTTTGCACTGTGAAAGAGGAGATATAGGCGACAGACTTTGTTGAAGAAACCATTCGGATTTGAAGGCATCGTAATATTCAAAAACCCTTTCTCATTATGGACTTCAAAAAGACTGGATTGAAATGGACAGTTTAAGTTTGTTTATTCAACCGGCCATAACTTTTTATCCTTATGTCCAAATGACTCCAAATATTGATAGTAGTCGGCCAACATTATTGTATACAACTTTGAAGAAGGAGATATTTTAAGATTCGGCTGTATGAATTTCCAAATTGGCGATGAAAGTGGAGGGACAGATTGGGAATGCAAACAGTCCACTCCTTGGGCTATAAATACTCTCCCCTTCTATCCTTGAGAGGGGTTGGCATTTCAGAAGAGAGGATATCATATTGGCACGACCATATCCTTACCAAAGGCTTGGGAGGATCTTCCATACTCAAGTTTTCACTTGAGAGACCTTTCCTCCTCTCTTTGTTTTCACTTACTTTTGTGTTCTTCATTTTTGTAATCTTGTAATTCTCTTTCTTTGTAATTCTGTTTTAATGCAAGTTACTTCTTCAATATCTCTTATTCTCATCCACCTTCTGTAGTTTAATATTTATGTTCCTAAAATAGTTTAAATTCAGTTGAATCCCCTTCCCTTCTTTTGCTTCCTCATTCATTCGAAAATCCGTTTTTAATTATCATCATCGTTCGTGTGTGTGTGTGTCAACGTACCACTCTTTTCTAATCCCTTTCTTTTTATTCTATTCTTAATTTATCATCATAATTATTTTAACTAGAATATTAAACATTCAAATGTCTGAGTAAATCTCTCATTGGGGTGATTTATAATTCGGGGATGTTAAGTGATTGAGAGTTTTGCTCGATGAGTATTCTTTAAATTAATATTGTGTATGTTAAACTTAATATGTCATGGATTAATGATATGTTTTGTTTAACGAGTGGTTTCCATGGATTATTGGAACCATAAATACACTACCATAAATAAGTTTTGATTGAGATTATAACCCTAAGTTAAGTTAAGGCTTGGATTAAAGCCTTCACACTTAGGAATTCCAATCAACGTCAACTTATGACATGGGTGTTAATTTAATGAAATACAAAGTAAGGCTCAAGGATATCAAATGCTTAACTCCCCAATGATGAACTCACCCTAATCTTTATCAATTTGGTAAATCAAACATCATCCATAAATCATTTCAATTAATCTCTGCAAACAAACCCCCCTAATCAAAATACAATCAACTAAAAACAAACGACTATTACAAAGTATCATCACCGAGGATTCGACCCGAGTGCTGCTATACACATTAGCAGAGCACCGGAATTTTGACCGGTCGATAGGCGACAATCGGCCGTGCGTTTCAAATGGTTCCGTTGCCGGGGATGGTGCATTAAGTAGTCATTAGTTTCTGGTTATTGTCAAGAAAACACAAAAAAAACAAATTTAAATTTTTTTTTGAAAAAAAACACAAAGAAAAACCCGTCTTCACATAAAAAATCATAAACTGAAAAAATACAAAGAAAAACCCGTCTTCCTCTTTCTTCTAAAATCTCTCTGAATGCCCCGTAGCCTTCCAAACAATCCCTCGGATTTGTTTGACCCTGAAATTGATAGAACTCTTCGTCGACTTAGGAGGACCATTAGGGATAACCAAATCACCCAAGAACCAATCATTGCCCTACCAATTGAATTAGATATGGCCAATCCTAGGGAACAAAACATTGAAAGAACTTGCTACCCCTGATTTGAATTACCAACCTCTTGGTATTCAATATCCAAACATTGAAGCTGACTTCGAACTCAAATCGGGTTTGATTCATCTTCTCCCTCATTTTCACGGGCTAGCCGGTGAGGATCCACATCTTCACCTTAAAGAGTTCCAAGTAGTATGCTCTACCATGAAGCCTCAAGGGGTTTCTGAAGAACAAATCAAGATTAGAGCTTTCCCCTTTTCCCTAGTAGATTCTGCCAAGTCTTGGCTCTACTACCTCCCACCTGGTTCCATAAACTCATGGGTTGACATGAAGAGACTTTTCCTTGAGAAGTTCTTTCCCGCTTCCCGAACAGCTTCTATCCGAAAGGAAATAAGCGGCATCCATCAATTCCCTAATCAATCACTCCATGAGTATTGGGAGAGGTTCAAAAAGCTTGTGGTAACTTGTCCACACCATCAAATCCCTGACCAAATCCTGATCCAATACTTCTATGAGGGGTTATTGGCTATGGAGCGAACTCTCATTGATTCCGCAAGTGGCGGTGCTCTTGTTGACAAAACTCCTACAGCTGCACGGGAACTCATAAGCAACATGGCTGCAAACATGCAACAATTCCATACTCGAGCACATGCTCAAGTGAAACAAGCCCAAGAGAATCAATCCATAGAGCCCAACAAGATGACTGAGTGGATGAGTGAACTTACAGGTCTTGTGCGTCAACTAGTGGTGGCTACCAAATCCCCAACCTCATCTTCTCCACAGTCACTATTCACTGGACCTATCAAGAATTGTGGAATCTGCAACTCTCCATCTCATCCGACTGACACATGTCCACAACTTCAAGATGATCCATCTGATTCATCTAGTCCAATAGAGCTCAATGCGGTGTATGCTCAGCGAAACTTCAACCCTCAACAATCAGGTCATTTTGTTAGAAACTTCAACCAACCCCACTCTGAGCCCTTCCCTTCTACCTTTAACCCACCTCTGAGGTATTGTAATCCCATTTCTCATCCTCCTCAGTTCCCTCATCAAAATCCAAACCAATTTCAATATGTTCAAAGTGGTGGTAACATCCATCAACCTTATCCTTTTGTTCCTCAACCCCAAAGGAACAATCCTCCTCCTGGATTCCACTATCCTAACGAGCCTTCCCAATTCCCCACCCAATACAATCGCTTTCCCAAGAACCAAAATCAAGGCCAACCCAATTTGGGACAAGCCTGTTCTTCTAAACAACCATGGGAAAGTGCTGTAGAGGATCTTGCTTCCTTCACCCGTTCTAGCCTCAAGAACATTGAAACCCAAATAGGTCAACTTGCATCCCACCTTAGCCAACAAAAACCATCCAATTCATCCCAACTCCCAACTCAACCATTACCCAACCCCAAAGATAATGTAAGTGCAATTTCACTTAGATCAGGAAAGCAACTTGCTATGCCTCAAGATAAATCCTCAAACCCCCCTTTCTATGTTGATCTAGAAAATTAAAAGAACAAAAAGCTGGAAAAGGAACTTGAATCCACTCCTTCACCTCCTTCCATTCCTCTAAGGAACCCAATTCCTTTTCCTCAAGCCATCTCCAAGCCTAAGAAGTCCTTTGAACCTGATCCTGAAATGCTTGACATGTTTAGACGTGTTGAAGTGAACATCCCCCTCTTAGATGCCATCAAACAAATCCCTAAGTATGCCATATTTCTTAAGGAATTGTGCACCCATAAGAGGCAACTTAGGAACATTGAAAATGTTTCAACCCAATAGTCCATTCCCATGAAGTGAAAAGATCCAGGGACCTTCACGGTTCCATGTCAAATAGGGAGTTCCAACTTTGATGATGCACTCATAGACCTTGGAGCCTCAATAAATGTCATGCCCAAATCCATTTTCTCCAACCTTGGTCTAGGTCCCTTGCACCCAATGGGTGTTGTCATTCAATTAGCCAATCGAAGCACTGCCAGTCCTGGGGGGATAATTGAGGATGTTCTTGTTCGGGTCAATGATCTTATCTTCCCAGCTGATTTCTATGTCCTTGACATGGAAGGTGAGACAAACTCTTCTCGATCTCCCCTAATTCTAGGAAGACCATTCCTTATGACATCTAAAACCAAAATTGATGTCCATGCTGGCATCTTATCCATGGAATTCGGTGACCAACTGGTCAAGTTCAACATTTTCCAAGCCATGCGATACCCATATGAGGATCACTCTGCATTCTCAATCCATGTTTCTGAAACTCCCTCTGAGAGTGTGTTGAATCCTAATCCATCATGTTCTTCCTGTTCTACTAATAGAGGAGTTTGTGAATATTGTATCCTCATTAACCAAGTGATTAATGGTGAAATTTATGTTGACATTACAAATGCAAACTCCATTGATCTAAAGGATCTTGAAAACTCTTTGGAATCTCATCTCATCTCTGACCTCCAATGCTCCAACATGGATGGTATTGAGAAAAATGAACTAGAATGCTCATTTTTTGATTCAGATCAGATTATCCCACATTCATCCTTTCCTATCCATGATTCTGAAAATTCTGTTATATGTGAAGTGAACCTTGAACCAATGTGTTTATATTGTCCTGATGGTAGTGATGTTTGTGATATTTGTACCCTAATTAATAAAGTGATCACTGGTGAGGTTGAAATTGACCATTCTTTGGCGAACAACATTGAAGTAAAGGATATTGAAAATTTTATTCAGTCTTATGACTCCACTAATCCTCATTACTCTACATCGGTAAGTGATGAAATAAATGAGTCAAAAACAATTGGGATCTCATACTCTACTTTTGTGTTATCCGAACCTTACATAAATGAACCATCAGAATTGAGACATCTTCCTGAATTTCCAAGAATAGAAAATCATCACTTTGTGGATAAAATAATTCCTCACATTGAAGACCAAATGGAGGATAGTCATATTCTCTTTCCACCCCCATTGAATTGCAAGCACACCAACAAAGATGGGAAGAAATTATCCAATGAATCATCAGGCCTCCCAAAGAAAAAGTTTTTCTGGAAGCACACTGGAGTTGAGAAAATACGATGGCCACCATCAGACTATGGGTAGTCCACTGCAATTGTCCAGCTGTAGACAAATAAATGCAGTGCTTCTTGGGAGGCAACCCATGTTTTCTTTTACTTTTATGAAATTTCAATTTCTTTTTAGATTTTCATTAGATGAATAATGAATTTTATTTTTCAGGTAACTTCCCACTGTCCTGGAACCACCTCGACTTCCACCGAATCCCCAAATTCTCTAGCCGACCCACCACTAGATGGAAATGGCGACCCACCAAATCCAAACCAGGGGGCACCTCTTTCCCGTTAACTCTCTCTCTCCTCAATCTCTCTTCCCTCTCTTCTACTCTCTATTTCTTCTTCTTCCTCTCTCCCTCTCATTTTTTTTACAACATTCTTCCACAACCTTTTTTCTATTTTCTCTTTTGTGTGGATGTTTCATTAAAAATAAAAAAAATTAAAAAAAATTAATTAAAAAAAATGAAAATTGAAAAAAAGGGGTGTCATAATTACTCATCATCCAATATTGAAATTCTGTCCAACCATTTTGGGGAGTCAAAAGGCTTGTTTTCAACTCAAATATATTGAATTTTTATCTCAAACTTGGGTAAACAATTTGGTGTCAATAACAAACATTTTTAATGAACAATTTTTGGTGGAAAATGATTCTCCCCTACCGTGAGGAATAACATTAGCCTTCATGCCAAGGTAATCAATGGCCATCTTTTTCATTGTGTGTCTTCACCACTGATTGTGAGTCTTGAGTTTGTAGACCTTCGATCTGAATTTCCATCTTTTGTGTGCATTAATATGATAGAGGCATTTTCTAAGCCACATGAGAATCAGAATAACCAAATAGCCTCCCGTTACCCTTACATTGATCCTACTTTTGAAAGCCCCTTTGAGCCTATGAAAACCTTTTTTTGATAGCCACATTACAAGCCAAATACCTTGTCCCACCCAACATCTTCATGTATTTTCATTGTACAATTTATTGAAATTTAAGTGTGGGGGGAATGGACTTCATTTTTGGGCGTACTTTCATTGATTTCCAATGTGTCATCATATGCTTGAGGTCAAGCATCCATTCAAATGTGGGGGAGAGGTTGTAATTCTGTGAGATTTGGGGTGTATATGTGTAATTGTCATTTGTACAAAAGTCATTGAAAAGTGTTCAAAAAAATGAAAAAATTATATAAAAAAAATGAAAAAAATAAAAAAAAAGGAATGGGTTGTTTCTTGGGTGGGTCAAAAATCATTCATCATCAACCTTTGTTCGTGTTATAAATTATTTCCATGTGAAGATCAAGCATGGGTTGGGAGATGACTGTGAGACTTGTTTCAAGCACAACTTTCGAAAAAAAAGCAAAAAAAGAAAAAAAAGAACACTTGAATCATCTTGTATTGTGTCATTATTGGAAGTCTTCCATGTTGTACATATTCCATCATCTCACCCTATTCCATTTTCTATCTCCCTCACTTTTCATTCATCACACATTCATGCCTTTGTAAATATGTGTTTCTATTTCCTTTCAAATCAAATATCAAAAAAATGTGCATTGATTTTTCCATGTTGGTGTTTTTAACCCCTCTTTTCCTTTGGACATTATATACCTACCGTCCCATAGCCACTGAAAAACCCCTTAAAAGACCTCTTGATTCTTTTACACATTATATTTGGGAATGGAATCTGAGAGCTCTTACAAACTCTTGATTTTCACTTTTTGTTGGTGAATGAGTGAACCTCCTAAAATACATTTTTATCATCTTGAGAGGAGTAAGTTTTGAGTGCCTACATTTTCTAATTCAAACCTTGAACATGAAAAAATGAATTGTTTCTGATGCATTATTGTGAACCAAATTTGTGATGGAATTCAATATGGATGAGTGAAATATTCTAAACCTCCCCTGATTGGAGAAAACAAAATTTTAATATTTGTTGGTGAGTGAAAATGATTTTGTCATGTTTTTATATTTGTTGCACATGAGGACACGCGCAAATCTAAGTGTGAGGGAGTTGATGTTATTAATATTTTCATGACTTATTATATTCCCCCTTTACTTATTTTATATGAAATGTGCATAATTTGTGTGAAATATTAATGTTTTAATATTAAGTATAATATTTGAGCATTTTTAGAAGTAGTCAAATTGAGTCAGTTTAATGTTTTAATTATAACTGTTACTATACTGATCAAACTTGTGTGGTTCTTGTTTTGTAGGATTCTAATTTCAATATAAAACATTTCATTAGAAGGAACCATGATCCAATTCTTCCATTTGAAGGGTCATATGGTCCTCACAAACAAGACCAAAGAATCTGTGAACAAACTGGACCAGCCTTGAAGATTGATTTACTGGGCTCAATACAGAAGTCCAAAAACATTAAATCTCCACCATATTTCGGGGGACACTACAGTTCATCTTGGATAAAAATTTCAAGGCCCAAATCCAAGTACAAGGGGCCCAAATAAATAATTGAAGTCCAGCCCACCATTCTGTCCGAGAATTAAAATCAGTATAGTATGCATGACATATCTCCTGATGTAAGCATCCAAGCGAGCTGAGATTTTTCAGTGTGAAAGAGGAGATATAGGCGGCCGACTTTGTTGAATAAACCATTCGTATTTGAAGGCATCTTAATATTCAAAAACCCTTTCACATTATGGACTTCAAAAACGACTGGATTGAAATGGACAGTTTAAGTTTGTTTATTCAACCGGACATAACTTTTTATCCTTACGTCCAAATGACTCCAAATATTGAGCGTAGTAAGAAAACATTATTTTCTACAACTTTGAAGAAGGAGATATTTGAAGATTCGGATGTATGAATTTCCAAATTGGCGATGCAAGTGGAGGGACAGATTGGGAATGCAAAGAGTCCACTCCTTGGGCTATAAATACTCTCCCCTTCTCTCCTTGAGAGGGGTTGGCATTTCAGAAGAGAGGATATCATATTGGCACGAAAAAAGCCTTACCAAAGGCTTGGAAGGACCTGCCATACTCATGTTTTCACTTGAGAGACCTTTCCTCCTCTCTTTGTTTTCACTTACTTTTGTGTTCTTCATTTTTGTAATCTTGTAATTCTCTTTCTTTGTAATTCTGTTTTAATGCAAGTTACTTATTCAATATCTCTTATTATCATCCACCTTATGTAGTTTAATATTTATGTTCCTAAAATAGTTTAAATTCAGTTGAATCCCCTTCCCTTATTTTGCTTCCTCATTCAATCGAAAATCCGTTTTTAATTATCATCATCGTTCGTGTGTGTGTGTCAACGTACCACTATTTTCTAATCCCTTTCTTTTTCTTCTATTCTTAATTTATCATCATAATTATTTTAACCAGAATATTAAACATTAAAATGTCTGAGTAAATCTCTCATTGGGGTGAGTTATAATTCGGGGATGTTAAGTGATTGAGAGTTTTGCTTGATGAGTATTCTTTAAATTAATATTGTGTATGTTAAACATAATATGTCATGGATTAATGATATGTTTTGTTTAACGAGTGGTTTCCATGGATTATTGGAACCATAAATACACTACCATAAATAAGTTTTGATTGAGATTAGAACCCTAAGTTAAGTTAAGGCTTGGATTAAAGCCTTCACACTTAGGAATTCCAATCAACGTCAACTTATGACATGGGTGTTAATTTAATGCAATACAAAGTAAGGCTCAAGGATATCACATGCTTAACAACCCAATGATGAACTCACCCTAATCTTTATCAATTTGGTAAATCAAACATCATCCATAAATCATTTCAATTAAGCTCTGCAAACAAACCCCCCTAATCAAAATACAATCAACTAAAAACAAACGACTATTACAAAGTATCATCGCCGAGGATTCGACCCGAGTGCTGCTATACACATTAGCAGAGCACCGGAATTTTGACCGGTCGATAGGCGACAATCGGCCATGCGTTTTAGGAATGCATAATGCCAGGCTTCATAAGCACATAGTCAAGGCCTTATGCCAAGACCACAAATAAGATTTTTTTCAAGGCCTTGTGCCAAGAAACTAGTTTGTCTCATTAGACCTACAGATGCATCAAGGATCTATATTAGGATCCACCTGTCACTTACCAAGTCTAATTCATTCCTCATATGAAAGGGTAAAACATAATCTACACATTTGTATTAAAACTAGCATAAAAATTTCAATATTTTAACCACAAACCATGAATGACATAAAAATAACACATCCACAATCAAACATAACTTATTCAATATAATATGGATGATTGTATTATGATAAATCAAACTTAATCAAGAATAAAATATGCTGAAGGATATTGACATAGATGAAAATAGTCATTAAAAATATTTGAGAGAAATATCCCCCTTTTTCTTGAAAACATTTAAAAGTCTCACTATTTATCAAGAAGCCGTTTAAAATAGATTTTTGAATAAAAGTGTACCATACCACTTTGAAACTTTTAAAATGAATTTTAATTTTGAAACATTAATTTCCATATAAATAAATTCCTAAAACCATTTTTAAAACATGGACATTAGTGAGAAAGATTTAGAAGAATAAATATTTAAAAATTTAAAATGATATTTTAGTAAGAGTTACTAACCAAAAGAGAGACATTTGAATATAGATAATTGAGGTAATCTAAAATTTATAATATAATGAGAATAAATTGATTCATGATATACTATGTCAAAGTACAATATATACACTATATAAAAGTGAATTGATTCATAACAACAAAGAAGTCTTCATAGAATGTAAATTGAGATGAAATCCACTATAAAGACCGTATCCTTAGGTTAAGGATAAATCAATGACATAATTATGTGTGAAAAATATAAATACACTAAATATGATTGGATTTTAAGTGTAAAACAATCAGAGTACATTCACACATATTCTTGTAACAACAACACCAATGACTTGGATGTTTAACTCAATGAATGGAAATTAGGTTAAGATTACTCTTATCAAGTTCATATCGATGAATTGAGAATTTATAAATGGAGTGATTATATGTATAAAAATAATATCCACACAAAGGGTAGTGTAAATTACTACATAAATAAAAAAATAGTGATTTTACACATAATCTTGGATTAAAATAATCAATGAAGTATGCGTAAAGCCCAATGAATGGAAATTTAAATTTGAAATTACCTTACCGATTTGGTAACATACGAAAAATACACCTCATGAAATAAGTATCATACAATGAAGATGTAAATACCCATAAATTAAATTATATTAAACAAAGAATACAAGCATGGGTAGTACATACACTACACAGAATGAAATAGTGGCAATATAGCATGAATCTCACGGGAATAAGAAGTGAGATGAAAACCCCATACCACGTTGTAATCAATCGAGTCGTATGACCAAAATTTGATAAAAATAAAATGAATCACAAAATACCATGAATATAAAGAGTATCATGATAATATATATAAAATGGTAGTACACAATACACCATATGCAATAAATAAGAGGCGAATAATGGAAATCTCACGGAATTAAAAGTGAGATAAAAAATCCCTTACCTTGTACTTTTACTTAGTATAGGGTAGGTTAAACTCCTGAATAATTGTGAAATAATTGTTATGAAATTATACCAGAACCAAATACATAAATATGATATAATACATGATCTTCTAATATTGATTTGTTAATGATATTTCAGTAGTATCATTGTTTTGGTTGTTAACTGATTCATTTTCCATTATATGTTTTGTTACATAAGTCATGTTTGTTATGTATAGGATGTATTTGATTCATATACATAATTATATTAAGTTCTTAAACATTATTTTTAATCATAAAATGAAAATTATTCTTGACTGATTATGATGGGGAATGAATCTCATCGCGTTCGTGGAGACGGTAAGCCGTACGTACGCACAAGAAAAAATATCATTATATTGATGGTGAAATCGTATCTAATTTAATGGAATATCATATATAAAGAATAATTAACATGTTATATTTATTATTTAAATTATTTATACTCATTGTTATACCCATCCAAATAATTAAGTGTTTGAATAACAAAGAATCCACGATGTGGAGACGGTAAGTTGTACGTACGCATGTATGGTGACTTTGTCATTTATAGGATGGATATAATAAAGAATATGGGTGTATCATATTCGTAATAACATAATAGTATGTATAAGGTATTGGATTTATTATTTTGGTATGGAAACAAAAAATAAATAGTAAGTGGAAGAAGAAAAGAACTTGAAAGAGGGTGGTGAAATTATTACCTCTTCTTTAGGTGTTTCCTTTTGAGTTGATAAAAAGGTCTCCTTATGTTGGATTTATGATCAAATTAAGGACTTTATGTTAATTTTAGAGAAGTTGTGAGGATATTTGGGCAGGGTTTTCCTGAGACAAACGGCTTTGTAGGTGTGATTTTGAGAGAAGGAGAAGTACCCTTTTATAAGAGAGGTGAGGGTCACTTTAGGAAAACCTTGAAATATTATTTTATTATAAATAATTTTATATTTATAATGGATAAAAATTGATTTATTTTGAAAATAAGGTGGTTATGGGTCCCAATCCTCTCAACCAATAGGTTTTAGACAAGTTTAGGTCACCATATTAACCTTATATTTTAGATTTAACTCTTAGTTAAATAGTTTAACTTTTACCATGTCTTCTTGTATTCTTACACGATATGGTTAATAAACTTACTCTAAACTTCCAAGAGAACATAAAGTGGTTAATTAATGACATATATAATATTATTTAATCCCTTTGTCCTAACCTTATATTTTTAGGAATATTTTATCAACCAATAATATAGTATTTGTTTTAAAAACTAATTTATGTCAATTTTTACACTATTTGGTATTTGGATTTTGTGAAAGTCATAAATACATTATAACTTTAAAAAAAAATTATCTAATCAACCCTAACATGTAATATTAACCTATAAAATTTTTGGATGTCATAAAAACATTTAAATTATATTTATTTTAATATTTACAAAATAAAATATTTTAATATTTCATTAAGAAGGTAATTACTGAATCATCATTGTGTCATAAATAAATTTCATTATTTAATCTCTAAAAATTATTAATAAAATACCAATATATATTAAATATTTTTATCTTTCTAATGAATATTTATAGTCAAATTTATCTTATGTATAAACCTATATTAAAAATAGTTTAGTTAATAAACATTTAATTTAACACTTTTAAGTATTATTTAAATAAAATAATAATAAATGTCATAATCTAATCCAAGTGGACCAAAAGGATCATATTTTATTTATAAGGTTGTTTTTGGTCGAATTAAATTTATCCAATATAATTAGAACATGTTTTAGGGTAATTATAATATCATTTTCACCTTCAATTACCATATTTACTTTTAACCGTGGTAAATAGAAGTCAAAAGTTACCATTCAAAAAAAATTATTTTCATCTTATTGTACCACATTTTACTTTCTGATATTATCAATTTTTCTCTGATTTTGGAAATTCAATTCACAGAATTTGTAAAATGAAGTTTTATGCAAATTGTAAATGCTCCTAGAAGGTGGGTAAAAGACGGTAAAAAGTTCAATAACATTTTATACATATAATTTTATTATAAAATGACTCAAATGAATTACATTGAACTTATATAGGTATTATATATCTATTTGGACTTAAAATAAATTTAAATAAAATAAATAATTATTTAAATAAAAATTCGGTTTTAAACAATAACGTAGTGTTTTTCACTATTCATCAAAAAATTAAATGTATTTAAAACAATACCAAAAATTTTCTCAAAGATAATTTTGTTATTCCGAATTAAAAAATGAATTCTATTTTACCAAATTCAAAATATAAAAGTTTCATTAATTAATTTAAAATTAATTCATGTTGTTAAAACTGAAAATGAGGTTTTTAAAAAGTACAAACTATCAAAAGATTGACACGTGTTTATGTCAAAATTAAATGTGAAATTACTTATAATGAACTGAATTGTATTAAATGATAAAATTATAATCTATTTATACTTAAAAAACATTCAAATTCATAATTTAACATAATAAATTATTTCTATTAAAAAAGTTTTTTTCAATTAATATTTAGTATTTTTTAGTATTCATCAAATTACGAATGTTATCAGAATATAAATTTTTTTGTCCCGATTATAAATAAGAATTTAATTTCATTAAATTGAATATATAAAAGTGTCAAATATTGGTTTTAAAAAGGTTTTTACATTAAAAGGTGGTAAAATTGAATTTTTTGAAAAATATGTCCTTTATTCTAAAAAATTGATATGTTCTTATATTATTTCTAAAAAACACATAATATGAATTATAAAATTATATGGAGTATATAAAATTCAAATTTAAGTTAATACTATTCAAAACCTCTTTTTTAACAGCTAGTTTGGTAAGTCTTGGTGCGCTCGAACTCGGTGTTGCATGTAGCGCAAGCTATTGAATTACTTTAATGAAAATAACTTACTTTGAAATCTTGGGGTGTTACAATTTATGAAATGGTCTATGTTGAAATTAGGACGAGGTTTTAAAGACTATTTTTTATATTAGATAACTTTTTCTAACCATATTGGTTTTAAAAAATAGATAGATATAAATGTAAAGATGTGTCTCTCTTTTTTGTAACTTTCAATCCATTAAAAGTGAATTTTAGTGATTTAGGTATATAAAAAATCATTTAGGGACATTCATTTTTTTAGAGAAATTGATGAATTGGAAATTGATCAAATCACAACCAAATGATGAAATATTTCTTAAAAAATAGAAACATATCATGTAAGTATATTTCCTTATATTCTTATATAGTAAAAAAAATCCTCAACATTAGAAAAAGGATATTGAAAAACAATGTTATCTCATTACCATAATTTATGATTATATCAATGAATTTTTCACACCTATTTGATTTATGGTTTTGAGGGTCTTAAATTTACATTGATCATTCACTTTATTTTGATCAATGGCCTCAAAAATTCTATATAATTATTTATGATTTTCCTTAATGTCCATATCTTCACTCACCACCAATGTTCCCATACTTACAAACCTAGTTATGTGTTATTCTATATGACCATTGTACTTATCATTCTCTATTATTAAGAGAAGGTTTTACCAAAACTTCTCATGATGTGGGAGTCTAATAAAGGTTTTTTCAAATATCAAACTCTTTATTATTGATATCATGTTTAAATTCAAAGCACATAATTTATTTAAGGTGGGGAGAATATAACACCTTGAAATTTTAAAATATGAAAAATCATATTCTGTAGTGTATATGACACACAACACCAATTTTATAAAGGAATATAACATCCCAAGACTTTAAAATATATTTACTATTTTAAATAATAAATTCTATATCTTTAAATTCACAAAACCCTGAGTTTATCTTGTGTTACAAGTAATAACATGTTTCTCTAATAGCTTACATTAAATGCAAGGCCAAGTTTTAACTAACAACAATATACTATTATTATTTAATATCATAGTTATCACTTAACTATTAGAGTTGAGTGTATGAATATGATTAAATAACTTATGAAAATATATTTTATAGGCATTTATTGGTTATATATTGATGATAAATAATAATAATAATCATTTGAAATATAAATAAATGTTTTTTGAAAAATAGTATTTTTTTAAAAGACTATTTAATCATTCTTTGCAGACATAATTTAAAATTAATTATTAAAACTTTTATAAAATTTATTTGAAAAAATAAACATTATTTTTGAAATCATAATACCAAAATTATATTCGGGTGTTTTTTTATTTTTATGAGAAGTTTCATTTTTTTGATGAATAGTGAAAAATTCTTGATTTTAATTGAAAACTACATTCTTGTCTAGAAAATTTAAAATTTAAAATTATAAATAAAATTTGTTTTAAATTAAAAATAGTTAAATTATAAATATATTAATAAAATTAAGGTCATTATAATAATTTTCATATTTAATTTTGATATAAAACATTGTATACTTTTGAACATTTTCACTTTAAAAATCGCTCTTTCATCACGTTTGTGGGATTAATTTTAAATTAATTTTATCCATTTATATGAATTTAAATTGGAAAAATCGATTCCAAATTTGGAATAAAAATAATTTATAATTTCTAATAAGGCCGAATTATTTTTTACCAAAGTTATTAGTAAAGAAATTAAAATTAATTACAATGATTAAGGTAAAAATGAATTTACTGAGTAATTAACTTTAAACTTATGAGAAAAATGACACAGAAACTTTTCAAACACCCATTTAACGACCATATTTCTAAATTATACCTTCTAGGATCGATAGTGGACTATTATTGGGTCCTGGTGACATGAAAAAAATGTGGGTGGAATTCACTCTTTAAAAAAATTTCAAGTGTGCCACTCACCCCACTTATAAAATGCCACCCCTATCCCCCTATATTCAAACCTTAAAAACCAATTAGATAATAGAATAACTTAAAGTCACTTCCAAAATTCACTCCCATCATCATAG
This sequence comes from Viscum album, assembly GCA_963277665.1. Lineage (NCBI taxonomy): Eukaryota > Viridiplantae > Streptophyta > Magnoliopsida > Santalales > Viscaceae > Viscum > Viscum album. The sequence goes on along the minus strand of OY728150.1, from coordinate 292,073,201 downwards.
AATCAATATTTTGATCATAAATACAACCTTTTATGGATTTAGTGCAAGCCCAAGGAGGATACCTGAAGAAGAGGTAACGTTTTCAATGAGCATTTTGTTTTAATTTATTTATCCATCTAATTAATTTTTTAATAAAACATTAGTATATAATAAAATAATTATATTAAATATATTAGTATGTTTTAATTATAATTTTATGACCAAAAAATTTCTACTTCGATCAAATGGGTTATGAAATCATCGTTCGTGTGTAAAGAGGACTACCGCCTCATGAACGGATGTTGTTCATTTTTTCATTTCCACCTCTCAAGGTTGGGTGTGATTATGGATCTAACATATATATATTATATTTATAAAATAGCTATACCTTATTAGTAACTATATCATATATATATATATACCTTCCATTTTGTAGGAGATATAATAATGTCGCTCGTGTGTACGATGGACTACCACCTCGTTAAGCGATATGATTCATCTTTCACTAACATTTCACATGGAATGTTACAAAGATAAAAAAAAAAAAAAATATACATAAAATAATTATTATATTAATTAAATATTTGAAATCCTGTAAAGATAATAAATATCATTTTCTTTCTTTCATTTTCACTCACTTAAAGATGATAACATCGTTCATGTACGTGTGGACTACCACCTTTATGAAGCAATGTGACTCTATTTTCACCACCACACCACAAGGAATCTTGATAGAAGTTTATAATATGGTATGAATGATATTATTATCATAATTTAAAGGTAAAATATTACTTACCACCTTTCCATAATTATCATTTAAAAATGGAAACATTACTCATGCGTACGTACGACCAACAGTCTCCACGATCGTAACATACTTCATTTTTCATAACCATCATTTATGATTGGTTTCAAAAGTAAAATTGATGTAAAAATATAAAAATTATGTCATTATTATTATTTTATATATGATATAACTATATAATATGTGCAATAACTAGATCTTTCATTATGAAACACGCATGAGAAAACAAGACAACTAACACCCGAAAGAATTGAAATAATGAATGATTATTAAAGAACAAGTGATAAGATGTTAAAAGGAACCATATATGATATTATAAAAATTAATATGGTTACTTAAGAGGTTATTAAAATGTTTAAAACGAATATATATGATTTTATATAATTTTCAACCAAAACGAAGCATAAGGTAAGGGTTTCTCATCTTACTTTTACTTCTGTGAGACATATGTCACATTCAAAAGTTTCTTATTTTGTATGGTTTTATACTGTCCCTTTTTTATGATATATAATGAATTAATTTATATTCATGATATTTAATATTTTATTTTAAGTTATTTACTTCATGGGGATTACGACACAAAATTTACCAAAGTGGTAAGATTTTAATTCACAATATCACCGTTATTCAAGATGGTTTTTGTTTATGTATCCTTTTGGGGAATTATTTTATTTTTACATCTTGAAATAAATATATTTTTTATCCTATGGGTTTTTATTATATATTAAAGTAATATTGATATTTTTCTACTCTTTGGTTCTTAATATAATTGATAAAATGTTTTTAATTGAATCTGACTTCATTTCTCTCTTTAGTTGGAAATCAGTTTTCTTCCAAAACCATTTTTTCTAAAATATTTATTCAATTTTTTAAAAAATTTAAAAATAATGGTTTAAATAAACTTATACCCATTTTTTCTATTCAATTTTTTTTCAAATTAATATTATTTTCATTTTCTGATCAAGGAACATTTCTAGCCTTTTTACAGTGAAAATGGAATGTTATTTTTAACTTGTATGGCATATATAGAATTACCCACCAACATGAAAATTATTTAGTTGAAGCTTAATTTTAATGTTTACAGGGTTATTTTTAAATATATTTTTTATTTATATTCTGAAAATATTTTGATTTTAAATGTTATTTTCAATGAAAATAATTTTCGACATATTTTATCTTTTAAAAAGTGATTTTCAAAATGAAAAGAATATTTTCCTCAATAGTATTTGTAAATATATTTTTATGGCATTTATATTCCTAAAGAACAAAAACCATTTACCCTTACTCTAATGGGTATATCTTGTAATGATATCATCCTTATTATTTATTCAGATTGTTTATGATCAGTTTGACTGGGGATATACTATTTTAAAACCATTCACTTTAATTAGGATGAGGTATGATTATTATTATTGATTGGGGAAAGGATTTAAATTTCATATGATATTTTTTAATAAGAATGTTTATATTGATAATGTTTCACCCCTTTTATATAAGGAATTATTAGACTTAGTAATTAATGGGTGGGGCCTAGTATAGATATCCCCTCGATGCATTAGTGGGTAACATGATAAAAAATAAATATGGTTTTGGCCAAGGAATTACCCATTTATTAGATGTCTTATAAAGAATACTTGATGGTATTAGATATATTTTATTGAATACATGAGAGTATTATATTTCTTGGAATGAATCCTCAATTGCATTTTTTTACATATACATTATTATACACTCCATCATTGGAAATTTAGTTATTGTTATTCCATGTGATTATTTGATTAGTTATAATATCCATGGTTAAGTTTCATGCTCACGTGATTATTTATATGTAATTTTTTGATAACCATTTATTCCTACCATTTTATTCTCAATTTATTGTTTAAATGGCTTGTGTTTTAGTTATTTACCTTTTTATTTTGATTATTCCTTATTTATTTATAGCTTCCATTGTATACTTATCCTTACTGATCATCTGAGATCAACTCTTTATTATGTTTTATTTTCCCTAGGATTTGAGGAAGTATTTTGTGATTTATATTTGGGGATATGATAAGGCTAACAATGGAATTCTCAAAAAAAAATTATTTATTTATTTTATGTTTTAAAATGTAATGTAAATTTAAATTATATATAAATTCATGCTAAACTATTCGGTCCTTTGGGATGAGATTCCTTTTATCTTATGCCAATATAATAAATAAGGCATTGACTACAGGTTATTGGGGTCTGGGTTGCTGTAGGAGAGACTGTTTCTGGTTGGTATCTCCCTTATAATGGCATTCTCTACTTTGGGGATTCTTTTATATTCCCATCTTTGGAGAGGAGTTGTGTTTTGATTAACTGTCATAGTTACTCGTGGTCCATTCACTCGAGTGCTATAAATATGTATTATGAAATGAGATGACATTTTTGGTGGATGGGTATATAACATAAAATTATTAATTATTATTCCCACTGTTATATCTATCAAAATATAAAGACAGAGCACCAAAATACTTTTGGTCTGCTCCAGCCTCTTCTGGCACTGATTTGGAAATGGGATGAGGTGTCCAAGGAATTTGTTGTTGGATTTATGTAGACTCCCTAAGGGATAAATTCTAACTGGGCAGTGATTGATGAGTTTACAAAATATGATCGTTTTATTTCGATCAGGGACACCACTAAGATTCACGATCTGGGTAAGATGTAAATGTTGGATATCATGAGGTTACATGGGGTTCCATCTTCTATATTTTTAAATAGGGATCCCAAGTTTACTTTCATATTTTATAAGACTATCCAAGTGGTAATGGGGAATCAAGTAATGTTTAGTAAATCTTACCATCCATAGACAGATGGTCAGACCAAGCATGGTATTTAGATGTTAAAGGATATGTTATGTGCCTATGTATTGGATTTATGTGGATTTTTGGATATCTATTTAGCATTGGTTGAGTTTTCATATAATAATATTTAACCTTTTACATCATAATGGATCCATTCTAAGCTTTATATAGTCACTCTTGAATGTCAACACTTTATTAGGCAGAGGTAGGAAAAGACACTTTTATGGGATCGAGTCTCATTCAGGAGATACCATTAAGGATTCAAGATATACGTTGATGTATGGATATAGTTTATAGTTAGTAAAAAACGTATGTGGATCATTAAAAATATCCTTTGTATTTTTTCTTAGGTGATCGAGTTTTCTTGAAAGTTTCTCCTCGGTTAAGTCACCATTGGCTTGGGAAATATGGGAAGATGGCTATGAGATATGTCAGAATGTTTGAGGTCACTAAGTGGTTTGGGAAGGTTGCTTATCGATTAACATTTCCAACTTAGTTGATAGGCATACATGATGTTTTACACATATCATAGCTCTCAGGAAGTACCATTATAATCCCTCTCACATTCTAATTTGGAAATAGATTGAGTTATAGACATATGAATCTATTATGGGGAAACCAATGGAGAAAATTGATATCCAGGTTAAATTATTACATGGGAAGTCAATTCCATTGGTTACAGTGTTATGGTGGAATAAATCAGAATCTCATGAGACTTGGGGGCATGAATCATCAGTGAGGGAGTAGCGACCTCACCTCTTTTTAGAGAACCCTTATTCTAAGTTAATTATTGGGGGATAGAAATTCTTATGATGGGGATATTATAACATCATTGATAAATATATGATCTATTTTATGTTTAAGAGTGTTTTTCTCAGGTTCGGGGGAATCTAGAATTTTTTGGGAGTTTTTTAGCAGAGATTGGGATGAGTGTTTCATGTAGGATGTTTTTATATTATATGACTATAACTTATGACATAAATAAGTTATGGGGAACAATCAATGAAAATAGTTTTTGGAATAAATCCATTTACACTATAAATACCATTTTTACATCATAAAATCATTGATCAAATAATTTAACTTATGGTGATATCTTTTTTTGACGTACTTGTTTCATGGTAAACTTATGGTGTAATATATGAGTTTATATTGTAAAATGGTCATGCCATGTAGGTTTTATTTCATTATCATATAACTCTCTTATTTATTAAATGTGAAACCTCTCTTTAGAACTCTAGGAATCATTCTAGGTGATTTTGGGTGTCTCCTCCCATTCCAAATCACTTCTATCTATGATCAATCGCCAACTAGTTTGCATTCTTTATCTTTAGGAAAGCAGCCTTTCTTCTTCTTCTTCATTGATATTATTGTGGTTGTGATATTAGGATGAGTTTATATAATTGGTTTATCATATGATGATTCTTTTTTGATCTTTCTAGATTCATTGTGTGATCTTATTCTAGAGGATAACCCTTGTGTTGGTTGTGGAGAAACATGCGAATTCCTAGATGTATGTTTTGGTCTATCCACTCCACCTGTTTTTTCATATGGAATAGATTCTGATATTTAAAAATACATACTAGTGCCTCTATTTGTTTTTATGCATTCCTTTTGGTGTGTGGATCCCATTGTGGGTAGTGTATGATCCGAGTTTGTGGTAGGTGGTCATGTGTCTAGCCTATTATATGTGGACCATTGATTGATCTTATTTTTTTTTTATTTTTTCTAAAAAATAGTATAATTATTAAATGATTGATTTGTGTAAATTGGTTTTAGAGAAAATATGGGGTTTCCTATCTTTCTTGAAAAATAATTTTTTTTTCAAATCATTGTGAAATGGATTGAAAAATGGGTTTTAAAAGTATGTTTTTATGTAGAAAGGTTTATTTGAAATGATATTATTAAAAGTGTAAAACCTTTTGAAATGACATGAAATAAAATTCATAATATCCTTGGGTTCTTAGGTGGAAGGTTTAGTATTGGGCCGTCTCTTCTAAAACAATTACGGAGTTCACTTTTTGGGATTTTATTCTATTCCTCAATCGATATGGATTTGGATCTTGGACTTTATTGACATGGTAGGAGGGTTCAATTTCTAGGGTGGTATTATGTTTTCTGGACATTGATGAATGATTTCTAGGGACTTTATGTGAAAACTGGTCATATTTATGTTTGAGTGACCTAGCTATTTGACCATGAGTGATCCTTGGTGTATGTTTACCTATAATTTGGATTTGCACTGTACTGGACTTGATATACCTTCTTGATAAATGTTTATAGAAATTATTCTTTGAAACAATTTTACCTGGTTTTTTCTAGAACTATAGAAAAAGGGAAAATGATTTACCATGATTTTGATATAAACTATTTTAATTTACATCGTGCCATGTTTTCTAAATTGAGCATATTCGGATTGTTGTATAGAGACTTGATATGGAACACCTATGTGGGATCCTATTGAGAATATTTAGATCACACCCTATACACCCCTTTTGTGGTGTGTAGACCTGGTATTATCTTTTGATGTAAGAAAAAGAAATGTGCCACAATGAGGTAGTGAGGTTCATGTCAGTTGGGTATGGTTAGTTGGTGGTTATATTATGGGATGTTTTACACATATCACATAGAGTAGAAGTTGTTGGATTTAGTTTTCCTTATGGGTTTTTTAGACATGTTCATTTGGGTTTTATATATAGTTTTTTATTTTTATTTCTATCATTTTTCCTTTTTTATGGTGTACATATTACTGGTTTTTCTTCCAAATGTACATATATGTCATGTATCTTATTTCAGGTTTAGAGAAATCACTCCCTTTGGTTTATGTTTGATTACAGAAAGATACTCACTAGATTGTGGGGATATGAAATGCCTTTTGGGTCTATGGAACATATGTTTAATTAATATTTTTAGAGGGTAACCCATGTTATTTCATTATATTAAAAATGTTCAAAATATTTGGAGACCAAATAAGAAGAGCGATTAATATTCTTTGAAGAGTCTAATTTTTAATAATGGGATTGAATATGCTAATAGAAAATTCATATAATATATTAACAAAAAAGGAATAATAAATGAGTTTAGTGCCTTATACACTATAAATAATTATTGTAGTTGATTAGAAAAACAGAAGTCTTGTTGGTATGGATAGAACCATGCTAACTGATCATGAAAATTTAAGGTATTTATGGATGAAATATATTACATCTATTATATTTATTAAAGGAATGTATTTATTGATACTAAACATATATATGTATCTATATGAAATGTTCTTTAATAATAATCCATATCTAAAACACATTAGTGTACTTGGGAGGCCATGCTTAATCAAGAATAACAAAAATGGTTGAAAATTTGATGAGAAATATGATGATACAATACTTCTTGGTTATGATTAAAATGTAAGTTCCTATAAATGGTACAAATAAAGATAGTATAGTTGAATATAATGATGTTTTGGTCCTTGAAAATAAATAGAAGACATAAAATTCATCAATTTATAATGATTATGATGATGTAATCATTGATGAACCTGATATTCAAAATAAATAAAATGAAAAAAAATTAAAAATGATGATACATATTCCTCTTATTTAAGTAACGAGGATAAAGTCTTGAAACACATAAGGGTAATTATAATATTGAGAATTCATATTGATGCTAAAAACATCATTGGATATTAGAATCATGGGGTGAAAAAAGAAAGAAAAATTAAAATATATAGTCTTAGTAGTTTGTTTTCAAAGGTTGAGCCCCAAACTATTGAAAAGTATTTTGAGCACAAGGAATGGATTAGTTCTATAAATTAAAATCTAATAAAATTTTATTATAATGATATATGGTATAATATACCAAATCTTAAAGTTAAGAACATCATTCAAAAAATAGGTTTTTTAGAAATACGCTGAATAAAAAAGGTGAGTTTTCAAGAAAACAATATTGAATGGTTTTTAATTTATATTCCCAAATTAAAGGAATATAAATTGATGAAATATTTTCCCCTTTGTATATACCTAATACCATAATAATCTTTCCTTACATTATAACACAAATAAATTATAAATTCTATTAAATGGATGTAAAATTTTCATTTCTAGATGTAGAACTAGATGAAGAAGTTTATATATAGTATCTAAAGTTATTTATTCTTGATAAATATTACAAAAAGGTTTGAAAATTGAATAAGGATCTAGATATGTTAAAACAATCCCCAAGATCTTTTTTATTTAATATGGATAAGTATTTAAGGTGTATAAAATTTAGTAAAGGAAAAGTTGGTAAAAGATTTTTCGTGAAGGATACCAACTTTTTGTAATCATTATTATTGTATATATTGATGTTATTATATTTGAAAGTGATGAAGATTTTTTTTGAAGAGTTTTCAATATAAATTTAAAAAAACATTTGATATGTCCTTACTTGGTGTGATGAATTGTTTCTCAAGTTTAAAAAATACCCAAATTACTGATCATGTTTTTATCTCTCATGAAAATTATTCAAAAAAGTTATTGATAATATTTGGTATTTAATAATAAATAAGAGTGTATACACTAATTCAAGTGGGAAAAAATTGATTAAGGACAATGAAATTAAATCTATCAATGGGAAAGTATTTATAAATCTAATTGGTCATATATTATATTTTACTACCTTAAGGATATACATTGTTTTTACCATAATTATTTAAATTAAATATAAATTATATATATAGTATCCCAACTCAATGGAAACTAAAAGGATTATGTAGTATATTAAGAATACATCCAATTATGGAATAATATTTTAGAAGAAAGGTGAAATGAACTACATGGAATTATAGATACAGACTTAACTGATCATGTTAATGATAAATAATTCCCATCACAAGGAGAATTATATATTAGAGGTAGATGTGTTTTAGGGAATTACAATAAAAAATAATATATCAAATTTATTACCTTTGAGGTTGAGTATGTTACTACATCACAAGTTTATACAGAAATTATATAGATGAAAACTCAACTTTAAGATATTTGTGTTATTTATAAAACCCTGAATCTAGTAGCCCAGAATCAGTGGTTACTTTATTACAATGGTATATAATACACATGATCACATATTAAAGTACTGAATAGTTTAATATTCTTAGTAAACTAGATACATACTTGAATCTTACATTACACTAGTAATATAAAAACATAGTGAAAGTAAAAATTCATGATCCTTGAAAACATTCAATGATTATTTATTCTTATCTATGGAAAAGGAAAAAAAATAAGGCTAAGATCATATTATTATTAATAGAATTAAAATATCAAAAGTTATCCAAGAATAAAATGAAATAATCAATATGGAAAAGAGAATAATTGAAAACACATTCCATTTAATCAATATCTTAATCATGTTGAATAATTTGGAAAGAATAAATATTGATAAAATAATTTGATAAAAATAATCACATGTACTTGAAACTTATCCATGTATATCATAACTATTAAAAAAATCACATATAAATCAATTATTAATTTCATAATTATGTAATATATAATGTCGGACATCATAAACTTACTTTCAAGGCCTCATACTAAGAAATATTACAATAATGGACATGACATCAATAAAATATCCTAAATAGTTGGTCTCATGAGAACTAATGATGAATCAAGGGGATATAATGTTCCCCTATCTTCACTTAATAAGTCCAATTCATTCATTATACGAAATAGGAAAATAAAATTCAATACATAATCAACATAAAAATTTATATTGAAAAACTAGCATATGAAACGTTAATAATTTTCCCAGCCAAATTGATGATAAACCATATAGAGAAAGAATAAAGATGATATAATTACAACATTTCTACAGTTTATCATAATTAAAATAAATGGTTGTTGTCATTTATGAATTGAAATACTATAAAAATATCATTAAAAACATTCTAGAGGAAAATGTCGTCTTTACTTTGAAATTCAATTTTAAAAACTACAAATTTCTAGAATATTAGGAAAAATAGTTTCTTTGAAAATAATAATGGGAAATTGTAAAGGAATATTAAAATAATTGAGTAATAATGATGGCTAAGAAATCCTTTCATGCCGAGTACAATAAAACAAAGATTCTTTACACATTTTTGGTAAAACTTAAAAAGTACCTCATTCGGAAAATGACAAGAAGATTCCTTTTAAACCATTTTTTAAAAATTAAATCATTAGTAAAAAATTTATTTAATAAATAATTGGATAATTATAAAACCATTCTTTAAAATATTTTAAAAAATATATATACATGGAAGAAAAATATTCCTGACTGAGTAGAAAAAAAGCCAGCTTTCTTTAAAAACATTATTTCAATATCCTGAGTACTTAAAAGAGGAAAATGAAAGGAAAAATTATAATTTTTAAAATTAACTATAGTAGAATAAAATATATTGGGTTTAAGATAAAAATATCATATAATTATTTCTTAGTATGCTTAAACATAAACAATGTTGAATAATAAGGAGATTGTGAAATAAACCCTTACCACTTTAGTAACTTTTAAATCATAATCCCGATGAAATAAATTAATTAATTTAATTATATTAGTACCATTAATATAAATATAATCATGAAATATCATATAAAATGTGTAGTATATAAACCACATGAAGGAATAAAGTGGTGAATACAATATATGTCTCATTGAAACAAAAGTCAAATGAGAAATCCTTTACAAAGATCATATCATCAGAGTGAGAATTTAATCAATGAAGTGATTATGTGTAAAAATTATAAATACACATAAAATATTTTAAAATAAAACATAAAATAATCATAATTCATTATAAAAACAATCTTATCAAAATAATGACAATGAAGAATCAATATAACCCAATGAAAAGAAATTGAGTTATGAAACCCCTTATCTCATGTATGACTCATTATATACATTTTTATCTTCATAATTAATAAAATTATATTAATCATTTACTTTTTTAATAACCTTTTTAAATTTTATTATTCATTTTATTTTATTTATTACCATTTTATATTTAATTACTTAATCAATTAAGTTCATGTCAGATGTTGGGATGATATTTGGTTCATATGTCCAAAATGACTTCAGTAGATAAAAGTTGTCATTAATACATCATCTCTAGAACAATAATCATGAAATAATTATCATTTTTATACATCAATTATACATTTAAAATAAACCATGAAAGTGACTTATGAAAAATTAACTATGTTAAAATCATTGGGATGGTATGCCATACACACGCATGAGTAACTTTACATTTTTCAATGACCATGATAGAAGTAAGTTCTATACTATTTTATTTTTACAGAATGATAATTATATCATAAATAATATATCATTTATTTAAAAAATCTTATATATATACATATATACATATACCATTCATGTGATGTTGTGATGGAAAATGAATCACATCACTTCATGGTGGTACACAAGAAGGATGTTATCATTTTCTAATGAATAGAAAGGTTAGAAAGTAGATGATATATTATATTATAAAATTAATAAATATTTCATGAATATCATAGATAAAAATTAACTACATCATCATAACCATATGTGAGATGCATCTATAGAAAATTAATTACAAAGGTTCACGAGATGGTAGTCCACTATACATATAAATGATGTTTTCATTTCCCATTTTATAGAAGAGGAGATGGATTTAGGGTATTTGATATGACCATTTCAAGAACATATTTTTGATATGTAATTTCATCACTTTTTTTTATATAAATGATCAATTAATCCCAACAAACTTAATATTTTCCTTATATTGGCCATGCTGCTGTAGTTTGTGGGAAATGAGAAAAAGAATCCAAAAGTGACTGGTATTTCATTAAATGAAGGATTTCCATAATGTTTTATACATATGGAACACTTAAATGGATAAAAAGTGAATAACCTAGGTGAAAAATATCTTCTATCACTAGAAAATAAAGATTCAAATCGTGAAAAAATTAAAGGATATGAAAAAATTACAAGCCTTAAAGAGATTAAAAGACATTAAGTGAAGAAAAAAAAAAGTGGGGGTTGACACTTTCATGGTATTTAACCCACTTTCACATTGTGAAAGTGGCTATAAAGACCCAATAATGTGATTTTCACGAGATTTTCAATGATAGATCTCTAATTTATAAACCGAACGATCATTTAACCACATGGGGAAATAACCAAAAATGGATAATATTAATGATTGATTAAATTAAACATAAGAACCCTAGAGTTTTCTAAATATAGAGATATTCTGCTAATAAAAATGTTAAATCTGGAGACCAAAGCTTGGGGTAATAAACTGCATAGTATAGGGTCCTCACCACTCAATATCTCTGCTTTATTCATGTTTTATTTTTCTTTTCTCCTTCCTCATTACACCATTATCCTTATATTGAGGGGGTAATTACCACACTGTTCTAGGGTAATGTAATAAAAGGTGAAAGGTTATTTTGGATTTATTTCTTTATTTTATTCATGTATTTGGTTTTCCAAAATTTCTTTATCCTATTCAAATATCTTAATTTTTTGAATCATGACATTGATTGATAAATATGAAAGGAACATTTTAATTGTGTGATTTATTACCCTAAATTAGGAATGACCATTATCCCATCTAAGGTAACCTGGTTTGAAAATTGTGTTAATAAAACCTATATTTAGAAATTCCTTAAATTACTTGACCATGGTAAAAGCGGTATTACCATGTTGAGGATGGGATACCATGAAAACCAGATCTCCCTCATCTTGACTTTGACAAAAAACATGAATTAATTAATTTAATTTCCAAATTCAATTGCACCAAAATCTTAAAACTAAAAAACCCTAGCACACCTTCAAACCCGATTTTAAAACCACATATTTTCTTTTGATTTCACATATTTCTTTCTTCAAAATATTTTTAAAAACTAAACTAATTACTTCTATACTCTCCCTATTCCTCAATAGAATAAAATAAAATTAGTTTTTATTTAAAAAAGAATAAACTAATTCACCAACTTGTGGGTTCGACATCAATCATTCTGAATACCATATTTTAATTAATTAGTAGCATAGTTTGAGTATTTTTATAAATTTTTCATTTTGATTATCCCCATAGGTAAATAAAAATTCTCTTATGGGAGGTCAAAACTGACACTATTACTAGGGAAGGTTGTAATGTAATTTTTAGGATTTGTAATTTTAATTTTAATATTGTTGTTTTATTGAATTTTCTCTATTTTATGAAAGGTTATTTTGTGCTTTGAGTTTAAGATTTAAAATATTGTATGCACTCCCAATACAATCAAAGAAAAGGTTAGGGTATTTTTGATTTCGATCCTGAACCAGATTAGAGCCTAAGAAAGAACATAGCTGCAAACATGGAGGGAACATATCAACATCTTGCTGTTGGGGGAATTTAATCTCAAAATCTAGGGCTATGCATGCTCACTAACTACTAGTATCCATCAAACATAGTATTGTAACTGAGTATACTAGCACCTTAAGTTGTAGAAAATCATTTCAAGATCAAATAATCCATTATGAAAATGATCTCAAATCAATATGAAATTCACCGGACTATGAAATGAAGATCCGAGCATGTATCTGGGAATCTTTATCAAGATCTATGACACCTTCCAATTATATAATGTCTCAAGTGATGTGGTAGGGTTTTTATTGTTTATATTTTCATTCAGGGATCAAGCTCATAAGTGGATTCAATGTTTTCCCACTCATTCGATCACCACATGGGATGAGCTAGGAATAAACTTTCTCTATTTCTTCTTCCCACCTTCAAGTAAATGGATATATGGGTAAATATTCTTTAGTTTGGTCAATTTGATGATGAATCACTTTAGTATACTTGGGAATATTTCAAGGATATGAATTGTATATCCCCACATCGCGGTATAGATCTATAGATAATAATATAAAAATTTTATAAGGGTTTTTCATAAGGAAACATGTCGATTATAGATACTTCTGTTAGAGGATCACTAATGAAGAAGTCACCATAGGAGAGATAAAACATACTGTATGAAATGGAGAGCAACATATTCTAATGACAAGGTGAATGAATGCATTTGAGATACATCCACATGATCAATAACAATGAATGAATGATGGAATAAATGGAATCAATGATGAAAAATAAGGACAAGATGATGGGAATGTAATAATAACCACAAGCTATGTGTATAAAAGAAGTGCATTATTCTGATTATAATCATGGTAATCAATTTTAGGGTTTTTGAAAAACAACAACCATAAAAATATAATCAAGGGTAATGATTTTAGCCAAGAAAAAAGTTTTCAACCTCAACACCAAGGTCCATCACTAATGATCCACATTTATAACATGTAAGATACATAAACCACATTAACCACCGTGAACAAGGGGTGTTAACGCCAAAAAAAGCCCATAACTCTCAGAGGAAGTTTCGAAATGACGAAGCGAAGTCATATTCGGAATCAGAGGCCCGATCCGGAGGCCCGGGAAGTGGTGTGCGAAATAAAGGAGTCTCCGCGCGAAAAATTGTTTTGCGCGCGTAGAATCACCAAGTTTCACGGAATTGAGCCGATGCAGCGTGCAATAATTGCGCGCCCCCGGTTCTGCGCGGCGCGTTTTTGCGCGCCAGCTGCGCACGACGCGAAGAATTTTGCGCGCCGCCTGTATTCCACGCCGGAGGTCGCCTATAAATATAAGGTGACCCAGAACGGTTTTGGGGTTGAGGAATCCGAAGCGACTCTCGTGCGCGCAATTCGGCTCCCCCCGCGTGAAATATGACTTCCAGGTAAAACCCTCATTTCGCGCAACCTTGCCCCGGAGTTCGCCTTTGCGCGTAACTCCACCGGCTTCAATGAATTTTCCCCTTCCCCCGATTTCCCGACTTGCGCACAATTCACGTCCTATGCGCGCAATACCCTACCTTGCACGCAAAAACCTACATGTAATTCCCTCTTTGCGTGCAATTAAATTTGCTCCAATTGCACGTCATCCCGGTGTTTTGCGCGCAACCCTTCCCTTTTGCGTGCAAAGCCCAGGACCTCTCACCTTGACTCCCCTTGGCTACCCCCTGCACCGGCACCTGATGTCTCCCCTTCCGGGCATGCGCGCCATGCGTTTTTTTCCCGTACGGCCTTCCAGGCTCGTACGAAGTAACCTCAAGGTCCCCTGGGCCATGTTTCCCATTGCGTTGCTTTGCCTTATGCTTCTCCACATAGGCACGCTAACGGCTATTTCTTCTTCACATAGCCACGCTAACATGGACCCCCCGGTGGTTTGCCCTGCGGCCCCCTTCACTACAGCCTTGTCGATGCCTTCCCTTCCACAAGGGGTAGAGGGCGTTGGGCATGTAAGACCTAGGGGTGTGGAGAAAACCCACCCCGTCCAAGCTGCAGGACATTAAACTGCTGAGCACCTCGTCCTTAACACAAGACGTTAAACTGTGGTCCGACCCCGTGCTTCGTACGCAGGGTCCCCCCCGGCTCGGGCATTCTTTACGCCACTCGTCTCCACGGGAATGGAATCTTCCTCACATGGAATAAGATCCTCCTTATCGGAGCGGCGCTTGTCCGCGGGGGAAGGGATGCCTTAGAGCGTAAGCCCCTAACCTTTCTTGCGGATGACTGCACCTGTGCATCTCCGTACTTCCCCCTACCGAGGACAGTGGAGTCCTTTTCCCACTACGCTTTGTCGCACCACGGGCCTCCACCTTGGAGTAAGCCCCGGCACCAAGGGTTGCTAACCACGCATAAGCCCCTGTTTCCTCTTTGGGCCGCTCAATGCGTAAGCCCCATTCCACTTCTCACGGATTCTCCCTTTGCGACGTGATCGTCTGGTCCATGTTGCCTCTTGTTTCCCACACCAAGAATGACTCACGTGGGCTTAGAGCGCGCATCGACCATGACATCCTCCTATGGGCCACCCCAGAGCGTAATCCCCATCCCAGCGAACTACGTGGACTTTGATCCGTGCTAACGCGCGGTACGTAGGAAGCCTCCACGAGGTTCAAGCCCACCACCCAGTTGTTCCGACCTCTTCACGTCGGTTCACTACCCACCATGGGCCGCCTTAGAGCGTAAGCCCCATACCCACCATGGGTCGCCTCAGAGCGTAAGCCCCATACCCACCATGGGCCGCCTCAGGGCGTAAGCCCCACATACCATCATCCCGCATGACGTTAAACTGTATGCCCTCGTCCCGCATGACGTTAAACTGTATTCCTCCTCTTGGGCCTCCACAGAGCATAATCCCCATGTCTCACTCCACCATCCATCCTGATCCTTACTCGGGCCGCCACATCCCGGTGGGATCATGCCACCCCATTCCACTCCGTAGCATCCGGGAAGCCGACCACGTGCTGGCCCCAACATCGTTGTTCCCCCCAGGGTCCCTTCAATCCAATCCTTCTACGCAAGACGTTAAACTCGCAGCATACCCCGTGTCAAACATGGGAAGCTGAACAAAACCTCAGATGGTACACATTCCCCGCGTGCGATGTGGGATGCCTCGGGCTTCCGCGCCCTCGAGAATCCCTGTGATGAGGGACCAAAGACAGACATACCGACGACGCCCTAACGTGACCATTATCCTCACCAAAGGTTGCTGCCCTGACAATACCCCTTGGATCATCTTGACGGAAGCCGCGTAATTAACCGGCGTCCATGTAGATATGGCACCGGGAATGAGCTTCACGAACCCGTCTTAAATCTATGAGGGAGACCCGGAATAGGTGATGAGCTCCGAGGAGGAATCCACGGAAGGAAGAACCGACATCCCATCATCCTGGTTTCGATCAAGGAGCAGACGTCCCTGAACAAGGAACAGATGCCACTCGCCTTTGGAAAGCGGGAATGCGGGGCAACAAGCAGCACGTCCTCCCCGCGGACAAATGCGCGCGCCCCGACGAAAGCGTCGGAAACAAAAAATGGTGAACCCAATGTGAAGCTCTTCTCCTCAACACGGGGAATGGTAGATGTTGGGGCGTCGGCTCCACAAAAAATGGTGAACCCGACGTGAAGCTCTTCTCCTCAACATGGGGAATGGTAGCCGTTGGGGCGTCGGCTCCACAAAAATGGTGAACCCAACGTGAAGCTCTTCTCCTCAACATGGGGAATGGTAGCCGTTGGGGCGTCGGCTCCACAAAAAATGGTGAACCCGACGTGAAGCTCTTATCCTCAACACGGGGAATGGTAGCCGTTGGGGTGTCAGATCCGTAACATGTCACCAGGTCCGAGTAACCCTCACCGAGACGGGAACCCACCAAGGGTCGAGGCCGTCAGGACGTTGACTACTCCGTTCTGTGACGCCGTCAGCATGGATCCCTCTCGCCGACCATGGAAGATGGAATGACGCTGGGCCTTGGCCATTGATCTCTTTTCCTGTTGACGCTAATGGGTTCGTCTCCCTGCTTCCAGGAATCAGATCACTACATCTGGAGCTCGATCGCCACCTGCCCACCGGCGCAGGGGCAGGGGCAGCACCGACGCGACTACCCCGCGCGGTCCTGCCCATTTCACGGACACTCCGACTTCAACCGTCGTAGCAGCCGGGTGCTTGTTCCCCCTCTCCCCGTCGGAAATAATCCAGCGGAGGGTGATCAATGACTTGGTTCGTAGGTATGACGAGGAAGGAATCATCCCCACCAGGGGCATGGCCCGTTTGGATCTAGAGGCGGCTACGCCTCACCACCATCGCCGCCCTTGAGGGCCGCGTAGGGAGCCGCCGCTCCCCACGCCGATGTTCAACCGCTTTGGAAGCCTATCCCCGGAGCGCCTTGACACATCCCTCCCCTACGCCAATGAGGTGGGGGATGTCCGGGTCCACCCGATCGGCGATCCAACCCAGGGGTTGACGACAAGAACCCCTGCCAGGCTGTGTCGATGCCGCCGCCTGACTCCCCGAGCCAAGGAGCAAGCAATATCCATGCCCGCGCCGCCGGTTCCGGCCCATCTGACTCGACGCCAGCGTCAGATGCGAGTGGGAGAGAATGCCCGTCCTGGGGCATCAACATCAGTAACCACTGTGGCCCGAGCCACTGCTGACTCCCGTTACCAGACCCCCGCACACGTTGAGCAGGGGAAGCCATGTGCCAGACTGGGATCAAAACCCCGAACTCCCTATAGGAAAGTTGGGTCGAGTCTCCCGGTCGCGGGCACTGGCGATGGCCACTACGGACCAATCCGCGGTAGTGCCCCTCGCCATGAAGGCTCATTCCGTGCTTCCGATCTGGAAAGCCGAAAGCTTCGTCGCGAAGGCTATGCTCCGGGTATGACTCATTCCAGCGCCCGTTGCATGGGGTATGAGGTCACTCCCCCTACTTCTGGCCGCGAGCATGGAGCCGTTGTGTATCCAGTCACCCACTCACATGGAGGTCCTCCCCATTTCCCTTTCGACATCTGTCCCAGTGCTTCTCGTACCCTGGCCCTCGGTCCCCTCTGCCCCAGCTCCATTGTGGCCGGGGGACCCTATGACAGAAATCGTCCCTACCCTGAGGAGCTACCAAGGGGCAGGAAGGTCGGGCGTCGTCGCCGTTGGAGGAATGTCAGGGGAGTCCGGCAGAAATTAAGCCGGTCCGTTTCTCGGATTCTGAGGTAGAGTACGACTCGACGACAGAACCTTCCCCCCAACCCTTCGAGTTGAGGGAAGAGATGGGGATGCGGCGAGTCAGTCTCGTACTCCCCAAATGCGAGGTCTGTATGATTCCATCCTGCCTTCGAAGGTATATCCAGGAGGACAAGGACTTGGCGTACTGCCGAGGGTCAAGCCCGCAGTTTCCGTTGGCCTCTGCAGAAGCACCCCCCGCCACTACTAGGGAGGTTGAGAAGTTTTTCTGGGGACCGACAGAAGAATTGAGAGGCAATACACCCTTGGCAGGCACCGACGCTGTGACAGGAGGCCCGTTCGCCGGCCCATCCTATCGCGATGTGGAAGCCAGGGCAATGAAACCCCGGGAGGATGACCCAGGGCTCGGCGGCCAATCGGCCTGTTCGCCGTATTCCCCGCCGGCCAGCCCACCGCCCCGGCAGCCTGCCTCGGCGCCATTTCCAATTCCCCAACTTTCCTCAGTGGACAAGCAGGGGCGACAGGTTCCGAACCCCGAACCGGAGCCATGGAGCTTCTTGACTGTTCTTGCAGCGGGCCACTTCGCTGAGAAGTTTTGGCCGGTCCCAGAATCGGATTTTGATGTGCCAGAGTCACTCACCCCGGGAGAGTTTGAATGCTTCCGCCAGATTCTCTGGGTGACTCACTCCTGCCTCCGCCATCAGCTAGCGCCTTATCCCGGGAGCCAAGCGCATCTCGAGGAGATCGGTGAGCAGTGCCGCCGGGTCGACCTGGCAGCCCTCCCTGCGGTCCGGCACCCCAAGTCACCGGACCACCACGAGGCCCTACAACAACAATGCGTTCAGAGTTTTCAAGTACTCCGCAGAGTTATCGAGGAAGCCACCCCCCATGTGCACGTCCACGGATGGGGGCAGTACGCTGATCTCCTCTTCTGTGCGATCCGCCGACAGCCCGTTCCACTGGGCAGCCCTGAGGGAACGTCGCCAAGGGCAGTTGCGGTCAACATGGATGACCTTTTAGATGAGGGAAACATTGTGGAGCCCCTCGACGAGGACTCACTCCCCAAGGACAGGCCGCTACTAGACCCATCTGGGAGGATTACTCGCCAATAGAGGAGCCTCCTAGGTCTTCTTATACCCACGGAGGCACTGACACTCGGCCGAAATATCGGCAAGGGTAAAGAGCCCGTTGGGTCTGTCAAACTCGCCGACCCATCTGCCTCAGTGCAAAAGGCAGAGGAAGATCCCGAGAGGGTTGCACTGCGCCAACAGCTAGGTGAAGAGGCTGGTTGATGAGCTCTTGGCCGAACGCATTGCAGAGCGTCGGCCTGACTATGGTGCTCCTAGACCAGGACAGCAGGGGCAGGACCATCTACCCCTTGTTGAGATTCCCCCGGGAAATCGTGACCCTGTCATGTTCTCCGACAGGGGAGACACTGGAACCCATGGCAAGAGGGCACAATATGTTTTGCCGAACCCCCCCGAGCGGCGAGACAACCTGAGGGACCCTTCTTGGTTTCCTCCCGCCGCTCCGAGAGTCGCTCCGCCAGCTGCCCCGCGAGCCGCCGAGCGCGACTACCGTATCGAAGAGCCTGGCAACGTGCTTGTGATTAGAGATCCCCGTCAGGATAGGAATCCGCATCTGGATGATCTGATTGAAGTACTCATCGCTCGCTTGGAGGCCCTGGAAAAGTGGTAGGTGGCGATCCCGCCAGATGGAAAGCCATACCCAGCGTGGGTGGACGACATGCCGGCTTCGCCAGGATTTGGGAACCCCACTTTTTCCCCTTTAACGGGACAAAAGACCCGCCGCAACACTTGGCCCACTTCAACTCGAGGTGCGGGCCTATGTTAGGGACTCTGGCGTAGCAGGAGGCTGCCAAGCTCCGTTGCTTCATGCAGACACTGGAAGGACCAGCATTTGTCTAGTACAGCCAGCTCCTTGTTGGATCGGTGACTAGCTGGGAGGACCTTCGCCGGTAATTCCTCTACCAGTTCAGATCCACAACCCAGAAGATGAACATTTCAGACCTCTTTAGGTGCAAGCAAAGGCCCGACAAGCGAGTCGCGGACTTCGTTGCCCAGTGGAAGGGCCTCACGTACTCCCTTGACATGCCACTGACTCAGGAGCAATTACTGACGATGTGTGTAGGGAACATCAAGGCGGAGTTGGTTCCTTCCCTGATCATGAAGAATTACCCTGGAGGGTTCCGGGACTTCTCGGACAAGGATCAACTCCTCGAAGAAGCCCTGCAACATGCCAGTCAGGCACGCCCGCTGCCTCCTGTAATTTTTGCAAGGAGAGCCGCCAGAGCCGAGACCGCTGCTGTGGCCCATATAAAGGCCCCCAGACAGCTAGAGTTGCTACCAGTGAGGCCAGCTCAGCAGGCTCATAGGGGTCCACCCCCACGGGCACAACCTCCAGCCCAGCAGTGACCGTCTCAAAATCAGCAGGCGCCTCCGCGTAACACACCGCCACCACCTAGGCGAGGTAATCCGGCTCCGCTTCCTCGGCCTGCTCCTCCATCCCCTGGTCATGGTTATCCCCCAAGAGTCCCCTTTCCAGAGAGAAGGAATCAGGCTTACTCATTTGGCGAGGCCAAGATCCCCGATTATTTCCGTAGCGCCTTGGAGCAGAGGATCGTGCGGCTGCCTGAGTGCCGGAAGCCAGAAGAGGCGTGTCTCACTGATCACCCCAACTACTGCCCTTACCACCGGATTCTGGGACACACCATCCGGTAGTGCTATGTGTTCAAGGACTGGCTCCAAGACCATATTGACAACAACATAGTCAGGTTGGGCCCAGCCCCGGCACAGGTGGCAGGTGTCTTCGTGGGGTCAGATGGCAGCAGCGGCGACGGGGATGGGAGGGAACATGTTTCCGACCGTGGGTCCCGGAAGTATAATGACTGGATGGCCCGCAGGATAGTCGCCCGTGCCCATGGAATTATCCGTGCCCACCTGAGTTAGCAAGAGCCCTCAGAGTCTGCGAGCGCCGCTTTGGCCTCGTCGTCCCAGCCTACTTCTTCCCAGAAGAGCAGGCGATGATGCAAGAAGAAAGAACGCGCCCTGCCATTGCCGTCATCTTCTCGCACGCTTGGCGATTTCATGCCCCCGGAGATGGGGATACCTCCGAGCTCCCATCCGGTAGTGGATGATTCCTCTAGTGAGATCCCAGGGTACGCTTGGGTTAACACCTTATAGTTGGTAAATCCCTTTTGGCTCCCGACGATGAGGAACGCCAGGTGGACCTCCCGGACAGCCCGGGGTACACTTCGGTTAACACTGTAGAGTTGGTAAATCCCTTTTTGGCTCCCGACGATGAGGAGCGCCAGGTGGACCTCCCGGACTGCCCGAGGTATGCTTCGATTAACACCGTAGAGTTGGTAAGTCCCTTTTTTGTTCCCGGCGATGAGGAGCGCCAGGCGGATCTCCCCAATGTTCCCAGCCGTCGCCAATGCCGACAGAGACGTGGCTACGTGAATCGCTAGGGCATGGCAGTCGTCACCTCCAGTCAGGCCATGCACGCTACCGAGACCAGGCGGCAGGCCCGGTACAGATAGCAGCACTCACAGCTCCCTCACCCGGTGACAACAGGTTCCCTTCCACCACCGTTTGTGTTGTTGGATCGGGCGGAACCGCCTTGCCTGCGTCGCAACCAGACCCACCCTGCCACTGGCTGACTACGACCTTCCTGTCCTGGCATGACAGCCACCTCCCAGGCTTCATCTAGTGAACAGCAGGACGTGCCTAGTACTAGTCAGTCCCCGGTCCCGCCAGCAGGGCCCGTCATGCCCCCAATCGTAGAGCGACCTCCTGTAAGCAGAAGCTCACGTTTGGCGCGAAAGTATGATGTCCTGAAGCATCTGGCTGGTATTCCGGAAAGGCTTTCCATCCTTGAGTCCCTTCTCCTGTCGTCCGAAATGCGTGATGCGCTCGCCGAGGCTCTAAGGAGCCCCCTCCAGTTCAAAATGGAGGTAGCGGCCACAGAAGCCTTCCACACCGAGGTGATTGGGGACGCCGAATGTTAGGCGGTTATCTCATTTTCTGGTGAAGATGAAGACCTTCCCATACAGGGGCACATCCGCCCGTTGTACATCACCGGCCAGTTCAATGGGGTGGAAGTCCGTCGCTGTCTTGTCGATACGGGTTCTGGGATTAACTTGATCCCAACTCGGACACTGCGAAAACTGGGGTTTTCCGAGGATGATTTAACTTCCTCCGACCTCAGAATACAGGGGTATGACAGGACCGAGCAAACTCCGCTCGGCAAGATTCGTCTGAAGACCCAGTTCGGTGGCTTGGTTGCCAATACTGAATTCATGGTTGTCTCTCAGAACACTGCCTACAAAACATTGATGGGCAAGCTGTGGCTTCATCTGCACGCGGTGGTTCCCTCATCATACCACCAGTGCCTCAAATACTCCCTTAAGGATTGAGTGGGTGTGCTCCAAGGAGATGCGTCTCTGTTTGCCTCTTGTGAAGCCTGTTACCTGGACGCTGACTATTATAAGAGCAAGGACAAGCAAATCCAGGCAGGTGAGGTTGAGCCCGCCGCTATCGCAAGTGATCCCTGGGCTGGTCTGGATAACACATATGTCTTCCCAATCCATTGGTTGGAGGCCACGACTCCCGATATGGGAGAGTGTTTTGTTGTCTCGGGTACCAGAGGAAGGCATATTTCTGGGTCTAAGCAACGACGGGAAATCACCTCGTACTCTTATACCAACCAGGCTCAGGTGATCCCTGAGCCTCCTACCCCTGTACGATATCGGGACGTTGGGCTCATGGAAACAGCGGTACATCACACATGTCTATTTCGCCAAGCTGGAATCGACCGGATCAAGACAACGCATCACCACTGCTTCGATATCGTAAAACGTGGCCCCTTGGGCCAAAGGCCGGATGGGATTGGATCGACCGCTTTCATTGCCATGATCTCCGTGGTGCATGAGTCTCCCGTCGTGACGACCTACGCCTCCCAAGCCGGTGCCAGCTCCCCATCAAGGTCGACCATCCTCGAAACGACTCCCCCCATGGACGATCCTTCCTCAAGCAGAGAAGAAGTCGTGGAAGATGCTCCTACCGCCTTTGAGGAGGGCATCTCCACCACGGTTGACGAGCTAGTACAGGTGAACCTCGGTAGTGAGGCGGACCCGAGACCCACATTGGTCAGCGCCACTATGCCTCCCGAGGAACGACAACAATACATAGACTTCCTCAGACAACATCGTGATATGTTCTCCTAAAGTTATGACGAGATGTCGGGACTAGATCCCCATGTAGCCGTCCACCGCCTTGGCCTCCCAGCAAACCATCTCGGGTTCAAGAAGCCTCCCAGGAAAATGCACCCTTTTCATGGTGCCATGGTCGAGGCTGAGGTTGATAAGCTCATTAAGGCCAACGTTTTCAAGGAAGTCCAGTACCCCAGGTGGCTAGCCAACATCATGCCCGTCAGGAAGAAGAACGGGCAGATCAGGGTCTGCATCGACTTCCGTGATCCCAATCGCCACTGTCCGAAGGATGACTTTACCCTTCCTGTGACAGAGATGTTGATTGATGCGACGACCGAGTTCCAAGCCCTCTCCTTCATGGATGGGTACTCCGGGTACAACCAGATCCGGATGGCCCCCGAGGATGAAGAGTTCACTACCTTCAGGGCCCCCCAGGGTACCTTCTGCTACCGGGTTATGCCCTTCGGCCTGAAGAATGTGGGTGCCACCTATCAACGGGCTATGCACCGCATATTCAAGCCAATCCTCGAGACACTGGTGGAATGCTACGTAGATGACCTGGTGGTTAAATCTCGTCAGCACCGGGACCATCTCAAAGACCTTGAGAAAGTGTTCGGTTTCCTCTGTTCTCGCCACTTGAAGATGAACCCGTTGAAGTGTGCCTTCGGGGTCACCTCCAGAAAGTTTCTTGGCTTCATTGTGAGATATAGAGGTATCGAGATCGACCGCAAGAAGATCAAGGCCATCAGTCAGATGCCTCCCCCGAGTAATATTCGGGTGATTCGAGGCCTCCAAGGCCAATTAGCTTATATAGGCCGATTCATTGCGAATCTGGCCGGCAAGTGTAAGCCCTTCTCCCGGCTCATGAAAAAAGGCGCCGCCTACGGGTGGGATGAAGAGTGTCAGACCGATTTTGAGGAAATCAAGCAGTATCTGCTTCAACCTCCGGTCCTGATGCCACCTGTTCCCAGAAGGCCGCTGGTCCTTTACGTGACAGCCCTGGAGCGATCCCTCGGCGCCCTTCTCACCCAGAAGAAAAACGAGGGAACAGAGAATATCCTCTACTACCTCAGCCATAGGCTCCTCGATGCAGAGATTAGATATTCTCCTATCTAGAAGAGCTGCCTGGCGCTCGTATTCGCCGTACAGAAATTACGGCACTACTTGCAGCACCATGAGGTACAGTTGGTCTCTCGAGTAGACCCGTTGAAATACATCCTGAGCCAGCCTATGTTGACCGGCCGATTGGCACGCTGGGCGGTGATCCTCCAGCAGTTCAACATTAGGTTCGTACCTCAGAAGGCCTTCAAAGAACAAGCGTTGGAAGACTTCTTCGCCGCCCACCCCACCTCTGCGGACCAGCCACTGGATTCGGGCTTTCCTGATGAGGCAATCCTCTTAGTCGATCACACCACCCCATGCTGGCAGATGCACTTTGATGGCGCCTCCCGAAGCCCTACCGGTAGAAGGCTCAACGATCCCAGGCTTAACAGGGTGGGCCTGGGTATCATCTTCATCACCCCAGAGCATGCCGTTCTGCCATATTCTTTCTTATTGTTAGAAGGCTGCACCAACAATGAGGCAGAATATCATGCCCTCATCACTGGCCTCATGTTGGCTCTGGAGGTTAACGTTCCCCATCTGTGTGTAAAAGGGTACTCTGAGCTAGTTGTTAAACAGGTTAACGACGACTATGCTATCTGGAAGCCAGAACTCATACCGTTGCTGGAGTGAACCCTCCATCTAATGGTTATGTTCCCCTCCCGACCATATGTCGTTCACGTTCCCCGGTCATAGAATAGTCGAGCAGATGCTTTGGCCAGCCTGGTCGCATCACTCGCGGAGCCCGGACAGAATGACCTAATCTTCCATGTGGTGCACCGAAGAGTCATTGCTCCTGTTATCCCTGCTCCTGATATCCCAGAGGGCGATTGTGACCCGCGAGTGAACCATCTCACCGCTGGTGCCCCTGCGTCAGGACCCCTCGGGGTTCCAGGCGTGGTGATCGGGACAGTTCCTGACTGGAGGGAACCTCTGGTTGAATATCTCCAGCACAGAAATCTCCCGGTGGACCGAGCAGAGCGAGAATGAATCCGGCGCCGCATGCCGCAGTTTACCCTTCAAAGCGGTCCCAGCCGTGAGCAGCTTCTTTACAGGCATGGGTTTGACAGTGTTCTCCTCCATTGTCTTCAAGGAGTCGAGATCCCAAAGGTCATGCAGGAAGTGCACGCAGGTTCCTGTGGCACCCACCAGGCCGGGTCGAAGTTGTCCCACCAGATTCGGAGGCTGGGATACTTCTGGCCTTCCATGATCCACGACTGCATCGAGTACGCCAAGAGGTGTCACACGTGCCAAGTTCATGATAACTTTGTGCATCGGCCACCGGAGCCTCTCCATACTACTAAGTATTCCTGGCCCTTTGCAGTCTGGGGATTGGATGTCGTAGGGCCTTACCCGCCGGCGACGGCCTGCCAGTACCAATTCATCTTGACCGCTACGGACTTCTTCTCAAAGTGGGCAGAGGTAGCCCCGCTCCGGGAAGTCAAGGCTAGTTCTATCACCGACTTCGTGAGCTCCAATATCATCCACCGATTTGGAATACCTCACGCTATCCTCACAGATAACGGAACCAACTTCCGAGCGGCCGAGCTGAAAATATTGTACTCCAAGTACAACATTCGCTCTAACCACACCTCCCGCTATCATGCGCAGGTGAATGGAAAGATTGAGGCGTTTAACAAAACCCTCTCTAACATTTTGCAGAAAATGGTTGGCCAGAACAAGAAAAGTTGGCCAGATAAGCTCCCCAACGCCCACTGGGCTTATAGGATGACGACTCGCAATTCCACCCAGGTGACTCCTTATTCCCTGGTATATGGAGCTGAGGCCGTCCTACCCATCTAGGTTCAGCTGCCCTCATTGCGCACGGCGGTCTACGACCAGCAAGCGCCAGATGGAGTTGCCGAAATCCATCTAGCCGAGTTAGAAGCATTGGACGGAAGTAGGCTTCGCACTTTACATAACTTGGAAAGGCACCAGAGTAGGATGGCTCGAGCTTTCGATAATAAGGTTCACCTCTGCTCCTTCCTACAAGGTGACATGGTGGTGGCTCTTAGAGCGCCAATGATTCCCGGTAGGAAACCGCCCAAGTTGGAGCCCAAGTGGGAGGGGCCTTTTACTGTCCACAAGGTCTATCCCAATGGCACGTATTCCCTGGTGACTATGGATGGTGAGCCCATCACTCCTCCCACCAACACCAGGTTTCTCAAGAATTACTTTTCCTAGGATTTACGGTCCAGCATGACCTTAAACTGTATGGTCCAATAGGAACTTAAGCTGCATTTTTCCCTACATTCAGGCTTTATGGTCCAGCACGACCTTAAACTACACTCTGCCCTACATCTGGGTTCCATGGTCCGAGCTCTAAGAGCTAAAACTAAGATCCATATTTCATCCAACATGACGTTAAACTGTAGTGCCAGAACTACGTCTCGCTTGATTCACATCTTAATGGGATACGTAGGGACGCCCAGACCTCCCGTCTTTGGGTCAAGCTTGAGGTCCGCCGTCGTGGCTATCTCACCTCCGGGACCTTAACCGTAGGATCGCATGGCGTGGTGTGAGATCATGTCCTCATTCACGTCGGGTTTGCAATAGCTTCACCACGCATACCCTGTCCTCAGGATTTGGCCCTATGTCTAATGGAATTTAAAGGCGCCTTCAAGAACTATGTATGGCTTGATTCCCATCCTTATGGGATACGTAGGACCACCTGAACACCTAGATGTCAGGTCCAACCCCCATCTCTTAGGAGATCTCACGATCTCCCGGTTTCGAGAGTGTTTGGCATCACGCCCCTCTTCTGCCCGAGGATCCGCCATCTTTTGGCCGCTCTCGTACTGAGCCCTCTGACCCTTTCCAGTGGTCTTCCGATGTGCTCAGGGTACTCTGTTCTAGGACTCGGAGTGCCAGATTCGACTTAGGCAAGTTCCATCCACTTTCCAAGCTTCGTGTTCCCCTTCATTCGGGCACCCGTCATCCTTCACACCCGGAGGGACCCCCAAGAATGGCCTGGATACAACGCCCAAGGGCTCTCCTACCATCATGGGTCAACGCCCCTGAGGGTTTCAGACAACAAATTGATACGAATACCGCATTGCGAACACGGTCAGTTGTTGAAGCTCATTTGTTTGTCCCCATGGCTAACACGATAGGATGCTACGTTGCGGACATGGTCAGCAGTAATCATCAGTCGTCACGCCGGCTTCCACGGGTCCTGAATGATTGGTGGCATGTCTCATGTCATGTTCCACCCCACTGTGTCAAGGTGGAATCTCGACACTCCTTGTACTAACCCTCAGTACACCCCTGCACATCGGACAGACCGAGCTGCGTAACAGTCTCTCGGGGTTCCTGCGATCTGAGCGCTGGAGTATGTGCTTGGGTATCTTCTTTACGGGTTGCGTGCAGCTTGACCCTCATCCCCATGGGAAACGAGGAGTCGCCCAAACATTGTGTTTCGGGCCCAGCACAACTGAGAGCTAGCATCTCCTGCCCCTCCCTGATTGTTGAATCCTCGTAGGCCCATTTGTCCCGAGGCTCCTCTCTCGGTTGGTCCAAACCATACGACCTTAAACTGTGTTGGTGGTCCAAACCATATGACCTTAAACTATGTTGTTGGTCCAAACCATACGACCATAAACTGTGTTGGTGGTCCAAACCATATGACCTTAAACTGTGTTGTTGGTCCAAACCATATGACCTTAAACTGTGTTGTTGGTCCAAACCATATGACCTTAAACTGTGTTGCTGGTCCTATCACACGACCCTAAACTGTGACATTATCGTCCTGGCCGCACGACGAAAAACCGCACTGCATTGTGGTGACCTCGCTGTAGAGGACATCACGTTGGGTATGGTCTTGTACCATGCCATTTGTCAATGCCTATCACGACTTGATGCTTGTGGCGACACTACTGCCTACTGCTCTAGGTCTTTCGCTTCACAAAAAAAAACTCATTCACCTTAAAGGACAAACAAGGTTTATCAAATTCCGCTTCTTTCAGGGAAAGGGACACGCCCACACTCCTCTTTTCCCTGGCACTGGTATCTTACCATGTCACCTTTCAGAACGATGTATGGCTTGATTCTCATCCTTATGAGATACGCAGGAGCACCCGGGGCACTTCCCAGTGGGCCCAGCTAGCCTGCTTGTGTGTTCGGTCCCTCGACTCGAGAATTTCTTCGGATAGCACATGGTAGGTAGGGCTTAGGTCCTCATTTACGTCGGGTTTTGTAACCACCTTACCATGTGTCTGTTTCTCCCCCTTACCATTCACAGTCCGAGCTCTAAGACCTAAAACTAAGATCCATATTTCATCCCGCATGACGTTAAACTGTATTTCGTCCCGCATGACGTTAAACTGTATTTCGTCCAACATGATGTTAAACATTATTTCCAGAACTACGTGTGGCTTGATTCTCATCCTAATGGGATACGTAGGACCACCCGGACATTTCGTCTTGGGTCCAGCCCCCGGGATTGCTAAACCCTGTCCCTCCTTGTTGTCGGCCCCTCGGCCCGACTTCGGGACATTTACCCCGAGCAGGTTCGGGATTCCCCATGGTAGTAATGGGAAGCGGCAGTTCTCTCACTAAATAGGTCCTGCCTAAAAAATGGGACAACCCGTGATCAGGGCGGTATGTCCGCCTAATCCGCCTTCTCCATGGTGGCACAGTATCGAGAGTGTTGGACTCTGTTCGAACAAGCCACCACTCCACCTCCCATGCTTTTCATTCCCCTTTATTCGGATCCTCATTTCCATTCATGTTTGACGGGACCCCCTAACAGTATGAATGCTCGACCTATGGTCCGCCTACTATCCGGGGACAACGTTCTGGAGGACTGGTCATGTTTTACGGGACCCCCTAACAGTACGGATGACATACCTATGGTCCGCCTATTGTCCTGGGCCAACGTTCCGGAAGACTGACCGACGATATTTGAGTTAGGCCCCGTGTTGCGAACATGGTCAGCGGTCATCCCTCATTTATTCTCCCTGTTCCTGGCCAACGTGATATGGATGCTGTGTCTCCGCCACGGTTAACAGTTATCCTCCATGGTTTCGCCCCGTTGGGTTCCGAATTTGGGCAGCATTATGCACCCTTTCTCTCCATCCCCCTGTGTTCGGATGGATTTCAATGCCCCCGACATTGCCCCGCTCTTGTGTTAAAGCACATTGAGAAGTCGACACATCAATAATCCCGGGGTCTCCTCAGAAGTCCATGCACGATTTTGGATGCCGGAAGCTTGGTCAATGCCCCACAGTTGAACGGAATGATGGTACGAGCATCTCTTGCTTCTCGCGTTAGGCATGTCCCACAGGAGCCTAGGGGTGAGTTGTTATTCTTTTCGAAACTATGGTTGAGCGCATTAAACCAAGGGTACAAAAGAGTGGATTTGGCCATATATTGGATTGAGATGATGATCAGTACAAGAAAAAATGTTCATGAGATGGAAAAACAAATCCCTTAGGGATCAGCATGCTGAAGTGATCTTTCCAGTGCTGCTACCCTCTGGCTGGTAGCCTCCAGGGCCGCTTTTCGCTCTTGGAAGACTCTCTCCTCATCGGCCACCATAGAGCGCAGCTCGCCAGCCCTAGCTTGTGCCTGCGCCCGCTCGCTTCGAAGCACGGTCATCTGGTGACTCGCCTCCACCAGTTGTTCCTGTGCATCAGCCAGCTGGGCCGTCAGTTGCTCCACAAGCTCAGAGCATGTTGCGATGAAGGCCTCCTTATCTACCGCCTGCCCTTCGAGGTTCCGGACTTCCTGCTCCACCCTCAATAGCGCTTGAGTGCTTTCCGATCTTTCCCGGACCTGGGAAATGTCGGTGCACCGGCGGATCTCGCGTATCTTCTCGGCCATGTAATCATGGACCGTCAGATGAAGACGCTGAGCGTCAGCCCCTCCGGCGCACAAGAAGCACAACCAGGTCTGAAGTGATCCCATCCACCTCAGCCAATCAGACTGGGGCTGCCTGAGAAAGCGCTGGATACACTTCCACCCCTTGCGTTGTGCCATCCAGATCTCTTCGGACTCCTCTGAGTCAGAGTCATCTATCTCCTCAGGGTCAGCGGGTTGGTATATGGGGAAGGCCACCATCAAATCGGCAGCAGGATCTACCCCAGGGATGTCTTCGTGGGGCATAGAATCCTCGACATCCAGGCGACCTTCTTCTCTCGCCCCAACAGCAATGATACCTCCACCAGCTTCCAGCCTCGTCTCAGGAATAGCGCCGCTGATGTCCGCCTCCCCCTGTTCATCAATTGTCGGGGCCGACTCAGTGCAGAGAGCATGTTCCAAACGAGGTAGTATGTCCGCCGCTGATCCACTCACGGACGGCCTGGGCTCCGCAGCCTGACGTGCCTCTAGTGTTGAGATCACTGCACAAGGCATATGCTAGTTAGATGGGATTTTTGCCACCAAGCACCAGTAGTGAGGCGTGAGACTTACAGGAATCCAGAGCGCCGGTCCCCAGTGTTTCGGCCGCCGTAGGAGCCGCCATGATGGGAGACCCCTCTGCGCTTGTTAGTTCAATGATGGGTGTCGGATCCCTGTCATGCCTCACCGGTTCCTCTCCTCCCTCCTCTGGTGGGGATGCCCGTCCAACGCTCAACTACTCCTGAGTAGGATGAGGAAGTGAGTCAGAAGTTGGAAATGAGAATGGATGAATAAGGGGAATGAATGAAGATAGAGACAAACCTTGAGAATCTCGGTTAGGTCGAGATCAGAGTTGGAAATCTCACCACTCTCTCGGAGACTCCCCTGGTAGGTCGCACCTTGCGACCCCTCACCTTAGGGATCTTCTTCTTTGTCTTCTCCCTCACCTTCGTCCTCTCCGGTTTCCTCCTCCCCCTCCGGCTCCTCGTCACTGTCGCCTTCTCCCTGCTGCATTGCTTCCGGATCATGTTCCTAGCCGAGCATCACTTTCACTAGGAAAGTTGGCTCCGCACGCCTTCCCCTCTGGCGTGCGTATGCGTCCATGGATGTCAGATAAGCATGCCGCCGATGGAAGTTCACTCGGTCGGTAATTCGAACGAGCCCGACCTCTGGCAGTTGGATCCCGTTCTGCATTATCTTCTGCTAGATGGCTTCGATGCTCAGCGATTGCCGCAGGGTCATCCAGGCCGACCACAATGCCGGGAGAATTGCGTCGTGAGAAGGTTCGAGCAGATATCTTATCTGATTCCCGGGCAGTTCCATGGCCGCCTCATGTGACCCCCCTGCGGGTAACGAGGACGTGGTGGCACCATGTGATGTACCCGCTGCCGAAGTCCCGGCCTGCACATGCCTCGCTGCCTGATGCGCCCTTGGTTCCCCCCTTACGACGGCACCGTTCCTTCTTTTTCGTCACTCGGTTTCCGAACGAGTGACCTCAAGTTGCCAAACACGCTTTCGTAATAGCCCCTCAGGGTACGCAATGGTCCAGTGTTCGGCGTATTCGGTTGCTAGGCCGGCATCGACCCCGGCGGGAGGAAGAGTGACGACATCGCCGGAGCCGAAGGTGGTAAACATCAGCCACATCTGGCGCAGAACACATGGATTCTTCTCTTGCCAGACAGCCGTGAATACCTTCTTCGGCATTCTCTGGAGGCACCCGAACTGCCTGGCGAATCGGGATGGCATGTACGGCTCGCAGATCACCTTCCCGTCGATCCGAGCCACGAGCACCCCACCCCGAATGCTCTGGAAGTATTCCTGCTGTTCCAGAGATCCTCGACCGTTGTCCACCTGCTGTCCGACCGGGGTAGGGAACGGGCTGAAGTTGAAGTTGGCATGGTTGCCGATGCGGATCCTCACACCCTCCTCATTGAGCATTATCGGCGCCACCCCTGCGATATTCAGCAAGGACAGTCGCAGACCGTTTCCAGGAGGAAGGACGGCGTTTGGGAAAGTGTACCCACCGAGATGCGCCGCCACCCAACCATGGAAGATCTGGAAGGGACCACATACTCTTCGAGGCGACCCCCCTCATGAGATGCGCCCCAGAATGGTATACAGCTTGGCCAGTACGGGGACGCCCATGTTGAACCGTTTGTTGGCGGCTATGGAGCCCGCCATCACCAATGTTGCTGGACGGATGCCCATCCTCGCGTCCCGCACTGGCAGGAGCCACCAGCTCAGGAAGGCGGCAAGGAACCCGGCATACCAGACGTTCGGGTCCCGGTCCTCAATGAAACCGTAGCCCCATGATTGCTATTTCCCCACTTCCAGGGTCCTCCAGTATGACCCATCCCTGCTCCTCTGAGTCGCGGTTGGGCACCATTTGCCCCGTCCCGGCATCTTGACGGCCGGATCCTTCTCAAGGAACAGGCTGAACCAGCCCTTGAAGGCAATATCCTTCAGGAAGTCCTTGACCCCCATCCTCTCTTTGGTCAGCTCCAACAGGTGCCACGTCTGCATAGGCGTCCGCGTCCTGTCTCCCCAGGTGTTCTTTGGAGGAATGAACTCATCGTATTGGTAACCCTCCAGTGGGATACCGCCGATGCAGTGGACATCCCAGAGACTGATGTCGACCTCCCCATGGTGAAGGTGGAATGTGTTGGTGTCAGGAGACCACCGGGTGAATAGCTCCGGTCCGAGTTCAGGCTGGCGGTGGAAATGGAACTGTGATGTCCATACCGCTTCGAACAGACCGATATACCGCAGTTCGTCCCCGAACTGGTTGCAGGTATGGCGGACCCAGAACGCCCAGGCCCATTCACTGGTGAAGTTGCCTCCGGACCGCAGGTCCCAATCCTTCAGCCAGCCCTTCGTGTCATCCGTGATGCTCTGACGGAACGTGCTCGCGTAGAGGGCCGGAAAATCCTCTGCCACTGGCTCGTCCTCGGTAATGGTCCTAGTCCTCGGGTTCAGGACGTATACATCCATATGTCTAGTTTCCCTGGCAGGATGACTGTTGTTGGTGATGTTGTAGCGAGGAAGTTCGTCCTCCTGAGTCACCCAAGACCGCGGCGTGTCCACTTCGAAGCCCGGCAGGGGCACCTCCTCCAGGATTCCAAAATTTCAGAGCGGGAGGTTGTCAGACAGGGGATACGTCTTCTGGGCCGGAGTCAGTAGATTGAACAAGGTCAGATTGTTGGAAACAATCACCTTGGTGTTGTAAACCTCCTTGTTCGCCGCCATTTCTGTCCTACGGGCAGCGGCTTCCCCCTCATCGACTCGGTTTGCAGCCATCTCAAATTTCTCGGGAGTTGGGCGAAGTCCGGATGCAGTGCGCGGAATCGGAGAGTTCTACACGAAATCTGAAGGAGTCGTGCGAAATCTTGGATTTTGGCGCACAATCGGCACATGAAGTGCGGAAGATCCCAGTCTAGCGCGAAATCACAGCCAAATTTCGGAAGGAATTCCGCGCTGCCAGAGCGTTTTTGCGCGCAGCCGCGGAAGCGTTTTCGCGCACGAGAGCGATGAGCTTATCACGCGGAAAAAGCGGATGTACGGATTTGGGACCCAGCGCCCCTTTTTATAGGAGAGGCCCGGGTTCCGCGCTACGTGGAAAGAGGATTTCGCGCGCGTCCGTAGGTTTTGCGCGCTGCATCGAAATTTTGCGCGCAACTTGACCAGGGGACTCTGCATTTTGGTGTTTCGGCGTTTCCCTTGGAATCCGATCGTTGCGACCTCTCGCCGATCCAATTCCAAGGGGGGGCATTTGTTGACGCCGAAAAAAAGCTCGTAAATCTCAGAGGAAGTTTCGAAATGATGAAGTGAAGTCATATTCGGAATCAGAGGCCCGATCTAGAGGCCCGGAAAGCGGGGTGCGAAATAAAGGAGTGTCTGCGCGAAACATTATTCTGCGTGCGTAGAATCACCAGGTTTCGCGGAATTGAGCCGATGCGGCGCGCAATAATTGCGCACCCCGGTTCTGCGCGACGAGTTTTTGCGCGCCAGCTGCGCGCGGCGTGAAGAATTTCACGCGCCGCCTGGATTCTACGCCGGAGGTCGCCTATAAATATAAGGTGACCCCGAACGGTTTGGGGGTTGAGGAATCCGAAGCGACTCTCGTGCACGTAATCCAGCTCCCCCCGCGCGAAAGATGACTTCCAGGTAAAACCCTCATTTCGCGCAACCTTGCCCTGGAGATCACCTTTGCGCGCAACTCCACCGGCTTCAGTGAATTTTCCCCTTCCCCCGATTTCCCGACTTACGCGCAATTCGCGTCTTGTGCGCACAATACCCTGCCTTGCGCGGAACACCCTACGCGTAATTCCCTCTTTGCGCGCAATTCCATTTGCTCCAATTGCACGCCGTCCCTGTGTTTTGCGCGCAACCCTTCCCTTTTGTGCGCAAAGCACATGACCTCTCACCTTGACTCCCCTTGGCTGCCCCCTGCACCGGCACCTGATGTCTCCCCTTCCGGGCATGCGCGCCATGCGTTGTTTTCCTGTACGACCTTCTAGGCTCGTACGAAGTAAACTCAAGGTACCCTGGGCCGTGTTTCACATTGCGCTGCTTTGCCTTATGCTTCTCCGCATAGGCACGCTAACGGCTATTGCTTCTTCGCATAGCCACGCTAACGTGGACCCCCCCGGTGGTTTGCCCTCTGGCCCCCCTTCACTACGGCCTTGCCGATGCCTTCCCTTCCACAAGGGGTAGAGGGCGTTGCGCATGTAAGCCCTAGGGGTGTGGAGCAAACCCACCCCGTCCAAGCTGCAGGACGTTAAACTGCTGAGCACCTTGTCCTTAACACAAGACGTTAAACTGTGGTCCGACCCCGTGCTTCGCACGCAGGGTCCCCCCGGCTCGGGCATTCTTTACACCACTCGTCTCCACGGGAATGGACTCTTCCTCACATGGAATGAGATCCTCCTTGTCGGAGCGGCACTTGTCCGCGGGGGAAGGGCTGTCTCAAAGCGTAAGCCCCTAACCTTTCTTGCGGATGACTGCACCCGTGCATCTCCATACTTCCCCCTGCCGAGGCCAGTGGAGTCCTTTTCCCACTGCGCTTTGTCGCACCACGGGCCTCCACCTTGGAGTAAGCCCCGACACCAAGGGCCGCTAACCACGCGTAAGCCCCTGTTTCCTCTTTGGGCTGCTCAACGCGTAATCCCCATTCCACTTCTCACGGATTCTCCCTTCGCGACGCGATCGTCTGGTCCCTACTGCCTCTTGTTTCCCACACCGAGCATGACTCACATGGTCTTAGAGTGCGCATCGACCATGACATCCTCCTATGGGCCGCCCCAGAGCGTAAGCCCCATCCCAGTGAACTACGTGGACTTTGATCCGTGCTAACATGCGGTACGTAGGAAGCCTCCACGAGGTTCAAGACCACCACCCAGTTGTTCCAACCTCTTCACGTCGGTTCACTACCCACCATGGGCCCCCTCAGAGCGTAAGCCCCATACCCACCATGGGCCGCCTCAGAGCGTAAGCCCCATACCCACCATGGGCTGCCTCAGGGCGTAAGCCTTACATACCATCTTCCCGCATGACGTTAAACTGTATGCCCTCGTCCCACATGACGTTAAACTGCATTCCTCCTCTTGGGCCACCCCAGAGCCTAAGCCCCATGTCTCACTCCACCATCCATCCTGATCCTTACCCGGGCCGCCACATCCCGGTGGGATCATGCCACCCCATTCCACTCCGTAGCATCCGGGAAGCCGCCCACGTGCTGGCCCCAACATCGGTGTTCCCCCCAAGGGCCCTTCAATCCTATCCTTCTACGCAAGACGTTAAAATCACGACATACCCCGTGTCAAACATGGGAAGCTGAGGAAAACCTCAGATGGTACACATTCCCCGCGTGAGATGTGGTATGCCTTGGGCTTCCGCGCCCTCGAGAAGCCCTGTGATGAGGGTCCAAAGACAGACATGCCGACGATGCCCTAACGTGACCATTCTCCTCACCGAAGGTTGCTGCCCCGACAAGACCCCTTTGAGCGTCTTGACGGAAGCATCATAATTAACCGGCGTCCATGTAGATATGGAACCGGGAATGAGCTTCATGAACCCGTATTAAATCTATGAGGGAGACCCGAACTAGGTGATGAGCTCCGAGGAGGAATCCACGGAAGGAAGAATCGACATCCCATCATCCCAGTTTCGATCAAGGAGCAGACGTCCCTGAACAAGGAACGGATGCCGCCCGCCTTTGGAAAGCGGCAGTGCGGGGCAACAAGCAGTGCGCCCTCCCCGTGGACGGATGCGCGCGCGCCGGCGAAAGCATCGGAAACAACATGGGGTAATAAAATAAATAAATAATTAATGATCCAGAAGGACACATAACAAAACCTGGAGCAGAAAGTAGGGAAAATATCAAAATTACTTAGAAAGAGGCCATGAGGAGCAATATCTGGATTTCCCAAAGTGCATCAACAGGTGGAATTGAAAGTAATTACCTTCATAAGTGGAAAAATAAACAAAGAAAAGAATAAATCATGAAAGAGACAAAAATACCAAAAAGCTATAAAGGAATATATGGAAAATAAAAAATAAAAAATAATAGATAAAGATAAATAAGATGAAGACAAACCACCATAATATAAGACAAGAATTCTATTTATAGAGAAACTGACATAAAATAAGATCAACATGTATAGATGTAATTTTATTGAACAATTTAAAAATCTTTATATTAGTATCCCTTTTTAATAGGATCTCACAAACATGAGGAAATATGAAAAATTTATAAAATAATTAGTGACTAATAAGAATAATTTAGAGGAAATTGGCACCATTCCACTCACACAAGAGTGTTCGAAAATGGTATAAAATGAACTACCTAAGAAAAAACATGATCCTAATAGTTTTTAAATCCATATATTTATTAGAACTAATAAATTTAGAAATTATCTATATAACTTATGTGTGAGTGTCAACATCATGTGATACACCACTTTCAAGAGTTTGGGACTAGAAGGAATAAATGCCACAAGAGTTGCAGTCTAGATAGAAGAATCAATAGTGAAGTTCCCCCAAGGGGTCATATAAGATATTTTGATCAAAGTAAATAAATTTTAATTTCCCATTAACTTATTGGTTCTATGTGTAGAATAGGATTAAAAACCACTCATTTTGGGAAGGAAAGTTTTAGGCATTGGGTGAGTTTTGATTGATGTACAAAGTAGAGAAATCTATCTAAGAGTTGGATATAAACAAGTAAGTTTCAATATCCACTGGTCAATGAATAATTTTTATGTGAGAGAAGAAAACAAGTTTATAGAAGACAAAATACCTGAAGTTAAAGATATCATGTAATTTTAATAAGTGCATGAGGTAGTTTCTATTGTGAAGAAGGATACTCAAAATAAAAGTACTAATAATGAGAAAGAGAAACTAAGAGGTCATATCACTAACACTGAAAGAGTGAAAAATACACCATGTTTGGGAATGGAAAACATGTATTTATGGTGTATGAACTTCCATTTACTTTTCTAGGATTAAGGAAGACATGGTGGATTGGCCTGATGGAAATCAAGTAAGTGTTACTTGGAAAAAAGTTAAGTTATTTAGAGAGGAAGGACTAGGGATGACCTATATAGATATGTCACAAATGAGACCATTTATAGACCTTGACTAGGTAAAATATTTCCAATTATTCATCACATGATATGAAGTTAAAATAGTTAAGGTTGATCCTATTATGTTAAACAAAAAATCTCTCGAGAGGTAACTCGAGTTTTTATGATATTTATTTACTTATTTTTAACCACATTCACTCTCCCCTAAATCACTCAAATTTAATTGATTATGGTATATGATTTCACTTTTTTTTTTTATTTTTCAAAAAATGAAATACAATAGAAAGTATCATGAGAGGAAACTGTAGGGAAAATATATATTTTAAACCCTAGTAACATCATGAATTCACGAAAGTACATGTCATGAAACCCATTCACATAATGAATTTAATACAGGGAAAACCTACAAAACTAATTTAGAAGCATCATTCATAGGAGAGTAAGTGTTTTAATTCTTAATTTTTCTATCGTATTCCCCAAATATAATATATTTAGATCTTTTAAGTACCAAATGAATGCATGGAATGATTATTTATTTAATTAACTGAACTAGGATATATAAGATTCCTAGGATAATTACCATTATATGTTTTTGATTTTATTTTCTAATAATTTTGAATGTGAAAAATTGGGAAAATAATTAGTAGAGATAAGGATGTGGTTTTGGATTTAGAAAATCATGATTTATGGGAGCATGTTATTTTTTATAAATGAAAATTTTATAAGATTTAACCATCATTAGAATTTATGATATGTGCATTAATTGATTTAATTATTCATATTCATTTCTATGAGTAGTTTTCCCAAACCTTCATCTCATTATTGGGACATTTTCTGAACTAATATTTCCCATTTGTTCTATCATATATTTTTTGAGATATTTAGGAATGTTAACTTTTATAAATTTATTAGCATCATATCCGTGTTATTATTGAATATAATCACCTTTAATATGACTGAGGAATCTTTTTTAACACTTTATCCATTGGACCTACCTTGCATTAATCCTTTTTAAGCCCATATAATCCATGAATAACATTATTAGAAAATAAACTAAGTTAAAAGCCTATTTTATCCATTCCTACCATCCTATAAATAAATTTCACTATATTTAAAATAATAAGTGTGGGGGGGGGGAGACTTTCTATAGTGGATAGGGATATAATTCATTAAACAAACTCTGTTAGGGGTTTTCTTGTGATTTGGGGATAGACCATGATATTTTTCATTATAATTTACCATTATTCACCTATCTTTCTAATAAAAAGTAAAATAAAAATATAAACAATAAGAAAAAAAGAGAATAAAAAATTGTTTGTGTCTTGGGAGGATAAAAAATCACCATTACCAGACCAAAGATATTTTTATCATATGTGGTTAGGTGCTAGATATTATATTTTTCTTAAGCACAATTTTTGAAAAAATATAATAAAAATAAAAATAAAAAAAAGAGGAAGTGGGGGAAATTTTTAAGTGGGGGAAATTTTTTCATTATGATTACATGTATCATGATCCCACTTTGGGATTTTTGGGGGAAACTTAAATATGGCATCTATAAAGGGATATTTTTATTGAGTTTACATTTTGATCGAAACAACTATGCTTTAGAGTCAGACGACCCTTTTAAGATTTATTTTTACATCATTTACCTACTTTACTTAAAGCCTTAGAGTCATTTGAATCTATTTATATGGCCCTCATGATTAACTCTATTTACAATTGTAACCTGATGATTAGTGGAAAAATTAAAAGTGAAGTAAATTGAAAAGGGTATTATTATAAAAAATAAATTAAAAATTAAAAATTAATGAACAAAAAGGTGTTTCTATTTCAAAATATAAAAAATAAAATACTTGGTTGATTTTTTTCTTTGAAAAATGATACATTAATGGATTTTCTTTTATAATGCTTGAATACTTTAATTACCCATTTTATTAAGTGATTTTATTTCCATTGATTTTAAATTATGGTAGAGTAATAATCCTTTGTAGTATGCTAAGATTCCATGCTTGAGGAAAATTATAAATTTAAGTATGGAAGATTTAATATTATCATTTAATGCACATATATTTGATATATAAATGCATCACATTTGATATAAATATTATTAATTATTGACTATACACTTAATATGTTGTTCATATTGTTCAAGATGCTATAATTTGTAGGAAATAATAAAAATAATCTAAAAAGGAATATATTTCCATCAAAATAAGGATTACCATGATACTAATACATATGAAACACTTTTGGGGCTTGAAAATGAAGAATTAAGTTGAAAAAAAGATATCAATGCTAGAAAATAAAGATTCAATTTGTGAAAACATTATAGGATGTGGAAACATTACAATCCATTAAGATATTACAATATGTGATGAAAATAAAAACAAAAAAGTGGGGTTTGAAACTTTCACAGTGTGACACCCACTTTCATATCGTGAAATTGGCCAGATAGACCCAATAACAAGATTTTAATAGGATTTTCAATGAGAGATTAATTTATGACATGATAATCCATTTAAACACATGGATAAAGAACTTCCCCTCATAATGGGTCACATTAATGATAAATTAAATTAAACAAGATCTCCCTAATGTTCTATAAATAGATATCTTCCACACTACTACCAAGGATGAATATGGAGACCAAAGTTTGGGGTGAAAAGTTGCACTATGAGGGATCCCCACTAGTTGATATCTCTTCCTTCTTTATATTTTATTTTTATTTTCATTTTTTTGGTCGGAGTAGGACAGTCAAGAGGGATTGAATAGAGTTTCTAATTTTTTTTTGCCTAAAATTCTTATTTAAAAATCCCCCAATTTAAAATCAAATACGGCCCATTTAACCAAATTAGAAGATTTATCAAACATTTGATTTTTTGGATGATTTCTAAAATATTGATTAGTTATAAGTTAAAAAAATATGGATCATTATTTCAACTTTTTAAATCAATATACTAAATCAAATTCTAATATAAACACTATCCAAGATTAACTATCAAAGTAAAGTAAAGTTTTCTGATTTAAATAAAATAGTGAAAATAGAACTTTGAAAACACAACAAATTTAAAATAAGAGGTTTAGTATCAAGATGATACCTAATCCTTTCAACTTGGTGATCACCTAACACCAAGAAATTTATATAAATAAATTTGATCCACACTTTGAATTGGGGTAAACAACAACATAAACAATTGTCTTGATCAACAAGACCTCTTCCACAGTTTTTTTGTGGGAGTGAAAACTAAAACATGTCACATAGGGACAGATTCCACTATTATCCATGGGAGCATATGGTGTAAAAGGATAAATGTGTGAAGATAGAAATATATCTTCTAGTTTGGCACATGAGACAATGTCTGTTTATATAATAGAGACACACACACTACTCTAAATTTAAATAATGTACACATGAAGAGCAATATAATGCGATTAGGGTTTAAAAGTCTTTTTTTATGTTATTTATAGCTTCTTAACTTCTTATAGATAGATTAAGTTGATATAAAGTCAACTTTTGGGGACAAGAATAAAAATAGAGTGTCGTGAGTGCTTTTTTTTATAGTGAGGTGTATGACTTGGTGGATTAGATCTTCTCCTTTCTTATATTTTTACTATAAATAATTTCTTCTGCTTTTGTTCTCAGTAATATCTTCCTAGTTGTCAAATTTTAAGTTCTTGAGTTTTACAGGTGCATGATCTCTTTAATGGAATACATGGGGTCCCTACCACATTTTCAATAGGTATACACTTTATACAATACAGTAGACAAGCAACATGTTGTTTGGTACGTCATACATCTTTATGGTATATGAAATCATTAAAAGTTTTCTAGAAAAGGCAGACATTTTAATTAATATAATAAACAGTACTATGGTTCATAAATATGATCATTAGTAATAATTTTGAACTTAAGAGACATATCATTGATGTCTTAGTCTGTCGTTATCTCAGACTATCGGTAGGTTAATCTATCGGTAGATCATTCTATTGGTAGGTGATTCATTAATAGGCCAGGAATCTATAGGTCAGGAATCAGTAGTTCCGACATTAGTAGGTTAGATGCTGGTAGGTTAGACATAGGTAGGTCAGACATGGGTAGGTCAGTCGTTGATAGGTCTGGCATCGATAGGGCAGGCGTTAGTAGGTCAGACGTTAGTGACTCATACTTAACTAATTTTTTCTAACCTGTCTTCTGCAGTAACACACTAATAGAATAAATCAAGGTTATATATAATAATAATTAAACATAATTTAACATTATGAATCATGATAAAACAATATAAAACATTATTAAACATGCTGTAACTTGAATCACAAATAAGC
The DNA here is from genome assembly GCA_963277665.1 of Viscum album. Taxonomy (NCBI): domain Eukaryota; kingdom Viridiplantae; phylum Streptophyta; class Magnoliopsida; order Santalales; family Viscaceae; genus Viscum; species Viscum album. The sequence goes on along the minus strand of OY728150.1, from coordinate 292,030,966 downwards.
ATAATTTATGGGCATGATTTGTGAGAATTAAAACTAGAGGATGCCAATAATCTATCCCTTTATTATGATAAAAATCATGGAATTATATAGAAAAAAATTATAATTATAATGATCAAAGTAAGTTAAGTTTAACATATTCTAGATTTTTAGAGAAAAAATTATAATATAGATTACTTATTAAGATTTCTTTTTAATGTTAGGATCCCCCTAAGATATATGTCATACATAAATTTCTCCATATTTTGGGATTATCAAAAAAGAAACAAATAATTAAAATCAAGAATAGATAATGAGAAGAAAAAATTGAATAAATTTCATTAGAAAATCTGTATAATTGGTTACAAAGAGAGTACAAAAGATCCTTATCAAAGAGTCATCCAATCACTTCTTCTCAAAACCAGAGACCATCAATTCTTTTCCCTTACCAAAGGCAGTAGTAGTAGGAGAAGGAGGTGAAAAAGTATTAGTTGGAGTGTTAGTGCAGATACTAAGGGAAGGAATATGAACTCATATGAAAACATAAAGAGATAGTCTCAGGTTAGAAGAGGCAGGAGGTCCTGTAATATCATGATGAATGAAACATTTTATTTGGATTAGAACTTGATAAGGGTCCATGGAAAAAGGTAAAAAAGGGTATAAGAAGAGGTAGAAGGGTGAAAGATAATCCATATAAGAGAATCTTCCAGAGAAAAAATGGTCGTAAAGTTATTATATAGTAAATTTTCATAATATTTATGAAGTCCATGATGATATAAACACCATAATACATAGACTTTTCAAAATATTTCTTATCCTCCATAAACCTCTCAAGGGTAGGAGTGAAGTCTTTAAACTACTTGACTTGATCCTTGAAGGCTTGTGTAACAGGTGGGATCTTCAAGTTTTCTACTAAGTATTTGAAATGAATCTATCTTATGCTTGGTATAGATTATCTTAAAGTAGAAGTATCATTTCTTGGTTATTTCTTCCTAAGCATTGGCAGCACATTTGGTGTAAAATCTAACCATGTCATGGATGTGGTCACAAATTTTCTTGGTCTTAATGAGTATTTATGAATTAGTTCCACCCATCATGGTTGGAAGCTCCTCTCTTATCACATTTCTAATCACCTCATCATTAGGAGTATTAAAAGTAGGAGTATCTAAGGTTTAAGTACCTTAAATTACAGCTTGAACTAATGATCTCAATTGATTTAGATCAATAGATGGTTGAGGAGGAGTAACTAACGTTGAAGCATCACTCACTTCATCTTTGACAACTGAATTTTAAATGGATAGATAAATAGTTTGAGGAGGAGGAGAATCATCCTCATAAGACTCAGAATATGTATCTACAAGACTTTTTAGAACCTTTTCCAAATATTCTTTATATCCAATTTTCAACTTGTTAATGAATAAGTCCATAAAAATCATCTCATTTCTCATTTTTTTATTGTTTGAGACAATTTATTCCAACACTGAGATCAACCGAGGTTCAGCCTAAGACACGAATCACTCTGTGATCATATCATCATCTCTTTCACTAAGCCTTGAAACTGGAGCGGGTTGATTTAGAGGGAAATATCTAACCACATCAACAAATTCATCCTTAAAAGCATTGAAATTAGCCTTAGACAAATAGTCTATAGGCACTGATAGAGCCACAGATTCTGGAGAAGCTATAGGAGTAGGGGAAACTGTCCTATGCTCTAAATCAAAGTACCCCAAACCCAGAGTAACATACCCTAGATCATTTCTCCACACAAGTACAACTATATCAGCAAGAGGAGCAAGAACATCAAATCTCACTCTCTTTTCCTTTCTCTCCCCTAAAAAGATGTTATCTTCTCAACAAAGGGTTTCTTCCTGACATAAATAGGTTCTTATACTAAAGTCACTAGAACTTATTCTTCAATATGAACATCTTCATATATATGACCATCTAGAGATCTTTCCTCAGCCACAAGTTCTTTAAGAGATTCATGGTATTGCACAACTAGTTCCTATTCCTTCTTCACTGTAGGATTATCAACACAAATTTCATTCTCATAATGTTATAATGTAAGATCAATATGTTTAGCATCAGGACCCTGATCATCATCAGGATGATCTGATCCACCATCGGTTTCATCACTTTCTTATTCCTCATCACTCCCATCTTATTCCCTATCACTTGAATCATCATACTCTTCATTTTATTCCCCATCTCTATCACCATCATCTTTTTATTCTTCACAACCACTTTATCTGTCTTCACCATTTGATTCCTCATCACTACCATATTTTCATTCATACTTAACATCCTTTGACTCTTCTGTATCATCATCATCACCATCATCTAGAAGTGGTTACTTGGAGGGTAGAGGCCTAGGAGAGATAGAAGTACCATAGGTAATTCCTTCAAGACTTTTCACTATATTAGGGTCACTTATACCATAAATTGGTGACTCTTTTCCTTGTTCTTCATTATCTACATCTTCCTCATCTCAATACTCACTAGATTCATCTGGTTTTAGACTAGGATAAACCATATTCCTTAGCCTTGAGGGGTGATAAACAGGATTAAAATCCTCATATAATTTTTCATTGTCCTCATCCCACATCTTTTTCCATTGAATCTAATTTATTATCATCCAATTACAGATATCTTTGGTTAGAAAATTCCCATCACATTTTAAAACTATTTCCTCACCTTAAATTACTAAACCTTTCTCTTTTAACATAACAGAGATAATCATGGGATAAAATAAAGAATTGCTCTTGAAAAATGGTTTCATCATCTCACTTATATGCCTCATCAAATATCTACATAGGTTAACATTATACCCCTTATTCAGCAGATAAAGAAAATATACATATTGGTATTTTAGGGAGGCAAAGTCCCCTTTCCTTGGACATAATCGATGTTGAATAAACTTGAATAGAATCATGCACTCACCATTTAGCTCTGTTTCTATAGGCCTTATATGATCTCTATTTCTAGTAAGCTGAGCCAATGCTTCCTCAAAACTAAAAATGTCACTGGTTGGAGGTGAACTTCCCTGATGATCATCACACACACCCTCTTGGGTTACCTTCAATCATTCTTCCCAATCCTTGGATGAAAAATTTAATATTTTTCAATCTACTATATATTTGATCCAAAATACCACTGAACCTTCAAGAAGAAACTCCACATATAGGTAAAAATAATTCACTAGCCTCAGCTAAAATGGTCTTTAATTATTGGAGAACCACTTAAACCAAACTTGGGTTTGAAACACATTCAATAGAAGATACTTACTTGTTAACAACCATTAGGAATGTACTTTCTTTTTAGGGGTCACAATACAGTTTGTGAGTTCCCGAGGAACATGTTGCAGTTTAGGTTGACAAGATTCACCTATTTACTTCTTATATAGATACAAATCATCCATATAACTCTTATAAACACATTTAACTTAGTCCTTTGATGATATTAGAGGGTTTTAGGTTTAAAATAGAAAGGTAGAAGGTGTTTGGGAGAGAAAGGTTTGAAGGAAGGAGTGTGAAAGCAAGAGTGTGATAGTGAGAAAAAGTAGTGGGTAGACCCTTAATTTTATCATTTAGGGATAAAATCATAAAACAATAAATTAGTATTAAAATAAAATGAAATAAGTGAAACAATGATGTTTTATATTCTAGATAGAAAAAAGACTATGTACCGATCGGTAAGACACATCAGTGAGACCTATCGGTAAGTCACCATTAGTGAGTCCTGTTGGTGGGTCACGTTAGTGAGACATCATCAGTGATTCACCAAAATTTGACCATTCCTAAATCATTTCTAATGTAACTCATTCTCTTAGAGTTTAATTTCTTTGAAAATTTTTTAGCAAGCTGATGTTCAGTGCCAATGAATTTAAGATTTATATCACCTTTTTGATAAAGATCTCTCAAAAAGTGATGTCTTACATAAATATTCTTTTTTATTGAATAGAAAAATGGATTCTTAGAAATTTTAATAGAACTTGTGTTGTCACATTTTATAGGGAAATTCCAAAATTGATATCCATAATCTAGTAATGTCTGTTTCATCAACATAATCCGAGCACAACAATTTCCAGTAGCTATGTATTCAGCTTCAGTAGTAGATATTGCAAAATAATTTTTATTTTTACTACACAATTAAAATAGATAATTTCCCAAAAAGTGAAATGTTACAGATTTTATTTTTCTATCTAACTTGAAACCACCAAAAAATCATCAGAATAACTATGTCAAATGGTTTTCCTCTAGGATAAAACGGTCTTAAGTTGGAAGTATATTTGAGGTATTTGAAAATTCTTTTAACAAAAAGTAGATGTGACTCTTTAATATTTGATTGAAAATGATCACACATACCCACACTAAAAATAATATCATTTCAACAAGTAGTTAAGTATATAATACTTCAAATAATACATCTATAATTGGTTTGATCAATAAAAATTCCATTTTCATCAAGATCCAATTTAGAGGTGGTACTCATAGGAGTATCACTACTATTTTACAATCCAAAACGTTTTAAAATATCTTTAGTGTATTTACTTTGATTTAAAATATTTCCTTATTTATGTTGAAAAATTTTAAATCTAAGAAAGAATTTTAGTTCACAAATTAAACTCATCTTAAATTCATTTTGAATCATTGTTGAAAAATAAATACATAAATTATTTGTAGATGATCCAATAATAATTTCATCAACATATATTTGAATAACTAAAAAATCTTTAGAAATTATTTTTATGAAAATATTTGGATTATAAATTCATTTTGGAAAACATTTGTAAATAATAAAAGTGCTGGTCCTATCATACCAAGCTCTTGGAGCCATTATAAACCATACAAAGCCTTTTTTAATTTTAAAAAATGATTTAGAAAATGGGGATTTGTAAAACTAGGGGGTTGTTCAACAAAAACATACTCAAATATACACCCATTTAGGAATGTAATCTTGATATCCATTTGATAAAGTTTGAAATTCAGATGTGCTACATAATCTAGTAAGATAATTGCGGATTAAATTTGGGAAATAGTTGTAATGGTTTCTTCATCATCAATTCATTCTTCTTGATTATACCCTTGTGCAACTAATCTATCTTTATTTCTTACTATAGTGCCATCTTCATTACTTTATTTCAAAACACCAGCTTAGTGCCTATTTTCAAGGTTTCCTTGGTTCTATCAATAAGTATCCAAATTTTTTCTTTCAAACTAATTAAATTATTCTTTTATAGATATTACGCAAAATTCATCACTGATTTCATCATTGATGTTCTTAGGTTCAGGATGTGACAAAAAAGATTAATGTTAAACCCGATTCCTTAGAGAATCTCTTGTATGTGTCCCTTTATCTAAGTCTCTAACTATAGAATCTAAGGGATAGTTCTTATGGGTTCTAACAAATATAGAAAAAGATGGCCTAGTTATATCAATTTCTTCTATAAGTTCATGTTTACTATGATCATTATCTATAAATTTTCCATATCTAGAAGAATTTATAGCTTTCTTAACAGTAGAGTAAGAAGTTTTATAATTCAGGTAAAGATTTGAAAAATCATTCTCAATATTTTATAAGGAGGTCTTGGGTTCATGTGGATCTTTTTCATAAATTTTGACATGCAAAAATTCTTCCTCACACTTTGTACTTTTATTAAAGATTATATAGGATTTTCTAGAGGATGAATAGCCTAGGAGAATTCCTTCATCACTTTTGGAGGAAAACTTATCAAGATTATCTTTTTTATTGATGATAAAGGCTCTTCAACCCAAAACTTTAAAGAAATTAAACTTAGGCTTCATATTGTTCCATAACTCATAGGAGGTTTTCCGAAGGATATGTCTAATTAAAAATATATTGATTATGTAACAACATATATTCATAGCTTCTTCCAAAAAATAAATAGCTAAATCATATTCACTAAGTGTAGTTTGGGCTATTTATTGTAAGGTTCTATTTCTTCTTCCTATAACTCCATTATACTAGGGTGTTCTAGGAGTAGATAAGTTAATACTATATCCATTTTATGATAAAAAATATTCAAATTATTGATTTTAAAACTCAAGATCATGCTAAATTATTAAGGTTTTTATCCTAAGTCTACTTAAGATTTCTAGTGACCTAGTATACTTAGTGGAATAAGAATATGATTTAATTTTGTGAGCTAAAAATAAAGTCCAAGTATACCTAGAGAAGTCATATACTGAAATAGATACATAGTGATTCCCATTTAAACATGAAACTCAAGATGGTCCAAACAAATCCATGTGAACCAACTCAAGAGGTTGAGAAGTTGATTTTTTTTTCTTTGGTTTGAAAGATATTTTGTGTTTTTTTCTTCTTATCAAGGATTAAAGACTTTATCCTTTGGAAACTCAAGTTTAGGTTTATCCTTGACTAGTCCTTAATTATTTATATTTCTAAGGGAGTGAATATTAAATTGTGTAACACCCCAAGCATCCACGATATGTTTCTATTTGAATAATACATTATCTTGCGTTGTACACAACTCCGAGTTCTAGCATAACACAACCAATCAAACAAGCCGTTTTAAAAAATAGTTATGAATAGTAATACACACTTTTTGAAATTTTATAAATTATATTTTTTAAAATGGACTTCATTTTTGGATTTGGAATATCGAAATTAGCTTAGGGTGAATTTTTTGTATTTTTATGATAACTTTAAATTTTTGATGAATAGTGAAAAACACTACATTATTGTTTAAAACTGACTTTTTATTTAAATAATTATTTTTAAATTTAAATTTATTTTAAAGTAAAAATAGATGAATAATAATTATATTAGTCCAATTTAATTCATTGGAGTCATTTTATAATAAGATTAGATATATAAAATTTTATTGAACTCTTTAATGTCTTTTACCCACTTTCTAGGCACATTTGCAAATTTTCATCAAAAATAATTTTACGACTTCTGTGAATTGAATTTCAAAAATCCAACAAAAAATATTGTAATCATTAAGTAAAATTTGGTTCAATAGGATGAAAATAATTTCTGGTGAATATTAACTTTTAAATTTTATTTACCATGGTTAAAAGTAAATAGGGTAATTAAAGGTGAAAATAATATTATAATAATATAAAATTACCCCAAAACATGTCATAATTATATTGGATAAGTGTATTTATAACAAAATCAACTTTATTAAAAAAATACGATCCTTTTTGATCCACTTTTATTAGATTAGGATATTTATTATATTTTATTTAAAGAAGAGTTAAAAATGTAAAATTCAAATGTTAATAACTAAACCATTTTTAATATAGGGATATACATAAGATAAATTCTACTATAATTATTAATTAGAAATATAAAAATATTTCCTATATCATAGTATTTTTTTATAATTTTTAGATATTAAATAATTATATTTATTTATGACATAATGATGATGCAATAATTACCTTATTAATGAAAGATTAAAATAATTGATATTATAAATATTAAAATAAATGTAAATTGAAACTTTTGATGACATAAATTAATTTTATAAGTGAATATGAAATATTAGGTTTGATTAAATGTATTTTTTTATAAGTAATCAAATTTTTATGACTTTTACAAAAAACCAAATACTAAATAGTGTCAAAATTGATATAAATGAGTTTTTATAACAAATAATATTTTATTAAATGATATAATATTTATAAAAATATAATATTAGGCCAAAAGAATTATAAAATGTTAAATATTTCATTAATGAACCACTTGAGGTTCTGTTGTCATTTTATATTAAGTTTATTAGCCATATAGTGTAAGAATACAAGAAGACATGGTAAAAGTTAATCTATTTAACTAAGAGTTAAATCTAAAAGATAAGGTTAATATGGTGACCTAAACATGTCTAAAACCTATTGGTTGAGATTATTTCGACCCATCCCCACCTTATCCTCGAAATAAATCCATTTTAAGCTATTATAAACCGAAAATGATTTTATAATAAATTAATATCTCAAGCTATTCCTAAAGTACCCCTCACCTCTCTAATAAAAGGGAACCTACCTTTCTCTTAAATTAACACCTATAAAGCCATTTGGATCGGCCAAGACATGATCAAATATCCTTAAAAATATCATAAATCCATCCTAGAGACCTTAATTTGATCATAAATCCAACCTAAGTATCCCTTTTATTCAAATCAAAAGTAAGCACCTGAAGAAGAGGTAATTATTTCATCACCTCTTTCATAGTTCTTTCCTACTTCCACTTACTCTTTATTTGTTGTTTCCATAATAAAATAATACATAAAGTAACTTATACATATGAATATGTTATTATAAATATGTTACAACAATAATCATTATTCTATCCATCCTATGAATGAAAAAGTCAGCATATGTGCGTACGTACGACTTACCGTCTCCAAGTCGTGGTGTAATTTTTTATTCAAAACTTAATTATTTTTATGGGTATAATAATGAGTATAATTGTTGTAAATAATAAATATAACATTTTAATTATTCTTTATATATAATATACCATCCAATTAAATATGATTTCACCTTCAATAGAATGATATTGTTGCTTGTGCATACGCACGACTTACCGTCTCCCCGATGCGATGAGATTTCATTCCCCATCGTAACCATTCAAGAAGAATTTTCATTTAATGATTAAAAAAATAATGTTTAAGATCTTAATATAATTATGGATATGAATCAAATACATCCTATCCATAAAAATCATGACTTATGTAACAAAACATAATGGAAAATAAATCAGTTAACACCCGAAACAAATATAATACTAAAATATTGTTAACAAAGCAATATTAGAGGATCATATATGATGAAATATTTATGTATATGGATCTTTTATAATTTAATAAAAATTATTTAACCATTATATAGGAGGTTAACATACCCTAAACTAAGGAAAAGTACAAGGTAAGGGTGAATTTTACAATCTCTTTATTATCCGAGGTTGTTTGTACATAAGTATCTACAAGGACTTCTTTATCATTCACATCCATGTTTCTGAAAAACTAATTTCAAACCATTATTAATATTTCCTAGACTATGGGTAAAATTCATTTATACCCTTTTTTGACATTTTTATAGAATATTTTTATAGGAATATTTTTGTCATTTTCCAAACAAGGTACTTTATGACCTTTTCGACAAATTAAAGAAAAGAATGTTTTTTTATATTATATAGTTGGTGTGGATATTTTTCGCCATTATAACACCATAGATTCTTTCCATAAAATCCTATAATAATATTTTCAAAATAAATTTTATCATTTATAATTATGTGACTTTTAAATGATTTCAAAGTAGAAAGTGATATTTCTCTCAAATAGTTTTTGGATTGATTTCATCTGTGTCAACATCTATTGTTGAATTTTATATTTAATTGTACTTTATTTATTATGATAGAATACTTCATATTGTATTGATAGTTTTATGATATGTTTGACTGTGGATGTTCTATTTTTATGTCATTCAGGGTTTATGGATAAAATATTAGAATTTCATATATAAGTTTAATAAAAACGTTTATGTTATGTTTCACCATTTACATATGAAGAATGCATTGGACATAGTAAGTGATGGGTGGGGACCGATATAGCTCCTCTATGCATCGGTAGTTCCCATGAAACAAAATAGTGTCTTGGCACATGGAATTGACAATATTTTTATTTATTTTCTTGATATGAGGCCTTGACTATGTTGTTATGATGTCCAGTATTATACATTTCATTATTATGAGATTAGTTATTGATATTACATGTGATTATTTGACTAGTAGAATATCCATGTGAATAAGTAAATGGAATTATTTTATTTATAATTTACATATTATACTAGAGTTTATGTTTAAAAGGCTTTTGTTTTAGTCTTATACATTTCCTTAAATTTTTATGCTTATTTATGATAGTTTCTGCTATATTTTTATTCTTACTGAGCAAATAAGATCACCCCTTTCTTATGATTTATTTTTACTAGGATGAGAAGAAGTATATTATGAATTACCTATAGGGATAGGCTAAGAGATATTAGTTTTTTCAAAAGAGACACAATTTTTTTTCATTTCATAATGTAATGTAAAAATTATGTATGTATCTAGTACTTCCAAGGATACCAAACTGATCAGTCTTTTAGGACTTGAAATCTTTTGATCATGCCAATGTTATGTAATAATTCACTGGCTCTGTGTAACTGGGGTTGGGGCCTTACAGTTGGTATCATAGGAAGTTTAGTAAAAACCTTGGAAACTAGATTAAAAAAGTCTCTGATTAGAGAACATTACCCTAATATAGACTTTGAGGATTAGTATAGAAGAACATCCAAATGTTTTGGTAATATATATATTATGTGGGTTTTCCAAGATACAAATCCTTTTCTGAATACTACAAGTGGAATTGGTTCTAACACAGATGTACCAAGGAGTAAAAACCCTGACAAGGAGATTCAGGCTTGAACCAGGGTATCCTGATACACAAAAACGGGCCTTACTATGCACCTAGTTTGAAAATCCTGGGGGAAATGCTTAGGATAATTCACATTTTATTTATAAACCATTATGAAGTATTTATGAGTAAATACTTCTCCAAAGAATTTTTTTTTATGATTATGGATTATATGCATAAAATGTTTAATTTATGTTAAGTATTCGAAAAGTTTGGAATTATGCATTGCAATTCATAAACTAATTTAGTATATGCCATTGTTTATAAATGGCATCTAGTGGGAGGAATGGAAACCATATCAACGCATGTAATCCATGTAGATATTTCCCTCATATTCAAGATAATTATAGTGGAGCTGGTGATGAAACTGGTGCCGATCAGCTTATAACCATACTGGGACAACTCACTCAGGTTATGAATAATAACCTTACCCATATATAGCACCCTGATCTACAATGCAGAGGATCAATGTTAGACTACATCTTGAGGAAACAACCACTAACATTCAATGAGACTATAAATTAATTTGTAGTTGAGAAATAGATAATCTCATTAGAGAAAATATTTCATTCTTTGGGGAGTAGAGAAAGGGAAAAGGTTGTCATGGTAGTTTATCAACTCTCAGGAGATGCAGATCAATGGTGGTCAACAATTCAAAACACAAAGTAGGATGAAGAAGTATCAAATATGGAATAGAGGTATTTTAAAGATCTTTTCTTATAAAAATAATTTCCTCATAAACATCAAGAATATATGAAGGAAATTTTATAGTGTGAGGAAAAAGGAGGATGATAATGTCCCAAAGTATGCGGCAAACTTTACATGGTTAGAAAGACATGCTGCGTATTATATACGTAACCCCAGAAGTAATATTGATCGATTATTTTATGGGTTAAAACCATTTATCCATCAAGAATTAGTCTCACAATCCTTATCATCGTATGAATATATAGTCTCATGCTCTATCAAGGCATAAAATTAATTCTCTAAGTCTTATGACTTTAAATCAAAGAAATTGAAGAAGAGATCTATTAAACACTCTGAAAAAGTAAATAAGAGGATGAAGGGAAAATTTGAATTTCCATCCTGTAGTAATAGTGGGAATAAACACCCCGATACATTCCTAAAGGGGATGGGAGTTTTTTATAAGTGTGAAGAAAAAGGCCACCAAGCTCATAATTTCAATGGGAAGAAAGAGGCTGTCAATGTTCAATGCTACAATTGTAAAGAGATGGAGCATTATTCAAATGAATGTCCTAAGCCTTAGGAAAACTTACCTCAGAAAATTACAAGGGAGAAAGTCCAATATTATGAGATCACTACTACTAAGGTTGAAGTTTCTAATGACTTGGTGGAAAGTAATTTAATCGTTTACTAATAATTATCCAATGCTTTAGTTGATTCTGGATCATTGTATTCTTTCATATCTTCCCAGTTTCCAAGAAAATTGGATATTTTCAATTTGACTTAACAAGGGAGTTTTCAGTCAAAAATCTTAAGGGAAGTGTCATTGCAACAATTTTTTGTCAATAAGGTACCATTATGGAATATAAACATGCTTTATCTACTGATCTTATTGTCATATACATGATTAAATTTGATGTAATACTTTGAATGGATTGGATTTCGGACCATGATGAAAAAATTTATTATAAGAAGAATGAGGTTACATTTTTTGATAATGATAAGGAATCCCTTATCTTCAGAGTAGAAACATCACCATGTGATTCTCATCTAGATCCACACCCAGTAGCTCTACTAAATTCAATTATTGGGGAGGAAGGGAGTGAAATAACTATTGGCGAGTAAAGGAATGTTCAAATAGAGGATGTACCTATTGTGCAATAATATGTTGATGTGTTTCTAGAGGATTTACCTCCACATCCTCTAGAATGAGAAATTGAGTTTTTCATTGACTTAATTCCTAGTTCAAGGCCCATATCGAAGACCCCTTATAGAATGGCCACTGTGGAATTAGTGGAACTAAAGAAACAACTATAGTGATTGAGTAATAAAGGATTTATTCTCCCTATTATTTCTCCATTAGGAGCCCCTATTCTTATTGTTAAGAATAAATATGGATATATGAGGTTGTGTATTGACTACAGGGAGATCAATGCTATAATAATAATGAAATAGTACCCCTACCTCACATTAATGATTTATTTGATCAACTTCATGGATCTCAATATTTTTTAATGATTGACCTTCGACCTGGATATCCTTAGTTGTGCGTTGAAGAATGAAGACATTCCAAAGACAGCGTTTCAAACTAGGTATGGGAATTATAAGTTTACAGTAATTCCTTTTGGACTGAATAATGCATCCTATGTTTTCATGGTTCTAATGAACTGAGTTTTCAAGGAATATATTAATGAATTTTTAGTGGTATTTATTGATGATATCTTGGTATACTCTAAAATCTACGAAGATCATGAAAATAATTTGCACAATATTTTGAAAAATCTTTGAAGAAATGAATTATATGGGAAGTTCAGCAAGTGTGAATTCTGGCTTCAGGAGATTTCTTTTCTTGTCCACATTGTCTCTAAGGATGGAATCTCTATTTATCCTTCAAATTCAAGTGTAATCCAAGAATGGCCAGAACCGACAAGTATAACTAAGGTACATAATTTTATTTGTTTAGTAGGTTACTTTTGATATTTTGTCTAGAATTTTATCCGATTGGAAAACCCATTAACCAAGCTCACACGTAAAGGGGATAATTTTTTTTGGAAAAACGATTGTTAATAATGTTTTGAAGAATAAAAGAGAATAGTTTTCAATGATCTTATCTTGAATCTACCATCAGGGAATGATGGGTTTGTTAGTGATTCTTCATAGAAAGGACTTGGTTGTTTCCTTATTCAGGATGATAGAGTTATTGTTTATGCATCATGGAAACTAAAAATTCATGAATAAAACTATCCAACTTGTGATCTTGAGTTAGAAGCTATAATATTTTCTCTGAAGATATAGATACACTATCTCTATGGTGAAAAATGTGAGATATATACTAATCCTAAGAGTTTGAAGTATATTTTTTCATAAAAAGAACTCAACATGAGGCAAAAGAGATGGCTCAAAATACTCAAAGATTATGATTTCACAATAAACTACCACCTATGTAAGGAAAATAAGGTGGAACATTCTTTGAGTAGAAAGGATCATGGAGTTCTGAGTAAGATGATAGTTGAAAGAGATCCTATTTTAATGGACCTAGTAAATATGGATATGGGAATACTCATGGAAGGTGAAACATCAATACTTTTTCAAATGATTTCTAAACAATCTTTACTAGAGAGGATAAAAAGTTCTCAGAATGATGATGAGGGGTTTAAAAAGAAAATAATGCTGTGAATGATGAGAGATTGATTGAGTTCATATACAAAGATGTAATTTTGAAATTTGGGAACAGGCTTTATGTTCTTGACATACTTGATATAAAAAGGGAATTTTTGGATGATGCTCATAGCTCCAATTTCTCTATACACCCTGGTAGCACTGAGATGTATAGATAATTGAAGGAAATTTTTTTATGGGATAAAACAAAGAGGGAGATTACCGATTATGTGTCAAGATGTATGGTTTTTTAATAAGTGAAGGATAGAATACAACATCCTAGAGGATTCATGAAACCACTTACCATACCAGAGTGGAAATGGGATGATATTACGATGGACTTTGTCATGGGGCTAAAAAAGACTCCTAGAAGGAATGATACAAAATGGGTCATTATTGATCGTCTTACCAATTCAACACATTTTCTTGTTATAAGAGAATATTTACCACTTGAACGTTTATCAAGACTATATACTAATTAAGTTTTAAGACTTCATGGTGTACCCCTATCACCTTTTTTCTGATTGTGATCCCTGTTTTACATCAATATTTTGAAAAATTCTTCAGAAATCCCAAGATACAAAACATTGTTTGAGCACTGCCTACCACCCTCAAACTGATGGAAAATTAGAATAGACTATTCAAACCTTAGAATAAATGTTGAGATCTTTCTCACATGACCTTCATGGTATATGGGATTATTATTTACCTCTGGTATAATTTTCCTATAATGATAGACTCCATTCAAGTATTCAGTTGGCACTATATGAAGTGTTATATGAAAAGAGATGTCACAAACCAACTTGTTGGGATGATGTTGGTAAGAGAAAACTCGTATTCCTAGAACTTGTTGAGGAAAAAATAGAAAACATGAAAATTATTCAATCCCACAACAAAGCTACTCAAAGTAGTCAAAAGAGCTATGTCGATAACCAAATTAAGGATTTGGAATTTAAAGTAGAAGACCATGTTATCTTAAAGGTATCTCCATGGAAAGGTGTTATACAATTTGGTAAGAAGGATAAATTAAGTCCTGGGTACATCGGACCTTTTGAAGTTCTGGAACGAATTGGAGTTTTATCTTACCATTGGGAAGTTCCGCCAAGTCTCTCCAAAGTTCATGATGTGTTCCATATATCACTATTAAGAAAATACATGCCTGACCCAACACATGTAGTCACCTATGAAGAAATAGAACTGGAACCAGATCTATCTTATTGTGAAGATCCTATTAGGATTCTTAATACTAGAGAACAAGTATTAAGAAACTGAAGGACTTTTTTGGTATAAGTTCTTTGAAAAAACCATAAAATAAAAGAGGCAATGTGGGAATTGGAAGAACTTATGATGAAGAACCAATCAAATATTTTTATGTAGTAATATTATAGAAATTTAGAGAATGAAATTATTTTAATTAGGGATGAATGTGACACCCTAATCTTCCATGATATGTTTCTCTTTGAATAATACATTATCTTGCATTGTATGCAGCTCCGATTTCTAGCACAACACAACCAAGCAATCTAGCTGTTTAAAAAAGTAGTTATGAATAGTAATACCCACGTTTTGAAAGTTTTTAAATTTTATTTTAAAAAATGGACTTTATTTTTGGATTAAGAATATCAAAATTAGCTTTGGGTGAATTTTTGGTATTTTTTGAAAACTTTCAATTTTTGATGAATAGTGAAAAACACTACATATTTTTAAAATTGCCTTTTTATTTAAATAATAATTTTTAAATTTAAATTTATTTTAAATTCAAAATAGATTCATAATACTTATATTATTCCAGTGTAATTCATTTTAGTGATTTTATAATAATATTAGATATATAAAATTTTATTGAACTTTTTAATGTCTTTTACCCACCTTCTAGGCACATTTGCAAATTTTTAAAAAACATAATTTTACTGCTTCTCTGAATTGAATTTCAAAAATCCAACAAAAAATATTGTAATCAGTATGTAAAATTTTGTTCAATAGGATGAAAATAATTTTTGGTGAATAGTAACTTTTAAATTTTATTAACCACGGTTAAAAGTAAATAGGGTAATTAAAGGTAAAAATAATATTATAATAATATCAAATTACCCCAAAACACGTCTTAATTCTATTGGATAAGTGTATTTATACCAAAATAAACCTTATGAAAAAAAATATTATCCTTTTTGATCCACTTGTATTAGATTAGGATATTTATTATATTTTATTTATAGAAGAGTTAAAAGTGTTAAATTCAAATGTTAATAAATAAACCATTTTTAATATAGGGTTATAGATAAGATAAATTCAACTATAAATATTAATTATAAATATAAATATATTTAATAAATCATAGTATTTTATTTCTAATTTTTAGACATTAAATAATTAAATTTCTTTATGACACAATGATGATGTAGTAATTACATTATTAATGAAAGATTAAAATAATTGATATTATAATTTTAAAATTATTGTAAATTGAAACTTTTGATGCCATCCACGAATTTTATAGGTGAATATAAAATTTTAGGGTTGATTAAATGTATTGTTTTCGAAGTAATCAAGTTTTTATGACATTCAGAAAAACCAAATACTAAATAATGTCAAAAATGACATAAATGACTTTTTAATACAAATACCATTTTATTAAATGATATAATATTTCTAAAAATATAATATTAGGCCAAAGGACTTATATAATGTTAGATATTTCATTAATGAACCACTTGAGTTTCTTTTGTAATTTTATAGTTAGTTTATTAACCATATAGTGTAAGAATACAAGAAGACATCGTAAAAGTTAAACTATTTAACTAACAGTTAAATCTAAAAGATATGGTTAATATGGTGAATTAAATATGTCTAAAACCTATTGGTTGAGAGTATTTAGACCCATACCAACATTAGCCTATAAATAAATCCATTTATAGCTATTATCAACCTAAAATTATTTTATAATAAATATATATTTCAAGCTCTTCCAAAAGTGACACTCACCTCTCTTATAAAAGGGAACCTACCTTTCTCTTAAATTAACACCTCCAAAGACATTTTTCTCGGCCAAAGCCTACATAAATCTAATCCAAAATACCCTAAATTTATCCTATAGGATTTAATTTGATCAGAAAGGCAACCTATGGTTCTATTTTGTTCAAATAAAAAGGAAGCACCTGAAGAAGAGGTAATTATTTCATCACCTCTTTCAAAGTTATTTTCTTCTTCCACATCCTCGTTATTTGTTGTTTACATACTAAAATAACAAATCCTATATCTTAAATATATTTATATGTTATTATAAATATGGTACAACCATATTAATTATTCTATCCATCCTATTAATGACAAAGTCTCCATACGTGCGTACGCACAACTTACCGTCTCCATGTCATGGTGTAGTTTTTTATTCAACACTTTGTTTTTTGGATGTGTATACTAATGTGTATAATTGATGTAAATAATAAATATAACATGTTAATTATTATATATATAATATAACATTCAATTATATATGATTTCACCTTCAATATAATGATATTGTCGCTCGGGCGTACGTACGACTTACCGTCTCCACGACGCGATGATATTTCATTCCCCATCGTAACCATTCAAGAATAATTTTTTTTATGATTAAAAAATAATTTTTAATAACTTAATATCATTCTGGAAATGAATCAAACAAATACTATCCATAAAAAACATGACTTACATAACAAAACATAAAGGAAAACGAATCAGTTAACACTAGAAACAATGATAATACTAAAATATTAGTAACAAATCAATATCAGAGGATCATATATGATATCATATTTATGTATGTGGTTATTGTATAATTTAATAACCATGATTTAACCATTATACAGGAGGTTAACATACCCTCTACTAAATAAAAGTACAAGTTAAGATTTAATTTTACAATCTCTTTATTATCCTTGGTGGTTTATACGTAAGTATCTACTGAGACTTATTAATCATCCACATCCATGTTTCTTAAAAATGTATTTCATACCATTTTTACTATTTCCTAGACTATGGTTTAAAGTCATTTATACCCTTGTTTTAATTTTTTATAATATTTTTTAAAGGAATCATTCTGTCATTTTCCAAACAAGGTAATTTATGACCTTTTCGACAAATTAAGGAAAGAATGTTTTTTAACTTATACGGTGGGTGCGTCTATTTTTTACTGTTATAACACCTTCAAAAATTTCCTTAAAATACTATAAGAATATTTTCAAAATAAATGTTTTCTTTTAAAATTCTGTGACTTTTAAATGATTTCAAAGTAGAAAGAGATATTTCTTATAGTGCTTTTAAAAACACATTTATTTTACCTAAATGAGGGTAAAGTAATGTTTTCACAAAAAACAATTTTATTCAAAAAAATTAAATAAATAATCATTAAAATTAACTTATACAAACTTTTAATAAGTCAATAGTATTCATAGTTTATAAAACATAGGATAAAGATGAAATGACCTACCTCAAGCACGAGTCTCACGCCACCCACAACAGAATCCACACACATCGAAAAGGGAAGTGAACACAAGAGAAATTAATAGAGGACCTAACATTGATTCTCACATATTATAATACAATTTCATAAGAAAAATTGTTAGATGAGAAGTTATATCAACACATATCTTGAGAATCTCACATACCGCCCCACAACCAATATGAGTTCTAGACTCTAGAAGACAGTCACATAAGGGATCTAGAAGAGATCATAGAATGATTCTAACATGATCAATAAATCCCATAAATGTAGTCTACATGGATGATAATTAAAATATAAAAAATAAAATGAGTAGATAAATATCACACATACCAAAATAGGAGAAACAAACCAACTTAGAGATCAAAGTTCTAATTGTAGAATCCTGTAAGAGTTGAATCAAACCAAAATATCTTGGAGGAGACCTAGGGTTTGAGAGAGTAGGTGAAAGATGATTGGAAGAGGATTTAGGAAAGAAAAACATTAAATCAACTAGAATAGAAATGATTTACAGTGTTAATCATTGATTGATGATGTGAACTTCTAGGATGACATGTACACTGGAAAATGCATCACCTTGGTTTGAAATCTCAAAGGCCTAGTTCACAATGTGAACAACATATAAAATTATGGATTAGTTTCAAATCCTGAACCAAACATTACTGGATATTGTTCAAGATCCATTCATGCCATTAATCATCAATTCATAGAATGAACCCTGTATTATAGCTAGTTTTTTTTATCCTTTACATTATCTCCTTCCTCGAATGCCCAAAAAACACATACCCCCATTTAATAACACACTTTAAGATGTTTCTGGGATAAAAATGAGGCAAAAATTATAATTTATGATGTTAAAAATATCCCCACTATAGGAATTTATTTACTTTGAAAGTCATGATGAATAAGGATTCTTTAAAATTAGGTGAGTCCACTACTTCATCACCAAATATTCACATTACCAAGTCTCATGAGAATACGATCTGTTCCACCAAATTTTTTTGACCAAGATAATATAATTCTCATGAAATAATTCCATCTAAGAATAAAAAATTTCTACAGGTTTCTCTAAAATGGAACAATCAGGATTCAACTCAATTATCCTTCCAACTCAGATCATGGTAAGGATAGGGGTGGTAATTCATGAGTTGTGATATGTGGAAAACATCATGTATGTTAAACTAAGATGATAATACCAAATAATAAGCAACTTTAACAATCTACTCAATAGACTAAAATGGTCGATCATATCTTGAATCGGTCTTCCAATATTTATCAAGACAATGGTGACCCAACTGTGGATAAATTTTCTAGAATACCCATTCACCAAAAAAACTCTAAAGGTTGAAATAAATGATCTATATACGATTTATACTATCTATGAGATATAAATAAAAATTTATTCATATCTTAAATCATTTACTATGTCACATGAATATGAATCATTCCCATTAGAGAGGCCTCTCCCACCTCTGACCAACAAATATGTGACCTACATGAATGACCATACAAAGCCTAAAAGGGTTACATTCTGATATATGCTTTGTAACTATTATTATAATAAAAATATACTAGTCCTATATGGATATCTCAAGATCCACTAAAATCCAAGATGTAGGAATAAAACATATCTTAAAGAATCTATATAGTGTGATCTTTCTGACCATCCATCAACAGATGTTAAGTTGTAATTAATATAACTTGAGTCCCCATCACATCTTGGAGACTCTTTTATAATCTAAAAGTAAACATGGGACCCCTTTCAGAGATAATAGATATGGGTACCCCATAAAAACTCACATTCCCATTCACATATAAATTACCTAGATATTTAACCTTATAGGTATTCTTGATTGGAATAAAATGAGCTGATTCTTTCAACCGACCAATCACCACCCATATGGAATTATTTCATTGGGAAGTCCATGGAAATCTAATAATGATGTCCATGGACAACTCATACCATTTCCAAACCAGAACTGGAAGAGGACAGAGTATAGTCGATGGATTTAGGTTCTCTTACTTTATCCATTGATAGGTTTAATAGAGGGAAACATAATAAAAAATGTCACACTTCATACCTGGCCACCAAAAATAAAGTCTCATGTCATAATACATATTCATAGTTCTTGGGTGAAAAACCCATGATGAACTATGTAAATCATAAAACATAGATTTATTGATATATAATAGGATTATAAATGATTCCTAAAGTAGATAATTTCATCCAAAGGGGGAGATCCACCATAAATGGTCTTCCCACAATATAAGGTTTCTCTAAATCCTGTAAACTTGTCATCCTACTGCTGATCCTACAAAATAGACTCAAGGAGAGATGATAATAAATGAAAAATGGTCAAAACCATACCTAAATCATACTCCTATGTATCTAGATGTAATTGACTATAAATATTCATAAAGTTCCACTACTCCTTAGATTTAAAGATATCATGAGATAGAAATTTCTTACTAAGATCATGAATAATGAAATTTCCCATATCTGGGGTGTATGCCATGTCTTAGTCTAATATCTAGAGGTCTTCTATCCACCATATAAACCTAGGATTAAGGTAATTCTGTGAAAATATATATATTAGACTCTTATGATTAGAAAATTCTATGGAACTCCTTATAAAGAGATTGTATCACCAATACTTAAGCGCATGAATAACATTATCAAGATATAAATAACGAGTGGAGTAATTATTCTCATAGGTCTAAATCTGGTGATACTTTTTTGACACCACATGATCATTATACCTAATAAGACACCCCGTACTATCACTAGAAGCAACGAAATATACAACACACCCATTATTAGACTTAGGCAGGATCAAAATAGGAGTTGTTATTAGAAGTTGTATCAAATCCCCAAAGGAAGTTTTAAATTTACCATCCCAAGTAAATTTCACCACTTTCTTGGTAAGATAATTAAAATGTTATTCTATATTTGAGAAATAATTGAAAGAACACTGATAATATCTACCAATACTTAGGAAACTATGTATCATGAAGATGTTTTGTGGCTCTTCCCATGACAAGGAAACCTCCACCTTCTTGAGGCCAACTGAAAGAATATGTTCTGAAATCATGTGCCCCAAGAACTTCACTTCTTGGATCCAGAAATTTCATTTCAAAACCTTCCCATAAATTTAACGACTCCTTATTATTTCCAAAACCATGTTTATTTAGTGTTCAGACTCATGGTCATAAATCAAATAAACCATGATTCCATCCACAAATACCATGAAAAAGGTGTTGAAATACTGATGTAATATATAGTTCATCAAATCCATAAAAACTTCCATATAATTAGTCTGGCCAAAAGGAATCACAAGGTATTAATATTTTCCATAACTTGTCCTCAAATCAGTCTTCATGATATCCGACTCTTGAACCCTAAACTGATGATAACCGAACAAAATATTGGTTTTCAAAAACCACTTCACCCCCTTTAACTGATCAAATAGATCATCCACATGAGTAAAAATGTACTTATTCTTAACTGTCACCTGATTTAACTTTTTATAGTCTACATAGAGGAAAAAAACTATATGAATTCTTGTAAAAGTGTATGGGGCTACCCATGGTGAAACACTATGATGGATAAAACACCTTATCAAGAAGATCATCTAATAAGAACCCTGACATCTTTTATCTCAGCAAGTTCCATGAAATAAGATGGTATAGAAATAGATTGAATACCCATAATTAAAAATTTGTGAAGTCTAGCTACATCTCTAGAGAAAGACAGAATAATTCATATGGTAAAACATTAGGTAAGTCCTGAACAACTAAGGGAAGATCAATGAGGGAGGAAACATCAGTAAGATAAACTATAATGGTATAAATAAACTCTTGATATGTGGGTAGGAAGGTCCTGCATGACCAATAATTGGGTCCCACTCTCCCTAAAATACCTGATGGAACCTATAAGAATTAGAGAATAAAACACATAGATGATAACAATTGATTTTAGATTTATGAGAAACTTGATAATCCATGATAATAATGATGTCGAATAGTTTCATGTTTAAAACTAAGAAATCATAGACTAACTTCACATAAGGTATCACTACATAATATATATGAAAATAATATCTCTTCGACTTCCCCTTTATAAGAGGTGTATCTAGTTCCATAATAAAGTAATATCTCTATCAGAAGTTTCAACAAATAAAAAAGGGTAGATATGAAAGAGTTTTAGGAACTTGTATCAAAAAGAGTAGTTTATATAGAATATTCAACAAAGATAATACCTCTCACTATAGTTAGGTCCACATAATCCTCTAATATAAATTTATACACTGTGTGAAGGTGATTCAATCTTAAGACCCATGACCAGAGACCTGTAGACTTTGAAGATTTTAACTATTTCATATAGTTATTTGGATTTGAAGATCCCTAACCATAAGAGGGATTAGATAAATCCTGATCAAACCTCAATAGATATCCTCAATGGACACATGAATTATAAGTAATTTTGGGTGTGGGACAATAATGTGGAGTGTTCCCTATATTTACATAATGATAGAAAGTCAGGGGCACATTCATGGATGCTACTGATTGTTCATAAGTGTCATGCTACTGAGAACCACCTCCATCACCCCTGTGATTATAATTCCACTACCTATTTTATACCTATGTGCCAATAAAACTACCACTGGGTGTGAGAGAAGTGCTAGGAAATCCAATCATTCATTCTATATCCATTTCTGCTATCATGTACCTAATGACTATCTACACATGGGTGGAAAGATTCCACATATATACCTACGACTGAATGTCTCGTCAAAAACCCTCTAGCTATTTTTGAGATTTTATGTAATCATTCGTCACAACCTTATAGAAAAATTAACCAAATTAAAAAAATAGTTTTTTTATATAGACATCGAGTTCTCTCCCTGGTGAAAAGATTAGAACTCCATGTACTTCACTATCATTAGATACTTCTTAAAAAAACTGATAAAAGAATAGAGTCTTAAAACCCTTCCAATCATATCCCACATTCTAGTTTTACTAAACCATATAATCCCACCATCACTTTCTAGAATCCTAGAGCATTAACGTTTCTAATGTTATATTTATAGACTCAGGTGTACCCCAGAAGTTAGACAATTGATAGATCTTGTCTATAATGTGCTCCGCCTCTTAGGGTTTACTTGCACAACTAAAGGAAGGGGATTCTTATGTAACAACTCTAAATCATGATACCTATCTCCTCACACTTATCGTTTCATCTAAATAGATTGTTTTTGAACCTTTTATATATTATATTCCATAGTATGAACATCCCATATGATAGCCTCTAAGATATTGTGTTCTAGAAGAGGATTCCTATAAAGAGAATCTCCCACCACACCCACTCATAGAGCCTATGGAATACATCTCATAGTTATGTTTTATACATGATAATAAAATAAAATAAAATGATCATAAAATAGGGTAATCACAATCTAAAATAGAAAAAAAGTATAGTTTGAGATCAATGTCAAAACCCAATACATGAAACACACATCCTAACATCCCATAGTTACTTAAGGCTCATCACAGTAAGAGATTGCTAAAAACTAACCAAAACCTTGACCTCAAGTCCGAAAAATCTTATATCTTTTCTACCAACCTCCCAAGGCCAAGACTAACCTCTCTATTATACCAAATTTTCATGACTCAGCCTGGGTAAAAATTCAAACTATGCTCTAAACTAGGTCACAGTAAGACCCGAAGGGTGTTCCTGATCCCCACGAGCTGGACACTACACCCAGGCATCCAAAAAACAAAAGGGAATTATTTTCCCAACACAAAATAAGATACATGGAATATATATATTAATAAAACCATAAAATAAATATGAAATAACAAAATAGACTCAAGGGTAGGGATACAAACCAATGTAGAAAAAGAAAAACCAAAGTACATATCCTCAAAAAATAACTAATAGAAAGGAAACCCAAAATGAAAAATTATAATCCATGTGAGATATAGGAAACTTCCCACCATATCACCACCAACCAACCATACCCTGTGTAAATAAACATCACCACCACCCTCTTTGTCTTTTCATTTCCTATAATAGATCAAACAAGGTCTACAAAACCTTATGGGAGTGTAAAGGGTGTGAGCTGAATAGGATTTGTAGGATCCCACCAAGGTGTTCCATATCAAGTCTCTGTAAAATAATCCCAATATGATACAAATATAAATAAAAAATGAAATGATAATAAGCTAAAAAATTTTATATAAAAACCATGGTAAATAGTTTCCTATTTCCAAAATGTTTCATAAAAATAGGTAAAATAATTTAAAAGCATAATTTCAATAACCATTTACACCAATCAAAGCATTTATCATATAATTTAAATGTAAATATTAAAAATCCAATAAACATTGGTGAAAAACCCTAGGATTACATATTTTTAGGCTATCTAGGTTACGCATACCTCAGTATCAATCAAATACTAGTGCACGCTTAAGTCCCTAGAGCCCATGTATCAAAGATTATGGAAAAGAGGAAAACCATATAAATTTAACCTACTAAAATTTCAATCAAGTTTTCTGATCCAATGTTTCTATAATCTAAGAATGTAGAAGAACCCATGAATGTGAACCTTATTACAAAACCCATGAATGGAGCCTAATACTACACCTTCCACTAAAGAACTAAAGGATCCCATGTGTGGAATATGTCAAATCAAATTAAAATTGATTTTAAATTTCATAAATATTTCCAAACAACCCTTTATTCATCGAAAACATACTTTGAAAACCAAGTTCATAATCCATTTCAAAATTCTTTAAAAACACATTTATTTTACCAAAATGATGGGAAAGCATATTTTCTCAAAAACCATTAAAAAAAACAATAAAAAAATCATTATAATTAATTTATAAAACCTTTTAATAAATCAAGATCATTCATTGTTCATATAAAATAGTCTAGTGACAGAACTACTTACCTCAAGCATAGGACGCACACCACCCACACCATAAAGTGAATATAATGAAATAAAAGTGAACTAAGTCCCTAAAAAATATTATCACATCATATAATTGAGTTATATAAGATAAAGGGTCATCATATAAGTAATACCAACACATACCTCAAGAATATCACATGCCGCTCCAAAACCAACATTAGATCTAGCCTCAAGATAATCATAAAAGGGGTCTAAAAGTAATTGATTTATACTTATAAAATGATAAATAGATCCCATAAATTCATCCTAACAATACTACCAATTCCAATATAAATGAAGAAAACAAGAAGAAAAATATCACAAATACCAAAATAAGAGAAAAAAACTAACCCAAAATTATCTAGATGAGATCTAGTTTTAGGGTGAGGAGGTAAAATCAGAATGGGAGTGGATTTATGTGTGAAAAAAAATCCACTAGAATAGAAATAATTCAAAACATAAATCATTGATTGATGATGTGAAATATTAGGATGGTTTGTATACCGAAAAATATGTTTCCTTAGTTTAAAATCCTAATTCACAATGTGAACAACATCTCATGTAATAATCTGGTTTCACATCCTAAATTAAACATTCAGGGCTTCTTCACATGAGTCATTCATGTCATGAATCATCAATTAATAGTGTGAAATAGATCTTATACCCAAATTTTCTATCCTTTGGGTCATCTCCTTCCCCAAATCCCCAAAACAAACCTCAAACCATTTAATAACACCCTCTAATATACATAAAGTCTTAAAACAATGTGCACCATAAAATTGAGGATATTTAAAATTCTTTCATAAAAACTAAAGCCTTTAAAATCTATTTTAAAATCAATAATTAATTTAAAAAATCACACTTTTACTTTTGAAAAATATAACAATATTTTCATTTATTTTTAATAAAATTAAGTATTAAAATCATTTGGAATTTTTTTTTAAAAAAATTAAATGATGATTCATAAATAAAATTGTGTACAATAGTCAAATAAACTATAAAATAGTTTTTTGAAATTGTTTTTTCTATAGTCATAAAATAAAAAGTTCTGGGTCACATTCAAAACTCATTTTAACAAAAGTGACTTGATTGGTTTTAAAAACATTTTCTTTCAAAAATAATCTTAAACAATGAACCATTGAGAAAGAAATAAATGTTTTATATAGGGAATTTTGAGTGTAATATAACAATATAAACATTAAAGGGAAATCATTTTTAATATTTTTAAAATACCTTTATTAAAACCCACATCATAAATAGTGTGATAATTCTTTCAATATAAAATAGGTATGGAGAAATTTGAATATTACCATTAATAAAACATATTTAGATTTCAAAATAAGAAAGGATAACATTAATAGGGATAGTGAATATGGATATGGATGAAAAAGATCTCATTTGGAGAGAATAAGAATTACTCTCAACATCATCATATTTTTTAAAGAAATAAACCAATTAATGAAATTACCAAACAAATTAAGAAAAGAATTATAATATGACTAAAAAATATAATAAAACAATTTTTGTAACCATATTCAAAGGAAATAATTATGACTCAAGAAAAGAAGATTAATTGAGAAAACCCCTTACAACTTAAGAAACATTTTAATAAAAACACCTTTAAAGAAAGATAAAAACATAAAATACCACAATTAAAGTATAATTATTGATATTATATGTCTAATTGGTAGTATACACACCATTTAAATGAAATAAGGTTCATAAAATAAAATATTTATTAAATAAAGGAAATTGAGAAAAAATACCCTTACATAATCGTTATCTTTCAAATTAAAAAAACCAAAAAGGTAGAATATGAGATGGATTTTTAAATCCATTATATTTATTGAAGCATTATGAAAAAAGAAATTCAGGAATAATATATACGCTAAAAAAGGGAAATAAATGGTGAATATGTACCACATATCAATGAAGTAAAATTGAGATGAGAAACCCATTACCTCTATTCCCTCTTAGTTGAAGCATGCTATAATTCCCTATAACACATATATATATATTAATAACTTATTTCAGAAACTTATTCAAAACTATAAACATTTAGAAACCAAAATTAATATAATTTATTATAAACATATTTGTTAGTTGTATTGTATCATCATTTGATGTTATTAGTTTCAATTGTTTTGTTTAGTATTAATTTAATAATGGAGGTGTTAATTATTATTCAGAGATTCCAAGTTAATTATTTTGAGATCATTAAAAGTACTAGATGAGAAGTTTAATAATGATTTATAATGTTATAATTTTATTTTATATGTATTTTAGTTATGATTCATGATGAAAAAATTAGTGATTATCTTGTTATGGTAATTTTCACGAATGAGAGGTGAAATTTTAATAATGGTTTAATTATTAACTATTACCATTCCATAACAAAAAAATTATTTATTTACTTTTTATTATCCAATATCAACAATAATTATGTTTCCTTATCATAATTCCTTGAGTTTTTAAGACTATCTTGTATGTATTTCTTGAGGTTTAGAAGAGTTTAGAGGATGATAATGGTCTTTCAACACTTTTGTTTTTCTAAATTGTATCCCATAAAAACTTCAATTAACTTGTGTCTTAGGGCTTGTTCTTATAGTTATTTGGTTCTTCATTCCACTAGTTCATGCCTTTTCCCGTCAGTTTATTCTATTATACGATCTTTTGATTCCTTCATGCAAATAGTTGATTACTTAATGCGGTTAGTTAATTCATTCATTCAGTTAGTTGGTTGTTCAAGTGGTGAGTTGGTTTGGCCATTCAGTAGGATGGTTTGTTCCTGAAAAAGGTTAGTTCCTTCATATGGCCAGTTGGTTGTTAATTTGGAAAGTTAGTTCATTCATGAGACTATTTGGTTGTTCATGAAGTAAGTTCTTTCCTTAATGCGGTCAGTTGGTTGTTCATGTAGTTGGTCCCTTCATACAGTAGTTTGGGTAATTTGAACAAAATTCTAGTTTTTTTGGAGAATTCCCAATTTGATGTAAAAATGTGTTTTAACATAAAATATGATTTTAAATACTTAAATATATAAATTTAAAGGAAATTTCAAAGAGGATAATCATATATTTTAATTCCTAAAGTTCTAATGATTTAAATAGGGTTTTCTACTTAAATGTATCAGAATCAAATTAAATTCAGATTAATGGAAGTTTGACCATGTTATCTTCTAGGGGATCATTGAGAATAAGTATCCTATATTTTAAATTATGGTATTTTATTTGAGTGAATTTTTTCTTATTTCATTTGAGTTTAGATGAGCCAGAACATTGTTCTTAACCCTTGGAGTCATCTTACTTTGACCAAAGTTTTCTTACTCATGATTTTAGGCATGTTTAGTAAACCATTTTCTTCCTCTATTTTCTGTAATGGAGTGATGAATTTGAGGAAGGATTTTTTCTATTATTTATTTTTCTATCCTTTTTATTAGTGTTTTGTTTCTGATGAAACCCTTACCTTGGAAATATTCAGGTATTTCCATCATCTTTTGATACCCATTTTTTTTTGATTCATTGTGTTTTGGAAATCCTTTTCTAGGTAGGGTATCCTTTTTCTCTCCTTTTTATATTCACATGTGGGGATTTAATGTATTTCACATCCCTAGGGTGGATAATAAGTGTTAGATTAAAAATAATAATTCAATGTATTTAAAATAAATTAAGGGAGGGAGGGGGAGTTTTTATATGTGTTTTCTATTTCTGTGTTATTTCTATGAGAGTGCACATGCTTGTTGTTACTGTTAGAGATTTCATTGTTTCTGAGCCTTTTGTGTTTGTTGTATCTATTATGAAACCATGAAGCCATTTTTTATTATTCAAAGGAACTCACCTTCCATAATAGGACAAAAAATTATATATAGATAATGAAATGATTGACTATTAAAGGCTGGAATTATATGAGAATACCCATAATGAAAATGAAGTAATATGAAGACGACCTTTATGTGATTCTAAAATTGTGGCATTATGTGGAATATATGATTTATGGAATAATGTATTGTATCCTTTCTAAATTTTTCTATGTGTGGCGTTGGAACCATGTGGGGATTTTTTCAGTTATAGTTGTGGTTGGGTTCATTATTATATATGTTAGGAAACAAGGTTATGACTATTGTTGTCTTGGTAGTGATGGTGATGGATGATGTGAAGTGGATGAGTTGGTTAGGGTGTGGTCATGATATGTTCCATATTAACATTGGAATGAACATATATTAATGAAACTAAAACTACATGGGACGAGAATTAAATATGTGTGGGATAATAATTAATGTGTGGTAATTTAACTGATAGGATAAAGATAAAGGAATGTGATGGATTAAATTATGGTATAAAGTAACTTAACGAACTAATGTTAACTTGTAATTGGAAAGTCTTGGAACGTGATGAAATTGTAAATGAAAGTGGAATTGGTGAGGTTGTATGTGTATGTGGTTGTTTTGGGGATGTGATATTTCTAGTTTGTGGTAGCATATGGTAATGATAGTATGGTGTTGATTATTAGGAAAAGGTGATGGAGTATTGATATGAAAAATTCAAGATGATCTTGTGTACTATATATATATATATAATTGTATTTTCATGTTACTTTCATATGAATCCCATCTACATTGATTACCATGAATTGAGATGTAGAGGTTAAGGGTGATGTTTTCCCCAACATCCAGATAGTCAGAAATATGTGGATAATTACCCCAAATTCACCACTCTTATTTTAAAGGCCTGGACTTTTCATATATAAATATTTCATCTTTTTATATGAACACTCAATACATTTCAAAATTATATTCCCAAGGATCATAAAGGTTTACTATATTTATAGACTATATACACAATAATCTTATTTCATAAAAGATTGTCCACATCTCCCATCAAGATAATTTGTTCTATTACTCTTTGTAGACACACACTACTTAATAATTTCTTCTTAACTTGAAAAAAGACATAAGAAAGGGTGATTTTATATTCTCAGTAAGGGTAAACATGGGATATATCAATAAATGATCATATGAAAGCATAATATAATCATGTGGGTATAATATAATAACTATAAAATACAAATTTCATACCCAATATATCAATTAACATAAACATGATCCATGAAATAAAGCATTATCCTTTTAAAATAAATGAATCATAAGAGTGATAAGTATTCATAAATCAACAATGAACTATAAGTTCATGTCTTAAAATTGTGGCACCATCATAGGTATAAAAACCATTTCATATTTCAAGTTTAACCACAAAGACCATAAAATCATAATGAATCATGCCTCAAAACCTGTTTCTTATAATGGACCAAGCACATCGACTTGTTTCCTGTAATAGATGAAGGACATGAACTTGTTTCCTATAATTAACTCATGAGATATAATACTTTACAAAATTAATTGGAGGGTGATATAATTTAGATCCCACCCATAACATAATGAAAACATTAAATATGTGTTTTACAAGATCATAAAACATTCACCATATCATCACATCACAAACTATGCAAAGAAAGTGAGTTTCCTATACATTTCACCAATTTAACATAGAATTAAACATGAAAATAAATTGGTTTCATAAACTTGTCCTCATAATAATCATAAAACTACCAGATACAGAATAAGGATGGTATCATTTGATCATATATCCTATAAAAAAAAGAAACACCAATTTTTTGTGGTTTATGAATAAAATATTTTATTTTAAAATAAATATGGAAACTTGTAAATTAATCTTCAAAGCATCAAGCAGTTATGAAAGAGGGAAATTACATTCATGCTGTATAAGTTAAAAGAAAACATTCTTTCCACAATTTTTTAGAAAAAAGTAAAAAACAAATCATATAGAAAATGACCAGAAGATTCATTTTTTTAAAATTCAATAATAGTTAAAAATGTATTTAATAAATCATATTATAATATTAAAAACATTCTTGAAAATTGTTTTATAAAATATTGATATAGAAGGAAAAGTATTTTAGAATAAAGATAAAAATAAAGTTGTTTTTCTTTAAAAATGCTATTAGGATATATTAAATACATAAAGTGATAAAAATGAAAAAAAATATTATCAATAAGTAAATATAGAATAATAAAATAAAATTTATTCATTAGATAAAGATCATAAAATTTCCTCAATGGAAATTCAATCGTAACTAACCCCGATTAAAATATGATTGAAACATAAATCCCATACCTCAAGTCTCTCATTTTATTTACATGTTAGAAAATCATCTATAAAAAATATATATTTATTATAAATATTTTATATAACCATAATAATATCTATCAAATAGTATATTATTCACTTATGATATCTTATCACCAGTTTATTAACAATTTTTTAATAAAACCACTATTCCATGTGATAACTTCTTCATTTTTCATGTATGTTTTGGTTCAAAAGTCTTGTTCCTTCTAATTTGATTATGGATACATCATTTCAATAATTTTTATAATTATATAACAATTATATATATATATATATTTAGGGTCATCTATAACATTAAGATATAGAAAAATGAATTACATCATTCATGAAGACGATAGGTTGTGTGTACACATGGATACTATTTTCACTGTTTAAAGAATTGAAAAAAATAAAAAAAAAATAATCATTATATAATTATTATTATCTCATATAAATAAAATAAATTTATCCAATTCATCCTTATTACCATCCATGTAAATAGGAAATGAAAAATGAAACACATCGCTTCGTGGAGGTGGTAGTTAACTTGTACGCACAAGCAACATATTCGTTTTCCAATATTTTTTAAGGTCAGAAGTTAGATATATTTTTATTATATAATAATAATAATTTCATAAATATAAATTTTTTTAAACCCATCATAATAACCATACATTAAATATGGTTATGAGAAATGAATTATATTTCTACGTCGAGACGGTAGGTCGTACGTACACACAAGCGATCCTTTCACTTCCCATTTGATGAGAAAAAGGGTGGAAAATGGTGGTTAGATAATAATAATATAATTTTAGTATATTTATGATACATAATATATTATTTTATAATATATACCACATATTTAGAGGATGAAAAAGAATAATTAAATAGGAAGTGATTATTTAAGGAGATCACCTATTATTTGAAAAAACTCCTATAGCTATCCTCTTAAGGGCCCTAGGGTTAGAATTTAGGTAAGAAAAAACCATTTAGAATATTTTTAATGGAGTTTAGAATATAATTTAGAAGGTATGTTTCAATTTTTAAGGCCCAAAAGGGTCTGAATAAGAGAAAGGATAATTTCCCTTTTAGAAGTGAGGGAAGAGGAACTCATGGAATTTCTTAAAATATTAGAATATAACAGTTTATTATCTAGCCCAAATTACTCAAAAAGTAGTAGGATTAAAATATAATATAATATTTCTTTTAAATATTAGAAAATAATAAATTTTTTATAGGTTTA
Source organism: Viscum album (assembly GCA_963277665.1). NCBI lineage: Eukaryota > Viridiplantae > Streptophyta > Magnoliopsida > Santalales > Viscaceae > Viscum > Viscum album. The sequence goes on along the minus strand of OY728150.1, from coordinate 291,998,349 downwards.
TGTAGAGTTTTAAACATTATATTTTGGTTTAACCACTTAGTTATCCTATTTTAACCTTAACCACTATAACGTCTCTTTCACTCTTAAATTTATATAATTTTAAATATAACATGAAATTGGATCTTAAATAGAAAAGGGGTAAAATTTTAGTCCATATTTTATACACATTTTCCTCTTTCAAATTTTTTATTATTTTTAAATAATTTTAAAAAATATTGTTTTGGTAAAATATCATTAATATAAATTTTAACACTATTCATTTAATTTGAATTAAAAGAAATAAATAAAAGATTAAATTAGAATATCAAACCTTTGAAAAACAATAATATGTCATAATAATTTATAAAATTCGTGTAACAATATAACTCACTCAAATTATATTACTTTTAACATTTTTAAAATTATTTACTTTATTTTTCTATTAATTAAAGAATTACTACATTGTTGCTACATAACCATTTAATTTTATTATATAATTACTAAAAATTATAAATAAATTACCATAAAAAATATAATTTAATTATTCTCATAATATAAAATTATATTCATTTCTAACTTGCTTTTTTCCTTATGTGGACACATAATAGACATTTAAAATCAAGAGAGTGACATTTTGTATTTTTCTTTGAATTAAATATCATATAGGTAATTGTTATTGAAAAGTGTTTGTTAAAAAATTAAATTTCAAGGATAATGTGATAAAGGTATAATTAAATTCATCAAAAAAAGATTTTTTTTGAACAATTATGGTATTATCACTTAGTTTTAACCTAGGATAACATGATTTATCCTTTACCAAGGTGATAAATTTTACTAAGGTTCCTATTCAAAATTCATGAAAATAAAAGGGTCTTATTTACCAAATTTGAAATTATCGATTAAAAATATGGAATAAATTTTATATTATTCAATTTCTATAACTGTATGAAATTTATTTTAAGATACGAACAAAAAACATGATGACCAAATCTTTTTAGAAAAAATACATTTTAATCATAAAATTGGATTTATTCTTACCCCATGTCTAGAAAAAATATATTAGATGGTAGTTAATTTTTTTATTAAATATATAATATATAAATTTCATTAAAATAATTTAAATATAGTGATTAACTTAATTTATTAATATAAAACCACATTATATGCATAAAAAATATTTTTCCAAAAACATATCTATTATTTTCAAAGGATTTTTATTTTCTTTTCCAATTAATTGGTAAAATGTTAATTTATTTTATTCATATATAAACATTAATTTTTTCATAATTTAGTCAGTAATAATAATACATTCCAATCCAATGGCTAGGTGATAACCATCACATTATATAATAATATTTTAATTGTATATCACGATTTATTTAGACTCAGTGTTGTGTGTAACACATGCTGTCAAGGAAATAAAATTTATTTATAGAGAAATATTTTTTAAAACATCACAATGATACATTATAACCCCCTTAAAATGGATTTCCCTTGAAATTATTTTACTCCAATATAAACGAATGGTGGCACATTTTCCTCATAGAATCCTCAATTTTCTATGTAGCTTCCTCAAAATTTTGGCTTTGCCACAAAATTTTGACTAGGTGAGTGGTATTGTTTTTTCGACCTTTCTCTCTATGATCCATAATCTCCACCGGGTTTTCTTCATAAGAGTTATCTTATTCTTGTGTTATGAACTATGATTTCAATGAATGACATTAATCAGGTGTGTACTTCCTTAGGATATATACATGAAACAAATAATATACTTGATAGAGATTTAGTGGAAGCACCAAATGATAAAATACCATCCAGATACAATCAAGAATTTCAATGTATAAAACATATCTAGGGATCAAGTTTAACTTATTTATAAACATCACAACCTTATTATATGTATAAATTCATAGAAAAATTTTCTCTGTAACTTCAAATCCAAGATCACACCGATGATTTTCAAGATAATATTTTTCTCTACTATGTACTACCTTGAAGTACTATTGAATGGATTTGACTTTCTCTAATATTTCCTCAGCTAGATCAGATACAATAGAATGTGGTACTCTATAAAACCTTAAAAATTCCTTAATGTATATCATGAAAATATGATCCATAGAAAAATATTCTCCAATATCAATTAAGTGTGATGACTTTATATGTTGATCGACTACAACCAAAATAGTATTGTTTCCTTTAGAAGTTTTGAGGAGGCTCTTGATAAAATGAATGGTGATGTTTTCCCATATTAATTCTAGTATGGGTAATATTTTTAAATTACCCTTATAATTTTTTCTTTCATCCTTATATTTTTTACATACCAAGCATTGAGATACATACTTAATAATATCTCTCTCCATACTGTCCCACTAGAAATACTATTTCATATCTATGAACATCTTTGAACTTCCAAGATGAATATAGAATGTTGAACTATGGGCCTCATCCAACAAAACCTTCTTTAGGTTTGGTATTGATGGAAAACATAAATAGTTCTTAAAACTTAACATTACATAAAATTTATTGTTAAAAATAGGAAAATATCTCACATTCTTTTAAAACTCCAAATCTTCCTTTTTCACTTTTTTAATCTTCATTTGGATAGATGATTGAACACACATTTGAGAAAGATATTTTTTCCATTTCTTTCAAGTTTTCCATTTCTAAATTATAAAATTCAATAAATATTGGATCTTTTGTGATCCTTATCATAGAGAATCTATCATTATATATTTTCTCATAGAATCTTCCACCTTATTCTCTTTCTCGAGGTGGTAGTGTATTGAGAATTAATAATCCTTATTTATCTCCAACCATACTCTTTGGAATATATTCAACTCTTTATGTGTGAAAATATACTTTAAAATTTTATGATATATATATATATATATATATCAATCCTTTATCCATAAATATAATGGATTTATATATTTAATGAAAAAATCACCATAACTATCTCCAAATCTTCATTTGAGCATTTTTTTCGCATGAAACTTCAATTAGCATAAGGAATAAGCTATCACAATATTGTTCTACATGAGAACACATCCCAATCACTTATTTGACATATAAATATAGACCAAAAACCCTTATTTACTACAGGTCAATGTGATCATAGGTTCAATGAACATACCTCTATTAAACCTTTGAAATTCTATTCACATTCATCTATCCAAAAGAACTTATCTCCCTTTCAGATAACATGGTGATTTGATTAGAAAGTTGTGTTAATTTTTCACAAAGAGATAATAATATACATAAAAACCAAGAAAAAATAAAATATCAGTCACAGTGGTTGGTATGGGCCAATGTCTAATGAATTATTTATTTGAAGGATCCAGCCAAATACTCTTACATGAGATTATTTGACCCAAAAAAGAAACCGTAAAAATATAAATTTCACACTTGGAAAATTTTTCATACAACTTATCCTTAAGTTGTTTAGTACCACTCTTTAGTGATCTTCATGGTATTAATTTATATTTGAATATATAATAATATCATCTATAAATACTTCAACAAAATAAACAAGGTAATCTCCGAAGACTCTCTTCCTTAAATCCAAGAAGATTGAAGGGAAATTTTTAAGACCAATAGTCATCACTATAAATTCATAGTGTCTATATCTTTTACTGAATGTTTTATTAGGAATATCCTATTTCTTAATCCTAAATTGATGATATATAGAAAAAATATCAATCTTAGAAAATTATTGATATATGAATAGTTGATCAAACATGTCATGAATATGTGGTATATGATACTTATTCTTGATAGTGATCTTGTTAAGTTCTTAATAATCAATAAAGAGTCACATTTATCCATTTTTATTCTTAACAAAAAGAACTGGTGAACCCCATAGTAATTCAATTGGATGAATAAATACCTTTTCAAGATTCTTTTGGATTTTTTTCTTCAATTCCCATAACTCAATTGGGGATATTTTATAAGGAGTCATTGAAATAGATGTGGCAACCAATATGAGTTCTTTTAAAAACTAAATTTTATTATTTATTGGGAGGCCAGAAAACAATTCTATAAAGTTATAAAAAACTCTTAAAAAATAGGAATATATTTGAAGTTGATTTTCTCCCCAACCTTCTAAGATGAACAACCTTCATAGATAGAAATTAATACCTAAAATGTAGAAGTAATTTCCATTGGAAGTTTTTATTCATCTTCACATTTATAATTGAGAATGGATTTATTTGGAATATGAAATATGAATTCAATTCCTTGGAAATTTATATGGGATCCATATAAATAAATCCAATCCCTACATATAATCACATCAAATCCAATAAAAGTGAGAATCACAATATTTTAAAGAATTAATTTCCAACAAACATCATCTAGAGAAGAACATAGACATGATATGCGACCGTCATACCATTAGAAGTTTTCAATAATAACTCAATATCTAATCATTGGTATGGTAATTCGACAACCTTATAAAATTACATAGATATAAAATTTTGGGTAGGCCCAAAATAAAATTTGACATTAAATTTTATTGAGTGGTTGAAAAGTATAAATTTAATCACATAATTCTTGTAACCCACTTCAAAAGTCATAATGTAAATATATTTCTCTTTATCTTTTGAATTAATATTTTTTTGATGCTAATCATAATTTCATGAACTCATTGGCAGAATTCCCATAATCATTGAATTTGATGCTTTGGAGTGTGGGTGTTAAATTAGTTGACATCTTATTATCCTCTATTGAATTATCTATTCTAGTTATCCCATTTTGACATTCACAAGATTTATGACCTGATTTTACACATTTAAAGCACCTCCTAGTTCTATTCAAGAAATTCCATTGATATTTCTTCCAACATTTAGGTCATATAGATGGATGTAATTACCTTTAACCTTGTGATTTATTTTAGTTTTCTTGAGACTCAATATTTCATTTTCTTATAAAAAATATGGGAATTTGGGGGAATATCCGACTTTTATTTCCACCATGAGTGCACATAGAATTATTTATTCATAGTTTCTAAAGTCTCTTATAGATAATTCTTCTTAGAGACATGGTTTTAATCCACTAAAGAATCAATCAATTTGTCTTTCAAGGCTATTTATTAAACTAGTGGAATACCTTGCATGTCTTGAAAAATTTTACTCATAGGTATCGAATAATTCATATTATATTTACTTAAACTCAAGGAATTTATTCTCCATATGTGTATATAGAATAAAAGGTAAGTAATTACTGAAAAATATATCCTTAAAAACATATTATTCTATAGATTCAATTTCTTCCTCTTAACTTTTATTATTAATAATATTCCACAAATGATCTTATTCAACTTCTAAATGATAAATGGACAAGAAATTTTTTTCACACTATAAGAACCGAGGAATAGAAAATATTTTCTAAATGGTGTTAATTCATAACTCATATACTAGTGGATTAGAAGACCCAATATAAGAAGGTGGATGTTGCCTTATAAAAGAGTAAACAATACACTGTTCCCTTCTTTTCTTGTTTGGATGCTCATCATGATTCATATCCTAAGAAATTTTTATGATCATAGTAAAAATATTATAAATTCAAACTCTCATATCATCTAGATACTATGTTGGAACATTATTTCATTTCCCATAACATTCATTATTATCATGATGTATTCTAGTTCCATCCATTGAATAAAACAAAAAATAAATGTATAGGTATCATGAAATATTAATTAGAGTTTTCTATTACTCCACTCCAAATCTCTTTTTTTTTAATTTTCTAAAAGTCACTTTATGGTAAGTAGTAACCGCACACTTCATAAAATGAATACATCAACCTATAAAAACCATCTTTACCTTGTAAGCGAGGTCCCCGTCCAAACAAATGTCCGCCGTTGAGAATAACATCAAATAGTACAATATTCAATATTCAAAATTCAAATAGAATCCATAATAGTGCCTGAACCACATCGAGTCACGCACCATAACCCAAACCATAGAAACCAAATATGAATATGAAAATAAAAAGATCACGCGTCGAATTGAAGACCATCAAATCTTCCTGGGATAAGATAACTTGAGTACCGGACCTCGAGCCGTGCCCCCGAACCGTCGACCGCAGTGTTGATGCACCACTGCCAGTGAACGCATCAGCAAACGTCCCTCCGCAGCATCAGAAAACTATCAAAAAATTAATTCTGATCTCTCCATAATCATAAAACCATGTACATATCTGAAATAAACAACATCGTTGTCGATGGACGCTACATCCATTGCAAGGCTAGACTTAAAATTGAACCACCAACGAACACTAAAACATAGTAAAACTGATAAAAAAACACAAAATAAAACCATAAAAAGAACACAAAAAACCAAAAAGGATGCCAATGAAAAATATGAAGACAATGAAAGAAGAAACACCACCACGCCTGGAGAAGAATGAAACCAAACTGGAGAAAAAGAAACCAACACTAACAACGAAAATGCACTGAGACTGCTGCCATCCCCCGCCAACACCATCCCAAGATGTCCTGAAAGCCACACCGAGCCCATCCAATATGGGGTTAGGCACAATGGGTTGGACAAAAAGGGAATAAGAGACTAATAACATCCCACCAGTGTTGGATGAAGCCTCATGAAACACCCACATAGAGACCCAAAATGGGGGTTTGAAGCGCAGGGAAAGGCGAAAAGAGGGGTGGTAAAGGAGAATGAAGTCCCACCAGCAAACAACATCAGGAGAGAGGGAAGTATGATAGTGGGAAAAGAAGATAGAAAAAGGATAAGTGAAGGGAGGAGTGCCTTCGCTGCCGATAGAAAATGAAAAAGCCCAAGAAAGGGAAGAAAATGGGGAGGGAGGAGCACTATGAGCGTCAAGAGAGATCGGTGACAAGGGGAAGCGAAGTGGAAAAGGAGAAGGGGATAGGGGGGGGGGGACGAAGCTGGAGGCATCACATAACCTCCCCCATCTAAATTTCCACTGGAGGAAACCCTAACATGAGGAGACGTGAGAGCGAAGCCGCTCAGAGGCCCTTCCCCTATCCAAAATTTTCTATTATATAATCATGAAATATAATTTATAGAATGTCCTAATTAGAAAACCTTCTTTATAATATATGGGACTTTAGGTTTAACCTAGTTTATACATCTTCATTACCAAAAAATCAGGATATTATCCTATACTTATACTTATACCTAGGGTAAACATGGTAGATATAAAATTTGGAAAAGAAACATAAGAATGAGAAATCTTAGATTCTCAATAAGGGTAAACATGGTAGATATAAATCAATGGCGATATGGAATAATAATACAAGAATATTTTGTGTGATATCATAACCATGAAATATAATGTTCATACCCAATCTGATAAAGATAAAAAACAAAATTCATAATATAATGTATTATCATTTCAAAATACATGAATCATAAGAGTGAAAATTATTCATAAATCAATCATGATCCATAAGTTAATGTAATAAAATTATGGAACAATCCTAGGTATAGATTCCATTTCATATGTCAAGATTAACTACCAATACCATTAAATAATAATGGATCACGCTTCAACACCTATTTCATATATTGGATCTAGCACATCGACTTGTTTCTTTCAATAGATCAAGCACATAGACTTGTTTACTATAATTATCTTGTGAGATATAATACATTAACAAATGCTTTGCAGAGATATATAATTAAAATAACACCCATAAAATAATGAAAACCAAACACATATGTGGTAAAAAATCATTAAAAATTAACCATATAATAAAATCATAACTAGTGATGAGGAGAAAGGAAAGAGTGGGAGAGAATGGGGGAGGCTCGTCGTGAACCAAGAACGAACCCGTCGCCGCGAGATGCAAACCCTAACGCAGATCTTCGCACTTTCGCTGAAGTTGTTACCGGTAAATCATCCATTGACTCTACTGCGTATGCTGATGCGGTCCAGAACATTCAGATCAAACCAAAGACCTATCGGCATCGTGGTCAACTCGCCATCGCCTTCTCAACCGATGAGGTTAGTTTACTCTCCTCGGATCTCTGATTTGTCTTGGTTGGGAAGTTTCAATATATAAGGACATCATTGAAATTTCTTCGATCTGCTTTGGAAGTCATTGGATTTACGGGATTTCAACTTGGTCTCCTCACTTCCTCTCACATTGTGCTACGATTTGATTCCGTTGAGGGCAATTATAGACTTTGGGCCAAACATACATGGTCCTTTGGGGGCTTCCAAATGATAATTCTTAAATGGACCCATGATTTGGATCCTCTTGCTGAATCTCCAATTGTACCTATTTGGGTTGGATTTCCTAGATTACCTTTACACTTATTCAAGAAAAGTGCTTTTTTTCTATTTCATCACTCATTGGCTCCCCGATGAGACTTGATTATGCCACAAAAACACTTTCTAGACCCTCTATTGCAAGATCATGTGTTGAAGTTGATGTTTCCCAACAATTTCCCTCAGCTATTTGGATTCAAAGTGGAGACTTTGGTTTTTCTCAATAGGTGATTTATGAATCTGTCCCAGACTACTGTCATTTTTGTTGCAGGTTAGGGCATAATTCAAGTACCTGTGGAAAAACTAATATTTTCCCCAAAAATTCAACTTCAAAATGGATAGAAAAAGATAGAGGTAAGCAAAAATTTGTGACTGAGACCTCTGAAGGTGTTTTCATGGAAAGAGAAGATGAGGATAAAAGGGGTTTGAATTCTCAAGCACCTGGATGTCAGCTTTCAGATTTTTCTCATGAGTCTCTCACTATCACCAAGCAACAAGATCATCCTGATTATGAAAGGAATGAGGTTGATCATCCAATCATGATAGGGGCTTCAATTTCTGAGGATCAAGTGACTGGAAAAGGTAGGAATGAGAGTAATGTTGTTTTTCAACAAGAGGTTGATGAGTCTTTTGATGTGAATGCTAGTAAGACCCCCAATGTAGGGGAAGCCTTGCATTGGAAGGAAAGGAAAGGTAATAAAACAAATGTGGACTCTGATGGTTTCATTACTCCAATGCCTAAGAAAACTAGAAAACAAAGAGCTAATGTCACTCATGAGAGAACTGTTATCACAAGATCATTAGAGGCCAAAACTTCTATCCTGGAGGTTCCTCCACAGCCTTTACCTACTGAACCACTACCTGAATATTCAAAATCCTCGGATTGTTCTGAATCTTCATCAAGTAAAGGTGATAAAAATGATCCTGCATATAGGGATACTTACCAATATGATAATGACCTGGATTTTCCTAAGGAACTTGATTCCTGGTTTATGGAGAATGATAAATATACCTTTTGAAGGTATAAAAATGGTGATATAACTGCTCAGGATTACCTGGACATTAGAAAGAGGATGTTCATTAAAGTTCATGAGGAATTTGACAAATATCCAAATTTTGATTTCATGAGCATTGATTGGAAATACGATCTGCTCCTGGGTTCCATTGTTTATATTGTTTAGTCTTTGTTTGGATGTCTCTTGATTCTTCATGTTGTTTCTCTTTTAGAAGATATGCTTTTTTTGTCAACTCAATAAGAATGGTCATGTTGTTTTCCTTCTGTTCACTTTTGCTTCAGCTGGGTTTTATAGTTGCATCTCTGGAGACTGGTTGCTCCTGTTATGGCTGTTTTTGAGGAGACTCTTTCTTGTTATGAGTTGTGCTGGGATCTTATACTTTTATCATATCCTGATTACTAAAACTGTTGTTCTCATGGGCTTATTGAGAAATCAGTTACTAGATGACAGATACATACAGACTTCAGTCTTTTGTTTGGATATTTTTTGGAGGGTTTTGTTTGATGGTGTTATGACATTCTTTGTCATGGTTTACTGCTTTGTTCAAGATGTTTGGGAAATCTTATTTGATGCTCCAGATTGATGTTTCAATCTGTCTTGGTCTGAATTTAAATATGTTTTGTGATGCACTATTTTTATGCTTCTCTGGTTGTTTGGGGAGATTTTGGTCTGTTTTGTCTTTCCTGCTCCCCGCCTAATCTATTCTGCAATCACTATCCATGTTTACTATGAATGGATGGACTGCTCTGTACAAACTGCTGCTTTTGAAGGATTTATTCATCTGATCTTTCCTGGGTTTATATTTAGCCTTGGAATTGTTGTACACTCCTGGCAATGGAGGTTTAGTGCTCTCAAGTTCAGATGAAATCCTGATTGATGGCTTATTTCTCTATCCTCTAAGAACCTTTAAAGCTTGCTGAGGATGTCATATGTTTTTTGGTTCTGAACTAAATTTTTGAGAAGGCTGGTTTGAAGATCTTCATGTCTGGAGGAAAGAGATTTTCTGGATATTTTCTCAGCTTGGGACTGGCTGTTTTTTATTCTTTGGAGCTTTAGGGTAACAAGGAAGTAACTGATTGGATTCTGATTTTCTATTTACTTTGTTTTGGCTGACATTATCTGTGTGCTCTCTCCTATAGGATCTATTTTTTAGTGAACTTCAGGAGGCTATTCTTGAAGTATTGGGATTGAAGCTGGACCATCTGGGTTTGTATCGCGTTTTTTTTAGAGTCTGTTTTGCTTTATGTGTTAGCCTGGGTTTTCTTTTTTGCTCTATATTCTGGAAGGTATGTTTTTTATGCTGGTGTAGGCTGACTACACCTCATGTTTTCACTGTACTTTTTCATTTTAATAAATTTCTTTTGGCATGGATTGGGAAACCAACCCATGTCACTTCAAAAAATAAAATCATAACCAGTGCAAGGAAAATGGGGTTTATAAATATTTCATCAATATAACATAATGTAACCCATGAATATAAATGGGTATCATAAAAATATCGTAATAATAATAATAAACCATATAGAGAAAGAATAAGGATGTTAACATTGGATCATATCCAAAATAAAACAAAATAAACACCAAATTTTATTTTCATTGATGAATAAAAATACTATAAATAGACCATTAAAAACATTCTTGAGGAAAATCATTTCAATTTTGAAATAAATTATTTAAAATCTAAAAAAATAAAAAATATAATAGAAAATATTTTATTTAAAAATAAATAAAGAAACTTGTTATTAAAACTTTAAATCGTTTATTTTTTATGATAGTGTGAAATTCTATTCATGTTTTCTATGTTAAAAGAAAACATTTATTTCACACTTTTGTTGAAAAAGTTTAAAAGTACCTCCTTCAGAAAATGAATAGAAGATTCATTTTAAACAAATTTTTAATTATTCATTAATGGGTAAAAATGAAATTAAACAATATTAGGATAATATTAAAATCATTCTTGCAAATATTTTCTGAAAATATGGGTATGGAAGAAAAACGATTTTAGATCCAAGAGAGAAATAAAGTCAGTTTTCCTTAAAAAACTCTTTTAATTTATTAAATAATTAAAGTTTATAGAATGAAAGGAAATAATATTTTATCAATAAATAAATATAGGATAATAAAATTAAATTCATTAATTAGGTAAGGATTATATATTTTCCTCATTGGATATTCAAGCATAAATAATCCTGGTTAAAATTAGATTGAAACATAAATCCCCTACCTCAAGTCTCACATATATTCATAAACATTTGAAACTCTTGTATAATAAAAATATATTTATTTAAAGTACATTACATAATAATAATCATATCTATAATTCCATGTATTATTTACTTATGATATATTATCAATCATTTATTAAAAATTTGGTATTAAAATCATTATTATAGGTGATTAATGCTTTGTTTTTCATGGATGTTTCTATTTGATCAAATATATCCTTAATACCATCCATGTAAAGAAGATATGAAAATTGAATTAAATTGCTTTATAGAGGTGGTAGTTCACACGTACACATGAGCGACATTATTATTTTCTAATAGTTTAGAAGGTACAAAGTTATATATGATATTATAATTCTATAAGTATAATTATTTCATAAACATCATAAAATTTAAACCAATAATAATAAGCATCAATGAAATATGGTGATGAGAATTGAATTGTATCGTTATGTGGAGACGGTAAGACATACATACACACGATAAATACTTTCATTTCCCATTTTATGTGAAAGAGGGTGGATAATGGTAATTTCATAATCATAATACCATTTAAATATATATATATATTATTTAATTTTTTATTTTATTATAAATAATACATATTTAGATGAGGTAAAGAAAAATATAAAAAGGAAGTGACCCGTTATGGAGATTATCTTTTCTTTGAAACAACTCCTTTAGATATTCTATTAAGGACTTTAAGGTTAATATTTTGGGAATAAATATATCTCTATAATGTTTCTGAGGGAGTTTATAATATAATTTGGTATGTTTTGGTCAATCTATAAGGATAAAAGTAGTGTGCAGAAGAGGAAGGAGAGGTTCTCTTTTATAAGTGAGGGGAGGGGAACACTGGAAATTTATTAAATGATTAAAAGATAATAAAGTCATTATCTAGAAAAAATGATCTAAAAGGCTAGGTATTCAAAGATCAGACAATTTAGAGTTTAAATATAACCAAATGATTGAATTTTTATAGGTTTATGTGGTGTTTTAAACCTTATCTTTTGGTTTGACCTCTTAGTTAATTTATTTGAATCTTATCCACGATAACATATTTTTCACACATAAAGGCTTATAAATTTAAATATAAGATGAAAATTGGATTCATAATGGTCAAGGGGGGACATTTTTTACTATGTATTATCCAAATCCTCCTCTTTTAATTTTATTAATATTTTTAATAATTTAATAAAATATGATTTTGATAAAATATCATTAATGTCAATTTTGACACTATTCATTTAATTTGACTTTAAAAACATAAATAAAAAGTTACAATTAAAGTATAATCCATTTACAGAACAATAATATGTCATATTAATTTATAAAATTCTTTTAACACCATAAATAATTCAATTTATATTACTTTTGATATTTTTAAAATCATTTATTTTATTTTTATTTTAATTGATGAATTACTATGTTGGAGTTGCATAAGAATTTAAAGAAATTATATAATTAATAAAAATTATAAATAAATTTTTATTATGAAAACAATTTAATTAATCTTAAAATAGATATATACATTCATTCATAACTTGATTTTTTTCCCTATGTAGACACATAATTTATATTAAAAGTAAGAGAGTGATATTTTGTTTTTTTTCTTTAAATATTATATAGGTTATTTTCATAGAACATTTTCCTCTAAAAAAATTAAATTTCAAGAATAAGGTGGTAATGTTATAATTAAATTCATTAAAAAATAATTAGGATGAAAAATTATGGGTTTTCACTTAGTTTTATCAAAGATTGACATGATTTGACCTTTATCGAGGTGAAAATTTTTAATAAGGTTACCATTCCTATTGTCTAAAAATAAAAGGGACCTATTTAAAAAAATTGAACCACCTAATTAGAAATATTTTATTCGTTTTATTAAATTTAATTTATATAAGTGTTAGAAATTAATATTAAGATAATATCACAAAATACGATGAAAGCCAATTTTTTTAAAAAATACATTTAAGGGTAAAATTGGATCTATTTTTATCCCTTGTCTAGAAAAATATATATGTGATGATAGTTAAAAAAATATAATTGAATATATAATATATAAATTTCATTAAAATCATTCACCTATAGTGATTAGTTTAATTTATTAAGATAAAAATACATTGCACGTATAGAACCAGTTTTCAAGAAAAACATCTCTTTTATTTTCAATTTTTTTATTTTCATTTCTAATTAATTGATAAGAAGTTGATCATGTGTTGAATAAACTATTTTATAAATTTATTTTTGATTATTATTCTTAGAAAAAACCACATTTATGTTACTAATAAATTTTCTTTTATGTGAATTTCCATATAATGATATTCGTTAGAATATTATTTTTATTTTGGAAGCATACACAAGTCATTGATCTGTGAGAAGATATTTATATGGAGTATTCTGAATGTGTTTGAAAGTATTTTTGAAACATTGTTCATACCATATGTGTGTAAGCGTAATTCATGGTTTGGAAACCCTATGTTTGGAATAACACATATGTATCAGATACCATACATTTGGAAGAAACCCTATATTTTAGGAACAAACATAAGATCTATAAATCCTAATTTTGTAAAGAACCATATATTGTTAACCCTAATTTTGATGATTTTTTCTACGAGAAGGAATGCTACATTTGATTGGTTAATAAAAGAGTTTTACATTAATTATTTTTTTCCATGTTTTCTGTAACAGTCTCTCCAGAAGTAAATATCTCTTTATAACTATTTTATGATAGATTCAAAGGATCATATTCAAAGGGTTAAATAAATCATATTTATAAGGGAAATTATTACTCTCTTTGAAGGATTTTTAATTAAAATATTCATGATTTATTTTGTGGTATTTTTGGTATCATTTTTCCTAGATCTATTCGACCTACAGTAAAAATACTGATATGTTCATCTTCTGAATATATATAAATATGTATGCATTGAAAAGGTAAATTCATGTGATTATAAATAAGGGCATGTCATCACCTTCAGAGATAAACTTTTCAGACATTCTTGTTTTGAAACAATTTATAAAATTGTTGTGTTTATTATCACTATCACTATATATTATTGTTAAATTATCTTTTACAAGTTCGATAAAGTGTTTTTCAGAGCTACACATTTTATACATACATGTTTATTCATTTATCTGATGTTTTATCTATTGATGTTTAAAGAAATTCCATACATTTTTTAAGATTATCTTGTTGCTACTATATGTTATTTATGATCACACCAATCTTTTAGTTATTGTATAAACTATGATAAAATTATATTTTTCTCAATAAAATCAATCTCCAATGATTTATTGGACCATCGACTACTCATAATAAGTCATGGCGGTGAAGGAGTATCATCTTCTTAGACTAATTTGTCGATAATTCAATTCCCTATTAAATAACTATATTGTATTGTAAAAAATTTATTGTAAAGGTATTAAATTCATGTACTCAGTTGTAAAAGTCATAGATAAAAGGAATTATCTGTTAAAAACACCAAGTTCGTGCAAAGAGCATTAGTGGCGTGTACTAGGGGATATTTGTGTTCTGAAGCACTATACATTGCATTGTTCTTTTCCTTATTTATTTCTAATGATTAATCATCTTTATTAAATAAGGAGATATATTCTACATATCTAAAGAGTTGTTCTTAATATTTCAAAGGTTTTAAAGGATTACAGTTAACCCCTCCTCTTGTGTCTTCATCATAGTCATTTAGACATATCTGACTTATCAATTGGTATCATAGGTAGAGATCTATTGATATATATATATATATATATTTAAATACTTGAAAATTTTGTTTCTATCTGATACCAACAATTAATATCAATGTTTGGACTCTTGTGAAATATCAAACATATCTATGGGTCTAACAACCTCGAGTTAAAGATTCAGATGAAGAAAAATCTAGAAATAGATGATCTTAGAGAAGGTATGCCGATGATCTGTGCACTTTACTTTAATGTGGATAATTATTAATGTTGAAAATTTAGTATGTTAATTTATTTGAATTTTTTTGGAATATGAGTTTATTTAAATGTTTTAAATCCATATGAAATTACAAAGGATGATGTGGAGAAATGGAATGACAACCAAGAAAATGAATATGATCTTAATTCAAGAGAAATGAATGTCATTATCTGTGGTTTAGGGACTGATGAGTTTAATCAAGCTTCTCATTTTATACTACATATGAGATATGGAAGGCTATTTCTATTTCATAGGAAGTAAATGATAAAATCATCAGACTTAGCTACAATAATAAGAAGTTAATGTTTGATACTTTCAAATTTCATGAAGATGAAAATATCAGTCAGATGAATGGAAGGTTGACATAAATTTTCAATAATGTTACTACTTTGGGATATCTATTTATGAAATCCGATCAAGTGTTAAAAGTAATTAGAGTTTTACCCTTAAAGAAGAATGGAACATCTTCTACTATACAAAAATCTACACCAGTTAAAGAACTAAAAATGAAAGAACTAATTGGAAAATTAATGATGTATGAAGCTAAAATGTAGGCCAAAGATGAAAATCATATCAAACATGAAGATGATTTTCTCAAAACAACTTTGGATGAATCATCTGATTAAAGTCATCCATATTATGTTAAATATTTATAAAATCTTGTTAAAAGGTTTGAAAAACAACACAAAAAAATAAATAAAGGGATTTAATAGAATAAATACTGTGAATACAAAGAGAAAGGCCATAAATTTTTTAGCTTTCATTTATTTAAAGAGTAAAGTAAATCTAATTATCAAATAAAAGTAAAAAACTTATTAAGAATATGTAGATTGATTCTTCTTGTAATTCCCCAACCCCAGTTACCCATAGTTGGTGCATTATTTTAATACATTGGCATGATTACAAGTAATCAAGTCCCGAAGGACCGATCAGTTTAGCAGTCTTGGAAAATAGATTACATACATGAATATTACATTACACTTCATAACATACAAAACAACATAAATAATCCTTCACGAACACCATTATTCCCTTAGATTAACCCTGCATATCAATCACTATACACTTCTTGGAATCCTGGGAAAAATGAAACATTGAAAGGGGTGAGCTCAGATGCTTAGTAAGGATAACAATACAGCAGAAAATTTCATAAATAAGCATAAACATTTATGGAAATGTATAACTAAAACGAAACCTTCTAAAATTGAACTTCAGCATAATATGGAAAAAATAAAATTAAGTAATGCCATTTACCTATTCACATGGATATTCTACTAGTCTAATAATCACAAGCAATATCACTAACCACTTTCATAATGGAATGCATAATGCTGAACTTTTGGTCTGCTCCAGCCTCTTCTGGCACTGATTTGGAAATGGGATGAGGTGTCCAAGGAATTTGTTGTTGGATTTACGTAGACTCCCTAAGGGATAAATTCTAACTGGGTAGTGATTGATGAGTTTACAGAATATGATCATTTTATTTCGATCAGGGACACCACTAAGATTCACGATCTGGGTAAGATGTAAATGTTGGATATCATGAGGTTACATGGGGTTCCATCTTCTATATTTTTAAATAGGGATCCCAATTTTACTTTCATATTTTATAATACAATCCAAGTGGTAATGGGGAATCAAGTAATGTTTAGTAAATCTTACCATCCATAGACAGATGGTCAGACCAAGCATGGTATTTAGATGTTAAAGGATATGTTATGTGCCTATGTATTGGATTTATGTGGATTTTTGGATATCTATTTAGCATTGGTTGAGTTTTCATATAATAATATTTACCCTTTTCCATCATAATGGATCCATTCTAAGCTTTATATAGTCACTCGTGAATGTCACCACTTTATTAGGCAGAGGTAGGAAAAGACACTTTTGTGGGATCGAGTCTCATTCAGGAGATACCATTAAGGATTCAAGATATACGTTGATGTATGGATATAGTTTATAGTTAGTAAAAAATGTATGTGGATCATTAAAAATATCCTTTGTATTTTTTCTTAGGTGATCGAGTTTTCTTGAATGTTTCTCCTCGGTTAAGTCACCATTGGCTTGGGAAATAGGGGAAGATGGCTATGAGATATGTCATAATGTTTGAGGTCACTAAGTGGTTTGGGAAGGTTGCTTATCGATTAACATTTCCAACTTAGTTGATAGGCATACATGATGTTTTACACATATCATAGCTCTCAGGAAGTACCATTATAATCCCTCTCACATTCTAATTTGGAAAGAGATTGAGTTATAGACATATGAATCTATTATGGGGAAACCAATGGAGAAAATTGATATCCAGGTTAAATTATTACATGGGAAGTCAATTCCATTGGTTACAGTGTTATGGTGGAATAAATCAGAATCTCATGAGACTTGGGGGGCATGAATCATCAGTGAGGGAGTAGCGACCTCACCTCTTTTTAGAGAACCCTTAAGTTAATTATTGGGGGATAGAAAGTCTTATGATGGGGATATTATAACATCATTGATAAATATATGATCTATTTTATGTTTAAGAGTGTTTTTCTAAGGTTCGGGGGAATCTAGAATATTTTGGGAGTTTTTTAGCAGAGATTGGGATGAGTGTTTCATGTAGGATGTTTTTATATTATATGACTATAACTTATGACATAAATAAGTTACGGGGAACAATCAATGAAAATAGTTTGTGGAATAAATCCATTTACACTATAAATACCATTTTTACATCATAAAATCATTGATCAAATAATTTAACTTATGGTGATATCTTTTTTTGATGTACTTGTTTCATGGTAAACTTATGGTGTAATATATGAGTTTATATTGTAAAATGGTCATGCCATGTAGGTTTTATTTCATTCTCATATAACTCTCTTATTTATTAAATGTGAAATCTCTCTTTATAACTCTAGGAATCATTCTAGGTGATTTTGGGTGTCTCCTCCCATTCCAAATCACTTCTATCTATGATCAATCACCAACTAGTTTGCATTCTTTATCTTTAGGAAAGTAGCCTTTCTTCTTCTTCTTCATTGATATTATTGTGGTTGTGATATTAGGATGAGTTTATAGAATTGGTTTATCATATGATGATTCTTTTTTGATCTTTCTAGATTCATTATGTGATCTTATTCTAGAGGATAACCCTTGTGTTGGTTGTGGAGAAACATACGAATTCCTAGATGTATGTTTTGGTCTATCCACTCCACCTGTTTTTTCATATGGAATAGATTCTGATATTTAAAAATACATACTAGTGCCTCTATTTGTTTTTATGCATTCCTTTTGGTGTGTGGATCCCATTGTGGGTAGTGTATGATCCGAGTTTGTGGTAGGTGGTCATGTGTCTAGCCTATTATATGTGGACCATTGATTGATCTTAATTTTTTATTATTTTTTCTAAAAAATAGTATAATTATTAAATTATTGATTTGTGTAAATTGGTTTTAGAGAAAATATGGGGTTTCCTATCTTTCTTGAAAAATAATTTTTTTTTCAAATCATTGTGAAATGGATTGAAAAATGGGTTTTAAAAGTATGTTTTTATGTAGAAAGGTTTATTTGAAATGAAATTATTAAAAGTGTAAACCCTTTTGAAATGACATGAAATAAAATTCATAATATCCTTGGGTTCTTAGGTGGAAGGTTTAGTATTGGGTCGTGTCTTCTAAAACAATTACGGAGTTCACTTTTTGGGATTTTATTCTATTCCTCAATCGATATGAATTTGGATCTTGGACTTTATTGACATGGTAGGAGGGTTCAATTTATAGGGTGTTCTTATGTTTTCTGGACGTTGATGAATGATTTCTAGGGACTTTAAGTGAAAACTAGTCATATTTATGTTTGAGTGACCTAGCTATTTGACCATGAGTGATCCTTGGTGTATGTTTACCTATAATTTGGATTTGCACTGTACTGGACTTGATATACCTTCTTGATAAATGTTTATAGAAATTATTCTTTGAAAAATTTTACTTGGTTTGTTCTAGAACTATAGAAAAAGGGAAAATTATTTACCATGATTTTGATATAAACTATTTTAATTTACATCGTGCCATGTTTTCTAAATTGAGCATATTCGGATTGTTGTATAGAGACTTGATATGGAACACCTATGTGGGATCCTATTGAGCATATTTAGATCACACCCTATACACCCCTTTTGTGGTGTGTAGACCTGGTATTATCTTTTGATGTAAGAAAAAGAAATGTGCCACAATGAGGTAGTGAGGTTCATGTCAGTTGGGTATGGTTAGTTGGTGGTTATATTATGGGATGTTTTACACATATCACATAGAGTAGAAGTTGTTGGTTTTATTTTTCCTTATGGGTTTTTTAGACATGTTCATTTGGGTTTTATATATAGTTTTTTATTTTTATTTCTATCATTTTTCCTTTTTTATGGTGTACATATTACTGGTTTTTCTTCCAAATGTACATATATGTCATGTATCTTATTTCAGGTTTAGAGAAATCACTCCCTTTGGTTTATGTTTGATTACAGAAAGATACTCACTAGATTGTGGGGATCTGAAATGCCTTTTGGGTCTATGGAACATATGGTTAATTAATATTTTTAGAGGGTAACCCATGTTAGTTCATTATATTAAAAATGTTCAAAATATTTGGAGACCAAATAAGAAGAGCGATTAATATTCTTTGAAGAGTCTAATTTTTAATAATGGGATTGAATATGCTAATAGAAAATTCATATAATATATTAACAAAAAAGGAATAATAAATGAGTTTAGTGCCTTATACACTATAAATAATTATTGTAGTTGATTAGAAAAACAGAAGTCTTGTTGGTATGGATAGAACCATGCTAACTGATCATGAAAATTTAAGGTATTTATGGATGAAATATATTACATCTATTATATTTATTCAAGGAATGTATTTATTGATACTAAACATATATATGTATCTATATGAAATGTTCTTTAATAATAATCCATATCTAAAACACATTAGTGTACTTGGGAGGCCATGCTTAATCAAGAATAAAAAAATGGTTGAAAATTTGATGAGAAATATGATGATACAATACTTCTTGGTTATGATTAAAATGTAAGTTCCTATAAATGGTACAAATAAAGATAGTATAGTTGAATATAATGATGTTTTGGTCCTTTAAAATAAATAGAAGACAAAAAATTCATCAATTTATAATGATTATGATGATGTAATCATTGATGAACCTGATATTCAAAATAAATAAAATGAAAAAAAATTAAAAATGATGATACATCTTCCTCTTATTTAAGTAACGAGGATAAAGTCTTGAAACACATAAGGGTAATTATAATATTGAGAATTCATATTGATGCTAAAAACATCATTGGATATTAGAATCAAGGGGTGAAAAAAGAAAGAAAAATTAAAATATATAGTCTTAGTAGTTTGTTTTCAAAGGTTGAGCCCCAAACTATTGAAAATTATTTTGAGCACAAGGAATGGATTAGTTCTATAAATTAAAATCTAATAAAATTTTATTATAATGATATATGGGATAATATGCCAAATCTTAAAGTTAAGAACATCATTCAAAAAATAGGTTTTTTAGAAAGACGCTGAATAAAAAAGGTGAGTTTTTCAAGAAAACAATATTGAATGGTTTTTAATTTATATTCCAAAATTAAAGGAATATAAATTGATGAAATATTTTCCCCTTTGTCTATACCTAATACCATAATAATCTTTCCTTACATTATAACACAAATAAATTATAAATTCTATTAAATGGATGTAAAATTTTCATTTCTAGATGTAGAACTAAATGAAGAAGTTTATATATAGTATCTAAAGTTATTTATTCTTGATAAATATTACAAAAAGGTTTGAAAATTGAATAAGGATCTAAATATGTTAAAACAATCCCCAAGATCTTTTTTATTTAATATGGATAAGTATTTAAGGTGTATAAAATTTAGTAAAGGAAAAGTTGGTAAAAGATTTTTCGTGAAGGATACCAACTTTTTGTAATCATTATTATTGTATATATTGATGTTATTATATTTGAAAGTGATGAAGATTTTTTTTGAAGAGTTTTCCATATAAATTTAAAGAAACATTTGATATGTCCTTACTTGGTGTGATGAATTGTTTCTCAAGTTTAAAAAATACCCAAATTACTGATCATGTTTTTATCTCTCATGAAAATTATTCAAAAAAGTTATTGATAATATTTGGTATTTAATAATAAATAAGAGTGTATACACTAATTCAAGTGGGAAAAAATTGATTAAGGACAATGAAATTAAATCTATCAATGGGAAAGTATTTATAAATCTAATTGGTCATATATTATATTTTACTACCTTAATGATATACATTGTTTTTACCATAATTATTTAAATTAAATATAAATTATATATATAGTATCCCAACTCAATGGAAACTAAAAGTATTATGTAGTATATTAAGAATACATCCAATTATGGAATAATATTTTAGAAGAAAGGTGAAATGAACTACATGGAATTATAGATACAGACTTAGCTGATCATGTTAATGATAAATAATTCCCATCACAAGGAGAATTATATATTATAGGTAGATGTGTTTTAGGGAATTACAATAAAAAATAATATATCAAATTGAGTAGCTTTGAGGTTGAGTATGTTACTACATCAGAAGTTTATACAGAAATTATATAGATGAATACTCAACTTTAAGATATTTGTGTTATTTATAAAACCCTGAATCCAGTAGCCCAGAATCAGTGGTTACTTTATTACAATGGTATATAATACACATGATCACATCTTAAAGTACTGAATAGTTTAATATTCTTAGTAAACTAGATACATACTTGAATCTTACATTACACTAGTAATATAAAAACATAGTGAAAGTAAAAATTCATGATCCTTGAAAACATTCAATGATTATTTATTCTTATCTATGGAAGAGGAAAAAAATTAAGTCTAAGATCATATTATTATTAATAGAATTAAAATATAAAAAGTTATCCAAGAATAAAAAGAAATAATCAATATGGAAAAGAGAATAATTGAAAACACATTCCATTTAATCAATATCTTAATCATGTTGAATAATTTGGAACGAATAAATATTGATAAAATAATTTGATAAAAATAATCACATGTACTTGAAACTTAACCATGTATATCATAACTATTAAAAAAATCACATATAAATCAATTATTAAATTAATAATGATGGAATATATAATGTCGGACATCATAAACTTACTTTCAAGGCCTCATACTAAGAAATATTACAATAATGGACATGACATCAATAAAATATCCTAAATAGTTGGTCTCATGAGAACTAATGATGAATCAAGGGGATATAATGTTCCCCTATCTTCACTTAATAAGTCCAATTCATTCATTACACGAAATAGGAAAATAAAATTCAATACATAATCAACATAAACATTTATATTGAAAAACTAGCATATGAAACGTTAATAATTTTCCTAGCCAAATTGATGATAAAACATATAGAGAAAGAATAAAGATGATATAATTACAACATTTCTACAGTTTAGCATAATTAAAATAAATGGTTGTTGTCATTTATGAATTGAAATACTATAAAAATATCATTA
Source organism: Viscum album (assembly GCA_963277665.1). Lineage (NCBI taxonomy): Eukaryota > Viridiplantae > Streptophyta > Magnoliopsida > Santalales > Viscaceae > Viscum > Viscum album. The sequence goes on along the minus strand of OY728150.1, from coordinate 291,975,333 downwards.
AAAACATTCTAGAGGAAAATTCCGTCTTTACTTTGAAATTCAATTTTAAAAACTACAAATTTCTAGAATATTAGGAAAAATAGTTTCTTTGAAAATAATAATGGAAAATTGTAAAGGAATATTAAAATAATTGAGTAATAATGATGGCTAAGAAATCCTTTCATGCCGAGTACAATAAAACAAAGATTCTTTACACATTTTTGGTAAAACTTAAAAAGTACCTCATTCGGAAAATGACAAGAAGATTCCTTTTAAACCATTTTTTAAAAATTAAATCATTAGTAAAAAATTTACTTAATAAATAATTGGATAATTATAAAACCATTTTTAAAATATTTTTAAAAAAATATAGACATGGAAGAAAAATATTCCTGACTGAGTAGAAAGAAAGTCAGCTTTCTTTAAAAAAATTATTTCAATATCCTGAGTACTTAAAAGAGGAAAATGAAAGGAAAAATTATAATTTTTAAAATTAACTATAGTAGAATAAAATATATTGGGTTTAAGATAAAAATATCATATAATTATTTCTTAGTATGCTTAAACATAAACAACGTTGAATAATAAGGAGATTGTGAAATAAACCCTTACCACTTTGGTAACTTTTAAATCATAATCCCGATGAAATAAATTAATTTAATTAATTATATTAGTACCATTAATATAAATATAATCATGAAATATCATATAAAATGTGTAGTATATAAACCACATGAAGGAATAAAGTGGTGAATACAATATATGTCTCATTGAAACAAAAGTCAAATGAGAAATCCTTTACAAAGATCATATCATTAGAGTGAGAATTTAATCAATGAAGTGATTGTGTGTAAAAATTATAAATACACATAAAATATTTTAAAATAAAACATAAAATAATCATAATTCATTATAAAAACAATCTTATCCAATTAATGACAATGAAGAATCAATATAACCCAATGAAAAGAAATTGAGTTATGAAACCCCTTATCTCATGTATGACTCATTATATACATTTTTATCTACATAATTAATAAAATTATATTAATCATTTACTTTTTTAATAACCTCTTTAAATTTTATTATTCATTTTATTTTATTTATTACCATTTTATATTTAATTACTTAATCAATTAAGTTCATGTCAGATGTTGGGATGATATTTGGTTCATATGTCCAAAATGACTTCAGTAGATAAAAGTTGTCATTAATACATCATCTCTAGAACAATAATCATGAAATAATTATCATTTTTATACATCAATTAAACATTTAAAATAAACCATGAAAGTGACTTATGAAAAATTAACTATGTTAAAATCATTGGGATGGTATGCCATACACACGCATGAGTAACTTTACATTTTTCAATGACCATGATAGAAGTAAGTTCTATACTATTTTATTTTTACAGAATGATAATTATATCATAAATAATATATCATTTATTTAAAAAATCTTATATATATACATATATACATATACCATTCATGTGATGTTGTGATGGAAAATGAATCACATCACTTCATGGTGGTACACAAGAAGGATGTTATCATTTTCTAATGAATAGAAAGGTTAGAAAGTAGATGATATATTATATTATAAAATTAATAAATATTTCATGAATATCATAGATAATCATTAACTACATCATCATAACCATATGTGAGATGCATCTATAGAAAATTAATTACAAAGGTTCAAGAGATGGTAGTCCACTATACATATAAATGATGTTTTCATTTCCCATTTTATAGAAGAGGAGATGGATTTAGGGTATTTGATATGACCATTTCAAGAACATATTTTTGATTTGTAATTTCATCACTTTTTTTTATATAAATGATCAATTAATCCCAACAAACTTAATATTTTCCTTATATTGGACATGCTGTTGTAGTTTGTGGGAAATGAGAAAAAGAATCCAAAAGTGACTGGTATTTCATTAAATGAAGGATTTCCATAATGTTTTATACATATGGAACACTTAAATGGATAAAAAGTGAATAACCTAGGTGAAAAATATCTTCTATCACTAGAAAATAAAGATTCAAATCGTGAAAAAATTAAAGGATATGAAAAAATTACAAGCCTTAAAGAGATTAATTGACATTAAGTGAAGACAAACAAAAAAAAGTTGGGGTTGACACTTTCATGGCATTTAACCCACTTTCACATTGTGAAAGTGGCTAGAAAGACCCAATAATGTGATTTTCACGAGATTTTCAATGATATATCTCTAATTTATAAACCGAACGATCATTTAACCACATGGGGAAATACCCAAAAATGGATAATATTAATGATTGATTAAATTAAACATAAGAACCCTAGAGTTTTCTAAATATAGAGATATTCTGTTAATAAAAATGTTAAATCTGGAGACCAAAGCTTGGGGTAATAAACTGCATAGTATAGGGTCCTCACCACTCAATATCTCTGCTTTATTCATGTTTTATTTTTCTTTTCTCCTTCCTCATTACACCATTATCCTTATATTTAGGGGGTAATTACCACACTGTTCTAGGGTAATGTAATAAAAGGTGAAAGGTTATTTTGGATTTATTTCTTTATTTTATTCATGTATTTGGTTTTCCAAAATTTCTTTATCCAATTCAAATATCTTAATTTTTTGAATCATGACATTGATTGATAAATATGAAAGGAACATTTTAATTGTGTAATTTATTACCCTAAATTAGGAATGACCATTATCCCATCTAAGGTAACCTGGTTTGAAAATTGTGTTAATAAAACCTATATTTAGAAATTCCTTAAATTACTTGACCATGGTAAAAGCGGTATTACCATGTTGAGGATGGGATACCATGAAAACCAGATCTCCCTCATCTTGACTTTGACAAAAAACATGAATTAATTAATTTAATTTCCAAATTCAATTGCACCAAAATCTTAAAACTAAAAAACCCTAGCACACCTTCAAACCCGATTTTAAAACAACATATTTTCTTTTGATTTCACATATTTCTTTCTTCAAAATATTTTTAAAAACTAAACTAATTACTTCTATACTCTCCCTATTCCTCAATACAATAAAATAAAATCAGTTTTTATTTAAAAAAGAATAAACTAATTCACCAACTTGTGGTTTCGACATCAATCATTCTTAATACCATATTTTAATTAATTAGTAGCATAGTTTGAGTATTTTTATAAATTTTTCATTTTGATTATCCCCATAGGTAAATAAAAATTATCTTATGGGAGGTCAAAACTGACACTATTACTAGGGAAGGTTGTAATGTAATTTTTAGGATTTGTAATTTTAATTTTAATATTGTTGTTTTATTGAATTTTCTCTATTTTATGAAAGGTTATTTTGTGCTTTGAGTTTAAGATTTAAAATATTGTATGCACTCCCAATACAATCAAAGAAAAGGTAAGGGGATTTTTGATTTCGATCCTGAACCATATTAGAGCCTAAGAAAGAACATAGCTGCAAACATGGAGGGAACATATCAACATCTTGTTGTTGGGGGAATTTAATCTCAAAATCTAGGGCTGTGCATGCTCACTAACTACTAGTATCCATCAAACATAGTATTGTAACTGAGTATACTAGCACCTTAAGTTGTAGAAAATCATTTCAAGATCAAATAATCCATTATGAAAATGATCTCAAATCAATATGAAATTCACCGGACTATGAAATGAAGATCCGAGCATGTATCTGGGAATCTTTATCAAGATCTATGACACCTTCCAATTATATAATGTCTCAAGTGATGTGGTAGTGTTTTCATTGTTTATATTTTCATTCAGGGATCAAGCTCATAAGTGGATTCAATGTTTTCCCACTCATTCGATCACCACATGGGATGAGCTAGGAATAAACTTTCTCTATTTCTTCTTCCCACCTTCAAGTAAATGGATATATGGGTAAATATTCTTTAGTTTGGTCAATTTGATGATGAATCACTTTAGTATACTTGGGAATATTTCAAGGATATGAATTGTATATCCCCACATCGCGGTATAGATCTATAGATAATAATCTAAAAATTTTATAAGGGTTTTTCATAAGGAAACATGTCGATTATAGATACTTCTGTTAGAGGATCACTAATGAAGAAGTCACCATAGGAGAGATAAAACATACTGTATGAAATGGAGAGCAACATATTCTAATGACAAGGTGAATGAATGCATTTGAGATATATCCACATGATCAATAACAATGAATGAATGATGTAATAAATGGAATCAATGATGAAAAATAAGGTCAAGATGATGGGAATGTAATAATAACCACAAGGTATGTGTATAAAAGAAGTGCATTATTCTGATTATAATCATGGTAATCAATTTTAGGGTTTTTGAAAAAAAACCATAAAAATATAACCAAGGACAATGATTTTAGCCAAGAAAAAAGTTTTCAACCTCAACACCAAGGTCCATCACTAATGATCCACATTTATAACATGTAAGATACATAAACCACATTAACCACCATGAACAAGGGGTGTTGACGCCAAAAAAGCCCATAACTCTCAGAGGAAGTTTCGAAATGACGAAGTGAAGTCATATTCGGAATCAGAGGCCCGATCCGGAGGCCCGGGAAGTGGTGCGCGAAATAAAGGAGTCTCCGCGCGAAAAATTGTTTTGCGCGCGTAGAATCACCGGGTTTCACGGAATTGAGCCGATGCAGCATGCAATAATTGCACGCCCCGGTTCTGCACGGTGAGTTTTTGCACGCCAGCTGCGCACGGCACGAAGAATTTCGCGCGCCGCCTGGATTCCACGCCGGAGGTCGCCTATAAATATAAGGTGACCCAGAACGGTTTTGGGGTTGAGGAATCCGAAGCGACTCTCGTGCGCGCAATTAGGCTCCCCCCGTATGAAAGATGACTTCCAGGTAAAACCCTCATTTCGCGCAACCTTGCCCCGGAGTTCGCCTTTGCGCGCAACTCCACCGGCTTCAGTGAATTTGCCCCTTCCCCTGATTTCCCGACTTGCGCACAATTCGCGTCCTGTGCGCGCAATACCCTGCCTTGCACGCAAAAACCTACATGTAATTCCCTCTTTGCGTGCAATTCCATTTGCTCCAATTGCACGTCATCCCGGTGTTTTGCGCGCAACCCTTCCCTTTTGCGCGCAAAGCCCAGGACCTCTCACCTTGACTCCCCTTGGCTGCCCCCTGCACCGGCACCTGATGTCTCCCCTGCCGGGCATGCGCGCCATGCATTTTTTTCCCGTACGGCCTTCCAGGCTCGTACGAAGTAACCTCAAGGTCCCCTGGGCCATGTTTCCCATTGCGTTGCTTTGCCTTATGCTTCTCCACAGAGGCACGCTAATGGCTATTTCTTCTTCGCATAGCCACGCTAACGTAGACCCCCCGGTGGTTTGCCCTGCGGCCCCCTTCACTACAGCCTTGTCGATGCCTTCACTTCCACAAGGGGTAGAGGGCGTTGGGCATATAAGACCTAGGGGTGTGGAGAAAACCCACCCCGTCCAAGCTGCAGGACATTAAACTGCTGAGCACCTCGTCCTTAACACAAGACGTTAAACTGTGGTCCGACCCCGTGCTTCGTACGCAGGGTCCCCCCCGGCTCGGGAATTCTTTACGCCACTCGTCTCCACGGGAATGGAATCTTCCTCACATGGAATGAGATCCTCCTTATCGGAGCGGCGCTTGTCCGCGGGGGAAGGGATGCCTCAGAGCGTAAGCCCCTAACCTTTCTTGCGGATGACTGCACCTGTGCATCTCCGTACTTCCCCCTGCCGAGGCCAGTGGAGTCCTTTTCCCACTACGCTTTGTCGCACCACGGGCCTCCACCTTGGAGTAAGCCCCAGCACCAAGGGCTGCTAACCACGCATAAGCCCCTGTTTCCTCTTTGGGCCACTCAACGCGTAAGCCCCATTCCACTTCTCACGGATGCTCCCTTTGCGACATGATCGTCTGGTCCATGTTTCCTCTTGTTTCCCACACCAAGCATGACTCACGTGGGCTTAGAGCGCGCATCGACCATGACATCCTCCTATGGGCTGCCCCTGAGCGTAAGCCCCATCCCAGTGAACTACGTGGACTTTGATCCGTGCTAATGCGCGGTACGTAGGAAGCCTCCACGAGGTTCAAGCCCACCACCCAGTTGTTCCGACCTCTTCACGTCGGTTCACTACCCACCATGGGCCGCCTTAGAGCATAAGCACCATACCCACCATGGGTCGCCTCAAGGCGTAAGCCCCATACCCACCATGGGCTGCCTCAGGGCGTAAGCCCCACATACCATCATCCCGCATGACGTTAAACTGTATGCCCTCATCCCGCATGACGTTAAACTGTATTCCTCCTCTTGGGCCGCCCCAAAGCATAATCCCCATGTCTCAATCCACCATCCATCCTGATCCTTACTCGGGCCGCCACATCCCGGTGGGATCATGCCACCCCATTCCACTCCGTAGCATCCGGGAAGCCGACCACGTGCTGGCCCCAACATCAGTGTTCCCCCCAGGGGCCCTTCAATCCAATCCTTCTACGCAAGACGTTAAAATCGCAGCATACCCCGTGTCAAACATGGGAATCTGAGGAAAACATCATATGGTACACATTCCCCACGTGCGATGTGGGATGCCTCGGGCTTCCGCGCCCTCGAGAATCCCTATGATGAGGGACCAAAGACAGACATGCCGGCGACGCCCTAACGTGACCATTATCCTCACCAAAGGTTGCTGCCCTGACAAGACCCCTTGGAGCATCTTGATGGAAGCAGCGTAATTAACCGACGTCCATGTAGATATGGCACCGGGAATGAGCTTCACGAACCCGTCTTAAATCTATGAGGGAGACCCGGACTAGGTGATGAGATCCGAGGAGGAATCCATGGAAGGAAGAACCGACATCCCATCATCCTGGTTTCAATCAAGGAGCAGACGTCCCTGAATAAGGAACAGATGCCACCCGCCTTTGGAAAGCGGGAATGCGGGGCAACAAGCAGCACGTCCTCCCCGCGGACGAATGCGCGCGCCCCGACGAAAGCGTTGGAAACAAAAAATGGTGAACCCGACGTGAAGCTCTTCTCCTCAACACGGGGAATGGTAGATGTTGGGGCGTCGGCTCCACAAAAAATGGTGAACCTGACGTGAAGCTCTTCTCCTCAACACGGGGAATGGTAGCCGTTGGGGCGTCAGCTCCACAAAAATGGTGAACCCAACGTGAAGCTCTTCTCCTCAACACGAGGAATGGTAGCCGTTGGGGCGTCGGCTCCACAAAAAATGGTGAACCCGACGTGAAGATCTTATCCTCAACACGGGGAATGGTAGCCGTTGGGGTGTCAGATCCATAACATGTCACCAGGTCCGAGTAACCCTCACCGAGACGGGAACCCACCAAGGGTCGAGGCCGTCAGGACGTTGACTACTCCGTTCTGTGACGCCGTCAGCATGGATCCCTCTCGCCGACCATGGAAGACGGAATGACGCTGGGCCTTGGACATTGATCTCTTTTCCTGTTGACGCTAATGGGTTCGTCTCCCTGCTTCCAGGAATCAGATCACTACATCCGGAGCTCGATCGCCACCTGCCCCCGGCGCAGGGGCAGGGGCAGCACCGACGCGACTACCCCGCGCGGTCCTTCCCATTTCACGGCCACTCCGACTTCAACCGTCGTAGCAGCCGGGCGCTTGTTCCCCCTCTCCCCGTCGGAAATCATCCAGCGGAGGGTGATCAATGACTTGGTTCGTAGGTATGACGAGGAAGGAATCATCCCCACCAGGGGCATGGCCCGTTTGGATCTAGAGGCGGCTACGCCTCACCACCATCGCCGCCCTTGAGGGCCGCGTAGGGAGCCGCCGCTCCCCATGCCGATGTTCAACCGCTTTGGGAGCCTATCCCCGGAGCGCCTTGACACATCCCTCCCCTATGACAATGAGGTGGGGGATGTCTGGGTCCACCCGATCGGCGATCCAACCCAGGGGTTGACGACAAGAACCCCCACCAGGCTGCGTCGATGCCGCCGCCTGACTCCCCGAGCCAAGGAGCAGGAAATTGTTGTACCCCACACTCTTTGATTTTCATGATCACAATCACTTTCATATGTGTTTAACATTGTTTCAAGTGTTTTTGTTAATAGGCACAAGGTTGCCAAGAGAATGGGCCATGAAGCACATGAAGTGGACTGAAATTCAGTCCACCGGCCAACCGGTGTGATGGCACCGGCCAGCCGGTGGACCTGGCAGAGGCATTGCCCACTGCCAGGTTCCACCGGTCAGCCGGTGGCTTGACCACCGGCCAGCCGGTGACACCCAGATCAAATAGTGACAGCTACTGTCTTGCCACCGGCCAGCCGGTGGCTCCTCCACCGGTCAGCCGGTGGAGCCTGGACCAAGTTTCATCTCCTCTGCCAAGGCACCGGCCAGCCGGTGGCCCTGTACCGGCCAGCCGGTAGCCCTGGTCAAACTAGCCGTTGGCTTTGACCAGTCAACTCCAAAAGCCTCCCAACGGCTCTGAGGCCTTTTCCAACGGCTCCAAAGCCCTCCAACGGATACTTGAAGGTTCCTAGCCTATAAATAAAGGCCTAGGAAGCCCTGGAACATCACCCAAGCCACCGGACACATTGTTGATCATTTTGGCGAACCTCCGGCGGATTTCCTCAAGGAACCCAACGTGCTCCAATCCAATTCCACATCCAAGAGCACCTTCAAAGAAGCTTGGTAGCGGCCTTCAACATCTCCAATCAATCAAAGGCGCCCAAGGCTTCTCAAAATACGGTTTTTATTTTATATTCATTTTGAGCTTTAAATTTGGGTTTGTGCCTACAAACCCCAAACCCTTTTCTCATCCCCCTTTCTTTTGGGTTTCACACCACCACTAAGGTGTGAAGAGGTTAGTCAAGCCTTTCCTTTTAAAAGGCTTGAGTTTTCGGTGATCTAGCCTTCACCCGTTAAAAAGGCTAGTGGGTTCTTACTAAACCATTAAAAGTAAGTGGGTTCTTGCTAAACCACAAAAAACAAGCTGTAATAGGTCCTAGTGCTACCTCAAAGCCTAGTGGGTTTCTTGCTAAAACCATTGAAAAGCAAGCGGTAGGAATCTCTCAACGGTTGAGTTGGGAGCGGAGACGTAGGACGGGTTTTGGCCGAACTCCGTTATCAATTTCTTGTGTGATTGCCTCCTTTTTTTCCGCTGCATTTCAACTTTGTTTTTTAATTTGTTAATCATTTTTTAAAAGGCAATTCACCCCCCCTCTTGCCATCTTTTCCCCATTTTTCCGACCCAACAATTGGTATCAGAGGGGTAATTTGAATAATTCCCTAACCCGGTTTCAAATTTAAGATCCATTTAGATGGCATCAACCTCTTTCGCCCTCGAAGGCTTTTCATTGGGTCGTGCTCCATTTTTTGATGGAACCGACTATAATTATTGGAAAACCCGCATGACCACTTTTCTTAGAAGTATAGGATATCCCATTTACAAAATAGTCATGCAAGGTTACACTTTGTCTACCCCCGACGAATCCAAATGGACCCAAGCCGACATTAGAAATTTTGAGCTTGATGGCAAAGCCATGAATGCTCTTCATTGCGGCCTTGACCGAAATGAGTTCAATCGAGTTTCCACATGCACCTCCGCACATGAAATCTGGAAACTTTTGGAGGTTACCAATGAGGGGACCAACAAAGTAAAGGATACTCGATTGGACATGTACCGTCAGGATTTTGAGTCTTTTTCCATGCACCCAAATGAATCAATTTTTGAAATGTTTACTCGCTTTACTGACGTGTGCAATGGAAGGAAATCTCTTGGTGATGATGTTTCAGCTGAGACGATGGTCAAGAAGATCCTATGGGTCCTTCCGAGCTCATGGGCACCAAAGGTGACGGCGATCCAAGAAGCTAAGGACGTCAAAAATATGCCGGTAGAGGAGCTCATTGGATCTCTCATGACCTACGAGATCACCATGAGGAGGCAAGCACAAAAGGAGGGCACACCAGTCAAGAAACCAAAGAACATTGCCCTCAAGGTACAAAAGGAAGTAAGCTCTTCCTCATCTTCTTCCTCATCTCCTTCCTCATCGTCCTCATCATCAAGCGGCGACTCGGAAATGGAGAATCTCGCCCGCCAAATGCACAAGTTTATGAAGAAGCACAAGAAGAAGAAATCCCGCAAGCATCGAAAGCAAGAACCCACCGAAAAATCCGAGCCCAAGGTAAAATGCTACGGGTGCGGCGAAAAGGGCCATTACAAACCCGATTGCCCACTCAACAAGAAACGGGCCAAGGAAAAAGGAAAGAAAAAGGTCCTCAAGGCCACATGGAGTGACACCTCCTCATCATCCTCCTCCTCCTCCTTGAGCGACCAAGGTACAAAATGCCTAATGGCATTTCATGAGGTAACTTCTTCCGACTCCTCATCCTCATGTTCTTCAAACTCAAATTCTTTAAATCATTTGTCTTATGAGGATCTCCAATTTGCTAGAGACCAACTTGAAAATGGTTTTCACGAACTTTCTTCAAAATTAGTTGCTTTAAAAAAGAATTTCAAAAAACTCTCTTCTGAAAAAGAACAACTTCTTAAAGAGAAGGAAGAGTTGACCCTTAAAATCCAAAATTTTCCAAATGTTGATTCCATGGAATCAACCATCAAAGACCTAAGGGAGACCCTAGCTAAGTTCACCCAAGGGGAACAAAATTTGAACAATCTCCTAGGTTCCCAACGAATATCTAGAACCACCCAAGGGCTTGGCATTTCCAAGCAAGCATCCTCCTCCCATGCACCCACTATTTTTGTAAGGGGGAGCTCCGAATTTAAATTCTGTAATTATTGCAAAAAACCCGGGCACCTCATATATGAATGTAATTGTAAAAACGCCCGGTATGGCCAACCCAAGTCTATTTTCTTTTCGGACGAATTTTATAGGAGAAGACCCGCTATGAGACAAGTTTGGATTGAAAAATCCCTTCTTGCGAGTCTCTCCGGGCCAAAATTTACTTCCTTTCCCCGGTGATTTATTGTTTTTATTTAGGGGGAGTTAGGATCGTTTAAGCCCTTTTGATTTCAAATTCAAAATTTTCGATTCAAACTTCCAATTTCAACACTTGGAATCAATTTTTCTTTTCAAAATTTTCAATTCATTTTTGATTCAAAACTCTCAATTTCAAAAATTTCATTTGGTTTCAAATTTCAAATCTCAATTGGTTTTTGATTCAAATCTTTCAATTTCCAAAATTTCAATTGATTTTCAAATCCCATCTCTTGTTTTTCAAAATTTCCCTCAATCAAGTTTTATGCCCCATTCTATTTTGATAATCACAAAGGGGGAGAAATTTCTTGATTGATTGGGGGAGAATCTTTTCTCTCATGCTTAGTATTTATTTTCAATTTATCATTTAAAGCATGCCTTTCATTTAAGTTTTTACATTGCTTAGATAAGTGATTGTGATCATCAAAATAGGGGGAGATTGTTGTACCCCACACTCTTTGATTTTCATGATCACAATCACTTTCATATGTGTTTAACATTGTTTCAAGTGTTTTTGTTAATAGGCACAAGGTTGCCAAGAGAATGGGCCATGAAGCACATGAAGTGGACTGAAATTCAGTCCACCGGCCAACCGGTGTGATGGCACCGGCCAGCCGGTGGACCTGGCAGAGGCATTGCCCACTGCCAGGTTCCACCGGTCAGCCGGTGGCTTGACCACCGGCCAACCGGTGACACCCAGATCAAATAGTGACAGCTACTGTCTTGCCACCGGCCAGCCGGTGGCTCCTCCACCGGTCAGCCGGTGGAGCCTGGACCAAGTTTCATCTCCTCTGCCAAGGCACCGGCCAGCCGGTGGCCCTGTACCGGCCAGCCGGTAGCCCTGGTCAAACTAGCCGTTGGCTTTGACCAGTCAACTCCAAAAGCCTCCCAACGGCTCCGAGGCCTTTTCCAACGGCTCCAAATCCCTCCAACGGATACTTGAAGGTTCCTAGCCTATAAATAAAGGCCTAGGAAGCCCCGGAACATCACCCAAGCCACCAGACACATTGTTGATCATTTTGGCGAACCTCCGGCGGATTTCCTCAAGGAACCCAACGTGCTCCAATCCAATTCCACATCCAAGAGCACCTTCAAAGAAGCTTGGTAGCGGCCTTCAACATCTCCAATCAATCAAAGGCGCCCAAGGCTTCTCAAAATACGGTTTTTATTTTATATTCATTTTGAGCTTTAAATTTGGGTTTGTGCCTACAAACCCCAAACCCTTTTCTCATCCCCCTTTCTTTTGGGTTTCACACCACCACTAAGGTGTGAAGAGGTTAGTCAAGCCTTTCCTTTTAAAAGGCTTGAGTTTTCGGTGAGCTAGCCTTCACCCGTTAAAAAGGCTAGTGGGTTCTTACTAAACCATTAAAAGTAAGTGGGTTCTTGCTAAACCACAAAAAGCAAGCTGTAATAGGTCCTAGTGCTACCTCAAAGCCTAGTGGGTTTCTTGCTAAAACCATTGAAAAGCAAGCGGTAGGAATCTCTCAACGGTTGAGTTGGGAGCGGAGACGTAGGTCGGGTTTTGGCCGAACTCCGTTATCAATTTCTTGTGTGATTGCCTCCTTTTTTTCCGCTGCATTTCAACTTTGTTTTTTAATTTGTTAATCATTTTTTAAAAGGCAATTCACCCCCCCTCTTGCCATCTTTTCCCCGTTTTTCCGACCCAACAGAAATATCCATGCCCGCACCGCCGGTCCCAGCCCATCTGACTTGACGCCAGCGTCAGATGCGAGTGGGAGAGAATGCCCGTCCTGGGGCATCAACATCAGTAACCACTGTGGCCCGAGCCACTACTGACTCCCGTTACCAGACCCCCACACACATTGAGCAGGGGCAGCCACGTGCCAGACTGGGATCAAAACCCCGAACGCCCTATAGGAAAGTTGGGTCGAGTCTCCCGGTCGCGGGCACTGGCGATGGCCACTGCGGACCAATCCGCGGTAGTGCCCCTCGCCATGAAGGCTCATTTCGTGCTTCCGATCTGGAAAGCCGAAAGCTTCGTCGCGAAGGCTATGCTCCGGGTATGACTCCTTCCAGCGCCCGCTGCATGGGGTATGAGGTCACTCCCCCTACTTCTGGCCGCGAGCATGGAGTCGTTGTGTATCCAGTCACCCACTCACATGGAGGTCCTCCCCATTTCCCTTTCGACATCTGTCCCAGTGCTTCTCGTACCCTGGACCTTGGTCCCCTCTGCCCCAGCTCCATTGTGGCCGGGGGACCCTATGACGGAAATCGTCCCTATCCTGAGGAGCTACCCAGGGGCAGGAAGGCCGGGCGTCGTCACCGTTGGAGGAATGTCAGGGGAGTCCTAACGGAAATTAGGCCGGTCCGTTTCTCGGATTCTGAGGTAGAGTACGACTCGACGACAGAACCTTCCCCCCAACCCTTCGAGTTGAGGGAAGAAATGGGGATGCAGCGCGTCAGTCTCGTACTCCCCGAATGCGAGGTCTGTATGATTCCATCCTGCCTTCGAAGGTATATCCAGGAGGACGAGGACTTGGCGTACCGCTGAGGGTCAAGCCCGCAGTTGCCGTTGGCCTCCGCGGAAGCACCCCCCGCCAATACTAGGGAGGTTGAGAAGTTTTTCTGGGGACAGACAGAAGAATTGAGAGGCAATACACCCTTGGCAGGCACCGACGCTGTGACAGGAGGCCCGTTCGCCGGCCCATCCTATCGCGATGTGGCAGCCAGGGCACTGAAACCCCGGGAGGATGACCCAGGGCTCGGCGGCCAATCGGCCTGTTCGTCGTATTCCCCGCCGGCCAGCCCACCGCCCCGGCAGCCTGCCTCGACACCATTTACAATTCCCCAACTTTCCTCGGTGGACGAGCAGGGGCGACAGGTTCCGAACCCCGAACCGGAGCCGTGGAGCTTCTGGACTGTTCTTGCAGTGGGCCACTTCGCTGAGAAGTTTTGGCCGGTCCCAGAATCGGATTTTGATGCGCCAGAGTCACTCACCCCGGGAGAGTTTGAATGCTTCCGCCAGATTCTCCGGGTGACTCACTCCCGCCTCCGCCATCAGCTAGCGCCTTATCCCGGGATCCAAGCACATCTCGAGGAGATCGGTGAGCAGTGCCGCCGGGTCGACCTGGCAGCCCTCCCCGCGGTCCGGCACCCCAAGTCACCGGACCACCACGAGGCCCTATAAAAAAAATGCATTCAGAGTTTTCAAGTACTCCGCAGAGTTATCGAGGAAGCCACCCCCCATGCGCACGTCCGCGGATGGGGGCAGTACGCTGCTCTCCTCTTCTGTGCGATCCGCCGATAGCCCGATCCACTGGGCAGCCCTGAGGGAACGTCGTAAAGGGCAGTTTCGGTCAACATGGATGACCTTTTAGATGAGGGAAACATTGTGGAGCCCCTCTACGGGGACTCACTCCCCAAGGACAGGCCGCTACTAGACCCATCTGGGAGGATTACTCGCCAACAGAGGAGCCTCCTAGGTCTTCTTATACCCACGGAGGCACTGACACTCGGCCGAAATATCGGCAAGGGTAAAGAGCCCGTTGGGTCTGTCAAACTCGCCGACCCATCTGCCTCAGTGCAGAAGGCAGAGGAAGATCCCGAGAGGGTTGCGCTGCGCCAGCAGCTAGCTGAGAAAAAGAGGCTGGTTGATGAGCTCTTGGCCGAACGCATTGCAGAGCGGCGGCCTGACTATGGTGCTCCTAGACCAGGACAGCAGGGGCAGGACCATCTACCCCTTATTGAGATTCCCCCGAGAAATCGTGACCGTGTCATGTTCTCCGACAGGGGAGACGCTGGAACCCATGGCAAGAGGGCACGATATGTTTCGCCGAACCCCCCCAAGCGGCAAGACAACCTGAGGGACCCTTCTCGGTTTCCTCCCGCCGCTCCGAGAGTCGCTCTGCCAGCTGCCCCGCGAGCCGCCGAGCACGACTACCGTATCGAAGAGACTGGAAACGTGCTTGTGATTAGAGATCCCCGTCAGGACAGGAATCCGCATCTGGATGATCTTATTGAAGTACTCATCGCTCGCTTGGAGGCCTTGGAAACGTGGCAGGTGGCGATCCCGCCAGATGGAAAGCCGTACCCAGCGTGGGTGGACGACATGCCGGCTTCACCAGGATTCGGGAACCCCACTTTTTCCCCTTTAACGGGACCAAAGTCCCGCCGCAAAACTTGGCCCACTTCAACTCAAGGTGCGGGCCTATGTTAGGGACTCCGGCGTAGCAGGAGGCTGCCAAGCTCCGGTGCTTCATGCAGACACTGGAAGGACCAGCATTTGTCTGGTACAGCCAGCTCCTTGTTGGATCGGTGACTAGCTGAGAGGACCTTCGCCGGTAATTCCTCTACCAGTTCAGATCCACAACCCGAAATATGAACATTTCAGACCTCTTCAGGTGCAAGAAAAGGCCCGACAAGCGAGTCGCGGACTTCGTTGCCCAGTGGAAGGGCCTCACGTACTCCCTTGACATGCCACTGACTCAGGAGCAATTACTGATGATGTGTGTAGGGAACGTCAAGGCGGAGTTGGTTCCTTCCCTGATCATGAAGAATTACCCTGGAGGGTTCTGGGACTTCTCGGACAAGGCTCAACGCCTCGAAGAAGCCCTGCAACATGCCAGTCAGGCACGCCCGCTGCCTCCTGTATTTTTTGCAAGGAGAGCCACTAGAGCTGAGCCCGCTGCTGTGGCCCATATAAAGGCCCCCAGACAGCTAGAGTTGCTACCAGTGAGGCCAGCTCAGCAGGCTCATAGGGGTCCACCCCCACGGGCACAGCCTCCGGCCCAGCAGTGACCGCCTCAAAATCAGTAGGCTCCTCCGCGTAACACACCGCCACCACCTAGGCGAGGTAATCCGGCTCCGCTTCCTCGGCCTGCTCCTCCATCCCCTAGTCATGGTCATCCCCCAAGATTCCCCTTTCCAGACAGAAGGAATCAGGATTACTCACTTGTTGAGGCCAAGATCCCCGATTATTTCCGTAGCGCCTTGGAGCAGAGGATCGTGTGGCTGCCTGAGTGTAGGAAGCTAGAAGAGGCGTGTCTCACTGATCACCCCAACTACTGCCCTTACCACCGGATTCTAGGACACATCATCCGGTAGTGCTATGTGTTCAAGGACTGGCTCCAAGACCATATTGACAACAACATAGTCAGGTTGGGCCCAGCCCCGGCACAGCTGGCAGGTGTCTTCGTGGGGTCAGATGGCAGCAGCGGCGACGGGGATGGGAGGGAACATGTTTCCGACCGTGGGTCCCAGAAGTATAATGACTGGATGGCCCGCAGGACGGTCGCCCGTGCCCATGGCATTATCAGTGCCCGCCTGAGTTAGCCAGATCCCTCAGAGTCTGCGAGCGCCGCTTTGGCCTCGTCGTCCCAGCCTACTTCTTCCCAGAAGAGCAGGCGACGATGCAAGCAGAAAGAACGCGCCCTGCCATTGCCGTCATCTTCTCGCACGCTTGGCGATTTCATGCCCCCGGAGATAGGGATACCTCCAAGATCCCGTCCGGTAGTGGATGATTCCTCGATTGAGAGCCCAGGGTACACTTCGGTTAACACCTTATAGTTGGTAAATCCCTTTTGGCTCCCGACGATGAGGAACACCAGGTGGACCTCCCGGACATCTCGGGGTACACTTCGGTTAACACTGTAGAGTTGGTAAATCCCTTTTTGGCTCCCGACGATGAGGAGCACCAGGTGGACCTCCCGGACAGCCCGAGGTACGCTTCGGTTAACACCGTAGAGTTGGTAAATCCCTTTTTGGGTCCCGGCAATGAGTAGCGCCAGGCGGATCTCCCCAATGTTCCCAGCTGTCGCCAATGCCGACAGAGCCATGGCTACGTGAATCGCTGGGGCATGGCAGTCGTCACCTCCAGTCAGTCCATGCACGCTACCGAGACCAGGCGGCAGGCCCGGTACAGATAGCAGCACTCACAGCTCCCTCACCCGGTGACAACAGGTTCCCTTCCACCACCGTTTGTGTTGTTCGATCGGGCGGAACCGCCTTGCCTGCGTCGCAACCAGACCCACCCTGCCATTGGCCGACTACGGCCTTCCTGTCCTGGCATGATAGCCACCTCCCGGGCTTCATCTAGTGAACAGTAGGACGTGCCTAGTACTAGTCAGTCACCGGTCCCGCCAACAGGGCCCGTTATGCCCCCAATCGCAGAGCGACCTCCTGTGAGCAGAAGCTCACGTTTGGCGCGAAAGTATGATGTCCTGAAGCATTTGGCTGGTATTCCGGCAAGGCTTTCCATCCTTGAGTCCCTTCGCCTGTCTTCCGAAATGCGTGAGGCGCTCGTCGAGGCTCTAAGGAGACCCCTCCAGTTCAAAATGGAGGTAGCGGCCGCAGAAGCCTTCCACACCGAGGTGATTGGGGACGCCAAATGTTAGGAAGTTATCTCATTTTCTGGTGAAGATTAAGACCTTCCCATACAGGGGAACATCCGCCCATTGTACATCACCAGCCAGTTCAATGGGGTGGAAGTCCGTCGCTGTCTTGTCGATACGGGTTCTGGGATTAACTTGATCCCAACTCGGACACTGCGAAAACTGGGGTTGTCCGAGGATGATTTAACTTCCTCCGACCTCAGCATACAGGGGTATGACAGGACCGAGCAAACTCCGCTCGGCAAGATTCGTCTGAAGACCCAGTTCGGTGGCTTGGTTGCCAATACGGAATTCATGGTTGTCTCTCAGAACACTGCCTACAAAGCATTGATGGGCAAGTCGTGGCTTCATCTGCACGCGGTGGTTCCCTCATCATACCACTAGTGCCTCAAATACTCCCTTAAGGGTTGAGTGGGTGTGATCCAAGGAGATGCGTCTCTGTTTGCCTCTTGTGAAGCCCGTTACCTGGACGCTGACTATTATAAGAGCAAGGACAAGCAAATCTGGGCAGGTGAGGTTGAGCCCACCGCTATCGCAAGTGATCCCTGGGCTGGTCTGGATAACACATATGTCTTCCCAATCCATCGGTTGGAGGCCACGACTCCCGATATGGGAGAGTTTTTTGTTGTCTCGGGTACTAGAGGAAGGCATATTTCTGGGTCTAAGCGACGACGGGAAATCACCTCGTACTCTTATACCAACCAGGCTCAGGTGATCCCCGAGCCTCCTACCCCTGTACGATATCGGGACGTTGGGCTCATGGCAACAGCGGTACATCACACGTGTCTATTTCGCCAAGCTGGAATCGACCGGATCAAGCCAACGCGTCACCACTGCTTTGATATCGTAAAGCGTGGCCCCTTGGGCCAAAGGCCAGATGGGATTGTATCGACCGCTTTCATCGCCATGATCTCCGTGGTGCATGAGTCTCCCGTCGTGACGACCTACGCCTCCCAAGCCGGTGCCAGCTCCCCATCAAGGTCGAGTAGCCTCGAAACGACTCCCCCCATGGAAGATCCTTCCTCAAGAAGAGAAGAAGTCATGGAAGATGCTCCTCCCTCCTTTGAGGAGGGCATCTCCACCACGGTTGACGAGCTAGTACAGGTGAACCTCGGTAGTGAGGCGGACCCGAGACCCACATTGGTCAGCGCCACTGTGCCTCCCTGAGGAATGACGACAATACATAGACTTCCTCAGAAAGCATCGTGATGTGTTCTCCTAAAGTTATGACGAGATGTCGGGACTAGATCCCCATGTAGCCGTCCACAGCCTTGGCCTCCCAGCAAACCATCGCGGGTTCAAGAAGCCTCCCAGGAAAATGCACCCTTTTCATGGTTCCATGGTCGAGGCTGAGGTTGATAAGCTCATTAAGGACAACGTTTTCAAGGAAGTCCAGTACCCCAGGTTGCTAGCCAACATCATGCCCGTCAGGAAGAAGAACGGGCAGATCAGGGTCTGCATCGACTTCCGTGATCTCAATTGCCACTGTCTGAAGGATGACTTTACCCTTCCTGTGACAGAGCTGTTGATCGATGCGACGACCGGGTTCCAAGCCCTCTCTTTCATGGATGGGTACTCCGGGTATAACCAGATCCGGATGGCCCCCGAGGATGAAGAGTTCACTACCTTCATGGCCCCCCCAGGGTACCTTCTGCTACCGGGTTATTCCCTTCGGCCTGAAGAATGTGGGTGCCACCTATCAACGGGCTATGCACCGCATATTCAAGCCAATCCTCGAGACACTGGTGGAATGATACGTAGATTACCTGGTGGTTAAATCTCGTCAGCATCGGGACCATCTCAAAGACCTTGAGAAAGTGTTCGGTTTCCTCTGTTCTCTCCACTTGAAGATGAACCCGTTGAAGTGTGCCTTCGGGGTCACCTCCAGAAAGTTTCTTGGCTTCATTGTGAGATATCGAGGTATCGAGATCGACCCCAAGAAGATCAAGGCCATCAGTCAGATGCCTCCCCCGAGTAATATTCGGGTGATTCGAGGCCTCCAAGGCCACTTAGCTTATATACGCCGATTCATTGCGAATCTGGACGGCAAGTGTAAGCCCTTCTCCCGGCTCATGAAAAAAGGCGCCGCCTACGGGTGGGATGAAGAGTGTCATACCAATTTTGAGGAAATAAAGCAGTATCTGCTTCAACCTCCGGTCCTGATGCCACCCGTTCCTAGAAGGCCACTGGTCCTTTACGTGACCGCCCTGGAGCGATCCCTCGACGCCCTTCTCGCCCAGAAGAAAAACGAGGGAACAGAGAATAGCCTCTACTACCTCAGCCACAGGCTCCTCGATGCGGAGATTAGATATTCTCCTATCGAGAAGAGCTGACTGGCGCTTGTATTCGCCGTACAGAAATTACGGCACTACTTGCAGCACCATGAGGTACAGTTGGTCTCTCGAGTAGACCCGTTGAAATACATCCTGAGCCGGCCTATGTTGACCGGCCAATTGGTACGCTGGGCGGTGATCCTCCTGCAGTTCAACATTAGGTTCGTACCTCAGAAGGCCTTCAAAGAACAAGCGTTGGAAGACTTCTTCGCCGCCCACCCCATCTCTGCGGACCAGCCACTGGATTCGGGCTTTCCTGATGAGGCAATCCTCTTAGTCGATCACGCCACCCCATGTTGGCAGATGAACTTTGATGGCGCCTCCCGAAGCCCTACCAGTAGAAGGCTCAACGATCCCAGGCTTAACAGGGTGGACCTGGGTATCATCTTCATCACCCCGGAGCATGCCGTTCTGCCATATTCTTTCTTATTGTTAGAAGGCTGCACCAAGAATGAGGCAGAATATCATTCCCTCATCACTGGCCTCAAGTTGGCTCTGGAGGTTAACGTTCCCCATCTGTGTGTAAAAGGGGACTCTGAGCTAGTCATTAAGCAGGTTAACGACGATTATGCTATCTGGAATCCAGAACTCATGCCGTTGCTGGAGTGAACCCTCCATCTAATGGTTAAGTTCCCCTCCCGACCATATGTCGTTCATGTTCCCCGGTCACAGAATAGTCGAGCAGATTCTTTGGCCAGCCTGGTCGCATCACTCGTGGAGCCCGGACAGAATGACCTAATCATCCATGTGGCGCACCGAAGAGTCATTACTCCTGTTATCCCTGCTCCTGATATCCCAGAGGGCGATTGTGACCCGCGAGTGAACCATCTCACCGCTGGTGCCCCTGCGTCAGGACCCCTTGGGGTTCCAGGCGTGGTGATCGGGACAGTTCCTGACTGGAGGGCACCTCTGGTTGAATATCTCCAGCACGGAAATCTCCCGGTGGACCGAGCAGAGCGAGAATGAATCCGGCGCCGCATGCCGTAGTTCACCCTTCAAAGCGGTCCCAGCCGTGAGAAGCTTCTTTACAGGCATGGGTTTGACAGTGTTCTCCTCCATTGTCTTTAAGGAGTCGAGATCCCACAGGTCATGCAGGAAGTGCACGCAGGTTCCTGTAGCACCCACCAGGCCGGGTCGAAGTTGTCCCACCAGATTCGGAGGCTGGGATACTTCTGGCCTTCCATGATCCACGACTGCATCGAGTACGCCAAGAGGTGTCACACGTGCCAAGTTCATGATAACTTTGTGCATCGGCCACCGGAGCCTCTCCATACTACTAAGTATTCCTGGCCCTTTGTAGTCTAGGGATTGGATGTCGTAGGGCCTTACCCGCCGGCGACGGCCTGCCAGTACCAATTCATCTTGACCGCTACGGACTTCTTCTCAAAGTGGGCAGAGGTAGCCCCGCTCTGGGAAGTCAAGGCTGGTTCTATCACCGACTTCGTGAGCTCCAATATCATCCACCGATTTGGAATACCTCACGCTATCCTCACAGATAATGGAACCAACTTCTGAGCGGCCGAGCTGAAAAGATTGTACTCCAAGTACAACATTCACTCTAACCACACCTCCCGCTATCATGCGCAGGTGAATGGACAGATTGAGGCATTTAACAAAACCCTCTCTAACATTTTGCAGAAAATGGTTGGCCAGAACAAGAAAAGTTGGCCAGATAAGCTCCCCAACGCCCTCTGGGCTTATAGGACGACGACTCGCAATTCCACCCAGGTGACTCCGTATTCCCTGGTATATGGAGCTGAGGCCGTCCTACCCATCTAAGTTCAGCTGCCCTCATTGCGCACAGAAGTCTACGACCAGCAAGCGCCGGATGGAGTTGCCGAAATCCATCTAGCCGAGTTGGAAGCGTTGGACAGAAGTAGGCTTCACACTTTACATAACTTGGAAAGGCACCAGAGTAGGATGGCTCGAGCTTTCGATAAGAAGGTTCACCTATGCTCCTTCCTACAAGGTGACATGGTGGTGGCTCTTAGAGCACCAATGATTCCCGGTAGGAAACCGCCCATGTTGGAGCCCAAGTGGGAGGGGCCTTTTACTGTCCACAAGGTCTATCCCAATGGCACGTATTCCCTGGTGACTATGGATGGTGAGCCCATCACTCCTCCCACCAACACCAGGTTTCTCAAGAAGTACTTTGCCTAGGCTTTACGGTCCAGCATGACCTTAAACTGTATGGTCCAGCAGGACCTTAAACTGCATTTTTCCCTACATTCGGGCTTTATGGTCCAGCACGACCTTAAACTACACTCTGCCCTACATCTGGGTTCCATGGTCCAAGCTCTAAGACCTAAAACTAAGATCCATATTTCATCCAACATGACGTTAAACTGTAGTGCCAGAACTACGTCTCGCTTGATTCACATCTTAATGGGATACGTAGGGACGCCCAGACCTCCCGTCTTTGGGTCTAGCTTGAGGTCCGCCATCGTGGTTGTCTCACCTCCGGGACCTTAACCGTAGGATCGCGTGGAGTGGTGTGAGATCATGTCCTCATTCATGTCGGGTTTGCAATAGCTGCACCACGCGTACCCTGTCCTCAGGATTTGGCCCTATATCCAATGGAATTTAAAGGCGCCTTCAAGAACTACGTATGGCTTGATTCCCATCCTTATGGGATACGTAGGACCGCCTGAACACCTAGATGTCAGGTCCAGCCCCCATCTCTTAGGAGATCTCACGATCTCCCGGTTCCCAGAGTGTTTGGCATCACGCCCCTCTTCTGCCCGAGGATCCGCCATCTTTTGGCCGCTCTCGTACAGAGCCCTCTGACCCTTTCCAGTGGTCTTCCGATGTGCTCAGGGTACTCTGTTCTAGGACTCGGAGTGCCAGATTCGACTTAGGCAAGTTCCATCCACTTTCCAAGCTTCGTGTTCCCCTTCATTCGGGCACCCGTCATCCTTCACACCCGGAGGGACCCCCAAGAACGGCCTGGATACAACGCCCAAGGGCTCTCATACCATCATGGGTCAACGCCCCCGAGGGTTTCAGACAACAAATTGATACGAATCCCGCGTTGCGAACACGGTCAACTGTTGAAGCTCATTTGTTTGTCCCCATGGCTAACACGACAGGATGATGCGTTGCAGACATGGTCAGCAGTAATCCTCAGTCGTCACGCCGGCTTCCACGGGCCCTGAATGATTGGTGGCATGGATCATGTCATGTTCCACCCCACTGTGTCAAGGTGGAATCTCGACACTCCTTGTACTAACCCTCAGTACACCCCTGCACATCGGACAGACCGAGCTGCGTAATGGTCTCTCGGGGTTCCTGCGATCTGAGCGCTGGAGTATGTGCTTGGGTCTCTTCTTTACGGGTTGTGTGCAGCTTGACCCTCATCCCCATGGGAAACGAGGAGTCGCCCAAACATTGTGTTTCGGGCCCAGCACTGCTGGGAGCTAGCATCTCCTGCCCCTCCCTGATTGTTGAATCCTCGTAGGCCCATTTGTCCCGAGGCTCCTCTCTCGGTTGGTCCAAACCATAGGACCTTAAACTGTGTTGGTGGTCCAAACCATATGACCTTAAACTGTGTTGTTGGTCCAAACCATACAACCTTAAACTGTGTTGGTGGTCCAAACCATATGACCTTAAACTGTGTTGTTGGTCCAAACCATATGACCTTAAACTATGTTGTTGGTCCAAACCATATGACCTTAAACTGTGTTGCTGGTCCAATCACACGACCCTAAACTGTGACATATCGTCCTGGCCGCATGACGAAAAACCACACTGCATTGTGGTGACCTCGCTGTAGAGGACATCACGTTGGGTATTGGTCTTGTACCATGCCATTTGTCAATGCCTATCACGACTTGATGCTTGTGGCGACACTACTGCCTACTGCTCTAGGTCTGTCGCTTCACAAAAAAAAACTCATTCACCTTAAAGGACAAACAAGGTTTATCAAATTCCGCTTCTTTCAGTGAAAGGGCCACGCCCGCACTCCTCTTTTCCCTGGCACTGGTATCTTACCGTGTCACCTTTCAGAACTATGTATGGCTTGATTCTCATCCTTATGAGATACGCAGGAGCACCCGGGGCACTTCCCCGTGGGCCCAGCTAGCCTGCTTGTGTGTTCGGTCCCTCGACTCGAGAATTTCTTCGAAGAGCACATGGTAGGTAGGGCTTAGTTCCTCATTTACGTCGGGTTTTGTAACCACCTTACCATGTGTCTGTTTCTCCCCCTTAGCATTCACAGTCCGAGCTCTAAGACCTAAAACTAAGATCCATATTTCATCCCGCATGACGTTAAACTGTATTTCGTCCCGCATGACGTTAAACTGTATTTCGTCCAACATGATGTTAAACATTATTTCCAGAACTACGTGTGGCTTGATTCTCATCCTAATGGGATACGTAGGACCACCCGGACATTTCGTCTTGGTTCCAGCCCCCGGGATTGCTAAACCCCATCCCTCCTTGTTGTCGGCCCCTCGGCCCGACTTCGGGACATTTACCCCGAGCAGGTTCGGGATGCCCCATGGTAGTAATGGGAAGCGGCAGTTCTCTCACTAAAGAGGTCCTGCCTAAAAAATGGGACAACCCGTGATCAGGGTGGTATGTCCGCCTAATCCGCCTTCGCCATGGTGGCGCAGTATCGAGAGTGTTGGACTCTGTTCGAACAAGCCACCACTCCACCTCCCATGCTTTGCATTCCCCTTTATTCGGATCCTCATTTCCATTCATGTTTGACGGGACCCCCTAACAGTATGGATGCTCGACTTATGGTCTGCCTACTATCCTGGGACAACGTTCTGGAGGAATGGTCATGTTTTACGGGATCCCCTAACAGTATGGATGACATACCTATGGTCCGGCTATTGTCCTGGGCCAACGTTCCGAAAGACTGACCGACGATATTTGAGTTAGGCCCCGTGTTGCGAACATGGTCTGCGGTCATCCCTCATTTATTCTCCCTGTTCCTGGCCAACGTGATATGGATGCTGTGTCTCCTCCACGGTTAAAAGTTATCCTCCATGGTTGCGCCCCGTTGGGTTCTGAATTTGGGCAGCATGATGCACCCTTTCTCTCCATCCCCCTGTGTTCGGATGGATTTCAATGCCCCCGACATTGCCCCGCTCTTGTGTTAAAGCACATTGAGAAGTCGACACATCAATCATCCCGGGGTCTCCTCAGAAGTCCAGGCACGATTTTGGATGCCAGAAGCTTGGTCAATGCCCCACAGTTGAACGGAATGATGGTACGAGCATCTCTTGCTTCTCGCGTTAGGCATGTCCCACAGGAGCCTAGGGGTGAGTTGTTATTCTTTTCGAAACTGTGGTTGAGCGCATTAAACCAAGGGTACAAAAGAGTGGATTTGGCCATATATTGGATTGAGATGATGATCAGTACAAGAAAAAATGTTCATGAGATGGAAAAACAAATCCCTTAGGGATCAGCATGCTGAAGTGATCTTTCCAGCGCTGCTACCCTCTGGCTGGTAGCCTCCAGGGCCGCTTTTCGCTCTTGGAAGACTCTCTCCTCATCGGCCACCACAGAGCGCAGCTCGCCAGCCCTAGCTTGTTCCTGCGCCCGCTCACTTCGAAGCACGGTCATCTGGTGACTCGCCTCCACCAGTTGTTCCTGTGCATCAGCCAGCTAGGCCGTCAGTTGCTCCACAAGCTCAGAGCATGTTGCGATGAAGTCCTCCTTATCTACCACCTGCCCTTCGAGGTTCCGGACTTCCTGCTCCACCCTCAGCAGCGCTTGAGTTCTTTCCAATCTTTCCCGGACCTGGGAAATGTCGGTGCGCCGGCGGATCTCGCGTATCTTCTCGGCCATGTAATCATGGACCGTCAGATGAAGACGCTGAGCGTTAGCCCCTCCGGCGCACAGGAAGCACAGCCAGGTCTGAAGTGATCCCATCCGCCTCAGCCAATCAGACTGGGGCTGCCTGAGAAAGCGCTGGATACACTTCCACCCCTTGCGTCGTGCCATCCAGCTCTCTTCGGCCGCCTCTGAGTCAGAGTCGTCTATCTCCTCAGGGTCAGCGGGTTGGTATATGGGGAAGTCCACCAGCAGATCAGCAGCAGGATCTACCCCAGGGATGTCTTCATGGGGCATAGAATCCTCGACATCCAGGCGACCTTCTTCTCTCGCCCCAGCAACAATGATACCTCCACCAGCTTCCAGCCTCGTCTCAGGAATAGCGCCGCTGATGTCCGCCTCCCCCTGTTCATCAATTGTCGGGGCCGACTCAGTGTAGAGAGCATGTTCCAAACGAGGTAGTATGTCCTCCGCTGATCCACTCACGGACGGCCTGGGCTCCGCAGCCTGACGTGCCTCTAGTGTTGAGATCACTGCACAAGGCATACGCTAGTTAGATGGGATTTTTGCCACCAAGCACCAGTAGTGAGGCGTGAGACTTACAAGAATCCAGAGTGTCGGTCCCTCGTGTTTTGGCTGCCGTAGGAGCCGCCATGATGGGAGACCCCTCTGCGCTTGTTAGTTCAATGATGGGTGTCGGATCCCTGTCATGTCTCACCGGTTCCTCTCCTCCCTCCTCTGGTAGGGACGCCCGTCCAACGCTCAACTACTCCTGAGTAGGATGGGGAAGTGAGTCAGAAGTTGGAAATGAGAATGGATGAATAAGGGGAATGAATGAAGATAGAGACAAACCTTGAGAATCTCGGTTAGGTCGAGATCAGAGTTGGAAATCTCCCCGCTCTCTCGGAGACTCCCCGGGTAGGTCGCCCCTTGCGACCCCTCACCTTCGGGCTCTTCTTCTTTGTCTTCTCCCTCACCTTCGTCCTCTCCGGTTTCCTCCTCCCCCTCCGGCTCCTCGTCACTGTCGCCTTCTCCCAGCGGCATTGCTTCCGGATCATGTTCCTAGCCGAGCATCACTTTCACTAGGAAAGTTGGCTCCGCATGCCTCCCCCTCTGGCGTGCGTATGCGTCCATGGATGTCAGATAAGCATGCCGCCGATGGAAGTTCACTCGGTCGGTAATTCGAACGAGCCCGACCTCTGGCAGTTGGATCCTGTTCTGCATTATCTTCTGCCAGATGGCTTCGATGCTCAGCGATTGCCGCAGGGTCATCCAGGGCGACCACAATGCTGGGAGAATTGCGTCGTGAGAAGGTTCGAGCAGATATCTTATCTGCTTCCCGGGCAGTTCCCTGGCTACCTCATGTGACCCCCCTGCAGGTAACGAGGACGTGGTGGCACCATGTGATGTACCCGCTGCCGAAGTCCCGGCCTGCGCATGCCTCGCTCCCTGATGCGCCCTTGGTTCCCCCCTTACGATGGCACCGTTCCTTCTTTCTCGTCACTCGGTTTCTGCACGAGTGACCTCAAGTTGCCGAATGCGATTTTATAATAGCCCCTCAGGGTACGCAATGGTCCAGTGTTCGGCGTATTCGGTTTCTAGGCCGACATCGACCCCGACGGTAGGAAGAGTGACGACATCGCCGGAGCCGAAGGTGGTAAACATCAGCCACATCTGGCGCAGGACACATCGATTCTTCTCCTGCCAGACAGCCGTGAATACCTTCTTCGGCACTCTCTGGAAGCACCCGAACTGCCTGGCGAATCGGGATGGCATGTACGGCTCGCAGATCACCTTCCCGTCGATCCGAGCCACGAGCACCCCACCCCGAATGCTCTGGAAGTATTCCTGCTGTTCCAGAGAGCCTCGACCGTTGTCCACCAGCTGGCCGACCGGGGTAGGGAACGGGCTGAAGTTGAAGTTGGCATGGTTGCGGATGCGGATCCTCACACCCTCCTCATTGAGCATCATCGGCGCCACCCCTGCGATATTCAGCAAGGACAGTCGCAGACCGTTGCCAGGAGGACGGATGGCGTTTGGGAAAGTGTACCCGCCGAGATGCGCCGCCACCCAGCCATGGAAGATCTGGAAGGGACCACATACTCTTCGAGGTGACCCCCCTCGTGAGATGCGCCCCAGAATGGTATACAGCTTGGCCAGTACGGGGACGCCCATGTTGAACCGTTTTTTGGCGGCCATGGAGCCCGCCATCACCAATGTTGCTGGACGGATGCCCATCCTCGCGTCCCGCACTGGCAGGAGCCACCAGCTCAGGAAGGCGGCAAGGAACCCGATATACCAGATGTTCGGGTCCCGGTCCTCAATGACACCGTAGCCCCATGATTGCTATTGCCCCGCTTCCAGGGTCCTCCAGTATGACCCATCCCTGCTCCTCTGAGTCGCGGTTGGGCACCGTTTGCCCCGTCCCGGCATCTTGACGGCCGGATCCTTCTCAAGGAACAGTTTGAACCAGCCCTTGAAGGAAACATCCTTCAGGAAGTCCTTGACCCCCATCCTCTCTTTGGTCAGCTCCAACAGGTGCCACGTCAGCATAGGCGTCCGTGTCCTGTCTCCCCAGGTGTTCTTTGGAGGAATGAACTCATCGTATTGGTAACCCTCTAGTGGGATACCGCCAATGCAGTGGACATCCCAGATACTGATGCCAACCTCCCCATGGTGAAGGTGGAATGTGTTGGTGTCAGGAGACCACCGGGTGAATAGCTCTGGTCCGAGTTCAGGCTGGCGGTGGAAATGGAACTGTGATGTCCATACCACTTCGAACAGACCGATATACCGCAGTTCGTCCCCGAACTGGTTGCAGGTATGGCGGACCCAGAACGCCCAGGCCCATTCACTGGTGAAGTTGCCTCCGGACCGCAGGTCCCAATCCTTCAGCCAGCCCTTCGTGTCATCCGTGATGCTCTGACGGAACGTGCTCGCGTAGAGGGCCGGAGAATCCTCTGCCACTGGCTCGTCCCCGGTAATGGTCCTAGTCCTAGGGTTCAGGACGTATACATCCATATGTCTAGTTTCCCTAGAAGGATGACTGTTGTTGGTGATGTTGTAGCGAGGAAGTGCGTCCTCCCGAGTCACCCAAGACCGCGGCGTGTCCACCTCGAAGCCCGGCAGGGGAACCTCCTCCAGGATTCCAAAATTTCAGAGCGGGAGGTTGTCAGACAGGGGATACGTCTTCTGGGCCGGAGTCAGCAGATTGAACAAGGTCAGATTGTTGGAAACAATCGCCTTGGCATTGTAAACCTCCTTGTTCGCCGCCATTTCTGTCCTACGGGCAGCGGCTTCCCCCTCATCGACTCGGTTTGCAGCTATCTCAAATTTCTCGGGAGTTGGGCGAAGTCCGGATGCACTGCGCGGAATCGGAGAGTTCTGCACGAAATCTGAAGGAGTCGTGTGAAATCTTGGATTTTGGCACACAATCGGCACATGAAGCGTGGAAGATCCCAGTCTAGCGCGAAATCACAGCCAAATTTCGGAAGGAATTCCGCGCTGCCAGAGCATTTTTGCGCGCAGCCGCGGAAGCGTTTTCGCGCACGAGAGCGATGAGCTTATCACACGGAAAAAGAGGATGTACGGATTTGGGACCCAGCTCCCCTTTTTATAGGCAAGGCCCGGGTTCCGCGCTACGCAGAAAGAGGATTTCGCGCGCGTCCGTAGGTTTTGCGCGCTGCATCGAAATTTTGCACGCAACTTGACCAGGGGACTCTGCATTTCGGTGTTTCGGCGTTTCTCTTGGAATCCGATCGTTGAGACCTCTCGCCGATCCAATTCCAAGGGGGGCATTTTTTGACGCCGAAAAAAAGCTCGTAACTCTCAGAGGAAGTTTCGAAATGACGAAGCGAAGTCATATTCGGAATCAGAGGCCCGATCTGGAGGCCCGGGAAGTGGGGCGTGAAATAAAGGAGTGTTTGCGCGAAACATTATTCTGAGTGTGTAGAATCACCAGGTTTCGCAGAATTGAGCCGATGCGGCGCACAATAATTGCGCACCCCAGTTCTGCGCGGCGAGTTTTTGCGCGCCAGCTGCGCGCGGCGTGAAGAATTTCACACGCCGCCTGGATTCTGCGCCGGAGGTCTCCTATAAATATAAGGTGACCCTGAACGGTTTGGAGTTGAGGAATCCGAATCGACTCTCGTGCGCGCAATTTAGCTCCCCCCCGCGCGAAATATGACTTCCAGGTAAAACCCTCATTTCGCGCAACCTTGCCCCGGAGATCGCCTTTGCGCGCAACTCCACCGGCTTCAGTGAATTTGCCCCTTCCCCCGATTTCCCGACTTACGCGCAATTCGCGTCTTGTGCGCGCAATACCCTGCCTTGCGCGGAAAACCCTGCACGTAATTCCCTCTTTGCGTGCAATTCCATTTGCTCCAATTGCACGCCGTCCCAGTGTTTTGCGCGCAACCCTTGTCTTTTGTGCGCAAAGCACATGACCTCTCACCTTGACTCCCCTTGGCTGCCCCCTACACCGGCACCTGATGTCTCCCCTTTCGGGCATGCGCGCCATGCGTTGTTTTCCCGTACGACCTTCTAGGCTCGTACGAAGTAACCTCAAGGTCCCCTGGGCCGTGTTTCACGTTGCGCTGCTTTGCCTTATGCTTCTCCGCATAGGCACGCTAACGGCTATTGCTTCTTCGCATAGCCACGCTAACATGGACCCCCCGGTGGTTTGCCCTCTGGCCCCCCTTCACTACGGTCTTGTTGATGCCTTCCCTTCCACAAGGGGTAGAGGGCGTTGGGCATGTAAGCCCTAGGGGTGTGGAGAAAACCCACCCCGTCCAAGCTGCAGGACGTTAAACTGCTGAGCACCTTGTCCTTAACACAAGACGTTAAACTGTGGTCCGACCCCGTGCTTCGCATGCAGGGTCCCCCCGGCTCGAGCATTCTTTACACCACTCGTCTCCACGGGAATGGACTCTTCCTCACATGGAATGAGATCCTCCTTGTCGGAGCGGCGCTTGTCCGCGGGGGAAGGGCTGTCTCAGAGCGTAAGCCCCTAACCTTTCTTGCGGATGACTGCACCCGTGCATCTCCATACTTCCCCCTGCCGAGGCCAGTGGAGTCCTTTTCTCACTGCGCTTTGTCACACCACGGGCCTCCACCTTGGAGTAAGCCCCGACACCAAGGGCCGCTAACCACGCGTAAGCCCCTGTTTCCTATTTGGGCCGCTCAACGTGTAAGCCCCATTCCACTTCTCACGGACGCTCCCTTCGCGACGTGATCGTCTGGTCCCTACTGCCTCTTGTTTCCCACACCGAGCATGACTCACATGGGCTTAGAGTGCGCATCGACCATGACATCCTCCTATGGGCCGCCCCAGAGCGTAAGCCCCATCCCAGTGAACTACGTGGACTTTGATCCGTGCTAACATGTGGTACGTAGGAAGCCTCCACGAGGTTCAAGACCACCACCCAGTTGTTTCAACCTCTTCACGTCGGTTCACTACCCACCATGGGCCGCCTCAAAGCATAAGCCCCATACCCACCATGGGCCGCCTCAGAGCGTAAGCCCCATACCCACCATGGGCTGCCTCAGGGCGTAAGCCCCACATACCATCGTCCCGTATGACGTTAAACTGTATGCCCTCGTCCCGCATGACGTTAAACTGTATTCCTCCTCTTGGGCCACCCCAGAGCCTAAGCCCCATGTCTCACTCCACCATCCATCCTGATCCTTACCCGGGCCGCCACATCCCGGTGGGATCATGCCACCCCATTCCACTCCGTAGCATCCGGGAAGCCGCCCACGTGCTGGCCCCAACATCGGTGTTCCCCCTAGGGGCCCTTCAATCTGATCCTTCTACGAAAGATGTTAAAATCGCGACATACCCCGTGTCAAACATGGGAAGCTGAGGAAAACCTCAGATGGTACACATTCCCCGCGTGAGATGTGGGATGCCTCGGGCTTCCGCACCCTCGAGAAGCCCTGTGATGAGGGTCCAAAGACAGACATGCTGACGATGCCCTAACGTGACCATTCTCCTCACCGAAGGTTGCTGCCCTGACAAGACCCCTTGGAGCGTCTTGACGGAAGCAGCATAATTAACCGGCGTCCATGTAGATATGGCACCAGGAATGAGCTTCATGAACCCGTCTTAAATCTATGTGGGAGACCCGAACTAGGTGATGAGCTCCGAGGAGGAATCCACGGAAGGAAGAACCGACATCCCATCATCCCAGTTTCGATCAAGGAGCAGACATCCCTGAACAAGGAACGGATGTCGCCCGCCTTTGGAAAGCGGGAGTGCGGGGCAACAAGCAGTGCGCCCTCCCCGCGGACGGATGCACGCGCCCCGGCGAAAGCATCGGAAACAACAAGGGGTAATAAAATAAATAAATAATTAATGATCCAGAAGGACACACAACAAAACCTGGAGCAGAAAGTAGGGAAAATATCCAAATTACTTAGAAAGAGGCCATGAGGGGCACTATCTGGATTCCCCAAAGTGCATCAACAGGTGGAATTGAAAGTAATTACCTTCATAAGTGAAAAAATAAACAAAGAAAAGAATAAATCATGAAAGAGACAAAAATACCAAAAAGCTATAAAGGAATATATGGAAAATAAAAAATAAAAAATAATAGATAAAGATAAAAAAGATGAAGACAAACCACCATAATATAAGACAAGAATTCTATTTATAGAGAAACTGACATAAAATAAGATCAACATGTATAGATGTAATTTTATTGAACAATTTAAAAATCTTTATATTAGTATCCCTTTTTAATAAAATCTCACAAACATGAGGAAATATGAAAATTTTATAAAAGAATTAGTGACTAATAAGAATAAGTTAGAGGAAATTGTCACCATTCCACTCACACAAGAGTGTTCGAAAATGGTATAAAATGAACTACCTAAGAAAAAACATGATCCTAATAGTTTTTAAATCCATATATTTATTAGAACTAATAAATTTATAAATTATCTATATAACTTATGTGTGAGTGTCAACATCATGTGATACACCACTTTCAAGAGTTTGGGACTAGAAGGACTAAATGCCACAAGAGTTGCAGTCTAGATAGAAGAATCAATAGTGAAGTTCCCCCAAGGGGTCATATAAGATATTTTGATCAAAGTAAATAATTTTAATTTCCCATTAACTTATTGGTTCTATGTGTAGAATAGGATTAAAAACCACTCATTTTGGGAGGGAAAGTTTTAGGCATTGGGTGAGTTTTGATTGATGTACAAAGTGGAGAAATCTATATGAGAGTTGGATATAAACAAGTAAGTTTCAATATCCACTGGGCAATGAATAATTTTTATGTGAGAGAAGAAAACAATTTTATAGAAGACAAAATACCTGAAGTTAAAGATATCATGTAATTTTAATAAGTGCATGAGGTAGTTTCTATTGTGAAAAAGGATACTCAAAATAAAAGTACTAATAATGATAAAGAGAAACTAAGAGGTTATATCACTAACACTGAAAGAGTGAAAAATCCACCATGTTTGGGAATGGAAAACATGTATTTATGGTGTATGAACTTCCATTTACTTTTCTAGG
The DNA here is from genome assembly GCA_963277665.1 of Viscum album. Lineage (NCBI taxonomy): Eukaryota > Viridiplantae > Streptophyta > Magnoliopsida > Santalales > Viscaceae > Viscum > Viscum album. Next base: position 291,942,381 of record OY728150.1, on the reverse strand, counting down.
ATTAAGGAAGACATGGTGGATTGGCCTGATGGAAATCAAGTAAGTGTTACTTGGAAAAAAGTTAAGTTATTTAGAGAGGAAGGACTAGGGATGACCTATATAGATATGTCACAAATGAGACCATTTATAGACCTTGACTAGGTAAAATATTTCCAATTATTCATCACATGATATGAAGTTAAAATAGTTAAGGTTGATCCTATTATGTTAAACAAAAAATCTCTCGAGAGGTAACTCGATTTTTTATGATTTTTATTTACTTATTTTTAACCACATTCACTCTCCCCTAAATCACTCAAATTTAATTGATTATGGTCTAGGATTTCACTTATTTTTTTTATTTTTCAAAAAATGAAATACAATAGAAAGTATCATGAGAGGAAACTGTAGGGAAAATATATATTTTAAACCCTAGTAACATCATGAATTCACGAAAGTACATGTCATGAAACCCATTCACATAATGAATTTAATACAGGGAAAACCTACACAACTAATTTAGAAGCATCATTCATAGGAGAGTAAGTGTTTTAATTCTTAATTTTTCTATCGTATTCCCCAAATATAATATATTTAGATCTTTTAAGTACCAAATGAATGCATGGAATGATTATTTATTTAATGAACTGAACTAGGATATATAAGATTCCTAGGATAATTACCATTATATGTTTTTTATTTTATTTTCTAATAATTTTGAATGTGAAAAATTGGGAAAATAATTAGTAGAGATAAGGATGTGGTTTTGGATTTAGAAAATCATGATTTATGGGAGCATGCTATTTTTTATAAATGAAAATTTTATAAGATTTAACCATCATTAGAATTTATGATATGTGCATTAATTGATTTAATTATTCATATTCATTTCTATGAGTAGTTTTCCCAAACCTTCATCTCATTATTGGGACATTTTCTAAACTAATATTTCCCATTTGTTCTATAATATATTTTTTGAGATATTTAGGAATGTTAACTTTTATAAATTTATTAGCATCATATCCGTGTTATTATTGAATATAATCACCTTTAATATGACTGAGGAATCTTTTTTAACACTTTATCCATTGGACCTACCTTGCATTAATCCTTTTTACGCCCATATAATCCATGAATAACATTATTAGAAAATAAACTAAGTTAAAAGCCTATTTTATCCATTCCTACCATCCTCTAAATAAATTTCACTATATTTAAAATAATAAGTGTGTGGGGGGGAGACTTTCTATAGTGGATAGGGATATAATTCATTAAACAAACTCTGTTAGGGGTTTTCTTGTGATTTGGGGATAGACCATGATATTTTTCATTATAATTTACCATTATTCACCTATCTTTCTAATAAAAAGTAAAATAAAAATATAAACAATAAGAAAAAAAGAGAATAAAAAATTGTTTGTGTCTTGGGAGGATAAAAAATCACCATTACCAGACCGAAGATATTTTTATCATATGTGGTTAGGTGCTAGATATTATATTTTTCTTAAGCACAATTTTTGAAAAAATATAATAAAAATAAAAATAAAAAAAACAGGAAGTGGGGGAAATTTTTAAGTGGGGGAAATTTTTTCATTATGATTACATGTATCATAATCCCACTTTGGGATTTTTGGGGGAAACTTAAATATGGCATCTATAAAGGGATATTTTTATTGAGTTTACATTTTGATCGAAACAACTATTCTTTAGAGTCAGACGACCCTTTTAAGATTTATTTTTACATCATTTACCTACTTTACCTAAAGCCTTAGAGTCATTTGAACCTATTTATATGGCCCTCATGATTAACTCTATTTACAATTGTAACCTGATGATTAGTGGAAAAATTAAAAGTGAAGTAAATTGAAAAGGGTATTATTATAAAAAATAAATTGAAAATTAAAAATTAATGAACAAAAAGGTGTTTCTATTTCAAAATATAAAAAATAAAATACTTGGTTGATTTTTTTCTTTGAAAAATGATACATTAATGGATTTTCTTTTATAATGCTTGAATACTTTAATTACCCATTTTGTTAAGTGATTTTATTTCCATTGATTTTAAATTATGGTAGAGTAATAATCCTTTGTAGTATGCTAAGATTCCATGCTTGATGAAAATTATAAATTTAAGTATGGAAGATTTAATATTATCATTTAATGCACATATATTTGATATATAAATGCATCACTTTTGATATAAATATTATTAATTATTGACTGTACACTTAATATGTTGTTCATATTGTTCAGGATGCTATAATTTGTAGGAAATAATAAAAATAATCTAAAAAGGCATATATTTCCATCAAAATAAGGATTACCATGATACTAATACATATGAAACACTTTTGGGGCTTGAAAATGAAGAATTAAGTTGAAAAAAAGATATCAATGCTAGAAAATAAAGATTCAATTTGTGAAAACATTATAGGATGTGAAAACATTACAATCGAGTTCTCTCCCTGGTGAAAAGATTAGAACTCCATGTACTTCACTATCATTAGATACTTCTTAAAAAAACTGATAAAAGAATAGAGTCTTAAAACCCTTCCAATCACATCCCACATTCTAGTTTTACTAAACCATATAATCCCACCATCACTTTCTAGAATCCTAGAGCATTAACGTTTCTAATGTTATATTGATAGACTCAGGTGTACCCCAGAAGTTAGACAATTGATCGATATTGTCCATAATGTGCTCCGCCTCTTAGGGTTTACTTGCACAGCTAAAGGAAGGGGATTCTTATGTAACAACTCTAAATCCTGATACCTATCTCCTCCCACTTATCGTTTCATCTAAATAGATTGTTTTTGAACCTTTTATATATTATATTCCATAGTATGAACATCCCATATGATAGCCTCTAAGATATTGTGTTCTAGAAGAGGATTCCTATAAAGAGAATCTCCCACCACACCCACTCATAGAGCCTATGGAATACATCTCATAGTTATGTTTTATACATGATAATAAAATAAAATAAAATGATCATAAAATAGGGTAATCACAATCTAAACTAGAAAAAAAAGTATAGTTTGAGATCAATGTCAAAACCCAATACATGAAACACACATCCTAACATCCCATAGTTACTTAAGGCTCAACACAGTAAGAGATTGCTAAAAACTAACCAAAACCTTGACCTCAAGTCGCAAAAATCTTATATCTTATCTACCAACCTCCCAAGGCCAAGAATAACCTCTCTATTATACCAAATTTTCATGACTCAGCCTGGGTAAAAATTCAAACTATGCTCTAAACTATATCACAGTAAGACCCGAAGGGTGTTCCTGATCCCCACGAGCTGGACACTACACCCAGGCATCCAAAAAACAAAAGGGAATTATTTTACCAACACAAAATAAGATACATGGAATATATATATTAATAAAACCATAAAATAAATATGAAATAACAAAATAGACTCAAGGGAAGGGATACAACCCAATGTAGAAAAAGAAAAACCAAAGTACATATCCTCAAAAAATAACTAATAGAAAGGAAACCCAAAATGAAAAATTATAATCCATGTGAGATATAGGAAACTTCCCACCATATCACCACCAACCAACCATACCCTGTGTAAATAAACATCACCACCACCCTCTTTGTCTTTTCATTTCCTATAATAGATCAAACAAGGTCTACAAAACCTTATGGGAGTGTAAAGGGTGTGAGATGAATAGGATTTGTAGGATCCCACCAAGGTGTTCCATATCAAGTCTCTGTAAAATAATCCCAATATGATACAAATATAAATAAAAAATGAAATGATAATAAGCTAAGAAATTTTATATAAAAACCATGGTAAATAGTTTCCTATTTCCAAAATGTTTCATAAAAATAGGTAAAATAATTTAAAAGCATAATTCCAATAACCATTTACACCAATCAAAGCATTTATCATATCATTTAAATGTAAATATTAAAAATCCAATAAACATTGGTGAAAAACCCTAGGATTACATATTTTTAGGCTATCTAGGTTACGCATACCTCAGTATCAATCAAATACTAGTGCACGCTTAAGTCCCTAGAGCCCATGTATCAAAGATTATGGAAAAGAGGGAAACCATATAAATTTAACCTACTAAAATTTCAATCAAGTTTCTTGATCCAATGTTTCTATAATCTAAGAATGTAGAAGAACCCATGAATGTGAACCTTATTACAAAACCCATGAATGGAGCCTAATACTACACCTTCCACCAAAGAACTAAAGGCTCCCATGTGTGGAATATGTCAAATCAAATTAAAATTGATTTTAAATTTCATAAATAATTCCAAACAACCCTTTATTCATCGAAAACATACTTTGAAAACCAAGTTCATAATCCATTTCAAAATTCATTAAAAACACATTTATTTTACCAAAATGATGGGAAACCATATTTTCTCAAAAACCATTAAAAAACCAATAAAAAAATAATTATAATTAATTTATAAAACCTTTTAATAAATCAAGATCATTCATTGTTCATATAAAATAGTCTAGTGACAGAACTACTTACCTCAAGCATAGGACGCACACCACCCACACCATAAAGTGAATATAATGAAATAAAAGTGAACTAAGTCCCTAAAAAATATTATCACATCATATAATTGAGTTATATAAGATAAAGGGTCATCATATAAGTAATACCAACACATACCTCAAGAATATCACATGCCGCTCCAAAACCAACATTAGATCTAGCCTCAAGATAATCATAAAAGGGGTCTAAAAGTAATTGATTTATACTTATAAAATGATAAATAGATCCCATAAATTCATCCTAACAAGACTACCAATTCCAATATAAATAAAGAAAACAAGAAGAAAAATATCACAAATACCAAAATAAGAGAAAAAAACTAACCCAAAATTATCTAGATGAGATCTAGTTTTAGGGTGAGGAGGTAAAATCAGAATGGGAGTGGATTTATGTGTGAAAAAAAATCCAATGGAATAGAAATAATTCAAAACATAAATCATTGATTGATGATGTGAAATATTAGGATGGTTTGTATACCGAAAAATATGTTTCCTTAGTTTAAAATCCTAATTCACAATGTGAACAACATCTCATGTAATAATCTGGTTTCACATCCTAAATTAAACATTCAGGGCTTCTTCACATGAGTCATGCATGTCATGATCATCAATTAATAGTGTGAAATAGATCTTATACCCAAATTTTCTATCCTTTGGGTCATCTCCTTCCCCAAATCCCCAAAACAAACCTCAAACCATTTAATAAAACCCTCTAATATACATAAAGTCTTAAAACAATGTGCACCATAAAATTGAGGATATTTAAAATTCTTTCATAAAAACTAAAGCCTTTAAAATACATTTTAAAATCAATAATTAATTTAAAAAATCACACTTTTACTTTTGAAAAATATAACAATATTTTCATTTATTTTTAAAAACATTAAGTATTAAAATCATTTGGAAATTTTTTTAAAAAAAATTAAATGATGATTCATAAATAAAATTGTGTACAATAGTGAAATAAACTATAAAAGAGTTTTTTGAAATTGGTTTTTCTATAGTCATAAAATAAAAAGTTCTGGGTCACATTCAAAACTCATTTTAACAAAGGTGACTTGATTGGTTTTAAAAACATTTGCTTTCAAAAATAATCTTAAACAATGAACCATTGAGAATGAAATAAATGTTTTATATAGGTAATTTTGAGTGTAATATAACAATATAAACATTAAAGGGAAATCATTTTTAATATTTTTAAAATACCTTTATTAAAACCCACATCATAAATAGTGTGATAATTCTTTCAATATAAAATAGGTATGGAGAAATTTGAATATTACCATTAATAAAACATATTTAGATTTCAAAATAAGAAAGGATAACATTAATAGGGATAGTGAATATGGATATGGATGAAAAAGATCTCATTTGGAGAGAATAAGAATTACTCTCAACATCATCATATTTTTTAAAGAAAGAAACCAATTAATTAAATTACCAAACAAATTAAGAAAAGAATTATAATATGACTAAAAAATATAATAAAACAATTTTTGTAACCATATTCAAAGGAAATAATTATGACTCAAGAAAAGAAGATTAATCGAGAAAACCCCTTACAACTTAAGAAACATTTTAATAAAAACACCTTTAAAGAAAGATAAAAACATAAAATACCACAATTAAAGTATAATTATTGATATTATATGTCCAATTGGTAGTATACACACCATTTAAATGAAATAAGGTTCATAAAATAAAATATTTATTAAATAAAGGAAATTGAGAAAACATACCCTTACATAATCGTTATCTTTCAAATTAAAAAAACCAAAAAGGTAGAATATGAGATGGATTTTTAAATCCATTATATTTATTGAAGCATTATGAAAAAAGAAATTCAGGAATAATATATACGCTAAAAAAGGGAAATAAATGGTGAATATGTACCACATATCAATGAAGTAAAATTGAGATGAAAAACCCATTACCTCTATTCCCTCTTAGTTGAAGCATGCTATAATTCCCTATAACACACATATATATATTAATAACTTATTTCAGAAACTTATTCAAAAATATAAACATTTAGAAACCAAAATTAATATAATTTATTATAAACATATTTGTTAGTTGTATTGTATCATCATTTGATGTTATTAGTTTCAATAGTTTTGTTTAGTATTAATTTAATAATGGAGGTGTTAATTATTATTCAGAGATTCCATGTTAATTATTTTGAGATCATTAAAAGTACTAGATGAGAAGTTTAATAATGATTTATAATTTTATAATTTTATTTTATATGTATTTTAGTTATGATTCATGATGACAAAATTAGTGATTATCTTGTTATGGTAATTTTCACGAATGAGAGGTGAAATTTTAATAATGGTTTAATTATTAACTATTACCATTCCATAACAAAAAAATTCTTTATTTACTTTTTATTATCCAATATCAACAGTAATTATGTTTCCTTATCATAATTCCTTGAGTTTTTAATACTATCTTGTATGTATTTCTTGAGGTTTAGAAGAGTTTAGAGGATGATAATGGTCTTTCAACCCTTTTGTTTTTCTAAATTTTATCCCATAAAAACTTCAATTAACTTGTGTCTTAGGGCTTGTTCTTATGGTTATTTGGTTCTTCATTCCACTAGTTCATGCCTTTTCCCGTCAGTTGATTCTATTATACGATCTTTTGATTCCTTCATGCAAATAGTTGATTAATAAATGCGGTTAGTTAATTCATTCATTCAGTTAGTTGGTTGTTCAAGTGGTGAGTTGGTTTGGCCATTCAGTAGGATGGTTTGTTCCTGAAAAAGGTTAGTTCCTTCATATGGTCAGTTGGTTGTTAATTTGGAAAGTTAGTTCATTCATGAGACTATTTGGTTGTTCATGAAGTAAGTTGTTTCCTTAATTCGGTCAGTTGGTTGTTCATGTAGTTGGTCCCTTCATGGAGTAGTTTGGGTAATTTGAACAAAATTCTAGTTTTTTGGAGAATTCCCAATTTGATGTAAAAATGTTTTTTAACATAAAATATGATTTTAAATACTTAAATATATAAATTTAAAGGAAATTTCAAAGAGGATAATCATATATTTTAATTCCTAAAGTTCTAATGATTTAAATAGGGTTTTCTACTTAAATGTATCAGAATCAAATAAAATTCAGATTAATGGAAGTTTGACCATGTTATCTTCTAGGGGATCGTTGAGAATAAGTATCCTATATTTTAAATTATGGTATTTTATTTGAGTGAATTTTTTCTTATTTCATTTGAGTTTAGATGAGCCATAACATTGTTCTTAACCCTTGGAGTCATCTTACTTTGACCAAATTTTTCTTACTCATGATTTTAGGCATGTTTAGTAAACCATTTTCTTCCTCTATTTTCTGTAATGGAGTGATGAATTTGAGGAAGGATTTTTTCTATTATTTATTTTTCTATCCTTTTTATTAGTGTTTTGTTTCTGATGAAACCCTTACCTTGGAAATATTCAGGTATTTCCATCATCTTTTGATACCCATTTTTTTCGATTCATTGTGTTTTGGAAATCCTTTTCTAGGTAGGGTATCCTTTTTCTCTCCTTTTTATATTCACATGTGGGGATTTCATGTATTTCACATCCGTAGGGTCGATAATAAGTGTTAGATTAAAAATAATAATTCAATGTATTTAACATAAATTAAGGGAGGGAGGGGGAGTTTTTATATGTGTTTTCTATTTCTGTGTTATTTCTATGAGAGTGCACATGCTTGTTGTTACTGTTAGAGATTTCATTGTTTCTGAGCCTTTTGTGTTTGTTGTATCTATTATGAAACCATGAAGCCATTTTTTATTATTCAAAGGAACTCACCTTCCATAATAGGACAAAAAATTATATATAGATAATGAAATGATTGACTATTAAAGGCTGGAATTATATGAGAATACCCATAATGAAAATGAAGTAATATGAAGACGACCTTTATGTGATTCTAAAATTGTGGCATTATGTGGAATATATGATTTATGGAATAAGGTATTGTATCCTTTCTAAATTTTTCTATGTGTGGCGTTGGAACCATGTGGGGATTTTTTCAGTTATAGTTGTGTTTGGGTTCATTATTATATATGTTAGGAAACAAGGTTATGACTATTGTTGTCTTGGTAGTGATGGTGATGGATGATGTGAAGTGGATGAGTTGGTTAGGGTGTGGTCATGATATGTTCCATATTAACATTGGAATTAACATATATTAATGAAACTAAAACTACATGGGATGATAATTAAATATGTGTGGGATAATAATTAATGTGTGGTAATTTAACTGATAGGATAAAGATAAAGGAATGTGATGGATTAAATTATGGTATAAAGTAACTAAACGAACTAATATTAACTTGTAATTGGAAAGTCTTGGAACGTGATGAAATTGTAAATGAAAGTGGAATTGGTGAGGTTTTATGTGGTTGTGGTTGTTTTGGGGATGTGATATTTCTAGTTTGTGGTAGCGTATGGTAATGATAGTATGGTGTTGATTATTAGGAAAAGGTGATGGAGTATTGATATGAAAAATTCAAGATGATCTTGTGTACTGTATATATATATATATATATATATAATTGTATTTTCATGTTACTTTCATATGAATCCCATCTACATTGATTACCATGAATTGAGACGTAGAGGTTAAGGGTGATGTTTTCCCCAACATCCAGATAGTCAGAAATATGTGGATAATTACCCCAAATTCACCACTCTTATTTTAAAGGCCTAGACTTTTCATATATAAATATTTCATCTTTTTATATGAACACTCAATACATTTCAAAAATATATTCCCAAGGATCATAAAGGTTTACTATATTTATAGACTATATACACAATAATCTTATTTCATAAAAGATTGTCCACATCTCCCATCAAGATAATTTCTTCTATTACTCTTTGTAGACACACACTACTTAATAATTTCTTCTTAACTTGAAAAAAGACATAAGAAAGGGTGATTTTATATTCTCAGTAAGGGTAAACATGGGATATATCAATAAATGATCATATGAAAGCATAATATAATCATGTGGGTATAATATAATAACTATAAAATACAAATTTCATACCCAATATATCAATTAACATAAACATGATCCATGAAATAAAGCATTATCCTTTTAAAATAAATGAATCATAAGAGTGATAAGTATTCATAAATCAACAATGAACTATAAGTTCATGTCTTAAAATTGTGGCACCATCATAGGTATAAAAACCATTTCATATTTCAAGTTTAACCACAAAGACCATAAAATCATAATGAATCATGCCTCAAAACCTGTTTCCTATAGTGGACCAAGCACATCGACTTGTTTCCTGTAATAGATGAAGGACATGAACTTGTTTCCTATAATTAACTCATGAGATATAATACTTTACAAAATTAATTGGAGGGTGATATAATTTAGATCCCACCCATAACATAATGAAAACATTAAATATGTGTTTTACAAGATCATAAAACATTCACCATATCATCACATCACAAACTATGCAAAGAAAGTGAGTTTCCTATACATTTCACCAATTTAACATAGAATTAAACATGAAAATAAATTGGTTTCATAAACTTGTCCTCATAATAATCATAAAACTACTAGATACAGAATAAGGATGGTATCATTTGATCATATATCCTATAAAAAAAAGAAACACCAATTTTTTGTGGTTTATGAATAAAATATTTTATTTTAAAATAAATATGGAAACTTGTAAATTAATCTTCAAAGCATCAAGCAGTTATGAAAGAGGGAAATTCCATTCATGCTGTATAAGTTAAAAGAAAACATTCTTTCCACAATTTTGTAGAAAAAAGTAAAAAAAAATCATATAGAAAATGACCAGAAGATTCATTTTTTTAAAATTCAATAATAGGTAAAAATGTATTTAATAAATCATATTATAATATTAAAAACATTCTTGAAAATTGTTATATAAAATATTGATATAGAAGGAAAAGTATTTTAGAATAAAGAGAAAAATAAAGTTGTTTTTCTTTAAAAACGCTATTAGGATATATTAAATACATAAAGTGATAAAAATGAAAAAACATATTATCAATAAGTAAATATAGAATAATAAAATAAAATTTATTCATTAGATAAAGATCATAAAATTTCCTCAATGGAAATTCAATCGTAACTAACCCCGATTAAAATATGATTGAAACATAAATCCCATACCTCAAGTCTCTCATTTTATTTACATGTTAGAAAATCATCTATAAAAAATATATATTTATTATAAATATTTTATATAACCATAATCATATCTATCAAATAGTATATTATTCACTTATGATATTTTATCACCAGTTTATTAACAATTTGTTAATAAAACCACTATTCCATGTGATAACTTCTTCATTTTTCATGTATGTTTTGGTTCAAAAGTCTTGTTCCTTATAATTTGATTATGGATACATCATTTCAATAATTTTTATAATTATATAACAATTATATATATATATATATATTTAGGGTCATCTATAACATTAAGATATAGAAAAATGAATTACATCATTCATGAAGACGATAGGTTGTGTGTACACATGGATACTATTTTCACTGTTTAAAGAATTGAAAAAAATAAAAATAAAAATTAATCATTATATAATTATTATTATCTCATATAAATAAAATAAATTTATCCAATTCATCCTTATTACCATCCATGTAAATAGGAAATAAAAAATGAAACACATCGCTTCGTGGAGGTGGTAGTTAACTTGTACGCACAAGAAACATATCCGTTTTCCAATATTTTTTAAGGTCAGAAGTTAGATATATTTTTATTATATAATAATAATAATTTCATAAATATAAATTTTTTTAAACCCATCATAATAACCATACATTAAATATGGTGATGAGAAATGAATTATATTTCTACGTCGAGACGGTAGGTCGTACGTACACACAAGCGATCCTTTCACTTCCCATTTGATGAGAAAAAGGGTGGAAAATGGTGGTTAGATAATAATAATATAATTTTAGTATATTTATGATACGTAATATATTATTTTATAATATATACCACATATTTAGAGGATGAAAAAGAATAATTAAAGAGGAAGTGATTATTTAAGGAGATCACCTATTATTTGAAAAAACTCCTCTAGCTATCCTCTTAAGGACCCTAGGGTTAGAATTTAGGTAAGAAAAAACCATTTAGAATATTTTTAATGGAGTTTAGAATATAATTTAGAAGGTATGTCTCAATTTTTAAGGCTCAAAGGGGTCTGAATAAGAGAAAGGATAATTTCCCTTTTAGAAGTGAGGGAAGAGGAACTCATGGAATTTCTTAAAATATTAGAATATAACAGTTTATTATCTAGCCCAAATTACTCAAAAAGTAGTAGGATTAAAATATAATATAATATTTCTTTTAAATATCATAAAATAATAAATTTTTTATAGGTTTATGTAGAGTTTTAAAAATTATATTTTGGTTTAACCACTTAGTTATCCTATTTTAACCTTAACCACTATAATGTCTCTCTCACTCTTAAATTTATATAATTTTAAATATAACATGAAATTGGATCTTAAATAGAAAAGGGGTAAAATTTTAGTCCATATTTTATACACATTTTCCTCTTTCAAATTTTTTATTATTTTTAAATAATTATAAAAAATATTGTTTTGGTAAAATATCATTAATATAAATTTTAACACTATTCATTTAATTTGAATTAAAAGAAATAAATAAAAGATTAAATTAGAATATCAAACCTTTGAAAAACAATAATATGTCATAATAATTTATAAAATTCTTGTAACATTATAACTCACTCAAATTATATTACTTTTAAATTTTTTAAAATTATTTACTTTATTTTTCTATTAATTAAAGAATTACTACATTGTTGCTACATAACCACTTAATTTTATTATATAATTACTAAAAATTATAAATAAATTACCATAAAAAATATAATTTAATTATTCTCATAATATAAAATTATATTCATTCATAACTTGCTTTTTCCCTATGTGGACACATAATAGACATTTAAAATCAAGAGAGTGACATTTTGTATTTTTCTTTGCATTAAATATCATATAGGTAATTGTTATTGAAAAGTGTTTGTTAAAAAATTAAATTTCAAGGATAATGTGATAAAGGTATAATTAAATTCATCAAAAAAAGATTTTTTTTGAACAATTATGGTATTATCACTTAGTTTTAACCTAGGATAACATGATTTATCCTTTACCAAGCTGATAAATTTTACTAAGGTTCCTATTCAAAATTCATGAAAATAAAAGGGTCTTATTTACCAAATTTGAAATTATCGATTAAAAATATGGAATAAATTTTATATTATTCAATTTCTATAACTGTATGAAATTTATTTTAAGATACGAACAAAAAGCATGATGACCAAATCTTTTTAGAAAAAATACATTTTAATCATAAAATTGGATTTATTCTTACCCCATGTCTAGAAAAAATATATTAGATGGTAGTTAATTTTTTTATTAAATATATAATATATAAATTTCATTAAAATAATTAAAATATAGTGATTAACTTAATTTATTAATATAAAACCACATTATATGCATAAAAAATATTTTTCCAAAACCATATCTATTATTTTCAAAGGATTTTTATTTTCATTTCCAACTAATTGGTAAAATGTTAATTTATTTTATTCATATATAAACATTAATTTTTTCATAATTTAGTCAGTAATAATAATACATTCCAATCCAATGGCTAGGTGATAACCATTACATTATATAATAATATTTTAATTGTATATCACGATTTATTTAGACTCAGTGTTGTGTGTAACACATGCTGTCAAGGAAATAAAATTTATTTATAGAGAAATATTTTTTAAAATATCACGATGATACATTATAACCCCCTTAAAATGGATTTCCCTTGAAATTATTTTACTCCAATATAAACGAATGGTGGCACCTTTTCCTCATAGAATCCTCAAGTTTCTATGTAGCTTCCTCAAAATTTTGGCTTTGCCACAAAATTTTGACTAGGTGAGTGGTATTGTTATTTCGACCTTTCTCTCTATGATCCATAATCTCCACCGGGTTTTCTTCATAAGAGTTATCTTATTATTGTGTTATGAACTATGATTTCAATGAATGATATTAATCAGGTGTGTACTTCCTTAGGATATATACATGAAACAAATAATATACTTGACAGAGATTTAGTGGAAGCACCAAATGATAAAATACCATCCAGATACAATCGAGAATTTCAATGTATAAAACATATCTAGGGATCAAGTTTAACTTATTTATAAACATCACAACCTTATTATATGTATAAATTCATAGAAAAATTTTCTCTGTAACTTCAAATCCAAGATCACACCGATGATTTTCAAGATAATATTTTTGTCTACTATGTACTACCTTGAAGTACTATTGAATGGATTTGACTTTCTCTAATATTTCCTCAGCTAGATCAGATACAATAGAATGTGGTACTCTATAAAACCTTAAAAATTACTTAATGTATATCATGAAAATATGATCCATAGAAAAATATTCTCCAATATCAATTAAGTGTGATGACTTTGTATGTTGATCGACTACAACCAAAATAGTATTGTTTCCTTTAGAATTTTTGAGGAGGCTCTTGATAAAATGAATGGTGATGTTTTCCCATATTAATTCTAGTATGGGTAATATTTTTAAATTACCCTTATAATTTTTTCTTTCATCCTTATATTTTTTACATACCAAGCATTGAGATACATACTCAATAATATCTCTCTCCATGCTGTCCCACTAGAAATACTATTTCATATCTCTGAACATCTTTGAACTTCCAAGATGAATATAGAATGTTGAACTATGGGCCTCATCCAACAAAACCTTCTTTAGGTTTGGTATTGATGGAAAACATAAATAGTTCTTAAAACTTAACATTACATAACATTTATTGTTAAAAATAGGAAAATATCTCACATTCTTTTAAAACTCCAAATCTTCCTTTTTCACTTTTTTAATCTTCATTTGGATAGATGATTGAACACACATTTGAGAAAGATATTTTTTCCATTTCTTTAAAGTTTTACATTTCTAAATTATAAAATTCAATAAATATTGGATCTTTTGTGATCCTTATCATAGAGAATCTATCATTATATATTTTCTCATAGAATCTTCCACCTTATTCTCTTTCTCGAGGTGGTAGTGTATTGAGAATTAATAATCCTTATTTATCTCCAACCATACTCTTTGGAATATATTCAACTCTTTATGTGTGAAAATATACTTTAAAATTTTATGATATATATATATATATCAATCCTTTATCCATAAATATAATGGCTTTATATATTTAATGAAAAAATCACCATAGCTATCTCCAAATCTTGATTTGAGCATTTTTTTCGCATGAAACTTCAATTAGCATAAGGAATAAGCTATCACAATATTATTCTACATGAGAACACATCCCAATCACTTATTTGACATATAAATATAGACCAAAAACCCTTATTTTCTACAGGTCAATGTGATCATAGGTTCAATGAACATCCCTCTATTAAACCTTTGAAATTATATTCACATTCATCTATCCAAAAGAACTTATCTCCCTTTCAGTTAACATGGTGATTTGATTAGAAAGTTGTGATAATTTTTCACAAAGAGATAATAATATACATAAAAACCAAGAAAAAATAAAATATCAGTCATAGTGGTTGGAATGGGCCAATGTCTAATGAATTATTTATTTGAAGGATCCAGCCAAATACTCTTACATGAGATTATTTGACCCAAAAAAGAAACCATAAAAATATAAATTTCACACTTGGAAAATTTTTCATACAACTTATCCTTAAGTTGTTTAGTACCAATCTTTAGTGATCTTCATGGTATTAATTTATATTTGAATATATAATAATATCATCTATAAATACTTCATCAAAATAAACAAGGTAATCTCCGAAGACTCTCTTCCTTAAATCCAAGAAGATTGAAGGGAAATTTTTAAGACCAATAGTCATCACTATAAATTCATAGTGTCTATATCTTTTACTGAATGTTTTATTAGGAATATCCTATTTCATAATCCTAAATTGATGATATCTAGAAAAAATATCAATCTTAGAAAATTATTGATATATGCATAGTTGATCAAACATGTCATGAATATGAGGTATATGATACTTATTCTTGATAGTGATCTTGTTAAGTTCTTAATAATCAATAAAGAGTCACATTTATCCATTTTTATTCTTAATAAAAAGAACTGGTGAACCCCATAGTAATTCAATTGGATGAATAAATACCTTTTCAAGATTCTTTTGGATTTTTTTCTTCAATTCCCATAACTCAATTGGGGAAATTTTATAAGGAGTCATTGAAATAGATGTGGCAACCAATATTAGTTCTTTTAAAAACTAAATTTTATTATTTATTTGGAGGCCAGAAAACAATTCTATAAAGTTATAAAAAACTCCTAAAAAATAGGAATATATTTGAAGTTGATTTTCTCCCCAACCTTCTAAGATGAACAACCTTCATAGATAGAAATTAATACCTAAAATGTAGAAGTAATTTCCATTGGAAGTTTTTATTCATCTTCACATTTATAATTGAGAATGGATTTATTTGGAATATGAAATATGAATTCAATTCCTTGGAAATTTATATGGGATCCATATAAATAAATCTACATATAATCACATCAAATCCAATAAAAGTGAGAATCACAATATTTTAAAGAATTAATTTCCAAAAAACATCATCTAGAGAAGAACATAGACATGATATGCGACCGTCGTACCATTAGAAGTTTTCAATAATAACTCAATATCTAATCATTGGTATGGTAATTCGACAACCTTATAAAATTACATAGATATAAAATTTTGGGTAGGCCCAAAATAAAATTTGACAATAAATTTTATTGAGTGGATGAAAAGTATAACTTTAATCACATAATTCTTGTAACCCACTTCAAAAGTCATAATGTAAATATATTTCTCTTTATCTTTTGAATTAATATTTTTTTGATGCTAATCATAATTTCATGAACTCATTGGCAGAATTCCCATAATCATTGAATTTGATGCTTTGGAGTGTGGGTGTTAAATTAGTTGACATATTATTATCCTCTATTGAATTATCTATTCTAGTTATCCCATTTTGACATTCACAAGATTTATGACCTGATTTTACACATTTAAAGCACCTCCTAGTTCTATTCAAGAAATTCCATTGATATTTCTTCCAACATTTAGGTCATATAGATGGATGTAATTACCTTTAACCTTGTGATTTATTTTAGTTTTCTTGAGACTCAATATTTAATTTTCTTATAAAAAATATGGGAATTTGGGGGAATATCCGACTTTTATTTCCACCATGAGTGCACATAGAATTATTTATTCATAGTTTCTAAAGTCTCTTATAGATATTTCTTCTTAGAGACATGGTTTTAATCCACTAAAGAATCAATCAATTTGTCTTTCAGGGCTATTTATTAAACTAGAGGAATACCTTGCATGTATTGAAAAATTTTACTCATAGGTATCGAATAATTCATATTATATTTACTTAAACTCAAGGAATTTATTCTCTATATGTGTATATAGAATAAAAGGTAAGTAATTACTGAAAAATATATCCTTAAAAACATACTATTCCATAGATTCAATTTCTTCCTCTTAACTTTTATTATTAATAATATTCCACAAATGATCTTATTCAACTTCTAAATGATAAATGGACAAGAAATTTTTTTCACACTATAAGAACCGAGGAATAGAAAATATTTTCTAAATGGTGCTAATTCATAAATCATATACTAGTGGATTAGAAGACCCAATATAAGAAGGTGGATGTTGCCTTATAAAAGAGTAAACAATACACTGTTCCCTTCTTTTCTTGTTTGGATGCTCATCATGATTCATATCCTAAGAAATTTTTATGATCATAGTAAAAAGATTATAAATTCAAACTCTCATATCATCTAGATACTATGTTGGAACATTATTTCATTTCCCATAACATTCATTATTATCATGATGTATTCTAGTTCCAGCCATTGAATAAAACAAAAAATAAATGTATAGGTATCATGAAATATTAATTAGAGTTTTCTATTACTCCACTCCAAATCTCTTTTTTTTAATTTTCTAAAAGTCACTTTATGGTAAGTAGTAACTGCACACTTCATAAAATGAATACATCAACCCATAAAAACCATCTTTACCTTGTAAGCGAGGTCCCCGTCCCGACAAATGTCTTCCATTGAGAATAACATCAAATAGTACAATATTCAATATTCAAAATTCAAATAGAAGCCATAATAGCGCCTGAACCACCTCGAGTCACGCACCATAACCCAAACCATAGAAACCAAATATGAATATGAAAATCAAAAGATCACGCGTCGAATTGAAGACCATCAAATCTTCCTGGGATAAGATAACTTGAGTACCGGACCTCAAGCCGTGCCCCCGAACCGTCGACCGCAGTGTTGATGCACCACTACCAGTGAACGCATCAGCAAACGTCCCTCCGCAGCATCAGAAAACTATCAAAAAATTAATTCTGATCTCTCCATAATCATAAAACCATGTACATATCTGAAATAAACAACATCGTTGTCGATGGACGCTACATCCATTGCAAGGCCAGACTTAAAATTGAACCACCAACGAACACTAAAACATAGTAAAACTGATAAAAAAACACAAAATAAAACCATAAAAAGAACACCAAAAACCAAAAAGGATGCCAATGAAAAATATGAAGACAATGAAAGAAGAAACACCACCACGCCTGGAGAAGAAGGAAACCAAACTGGAGAAAAAGAAACCAACACTAACAACGAAAATGCACTGAGACTACTGCCATCCCCCGCCAACACTATCCCAAGATGTCCTGAAACCCACACCGAGCCCATACAATATGGGGTTAGGCACAATGGGTTGGACAAAAAGGGAATAAGAGACTAATAACATTGAACACCCCACCAGTGTTGGCTGAAGCCTCATGAAACACCCACATAGAGACCCAAAATGGGGGTCTGAAGCGCAGGGAAAGGAGAAAAGAGGGGTGGTAAAGGAGAATGAAGTCCCACCAGCAAACAACATCAAGAGAGATGGAAGGATGATAGTGGGAAAATAAGATAGAAAAAGGATAAGTGAAGGGAGGAGTGCCTTCACTGCCGATAGAAAATGAAAAAGTCCAAGAAAGGGAAGAAAATGGGGAGGGAGGAGCACTATGAGCGTCAAGAGAGATCGGTGCCAAGGGGAAGCGAAGTGGAAAAGGAGAAGGGGATAGGGGGGGGACGAATCTGGAGGCATCACATAGCCTCCCCAATCTAAATTTCCACTGGAGGAAACCCTAACATGAGGAGACGTGAGAGCGAAGCCGCTCAGAGGCCCTTCCCCTATCCAGAATTTTCTATTATATAATCATGAAATATAATTTAAAGAATGTCCTAATTAAAAAACCTTCTTTATAATATATGGGACTTTAGGTTTAACCTAGTTTATACATATTCATTGACAAAAAATCAGGATATTATCCTATACCTATACTTATACCTAGGGTTTTCACTAAAATTTCCCTATGCTAGTTTTCAATGGTTAAGTAAACCTTAATCTAATAAAAACTATAAAGGCCTTGGATTTTCATATATTATTATCACACTTTATTTGATTAATATTCAGTACATTTCAAAAATGTATGCCCAATGATTGTAAAGTTTTAGTGAATTTGGATACTAGATACAAAATATTCTTATTTCATGAATGATCTTCAACATCTCCCATAAATAGATTTCCATTTAGTAGTATTCATAGTCATAATTTACTTAATCCTTTCTTTATAAACTTTGGAAAAGAAACATAAGAATGAGAAATCTTAGATTCTCAATAAGGGTAAACATGGTAGATATAAATCATTGGTGATATGGAATAATAATACAAGAATACGCGTGTGATATCATAACCATGAAATATAATGTTCATACCCAATCTGATAAAGATAAAAAACAAAATTCATAATATAATGTATTATCATTTCAAAATACATGAATCATAAGAGTGAAAATTATTCATAAATCAATCATGATCTATAAGTTCATGTAATAAAATTATGGAACAATCCTAGGTATAGATTCCATTTCATATGTCAAGATTAACTACCAATACCATTAAATAATAATGGATCACGCTTCAACACCTGTTTCATATATTGGATCTAGCACATCGACTTGTTTCTTTCAATGGATCAAGCACATAGACTTGTTTACTATAATTATCTTGTGAGATATAATACATTACCAAATGCTTTGCAGAGATATATAATTAAAATACCACCCATAAAATAATGAAAACCAAACACATATGTGGTAAAAAATCATTAAAAATTAACCATATAATAAAATCTAACCAGTGATGAGGAGAAAGAAAAGAGTGGGAGAGAATGGGGGAGGCCCGTCGTGAACCAAGAACGAACCCGTCGCCGCGAGATGCAAACCCTAATGCAGATCTTCTCACTTTCGCTGAAGTTGTTACCGGTAAATCGTCCATTGACTCTACTGCGTATGCTGATGCGGTCCAGAACATTCAGATCAAACCAAAGACCTATCGGCATCGTGGTCAACTCTCCATCACCTTCTCAACCGATGCGGTTAGTTTACTCTCCTCGGATCTCCGATTTGTCTTGGTTGGGAAGTTTCAATATATAAGGACATCATTGAAATTTCTTCGATCTGCTTTGGAAGTCATTGGATTTACGGGATTTCAACTTGGTCTCCTCACTTCCTCTCACATTGTGCTACGATTTGATTCCGTTGAGAGAAATTATAGACTTTGGGACAAACATACATGGTCCTTTGGGGGCTTCCAAATGATAATTCTTAAATGGACCCACGATTTTGATCCTCTTGCTG
This sequence comes from Viscum album, assembly GCA_963277665.1. Taxonomy (NCBI): domain Eukaryota; kingdom Viridiplantae; phylum Streptophyta; class Magnoliopsida; order Santalales; family Viscaceae; genus Viscum; species Viscum album. The sequence goes on along the minus strand of OY728150.1, from coordinate 291,921,970 downwards.
AATCTCCAATTGTACCTATTTGGGTTGGATTTCCTGGATTACCTTTACACTTATTCAAGAAAAGTGCTTTTTTTTCTATTTCATCACTCATTGGCTCCCCGACGAGACTTGATTATGCCACAAAAACACTTTCTAGACCCTCTATTACAAGAGCATGTGTCGAAGTTGATGTTTCCCAACAATTGCCCTCAGCTATTTGGATTCAAAGTGGAGACTTTTGTTTTTCTCAAGAGGTGATTTATGAATGTGTCCCAGACTACTGTCATTTTTGTTGTAGGTTAGGGAATAATTCAAGTACCTGTGGAAAAACTAATATTTTCCCCAAAAATTCAACTTCAAAATGGATAGAAAAAGATAGAGGTAAGCAAAAAATTGTGGCTGAGACCTCTGAAGGTGTTTGCATGGAAAGAGAAGATGAGGATAAAAGGGGTTTGAATTCTCAAGCACCTGGATGTCAGCTTTCAGATTTTTCTCATGAGTCTCTCGCTGTCACCAAGCAACAAGAGCATCCTGATTATGAAAGGAATGAGGTTGATCATCCAATCATGGTAGGGGCTTCAATTTCTGAGGATCAAGTGACTGGAAAAGGTAGGAATGAGAGTAATGTTGTTTTTCAACAAGAGGTTGATGAGTCTTTTGATGTGCATGCTAGTAAGACCCCCAATGCAGGGGAAGCCTTGCATTGGAAGGAAAGGAAAGGTAATAAAACGAATGTGGACTCTGATGGTTTCATTACTCCAATGCCTAGGAAAACTAGAAAACAAAGAGCTAATGTCACTCATGAGAGAACTGTTATCACAAGATCATTAGAGGCCAAAACTTCTATCCTGGAGGTTCCTCCACAGCCTTTACCTACTGAACCACTACCTGAATATTCACAATCCTCGGATTGTTCTGAATCTTCCTCAAGTGAAGGTGATAAAAATGATCCTGCATATAGGGATACTTACCAATATGATAATGACCTGGATTTTCCTAAGGAACTTGATTCCTGGTTTATGGAGAATGATAAATATACCTTTTGAAGGTATAAAAATGGTGATATAACTGCTCAGGATTACCTGGACATTAGAAAGAGGATGTTCATTAAAGTTCATGAGGAATTCGACAAAGAACCAAATTTTGATTTCATGAGCATTGATTGGAAATACGATCTGCTCCTGGGTTCCATTGTTTATATTGTTTAGTCTTTGTTTGGATGTCTCTTGATTCTTCATGCTGTTTCTCTTTTAGAAGATATGCTTTTTTTGTCAACTCAATAAGAATGGTCATGCTGTTTTCCTTCTGTTCACTTTTTCTTCAGCTGGGTTTTATAGTTGCATCTCTGGAGACTGGTTTCTCCTGTTATGGCTGTTTTTGAGGAGGCTCTTTCTTATTATGAGTTGTACTGGGATCTTATACTTTTATCATATCCTGATTACTATAACTGTTGTTCTCATGGGATTATTGAGCAATGAGTTACTAGATGACAGATACATACAGACTTCAGTCTTTTGTTTGGATATTTTTTGGAGGGTTTTGTTTGATGGTGTTCTGACATTCTTTGTCATGGTTTACTGCTTTGTTCAAGATGTTTGGGAAATCTTATTTGATGCTCCAGATTGATGTTTCAATATGTCTTGTTCTGAATTTAAATATGTTTTGTGATGCACTGTTTTTATACTTCTCTGGTTGTTTGGGGAGATTTTGGTCAGTTTTGTCTTTCCTGCTCCCCGCCTAATCTATTCTGCAATCACTGTCCATGTTTACTATGAATGGATGGAATGCTCTGTACAAACTGCTGCTTTTGAAGGATTTATTCATCTGATCTTTCCTGGGTTTATATATAGCCTTGGAATTGTTGTACACTCCTGGCAATGGAGGTTTAGTGCTCTCAAGTTCAGATGCAATCCTGATTGATGGCTTATTTCTCTATCCTCTAAGAACCTTTGAAGATTGCTGAGGATGTCATATGTTTTTTGGTTCTGAACTAAATTTTTGAGAAGGCTGGTTTGAAGATCTTCATGTCTGGAGGAAAGAGATTTTCTGGATATTTTCTCAGCTTGGGACTGGCTGTTTTTTATTCTTTGGAGCTTTAGGGTAACAAGGAAGTAACTGATTGGATTCTGATTTTCTATTTACTTTGTTTTGGCTGACATGATCTGTGTGCTCTCTCCTATAGGATCTATTTTTTAGTGAACTTCAGGAGGCTATTCTTGAAGTATTGGGATTGAAGCTGGACTATATGGGTTTGTATCGCGTTTTTTTAGAGTCTGTTCTGCTTTATGTGTTAGCCTGGGTTTTCTTTTTGCTCTATATTGTGGAAGGTATGTTTTTTTATGCTGGTGTAGGCTGACTACACCTCATGTTTTCACTGTACTTTTTCATTTTAATAAATTTCTTTTGGCATGGATTGGGAAACCAACCCTTGTCACTTTAAAAAATAAAATCATAACCAGTGCAAGGAAAATGAGGTTTATAAATATTTCATCAATATAACATAATGTAACCCATGAATATAAATGGGTATCATAAAAATATCGTAATAATAATAAACCATATAGAGAAAGAATATGGATGTTAACATTGGATCATATCCAAAATAAAACAAAATAAACACCAAATGTTATTTTCATTGATGAATAAAAATACTATAAAAAGACCATTAAAAACATTCTTGAGGAAAATCATTTCCATTTTGAAATAAATTATTTAAAATCTAAAAAAATAAAAAATATAATAGAAAATATTTTATTTAAAAATAAATAAAGAAACTTGTTATTAAAACTTTAAATCGTTTATTTTTTATGATAGTATGAAATTCTATTCATGTTTTCTATGATAAAAGAAAACATTTATTTCACACTTTTGTTGAAAAAGTTTAAAAGCAACTCCTTCAGAAAATGAAAAGAAGATTCATTTTAAACAAATTTTTAATTATTCATTAATGGGTAAAAATGAAATTAAACAATATTAGGATAATATTAAAATCATTCTTGCAAATATTTTCTGAAAATATTGGTATGGAAGAAAAAAGATTTTAGATCAAAGAGAGAAATAAAGTCAGTTTTCCTTAAAAAACTCTTTTAATTTATTAAATAATTAAAGTTTAGAGAATGAAAGGAAATAATATTTTATCAATAAATAAATATAGGATAATAAAATTAAATTCATTAATTAGGTATGGATTATATATTTTCCTCATTGGATATTCAAGCATAAATAATCCTGGTTAAAATTAGATTGAAACATAAATCCCCTACCTCAAGTCTCACATATATTCATAAACATTTGAAACTCTTGTATAATAAAAATATATTTATTTAAAATACCTTACATAATAATAATCATATCTATAATTCCATGTATTATTTACTTATGATATATTATCAATCGTTTATTAAAAATTTGGTATTAAAATCATTATTATAGGTGATTACTGCTTTGTTTTTCATGGATGTTTCTATTTGATCAAATCTATCCTTAATACCATCCATGTAAAGAAGATATGAAAATTGAATTAAATTGCTTTATAGAGGTGGTAGTTCACACGTACACACGAGCGAAATTATTATTTTCTAATAGTTTAGAAGGTACAAAGTTATATATGATATTATAATTCTATAAGTATAATTATTTCATAAACATCATAAAATTTAAACCAATAATAATAAGCATCAATGAAATATGGTGATGAGAATTGAATTGTATCGTTACGTGGAGACGGTAAGACATACATACACACGAGAAATGCTTTCATTTCCCATTTTATGTGAAAGAGGGTGGATAATGGTAATTTCATAATCATAATACCATTTAAATATATATATATATATATTATTTAATTTTTTATTTTATTATAAATAATACATATTTAGATGAGGTAAAGAAAAATATAAAAAGGAAGTGACCCGTTATGGAGATTATCTTTTCTTTGAAACAACTCCTTTAGATATTCTATTAAGGACTTTAAGGTTAGTATTTTGGGAATAAATATATCTCTATAATGTTTCTGAGTGAGTTTATAATATAATTTGGTATGTTTTGGTCAATCTATAAGGATAAAAGTAGTGTTCAGAAGAGGAAGGAGAGGTTCTCTTTTATAAGTGAGGGGAGGGGAACACTGGAAATTTATTAAATGATTAAAAGATAATAAAGTCATTATCTTGAAAAAATGATCTAAAAGGCTAGGTATTCAAAGATCAGACAATTTAGAGTTTAAATATAACCAAATGATTGAATTTTTATAGGTTTATGTGGTGTTTTAAACCTTATCTTTTGGTTTGACCTCTTAGTTAATTTATTTGAATCTTATCCACGATAACATATTTTTCACACATAAAGGCTTATAAATTTAAATATAAGATGAAAATTGGATTTATAATGGTCAAGGGGGGGCATTTTTTACTATGTATTATCCAAATCCTCCTCTTTTAATTTTATTAATATTTTTAATAATTTAATAAAATATGATTTTGATAAAATATCATTAATGTCAATTTTGACACTATTCATTTAATTTGACTTTAAAAACATAAATAAAAAGTTACAATTAAAGTATAATCCATTTACAGAACACTAATATGTCATATTAATTTATAAAATTCTTTTAACACCATAAATAATTCAATTTATATTACTTTTGATATTTTTAAAATCATTTATTTTATTTTTATTTTTATTTATGAATTACTGTGTTGGAGTTGCATAAGAATTTAAAGAAATTATATAATTAATAAAAATTATAAATAAATTTTTATTATGAAAACAATATAATTAATCTTAAAATAGATATATACATTCATTCATAACTTGATGTTTTTCTCTATGTAGACACATAATTTATATTAAAAGTAAGAGAGTGATATTTTGTTTTTTTTATTTAAATATTATATAGGTTATTTTCATAGAACATTTTCCTCTAAAAAAATTAAATTTCAAGAATAAGGTGGTAATGTTATAATTAAATTCATTAAAAAATAATTAGGATGAAAAATTATGGGTTTTCACTTAGTTTTATCAAAGATTGACATGATTTAACCTTTATCGAGGTGATAAATTTTAATAAGGTTACCATTCCTATTGCCTAAAAATAAAAGGGACCTATTCAAAAAATTTGAACCACCTAATTAGAAATATTTAATTCTTTTTATTAAATTTAATTTTTATAAGTGTTAGAAATTAATATTAAGATAATATCACAAAATACGATGAAAGCCAATTTTTTTAAAAAATACATTTAAGGGTAAAATTGGATCTATTTTTATCCCTTGTCTAGAAAAATATATATGTGATGATTGTTAAAAAAATATAATTGAATATATAATATATAAATTTCATTAAAATCATTCACCTATAGTGATTAGTTTAATTTATTAAGATAAAAATACAGTGCACGTATAAAACCAGTTTTCAAGAAAAACATCTCTTTTATTTTCAATTTTTTTATTTTCATTTCTAATTAATTGATAAGAAGTTGATCATGTGTTGAATAAACTATTTTATAAATTTATTTTTGATTATTATTCTTAGAAAAAACCACATTTATGTTACTAATAAATTTTCTTTTATGTGAATTTCCATATAATGATATTCGTTAGAATATTATTTTTATTTTGGAAGCATACACAAGTCATTGATCTGTGAGAAGATATTTATATGGAGTATTCTGAATGTGTTTGAAAGTATTTTTGAAACATTGTTCATACCATATGTGTGTAAGCGTAATTCATGGTTTGGAAACCCTATGTTTGGAATAACACATATGTATCAGATACCATACATTTGGAAGAAACCCTATATTTTAGGAACAAACATAAGCTCTATAAATCCTAATTTTGTAAAGAACCATATATTATTAACCCTAATTTTGATGATTTTTGCTACAAGAAGGAATGCTACATTTGATTGGTTAATAAAGGAGTTTTACATTAATTATTTTTTTCCATGTTTTCTGTAACAGTCTCTCCAGAAGTAAATATCTCTTTATAACTATTTTATGATAGATTCAAAGAATCATATTCAAAGGGTTAAATAAATCATATTTATAAGGGAAATTATGACTCTCTTTGAAGGATTTTTAATTAAAATATTCATTATTTATTTTGTGGTATTTTTGGTATCATTTTTCCTAGATCTATTCGACCCACAGTAAAAATACTGATATGTTCATCTTCTGAATATATATAAAGATGTATGCATTGAAAAGGTAAATTCATGTGATTATAAATAAGGGCATGTCATCACCTTCAGAGATAAACTTTTCAGTCATTCTTGTTTTGAAACAATTTATAAAATTGTTGTGTTTATTATCACTATCACTATATATTATTATTAAATTATCTTTTACAAGTTCGATAAAGTGTTTTTCAGAGCTACACATTTTATACATACATGTTTATTCATTTATCTGATGTTTTATCTATTGATGTTTAAAGAAATTCCATGCATTTTTTAAGATTATCTTGTTGCTACTATATGTTATTTATGATCACACCAATCTTTTAGTTATTGTATAAACTGTGATAAAATTATATTTTTCTCAATAAAATCTATCTCCAATGATTTATTGGACCATCGACTACTCATAATAAGTCATGGCGGTGAAGGAGTATCATCTTCTTAGACTAATTTGTCGATAATTCAATTCTCTATTAAATAACTGTATTGTATTGTAAAAAATTTATTGTAGAGGTATTAAATTCATGTACTCAGTTGTAAAAGTCATAGATAAAAGGAATTATCCATTAAAAACACCATGTTAGTGCAAAGAGCATTAGTGGCATGTACTAGGGGATATTTGTGTTCTGAAGCACTATACATTGCATTGTTCTTTTCCTTATTTATTTCTACTGATTAATCATCTTTATTAAATAAGGAGATATATTCTACATATCTAAAGAGTTGTTCTTAATATTTCAAAGGTTTTAAAGGATTATAGTTAACCCCTCCTCTTGTGTCCTCATCATAGTCATTTAGACATATCTGACTTATCAATTGGTATCATAGGTAGAGATCTATTGATATATATATATATATATTTAAATACTTGAAAATTTTGTTTCTATCTGATACCAACAACTAATATCAATGTTTGGACTCTTGTGAAATATCAAACATATCTATGGGTCTAACAACCTCGTGTTAAAGATTCAGATGAAGAAAAATCTAGAAATAGATGATCTTAGAGAAGGTATGTCGATGATCTGTGCACTTTACTTTAATGTGGATAATTATTAATGTTGAAAATTTAGTATGTTAATTTATTTGAATTTTTTTGGAATATGAGTTTATTTAAATGTTTTAAATCCATATGAAATTACAAAGGATGATGTGGAGAAATGGAATGACAACCAAGAAAATGAATATGATCTTAATTCAAGAGAAATGAATGTCATTATCTGTGGTTTAGGGACTGATGAGTTTAATCAAGCTTCTCATTTTATACTACATATGAGATATGGAAGGCTATTTCTATTTCATAGGAAGTAAATGATAAAATCATCAGACTTAGCTACAATAATAAGAAGTTAATTTTTGATACTTTCAAATTCCATGAAGATGAAAATATCAGTCAGATGAATGGAAGGTTGACATAAATTTTCAATAATGTTACTACTTTGGGATATCTATTTAAGAAATCAGATCAAGTGTTAAAAGTAATTAGAGTTTTACCCTTAAAGAAGAATGGAACATCTTCTACTATACAAAAATCTACACCAGTTAAAGAACTAAAAATGAAAGAACTAATTGGAAAATTAATGATGTATGAAGCTAAGATGTAGTCCAAAGATGAAAATCATATCAAACATGAAGATGATTTTCTCAAAACAACTTTGGATGAATCATCTGATTAAAGTCATCCATATTATGTTAAATATTTATAAAATCTTGTTAAAAGGTTTGAAAAACAACACAAAAAAATAAATAAAGGGATTTAATAGAATAAATACTGTGAATACAAAGAGAAAGGCCATAAATTTTTTAGCTTTCATTTATTTAAAGAGTAAAGTAAATCTAATTATAAAATAAAAGTAAAAAACTTATTAAGAATATGTAGAGTGATTCTTCTTGTAATTCCCCAACCCCAGTTACCCATAGTTGGTGCATTATTTTAATACATTGGCATGATTACAAGGAATCAAGTCCCGAAGGACTGATCAGTTTAGCAGTCTTGGAAAATAGATTACATACATGAATATTACATTACACTTCATAACATACAAAACAACATAAATAATCCTTCACGAACACCATTATTACCTTAGATTAACCCTGCATATCAATCACTATACACTTCTTGGAATCCTGGGAAAAATAAAACATTGAAAGGGGTGATCTCAGATGCTTAGTAAGGATAACAATACAGCAGAAAATTTCATAAATAAGCATAAACATTTATGGAAATGTATAACTAAAACGAAACCTTTTAAAATTGAACTTCAGCATAATATGGAAAAAATAAAATTAAGTAATTCCATTTACTTATTCAAATGGATATTCTACTAGTCTAATAATCACAAGCAATATCACTAACCACTTTCATAATGGAATGCATAATGTTGAACTTTAATTTCTCTGTCAAGGCCTTGTGCCAAGACCTAAGGGATAACTGTAACCATAACCCAACCCAGAGAGCCTCTGTAACCGGACTCCAACCTGGAGTGCCTCTAATAACCAGACACCAACCCGGAGTGCCTCTAATAACCGGACACCAACCCGGAGTGCCTTTAATAACCAAACACCAACCCGGAGTGCCTCTAATAACCGGACACCATCCCGGAGTGCCTCTAATAACCGGACACCAACCCGGAGTGCCTCTAATAACTGGACACCAACACGGAGTGCCTCTAATAACCGGACACCAACCCGAAGGGTCTGCTATAACCAGACCCCAAACCGGAGGGATTACTTTTACCAGTCCCCAATCTGGAACATACTAGTCCAACACATTCATCTTAAAAAGAGGATGAAATATAACATAAGCATTCGTATTAAAACTAGCCTAAGAAATGCCAAAACATTAATCTTAAACAATTAATGGAATAAAGATAACTCATCCATAGTCAAACATATCACAAAACCTTAAATACAATATGGAAGATTTGTATCATAATAAATCAACTTCAAACAAGTGTAAAATTTATCAAAGGATGTTGACATAGATGAAATAAAAACCATTTGAGAGAAATATCTCTTTTTCATGAAAAAATTTAAATGTCACACAATTTTGAAAAGAATTCATTTAAAGACATTTTTGAATCAAAGTGTCCCATACCACTTTGAAAATTTTGAAAGGAATTAACATTTTAAAAACAATCATGTCCATATAAATAGATCCTTAAAAACCATTTTAAAGACATGGACATTAATGAGAAAGATTTGGAAGAATAAATATTTAAAATGTTTGAAATGATGTTTTAGTAAAAATTACCTTAAAAGAATCCATTTGACAACTCTTTCATAAAACATGGATATGGATAATAAATATGTCCCAGTAGATACTTATGTAAAAACAACCTCGGATAATAAAGAGATTGTGAAATTAACCCTTACCAGTTTGGTAACTTACGAAACATACAACCCATGACAGAGGTATCATACAATGAATATGTAAATACACATAAATTAAAGTGTATTACATAAAGAATATAATTATGGGTAGTACATACACCACACAAAAACACGTACGATAAAGAAAGCGATTATTACCCGAAATATTAATATAACATGAAAATTATTATTAAATGGGTAGTATAAAGTCATAAATTAATAATTTATGATATCATAAATATTTATATGGTTCTGGTATAATTTAATAACATACGATAGTCTTCATACACGAGGCTAAACATACCCTCGACTAAAGGAAAGTGCAAGGTAAGGGGTTTTCATATCACTCATTATTCCCGTGAGATTCATGCCATATTGCCACTATTTTTATAATATAAAAATTTATAATAGACGTATATATGAAATGGAAAACACCGCTTATGGAGGCGGTAGTCCGTACGTATGCATAAACGCTGTTTCCATTTTTACATAGTATTGAATAAGATATATGTAAGTACATAAGTACTTATATATATAAATATATATATTTCCAGTAGCATTATTATGTCATATATTATATAATTATTAGTAATATATATTTTTATAATCGTCTATGAATGATAAACTTGTAAATGAATCTCATCGCGTCGTGGAGACGGTAATCCGTACGTACGCAGGAGCAAAAATATCATTCTTTTCATATTAATATAATATATAATTGGATGATATATCATATATACAGAATAATTATCATTTTATATTTATTATTTACATGAATTACACATCATTATTATACCCATCTAAATAATAATATATTGAATAACAATTACACCACGACGTGGAGACGGTAAGCCGTACGTACGCAGGTATGGTGACATGTCATTCAAAATATGGATATACTACTGAATATGGTTGTACCATATTTATAATAATGTCACATTATATAGGATATAGTGGATTTATTATTTTAGAATGGGAATAACAATGAAATAAGAAGTTGAAGATGAAATGAACTTGAAAAAGGGCGGTGAAAACATTACCTCTTCTTCGGGTTCTTCCTTTTGATTTGATCAAAAGGGCTCCTTAGGTTGGCTTTATGATCAATATAACTCCTCTAGGTTGTATTGAGGGAAGTTGAGAGAGTATTTGGGCAGGGTTTGGCCGAGCCAAAAGGCTTTTAAGGTTTGAATTAATGAGAAGGGGGAGTTCCCTTCTATAAGAGGGGTGCGGGGCACCTTTGGAAAAGCTAGAAATATTATTTTATAATAAATTCATAATCGGTTTATAATGGATAAAAATTGTATTATTTAAAGATTAATGTGGGGATAGGTCTAAAACCACTCAAAAAATAGGATTTAGACAGGTTTGGGTTATTATATTAACCTTATCTTTAAGTATTAACTCTTAGTTAATTAGTTTCACTTTTATAATGTCTCTTTGTATTTTTATATTATATGGTTAACAAACATACTATATAAATCCAAGAGACCCCCAAGTGGTCCATTAATAATACACATATAATGATATAAGTATCTTGACCGAACCTTAGATTTTAAGAAATTTAATATCAATTAATAATATAATATTTTTTTTAAAAACTCTTTTATGTCAATTTTGACACTATTCAATAATTGATTATTGTAAAAATCATAATTGAATGATTACTTCAAAAAAAGTTAATTAAACAAAGACTAACATGTAATATTATCCTAGAAAATTATTTGTATTTATAAAAAGTCTCAAATTACATTTATTTGGGTATTTATTATATCAATTATTCTAATTTTTCATTAATTAGGTAATTTCTACATCACCATTGTGTCATAAATAAATTAAATTATATAATGTCTAAAAATTATAAATAAAATACTATTATGTAGTAAATAGTTTTATATTTATAATGAATATTTATAGTTGAAAATAAAACATATATAACCCTATGTAAAAATTGTTTTTCTATAAGATATATGCTTTTGTCATTTTTGTATTTATTTTAACCTAATTAAAATAAAGTGTCCCTATCACCTACAAGTGGCTCCATGGGGTCCTGAAATCGACCCAAAGATGCCCATGGTCAGACATGTATCCACAAATAAGGTTATTACACATTTTAGGGTAATTTAGTATTATTATAATATTATTTTTTAACCCTTATTTTCCGGATTTACCCTTTAACCATGGTAAATAAAATATTTACCGATGTAATTATTTAAAATGTCTAAAAATAAAAGTTACCTATTTACACAATTTGGACATCCTGATTACAAATATGGAATCCATTTTTAAAAATTTAAAACACAGAAGTGGTAGAAATTAATTTAAAATTAATTCCCGCTGTCAAAACAAAAAGCGTGTTTTTAAGATATAATAACTATCAAAAGATTGATACTTGTTTATGTCTAGTTTAATTGTGAAATTATGTCCAATGACCAAAATTGTATTAAATGGTAAAAATATATTCTAAATATACTTTAAAAAAACTAAAATTCATAATTTATCACTATTAATTATTTCGATTAAAAAAGTTGTTTTTAATTAAAATTTAGTAATTTTCACTATTCATCAAAATATGAGAGTTATCCGAAAAGTACCAAAACTTCACCCTAGGCTAATTTTGATATTCTGAATCCAAAAATGAAGTCCATTTTGAGAGATAAAATTTATAAAATTTCAAAAAGTGGGTATTACTATTCATAACAGCTATTTTGATTGGTCGTGGTGTGTGTTAGAACTCAAAGTTGCGTACAACACACGCTACTGTATTATTCAAAGAGAAGCGTACCATAGAATCTTGAGGTGTTAAATTATCCCCTCCTTCAATAAATTGCATCCTCGAAATTTATACTCGGTTTAGGAAAGTTGGGGTTGACATTTCAAAATATCTTAGTTGAAAATCCACATCGAAAAAATGGATTAATGAGGTCTCTATTGAAAATAAAGAGTGGTAAGTATGAAGGTTACTGAAAATAACACATACTAGGGTTCCATGTAGGAAAACATGGATATGGAATAGAAATATAACCATTAATATGTGATGGAGAGTGGTAGAGTACATGGCTATGAAAAGGCCAACAATCTCAAAGCCATAAATTCGTGATTATCTAAGGTACCATCTAGGACAACATTTTTATTCAAAGTTCCATTTATTAATGTTGAGGAATTTATTTATGAGATTGGATAAGATCATAAGGAGATATAATTACTTTATAATTAGTGTTTTATCCATTAATAAATTTCTACCACAAACTCATCTTTCACTACAAAACATAAGACAACTCAAAAATACTCTATTTATCCTAATCGTATAGGGTTACAAATATAATGAATATATAATTCACATATTAGACACATTAAAAAAAGAAACTATATTCTACAATCTAGGGAATTCACGTAGTCCAGTGGTAGGCGATAAATCCCAATCGCACTATATTTGTGGGTTCAATTCCCGCAGCTTTGTTCGACGTGACGGGTTGTCACACGGTCTGTGTGTTGTGCTTTTATAAAAATCCAAAAATAACATTTCAAACTTAATCCATTCCAACCTATAGACTTATCAAAAATACTACTATCCAAACTCACAGTCCAAAATTTATAAAGAATTTAAACACAATGAAGATCCTTTTTTCCATGTAATTTCCAAAAAGTTTAACTCGTTGTAGAGTCACTTTTCTTAGTACTATAAAATCTCAAATCCTCAATGAAATAGTACTGTAGTACAATCCTTATTTATTTACAGAACATCATTGATACAACACTTAAATGAAATAATTCCAAAATAACAACATAATAACACTAGTCATTCCTCTTCATTTGTGGTTGTATCATAACTTGATTATTATCCAATAGAATCATTTGCAGCATAGTCTGATGACTAGGACATTGGTTCACATAGTGTCCAAACTCCTTGCAGATGAAGCATGTTACATTTGAAACCTTTTTCTTACCCTTGTAGTCACGTACTTGGTGAGCTTTTTCTCTACACTTATAACATACTCTCATTCCCTTCAAGCATTTTCCAATGTGATTCTTTCTACTGTTATCACATATGGGAAAATCCTTCTTTACCTTATTCCCTTTATCTGTTCTTTTCTCTACCATCCTTTACTTATTTGGCTTCCCTTCAAAGCCATAAGACTCTGAGAATTCTTTACTTATCTTATCAACACATGATACTATTTCTTCATATGATGATAATATGTGGGAGACTATTTCTCTTCTAAATTCTGGCTTAGCACCATGAAAGATATGATCCTACTTACTCTATGGATCATGTGTATTGTTGGAGTTCTCATTCCTTCTACTGGGAACCATTTCTAAACAATGAAATTCACTAGATTAGTTTATGAATATCAATACCTGATATCGAACTTGTAAAACACTTAACATAAATTAAACAGTTTATGGATATAATCCATAATTATAAAAATGTTTTCTTTGAGTAAGTATATACTCATAATCCATTCATAATGGTTTGTAAAGAAAATGAGAATTATCCTAAGCATATCCCCTGGAGTGTCGTAACCAAGAGTGCAGCAAGGCCCGTTGTCGTGCACCAGTTCCCGTTCGAGTCTAGCTTAAAGCGGTGTTTTTGGGTTTTACCCCTAGGTACATCTGTGCCAGAGCCGCCTCTACCTGCTCATATCCTGAAAGAGATGTATTGCTCAGAAAACTCACAAAATCTCTATAATACCAAAATTCTAGGAAGTTCTTCTATACTAATCTTCAAAGTCTATCTTAGGGATATGTTATCTAATCAGATTTTATCTAAATCTAGTTTCTAAGGTTATTACTAAACTTCCTCTGATACCAACTGTAACGCCCCGACCCCAGTTACCCAGAGTCGGTGCATTATTTTAATATATTGGCATGATTACAAGGAATCAAGTCCCGAAGGAACGATCAGTTTTGCAGTCTTGGAAAATAGATTACATACATGAATGTTACATTACACTTCATAACATACAAAACAACATAAATAATCCTTCATGAACGCCATTATTCCCTTGGCTTAACCCTTCATATCAATCACTATACACTTCTTGGAATCCTGGGAAAAATAAAACACAGAAAGGGGTGAGCTCAGATGCTCAGTAAGGATAACAATAAAGCGGAAACTTTCATAAATAAGAATAAACATTTAAGGAAATGTATAACTAAAAAAAGGCCTTTTAAACTTGAACTTCAGCATAATATGGCAAAAATAAAATGAATTAATGACATTTACTTATTCACATGGATATTCTACTAGTCTAATAATCATAAGCAATATCACTAACCACTTTCATAATGATGGAATGCATAATGCCAAAATTTAATTTCTGTGTCAAGGCCTTGTGCCAAGACCTAAGGGATAACTGTAATCGGAACCCAACCTGGAGAGCCTCTGTAACCGGACTCCAACCCGGAGTGCCTCTAATAACTGGACACCAACCCGGAGTGCCTCTAATAACCAGACACCAACCCGGAGTGCCTCTAATAACCGGACACCAACCCTGAGTGCCTTTAATAACCGTAAACCAACCTGAAGGGTCTGCTGTAACCGGACCCCAACCCAGAGGGCTTACTTTTACCAGTCCCCAACCCGGAACATACTAGTCCAACACATTCATCTTAAAAAGAGGATGAAATATAACATAAAAATTCGTATTAAAACTAGCATAAGAAATGCCAAACATTAATCATAAACCATTAATGGAATAAAGATAACTTATCCATAGTCAAACATATCACAAAACCTTAAATACAATATGGAAGATTTTTATCATAATAAATCAACTTTAAACAAGTGTAAAATTTATCAAAGGATGTTGACAAAGATGAAATCAAAACTATTTGAGAGAAATATCTCTTTTTCATGAAAACATTTAAATGTCACACAATTTGGAAAAGAATTCATTTAAAGAAATTTTTGAATCAAAGTGTCCCATACCACTTTGAAACTTTTGAAAGGAATTAACATTTTAAAAACATTCATGTCCATATAAATAAATCCTTAAAAACCATTTTGAAGACATGAACATTAATGAGAAATATTTAGAAGAATAAATATTTAAAACGTTTGAAATGATGTTTTAGTAAAAATTCCCTTAAAATAATCCCTTTGAAAACTCTTTCATAAAACATGGATATGGATAATAAATATGTCCAAGTAGTTACTTATGTAAAAACAACCTCGGATAATAAAGAGATTGTGAAATTAACCCTTACCAGTTTGGTAACTTACGAAACATACAACCCATGAAAGAGGTATCATACAATGAATTTGTAAATACACATAAATTAAAGTGTATTAAACATTTAATATAATTATGCGCAGTATATACACCACAAAAAATGTAATAGTGGAAATATGGCATGAATCTCACGGGAATAAGGAGTGAGATGAAAACCCCTTACCTTGCACTTTCCTTTAGTCGAGGGTACGTTTATCCTCGTGTATGAAGACTATATTATGTTATTAAATTATACCAGAACTATATTAATATTTATGATATCATACATTATTCATTTATGACTTTATACTACCCATTTAATAATAATTTCTATGTTATATTAATATTTCGGATAATAATTGCTTTCTTTATCGTACGTGTTTTAACTTGTTACTATTGATTGTATCACATAGATCATGATTTAAATAATTCCAGAATATAAAACATGATTTATTTATCATATATATTTATAATATAAAAATTTATAATAGACGTATATATGAAATGGAAAACACCGCTTATGGAGACGGTAGTCCGTACGTACGCATAAGCGCTGTTTCCGTTTTTACATAGTATTGAATAAGATATAAGTAAGTACATAAATAATTGTATATATAAATATATATATTTCTAGTAGAATTATTATGTCATATATTACATACTTATTAGTAATATATATTTTTATAATCATCGAGGAATGGTGAACTTGGAAATGAATCTCATCGCGTCGTGGAGACGATAATCCGTACGCACGCACAAGCGAAAATATCATTCTTTTGATATTAATATAATATATAATTGGATGATATATCATATATACAGAATAATTATCATGTTATATTTATTATTTACATGAATTACACATCATTATTATACCCATCCAAATAATAATATATTGAATAACAATTACACCACGACGTGGAGACGGTAAGCCGTACGTACGCACATATGGTGACATGTCATTCAAAGGATGGATATAATACTAAATATGGTTGTACCATATTTATAATAATATCAAATTATATAGGAGATAGTGTATTTATTATTTTAGATTGGTAATAACAAAGAAAGAAGAAGTTGAAGAAGAAATGAACTTCAAAAAGGGTGGTGAAAACATTACCTCTTCTTCGGGTTCTTCCTTTTGATTTGATCAAAAGGGATCCTTAGGTTGGATTTCTGATCAAACTAATTCCTCTAGGTTTTATTGAGGGAAGTTGTGAGAGTATTTGTTCAGGGGTTGGCCGAGCCAAAAGGTTTTGAAGGTGTAAATTAATGAAAAGGGGGAGTGCCCTTTTATAAGAGGGGTGAAGAGAATCTTTGGAAAAGCTAGAAATATTATTTTATAATAAATTCATAATCAGTTTCTAATGGCTCCAAAGTGGATTATTTAAATGCTAATATGGGTATAGGTCGAAAACCACTCAACCAATAGGATTTAGATAGGTTTGGGTTACTATATTAACCTTATTTTTAAGTATTAACTCTTAGTTAATTAGTTTCACTTTTACAATGTCTCTTTTTATTTTTATATTATATGGTTAATAAACTTACTATATACATCCAAGAAACCCTCAAATGGTCCATTAATGATACACCTAAAATGATATAAGTCTCGTGGCCTAACCTTAGATTTTTAAAAATTTAATATCAATTAATAATATAATATTTGTTTTAAAAAATCTTTTATGTCAATTTTGAAACTATTCAATAATTGATTTTTGTAAAAATCATAACAGAATGATTACTTCGAAAAAAGTTACTTAAATCAATCCTAACATGTCATATTATCCTAGAAAATTATTTTTATTTATAAAAGTCTCAAATTACATTTATTTGGGTATTTATAATATTAATTATTCTAATTTTTCATTAATTAGGTAATTACTGCATCACCATTGTCTCATAAATAAATTAAATTATATAATGTCTAAAAATTATAAATAAAATATCATTATGTAGGAAATACTTTTATATTTCTAATTAAAATTTATAGTCGAAAATACAACATATATAACCCTATGTAAAAATTGTTTTTCTAAAAGATATATGCTTTTGTCATTTTTGTATTTATTTTAACTTAATTAAAATAAAGTGTCCCTATCACTTACAAGTGGCTCCATGGGGTCCCAAAATCGACCCAAAGATTCCCATTGTCGTAAATGTATCCAAAAATAAGGTTAGGACATGTTTTATGGTAATTTATTATTATTATAATATTATTTGTTAACCCTTATTTACCAGATTTTCCCTTTAACCATGGTAAATAAAATATTTACCGAAGTAATTATTCAAAATTTATAAAAATAAAAGTTACCTATTTACAAAATTTGGAAATCATGATTCCAAATATGGAATCCATTTTTCCAAATTCAAAACACAGAAGTGTCAGAAATCAATTTAAAATTAATTTCCGTTGTCAAAACAAAAAGTGTGTTTTTAAGATATAATAACTATCAAAAGATTGATACTTGTTTATGTCCGGTTTAATTGTGAAATTATATCCAATGTCCAAAATTGTATTAAATGGTAAAAATTTATTCTAAATATACTTTAAAACCACTCAAATTCATAATTTATCACTATTAATAATTTCTATTAAAAAAGTTGTTTTTAATTAAAATTTAGTAATTTTCACTATTCATCAAAATATGAGAGTAATCCAAAAAGTACCAAAACTTTAACCTAGGATAATTTCGATATTATGAATCCAAAAATGAAGTCCATTTTGAGAGATAAAATTTATAAAATTTCAAAAAGTGGATATTACTATTCATAACGACTATTTTGATTGGTCGTGGTGTGTGTTAGAACTCAAAATTGCGTACAACACACGCTACTGTATTATTCAAAGAGAAGCATACCGTAGAAGCTTGGGGTGTTACAATTCTAGTTGAAATGATTAATATTATACAAATTATGAGGTTAATCATACAAATCATATGGTATGTCTTACGGCTTATTCTTATGAGGTATAATATACTTACTCTCAAAACACTAATTTCTAAAAAATTTCTTATGATGAATTAAATAAGTATATATTTATGCTTCAAGATAAATTTAAATCACAAAGAATGATCACAGAAAACATAAAGAATCTTATGATTATATTTTATTGGATAAAGAAATTTTTTAAAAATAAATTTTATATTTAAAATATAATTCTTCCCAAATTTATTATAACCAATATGAAACTAGAATCGAAGAATTATTGGATAAAGTTTAAACTTTTAAAAAGTCATATTTTATGCTTATAAAAGGATAAAAAAATTTGAGTCAAATAATTGGTAAAAATAGAATTCACAAAGGAGAACATGGAATAAGAAGTAATGGTGAAAAACAAAAATTATATGGGAAATATTTTTCTCCTTGTTCAAATTGAAAAATCATGTTAAATTTTAAATGTTTCTATAGTGGTATTAATAGAAATTATTCAAATTATTGTCACTTTATAAAACCAAAAATTTTTGATGTTAAAAAATATTTATTATTAAAATAAATCTAACTACAATAGTAGAATAAGTACTCAAAATAAACAGATTTGGTTACCTAAAACTTTACTTGATAACACTATTGAACCCAAAAGAATATGGGCACCAAAAGAAACTTGTATTTGATGTTCTGAAAGAATTAACCACTGAAATAAATAGTTAAATCATTATGTCGTAATTTGAGAAGTAAATGGAAAAGTTTATCTAAAAAAAGTACTGATCAATTATGAAGTATTTAATTATCGAAAAATACTTAGAACCAGAACTGATAACCCATAAAGTATTTCATTAATATTTATATATATGTTTTTTATTTCATTAAGTTTTTTATACAGGGGGTAGATATATTTTATGATAAAATTCTCAAATCATTCCTTTATCTTTGAAATAAACTGTTAAAACATATTCTATATAGTTACATAACAGAATTTATAAAATATTAAAATTTCTAGAAAAATAGGTTAATGAAAAACAATATTCCTTGTTTAACTTTTTAACTTATTACTGTTATTAAATTTTGAGTTCCTAAATTAGTTTATATAACATTTTATTTTAGAATATCTTTATTATATAAAATGTATTTTCAAAAGTTAAAATATAAAATGATTATCCTGTATTTTAAACTAAATAATGTAAATCGTTGAATGTAAATTTTCAAAACAAAACATATCATCTTCTCTTAGAACCCTCGAATCTTATTCTCAAAATCTATTAATTTTATTATTATTATTCTTCTTTGAAATATCTTTTTTAAAGATTTATAAATCCATTATGAGAAAGATGAATCTATTAAGAACATCAAGTTTAGAAAAAAGTCTTTTTCATAAGAGAAAAAAATGTAATCCTTCTTCTGATCTATTAAGAGAATAGTTGGTTTCTTATGTTAAGGATACATTTGAAAAATCTTCCAAAATAGATAAGAAAGTTTATGTTTTTTAAGAACCATAAGTTTCATAGTCTCAAATGCTTAATGGTGAAATTTATTTTTAAGATATTCTGTTTAAATTCAATACTTTGACTAAAGAAATAGTGAAGCTGGATGTGGATATGAATACGTCTAGAAATTCATATAATGAACTAAAATTTAATTTTAGTTTCCAAATTAGTTTTTAATAAAATTCAAATGGAGTATTAGAATGTGAAAGAAAACTCAATTTTAAAAGAATACTTTGAAGCATTTAAAGTATAAATGTTAATTTATATTTAGTTACTCTGAAGGGAAGCTGTTACTAAGTTGGATCTTGATAAGCTAAAAGTTTTTTTAGTTAAACAATTTTCATCTTCTTCTCTGTATCAAAGATCAGTAGATTTTCAAAGAAGAATAGAATAGATATTAATAGTTTTATCTTATTTAATTGGCAAATAAAGAAGTTTAAAATGTGTTTATGATCTGTTTAATCCTTCATAACACTCTGAATTTTTTTCATATCTATATTTTATTCAATATCTTATATATCAATTTTATAAATATTATGATTAGTAAAATATGTGTTATAAATTATTTCATAATTTCTATTTAATTTTTATACTCTTAATATTTTATAAATTTTTATCTTATATATAAATATGTGCTTAATGTTTTACTATTTAATAATTCACTACACATGGTAAATTAGTCTATTAATATGACTAATAAATAATTATATTAATTGATTAATATTTTTTTCAATTATGACATGTGAAGAAGTTATTTTAAGTTCCTTAAAAATATATTTTTTAATTATTTAGATCATTCTATGTATTAAAGGGAGTTATTTTCAATATTTATGAAGTGTTATGGATTTAACTAAATGATTTAATACATTTATTATAAACCCTTATTATTTTTTGAAAAATATTTTTTATGTTCTCATGGATTTTGATTATATCTTTTTTTTTCATGAATTTAGGATGTGTTTGTATTATGATTATTTATTCTCATCTTTTTGATGTCATAAAAGGAGGGTAAATTTTTGAGATGACTATTCATGAGAAATTTATGAGAAGTTCATTTATGATAATTTTATGAGAAGTTTTTAATAATTTTTATGAAATAAAATAATTGTGATTATAGAAATGTTCTTATTTGTATTAATTTCGATATTTATATTATTGATTTTTCAATCATAAAAAAGAGAGATATTGTTGAGTATTTGTTGGTTTAAATTGTTTGTTAATTTTTTTTTGATTTTTATGCTTTGAAACACCCAAATTTATGTTACAAAAAATGGTTCTTTTAAGTGAATTTTAGGATAATGATATTCATTAGAATATTTATTTTTATTCTAGAACTGTATACATGTCATTGATGAATCGGAAGATATTTGTTTAAAATATTCTGAACATGTTTGAAAATATTTTGTAAACACTATTCATACCCTACATGTGTAAGTATAACATATGATTTGGAAACCCTACATTTAGAATAACATGTATGAATTAGATACCCTATGTTTGAAAGAAACACTACATTTGAGGATCAAATGTATGGTTCATCAATTCGACTTTTATAAACAACCGTAGGTTGTCAACATAAAATTTGAAGATTATTTTTTACGCGAAGGAAACCTACATTTGGATGGTAAATTTGGGAGTTTTAAATTAAATATATTTATCTATGTTTTTTCTAATGCTCTCTCTAGAAGTAAAAATCCCAATAAATCTATTTTATGATTAGTTCAAAGGCATGCATTCAATGTATAAAATCGTTCATACTTCTAAGGGTAGTTATGAATCTATTTGAATGATTTTGAATTAAAATATCTATGATTTATTATGAGGTACTATGGAATAATTTGAACATGAGTTATTCGACCTACAATATAAATATTGAAATGTTCATCTTCGGAATATATATAGAGATATATAAATTGAAAGGATAAATATGTGTTCTTATAAATTATAGTGTTTCATCACCTTCAATGCTATACTTTTGATACATACATGTTTTAAATTAGTTTATGGACTTGTGGTTTTTTTGTCACTATTACTTTATCATATTGTTAAATCCTCTTCTTCAATTTTGATAAAGTGTTTTTTGAATCTACTCTTCAGAGACATACATGTTTATTCATATATCTAGTGTTTTCTCTATTGTTGTTTAAAGAAATAATGTGCATCATTGAATATTATCATTCTTCTACTGTATATTATTTAAGATCAAACACATATGTTATTTATTGCTGAAACTATAAGAAAATCCTATTTTTCTCAAAAAAATAAATATCTATTGATTAATTGGAGTATCGGCTACACAGACTCAGTCACGGTGGTGAATGGGTATAATCCTCTATAACTAAGTTGTGGATAATATGGTACCCTATAAAATAACCATAAGGTATTGTAGAAACCTAATTGCAAAGGTATCAACCTTCTTTACTCAGTTGTAGAAGTCCCCTGTAAAAGGGCTTACTATTGAAAATCACCAATCACTTGGAGATAACGTTGGTGGAGTGGAGTAGGGGATCTTTTTCCATTGAACCACTATACATCCCCATGTCATTTTCCTTATTTATTTCTTTAGCTTACTCATCTATATAAAATAAGGAAAGACATGGTGCAAATCAAAAGATTTGTTCTGAATATGTCAAAGGATTTAAAGGATCACAATTCACCCTCCTTTTGTGTCTTCATCATAGAAACATTGACCTGTCCAACCTAACATTATCAAAAAATGGATTTTATTCATATTTAAACCACAAAGTTTTTATAATTTTTTATTCCAATTCTGTAACGTCCTGGTTTCGGAAGACACCCAAAGGTGCCCCGTACCCGATTGGTCACCAGGCCTCAAGCGCATTTCCCTAAATGCCAGTGGTTGCCAACTAGTAGTGAGGGCCTTGGGAGTGATAGTGGGGAAACTATGCCCTCATTCTCATAGTAACACAACAGAAGTAAAATTGATAAAAACAGCGGAAGTAGTAATAACACCATACAATAGTAAACAACGGAAGACTGGAAGAAGTAAACTGGAGCACATATATATAATGATGAATGACACATATGTCAAGGAAAACTGCCAAACACATCACAATTCTATAATACAGTACTACAACAAAGTACGAAGAAACAAGTAAATAAATCCTTAGCATCGCAAGCCTCATCTTGGTCCCATTATCTCCAGCTCCAAAGTAGTCAAGTACCTGAAGTAGAAGGGTGATTTCCCTTATCTATACCTGCAACAATATAATCTATTTGACCCCAAAAGTAAGACCCAAACAGGGTGTGAGACTAATCCCAGTAGGTAACCACCAAAAGATCTATGCCTAACAGTTAGTGAATATATATGGCAGGCAACAAAAAAGAATGAAGCAGTAAACAAGGAAGTACACATAGTAAAAATCCTACAATTCAATTGCATTAATTTTAATATATCAAGCTAGAAGCTAATAAAAAACAAGTAACCCTTGGGGAATTACTCGCATCCTAACCCCTATGGTTCTACCCAAAAAACACAAGAAACCTTCTAGGAAGCACTCACAGTGTAACCCCTCTTCTTCAGCTTTAGCAAAGACACTCTGAGGAAGAACTCACCATCAATTCCCCTTGTGGTCTCGTATCGGTAACTAATAGACACTTTGAGGAAGCACTCAATGTACAATTCCCCCCTATGTCCCATATTGAGGAAACAACATACACTATGAGGGATCACTTATGTCCATCCCCCCCTATGGCCTCACAATGTAAAAGTAAATAGACACTCTGAAGAAGCCCTCAACATCAATTCTCCCTATGGTCTACTACACCAGGTTCCCAAAACTTTGTGTAAGTCAATCATGCACAAATGATACATAGAATCCATATTAAACCTTAATAACTACTTGGGTAAACAATCTACAACATATCATAAAATGTTAGATAATAATCACTCAATCCTAACGATACTAGGCATGAAAAACAAACCAGAAGCAAAAAATGCAAGGTTAGACAGAATGGTCAAAAACAAGAAAACATGAGAAAAACCTCCATAGCATGAAAAAATTAACCCTATTAATAAAAAATCAAACTCTATCTAAAGAAAAAATGCATACCAGGCAAAACAGGTCTAAAAACCATAATCACTCAATACCCCGTTCTTGGGTATTGGACACTTTTTCATTTAATATTCAAGTACTATCTACGGAAAGGTACAAACCACCTACATCCGTTTCGTGATATCTATATAGGTGACTCTCAGCCCTTGAATCAACCTAGAACACTGTAGATATACAAAAACATTAAAATAATTCATGTGAGGATAACTCGTGAAAGATGAGAAATCGGAAGATGTTGTTCAATAATAAGGGAGAAATCACCGATAAAATTCTAATGCAATCGACGACGGTCGATTTAGAGAACAGATGGTGAGTTGGGGGCTTAGAGAAGATCCACAGGTGTATGGATGCTCCTAGATAAAATAGGTTGAGAAGAAGTGTGCTCTATCCGTCAGGCGCAACCCCAGTCCGTTTAATGAAATAAAAATAAAATACACGACGTGTTATTTAAAAGTACACGATGTGTACTTTCCTTTTTTGTCCTTCACTTTAGGAATTATCTAGGTCACCACACACAGCCACTTCCTCGGCTGTTACATGGCTAGTACATGGTCACCCATGACAACCAGGTACATGACATGTACTTATAAGTACACGGTGTATACTCCTGAAATTTCCAGAAACTCTCCTTTTTCTCAAAGATTACCAGAAAAGAAAGTCATACCTGAAAAGAAGATCCGGGTTCTTAAAAACTTCCCCCATTAAATAAATTCATCCCTGAATTTACCTAGCAAGGTGACGTATGAGAAGAAACCTCAAAAAACTCTAGCCACTGCGATCGTACATCGGCCTCCCTCTCCCAAGTATCAACCTATAATCACCCATGCTGCCATAGCACTCGTACCATTAGAACAGACCAGCCACGGATAACATTTGAACATCGATCAAAAATCTGGATATGATGCTCCTAGAATGATGCATCCAACTCTAGTTCAACCTCCTCAGGTTGAAAGACATGATACGGGTCTTATAAGTAACGTCAGAGCTGATAAACATTGAAGACATCATGCATATCCTAGTACCTCTGAGGTAACTGCAACTAATAGAAAACCGACCCGACTCTCTCCAAAACCTTAAATGGTCCAACATATCTCAGAGAAATATTACCATGTCTTCTAATCCTCCTATGTCCCAACCTCGGTGTGACACGTAGAAAAACATGGTCTCCGACCTCGAACTCCCGAGGTCCTCTCTGCCAATCTGCATAAGACTTTTGTCGTGACTGTGTAGTATCCATCCTCTTCTGAATAAACTATATATGCTCCATGGTCTCATGGACAAGACGAGGTCCCAGCATAGCTGCCTCTCCTACCACCAGCCAGAATAATGGGGATCAGCATGACCTACCGTAAAAAGCTGCACGAGGTTCTATCTGAATAGTTTCCTGAAAACTATTATTGTAGGAAAACTCCGAGAGAGGTATGTGCTTCTCCCAAGAATCTCCAAAATCTATGATGCATCCTCGAATCATGTCCTCAAGAACCTGAATCGTAATCTTGGACTGGCTATCTATTTGGGGATGGTAAGCTGCACTCAAAAAGTACCTGTGTACCCAAAGCCCTCTGATGTCCCTTCCAGACCCGAGGAGTAAAACATGAATCCCTATCTGAAATAATGGAGTTTGGAACTCCATGTAAATGTAAAATCTCTCGGATGTATAACCTTTCCAACTCATCAACAATGAAGGTCTCCTTGATCTGTAAAAAGTGAGAGAACTTCATGAGTCTGTCAATGACAACCCATACTACATCATTCCATCAAGGTGACCTTGGTAAACCCGTCACAAATTCCATCAAGACATCATTTCACTTACACTTGGGAATGAGTAACTACTGTAAAAGCCATTCTGGTAACTGATGCTCTACCTTCACCTACTGATAGGTGGAACACCTCATGAAAAAACCAACAACATCTCTCTTCAAACCTGGCCACCAATACTAACAGTGTATATCTCGATACATCTTGGGGACACAGGGATGAACTACCCAAACTGAGGAATGAAAGTCTCGCATCAGCTCGCATATGTCAGCTGGAACCGACACGCGTCCATGAAAACGCAAGATCTCATCCTCCCCTACTGTCTATCCAAGAATAGGGTCTTATCCCAACACACTCTCCTATAAGACTATGCCTTCTGAATTTGATAGCTGCCTCATTCACACTCGATCAAGAAGAGTAGGGGTAACAACAACAAAAGATAGAAATGTCTGCCCCTGTCTATCATGCACCTCTAAATGCATCTTAGAGAATAGATCTATAAGCTGATAATCACTACTGACCTCTTAAACTGCCTGTATCTGAGTTATCTTGCTCAATGCATCAGCCACAACATTACCTTTCCCAGGCATATAGGCAAGCTCAAAGTCAAAGGACTGAAGGTACTCAACCCACCTTCACTGTCTCAAATTTAGATCGTGATGAGTGAAGATATACTTGAGACTCTTGTGGTTAGTGAAAACCAAAAAATTATCTCCCAGAAGATAATATCTCCAACAATGTAAATCATGAACAACAAAAGCTAGCTTGAGATCGTGCATTGGGTAATTCCACTCATGTGGCCTCAACTGCCGAGAATCATACGCAACGACCCCTTATCCCTGCATAAGAACTTCTTCCAGCTCGATACCTGATGCATCATAGTAAACAGTATAACTCTTGCGCAGCTCTATAAATACTATTATTAGTGATAAAGTCAACCTTCCTTTCAGCTCGTGAAAGGCTAAATCACAAGAATATTCCCACAAAAACTTTTCACCCTTCTTAGTTAGGCCCATTAGTGGTGCTACTAAGCACAAAATGTACTGTATAAAACACCTATAATATCCAACCAGACCTAGAAAACTTCAAACCTCAAAGACGTTCTTCAGATGCTCCTAAGAAACTACTGCTCTAACTTTCTCTAGGTCTACTGATACCCCTGTATCTGAGATAACATGACCCATGAAGTGTATTTGGTCCATCAAAAAGTGGCATTTTGAGAGATTAGCATATAACACATGCTCCCTTAGTGTACTCAAAATGATATCAGGATGTGTGGCATAGTCATGTCGAGTGTGAGAGTTCACCAAGATATCATCCATGAAGACTACCACAAAATAATCCAAGTATGGATGGAACAATCAGTTCATCAGTGCCATGAAAACTGCCAGCGCATTCGTGATACCGAACGGTATAACCACATATTCGTATAGACCGCACTTACTCTGGAAGGCTGTAAGCAGTTCATCTGAAGGTGTAATGCACAACTGATGGTAACCGGATCTCAAGTAAATCTTCAAGAACACATAGGCTCTTCAAAGCTGATCAAAGAGATCATCAATCCTCGGCAAGGGATATTGGTTCTTGATCATCAACTAGTTCGACTTCTGATAATCCACCCAAAGTCTGAGGGTACCATCTGCCTTTTTTGCAAACAGGACAGGCGAACCCCAAGGAGAAGTACTGGGTCAGATGAAACCCTTTGCCTGCAACTCCTCCAACTACTTCTTGAGCTCTTGTAACTCTGGTGTAGCCATCCTATAAAAATTAATAGACACCAGTGCTGCTCCTGGAACAAGCTCAATAGAAAAGTCCACCTCTCACTCCAGAGACAAACCTGAAAAGTCCTCTAGAAAGACATCCCTGAAATGATCCACCACTGGAGGAAAGTCCATATATGAAGTCCCCTAATCATCCAGATATATAATAGAAATATGGGATATAGATCCTCCAAACCCATGATGCTCGGGTCATACTCTCCTCTCCTAGACTTCCCACTTTCCCTTATGATGAAACGATCTACCCTCTAGTGATGTGTAACTCACCCTACGATGATAGAAATCAACAACTGCCTGAAAGGGAACTAACCAGTACATTCTAAGAATGACGTCATAGCTTTTTATCTTTAAGATGTAGAGGTCCCATAAAGAGTTGCACCCACCAACCTCAAGAGGGAACTCCTTGCATTGACGTACACTTGAAGTTCTTTTCCCCAATAGAGTGTCTAATGTCAAGATATCCGCAGAAGAAAAGATAAAGAGCCCAAGTCTCTCCACAATAGCAACAAATATAATGTTATGGGAAGCACCTATATCAAAAAGAGAAAAAGCTAAAACTGAGGCAACTGGGATCGTACCTCGAACTGTAGAGGGTCTGGGATTCTGTTCCTGCTGGGTCTGCTCCACTGCAAAAGTCTGACATGCACCGTGGCCCTGTGACCCTGCCTGACCATTTTGAGCTGATCCACCCTGTTGTCACTCAAATCATGGTGACTAGATACCATGACCACGACCTCCACCTTGGCCCGAATGGCCGAAAGAACTCTAGTTCCCTAACTGATGGGAAACTAGTGGTGCTGCTTCTGAAAGCGGAGTCATAGAAGAACCCCTGTCACCAGCTGCTGGTGAGAAGAACTAACAGAAGCGCTAAAGATGGCCCATATTGCTGCATGATTTGCACTCCAATGGGTCTCTTGGGAAATTTGGACTCGTATTATTGCTCTTTCCATACTAGTATCACACCACCTGGCTACTAGAAGAAGAGTCCCTCCTCCTCGGATCTCCGTGTGTAGACTCCCTACGGTGCTTCCTACTGTTTGTAGGAGGGATTCCAACCCCAGATTCCAAACCACCCTAGCTCCCAAATACAAAATCCCTCAGATTGTGCTCTGTGATCAACACCTGATTGAATAAAAAAGTGATGGAAGTCAACCTGAAGATATTCACCCGAGATTGGATATCGTGCCTGATACCATCCTCAAACTTCCTTGCTAGGAATAACTCATCACCTCATGGAATAGGCATGAAGCACTATAACTTAGTGAAGTGATAAGAATACTTCATGATTGAAAGAGTACCCACCTCTAGACTCATGAACTCTCAGGCTCGATCGGCCCTCAATGTCTCCAGGTAGATGTAGTCATATAAGGCATGCTGGAACTCATCCCACACAATAACCTGCTGGCATCCCGCCCGTGAGATCACATCCCACCATCTCTTGGTGGAGTCCTGAAGAATATATGTAGTGAGCTTCAACCTCCTCTCTAGAGGCATCTCCAGATGTTCGAATATAGAAATCATGGCTTCTAGCCATGACTCTATAGCCTGAGGTCCTCCTTCCCTAGTGAATGTGGGAGGATGCTGCTGTTGGAAAACCCGCATTAACTCTTCCATAGAAGGGGAAGGATGCAGTACTCCCTAGAAGGCCTACTTAAACCTCATAAATACCTCTTGGAACTGTTCCTCAACATCTGTATCTGTGATAATAAATGGTTCCAAGATGGGCATGACTGGAGGATTTTCTAGTAGTTCCTGATCTGCCATGTCTAGTGTCTGATCACCGCCCTATAACTGGTGCACAACTAGAGGACATCTCAGTGGAATAACTCTAAAAGGTCAAGCACAAACTTTAGAACAAGATTAAAAAAGGCTGAAAACTAGAAGTGTAATAAGGGAACAAGAGAAAGAAATCATTCAAGTTTTTCAAAACATAGATACACTACATTTATAATGTCCACACGATGTGTTCCCTTAAGTCTTCACATGGGTGTGTACCTTTTTCAACCCAAGTCGTGTAACACCCCATACACACGACGTGTTTTCCTAAAAAACGGTGTGTACTTGAATCCTCTTCCCCTTCCCGAGTTCCCTTACACGGCTAAGCCACATGGTTCTCTTAGAACAAGACTACACGGTGTGTTAGTTCCACACACGACGTGTACTAGATGAACTTCACCGACCTGTGTTGTTCGTCACACGACCAGTTACTCAGATAAAACTATATGGAATGTTCTATATGGACAACATGTGTACTATAAGGATTCCATTTCCCCATTTTGTTTATTACATGGGTGGACACATAGTCTCCACAACTCGGCGTGTACATTCGGTACACGGCGTGTCCCACCAAGGTTTCCCAACCCTGTGTCTCTACCCACATAGCCAGTGACATAGTTAGAGACTGCATAAAGTGTATATATAGTACACAACCTGTACTTAAGAAAAATAGTTTTTCCCAAACAGAAGGACACATGGCATGTATTCATCATTACATGCTGTGTATTCTGGGTTTTTATGAACAGTAAACCTCAAAACAACTCCAGAACCCAGAAAAACACTAAAACAAACATTAAAGTGCCAAATTATGATCCATGAGGGCCCATACTCCCCGTGAATCAAATCTTGGCATCTTATACATGTCATATACAAGAAAAAGGCAATGATCCACCATATTTCAATCTAAGAGGCCCCATAACACCTCAAGAACCAATGTTTGGCATTCACCTAAACTAAACCTTACACAAATCACTACCCTATCAAAAGTAGGTATTCAATCAAGGCATATATCAAAACAACATGCATATCTAACACAACCTCTATCACAACAACATGAAATTGGTAATGAAACCTAAATGGCATGGCAAGAATGTATGACACGTGAACTCTAGAAAGTGCCTATATGATGCATGAGATACCATACCCTAATCGCATCGAGTTACGACAGAAATAGAACCTCAATAATATCAAAAATAATAGCACAAAACATGTGAATCACCCAACAGTGAAATCAAATCAACTACAAAATTGAAAAATCAGAAAATTTTCAATAACGAGGTAAATTGGATTTTCCCTGCACACAGTTTAGCTACTCTCAGGCACAACTTATTACTAAGTACCTATTTCCTTCCTATCTCTGTCTATAGGATCTAAACAGTAAGTCAAGAATAAAATAATTCCCCTGATACCACTGTGTAGCATTCCGGTTCCAGATGACGCCCAGAGGTGTCCCATACCCAGTTGGTCACCTGACCCCAAGCACATTTCCCCAAACACCAGAGGCTGTCGACTAACAGTGAGGTTCTTAGGTGTGATAGTGGGGAAACTATTCCCTCACCGGTAGAGTAACACAATGGATGTAAAACCGATAGTAATAACGAAAATAGTAATAATACCATACAACAGTAAACAACGGAAGACTGGAAGAAGTAAACTGGAGCACATATATATAATGATGCATGATACATATGTCTAGGAAAACAGCCAAACATGTCACAATGATAGAATAAATTAATAGAAAAATGTACAAAGAAACATTTAAGGAACTCGTCAGCATCGCAAGCCTCAGCTTGATTCCATGCTCTCTAGCTCCAAAGTAGTCCAGTTTTTGAAGTAGAAGGGTGCTTGCCCTTATCAATACATGCAAGAATATAATCAGTTTGGGCCCAAAAGTATGACCCAAACAGAGTGTGAGACTAATCACAGTAGGTTACCACCCAATGATCTATGCCTAATAGTCAGTGAATATATATGACAGGAAAAAAAATGAATCAGTAAACAAAGAAGTACACATAGTAACAATTCTACAATTCAGTTTCATTCATTTTCATATATCAAGCAAAAATCTAATAAAAAATAGGTTACCCTCTAGAATTTCTCATAGCCTAACCCCTATGGTTCAACCAAAACAAACACAATCATATCTTTGGGAAGCACTCATAGTCTAACTCCTCTGGTTTGGCTTTAGCAAAGACAATATGAGGAAGCACTCACCATCAATTCCCCCTGTGGTCTCATATCGGTAACTAATAGGCACTCTGAGGAAGCACTCAACGTCCAATTCCCCCTATGGCCCATATCAAGGAAACTACAGACACTATGAGGGAGCACTTACATCAACCCCCCTATGGTCTCACAACGTAAAAGTAAACAGACTCTCTAGAGAATCCCTCAACGTTAATTCTCCCTATGGTCTGCTACACCAGGTTTCCAGAGCCTTATGTAAGTCAATCATTCACAAATGATACATAGAATCCAAATTAAATCTCAAGAACTACTTGGATAAACAATTTACAACATATCATAGCATGTCAGGTAATAATCACTATATCCTAACAATACTAGGCATGGAAAACAAAGCAGCATTTGAACAGGCAAGACAAGACCGAACCATCAAAAACCGGCAAACTTGGGAAAAGACATCATAAAATGGAAAAATTAAACCTATTCATAAAAAATCATCCACTATCCAAACAAACAAGGCATATCATAAAAAACATGGCTAAAATCCATAATCACGCAATACCCAATTCTTGGGTATTGGGCACTTTTGCACATAAAATTCAAATACTATCTATAGAAAAGAACAAACCACCTACCTCGACATTATGATATAGATATAAATGAATATCAGGCCTTTAATATCCCTATAATTCCATAGATCTACAAAAATGTTAAAAATGTTTTACCGAGGATAACTCACAAAAGATGAGAAATTAGGGGATAATATTAAAGAAGAAGGTAGAACTCACTGATGTGATTCCAACACAATCGATGATGGTCGATTCAGATAACGAATAGTGATTTGGGGGCTCGAAGAAGATCTGAGACCGTACAGACACTCCTAGATGAAATAGGTAGAGAAGAAGTGCGTTCTGTCTGTCAGACGCAACCCCAGTCCATTTAATAAAATAAAAAGAAAATACATGATGTGTTCTTTAAAAGTACCTGGTGTGTACTTTCCATTTTCAGCCTCCACTTTAGGTAGTCTCTAGGTCACCAAAAAAATCCATGTACTCAACCGTTACACGACCAGTACATGGTCACCCGCGGCAACTGGGTACGCGACGTGTACTTATAAGTACACAGTGTGTACGCCTGTAATTTCCAAAAGCTTCTCTTTTTCTCAAAGACAACCAGAATATAAAGACATACATGAAAAGATTATCCGGGTTCTTATATATTTATAACCTATAATCCAATATCCAAGCGATAACTATCACATTAAATAATAAAATTTTAATGGTATATCAAGGTTCATTTAAACTCAGTGTTTCATGTAACACAAGATATCAAATAAATAAAATTTATTTATAGAGAACTATTTTATAAATCTTAAAGTGTTAAACTTATTTTGATTTCAGTATAGGGTAATGGCGTAGTTGGTAGCATAACCAAGCCCTTAGTGATAACATAGTTAGCGGTGATTCTCGATAATGAGAGGATGTGATATATATTATGGGTTTTGTGTAGTAGGAGGGCATAAATTTGATGTCCTTAAAATTCATGGTACCCAAATGTTTTGGTTGTGATGTTACAAATGGATGTGTGATGATTATATAGTGGAACATGTGATGTTCATGATGACATTGATGCCAAAATATATTACTAGTCCCTATGATAGGTTGGGGTGGGTAGGGTTGTGACCAAACCCACATAAAAATGTTTGGATATGTGGTGATGGGATAATATGAAAGGGATGCGAGAGAAATACATTTGATGTTGGGGTATGGTATTAGAAATATAGTGGGGAAGGGGATGCATGAAATTTTAAATTATGTTTTCTTATTATAATTATCTTAATATTTTGTTGAGTTATTTGGTGAGTGAGTCATTATGAGGTTATGATTGATAGTTAGCTTGTTTATGTTCTGGATGGTTCTAATCTTTGTTCTATGGTTCATTAGTATTCTATTTTCACATATGAATGATATACCCTAGATACCATCCTACTAAGTATATATATTATCCTCACCACATGTATATATTAACTATTTTTAGGTGTCTAGGAAGAATTATAGGAATGAGATGGACATTAATAGCTTGGGTATTGGAGATCCCCTTGAGTTTCTTCATTAGGATCTATCTCGTAGTATTTACTTGGATCCATTAATTTTTATTTTTCAAAATTATTCATGTGTTTCTGTATCGTTTAGTTTTAACTTTATATATTTATTTTATGGTGTTTCTTTGTGGTTATTCATTATATCTCCCAATCCTATACTCATTATTGAGGGAAATGACTTAAATCCATGAGTTTTTATTCCCATGGTGTCAGTTTCAATCTTGAGCCCTACTAAAGGTGGGACTCATGGTTCATTATATATCCCCCTTCATTACTAAACCAATATGGAAACCTTTGGATGGAGGGGTCGCAAAAAAGTGGTACTTGAGGGAGGTTAAGATATGCGATAGAGTTTTGAGTTCGACACTAATGAGGCTTACATGGGAATGGTAAGAAAACAATGTTATTCAAATATATTGTGAGACATATAAAAAGAGACCTATTAAGACACCAGAATTTAGGGCCCCTATGATCTGATGTAAGGACCATAAGCTTACTAAGCACCATAAGAAATATATTTTCCATTTTGGGATTGAGACCTAGGGGAGGTACATACATCATGTTTGATTGCATTTTTTGTTGAATGAGATTCTTGAGGAATTAAAATAGAATTAATTAATCTAAATTAATTTCTTGATACTATAATTAGGGTATCTATCATATTATCGGATATACATCTTGTTCATTATCCTCATGTTGCTCAAGAAGTGAAGGTTCAACTGGTAGAACCTATTGATCAACAGAGGGTTGATTCAATAAAGGGGGATGAGTCATAGTAGCAGGTTCTATGTAAATTTATGTAGACGATATTAGTGAATTATGAGGGGATTTTTTTGATATAAAGATGGAGCACTGGTTAGAGGAGATTGAAATATATTTCAGTCTAATAAAACACAACCTGAGTTTTGTGTGCCCTTGGCAGTTTGTCAGATAAAGGGATATTCCTATCAATGGTTGGTGTTGTATCTTGGTGGAAAAAAAGATTAAATTGTATTTAGAATTATTTTTAGAAGAATTTACATCTAGAGTTATTATCATCTATGATGAAGTCAAAAAAGAGGCTAGATTTTCTCTCCCTTCAAGAAGGCGCATAAGAATGTGAGATCTTGGGATCATGTTTAAGGATATATTGTATTTTTTTTTCTAATATACTCCCAAATGAGTTGTCTAAAGAATGATTTATTAACGACGAGCCACATACAATGACCATATATGTAGCCACACATTTTATGCATCCTATATATCTCACAGTGATGAAGAAGAATGAAGTGATAGAATGGATAAATTTTCAAAGAGGA
This sequence comes from Viscum album, assembly GCA_963277665.1. Lineage (NCBI taxonomy): Eukaryota > Viridiplantae > Streptophyta > Magnoliopsida > Santalales > Viscaceae > Viscum > Viscum album. Next base: position 291,886,832 of record OY728150.1, on the reverse strand, counting down.
GTGCCTCAGGAAGAAAGTTAATATATATTTTTAAAGAGAAAATATTTTAGTATAAGATTACTAATATTAGGACACTTGAGGTTCTAACTAGTAGGGAGTCTATCAAAACCTTATACATCATTAGTTTTTGGGTTTGTTGGATTCTAAGGATATCCATCATAGGATTTACATTAATATAATATTTTTTTGGAGGTTATAGTCACCATCAGGATTAGTGCATGCATTCTATTGAAGGTTGGTTTAGTTTTGAGGGGGGGGGGTCCTGCCCCTCTATAATTATAGTATTACTATATTCCACTAATATTTTTCAATAGATAAGAATATATGAAGCTGGTAGAGGTCACCCCATGATGGTTTCTATCCTCAAGTTCATAGAAGAGAGGACAATCATAGAGGCCATCACCAGATAAGTAAAAGAGCCAGGAATGGGAAGTTTCATGCGATGGAGGATCCAACACAAGTAGAACTAGTACTTGTTAGAGGTATTTTTAGTTTAACATCTACCTTATCTTCTTCCTTTTTTGATACTGAATACTTAAAATCATTCATTTCCCTTTATGTTTTCCATGCATTAGGATTATAGGTGGAGGGTCTTCCATTTCCATTGTTTTTATCCACACCGGTAAAAGGTAAGAATAATTTGTTTAATTTGTGATGAGTATATCGAATGATAATATATAAACCAAAAATTATGGTGGATTTATTCTTGTTATAGTTATAACCATATGATTTCATCTTTTACATGGATTGGATTTATTATATTCATGAAATTACTGATTTTTTATAGATTAGAATTTTGTTTTATGATGTGGAAGGGTAATGTCACGAACCAACCCAGGCTGAACCTGAACCGATCACCCAAACCGGTCCGTGACATGGCCTGAGAGGCATTCCTGATCCTTCCGGGCTGGATAAAAGCACCAGGGAATCAAACGAGAGCAATAGGGAATGATTTCTCCCAATAAAAACAAACAAAGTAGTAGAAAGAAAATAGAAAAAAAAGTAAATAAACAACATGAAAAGAAAGAATGACCAACAACATCCAACTAACCTGACCATGACCAAAACTCCTCAAAACTCTGAGAGTCACTCTCTGAACCACAACCAAGTGTCGCCCACAATGAGCGAGCTCGAGCTTGACCTGCAAAAACACTAAAAATAGGAAAACACTATAGGCACGAGTATTAAAACTCAGCAGGCATTCCAAACAAACTATCCCCAAAACACTACCTTTAAATAAAGAATTCACTAATTTCAGGTTTGAACTAAAGTATATTAAAAATGGGTTTCCACACACAAAATTTCATTTAAAAAACAAGTAACAGTCCATTTCCCTTCATAATTTAAAAACAAGTTTAGTGTTTGAAAGAAACAAGTGCATTACATTTTAAAACATTTTTTAGAAAAATTTTGAAATCCAAATTTATTTTTTAGTCAATAGTAAATCCATACACAACAGACACTAAGGGTAATGGGAAAGGTGGAATATAGGGGCCAACAACCGAACTAGACCTCTCAATCGTCCTCTACATACAAATAAACACTAAATATAACATGGGTCCAACCTAAGAGCATGTGCACAATCCAGAACGTACTATACATGTGACACATCCTAAAAGAATGTCTACTCTCAATAACATCATAACTCCCTAATGCCCAGTGTTTCCCTAAATGTCCTAACTGGGGGGGCCCAATCTCCTAGTAGAGTATAATCCGTACTAAGGGACACTAGCCAGTGTGTAATCTAAACTAGTGTAGCAATCATTCTCAGAAGATATATGTACTATACCAGGTTCCCATATCAACATGTTTAATAAAAAGGAAAGGGGTGAGTTGTAAATACCTGTAAATTTAAAGGAAAATTTTTCCTTAATTTATTTTGGATTTTACGAGTACACAGTTTCTAACGGCACCTGATTCCGAGTCCCGGTGTGCCCAGAATCATTTTCTGAAGTTTAGCTCGGGTACGTTCAGTGAACGAATGAGCGAGTTTTCCTAAATTTTGAACCGGTGCTCGGAATTGAAATCTGAGGGCACCGATGAAATCGTAGCACCAGTAATTGCTTAGAAACATTTTTTCGAAGGTTTTTTTTCTCGAGAGGAAATGTTAAAAATGTAAGGAATAAAAATAAAATTGTTTTACAAATTTATTTTTATTTCCTTACTTTGTGGTTTAACATCCATGAGAGGATGTTGGGGTGGGACCACTAAAAACCCAACTCCTCTTGAGAGGATTAAAGAGTGAGGTGGGGCCCACACGAGCCCCACCCCTTCAAATTTTTTTAACTTCTCTTCCGCATTAATGGTGCCAACATATCTCTCCATTTATTATGACAACTTAAGATTAATTAAGTTAAGTTATTTCATTTTTTGAATTTTAAAAGTGTTGGAAAAAGTAACAAAATAAGGATAAAGCCTTATTTTATTTTTGGTTGCTTCGTTGTGTTGAGAGAGGAAGAGTTCTACCATCTAAGAACTTCATATTCTTCCTTGAAGAACGCGAAGAACACCGACGAGCCTTCCTTTATTCTTCTTCCCGCATCAAAGGAAGGGAGACGTCGTTCCTCCTCAGACGATCTCCGTCAATGTGTATGAAGCCTCACCCCGCGACGCCGCTTTCCGTGATGCTCATCGATCGTCAACTTGTTATCGAGGTAGGGGTTGTTCTTCGTTCGAGTATTGTTTAACGAATTTTGTTGTTAAATAATTAAGCCGCATGTTATCAAAATAACGGAGGAGGTCGGACCACACGAACACGGCCGAACCTCCTCCCCTTTTGCTGTTGAATAATTTATGGCTTGGAATGGAGGCAGTGCGGTACAATGACACCACGCGGGAATGAGGAATAACACGCGGTGAAGGAGCACAGTGACGTCGTGTCGCACTATTGAGGTTGAAAGAAGCCGAGGCCGGAGTCGGGCCGCGGCAGAGGGGCGCGACGCCATCGCGCCACGCTGGACGGACAAAGGCTGTGGCCTAAGGCCGCGGTGGTGTAGGGAAGGGCAGCCGGAAATCCAGCCACTGGCGCAAGGGAAGGCGGGACCCGCAGGGGGTCCCGCGGCGGCTCACTAGCCGGCCATCACGGCCGGCCGAAATTGGAAGGGCTGGGGGTTTGTAACCCCCGACGGCAGGCAAGGCGGCCCCACTCCACGTGGGGGGCTGCCGTTTCAAAGCAAGGGGGGCAGCGTCCCCCCCCCCCCCATCGTGTCGCGCCGTTGAGGCCGAAAGAAGCCGCGGCCGGAGTCGGGCTGTGGCGGAGGGGCGCGGCGCCAGACGGACAAAGGCTGCGGCCTAAGGCCGCGGTGGTGCAGGGAAGGGCGGCCGGAAATCCAGCCACTAGCGCAAGGGAAGGAGGGCCCCGCAGGGGGTCCCACGGCGACTCATCGACCGACTATCATGGAAGGCCGAAATCGGAAGGGCTGGGGGTTTGTAACCCCCAGCGGCAGGCAAGGCGGCCCCACTCCACGTGGGGGGCTTCCGTTTCAAAGCAAGCCCCCCCCCCCCCAGCGTCCGCTCAGCGTGCGGACGCCCAGGCCGGGCCGCCCACACCGGGACGGGCCGCACCGGCTAGGCCGGGCTGCGCCAACATAGTCGGACCCCCACCCGGGTCGGGTCAACCCAGTTCAGGCTGACCCAGGGGGTGTTGGGACGGGTCAGACCGGGCCCAAACCCCCTGTTTTCGGAAAAATCTGTTCAAACGCCCATATCTTGGGCTACGGACCTTCGATCGACGCACCGTCAGTTTCATAGCGATCCTTGGATAGAGACGTTTGTTTCGTTCTATTACACCCAATGTTTCTGAGAACTTTGGGTACGTCTGGGTTGGTCCGAACATGAAACCAACCGGGCCCTTGGAGCAGAAACACTTATAACTTGGGCTTCAGACGTCCGATTGACGTTCCGTCGACTTTGTTGGATTCCTCTTAGTGAGAAGGTTCTTTTGGATTACTAAGCTCAAGGTTTGGACATAGTTGGAGTACGTTCGGGATGGTTTTGACTTAATAACCAACCGGGCCCTTGGGATGAAAAAACCAATAACTCTCAGACCGGGCATCCGATTGAAGCACTGTCTATCTCGTTGAGTTCCTTCTGACGAGATGGATATTTGGGGTACATATAATTTGGACTTCGTGTTAGTTGATGTATTGAAACCCTTGACTCATGGATCAGAACCTCTTAGAATTGAGCATGCTGTGTGCGGAAACCCTAGAGCTGACTGCGACTACGACGACGATGATGACTGTACTGGAATCCTCGGTGGGTTCAGCAGCAACGCCGACCATACTGGAATCCTCCGTGGGTTTGATTCTGATGAATACTGTTCTTGTATCATATGTGGGTTTGGCAGTACTTGACTACTGTTCTTGTATCCTACGTGGGTCCGACAGTATTTGACTATGTACTTGTATCCTAGGTGGGTGCGGCAGGGTAGCTGGTCTTGTATCCTTTGTTGGTCTGACAACTTAGCTAGTCTTGTATCCTATGTTGGTCTGACAGCTTAGATGAATCAGTGGATACATCTGATGATCTCTATCGTCTTACGAAGAAGTATACCTGTGTGAGCTGAGTATTGACTTTCAATTATTATCTTTGATATGATTGTTTTGCTATCCTGTGTGGATTGGGTTGTGTTATCCTGTGTGGATTGGATTGTACTATCCTGTGTGGACTAGATCGAACTTGGGATCGGATGTTGGAGCCGAACTGGAATTGATGACTTAGGTATATGTATGGGCATATACTTAAGTAGGGTTGGTTGTTACTTCGTGATTGTAATCTTTCCTTTGTGGTTTATCCTTCGTGGATTCTGGGAGACCTTCGTGGGTCTCAGGGTCCCTACTAAGTAGCATATACTCACCCCTGCATGGGCTATGCCCGCACTACGTTGTGTTGGATGCAGACGATTGACAACGCTGATCGAGGTGGGAGCTCGTGGAGCTGGACGGTAGCTAGAGGTGGATCACTAGACGGGACGTACTCGGAGCGGACGACAGGAGACGAGGAGTAGAGGAGACTATCTGTACCCACCATTCAGGTGGGATTTCTAGAGGATGGCTCATAGTTGCTGCTTTACTTTCCTGTTGTTGTACTTTCTTTCAATTGTACTTTACTTTCAGTTGGGTTTGTATTCTGGCCCATTTACTTTCTAGCACTTGTATTTTTACACTGTTTGCTTAGTATTAACTTCAGCTTGCGTACTCTGTGGTGTTTGTTTACTTCCTAAAGGCAATGCCTTCCCTCTTATCAGGATTTACGTCTTTGGTGCTAGTTTACAGCCTCTGGGCTATGGAAGGCGGGCTTGGGGTAGTCACAGAATGAGCTCTGAGGATGGTTCGTGACAAATTGGTATCAAAGGAGTTCGGTTCTACCACAAAACTCATGACTCTGATCTTATTCTATGTGAAGCAGTAATGTTAAGGGTATTGAGTGTGGTTGTCAGTCCAGGGAGTCTAGTGTTGGTGTGGTGGCTGACGTATCCATACACCAGGACCCTGACTTCTGATTTCCAACTCAGTGCATGAAAAAATTGATTGCATGTGTGTTTCAAAAGTTTTCTTTGTGATTACTTTGTGTCAGCTCACTAGGTATACTATATTGACCATGGCATGCTTGTTTGTTTTTAGTATGGCCCCATGATGCTATCCAGCTAGGGTTCTGAGCTTTGTACGAGATGATAGCCCACCGAGTGACAAGGCCTCGGTGCAGGGCCCTATTATAGCGGAGGCACCAGTGGTACCTTTAACCGCTAAGCCACCGATGCCACTAGCCCCAGTAGCAGAGAGTGCACGTCGCCTTAGTGAACTGCACGAGTTTCACCATCAGAGACTGCCCAGGTTCCGTGGGGAGACAGACCCTCAGGCAACCGAGGATTGGCTGGAGGCTATTTTTTGAGTTTTCAGGTTAGTAGGGACACCAGCTGACCTCATGGTGATCCTTGCAGCGAGTCTCCTGCACGTAGCAGCAGGAAGATGGTGGAGCCTGATGATCCAGGTGCACGATGAGGCATATCTCCTTTGGTCGGACTTCGATAGCCTCTTTCGCTCAGATTTCATCCCAACCACCCTTCGTGCGGTGCGCATTCAGGAGCTACTACAGCTGCGGCAGGGCCGCATCACGGTAGCCCAGTACTCGGCGAGATTTACCGATCTCTTGCGCTATTACACGAACATGGTATGAGACCCATTATTCCGGGCCCGGACCTTCAAGCAGGGACTGAGGTATGAGATCAGAGCATTGATGATCTACCTCAGCATTCCGACGTAGGCAAGAGTACTGGAGCAAGACCTTCTTATAGAGAGATTTCTTGCTGAGCTTACACCAGCAGCGAGACCTACCGCAAGGCGGAACATAATAGAGTCTTCTAAAGTTGGCAGTCGACGGATGTCATAGGGGTCCAAGCGGACCAGACCATTAGACAAACGACCTCAAGACACTGGCTCAGAGGTGCGGGGCACACGGCGCAGATCCAGTCTTACGAGGAGCAGACAATGCTATGCATGTAGCGGCCAGGGCCACATGGCTCGTGACTGCCCAACCCTCCATGCAGAGGAGCGGAAAACAGTTGAGGGACCACCCAGGTAGAGGCATAGGTTCGACCGTGGTAGTCCACGAGGAGTAGGCGGATGAGGCAGAGGAGCTAGCTGAGCAACAGGTGGTGGGCGACGCTTTGAGGCTCTACCACCACCACCACCTCCAGGAGGTCCACCCCGACCATAGGGAGCTGGCGGGTAGAGGTAGGCTCAACTTCAGGCAGCGAAGGCCTATGACCACTGTGCACCAGAGATGATTCGAGGTACTATCTGTGTCTACTCCACCCTTTATTCAATTCTTATAGACACAAGAGTGAGTCATTATTTCATTACTGCTGCCCTTTTTCGGAGCTCGGAGATTCTGACGGAGCCGTTGGCTCGATCCTTATGGATAGAGACTCCTACGGGAGCAGACTCGACGATTACGCACTGGTGCCGGCAGTGTGAGCTTACTCTAGGAGGTGAGAGCTTCGGCTGGGATCTTCTTGTAGTGGCGTTGAGGCCTTACGATGTCATCTTGGGAATTGATTGGTTATCTACATTCCATGCTCAGATCGACTGTATTAGGCGTAAGGTTCGGTGTTTCTGCACCGATGGAAGCAGGTTCACCTTCACCGGTGAGAAGGGAGCCTTTTCAACGTAGGTTGGACTCACGTAGAGGAGAGTACAACCGATCACTCATCAGTTGGATAGCCTCATCCTAGGAGCAGTGGATGTGCAGAGTCCGAGTTTTCCTGTAGTGGTGGATCAGTATGCAGTTGTTTTTCCTGAAGACGTTCCAGGACTACCTCCTCACAGAGAGGTAGTATTTTATATTGTATTATACCCCAGGACAACTCCGATATCTACTCTAGCATATCGGATGGCTCCTACTGAGCTTCGAGAGCTACAGGTATAGCTGGAGGACTTGCAGGGCAAGGGATTCATTCGACCCAGTGTTTCACCCTGGGCTTCCCTGATTTTGTTCGCCAAGAAGGTGGACGGGAGCTTGCGACTATGTGTCGATTACCGTCACCTGAACCAGGTGACTGTGAAGAACAAGTATCCACTTCCAAGGATCGACGACTCTTTGATCAGCTCAGGGGAGCACGATGGTTCTCAAAGATAGACCTCATGTCAGGCTATCATCAGCTCAGAGTTCGAGACGAGGATGTGCATAAGACGGCCTTCAGATGTCGGTATGGACACTATGAGTTCTTGGTTATGCCTTTCGGCGTAACCAATGCTCCAGTAGTGTTCATGAGTCTCATGAACAGGATCTTTCAGCCTTACCTCGATTAATTTGTCGTAGTCTTCATCGACGACATATTGATATACTCGACTAATGAGGAGGAGCATGCCTACCACTTACGGGTTGTGATGGAAAAACTCCGAGAGCACCATCTTTATGGTAAGCTCTCGAAGTGTCAGTTCTGGATATGTGAGGTCCACTTCTTGGGACACGTCATCTCTAAGGCGGGAGTTTCGGTCGATCCTGCGAAGATCGAGGTAGTGCTAGCTTGGGAGCCACCCAGGAGTGTGACCGAGGTGCAGAGTTTCTTGGGTCTAGCTGGGTACTATCGGAGGTTTGTGATGAACTTCTCCAGAGTTTTAGCACCACTTTTAGATTTGACGAAGAAGGGGAAACCCTTCGTGTGGTCAGATAGATGTCAGAAAAGATTCCTGGAGCTAAGACAGAGATTGACCAGCGCACCCATCTTGAGGATACCGGAGGAGGGAGTAGAGTATGTAGTCTACTGCGATGCATCAGGGACCGGACTCGGGTGTGTCCTGATGCAGGAGAGGGCAGTGATAACCTATGGATCACAACAGTTGAGGCAACATGAGCAGAACTATGCTACCCATGACCTGGAGTTAGCAGTAGTGGTGTTCGCTCTGAAGATGTGGCATCACTATCTGATGGGAAAGCGCTTTACAGTCTATTCTGAACACCAGAGTCTCAGGTACATCTTCTCATAGAAGGACCTGAACCTGAGACAAAAGTGATGGATCGAGTTCCTCCAGTACTATGACTTTGAGATATTCTATACTCTTGGAAAGGGGAACATAGTAGCCAATTCTCTCAGTAGGAGGATGGGCATTCAGCTACTTGGAGAGGCGACAGAGCAGCTAACCGCTTTGCATATATCCTTCATGGATAGAGATGGGTCAGCCGTCCTTTAGTTGCTCACAGTCACACCTCCACTTCTTCAGCGGGTCAGAGAGGCGCAACGTGGGGATGTTGACTGTGAGATGCGGAGTTCACAGATTTCCACAGGATAGGCACCTGATGGTTTCTCTATATGAGGAGGGCACGATTTCCTTTTCAGAGGACGTATCATGGTACCAGATACTTTACAGGAGGAGGTGCTGAGAGAGTATCACACTTCCCCTTTAGCGGTACATCTAGGAGTGGTGAAGATGTACCAGGATCTCAGATGACAGCACTGGTGGCCGCATATGAAGAAAGATGTGCCAGAGTTCATTTCTCGATGCCTCACCTGCCAGTAGGTGAAGGCGGAGCACCAGGTACCAGCAGGCTTGGAACAACCCTTGGAGGTCCCAGAGTAGAAGTGGGATGGGATATCTATGGATTTCGTGACTGGACTTCCACATACTTCCAGAGGTCATGACTCTATTTGGGTAATTGTCGACCGACTCACCAAGTCGACCCACTTTTTACCCATCAAAGAGCAGAGATCAGTGGAGAACTTGGGATGCGTCTATGTTCAGGAGATTTTATGGCTTCATGGTGTTCCATCATCTATCGTCTCTGATCGAGATACTCGCTTTACTTCCCAGCTTTGGAAGGGGTTACACGAGGTATTCGGGACGCAGCTATGCCTGAGCACCACTTTTCACCCTCAAACGGATGGACAGACGGAGAGGACCATTCAGACTCTCGAGGACATGCTCCATGCATGTGTCCTTGATTTGGTCACAGCTGGGAGGATCACCTACCTTTGGTGGAGTTTGTGTACAACAGAAAATACCACTCCACCATCGAGATAGCACCATACGAGGCATTGTACAGCCAACCTTGCAGGTCAACTCTGTGTTGGACAGACCCTGGGGAGTTAGCACTTGTGGGACCATAGATGGTCTAGGCCATGACAGAGAAGGTCTAGGTCATCTAGGAGCGGATGAGGACAACTCAGAGCCGACAGAAGTCTTATGCTGACAGGAGGCGGAGACCACTAGAGTTTGAGGATGATGACCACGTTTTCTTGCGGTTCTCACCTCGATGTGGACTATGGAGATTTGGTCAGGGCGACAAGTTATCTCCGTGCTTCATAGGACCATTCCAGGTTCTCATCAGGTTAGGCGAGGTGGCTTATTGCCTGGCTCTACCACCTCAGTTGCACCGGGTGCACGAAGTCTTCCATGTATCTCAGCTAAGGAGATACGTCCATCACCCGATGCATATCATCGACCATGGGGAGCTAGACATTGATGACAGGGTGAATTTTGCGGAGGTCCCAGTGGAGATCGAGGATCGACAGGAGCAGGTCCTATGTGGGAGGTCAATTCCTCTAGTGCGCATCAGGTGGCAGCACGGGAACCTCCAAGAGAGCACTTGGGAGCGGAAGGCTCAGATGCGTGCTCAGTACCCTCATTTGTTTCCCTAGTTTGTGGTGTATCTTTATGGGGATGTAAATCCCTGAGGTGGGAGTAATGTAAAGACCCGTAAATTTCAAGGAAATTTTTTTCTTAATTTCTTTGGGATTTTACGAGTACGCTGTTTCTGACGGCACATGATTCCGAGGGCCAGTGTGCCCGGAATCATTTTCCGAAGTTTAGCTCAGGTACATTCAGTGAACGAACGAGCGGGTTTTCCAAACTTTTGAAACAGTGCTCAGAATCGAAATCCGAGGGCACTGATAAAATCACAGCACTGGTAATTTCTTAGGACCATCTTTTCCGAAGGTGCGTTTGCTCGGTAGGAAATGTAAAAAATGTGAGGAATAAAAATAAAGTTGTTTTACAAATTTATTTTTATATCCTTACTTTGTAGTTTAACATCCATGAGAGGATGTTGGGGTGGGACCACTAAAAACCCAACTCCTCTTGAGAGGATTAAAGAGTGAAGTGGGGCCCACATGAGCCCCACCCCTTAAAATTCCCTTAAATTCTCTTCCACATTAATGGTGCCAACTTATATCTCTATTTATTATGACAACTTATGATTAATTAAGTTAAGTTATTTCATATTTTGAATTTTAAAAGTGTTGGAAAAAGTAATAAAATAAGGCTAAAGCCTTAATTTTATTTTTGGTTGCTTCGTTGTGTTGAGAGAGGAAGAGTTCTACTATCGAAGAACTTCATCTTCCTCCTTGAAGAACGTGAAGAACACTAACACACCTTCTTTCATTCTTCTTCCCGCATCAAAGGAAGGGAGACGACGTTCCTCCTTGGACGATATCCGTCAACATGTACAGAGCCTCACCCCGCGACACCGCTTTCTGCGACGCTCATCGATCGTCAACTCGTTATCGATGTAGGGGTTGTTCTTCGTTTGGGAATTATTTAACGAATTTTCTTGTTAAATAATTAAGCCGCATGTTATCAAAATAAAGGAGGAGGTCGGACCGCACGAACACGGCCGAACCTCCTCCCCTTTTGTTGTTGAATATTTTGTGTCTTGGAATTGAGGTGGCGCGGTGCAACGGCACCGCGCGGGAATGAGGAATAACACTCGGTGAAGGAGCGCGGCGACGTCGTGCCGCACCGTTGAGGCCGAAAGAAGCTGCAGCCGTAGTCGGGCTGCGGAGGAGGGGCGCGGCACCGTCGCGCCGCACCGGAGTCCCATGGAGGGCTGCGGTCGGGGTAGAGAGGTGCAGCGCCGTCGCACCATGCCAGAAGGACAATGGCTGTGGCCTAAGGCCGCGACAGTGCAGTGAAGGGCGACTGAAAATCTGGCTGCCAGTGCAAGGGATGACGGGACCCGCAGGGGGGGTCCCGCGGCGGCCCACCTGCCGGCCATCACGACTGGCCAGAATCAGAAGGGCCTGGGGTTTGTAACCCCCGGCGGCAGGCAAGGAGGGCCCCCCTCCATGTGGGGGGCTGCCGTTTCAAAGCAAGGGGGGCAGCCCCCCACCCCCCCATCCGCTCAGCGTGCGGGCGCCCAGGCCGGACCGCCCGCGCTGGGCCGGGCCACCCGCGTCGGGCCGGGCCGCACTGGCTGGGCTGGGCCGCGCCAACCGGGCCGGACCCGGACCTGGGTCGGGTCGACCCGGTTCGGGCCGACCCATGGGGTATTGGGCTGGGTCGGACCAGCCCCAAACCCCCTGCTTTCGGACAGATCCGTTCAAACGCCCATATCTTGGGCTACAGACCTCCGATCGACAAACCGTTAGTTCTTAGTGATCCTTAAATTGAGACGGTCATTTCGGTATATTACACTCAAAGTTTTATAGATCTTTCGGTATGGCTGGGTTGGTTCGAACATGAAACCAACCGGGCCCTCGGAGCAGAAACGCTTATAACTTGAGCTCCGGATGTCCGATTGACGTGTCGTCGACTTTGTTGGATTCCTCTTAGTGAGACAGTTCTTTTTCCTTACTTCGCTCGAGGTTTGGATGTAGTTGGAGTACGGTCAGGTTGGTTTTGACTTAAAAACCAACTGGGCCCCTAGGACAAAAAAGCCAATAACTCTCAGACATGGCGTCCGATTGACGCTTCGTCTGTCTCGTTGAGTTCCTTTTGAAGAGACGGAACTTTGGGATACATCAACTTAGGACTTCATGTCAGTTGATGTATTGACCCCCTTGAATCGTGGAGCAGACCCTCTCGGAATTGAGCATGCTGTGTGTGGAAACCCTAGAGCTGGCTGCGACTGCGACGACGATGGCGACTATACTGGAATCCTCCGTGGGTTCGGCAGCAACGATGACTGTACTATAATCCTCCGTGGGTTCGATGACGATGACTATTGTTCTTGTATCCTATGTGGGTCCGGCAGAACTTGACTACTGTTCTTGTATCCTACGTGGGTCCGACAGTATTTGACTCTGTACTTGTATCCTACGTGGGTTCGGCAGAGTAGCTAGTCTTGTATCCTTTGTGGGTCCGACAACTTAGCTGGTCTTGTATCATATGTGGGTCCAAAAGCTTAGATGAATTAGTGACTACATCTGATCATCTTTATCGTCTTACGAAGAAGTATACCTGTGTGAGCTGAGTCTTGACTTTCAATCATTATCTTCGATATGATTGTTTTGCTATCCTGTGTGTATTTGGTTGTGTTATCCTTTGTGGATTGGATTGTACTATCCTGTGTGGACTAGATCAAACTTGGGCTCGGATGTTGGAGCCAAACTGGAATTGATGACTTAGGTATATGAATGGGCATATACCTAAGTAGGGTTGGTTGTTACTTCTTGATTGTAATATTTCCTTTGTAGTTTATCATTCGTGGATTCTGGGAGACCTTCGGGGGTCTCGGGGTCCCTACTGAGTAGTGTATACTCACCCCTGCACGGGCTATGTCTGCACTACGTTGTGTTGGATACAGACGACAGACAATGCAGATCGAGGTGGGAGCTCGTGGAGCTGGATGATACCTAGAGGTGGATCACAGGACGAGACGTACTCGGAGTGGACGACAGGAGCCGAGGAGCAGAGGAGACTATCCGTACCCACCCTTCAGGTGGGATTTCTAGAGGACAGCTCAGAGTTGCTGCTTTACTTTTCTGTTGTTGTACTTTCTTTCAGTTGTACTTTACTTTCAGTTGGGTTTGTATTCTGGCCCATTTACTTTCCATCACTTGTATTTGTACACTATTTTCTTAGTGTTTACTTCAGCTTGCGTACTCTATGGTGTTTTTTACTTCCTAAAGGCAAAGCATTCCCTCTTATCAGGATTTACGCCTTTGGTGCAAGTCGCCAGCCCCTGGCCAATGGAAGGAGGGCTTGGGGTAGTCACAGCACGAGCCCCAAGGACGGGTCGTGACATGAGTCAACAAAGTCAATAAATTAGCACAAACACCACACACAACTCATGAAGTCAACATACACCAAAGATCACCCCTGAGTAACCCCAAATAGAGTTTTCCAAAATAATTTATTTTATGAAAGTACCAATTGAGCCTTCACCAATTTAAAGAAAATACTCATTTCTCAAGAGAACCAAAACACTTATTCACGCTTCAAAAGAAATCATTTATCAATAAACCAGAACTATATTTGAAATTCAGCGACCAAACATGCATTCATTCATTACTGGGTGTCTGTTCAACAAGAAATATTTCAAGTGTCGTGTATAAAATAAATATCTCTTTTTACACCAAATAATAATTTAAAAATTAATTATCTTATATTATTTACCATTTAATAAAATTAATAAAATATCAAGCAATTAATAAATTCTGAATTTAAAGGTGAGTGCAGTGGGGGACGTACCTCGACTCACAGCTCGAACACACTGGAGCATCGCGCCTCACACAAGCTCATAAGCACGCACAAGCCAACACCTTCAGAATCACAGAAAAACCTCACCGATATGCTGTAACACCCACAAAAAATAAGTAAAAACACAAAAAAATTATTTCACAACAATCCAATGAAGAAGCAACACAGATTCACCTCGGCACAGAGACGTGCTCGATCATCAGAGTCGTGCGACAGTCCAAAAGGGGCGGCGAGGACACTGGAAGTGGTGGAGGTCCAGTTAGAATGTTGTAGGACTGTCGGACAGGAGGCACATTGGCTGGAAGCATGCATGTTGCACTGGCAAGGCTAGCTAGACAACGCGTAGTGGGCCGGAAGGCGCACAACCAAAAAGGCGTGTGGCCTGAAGGAGGTTAGGTGGGTGCGCAGTTGCTGAAAGGAGGTCTGTGGCCGGTGCAACTAAGGGGAAAGTATCGGGGGGCTGTGCCGCTGCTAGAAGAATGATGTAGGGGAGTTGCGCTGCTACTGGAAAGTTGGAAAAGGGAAAGGGAACGACGCCTGGGTATGGTGAGAAGGAGGAAGGCCAATGGATCAGCTTGCTCGAACGCAACAAGAGAAAGGGGCATCGTTCATGTTGTCTGCAAGGATGGTGGCACCTGTAGGAGGTTGATCAGGCTACTCGGATGAAAAGGAAGGGAAACCGGGGGTCGTTGCACTGCTACTGGTCGAATGAAGCAGGAGGAGGGGACTACGTCCAAGGCCTGCTTGCCGAAAAAGGGAGGTGCAGTGGTGAGGTGGGATCACGTCCGGGACGTTGCGCTGCTGTTGGCCGAATGGCCGGTGCCAGCCTAAGGTGGGTCGAAGGCCGAATAGTGGAGGCAGGGCACATGGAAAGGGTGGAGGCTTGCTCAACCGGGGCAAGGTGGGGTGTGGGAGGTGTACTGGGGCAAGAGGGAGGTGTGAAGCACAAGGGAGGTGGCGGGTGGACTCAGCCAAGGGGCGCTGTCCATTGCGGTGGTTCCTGGTTCGAGAAGAGGCGGCCCTGCTAGGCTGCCAATGCATGAGAAAGGGTGGGGGGTCGCCTACCGACATGCTGCAGAGGTGCACGACTGGGGTTCTATGTAGGGCAGGAGGCAGTTGGGAGGGCGTCATCCACGGGGAGAGAAGGGGAGGAGAGGTTCTACACGACAGAGGCACATGGATTAGGGAAGAAGAGGAGCTGGGGTCACGGGGTAGTGGCAGAAGGGTTCGGCATCAGCCACCACGATGGGCAGAGCAACAAGGAGGGCAGGTCGCGCGGAAGGCTGGGGCTGCTGGGCGGAGCAGGTGTAATGCAGGCAGGTCATACGGGATGCTACCGAGGAAGAAGAGCCGAGGGAGAAGTGCTGCGGGGGAAGAGGGTATGCAGAGGGGTGGCAACGCATCAAGGACCAAAGGGAAGAGAGAAAAAAACACAGACAAGGGGTAGGGTTAGGAGGAGAAGAAAGAGAGAAAAAAAACAAAAATAAAAATAAAACAAAAGAAAAGGCAAAACAAAAAACAAAAATAATACACATAATAATAAATAAAACAACTTTAGAAACATAAAAAACAATCCTAATAATAACAATTCTTTGATAATAATAATAAATATTACTAATAATAATACTATTAAAAATATTAATAATTATACCGATAAAAACTATAAATAAATAGATAAATAAATAAACACATTTCGTTTTAATAATAATAATTAAAATTATTAACAACCAAGAAAATTTTTAAATAACTTAATAAATTACAAAATTTGTTCCTTTTAATTTTCTGAAGACAGGGATATTGTGCTGATTCCTGGGCAAAGCCGCATGAGGTTTCCCAAACGCACTCCGCCCATATGCCCAACGACGTCAACTCAAAAAAGTGCATTTTTTGGACATAACTCAAAATATTTTCGTCTGGGACTCAACCCGGACCCCATTAAATTTTTAAAATTCAAATAAAATTATAAAATAAAATAAAAGATAGGTCAAGGTGTGACAATTCTCCCCACCATAACGCTTTCTGCCCCTAGAAAGCCAAGACATGATCAAGACCCAAAGATGAAACTCACTCACCCCAAAAAGTTTAAGCGCCTCCAGTTGATCGATTCAAATGAACACCAAACTCCCATGACATGAAACGTATTCTCAAAACATGAACACTTTAAACACCACTGAAATGAAACCCGAAACGAAACTCCCATACTGAAACGGGGAGGCCTGAACTGACTGCCCACAATAGGAAACAAATCAAACTAAATTCAACAAGACCCACGATGGGTCTCCCCACCAAAAGGGGTGAGGAGATTAAATAAGTTTGAAAGCTTCCCACACAGTCCAAAAACTTCACCATAAAGACAGGGGAGAGAATGATCCAACCAAACGATCATCAAAACTATCATCATCGCTACACTAACAACTTCACACCCTCAGAAGAGCACAAACCATGATGCACTGAAGACCAAGATTAAACCAAGGACCCTTTTCTGCCATTGGGGTTCACCTGACTATGCGCCATCTTCACTCTAGGGCCTATGGCAAGAGCACTAATGATTGAAGCATCTCCTGCCTCATAGTCAGGATTTAGAAATTCCCAAACATAACACCCAAACCATAATTTCACAAAACACACTTCCAATAAAATAAAAGTTTCAAAGAGGTTCAACCACAACCATTATTACAACTGAAAGAAAAGAAACACCGAAAAACGTTACAAGAGACAATTACTGTATCCAAGAAAAAATACAAAGAGAAAACCTAAAACTGGTCACCAAACATTGCCCTAATCCTACTGACGGGCTGAGGTGACCTTCGACGAGCCAGGTTTAGCTTTAGCATGCTTCTTGGAAACACCACGACATAGTCACTACAAGGGACCCCAACACCCATAGGTGTGGCAGGGTCTCAGAGCACTCAGACACGTTGGACTTTTGTGACCCTGCCTACCACACTGGTGACAGATCACTGAATTGTACTATGAAGAAGATGACTAATGGTCTGAAGGCCTCTTGAATCCCCTACTAGTACCACTAGAATTAGGTCGTTTCCCATTCTTCTTATTACCATCCTCTTCACTGCTTTCCGAGGCTGGAGGATTTTCCACCTAAATACCTCCTTCTAACCCAGCTTCAGCCAAAAAGGCTTGCCCCACAACATCTGTGAAGGTGATTAGGGTGAGATATTCCACTTTCGACCGTTGTTTAGGTCGGAGTCTAGTCTCAAATTTCAGATCCTTCTCGGGATCATTGACAACAAACCACTGATCATACAGAACTAGGTCTATGAAATGATGATAGAATTCAAGTACCGATTCAACGCCCTACTGAAGACAACAAAACTCCATCCTCTTCCTCAGCTTCATCAACTCAGAGAAATATTTTTAGATGAATGATGACTTTAAAAACTCCCATGTTAGATCTTCCTGAGGTTTATTCAAAGACACGAACTTCCACCATTTTCCTGGTTGGACCTTCAAGAATAAAGGTATCCAATTTCACCTTTAACGACTCGGGAAACCCAATTAAACTGAAATTCCTCTCAATATTTTGCAACCACTCCTCTACCTCAAGAGGTTCTGCTTGTCTATAAAAGAGAGGAGGGTTCCACTTCTGAAACTCAAGGACGTAATATATGGGTTGATCAACTGTAGAATTTTCTAAGGATGAACCACCCGAAGCTGCACCTTTGGAATCCATCGAACCTTCCTAGGGGAGAACACTAAGGAATAATAAAAAAAGGAACGAGATCAAAACATGGTAATTTACATTTCAAATTCAACTTTTCACAATTTCCAAAATAAAATTTTGAAAAACAATTCATAGAAATAAAGAAGACCCCAAACGATCCTCAAGGAGAAACTAGTGTTGATGAATTACTTGGACATATGGTTGGTGACCATAGGCTAGTCATGCCACCATCATAAGGAGCACTTTAGGTTAATTTCTCTGGCTCCACATGGATTTACAGACCATGCGATATCACAAAGGTCACTTGCCTGGATTTCATTTCATTTACTAACAATTTTTTTTAAAAAGAACCAAAAGACACCAACAACCAGAACATCCCATGGTAACCTGAGGTTTTGAACGTGAAAGGGTTCATGATGTACTTCTCATCTATATTCCTAATGTCCTAACAATTCTACTCCTTCTAACATGAAGACCCCAAATAATAATGGGCTCTCTGAGAAATAAGGTTTTCTCAAGAGCCGACCTCCTCTGATACCATTTTGTCACGAACCATCCCGGGTCAACCCTGAACTAGTCATCCAAGACGGTCTACGACATGGCCCGAGATGCATTCTTGATCCTCCCGGGCTGGTGACAAGTGACAAGGCATAAAACGAGAGCAAGAGGGAACAATTTCACCCAATGAAAACAAAAAAAGCAGTGAAAAGAAAATAGAATGCAAAGTAAATAAACAGCACGAAAAGAAATAATGACCAACAACAACCAACTAACCTAAAGATGACCAGAACTCCTCGTGACTCTAAGAGTCACTCTCCAAACCACAACCAAGTCTCACCCACAACGAGCGAGCTCGAGCCAAACTTTCCGCAAAAATAAAAATAGGAAACCACTATAGGCGTGAGTGTTAAAACTCAGCAGGCATGCCCAATAAACTATCCCAAAAATAGTACCTTTAAATAAAGAATTCACTAATTTCAGGTTAGAACTAAAGTATATAAATAATGGGTTTCAACACACACACTTTCATTTATAAAACAAGTAACAGTCCAT
Source organism: Viscum album (assembly GCA_963277665.1). Lineage (NCBI taxonomy): Eukaryota > Viridiplantae > Streptophyta > Magnoliopsida > Santalales > Viscaceae > Viscum > Viscum album. The sequence goes on along the minus strand of OY728150.1, from coordinate 291,868,178 downwards.
TACCCTTCATAATTTAAAAACAAGTTTAGTGTTTGAAAGAAACAGGTTCATTGCATTTTAAAACATTTTTGAAAAATATTTAGAAATCCAAATTTTAGTTTTAGTTAAAAGGAAAACCATAAAAACACACAACACACACTAAGGGAAATAGAAAAGGTGGCACACAGGGTCCTATAACTGAACTAAACATCTCAATTGTCCGCCACATAAAAATAAACACTAAATAAAACATGGGTTGAACCTAGGAGCTCGTGAATAATCCAAAACGTACTATACTTGTGGATCATCCTGAAGGCATGACTACTATCGACGATGTCATAATGCCCTAATTCCCGATGTTTCTCTATATTACCTAACCAAGGGGCCCAATCCTCCAGCAGAGTATAATCCGTACTAAGGGCCACTAGCTAGTGCATAATCTAAATCAGTGCATCAATCGTTCTTAGATTATTCACTTACTATGCTAGGTTCCCATGTCAGCATGTGTAATAAAAAGGATTAGGGTGAGTCAACAAAGTCAGTCAAGTAGCAAAAACATCACACAGAACTTATTCAGTCAACGTACACCAAAGATCATCCCTGAGTCACCTCAAAGAGGGTTTTCCAAAATAATTTATTTTATTAAAGTGCCAAATGGACCTTCACTAATTTACAGAAAATCCTAATTTCTCAAGAGAACCAAAACACTTGTTCACGCTTCAAAATAAATCATTTATCAATAAACCAGAACTACATTTGAAATTTCATGAATTATGTTTCAAGGCTAAGTGGGCATTCATTCACTACTAGGTGTTTGTTCATCAAGAAAATATTTCAAGTGTCGTGTATAAAATAAATGGATCTTTTTACACCAAATAATCATTTAAAAATTAATTATCTTATATTATTTCCAATTTAATAAAATTAATAAAATATCAAGCCATTAATAAATTATGAATTGAAAGGTGAGTGTTGTGGGGGACCTACCTCGACTCACAGCTCGAACACGCTGGTGCGTCACGCCTCACAAAAGCTCATAAGAACGCACAAGCCAACACCTTCAAAATCACGAAAAAACCACACCGATACGCTGTAACACCAGAAAAAATATTCAAAAACACAAAAACATTATTTCAAAACAATCCAATGAAGAATAAGCACAGAGACACCTCAGAGTGGAGATGTGCTCAATTGGAGGAGTCTTGCGAAAGTCAAAAAGGGGTGGCGAGGACACTGGATGTGGAGGCAGTCCAGTTAGAAGGTCGCGCGACCATCGGATAGGAGGCGAATTGGCCGAAAGCGTTCATGTTGCACTGGTAGGGCCAGCTAGATAGCACGTAGTGGGTCAGAAGGCATGCAACCAAAAAGTCGTGTGGCCGGAAGGAGGTCTAGTGGGTGCGCGGTTGCCGAAAGGAGGTCTGCGGCTAGTGAAACTAAGGGGAAAGTATCGGCAGGCCACACTGCTGCTGGATGGACGATGCAGGTGTGTTGCGCCGCTACTGGCCAACTATAAAAGGGAAATGGGATGACGCCAGGGTATGCTGATAAGGAGGAAGGCCGACAGATCAGCTTGCTCGAACGCAGTAAGGGAAAGAGGCAACGTCTATGGGGTCTGAGAGGCCAGTGGCGCCAGTAGGAGGTTCAACAGGCTGCTCAGATGGAAAGGAAGGGGAACTGGGGGTCATTTTACTGATACTTGTTGGACGAAGTAGAAGAAGGTGACTGCATCCAAGGCCTTCTCGATGGAAAAGGGAGGTGTGGTGACAAGGTGAGATCACATCTGAGATGTTGTGCTACTGTTGGCCGGACGGCCCGTGCCAGCCTAAGGTGGGTTTGAGGAAAAACGGTGGAAGCAGGACACACAGACAGGGGGGAGGCTTGCACAACCAGGTAAAGGTGGGGCGCGGGAGGTGCGCTGTTGAAAGAGGGCTGTGTGAAGTGCAAGGGAGGTGGTGGGAGGACTCGGCCAAGGGGCGCTGTCCATGGCGGTGGTGCCTGGTTCGAGAGGAGGAAGCAGGGAGGGTGTCATCCATGGGGAGAGAAGTGGAGGAGAGGTGCTGTGGGGCAGAGGCGCATGGAGTAGGGTAGCGAAGGAGCTGGGGTCGTGGGGGCAGTGGCAGAAGGGTCAGGTGTCGGCCATGACGACGAGTAGAGCAGCAAGGAGGGTAGGTCATGCGGAAGGCCGGGGCTGCTGGTTGGAGCAGGTGCGATGCAGGCAGGTCAGGCGGGATGTTGCTGAGGAAGAAGAGTCAAGGGAGAAGTGCTACAAGAGAATAGGGTAGTCAAAGGGGTGGCAGCGTAGCAAGGACCAAAGGTAAGAGAGAGAAAAATGCAGAGAAAGGGTAGGGTTTGGAGGAGAAGAAAGAGAAAAAAAAGAAACAAAAAAAAAGTATAAAACAAAAGAAAAGGCAAAATAAAAAACAAAAATAATACACATAATAATAAATAAAAAAACTTTATCAACATAAAAACATTCTTAATAATAGAAATTATTTGATAATAATAATAAATATTATTAATTATAATAATATTAAGAATATTAATAATCATACTGATAAAAATTATAAATAAACTAATTTCATTTTAATAATAATAATTAAAATTATTAACAACCATGAAAAATCTTAAATAACACAATAAATTTGAAAATTTATTCCTTTTAATTTTCTAATGACGGGCATATCATACCGATGCCTGGGCAAAGCCGCATGAGGCTTCCAACACGCGCTCCGCCCATATTCCCAACGACATCAACTCAAAAACGTGCATTTTTTGGACATAACTCAAAAGTTTTTCATGTGGGACTGAACCCAAAAACCAATTTTTTTTAAAATTCAAAGAAAATTATAAAATAAAATAAATGATAGGTTAGGGTGTGACAGGTAATGATTCATTGGTGAACAGAGTTTTTTAATGGGTGTAAGTAAAGTAGATCCCCTTCTATCTCAATTGTAAGATTTATCAATGGAAGCTCAGGTGGTGGGAGTTCCTATAGTTTTTTAAGTGTTTATTGATGTATTCCCATAGGTGGTTGTGACAGTACCACCTCCGTGTGATGTTTATTTATGGATAGAGTTGAAACCAAACACATATTTGATTTTAATGGATCCTTATTGAATGAAACCTATAGAGATTCATAATTTGAACCTTTAGATTGATTATTTGATATATAAATGATTAATCCAACCTACTGTGTCTCCTTGGGGTGCTTCAGTACTATTCATTAATAAGGAAAATGTTAGTCAGATATTGTGTGTGGACTAATAGAGGTTGAATCAGGTGAAAATTAAGAAACATTACCTACTTACAAGGATTTATGATCTATTCGACCATTTTAAGGGATACAATTGGTTTAGAAGATTTATTTGTGTTCCAAATATCAATAGATGGGGGTGAAGGATGAGGATATTTTGAATACTATGTTCAAATGAAGGTATGAGAACCTCAGGTATTTGGTCATGTCGTTCAGTATAAAAACACACTACTATCTTCATACGGATCACGAATTCTAAGTTATATGAGTTCCTGGACAAGTTCATAGCCATGTTCATTAATTAAATCCTTACATACTTTAGCTCATAGGAAGATCATTCCAATCATCACATAGTTTTCTTTCATATTCTTAGACTCCATATGATCAATAGAAATATATCCATGAGTAAGTTTTAAATATGGGAAGTGTACTTACTTCAAAATTTGGTTGCTTAGTAGAGTGTTTCTATGGACCAATCGAATATTAAGGTAGTGTTTTCTTGAGAAGCACCCAAGAATTTGGTAGAGTATTAAAATTTCATTAGTATCACATGTGATTATCTGATGTTTTTTTCCATATTTATATTGGATTAAAACTCTATTAAAATAAAAAAATTGAAAGAAAAATACTTTCCTCTGTGATGATTAATTGATTGTGGTTTTTGAGTACTTGAAGGATATATTGATTAGTTCCCTAGTGTTTCAATTTTCTAAAGAAGGGGTGGATTTTGAGATTTTATGTGATTTTCCCCATTTGGACATGGGATGAATCCTGAAATAGAAAAGGGTGATAATAATTTATAGTTATATGAAGTTACATCCCCATGAGTATAACTATGCTACCCATGATCTGAATTTCACATAAGTTGTATTTTCCTTGAAGTTATGGTGACATTAAATTATCGTCAAGTGTTTTTTTGTTTTCACAGAAAAAAATCCTAAAATAATTTTTCTATCAGTGAGATATGAATTTATATGAATGGAGGTGGATAGAATATATTAAGGATTATGATTTTGATATATTCTATGCTCTAGTAAAGGGTAATATTGTTGTTGACACCCCAAATTTGAAGCCATGATGGTATGTTGTTCAGAAGTTTGGGGATGTTTGGAAAGAGATGAAGGAGCTTTCCGTGATGCATCATGATATGGAGGAGGTCAGTGACAGAGGTTTTATCAATTAATAGAGAGTGTAAAATTTTCTAATGAAGAAGGATGAGGAGTCTCAATGAGGATACCTAGAGGTTTAGGTAATGTGAGACCATGTTGTACATAGTGCATCTCTACAGGGATGGTCGAAGGATGGTTAAAACTATATTATATCTCAGGGGAGGCTGTTTGTAATGTTGTATATCTATGAGAGAGTTCTCTATGTGTTTTAAAAATCTCCAGTAGTAGTATATTATACTATGTATAAGATGTATAATGGGTTTATGAGGTAGTTTTGGTGGCCTGGGATGAAGTAATCAGTGGTGGATTTTGTGGTGTGATTTCTGGGTTTTAGTAGGTGAAATCCAAAAACAATGTTCGTAGATGTCTATTGTAGCCCTCATATTTCCTTGATTGGATGTGGGAGAATATTTTGATGGATTTTATCACTGAGTTAACTCAAGATTAGGGAGTATATGAACCATTTTGGATGATTTTGGACCTATTAATGATGTCATATCATTTTATGGAGATCAAATAGTTGATTGTTGTGGTTGTTTTCACAAGGTGGTACATGGATGAGATTATGAAATTTTATGGGGCACCAAGGATCATAATTTATGATCAGGATTTTCATTTTACATTGCAATTATGGGGGGAATTTGGCATTATTTTTTCTACCTGTTGCACCTTAAAACTATTTATCATCCTTAGAGAGATGGGAAGATAGATTGGGGAATCCAAACATGAGAGGATATACTATGGGATTCTGTCTTGGACTCTGGTGGATTATGGATGAACCACCTACCATTGGATGACTTTTCTTACAACAAAAAAACACCACTCATCCATCATTATATACCCTTTTGAGGCATTGAATGGGAAACCATGTCATTCTTTATTTTACTAGACAGAGGCTCGAGAGTCAGTGGTCCCTGGTACTGATAAGGTGCGTTATACAATTGATAATATCTAGGTTTTTTGAGTGTGGATGAAGGTATCACATGACCATCATAAGTTCTATATAGATAATAGGTATAATCCCTTAGAGTTTGATGTTAGATACCATATTTTCTTAAGAGATTATCCTCATTGGGGGTAGTAGAGGTTTCGATAGGGGTAAGATTTCTCCCAAGTTCATTAGACCTCTTTATGTGTTAGATTGTGTTAGTTAGGTGGATTATTAGTTAGTGATTCCACCATTATCGACAAGGATCTATAATGATGCATTATAAGTGTCCCAAATTTATCAGTATCTTCATGATGACTCCCATATCATTGACTGGGGAGAATTGGTTATTGAGAATGGTGAAATGTTCAGGGAGAGACTAGTAGTGATTCAGGATCATCGAGTAAAGGTGCTTCATGGGAGGACCATTCCATTGGTTCGAGTGATGTTTAGGCATGGAATCTAGAGAAGAGTACATGGGAGCATAGGAGGTTGATTCATGACCTGTATGTTGAGTTGTTTTTATTATTTTTGTTCCTTCATATTGAAATGATGTGTTTAACCTTATGCTTTATGTAAGTTTTAATCACTTCCTAAGTTTATGTTTTCACTTAGTTATGTCCATTTTTTCATTTAATATATGTTTTCATTCTTTAAATACCAAGATCCTTGATAGGTATCTCACAGGGTGTTTTTTCTTAAATCTTTCCCTTTCCTCTATGAGTTTGTTTTTGATTATCAAGAATAAGACAAATTTGAGGGGTATCTAATGTAACACCCCTAATTTCTAATACCCTTAAAATTATGTTTCTCAGTGTTTGGTGGTGTTTGGTGGGGTTTTAGGTTATTTTTACTGTTATATTTTTATATTTTTTCTTACACATACACTTGAAATACTATGTGGCTTAGGACTTGTTCTTATGGTCAATTGGTAGGTCATATGGCTAGTCCCAATCTTTTCCAGATATGTCCTTACGGTCAGTTGATTCATTTATGTGGTTAGTTGATTAATTTATATGGATAATTTATTCATTCATGAAGTTTGTTGATTCCTTCATGTGTTCTGTTGGTTGTTCATGAATTCAGTTGGTTTCGCCTTACAACAAAACGATTTATTATTGCGGTAGTTTATTCCTTGATGTGGTCAGTTGGTTGTTCATGTAGAAAGTTAAATCCTACATGAATATGATTAGTTGTTCATGTGGTAAGTTGGTTCATTCATGTGGTCATTTGGTTTTTCATGTAGTCATACCCTTTGTGATCTAGGTTGAATGCTTTTAAAAAAATAGTAGTATTGGGGGAATGCCTAATTTGACATAAAAATACCCTTTAATGTAAAATTTTATTTTAAAGCCTTAAATACATGAATTTAAAGGCCATTTTATAAGAGATAATTATATATTTGAATTAATATTTTTATATGGATTTAATTGGGTCTTTTGAATTAAATGTATTGGAATTGAATTAAAGTTGGATTAAAGAAGGTTGGCTGCGTTACCTTCTGAGGGATCTTCAAGAATCTATATCTATAATTTTAAGGTATGGTATTTACTTTAATTTATGACTTTATTGTTTAATTTGAATATGGATATATTGGAACCATGTTCATGAGACTTGGATTCATCTTCCATCGACCAAAGTTTTCTCAGTTGTGATTCCAAGATGTTTTATCAAACTATTTTCTTCCTCCATTTTCTATAGTGGAGTGGTGAATTTGAAGTAGTAGTTTGATCTTCTTTATTTTTCCATAATTATCTTCTAGTTTTGTATGGTTGATTGAAGCCCCCCTAGAAATATCCATATAGCTCCATTAGCCTAATTTACACTTATTTTTTGAGTAGTGTGTCTTATAACTCCTTTTCCAATTAGGGTATCCTTGCTTCTCTCATTTTTATGTGAACATGCGGGGTTTTCATGAATTTTTAATCCACAGGAAAGATAGTAGGGGCTTATATAAAAATATAATTATATGGTTTTAATGGAAATTGATGGGAAGATGGGGGGATTTTTCTCTAATGTTTTTAGTTTCTATCTTATTGTCTATGATATTATGTATTACTTCCATTACTATTAGATATTTTCATTATTTCTAAGACCAGTTAGTTTTTTTGTATCTATTGTGAATCTGTGTATTCCTTATTTTATCATTTTAATGAACCAATGATATATAAAATTATATTAAATTATATATTTATAATGAAATGTTTTCCTGTGAAATTATGTAATTTTACTCTGTAAAGTAAATGATGTAATATAATTAACCCATTTATGTATTCTAAAATTTTGGAATTATGTTAATATGTGGTTATTGGTATAAGGGATTGTAAGATTGATGTGTTTTACCATGTTTGGTGTGGGATGCTTGTGGTGATTTTACAAATTGTTGTTGTGATCGAGTTCATTATGATATACGTTTTTCAGTGTGTTTATGGATGATGTTATCTTAGAAGTGATGGAGATTATGGATGTGAAGTGGATGACCTGGTTATGGTGTGGTCATGGTAGTTTCCTAATTTTATATGGAATGAATTTATAATAATAAAACTTAAAATTAATGGGATATAAATTAAATATATACGGGTATGAAATTAATGTGTGGTAATTTACTTAATGGAATGAAAGATAAAATAATGTTCTGGCTTAAATTATATGATGAAATGGATTAATAAAATAATATTTTCTTATAATGGAAAATTCTTGGAAAGTGGTGGAATTTCAATTGAAAGTTTAATTGGTGTGGTTATGTGTGGGTGTGGTTATTCTGTGGATGGGTTTAATCTAGCAAGTGGTAGCATATGGAAATGTTAGTACGTTGTTTATGATAAGGAAAAGGAAATGAAGTATTATTGTGAAACCTTTAAGTAAGGATTTTGTGTTGCCTACATATACATATATTTATTATTATATTTTCACATTACTTTTATACTCACCCCACCTGTGTTGATTTCTATATATCGACACCATGATTTTCTGGGGGGGGGGGGTTCTCCAATATCTAGATGGTTATGAATATATGGTTGATTACCCAAACATTTTCCCCTATTACTTCAATAGTAGTATCAGGTAGTGATTTAGTTGGCGGAAATTCCTAGCCCTTTGTTATGACACAGTTGGTGGAGATTCCTGATAATGAGAGGATGTGATATGTTGTGGGGGTTATGCATGGTAGGAGGAGGGGATGAGCTTGATTCACTTCTCATTCATGATACAATGTACAATGGTTTTAATGTTTCACGTTGATGTATGATGATGAGGTAATTACATGAGTGATGTTCATGATGAAATTGACTATATCACTGGATGTAAATCTCTATAGGAGGATATGGTAGGTAGGGTTGCGACCTGACCCACATTAAAGATGGCTATATATGTTGTGATGGGATGGTATTAAAGGGATGCGAGCACATGAGGTTTGATGTTGGGGATTGAGAGTGGAAAATATATATGGAAGTGGATGCAGGGAAACATTAATGATTTATTATTATAATTATAATTATCTTACTACTTGTTTTCATTATTTTCTGAGTGATCCATGGTGAGGTTGGGATGGACAGTTAAACTGTTTAGCTGATGGTTGGTTATGTTATTTTTTCACTAGCTCATTAATATTATCTTTTAATATGTTCATGAGAGACCTTAGGTATGATCTTATTACGTATACATGTTATGATCACCCCACATATATAAAATCACTTTTTAGGTTTTTTGGAGGATTTTAGGGATAGATCTAGATATTACTATCCTAGGTATTGGAGATGCCATTGAGTCACTGCCATATGATTTATGTCTGGGTTTTTACTTGGATACCTTTATTTTTATTTTTCAAGTTTATTCATTCATTGAATGATGATTCAGTTTCAATTTTATATATCTATGTGATGAATTTTCTTTATGGTTATTTATTCTATCTCTTGCTCTTATATACAATATTATGGGTAATGGATTCCATCTGTAACATTTTTATACCAAGGTTTCTAGTCACCAACCGAGGGCCTATTGATGGTGGGATTTAGGGGTCATTATATATTTACCTTCATTTCGGAACTATGATGGTTAAATTTAGAGGTATTGGGTCCTTAAACATAGTTAACCATGACATAAATTTATAGCACTGTTCATATAGATGGTTAAACTGACCCAAACAAGAACAAACTGTAATCTAAGGGTGAGTATGGTTAAGAAAGAGAATTTTTTCTATAATATCATAACTAGAAAATTATAATAATATTATTTATATTTTATTAAGGCGATGAATTATATTTTATGATATTTTGATAAATAATAAAACAATAGATGAAAAATGAAATGCATTACTTTCGTGGGGGTGGTAGTATTCACGTAAGCATGGGCGGTGCATTCATTTTCCATATAATGGAAGGAATATAGTGATTAGATTATAATTTTATAATGTAAATATTTTCATAAATATCATATTATTATATTAAATATATTTTTTATAACAATATGTGTTTGGTGGGGATGAAAAATAAAGCACACCATTCATGGAAGCATTAATCAGCATGTATGAACATCAACCTCTCTATTTTTTGAATAGTTTTAGAGGTAGGTAGAAAATTGATATACCTTTAGTATAATAACATTTATTAATATTATTAATACTTATTTTATCATAAATTCATAAATAGAATAGGTTTTAGTGTGTGTAAGAAGAAAATAATTAAGAGAGATCAATTGAGAATATTACCCCTCCATTCGGATGTTCTTCCTTGGGTAACACCATAAAGTCACTTATCATGATATTTTGGATGCTAAAAGGATTATAGAACATGGTTTGAGGGTGAAGGAGATACTAGGGAAGGGTTTTGGTCAATATAATTCTTTATAATGTGTGGATAAATTTGGTATAGGATAACTTTTTATAGGTAAACATAATGGAATTTTTGTAAATATAAATTTTTAATATTAACAAAGAACATGTTTAACATGTAATGTGAAGACAAAGTGAAAAATAATTGATTGGGGGGAGTTAAGGTCCAAATTATCTCAATAATGTATTTTCAAACATCTTTTAAACATGTTTTTATGTATTTTACTCTTATATTTTTCACCACTAAATTTTTTAGTTTTTTAGCATGTTAATAAAATTTTACCTAAATAATTTAATTTTATTTCATAAAAAATGGGTCTTATTAAAAATTTAGTCCTAATGAATGGAAATATTAAATCCATTTCATAAAATAAAATTTATATTTTTAATAAAAATTAATTTTACATTAGCACATGTAATACATAAAAATTTAATTTTAGAAAAAATGTAGTTTTAAGAATAAATGCTATTTTTAGGAAAAAATTATTAATTTTGTTGATTTTAATCGAAAACCCAAGAATTATCTACATGATAACTGATAGGGATGGGGGATTGATTAGTGATATCCTTTTATTTCATGTTTTCTTTCTTACAAAACAAACTTCACCTCCGGTTAAAGAGTTATAACTTTTACTGAAAAACAAACTCACAAGCACAACCACACAACCATAAGAATCTACAAGTTTCACTACTAAAAAAGAGTATCTAGTCCTTGGAATGGTTTGTAAATAATCTAATACCACACAATCCACTAGAAAACAATATTTTTATATGGTTATAAGAAGTATGAATAATACTTTTACTTGAATGACACCATGATCTAAAAAATATTTCATGTGCTTCTTAATAAAAAAATATGTAAATATAATTTTGATATCAAGTTTAGAAACCTTCAAAAATAGGTTCAAAACTTTGTCACTATGCTTATTATTTAAAATTTATTATTTATTCATAGAAAAAATATTATTCACTTTCTTACCGAGAAATTGGTAAGAAATTATTTCTATGGACTTTTTATAAAACTTATCCTGATCACAAGGTCTAATTATACTATCTATTTCTCACTTTCTGTTTTGTTTTCCCAGAAACTAGTTGGTCCAAAAAACAGTCCATTTAGTTTTTATATAACAAATTATAACCCTATATTTATTCATTTTCTCATCTAGGATATTTTTGTCTGAATCTTATGTTTGATCCTATCCTTAAAATGAGTTCATCCTGTAAACCCCGATCATAACTTCTATATTTTCTATAAAATTATTCTTCACCTCAAGCAAGATATTCATTGGTTGGAAATAACTTCTCACAAATCTATCCAAGAAATGTTAGTCTGATTAGTTTATCCTATATTACTACATGAGACTAATTCTATAAAAAATTTAAATTTTTTACACACACAAATATTTACACCTATATACTGTCACTTTCACCCTTTATATAGGTGTGATCGAAGTAGAAATGGTGATAACTTCAATTTAATTTCACGCTTTAATGAAAAAATCAAATTAAAAATACCTACTAAAAAATTCATAATTTGATACATTAATAACCTTCCTTTAAACTACTTTAAAAATTGGTGAGAATCAAAATTTTCCACTTTTAATTTTGGAATAATAAAACACTAGATCAACATCATCAAATTTTAATTAATTTACAAGATTTGTAAAGTTATTAATTTCTTATCAAGACATTTATTCTAAAAATGATTGTCCGAATGATAACCATACAATTATTTTAACCATAAAATAAGTGCACTCTACTTTTTTTGATATTTTTTGTCCATAAAATTCATTAAAAAACAAAATTTCTTCTATCTTTCATAAAATTATTTATCCGCTCAATTTTTTCCTATAACTGCATGAATCGTTAGTAAGAATTTGTTTAGAAATCTATGGATGGAACTATGCAGATATTCCTATTTTATGTTTTTATAGATATTAAAACATAGATATTGTATACTTATTTGAAACCAATACCATTTTCACCTGGAAAAAACCCAGTAACATTCACAAACTTCTCAACTTCAAATACTTTGTAATTATTCAGCTAGATATTTGTCCATTCTTTATTCTGAAAACTATTTTTTGGAATTATTTATTCGAAATTAGTAGTATGAAATGTGTACATACTAATTACTTTCTCCCTTTATCTAGAAAAACAATTGGATCTTTAGATATTAATAATTCATAAATTTTGAAACTTTTATAAGATTAAAGCATCATCATATTTTTCCTCACAAAAATACTGTCTGAAAAAATACATCTGGAAATATTTTTGATTGAATAACTTAAAATCCACCTATTTATAAAAATAATGTATAATGATATTTTAAATTTTTTAGTAACTCTGATATCTTCATATAATCATACGAATTAATATCAAACATTCCATCTGATAATATTTGTTTGGAAAGGTATGTCTGAAAACTAGTTATAGATAAAACATTCAGAACAAAAAAAACCAATGGAATTTTTTATGAAACGTTTTTATGATATTCTATGTTCAATAATATATGTATGATACTATGTTTCCAATAATTTTATTTACAAATTGAGGTTATGTTTATAAAAGACAAAAAATAAAATTTCTCTAGAAAAATTATTTCAAAAAACAACTTAAGCCAACTTAGTCCCTACAATCACCCCCTTTGGATTTGGTTTCAAACCATGGATTATAGATCAATTTATCTTTGTAAAACATTAAATGGATAACTTAACCAATTATTATAATCATATGTGAGAAAAATAAATATAAGAAACAATAATAATTGAACAAAAAACCATGCCATCTATAATTAATGACTTAAAAAACTTATTATTTCTCGAAAAAATATTCAAAACCTTTTTCTTCAAACAACCATAGATTTTAAAAAAAAAACATACTAGAACATTGTTTCTTGAATCAACATAAAAAACAGGTAAAATAGTTCAAACATGTTGTAATCACATTTTACCCCTTTTAAGAACTCACCCTAAATACATGTTTTACTTAAAAGTTTTTGGATTAGAACATACTAATGGATAAATTTATGAAAAATCATTTTATCCCCCTTGAAATAAATATCCAAATACATGTTGAGCGATAGAAAAAAAAAATACCTCAACATTGGTGAGAAAAATGATTTACTCCCATGTTAAACCTCAGTTTTTAAAAGGTTTCATTCGGTAATGGTTTTGTGAATATACTGAAAACTTGTTCCATTATAGGAGAATATTCCAGCTTCAGTTCATTATTCTATACATTTTATTTTATGAAGTGATATTTGATATCAATATGATTTGAATGATCATGTTGTAATGTATTTTTATTAATATTTATTTCAATTTGATTATAAGAACCTAAGATATGGGGTAACAATTCTTTGACTAACAAATCATTCAACTGAGTTTTTTTCACATTATTTGTGTCACAACTTGAGTGAAAAAAATATATTTAGCTTCATCCATGTTAAGAATTTGATGTTTTTTATTTTTTTTATTAAAACAAAAAATACCTATAATGAGAACTCTACCAGAAGTGTATATTCTATTTTCAACACTTCCTTCTCAATCAGTATCTGTATAACCAAAAAAATCTATCTTTCCTCAGATGTCATATTTTTTACTAAAATTTGTTATACCTTTGATATATCCGAGAATTTATATTCCTATGAATAAATGATATTCTTTTGGATAACTCTGAAATATTTCACACAAATTAACAAAACATACATTATCTAGTCTTGAAGCTATTAGATATAAAAAACATCCAACTGATTTCCTAAACTTCTTAGTATCCACTTCCTTGCCTTATATATCTTTAGATAAATTGGTTCCACCAAAATTGGTGTAGAGACCTATTTTGAATCATCCATTACAAATTTCTTAAGAAGTTCCTTAACAAAGGTTCCTTGATATATGAAAATATATTTCTTCTTTTGTGATATTTTTAATCCAAGAAATTATTTCATTTATCCCCATATATAAATTTCAAACAACTTCTTCATTTCTGAAGAAAAATTTCCATTGTTTATTCATAATTTTCAGAAAATATAATATCATAAACATAAATTATCATAATGAGAGAAACCTATTAATTTTATTTTATATTGATATTATCATCAACTCTTCCATTCTTAATTTTTATCTTCCTTAGGTATATATCCAATTAGGAATTCCAAGCTCTCAGATGTTACTTTAACATACACACAAATTTCATCAAATTACACACATAAGTTTTACCTTTTCAAACCATGAAGCCACATGGTTATTCTATATAGACTTCTTCAGTAAGATCTACATTAATAAAATATTACTTTACATCTATATGAAAAATTTTATAACATAGTTTTTTAGTAATAAAATGAAATATTATGATGGTTTCTAATATTTATACAATAGAAAACGTTTCATCAAAATAAATTACTTCAATTTGTGATTAATATTTGAAAACTGATTCATACTCAAATTTACCCAATGGATGATGTTAGAATAGTCCTTGTAGTCAATCTTGAGTTGTTGAATCCATAGAGACCTAAGAAGATACCTAAGATACACAACCTATGAGATGTATTTTTGAATATGAAGTGGCCAACTTGGTTTTGATTTTAGATTATTTTAATGAAAACTAATAAACCTATTTTAATTCAATTAAATGAAAATGGGTTGATCTTATGACTATGATCAGGGTGGATTGAATGAATTTTACTTCTTTATACTATTTTGGTTTTATTGATTCTTGATGAATCCATTCTTTAAAATAACACTAACTTCATAATTTACTGGTTTTATGCTAACTAAACTCAATTACTAATCCATTACAAACTTGAAGAACCAAATTCATGATCTCTCCAAGGTATATGGTCATTTTAGTACTTGTATTTAGCTTTCTCAAAAACAAAGAAGATGAAGAGTAGAAATTACTGAAGAATGGAAGTCTTAAATTAGTTAGCCAATTAACAATAGTTCATTCATAAAATAACATTAAATCTAGCCTTTGAATATTTCCACAATCAAACCATTAAAGGGTTATCCCTCCAATGATAGTATACTCTAAATGGTGGGCGGAAGATGGCTTACAAAAATTGGATTGAAGAAATTAGAACTGTGGAAATAATGAGCACTCCTCCGTGTGTGTGAACAAAATTCACACCTATGTGTGAAATAATTCACTACAACATAGAGATATTACTATACTTGGTGTTTATATTTTTTTAATGAAAGAAATTGGAAGAATATAAGAGAAAGATGTTGATTAAAAACATATAAATGAAAAAAAGAAACTTACATCGAAATTGAAAACATTACAATGGAACATTGGCATAAAAACATTACTTCAAAAAACAAGATATATCTTCCCCCTCACCACCACCTCCTTAAATAGGCAATTGGGAAGCTTTAGGATGATCCTCAATATATGTATTCCCAATTATTAAATTAATTTAAGCCTTAGGGTGGTGGAATGTAGTGGAGAAATTGATTCCCTTGTTTAATTTTTATCCTCATTGTCTCCCCTGAAAAGATTGTCCAATATAGGAAAGAATATCACTAAATCTCAGTGGGCCATAACATAGTCTTTTGTGTCCCCGGATGTCTTCTAGATGTCTGTAAAATATGGGCCCATTTGGAGTTGTGGATCGGGATTTATGACCAATTTAGTGGGTTAACATTCTGGGCCATAGATTCTAGCCTAGATTTTTATATTCTATTTGGGCTACCTTAATATCCCCCATGGAGGTGGAATTAGCACTGTATCATTAAAAATGATTTTTTCCGATATATTTCTTCTATAAACCCATGAAATTTAGGCTTAATTGGGATTTTATTTTGGGCCCCTCATTCTCATATGTGGGATGGTGTCCAATCTTCATTCTCCAGAATTGTTTTCTTTCATCGCCAAATATACCCATCATCCTTTATGAATCCTCCATTAATCCCTTAATGAAAAATGTTCATATTTAAGTTTACATCCATTTACCAAAATATGAAATTAAAATATGGATAATTACATTCCTTAAAATCATATGAATCATTGGGACTAAATTGCTGTACATTAGGAATGAAGTGAAAAATTGATGATAATGGATTTTTAAAATTAAAATACACTAACTCAGGCCCATAATATCAAAAATGAACATTTAATACCATTAAAATTTAATTAACCTATGTATTTTTATTGTCTAATCACACCCCACAACTTGAGATTTTCTAGTCCCAAGCAAATAATTCAATGATTATATTTGAATTATTTATTCCAACTACATTATAACAAATAGTCCTCACAATGTAAACTACACACAAATATATCTTTATAACCTATCAAAATAATTTAAAAAAAGATAAATTTAAAAACATATCCCAATACCAATCCCATTCCTTTGATCAAATCCATCATAATTCTTCATCCAACTCAATTAGGTGAAATGATGTTTTGTGAATCACAATAGATATGGGGGTTCATTTTCATTCAAGGAGGAAATCATGGAAGAGCTAGGTGGAATCACATTTAATCCTAATATGAGTATTCATTTTTTTTATTTTATTTTATTTTTTTTGTAATGTTTCCATAGTAATTGAGATTGTAGTTAATCAAATTAACCAATGTAGCAAGACTTTGTCGATGAATCCCAGGATCAATGGCCTTAGGTCACCACGTAAATCCCACATAGTCAAAAATCATCAAGATTTAACTTGATAAAGAATAGTCATATTACCCTAAATAGAGATAGGGTAAAAAACTCAGGGCTAGACAACTCTGGAGTAATGATCCCAAAGTGTCAAAAGCCCCACATTTTATCAATCCATTTCTCTACATGCAATTTTTTTTGAATACTCATATTATTCATAAAAATAAAAAAAGCCTATTATATTTATTATGGAACCCCAATTATTCAAATTACTTCCCCACAGTCTAGAGGACATGAATTGTGGCATTTTTATTTAATAGATGAAAATAAAAATGATGAAAATTCTCATTAGACAACCAAATATGAAAAATCAATTCTTGTAAACTTAATCATGAATTAAATTAAGATTCAAGGAAATAAAAATTATTTACCATGAAGTTTTAATATGTGAAATGATGTTATTATATTAATGATAAATGGATTTTACTTCTTTTTTTTCTCACTGTTTTTTTAACAGACACTTTATTCCACACCCCCAACTTATAATTAAACTATCCCTAGTTTCTTAAAAATAAAAGAGATGAGAAAGCAGGTGTGGGGGGGGGGGGATAATGAGTTGGAAATGTCAGGGAACAAGTTCACTTAGTGGCATCATAATGATGATTTTGGTGCTCCCAGATCACTCTATGTTCTCAATGGGAGATGTAGGAACCTCCTTGATTAAATATGTATCCCCCAAAATAGTCCATGAACCACAAAAACAAGAACAAACTAGACAAAAAAACAACAAAAAAATTTATTTAATACCAAGTCTCATCATTTTTATGGTTTCCCTTTTTTTTGTTTTTTTAATTTTAAATCAAACTGATGATACATTGTCTTCTTCTTAATTTTTTAGTAAGTTAGTACTCAGGGATCACACCGCGGGGCATGAATGAATATAATGCTCCTCTTTCATACCCATCCATACTCATAAGAGAAGAACATGTCAAAAGTACGAGGTAGAATAAAATTATATCAAAATGATCCACTAATCCTATTTGAAATATAAAGTCGATTAAAACAGCAGAATGATTGGAAACTTGAAAACCATAGTTTTCCTCCCATGCAACACATTTTTTAACATCGTTATCTCGACTTAAACCCCAAATTGATTAATTATTTTCATCATCTAAGGTAGGTTCACACAATTCTTCATCAACTTCATGTTTTTGGAATGGTTCTATGAATGGTTTGACTCTATGACCATTAACATTAAATGTTTTACCATTGGTGGGATCTTGAATTTTAACAGCCCCATGGGGGTACACCTTATGCACTATGTATTGACCTAACCATCTAGACCTCAATTTTCTTGTGTGTAATTAATGTTTAGAATTATACAAAAGAACATGTTTTCCCAGTTCAATGTCTTTGGTTTTAAGGTTTCGAGATTGTTAGGCTTGTAATTTTTCTTTATTGAGCCTTGAATTTTCATAAGCATCCATTCTAAGTCCTTCAAGTTCATTTAGATATAATTTCACTTTTTTCTTTATACAATGAGAGGTCATAATTCATTTTCTTAATTTCCCAAAAGGCTATATGTTCAATATCCACTGGAAAATGACATGATTTACCATATACCAACCTATATGGGGACATTCCTAAAATGGTTTTAAATGCAGTTCGATAGGCCTAAAGGGAATCTAAGAGTTTGTTTGACCAATCATTCCTAGATGGATTGAAAATTTTCCCAAGAATTTTTTTAATTTCATGATTGGCTAGCTCATCTTGACCATTTTTTTGTGGGTGGTAAGTGGTGGGAACTTTTTGAGAAATTATATACTTTTCCATGAGTGATGAGAATGGACGATTGAAAAAATGAGTTCCATGATCACTAATGATAGCCCTAAAAATTCCAAATCTAGAGAAGATGTTTTATTTTAGGAATCTAATCACATTTTGATGATCATTTTATTTTTTGGGAATTTCATAAACCCATTTTGAGACATAATCAACAGCTAAAAGAATGTAAATATATCACTTAGTCTTTGGGAAGGGACCCATGAAATCAATTCCCCAACAGTCAAAGATTTCAACCACTAATATGGGAGTGAGTGGCCTTTGATTCCTTTTTGTGATGGACCCTACTTGTTGACACTTATGATAGCTTTGAAAAAATGTGTAAGAGTACCTTGAGAGGGTGGGCCAGAAGATACCACACTAAAGAATCTTAAAAGATTTTTTCTTCGAAAAAAAGTGACCGCCACATGCGTCACAATGATAGAATTTAAGGATGGACTATTGTTCAGATTTTGGGACAGACCTCATAATGACATGGTCAGTGAAGAACTTATAGAGGTATGGATCATCAAACACATAGTTATTGACATTAGAAATGAATTTAATTATATATTCAATCCCTAAGAATTTTGGAATGACACCTGTAACTAAGAAGTTGGCTATGTCGGCATGCCAAGGGAAGTCACTCATGGAGTATAGGTGTTCATCAGGGAATGAAGAAGACACAGAGAGGTGAGAATTTTTTTAAATGAATTATATCCTAGAGAGGTGATTAGATACAATATGTTCAACACCCTTTTATTCCTTGATTGTGAGGTCAAATTCTTGTAAGAGAAGGACCAACCTAATCAGTATATCCTTAGCATCTTGTTTTTGGAAGAGATATTTTAGTGAAAAATGATCAGTGAACACAGTTATGTGGGATCTTTAAAGGTAGGACCTAAACTTCCCTAATGAAAACAAAATAGAAAGTAAATTCTTTTAAGTGGTGGGGTAGTTGTTTTGGGCATCATTTAAGGATTTTCTTGAAAAAGAAATGACATAAGGAGTTTTATCACAATGTTATCATAACATAGCTCCTAAAGAAAAGTCACTATCATCACACATAAGTTCAAAAAGAAGGTTCCAATTTGGAGATTTCATAATGGTAGGAGATGTGAGAGAGGATTTGAGAGTTAAGAATGAACCCTCACAGCTTTCTATCCAAAAAAATGGGGCATCCTTTACTAGAAGAGCACAAAGTGGACAGGACATTGAACTAAAGTCCTTGATGAATATTCTATAGAAACTATCATTTACAAATAAAGTCCTCACTTCATTAATAGTTCTGAGTAATTTAAGGTGAAAAATGAAGTCAAAATTTTCTTTATCAACATCAATCCCCCTACCTAAGACTATATGGCCAAGGATTAACCCTTTTTTAACCATGAAATGGAATTTTTCCTAGTTTAGGACCAGATTTGTTTCTTCACATCTGTAAAAAACTCTCTCCACATTCCTACGACATCACTCAAATGTATCCCCAAAGATAGAGAAGTTATCAAAGAAGACCTCAAGAAAATACCCTACCATGCCTGAGAAGATTCCCATCATGCACTGCTGGAATGTTCCAGGGGCATTGCGTTACCCGAATGACATGCATTTGAAGGCAAAGGTACTGAATGGATAGGTTAATATAGTCTTCCCTTGATCATATAGGGAGACCTAAATCAAATTATACACCGAGTACCCATCTAAGAAACAATAAAACTCATTAACTTACACTTTCTCAAGGACTTGGTCAATGAATGGTAAGGGGAAATGGTCCTTCTTGGTGAATGATTTTAGATTCCTATAGTCAATACAGACCTTCCATCCACTACTCAACCTAGTTGGAAGAATCTCTCCATCCTTATTGGTTATCACAATGATTATTGACTTCTTGGAAACCACTTGTATTGGGCTCACCCACTCACTCTCAGTTTGGGATAGATGATACTAGCTTCTAACAATTTCAGATGTTCCTTCATTACTACTTCCATGAGATTAGGATTGAGTCTCCATTGAGGTTGATGACATGGATTTGAATCATATTATAGAACAATCCTATGAGCCTTGATTAGTTGGGTAATCCTAGGAATATTAGACAGGGTCCAACCAATGGCTTTCTGATGTTTCCTAAGGACATCTAGAAGCAGCCTCTCATGATTGGATTTAGGAGAAGAATGAATGCCAATAAGATGTGTTTGAATGAACCCTAGGAAGGCATACTTGAGTGTAGTGGGAAGTTCCTTCATTTCAAGATTAGGTTGGTTTATAATATAAGTAGAAGACTGGGACATTGGATTAATATCAATTTTGTTTCCTAGAGTTTTAGATAGAATCGAATCCCCATGTGTAGAAGTTTCAGCTACATGTTTGGTTTGATAAGATTTAGGGAAGGAATTTTGATTGGTATCCATAAAAGTGGTTTCCTGAAATGTTTCACTAATTGTTGGAACTAAGAATTCATCATAAGAGCAATTTTAAAATGAATCAATCCATGGATATAAACATCCTTCATCTGAACAAAGGAAATCAATCACATCCTGAATTAAACATCCATCAAATATTACTTAATGTTCTATGAATTCATTATCATTGATTCCTATCAGGTTCACTTCATTAATTTCCTTGTCATACCCTATTTGTGAGCTTTCATTATAGATGTTAAAGTCTTGATTCATGTTTCCAAAAGTGACAGTCATGTTCCCATTTCAAACTCAGATAACAGAGTTTATTATTGCAAGGAAAGGACGAACAAGGATGATTGGGGGTTGTTCCTTATTTCTTATGTTTGGATGGTTGTAAAGGATAATGAAGTGAGCATGGTAAATGAAGTTTTCAACCATTACCAGAATATACTTTAAAATCTCCTTTGGAAACCTAATGCTACGATCAGCAAGTTAAAGTGTGACAGATGTGGGTTGGAGCTATTTTAAGCATAACTGGAAGAATACAACATAGAGGATGAGATTGACACTATCACCTAGGTCACAAAAGGACTTGAAAACTTTGCTCTCTCCTAGTTCAACATTGATTTAAGGTCAACCTGAATCTTTAAACTTAGGAGTAATAGTCCCTTGAAAGGTGGTACTCACATTATCATCCAAAATACATTATTTTTATGTGAAATTTTTCTTTTAAAAGTGAACATTTCCTTAAGGTACTTTGAGTAGGTAGGTATGGTTAGGAGGAATAGTCCCTTGAAAGGTGGTACTCAATTCATGCTTGGTTTTACCCCTCATACATTTAGGAATAGTGAATATTGTGGGGTTGTTTGTTGAAGAGTTGTTTCTTTAACATCGTTATCATGTTATTAAGTTTTATCATTTGGTTTACTTGAATTTTCATCTGAGTTTTAATCTTCGTATGGGTTTTGAATTTGTTTTTCAGGTTTCTCAATTGATTTCCCACTTCTTAAAATAGTCACCTCATTTAGTTATTCATGAGTTGTTTGAGTGAAACCTGACTCTCCCCTTAATATTTGTTGTGGAATGGATTGTGTGGGAATGGGTTCCTTTTTAGTTTTGATGGTTTCAAGTTCTTGTTTGAGGGAAGAGACTTCTGAGTTCATCCTTTCCATTTGTTTGTCCAGTTTATAGTAAGATATGTGGAACATTTTGGGTTGGTGCTTGATATGATTTGTTTATCCCAGGTGGTTATTTTGGAGATGGGATGGTTTGTTGAAAATGGACTAGTGGTTTTTGGTGTTGGATAGTTTGGGTTTGGAATTGGTTATGGGTTTGTTAGTTTTGATGGGGGTATGGATTTTGTCCCTATGGTTGGATAGGTTGTTGGTTATCTTTCCAGCAGAATCCTGGGTGGTCATTATACCTTGGATCGAAGGTGTTTTTGTATTGAGGCTTTTGAAAGATCAAAGCATTTAATTCCTCTAGGGGTCCTCCTAAAATAACATCCTTGATGTATGAAATGGTTGGGCAGTTGTCTATCTTATGGGCATGTTTGTCACAAATTGTGCAAATGGGGTCTACAGTTTGGATTTCATGGACTTTCCTAAGGTATATCTCTTCATCCTTCCTAGAGAGTACTGTAAGTTTAGACCTAAGGATTTCCTCTTCTCTAAGTGTATTAATTCCAATAGTTCTTTGTGGATTTTCAGAATAAAGTGAAGTTCCTCATGTTTGGTTTTATTCAGCAATGCTTTATAGATACTCATAAGCATCATTTAGGGATTTGTTTTTAAAAGATCCATTACAAATCATGTTAATGAATTGTTTGTTCCCCAAGCCCAACCCTTCATAAAAAATTATCACTTGTTCAGGTATAGAAAAATCAAGATGGGGAACCATGTTTAGAGTGTCTTTGAACATCTCCCATGTTTCATAGAATCACTCTCCCTCTTTTTCAATTTTTTTTGAATTCACATATTAAGTGAAATTGTTTTGTGATGAGGGAATTATTTTTTGTAGAATTCTCTTTGTAATTGGTCCCATTAGTGGATTGATGAAGGTCTCAAGTTTTTATACAATTTTTAGCTCGATCCTTCAATGAAAAAGGAAATAGCCTCATCTTAGCTGATTCTAGTTGTTGTGGGGGACACATGGTTTCTACAATGTCAATGAACTCCTTAACATGAAGGTAGGGCATCTCAGACTCCATCCCATGAAAGGTTGGAAGGTTGTTTAGGACCTGGGGTTTAAATATTTAATTGGTATATCCTAGGTAATTGTGTCTAATTCTGAAGGGGGCATTGGTCCAAGATGGAATGAGGTAGTCATTCATGGTTTGATCGACTACATTCTCTAGGTTTGGAGCTTCTTGATTTTGTTTTCCCATTTGATTTCCCCCAGGATTTAAAATTTGATTTCTTGGAAGAACCTACATTATAATTGATTCAATTTTTGATTTTGGAGTATCAAGAAGATTATGATATAATGGAAACAGTCCCCTAGGTTCACTTGACTCCCCTATACTAGGAATTTCAACCCAAACTAGTCTGTTTGAATTATCGCGGGTGTAGGCGGACATGCGCCAAAAGGGAAAAAATGAGAAAGGGACCAGATAAGAGATCATGGGTGAGAATAGAAGAATGGGGGTGAGGAAAGAATGTTTTGATATAAGGTACTTACTTGGTCCTCGGCAACAACACCAAAATTTGATTCACGCTCAAATTTACCTAAGAGATAAAGGTAGAATTGTCCTTGTAGTCTATCTTGGGTTGTCGAATCTATTGAGACCTAAGAAGATACTCAAGATACACAACCTATGAGATGGATTTTTGGCTATGAAGTGGACAACATGGTTTTTATTTCATATGGTTTTATATAAAACTATGAAACCTAAGTTAATTCAATTTAATGAAAATGGGTTGATCTTAGGATTATTCTTGGGGTGGATTGAAAGAATTTTACTTCTTTAAAGAATTTTGGTTTCATTAATTCTCAATGAATACATTCTTCAAAATAACACTAACTTCATAATTTTCTAGTTTGATTCTAAATAAACTCAATTAATAATTTTCTACACACGTAGAAAACCAAATTCATGATCTCTACAAGGTTTATGGCCATTTTGGAACTTGGATTTAGCTTCCTCGAACACAGTGAATATGAAGAGTGGATAAATGAAGAACATATGTCTTAAATTAGTTATCCAATTAACAAAAATTATTTCATAAAATAACATTAAATGTAGAATTTTCATAAGCCTATGATCAACCCATTAAAGGGTTATCCTTCCATTAATGGTATTATCTCAATGGTGGGTAGAAGATGTGTTACAAGAGTTGGATTGAAAAAATTAAAACCACAGAAATAATGAGAACTCCTCTGTGTGTGTGAATGAAATTCACACCTATGTGTTAAATAATTCTCCACAAAATAGAGATATTAGTGTGATTTTTTATTATATAGTTTTAATGAAAGATATGGGAAGAATAGAATAGAAATATGTTGATTAAGAATATAGAAATGAAAAAAAATAAACTTACATGGAAATTGAAAATA
This sequence comes from Viscum album, assembly GCA_963277665.1. NCBI lineage: Eukaryota > Viridiplantae > Streptophyta > Magnoliopsida > Santalales > Viscaceae > Viscum > Viscum album. The sequence goes on along the minus strand of OY728150.1, from coordinate 291,843,648 downwards.
TTACAAAGGAAGTTTGGCATAATAACATTACATAAAAAAACAAGAGATATTTTGTCTATGACAACCCAGATTTTTATGGAAACATAAACATGATTCATTACATAAAACTTCACTTGAGACAATAAAGAAGATCGAGAGGTTTAGTGTCTTTGGGGATTAGGATCATTACATAAAAACTTTAAATATAAAATACAACATATTTATTGAAAACTTCCTTTACATGACCAGTACATTCCCTCGTTCTTAGAATAGCATGGGATAACCTGATGACATGCATAAGAAAAGGGTGTGCTATAAATCCCAGTAAGGAAATACACATGGAATAACATGAGGAGTACAGTACATGTTATAACTTAGGCATCTCAATATATCACAAGAGAAACATGAACATAAAGGCATGATAAAGCATGATAATCATAACATGGAAATGTGGCAACAACACTTAACATGGAATTAGCATGAGCCAAGGCTCATTACACATGGAGCATGAGTAAATGATCATTGCACATAAAGCATGAGTAAACCCTCTTTTCACTTGAATTAGCACGATTCAACACTCATTTCACATGATGTATCATGATACTATAGTTTACCCAATGCATTGGAGCGCTATAAGGGCGCACCCTTCTTAAACATTTCATTTCATGCATAAGTGTGCCACATGGATCATAAAACATGGATTCATAAAACATAATAATTTATTACATGATAAAGGAATGCGGAATTCATACATTAAACATTATAATAAATAAGTAAATGTGAATAATGGTGAATACCCTGGATGGTGAAATGGGTATGGTATTCACTACACAATGGCATTGGCTTAGAAAATCGGTGCGATTTCGGCAGCGTAACAGCGTGACATAAGAATTCATAAAAATGGATGGTGAGAGAGAAATGGGTTACTAATCATATTTACATGTAATGGACAGTAAGGAGGTAATATAGATACATGTACCAACAATTGTAATGTAATTTATATTCATGATACAAAAGTATTGCTTGAATGTAAATGAGGAGAGAGTAGTTCCTTTCAGAATTTTGGCATAGTAACGGGTGTACATGGGAGGAATCTAATGAGAGAGAAAGGGTTATCCCATCATTAAAACATAAATAGAGAAGTATGAGGGAGGTGAGAAACCATACCCCAATATTCATAATTGAAATTAAAACGGCAAAACAACTTAAAGAAAATTGGACAAAAATGAGAAAGGGAGAAAAAACCCTTACTTGGAAGTGTGCTTCCAAAGGCTAGAGAGAGGCTTGTGAGAGGCTTCTTGGGAGCTTGGGGCACCTTGGAAGGATTATAGAAAGATTATAGAAGAGGTTGGATGAACTCCAAAGGCTTTGAGTGAGGAGGAAGTGGGAGCTTGGGTGGATTTATATAGGAAAGGTGAGGGAATTCTTTATTATTTAGGTTTCAGACCCCTTATATTAAATTAATCCAAACCACAAAACATCCCATGGTTTTTGCCCATGGTTTTTGGAAAAGGGATGAGGAAAAAAATATTTTATAAGTCCAACATCTGAACATCTTAAAATAATATGGTTGCTTATGTGGAGGTGAGTCACACTCCAATAGAAATTAATTTAAAAAGACAAGGTGTTTAATAAGTCTTGAGGGGTCCATTAATGCTTTGAAAAGTAAGTCAAACAAACCCAAAATCACATTATTTTAATGGTAAAACATATATTTCCGAACATAAAGATTATATTATTTTATTACATCACTATTGGGTCATTATGATGTCATAAAACACATTATATATTTAAACGGTATTTAATTTTTACCAAAAAATTTGACTGTCTCAGAAAATTATGAAAAATTCACCGTTGGATAATTTTGATGTCATGATTCCAGAAATAACATTTATTTTATCTAAATAATTTTCTAAATATGTTAATTTTCACTTTTAAAATAAAAACTGACATTTATAAAAAATCCACGGGTTTTGACAGAAATGGATTTCAAACCTTAATAAAAATTATAATTGCATTAATAATATTATAAGATCATTTATATTTAAGAAAAATTAATTTAATAATAATAATAATATTTTATTAAAATATTACTTAAATTCAAAAATCCCTTAATTTAATAAAATATAATTCTTAATTAAATAATAACTAAAAACACTATTTTTACTTTAAAAACTATTTAAAATGTATCAATAATGTCAAGAAAGTACATACATTTATTGTATACAAAAAAATAATGTACATGAACATAGTACTATCTTTTAGTTACATAACCCCTTAAAACAGCCGCATAAGACCTAAGGGTAAGGTGTGTGATGGTGACCGACTCTTGGGGTGGCTTGAATAACATCGCTCGAGTGGTAATTTCTATCAACTTCCACTTCTCCCATAGACAACCCCGTTCAATCTTGACATGGTGAAGCTCAGCTTGGGCTTGTTCAAGAGAGAAGCCCAAGGATGCCACCTCTTTTTTGAGCTCTGATAAATGGACTTCGTATGGAGCAATTCTACTGGATGAGGCCATCACTTCTTCTTTTTTAGTAGATTTGGATTTGTTAAAGCCAAATATTAATACTAATCATGTGATAATTGTTCAAAAAATTTATTAGCAACGGTAAAAATTATTAACATAAAACCAAAGAAGTTTACATTTTATATAAACATTTTACATAAAGATACATTTAACTAGATCAAGAGGAATTTCCATTAATTAAACTTTAGGTCGTTACAATATTCCCCCCTTAAGAAATTTCTCCCTCGAAATTTTTCCTTTTCCATACTAAAACAGATGTGGGTAACTCAGCTTCATCATTTCTTCTAATTCCCAAGTCACTTCTTCAAACTTTTGGTTTCGCCAAAACACCTTGACGAGGGGCATTGTCTTATTTCATAGAACTTTTTCTCTAAGATCTAAGATCTTCACTAGTTGCTCCTCATAAGAAAGATCATCTTCCAATTGTACCACCTCGGAAGAGAGTACATGTGAAGGGTCCAGTATGTACTTCCTTAATAGGGATACATGGAAGACATCATGTACTTTGGCCATGGTAGGTGGAAGTGCTAGTCGATAGGCCACAACCCCGACATGATCAAGAATCTTGAAGGGGCTGATGTACCTTTGACTTAACTTCCCTTTATTTATAAACCTCATGAACTTATTCCACGAAGATATGCAAAGAAAAACCATATCTCCAACTTTAAACTCAAGGTCTCGTCGATGATTATATACATAACTCTTCTATTAACTCTGGGATGCCTTGATATGCTGCTGAATGGTTTTCACCTTCTCCACCATTTCCTCGACCATTTCTGGTCCAAGTAGCTTACGTTCACCGACCTCATCCCAACATGTCGGTGTTCTGCACCTTTTCCCATATAGGGCTTCATATGGTGCCATTTGGATACTCCAGTGGAAACTGTTATTTTAAGAGAACTCAACCAGAGGAAGATGTTGTTCCCATCCTCCTTTAAAGTCCATTGAGCACGCTCTCAACATATCCTGAAGTGTTGGGATAGTCCACTTAGATTGGCCATCAGTTTGAGCATGATAGGCCGTATTGAAGTTCAGTTCAGTATTCAGAGCATGTTGAAGACTCTTCCAAAACATAGAGGTGAATATTGGATCTCGGTCAGACACAATAGATAGTGGCACTCCATGCAACCTTACCACTTCCCTGATATATATCCGTTCCATTTGATCTAATGATAAATCCTCCTGAATAGCAATGAAGTGTCCAGTATTTGTAAGACAATCCACAACAACCCAGATTGAATTGTTGCCTTTGGATGTCCTCGAACGTCTGATGACAAAGTCCATGGTGATGTTCTCCCATTTTAATTCTGTTATGGGAAATGGTTGGATCATCCCCTTAGACTTCTGCCTCTCTTCCTTCACTTGCTGGCACACTAGGCACTTTGATGTATATTCAGCGATCTCCTTCTTCATATTATCCCACCAAAAGTTTTCTCGGAGATCTCGATACATATTTTTGCTCCCTAGGTGAATAGAGAAATTTGAACTATGTGCATCATCCAAAAGTTCCTTCTTCAGATTCGGACTCGATGGAACACATAGTCTTTTCCCAAATCTCACAATTCCTTATTAATTAACATTAAACTCTGAGGATTTCACTTTTTCGATAGCTTCCACTTTTTCTTGAATTCCCACATCATCCTTTTGAGCATCCTTTAACCTTTACAAAAAAGATGGTTGAACAATCATTTGTGAAAGGATTGATGATGTTCCCTTCTCTATGATTCCCATGTCCATCTTCATCAAGTCAATGAAGATTGGATCCTTCTCAATTCTTATCATTGATAGAATCACTAGATCCTTTCTACTTAGGGAATCTACCACCTTGTTCACTTTCCCAGGGTGGTAATGGATTGAACAGTCATAATCCTTGATGAGATCTATCCATCTTCTTTGGTGCATATTAAGCTCTTTCTGTGTGAATATATATTTAAGACTCTTATGGTCAGTATACATCTCACATTTCTCTCCATAGAGATAATTCCGCTAGATTTTCAAGGAAAAGATCATCGCTGCTAACTACAGATCATGCATTGGATAGTTTTTCTCATGAATTTTTAATTTCCTTGAGGCATAGGATATCACTTTATCATTCTGCATCAGCACACAACCTATACCCTTCATTGAAGCATCACTGAATACCACAAAAAGTTCCCCACTTGTGGGTAAAGTGAGCACAGGCGCAGTGATAATCCTCCTTTTCAACTCCAAGAAGATTTCTTCACATTCATCACTCCAAGAAAACTTTATTCCCTTTTGAGTTATCTTGTTAAGAGGGTTGGACAATCGTGAGAAATTTCTCACAAATCGTCGATAATATCCAGCTAATCCCAAGAAGCTACGGATATCCGTTACCGATGTTGGCCTCGAACATCCCTCAATTGCATCTGTTTTGGAGGGATCCATAGATATCCCATTGCTTGTGATGATATGACCCAAGAATGAGACATCCTTCAACCAAAACTCACACTTGTTGTACTTTTCATAGAGCTTCTCCTTGCGCAAAGTCTCCAGTATAGTTCTTAAATGCTCCTCATAATCCTCCTTGGTTTTGGAGTATATTAGAATATCATCTATAAATACTACCACAAATTTTTCTAGGTAATCTCTAAAGACTCTATTCATTAAGTCCATGAAGATTTCTGGAGCATTAGTGAGTCCGAAAGACATTACTATGAATTCATAGTGCCCGTATCTTGTGTAAAAACCAGTCTTGGGGATATCTTCCATCTTCACCCTTACTTGATAATATCCCGACCGCAATCCCACCTTGGAGAAGTATTGTGATTCACGCCGCCGATCGAACAAGTCATCAATTCTTGGGAGAGGATAATTTTTCTTTATTGTGATTTTGTTAAGTTCACGATAATCGATGCAAAGTCGCATTGACCCATCATTCTTATTGACAAAGAGGACTGGTACACCCCATGGTGAAGCACTTGGGCATATAAACCCTTTATCCAGATTCTCCTGTAGTTGTTTCTTCAGATCTTCAAGCTCTACAACAGCCATTCTATATGGAGTCTTGGATATTGGTAAAGCCCCGGGTATAAGTTCAATTGAGAATTCAACATCTCTTCTAGGAGGAAGACTAGGCAGTTCCTCGGGAAACACTTCAGCGAATTCCCTCACAATAGGAATTTCTTCAAGGAAGGTTTCTTCCTTGGACTCAATCATCTGAGCCAGATATGAATACTCATAAGGCAGTAATATCCATACTTGAGATAATGAAGCTAAATGAGATTCATCTTCCTCCTTACACTTGTAAAGAATCGGGGGTTGATTCTCCATATGGAGTGTGATTTCCCTCTCCCGAAAATTTATGTTGGATCTATATAAGGAAAGCCAATCCATGCCATGAATTGCATAAAATTCCACCAGAGGGAGTATGATGAGGTTTTCCGGGAAATTAAATCCACAGATTATAATAGGGGAGGAATTATATTCATGGTATGAAATGATTTCCCCATTTTTCGTACTCACTGACATCATCACTTCCATGATTTGTGGTGCTGCTGGGATTGTTATACTAAACTTTCGAGATATAAAAGAATGTGTAGAACCTGAATAAAAAAGTACGTTCACTATTCTTGAATGAATAACTAGCATACCTGTCACCACTTCGTTTTCGGGGTTCACTTCGGCAGAAGTGATGGAAAAAGATCTTACTTACTTCCTTGGAGGTTGTTGGTTGCCTCCAAAAACCCTTGGATTAGGGCACTAATTTGAAAAATGACCTAGTTATTTGTATTTGTAGCATTGAACAACGTGTTGAGGTTCGAATGGAGAATTCCTCTCCTCTGTCATAGCCGCGGGTCATTATTGCCGACAGTTAATAGCTAGGTGCCCTTCTCTTCCACACCTGAAGCATTTCCTCATCCCCTTAAGGCAATTTCCAGGATGCTTCTCTCCACACTTTTAGCAAGTAGGGTGCTGGATCTTCTTAGCACCATTGGATTTATCCATCAGACCACCAACATTGAAGTCCACCTTACGCTTCATATCCCCATGATACCCCTATGATTCTCCGATCTCTATTTCAACCTTGAGGGAACATCGGAAAATTTCCTCATAGCTGTCAAAGTCACGGATTTCTAATGCTTTCTGTAGGCTAGGCTTCAACCCACCAAAGAAGCGGTCAACTTTGTATTCGGGGGTAACAACAAAGCCGGAAGCGTATCGTGCAAACCTTGTGAAGTTTTTCTCGTACGCTCCAACAGATTCTTCATCTTTTTTCTTGAGGGAAAGTAAGTCCCTTTCTATCTTATGCCGGAGGGTGTGTGGAAAATATTTATCAAAAAACATCTTCCAGAAATCCTTCCATTACAACCCCTCGATCTCCTCCTCAAGCTTTTTATTTTTGATCAACGTTCACCATTGATCAGCTTCACCCTTCATATGATAAGCCACCAGGAGAACCTTCTCTTGTTCAGAACATTGAAGGATGGAGAAGATCTTTTCAATGGAGTTGATCTATTGTTCAACGATCATGGGATCAGATGATCCACTAAAAGTAAGAGGCCTTTGTCTCATGAAGCGCTCGATAATGACTTGTTCCTTCTTAGGGGGGGGGGGGGGTTGAAAATTCCTCTTAACCCGCCTTTCTATTCAAAACTTGTGTTAGCTGGGAGAGAAGCATGACAAAGTTCGTGATTCCCGCTCCCATTGTATTGGGCATCTCATTAGTACAATCATCCCACTAATATTCACAATGGTTGTTAGACCGAGTCCTCCTATTACTGGCCATTGGATGGAATAAAAGGAAAGTTAGGGGTAACACATAAAGGGTAATCCAAAGACAAAAGCTGAGGACTTATAAATAAACTTTTATTTCCTTAACTCATGAGTCTATATTCTTCAATCTAGGCTTTTCATGATCTACTTTCTAATAAATATTCTTAGGGGAATTTTTTTTAATTCCCTTAATAAGGGTTCATAATAAGCTTGTGAATTTATCAAAACATATCCTTTGGGAGTGTCCTAACCAAGAGTGCAGCAATTCCCATTTTCGTGCACCAGTTCCCATTCGAGTCTAGCCCAAAGCGGTGTTTTCGGGTTTTACTCCTAGGATACATCTGTGCCAGAGCTGCCTCTACCTGCTCGTATCCCGACAGGGATGTATTTGTTTGATAAACCACTTAATAATTACTTACCAAAACATAGGGATGTTTTTATTATACTTAGTCTTGTCTCTGTGGTTTTACTAGGGTTTTTTAATCCTAATCCCAAAAATAACTAAACCTATCCTCTGATACCAACTATGAAAACCCTGATTTTTATTACAACTTAAACATGATTCATTACATAAAACTTCACTTGATACAACAAAGAATATTGAGAGGTTTAGTGTCTTTGGGGCTTAGGATCATTACATAAAAACTTGAAACATGAAATAAGACATCTTTATTGAAAACCTCCTTTACATGACCACTACATTCCCTCGTACTTAGCATTGCATGGGATAACTTGAGGACACGCATAAGAAAAGGGAGAGCTATAAAGCCCAGTAAGGGAATACCCATGGAATAACATGAGGAGTACAATACATGTTATACATTAAGAATATCAATAGAGCACAAGAGAAACATGAACATAAAGGCATGTTAAAGCATTATAATCAAAACATGGAAATGTGGCAACAACACTTTACATGGAATTAGCATGAGCCAAGGCTCATTGCACATAGAGCATGAGTAAATCATCATTTCACATAAATCAAGATTAAACCCTCATTGAACTTGAATTAGCATGAGTCAACACTCATTTCACATGATGTATCATGATACTATAGTTTACCCAATGCATTGGAGCACTATAAGGGTTCACCCTTCTTAAACATTTCATTTCATGCATAAGTGTGCCACATGTATCATAAAACATGGATTCATAAAACATAATAATTTATTCCACGATAAAGGAATGTGGAATTAATACATGAAACATTATAATCAATAAGTACATGTGCATAATGGTGAATACCCTTGATGGATAAATGGGAATGGTATTCACTACACAATGACATTGGCTTAGAAAATTGGTGCAATTTCGGCAGCGTAACGGCGTGACATAAGAATTCATAAAAATGGTTGATGAGAGACAAAGGGGTTACTCTTCATATTTACATGTAATGGACAGTAAGGAGGTCATATAGATACATTTACCAACAATTTTAATAGAATTTAGATTCATGATACAAAAGTATTGCTTGAATGTAAATGAGGAGAGAGAAGTTCCTTTCGGAATTTCGGCATAGTAACAGGTGTACATGGGAGGAATATAATGAGAGAGAAAGGGGTCTCCCATAATTAAAACATAAAGAGATAAGTATGAGAGAGGTGTGAAACCATACCCCAACATTCATAATTCAAATTAAGAGGGTGAAACAACTTAATGAAAATTGGACAAAAATGTGAAAGGAAGAAAAAACCCTTACTTGGAAGTGTGCTTCCAAAGGCTAGAGAGAGGCTCGTGAGAGGCTTCATGGGAGCTTGGGTCACCTTTTGAGGATTCTAGAGAGATTCGGTCAGAGTTTGGATGAACTCCAAAGGCTTTGAGTGAGGAGGAAGTGGGATCTTGGGTGGGTTTATATAGGAAAGGTGAGAGAATTCTTTATTATTTAGGTTTTGGACCCCTTATATTAAATTAATCCAAACCACAAACCATCCCATGGTTTTTTCCCATGTTTTTTGGAAAAGGGAAGAGGAAAAAAATATTCTATAATTACAAAGTCTGAACTTCATAAAATAATAGGGTTTCTTATGTGGAGGTGAGTCACAGTCCCATGGAAATTAATTTAAAAAGACAAGGTGTTTAATAAGTCTTGAGGGGTCCATTAATGCTTTGAAAAGTAAGTCAAAAAAACCCAAAATCACATTATTTTAATTTTAAAACATATATCGGCCGAAAATAAAGATTATAGTATTTTATTACATCACTATTGGGTCATTATGATGTCATAAAACACATTATATATTTAAACGGTATTTAATTTTTACCCAAATATTTGACTGTCTCAAAAAATTATGAAAAATTCACCGTGGGATAATTTTGGCATCCTTATTCAATAAATATCTTTTATTTTATCTAAATAATTTTATAATGATGTTAATTTTTACTTTTAAAATAAAAACCGACATTTATCGAAAATTCATGGGTTTTGACAGAAATGGCTTTCAAACATTAATAAAAATTATAATTGCATTCATAAAATTATAAGATCATTTATATTTAATAAAAATTAATTTAATAATAATAATAATATTTTATTAAAATATTATTTAATTCAAAAATCCCTTAATTTAATAAAATAGTTTTCTTAATTAAATAATAACTAAAAACACTATTTGTACTATAAAAACTATTTACATTGTATCAATAATGACAAGAAAGTACATAAATTTATTATATACAAAAAAATAATGTACATGAACATAGTACTATATATTAGTTACATAACCCCTTAAAACTGCCGCATAAGACCTAAGGGTAAGGTGTGCGATGGTGAGAGACTCTTGGGGTGGCTCGGATAACATCGCTCGAGTGGTAATTTCTATCAACTTCCACTTCTCCCATTGACTGTCATGTTCGAGCTTGACATGGTGAAGCTCAGATTGGGCTTGGTCAAGAGCGAAGCCCAATGATGCCACCTCTTTTCCGAGCTTCGATAAATGGGCTTCGTATGGAGAAATTCTACTGGATGAGGCCATCGCTTCTTTTGTCTAAGTAAATTTGGATTTGTGAAAGCCATATATTTATACTAATCATGTGATCACTATTCAATGGCTATATTATAAATGTTCAAAATTCTTAACATAAAACCAAAGAAGTTGACATTTTATATAAATGTTTTACATAAAGAGACATTTAACTAGATCAAGAGGAATTTACATTAATGAAACACTGGGTCATTACATTTTCCCTCACCATCAAGGTATTAAATAAGAAATTGGGAAGCCTTATACCAAGACTCAATCAATGTATGCCCAATTATTAAATTAATTTAGGCCTTAGGGTGGTGGAAAGTAGTGGAGAAATTGATTACCTCCTTTACTTTTTATCCTCCTTGTCTCCCCAGGAAAGATCATCTTATATAGGAAAGCATATCACCAAATATTAGTGGGACCTAGAATATTATTTTATGTCCCCAGATGTCTTGTATAAGTCTGTATAATTTGGGCCTATTTGGAGTTGTGGATCGGGAGTTATGGCCGATTTAGTGGGCTAACAATCTGGGCCACAGATTCTGGCCCAGATTTTGATATTCTATTTGGGATTCCTTAATAACCACCATGGGAGCCAAATTAGAACTGGATTCTAATAATTATTTGTTCCTCTATATGTATTATATAAGCCCATGAAATTTGGGCTTCAGTGGGGCTTTATTGTGGGCACCACATTCTCATCAGTGGGCTGGTGTCCAATCTGCCTTCTCTAGATGTTTCCTTTCATCACCAAATATCCTCATCATCCTTTATAAATACTCCATTGAACCCTAAATGAAATTTTTTTCATATTGGAGTGTAGATCCATTTCCCAAAATATCAAATTAAAATATGGATAATTATATTCCTTCAAATCATATGAATCATTGGACCTAAATTGGTGTACATTAGGAATAAAGTGCACAAATGATGAGAATGGATGTTCAAAATTAAAATCCACCAACTCAGGCCCATAAGATCAAAAGTGGGCATTTAATACCATTAATATGTAATTAAAATATGTGTTTTTATTGAATAATCACAAACCAATCATGATTTGTTTCTTATTACTTCACCACATTTATACAACTTATTTCAGAACACTCACTTTGTACCAATAACATTTTTATTATTTGGTTTGCCAACAAGTTCCAAAATATCATTTTTATCAATTAGATATAACATTTCATTCATAGAATCAATACACTCTATATGATTAAAAGCATCATTTATATATTTTGGACCAACTTTTGAGTATAAGAAAGTATGTATAACCAACCTTGAAGTTATTATCGTTTGAACCTATTATTGTTTACCACAAATAATAATTTGATATTCCACCCATTTATTTATCCTAAGATGATATGTATGAAGTTCTTCCTCATCATTAGAAATAGATAAGTTAGAATCATCATTTTGTGTACCATATCCATTGTTATAAATTTTTCAAGTTAGTCAATAGTAACTATCTCATCTTCCCCATTTTTTATATCTTTATTTGTTTCGGAAAAAATTTCATCATATTTTTAATGAAATTTTAAATCTTCTAAATAAATTATCTTTCCTATTTACTTATTGAATCATTTATATCATCTACCATTAGTATCCTATCTAAGAAATATTCCATCAACACCTCTATGATCAAATTTTATAGGATTTACCCTGTTGACATTTATGATACAGGGAATTTCAAAAAACCTTTGGTGTTTCAATCTTTGTGTTTCATTTTAATTTTTTTTGTAAGGAGTCATATAAAAAATTGGTCTATAGAAACATTGGTTTTGAATATAAACTGATGTAATCATCTCTTTCCTCCAAAAATTATGATAAGTATCATGCTCAATCAATATTTTACGTCCTATATCCACCAAACTTATGTTTTTTACAACAACACCATTTTTCTATGGTGTGTAAGGATCACTGAATTTATAGAGAATTCCGTGTTTTCAAGATAATATCTCAAATCCTATTTTTTTATTATCCTTCTTTTTTAGTTCACAACTTCTTCGTAAAATTTTAACATAATTTTTTAGCACTTCTCCTCAAACTCTTAAACGATTTTAAAACTTATGATTTATGTTTTAAATACATAATACATATAATTAGAGTAAAATCATCAATGAAAGAAATGAAGTACTTATCTCTATTTATATATTGTTTAATAATTGGCCCCAAAATATTAGAATTAATTATCTCTAAGGGATGAGTTGAATGATTATTAAGTTTTTTATGAACTAAATTTTTAAACTTCCCTTTCTAGAAAATGGAAAAACAAAAATCTATTATTCTTTTTATATATACAAAATTAAAAATACTATCTCATCTTGTTAACTTTGTCATATTTCTATAACAGGTTTTTCCCAATATTTTATGCCACAGTTGATTTTTTCCATCACGCTCAGATTACATGAACTTTTACATCACCAACTTGAAACAAGCCCCCCTTTATTCATTGGACTCTTATAAGAAACTTTCCATATTATTATATTTTTACAAGAAAATATTATTTTCTAAAAAAAATTATTTGCTTCATAGAAAATTTATGAAACAATTAATAAGTTGAATTTTATTCCATAAAAAAACAAGGCTCATTTGGATATTAATTTTTATTCCCTAACTACGGAAGATCTAATACCTTTGATTATGAGTGACTCATCATTTCAAAACATAATAGAGACTTATTTAAAATATTTATCTTTCTTTAATATCTTTTGATATCCTATCAAATGTGAAGATAACCCACTATGAAAAATCCTAGGTCGTTATCCATTTTCATCTATGAGAGAAGTTTAAAAATTCAAGATAATTTTCCCTTTCCATTATCTTCCTTCACATACAACTTTTGGGAATTATTATAAAGACATTTTCGTGCTGCTAACCAAAAAAGATATCATTTTTCAAGGTGTCTAGGCTATTCAAATATTTCAAAAATAGTTTTCAAAGATTGAAATATACTTTTAATTTTCATAGAAACTTTGTCAAGTGTCCTTATTTGAGTTGGATGACTTCCCATCAAACTTTTCATCCAGTTTATATTATTATTATTATAGTGTTGTTGATTGAACCAAAAATTATTATTTTTAAAGTTGAGGCTGAAACCTCATTTTATTATTAAAAAATAACTAATTTTTTGTTTGGGTACAGGTAGAACCATTACACAGCCTGAAGGCCCAAGGTCAAGTGGCATGAATACAAGGCTTGAAATACTATTTTTTGGCACAAGGTCCCTTTGGTGAATAATACTACTACAATAACCAGGATGTAACATTACCTACTATAGTACTGCTACCACTATAGTTCCTACTATAGTGCCTCTGTCGCAATAGTTTCACCACTGCTATAGTTTTTCCACTGCTATAATACTGCTACAATGCCCCTGCTACAGTACTGTTAAAATACCATGAAAGGAAAATTTTTTATGTAACTTTCATACTATCTAAAGTTATAAACATTATTTTCCTCATCTTTTTTTCTTTCCACTCTAAAACTTTATTTTTCCCCAATCTTTTTTATATTATGATATTTTATTCTTTTATTTAGATTTTTTCTCATCTTTAAAAGAATCACTAGCTATAACAACATTTGATTTTGACTTTGAGATTTTAGAAACTTTTAATTTTTAAGATCTATTTTTTGACTATATACATGGTTTTCACAAATTTTTTATCCTTAGGAACATATTAATTCTTATTTTCAACCTATGAATCAAACCTTTATTGATATTTCTTAGCTTCACACTTCTCATAACTTTCACCAACTTTTGTAACAGAGCTTTTTAAATTCATAAGTTCTTTACCAATTGTAGAAATTCTTTGTTAAACAAGTTTTATTTCTTCCTCCATAACTTTTATCTTCAGTTAAAGAGGAATATTATGGTTCCTCAAATTTTCAAGATATTTCTTCAAATGATCAATTTATTCTAGAAACATTGATTTTTATTCAATAAAAGATTCTTGATTATCTGTTATTGATATTCCCTTTTCCAATTTATCAATTTATATTTCAAGTATTAAAATAATTTAAATATATTATTTTAGTTATCAGTTTATATAAATTTAAAACTGATTCACTTATTCTTCTTCTTCTTCTTCAAAACCACTACCTTCATTATCGGTGAACTTTTCATCATTAACTTTTTCAATAAAAGTATTCTCATCATATTTAACACTTTAGTTTTCAATTTCAACATCCTTGTTATAAAATTTTCATATTTAGAAAAGAAAGATTCTATTTTTGGGTTTAGAGAACTTTTTATCCTTTACATTGAAATAGAATATATATATTTCATCATCTTTCTTAAAGGATCTTATTGACTTTATTACATCTTCATCATTTTCTTCTTCCTTATTTCTTCAAGGAAAAGTTGCATCAAAATTCCCAATATCTCCATAAACAAAAAATTTAATCGGTAACTAACCTATATAAATTTCTACACGTCTTTTCACATATTTAGAAAACAAGGACATAAATTCATTAAAATTGTTACTAACCTCATCTTTGGTGCCAGAGTCACTAACTTATTCATCTTTGAGATTTTTTTTTAGATTTTTCTTTCTTGAAAATTTTAATGAAAATTTATTGTTCAACTTTTCATTTTGTTTTCATAAATTTCTATCCCCTAATTTTATATGTGATATTAGTATTATATACATGATATACAGATAGAGTTTTTATATCTGTATATTCTAATAAGGAAAATTTGGAATCAAAATTATTAGGAAAAATTCATAAGATATTTTAAACAACAGTTGAATCTTCAAGATTATCACTAAGAAATATCATGGTGCTTAAAATATAATTAGACTTTGTAATGAAGTAACTGCTATATTAATAATCACCTATTTTAATATCTTCACTCTTCAACCTCCAGATTTGTAACTTCACTTTCTTAACTTTCATATTTCTTTCATAGATGTTCTTCAACTTTTCCTAAATACCTTTAGTCAAACTAACTCCCTTAACTCTAAGAAACTCACTTTTATTTAGTGATGATATTATATCATTTATGTATTACCCATCATTCCACAATTTTTTCATAGAATAAACTATTAAGGGAACATTCTCAACATGAGAAGAAAAACCATGTGTTGAAGCTATAAGATCTTCATAACCAAGAGAAAAAAGATATAGAAACATTCTATCTTTCCAGATATTATAGTTCTTAACATAAAAACTAAAATCAAATTACTATTCACATAATTCTAAAATTCCATAAAAATTTTATTTTCTTCCAACTTTATAAAACATTTATTTAAGGGAACATACCTCTGATTCCAATTGAAAATCCCAAGCAGGATCTATATGATCACTGAGGGGGGGGGGGGTGTAAATTTGTGATCTCGTTTTATTTTATGTCTTATTTATTATGAAACAACCTTTAACTTATATTAAATAGTTAAAACATCACTAAAAAAAGCTCACAAGAACAACCATACGAAAATAAGTATTTACAAGGTTCACTACTCAATAAGATTAGTTAGTACCTGGCATAGTTTTTAAATAATCCAATACCACACAAACCAATAGAAAACAATCATTTTATGTGGTTATAAAAAGTTGTAATTAGCCTTTATCATTCATGGACCTATGATTTGTAAAATATTTAATGTTCTTATCAAGAACAAAAGATATAATTATTATTTAAAAACAAGTTTTAAAACCTTCACCAATAGGTCCAAAACTTTGTCACTATGATTCTTATTAAAAAATCAGTTTTGTTATTATTTAAAAACATCTTATAAAATTTCTTACCCAGTAGAAGGTAAGAAATTATTCTTTAAAATTTGAAAAAAAACTCAGTCAGATCACTCTTTACGATTCATCTATTCATTTTCCATTATCTATTTCGTCTTTACAAAAACAAGTTTGTCCAAAAAATAATATGTCCAATTTTTCTATAGAAAACCAAAACCCTAGTCTTTCCTTCTTTTTTATTCATATAGAATATGTATATTATATTATTTAATCTAACACTATATATCCAATGCGTTTTTATAGTAAATACTGACCACAATTTCTCTGTTCTCTATATACTTATTCTTCACCTCAACCAAGAGATTCCTAGTTTGGAAATAACATGCTCAAAACTCTGGCTAACAAAAGTTAATTTGATGAGTTTTTCTAATATACATGTATGATACTAATTATGAAAAACATTAAATATTATGAACACAAAATAGTCACACCTCCATTCTCTCACTTTCACCCTTTATATAAGTGCTCTTGAAATAGTAAATATAAGAGCTCCAATTTATTTTACCTATTCAATGAAAAACTCACATTTCAAAATCCCGCTCAATTTTTTTTTATTTTGAGACATTCCCACGATTCCTTCAAACATCCTTAAAAATCAGAAAGAATCATGATTTTCCTCTGTGATTTTTGAAACTATAAAAGATCAGCTTTTCTATGTCAGGTTTTGATAACATTAAAACATTTGTAAAGTTGTTCATTTCATATCAAGACCTTTTTCTAAAAAATGAAAGTCTAAATGAAGTTTATATATAAAAAATTCATAATATTTCTTTGATTGGAAACTATGTAAAATATACTACGTCCAATATTGTGTGTTTGTAAATCTGAGTTCAAAAACAAACTTGATCTCTTTTTCCTTTCAAAAAATTATTTATCTTATAAAATGTTTAGCCACAACATCAATATTCTTTACTAAGACTATATTTAGAAGTATATGTATGGAACTCTAAAGATATCCCTTTTCTAAAGTTTTTAAAATATTAAAACTCTTCTCTTGTGGAATAACTAAATAACAATACCATTTTCACCTAATGATAAACCCAACAACATTCACAAACTTTTCATCTTCAAAGACTTCTTAACTCTTCAGCCTAATTTCTTTCTGGTTTTATGTCTAGAAACCTTTGTTTGAAATTATTTCTCAGAAAAACATAGTTTGAACATTGTACATACAAATGATTTTTTCCCCTATCAAAAAAATAGATGGATCATTATTTATTAATAACTCATGATGTTGGAAACATTCATAAAAACAAAGAATCACCAAACTTTTTCATCACTAAAATTCTATCTAAAAAAAATGTCTGAAAAACCATATCTAAAAATTTTCTGATTGAATAAAATTAATTTACCCTCTTTATCAAAAAAAATTATCATGGGATTTTCCATGATTTTAGTAATTTTTATATCAAAATAGATTTTTCCAACTTAATATAGAACATTTCATCCAATAAGATTTTTCCAAAATGATTTATATGGAAACCAGTTCAAGATAAAACATTCATAACAAAAAAACCAATGTATTTTGTTATGAAATATTTGTTCGATCTTCTGTATACATCCCTTTTTATATGATCCTCTATATCCAATCATAAGATTTACAAAGTGAGGTTATTTTATGTAATATAAAACAAAATAAAATTCCACAATCAAACTTATTTCAATCAATAACTTCATCCAACTTATCCCCAACATTAATGAAATTTATTGGTTTATTATTAACAAAAGGAGAGTTCTGTGAATTTAGAAGAAATAAAAAACCAAATTTCATGTAGTGAGTTATTTCAAAAATTGAATGACTAAAAATAGTATTTTATAGAGAAATATTCCATAATTTTCAAAATGAAAAACTTTGGTTTCATAAATTCAACATAATATTTTTAAATGCATAATTTCATTTCATAAATAATTTTTTTCTTGAAAATGTTTTATATGTTTTTAAGTTATACCTACATTTTTATATAGTCATAAACACTACTGTTTTAATAAGAACTATAATTTTCATTTTTCACTAAAAAATAAATTATTATAGAAAAATCCATAAAAGTTATCATATGAAAATATTGTCACGATGAATCCAAAAAAGAATATATATTTTTAAAATTATAATTCTAAAAATTATAAATTTATCTTTAAAAAATTAAAAATATTTTGGAAAACAATTTTTTTAAATGGTGTTTTAAACATTATGTGTTGTCTATATTACTTAATACTGACTAAAAATTAATTTTTTATTATATCATAAACCCCCTTTTAATGGCTAAGGGGAACCTAACAAGACATCAAAGAAATAAAGGCATTAATTGTGCCCAATATTCCACAATCCATCAAAACCAGATCACGAAAACAACGAAAAGATCCTCCCTAACATAAAAAAGCTTTAACTACTACTTCCACTTTCTCATCGGTGCTCAAAATGCTGTCATGTGAAATTGCGCAGGCTTGATACCGATGAAAAAATTCATACCCTCTCTAACGTCCAAATCTTAATAGCAATGATTTGGTGAAAACATTTTTCTATGAACCTCATATAAAGTAAATCCTTCAAGAAGGTCTCGTTTTATAGGCCGTAGAACAAAGAGAATAGGTCACAACATCACCAATCACTTGCATAGAAAGTAACCACCGTGAAAGACATTCACCAAGATGAAAATTAAATCAAACATAAAAGAATTAACGAAAATGACTATATACCGGATACCGGAATTGTCGTCGGAAGACAAACTCGTTGCAACAAACCCCCACACCGATCCGTGAAGGTTGAGAACAAGACCACCCTAGCGACGCCATTGTACAAAAATCCTCAAATCCCTTTACTGTGACCAAAATCACTTGCAGAGACCACACCAACCATCCAAAACACCCACCCTGTCAGAGAACACTACTGTGGAAGATCGTAATGACTACCCTCAAAATGAAAGACCTAGAATGCGACCCCTTTTCTATGGAAGAGTGGACCATTAAATGCCACGAAAGTTCAACCTCCCTTTGCTACTGAAACACAACCACCCCGCAATGCTAGATCTGAGCTACGGACAAACCACCACCGTACTAATATTTCACCATAGAAGAAATGCACCTCGCCACATCACCAAACTCAAACCACGAATGAACCTCGCTGCCATCAGAAAAAATCACCACAGAAGAAAAAAACCCCACTGCATTGCCAGACCCAAACCAAAAACAAAACTCACTGCCACTCAGAAACTCCCCATGGTGGAATGCACCCCACCGTGCCACCGGAACTGAGCCACAGTTGAACCTCACCTTCTCCTGAGACCTCTCAATGGAGATCACACCATACTACTAAAGAATAAATCCCATGACACTAGATCTGAGACCATAAAAAACACTATAGAGAGAGACCCACACCACTTGATCCAAGACCGAATAGCCAAAACGCATCACCACACGAGACCAATATTACAATAACTCATAGGGAGAGTGCCAAGAAGAAAACGTGGCCCACCAAATATGAAGAAATAGAAGGCGGTGATAGGGGGAACTATACACCAGCTCTGCCCCTTACAGGCTTATTCAAGGAACCCTATTAGTTAATCCTAATTTCAAATTTAAATAATGTTAATATATTAGTTTATATAATGAAATATTTTATATCATCATAATAATAATTTAAAATTGGTTGATTTAATTTCTTAATAATTTAAATAGTTATTTTCTTAAAAATTTCCTTCATCCAGAAATCCATGGCATAAAATATATTAAAAACCCATTACAAAAGTCTTCAGAGAGGATTTTTATTACAATCTCTTTCATGAAATATAACCAAGTCCAAAGGTAGCTTTTCAAATTAAGTGAGATAAATCCCAATCTTTTTGTTCTGAAATTCCATCTACCACCTGGTTTGCTTCCTGGAAGTTGTGAGTAATGATAAAATTAGTGCACATCATAATTTCTATACATTCTATCCATTTATAAGTAAGTTTCCAATTTAAATATAGTGTTCCATTTATATTGTCTTTGAAAATGGAAGTAGAATCACACTCTATCAATAAATTGTAATAGCCCTTATATTTAGAAAAATAGAAAACATTAATGATACATTTCATTTCTCTGTCAAGAGAAGAGGTGAGACCACATGAGATATATAAACATCAAAGTAACCTTCAACCATGATCATGAAAGACAACTTCGCAAACTATAGGGATTGAGTTCCCTTTCGATGCCCCATCAATATTTATTTTTATCCAATTATACATATGAGGTTTCAATAAAACCTAAAAGGTTTTAAATGATGAATTATAATTTAAAGAAATACCCAATAATTTCAGAATAGTAAAAACCTAAACATTGATACCAAAATGATTATTTTTCATCATATTAGCTTCTTTGATTGATATAATAATTCTTCTAATTGATGAATGAATCACGAATAAGTGTTACTACTATCACAATAATTTCTTAACAATGTTCATCAAATATTTCATGAATCATATTATTTTGGTGTTTTTTTGTGAAATAATATATTTAACACATTATATTATTTTGAAGGAAATATATATATAGTAAAATCTTGAGGTGTTACATCCCACCCAAATAAGTATCATCCTAAATTTTTTAATTATATGTCAATAATGGAAGAACATAAGGGATACATAAGAAAGTCATGATATATTTTCCATTGAGATATCCACCTCATAATCTTAGATACTAGCTGTCTCATTATTTACTTCATAATAGGAACATATTAAGATTTTCCTTTATCTCTTTGTTTTTTCAAAATTTGATTCCGAAGTTGTTTATGGAATTTTATAGGGAAAAACCATTCAAAGAATAATTTTAAAGGTATTATTTCTAACCAAATACTAAAACCAAAATGGTTATTGTACTATTCCATAAAATCACAGTGAATGATCATATGAACATGAGAAATGAATCCTAAAATACCATCTCCCATAACACCTTAATTAAAATCTTTGATAATGTCATCTCAAACATGATATAATTTCATCAACCTATAAATTCTTTAATTTGAATCAATGTTTTATATGGTCATACACCTATTAGGTTCTCTAAACATGCCATAATGATGTACTCAAATCCTTTAAAATGGTTCATAAAGAGTATATTATCAACCAAATAATAACCCATGAGAGTGTCTAGCCAGGTGTGTAGTCTTATGGACACTCATTTTCCACTAAGTTAAGATTAATTTGATACTCAAAAAATTATTTTTAGAGTGATTAACAATAAGTTTATCTATGACACAACAAAATCCACTTTCCAGTATCCAGACATGGATTTAATTTCTTGGAAACCATTAAATAACTACTTTGCAATTTTTTTATGTTTTCCTATAATTAGAATTATATATTGGATTTTCACTAAAGTTATATTATCTTAATTCCAAAAAATAAAAAAAAATCCAAAAAAATAAATAAACCATTCCTTAATACCAACTAAGTTTTCCTAAGTATGCAATCATATAATTGATGCTAAAAAAAGTTCTTTAAACGTAAGATTTGATACAAATTGTGATGAAACTATATTTTATTTTAAATCAGCTCAATAAATTAAATAATATATCTCAAAAAGAGTGAAAATATCAAGAATATAATGTTTTGTTTCATTTTGCATCAACTATATAAAAAAATTATTTTATGATACACATAAACATTTATTTATAATTAAACCATACTAGACCCCCTTATTTACCTATCATAAGTTATACCCATTTTCTTAATCTGGGGAATGAAAATATAAAAAGGGGTGATTTAAAATGCTCAGTAATGTAAAAATCATCAAAATTAATTTATGGGTGGATAATAGGAAAATGATAAATCATGATCATAAGATACATATATTATTGAAAATAACATTTAATAATAAAATTTTACCATAATACATAGTGGAATATCCTTTAGTATTAAATGATAAAAAATATACCATTTTATAGGAGTATTGAAAAATGAGGCAATAAACACGATTCTTTGTAGTATAACATGAGAATATAACTTAGAAATGTGACATAAGTGAAATCATAAGAAATTATAACCTGGTGGGATAGGAATTACTTCCTTAATCATAGAATATGTTAGGATTTGGATAAAAACTCATGTACCGTCTTGTGTTTGGGATACTACCTATGTATCCTATTGGGCTTGGGCTAGTACCCATATGTAATCTTAGGATTTGGATATTTCCCTTTTACCCACATGGTCTTGGGATAATAACCCATGTACCCCTGGGTTTGGGTTACTACCCATTTACCCTATTGGGTGTGGGATAATAATCATGTATCCTCTTGGTAATGGAAGGAAAACTTGTGTAACATATTATAGATCTTAAAATATAAAACATAAACCAATAAATTGGATAGAGATATAGGATTCCACTCATTAATCATCAATATATATATGTTCCACTTTAAATGAATAATTTATATTTCAAACACCACTTACGTATCCTAAGGGAAAGAGAAGGGTTTTAAGAAAACTTCTATAGAACTTTTCATAAGCCATATGGAGAAAGAAGGTGGATGGTGGTATAATAATATATACCCAGTGTGAAATAAAGGTCACTAAGGTTTTTGACATAGATGAAAAATATATTTTAAAGATCACTATATAAATCAATTTGAAAAAATACAATAAGAAATATCACTTTTCAAAATGGTTGAAATCCATCTCAAATGTGATTTCTTTAAAAAAATATTTTGTGCTTGATAATTTTTTTTTAAAAGTGAATCTTTAAAAACAAAAATGGTTTTAAGAAATTTTTTTTGAAGGAAATATTCATTTAATTCTTTTTGATAATATATAAAAACATAGAAGAAGTTAACCAAATGCAAACCTTAAAAATCATTTTTAAAATAAATAATTCATTTTAATATAAAACTTTTAATTTTGAAAAATATAAAGATATTAACTTTAATTTTCAAAATATTTAAGATTAAAAATCATTTGGAAATCCATTTTAAAACATGAAATGGAAGCTTCACAAAGAATAATGTTTATAATAATGAAAAAAACTATAAAATAGTTTTTATAAAATGTTTTTACCATAGTCATAAAAGTAGAATTTTTGGTTAAAATTCAAAATTCATTTCCAAAAGGGTGAAGTGAAAAATTTTAATTTTAGAAATAATCCTAAAAAATGGACCCTTGATAAGATGAAAATGGTTTTCCAGAGGGAATATTTGGTGGAATATAAAAATATGAACATGAAAGGTAAATCCTTTTTTATATTTCAAAAATACCTTTTTTGAAACCCACATCATAAACTGAGTGATAAATTATAAATTTGAAAATAAGAAAGTATAAATTTTAGGGTTACAAAAAATAATACCTATTTGGATTTCAAAATAATAATGGAGAACATTAACAGGAAGACAGAATATGGATATGAAAGAAAAAGAGCTTATTTGGGTAAAATGAAAATTATTCTTATTGTCACCAAATTTTATAAAGAAAGAAATAAATATATTTAATTAAATGGGAAATAAGGAGTAAAGTCATTATTATATAATCATTTAATATATTAAAAGAATCTTATAAAACAGTAGAAAAAAAATCAAATAATTACGACTCAAGAAAATAATTTGACTCGAGAATACCCATTACGACATAAGAAATATCTTAAAAAACCCCCTTTAAATAAAGAGCATAAAATTGAAATTAAAATAAAATGAATAAAAGGTAATTAGGGATATTATATCTAATCATCTTTTTACAAAAAATTTAAATAAAATTAGATTAAAAAAATAAAAAAATGTCTCAATGAATGGAATTGAGATGAAACACACTTACATCATCATTATCTTTCAAATTTAAAACCCATGAAATGTAGAAAATTTTATATATTTTTAAATAAATTAGAATGAAAAGAAGAATGAGATAAAATAAATTAATGAAAAATATATATACTAAAAAAATAAAATATTTTTTAACACCCAAAAAATTTAGTTTAAAAGTTTAACCAACTTGATATCTTTTTTAACATGAAACAACAAGATTTATTCAAATTAAAATATAATATAGAAATATTATTATTTAACTTTTACCATTAAAAACAATCTATTGAATTATTGGGTGTGAATATGAGTAACCTAATTATGAGATATATTTATAATGGAACTAATCAACACAAATGTATTTATTAATTCTTAGGAAATAAATACACAATTTTTATAAAAGACATTTTTTAAATCATTTTGGGTAAAAATTTTATAAATTTTATTGTGTACAATTAAAATAATTTTTTTAAATCATCATATTAATGTTAAATTTGGGAGAAATTTTGGGGTTTTTTAGTGAATAATGTAAATACAAACTTTTCAAATGATGTCATTTATTTTCATTAAATCCAGAAATTTAAATGACCCATTATATTTTGTATTTGTTCTTAAAGTGATAAAAGAAACATTTTATTTAGAATAATCTAATTAATTACATTTATATCATTAATATTCATGCTTTTTATATAAGTAAATTTTTATGCTTAAAAACACATTTTTCTGAAAAATATTTTCATTCCATTTAATAAATTTATATTAAAATTGATTTCATCTACTTAAAAATATATAATATTGAAAAATGGAATCCATATTTGGAATCATTAGCTTAAAATTGGTCAAATAGGTCTATTTTTATCATCATAAATAATCAATATGGTAAATATTTATCATCTCGATAAGGTTAAAATGAGTAAGACATGGTAACAACTATGAGATGAGGTCAAAAATCAACTAAAAACTTGATTTTATTTCATTAGATGAGATTAATTTGAACATATTAATTCTAAATTATATTATATGTTATTTTTATTCGATTTTGACTTTTATAATGACATTATTAATATTTTAAGTAACGAAAAATTAAAAATATCACTATGTTACTATTAAATTTCTTTCATATGTTCACATAAAATTAAAAAAAAAATTGTGAATGAATATTAAGGGTTATTTTGAAAATAATAAAATTATATTAATTATAGTAATTTGTATATAGTTTTTAGATTTTATATAATTACCATATACTCTTATAAAACACTAACATAGTCCATGTGAATGCAGTTAAAAATCAAAATAAATAATTTTAAAATCATTAAAAGTAATGTGTTCGGATTAATTATGGTTCAAATGAATTTTATAGTTAATAATAATGCATTAGTGATGTTTAAATGTAATATATTTTACATCCATTACTATATTCTTAACTTTAATCTCAAATTAAATGAATAGTCCCAATAATGAAATTAAATATATTTTATGTTAAATAATATTTTATTAAATTATTTAAAAATCATAAAAATATTAGAAGAGGAAAATCATGATGGGAAATGTTCTAAAATTTCATCCCATCATTTTTTGTGGAAATTTTTATATTTGAAGTAATTTTTAACACATAATGATTTAAAAATGTGTTAACATGGTTAAGGGTTAATTTATTTATAAATTAAATCAATTTGGAATCACTTTTCCATTAATGTGACTTTATAATATTTTGTCATTTAGAAAAATTACAGGAGTACCCCTTAAATCCTTTATAAATGGACATCCATTATCTCTCTTATTTACACCAATTTGAGCCACCTAGCTCAAACAAACCCTGAACACTTATATTATTAAATTCCTTATTCATGATGTATAGGTTTTTGTATTCTTAAAATACCATTCCAATCCTCCTTATTAAGTGATATGATGTAGGTTTATCAAATAAGAGATAATCATCCAACCCAAAATCTTTCAATTTATTTATTTTTATAGCTTCTATAAATCTAGGATATCTATTATAAAATAACCAATTTATCATCTTTAATATATTGAACTTTTATAATGATGATTTAACAAACTTTTTCTATCACATTTATATCAAATGGGAAATGAAAAGTATCACTAGGTAATGCATGTAGACTAATCCCTCGAAGTAGTGAAATAATTCATTTTCCATTACCATTATTCATTGTAGGTTATTATGATGGATTTAATTTTTAAATACAATATTTATGACATTATTATAATTTTGAAATTATAATATCTTATCTACCTTCTTACCTTTATATCTATTGATAAGTGATAGCATCGCTCGTGCGAACATGTTGAAAAAACCTCTACAAAGAGATGTAATTAGTTTTTAATTTTTAATTTACATAGATGAGTATAAGGATATATTTAATTAATATATATTATATCAAATATGTGATAATTATTTTTGAAATGTTATTTATTATTTATAATTTTTTTCATAACAATCTTCGAAAAGTGGAAATATCACTCATGCATACGTACAAACAACCATCTCCACAAAGTAATGTAATTTAGTTTTCATAATCTCTTTATAAGAATCGTTATAAAATAATATTTGATGTTTACATATAATAATAAGTGAATTATTAATATTATTGAGATGATTAAACCATGTACGAGGTGCAAGTACCAGAACTATTAAACTAAAATATGCAACAAAAAACAATGTTATTACATAGAACAAAGATTTTAATAAATAATTGTTAATAAAAAGTGATAATATATTATAATTAAACAGTATATGTTATGATAAATATTATTATCAGTCTATAATATATTTATAATAAATCTATATTTATTATATTTAAGGTATGAACATGTACGAAGCAAGATGAGACTTGAGGTAAGGGGTTTCCTAACTCAATTTCATTTCATTGAGTTATAATTCTAATTAAATGATTATTTTTTGTCAAGATTATGTTTGAAATGAAATTAGTTTTATTTATGATTTATTTATCTTTTTTTTGTTTTTACATTTGTTACACATAACACATCTATTGACTAATTCTTGATTAAACGATATGATCTTTTTGATGTTTTCTTGTCTCACTTTAATTTCTGTGAGATGTATTAAATTTTAAAAACTTATTTATTTTTCATGGTGTATATACATCATCTTAATGTATTTTATGTATCTTTTCATTAAAATTATGTGGATTTTGAAATCCATATAATTTTCTCTCTTCCATGAGGGTTTGATTTAGATATTACCAAAGTGGTAAGGGTTTATCGTCTTAAATATTTTTCTTTATCAAATATGTTATTTTATGATCCTATATTCTTTTAAGAGGTGTATATATATTCCCTTTTACCTATTATATAATTAATATCCTTATTTTAATGATATTTAAATTTTTATGTGAAGTAATTTTTTCACGAGTCTTATGATTCAAAAATTATCAATCCAGTTTTGAATTTATGTTTTAATCTCATTTTTAAGGGGATGTTTTTACGATTGAATATATATTAAAGAACATATATGATAATTAATTAATAATAACCTTTACATTTTTTATCCTCTGGTTATCAGTATAATTTTTATGTTTTAGTACTGTTTTTCTCTCCTTTTCTTTCTAAATGGTTCAAAAAACATTTTTAAGAAAAGTCGACCATATTTATGCTATTTTGATCATAAAATATTTTTATTCCATGTATATTTTTTAGGAAAAATGTTTTCAAAAATGATTTTACTTTTATAATATGAAATTTTATAGTAATTTTTAATTGAAATTTGACTTTTTATAATTTTTTTAAATGGAATATTATTTTATTTTTTTCCAAATGAAGTAATTTTTAATTTTTACTAAAAATGTGAGAGGAATATTTATTTTAATTTACAATACATGAATGGAATTTACCACCATCATGAAAACATAAGGATTTTAATATTATATGTTTCTATGGTTATTTTCAAATAAAATGTTTTCCATAATATTTTGAAATATTTTAGATTTTAAATAAGCGATTTCAAGATAAAAATCATAATTTGCTGAAGAAATATTTTACATAAATTTTAATGGAATTTTTAATATATTATGACATCCTTTAATATTAATTATGATTCACTAGGGCTATAATTATATTATACCATACTTATTATTTACATGGATGGTTTATGATTATAATTATGTTATGTATATGAACCATTTTTATTTTCAATGAGTTATACTATAATAAAATGAAGAAATGTTTATGAAACCTTTTCCCTTTATATAAGTTATGCTATGATGATATAATGAATATATTATAATATTGTGGCATAAATATATTATTTAAAATATGTGATGTGTGGGACCAAAATTATATATCCTCCCAATGCATTGGGTGAAGATAGAAATCTAATGAGATAATAAGATCAAGAACAGAGAGAGAACAAAGTTTCGTAAGGGACTCTATCCACTATGACATCCTTGGGAGTTAACTTTGACTAAGGATATATTGGAATGGTAAGTGAAACTAATAAACTATGATAGTTTTTTAGGGATACATGAATAAAGAAATGATTTTATATTGTCATTTGTATGCCACAAATGTTTTTCTTATGTTCAACATATGTTCTCATAGATTAGGAATTTTGATTCTCTTATGATTTATATTTTATGACCTACCAATATTTACACAACTCATGATTATGATCTATAAATTATTGAGTATGATTTTATATTGTTATAACCATGTTCTCATATCATTATGATCATGATAATATATGATCATATATTTATGTGTCCTATGCTTACCCTTAATAAGTATTTTAGATTAAAATTTTTATGTTTTATTTTCTCTAGGATATGGAGAAATGTTTGAAGTATGTTATACCTAAGAAGGAAACTATATGTGAAGAACTTAGTGGAAGATGATTTATATTTCTAATAACCAGTTGTTATTATATATATGTTTCCAAATACATTGAAACTACATGTTTCTTACGTGGATCGTAATGATTTATAAATAATAATCATCTAAAATGATGTAATATATATATATAAAAATTATGGGTTTCTATAGTTAGTATTCGAGAAAGGTTTAGTTTTTTTATTGAAACTAGGATGAAAATTTTTTAGTAAGAACCCTCAAGATAATATTAATTATAGGATAACATCCTAATTAATGGTAAATAAAGATGTGTTGTTTTTCTAGAAAATATATCACTATTTGGATACTAGTAATCAGATATGGCATAGATTCATCTAGGCATAACAAATTTGAATAAGATAGATTAGGTTTAAAGTTAATAATAATTAATGCACGATGAGTGATCCTAAGAATTAAAACCTAGATTGATAGTCTAGGAGGATATGATTTTATTAATTAACATTTTATTTATTTACCATTATGAGGAATAGGATAATAAAACCTATGGAAACCTATTATACCCCATAGTGATATGGGATAAACCTAAAGAGTCATAGGTTGAAAATTTTGTGGTTGATCCTAAGGTTAAAGGAATATACACCCCATATGAGGTTTTATCTGATTAGAGATTAAAATAAATTAAATATGTTATTGGAGAAAATTTTGGGAATACAACCATTTGGTTTGTTATATGTTTTAGTGAAAAGGTTATATGAGGAATAATAATTTTTTATTTTTTATAAATAAGTTCAATAGTATTGATAAAATTTAGGGTTCATATTATAATTTATATTTTTGTAAAATAGTTAGTATATTTTGGGAAGATTATATGATTATATTTTTAGGGAGTATATGATTATGGTATATACATTTTTAGTATATGATTGTATGAGTGATTGATATTATTTTGAGACAACAGTTAGGATGATCATGAAAAAAATATAATAAAATATTTAAAATTTTTGGGTTTTGAATTTAGTTAGAAATATTTTGGAGGATTATTAATGTTAAATATTCAAGGAATGGTTTATGTTTAACATTGGGTATTATTATTGAGGTTTTATAGATCATTGTATAATTTCATATTATAAAGATTTATCCATATTGAATAACTTATGATAACAAATTTTTAAATATATAGATATATAATGAAATATTTCTTAATATTTTATGGATATTATGATACTTTAAAATTAAATTTGAGTGCTTTAAGAATGGATAATTCAACTTGAATGTTAATTTCTTAGAAAATGATATGTATTGGAATTTGATCAAAGTAAACCAAAGGATGGAATTGTTCTTTTGAAATAGAAGGAAATCAAGTATGTATATTTTACCATGTTCTCTATATTGATATACAAATAAATCCCTTAACTTTAAAAAATGTATCTTGAAATTAAAATGTTTTTATTTTATCTTCATTTTTGATGATTTGATGGTCTTTTAACCCCTCACAAATTTATGGTTTTTTGGTCATTAACATTATCATGAAAATCATATATATCACTTTTTATTAGTAATTATATGATATTTTTCCTTTTTTTATATATTTTAACTTCCAAATAATATTCTCATTTTTTGGGAACTAATTATGTGTTTCTTTAGATAACCTTTTTTCTTCCCACTTCCCCATTTCAATGGATGTTTTATTATCCCTTTGTATGATGTTATTTTTTTTCAAAGTTATTTTCAAATATTAGACCTTTGATGACTAGTATAAAATTTAAAGGATGTAATTTATTAAGGCGAGATGTAACAACAATAAAATTTTGTTTAAAATAATAATATTACAATTACCTTTCTAAACATGAAACACTGAGGTTTAAGTGAATTATGATATACTATAAAAATATTATTAGTAAAATGTGTATATTATAACCTAATCATTGAATTGGAGTTTGTTAATAGGAGTAACCACATTATTAAATATATTTATGATGGTCATAATTAATAAAAAATTATTTATTAATTCTTAGTAAATAATATCTCAATTTTTAGTGATATTTTTTATGCTTCAAAAATGCATTTTATTTAAATTTTTTTATTGAATTTTACATGTGGAAATTATAATTAATTTATTACAATTTTAGAGATTGTATTTTATAAATTTAAAATTATTTTTCAGATTATAATATCAAAACTAACTTAGGGTAAAATTTTGGTATTTTTCTAAAATGATAGATTTTTCAGTGAATAGTAATAAATACCGATTTTTCAAATTCTATCATTTATTTTTATTAAATAATTTTTTTTAAAGTATTATTATATTCATTATTTTGTATTAATGTGTAATATGATCCATTTTATTTATAATAATATAATTAATTACATTTTTATCATCAATATTCCCAATTTTAATATAAGTTAATTTTTATGCTTAATAATACATTTTTATAAATATCATTTTCATTGTGTTTAATATATTTATATTAAAATTGATGTATCCCACTTATATAGGTTTAATATTAATTATTTAATTCATTATTTTTAGTCATGAGGCTAAAAGTTTATAAATAGAACCCTTTTTGGTCATTATGAACAGTAACCATGGTACATACTTTTCACCTCAGTGAGGATAAACTGAAAAAATGGGGTTAAACCTTGGAGATATAGTTTCAAAATCAACCCAAAACATTAATTTATTACATTTTATGAGGGTAATTCTACCATATAATTCCTAAATTCTGACATATATAATTTTTGTTCCATTTTCCATTGATAATGACATTTATAATATTTTATGAAAAAAAATACAAAATATCCCTCACTTGCTTTAATTTTTTTTCATATGACCACATAGAGATAAAAATATGTTTTTAATAAATATTAAAGGTTATTTTTATAATAATTAAATTATATTTTTTAATGATTATTTTTTTGTGTTGATATAATAAACTTAAAGACTTATACAACAATAACACAATGCTTATGAAAGTAGTGGAAAAAGAAAGGTAAATAATTATAAAAACATTAAAATTAATTTATTTGGATGGATTATGGTTTTAAAATACATTAATATTTTATAATAATGTTTTATTTATGGTTAAATTGATTTTATTAAATTTATATTGTCATATTCTCAACTCTAAAATACAATTACATGAATAGTCTCCAAAATGACATTAAAAATATTTTATTAAATCATTTCAAAATCATAAAAATCATAAAATAAGAAAATCTAGGCTAAAAATTGTCTTCAATTTAATCCCTTGACCATGTTTTTATAATTTTAACCTTAGAAAAAAATTATACCCTTGAATGATTAAAAAACATGTTTCCATAGTTCAGGATAAAATGGGTTAACAGGGGGGGGGGGTTATACTAAATATATAAGGGTTAAAATGACCAAAAAACATATATAAATCATATATAATAAGTTTATTTACATAATATATCATATTTAATTCAAAATTAATCCAATTTATAACCAATTTTACATTAACACGACTTTATAATATTTTAATGTTTTGAAAACTTACAAGAGTGCCCCACCCTTACCTTATAAAAGGATACCCCTCCTATATCCTCTTCAAAACACTTTGTGCTACATATATCAACCATAACCTTACAAAATATCTTATAAAATAACATATTAAATAATTATAGGTTATTTTCTTCTTAAAATACCATTCCAAAATTCATTGAGAATAAATCTAAAGGAGGTATACTAAAGAAGAGGTAACTGTCCTACCCGACTTCTTTCAATTTAATTTTTCTTCTATCACCCATAAATATATGGTTTCCATTATAAAATAAAAAATTTATTATATTAAACACACTTAAATGTTATTATTATTATTAATCATAAAATTTTCACCACTTTTTTATCAAATGGGAAATGAAAGGTATTACTCGTGCAAACACGTGGACTACCGCCTCCACGTAATGATACAAATCATTTTCCATCATCACTAATCATGATTGATTATTATGATTAATTTAATGTATATATGTAATATTATTGAACTATTAAAACTTATTTAATTATAATATATTATCTAATTCCTTACCTTTACATCCTTTGAAAAGTGATAACATCGCTCATGTATACGTTTGGACAACCACCTCCACAAAGTGATGAGATTCATTTTTTATTTTTTATTTACATGTATGGTAATAAGGATATATTTAATTAATATATATGATATTACAATGATTATTTAAAGTTGAATTATTATTTAAATTTCTCTCGTTCCAACCATAAAAAATTTGAAACATCACTTTTGCGAACGTATAGACTACCATCTCTACAAATTAATGTAATTCATTTTTCGTCATTGATTTATATGAATTATTATAAAAGTGTATAAAAAGATTATATATGATACTAATTATATTATTAATATTATTATGTTATTAAACTATATTCAAGATGAATTTACCAGCATCGTCTAGTCGAAACATGCATGAAAAAGGAAGCATTTATCACCAAAAATAGTGAATTAAATAAAGAATTATTAATAATTGGTTAATAATATGTTATAAAATAATTATAAATGTTATGATATATATAAGTATGGGTTTTTAATATATATATAACAAATAAATATTTATTATACTAAACATGTATGAAGTAAGACGATACATTAGGTATGGGGGTTTTTAACTCAATTTCGATTCACTGAGTTATTTTTTTACTTCATTGATTTTATATTTTTTCAAGATTATGTTTAAAATGATTTTTTTTAGTTAGTTTATTTATTTATACATGTTTTTTGTGGATTTAATTTTTTTGTACCTAATATTTTCATGGATGAATTCTCAATTAAATGATACAATATTTTTAAGGGTTTCTCATCTCACCTTTATTTCGGTGAGGCATATGACATATTCACAACTTGTTTAATTTTTGTGGTGTATATAATTCATGTGAATAAATTTTTTTTATGATAATTCCTAAAATTAAGATGATTTATAGGTGCATAAAATTTTATCACTTTCATTTGTTTTTTATTGATAGATTTACGAGGTGGTTAGGGTTTATCGTCTCAAATTGTCATCTTTGGGACATAAGTGATAATATGTACCTATATTCTTTTTTGAGGAATTTATATATAACCTTTGATGTGGTATATCATAAACATTATTATTTTAATGATATTTAAAGTTTAATTTAATTTTATTTTTTCATTGGTCTTATGATTAAAATGTTATCAAACCAGTAAAGTATTAATGTTTTAATGTAATTGTTATAAGGATCATTTATATTTAAATTTCAATTGAGAAAATTATATGATACTTATATAATAAATCCATTTCATTTTTATTTTCTTCTAGGAATTTATTTTTCTCCCATGTCTATGTTTTCTTAATTTTTTGTGAATAATTTTTTACTATTCTCATATGATTATTTAAATTCATTTTTACCGCATTTTAATTTATAAATTTTTATAAAGGAATATTCTTGTATTTTTTTTCTAAAAGAAGTAATTTTTTTTACAAAAAATTTGAAATGAATATTTTTTATAAAATACATGGCATAAAAACATTTCCCACCATTATTATAACTCAATGCATTGAAACATACTTTAAAAGGTTTCATGGTTATTTTTAATGAAAATGTTTTACATTATATTTTTTAATTTTATATATTTTAAATAAGTTATTTTAAAATGAAAAGGGTATTTTAATAAAGAAATACTCTGATGATTTATTATAGGAATTTTTCTTCTATGATAAAATTATTTATGTTACTAATGCTTTACCAGGGATATGATTCTGTGATATAATCCATAGTCTTTCTCTAGATATTTTAGGATTATGATGATGAAGTACTTTTGAAACATGTTTCTTTTCTACAGGCTATGATATGATGAAACTATAAAATTTTTATAAAACCTATTTCCTTTCAATGAGTCATTATATGATTCAATAATGAATGTTTTATGATATTGTTTAACATGTATGTATTATTTTTATTCTATGATTGGTGGACCTAGAATTATATATCCCTCAATGCATTGGGCAAATATGGATATATCATGAGATAATAAGAAGTGGAATGTGGTGTAAAACTAGTTCAGTAGGAGAATATATCCACTATGAAAGTATTGGGATTAAACCTTGACCAATGATATAATGGAATGGGGAGTGAAACCAATCCACTATGAAAGTCTTAGTAGTGATATTTGTCTAAGGAAATGATTTTTTTTTATGGTTATGTGTATGAAAAAAAATATGTATTATTCTTATGATATGTTCTCATTGGTCATTAATTTTTATTCACTTATGATTTATGTCTTATAAAAAACAAATCTTTATTACATGAATCATTATTATAATATATGAATTTTTGGGCATAATTTTATATTTTTATGATCATGTTTTCATACCTATATGATTATACTCACTTATGATCATTGATTTATATCACCTATGTTTGAGCATAATGAGAATCTAATCTTATTTTTTATCATGTTTTCTTTTACATAGGATATGAAGAAACGTTTTAAGTATGTTATTTCAGTGAAGGGTACAAGATGTGAATAACTTAGTGGGAGATGATGTAGATTTCAATGAACCATTTGTTCATGTATTGAAGTTTCCAAAGATTATAAACCTCTATTTTTATGGAATAGATCATAATTATTTGTAATGAATAATCATATAAAATGATTTAATATCTATTTATAAAAACTATGGGTGACTATAGAAGTGGTGAATACACATAATATATCAATGAAGAAATATTGAGATGCTAAAATCCTTACCTTTAATGGCGCTTAATAAAAACTAGTTATAACCTCATATATATCATAAAAAACTATCTTAGTCACCTATTTAAGAACATTAGTCATACCTATAACCGTTTATAAACTTCATTTATAATAATTTATTACCAATATATTAGTTATTTATATTTTATTTTTATCATGAGATGTTATTAGTTTCAAATGTTTTATTTAGTTCTAGTTTCATAATGTAAATATAGATTATTCTTTAAATATTTAATGTTCATAATTATGAGGTTATTAAAGGAACCAAAATAGTTTTTTATAATGATTAATAATGTTTTATTTTCATTTCATAATAATTTTAGATATGATTCATGACAACAAAGTCACTGATGATCTTGTTTTAGTGATTTTCAAGACTGAGGGGTGATATATTAATAACACGTTAGATATTACCAATACGATTATAAAAAAACATTAATTATTTGATTTTTATTTTCCAATATCACTATTAATTTGGCTTCCTTAGTTACCTATGATATATTTTCTTTTTAATTTTTTATGTTGGTCATAAAAGTGAACCAAACAAGAACTTGATGTAATTTATGTGAATGTATAGTTATGAAAGTGATTAATTTGAAATAATATCATTATTATAGAAGAATAATGATATTATTTATATGTTTTTAAGGAGGATAATTATATTTTAATATATTTTTATAAATAATAAAATACTAGATGAAAAACAAAATATGTCACTTTCATGGAGGGGGTAGTATGCACGTATGCTCATGTGACACGATCATTTTCCATAGAACAAAAGGAATATATGAAATAATTTATAATTTAATAATATTTATAATTTTATAAATATACTATTAATCCATTAAATATACTTTTTTTTAACCAACCCTGTTAGGTGGTGATGAAAAAGCAAGCACGCCATTCGTGGAAGCTATAGTCTGCACATACGCACTACAACATCATCATTTTTTGAATGGTTTTGAAGGAAAGTAGAAAATGGATATTAAAATAGTATAATAATATATAATAATATTTTTAATACCTATTTTATCATAATTTATTATATTGAATATGTTTTATGTGGTAAAAGAAGAAAATAATGAAAGGTGGTCAGTTGAGAACATGACCTCTCCCTTTGGATGTTCTCCATTGGGTAAAACCATTAGGCTCATTATCTTGATATTTTAGAAAGAACAAGTATTTTAGGACATAAAGAGAGAGTTAATAGGAAACTAGATCAAATTTTTGGTTGAAATAATTCTTTATATTGAGATGATAAATGGGGTGGTGGTTAGCTCTATTTATAGGTGACGAGAATGACATTTTTTCAACTATAAATTTTTAATATAAAGAGAGCACATGATTAACAAGACATGTGGATCAAAAGTGGAAAATAATGGATTGGTGGATGATTTAATTCTAATAATACATCAATATTTTATTTTCACTCATTTTTAAACATTTTTTAAGTATTTTAATGTTACATTTTCACATTTACTATTTTTGTTTTTTATTATTATAATTAATTTTTACATAAGTAATTTAATTTTAATGCTTAAAAGAAAATAATTTTTATTAAATAATTTTTATATTCTTATTCCAAATATGAAATAACTTTTATCAAATAAAATTTACATTTAAATACAAATTAATTTTAACATTAACACAAGTAACACGTAAAATCCCATTTTTAGGAAAGGTTTTTATTTAAACATAAATATTTTGTTTAGGTTAGAATTATAAATATTTTTTATTATGAAAAAATTAATTGGTATATTATTGAAAAAATTATATATGTGTCTATTTAAAATAAACAGAGAACCTAATTTCACTTATAAATATCTTAATTAAAAGATTAAGAGAAAAGAATATTTTTTATGAGAAAAATATTTCCAAATTTTCAAAATATTTAATAAGTGTTTTCTAAATTCAACATAATATTTATAATTGAATAATTTCAATTTAGAAATAATTATTTCATTAAATTTTTTATATGTTTTTAATTTATACTTACTTTTTGATATTGATATAAAAAATATTGTTTTAGTATAAACAATATTTTCCTCAATCCACTTAAAAATCAATTATATCTGAATAATAAAAAACATATATCCTCAGATAATGTTGTTATAATGAATAACAAATTAATTTCATTTTCTAAAATTAAAATTATAAAATTTGTAAATATATATTTTAAAAGAAAATTCAATATATAAATAAAAATTGATTTTATTGAAAAAATAACCTTTTAAACATTATGTGTTCCCAATTTTAATTTACTCTAATTTATAATTTAAAATAATTTTATTATAATAGTTTATATATTTAAATATTATATATTTAAATATTATATATTATCATAATAATTATTTAAAATTGATCAATTTAATTTAATAATAACTCAAATAGTTATTTTAGAATGAAAAATAATTTTAAATATTAAATCATATTAATAATATATCCTATAACAGTTATAATTTTTAATTAGTTAATATCAATTTATTTTAAAGAGGATTTATTGTTCTTATATGTTTTTAAATAATTTTCATCCAATATTTCTTGTCACCTTTAGTTTTCAATTGCATGTGAAACATGTTATTAGGAACATTAGATTTAGTTAAATGAAAGATATATAATAACATCTTGTGGTGTTACATTCTCCCATGAAATAAATTATATCTTAACAATTTTAATTATATTTCAATAATGAAAGATGATATGTGATATATAAGAAGATCAAGATATATATTTTTATTGAGATATCTAGCTCACAATTTTAAATACCCAGAGTCTCATTATTTACTACATAATAGGCATGTATTGAAATGTTCTTTTATCTAAACATTTTTCTTAGAAAATATATTTCTTTAGTTAGTTATAGATGTTTCTAAGGAAATGACTTTTAGGATTTATTTTCATGATTCTATTTCCAACT
Source organism: Viscum album (assembly GCA_963277665.1). NCBI lineage: Eukaryota > Viridiplantae > Streptophyta > Magnoliopsida > Santalales > Viscaceae > Viscum > Viscum album. The sequence goes on along the minus strand of OY728150.1, from coordinate 291,805,430 downwards.
AAATACTAAAATCAAAATGGTTATGATAATATACAATAAAACTAGAGTAAATTATTATATGCATATAAAAATAAATCCTATGATGTATTCTCCCATGAAATATTCATTTCAACCAATTATAACTTCAGTTAAACTATTATATAATTGTATTAACCTATAACTCCTCATCTTGAACTTTGGTTTTCCATGGTCATATCCATATTTTCTTATCTAAACATACAATAAATATGTGCTCATGTCTCTCATAATGGTTTATAATGAGTATATGATCAACCAATGAATATACATAGGGATTTTCTAGAATGGTGTGAATTATTAGTCCCAATAATCATGAACCAAGTGAAGATTGATGTCATGACCCACCCTCTCCAGAGATACCACAATTAAGGGATAGAGATAATGACCCTTGAGTTCTGTCTCCAATAGGAATCAATTTAGAAACTAGCACTGAGGTTATAAAAATCTCATGTATGGGAGGAATTACCTTCAATAATATAAATAGTATCGAGAGATAAGATGGATAAGCCATAAAAAACTCCCAGACACAATATTATAGAAAGAAACCCCCCCACAATGTATGTATAAAAAGAACTGATACAAATAAAAGTAATCAAAGTAAATAACCAAAGTAAAGATAAAGTAGCGATACAATAACTATCTAAAGGTCTAAGCTAGTAATGCCCAACACGATCCACATAATTCTCATAGAAAGCTGAAAATAATCTTATATAAATTGTGTGAGCATAAAAGTACACTATGTAGGAAAAACTCAAATCTCTCATGAAAATGTGAAAGAAACATACTAATGCACCTGTGAGAAAATAGTATAACCAAACAACACCTATAAAGGTTTACTAACCATCACAACCTCACAGAGGCATTATCATGAAATAATGAAAACCAAGTAATATATTATAATAAGAATCACACAGATAAGGGTACCTCAAACCTCTTTCCCACTGGTATTCCACTCTCACACCCAACTTCATACATCATGGTACTACCATATCTTTTTTATACCACACCGACCCACAAGTATAGTCATAACACACCTCACCCACAGACACTCGGGCTCGCCACCCCACAAGAACGACCACAACACATCTCACCCAAAAACACCTAGTACACAACACTACCACTACCATAACCAAATTAGTATGGTATCATGAACATGTAGGACATCAACCTCATTCCCTCCTCCTATTATCTACAACCACCACTAGAAGCTACCCCACAAGCATGGTCATATCTTGGCCCAAAACACTTGGGCCATCACATCTCACCCACAAACACCTAGGATATCACATCTTGTCCAAAGACACCTAGGACATACAAACCACTATAAAATGCTCAAACAAACCTATGGAAATCACAACCTTGGAAATACCTAACTCACCTAGAAGATAGATTTGGAAAGAGCGGGTACCCATCCATCCATACTCCTTACCAAATATTGGGAAAAAATTCCCCGTGTGGCTATGCGTGTGTCAGCATATAGTGCTCATCGTGGGTGGGGTGAATATATAAATCACAAGAATATAAGAGTATATATATATATCCATATAGACACACACACACATACAAATATATATATATATATATATATATATAATATCAAACACTCACGCTTAACCTATGGGTTCAAAAAAAATAACCAACTCACAACGCCATTACTTTTGTTTCCACCTCTAAATGCATAACACCATAAAAAAAATACACAAACCCCACATCTCATTTCCATCAAATTTCATTTAGTCACCCCATTAATTTCATTATTTATCATCAACCACATTTAACCACACTACCCCAAAAATTTAATTATCCCTTAACCATTTACATTCAATTAAACAAGAAAACCCAAGCCACTAAAAACATTATTGAACAATTATTTATTTATTACATAAAAAATTTGGAATCTAGAACAACGAAAACACCACCTATCCACCCTAAAAGCAAGGCCAAACAAACTATTTACCCGATGCCCTGTAAGTACGACAAAAAAAACTACCTACCCATATCCCAAAAAAAACTTCCAAACAAACTATAATCCCCACAATATTCAACCACACATTTCTTTCCAATAAGCATAGACACACATCACAACACAGAAATATCATTTCACAATTTTAAAAAGTGTCTTTTATCACATTTTACTTTATTTTTGGAAAATTATCAAACAAGTCAAAATCTTAGGACAACCGTTTAATTGACAAATTTAAGTGGCTAATAAATTTCCATTTTATGGTGATATAAAAAAATCACAACAAAATTAGAAATAACTACACATATATTCAATGAAAAAATATCCCCCGATAGCTATAATATTCAGTGGGAAATCATGCCCATACAATTCAAAATATCAAAAATAATATCAAATCTCTAAAAGAAAGTGAATCAAACCCCATTTCACCTTTCAAATCAACTTACCAATTATTTATATTTTATTATGATGGAATAACCATAACACATAGGTAAAAAATATTAAACCACTCTCACATGGTATAAAATAAGAATAAATGAGGGAATCACTACCTCAAAGATGCTTGATGACTCGCTGCGCACTACAAGGTGAAGAAGAATGCTCAAAAACCAAAAAAGCGCCACGGGAACCATGTATAAACTTACAAAAAAACCAAATACCACACAAACATATCCCAACACACAATCCGCACCATAATAACATAGCTTTAGTGAATCTATGGGAGGTGAAATAAATAAAAACCACCAAGAAGGGAGAAAAACCTTCTATAGATCAACAACATATTTCCAATAAACAAATATGAGGACCAAAAAATAAAAGAGGGATGAAGAGGGCTTTAGGAACTCCTCGGGGCACCTAGGGTTTTACCAAAATGATAGGAAGAAGAATACATTACTGAATGAATAAAAATTATTATAGAAAATAGTTTTAAAACTGCATTATATTAGAAGATTACATAACGTGTAATCCACTTTCACAACCTGTAATCCTTGGGGTTCAGTTTCACCAAAAACACATTGCCTTTTTATTATTTAACCAAAAAATATACATGTCATGAAACATCACAAGAAAATATATTGAATAAACTTTTAAATCTTATAATACATTTATACGATGTGTATATCCTACAACAGATCTACTTCACCTCCAACTCCCACAAAGACTCCTGGAACCTCCCCTGAACAACCCCAACAACCAAAACTATAAAAGTAATTGAACTAGGAGGGAACAAACAATTACAACATATAACTCTCAAAATATTACCTCCCTTGAGAATCCAAAACCTAGTCCAGCAGGAATGAGGTATGAACAACCATCACACGAGATGCCTCTCAATGATCTCATCATACCTCAAATGCTACCACTGGCTAAATATACCAACCCAAAAGAATAGAAGATATCCAAGATCTCTAAGTAAGGAACTTCATGGATGGATAATTTATTTGGTTCCTCAGTTGTAGAGGTATGGTGGCTTGGAGGATATTTATTAGGAGTTAGAGACACAAATGTGTTCCCAGTACCCATAGTTGTTTTGAGTTATGCAATATAATGATGTTTATATAATTATGTACTTGAATTAAACACAATAAACTAGTATGTAAAAATTTTATAATGATGTTACCAATATTAAATATTGATTTTTGGATGTTTTGGATTTATTTTATATTAATTCATGGTGTTTTTTGGATAATTCATTCTATCTCTAGATCTTGTTTTCTAATAAAGGGTATTTCCTCCCATATTTTATGTTTTTATACCCTCAGAGCTAGTAAAAAATCTGCGGCCCACTAGATATGAGATTCAAGGATCATTATCTCTATCCAATTATTAGGGTTTCTTTGGAGGGATGGGGTAATGAAAATTGGGTTTTATTCAACCACTATATTTTAGAGTGATTACCCCTAGGTGTATCTATTCTATAATCGCATCCACTATCCGGTTTCAAGGAAAAGATATAATTGTCTGGAAACCAAAGACTTTATACTTTACCCAAACATTAGGATGTTTTAATGTCATTAGAACTATACTTAGGGATTTTATCAAATTTTTACTATCTTAATTCCAAAAAATAACTAAATTAATAAAAAAAAATAACTATACCTTTCAATGATACCAACTAAGTCACCCCAGACCTACACTACTAGATTGAGTGTCAAACAATGTTTTCTTTAAAAATTAGATTTGATATAAAGTGGTATGATCCTATATTTATTTTTTATTATTTACATAAGTTAAACATTATATATAAAAAATATTCTCAACCAAATAATATATGTTTTAGAGTCTTTGGGTATAAAATTCATAAGAAAATTATTTTTCAGTACTCATAAACATTCCTCTATAAAAGAACCACTCTAGAAAACTTTGTATGATTATCATATGTTATAATCTTCTATATAACCCAGGGAATAAAAAAATAGGAAAGGGGTGAGCTAAAATGATAAGTACTGTAAAAATCATCAACATTTTGTCATGGGTTATATTATATGCATATGATAAACCATTAGTATTTGAGAAATATAATATTAAAAAGAACATGTAACAATAAGAGTTTCCCACAAAACATAATAGAATATCTTATAGTCTCAAATGATCAAACACAAACCATATTATAGGAGTATTTAATCATGGGAAAATAAACATGATCCATGGAATTATTACATAAGAATATAACATTAGAATATGACATAAGTGAAATCATGGGTAATTATAACCAGGTGGAGAAGGAATTTCTACCGAATTCTTATAACAAATAGGGCTTAGGATAACAACAGATGTACCATCTTGAGTTTGGGATACTTCCCATATAAAATTTTGGGCTTGTGATACTACCCATATACCCTCTAAGGATTTGGATACTACCCATGTGTCCTCTTAGGATTAATATAACAACCCATGTACCTTATTATAGTTTTTGATATATAAAAATTAAACAAATTATTTAGATGGAGATATACAATCCCATATATCAATCATTTATAATTATCTGTTCCACTTAAAACCAACCATTCATATTTCAAACATCACTTAATTTACCCTTAGAAAAGAGACGTGTTTCATGAAAACTTCCACATAAAATTTCTTAAATCATACAAATAAAGAAGGTGGATGGTGGGATATGAACATATCCATAGTGCAACACAAAGAGTACTAAGGATTTTTTTATAGATGAAAAATACCTTTTCAAGACCATTGGGTTATTTAATTTGAAAAAATACAAGCAGAAATATTCCTTTTTAAAATTCTTGAAATACCCTTTAAAAGTACATCATTTTAAAAAACTACATTGAGCATGATAAATCATTTTAAAAATTAACCATTTAAACCAAAAATGATTTTTAGAAAACAATTATATAGGAAATATACTTTCAAATACTTTATTTGAGAATTCATAAAAAACTAAACAATTATTTCTTAAAAATTCAATACATAACAATCCATTTTAAAATAAATTATTATTTTTTAAAATCAATATTTTACTTTTGAAAAATATAAAAAAATTTATTCTTTTATTTTAAAAATCATTAAGAGGTAAAATAAATTTTAAAGACATTTTAAAACATGAAATGAATATTCTTAAAGTTAAACATGTACAATGGTGAAAGAAATCATAAAATAGTATTTAGAAAGAATTTTTACCATAGCCATAAAAATAGATGTAACGGGTCACACAAAAAATTAATTTTCAAAAAGATGAAGTGATGTTTTTTGGAAACTTTTTAATTTTAAAAATAATATTAAATAATGATTCCTTTAGAAAAACATAGTGATTTTATATATGGAATGTGTATTGGATAATAAAAATATAAACTTTAAAAGGATATCCTTTTTAATATTTCAAAAATGCATTCATTGAATCATAACTTATAACTGCGACTACAATATAAACATTCGAAACTCACAAGCATATCACCAAAGTTCATAACTAATGTGATAAAATAAAAATATTACTAATTTTGTTCATTAAGGTATCAAAAAACACTAATAATGCATACTTCTAATGTACAGTGAACATTCTATTTTTATATATTAATTCTTTACACAATGTAATTGAGCTTTATTAGGGGTCACCCTTAGTTACCAAGGTTGTTCACCAAGGTATCATAAAACATAAACAGGGAAAACATAAATAGTATCATCAAAACTTGATATTTAGAGATTAATTCTTTACCTAATGAATTGGACTTATATCAGGTCACACCCTTCATATGTTTAACATTACATGTTACATTTAAAAAAATAATACAAAATTCCATCAAATAATAATTAACATAGGAAGGAAATGGGTTACATGAAAATAAGAAGCATAATCATATGAAATCCACAGAAATAAGTAGTATGGTATCATAATATAATAACATAGAAATGAATATTATGAGTTTAAATAGATAGAAAATACCTTTTTTAGGAGCATTAATAACATTTATTTGGTAATAAGAAATATCATTCATAATTAAAAAACATTAATTTGTAAAACTATTAGATTTATAATTAATTTAAAAAATAATGAGATAATATATAATATGTATCATAGAATAAAACAGATATGATAAAATATAAGTTCACATGAAAAAAACATAAAAATAAATTTTATAAAATAATTTTCACATTTTCATAAAGGGATGAATCTATGGGTAGATTTAAAATTTTATTCACAAAAAGGTGAAGAGGAAATTCGAGAAAAAAATTAATTTCGAAAAACAAAACGTATGTAATAGATCCTTTAAAATACCCAAATAATATCGAAAGAAATGTTGGGTGGAAGATAAAACATTTAATCTTTAAATAATGGAAAAACTTTTTAATATTTTTAAATATCATTGTTTAAAACCCACATCATAAAAAGAGTTCCAAAAATTTACTTTTAAAAGAGAATAATGGAGATATAGAGGTAAAATGAGATAACACATAATTAGGTTTCCAATTATAAAGGATAAAATTTGAAATAAAGGAATATATATAAAAGTAGGGGAAATCATCATTAATAAGGATGATAATTATTCTTAACAATGATATAATTTTTGGGGAAGATATTAATCAAGGTATTTTTTTGGATTAAAATTAATTATCTTAATAGAGTAAGAGAAATTCCCATGAAATAAAATATATTGTTTGGAATCAACTAGGATTGGAAGAAGGAATCTTAAGAAGAATAATTATAACTCAACAAAGGGAGTTGAGTAAACAAATACCCTTTTAACTTCAGTATCTTTTGAATCAAAATCCATTTAAAGGTGAGCATGTTAAATATATTAAAACACCAAGAATTAAATAAATTTGGAACAATAATCTCGTTAGTAATTAATCACACTATATTAAAGATACCATGGTGAATAATTATAAATATATACCAAGAAATTAAATCTGAGACAAATATCCCCTTACCTTAATTCTTAACTTCCACTAAAGCGCTCAAGTCACCTATATATAAAAATAAACATGATCACTTATTTTAGAATTTTTTTCATATATATAAAATTTTATAAAAATAATTTCAAATTATTTATATTGTTATAATTTTACTTCATAAGTATTTTAGTGATAATTGATGATGATGAAATCGATTAGGAGTTTGATTTGATTATTTATAATGAATGGAAAATGTTATGTTAATTAACAAGTTAAATGTTTATATTACCAATAAAGAATTAGAAATATCATTATTTACTTATTAATATCTAATATTATGTTTCTAAATCAATCATTGATATAAATTTATATCATTTTAAAAATACAGGTGGTTAAACCAACCCAAAAAGAATTTGTTACAATGTATGTGTGAGTATAGATATGAAAGTGATTATTTTGTTATAATTTAATTATAAAAAATATATAATGAAATTATTTATATTCAATTTTTTTGATTAATTATAATTGAAAATATTTATAATAAGTTGTTAAATGAAAAATAAGTCATCACTTATAAATAAATATATTTTCTTATTAGTATGTTTATTTTAGGTGGTTCATTTTATAATGATCTTTTATTGTTAATATTAATTATAGAATTCCTAATTTATATCTAAATAATTTAAATAGTGAAATATATAACATATATATTCACCAAACCCATTTATAGAACTATAGTTTAAATTTTGTGATGAAAGATGAAATGTGTTGTTCATGGAGGTGGTAGTCTATGAACATGCATAAGCAATATCTTCATTTTTTTTATTGAATTAGAGGGTAATAGATAATAGTTTCACCATCAATATAATATTTTTTTTGTATATTATTTATAAATATTAAATTATATACATATGGTAATAATGGGTTTTGAATAGGGTGTATGAGAAAGATAATGAAAGTATGTTTCAGGGTAAGTAATGCTTACATTGAGAATTTAGATTCTCTCATGAAGTGTCCTTTAAAAATAAGAAACTTAAGGCACTTTGTTGAGGATATAGTCTTAAAAATATCTATAGACTTTATAGGGAAATAAAAATGGGTATAATTTCATCCTAATTTATAACTATATATGTTCCATTAATTGTGTGTATGTGAGCTCATTTTATAGTTGAAAATGGGGGAAAAATCTTTGGAAAACTATATTAAGAAATGGGTAAGAATGGAATTTCATGAGTTAGGTGATTTAGGTGGAGAAATATTGAGGAGATATATAGGTATGAATTTAAAACCAAAAAATGTATTCTACGAGTTATAAGTGTCAAGTCAATTTAGTAAAATTTAAACCAAATTATATTACCAATTTTAACACTTATTAATCTTGATTAAAATTTAATCATGGAAATAATATTATTAGTAAAACTATAGTAAGGTCCTTATTAAAAAATTTCAATGTTACGATTCCAAATTTGGATTCTATTTAATCTAATTAAATTTCAAATTTTGATGAAATTAACTTTTAAATTAAGACATATAATGTGTTGGAAAACCATTTTTATAGAATTTCTTAATAATTTAGTGTTCTTAATTTTATTTAACATTGATAACTAATTAAATGAGTTATAATTTATATTTATATATATTTAAACATCATATCATATTCTTAATTTTAAAATTGATCCATTTAATTTAAAATCAAAATATTTATATTGGTATCATTCCTTCAAAAATAACTATTTCACAATGGTAACTAATATTTACCTTGGAAACTAAATTTTAGGAGTAAAAATTAAATTGGATCCAATTACAAAGTTTAAAATTGTGATTAATAACCATTCAAATAATTTTATATGATTCAATTTATTAAAGTTATATAAATTAATTATAATATTAGTGTGCATAACACATAATATTTTTAATAAACTTATATCTTATAATCATAAAAACATTTATTACTTTCATATTAATAACTATTAGACGGTTGTAAACTTATCTTATTGTAAATTTTGACAATAACTTACATTTAAAACATTATTTAACTAAAATATAATAAACATCATAACACATGAAAATGAAATTTTTAGGAAAATATATTTTCACACATAAAATGATTTTATGTGTTATATATCTATACTAATTGAATTTAATTAATTAATTTGTATTAAAAAATAAATTTAATTTTATTTATACATATATTTCATAATTTAGTTACCTATATATTTACATATCAATTCAGTGGATACATTTAACAGCTACATAACATTTCATGATTTGTTTCATTTTGATGTTGCATGAGAAGTAAGCTATTAAAAACATTAAGTTTTAATGATAAATATATAATTTAAAATACTGGGGTGTTACATCCCCCCCATTAAATTAATTTTACCCTCATAATTTAAATTTTCACTTAATAATAAAATTCTTTAAGGGTATTTAAAAGATATGGATGAATCATGATATATTTTTAAAATGAGTTGTCTACCATAATATATTAGGTATTACTAAGAATCAAATATTTTCCCTTAATCATGTAAATAAATTGATTCATTTTTTCAAAGAAACTGGTTTCTCTAAGCCCAAATTTTCTACACATGAATCATATTTCAGTTACATTGAGACGTTACCCTTGGCGCCTCTTCACACATTATTGACACTTAGGAATTTGAATATTATTTCCTTCATTATATCTATCACATAATGTTCTATAAGACTCCATCCTTCTATTATTTTCTTTTTAGGATTTAAACTATGTTTATGTTGTCAATCATAATTCTTAAGAGATGATTTTAAATAATTACATGATTTCTCAGTTTATTTCTTATCTCATTAGGTTTGTCATTGGGTTGATCTATAAATTGTCCAAAAATCCATTATTAAATTTGTTCTATCAGGATTCAACCATTACTAAAAAGAAAATGAGTTAATTATGAGTGATGAACAACATAAAAGGATTATTCAAAGATGAAAACATTCAACCTAAAATGTTAACAATATTAGTAATTATTACATTTGATTAAATTTCAACCTAAATCACACTCAATTCAATATAGTTTTATTTAGGTTGGGTTCCATCTTATTCCTTTACTTAATTCATTAACATAATAAATCCTTTATAATGTCTTGTAAAGAAAATGTGATTAACCAAATAATATACACTGAGAGTGTCTAGATAGGTGTGCAATATTAGGCCCCATCATCGTAAAATAAAGTTATGATTGAGATAATACTCAAACACCATTTTTCAAGGTGATTAAATGTAAGATACCAATATTTTAAATGATCACTATATTTTACAAAATACACAACAAACAACATGGAGGTTAAATGAACCATACAATATTATTATTTAAATGTTATAGTTATAACATATTCGTTAAATTAATGAGAATTAATAGGATTAAACATGATATAAAATATATATAAAGTTACAAGTAATTAAAAATATGTTGATTTAATCTTATGAAATGATCACTGACCTTTTTTGGATAAATTCATCGAATACTTCAAAAATGCATTTTCTTCAAAAATGAGTTTTATTTATTATTTTGAGTGAATAATATAAATATTTTATAAAACTTTTAGAAATTTTATTCAATAAAAATGAAATTATTTTTTAATTTGGTAGTTAAAAATTATCTTAGGGGGATTTTTTTTTATTTTCTTGGAAAGATTAATATTTCAATGAATAGTGAAAATACTATTTGTTTGTAAAAATGACATTTATTTTCATTTAATAAAGTAATTTAGAAGACCAATTTTATCTTAAATTAACACTAGTATACCTTAATTATATATAATATAATCAATTGTATATGAAAATTCATTATACCTAATTTTTGTATAAGTTCAACTTGGGTTTATAAATGCATATTTCTAAAAAATATTTTTTCCTTGCATTTCGTGCTTTAATTTTACATTAATTTCATTCAATTTTAAAAAATTTATATAAGAAAATGGATTCTGTATTTATAATTAAAATTAAAAAATTTGTTTAATATTTCCTTCTTTTTGGTTATTATGAATTGTAATTATAGTAAATATTTTTCACGTCTATAAGGGAAAATCAACTAATTATGGTTAAAAATAATATTATAAGGAGTCAAAATAACCCAAATACTTCTATTTAATATATTGGATGAGTGGGATTTAACCTTTATAATCTCACATTCAAATTTTTAGAATTTTTTCCATTTATATTTGAAAATTACTCACATCATTTTATGTAAATGTAAAGTAATATATCTAACTAACTTTCTTTTAATATCTATAATATTTTGTGATAGGGATAAAAAATACGTTTAATTATAAATTATTATTTTAAATACACATGATTTCTTAATCATGGTTATTTATTTTAATTTTTTAGTGAATGAATAATTACCTTAAATCCCTACGCAACGTCAGCTTAATACTTGTTGAAGAAGTAGAAAACTAAATTAAATGATTTTAAAAACTAAAAAATATATTCTATTTGGGTGAGTTATAGTTTACCATGAATTTTATATATAACTATTTCATATTATATATGTTTTAAAGGATTATATTATAATTCATTTGTTTTAATTTTGTTTTCAAAGTAAAATTAAATGAAGGGTATCAAAAATGACATTAATGATATTTTATCTTAAATAATATTTTATTAAATTATTTAAAAATAATTAAAAAATTTAAATTAGAAAATTAGGATTATTAAAGGTATTAAATGTCATTAATTTTCTATTTATGATCCAATTTTTGAATAATTTGATAAATTATAACCTTTTATTATTGAAAAATTTACTACCATAGTTAAAGTTAAATTTGGTTAACCAAAGGGTTAATCCAAAATATAAGGTTTAAAATAATATATAAACCTATATTAATTCGATTGGATGATTAAATTAATTTTATATAATCCTTATTTTTAATCCATTCCATTTTCTAACCATTATAAATGATTTAGACACATTTTATATTATAATATTTCATGTATTTCCAAAAATTAAATTAATGATATTTTATAAAAGCAAATATTTTATTAAATGATTTAAAATTAATAAATATCCAATATTAAACCTATTTAATGTAATATGGTTTAACATATCATACATGGTCCATTTATGGGACATTATTACTTTAATAGTAACTTTCTTGGCCCTTAAATGGTAAAAAACATTGATATCACAATAAATTTCAAAAGGGTTATTTTGGGGTTAAAATAACGAGATAAGGGTGAAAAAATAATATAATTTTTTTTAATTTTTTTCTAATGAGATTATGTATAGTAATATTAATTATATATTTAAATTATATCAATATGGAGCCATTTTCCCTAAAAATTAATTTATATTAATTTAATACTTTAAGTAATTCCAATAGTGCCACGCCCCTCACATAAAAAAGGAAGTCTTCTCTCCTCCAATCATCACACCTTTTGAGAAATTTATTTCATATAATAACAGCCCTAATATCTCCCAAACATCACTACCAATTTTCTATAGTCCTTATTTTGATCCTAATGCCATCCGTATAGGGCATAAGCTGTAAATCAAAGGATGCTGTCTGAAGAAGGGGTATAACTTTTAACAGAATGTTTTAGTTTTATTTCTTATTATAGATGATTAAAATATTCTTCAATCATGATGATATAATAAAATCAGTATCTTCCATATACTGTTATGTTATTATGTTAATGTCATATCATATATCCTTCTCATTCCTCCATCAAGTGGGAAATGAAACCATTGATCGTGTTAACAGAAGACTACTACCTCACGAACTAATAAAATTAATTTCCTATCTGTACCTCCTATGGATGGGTATAATGATGTAGTTAATATATATATATATATATATTATATTATATTCATGATATATTTATCATTCTATAAATATCATATATATTCTACTTTCTAACATTTCCATCCATTGAAACATTACAACTTCGTTCATGCATACATGCAGACTACCACCTTCAGAAAGTGATGTGATTCATTTTTCATCACCACATAACATGGAAAATATATAAATGTTGATTTAAAGAAATAATATGATATTTATTATAATATAATCATTATATAAGTATAAAATAATACATATAATCTTACTATCATGTTCGCTGAAAAATGGAATCATTACTCATGAGTATGTACAACCTATTTTCTCCATTGTTATAACATAGTACATTTTTTCATAATATTATTTCATGGTTTGTTTTGAAAGTATAATTCATGTATAGAAATTATAGTTATGTTATGATTATTATTAAGGATATTATGGAATAATTACCTATTTGACAATTTTCATCCTATTGAATTCATTTTGGATATATGAGTAGAATATCATCAAAATGTATGACATAAACCCAATTGATGATAATAAGGGATGGCAGCTCTCGAAGGTGCTCTTAAAGACGAAAAGGAAAACCCTAAGCGGAGTGATGATGCTGAAATTTCTAGGGATAAGGAAGCAATTACAATGATTGATGAAGATTGTATCACCCACTCGGATATCTTCAGCCTCTGTGCGAAGCGAAGATCTAAGAAATCGGTGTTGAAGGCTGCTTCTGAACATGGGAAGAGCTTCGTAGACGTGGTCAAACAAGCGAGCGACTTATATTTAATGGATTGTGAAGCGGGTAGCTCAGGAAGAATTATACGAAAGGTCCAGATTGCACATGTTTCGGTGAATCAAGCTGCTATTGAGGAAAGGATAAAATTGTGAAAATTCTAAATTATTGCTCGGGTTGTGATTCCAAAAGGGGTACGACCCTGTAGATTTCACGATCTTACAAGTAGGCTGGTGGAGATATGGGGCTTCAGTTATTGGAAGATGAAAACCATGGGGTGAGGCTTCTATCATGTGGTCTTCCCCTCGGATGAATGCAAAAGGCAAGCCTGGAGTCTGGGATCTATTCCCCCACATCCTGGATTCCTTAGAATTTATGAGTGGGATAGGAATTTTGATCCCAGATTGGTTAAGAACACCTTTTCTTAGGTATAGATATGTATTCATAAATTTTGTTAGATTTATTAGAATCCAAAAATCCTATGGAACATTGCTTCCTCAATTGGGAATACAATAAGACTAGATAAGCAAAATGATAACCCTAGATTCGGTCACTATGCTAGGATTTTAGTGGATGTTGATATGTCAAAAACTCTGGTGGAAGAGGTGGTCTTTATCACTAATGATGACAGTATTAATATTTAAATAGGGTATGAGAGGAAGACAAAATTCTATCTTAATTGTTAATTTTTTGTGTATTTTCTTTCTGAATGAAATAGGAACAAGATATTCTCCTCCTGTAACTCGAGAGGGCATGATGCTCAGAGTTGTCGAAAGAAGGCTAATGAACAGGGTCCTCCAAAGATTGATTTAAATATTAACAATGAACAGGCAATGATTGGAAAGGGATCAAATGACGATGTTGTCCCTTCGGATGTGGATGAAAACCCAACAAATTATGATGTTATATTGGATGAGGCTTGCACTGTTAATGATGAGAGCATAAGTAAGGGCAATCAGATGCATGAGGCTGATTTTCATGCTGGTCAGGAGGCAATAATGCATGACTCTATTGATGACAACCCAATTAAGGGGGGAACAACAGGGCATGAGATATGTACTCTACTCATGATTGAGGATTCTGGTAACAGGGCAGCAAATGACTCAATGATTCATGTCTCCCCTTGGGAGAAAGTAAGATGGCACACCACACTGAGGAACCTGATGAAAACTTCTCAAAAATACCCTTATCTAAGGCTGGAAGAAGGAAGCTACCTGCAACATTAACAATTCCTATTGATTTAGGGAACATATTTATCTCCCTTTCTGATGATGAATCTAGATCTCACAAGGATGGAGGTGACTCCAGTGAAACACTGGATAAGAATAAGTCAGGTACTGAGGAATGACTAGCTCCAAGCTATGCTGGCCCCTACACTAGACAGAGGGCTTCCAATCAATGAAGATAGTCTTATGGAACTGCTAGCATCTTAGGAACTCTCCCACGGCCAGAACCCTGAAACATATCATCATGACCAAAAAACCCATGTTACTGGGTATTTCTGAACCAAGAATGAATTTTGAAAAATGGATGGCCTTTAATTGGAATGTCTTGGGTTATTCCCTTATTGCAACCAATAAACCGGTGAATGAGAATAACTCTTTATGGGTGCTAAGGCACAATAGTGTTACAATTGATTCCTTTTAGAATGATTATCAATCAGTAACCCTTTTTTTTCTTTCAGTCCAATAATATTTGTGTGACCTTTGTGTATGATTTTAATTAGTATATTAGAAGAAGACCATTATGGGAATCTCTGAACAATATTTCAGATAACATATCTACTAGGTAGATTCTGATAGGGGATTTCAATACCATTCTCAGGATATAGGAGAAAACTGGGAGTAAGTTTTTTAGAGCTTCAACTAAAGATTTCTCTTCCTGCATTGATTATTGCAGGGTGGATGAAGTCCCCATTTTAGGTGCAAATTTTACTTGGAGCAGATATACTGTAAATGGAAGGCAGTCAAGTAAATTGGATAGATGCCTTGTTAATATGGATGACAGAAGTGATATGATGGGGTTGTGTGGAATGACTCTTCCCAGGCTTCATTCGGACCATAATCCAATACTAGTTGATCTATGCTTTAGTAGCTTGAGGTCATCACCTCTACCCTTCAAGTTCAATAATACTTGGTTGGTTGTGCCTGGGTGCATGGAAATAATCCTGGAGGCTTGGAAAGCAGATGTCACAAGTATCTCTTTGTTCATTCTGATTTCTAAGATGAAAATTGTTAAAGGTAAACTCAAAGAGTAGAGTAAAAGATTCTTCTCTAATATTGATAATGATATTAAAGAGTCTGAATCCCATTTTTCCAGTTTTCAACAGAGGAATAGGCAACATGACATTCCATCTAAAGAGGAAATACATGCTGCTTCAAAATTGATAATCTCCTGACTCTAAATAAGAACATGGACCGGAATCAACTCAATGATAAGTGTCTTAAGGACAGAGATATGAACTCAATATTTTTTCATTTCTTGCACAACGAAAAAAAGGTTAGAAGGAACCTCAGGGTCCTAAAGATTGATGATAATATGCTGACATTTGAAAATGACATTTCCAATGGTGTGTCATATTACATTGAGGAATTATATTCTAAATCTACTGAGAACAGCTCTGGAAATATCATCAGATGTGTTGAATCCAATTTTGGTGATAGTTAGAATAAAAAGATTATTGAGACTTATATACAAAAATAAATACATTTTTCACTTTTTTCTTTGAATATGGACAGTGTCTCAGGTCTTGATGGATTCACAAATAAGTTTTTCATGTCTTAAAAGGATATCATCCAGAATGATGTTATCAGTGATGCTCAAGAATTCTTTCATCACTCCTTTATGCCATTTGGGATGAACTCTAACTTCATTGATCTAATTCCTAAGAAGGAAAATACCTTGGACATCAAGGATTTCAGGCCTGTTTCTATGGGGAACTCCATTCCCAAGGTAATTACAAAAATCATGGAAATTAGGTTAGGTGAAGTTTCTAAGAAGATTGTCTCTGTCAATCAATTTGGATTTGTACCTTAGAGGAAGATTCAGAATTGCCTTTTCAGTGCCTCATAATGCATTAATGTCATGAAAAGAAAAGTTCCACATGGTAACATAGCCCTAAAGGTTGATATATCAAAGCCCTTTGAGACAATAAAGTGGGACTTCATATTCACTATTCTTAAGATGCATGGCTTCTCAGAGAAATTTATTAGTTTGATTTATAACATATTTAAAAGTTCCTCTTTATACATCCTTATCAATGGCTCCCCCAGGGGTTTCTTTCAATGAACCAAAGGGGTCAGACAAGGTGATCCTTTATCTGGGATTTTATTCTCTATGGATGAGTATTACCTGAGCATCTGTCTCCATGATCTTGTCAACACTGGTATATACCAAAGAATGAGGGTAGGTAGGAATTTATTTGCTCCCTCACATTTATTCTATGCTGATGATATACTTATGTTCTATAAGGCTGACAGGGAAACACTTTATTTCAATAAGAGCATATTCTCACATATGAGGAGGTTGCAGGCCAGGTTATTAGCTGGAACAAATCCCTTTTTGTCTTTGGGGAAGGCATTAGAACCTTGAATCAAAAGAGGGTGTCTCGTAGACTTGGTGTTAAAATAGGTAAACTTCTATTTAACTATATTGGGATTCCTTTGTTTTGGGGAAGAGTGAAACATGTTCATTTAGAAGGTATTTCTCTGAAAATTTCAAATCGGTTGAAAGATGTAAAGGGAAGACTATGTCCAAAGCTGTTAGAATTTGTCTTGTCAAATCTGTTATTACATCCATGTTTGTCTACTCCTTTTCTGTGTATAGATGAACAACACTTCTTCTTAAAGAACTGAGTGCTATGATTCAGAATTTCATTTGGACTGGATCAACCCATCAGAGGAAACTTGTTACAGTTGCCTGGAAAGACTATATAAAGATAGTAAATATGGGAGGAATGGTAATTAAGGATATTAGAATATTTAATAATTATCTTCTTCAGAACATCACCTGGAGGCTTCTTTCCCATCCTGATTTCTCTCTTGAATTTTTGGTTGGCAGGTTTGTTGATATACTTCAAAACAATAAGTGCACTTATCTGAAATCCTCCGTGTGGACCTCAGTTAAGAGGACCTATTCCAATATCATGTCTCAATCAATATAGTTATTTTGTTCTAACTCTCATATGAATTTCTAGAATACCCCATGGCTGTCTTCCACAGTAAAGGAGT
Source organism: Viscum album (assembly GCA_963277665.1). Taxonomy (NCBI): domain Eukaryota; kingdom Viridiplantae; phylum Streptophyta; class Magnoliopsida; order Santalales; family Viscaceae; genus Viscum; species Viscum album. The sequence goes on along the minus strand of OY728150.1, from coordinate 291,787,327 downwards.
GCACTGACATTCCATCTTCATTGGGGAAGTTGTCCATTTCTGACTTGCAGGGAAATTTGGATGCTTATGATTTTATTCCCAATAATCTTCTTGTGGAAATTTTTAATTATGTATTTGTTGATATTGAAATATTGATCTGGAAACCTACTATCAGTGGACTATTTTCTAATTGGGATTATTATAACATATAGTGTGGGGCTTTTTCTGGCATACCTTCTTGGATGGCAGGTGTTCATCGACCTTTCATATCCCCTAGTGATACTCTCTTGATCTGGGGAATCTGAAAAAACAGAATGCCCATACAGTGTGATCTACAACAAAAAGGGTTCATCTTGGAATTTATATGTTATTTTGGTATGATCAGTGATGAATCTCTCACTCATTTGTTTATTCACTTCTCTTTTTCTGTACAATTATGGCACTATGTGCAATCTGTCTTCAAATGCTGTTTGGATTATTGCTCTGTTGAATCGGTATTAAACTCGGCCTTCAAAACTGACTTCAGTGATCAACTGAAATATCTTCTTACTACTTCTATCATTTCATCATTCTCATATATCTAGAAATCTAGGAATAAAATTGTATTTAACAATGTCAATCCATCTTTTAGGGATGTTGTTCTGTTTATACACTGAGGCATAAAATCTGCTTCTATGAAACAAACTGGATCTATGAATAATGATGTCTCTGATTTTGTACTCTTGAGATCTCTTGGTATTAGTGGAAGGGAAAGGAATCCCAGAAGGGATAAATACATCAGGTGGATCCCAAAAATTTTGGATTGGCTAAAAGTGAATCTGGATGGGGCAGCCTCCGGTGCACCAGGTCCTGCTGGGTGTGGTGGAGTCTTCAGAACTCATCGGGGCTTTGATAAAGGCTGTTGTTTTCACTAAATTGGCTATGCTCATGCTATTGAGGTTTAATTGTGGGTGATGATCAAATATATCAGGTATGCGGTGTGTTATGGTTGGCAAAGGGTATGGGTGGAGTCAGACTCGTCTCTTGCTGTACAGCTTCTGAAAGAATTCTCTCGGAATGTTCCTTGGAGAATGATTCCTGCTTGGATCTCATATTTTAGCCTTGTGGAGGGTTTATGTCTTGACGTGTCTCATGTCTATTGAGTGGCTAATCAGGTTGCTGATTCTTTCTCTAAAAGGTCTATCATGGAGGTTAGTTCCAGTTGGTCTTTTATTTTTCCCTCTTATTGTGACAACTTGTTTATCAATGATAGGGATGGTGTTCTGTATACATGGCTTTGCAAAACCTCATGTTTTTGAGTTGTTTTGTACTGTTTACTATTTTTTATAATAAATTTGTTGGGAGCAGGTTTCTGCCTGTCTTCCGAACCTTTTTACTAAACCCAATTTATTGAGTAATTAAATATAAAATGGTATAAAAAAATAATATGAATAACAAACTTAAAAAAGGTTATTATGTGTAATGAAATGACCTAGTTTGACATGACCCATCAGTCGATTCGGCCTGTTATATGGCCCGAAGCGTGTTCCTGATCGTTACAGTTTGGCGACAAGCATCAAGAATAATTAAAAATCCCATGGAAAAGGCTTGGCTGATGGTAAAATGGAAGGAAAAAATTATTAAATGGGATGAAAATACCAATATCATTAGATTTAATATAATTACAACTCAGATATCTAGAGTATATAATAATGAGTAAATAGATACTATAACAATATCACATACAAAATGTACCATAACATGTCTAATATAAATGGTATATCTTTTCAAAACCTAAAAACTCAAAATAATGGGAACAATTTCAAACAATACCTATATGTACATTATAATAGATACAAAATCCTAGGATGACTCCATGCAAGACAAATCTACGAGACTGTTTCTCCTCTACAAAACACTAGATGATAGTAATCAAGAAGATCCACCTAGGTAGATGGTTCCCTTGTCTTTACCATTGTCTTGCAAAAACAAAAATCTACATACACCCAAAGACATATGAAGGGAGTGAGGTAAAAATCCTATAAGGACAGTGCCATGAATCTATTTAACAATTTTACCCATGAAATCCAATAAAACCATTTTAATTAATATTTAAAAACTAACCCAATTTGAAAACATTTCACTTTCAACAAGACTCTTAATACCATTTTGTTCTCAATTATAAATAAAAAATGTTTTCCACAACAGTTCTCAACATGGATGAAATTAATAAACAAGGCTAGAAGGAACCACTTGCTCAATATCCCCAACAAATTAAGGACAATAATAACATCATCATCATCATTATATAATCCATAAATGAAAATGGGCATAACATATATCAATATATCAAACATGGTAATAATAAAATAAATAAAGCCTATAAATCAACCCAGAATGAGTAGGTACACCTAGGGATCTAACCATAAGGGTATATCATGAGTGATTCAAAATAAATCATTCTAGTCAGCTAAGAAAAGTGGAATCTCTCACGGTCTTCCTCAGGCCTAATTAGAAGATCTCTCAATGTATCTCAAAAAACAATATAAGATCACATGCTATTATAACCTAGAGTATATCTCAATACCTTAGAAACCAAACGGAAGCTATCAAGATATTCCTCCCTGAAGGCTATCCTAACCCCCCTTTGTAATGTCTGAGATTTTTCTCCTATTTATTTTAAGAAATTAATTTGGAAAATAATGAGACTATGCCCTGATACTACATGAGATTTCGAGGCATGGTGTTCCCATAATAAATTTATGAATGAGGTCCATTCTTAAATTAAATATGCTTGGTGGCTAACTTTAAATTTTTATAACTCTAAAATGGGTTTCAAGATCAAAAATATGAGGGCATTGTTGTGTCCAAAACAAATTATTTTCTTTAGGCAGGGCCTTACATCATCTGGCATGGGCCGAAAGAATAAGTTATATACTAGACATAAATTTCATTAAAAATATTTTAGTAAAAATATATTGTTGGTGCAATGAAATTTATGTTTCCTTTTTAATAAACCAATAAGAAAGGGTCTAGGGTTACAATTCATAACTGTGAGATTTTTCTTGGGAGCTTTGGTGAGAGTAAAGCATGGGAGGAGGCATTGGCCAACAAAGAATGAGGATTCGGGGATTGAGATCACTCTATGACAAATCAACTAATGACCGATGTGAATTATCTTCATCGATAAATCCAACCTAGAGGTAGGGAATTTGTTTGATTCAATTTCTATTTCCCCATTTTTCAATATCCACAACAAACATGAATCAATCTATGAACATATTGATTCACTGATAATGCGTACTATTGTAGGATGAGTTTGATTTTGGGATAATCATTGGGAAATTGAATCTATGTGATTAGAATTGATTTTGTAAATCCATATCTAAATTCTAACTTGGACGGATCAAGGACCACATGAACAAGGCCCGATCCATCCACCTCGGGTGTTCATGTGAAATTATTCTTGAACCGTTCTTTGGTTTCCCAATATTCGTCACAGAAACAATCTAGGAAAGAATACAAGATTGCAACGGCGAGTAGAGACCGTGGCTAGAATGACCACGATGACAGTAGGTGGATGCCATGACAGGAGGTCACGGCGGTAGAGGTCCACGACAGCGTGGGAGGAGGCACGCGCTGGTGGTGTGACACAATGGCTAATGGGGCCTATGAAAGGAGGTTGTGGGCATCACATGGGGGACTAGATATTGACAACTGTAGTGGTGCAGGAGGAGGCGCGCACAGTGGAAGTCTTCGCCTGACGTGGCTAGAGACCACAGTCCAGCTGATCTGTGGAGGGACCTACGGTTGATGCCACGGGTGGTTAGGAGATGTGGTGCCCAACACATCTCGAGAAAATTAGACCGGCCGGCTCTAGCGGGCCAGGTTGAATAGGCGGGTCAACCTTGGCTAGGCCAATCAAGTGGGCATGGCCGGCACAACAGATCAGACCAGGCCCAACTAGTATGGATCGGGCCAAGGGGGCTGGTTCAACCTAGTGGGTTGGGTCAGACTCAGCAGACCCGGGTTAGGTCGGCAGACTATGTCTGGTTTTTGGACCTGGGTCGGGTCAGTGGCTCCTGGGTCAGCTGGGTCTGACCGGGTCATATCAGACCCAGACCCAACCGACCCCTTTTTACAAAAAAGGGCCATAACACTCAAATAGTAAGTCTAATTGACGAGCTATTTGCAGAGTTGGTACCCTTGAAACAAGGAGGAAATTTTGAGATGGCTTGTTGGGTTGTTAGAAAAGACCAGTATAGGTGAAAATTTCTCCCTTTGTTCTTCCCTTCACGGTTAGGAACAAAATTTCATGGAAATCCCCTTGAGATACAAGTCCTGGATAGAGTTGTAAACCATCCTTGGGATGGGATTGATACTCTATCATCCTGGATGGAGTTCATTGGTTATTGACATGACCCCAAAGAACAAGGTGTTAATCCTCCATCTATTTGGCCATATCACAGGGTTCACGATTTTCTATGGAATCTATGATGTTATGAGCCACACCATAGGGTTCATGGTATTCTTTGAGAATCCCCTATTGTGTGAGGTAACACAGATTAGGTTATCGGTATTTTTTAGAATCCCCTATCTATATATCATGACCTTTGAACGACATTTCCACATTGGAAGGGCCCCCGTTTAGTGGAGTCTTATGACTAATGTTTGGATGTGACTTATCCTTCTACCATGTTGCTGATATTTGAGTATATCTAGATATCCTTAATATATGTATGGACATATACCTATGTAGAGTTGAATGCGAATTCTTTTTTGGTTCTTCCATTGTGGTTTTAGGGTGTCCTACCGAGTATTGTTTTACTCACCCCTGCTAGAGATTTGGCTGCATGTGTCGTGTCTTATATAGAGTACAAAATCTTTAACGAAGTCCTAGGTGGAGCAGGACCAGGGCTAGGACCGGACAGTGCCTTGTGATATTAGATGGGATAAGGTGTTCCTGATAGCTTTCTACCGCAGCTTCAATGCCCTTGTTAGTAGGTGAGTCTTTATAGTTGTCTTTTTTTGGGATTATATTCTGGCCTAGTGTTTAGGATTTCACTTTTCATTCCAGTTTCACTCTGGTTTTATTAATTATACCTTTAGTGGTGTTCATGCATGGTGGTTAGTGTTTCCCCTTTATTTTAGCTTTGTGGTATTGGAGACGCGTGCGTGTGTACATGTACTTTGGGAAAGGCCTCCCAATTGTTAGATATTCCTACTCAGTGCTAGTCACTAGCCCCTGGCCTATCAGAGGCAGGCTTGGGGTGGTCATGGAATGGGCCCCACAAAGATGGGTCATGGTAGAGTGGTATCATAGGGGAAGGTTCAGTACCAATTTTGGACTACGAGTTAATGATATTGGTTTGTGGAAACAATGTTATGTGTTTTGAGTTCGGCTTTCAGGCTAGAGAATCCAATGTTGGTGCAGCTGCCAACATATCTAGACACTAGGAATTTGGGAACCTGATTTCCAACACAGTACATGAAAACTCTAGTCATATGGAAATTAATGGAATATGAATCATATAGGAATGATTTTTGTTTTCATTTTCCTTCTTGAGTCAGCCCTCTAGATATACTCTCTTGAACATGGTTCATCTTGACCTATTTCAGGATGCCTCTATGCAGATAGCAAGACATGATCTTGATGTGTGATCGCAAGTATGATCCACATAGAAATGAGGCATCAATGTAGGGGACTATATAAGATATAGCACCCATAGATGGTCTTACTTTTATAGTACCACCCATTTAGTAGCAGTAGATATCAGTTCTATCAGTAGGGGATTCATGCAGGCTTTGTGCATTGCATGAGTTTCATAAGAAGTGACCTATTAGGTTCAGGGGTGAGACGGACCCAATGATAGTCGAGGATTGACTAGATGTAGTTACACATGTCTTCCTCCTTATGAGGTCATTATAAGATCAGATATAATTCTTATCCACAAGACTTATATAGAGCTCAATATGAAGGAAGTGGAGCTTAGTGATCTAGTAACATGAAGAGACAAACCTCTCTTGGGATGACTATGAGCGCATTTTTTGGGAGGAGTTATTTCTGGAAACCGTGCGCTCAGTATGCATCTAGGAGCTCCTATGCCTACAACAGGGCATGATGACAGTAGAAGAGTACTCGGCGAGGTTTATCAAGCTATCTTGATAGTATGTATTCATGAAGCGAGAACTATTTTCAAGGATCATGTTTTTTTATCAAAGACTACGTTGAGAAATTAGGGCATCTCTGGTATCTCTCAACATCAACCCTAAGGATTGAGTTTTGGAGTGAGATCTAGTCATGAAGAGTTTTTTGGTGGAGAAGGTTCCTGTGGTGGGAGTTACCAGCAATCTTCAGGTGGAAAATTCTTTAGTATTGGCTAGAAGGCAACAGATGAAGGGATCTAAGTGGGTCTTGTCTTTCAAGAGACAGTCCCAGGATATGGGATTAGCGGTGCAAGGCTCCTAGGGTAGAGTAGGATAGCTGAAGGGCATACTGTCTTTCATGTGCGGTGGTCAGGGATGGTTGGGTTGGGATTGCCCAACATGCCATAAAGATGATAAAAAATGATCGATGGACCATAAAGGCAGAGAAATAGGTTTGAATAGAGTGGACCGCAATGCGGTGGAAAACATGGAAGGGGTGTAAGTATAGTAGTGAGTGGTGGGTAGAGGTCCAATGTACTACCACCACTACCCTCAGGTGGCCCACCATGGGCTCTCGGAGCTCGTGGAAAGGGGAGAGGCCATCTTCAGGCGATGGAGGCTTATAACCCTAGAACTCCATAGATGATTAGAGGTATGATATGTGTCTTCTACACCCAACTTGAAGTATTATAGAAAAAGGTTTTAGTCACTCCTTCGTTGCTAAAGACCTTGTTTGGAGCTTGAAGATTTCGGTGGAGCCATTAGCTTGATCCTTACATTTAGATACTTCTATGGGAGGGGATTATATTATTAAACACTGTTTCTGGCAGTGTGAGATTACTATTGGAGGCAAGAGATTTCGATGGGATATCCTAGTAGCAGCGTCGAGGCCTTAAGACGTCATTATGGATATGGACTGGTTATCCATAGTCCATTCACAAATTGACTATTTTAGGTTCATAGTGTGGTGTATCCGCAGAGATGGAACTAGGTTTTCCTTTACTGGTGAATAGGAAATGCATGCAGAATAGGAGGAAATTTCTCAAGGGGGAGTGCAACCAATCCCTCATAAGATGGCTAACCTCACCCTCGGTGCATTGGAGAAGGGAAGTACCGAGTTAATTATAGTGGTGGATGAGTATGAGGATGTTCTAGGATTTCCTCCTTGCAGGGAGTTTGACCTCTACATTGACCTGTACCACTGTACGACACCAATATCTACTCCAGAATATTAGATGGCTCCTGTGGAGCTTTGTGAGTTGAGGGTATAACTAGATGATGTATATATGAAGGTCTTCATAAGGTCTAGTGTTTCACATTGGGTGTCCCTAATTTTTATCCAATAAGGTAGAAGGAGGCTTGTGTCTATGTGTGGACTACCGACACCCGAACTAGGTGATCATGAAGATTAAATATCCACTGCTGGGAATTGATGACCTCTTCGATCTACTAAATAAAGTGAGGTGGTTATCAAAGATATAACTCTAGTTTGTATATCATTAGATTCATGTACAGGGTGGGGATATACCAAAGACATCCTTTATATGTCAGTATAGACACTATGATTATTTGGTTATGCTATTTGGTGTAACCAATTCTCCATTCATGTTTACAGTGTGCATAAACCAAATATTCCAGTCATAACTTAACTGGTTCATTGTGGTCTTCATTGAAGACATTATAGTGTAATCATTAACCGAGGAGGAATTCATGATACACCTAAAGATGGTCCTAGATACACTCCAAGAGAACCAGCTTTATAGGAATATCCTGAAGTTATTGTTCTAGATTTTAGAGGTCCACTTTTTGGGGCAATTTATTTTGGACGCTGGAGTTGCAGTGGATCTAGAAAAGATTGAGACAGTTATTTCTTAGGAGCCACCAGAAGTGTGACTGAAGTAATAATTTTCCTCAGTTTGGTTGGGTACTATCAGAGGTACGTGCTTGACTTTTCTAGGGTAGAAACACCCTAGAAAACCTTGACATGAATAGGAAAACCCTCCGTGTGGACAGAAAAATGACAGTAGTGTTTTCGATAGATGAGATAGAGGTTGATGAGTGCTACCATCTTGAGGCTACCCCGAAGATGGTGTTGGGTATGCGATCTTCTGTGATGCATCATATAATAGACTCATATGTGCCCTGATTCAGGGGGAAGTAGTGATTTCCTATGGTTTATGCTAGCTTAGGCAACATGAGTAGAAATATGTGACCCATGATCTTGAACTCGAAGCAGTGGTCTTTTCTTTGAAACTTTGGTAGAATTACTTGATGGGGGAGCAGTTTACCATTTACTCAGACCACAAGAGCCTCAAGTATATCTTTTCTTAGAGGGACATAAATTTTAGACAAAGGCAGTGGCTATAGTTCCTCCAGAATTATGACTTCAAAATTTTCTATACCCCTGGGAAGGGGAATGTGGTGGCGGATGCACTCAGCAGGAGGTCCAACTTATTGTTACTGAGTGAGGCATCAAAGAATTTGGAAGCACTGTAGATATCCTTTATGGATGAATATTGAGTAGTTTTCCTTTAGTCGATGGCTGTCACCCCTCCACTCTTATAGCGAGTCATGGAGTCATCACTTGGGGATATTGATAACAAGAGCCAACATGCACAATTATCCTCAAAGCTATCCCCTGATAGATATTCAATAGGTTGAGAGCACATCATTATATTCCGAGAGCGCACAGTTGTTCTAGTGGAATAGTGGAAGGAGGTCTTGAAAAATTTTCAAACACCCTTGGCGATACATCTAGGAGTGGAAAATATGTACCAGGACCTCTAATGCCATTTTTGGTGGTCAGGGATGAAAAAGGTAGTGGCAATGTTTATTTCTCGGTGCCTCACTTGTCAGCAAGTGAAATCAGAGTACCAGGTTCAAGAAGGCTTGAATCAGCCACTTGAGGTGCCAGAGTGGAAGTGGTATGGGATATCAATGGAATTCGTGATGGTTTTACCACTCATGTCTAGGGGAAATGATACTATTTGGGTGATCGTTGACCAAAACACCAATTCGTCCCACTTCCTACCTATTCGAGAGCAGAGTTTCCTAGAGAGCATAGGACGCCTCTACGTCCAGACAATATTTGTAATTCATGTGCTGACTTTGACGATAATTTTAGACTGTGATGCTTATTTCACTTCCCGGATGTGTAAGGGTTTATTGGAAGATTTTGGGACCTTGTTTTGGTTGAGCATATATTTTCACCACCAGACGGACGAGCAGATGGAGAAGAACATTCAGGTCCTAGAGGACATGCTATGTGCCTGCATCATGGAATTCAGTTGAAGTTAGGAGGACCACCTACCACTGTTGGATTTTGCATACAAAAAAAGATGCCAATCTACCATTGATATGACACTATTTGAGGCCTTGTACATATAGCTTTGTAGATCACCGTTATGCTGGACTAACCTAGAGGAGTCAGCACTTATGGGTCCAGAGTTGGTGCGGACTACCACTGAGAAATAAAATTTCATGAAAGAGAGGATCAGAACTACACATAGAAGATGAAAATATTATGACTATAGAAGATGGTGGCCCTTAGAGTTCGAGGAGGGAGACCATGTCTTCCTTTGGGTCTCACCTCGATGAGGATTGCATATATTTGTGAAGGGTAACAAGTTATCTCTGAGGTTCATCAACCCATTTTAGATTCTAAGTAGAGTCGGTGAGGTGGCGTATTGTTTAGATCTACAACACAATTGCACCGGGTGCATGATGTCTTTCATGTGTCAAAACTGATGTGGTACGTAGAAGACCCATCACATTTTATCAACCCGGGAGAGCTAGATATTGATGATAGAGAGACTTTTACGGAGTGACCGGTGGAGTTTGGGGATTGAAATGAGTGGGTCCTTTATGGATGGTCGAACCCTATGTTTCAAATTAAATGGTATAACATTAATCTCTAGGGAAGAACCTAGGAGTGGGAGGCTTAGATGCATTCTCAAAACCCTCATATTTTTGATTGAGTAGCCCTTGTTTTGGACTTCTAGGACGTAATACCCTAAGTTGGGGAGAATGTAAGGACTTTGATTTTTCTATGATCTATTTTAATAAATTTATTGTTAAAATAATAAGACCACACACTGAGACAACATGAGATTATAAGCCACGGTGTGCCCAGAAAAAATTTATGAATAAGGTTTCATTTTAAAATAAAAAATGCTAAATGACTAAATTTTAATTTTTATAACTCCTAAATGGGTTCCTGGATAAAAAATCTAAGGTCACCGTTGCATCCATAATAGAAGATTTACCGTAGGTAGGGCCTAACATTGTCCGATGTGGGCCAGATGAAAAATTTAGAATTTGGACATAACCATTATTAAAATTATTTTAAAAAAATATTTAGTTGGAATAGCAAATATTTTGTTTCTTTTTTATTAAACACAGAATTAGGTGTCCAAGGTTAAAATTCATAACCCTGAAAACTTTCTTGAGAGTTCTAGTGAGTGTAAATATTGTAGGGAGGTGTTGGAAATCAACGAACGAGGATTCAAGGATTAGGATTGCTCGACAAGGAATTGATGAACAATGAATGCATACATTCTTCATTGACTGATCCATCCCAGAGTTAGGGTTTTTTTTATTCAATTTCTTTTTCCCTGTTTTTAATTCTCTTCGATGAACATGAATCAATCAATGAATGGATTGATTCATTGATCATGAGTACTATTATGTGATGATTTTGATTTTGGAATAATCATTGGGAAATTAGATCTATGTTGAACCTATGATTAGAATTTATTTTTGTATAGCCATCCCTAAATTCTAATGTGGAATATCAAAGATGATAGGAATAAGGCCCGATTCATCCACCTTGGGTGTTCATCTGATATTCTTCCTCCCATATTCTTTGATTTCCCAATATTCATAATCGCAGAAATATGGGAAAGAATCCAAGATCGAAATGGAATGTAGATACCACGACCAGATGGGCCGCGGTGGTGGTGGACAAATTCTGTGTTAGGAGGCTGTGATGGAAGAGTGTCGTGGCTCGACGGTCGTAGAAGAACAGGAGGTGGCACACGTTAGTGGACCACTATGGTGGTGGAGGAGGTCCATGACAGGAGGCCACGAGTGGGGCATGGGGGGTCGTGGCTCAATGGATATGGTGGTATGGGAGGCATCACACGCAATAGTAGAAGAGGCTCATGGCTATGCTGCAAGCGGCAGACAGGGGCCACCGATAATGGATGATTATGGTCTTCAAGGGGCGTAGCTCACTGCCATGCCACATGGATGGAGACCGTTTTCCAACTTGACCACATAGGAAACCCATGGATAATGTCGTGGGTAGTTCAGAGAAGCAGTGCCCACCGCGTATCTGGTGGAGCAGACTATCCCACTCAAGCGGGCTGGGTTGAATAGGCGGGTTGACATAGCGGATTGGGCTGGGCCCAGTGGGCCGGGTTGACCCGATGGGTTCGGTCAAACTCAGTGGAACCGGTTTTGGTCAGTGGATCCCGTTTTGGGTTGGGATGGGTCAGTTTAGCCAGGTCGGACCGGTCCCAGACCTAACTGACAACTTTTTACTAAAAAGGCCATAACTTTCAAACTGTAAGTCCAATTGATGTGCCTTTTACATAGTTGGGACCCTCGTAAGGAGGTGGACCTTTTGAGATAGTTTTTGGGTTGTTAGAAAATACCAGAATAGTTGAGGAGGTCCCCCACGATTCTTCCCTTGAGGTTTAAGTATGATATTGCATGGAAATCCCCTTGAGAGATGAGTCCTGGATTGAGTTGTAAACCCTCCTTAGGATGAGAGTGATACTTTATCACCCCGGATGGTGTTCGTTGGGAATTGTTTTGACCTCTAAGAACATGGAATTAATCATATATCTAGTTGTATGTATCTTAGGGCTCAAGTTATTATTTGGAATCCCTTACATTACGAGCCTCACTATAGGGTTTGTGGTATTCTATGAGAATCCCCTACAGTGCAGGGTAACACAGATTGGGTTCACAGTATTCTTCCAAATACCCTATCTGTATATCATGACCTTTTACTAGAGCTAACTCAGTCAGTGGGGCCTAGTTTAGTGGAGTATTATGACTAATTTTTTTTTGTGACTTGTCCTTCTAGTATTTGAGTATATCTGGATATCCTTGGTATATGTATGTCCCTATACCAATGTAGAGATGATTGATAATTATTTTTGTGGTTCTTCTTTTGTGGTTTCTCAGTGTCCTATTGAGTATTTTTTAGTCACCTATACATGGGAATTTCCCACACACGTCTTGTGTAGATGACCAACTCTTTGAAGGAGTCCTAGGTGGATCAGGACTAGGGATAGGACCAGATAGTGCCTTGTGAGGTCAGATGGGCCAAGTAGGCCTCAGGTTGGATACTACCACCAAGGGTATAATAAAAGAATGTATTATAGGCATTACCCTCTAAGATAATATGTGGAAGAGAGATATATAAGACTGATACACCAATCTACACCTAATAAGATATATAAAAAGAATCTGAAGTTCATACATTCAATGACATATAGAGAAAAAAATTGAAAGGAAAACTACAGGTACCAAAAAGGTAAACTCGACAGTGTCTATGAAGCCCAAATAGCTCTTGCAATACCACGAGCTAGTAATATCCCAACCAATATCCAAAAATATCCTATTATATAGATAATAGTTCATATACACATGGGGTGATCATAATGTATACTGAGTATGATACTCCAATCAACCTCTCATGAAAAAGATAAATAAAGCATGTTAAAATACAATGAAAAATAATGAAACTAAATCATCACATAAACAGGTTTACTAAGTTCCAAGCCTCATCATGGATAACTCTCACAAAATATCACATACAAGAGAGAACCTGCTTCCCCACAAGCTTTCCTCTCCTCTGTAATGTTACATGTCATGCACCATTACCCTCAAATACTAATCCAACCCATAAACACCTGGTCTAAGTATCAAAATATGTACCTCATGCACCACTTCATATCATAGAATATATATATATATATATATAAACCAAGTGGTTTTCAAGATACACCACAGTATGTATGATTTGTATCATACATTGAGTATTATTTCTCAAGCCATAACAGCCCATACACCAAGTAAGGAACCATTATCCATCCAAAACTATACACATCATCCCTAGAATAATCCTTTGGATACTATATCTAGACAAAAATTTGTGTGAAATAACCAGAAGGAATTATAGACCTTTATATACATATATAGAGAAACTAACCTCCATTCATACTAGAACATGAACTACCGAGAAAAGAGAGTGGGGCCAGAGGTAGTTAACCATCCCTCCTCCCACCGAGATGTTAGGGGGAAACACCCTCCTATAATACATTAGGGGTTTCACACCCTAACTAACTTGGGTTGGGAAGTATATAAAATCATAGAATATATAGGATATAATATATCTCACAACCACACTATGGTAATAACATAGTCCCAGTCTCACCTACAACTATTGTGACTCATACACTTGGATTCCACTCCTAAGACTATATATCCTATAAGAACACAACTATTTCAAAGTGATAGATTAAATTACTTCTGTAATTTTTTATAGTTATCCTTTAATTAATTTATTAAATAACCATTAATTAAAAATTAACATTATTTATTATTACATGAAATAAATCATCAATGTGAAGTGAAGGTAGTTGGGGTTTGGCTTAGTGGTAAGCACCCCATAATACTACATGAAAAATGGGGGTTCAAAACCCATGGGGCGCAGGGTAATATAGCAGTACTGTAGAGCTACTGTAGTAGTGGTGGTACTGTTGATCTCTAGATACTGTAGCGGCGGTAGGGGACTGTAGCAGTGGCGGGCACTGTAGCAGCCGGGTTACTATTCATAGAATGGGCCTTAGTTCAAAAATTTGGGCCTACGGGCTATGTAATGGGCTACAAGACCACTGGGCCTTTGAGCTATGTAATGGGTCTCCCTCTACCCAATTAAAAGAGGTCTTTTCTTTGCTTTAATAATAAAATGAGGCTTTGGCCCCAACCTTTAAAAAAAATCATCAGTGTGAAGTTCATTTCCTCTAAGAATAATATAAATAGAGTCCACTATTTCTCAAGATCATCTCTTTTACATTCCAACAACAACCAACCCCATTGGTTAAACATTTATTTAAAATTATTAAACTTTAAATAATTCTAGGTACTCTAGGAAAACATCCTAAGATAAAATCAAGAGAAAACATGAAACCAAGCACATATAGCTACCTCAAATAGGGGAAAGGAAAGCAGATATCCAAGAAACCCAACCATCGATCATTATGAAGATTCATATCAAGAAATCATCTTTCTTTATCACTTCAATGAGTAATATGAAATTCTAAATTTCAATTATCTATGGTTTCATCCTTGATATCCTCATAAATATACCAATGTATCATGATGTCACAGGCATCAAATGGTTCCATATATTTTGGGCCTGTTTGCCCCATATCCCATCAACCTTCCCAGGCTCACAACATGTGGCTTGTTTCTAGAGCATATCACAAGGATAATATCCAAATAAAATTACAAGGATAATATCTAGAGCACTTAATAAGGAAATAATAAAACAATAATAATCAATAGGGAATCTTGGACCTAAAATAAGTCATTCATCCTTGTTGACGCTCCTTTCCGTCACAGAGTCTAAAGACTGAAAAAAGGGAAATAACTTAGTCCAAAGTGATTCATCCTTTGAAGAAACCTCAAAAATCGACAAAGGGATGAACAAGGAGAACATTGCCCATAGGTCGCGCAAGTTCCCTCATGGTCGCGCAAGTACACTTGCGGGCCGCCTAGTGGTCATGTAAGTCTACTTGCGCGACGCCTTATGGTCGTGCAAGTGACTTGCGCGACCTAAGTGATAACCGCCTGGTAACCGCCCAGGGTCTTCTCCTGCCTATAAATAGACCCTGTGGACCCCCCATTCGGGAGGATCTTTTTCCAAAAACTCGGATTGAAGCTCCCGATGCCCAAGTCTCTTCTCAAAGCTTCTGGAACACTTCTAAGGTAATTTCTTACCTAGAACGGAAGATCTAAAGAGAGGGAGGAAGGCCTAAGTGTTGAAACTCATCAAAACTTGCGCGCCTGAGTGGCCAGCCCTTAAGGGAAGTGGTCACACTTGCACGCCGCCTTACTCCTTCAATAGAACTTGCGCATCCCTTTTCTGGAAGAACCTCAAGAGGATTCTAAAGGATTTAATAAAGAGTCGCTCAAGTATTTCAATGCTGGTTGACCATCGCGCAAGTACACCACGTGTCGCGCAGGTATACCTGCGCGACCAATACTTGCTCGCCCACGCAGTACTTGCGCGTCTTCTAAGACTTACACGCCCCTTCGTTTTTGGGCACCTTTCTTGCCCATTTCACCCCTCTTAAGCCATTATACTTCCTTTTCAAGATTCAGTCTTCAAGACACTCTTCAAAGCCATTTATGGAATGATTTCTTGATTTGACTTCCTTATCTGAAAGGAATTCTGTGAAATATCTCTCAAAACATAGTGATTTAAATATCCTTATGTCACTAAATATGGTGAGTTCATTCATTCAACCTCATCCTTTAAGATGAGAGAATCCTTAACCTGGGTCTCCTTTTCAGGAATAAGTCCCAGTCATAATTTTGGGCTTCCTTCTCAGGAATAAGCCTCAAGTCCCCTAACCTGGGTCTCCTTTTCAGGAATAAGTCCCAGTCATAAGTCCTCTAATTTGGGCTTCCTTTTTAGGAGTAAGCCCCAAACCTTAATCCTTAACCTAGGTATCCTTTTCAAGAATAAGTCCCTGTCATAATTTTGGGCTTCCTTCTCAGGAGTAAGCCCCAAGTCCCATAACATGGGTCTCCTTTTCAGGAACAAGTCCCAGTCATAATTTTGGGCTTCCTTCTCAGGAGTAAACCTCAAGTCCCCTAACCTGGGTCTCCTTTTCAGGAATAATTCCCAGTCATAAGTCCTCTAATTTGGGTTTCCTTTTCAGGAGTAAGCCCCATCCCTTAATCCTTAACCTGGGTCTCCTTTTCAGGAATAAGTCCCAGTCATAATTTTGGGCTTCCTTCTCAGGAGTAAGCCCCAAGTCCCCTAACCTGGGTCTCCTTTTCAGGAATAAGTCCCAGTCATAAATCCCTTAACCTGGGCCTCCTTTTTAAGAGTAAGTCCCAGTCATAATCTTGGGTTTCCTTTTCAGGAATAAGCCCCAAGTCCCTTAAATTCTCTTTAACCAGTCCTAATTTTCGTTTGATCTGGGATTCCTTCTCAGGAGTAAGACCCCGTTATCAATCCTCTCTTGATTTGGGTTTCCTTTTCAGGAATAAGTCCCAAGTTAGAGTATTCAAATCTCCGTGAAAAACATATACCTTTATGGACCCTGTTCATGGATTTTCTCCCTAAAGTAAATCCTAACCTTCATTTATCTGGGCAGTCATATATACATAAGCCACAAACCATTTCTTATGATTGCATCTTTCATGGCACAATTGTCTAATTTTTACCAATACCTCTTGTTTCTCACACCGAGCATGACTCACGTGAGCTTAGAGTGTAAAAGTAATTGTGACATCCTTCTTTGAGCCATCAATCATAAACATCATACTCCTTTACTCGAACTACGTGGGTTCTGATTCCTTTTCCAAAACAAAGGATACGTAGGTAGCCCATTTATGGGTTCGATCCCAACTCTGAAATAATTCATGTCCTTCTGAATGACAATAAACTTCAAGTGCCCCACTGAGTGGCTTTAAAACCAGCCTAGTCATCATAATGACCAAGAGACTTTTATATAAATGTTTTGAAGGATACCATTGACCAAGAATCACTAAATAAATATAGATGATTCTCTATTGATGAAGAACCTCGAATACATATAAAAGATTATCTAAATTTCTTACATATTTAATCATTGATTGTTAAACTGATGGAAATCTCATTTTATACTTGGTAATGTAATAAGGATTCACGAACATAACTTAAATCTACAAAGAGAGTCCCGGAATAGACAATAATTCCCCTCAAAAAGGTGTGATGAGTCCGACCTCCCATCCTCTCGACCAATGCAAATTCCTAAGCCTCATCAGTCCACAAGCTAATGTGTGCCTACCTTTGGAAAGTAGGTCCAAATGGATGTGGAATCATTGGATGTTTCCGGTTCTATGAACAAACCCGCTAGAAACCGATCGGAAAGTTTGAATCTCCCATCCAGGAGGTCATCCCCGAATTCCGAGGGAAACAAAAAATGGTGAACCCGACGTGAATCCTTAACCAAGTTAAAATGATGTTTTACCTATTTGTTAAGCCCCTATTTAAAACTCAATAAGAGGGCTAACAAAAACAATCATTGACATGTGTGCTCATCCAAAGGATGAAGTGGATGAATTTTATCTTGATTACGTCTGTTATATCAAACAGGAACTCTTTTCCAAGATCTTCTGTATTTCCATAATGGCTGCTCTCAAATTCACATCTGTGAATACTGCTGCTGCAAATACCACTACTGCTATTCCTACTAGATCGCCATCCACTCTGAGGATGACATCACCTACTCAGTGTCTTCAACGCTGTTTATCAAATGCACTGGTTAAGGAGTACCGTCAACACGGTACCATCCCAACTCTGGAGGCTGCCTAACAGGCCCTCCAAGTAAACAACTCACACAGGTCGTCCGGACAACGACGACCAGTGATCAAGAGGCAGGCGGTGCTGACTACCATCTCCAACCGTTTCGGGTCGTTATCCCCGGAACGCAATTTCCATTCGCTCCCTTACTCTAAGGAAGTGAATGAGTAGGTCCCTCAGGGACTTAATTCAAAAATACTGGAGTCCTTCCTGAGGGACCCCATCAACAATCGCCGCCAGAATCGTGTGGCAGTGCGCCCTCAACATGATGAGGGTACTGAATCCAGGGATTCAGATCAGGTTCCTCGAACCCGAGCAGGCAAGACGAACCGCCAGAGACGGAATCCGGTTATCAATGGGAAGGTTTTCATCCCTGCCATCTCCGGAGAAGTCCACCAACCTAACTTGGTGGCGAACAACGAGCAGGCACACACACCTGTCTGTTTTAATTCTGCTGTCCAGCAGACTCGTCTGGCAGCATCACGCCAATCCCACCAGGAAATTCTGGCGGAGTACTATAGGCAGGAACATACACCTGCTTATAAATCATCAGTTAGTCAACAGGCTCGCCTGACTACATATGATGGATCTCATCAACTGCGTTTGGAGAAGTGTAATCAGCAGGCACATACACCTTCTAGTACTAATCAATCCTACCAACAGTCTCGCTTGGTAGCACACAGAGAAGTCAGTCAGAAAGCTCCGACGACAAACAGGAGGCAGACTCAACTCTCTGCCTCCACACTTGAGTACTGTCAGGATTCACTGACAAGAAAAGGAGGACAGGAGCAGGCACATACACCTACTCCAAGACCGGAATGGACGTATATCCCCGTTCCGGCAGCTGAAGTCACCAAACATATTTTGTCAATGGTGAAAGAGCAGAAGCAAATTCATGCTCATATTCTGGATGCTTTCCAGGATATCATAACAACTTCAGCATCATCTCAGGGACAGACACATAAATCTATCCCTAGCAGTGGAGTGACACATCAACGATTCACTCCGGAACAGACGCACACATTTGTTTCAGTCCAAGAGGGTTATGGGGCATACTCCCCCATATCATACGGACAACCAAGTCAGACACATACACCTGATTTGAGTGGAGATCGTCAGCCTAACCTGAACATCTTTCCTGATCAGGAACATACACCTGCTCAGAGTAACCACTTTCATCAACAAGTGGTTTCCAAAGCAAGTAAGAAGGCATGTAAAAAAAAGATCCGCCCAGCACAGTCAGGAGATCAAAGGCCAATATGCAACAAGGCATTGCTCGATGCTGGAGTTCTTGAATCCCTCAGACATTTATCTATTGGAATTCAAGATTCTACTCCCTCAGTTCCCAATAACGGGAACATTAATTCCGAAATTCTTCAACAGACACTTCCTCATGAAGGCTTGCTTCATGAAAATTCGGTCAATATTGAAGTTTCTTCTTCAGATGAGAGCCACAGGAATCCTCTGTGTGGTCAGAAGACCAAGGAGCAAGAGATATCATCTTTTGCTCTAACCCATTATGGTGGTCCTCCCCATGATGATAAATTTCGCTGCGAAAGTCCTCTCCGCAGTAGTGATTCAAATTGCTTGGAAAATACTTCAGTGGACAATGTAGTGCCGAGAAAGCCCTCTTATCTTGAGGCACTTGCAAATGTGAAACTAGTCATGTCTGATGCTTTATCGCTAGCAAGTGAAATACTTTCTCAATCAGAAGATAGCCCAGGGTGTAGGTCATTCTCCGAACCACCCCTAAGTCATGCATCTTCTAGTTTGATCAATGATCTCTCTACCAATCTTGTTGAATCCGATGAAGTAACAAGGAAACACCAACTCTGGTCAAAATAGGTAGAAGAATCTTCATTTAATGATAAAGAGGAAATGCTGAACATGAGGAAAAAATTGGCAAAAAGTGAGTTAACAGTCATGTTTTGGCCTTTGGCTGACTCCCAGTATGACATTCCAAAGATGTTGACGGAAGATGGAGTCCATGATATTCGTCTCAATATATAGAAAACTATTTGTCAATTGAAGAAGAAGGTATTATCTTATGATGAATATGAAAATCATCTTAAGATAATAGAAGGGCTACAACGTCAAATTGATTTGGCATCTCTATCAGTCTCTCGGTATCCAAAGGATGAAAAGAAACAGAGAACCCTTCAACGTTCATGCCTTGGTGCACTAATAGAATTGCGTCAGTTAATTTCCAATGCTCCATCTGGTGTTCATATCAGAGGATGGGGTGTTCACGGAGCACTACATTTCACAGTGCTTTCCAGTCAGCAAAGCCCGCCGAAAATGGTCTCATGCAATGTTATTGCCCATGGCCGGCCACAGTCAATGGGCTTTGTTCATAATCAAAAGCTTGCTCAAGAATAGACTTCAACTAGTTCCTCTCAAAATCAAGCATATAGAGAACAAGTCATTGAATTTCTCCTACATCAAGCAGGCGAGAATATTCCACAAGCCTCTCGTATGGAGAAAACACATCATCAAATGACACAAGTTTCGGAAATCATCCAACGGTCTGTTAAACTAGGTGATAAAAGTGGATATAGGCTAATGCATCCAGTTAATTTCCGAACTAATATTTGCAAGATCAAGAGAGATTTTAAGAAGGTCTCAGACATAGCATGTCAAGAGCCACCCCAGCTTGTCAGACTGGGAACTCCTTTAACCCAACCCTCAGAGTCAACAAATGGGATTTGAGGAGTTGAGCGGAAGTAGCAGGAACATCCCCAGTTCTAGAGACTGGGGACTCTTTCAAATCATCAATCCCCTTCTCAGAGAATATCGGTCTTTTCTCGATTGGGGAAGAAGCCCCAAGAGGAATGAAGAGCCAAATTATCAAGATATTCCCTCCAAGTTATATCTCGTCAAGAAGTTCCTAAAGGATTAAATCAACAAAAGGCAATGTCTCATCAAAGACATGAAAGAAGACAATATCACAGAAATGTTGATAGAAGGGATGCGATGCATTATACATCAATCAATGTCATCAATGCCGTTGTTGCTAATCCACCAGAGGAGACTCACTCAGGGGACTCAGATGAAGAGCGTCCTGCTCAAGAAAATGTACGCGCCGATACAAATGAAGAAGGTGGTAGTACATGAAGTCAAAGGATTACTCAGAACCTAGGTAATCCACTTCCTTCTCTCCAAAAAGTATCCAACAAAGGGAGGGGAAAGAATCAGGTTACATATCCTTCCTCTGGAGAAGGTCAATCGCTATCGTTAGAGCAAAGGTTTTCACAAAAAGAGGAAGAAATGAAAGAATTAAGAAGGTTGAATGCAGAACTACTTCAGAGTAGTCTTCTTCTTAAGAATGATGAAGTCCGACAGCCGAAGGAATTTGTTGTAACTACTGAGATGGATCAGGAATATCCTCCTTTATCAGTACACCCTCAGAGGTCTAATCCTACGGGTCAAACGCAACAACGGTTGGCAGTGCTACCATCAGTTGCACCACCAATCACCACGTCTGTCCAAGCTCCATTCATTGCATCTACCCAAGAACAAATTCAACCTGATGTTTCTCAAAAGTTAATAACTACTATTGAGTCATTAACAGCTCGGTTAGAAACTATGGAAGGGAAACAGGTGCAAGTTCAACCAGAAAAGAAAGTTTACCCTGAATGGGTAGAATCAATTTCTCCTCCATCTAGTTTTGGAATCCCTATTTTCCCTACATTCAATGGATCATGCGACCCTGAACAAAATTTGATGCATTACATGTCTTGTTGTGATCCTATGATGGGAACTCCAGAGCAGCAAGAAGTAGTGAAACTCAGATGCTTCGTGAGAACCTTGCAAGGACCAGCTTTTGTCTAGTATACAAGCTTGGAATCCCAGTCAATCATCGGATGAGAGGATCTTCGTCAAAAATTCCTTCTTCAGTTCAGCTCAACTTTTCAAAAAATGACAGTTTTCGATCTTACAAACTGCAAGAAAAGGGAGAATGAAAGAGTCTCTGATTTCATTGCTCGCTGGAAGGGATTAACGTATTCCATGAGTTTAGCACTCCCTCAGGAAGAGATGTTGTCAATCTGTGTGGCAAATTTGCGTGACGAATTATGCACGCCATTGATCCCTGTGAAATACACAGGAGGGTTTCGAGACCTTACTTCAATCGCTCAGTAGATTGAAGATTCCCTTATACAGGCTAAGGTTAAATCTCGTGTAATTCCATCAGCTCCAGGAAGGAGAATGGGTAAAGCATAAACTGCTACAGTTATGCTTAAACAAGCACCTGTACCTATTTCTACTTCAAAACCTTCATCTTCTCGAAGGGCTCCACCTCCTGAATGCCAACAACAAAGGCTGTTTCGTCCAAATGATCAAAGAGATCAACGACGAAAACAATTTGAGGATTTGAAGAGTAAAAAATACTCTTTCCAAAGTGAGCAAGTTCCTGGTTACTTCATTTCAGCTCTGGAAAATAATTTGGTTCAATTACCAGTGCGCAAGAGGCCAAACAAGAAAGGAGATGAAGACTGTCCCAATTATTGTCCCTTTAATCAAATGTTGGGGCATCCCATGCAGGAGTGTTTTGTCTTTAAATACCTCCTGCAAAAGATGGTCGACTTGGGACAACTCAAGTTAAAAGGTTCTTCGACTCAGATAGCATGTGTTACTGCTACAATTCCAGAGGAGGAAGGTGAATGGCAAGAAGTCAAAAGCAGAAATGCACAGAAATATGATGATTGGATGGTCAGAAAGACAATCAATCGGACTCATGCCATTTTGCGAACACAATTAAAAAAACCAATTGTGTCTTCTGCCATGAATATTGTGGTAAAACCGTCTTTGTCAGAGGGAAAGTCCTCAAAGAAACGGTTTGATTCAAAGAAGGAAAAAGAATCAGAAGAAGATGAGTATGTGTCAAAGCCTAAATTGTCTTTGACTCTGGCAGACTTTATTCCATCTACTTCAAAACAACGGGCACCGCCCCTTCAAACAGCACAACCTAAATAGTCTAGTCAGGCAGAGTCTTTATTAGAAGAAGAGTTAATATTCGGTTCTGTTAATATGATTCAATTAACATATCCGTATTTCAGTCGTAATTTCAATTTTGATGAGCCTGAATTCCCTGTATCAAATAAGGGAATCTGAGGATGTTCCTGAGGTTCAGAATACAGGGGAAGACGTGGATCTTTCCAAAGCCACTACACCAATTCTACCCCTACTAGCACTGTGTATGCAGCAGAAACTTGTGGTAGAGTCCTTCAGCGAGCTCAAAAAGAACAAGCAGGTTCTTCTGCTAATAGCCAACTCAGTCTTGGCACAGTTATTTTAGAAGACTGATTGAAGGTTCCATCATATTTATCTCAGCAAGTAAATGGATCTAATCGGTCTAATCTTCTAAAACCAAGGATATTGCCAACTTTTATCCCAATACAAGATGCATCAGCTTCCAAAGCATCTGCTTCCAAGGTACCTACTAAACCGCATATTCCTGTTGGGAAACGCAGACCTTTAGATCAAAGGTATGATATATTGAAACACTTGTCTCAAGTACCAGCCATGTTATCAATTTTGGATGCTTTGAATCTGTCAAAAGATCTTCGGGAAGCACTCATCGAAGCTTTGTAAAGTCCTTAGGAGTTTGAAGCTGAAATTGCTGCAGCTGAAGTCTATCACATAGAGAATAATCCTACAGAATGCCATGTAGTGATATCTTTTACTGATAAAGATGAAGATGATATTGTTCATGGGCACATAAATCCTTTGTACTTATCTGGAAAAGTCAATGGTGTAGATATCCGAAGATCTTTCATTGACAATGGTTCAGAAGTCAACCTCATGCCCATTCGTACACTTCGTCGATTGGGCCTCACGGAATCTGATTTATCTCCTTCTACCATGATGTTACAAGGATATGATAAAAATGAACAAGAACCACTAGGTGACGTTACACTCAGATCTTAGTTTGGAGATCTTGTATCCAATTCGGATTTCATGATTGTTGATCAAGACTCAGCTTTCAACGTCTTGCTTGGAATACCCTGGCTACATCAACATGCAACTATTCCTTCATCATACCATCAATGTCTCAAATACTATTTCAATGGTCAAGTTGGAACATTGTATGGTGATAAGACCCCATTCAAGACATGTGAGTCTCAATACATTGAGGCAGAATTTTATCACATGAAGGGAAGAGAAAAATCTACAATGAAGGAAATTACCAAAGTTAATGCTCCATATGGTTTGGAGAAAATTCCAATAAATCCATTTACACATGTGAGTACAGATTATGTGTTACCTATCAGTCAAATTGAAAAAATAGGCCCAAATAAAAATACTCTTATGGAAAGATCCATAATGTCAATTACGGCAATTGAGCCAGACAACATGGGAGAAATTGGTAACCTACCAAACAGTGATGAAATCACAAGTGGTGACGTCTTCATTTCATCTGCTGAAATCCAACAGGTCTATACTTCGCCAATCAGACCAGAAGAAGTTATAGCAAGGTCAGAGGTGAATAATGATGTCAATTCTCAATCCATCATCTCCTCTTTATTTCCCAAAGAAGGCCTTTTATCATCAATAGGGTCGGAAATGGAAGCTTCTTCTTCAAAATGTGAAAATTTTGACATCTCTTCTGATCATGAAAATTTCGTTTTGTCATCTACTATACAAGTAGAAATGGAAGAAATAGCACATAATGAAGAGGAAGAGGAAGATCTTAGAGATGCTCCTCCAGCATTTGAAGAAGGTATCTCTACCACTGTGGATGAACTCAGAGAAATAAATCTGGGTACAGAGAAAGATCCACGCCCCACTTTAATTAGTGCGGCCATGACCCTTGAAGAGCAAGAGATGTATATTTCTTTTCTAAAGAAAAATAAAGATATTTTCGCTTGGAACTATACAGAAATGCCAGGTCTTGATCCTGATATTGCTACTCATCATTTGGGTTTACCAAAAGAACATCGAGGATTTAAGCAAGCCGCGAGAAGAACACACCCAACTTATGCTTCCAAAATTGAAGTTGAAGTGGATAAGCTGATCAAAGCTAACATCATCAGAGAAGTTAAGTATCCCAAGTGGTTGGCTAATATTTTCCCTATAAAGAAGAAGAACGGACAAATTAGGGTTTGCATTGATTTTAGAGATCTTAATCGGTATTGTCCTAAAGATGATTTCCCAGTTCCAATTACAGAACTCTTAATTGATGAAACCGCTGGCTATGAAGTACTTTCCTTCATAGATGGATATTTTGGATATAATCAGATCCGAATGGACCCGGAAGATGAGGAATCTACAGCCTTCAGAGCCCCTCAAGGTGGGTTTTGTTACCGGGTGATGCCCTTTGGTTTAAAGAATGCAGGTTCAACATATCAACACACCATGCATCGTATCTTCAAACCTTTCTTAGGGAAGTTTGTTGAATGATATGTAGACTATTTTGTGGTTAAATCCAAACAACGTTCTAATCACTTGGCTGATTTGGAATTCATATTCCACAAGCTTCGACAACATAATTTGAAGATGAACCCCTTAAAATGTGCTTTTGGGGTAACCTCAGGAAAATTCCCCGGCTTTGTTGTATGCCATCGTGGTATTGAAGTAGATCATGAGAAGACCAAATCAATCCTTGATATGTCACCTCCTAATAATTTGAAAGAATTAAGAGGACTTCAAGGACACTTAGCCTATATTCGGTGTTTCATCGCCAATTTGGCAGGAAAAAGTTTACCCTTTACCAAATTATTGAAAAAAGGAGTCACTTACCAGTGGACTGAAGAATGTCAAGAAGCATTTGATGTTCTCAAAAAATACCTCTTGAGTCCACCAGTACTCATGCCACCTGTTGAATGTAGACCACTTATCCTCTATGTGACAGCTCTAGAGAGATCATTGGGTGCCTTTCTCGCTCAAAAGAATAATGCTGGGAATGAAAATAGCCTCTACTATCTCAGTAGAACTATGCTTGAAGCAGAAACCCGGTATTCAAGTATTGAGAAGTGCTGCCTAGCATTAATCTTTGCAGTTCAGAAACTAAGACACCACCTGCAACATCACGAGGTCCAATTGGTATCTCGCAATAATCGGCTCAAATTCATCATTAGTCGTCTAATGCTTACAGGACGTCTAGCAAGGTGGGCAGTTATTTTGCAGTAGTTCGACATTCAGTATGTATCGCAAAAGGCAATAAAGGGCCAAGATCTGGCTAATTTCCTGGCTGAACATCCTTCAGTGGAAGACATGTCTTCAGATATTGAACTCCCTGATGAGGAAGTTTTTTCTATTCAAGAGTGTCCTCAAACATGGGAAATGTATTTTGATGGTGCTTCCAGAAGTCCAACAGGGAAGAAAATTGAAAATCCTAAATTCAACAAAGTTGGTTTAGGAATTGTACTCATTTGTCCAGATAAGGCATTGTTACCTTATTCCTTTTTATTCTGGGAAGGTGGTACCAATAATGAAGCCGAATACCAAGCTCTTATCACAGGATTGGAGTTAGCACTTCAAGCACAAGTGAATCACTTAAAGGTGAAAGGTGATTCAGACCTGGTAATCAAACAAGTCAATGGGGATTATGACATCATAAAAGAATAGTTAATCCCTTTGTATGATTATGTCAGAAAGTTAATGGCGGAATTCCCTTCAGAACCGACATTTTCTTATGTCCCAAGATCACAAAATGCTCAAGCTGATTCACTGGCTAATATATCCACAGCTCTAACAGATCCAAATCGGGATGAGACAACCATCAATATTGCCCACCGTCGTGCAATTTCACCTTATGTTCAATCTAGAACAGAGGAAATTAATGAAATTAGTCCCATTCCTGAACCGTATGGTCATACTACTTGATGGATGTCACCTATCAGGGAATACCTTCAAAATGGAACACTTCCACCTGATAGAGCCGAGAAAGAACAAATCTGGCGACGTGTGGTCAATTTTACTCTTTATGATGGCCTAAACAACCTAGAGAAAATTATCTTCAAACGTGGTTTTGATGGAGTTCTCTTCAGATGCATTGATGGTGAAGAGACAACGGCTGTCATGAAAGAAGTGCATGCAGGAGTCTGTGGTGCCCACCAGTCTGGACATAGATTGTATGATCAAATTCGAAGGCTTGGATACTTTTGGCCTTCAATGATACAAGATTGTGTTGATTTCACAAAGAAGTGTCATTCATGTCAAGTACATGCCAACTTCATTCATAAACCTTAAGAGTTGCTTCGTACAGCTAAATACTCATGGCCATTTTCCACATGGGGAATGGATGTGGTGGGACCTTACCCTTCAGCTACGGCCAAGGAGTTTAAGTACATTCTTACTGCTACTGATTTCTTTTCCAAATGGGTAGAGGTAGTAACTCTCAAAGAAGTCAGTTCTAAATGCATTGTTAGCTTCATCAAGTCTAACATCATTACTAGATTTGGTGTCCCTCATACCGTATTGACGGACAATGGCACCAACTTCTGTTCTTCTGAGGTGAAGAAATTGTATCAAGAATACAACATTAAATCCAACCATTCATCTCGGTATCATGCGGCAGCCAATGGCCAAATAAAAGCCTTTAACAAGACTCTTTCAAATATACTGCAAAAGATGGTGGATAAAGATAAGAGGTCATGGCCTGATAAACTCTTTCATGCTTTATGGTCTTATCGGACTACCACCCGCAATGCAACGCGGTCAACTCCATATTCGTTGGTATATGGAACAGAAGCAGTCTTGCCAATTGAAGTCCAATTGCCCTCACTCAGAGTAGCCATTTGTGATCAATTATCTACAGATGAGCAATCCCAAAAGCGATTGAATGAATTTGAATGGTTAGATGAGAAAAGATTGTGCACTTTGCACCACTTGGAAATCTATCAGAATCGAATAACACGAGCTTTTAACAAAAAAGTTCGTCTTCATTCATTCATTCAGGGAGAATTGGTATTATTTCTCAGAACTCCAATGATACCAGGAAATAAACCTCCCAAGCTTGAGCCAAAATGGGAAGGACCTTATTCAATACATAGGGTCTACTCTAATGGAGTTTATTCATTAATCTCGATGGATGGAGAACTCATTACTACTCCAACTAATGCCAGATTTTTGAAGAAATATTTTGTATAAAATACAAAGTATTTAGAAGATGTCGCCGCAACATGACACTAAACTGTACAACACCAGTTCGTCCTTGCTATATGACGTTAAACTATACAGCAATGGTCCAGTATGACCTTAAACTCCTCCTTGGTCCAGTATGACCTTAAACTATTCACAAGATGTCCCTGCAACATGACACTAAACTATGCAGCACCAGTTCGTCCTTGCTATATGACGTTAAACTATACAGCAATGGTCTAGTATGACCTTAAACTCCTCCTTGGTCCAGTATGACCTTAAACTATTCACAAGATGTCCCTGCAACATGACACTAAACTGTGCAACACCAGTTCGTCCTTGCTATATGACGTTAAACTATACAGCAATGGTCCAGTATGACCTTAAACTCCTCCTTGGTCCAGTATGACCTTAAACTATTCACAAGATGTCCCCGCAACATGACACTAAACTGTGCAGCACCAGTTCGCCCTTGCTATATGACGTTAAACTATACAGCAATGGTCGTGTATGACCTTAAACTGCAACTTCGTCCAACATGACGCTAAACTGTATAAAAGTCCCTTACGTCCAATAAGACATTAAACTGTGACGTCCTAACTACGTGACGCTAAAATGTATAAAATTCCCTTACGTCCAACAAGACGTTAAACTCTGACGTCCTAACTACATGAAGCTAAACTGTATAAAAGTCCCTTACGTCCAGCAAGACGATAAACTATATAATCATCAAAGGTCCTGTATGAACTTAAACTACACCACCGTCCAGCATGACATTAAACTGCACCATCCACGGTCCATGCATATGACCTTAAACTATTCACACTTTCGCCCAACATGACGTTAAACTGTGGAAACAAAAATCCCCAATGCGTCCAACATGACGTAAATGGTGTGTTATTTTGTCCTTACTGCATGACATTAAACTGCGCAGTCCCCCTTTCGTCCAACATGACGTTAAACTCTATTGTCCCCATCGTCCTATCTACATGACACTAAACTTTACAGAAAATTCATGATACGTCCTACATGACATTAAACTGTATTTTGTCCCTGCTACATGACACTAAACTGTGCAGCACCAATAGTCCTAACTGCAAGACTTTAAACTACATAGTCCCTTCATATTGTCCCTACTACATGACATTAAACTGTGCCGCGTTAAGGTTGTGGCTAACTCTTGTTTCTCACAACGATTATGACTCACATGAGCTTAGAGCAAACCTCAACCATAACACTCTCTTTGGGCCGCTAACCATGCGTAAGTCCCAACAAAATTTTTTAGATCGTTGTCCCCAAGAACAACTTGATCATTAATTCATTCTTTAATTGAACTACACGGACTTTGATCCTTGCCCTCCAGGCTGGGTATGTAGGCAACCTCCCAGGGTTCAATCCCAAAAACAATCTCTTCACATCGGTTCACCACCATCTCATATGATGTTGATTCGTGAAACCGCCCCTAGAATCAATATCTTTACATTGATTCACTTTTGTCCTTGTTATATGACGTTAAAATATGCAACACTTTTGTCCAGTACGACAATAAACTACAATACTCTTTCATTTCCTCATTTGAGAGAGAACTATTATTGACATTGATTTTTTTCAATCATGTTTCATTTCAAAAGACTACGTGCATACATGGTAATGCCTAACCTTTTTTTCTCGGGTTAAACCATCATTGCACTAAAGTCCCCTTTCACCCTTCA
This sequence comes from Viscum album, assembly GCA_963277665.1. Classification (NCBI taxonomy): domain Eukaryota; kingdom Viridiplantae; phylum Streptophyta; class Magnoliopsida; order Santalales; family Viscaceae; genus Viscum; species Viscum album. Next base: position 291,757,831 of record OY728150.1, on the reverse strand, counting down.
CATGTACGAACCAAATTTGTACGAAGGGTAGTTCTAGAACTATGTGGGCTTGATTCCCATACTTATGGGATACGTAGAAACGTTCGAGTATCCCTCGAATCCAGCCCCAAGTCTTTTTGGGCCTAACCCCAAATTTCACTTTCAGTCCCTTGGCTGAAAATTCCTCATGAAAACACACACTGTGTATTCATTATTATGATCCTAACTCTATGAACCTAAACTAAGATCTCTCATATTTTCGTCCTGCACGACGTTAAATTGTATTTCAAGAACTACGTATGGCTTGATTCTCATTCTTATGAGATACGTAGTGAAGTCCAAAATTTCAATTCAGGACCCAACCACAACATGATTATGGTTATCATTGACCTATGTATCTCTATATACATTGGACAATACCCATATTTATGTGTTATAATCCCAACCTTAAATATTTTCAGATCTTCATAACCCTTTTCATGACTTTTAGTCACAAAAATGTCAAACTTCTGAGAATTCTTTTGCCTGACTATGCAGTACGTGCCCATAGGTGGCCTTGCATAAACAGTCCACATAACAAACTTTTTAGCCAAAAGATACTATTTATTTGACTATGCACCCAATGCCCTTAGCTGGTCCTGCATAATTCAACCCCCTAACGGGTTTCTCAGATAGTGGTAACTTCATTCTTGTGAAGAATGCCTCTTTTGTCCTTATTTGTCTTAAACGACAGTATGTAGGGATCCACAAAAAAATAGCCATCCTTAACATATTTGTCCCATATCCTTTTTCATGATCTGAAAGTATTCAAGTCTATGGTTTATTCTTCTTCCCTACGTTTGGGTCAGACCTTCGTAGGAGTGATATTCATCCAGTTCTTCGATAATCTTGTCTGAAAATATCTTCTCCATATTCAAGTATCTCTTTCCATACAACAAACTCTATAATTTAGAAAATTTGAATCTCCATAAACATTCACTGGCTTTTAGCACTAGGAAAGTAAATTTCTGATAGTTCTTTTTCCTGACTATGCAGCACGTGCCCATAGGTGGCCTTGCATAAACAGTCCACAAAACAGACTTGTTAGCTGAATGATGCTATTTATTTGACCATGCAGCCAATGCCCTTAGGTGGCCCTGCATAATTCAACCCCCTAATGGGTTTTGTTAAATAATAGTAACTTCATTCTTGGAAACTACTTCTTCTAATGCCTTTTAGATCTTTTTCATATCATTCCTTAGATTCAAATATTCTTAAGTCATAGTTTACATATTTTCCCTCATACTTGAGTATGGTAATATGTTTTCAGATAAATTGTCAAGGAATTGAATCAATTTTAACCCATTTTGGTCAAAGCTATTTCGACCTTAAACATTAGCCTTTGTATGTCCGACATGCATGACTTTAAACTGCCATATTTCTTGTTTTTCTTTTCACCTCAGAGTCAAATCCTCTTTTCTCTCCGGATCCAACTCTGAGGGGGGAATTTTGTTGACGCTCCTTTCCGTCATAGAGTCTAACGACTGAAAAAAGGGAAATACCTTATTCCAAAGTGATTCATCCTTTAAAGAAACATAAAAAATCGACAAAGGGATGAACAAGGAGAACATTACCCATAGGTCGCGCAAGTTCCCTCATGGTCGCACAAGTACACTTGCGCGCCGCCTAGTGGTCGTGCAAGTCTACTTGCGCGATGCCTTATGGTCGTGCAAGTGACTTGCACGACCTAAGTGATAACCGCCTGGTAACCGCCCGAGGACTTCTCATGCCTATAAATAGACCCTGTGGGCCCCCCATTCGGGAGGATCGTTTTCCAAAAACTCAGATTGAAGCTCCCGATGCACAAGTCACTTATCAAAGCTTCCAGAGCACTTCTAAGGTAATTTCTTACCTAGAACGGAAGATCTAAAGAGAGGGAGGAAGGACTAAGTGTTGAAAATCATCAACACTTGCGTGCTTGAGTGGCCAGCCCTTAAGGGAAGTGGTCACACTTGCGCGCCACCTTACTCCTTCGATAGAACTTGCGCGTCCCTTTTCTGGAAGAACCTCAAGAGGATTCTAAAGGCTTTAATAAAGAGTCACTCAAGTATTTCAATGCTGGTTGACCATCGCGCAAGTACACCACGTGTCGCGCAGGTATACCTGCACGACCAATACTTGCGCGCCCACGCAGTACTTGCGCGTCTTCCAAGACTTGTGAGCCCCTTCCTTTTTGGGCGCCTTTCTTGCCCATTTCACCACTCTTAAGCCATTATACTTCCTTTTCAAGATTCAGTCTTCAAGACACTCTTCAAAGCCATTTATGGCATGATTTCTTGATTTGACTTCCTTATCTGAAAGGAATTCTGTGGAATATCTCTCAAAACCTAGTGATTTAAATATCCTTATGTCACTAAATATGGAGAGTTCATTCATTCAACCTCATCCTTTAAGATGAGAGAATCCTTAACCTGGGTCTCCTTTTCAGGAATAAGTCCTAGTCATAATTTTGGGCTTCCTTCTCAGGAATAAGCCCCAAGTCCCTTAACCTGGGTCTCCTTTTCAGGAATATGTCCCAGTCATAAGTCCTCTAATTTGGGCTTCCTTTTCTGGAGTAAGCCCCAAACCTTAATCCTTAACCTAGGTCTCCTTTTCAGGAATAAGTCACAGTCATAATTTTGGGCTTCCTTCTCAGGAGTAAGCCCCAAGTCCACTAACCTGGGTCTCCTTTTCAGGAATAAGTCCCAGTCATAATTTTGGGCTTCCTTCTCAGGAGTAAGCCCCAAGTCCCCTAACCTGGGTCTCCTCTTCAGGAATAAGTCCCAGTCATAAGTCCTCTAATTTGGGCTTCCTTTTGAGCAGTAAGCCCCAAACCATAATCCTTAACCTGGGTCTCCTTTTTAAGAATAAGTCCCAGTCATAATTTTGGGCTTCCTTCTCACGAGTAAGCCCCAAGTCCCCTAACCTGGGTCTCCTTTTCAGGAATAAGTCCCAGTCATAAATCCCTTAACCTGGGCCTCCTTTTTAAGAGTAAGTCCCAGTCATAAATCCCTTAACCTGGGCCTCCTTTTTAAGAGTAAGTCCCAGTCATAATCTTGGGTTTCCTTTTCAGGAATAAGCCTAAAGTCCCTTAAATTCTCTTTAACCAGTCCAAATTTTCGTTTGATCTGGGATTCCTTCTCAGGAGTAAGACCCCATTATCAATCCTCTCCTGATTTGGGTTTCCTTTTCAGGAATAAGTCCCAAGTTAGATTATTCAAATCTCCATGAAGCACATATACCTTTATGGACCCTGTTCATGGATTTTCTCCCTAAAGTAAATCCTAACCTTCATTTATCTGGGCAGTCATATATACATAAGCCCCAAACCATTTCTTATGGTTGCATCTTTCATGGAACAATTGTCTAATTTTTACCAATACCTCTTGTTTCTCACACCGAGCAAGACTCACGTGATCTTAGAGTGTAAAAGTAATTGTGACATCCTTCTTTGAGCCATCAATCATAAACATCATACTCTTTTACTCGAACTATGTGGGTTCTGATTCCTTTTCCAAAAAAAAGGATACATAGGTAGTCCATTTATGGGTTTGATCCCAACTCTAAAATAATTCATGTCCTTATGAATGACAATAAACTTCAAGTGCCCCACTGAGTGGCTTTAAAACCAGCCTAGTCATCATAATGACCAAGAGAATTTTATATAAATGTTTTGAAGGATACCATTGACCAAGAATCACTAAATAAATATAGATGATTCTCTATTGATGAAGAACCTCGAATACATATAAAATATTCTCTAAATTTATTACATATTTAATCATTGATTGTTAAACTGAAGGAAATCTCATTTTATACTTGGTAATGTAATAAGGATTCACGAATATAACTTAAATCTATAAAGAGAGTCCCGGAATAGACAACAATTCCCCTCAAAAAGGTGTGATGAGTCCGACCTCCCATCCTCTCGATCAATGCAAATTCCTAAGCCTCATCATTCCACAAGCTAATGAGCACCTACCTTTGGAAAGTAGGTCCAAATGGATGTGGTATCATTGGTTGTTTCCAGTTCTATGAACAAACCCGCTAGAAACCGATCGGAACGTTTGAATCTCCCATCCAGGAGGTCATCCATGAATTCCTTGGGAAACAATCCTTCACATGAAAATGGGCTCTCACAACTCTTAACACAATCCATTCAGTATTTAAGAAAATGGGAACATCTAATCCCAAAGATTTATCTTTATCAGAAAACTATTTCTTATTCCATATTTGATTAACTGACTAATTATTCAAAGGATCCAACTATGGTTAGGCTAAGGCATCAACTATAAAAAATAAATCAAAAGTGTAACATGATCTTAATATTAATTCTAGTTTAAAAAATATCAGACTAGTACCATTCTCATTTAACATGAATTTTTATTATCATCATATATAATAATTAGCATTATTCACATTATTTATCAATTCCATTAGAACATGGAATATAATATTCAATTAAACATTCACATTTCTTCCATTTGGATTAAAATCAAATTTCATGAAACACTTAATTTCAAATATCCATCTTCTTTAATTATTTACCCAGTTAATAAATTAATTATATATTTACATTATTTGCCATTTTCATCAAATTCAAAATTCTAAACCAAGAATGAAAACATGTAAACATGCATATCATTGGTAGAAAAATATCTATAAAATTAAGAGGTATCCAACTATAATGTTAAAAAGAAACAACATGTGATTTCTATACACAAACCAATTCTTTATTAAACTGGTTAAATAATTATAATATTAATTTAATTTCCATCCAAATGGATAAAACATGATAACATTAAAATTTCACATAAATAAAAGAGAATTAAGGAATCCCATACCTTGAAATCATCAACCATCTTTACATAAGAACAGATCAACGTTGTAGGTCCTGATCACCTCTCCTACAAGAAGACTATATCCCTCTAAGGGTATAATTCCACAACCACACCAACAACAAAAAACATTTTTTAGATCATAGTGAAGAAAACACCATCACATAGAAATAAATCTTGGAGGAAACAAATCAAAGAACCATAATAGAAGAGGTATAATGTTCCCTTTATTGTAGCAAATCAAATATGGAAGGATGAGATTGTTCCCCTTTTAAGGGCCTCCAAAGTGACTAGAAAATCCATAATTGGCCACCTTGAGTGATGTGAGGAATGTTTAGGGTTTTAGTGTTGTTTTTTGGAACTAAACACAATAAAATAACCACCCATGGGACATTTACAATGTAAATAATTCATTTGTATCATAAATGTGTCAAATTTTATATTTTTCTAAAAAACAACACCTCAACAATTTCAAATTATAGTTGATTTATATCATAAAAAACCAATTTATGTCATAAGTTCCACATACTGTATAACAAATCATGTAACCCAATTACATTCTAAACCCCAATTACTCCATAAACCCGTACTTATTTTATATGTTCTCCCTATATCCATATTTTAGTAGCTAAACACCACCAGACCTCCTCTAATCCTCATTTGAGCACCAAAGGATTTGGGAACATGAAAAGGGATAGACTACATGGATCCATGCCCTTAAAAATAATATCATAGTCCCTCATGAAACCATTCACTCATACATCGATTGACCCATATGCTACTTCATTCCAACACAGTTACCAATAAGTGAAATGTAATTCAAAATCTATTACACAATCCAATTTCAAAAACAAAATTTTCCATTTTTTAAACACCTTCTCAAAACATAAAACCATTTATAAAACAAATTTACAAATCCATTTAAAATTTTATAACCTCTTTGATCCATTTTAACATGAACTTATAGTGCATATAAGGCACTCCCATTTGGAAAACCCACTTTAAACACCCATATTGCCAAACCAATCCATAAATCACATCAAATAATGGGATAAAAATAAATAAAAAATAATTTAAATGGAAATTTAGGAAACAAAATCTAAGGTATAGTTGATATTTAATGTTTATACATGGAAAATACCTATAAATTACAACACTTACCTCAAAATCTGTTCCAACTTCGTCGCCTTCGATGGTAAGAACCCAAAAGAGGTAGAAGAAGACCTCACACACCTAATCCAACTGAAAAAACCAAATCCACCAATGAAACCCTATTTTGATCCACCCCCACCACTTAGGGTTAGACACAACCTTGGAATTGGAAGAATATATGGAAAGAAGGGAAGGGGAACAAGAAACCATAAATAAGATAAATTACCTCAAGCCAAAATAACAGTAAGGAAGCTTCCAAATCAAGGGATGAGGGATACAAATATCATGTAGTATAAATGAGGCCCTAAGGGTATATAACAGAGAAGGTAATTTTTGTAATTTACCAACCCTTTAATGAGATGGATAGGTCATATGGTTTGTCCTTGTTTTTTGGAAAACCATGCACCAAACATGCAGAAGCTACTATATCCCTCAAATTAAGCTGGAAAGTTACCCCTTGAGACTTACATGGTTTGAAATATTATTCTCAAACCATGTGGGACACCTCTACCTCCCCTCACATGGTTTGACACATGGTTAAAAAAACTATTCGATAACCATGAACCTTGGCATGTCTTCCCCAAAAACAAGGTTTCAACCCCCGACACCCGAAACCACTAAAAATAAAACAAATAGTAAATAAAATAAAAAATGTGACAAACCAATAACTCAGAGGGTTTCAATTTAATAATTTAAATAAATAACATATGATTATTATTCATGAAGAAAAAAAGCATACGTGACAAGCCAGATTCGAGGTGTGAGATACATTAACTTAAAATCTCATTTTAAATGTTTTTAATATTTATTTTCTAAATCATTTTATTCCATGTACATATTCATAAAATTAAATTATAGATGTATATATGTGGAAAAAACGAATTATAAATTACATTTTATATCTTTTTTAACATTTTTTTTACATTATTTCAAAATGAAACTTTTTAATATATTTTATATAGAACATTTTTATTTTCTTTTTAAAAGGAAAAAAGTAATGTGTTATTTTAACATATATGGTTACAATGGATTATACCACCACCAAAATAATTATTTAATGCATTTATTCCTTTACATTCTTCTATGTTTTCTTTATAGAAAAACCCTTCTTCCCTTTTTATACGTATTTTAGTATTGATTTTTTTTAAAAGAATGGATATTTCAATACCAAGAATTTCTTTTCATATGGGTTCAAAAGAGTTTTCCAAGGGTATTAAGATGAAGGGGTGGAATATTATTTTTTATGGAACATAATAATTATAGATGATGATTGTTGATCCCAATACAACTTATATGTTGGTTAATACCAATAAAACTTATACAAAGGGTGATCCCAATAGAGCTTATATGATTGGAGAACCCTATATAGATCTCCAATGCAGTGGATAATATTCCTTATCTTCAATGAAATGAAGAGGGAGTTAACTAGGATGGTTTATCGCATAGATTTAATAGAGGTATGATTATTCCTGACATGATTTTAACACAGTTTATGAATATAATTCTCAAACATTCCTATAAAAGGTATTTATTTTCTTGATATGGGTTTTAAAGGTTTTATGTTAGAAAATGTTTTTTATCTTGTTTATATGACTTATTTTATGTGGTAAAAAATATTCTGATAAAGGTAAACATTTTTTATATTTTCATATTTTCACTGGGTTAAAAAATTTATTACTTTTACGTCCCATACTGATCTTTTTTTGCTCATCTCATATTTTTAAATGTTTTTCATAGGTTTTAAGGATGGATTGAAAAGTTAATAAAGCCAGTGTTCTTGATATAGATGTTTCCTTGAAAAAATAAATCATTTATTAATATGGATCTTTTTTTGTAAAATTTGGTTACTATGATTTTTTAAAGGGAGGGACAAGTCCATTTCTATTAAAACAAAAGAAATCATACAAGATGAGAGAAGCAATTCATTTCACACAAGACACTAGCCCTTATCATGAGAGTTCAATTTTTTTCTTATCTTATCTGCAATTTTTCATTATGCATCCCACAATGCTCCAAAATCAAATCCACGACCTCGCCCACATCTCCAACCCCTAGAGTGAAGTGCTTCAAGATTCCTTGCTTGTTGAAGAAGGATTTAATTGTCTTCATCTAAATTTGAATCCATAGAGTGTAATTCATGATACATTGATCTCAAGTATCCTCAAACTCATCCTCACCCACGATTTCAAGGTAGTCGTCTGTGCTCCCCTAATTTGGCATGATGGCAAGATCAACCATCCTCATCTAAAATAGAAAATTCTATCATAGGGGGGGGGGGGATCATCTATCATCTTCTGTCATTTTAGAAGTCTTGATTAAGATATAGTCAAGTCCGAATATTCTACCACTTCCCAAGGAGGAACAATAACCACATCCTCAAAATGATCTGCAACACTACAAAGAACAGTAATGGAATTAGTACTGGTCACTTGAACATGAGAAGTAGATTGCAGATCAGCCTTTACTGGTGAGGGAACCAAGGGTGAGGTGTCTGAAATATCCATGGGTATGTAAGTGATCCAATATTCAAGTTTGATGTTGTATGTTTTGGATAGTTGAAATGTGGTCACATTTATTAGTATCATGCTAAAAATTTAAAGTTTATTTTTTTATCACCAGATTCGGGATTGTAGGTTTAAGGATGTTATAGTTGGTATCAAAATAGGTTATAGAATACTATGGAGATTAGGATGTTTTAGTGAGATGTTATCTTAATATTTACAGATTCCCTCATGGGTTTATAAGTTTAATGATGATCATTAGTTAAAAGTCATAGAAATCCATTTTGAGTTTTTAGGTGGTGATATCTTAAAGTGATTAATGACATTTTGGGAGATTTTTTATTGAGTTGAGATATATAAAAAACTTAGCTTTAACCTGAAGTATTATTTAAGGAAGGGCGACTTTGCATTTTTTTGGATATATGTTTAAAGAAATTTAGAACCATTACAATTTATATGATCATTTATATTTTTTTAATTATAGGTTACTATAATCTGGGAACATATTTTTTATCATTTAGATAACCATGAGATTAAAAATTGATTTAGTGATTAAGTGATTAATGATATTTTAGAAGAAGTTCACTATATGGAGAATATTATATGATTAAGGTAAATAGAAATATATTTGGATAATATGGGATTTTATTAGAGGAATAAAGTCTAAATTATCATTGATAAGAATATATGATTTTGATGTGTCTTTATGGAGATTCAGGTTATTGATGGAAATGATTAGCATATCTTTGAGATTTTAGGATTAAGGAATATACATGTTTGGATATATGAATTGATGAGTGACTAATGTTTTTAGAGATAAATGTTTAATTAATCTCAAAAGAATATACTATCAAATCCTTATAAATTTTGGGTTTCAAACCTGGTCAAGAACATTTTGAATAATTTTAAGGGAAATTATTTATAAAATGATCTAAGTTGATATTTGGTCATTATTATTGAACATTTGAAGATTAATGTTGTATTTATTCATTTTAGGGTTTATTAATTTTGAGAATTAAATTATCTTATGCTAACTATTTTTGTTATGGTTGATTTATAAAGACATGAGAAATAACTATTTATCCTTTTATGGATTATGTGATCTACTAGAAGTTTATTTTATTTCTTTAGGTTTGAATAATTTCTCTTAAATAATCATTGTTTGGAAAAAAATATGAGATTGTTCTGGAAAATTATTGAAGAATTAAATTATACTTATTAAGTATTTATATTTCCTTATATTATTAGTCGATCTAGTAAATGAATTTCTTGACTCTAGGAAAAGAATTTTTTTAAAAAAATTATCTTATTACCATAATTTATGATGAATAAATGGTCCTTTCACACCACATTTATTTATGGTTCTGTGTTCATTAAATTTCTTCTAATCATTTACTTTCTTATGATCAATCTTTTTTATCACTCTCAATCATTATTTGGACATTACATTTTACCTCCATTTTCTTATTTTCAATTCCCAAAAATGTTTTCCTAGTTGGAAACATACTTATATGTTAATCCACAAGAACCTTATATTTCATTTTCTCTATTTTCAATAGGATTTTTTAATAACCCTTTTTATAATGTTGAATTTCAATAAAGGTATTTTCTAATGTCAACCCCTTGATTACCAAGATGAAATAAAAATTGTGAGGATGAAATTTATATGGGGGATGTAATATTCTGATTCTAAATAAACATTATATTCGATAGTGTATAAAACATTCAACACTGAGCTTAAACTAACAATAAAATATTAATATTTAAACATCATCGTTATAACCTAACTATTAAATTTGAGTGAATGAATATGATTTACCACATTATTAAAAATATATAAATTTCCTTCTTAGTAAAAATGTATTGATTAATTATTAGGAAATAAACACTCACTTTTTCAATAAAGTTATTTTATAGTATAAAAATATGTTTTTTTCTAAAATGTGTTATATTGATTTTTTGTGATATAATATTTTAAATACATTCTAGAAATTTTATAAAATTTATTGATAAGAATGACCTCATTTTTTAATTCAGAATTTGAAAATTATTCTAGTGTGAATTTTTTTTAATTTTCTAGAAAGAGTAAATTTTCACTCAATAGTGAAAAATATCAAATTTTGTAAAACTATCATTTCATTTCATTAATTAATGTAATTTAAAATTACCATTTGATATTAAATTAATATAATAATCCTTTATTTATAAAAAATATAATTAATTACATGATAGTCACCAATAAACTTAATTTTTGAATATTTTAATTTGTGGTCTTAAACCACCTTTTTCTATAAAATGTTTGTTGAGTCAAAATTTTACATTCAATGTTTTATAACATTAATTTTGAAAACCACATAAAAATTACTTAAATCGGGTGAAACATTTCTTAAGTATTGCGAATAAATAAACTGGATGAAATATTATAAGCCATACAGACTTGTAATTGTACATAGGTTGAAAATTTTCAATTTAAATCATAAGTGTTAATTAAATTCTAAAATCAAAGGTTTAACAATGTCTCATCAGATGAAGTTACATAAATGTTATTAGGAAAACCTTATCAGACATAGGAATACAAGATCTTTGGATGATCCTTTATAAAAACCTTCTTGAAAATCCATATATATTTATCTAGAAGAACTATAATCATTATATCAGATATAAACATTCAATAATTTTAATGGTGCTTCATTAGAATCCACCATCCTATGAAGAAGATGTACTGGATCATATTAAGTGAAGATGATTTCATTTGAAGTCTTTGCTACCTCCTCTGAGAATTATGAAATATAACCATTAAAGAAATTCCTATAATTTGAAGTATAAATAAAGGAGGAGGAATATTTTTTCATCACTAATGGTATGATGATTATTTGAAGAATTTGTAACATCATATTACTCATACGCAGTATTGTAATCTTTAGAGTAATTTTTCATAAGGCATCTATATGAGGATTTTAAATTCCTTAACATATTTTTTTCTTATAATTGTTTTGTATGATCAGGTTTGATAAATGTATTCCAGTGATAGGAATATAGAGTTAGTATGATCTTATTGATCAAGGGTTCCTAAGGATATGGGAAAAAATATTTTATGGTCATTTTATCTCAGGATTTTCTTCTTAAAGAATACATGCCATTATGATTTGGTAAAAACTGTGGATACCTAAAGTACGGGTTATTGACTTCCTAAAATCATAAGGTTAAATAGTGGATATATTTATTGGAAATATTATTTAAATTTTTATTAATATTTTATAAATTTTACTTTACTTGTTTTTACAAGTTTATATTTACACTACACATGTTTAGGAAAGTTTCACATTTTATGTTATAAACTTCTACTTAACATTGATTTTATAATGTATTAGTGCAACATTTTTAATAGTTAATTTTTATATACTAAACATAGGTTTTTCCTAATTACCTACTTATAGAGGTTTTCAATAATTGTATGTTTTATTTTATATACTATAATCCACCCCCTATTGTAGTAAACTCATTACCCTTTCAACCCTACAACTATTTTCATTACATTTTACATTTTAATCATAAATTAATTTCCATTACTACTAATAATTTAATCTTGAAAATTTTATTTCATATTTATAATTTGGATATCCAAATGGTAAATAGGCCACTTTTATTTTTTTTCGTTATAAATATTAACTGTAGTAAATATTTGTAACATCGGTAATGGTAAATCAGATAACTAAGGGTAAAAATAATATGATGAAGACTATAATTAAACCTAATAATTACCTATAATATATTTTATGTGTGTTTTTTTGACCATACTCATAAAATAATCAAATTTATGGAAATTTTGTTCCATTTTTCATTGAAAGTTCTATGTATAATTTAAATAAATGTAATATAAAAAATTCCGCTCTATTAATTATAATATCTAGAATATTTTTGTATAGGGTTAAAAACATATATTTGGTTATAAATTGTTATTTGAAAGAAAAATGTTTTTTATCATGATTTGTTTAAATTTTAGTGATAAAATAATTGCATTGAATGCTTACGCAACGCTATTTGAGTGTTTGTGAAAGCAATAGAAAAATCAAGTAAATAATTGTAAAAACATTAAAATAATTATTTTTTGGGTGAGTTATAGTGTCCCAAATGTTTTATAGATAAATATAACATATTTGGTATGTGTGCAAGGTTTATATTTGCATTAAGTTTCTGTTATATTGTTTTCAAAGTCAAATTAAATGAGTAATATCAAAAATGACATTAATGATATTTTATGTCAAATAAAATTTTATTAAATTATTTAAAAATAATAAAAATATTGAAATAGGATAATTAGGATGAAATATGGTTTAAAATTTCATAACTTTTCCATTTATTATCCAATTATCAACTTATAAGTAAAATTATAACTCTTTAATTTTGAAAACATCATTAAAACAATTAATGATAAAATTGGTTAACCAAGGGGTTAAACCAAAATTTAAGGTTTAAAGTAATATATAAACAAATACATATTTTATGTAACACCCAAGCTTTAGCGATACATTTATCTTTGAATAATACAATAACTTTCACTGTATGCAACTTCGAGTTCTAACACACCACAACCAACCAAACTAGCCATTATGAATAGTAATACCCAATTTTTGAAATTTTATAAATTTTATTTATCAAAATGGATTTTATTTTTAGATTCGTAATATCAAAATTATCTTAAAATATTCAAATTTTGATGAATAGTTAAAACACTGCATTATTGTTTGAAACCGACTTTTTATTTAAATAATTATTTATTTTATTTAAATTTAGTTTAGGTAAAAATAGATACATAAAACCTATAAAGGTTCAATTTAATTCATTGGATTCATTTATAATAATATTATATATATAAAACTTTATTGAACTTTTTATCGTCTTTTACGCACCTTTTAGGCGCATTTGCAAATTTTCATAAAAGGTTATTTTTATGCTTTTGTGAATTGAATTAGAAAAATCTAAGAGACACAGTTGACATCAGTTAGTAAAATGTGGTTGAATAAGATGAAAATATTTATTTTGTTGAATAGTAACTTTTGACTTTTATTTCCAACGGTTAAAAGTAAATAGGGCAATTAAAGGTAAAAAAATGATATTATAAATACCCTAACACATGTCCTAACTATTTTGGATAAGTTTATTTAGAACAAAATAAACCTTAGGAAGAAAATATTATTTTTTGCTCCACTTTGATTAGAATATGACATTTAATATTAATTTTTTAAAAAAGAGTTAAAAGTGTGAAATTCAAAGTTTAATAACTAAAACATTTTTAATATAGGGTTATACATAAGATAAATTCGATTATAGTTAATCATTACAATGATAAAAATATTAAATACATTATTGTATTTTATTTATAATTTTTAAACATTAAATAATTAAATTTAGTTAAGACACAATGATGATGCAGTAGTTACATTATTCCTGAAAAATTAAGATAATTTATATTAAAAATATCCAAATAAATTTAAATTGAGACTTATGATGAATTACACTAATTATATTGGTTCATATTACATTTTAGGGTTTATTAAATAATTTTTTTGAAGTGATAATGTTTTTATGAATTTCACAAATGCAAAATACAAAATAATGTCAAAATTGACATAAATGAGTTTTTAAAAAAAATACTATATTATTAATGGATAAAATATTTCTAAAAATCTATGATTCAGCCTAAATACTTGTATAAGTTTATATATATCAATAAAAAACCCCTTAAGGTTCTATTTTCTATTTATAGTATGTTTGTTAACCATTTATTCTAATAATACAAGAATACATAGAAAAAGTTAAACTATTTAACTAAGAGTTAAATATAAAAGATAAGGTTAATATGGTGACCTAACCTATATACAACCTATTGGTTGAGGGTTTTTTGACCCAGAAACACCTTAACCTCTAAATAAATCATTTTGGAGCCATTATAAACCGATTATGATTGTATGATAAAATAATATTTCCAAATTTTCCTAAAGTGACCCTCACCGCTCTTATAAAAGGGTACTTCATCTTCTCTAAACGTCACACCTCCAAAGCCATTTGGATTGCTAAAACCAACTAAAATATCCTCCCAAATACCCTCAATTATACCTAGAGGCCTTACATTGATCTTAAATCCAATCTAAGGATCCCTTTTGATCAACTCAATAGGAAACACCTGAAGAAGAGGTAATAATTTCACCACCTCTTTCAAAGTTCTTTTCTTCTTCAACTTCCTCTTTCTTTGTTGTTTCCATACAAAAATAATAATTCAAGTAACTTATACAAACTATGATTTTATTATAAATATGGTACAACCATATTAATCATTCTATCCATCCTATTAATTGAAATTCACTATATGTGCGTACGTACGGCTTACCGTCTCCACGTCGTGGTGTAGTTTTTTATTCAAACACTTCATTATTTGGATAGGTAAAATAATGAGTATAAATTATGTAAATAATAAATATAAAATGTTAATTATTATTTATATATGATATACCCTCCACTTACATACTATTTCACCATCAATATAATGATATTGTCGCTCGTGCGTACGTACGGATTACAGTCTCCACGAACGTGATGAAATTCATTCCCTGTCATAAACATTCAAGAATAATTTTCCTTTTATGATTAAAACATATGTTTAAGATCTTAATATAATTTTGGATATAAATCAAATACATATTATCCATAACAAACATGGTTTACATAACCAATCATATAAAGGAAAACGATTCAGTTAACACCTGAAACGATGATACTACTGAAATATTATTAACAAGGAAATATTAGAAGATCATATATGATATCATATTTATGTATATGGTTATTTTATAATTTAATAACAATTATTTAACTATTATATAAGATGTTAAAGTATCCTCACCCAAGGAAAAGTATATGGTAAGGGTAAATTCTACAATCTCTTCATTATCGGAGGTTGTTTGTACGTGAGTATCTACAAGGAACTCTTTATCATCCACATCTGTGTTTCCTAAAAATGTATTTAAAAATAGTTTTACTATTTCGTATACTATGGGTTAAAGTTATTTATACCCTTTTTTAATTTATTACAATTTTTTTATAAAGGAATCTTTCTGTCGTTTTCCAAACAAGGTCCTTTAAGACCTTTTCGACAAAATTAAGGACATAATGTTTTTAACTTATATAGAAGGTGCTGCTATTTTCTTCCATTACTACATCTTCAAGGCTTTCCATAAAATCTTATAAGAATATTTTCAAAATAAATGTTTTATTTTTTTAATTATGTAACATTTAAATGATTTTGAAATAAGGAGATATTTCTCTTAAATAGTTTTGATTTCATCTATGTCAACATCCTTTCAGGGATTTTACAATTGTTTGAAGGTGATTTATTATGATACAATATTATATATTGTACTGAAGGTTTTGTGATATGTTTGAATATAGGTGTGTTATTTTTATATCATTCATGGTTTATGGTTAAATTATTTACATTTTGTATGCTAGTTTTAAAATGAACGTTTATGTTATGTTTCATCCTTTTTATATGAGAAATGCATTGGACTTAGTAAGTGATGGGTGGAGCCCACTATTTCTCCTTGATTCATTAGTAGGTCTCATGAGACAAACTAGTGTCTTGGAATAAGGCCCTGAAAAAATATTATTTGTAGTCTTGGCATGAGGCCTTGACTATGTGGTTATGATGTCCGGAATTATGCATTCTATCATTACAAAATTGGCAATTGATTTTACATGATACTATTCGACTAGTAGAATATCCAGGTGAATAAGTGAATGGAATTATTTGATTTATATTTTCCATATTATGCTGATGTTTATGTTTAAAAGGATTGTGTTTTAGTCTTATACTTTTCCTTAAATTTTTATGCTTATTTATGAAAGTTTCCGCTTCATTTCTATCCTTACTGAGCACCTGAGCTCACCCCTTTCTATGTTTTATTTATCCTAGGATGCAAAGAGGTATATTATGACTAACTAGAAGGGATATTCTAAGGGAGATGAATGTTTTAATAGGAGACACAATTTTGTTGTTTTTCATTTCATAATGTAATGTAAAACATATGTTTTGTATCTAGTACTTCCAAGGCTACTAAACTGATCGGTTTTTCAGAATTTGATCCCTTGTGATCATGCCAATGTTATGTAATAATGCACTGACTCTGGGTAACTAGGGTCAGGGTGTTAGAGTTGGTATCAAAGGAAGTTTAATGAAATCCTTGGAAGATAGATTTAGAAAAACTCTGATCAGAGAACATTACTCTACGATAGAATTGGATGATTAGTATAGAATAAATTTATAGAATTTTGGTAAAGTAGAGATTTTGAGAGTTTTCCATGAAATACATCCCTTTCTGGATATGAGCTGTTAGAGGAAACTCTGACATAGATGTACATAGTAGTGAAAACTCTGACAAAGAGTTTTGGGATTGACCCGGGGTATCCTGGTACACAACAACGGGCCTTACTTCACTCTTGGTTACGACACTCCTGGGGGATATGCTTAGGATAATTCCCTTTTTTATTTACAAAACATTATGAAAGATTTATGAGTATAGACCTCCTAAAAGAAAATAGTTTTATGATTATGGATTATATCCATAAACTATTCAATTTTTTTAAGTGTTTTACATTTTTGGAATTATGTATTGCGATTCATAAACTAATCTAATGTATGCCATTGTTTATAAATGGCACCTAGTGGAAGGAATAGAAACCATATCCACGCACATAATCCATGTAGGAATTTACCTTCTACTCAAGATAATTATAGTGGAGCTAGTGATTAAACTGGTGCTGATCATCTTATCACCATACTGGGACAACTCACATAGGTTATGAATAATATCCTTACCCATATGAAGTAACCTGATCCACAACGTGGGGGATCAATGTTAGAATACTTCATGAGGAAACAACCACCAACATTCCATGAGAATAAAAATCCTTTTTCAGTTGAGAAATGGATAAGTTCCTTAGATAAAATATTTCATGCTTTGGGGAGTAATGAAATGGAAAAAAATTTCAGGGTAGTTTATCGCTTCACAAGAGATATAGATCAATGGTGTCCATTAAATCAAAACAAGAAAGAAGATGAAGAAGTATCAAATATGGATTTTATGGAGTTTAAATATATTTTCTTACAAAAATACTTTCCTCGTAGCCATCGAGTAGATATGGAAAGACAATTTCTGAGTCTGAGGGGAAAAAGGATGAGAATGTCGCAAAGTAAGAGGACAACATTACAAGGTTTGCAAGGCATGCAACAGATTATATATGTAACCAAAATATTAAGATAGATCGATTCTTCGATGGGATAAAACCATTTCTCTGTCAATAATTAGTCTCACAATCCTTCTCATCATACGAAAACATTGTCTCATGTGCTATCAATATAGAAAATTAATTCTATAAGTCTTATAACTTTAATGAAAATAAAAAGAAGAGATTTTCTGAACACTCTGGAAATGAAAATAAGGGGAATATAAGAAAATTTGAATTTCTATCCTATGGTAAATGTTGGAAGAAACACCCTGGAACTTGCCTGAAGGGAATGGGAGTCTGTTACAAGTGTGGTGAAAAATGCCACCAAGCTCATGATTGAAAGGGAAAGAAAAAGGCTGTCAGTGTCGAATGATACAATTTTAAAAAAATGGGGCATTATGAAAATGAATGTCCTAAGTGCCTAGGAAACTTACTTAAAAAAAGGAAAAGGGAGAAATACCAAGATTATGCAACAACTACTGCTAATGTTGAAGCTCTAAAAGACTTGGTGGCCAATAATTTAATGGTTTCGTCAAGTCTAGCCAATGCTTTATTTGATTTTGGATCAACGCATAGTTTCATATCTTCCTTTATTTCTAATAAAATGAGATATTAATAATTTGATTTAATAAGGTAGTTATGCATCAAAACTCCTAATGGAAGTATCATTGCAACAATGTTTTGTGAATTGGTTCCCATTAGGGAATATTAATGTTCTTTATATGCTGATCGCATCGTCAGAACCACGATTGAATTTGATATAATCCTCAATATGGATTGAATTTTAGACCATGATGCAATAATTTATTTTAATAATAAAGAGGTTACAATCTTCGACGATGATAAAGATTACCTTATCTTTAGATAAGAAACGTCACCACCCAATTCTTATCTAGATCCAACCCCAGTAGCTCTACTAAATTTAATTATTGGGGAGGAAGGGAATGAAAGAACTATGAGTGAGGAAAATAATATTCAAAAAATGACATAAATATTGTGAGAGAATATGTTGATGTGTTTTGAGTGGATTTACCTGGACATCCCCCAGAATGAGAAATTGAGTTTTCCATAGATTTAATTTCTAGTTCAAGGCCCATATTGAAGACCCCTTATAGAATTCCCACTGTGGAATTAGTGGAACTAAATACAAAACTAGAGTAATTGAGTAATGAAGGATTTATTCACCCTAGTGTTTCTCCATGGGGAGACCCTATTCTTTTTATTAAGAAGAAAGATGCATCTATGAAGTTGTGAATTAGCTACATGGAGATAAATTCTATAATAATAAAGAACAAGTATCCCATACCTCTCATTGGCGATTTTTTCAACCAACTTCATAGAGATCAATATTTTTCTATGATTGACCTTTGATTATATCATAAGTTGTGTGTGAAGAAATAAGACATTACAAAAACAGAATTTTGAACCAGGTACGGGCATTACGAGTTTACCGTAATGCCTTTTGAACAGACTAATGCACCCTCTGTTTTCATGAATCTAATGAATATAGATTTCAATTAATATATTTATGACTTTGTAGTGTTATTTATTGCGATATATTTGTTTAATCCAAAATCTACGAAGATCATGAAAATCACTAGTGCACTATTTTAAAAACCCTTAAAAGAAATGAATTATATGGGAAGTTAAGAAAGTGTGAATTCTGGCTTCTGGAAATTTCTTTTCTCGACCATATTTTCTCTAAGAATATAATCACTATCGATCCATTAAAGACCAAGGCACTCCAAGAATGTCCAACACCGGCATGTTTAATCGAGGTATATAGTTTTATTTGGTTTGTGGGTTATTATCGGTATTTCGTCCAGACTTTTGTCCGATTGGCTAACCCATTAACCAATCTCACACTTAAATGGGTTAATTTTTTTTGGAGAAAGGAGTGTGAAGAATATTTTGAAGAACTGAAGAGAAGATTAGTGAATGATCTTATCTTGACACTATCATCGAGGAATGATGAGTTTTCTATTTATAGTGATGCTTCAAAGAAAGGACTTGGTTTTGTCCTTATGCAGAATGATAAAGTTATTTCCTATGCATCAAGATTGCTAAAAATTCATGAAAAAATCTATCCCACTCATGATCATGAGTTAGAAACTATAATATTTTCTTTGAAGATATGGAGACACTATCTCCATGGTAAAAATGTGATATTTATACCGATCACAAGAGATTGAAGTATATTTTCTCATAGAAAGAACTCAACATGAGGCAAAGAAAATGGCTTGAACTACTCAATGATTATTATTGCACAATACACTACCACTTGGGGAAGGAAAATAAGGTGGTAGGTTCTATGATCAGAAAGGATCTTGGAGTTCTAAACAAGATGAGAGTTGAAAGGGATATTATGTACATGGATCTAGTAAAAATGGATATGGGAATAATCATGGAAGGAGAAACCGTGATACTGTTTCAAATGGATGCCAATCTATCTTTACGATAATGGGTAAAATGTTATAAGACTGATGATGAAGAGTTTGAAAAGAAAATTAAAGCTGTGAATGATGGGAGATTGATTGAATTCATATATCAAGATGGAATTTTGAAATTTGGGAAGAGACTCCGTGTTCAAGATATACCTAATCTAAAAAGGGAATTATTGGATGTTTTTCATAGCTCTAATTTCTATATACACCCTGGTAGCACTAAGATATATAGAGATTGGAAGGAAAATTTTTGGTGGGACAATAAGAAAATGGAGATTTATGATTATGTGTCAAGATGTTTGGTTTGTCAATAGGTGAAGGATGGAAGACAAATTCCTAGAGGAGTCATGCAACCTATTCCCATACCTGAGTGGAAATGGGATGATATTACAATGGATTTTTTTCATGGGGATACAAAGACTCCTAGAATCAATGATGTAATATGAGTCATTGTTGATCATCTTACCAAGTCAGCACATTTACATACTATAAGAGATGATTTAGCACTTGAACGTTTAGTAAGAATATATATTAATGAAGTTGTAAGACATCATAGAGTACCCCTGTCGATTGTTTCTGATCATGATCACCATTTTACATCAAGATTATGGAAAAGTCTTCAGAAGGCCTTGGATACTGAACTTCATTTGAGCACATCCTACCACCCTTAAACTGATGGATTATCAGAAAGGACTATTCAAACCTTAGAAGACACGTTGAGATCTTGCTCACATGACTTTCAAGGTATGTGGGATCAATATTTTCCTGTTGTATAATTTTCCTATAACCATAGATTCCATTCAAGTATTCAGATGGCACCATATGAAGCGTTATATAAAAATAGATGTTTCACACCAACTTGTTAGGATGATAATGGTGAAAGAAAACGAATAGGCCCAGAACGTTTTGAGGAAACAATGGAAAAGGTGAAGATTATCCAAACCCACATAAAAGGAGATCAAAGAAGGGAAAAGAGATATTCCTATAAATGAAGGAAGGATCTGGTATTTAAAGTAGGAGATCATGTTTTCTTGATAGTATCTCCATGGAAGGGTGTTATAAAGTTTAGTAAAAAGGGAAAATTAAGTCTCAGGTACATCGGACCTGTAGAAATTCTAAAACAAATTGGAGTTGTAGCTTATCATTTGAAAATTCCGCCAAGTCTCCCAAAAGTTCATGAAGTGTTCCATGTATCACTATTGAAAAAATACATGCCTGACCCAACTCATGTACTCACATATGAAGAAATAGAAATGGAACCCGATCTATCTTATTATGAAGATCCTGTCAAGATTCTTGATACTATAGAATATGTGCTGAGAAACCGAACGACTCTCCTAGTAATATTTCTATGGAGAAACCATAAGATGGAAGTGGCAACGTGGGAACCTGAGGAACTTATGATGAAGAACCACCAGAATAATTTTATGCAGTAGTATTCTAGAAATTTTGAGGATGAAATTATTTAAAGGAGTGAGGAATGTACCACCCCAAGCTTCCATGGTACATTTCTCTTTGAATAATAAAATAACTTGCATTGTACACAACTTCATGTTCTAACACACCACGACCAACCAAACAAGCCGTTATGAATAGAATTACCCACTTTTTAAAATTATATAAATTTTATTTATCAATATGGACTTAATTTTTGGATTTGGAATATCAAAATTATCTTAGGGTGAATTTTTGGCGATTTTTTTGAAAACATTCAATTTTAGATGAATATTGAAAAACACTACATTATTGTTTAAAATAAACTTTTTATTCAATTAATTAGTTATTTTATTTAAATTTATTTTAGGTAAAAATAGATAAATAATAAATATATATGTTTAATGTAATTTATTTGAGTAATTTTATGACAATATTATATATATATATATATATATAATTTTATTGATCTTTTTACTGTATTTTACCCACCTTCTAGGCACATTTGCAAATTTGCATAAAAAATAATTTTATATCATCTATGAATTAAATTTCAAAAATCCAAGAGACACGGTTGACATCAGTAAGTAAAATATGGTTCAATAATATGAAAATAATTTTTGGTGAACAATAACTTTTGACTTTAATTTACCACAGTTTAAAGTAAATAGGGCTATTAAAGGTAAAGAAAGATTTTATAATTACCCTTACACAAGTCCTAATTATATTTTATAACTATATTTGGACTAAAATCAACCTTAGGAATAAAATATGATCCTTTCGGTCTACTTAGATTAGAGTAGAACATTTGATATTATTTTATTTAAAGAAGAGTTAAAAGTGTTAAATTCAAAGTTTAATAACTAAAACATTTTTAATATCGGATTATACATAAGATAAATTCAACTATAAATATTAATTATAAATATAAAAATAATTCCTATATAATGGTATTTTATTTATTGTTTTTTGACATTATATAATAAAATTTACTTATGACACAATGATGATGCAATAATTACCTTATTAATGAAAGGTTAAAATAATTAATATTATAAATATCCAAATAAATTTAAATTTAAAATTCTGATGAATTACAATAATTTTCTAGGTTAATATTACATTTGAGGGACAATGAAATAAATTTTTCTCTAAGTGATAAAGTTTTTATGACTTTTACAAAAACTAAATACCAAATAGTGTGAAAATTGACATAAATGAGTTTTTAAAACAAATACTATATTATAAATTGATTTAATATTCCTAAAAATATATGGTTTGACCAAAGGACTTAGATGACATTAGATATATCAATAATGAACCACTTGGGGTTAGCTTGGTTTATACAGTAGGTTTTTATCTATTTATTATAATAATACAAGAATACATTGTAAATGTTAAACTATTTAACTAAGAGTTAAATCTAAAAGATAAGGTTAATATGGGGACCTAAACCTATCTAAAACCTATTGGTTGAGAGGTTTTAGACCCATAACACCTTATACTATAAATAAATCATTTTATCCATTATAAATCGAATATGATTGTATAATAAAATAATATTGCAAACTTTTCCTAAAGGGACCCTCACCTCTCTAATAAAATGGTACTTCCTCTTCTCTCAAAATCACACCTCCAAAGCCATTTGTCTTGGAATAAACCTTCTAAAATATCCTCCCAAATACCCTCAATTTTACCTAGAGGCCTTAATTTTATCATAAAGCCAACATAATGAGCCCTTTTGACCAACTCAAAAGGAAACAACCTAAGAAGAGGTAATAATTTCACCACCTCTTTCAAAGTTATTTTCTTCTTCCACTTTCTCTATCTTTTTTGTTTCCATACCAAAATAACAACTAAAATAACTTATATATACTTTTATGTTATTATAAATATGGTATAACCATATTCATTATTTTATCCATCCTAAGAATGAAAATCCACCATACATGCGTATGCACGGCTTACCGTCTCCACGTCGTGGTGTAGTTTGTTATTCAAACACTTCATTTTTGGGATAGGTATAATAATGAGTATAACTAATGTAAATAATAAATATAACATGTTATGTATTCTGTATATATGATATAACATCCAATTAAAAACGATTTGACCATCAATATAATGATATTGTCGCTCATGTGTACATACGGATTATAGTCTCCACAAACACGATGAAATTCATTCCCCCATCATAACCATTCCAGAATAATTTTCATTTTATGATTAAAAATTGTTTTTAATAACATAATATAATTTTAAATATTAATTAAATACATTCTATCCATAAAAAACTTGTCTTACGTAACAAATAATATAAATGAAAATAAATCAGTTAACACCTGAATGATGATACTACAGAAATATTATTAACAAAGAAATATTAGAAGACCATATATGATATCATATTTTTGTATGTGGTTATTTTATAATTTAATAACAATTATTTAACTATTTTACAAGAGTTTAACTTACTATTTACCATGTAAAATTACAATGTAGGAGATAAAACTACAATCTCTTCATTATCCAAGGTTGTTTATACATGAGTATCTACATAGACCTCTTTATCGTCCACATCCATGTTTCTTAAAAATGTATTTCAAAACATTTTTACTATTTCCTAGAATATGGGTTAAAGTTATTCATACTCTTATTTTAATTTTTATAAAATATTTATAAAGTTATCTTTTCATCATTTTCCAAACAAGTTCCTTGTGACCTTTTTGACAAAATTAAGGAAAGAATGTTTTTTAATGTATATGGAGAGTGAGGCTATTTTCCACCCTTATAACATCATAAAATATTACCTTATAAGCTTATAAGAATATTTTTAAAATAAATGTTTTCTTTTATAATTATGTAACTTTTAAATGATTTCAAAATAAAGAGATATTTCACTCAAATAGATTTGATTGCATATATGTCAACATCCTTTGATGGATTTTACAATTGTTTGAAGTTGATTTATTATAATACAATCTTCCATATTGTATTGAGGTTTTGTGATATGTTTGACTGTGGATGTGTTATTTTTATACCATTCATGGTTTATGGTTAAAGTATTAAAATTTCGTATTCTAGTTTTAACACGAATGTTTATGTTATGTTTAAACCTTTTCATATGAGGAATGCATTGGACTTAGTAAGTGACAGGTGGTGTGTCACACCCCGATTAAGACTTCCTTTTAATTTAATTATTTTAAGTATTTCTTTTGAGTTGCAGTTTGAACCGGTTATTGTTTTTAGAAATTGGGATCTTATAGGGGTGCGCGACTGTATGCACAGCCTTGTGTAGTGCCGAACATTAATAAGATAAAGTTTTATGATTAAATTTTTTATCACACGGTCGCACGACTGTGCCCGTGATCATGCGATCATCTTTGCGCGGTGTCCAGGTGAATAATTAATGCAATTATTTTTCAATCGTTTTTTTACTTTAGATTTATTATTAGTATTATTATTATTTAAGATAATGTTTCAATTAATTTATTATTATTATTAGTATTGTTTCAGTTACTATTTTAACTTGATCTTTTTTATTAATTGGGTTTTATTATTTTTAGTTTTATTCTTAGTATTAAAATTTGTTTCTATTAATTATAATTTTGTTTTTTTCTTTAATTTAATTTTATTTTTATTCTTTATTACTTTTTATCTTATTTAATTATTATCATTATCATTTTTGTTAACAAATTTAATAAGATATAATTTTTTTTCTGAAGTCATTTTTTTATCATTATGAATTTATTATCATTTATGTTTTTATAAAAATTGCTAATTATTATTATTGTTATTATTAGCGCAAATATATTGTTAAATCATTTTTAGAATTATAAAATTATTAACTTATTATTATTAATATTACTATTAATTTTATTTTATTTATGATTATTTAAGTTTTTTTAATCTTCCCTTTTATTTTACTTATTTTTCCTCTTCACTCCCTCTTCCACCCCTCTTCTCATCACACCTGGACTCCCCTCTTTCCTCCCATTCTTCTTTGCGCAACAACCCCTTCTAACCCTAGTCACTACCCCATCCCTCCCAGCTTCTCGCCAGATCGTTTTACTCCCCCTCTTAGACCGGCGCAGCGCCACCCTTCTTCTATTCTGGATACTCAAAAGCACAACCTCCTCTTGGAGTCTCCTGCGGCACCGTCCATCCTCCTCCAAAAAACTGGACTGGAACCACCCTCGAGCTGCACCCTCCTACTTCCGTTCGGCACTCCCTTTCTGGCCAGCCTCCTCCGGCACGCCGAACCGCAGCCGCAAAACCCCTACCCTTGCTATCCTTCTCCGGCGAGCTAGCTAGCGCACGACTCGCCCACACCCCACCTCTACCTATCACAACAGCACCACCGAACCACTTCCCTTTAAACTCATCCAGACATAGCACCAGCGCACCAACCTCCATGTCGCGACCGCCGACCCTCTCAACCTCTACTTGCCTTCGGTGCAATGCAAACCCGAACACGCATCATGCCGGTGCAGTTTTTGACGCCCTGCTTCCATTTTTCCAGCACCGCGCACCTCTGTAGCCTTCTTTTCTTGCTGGACAACCTCTCAGACTCCTCTTAGAAGGTTTGTTTTACCTCAGTTGTTGTTATCTCAATTCTTTTGAGTTTCAATTTGGGTTTTGGATTCACTTTTGGTCTGATTATGGTGTAATTGGTCCAATTGTGATATTTGTTTTGGTCCAATTCTTGAATTAGGACATATATGAGTTGGTTGAAGTGTGGTTGAATTTGCGCAAAATCTTGGGGGTGTTTGGTATATATCAAGGTTAGTGTTTATACATTTAGTACTTTTCTGATGAATTAATTTTCTCATTTAGTTAATATATCATGTTAATTAATTAGTTTTCTTGGTGCAGATTTAGTTTTTATGCGTGTTTATTATGCGTTTGGTTTTTAAAGTGGCATGTTCTTGTGAAACGTGGTGTGTCTTGGATGAAAACTTATATTGCATTATTAATTGGTGTTTTATGAATTGTGAAACTAGTTTATAAAATGTTACTGGGTTGCAGATTCTATTTTGATATATTTTTGGGGTGTGTTTGGTCATAAAAAAGGTTTTTTAATGAGTTTTGTTGGTAAAGCCAAGTTTCACTTCCTGAAAGTTATTTTATAAACTTTTATATATGGTTTATTAAATTATATTAATGGTGGAAAACGTGTTTGGAAGGTGGTTTGGTGTTGCGCCAAGGTGAATTTGGTTTTTAAAGAATGTTTTGAGTGAAGTATTTGGAATTTAAAGTCATGCGAAATATTTTGAAAACTATTTAATAAATTTTCTAGTGTTTTTTTTATCCGTGGAAATGGTCTTTAAATTTTTATTTATAAATTTTTAAAATGTTTTATTAAATAATTATTAAGGATGGAAAGTTATCTTATTTGAGTTGGGTAAAGGTTTCTAGTTTTAAATGTCCTGCGGTTGTTGCAGCGTGTCGTCAGCGGAAGTCCGCGACACTGCGGTTATCGGGGTTGCGCGTGCTTATGCGCAAATGCGAAGTGAGTCGTGTCGTCAGGATCGAGCGGCGAGTCGAGGTAGGACCCCCATTGCACTTACATTTAGATTTAGAATTTATTAATTTCTTGTTGTTTTATTAATTTTTAATGAATGAGAAATAATATAAGATAATTAATTTTTAATTGATTATTTGGTGTGAAAAGAGTCGTTTATTTTATACCGAACACTTGAAACATTTTCTTGACGATCGGACACCCAGTATTGAAAGAATTCCCGTTTGGACTGTAAACATAATCCACAGAATTTCAAATGTACTCATAGTTTAAAAGATAAATGATTTATTTTGAAAGAGTGTTTTGGGTTTTCTCGAGAAATGAGGCTTTTCTTTAAAATTGGTGAAGGCCTGCTTGGCACTTTAATAAAATAAATTATTTTGGAAAACCCATTCAGGGGTGATCTTTTGTGTACGTTGATTGCGTGAGCTGTATGTGATGTTTGTGCATCGTGACTGATTGTTGGACATTGTTGATTCACCCCTCTTTTATTATATGTGTTGACATGGGAACCCGACATAGTGAGTGAATCTTCTGAGAACAATTGTTGCACTAGTTTAGACCACGCACTGGCTAGTGGCCCTATAGCAGGGGAATACTGAGTTATTACTTCTATAGGGATTGGGCCCCTCGGTTAGGCCTTGTAGGGCTATACCGGGTAGTAGTATGGGCGTTATGACGTCATCGAGTTAGGGAATTCCTTCAGGATGAGTCAGATGTATAGTATGTTCTGGATTGTTCACGATCTCCTAGGTTTGATGCATGTTTCCTCTAGTGTTTATTTTCATGTGGCTGACGATTGAAAGGTTTATTTCAGTAGCTGACCCTTGTGTGCCACTTTTTCGATTGCCCTTAGTGTGTGTTGCGTGTTGTGTGGTTTTCCCTTTTTACTAACAACTGAAAATTGAATTTCTAAATTGTTCGAAAAAGAAATGTTTTGAAAAGGAATGCATCTGTTTCTTTCAAGCACTAAAATAGTTTTAAATTAAAAAGGGCAATGGACTGTTATTTACTTTAGAAATGAAAGTGTGTCTGGAAACAATATTTTACATAATTTAGTTCAAACCTGGAATTGATTAATCATTTATTTAATGGTATGTGTTTTGGGAATAGAATTAGTTGGGCCTACCTACTGAGTTTTAATACTCACGCCTATAGTGTTTTCTTGTTTTTAGTTTCTATTGCAGGTTGACTTGAGCTTGTTCGCCGTGGGCAAGACTTGGTTGTGGTGTGGAGAGTGACTCTCGAGGTCACGAGGAGTTTTGGTCGAGACCAGGTTATTTTGTCTCGTTGGTCGTTCTTTCTTTTCAGGGTCATTTATTTTACTTTGTGTTCTTCCACTTTTTCATTATTTTATTTATTTTTATTGGGAAAAATCATTCCCACTTGTTTGGACTTGATGCCTGGCACTAGTTTCTAGCCCATGGGGATCAGGAACGCCCCTTGAGACTTGCCGCGGACCGGGTCGGGTGCCGGGTCGGATGGAGACCCGGCCTGGTTCGTGACAAAATGGTACCAGAGGGAGGTTTTCGTTCTTGTTATTTGGGGGTGTTAGGTAGATCAGAGATAAAACTGTCTATAATCGAGTGGTAGGTGCAGGAAGAGCATCGTGAACTCTTACTAGCTCCGATCCTTGGGTAACCAGGGGTAGTCCGGGATTTAAGTTTTTGGATTTGTTCTATGTGTATGGGGATGAAAATATGAGTAAACTGGTACTGTGCGTGGTCTCACATAGAGTAGTGACCCATGTGATGCCCGAGAGTGTGGTTCGACACTCCTAGTGGGTGGTTCTTGCCTATGGCATGGCCTATAAACCATGTAGCCAGGTTAGACACGACCACTAGTCCTTCACCTAGGTGCTTTATTGTTTGTGATGTCTTGCTTCAAATTTGGGACTGAAGAGAAATTTTTTCCTTTAAAAAGTGAGGCGGACTTTTCTGCTGCTCTTATTTGCGGTTGACATGTTATTTGGGGTGCGTTTCTCTTGGACCTTGTTTTTGGGAATTTGGCGTTGATTTGTTGAAGTTGTATTTCAAAAAGGATGTCTTGGGTTGTTTGAAATTGGAGTGGGTGGTTTTATAAATAGAATTTTTTTTGGAAATTTGTCTTGAGTTTTTGAAATGATAGGAAAAAAAGTATTTTGGAAAAATTGGGAATGTATTATTTTGAAAACGGAAGAGCCTTGTTTTTTCTAGTGGTATTCATAGGGTGCTCATGTGTGCATATGGTTGTGATTAATGGACAATTGGTGGATTGGGTGGATGGGTTCCTGGGTGGCACAGAAATGCAAATCTACGAGGCATCCAGGAGTATCAGTGGTGAGTGTTTGATTTTAAAAGTTGCATCTTTTTTCTTGAAAAGTGGGGTTTTCCCTCAAACGGGTTTTTGTGCATAAATGGTTTTGGAATTGGGAAATAGTTTTGAGTTCGGAGTGAAAGCGATGAGTTCAAAAGAGTTATTGGGTTTTAATGTACTGTGATTGGTTTTTCAAGTGAGTGTTTTTCTTTGAAAATGAATTGACATTTTAAAATTTTAATTATTGGATTGCTTTCTGGAATGTGGATGTTTGTTTTGTGATGTTTTTGGATTTTTGGAAGGTTGTTTTGTGTTTCTTGTTTGGGATATGCCCCCTAGAAATGTCCAATGGGTTTCTAGTAGGTCTCTCAATTCTTGGCTCAGCCCAGACTCCCAGTGTAGTGGCGGAGTTGGGTTCTGCTCGGTTGTGTCAATTGTTCGTAGACGTCGAGGTCAGTTGGATAGAGTTCAATACATTTTAAAAGTTATAAGTGTCTACAGTTTTTGTGGACCTCTAAAAGTTGTGGGGGTGCAAGTTGTCTCGAGTATGTCTGGTGGAGTGGGACTACACTAGAAAATGGTGATCGTTCCGTTTTCGATGAAAATGAGGATGTCATGAGCAATACTCAAGACTAGCCTCATCCCATGGTCGTACCTAAGGAAGTGAAGGAGAGAGAAAGTGGTGGATCACGTCGGTGCTCAACCAGTCAACAAGCAGAGAGGAGGTGTGTTTGAACTTTCTGAGGAGCTGGTTTCATGTTCTTTAGAGGTGGTGTGGAATAATCAGATTAAAGTTCATAATAGTTGTTTGTCTCATCCATATTGTGGTAAGTGTAGGTTCATCATCCGATGAAGAGTGTAAACCAAGGGGAATTGTTCTCGGAGTTCCACTCTTGTTAGTTTGCCTCGCGCGTTTGACATACCGCTCAATCTCCTACCTCTAGTGTGGTCAGTCAGACACCCTAAGTTGTTCGTTGAAATTCCTAGTTGGTATGTTAACAGAGTGGTCGTTCAGGACAGGAGGAGAAGTATGCAGGTTGTTTTTCCAGTGGAGGAAGTTCTATCCATAGGTGGTCAACTTATGGTTGTGAGGAAGTAGATGCTTCACACATCAGGGCCCCAGCCATAGGTCTCGGGGTGAAGCTTGCACGCAGTCAAAACTGATCAGACATGGGATGAGCTTGGTCTGACTTAAGTTCACAGTGTCGGGATGGGGATGACTTAAGTTTCCCTACTGCAGTATCGTCTCTGAAGGTTTCTTTTTTTTTTGTGAGGGGCATAAAGGCATTGTCTCCTTGTGGTGGTCTTGACTTATGGAAGTTCCTATTGGGACATAAAGAGGTTCAGAAAATTCGTACTCCTGTAAAGCCAGTAGGCGTGCTCCGTGAACCTTCTTGTTTTGAAGATGCTCATGTCTTGTGGAATTGACGCACATCTGTCCAGTTGGTCTCTTGGTTAGTTGTTTCTATTGTCAAAACCCCCCAATGTGGTGGAGTTTTGGTCAGTGTGGGAATCATCTATGTGGGTCAGCCCGTGTTGGTGGGTTCATGATGAAGAGTTCAGTCCGTATCGCTCAAAGTAAATTGGGAATTCCCGCACGGGAGTCGTGGTGTTAGGCAAGTTCTAAAATGGTGGGGAGACCCATTGTGGGTCCCACAAGCGTCTCCTCTTGTGTCGGTTTGGTTCAACTTAGGGAGCTAAGAGGGTTAAGCTAGTGTTAGATGTTTTTTTACGGGTTTGTGAATCATTTTGGTTTGGAGAACAAATGTTTGGCAAGGATCCTAATATGGTGGGGAGACCACCATAGGACAAGCTTGTGGAAGACTTTGATTTCAAAGTGCACTAGGAGGAGCAACCCATTGCTTTTGCTCTGCCTAACCTCATCTATGCTAATTGGTTAGCTCAGATAGTGGGTCACTTGACGAGTGTTCTTGGAGATCTCGAGCGGTCCCGGTGATCCCTAAGTCAGGGGTCGGGGTGTTCCATGTTTTATTTCTATTTTGAGGTGAATTCCTTGTTGTTGGTATTTTTTCTTGGGGATTCTGGTTTTGAGATCTTTGATGTTTCAGGTCATCGACGTTTTAAATGCTCGGTCTTCGAGCAATGAAGGTTTCATTTAAAATACCTTCCGGTCTTCACAGTCTTTCTTGGAACCTTTGTTTAACCAAGTCCTCCTAGGACTTTCTGGGGGCAGAAAGTGTCATGGTTGGGAGAATTGTCACACCCCGACTGAGACTTCCTTTTAATTTAATTATTTTAAGTCTTGCTTTTGAGTTGCAGTTTGAACCGGTTCTTTTTTTAGAAATTGGGATCTTATAGGGGTGCGTGACTGTATGCGCGGCCCTGTGTAGTTCCCAACATTAATAAGATAAAGTTTTATGATTAAATTTTTAATTACACGGCCGCATGACTGTGCTCGCGATCATGCTCTCATCTGTGTGCTGTGTCCCGGTGAATAATTAATGAAATTATTTTGCAATCATTTTTTTAAATTAGATTTATTATTAGTATTATTACTATTTAAGTTAATGTTTCAATTAATTTATTATTATTATTATTTTTTCGGTTATTATTTTAACTTGATCATTTTTATTAATTGGGTTTTATTATTTTTAGTTTTATTCTTAGTATTAAAATTTGTTGCTATTAATTATAATTTTGTTTTGTTCTTTATTTTTATTTTATTTTTATTATTTATTACTTTTTACCTTCTTTAATTATTATTATTATCATTTTTGTTAACAATTTTATTAGGTTATAATTTTTTTCCTAAAGTCATTTTTTTATCATTATAATTTTATTAACATTGTTGTTTTTATAAAAATTGCTAATTATTATTATTTTTATTATTAGCACAAATATATTATTAAATCATTTTTAGAATTATAAAATTATTAACTTCTTATTATTAATATTACTATTTATTTTATTTTATTTTTTATTATTTAATTTTTTTTAATCTTCTCTTTTCTTTTACTTTTTTTTCCTCTTCACTCCCTCTTCCACCCCTCTTCCCATCGCACCTGGACTCCCCTCTTTCCTCCCCTTTTTCTTTGTGCAACAACCCCTTCTAACCCTATCCGCTACTCCATCCCTCCTAGCTTCTCACCGAATCGTTTTCCTCCTCCTCTTGGACTGGAGCCACACCATCCTTCTTCTCTTCAGGATACCCAAGCACCGCCTCCTCTTGGAGTCTCCAGCGGCGCCCTCCATCCTCCTTCGACGAACCGGACTGGCACCGCCCTCGAGCTGCACCCCCTACTTCCGTCCGGTGCTCCCTTTCCTGCCGGCCTCCTCCGGAGCGCCCAACCGCAGCCACAAACCCCCTACCCTTGCTATCCTTCTCCGGCGAGCTGGTTAGAGCACACCTCCCCCATGCCCCACCCCTCCCTATCGTAACAGCATCGCCGACCCACTTCCCTTTAACCTCGGCCGAGCCTCGCACCACCACACCAACATCCGTGTCAAGACCGCGGATTTTTTTTAAATACGTTTTAAAAAAAAATAATTTTTAAAAAACGCCCAGGTTAAAAATATTTTTAAAACTGCCCCTCAAAGGCGGCAGGCGCGATGCCGCCTTTGCGTTTCGGGGCAAAGGCGACATCGCGCCTGCCGCCTTTGGCCTTTACCCAAAAGGCGGCATCCGCGATGCCGCCTTTCCCCTAAAAACATTTTAATTTTGTTTTTGAAATTTTTTATTTTTATTTTTTATTTTGTTTTGTTTATATATATATATATATATATATATATATATATAAAACAAAAAATTTCAGCAGAATTTCTCTGCTACTAAATATCCAGCGGTACTGCCATTACAACAGTCTGGATTCTGACAGAAACCCTCACCCAGACCTCCCTTTTATAAGATGCCTTGCCCTGGAAATCATTCTGCATTTTCGATGTGGGATTCAGGTTCTCCCTTTCCTGCGCAGTACATTCTGCATTTCCGATGTGGGATTCTGTTTCAAGTGCGTGACTTTGAAAGACAATAAAATATAAACTATAAGACCAATATAAATGAAATTTTAAATATTGATTAAACATATAATTAATAGTTGAAATCAAAAAGAATTTCCTTAAAAATGATGATGCAAAATAATTTATAAGGTTTCAAAACCGCTTACTTGAAATTTACAAAAGTTTCAAGTACGTGAATTTGAAAGACTATAAAATATAAAATATAAAACGAATATAATTGAAACTTTAAATATTGATTAAAGATATAAGAAATAGTTGAAAACAAAAGGATTTTAGTAAAAAAAGATTGATAGAAAATAATTTATAACCTCTCAAAACCGCTTACTTGAAATTTAAAAATGTTTCAAGCACGTGAAACTGAGTGACTATAAAATATAAACTATAGAAAAAATATAATTGAAACTTTAAACATTGATTAAACATATAAGAAATAGTTGAAAACATAAGGAATTTCATAAAAAATGTTAATGG
Organism: Viscum album; assembly: GCA_963277665.1. NCBI lineage: Eukaryota > Viridiplantae > Streptophyta > Magnoliopsida > Santalales > Viscaceae > Viscum > Viscum album. The sequence goes on along the minus strand of OY728150.1, from coordinate 291,723,915 downwards.
AAAATAATTTATAAGCTCTCAAAACCGCCTACTTGAAACTTAAAAACACTTCAAATACGTAAATTTGAACGAGTATAATTATATAAGTAATAATTAATAAGTAATAAGTAATAATTATAATGAATAATAATAATTAATATTTATATTACTTATTAATAATTAATAATTAATAATTACTAATTACTAACTAATTAATTATAATTATTAATTATATTACCAATTAACTAAATAATTAGTATATATATAATAATTAATAAGTAATAAGTAATAATTATTAATTATTAATTATAATAAATAATAATAATAATTAATATTAATATTACCAATTACTAATTAATAATTAATAATTAATAATTATTAATTAATTACTAATAATTATAATGAATAATAATAATAATTAATTACTAATAATTACAAATTAATTATTAATTAATTACTAATAATTATAATGAATAATAATAATAATTAATATTTATATTACTAATGAACTAATTAATAATTAATTTGTAATTAGTTAATTAGTAATATAAATATTAATTATTAATTAGTTAATTAGTAATATAAATATTAATTATTATTATTTATTATAATTATTAGTAATTAATTAGTTAATTGGTAATATAAATATTAATTATTATTATTCATTATATATGTAATGATTAATAAATAATTATTAATTAGTTAATTATTAATTAATTACTAATAATTATTAATTAATTACTAATAATGATTAATTAATTACTAATAATTATTAGTTAATTATTATTAGTTAATTATTAATTAGTTAATTAATAATTAATAATTAATTATTAATTAGTTAATTATTAATAATTGTTAATTAGTTAATTATTAATTAATTATTAATTAGTTAATTATTAATTAATTACTAATAATTATTAATTAATTACTAATAATTATTAATTAATGATTAATTAGTTAATTATTAATAATTATTAATTAGTTAATTATTATTAATTACTAATTAATTATTAATTAGTTAATTATTAATTAGTTAATTATTAATTAATTACTAATAATTATTAATTAATTACTAATAATGATTAATTAATTACTAATAATTATTAGTTAATTATTATTAATTAACTAATTAATAATTAACTAATAATAATTAACTAATAATTATTAGTAATAATTAGTAATATAAATATTAATTAACTAATTAATAATTAATTAATAATTATTAATTAACTAATTAATAATTAACTAATAATAATTATTAATTAATTATTAATTAACTAACTAATAATTAATTAACTAATTAAAAATTATTAGTAATATAATTAATAATGATTAATTAATTATTAATTATTAATTATTAATGATTAATTAACTAATTTATAATTATTAATTAACTAATTAATAATTATTAATTAAGTAATTAATAATTATTAGTAATATAATTAATAATGATTAATTAATTATTAATTAATTATTAATTAATAATTAATAATTAATAATTAATAATGATTAATTAATTATTAATTAATAATTATTAGTAATATAATTAATAATCATTTAGTTAATTAGTAATATAATTAATAATTGTAACTAATTAATTAGTAATTAGTAATTAGTAATTATTAATTATTAATTATTAATTAGTAATTGGTAATATAAATATTAATTATTATTATTATTTATTATAATTAATAATTAATAATTAATACTTATTACTTATTAATTATTATATATATAATAATTATTTAGTTAATTGGTAATATAATTAATAATTATTACTAATTAATTAGTAATTAGTAATTATTAATTATTAATTATTAATAAGTAATATAAATATTAATTATTATTATTCATTATAATTATTACTTATTACTTATTAATTATTACTTATATAATTATACTCGTTCCAATTTACGTATTTGAAGCGTTTTTAAGTTTCAAGTAGGCAGTTTTGAGAGCTTATAAATTATTTTCCATTAACATTTTTTATGAAATTCCTTTTGTTTTCAACTATTTCTTATATGTTTAATCAATGTTTAAAGTTTCAATTATATTTGTTCTATAGTTTATATTGTATAGTCACTCAGTTTCACGTGCTTGAAACATTTTTAAATTTCAAGTAAGCGGTTTTGAGAGGTTATAAAGTATTTTCTATCAATCTTTTTTATGAAAATCCTTTTGTTTTCAACTATTTCTTATATCTTTAATCAATCTTTAAAGTTTCAATTATATTCGTTTTATATTTTATATTTTATAGTCTTTCAAATTCACGTACTTGAAACTTTTTTAAATTTCAAGTAAGCGGTTTTGAAACCTTATAAATTATTTTGCATCATCATTTTTAAGGAAATTCTTTTTGATTTCAACTATTAATTATATGTTTAATCAATATTTAAAATTTCATTTATATTGGTCATATAGTTTATATTTTATTGTCTTTCAAAGTCACGCACTTGAAACAGAATCCCACATCGGAAATGCAGAATGTACTGCGCAGGAAAGGGAGAACCTGAATCCCACATCGAAAATGCAGAATGATTTCCAGGGCAAGACATCTTATAAAAGAGAGGTCTGGGTGAGTGTTTCTGTCAGAATCCAGGCTGCTGTAATGGCAGTACCGCTGGATATTTAGTAGCAGAGAAACTCTGCTGAAAATTTTTGTTTTATATATATATATATATATATATATATAAACAAAACAAAACAAAAAATAAAAATAAAAAATTTCAAAAAAAAAATTTAAATTTTTTTAGGGGAAAGGCGGCATCGCGGATGCCGACTTTCGGGTAAAGGCAAAAGGCAGCAGGCGCGATGCCGCCTTTGCCCCAAAACGCAAAGGCGACATCGCGCTTGCCGCCTTTGAGGGGCAGTTTTAAAAATATTTTTAACCTGGGCGTTTTTTAAAAAATATATATTTTTTAAAACGTATTTAAAAAAAAAGTCCCAAGACCACCGACCCTCTCAACATCTACTTGCCTTCGGTGCACTGCGAACCCGGACGTACCTCCTGCCGTCACAATTTCCGACGCCCAACTTCTCTTTTTCCAGCGCCGCGCACCTCCGTATCCTTCTTTGAGTGCTGGACAACCTCTCAAAATCTTCTTCGTATGTGCCTTTTGCCTTAGTTGTTGGTCTCTCAATTCATTTGAGTTGATATTTGGGTTTTGGAATCGTTTATGGTCTGATTATGGTGTAATTGGTCCAATTGTGATATTTGTTTTGGTCCAATTCTTGAATTAGGACATATATGAGTTGGTTAAAGTGTGGTTGACTTTGCGCACAATCTTGGTGGTGTTTGGTATATATCGAGGTTAGTGTTTATAAATTTAATTCTTGTCTGATGAATTAAATTTCTCATTTAGTTAATATATCATGTTTATTAATTAGTTTGCTTGGTGCAGATTTAGTTTTTATGCCTGTTTATTATGCGTTTGGTTTTTAAAGTGGCATGTTCATGTGAAACGTGCTGTGTCTTGGATGAAAACTTATATTTCATTGTTAATTGGTGTTTTTTGCAGTGTGCAACTAGTTTATAAAATGTTACTGGGTTGAAGAATCTATTTCGATATATTTTTGGGGTGTGTTTGGTCATAAAAAAGGTTTTTGAATGAGTTTTGTTGGTAAAGCCAAGTGTCACTTCCTGAAAGTTATTTTATAAAGTTTTATGTATGGTTTATTAAATTCTATTAACAGTGAGAAACGTGTCTGGAAGGTGGTTTTGTGTTGCGCCAAGGTGCATTTGGTTTTTAAAGAATGTTTTGAGTGAATATTTTGGCATTTAATGTCATGTGAAATATTTTGAAAACTGTTTAATAAATTTTCTAGTGTTTTGTTTATCCGTGGAAATGGTCTTTACATTTTTATTTATAAATTTTTAAAATGTTTTGTTAAATAATTATTTAGGATGGAAATTTATCTTATTTGATTTGGGTAAATGTTTCCGGTTTTAAATGTCTTGCGGTTGTTGCAGCGTGTCGTCAGCGGATGTCCGCGACACTGCGGTTATCAGGTTGCGCGTGCTTATGCGCAAATGCGAAGCGAGTCATGTCGTCATGATCGAGTGACGAGTCGAGGTAGGTCCCCCACTGCACATACCTTTAGATTTAGAATTTATTAATTTCTTGTTGTTTTATTAATTTTTAATGAATGAGAAATAATATAAGATAATTAATTTTAAATGATTATTTGGTGTGAGAAGAGTTGTTTATTTTATACCGAACACTTGAAACATTTTCTTGACAAGCGGTCACCCAGTATTGAAAGAATGCTCGTTTAGCCTTTAAACATAATCCAGGGAATTTCAAATGTACTTCTAGTTTTAAAGATAAATGATTTCTTTTGAACTAGTGTTTTGGTTTTTCTCGAGAAATGAGGTTTTGCTTTAAAATTGGTGAAGGCCTTCTTGGCACTTTAATAAATAAATTATCTTGGAAAACCCATTCATGGGTGATCTTTGGTGTGCGTTTATTGCATGAGCTGTATGTGATATTTGTGCATCGTGACTGATTGTTTGAAATTGTTGTTTCACCCCTCTTTTATTATATGTGTTGACATGGGAACCCGACATAGTGAGTGAATCTTCTGAGAATGATTGCTGCACTAGTTTATACCACACACTGGCTAGTGGCCTCACAGTAGGGGAATACTGAGTTATTTCTTCTATGGGGATTGGACCCCTCGGTTAGTCCATGAAGGGCTATACCTGGTAGTAGTATGGGCGTTATGACGTCATCGAGTTAGGGAATGCCTTCAGGATGAGTCAGATGTATAGTATGTTCTGGATTGTTCACAATCTCCTAGGTTAGAACTATGTTTCCTTTAGTGTTTATTTGCATGTGGTAGACGATTGAGAGGTTTAGTTCGGTTTCTAACCCTTGTGTGCCACTTTTTCAATTGCCCTTAGTGTGTGTTGCGTGTTGTGTGGTTTTCCATTTTTACTAACAACTGAAAATTGAATTTATAAATTGTTCGAAAAAGAAATGTTTTGGAAAGCAATGCATCTGTTTCTTTCAATCACTAAACTAGTTTTAAATTAAAAAGGGAAATGGACTATTATTTACTTTAGAAATAAAAGTGTGTGTGGAAACAATATTTTACACAATTTAGTTCAAACCTGGAATTGATAAATCCTTTATGTAATGGTATGTGTTTTGGGAATAGAATTAGTAAGGCTTACCTATTAAGTTTTAATACTCACGCCTATAGTGTTTTCCTATTTTTAGTTTCTATTTCAGGTTGACTTGAGCTTGTTCTCCATGGGTGAGACTTGGTTGTGGTGTAGAGAGTGACTCTCGAGGTCACGAGGAGTTTTGGTCGAGACCCGGTTAGTGTGTCTTGTTGGTCGTTCATTCTTTTCAGGGTCATTTATTTTAATTTGAATTCTTCAACTTTTTCGCTATTTTATTTATTTTTATTGGGAAACATCGTTCCCTCTTGTTTATACTTGATGCTCGACACTTGTTTCCAGCCCGTGGGGATAGAGAACACCTCTCGGGAGTTTCCGCGGACCGGGTTGGGTGCCGGGTCGGATGGCGACCCGGCCTGGTTTCTGACATGGTGACCGCTATAGCTCCTTGAAGCATCGGTATGTCTCATTAGACAAACTAGTTTCTTGACACAAGGCCTTGAAAAAAATCTTATTTTTATTCTTGACACAAGGCCTTGACTATGTGGTTATGATGTCCGACATTATGCATTCCATCATTATGAAATTGGCTATTGATATTACAAGTGATTATTCGACTAGTAGAATATCCATGTGAATAATTAAATGGAATTATTTTATTTATCTTTTCCATATTATTCTGAAGTTTATGTTTAAAAATCTTGTGTTTTAGTCTTATACATTGCCTTAAATATTTACGTTTGTTTATGAAAGTTTTTCCTATATTGTTTTCCTTTCAGAGCACCTGAGCTTACACTTTTCTATGTTTTGTTTTTCCCAAGATGCAAAGAGGTATATTAGGAATGTCCTAAAGGGATAGTCTAAGGGAGATGAATGTGTTAAAAAGAGATAAAAAGTGGTTTTTTTTCATTTCATAATGTAATGTAAAACTTATATTTGTATCTAGTACTTCCAAGGCTACTAAAATGATCTGTTTTGGGATTTGATCTCTTGTGGTCATGAAAATGTTATGTAATAATGCACCGACTCTCGGTAACTACGGTCGGGGTGTTACATTTTATTTTAGGTTTAAATTAAGACCATATAATTTTATTATAATACATATAATTTTCGTACCATTTTAAACGAGTTAGACACATATTATATTATAATATTTCATGTATTTCCAAAAATGAAATTAATGATACTTTATAATGAACAATATTTTATTAAATTATTTAAAATTAATAAAAATCCATAAATAATATTATTGGATGTTATATCATTAAAAATATAAACGATGGTCTATTTATGGTTCATTTTTCATTTTATAGTAAATTTATTTACCACTAAAGGGAAAAAATATTTGATATCATGGTAATTGTCAAAAGGGTTAATGAGGGGTTAAAACAAAGAGATAAGGGTGAAAAAAATATAAACATACCCAAATTTTATTTATAAGAATATATATGATGATAATCATCAAATATTTTCTATTTACCAATTTATATCCATATTTACATGAAAATTAATTTATATTAATTTAATAATTTATGTAATTCCAAAAGTGACCCACCCCTCACTTATAAATAGGCCCCCTCTCTCATCTATTCCTTACACATTTTGTGAAAATTAGTTCAATAAATACATATAAAAGAGTCTCCCCAAATTCACTCTAAAAATACTATAGGAATGTTTTTTATCATAATACAAACATTAGAGGCATTAAGGTGTAGATCAAAGGAGGTCTTCCGAAGAAGTGGTATAACTTTAAACAGAATGTTTTAGTTTTATTTATTCTCATACCTATTTAAAATATTATTTAACCATGATGATATAAGAAAATAAGTATCTTATCTATTGTGACACATTATTATGTAAATATCATAAACTATATCCATATTATTCTTAAAAAAATGGTAAATTAAACCATCATTCATGTGTACGGGGGATTACTACCATAAGAACCGATGTAATTCATTTTCCATCACCACCTATAATGGATGTTTATAATGATGTATTTAATGAATATATGTATATATATATTTATATAAATATATATATGAAATTATTGAAATGTTTATTATTTTTTAAACGAAATATATCATCTACCTCCTTACCATTCCATATATTGAAAAATGATAAATTAATTCATGCATATGTATGAAATACCACCTCTGCAATGCGATATGATTGATTTTTCATTACCACATTATAAATTAGATATATATAATTTTATTTGATGATATAATTTTGTATTTATTATATAATCATAATTATGTAAAGATAAAATAATACTTACATTCTTTCCATTATGTTCATTGAAAAATGGAAATTTTACTCATCCGTACGTACGACTTACCATCACATTGATTGTAACATTGTTCTATTATAATAACCATATTTCATTGTTATTTTTAAAAATATAATTTATATACAAAAATTATAATTATTTAATTATTATGATTATTTAGATTATGTAATAATTGCCTCTTTGACCATAGTCAAGTAACTAATGTCATGTTGGACAAATGATCCGAATAACCTCAAAACATCTGACGTGAACTTAATTGATTGATTAATTAAATATAACAAGTTAATGAATAAAATAAAAGAAATAATTAACTTGAAATGGGTTATTAAGTATGTAAATAATTATAATATTATAATTATTTATGAATATAAATAATGTACATGATGAGTCAAACTCTTGGTAAAGGATCTGTTAACTTTAAACCTCGTTTTAATTTTTTTAATGATTTATTTTCTAATTGTTTTATTTCATGTCCATATTCGTAAATTTGTTTTAATAATTTATTTATATGGATATAAATTATTTATAAGGTACATTTTATATCTCTTTTTACTTTATTTCAAAGGCTTCCAAATGGAATTTTTATTTATTTTATACAGAACATTTTCACCTTATTTATAAATAAAAATGTTTTATTTTAATGTATATGGAATCAATGGATTTAAACACCACCATAAGAATTATTTTATTTTTCTCCTAATATAAAATAATCCAGGTTTTATTAAATGAAAAATATTATACCCTTTGTTCTGTGTATTTTCGTTTTGAAATGGGTTATAAAAACGAAAGGATATTTTGATATCAGAAAATGTTTTTCATATGGGTTAAAAAGAGTATTTAAGGGGTTTAAGATTAAAAGGTGAAAGAATATAATGTTTTATTTATGGTACTTGATTATTATAGAGTATTATGGGAGATCCTGATATATTTTATATAATTGGTGAGCCTGATACAACTTGTAGGACGAGTGATCCCCTTACATCTTCTACGATGGGTGAGCCCGATATAACAACCCAATGAATTGGGTAATGTTTCGTGTCTTTATAGATAAGAAGGAAGAAGTTGACTAGGAAGGTTTATAATATTGATTTAACACAGCTCTATTTATTTCTTACATGTTTTTTATATGGTTTATGAATGTAATGCTCTATGTTTTTTACACGTGTTTTTATTTTCGTGATATGGGTTTTACCGGTTTTCATTGAATTTTTTCCTTATGGATATGACTTATTTCATACAATCAAGAAATATTTTAATATAGAAAAATATTTTATGGGTTTTCATGGTTTTCAGTGGAATAATAAATTTCTTAATTTTATGTCCCTTACTGAGCTTTTTTTGATCATCCCATGTTTTTAAATGTTTTTTTCATTAGGATTAATGATGAGTGGAAATGTTAAAAAAGTTAAAGTTCCAAACATGGAAGTTAACTTCAATGATGAAAAAATTTCTTTATGAATATTTTTTTGGAAAAAATGGTTATTGTATGGAAATGTCTACTTTGAAAGAGTTTTTCCTAATTCTCTAATACTCTAAACCTAAAATCTCATTGGGTGTGTAAGTGATACAATATTTTAAGTTGATGTTGTTTGTTTGTGATAGTTGAAATTGGGCCACATTTATTAGTACCAAGATAAAAATGTAATGTTTTTAGCACAAAATCTATGAGTGTGGGGTTTATGGCTATTACATTACCCCTAGGCGATTCTATTCCTTGACAGCAACAACCTGTTAGTATCCAGATATGGATATAATTTCTAGAAGAACCAAATAATATCTAGTTTACCAAAATATTAGGATTCTAGCCTATTGATAGACTTATCCCTTTATCACTTAGAATTATCCCTAGAGTTTTCAAAAAATATTTTTTATCCTAATCACTAAAATATTCATTATTTTCCAAACAGACCAAAAGGGTTATCTATACCTTTTAAAAATTGATATACCTTATCTTATCTTCCCTTAAAGTATTCTAAACTAATATACTAACCTCTAAAGTTATCTAAAACCAATTGTGACACCAACTATGATGATCCATAGAAATAAATTTCTAAATTACATGACTTATAACAAATATTGAATTACAAACATTCCTAATACCTTTTAGGTTTAGAGTTTTAGAGAGTTAGGGAAAAAATATTATCCAACACTGCCCATGTATTTTTCAACTAACAAACATTTTTTACTATATAAGCTACTACTTAACCCAAAAAAAGTCTTAAACATATCCCACAAATTATCTACACATGATATTTTTTGATACATATCATAGGTGTTAATTGTATTTATAACATGGGGAAATAAAAACATAATAACAGGGTGATATAAGATTCTTAATAAGGGTAAAACAACAAAATATAAACATATCATGGGTAAGAGTTTGGGAATAATATAAAAATATGAATATATGCACATGAAGGTAAGTACATGAGGTATACCATGACCATAAGTACATGAAACACAAGTTAAAAACATGACTTCAATATAAACATGAGACATTTAATATCATATCACAGAAGTTCATCACTAAGGTGTCTTAATAAAAATATAACCCTATTTATTCACCAAGGTATCATAAAACACTAACATGGAATGCAATCAAGGAATTATGGGAATTTCATATGTAGAGATTAATTCTTTACCCAATGCACTGGAGTGCTATCAAGGTGAACCCTTTGAGTGATTTGATCATTAAAAATAATTTATTTATTAATTATTTACATATATTTCTAATAAATACCATCCAAGGATATATATTTATAGTGTATTTGTAAAATTAGACATAAAATACACCAAAAAAATGTAAATACAACACCCTAATTTAAAACTACACATAGTGATTCTAAATACCATAGATCTTCCAAAACTTTATTGGATACCCTCTGGAAAATACATAAGGAAAAACTTGAGCTAGAAATCCCCGTAATAGAATAAATTTGAAAATAAATCATAATATGATATTCCATAAGCATAATAAGATATCACAAAAAGGACGATCATAATAATGAAAAAATGGAATAATTAAATGAAATTATAATTTCATGGAATCATGAAATATATGACAACAACATAAGACATGAAATCATAAACATAAGTCAAGGGTCGCTCCTAAGACCATCATTATAATGTGTGAAAGTTCCTGTTTGGGTTAGGTGGACACCCTACTCCCTTAAATAACATCAAATGAGATATAAATCATTACCCAATGTATTGGAATGATATATAATTCCAGTAACACTCATAAAATAACATATTATTCGTAGGTTAAGTAATTGTGCACCACATATTATGGACAAAGTCTCATATTAGATTATGTTTAATCCCTGATCCCATATATAACATCTCATGACATATAAATATTTTCTCAATGCATTGTACGAATATATAATTTTGATAACACTAGTCACATAAATCGAAATTATATTTATGGATGATATATGAGGAAAATAAACCATATGTAAATAATTATAATGATCAAACCCATGAGAAGGAAGTGGGTTTTTTTTTAATTTTGATTCAAGACATAAACAAACACTAAATCATAAGGATTTCGAAGAGAATAATAAGTTGTATTAATTAAGAAATATATAATTGAAAAACATACAATAGTATTTAACATGGGATTATAATGTAGAAAATTCATAAGAAGGATCTTATTTTAGAACATGATCTATACATGAGCTTAACTTCATTGGTGACCTGATCTCTTCTTAGATATTTCCTTATAAGAGAAGGACTTATTCAAAATTCAAGATATGAGGGGATTAAGGATGATAAATTTAATTCTAGGTGATTTATTTTGTTCATATTTTCAATATAATTTTTAATGGAATGTTTAACCATGGAGGTGTGTAAGTAATCCCCTTTTATAAGTGAAGAAAATAGAAATTTGGGAATACCCTTTACACTTCAAAGATATAATCACACTATTCCTTGTTCAATGACACCAAAATCTAATAATATCGGATTGTGGGGTCTTATTGAGTAGAAAAATCCTCAACTAATAATTTCCACATATATTTTAACCATGTTTTAAGTCTTCTACCATATGTTTTTACATTTTTCATTTTTTTACCTCAACGACTAGTTGTTAGATAAGTAATTTATATTTTATTTAAATATATAAGGTAAAAAATATTAAAAATATTTATGTTTGTATCCTAAATTTAATTTCGATATAGTATAATTCAATTTTTTAATTTGAGAAAATCTACTTTTCAATGAAAAATATAATTAAATAAAAGGTTTTTGTTGAATAGTGAATTTTATCCATTCCATGTTATTAATATTATTTTGTATTTATTAAAAATATAATGATTTTTAATATAATTATTTATAAATATAAAAAAAATATTAGACTCACCATTTAAATTATATCAATTTAATTGATAATATAAAAATTACATGATATAAATAAAACAATTCATTTAAAAGAATTATTTCACCATTATCATGATAATTAACATCAGTTTTACTAATCTTATATTTATTCATATGAATGTAATTTAACTTGTTAAATAATATATAATCACTAAAATAAATTATAAAATACATTTTTTGTATTAAATTTCTAAAAGTTACAAAGTCCGTTTTTTAATATATGTGTTTAAAAACAATTTTTTAGTATAAAATATTACTTTGTTTTAAAAAATGTTAAACATGTGTTTTATAAATTAAAAATATTCTTTTTAGAAGATTTATATTAATTATTATATTTATTTTTCTTTCAAATGGTTTCTTATTCTTTTAATTCATTATTTTATTATAAAAGTGATTGTTTTAAGAAAAACCTCTACTCTTACTATTCACCTAAAAATTAATTACATGATAAAAATATAAAAAAATAATACTAATATAATTTTTATGTAATTAATTAAAATATAAAGTTTATTTTATAAAAATAAAATTATAATATATATATTTATTTTTTAAATGAAAAATATAAATTACAAATAAATTCGATTTTATTGAAAAATGATGTTTTAAAAAAATATGTGTTCTTAATATTATTTTCTATCAATTTATAAATTAGGTGATGTTAATATATTATGTCACATATAATAATATCTTAAAATTTTCAATTAAAATTATTAGAAAAAAATTTACAACACTTAATACCACAATTTTTTCAAAATAAATATTTCTTTTATACTAAATATGCTTTAAAAAATAACATCAATAACTTATTTATATTAAAAAATTTAATTTTACCACTACTTTGATATTGAAATATTTATTTTAATTTTATATAAACATCATATCATATTTTAATAATAATATTATCATTTATACATAACATGTATATATATATATATAATATTTTAATATAATATTTCTATATCACTCTGTGTTGTTTTTTTAATAATACACAAATTTAGTATATCTATTGGATGTATATACAATTAATATATCTACAACGACCATATTTTCAATGACCATATTCACAATGAACATATTTAAAATGACCATATTTTCAATGACTATATTTTCAATGACCATATTTTGTTTCTATATATAGTCTTAATAATTTCATTCCATTCACATTTCTCATTTCCATAGTTTTTATTTTAGACATTACAATATGTTTTCATCATTTTTGATTTTATTCCCCATTATATATTTTAGTTTGATATGGTTGATCCTCAATGGGGAAGATGATCTAAGAGACCTCCTAATATTGAAGATTTTATTCTTTTCTATTTACCGTACATTTTTAATGTACTTAATTTTAATGGATTTACTAGTTTTGGTGATTAGTAATCTATGGTGGGTAATTCTTAATTTCATGTTCTTTTATTATTAATTATTATTATGAATAAATAACATATTTTTAGATAAATTACTATATTGTATGAATTATTTTCTATTCAATTTCAATTCATTGAATATATCTAAAAAATATTAGAATTATAAACACAGAGATTATAGAGATAATGTTATTTCTATAAACTTGGAGCATTACATTCTCCCCCCTAAAAAATTACACACCCATAATTCTAATTATAAATTTCTAATGAAAATTTATAAGGGTTTATTTTAGATAAAAAAATAAAGATATAATTTATATAGTGATTTAAACCATAAAAACATAGAAAACATATATTTTTCCTTAAAATGGGATTATCCCTAATATTGAATTTTTCAAAATCATTTGGGCAAAAAGTCTATCATTATTCAGTTTTAAGACTCAAATTGTATAATTTCCTTGTAAAGGATTTTCTTAATCATACTTTTGTATACATTCATAAGTTGATATAAAATTTAATCTTCACATTACAAATAATGTTTTCCTCTATTTGAAGAAAACCCAGCCATTTCTAAAATAACATTAAATTTTTCGAGGAGGGATAATAAAATTTTAATAATACACTCTCCCATAAACTTAAACTAAGGTTACAATAATCACACCACTAGAATTTTTTATTTATAATTAAATATCCTATAATTTAGGTAATTATTTGTTGTTTTAATAGAACATTCTTGGTACAAAGGTGTTGGTTAAACAAGATAGAAATATAATACTCACGGTTCTTGAGTGGGTGATCGGTGTTCCTCAATCCAAAATAATTTTTTAAAATCACTTCAGTAGATATTATTTCATATCATTTCTCTTGTTCTCATGTATTTTGAAGTTTTTTATACCTATCAACTTTGTCAGTATTCAAATTAGGGAATTGAATTAGAAAATGCTAATGTTTTTAACACTTAAGGCATTGGTCCATTAATAGTTATTTTTGATACCCATTTTCCACTCCCATCTTTATAACCAGTATTTTCATTTTCCTATATTATTTTAATGTTTGATGAACCCTTTTTTCATAAGTAAGGCATCTTCTAGTCCCCTTGAGGAAATTCCATTGGATATTTTCCTACAGTTTTTACATGAAGGAAATTGAGTTTCACTACTTCATCTTTTTATTTATCTAAAATTTTATAAAACTCCATCCTTATATTATTTGGTGGGTTTAGTATTTCAACTATGATCATATGGTTCATAATATTTCAGGATACTTGGTTTGGAATAATCAACATACTTTTTAGTACATCTCCCACATCAATGGTTTGATCCTTTAAATAGTCATCACATTGAACCTCACGCTTATTTTTAACTTTATGCATTGTAGTTATATCTCTTACTAAAACTAAAAGGCATTAACACGAGTGATGAAAAATTATTCTCATAAGATATATATTATATTTTACCAAAAGTAAATTTAACATGAAGATGTATCACATTATAATATCACCATGTTATCTTATAATTAATTTAGTTTAAGTAATATTAATCATTGTTAAAACTTCATCACTCATAATTTAACATATATAATTCTTAAATCAAATTATATCATTCATGGTTCATCCTATATTTTTCATTATTCATAATTGTTTACTTTAAGTTGGGTTATCTATTACTTATCAACCTATTCCTTAAAAGTAAATAAGAAATTAATACTTTATAGTGGTTCGTAAAGAGTATATGATAAAACAAATCATATCCCCCAAGAGTGTCTACATAAGTGTATTTTCTGTGGCCCAATAATCATACACATGAGTGATGATTGGTTAAATTATCTACTAACCCTTTTTTGGGATACTTACTCCTAGGTTTCATCTCTTCCATATCCATACGCACATTCCAATATCTGGGTAATTATTTAATTACTTTTCAACCCATATAATAAATAATTTATCAAAATTATAGTATGTTATCCTATACATAGACTCATATCTAGGGGTTTCACAAATACTCTCTTAGAATAATTTTAAGAAATAACTATACCTTCCTCTGATACCAACTATAGAGACCCAAGCCTTAAAAAACATTAATTTTATAATCTTTCACATAGATTTGAAACTAATATAAGTCAAGGATCTAGTGGTCTAGTTTCTTTGGAAAATGAAATACAAATACATCATTTTAAACATAAAAAAAATTATTTAAAACTACAAACAGTGCTGTTAACTCCCCTAGATCGTTTAAGAATTCATAGGATATCCTGGTGAAAATACATATAGAAAAGTGTGAGTTAAAAATCCACGGATGAACATGGTAATAAAGAAGGACATGAGAGTCATGAGGCATAACATCATATCATAAAGAGGATGACCATAATAATAGAAACAAAAAAATAATTAAATGAAATCATAATATTGTAGATTCATGGAATATGTGGAAATAATATAAGATATGACATCATAAAAATAATTCAAGGATTACTCTCAAGACCATCATCATAAAGTGTAAAAAGTCCCATGGTAGGTTAGATTCACTCCCTGATACCTTACATAGAAATTGGTGATATATAATTATTTACACAATACATTATAGGGATATAAAATTCAAGGCCCACCCATCACATAACATAATATTCTTAGGCTAAGTACTAGTTTACCAAACACGGTGTAAAAAGTCCAATAGTTGGTTTAGTTCACTCCCTAATCCCATACATAACAAATCATGTGATATGAATATTTACCCAATGAATTACAGGGATATATAATTATGGGAACACTTATCACATAGGTTAAAATCATATATTTTTTTCCACATGAGCAAAATAAACCATACATTTACCATAAGCATGATCAATCCCATGTGAAAGAAGTGGGTTTCATAATTCTGATTCAAGGAATAAATGAAGTCTAAATCATAAGGATTACCAAGTTAAAATGAATTATTTATTGATATTCATAATTTAAAAAGTTACATATCTATTTAACATATAATTATAGTGTAGAAAATTCATAATCAGGATGCAATTCAATTTTTTGTATGGGTATTTGAGTTTTGGGGAGGATATTTAATTTTTGGATTGGTGGTAGACCGTTTTTAAAAATGAATTTTGGATTGAGTACCAGAGAGTTGTAACATATTAATAAGATTTTTTGGATATGGTTCGAGTCCTGATAGGTTAATCAAGTGATCTGATAATTCTCTAAAGCATCATATTGAGTTTTGAATGTTTTGGAGACCTCTTCTCAAGGTGCACAATTTCGGTTTTCTAGTTTAGATAAAACCATGCATTTAACCATACATGGGAAGTATTTTAATTTAATTTATATGGCACAAGATTGATTTGTATATTTATCTGATGGTTTTAGGGTAAATCTTTAATAATTCATATGAAATATTGTGGGGGTGTATTAGATCATGGATTTGGTGCATAATTTTCCCAAGGTTGTGGAAAACCATATGAACCATTGAAGAGGGTTCTAGAGATTAATCACATGGTTGACACATAGTTTTTTAAACTAAAGAACAACCATGTAAGGATGGGTTTCTTGAGGTATTTTGGAACACAATTTTGGTTCATGGTTTTATAAATCACTATGCTAAAACATTCACTCCTTTACAAAGTGAAAAAATAAAAAATTTCCTCTTCGATCCCTTTTTATTTAAAATGATTTTCTTATCTTTCTTAGTCATAACCCTTGTGCATGATTCCAATTTTACACCATAATATTCCATGGTGATACTTATTTATTTTACTCATCTGAATCAATTACCACCTCATACATTGGAGATCTTATGGTGATTCTACAGATCCTCTCACTTATATGATTTTTTGTTGATGTTATGTTGTTTAACAATATTTTTAGCTAATAATTCATATTTTTGGGCATTTTTATTAATTTTCATTTTTTAATAATTTAGGAAAAGCTGATAATCTATATTGGATGAGTCAACTTATATAGGTATGATATAGGAAGTCACTTATATTTATCATGTAGTATTACCTTGTTTCTGAGTGTATTCTTGGTGTGATCAAGCCAAAAATGCTATTGTTGAACCTACTTAAAATCATTTTTTTTAATTAGGGATTTACTTATTTAAACTCCCCTCAAATCATGAATCAAACTGTAGGAATTAAACTTCTAGTAAGGAACTATGTTAATGGGTTGACCTCATGTGTGGATTATTAAATGGTAGGTTCTCTATAGAATAGTAATTGGATTATGTAAATAGATTTTTATTTTTAAAATGGAATTAATTCTTGTGAATTTATTCTATGGTTGTGAAATTTGATTTCAAAACCATAAAAATCATAAATGTAATTGGTACTTGAAATGCATAAATGTTTTTCTACATAAGAAATAAAATTTTTTTGAAATGAGAAATGGGTTTTTAAAATGACATGACCTATGGTAGTGATTTTGAAATTTTTAAATAGGGGAAGTGATAAAGTAATTATGAAATGAATTAGGGTTTATTAATCAAATTATATTTTTTTAATAATTTGTGGAATGTTCCATGAAGTAGACCTTGGAGTTTTGTTTTTATTATTTATTTTATTGTTTTTATGTTTTTTCTTCATAAGTATAAAATTGTTAAATTAATTTATCTTGATGTGATGATAGGATGAAATGATTTGGAATGATTTATTGGGGTTTTTAAAGATTTATAATTATGTGTAATTCCATGAGAAAGAACTTAATTCCACCAGGGTACTCATATAAATTCCATAGTGTGATGAAACCCATATATTCTTAGAGGTCTAATTTTAGGGAATGACTTTAGTGATCCATTGGATTTTTCTAGATTCATTATCATGAATGCATTGGGGTATATTGAATTGAATCTAAGTAATTTATATATTATTTTAATACTATATATTAATTCCATGGATTCTTGTTAGGTACCTTAGTGAGTGTAGTTATATGAGCTCCCAAGATTTAGTGTAGTTATGATGAGTGAAATGCCTCAGGTGTAAGCTAAGGATTCCCATCATGCCATTCTTATGAATGTCAAAGATAGTTCCTTGAGTTCTAATTGGTATTTTTGATTAGTTGAATTCCAATGGTCACCCCTCCCTAGGAATACATATGGGATTATTAAGAGGTAATTCTCAGTGTATCCAAGTTGGTTCCCTTGAGTTTTACGACCATGGTTGCCTCAGTCTTCTACCTTAGAACAAGCCATTTTATGATAATTATCATCACCAGAGACTCAACAGTGATGGATAAAGAAGGTTTGGAATAGTTTTGGGTGTCCCTACAGGTCCCAAGCATCAGTGTTTTGGTTGTTTAATTTTATTTAATTTGTTAAACTGTAATTACTAAATAGATAAATTGGGAAACTGTATAATTGTTTATTTATAGATCAATTATATGTACCTTATTATGGACTAGTTATTTTAGGGATACCATTTTTGTTATTATACTATGTTTTACTCACAACCTACATAAGACACTATGGAACTTGGGTACACAATAAGAAGACTATCTGGTCAAAGATTTAGGATTTTAAAAGCACCTGATTTTATTGATTTCATTAGTTTTTCATATCTCAAATAGAGAATATATATTTATACCGATCATGACTTGAGAATAAATTAGGGTTTATTTTTTATACAATTATATTTATTTTTTCCTTATATGCGATATATACATGAGGGATCTATTATGGAATGAATTACATTATTCATTATTATTTCATTTTGTTACTCTAACTATATTTGGCACTTTACTTATCTTTATCTTCAATTTTGGCCAAACTTGTTAGGTGTTTTTTTATTATTCTACTGTTATTTTGATTATGATATGAAAGTTTAGTCTACCAACTATTCCATTATAGATCATTTTAGTTAGTCGTCATCCTCTAGCATATGAGGAGTTGTTCTTGAGGCTATAAAGAACACTAGCCTGGAGTACAGTTCTAGTGGATACTAGGTTGGGGAATTACAAAATGGTATCAAAGATTTGTTTTTTCTTACTATTTTTCATATTATAAATGATTTTATATGTGTGTAGAAACTTGGTAATGAGACTATTATAAGGAGTGATCAACCCATGCATGGGGGAAATCCCATGTTTTTAGGGATGTGACTTAATATTTTTGTATTTATCCAATTACAGTTGTATTTGATTATTAACTTGAGTAAGACACTTGATTTTTGATGTTATGATCTTAGGTGATTTTTTCTATTAGGATAGTATGGAAAGAGGGTGTGCCTATATTCAAGCATCATTTTAGGCATATAGGGATTTGCATGAAACGAAACATACAAATGAAATGTGATTATATGTCTATTTCATGTTTCTTGTGGGTTTTTAGCTTGTAATTATATTTTACTAATTACAGTAGTTTTATTTTTAAATTACTATAGTCTATAATTTACTGGTAAAAAAGGATTTGGTATTTAAAATTTCTACAACATCATATATGGTGTTTTATCTATACAGTTTTGGTGGTATCTTACTTGACCAAATAATATGATGATCCAATTATGCATAGATAGATATAAATGGATTGATGATGGTCTTAATGTAACAAGGTTCCAGTATGAATCCTATAAGGTATTTTCCCATATATCATGTGAATGGAAATTTATTTAATGAATCCATGGAAATTTTCAAGATTTTTAAATTTTTGATATAATGAATGTGAAATTTTTGGAAAAAAATTAAATGAATCGTTAAATAAAGGTATTCATTAAATATGGTTCTTGGAAGGAAACTATAAAAAAAATTCCTCTATAACTTGTGAATAAAACCATATCTAAAACATTTGTGAGATTATGTGAACCCTTATTTTTAATGATAGTGAACCCTATTTAATGTTGAAGAATTGTTTCTTATGGTAGTAGAATTCCTTGAAATTTTTTATATTTTTTCATAAAAGTTTGGTTGGGTAAAATAAAATTATGGTAGGATATTAATAAATCATATTCGACTGTAGATTATGAATTAAATTATATTAAAAAAATAGGAATAAAAATATAATAAAATGAAAAATTCTTAGTAATATCAACTTGTCAAGTGGATAACCTTAAATATATGAGGTGAATTAGAGGGATTGAGTGTTTGGCTTGACCCCAATGAGGGTAAGAAAGGATAGATAGAGAGAGAGCGTGGTTTTCAAGAACCCTTATATGGGTGTTCAGCATTCTAGATTCCATGTGACCTTTGAATTTGGATGAGTGTTATTCTGTGAGTGGTGACCCTTGTGAGTTTGGTTTTAAGGGATAGGTGGTAAAACCTAGTGATCCTCAAGAACGACTTAGGATTAGTGAGTCTATTCCAAGATAACTTCCAGTTTAATCCATGAGAGGCTTTGAACCATTATTTTGTGATTATTTAGTGGTGTGAGGTAGGGGTAAATACGTTGGTTCTGAAAGTGGTATATGTTTAGTGTAACCAAGTGTTGAGGTAGTTTTGTTTTAGTAACCATGAATATGGGTCCTTATCTCTAGGCAAGTTTTATGGGAATGATGGTTCAGATGTCTGACCTTGAAAACTGTGGTCATGTTTGGGGTATGCAGTGCCTATGTAAGTAGCTAGATTGTGCTCCTAGAAGAAACACCCAGGTCAATGGGTGGTCATACATATTATTGTGTTACATATAGGATATCAAGACTATTTAATATATAATTTTTAATTCTTCTACTTAGTTGAATCAATATTCTAAGATTAAATTTTGTTGGTTAGATAGGTGTGTGAGCCTAGGGTCAGAGGCACATGACTAGTGGGTGATGATGCTAGTTTTGGGAACTTCTCATAGTGAAGTTATAAACTCTATGTTTTTTTGAGATCAGATAATGTGAAAGTAAACACCCATTATTTTGAAGGAAATGAGGTGATTCTTGGATTTTAGACATTTCATTTGGGAACATGACATGTGCCAGTTGTATAGAATCAGTGAAGCGATGCCATGGATGGTTAAATGTGAATGCACATGGGTGCCGATGTTTAGAATCAAGGTTGGGGGTTTTAGGGAAGTAGCGGTCCAATGACTCTCACTAATGAGTTTGGATTGTGCTTCTAAAAAATTATTGTGAGAGGGTATGAAATATTATAGTTTTTCAACAATATCAACATGTGGGTGGCAATGTGATAGAAATTTACCAACATGAAGTGACCAATTTTGAAGAGGGGTTCTGAGGGTAATCATTGATAAGCATGGATAATCTATTCATGGGCGTGGTCGGTGGTTTCGGTATGTGAAATTAGTTTAGATGTCAAATGACTCATGGGAGTGTGATCTGGGATATGTCATCGGTTGGTGCAGGAGAGTGTATCTATTTTGATTTGATAAAACAATGTAGTGTACATGGGTAAACACGGTGGTTACTAAATTATGTGTTCCAGAGAGGATATGTGTTTTAAAAGGGTCAAATATTATGAAAATACATGGTGGATAGTGATTCTTGATGTTTGGATAGAAAAGGAAAAATAATCTTAGTTATGAGGGGAGATATTTGTCTGTATTGAAGTGCTTTAAAATGGTTAGTCTAATAAATTAATTCTATTAAATTATTGATAAAACAATTAGAATAAATTAGGAGACGTGATGCAGATATGATAAATATAGGACTCATTGGGGTCACTTATTGGGGAGAAATTCAAGAAAAGAAATATGGTTGTGATCCACCATAATCCTTGGAAGGTGTAACACTAACATGGATGAGTATTGAAAAGTATCAAGGATGATGTTTTATGGTTAGAACAATTATTATGTGTGAGTGGAGTAGGACACACATGAATATTATGTTTGGTAATAGATGAGATTTATCCTATGATATTTGGGTTTTGACATAGTGGAATGATAAAAGGACACTCCTGTGGTGTAGAAGCATCATTATAGTTGTGGGTGTGTCACCCTTACACTAAGAATATTGTTGGAGTGTGAGACCAAGATTTGGATGGATGTGACAACAATAAATACTGATGCACATATATTTCTAAATAAATTCAAGATTCCTTTGTAAATTGTAGGAGTTTTATTCTATTATATTTTGGTTGGAATATGAGTGATATATTCATACTTTAATAAATTTTGGTAAATAGATCATGTTTTGATTTTTATCACATTATCCTATGGGTGAAGGCATGATAAATAGTGATAGTGGTTGGTCATTGAACCATTTAATTTTACAAGTATGTCATGGTTGGAACTTAACATGTTCTTGGATGATGCTGGTATACCTTTAGTGATAAAGGAGTTATGTTTTGGTATTTTAATTGCATACTAGCGGTGGAAGCTAGGAATCCTTTAAATAGGTTGGTTGGATAAGGTCTAACTATTTTCCTTTTTAAAAATTTGATATTTTATATTTGTGAACACCTATATTATATCATATTTCTTGTGACATGTAATTTTTGGATTTGGATGGGGCTTTTAGGGAAAAGTTGGCACATTTGGGTTGTTTTTGGATGCTGAAGGCATGCCTATTTTGGTTTTGAATTTGAAATTAAAAAATATGACTACAGTTGGAATGGTGTGATCATATGTTATCCATATGATGTTTTTGTAATAGAACAAGTTCAATCATTAAAATAATTAGATTGGTGTATGGTAAAAATTTCCATTGGTGGAAGGCACTGTGCGTCAATTTTTATTCATAAGATAAGACATATAATGGGGATGACCATAGGCCCATTGATTTTTTGGATGTTAAATTGATCAGGTATTAATGAAGGTAGGATTGGGTGAAAACTATCTTTGTTCATGGTAATAGAATGATGGAAAAGGATAATGTATTTTCAATCAGAGTAATTGATCCTTGAGGGCATCACTTTAGAAGCATGCTGGGAATCCTGGAAAGCAATGCTGCCGTTTTATGTAAAATTAAGAATTTAAATAGGTTTGGAGATATAGTAGGGCATAAACTAGGGGTTTTTGGGGATGATAAGTATTATAGTGGTTAGGTTTTAATTCCATTTTTCATAATAGAATTTGTGTTTTAATGAGGAGATTCAATTTTGTCTTGGTGGGAGGACCATTTTTAAAACCATTTTTTGGATGGGGAACTCGAGAGTTAGAACATATTAATGATATTTTTTTGGATATTTTTTTAAGGAATAATAGGTGCATTAGTTTCTAAGATAAGTCACCAAAGCTTCATGATAAATTTTATAAGTTTTTGGAGAACTCCTCCCAGAGTGTGAGGTTTGGGTCTCATAGTTTAGAGAAAACCATGCGGTTACCCTTACAGAAGATATATTTAAATTTAAATTCTATATAACATAGTTAAGTTTCATGATTAGAAATAGGTTTAGGATAAATCATGAAAACTTCATAGGAAAACCATGAGGGGTGGTTAGACCTGGGTTAAGGTGGATATATTTCACCTAGTTACAAACAAACCATGTAAACCATCATTGAGGGTTCCAGAGCTAAATTGCATGGTTGGTGAATAGTTTGTAAACTTTGTGGGCTAACCATTTTCATAGGGGTGTTTTGATAAAGTGATTTTTTAATGGTTATAACATGGTTTTCAAATCATGAACCCCTTTGGGAAGTAAAAATTTACAAAATTTCCCCTTCGACCCTTTTACATTTCAAACAAATTTTACTGCCTTTCTTGGAAATAACTGTTGCATGTAATGTCCCTTACTCCTTTCCTTTTCCATTGTATACTTCCATTATTTATTATCTGAATATAGTGTTTTCAATTTCGTTGGAGATCCTAGGGTGTGTCTAAAACTCCACTCCCCACTATTTTAGTATTCTTTTTTCATTGAAGTGGTGTTCCATTAGTTTTAGATAACATGATACTTTTGAGGGTGTTTGTAATCTTTTTTGTTTTTATCTAATTTAGGCTTATCCACTGACTGATATTGATGAGTGGGGTTAAATATGAATGATGTAGGAACTCACTTACATTTAACACAACGTATTACCTTATTTTTGAGTGTATTATTGGTGGAGTCAAGCTAGGTATGCAGTGCTTCTCCTTAGATTACATTAGTTGTTTTAATTTTTGGTTTCCATAGTTAAACGACCCACTTAACATGCCTCAAACCTTACAAATGAAAATCCATAATAGGGAACTTAGGTAATGGGTTTACCTTATATCTTTCTTGTTAAATTTTAGGTTTTCTATCAAAGGGTAATTAGAGTATGTGAAGGTTTTCTTATGTTTGAAAAAGAAAAAGGTATTGTGAATTAATTCAATGGTTGTAATATGGGATTTCAAAAGCACAAAAATTATAAATATAATTATAAATTAAAATGGATAAATTCTTTGGTAATTGGAATTGACCCTTTTTATGAAATGGGAAATGTGTTTTTAAAATTAAACATCATGTGGTTTTGAGTTTTTGATTGTTTAATAATTTGTAGTGAAATATTAATTATGAAATGAATTGGGGTTTATTGAACTACTTAAATATTTCTCTATAATGAGTAGAATAGTTCATGATAGGTACCTTGGTGTTTTATTTTTGATTAGTGATATCATTTTTAGGAAGTTTTTTCTTGATGGTAAAAAAATTGTTAAATTAATTACTCTTGATGTGATAATGTGTTGGAATTCATTTAGAGGATTCCTCAGGGTCTGTATGGACCTAGAATTATGTGGGATTCCATAAGATACCCTTATATTCCACTAGGGACTCATATAATTCCATGGTGTGATGATAAACTTATATTCAAGAGGTCCAATTATATGTATTCCTTGAGTTATGCCTTGGATTATAATGCATTCATTATCATAAATTTCTTGGGTTGGATCCCCTTTATTTTTAGTAATGTATATATTATTCAAATTCCATAGATTAATGTTATGGATTCTTATGATGGTCCTTGGTAAATGTCGTGGGGTGAGATCAATGGATTCATACAGGTTATATTTTATATAATTCAAGGGTTCAAGCTGGGTATTCTCATCAGACTATGTTTTTGAATATCAAGAATAGTTCCTTGAGTTCAGAATGGTAGTTTAGATTAGTGTAATTCCAAGGGTCGCCCCTCCCATGGACCCTATGACAATATTGTGAGGGAATGTTTGGTGAAGCCATGTGGGTTCCCTTAAGTTCTACTTCCATGTTTTCCTCAGTAGTCTACCTTAGAACAAATAATTTTATGATGGGTATCATTTTGAGAGACCTTTTGGCGATGACCGAAGATTGTTTGGAATGGTGTTGGGTGTCACTGTGGAGCATGAGAGTCAGTGGTTGTGTTACCACTTTTTTTTTAAGTTTTTAACATGTAACTAAAAACTAATAAATTAAAAAACTGTATAATATATATAACTATTTTATTCAATCTATAATTGGATGGTTATTTTATATATTCCATTAGTGGTGACCTTTTGAGTTCTACTGACATACTTTTTAGGCCACCATGACACTTATGTACCCAAGAATAAGACTATCTGGTTACTATTTTTGGTTTAGGAATGTGCCAAAGGTTGTTGATTTCTATGTATTATCATATCTTTCATAGAGTGTAGACATCAATATCGAGTTGGACTTGGGACTTGATTAAGGATGAGTTTTTATATTGGTTTAATTGTTCTCATTTATCTATACATATGATCCGTTCAAGGGGGATATGTGATGGAATGTATGTAATTATTCATTATTGTAGAATTAAAATAACAAGGATATATTTTAAACATCCCTTATATAAATAAATCTATATGGTTTATCTAGGTTTTTATCGGTTGGTTATTATTTTTCTATCATTGTGACTATGATATGAAGATATAGACTCCCCACAATACCGCCTTAGACCTGTGCAACTTTTCAACAACCTCTATAATATGGGGATACACTATTATGGATATTTTGTGAACTATCCTAGAGAACTAGTTTAGTTGATCCCTAGTTGGGTTGTAATATAGGATCACATGTCTGAATGTGCATTTCATTTGAACTTAAATTCGTTGGAGAGACCTCCTTAGAAGTGAAGGATTACTACTAATATATAGAGATAATGGGATTAAGGATGATCAAATGAATTCTATGAGATGAATTTTTTATATAAGTTTAAATAAAATTCAAATGGAAAGTATAACCTTGGAAATATGTAAGTGATCCCTATTTATAAGTAAAGAAAAAAAATTTTGGGAATACCTTTTACACTTCCATGATATCATTACACTATTCATAAATCAATGACTCTAAATTTTTTTAATAATAGAGTGTAGGGTTATATTTTGTAGAGAAATAATCTCCCATGACTTTCCACGAATATTTTAAACATGTTTCATTTCTTTTACCCCATGTTTTTACATTTTAACATTTTGATTTTTACATTAGTAACTAGTTTTTAACTGAGTGATTTATATTTAATTTAAAAATATAATGTAAAACCTATTATTTTTTTGTATGTTTTAAACCTAAATTTAATCAACATTTATTATAATTTAATTTATAAATAATGAAAATTCAACTTTTAAAATTAAATATATAAAATATATATTAATATTTTTTGTAGAAAAATTGTTTTTAACTATTATTTATTATTAATATTATTAATTATATATTACCAATTGAATGAGTGTAAATATAATTATATATTTTTTTAAACATCATATCAATGTCATCATCGAAATTATATTAATTTAAATGGTTGGATAAAAGTTTCATGATATTAATAAAATAATTTATAAAAAAACTGTTTCACCATTATTGTGGTAATTAACATTAATCATACTGATATTATCAATATGCATTAAAATAAAATTTAACTTATTATATAATATTGAGATGTTTCTATAATTTTTTTTATTTAATTTATAAAAGTTATATAGTCTAAATTTTAATATTAGCGCATAAAAATAGTTTTTAATGTGAAATATTACTTGAGTTTAAAAAATGATAAAAATGAATATAATAAATTTAAAATAGTATTTAAAAATAATTTATATTATATATATATATATTATATAAAATGGGGTTTTTAATATTTTAATTCATCCTTGTATTATAAAGGTGATAGTTTTTAGAAAAATTGGTATTTTTACTATTCACTTAAAAATAGAATATATCATAAAAATATAAACAAATCACACCAAACTAATTTTGATACAATTATTAAAAAAATTAACTTTATTTTTTAAAATTCAGAATCTGAAATTTATATATTTATATTTTAAATGGAAAATATAATATATAAATAAAACCGATTTTATTGAAAAATGATGTTTTTAAATATAATGTGTTCTCAATATTATTCCATATCAATTTATAATTTGAGTGATGTTAATATATTATTTCATATATAATAATATTTTAAAATTTTAAAATTTATTTATTATGAAAAAATATACAATACATAATAAAATAGTTTTTTTTTTGAAAATAAACATTACTTTTATACTACAAATGCATTAAAAATACCATTAATTAATTATTTATATTCCAAAATTTATTTTTACTAATCCTTTGATATTTAAATATTTATTTTAGTTTTTATATACACAATATCATATTTTATTAATAATAATATTAATTATAAATAATGGTTATATATATTAATAATATTCTAATATTGTATTTTTATTTCATTATGAGTTATATTTAATAAAATAATAAAATAATTTAGAATACCTATCAGATATATATCAAATGATCATATCTTTAACAACCAAAATTTCTATGACCATATTCACAATGACCATATTTACAACTACATTATTTATAGAAACCATATTTTATTCCAATATATAGTATTACTAATCTTACTCCATTCACCCTACTCATTTCCATAGTTTTCATTTTATATTTAACAATATGATTTCTTAATTAATGATTTTAATCCTAATTTAAGTTTTTCTTTATCTATTGGGGATCCTCAATGATAAATATGATCCAAGAGATATTCTAGTCTTGAAGATTTTATTCTTTTCTATTTATATTCCCTTATAATTTATTCACTTTCAATGGATGTACTTGTATACCGTTATTATTATTGCATTGTATGTAACAATTATTTTCATGATACTTTGTTTTAATTTATTGTTATGTATAAATAAAATATTCTTGGTTTAATTATTATCTTGTATGACATATTTCCTAATCAATTTCAATTACTTGAACATATAGAAATTTTTAGAATTATAAACACAGAGATTATAGCGAGAATATTATTTCTAAAATCGAAGGGCATTAAATTCTTACAATTAAATAAATTATATCATTGTAATTTTAACCATTAACTTCCAATAAAAATATATATGGGTGTCATTTAGTGAGATGAAACTCAAGATATAATTTATTGAGCGATGTCAACCTTACAAACTAAAGAAACATATCTTTTTCCTTATAAATGGATTATACCTAATATTGAGTATTTATCTATCATTTTTAGCCAATATTCAATTGTTATTTTGTATGAAGACTAACATTAATTAATTTATTTATAAAGGGTGTTCATAATAATCCTCAAATAAACTAAAATCAGTTGATATAAAATGTGAAATCATTATTCTAAATATTGTTTCCCATAATTAGAGTGAACCAATGCATTTCCAAAATCACATTAAATTTATCAAGGTGGTATAATAATATTTTCACAAGACACTTCCCATAAACATAAAACTGGGATATAATCATCGTACTAATACATGTTTTTATTAATAGTTAAATAAATATTTATCAAGGTGATGATTTTATGTTCTTAGAAAACATTATAGGTATAATGAGCTGGGTTGAATAAGATATAAATATAATAGTCAAAGATCATAATTGGTTGATTGATGTTCCTCACTCAACATCATTTTTAGAAGTTACTTCAATAGTTGTGATTGCATAAAATTTCTATTGTTCCCTTGTCCTTGGAATTTATTGATTCCTATAATCCTTACTAGCATTAAAATTTGGGCATTGACTCAGATAATGCACATGTTTTCAACACATAAGGCATGGTAATGTTAGGGGGTTTTATGCATGTTTCCACTCCTATTGTGCTAACATAAATCTTCATTGTCCTACAGTAGTTTAATTCTTAATAACCCCTATTAAACATGTAAATAATACTCAATTCCATTTAAGGAAATTTCCTTAGTGTTTTCCCATATATTTGACAATAAGGAAATTAAATCTTCTTTCCTTAATCATCTTCTTTATCTAAATTTTTATGATACTCAATCCTCATCTACTTTGTTGGGTTTAGTGTTTCAACTATTCTAACATGGTTAATCATTTTTATGATAGTTTCTATATAATAATAAACATATTTCTCATTTTATATCCCACTTCAATGGGTTTATCATTTAGAAAATCACATCATTGTCCCTCGTACTTATTGGTAACTCGGTTCCTTCTCATTCCATTCATTAATAAAACCAAAATTGGTTAACATGAGTGATGAACAATTATCATTATAAGTAAGTATCATAGATAAATAAGGAAAATTTATCTTGAATATTTATCTATTTATAATACTATTGTTTCCTATGGAAATGGGGATGACCTCGTTTGTTTAAGGTTCAAACATTCCAATCAGTTTATAATGGGTTTGTTCATAGAACAAGAAACATCCAATGATTCCATATCAATTTGGACCTACTTTCCAAAGGTAGGTGCTCATTAATTGTGGATCGATGATGCTTAAGAATTTGCATTGGTCGAGAGGATGGGAGGTCGGACTTATCAAACCTTTTTGGGGGGAATTATTGTCTACTCCGGGACTCTATTTATAGATTTATATTCATGAATCCTTATTACATTACCAAGTATGAAAATGAGCTTTCCTTAAGATCTAACAATCAATGATTAATATGTATGAGATTTACAGAATCTTTTATATGTATTTTAGGTTCTTCATCGATAGAGAATCATCCGTATGTATTGGATATTCTTAGTCAATGGTATCCTTTAATACATTATATAGATATATCTGGGTCATTATGATAACCATACTGGTTTTAAAGCTACTCAGTGGGTAACTTAATGTTTATTTCCATTTAGAAGGACATTGATTATTTTAGATTTGGGGTCGTACCCACAAATGGGCTAACTACATATCCTTGTTAGAAAAGGAATCAGAACCCACGTAGTTCAGGAATTAAAAAGTGTAGGGGTTATGTATGATTAACATCCCAAAGAGATGTTTCGTGGTTACTGTTACACTCTAAGCTCATGTGATTCATGATCGATGTGAGAAACAAGATGTATCAGTAAAACTGGTGATTTGTTCCAGGAAAGATGTGGTCACAAGGAATGATATGGGGCTTATGTATGTGTGACTTCCCTAGTAGATGAAGATGAGGACTTACTTTAGGGGAGAAGTTTGGGAACAAGGTCCATAAAGGTATTTGTGCTTTATAAAGATTTGAATACTTAACTTAGGACTTAATCCTAAGAAGGATGCCCAAATTAGAGGGGACTTATGATTGGGTCTTATTCTTGAAAAGGAAGCCGAGGTCAAAAAGAAATTAAGACTGGTTAAGAGAAATTATGTCTTGGCCTTATTCTTAAGAAGGAGGCCCAGGTTAGAGGGACTTGAGAACTGGGTCTTATTACTGTGAATAAGGCCTAGGTGAGAAAATTTCAGAATTTGGGGCTTACTCATGAGGAGGATTCCCATTTTAAGGGAACTTGGATTGGGGATTACTCCTAAAAAGGAGGCCAAGGTTAGGGAATTATGACCGGGGCTTACTCCTAAGAAGGAGGCCCATGTTAGGGAATTTGGGTCTTACTCATAAGGAGGATTCCCCTATTAAAGATCTTGGACAAGGGATTAATCTTGAAAATGAGGCCTATGTTAGGGAATTATGACTGGGGATTACTCCTGAGAAGGAGGCCCAGGTTAGCGAACTTGGGTCTTACTCCTAAGGAAGATGACCATATTAAAGATCTTCTCATCTTAAAGGATGAGGTTGAATGAATGGAATCTCTAACCTTAGTGACATAAATACATGTTAATCACTAGGTTTTAATAGATGTTCCGCATAATTCCTTTCTGATAAGGAATCCAACAAAGGAACCATGTCATAAATGAATTTGAAAAGGGTTTTGAAGGCTAAATCGTGAAGAGGAGAGGTGGATTTAAAGAAATGAGTTGGATAAGCAGAAGAGGCACCCAAAAATAGGTAGGCGCACAAGTCTTGGTGGGGAGCGCATGTCCTAGTCACGCTAGTGTACTTGCGTGACACTTGTGTACTTGCACTCCGATTAACCAATGGGGTAATACTTGGGAGAGGCTTGGCTCAAGCCCTTCGTATTATCCCTAAAGACTTCCAAATGAGTGGAGTGCATGTTCTATTGAAGGGATAAGGCAGCACACATGTGTGTCCATTTTCCCTTAAGGGTTAGACACTTGGGCGCACAAGTTTTGGTGAATTTCAACACTTAGGCATTGTTCCCCTCTTTCGATCTTCCATTCTAGGTAACAAATTACCTTAAAATTGTTCGGAAGACTTCAAGAAGAGACTCGGGCGCTGAGAGCTCAAATATGACTTTTGGAATTTTTCTGTCCTTCAAATGGGGGGCCCACAAGTGGAATTTATAGGCTTCTGAAGACTTTGGGAGAAAATACAATAGGGTGCGCAGGTCACCTGTGCGCCCAATATGTGGCGCGCAGGTATACCTCTGCGTCCATCTTGGAACTTGTGCGGCCCATGCTTAAAAAAATCCCTCTTCATGCCATTGTCAATTTTTGATGTTTCTTCAAAGGATGAATCACTTTGTGTTTAAGGTATTTCCGTTTTCATTCATTTAGAATATGTGATGAAAAGAAGCATCAACAAAAGTCCCCCCTTACAGTTGGATCAGAAAGGAAGGAGGATTTGACTCTGAGGTAAAGGAGAAAACCAAAGAAGGGTGGCGCGCAAGTTTTGAGCGTGAAGATTGTGGCGCACAAGGGCGAGCCACGGATACCTCGACGCACAGGATTGTGGCCTTGCCTATAAATAGGTGTTCCATTATCACACAAAGACCCCGGCTTTGAATGCATCCAAGCTACCACCGCTCAGGTTTCTCTCGTCGCGTAGGTTGCTGATTTTCCGCGGTTTCATTGCTTCTGTTCATGTCGCACTTCTATAGAGGTATTTGGACCTTCACGGTTATACCTGCGTGCCACAACATTCATGACATAGTTATAATTGCGTGACAATTTTGGACTTGCGTGCCTTAATGCCTTATCCATTTTTTCCCTTTTCATCAAAAATTTTATGAAAAATCAACTTACATAAGAGTTAATCATTTGACCTTTGTGCAAATTCAATGGCTCTTAGAAGGATTGGAACGGCTAATGAGCTGGCTAGCAAGAAGATTGATGACATGATGAACCTCGTTGGCCATGATTATTACAATATCTGTGACATTAGTCTCCCAGATTTGGCTAAGTATTTGAAGAAGAATCATATTGATTTCTAACAAAGTATCTACCTGCCTCTATATAGTCATGGTCATCTGCAAGAATTAAACATTCCAGAGCCAAAGAACTATATACCGAAGATGCATCTGCACTACTATCCCTCTATTTTGGTTATGCTGTACATTGAGAGTGGCAATGATGGTGTGAACTTTCAAAATTTTTCTCCATGCCATTTCCTTGTAGATATGAAAATGGAAAACCCATGGGCTGATATGTTTTCCACTGCCGGTTAGTGGAGAGAATAATATCATGAAATTAGAGAAATATCTAAAAAGAGTATTCTATCCAAATGGCCCTTTACTTCCAATGCTCCATTCTCAAATCCATGTACCAATCTTCCATGTTTATTGGATAGAAATAGAGTCAATGTTTGATCAGTAGAAAAATTTCTCAAACCACACTCAAGAATATAATTTTACAATTGTTCCAAGAAGAGCTGGTATCACAACATCTCTTACTGTATCCAGTTGAATGAATGGATTCTAAGTGGTTTCTGATGAAGCTCGGGATGTCTTAAATCAAATGAAGAGTTTTGTTGAAAGCCTTTTGTAATTCCTCAAAAAGAGAAGAGACTCCAGTCTGTTTATGTCCTTATAACTCTTGTGCATTAATGAAAAACACTTTCATCTTCAATCATTTGGTTCCTGCATTCATTGTTACCTGCTTTAAATTTTTACTTAAGCCAATGGGCCAAGTAAGAATAGTTTGATTTTTTATAGGATTATAAAAAACAACCCTACAAACTTTGAATCTTTTAATTGCTCAATATTACCTAAATCATACAAAATGTATGTTTAGTGAGCTAGGACTTGACTTTTTTTTAGAGTTCCCTTGTCTTTTGTGAGCAGTTTAAAGTCATGCATGTCGGATATAAAAAAGGTTAATGTTTAAGGTCGAAATAGATTTGACTGAATGGATTAAAATTGACTCAATTCCTTAATAATTTATTTGAAAGCATATTACCATATTCAAGCATGGGGGAAAATATGTAAACTATGACTTAAGAAATTTTGAATCTGAGGAATGATATGAAAGAAGGGCTAAAAGGAATTAGAAGAAGTATTTCCCAAGAATACAGTTACTATTATTTAACAAACCTGTTAGGGGGTTGAATTATGCATGGCCACATAAGGGCATTGGATGCATAGTCAAATAATAGCATCTTTTGGCTGACAGGTCCGTTTTGTAGAATACTTATGCATGGCCGCCTAAGGGAGCATGCTGCATAGTCAGGCAAAAGAACTCTCAGAAATTTTACTTTTCTATGGCTAAAAATCCAATAAAAGTTTATGGATATTCAAATTTTCCAAAGCACAGAGTCTGCTATATAGAGATAGGTGCTCGAATATAGAGAGGATATTTGCAATCCCGATTATCAAAGAACTGAATGAATGTCACTCCTGCGAACGTCGGACCTAAACGTAGGGAAGGGAAACATAAACCATATACTTGAATACTTTCAGATCATGAAAAATAGTATGGGAGAAATATGTTAAGGATGGATATTTTTGCGGATCCCTACATATTTTCGTTAAGACAAATAAGGATAAAAGAGGTTTTCCTCCCAAGAATGAAGTTATAATTATTTTAAAACCTCGATAGGGGGTTGAATTATGCAGGGCCGCTTAAGGGCATTGGCTGCATAGTCAAATAATATCATCTTTTGGAAGAAAAATCTGTTATGTAGACTATTTATGCAAGGCTGCCTAAGGTCACATGCTGCATAGCCAGGAAAAATAACTCTCAGGTATCAGAAATTTTGTGACTAGAAGTCAGGAAAAGGGTTATGATGATCTAAAAGTATTTAAGGCTAGGAATATGACACATAAAAATGGATACTATCCAATGCATGAAGGAAATTCACAGACCAATGCTAACCATAATCATGTTGTGGTTGGGTCCTGAATTGAGGTGTTGGACTTCCCTACATATCCCATAAGGATGGTAATCAATCCATACGTAGTTCTTGAAATAGAGTTTAATGTCATGTGGGATGAGAGTGTGGGAGATATTAGTTTAGGTTCATAGATCTCGGACCATAATAATGAATACATAGTGTGTGTTTTATAAACCTGATGTGAATGAAGACCAGAGTTTTCTTACCACATTCATGTTTTCACAAGGGGACTTTTCAGCCAAGGGACTGCAAGTGGAATTTGGGGTTAGGCCCAAAGACTTGGGGCTAGATTCGAAGGACGCTCAAACGTTCCTACGTATCCCATAAGTATGGGAATCAAGCTACACATAGTTATTGAAATACCCTTTGTACAGATTTGGTTCGTACATATAAAGGGTGAAAGGGGAATTTAGTGCCATGATGGTTTGACCCATGATTAAGGTTCAGGAATTTCCATGTATGCACGTAGTCTTTGGAATGAAATAGGATTGGAGATCAATGTAAATAATGATTGCCTCTCAGTTGAGGGTGTCAAAGAATGTTGTATTTTATTGTCTTACAAGACAAAAGTGAAAATAGTTTAACATCCTATAGTAAGGACGATGGTGAACCAAAGTAAAAACAATATTGTTTCTGGGGGCAGCTTCACGAATCAACATCATATGAGATGGAAGTGAACCGATGTGAAGAAATTGGTTTTGGGATTGAACCTCAAGAGGTTGCCTATGTACCCAGCCCATAAGGAAAGTATCAAAGTCAGCATAGTTCGTTTGAAGAATGAATTGGTGATCAAGTTGTTCTTGAGGACAATGACTTGAAAAATGGTGTTAAGACTTACACATGGTTAGCGGCCCAGAGAGGGTGTTATGGTTGATGTTTACTTTAAGCTCACATGATTCATTCTCGGTGTGAGAAACAAGAGGTAGAAAAAACATTAACAATGCACAGTTTATCGTCATGTTGGACAAATAAGGGACTTAGAAGTTTATTGTCATGTAGTAAGGACTTAAGAGGGGGCTGTATAATTTAACATCATATAGCTAGGACAAAGGAGAAGATTATGCAGTTTAAAGTCTTGCACTAAGGACTTTGGGGACTGTGCAGTTTAATGTCATGTAGTAAGGACAACACAGTTTAACATCATGCTGGACAAAAGAGAATATTATGCAGTTTAAAGTCTTGCAGTAAGGAATTTGGGGATTGTACAGTTTAATGTCATGCAATAAGGAAAACACAGTTTAACGTCATTCTGGACAAAAGGGGACAATATAGTTTAACGTTATGTTGGACGATCGAGTGATGCACAGTTTAGTGTCATGTAGCTCGGACGTATTAGGTACTTTTTCACAGTTTAACATCATGTGGGATGAATAGGTGCACAATTTAACATCATATAGCTAAGAAGATGGTTAGGCAGTTTAACATCTTTCTGGACGTAATGGACTTCTGTACAGTTTAGCGTTATGTAGCTAGGACGTCACAGTTTAACATCTTGTTGGAAGTAAGGGACTATGCAGTTTAAAGTCTTGAAGCAATGGAAACACAGTTGAACATCATGTTGGACAATGGAGTATTTTTGTTACACAAAATACTTCTTCTAGAATCTTGCATTCGTTGGAGTCGTAATGAGTTCTCCATCCATTGAGATTAAATAATATGCTCTATTGGAGTAGACCTTATGTTATGAGTAAGTTCCTTCCCACTTTGGTTCAAGCATGGGAGGTTTCTTTCCTGGTATCATTGGAGTTCTGAGAAACAATACCAATTTTCCTTGAATAAATGAATGAAGACAAACTTTTTTGTTGAAAGCTCATGCTATTTGATTCTGATAGACTTCCAAGTGGTACATGGTGCACAATCGTTTCTCATCTAATCGTTCCAATTCATCCAATCGCTTTTGAGACTGTTCATCTTTAGATGACTGATCACAACTGGATACCCTGAGCGAGGGTAATTGAACCTCAATGGGCAAGACTGCTTCTATTCCATATACTAATGAATATGGAGTTGACCGCGTTGTAGTGCGAGTGGTGGTCCGATAAGCCCATAAAGCCTGAAAGAGTTTATCATGACACGATTTCTTATCTTTATCCACTATATTTTACAGTATGTTTGAAAGAGTCTTGTTGAATTATTCTCTCTAGCCATTTCCCGCTGCATGATACCAAGATGAATGGTTGGATCTGATGTTGTATTCTTGATACAACTTTTTTACCTTGGATGAACAAAAGTTGGTGCCATTGTCCATCAATATGGTATGAGGGACAAAAAATCTGGTAATGATGTTAGACTTGATGAAGCTAACAATGCTTTTATAACTGACTTCTTTGAGAGGTATTTCCTCTAACCATTTAGAAAAGAAGTCAGTAGCAGTAAGAATATACTTAAATTACTTGGCTGTAGCTGAAGGGTAAGGTCCTTCTACATCCATTCTCCATGTGGAAAATGGCCATGAGTATTTAGCTATATGAAGGAACTCTGGGGGTTGATGAATGAAGTTGGTATGTACTTGGAAATAATGAAACTTCTTGGTGAAATCAACACAATCTTTTATCATTGAAGGTCAAATGTATCCAAGCCTTCGAATTTGATCAGATAGTCTATGTCCAGACTGGTGGGCACCACAAGAACCAAAATGTACTTCATTCATGACATCCATTGTCTCTTCACCATTAATGCATCTGAAGAGAATTCCATCAAAACCTCTTTTGTATAGAATTTTCTCTAAGTGACCTGGGCTATCATAAAGAGTAAAATTGACCACACGTCTCCAGATTTGTTCTTTCATGGCTCTATCAGGTGGGAGTGTTCCATTTTGAAGATATTCTCTGATAGGTGTCATCCATCCCGTAGTATGACCATATGGTTCAGAAATGAGACTAATTTCATTGATTTCCTCTGTTCTGATTTGAACATAAGGTGAAACTATATGACATTGGGAAATACTGATGATTGTCTCGTCTCGATTTGGATCTGCGAGAGTTGTGGCTATATTAGCCATTGCATCACCATGGGCATTTTGAGATCGCAAGACATATGAAAATGTCAGTTCTGAAGGAAATTCCACCATTAACTCTCTGACATAATAATACAAAGGTATTAACTCTTCTTTTCTAATTTTATAATCCACATTGACTTCTTTTATTACCAGGTCTGAATCACTTTTCACCTTTAAGTGATTCACTTGTGCCTGAAGCGCCAATTCCAAGCATGCGGTGATATATTGATATTCTGCTTCATTATTTGTACCACCTTCCCACAATAAGAAGGAATAGGGTAGCACTGCCTTTTCCAGGGAAATAAATATAATTCCTAACCCAACATTGTTGAATTTAGGATCTCCCATTTTCTTCCCTGTTGGACTTTTGGAAGCACCATCAATGTACATTTCCCATGTTTAAAGATTATCTTGAATAGAGAAGACTTCCTCATCAGGAAGTTAATTATCTAAAGATGTATCTTCTACTGAAGGATGTTCCACAAGGAAATCAGCCAGAGCATGGCCCTTTATTGCCTTTTGAGACACATACTGGATATCAAATTGCTACAAAATAACTACCCACCTTGCCAGAAGTCTTGTAAGCAATGGATGACTAAGGATGAATTTGAGCGGGTTATTGCAAGAAACCAATTAGACCTCATGATGTTGCAGGTAGTGTCTCAGTTTCTAAACTACAAATATTAATGCCAGGCAGCACTTTTCAATACTTGAATATTATGTTTATACTTCACGCATAGTCCGACAGAGATAGTAAAGGTTGTTTTCATTCCGAGAATAATTATTTTGGGCAAGGAAGGCACCCAATGATCGCTCTAAAGTTGTCATATAGAGGATAAGTGGTCTTCCTTCAATAGGTGGAATTAATATCGGTGGACTCAAGAGATATTTCTTGAGGATATCAGATGCTTCTTTACATTCTTCAGTCCACTGGTAGGTGACTCCTTTCTTCATCAATTTGGTGAAGGGTAAACTTTGGCCTGCCATATTGGCAATGAAATGCCGAATATAGGCCAAGTGTCCTTGAATTCCTCTCAAATCTTTAAAATTTTGAGGAGGTGACATTCCAAGGATTGACTTTTTCTTCTAAAGATCGACTTCGATACCATGATGGCATACAACAAAGCCGAGAAATTTTCCTGAGGTTACCCCAAAAGCACATTTCAAGGGGTTCATCTTCAAATTGTGTTTTCAAAGTTTGTGGAATACGACTTCGAAATAAGCCAAGTGATTAGAACATTGTTTGGATTTAACCTCAAAATCGTCCACATAACATTCAAAAAATTTCCTTAAAAAGGGTTTGAAGATACAGTGCATGGCACACTGATATGTTGCGCCAGAATTCTTCAGGCCAGAGGGCATTACCCGATAGAAAAACACACCCTAAGGGGCAATGAAGGATATAGATTCTTCATCTTCTGGATCCATTTGGATTTGATTATACCCGGAATATCCATCCATGAAGGAAAGTGATTCATAGATTGTTGTTTCATCAATTGAGAGTTCTGTGGTCAGAACTGAAAACTCAGACTTGGGACAATGCCGGTTAAGATCTTTGAAATCAATGAAAACTCTAATTTGACCATTTTTATTTTTCACCAGGACAATATTATCCAACCATTTGGGATATTGAACTTCTCTGGTGATGTTAGATTTGATAAAATTATCCACTTCAGCTTCAATTTTGGAACCATAAGTTGGATGTGTTCTTCTTACGGCTTGCTTAAATCCTCGATGTTCATCTGGAAAACCTAAACGATGAGTAGCAACATCAAGATCAAGACCTGAAATTTATGTATAGTTCCAAGAAAATATATCCTGATTTTGATTTGAAAATGAAATATACATTTCTTTCTATTCAAGAGTCATGGCCACACTAATTAAAGTGGGGAGTGGATCCTCTTTTGTACCCAGAATTATTTCTCTGAGTTCATCCACAGTGGTAGAGATACCCTCTTCAAATGTTGTAGGAGCATCTATGAGATCTTCCTCTTCTTCTTCAACATGTGTTATCTCTTCCCCTTCTACATGCATAGTAGACGATGAAGCATAATTTCCATGACCAGGATATATGTTAAAATCTGAACATCTTGAAGAAGAGGCTTCCATTTCTGACCCTATTGACGATGAAGGGTCTTCCTTGGGTAATAAAGAGGACATGATGGATTAAGAATCGACATCATCGTTCACCTCTGACATTGAATTAACTTCTTCTGGCCTTGTTGGCGAAGTATAGAGGTTCTATATTTCAGCGGATGAAATGAAGACATCTCTATTTGAGATTTCATCATTGCTTGGTGAATTACCAATTTCTACAATGCTATTTGGCTTGATTACTGTAATTGACATTATGGAAGTTTCTATAAGAGTATTTGGATTTGGGTCTATCCTTTCAATTTGACTGATAGGCAACACATACTTTGTACTCACATGTATGAATGGATTTAATGGAATCTTTTCCAAACCATATGGAGCAATAACTTTGATAATCTCCCTTGTTGTGGATTTCTCCTTTCCCTCCATGTGATAGAATTCCACGTAAATGTATTGAGATTCACATGTTTTGAAAGGGGATTTATCACCATACAATGTCCCAATTTGACCATTGAATCAATATTTGAGACATTGATGGTATGATGAATGGATAACTGCATATTGATGTAGCCAAGGTCTTCCAAGAAAAATATTGAAGGCTGTGTCATGATGAACAACCATGAAATATGAATTGGATACAAGATCTCTGAATTGAGTTCTGAGTGTGATCTCGTCCAAAGGTTCTTGTTCATTTTTTTCATATCCTTGCAACATCAATGTAGAATGAGATAAATCAGATTCGGTGAGACCTAATCAATGAAGTGTATGAAGGGGGATGAGGTTGACTCCTGATCCATTATCAATGAAAGCTCTTCAGATGTATACATCATTCACCATGCCAGATAAATACAAAGGTCTAATATGTCCATGCACAACATCATATTCATCTTTATCTGTAAAAGATATCACTACATTGCATTCTGTAGGATCATTCTCTACATGGTAGACTTTAGCCGCAATAATTTCAGTTTCGAATTCCCGCGGACTTGAAAAAGCCTCAATGAGTGCCTCCTAAAGACCCTTTGAAAAATTCAAGGCATCCAGAATTGATAACTTGGCCGGTACTTGGGCAAAATATTTCAAGACATCATACTTTTGGTCCAAAGGTCTACATTTCCCAACAGGAACATTTGGTTTCGTAGGTGCCTTAGAAGTTGATGCTTTGGAACTAGATGCATCTTGAATTGGGGTATAATTTGGAAATACTCCTGGATTTGAAAGATTATACCAACTAGGTCTATTTACTTTCTGAGAGGAAGAAGGTGTAACCTCCAATAGATCCTCCAAAATAACTATACTAGGACTGAATATGCCTTGTGTGGAAGAACATTCTTATTCTTGTTGAGGCCACTGAAGGGCTCTACCACGAGTTTTTGTTGCATACACAGTTCTGGCAGGGGTAGAATTTGAATAGTGGTTTCTGGGATATCCACATCTTCCTCTGTATCCCAGACCTATGGAAATCCCTCTAATTCCTCTGTTTGATATAGGGAACTCCTACTCATCAAGATCAAAACTGTGATTGGCATAAGGATCTGTTAAGTGAATCATATTAACAGAACTAAAAACAAACTCTTCATCTAATGAAGACTCTTCCTGATGAGCCAATTTAGGCTGTGCCGTTTGGTGGGGTGGTGCCCGTAGCATTGAAGTAGATGGAATAAAATCTTCCAAAGTCAAACACAACTTGGGCATTGGCACGATCCCATCTTCTTTTGACTGTTATTATTTATTTGAATTATTCCGTTTCTTTGAGGATTTTCCCTCTGATGAAGAGGGTTTTTATATGGCATTCATAGAAGAAGACACAATTGGATTCTTCAATTGTGGATTTAAAATGGCATGAGTTCGGTTGATTGTTTTTTCTGACCATTCAATCATCATATTTCTGCGCATTTTTGTTTTTGAAATCTTGCCACTTGCCTTATTCCTCTAGATATGTAGCAGTAACACATGCTACCTGAGCTGAAGAATGTTTTAATTTTCCTTGTCCCGAGTCCACCATCTTTTTTAGGAGGTATTTGAAGACAAAACACTTCTGAATGGGATGCCCCAACATCTGATGAAAGGGGAAATAGTTGGGATGGTCTTAATCTCCTTCCTTGTTCAGACTTTTGGGCCTTGGAAATTGAACCAAATTATTTTCCAGAGATGAAATGAAGTAACCAAAAACTTGTTCATTTTGGAAAGAATAATCTTTGCTCTTTAACTCCTCAAATTGTTTCCTTATTTGATCTCTTTTATCATCTTGATGAAACGACCTCTATTGTTAATGCTTAGGAGGTGGATCCCTTCGATAAGATGAAGGTTTTTAAGAAGAAACAAGTACAAGTGCTTGTTTTAGTATAACTGTAGCAGTCTATGATTTACCCATTCTCCTTCCTGGAGCTGATGGTATTGCACGAGTTTAATCCTTAGTTTTTGTAAGAGAGTCTTCGATCTGCGGAGCTATCAAAGTAAGGTCTAGAAACTCTCCCGTGTATTTCAAAGGGATCAACAGTGTGAATAATTCATCATGCAAATTTTACACACAGATTGGAAACAACTCTTCTTGAGGGAGTGCTAAACTTAGGGAAAATGTTAATCCCTTACAGTGAGCAATGAAATATGAAACCATTTCATTCTCCCATTACATACAATTTGTAAGATAAAAAAATATTGTATTTGGAAAAGTTGAGATGAATTGAAGATGGAATCATTGACGGAGATCCTCCCATCCGGTAATTGACTGGGATTGCAAGCTTGTATACCAGACAAAAGTAGGCCCTTGTAATGACTGTACAAAACACCTGAGCTTAACTGCTTCTTTTTGCTAAGGAGTTCCCATAATAGGATCACACCAAGAAACAAAATGTGTTAAGTGTTTTTATGGGTCTCCTGAACCATTAATTATTGGGAATTTGGTACTTCTAAAATTTGATGAGGGGGGGGGGGGATTCCATCAACCCATTCAGGGTAAGCTCTCTTTTCCGGTTGAATTTTTGCATGTTTTCCATCCATTTCTTCCAACCGAGCTGTTAATGATTCAATGGTAATCATTTAATTTTGAGAAACATCTGGCTGATCTTGGACCTCAGCATGTGCTATAACTGGAGCTTGGATAGGTGTGGTGGCTGGTACTATAACTGATAGTAGCACCACCGATTGTTGTTGCGCGTGACCCATAGGATTAAACATTTGAGGGTGTACTGGTAAGGGAGGATACTCTTGATCCATCTCAGTAGCTGTAACAAAATCCCTTGGCTGACTGACTCCAGCATGCTTAGGAGTAAGAATACCTTAAAGTAGTTCTGCATTCAACCTCCTTAATTCCTTCATTTCGTCCTCTTGTTCTGCGGACCTTTTCTCTAGTGAGAGTGATTGGCCTTCTCCGAAGGAAGAATGAAATGTAACCTGATTATTTCTTTTCCCCTTGTTGGAAGCCTTTCGGAGAGGGGGAAGTTGGTTATTTGAAGGAATACCCAGATTCTATGTAAGCCTTTGATTTCTTGTATGCACACCTTCTTCATTTGCCTTTGTGTGCACAACCTCTTGAGCATAAACATCCTCATCTAATCCCTATGAGTGAGCCTCATGTTCTGGAGGATCAGCAACAATGACATTGATGACATTTATTGATGCATAAAGCATTTCATCTCTTCAATCAGAATTTCTATGATATTGTCTTCTTCTAAGTCCTTGATGAGACACTGCCTTCTATTGAGTTGATCCCTCAGGAACTTCTTGATGAACTGTAATTTTGAGGGAATCTCCTGATAATTCGGCTCATTTTTCCTCTTGGGGATTCTTACATAATCGAGAGAAGACTGACTTTCTATGAGGAAGAGATTGAGGATTTGAAAAATTCCCCAGTCCGGTGGACTGGGGCTGTTCTTGCTCAACTCCTCGAATCCTATTTGCTTATTCCGAGGGTTGGTCTAAAAGAGTCCCCAGTCTGGCAAGATGGGGTGTTTTTTGAGCTGCTACATTTGAGAATTTCTTAAAATCTCTCCTAATCTTGTGGACTTTAGTTCGAAAATTTGCTGGATGCATCAACCTACATCCACTCAAGTCACCTGGATCAAATGACCGTTGGATGATTTTTGAAACTTCTGTCACTTGATGATGTGAACGCTCTAAAGAAGAATTCTGTTTGATATTCTCTTTTTCTTGATGCAAGAGTAATTCGAAAATTTTTTCTCTGTATGCCTAACTTTGAGAAGAACTAGTTGAGGCATGTTCTTGAGCGAGCCTTTGATTACAAATAAAACCAATTGGCTGTGGCCGGCCATGGGCAATAACATTGCATGAGACCATTTTTTGTCCTCTTTGTTGGATGGACAGTACAGTGAAATGTAATGATCCATGAACACCCCATCCCCTGATATAAATACTATATGGGGCATTGGTAATTAACTGGAAAAATCTTTTTAGTACGCCAAGGCATGAATGCTGAAGGGCTCTGTGCTGCTTTTTAACACTTGAATATCGAGAAACTGATTGAGATGCCAAGTAAATTTGGCATTGTAACCCTTCTATTATCTTAACATGATTTTCATATTTATCATAAGATAATATTTTCTTTTTCAATTGAAAAAGAGTTTTCCACATGTTGAGAAGAATATCGTGAATACAATATTCCATCAACATTTCTGGAATGTCATAATGAGAGTCATCCAAAGGCCAAAACATGATTGGTACTTCACCTTTCGCCAGTTGTTTTCTCATATTCAGCATTTCCTCTTAATCATTCAATGAAGATTATTTTACCTAATTACACCAAAGTTAGCGCTTCTTTGTTGCTTCTTCAGATTCAACAATATTGGTAGAGAATTAATTTAGAAAATTAGAAGATTCAT
Organism: Viscum album; assembly: GCA_963277665.1. Classification (NCBI taxonomy): domain Eukaryota; kingdom Viridiplantae; phylum Streptophyta; class Magnoliopsida; order Santalales; family Viscaceae; genus Viscum; species Viscum album. The sequence continues at coordinate 291,679,640 of OY728150.1, read as the reverse complement.
GACTCAGGGGTGGTTCAAAGAATTACCTACACCCCGTTCTATCTTCTGGTTGAGAAAGGATTTCACCTACTATTGGTAAAGCATCAGACATGACTAGATTCACATTTTCAAGTGCCTCAATATAATAGGGCTTTCTCGTTACTGCATTGTCCTTTGAAATTCATTCTAGGAAATTCGAATTACTACTATGGATAAGAATTTCACATCTAAATTCATCATCATGGGGAGGAACACCATGGTAGGTTACCGCAAAAGATGACACATTTTTCTCCTTGATCTTATGGCCACGCAGAGGGTTATTGTGACTCTCATCTGAAGATGATACTTTGAGATCAAACGAACTGTCATGTAGCAAGCCTTCATAAGGAAGTGTCTGATGCAGAACTTCGGAATTAATGTTCCCACTATTGGGAAATGAGAGAGTAGAATCTTTTCTTTCATCAGATAATTGTCTGAGGGCTTCAAGAACTCCAGCATCGAGCAAGGACTTATTACAAATTGGATCTTGATTTCTTTACTGTGCTGAACGGGTCTTCTTCTTAGATGCCTTCTTACTCACTTTAGGAACCACTTGTCGACGAAAGTTGTTATTATGGGAAAGTGTATGTGCCTACTCAAAAAAATAGTCAGATTAGGCTGATTATCTTCATTCAAATCAGGTGTATGTTCCTGACTTGATTTTTCATATGATATGGGGGAGTATTCCCCACAAACCTCTTGGACTGTAACAGAGGTGTGTATCTGTTCTAGAGTGATCTGTTGATGTGTCACTCCACTGGTAGGGAATTTTTTTCATTCTTTCCCTGTTCTGCTGATGAAGTTATTATAATATTCAGGAAGACATCCAGAATATGAGCAGGTATTTTCTTCTGCTCTTTTACCATTGTCAAAATGTGTTTGGTGACTTTAGCTGCCAGAACAGGAATATATTTCCATTGCATGCTTGGAGTAGGTGTGTGTTCCTGCTCTTGTCCTCCTTTTCCAGTCAGTGAATTCTGACAGTACTCATGTGAGGGGGCATAGAGTTGAGTCTGCTCCAATTTTGTCGTCGGGGCTTTCCGACGGACTTCTCCACATGCTACCAAATGAGATAGTTGGCAGGATTGATTATCATTGGAAGGTGTATGTTCCTACTATATATTCTTCATCAAGTATGGTTGATGAGTTTCCTTCAAAACTAGTAGATGAGACTGCTGACAGAATTGTTGATTGTAAATAGGTGTATGTGCCTACTTATCAAGTGACACCATATCAGATTGGCGACCTTCTTTGGGTGCAGTCAAATGAGCCTGCTGACTGGTTGATGAATTATAAATAGGTTGATATGCCTACCTATAATACTCCTCCGGAATTTCCTGACAGGATTTTTGAGTTTCTTCCAGACGAGTCAGCTGGACAACAGGATTAGAACGGACGAGTGTATGTGCCCGCTCATTGCTTGCCATCAAGTTTGGTTGGTGGACTTCTCCGGAGGGGGAAGTGGTAAGAAACTACTCCCTGTTGGCCGGATTTTTCCTCTGGCAGTTCGTCTTGCATGCTCAGGTCTAAGGAACCTGAGATGAACCCCTAAAGGCGATACCCTCTTCATGTTGAGGGTGCACAGCCACAAGTGTCTGGAGGTGATTGCTAATGGAGACCTTGGGAAGGACTCCTGCTTTCTTGAACCGAGGTCTTGAGTGACCTCTTCATTCAGCTCCCTATAATATGGGAGGGAATGGTTATTGCGTTCTGGGGATAACAACCTGAAACGGTTGGAGACAGTGGTTAGCATTGCCTGCTTCTTGATCGCTGGCCGTCACTGTCCGGAAAACCAGGGTGAGTTATTGACTTGGAGGGCTTGTTGGGGGGCCTCCAGAGTCAGAATGGTACCGTTTTGATGGTATTCCTTAACCAATGCATTTGATACCCAGCATTGAAGACACTGAGTAGGTGATGTCGTCCTCAGAGTGGACAAAGATCCAGCAGGAGTAGCAGTAGAGGTATTCACAGCAGAGGTATTCATAGGTGTGAACTTTAGAGAATCCATTTCTGTAACACATAAGATCTTGGAAAAGAGTGCCTGTTTGATATAACAGACATGATCAAGATATGTTCGGCCACTACATCTTTTGGATGAGCACATATTTTATTGATTATTTTGTTTTCCCTCTCATTGAGTTTAAATAGGGGCCTAACAATTAAGTAAAACATCATTTTAACTTGGTTAAGGATTCACGTCGGGTTCACCATTTTTTGTTTCCTCTAGAAATGGGGATGACCTCATTTGTTTAAGGTTCAAACATTCCAATAGGTTTCTAATGGGTTTTTTCGTAGAACCAAAAACATCCAATTATTTTATATCCATTTGGACCTACTTTCCAAAGGTAGGTGCTCATTAGTTGTGGATCGATGAGGCTTAAAAATTTTCATTGGTGGAGAGGATGGGAGGTCAGACTCATCACACCTTTTTGGGGGGAATTATTGTCTACTCCGGGACTCTCTTTATGGATTTATGTCCGTGAATCCTTATTACATTAACAAGTATGAAAATGATATTTCCTAAAGATCTAACAATCAATGATTAATATGTATGATATTTAGAGAATCTTCTATATGTACTCAAGGATCTTCATCAATAGATAATCATCCGTATGTATTGGAGATTATTAGTCAATGGTATCCTTTATTACATTATATAGAAATCTCCTGGTCATTATGATGACCATACTGGTTTTAAAGCCACTCAGTGGGGCCCTTGAAGTTTGTTTTCATTCAGAAGGACATGGATTATTTTAGAGTTGGGATCGTACCCACAGTTGGGCTACCTATGTATCCTTGCTAGAAAAGGAATCAGAACCCATGTATTTTGGTAATTATGATGTGTGAGGATTATGTATGATTAACGACCCAAAGAGATGTGTCGTGGTTACTTTTACACTCTAAGCTCACATGAGTCATGCTCGGTGTGAGAAACAAGAGGTATCAGTAAAACTGACGATTTGTGCCATGAAATATGTGATCACAGGGAATTATATGGGGCTTATGTATGTGTGACTTCCCAAGTAGAAAAAGATCACGACATAATTTAGGGGAGAAGTCCAGGAACAAGGTCCATTAAGGTATATGTGATTTATAGAGATTTGGATTCTGAACTTATGAATTAATCTTGAGAAGGATGCCCAAATTAGAGGGGACTTATGATTGGGGCATATTTCTGAAAAGGAAGCCCAAGTCAAAAAAAAATTAAGACTGGTTAAGAGAAATTATGACGGGGGCTTATTCCTGAGAAGGAGGCCCAGGTTAAAGGGACTTGAGAACTAGGGATTATTCCTAAGAAGGAGGCCCATGTAATAAAATTTGAGAATTTAGGGCTTACTCATGGGGAGGAAGCCCATTTTAAGGGAACTTGGACTGGGGATTAATCCTAAAAAGGAGGCCCAGGTTAGGGAATTATGACTGGGGATTACTCTTGAGAAAGAGGCCCAGGTTAGGGAAACATAGAAGTTACTCTTAATGAGGATGCCCATATTAAAGATCTTGGACCGGGGCTTACATTTGAAAAGGAGGCCCAGGTTTGGGAATTATGACTGGGGCTTACTCCTGAGAACGAGGCCTAGGTTAGGGAACTTAGGTCTTACTCCTAAAGAGGATGCACATATTAAAGATCTTCTCATTTTAAAGATGAGGTTGAATAAATGAAATATCTAACCTCACTGACATAAAGACATGTAAATCACAAGATTTTAATAGATGTCCCACATAATTCATTTCAGATAAGGAAGTCAACAAAGGAAACATGTGATAAATGACTTTGAAAAGGGGTTTGAAGGCTAAATCTTGAAGAGGAGAGGTGGATTTGAAGAAATGAGTTAGAGAGGCTGGAGAGGCACCCAAAAATATGTAGGTGCGCAAGTCTTGGTCGGGCGCGCAAGTCCTAGTTGCGCAAGTGTACTTGCACGGCACATGTTTACTTGCTTTCCGGTTAACCAATGGGGTAATACTTGGGAAAGGCTTGGCTCAAGCCCTCAGTATTATCCCTAAAGACTTCCAAATGAGTGGCGTTTAGGTTCTGTTGAAGGGATAAGGAAGCGCGTAGGTGTTTCCATTTTCCCTTAAGGGTTAGAAACTTAGAAGGGCAAGTGTTGGTGAATTTCAACACTCAGGCCTTGTTACCCTCTTTAAATCTTCCATTATAGTTATGAAATTACCTTAGAAGTGTTCAGAAGACATCAAGAAGAGACTAGGGAACCGAGAGCTCAAATCTGACTTTTGGAATTTTTCCACCCCTCAAATGTGGGGCCCACAAGGGGTATTTATGGGTTGCTGAAGACTTTGGGAAAAAATCAAATAGGGCGCGCAGGTCACCGGTACACCCAATATGTGGCGCGCAGGTATACCTGATGTTTCCTCTGGAATTTGGGATGCCCTCATTTGTTTAAGGTTCAAACATTTCAATCGGTTTTTAATGAGTTTATTCGTAGAACCAAAAACATCCAATGATACTATATCCATTTGGACCTACTTTCCAAAGGTATGTGCTCATTAGTTATAGACTAATGAGACTTAATAATTTTCATTGGTCAAGAGGATGGGAGGTCAGGCTCATCAAACCTTTTTTGAGGGGAACTATTGTCTACTCTAGAACTCTCTTTATAGATTTAAGTTATGTTCGTGAATCCTTATTACACTACCAAGTATGAAAATGAGATTTCCTTAAGATCTGATCATCAATGATTCATATGTATAAGATTTAGAGAATCTTTTATATGTATTTTAGGATCTTCATCGATAGAGAATCATCTATATTTGTTAAAGATTCTTAGTCAACGGTATCCTTCAACACATTATATAATGATCTCTTGGTCATTATGATAACCATACTAGTTTTAAAGCCACTCAGTGGGGCACTTGATGTTTATTCTCGTTCAGAAGGACATGGGGTATTTTAGAGTTGGGATCGTACACGCAGATGGGCTACCTACGTATCCTCATTATAAAAGGAATCAGAACCCATGTAGTTTTGGAATTAAGATATAGTTTAACATCATATGGGATGAATGAGAATTAATGGGTTATGGAATTGAACCTCAGAAAGGCTTCCTATGTACTCTAATTTTAAGGTAGAGATCAAATTCCACATAGTTAGGTTTGATAATTTTGGGGTTTACATATGATTAACATCCCAAAGAGATGTGTCGTGGTTACTTTTACACTCTACGATCACGTGAGTCATGCTCAGCGTGAGAAACAAGAGGTATTAGTAAACCTGAAAATTTTTGCCATGAAAGATGTGGTCACAAGGAATGATGTGGGGCTTATATATGCATGATTGGCCAAATAGATAATGATCAGGACTTACTTTAGAGAAGAAACCTAGGAAAAAGGTCCATAAAGGTTTATATGCTTTATGGAGATTTGGATACTCTAACTTGGGGCTTACTCTTGAGGGGGATGCCCAAATTAGGAGGAGACATATGATTGGGTTTTATTCCTGAGAAGGAACCCCAAATCAAAAAGAAGGTAAGACTGGTTAAGAGAAATTATGAATGAGGCTTATTCCTGAGAAGGAGGCCCAGGTTAAAGGGACTTGAGAACTGAGGTTTACTCTTGAAAATGAGGCCTAGGTTAGGAAATTATGACTCGGGCATACTCTTAAGGAGGATGCCCAAAATTAAGGAACTTGGACAGGGACTTACTCTTGAAAAGGAGACCCAGGTTAGGGAATTATGGTTGGGACTTACTCTTGAGAAGGAGACCCAAAATTAAGTGAACTCGAAGACTGGGGATTACTCTTGAAAAATAGGCCCATGAATAGGGGACTTGGAGATTGGGGATTAATCCAGAAAAGGAGGCCCAGAGAATCTTCTCATCTTAAAGGATGAAGTTAAATGAATGAAATATCTAACCTTAATGACATAAATATATGTAAGTCATTATGTTTTGAGAGATGTTCCATAGAATTCCTTTCAGATAAGGAAGCCAACCAAGGAATCATTCCATAAATGGATTTGAAGAGGATTATGAAGGCTAAATCTTGAAGAGGAGAGGTGGATTTGAAGAAAAGAGATGAATGGATAGAAGGGGCACCCAAAAGAAGGTAGGTGCATAGGTCCTGTTTGGGTGCACAGGTCTTGGTCGCATAGGTATACCTGCACGACACATAGGTACTTGCGTGAAGGGAAACCCATAGGGTAAAACTTGGGTGATGCTTAGCTAAAGCCCTTAATGTTATCCCTAAAGAATTTTAAATGAGTGGCACACAAGTTCTGTTGATGGGATAAGGCGGTGCACAAGTGTCTTCAATTACCTGAAGGGTTAGACACTTAGGCGCGCAGGTGTTGATGAATTTCAACACTTAGGCCTTGTTACCTCTCTTTAGATCTTCCATTCTATGTAAGAAATTACCATAGAAGGGTTCGTAAGGATTTGAGAAGAGACTAGGGCGCCGGGAGATCAAATCTGAGTTGTTGGATTTTTTTGTCCTCGAAATGGGGGGCCCACAAGGGGTATTTATAGGCCTTGGAAGACCTTGGGTGAAAATAACTTAGGGCTTGCAAGTCACCTGCGCAACCAATATGAGGTGCGCACGTATACTTGCGTGGCCATGATGAAACTTGCACGACCCAAGGGTAAACAAATCCCTGTTCATGCCTTTGTCAATTTATGATGTTTCTTCAAAGGATAAATCACTTTGTGTTAAGGTATTTCCCTTTTTTAGTTGTTAGATTCTGTGATGGAAAGGAGTGTAAAAAAAGTCCCCCCTTAGAGTTGGATCCAAAAAAAATGAGGATTTGACTCTGAGGTAAAGAGGAAGACCAATGAATGGAGGCATACAAGTGTTGAGAACTTAGAGAGCGGTGCACAAGTGAGAGGCGCGCAGTCTATGGCACGTAGTGGAGAGGCGGGCAGACTTCAGCATGCAGGGGTGCGGCCTGGCCTATAAATATGCACCTCATTCTCGCACAAAGCACCCGGATTTTAGACTTTCGAGATCTTGCTGCGCAAGTTTCCTTCGTCATGCCAGTTACTTGTTTTCTGCTGGTTTCATTGTGCCACGCTTCTGTAGAGGTATTTGGACTTGTGCGATGATACCTGTGTGCCCATAACATGCGCAACACAACTATACTTGTGTGCCAAAAATGGACTTGCGTGCCTTAATTCCTTATCCAGTTTTTCACTTTCTTCACAAATTTTAAGAAAAATTAACTTAATTAAAAGTTAATTATTAGAACTTTGTGCATATTCAATGGATCCTAGAAGAATTGAAATGGCTGATGAACTGGCTAGCCAGCGGATTGATGACATGATGAATTTTGTTGGCCATGATTACTATGAGATCTGCAACAACACTCTCCAATATTTGGCCATGTACTTGAAGAAGTATCATCTTAACTTTCTAGAGAGAATCTAATTTCCTCTATATGTCCATGGTCATCTGCAAGAAGTCGTTATTCCAGAGGTGAATAATTATATGATCGAGATGCAGCCGCATGACTACTCCTCTATTTCGGTTATGTTGTGCATTAAGAGCAACACAAATGGTGTGAACTTTCAAATTTTTTATTTCATACCATGTCCTTGTAGATAAGAAAATAGAAAACCATGGGCTGATATGTTTTCCATTTCTGGTTGATGGAGAGAAGATTATCATGTCATTAGAAAAAATATCTGAAAATAGTACTCTTTCCAAATGGATCTTTACTTCTAATGCTCCATTCTCAAATCCATGTATCCATCTTCCATGTCTCTTGGACAGAAACAGATTCACTATTTGATAAAGATAGAATTTTCTCAAACTGCACTCAAGAACATTATTTTACAATTGTTCCAAGAAGAGCTGGTATCAATGCATCTCTTATTGTATCCAGTTGAATGAATGAATTCCAGGTGGTTTTTGATGAAGCTCGGGATGCCGTAAATCAAATGACGAGTTATGTTGAAAGACTCTTGTAATTCTTGAAAAATAGAAGAGACTCCAATATGTGGATGTCCTTCTAACTCTTGTGCATCAATGAAAAACAGTTTCATTTTCAATCATTTGTGTATGCCTTCTTTTGCTACTTGCTCTAAATTTTTACTTAAGCCAATGGGCCAAGTATGCATAGTTCGATTTTTTTGCTAGGATTTTTATAAAAAACCCTAAAAACTTTGAATCTTTCTATTACTCAATATTACCTAAATCATACAAGGTTTTTGTTTAGTGAGTTGGGACTTGACTTTTGTTCAGAGTTCCCTTGTCTTTTGTGGGCTGTTTAGAGTCATACACTTCGGACATAAAAAGGCTAATTTTTAAGGTCGAAATATCTTTGATCGAATGGATTAAAATTGAATCAATTCCTTAATAATTTATCTGAAAACATATTACCATATTCAAGTATAGATGAAAATATGTAAACTATGACTTAAGAAATTTTGAATCTGAGGAATGGAATGAAAAAGGTCTAAAATGAATTAGTAGAAGTATTTACCAAGAATGAAGTTACCACTATTTAACAAACCTTTTAGGGGGTTGAATTATGCAGGGCCGCTTAAGAGCATTAGCTGCATAGTCAAATAATAGCATATTTTGGCTGACAGGTCTGTTATATAGACTACTTATGCAAGGACACCAAAGGGCATGTGCTGCATAGTCAGGAAAAAGAACTCTCAGAAATTTACTTTTCTACTTCTAAAAAGCCAGTGAAAGTTTATAGAGATTCAAATTTTCCAAAGCATAGAGTCTACTGTATGAAGATAGGTACTTGAATATGGAGAGGATATTTCCAATCAAGATTTTCAAAGAATTGGATGAATTTCACTCCCACAAAGGTCTGACCCAATTGTAGGGAAGGGAAATATAAACCATAAACTTGAATACTTTCAGATCATGAAACAGGGTATGGGACAAATATGTTAAGGATGTATATTTTTTTGGATCCCTACATATTTTCGTTAAGAACAATAAGAAAAAAAGAGTTTTTTCTCCCAAGAAAGAAGTTACCACTATTTAACAAACCCGTTAGGGGGGTGAATTATGCAGGGCCACTTAAGGGCATTGGCTGCATAGTCAAATAATAGAATCTTTTGGCTGACAGGTCTGTTATGTAGACTGTTTATTCAAGGACACCTAAGAGGACATGCTACATAGTTAGGCAATAGAACTCTCAGGTGTCAAAAATTTTGTGACCAGAAGTCAAGAAAAGGGTTACAGATATCTGGAAGTATTTAAGGTTAGGAGTATGATACATTAAAATGGGCATTTTCCAATGCATGTAGAAGATACATAGGATAATGCTAACCATAATAATGTTGTGGATGGGTCCCGAATTGAGGTGATGGAATTCATTACATATCCTATAAGGATGGGAATCAAGCCATACATAGTTATTGAAAAACAGTTTAACGTCATGTGGGACGAGAGTGTAGGAGATCCTAGTTTAGGGTCATAAAGCTCGGACCAAGGGGGACTTTTCATCCAAGGGTCTGAAAGTGGAATTTGGGGTTAGGACCAACGACTTGGGGCTAGATTTGAGGGATGCTCGATCGTTCCTACGTATCCCATAAGGATGGGAATCAAGCCACACATAGTTCTTGAAATACCCTTTGCATAGATTTGGTTTGTACAAGTGAAGGGTGAAAGGGGACTTTAGTTCAATGATGTTTTGACCCAAGATTAATGGTTCGAGCATTTCCATGTATGCACGTAGTCTCTAGTATATAATATGATCAGAGATCAATGTAAATAATTATTCCCTATCAGGTGAGAGTGCCAAATAATGTTGTAGTTTATTGTCATACAGGACAAAAAGTGTGAATAGTTTAACATCATATATAAATGATGATGGTGAACCACGGTAAAAAATATTGGTTCTAGGGGAGGCGTCACGAATCAACATCGTATGAGATGTAGGTGAACCAATGTGAATAGATTGGTTTTGGGATTGATCCTTAGGGGGTTGCCTACGAACCCAGCCTAGAAGGAAAGGATCAAAGTCCGCGTAGTTCAATTAAAGAATGAATTGGTGATCAAGTTGTTCTTCAGGACAACGACCTGAAAAATGGCGTCGGGACATACACATGGTTAGTGGCCCAGAGAGGGTGTAATGATTGATGTTTACTCTAAGCTCACATGAGTCATACTCGGTGTGAGAAACAAGAGGTAGCAACAACCATAACGATGCATAGTTTAAAGTCATGTAGGACGTATGAAGGGACTATGCAGTTTAAAGTCTTGCAGTGAGGACTATTGGTGCTGCACAGTTTAGTGTCATGTTGCAGGGACAAAATACAGTTTAACGTCATGTAGGATAAATTAAGGGACTTTGTTCAGTTTTACGTCATGTAGGACGAATGAGAAGTACAGTTTAAGGTCATGTAGAACAAATATAGGGACACAGTTTAACGTCATGTTGGAAGTAAGGGTGCTGTATAGTTTAGCGTCATGTAGCTAAGACGATTAAGACAATACTGTTTAACGTCATGTTGGATGAAAGGGGGACTGTGCAGTTTAATGTCATGCAGTAAGGACAAAATAGGACACATTTTAACATCATGTTGGACATATTAAAGAAATTTTCATAGTTTAACGTCATGTTGGAATATGGAACAGTTTAATATCATGTTGGATGATGGTGCGAACATTTTAAGGTCATATGCATAGACCAGAGATTATGCAGTTTAACGTCTTGCTGGACGTAAGAGACTTATGTACAGTTTAGTGTCATATAGTTAGGATGTCACAGTTTAATGTCATGTTGGATGTAAGTTCCAATAGTTTATGGTCATATGAAAAGACCGTTTGTATTTGTATTATACAAAATACTTCTTCATAAATCTAGCATTGGTTGGAGTAGTGATGAGTTCTCCATCCATTGAGATTAAAGAATGAGCTCCATTAGAGTATACCGTATGTATTGAATAAGGCCCTTCCCATTTTGGCTCTATCTTGGGAGGTTTCTTTCCTGGTATCATTGGTGTACTGAGAACCAATACTAATTCCCCCAGAATGAATGAACTAAGACTAAATTTTTTGTTGAAAGCTCATGCTATTAGATTTTGATAGACTTCCAAGAGGTGCAAGGTGCACAATCGTTTCTCGTCTAATCATTCTAATTCATCCAATCGCTTTTGAGATTGTTCATCTGTAGATGACTGATCACAAATGGCTACCCTGAGTGAGGGTAATTGAACCTCAATGGGAAAGACTGCTTCTGTTCCATATACCAATGAATATGGAGTTGACCACGTTGCAGTGCGGGTGGTGGTCCGATAAGCCCATAAAGCATGAAAGAGTTTACCAGGACATGATTTTTTATATATATCCACCATCTTTTGTAGTATTTTTGAAAGAGACTTGTTGAAATCTTATATTTGGCCATTGTCCGCTGCATGATACCGAGAGGAATGGTTGGATTTGATGTTGTATTCTCGATACAACTTCCTTACATCGGATGAACAAAAGTTGGTGCCATTTTCCGTCAATATGGTATGAGGGACACCAAATCTGGTAATGATGTTAGACTTGATGAAGCTAAAAATGATTTTAGAACTAACTTCTTTGAGAGGTATTGCCTCTGCCCATTTGGAAAAGAAGTTAGTGACAGTAAGATTGTACTTAAACTGCTTGGAAGTAGCTGAAGGATAAGATCCTACTACATCCATTCCCCATGTGAAAAATTTCCATGAGTATTTATCTATATGAAGCGACTCTGGGGGTTTATGAATGATGTTGGCATGTACATGGCAATAATTACACTTCCTTGTGAAATCATCACAATCTTATATCATTGAAGGCCAAAAGAATCGAAGCCTTAGAATTCGATCAGATAGTCTATGTCCAGACTGGTGGTAACAACAAACTCTTGCATGCACTTCTTTCATGAAAACCATTGTCTCTTCACTTTCAATGCATCTGTAGAGAATTCCATCAAAATCCCTTTTGTAGAGAATTTTCTCTAGGTGATTCGGGCTATCATAAAGAGTAAAATTGACCACACATCGCCAGATTTGTTCTTTCCCGGCTCTATCAGGTGGAAGTGTTCTATTGTGAAGGTATTCCTTGATAGGTGTCATCCATCCAGTAGTATGAACATATGGTTCAGGAATGGGACTAATTTCATTGGTTTCCTCTATTCTAGTTTTAATATATGGTGAAATTGTATGACAGTGGGCAATACTGATGGATGTATGTAACGACCCAATGTTTTTAATGGAAATTCCCTTCTTATAAATATGCCCTAAAATCACATAATAATGAACTAAAAAGTGATATGGGACCTTTAAACATATTTTTTCACTTCTGTGTTTGGAATTTTGAAAATCCAACATACACAGTTGTGTTCAAGATGTTTTTGGAGACTAATAAAAAAAATAATTTTTGGTGAATAGTAACCTACCTTAATGAATAGTAACATACCATTATGAATAGTGATGTACCCTAAGGAATAGTAACCATACCTATGGTGGTATAAAAATAATATTCATGTTGGAAGTACAATATATCTATAGTATAGAATGAGTTACTGAATGTTTTAAAACTGGTTTTGATAATAAATTATTATTTTATTTAAATATTAAAATAATCATATTAATAATATTATTTTAGAAAAATGGAATTCATTTTTGGATTCTACACGTCAAAAAATGGTTGTGGTAAATTTTTAGGATTTTTCTGAAATACTTGAATTTTTGATGAATAGTGATGTACCGTAATTTACAAAAAATAAGCTAAATAAGTTAATTATAATGTCATGTGTGATGTTCTGCTGATGTAAGCCCACCTAGTTCGGGAATACATTATAACATTACTATTCATGGTCATACAAGACTCACTATTCCTTGTATTGTGGGGAAATAATAAACTAATGAATTTTATATTAAGGAAACCCCTCTCTCTCCTCCACTATAAAACCCCCCTTCACGCCCCTTTCTCTCCACTCCTCTAATGCCTTGTGCCTTGCCATTATTCTGCCCAAATCTCTCCCCAAGGTCCTTTCCCACGTCCAAAATCTCTCATCCTTGTCAAAATATCAAAACCGCTTCCCTTAAGAGGTTCTCAAAGGAGGAAGTCTCAAGAGGTAAATTCCTCTTCCAAATTTCTTCTTTTCTTTTAAGTTCCTTTCTTTTTATTTCTTTCCTCACCTCCATTCACCATAATAGTATGATAAATCCAGTAACATACAAGTAATGGAATTTATTCATGCTGGTGGTTTATTTTTTTATCTTTCCTCCTTTTCCCACCCCTTTTATTTGAAAGAAATGAAAGCACCGTTTGAGATGTGCTAATTTAGCACATTCAAGGACAACTATTTATCAATTTCTATGATTATCTTTAATTCTGGTCATGAAACCATTTGTGTTATGGTTGAACCAGATATTATATATATATATATATATATATATCTTATTTTTGGTTCTGTAATCGTTTAGTAAAAATGAAATTAAGTTATAATGAAAAACACATTCTTTGTAATTAAATCCATCGATTAACAAAAACGGTTATCACTAAGGTTATATATATAATAATTTGACATCACTCTAAGTAACCTAATTAAAATTAAAACCATTTAATATCCTGTATATTAACTAAATAATATAACTTCAATTATGGAAAAACACTTTCATCTAGCGTACAATCCAAACTCGAATCTAAGTGAACCGATCTTTAAAGCCAAGTAAACAAATGAGCTCGAACGATGAAATTGAACTTTATAACTAATCAAAAAGTCTTTAAATGAACTAAAAAGGGTTATAATAAATACATTATACACATAATAGGTTCTAGACTTATGAATTAATAATCCTAATTTTTTTATTCAGGTCATTAGTAACAAGTGAAGAACACCACCGGGTTTAAGGTAAGGGATCCTCTCAATTTCACTCTTATTCAAGATTGTTCTCTATGTTAATACATGTTGTGTGTAATTGTTAATTATGGGGTATGATTTAACACCTCCCCCATACTTCCCTTTTTATGTATAAATGATAACAATTCCCTTTCCTCACTCACTAAGCCCCCTCAAGTACTCCCGATACCATGCCGATAATCCGTAAAGAATTCTACCCGAACCTCTTTTATTCCTTTGGGTTGTTGTATCTACCTTTATAACAAATTGATGTTATCTTATATTTTCTTGTGCATACTCTAAATGTTGTGTAAATGTTTCAAGTATATTTATCAAGACTCTTTCATCACTTTCTTTCAGGGATATGCATGATTTTAAGTGATTCACTCCTCATTACTCCTCGATAAGTGAACCTGTTTTAAGGGAAATTACTGAATCCTTTCCTATTATAAAGTGTACTATATCCTCTATTTTAAGTCACCTTTTTCTCTATAAAATAAGTCTTTTTATTATTAAAACCCTCTAGGTTTACTTCTGGTTTTATAAAAAATATTTTTCCGTAGTTCATTTTAAGAGATATTCGATGTTTTCTTAAACCGCACTAAAATGTTTTGACTCAAAGATTCCTAAAAAATATTTTTACATGTTATCACTTCAGTTTGTTATCTCTTGTCATGATTTATGCCTATATATGTTATTAATGTATATTTATGATTTAATTCCTTTCTTTCATTGATGCTTGTATGTTACACCCCTTTTTATTATGCTTCATGACGTGATTGTGTGCCCATTTCTTTCCTTGGGTACTCTTATGTTTATGTATGATTGAGGTTCTTTATGTGGAAATAATATACATGAATAAGCTTAGATGGGTTCCCCGAGATAGCACTCCAATGCATTGGGTAAAGTTAATGTCTCATGAGAATATTATGGGAAAACGGTTTGGGCGGTTAGCCTTGGCTTGTGCTACTATGGGAAACGAGATTGGCAGTTAGCCATGACTCATACTAAAGTCTTGTTTAAAGTTTCTTCCACCCCTATATGAAACTATGATTATATAATCTCATGCTTATATGATCCCATTATTAATTTATCCCATGTTTTTATGATCCCATGCTTATATGTTATGATTCCATATGTTCTATGCTTCTAATATCATTATTTCAAGCCTCTTAACTCATGTGCTTAATGTTTATTCTTATGTTCTTTCCCTTACTGTGATTTTTAGATCATCCCTTTATTCATGTGTTCCCCAGGCTACCCTATGCAAATGTAAGGTCTCAAAGGATGTTAGGAGATCATTATGAAGATTAAATAAATAAGTGTTTTTTTAGCCCATGTTTTATGTTATATGTACCTCGTATTCCAAGACACTAGACTTAAATATACTTGGATTGTACTCTGATGACGAATTATGTTTAAAATCATGAAATGTTATGTGTAAAAGTCTAGGGTTGCTATAATGTCTCTTCCCAATTTGGATCTGCCAGAGTTGTGGCTATATTAACCAGTGTATCAGCTTGAGCATTTTGTGATCTCGGGACATAAGAAAATGTTGGTTCCAAAGGAAATTCCACAATTAACTCTATAAAATAATCATACAAAAGGATTAACTCTTCTTTTGTGATGGATTAATCCTCATTGACTTCTTTGATTACCAGGTCTGAATCACCTTTCACCTTTAAGTTATTCACTTGTTCTTGAAGTGCCAACTCTAATACTGCGATGAGAGCTTGATATTCTGCTTCATTATTTGTACCGCCTCCCAAAAATGAGAAGGAATAAGGTAGAACTTCCTTTTTCAGGGAAATAAGAACAATTCCTAATCCAACTTTGTTGAATTTAGTTTCTTCCATTTTCTTCCGTGTCAGACTTCTGGAAGCACCATCAAATTACATTTCCCATATTTGATGATTATCTTGAATAGAAAAGACTTCTTCATCAGGAAGTTCAATAGATAATGATGTATCTTCTGGTGAAGGGTGTTCAGCAAAACAATCAGCCAGAGCTTGTCCCTTTATTGCCTTCTGAGACACGCACTGGATATCAAATTGATGCAAAATAACTGCCCACCTTGTTAGACGTCCTGTAAGCACTGGATGACTAAGGATGAATTCGAGCGTGTTATTGTGAGATACGAATTAGACCTTATGATGTTTCAAGTAGTGTCTTCATTTCTGAACTTGAAAGATTAATGCTAGGCAACACTTATCAATATTTGAATATTGGTTTTATACTTCAAGCATAGTCTGAATGAGATTTTACAGGCTGTTTTCATTCCCAACCTCATTCTTCTAGGAAAGGAAGGCACCCAATGATCACTCTAAAGCTGTCACATAAAGAATCAATGGCCTTCCTTCAACAGGAGGCATTAATACCGGTGGAATAAAGAGATATTTCTTGAGAATCTAAAATTCCTCTTGACATTCTTCAGTCTACTGGTAAGTGACTCCCTTATTCATCAATTTGGTGAAGGGTAAACTTTTTCCTGCCAAATTGGCGATGAAATGCCCAATATAGGCTAAGTTTCCTTGAAGTCCTCTGAATTCTTTAAAATTTTGAGGAGGTGACATACCAAGAATTGAATTTTTCTTATCAGGATCGACTTCGATACCACGATGGTGTACAACAATGTCGAGAAATTTTCCTGATGTTACCCCAAAAGAACATTTTAAGGGGTTCATCTTCAAATTATGTTACCAAAGTTTGTGGAATATGATTTCCAAATCATCCAAGTGATTAGAAAGTTTTCGGGATTTGACCACCAAATTGTCCACATAACATTCAACAAACTTCCCTAAAAATTGTTTGAAGATACGGTGCATGGGACGCTAATATGTTGCGCCTACATTCTTCAGGCCAAAGGGCATTACCTGATAGAAAAAAACAACCTGAGGGCCCCTGAAAGCTGCAGATTCCTCATCTTCTGGAGCCATTAGGATTTGATTATATCCTGAATATCCATCCATGAAGGAAAGTGCTTCATAGCCAGCTGTTGCATTAATTAAGAGTTCTGTTATCGGAACTAGAAAATCATCCTTAGGAAAATGCCGATTAAGATCTCTAAAATCAATGAAAACTCTAATGTTACTATTCTTCTTTTTTCACAAGGAAAATATTTTCCAACCACTTGGGATATTGAACCTCTTTGACGAAGTTATATTTGATAAGCTTATCCACTTCAACATAAATTTTGGAAGCATAAGTTGGGTGTAGTCCTCTTGTAGCTTGTTTGAATCCTTAATGTTCTTCTGGAAAACCCAAATGATGAGTAGCAACATCAGGATCAAGGCCTGACATCACTGTATAGTTACAATAAAATGTATCTCTATTTTCCTTTAAAAAAGAAATATACATTTCCTACTCTTTAAGAGTCTTGGATGCACTAATTAGTGTGAGGCATGGATCTTATTTTGTACCCAGATTGATTTTTCTGAGTTCTTCCATAGTGGTAGAGATACCTTCTTCAAATGATGGAGGAGAATCCATGAGATCTTCCTCTTCTTCTTCAACTTGTGTTATCTCTTCTGCTTATACTTGCATAGTAGATGATGAAACAAAATTTCCATGATCATGAGATATGTCAGAATTTGAACATCTTGAAGAAGAGGCTTTCATTTCTGACCCTATTTATGATGAAGGGTCTTCCTTGGGTAATAAAGAGGAGATGATGGATTTATAATCAACATCATCATTCACCTCTAACATTTTAATAACTTCTTCTGGCCTGGTTAGCGAAGTATAGACTTGATGGATTTCAACGGATGAAATGAATACATCTCCATTTGATCTTTCATCATTTCTTGGTGAATCACCACTTTCCCCCATTCTATATAGCTTGATTTCCGTGATTGACATTATAGAAGTTTCCATAAGAGTATATGGATTCAGGTCTATCCTGTAAATTTGACTGATAGGAAACACATAATCTGTACTCAAATGTGTGAATGGGTTTACTGAAATCTTTTCCAAATCATATGTATAATTAACCTTGGTAACCTCCTTTGTTGTGGATTTCTTCTTACCCATCATTTGATAGAATTCAGCCCCAATGTATTGAGATTTACATGTTTTGAAGGGGGCCTTATCACCATGAAATGTCCCAATTTGATCATCGAAACAATATTTGAGGCATTGATGGTATAACGAAGGGATAAACTCATATTGATGTAGCCAAGGTCTTCCAAGAAAAACATTAAATGTTGTATCATGATCAAAAACCATGAATATAAATTGGATACAAGGTCTCCAAACTGAGTTCTGAGTGTAATCTTGCCTAGTGGTTCTTGTTCATTTTTATCATATCATTGTTAAATCAAAGTAGAACGAGATAAATCAGATTCCATGAGGCCTAATCGATGAAGTGTACGAATGGGGATAAGGTTGACGCATGAACCATTATCAATGAAATCTCTTCGGATGTCTACACCAATGAACTTGCTAGATAAATACAAAGGTTTGATATGTCCATGCACGACATCATCTTCATCTTCATCTGTGAAAGATATCACTGCATGGCATTATGTAGGATTATTATCTACATGGTAGACTTCGGACACAACAATTTTAGTTTTGAACTCCTGAGGACTCGACAAATCCTCATTGAGTGCCTCCTAAAGATCCTTGGATAGATTCATGGCATCCAAAATTGATAACATGGCTGGTACTTGGGCCAAATGTTTCAAGATGTCATATTTTTTATCCAAAGTATATGTTTTCCAACAGGAACATGTGGTTTCGCAGGTGCCTTAGAAGTTGATGCTTTGGAAGTAGATGCATCCTGTATTGGGGGTAGGAGTTGTAAATACTCCTAGATTTGGAAGATTAGACTGAATATGTCTATTTACTTGCTGAGAAGAGGAAAGTGGAACCTCTAACGGATCCTCTCAAATAACTATACCAGGGTTGAATCTTCCTTGCATGGAAGAATTTGCTTGTTCTTGTTGATCCTGCTGAAGGGATCTACCACGTGTTTCTGCTACATACACAATTCTAGCAGGGGTAGAATTGGAATAGTGGTTTCTGGGATATCCATGTCTTGCTCTGTATCCCCGAACTCTGGAACTCCCTCTATTTCCTCTGTTTGATACATGTAACTCAGGCTCATCAAGATCGAATCTGTGACTGGAATAAGGATATGTTAAATGAATCATGTTAATAGAACCAAAGATCAATTCTTCATATAATGAAGATTCTGCCTGATTAGCCCGTTTAGGCTGTGCCGTTTGGCAGGGCGGTGCCTGTGGCTTTGAATTAGATGGTATAAAATCTGCCAGAGTCAAAGACAGCTTGGGCTTTGACATGATCTCATCTTCTTCTGATTGTTCCTCTTTCTTTGAATTATGCTGTTACTTTGAGGATTTTCCCTCTGATGAAGAGGGTTTTGCTATGACATTCATAGAAGAAGACACATTTGGTTTCTTTAATTGCATTTTCAAAATGGAATGAGTGCGGTTGATCATTTTCTGGACCATCCAATCATCACATTTCTACACACTTTTGTTTTTGACTTCTTTCCACTAACTTTCTTCCTCTGGATTTGTATCAGTAACACATGCTACCTGAGCTGAAGAACCTTTTAGTTTGACTTGTCCCGAGTCCACCATATTTGGTATGAGGTTTTTGAAGAAAAAACACTCCTAAATGGGATTCCCCAATATCTGATGAAATGGGAAATAGTTGGGACAGTCTTCATCTCCTTACTTTTTCAGCCTTTTGGGCCTTGGCAATTGAACCAAATTATTTTCTAGAGCTGAAATGAAGTAACCGAAAACTTGTTCATTTCAGAAAGAATAAACTTTGCTCTTCAAATCCTCAAATTGTTTCCATATTTGATCTCTTTGATCATCTTGATGAAACAACCTCTGTTTTTGATGCTCTGGAGGTGGATCCCTTCAAGAAGATGAAGCTCTTGATGTGGAAGAAGGTACAAGTGCTTGTTTAAGCATGACTGTAGCAGTCTCTGCTTTACCCATTCTCCTTCCTAGAGCCGATGGAATTACATGAGCTTTATCCTTAGTCTTTATAAGAGAGTCTTCAATCTGATGAGTGATCAATGTAAGGTCTTGAAACCCTCCTGTGTATTTCACAGGGATCAACGGTGTGCGTAATTCATCACACAGATTTGCCACACATATTGGCAACAAATCTTCTTGAGGGAGTGCTAAACTCAGGGAAAATGTTAATCCCTGTTGACCCCTGAAAACGCATCCCGAATTTCCCAACGTCCCCATAGATGATCTCGTTGCGTAGCTCATTCCGCAAGCTTCTATTTGACTGGTCGTGGAGCCCAAACGGAGTTACGGATCAAAAGTTATTACTATTTGAAGTTGGACTGCTGGGGATGGCCATCCAGGACGGTTTCGGGGTGAAGTATGGATTTGCGCGTAAAAAAGGAGTTTTGTGAAAAAAAGCATGTGCGCGTGCGGAATATTACGCGCCCATATTTGCGCGCGCGGAATTTTAAGTGCAGCGCTTTACCAGCACGCAATTTTGCGCGCACCGCCTTTGCCTGCGCAGAATTCTCTGTGCGGCGCCTGGCGCGCGAAAAACACGTCGCGCACGCGGAATTTTCCGCGCACCGGCGTCCGGGTTCCGCCTATAAATACGAGGGCACCCCCCTTTGGAAAGGGGACGCCCCGGAGGTCGGCCGCCGCTCTGATGCGCGTAAGTCCGCAGTTTACGCGCCCGCGCGGAAAACTTTCCTCCGGCGCGCAAAACATTAGTTTTGCGCGGAAAAGGGCCAACCTGCCTATTTTTCTGCGCAACTCATAATTTTTGCGCGCAACAGTGCCGCTGAGCCCGATTTTTCGCGCGCCAGTGCAGCACCGTTCCTATTGCGTGCCACCGCATATTGCGCTCAAGCCCGCCGCATATTGCGAGCCCGCCACCGCATATTGCGCGCCCGCCGCCGCTATTGCACGCGCCACCGCTATTGCGCGCGCCGCCGATATTGCGCGCCCACCGCCGCTATTGTGCGCGTCACACCCTATTGCATGCCCGCATCCGGTATTGCGCACCCGCCACACCTATTGCGCGCCGAACCAGTGTTTCTCGCGTAGCAGCCTCAATTGCGCGCATGCCTGCCCTACGCAACAGTGTTCAGGCCCGCACCCACTGGTCCATACCGCGGGGGCTGCACCCCCGCACCCCCACTCGGGGTCAGTACCGGGCTGCAGTTCCGGCCCTCCGGGCTGGTCCCTTCGCTACTGTCACAGACCCCCGTGAAAATGGAGAGTCGCACCGTGAACTTCTCGGGCCGGGACGTTGGGGTTTTCCATTGCGCCCTTATGCGCAGCCTCTTTCCGCCTATGGAATAGTATGATTTGAGATACTCCTCTGCACACTATGAAACACCTTGAGTTGACATATTCCTCTTGGTTCGTTTCCTATGTCATGATTTGAGATTCTCATCGTCAATTCCCCTGAGAATAATGCCCTATCATTCAATAATAGGATGCCTCTTGTTCCAAATAAGAGATGCCTTATGCTCCAAGCATGAGATTCCAGTAGTCTTATCTACATGACTATAAACTGTAGTAATCCCTATGTTCCAATCATAGGATGCCTCTTTCCCTATACGAGAGATGCCTTATGCTCCTAGCATGAGATGCCAGTAGTCCTATCTAAAAGACTATAAACTGTAGTAATCCCTATGTTCCAAACATAGGATGCCTCTTGCCCTATACGAGAGATTCCTCATGCTCCAAGCATGAGATGCCAGTAGTCCTCTCTACATGACTATAAATTGTAGTAATCCCTATGTTCCAAACATAGGATGCCTCTTTCCCTATACGAGAGATGCCTTATGCTCCTAGCATGAGATACCAGTAGTCCTATCTACATGACTATAAACTGTATTAATCCATATGTTCCAAACATAGGATGCCTCTTTCCCTATACGAGAGATTCCTTATGCTCCTAGCATGAGATGCCAGTAGTCCTATCTACATGAATATAAACTGTAGTAATCCCTATGTGCCAAACATAGGATGCCTCTTGTTCCAAATAAGAGATTCCTTATGCTCTATGTATAAGATGCATTATGCTTTGATCACAGTGGCGTAATATCAAGAGCGTTGGAATCCATTAAAACATTCAATCACTCCACCTCACGTGTTGCATGTCCTTCGGTCGGATCGTCACTCACTTCCAAGTCTGGAGGGACCCCCTAACAGTATGAATGATAGAAATTTGGTCCGCCTGCTGTCCTGGGCCAACGCCCCGGAAGAATTTGGGTGACACTTTGAGTCAGGTCTTGTGTTTCGAACACGGTCAGCAGTCGACCCTCATTTGTTTGTCCTCATTTCTGGCTAACGTGATATGGATGCTGCGTTTCCGCCACGGTCAATAGTTATCCTCCATCACCACTCCAATCTCACGACATTCTGAATATTGGGCATGTGATTCACACTTTTCATCTCCCTTTGTTGGGATAGATTCCAATTCCCTTGGCGTTATCCCGCCTGAGCACTAGCGCATAGGTGATTGCCTCAACCCGCTAGTGAGTTGGGATTCCCTCATGGCCAGACATGAGGAAGACACCATGGGCCGCTCAACGCGTAAGCCCCATTCTTCTTCTCACGGACGCGCCCTTCGCGACGTGATCGTCTGGTCCCTGCTACCTCTTGTTTCCCACATCGAGCATGACTCACCTGGGCTTAGAGCACGCATCGACCATGACATCCTCCATGGGCCGCCCAAGAGCATAAGCCCAATCCCAGCGAACTACGTGGACTTTGATCCGTGCTAACGCATGGTACGTAGGAAGCCTCCACAAGGTTCAAGCCCACCACCCAGTTGTTCCGACCTCTTCACGTCGGTTCACTATCCACCATGGGCCGCCTAAGAGCGTAATCCCCATACAACGTGGGCCGCCTCAGAGCTTAAGCCCCATACCACCATGGGCCGCCTCAGAGCATAATCCCCATACCACCATGGGCCGCCTCAGAGCGTAAGCCCCATAACACAATGGGATGCCTCAGAGCGTAAGACCCATACTGCCATTGTGGGCCACATCAGAGAGCAGGCCCCATTCACCATTGTCACTCTCTAGCGGCACCCGAGCAGCACCCTTGCGTAAGCCCCAATCCATCCCGAACTACGTGGAATTTGATTCCCTGCCACAGGGATACATAAGAAGCCTCTTCAAGGCTCAAGCCCAAATACACCATCACCCTTGCGATGGTCCCATTTCATTCCCCCTCCATTTCATTAATCCATCCACCACCCATCCTGATTCTTACCCGGGCCGCCACATCCCGGTGAGATCATGCCATTCATCCACCAGCGCCGCTCCCTACGGCACCCGGGCAACTATCCATGCGTAAGCCCCAGCATGTCTCAGGGTCGTTGTCCTTTGTGTACACCCCGGACCATCACCCCTTCTAACTACATGGGCTTTGATCCCTATCCTCTACACAGGGTACGTAGGAAACCTCCATGAGGCTCAATCCCATCCGATGGTAAACTCTGGTGTCTCCCATTTTAGGGTGCACTCTCCCAGATCCGCCCTCAGTGGTGTTCAGATCAGCCACGGTGTGACTTCTCCCCTACATGGGGCACACCACCTTGGATCCGTCCTCACTGGGCGTTCTGATCCATTCATCTTCCAGGTGTTCCCTCCTTGGGATGTACCAGTATGATCCGTCTCTATGGGACGTTCTGATCACTCTCATTCCGTCTCCACAATACGTTAAACTTGCGGCATACCTCGTGTTAAACATGAGATGCCTGAGGAAAACCTCAGAAGACATGCCCTTGGCGTAATCGTCTCTGCAAGACGTTAAACTTGTGGCATACCTCGTGTTAAACATGATATGCCTGAGCAAAACCTCAGAAGACACGCCCTTGGCGTAACCGTCTCCGCAAGACGTTAAACTTGCGGCATACCTCGTGTTAAACATGAGATGCCTGAGGAAAACCTCAGAAAACACGCCCTTGGCGTAACCGTCTCCGCAAGACATTAAACTCACGGCATCCCTCGTGTTAAACATGATATGCCTGAGGAAAACCTCGGAGATATGCCTTTGGAAAATGATTCCCCGCATCCGATGCGGGATGCCTCGGGTTCTATACCCTTGAGATGCCCTCTTATGAGGAAGAATACAGGTTCCCCTATGTCCACACGCTCAGAGATGCCCAGACATGCCTGATGCTGTCATCTACTCCGAACGAAGGTCATTACCATGTCAAGACCCCATGGAATGTCTTGACAGAAGTAGTGTAATTAACCGGCGTCCATGAAGATATGGCACCGGGAACGAGATTCACGAGCACGTCTTAAATCTACGAGGGAGACCTGGACTAGGTGATGAGCTTCGAGGAGGAATCCATGGATGGAAGAACCGACATCCCATCATCCCGGTTTCGATCAAGGAGCAGACGTCCCTGAATAAGGAATGGATGCTGCCCGCCTTTGGAAAGCGGGAATGCGGGGCAACAAGCAGCGCGTCCTCCCTGTAGACGGATGCACGCGCCCCGACGAAAGCGTCAGAAACAATCCCTTATAGCGAGCAATGAAATCTAAAACCCTTTCATTATCCCTTATCTTACAATTTGTAAGATCAAAAACTGTTGTCTTTGGCAATGTTGAGATGAATCGAAGAAAGAATTATTGACAAAGATCCTCCCACCCGGTAATTAACCAGGATTGCAAGCTTGTATACAAGACAAAAGTAGGCCCTTGTAATGATTGTACAAAACACCTAAGATTAACTTCTTTTTGTTGCTGAGGGGTTTTCATCATAGGATCGCAAAGAGAAACAAAATGTGTTAAGTGTTGCTTTGGGTCTCCCGAACCATTAAAGACTGGGAATGTCGTACTTGCAAAATTTGATGGGGGAGGAATTGTGTCTACCCATTCAGGGTATGCTCTCTTCTCTGGTTAAACCGGTGCATGCTTTCCTTCAATAGCTTCCAACCAAGCTGTTAATGACTCAATGGTAATCATTAACTTTTAAGAAACATCCGGTTGAGCTTGGACCTGTGCAGGTGCAATAACTGAAGCTTGGATAGGTGTGGCGATCAGGACTTCCACTGATGGTATAATTGCCGATTGTTGTTGCGTATAACCCATAGGATTAGAACTATGAGGGTGTAATGGTAAAGGAGGAAACTCTTGATCCATATTTGTAACGACCCAATCTTTTTGAGTAGTATATTAACTTACTCTTAATTATTTAATAAGATGTTAATGGTTAATGCAGAAAGAGGAGTCAATGGCTTCATCCAGTAGACTCAACCCTTATGAAGCCCACTTATCAGAGCTTGGGAAGGAGGTAGCATCTGTGGGCTTCGCTTTGGACCAAGCCCAAGCTGAACTCCAGCGTGTCAAGCTTGAACGGAAATGCCTGCGGGAGAAGTTCAAGTTAGTAGAGATTACTACTAGGGCAATGTTATCTGAGCCTCCCTCAGATTCTCTCACCATAGCACACCTTAAACTTAGGTCTTATGCCGGTGTTATAAGGGGCTCTGTGACAAGACCCTAGCTTCCTTGTGTAATCCTTTCGAGTGAATAAATTGAGATTTCTTCCTTTAGTGATGTTTGTGAAATTTCAAATGTCTAGATAATTTTAGAATGTATTTTATTGATGAATTTTGAAAAAAGGATATTTTAAAATATATATGTAAACCCTAAATAACTAATGATGTGTAATGATTTTAAAAAAATGGTCTTCTACAAAAGTGTTCAGTAAGGAATTTGGAGTCTAATAAGATCAACTTAATTTTTGATGAATAGTAAATTATGAATAGTGATTTTACGCTTAGGATTAGTAATGTGACCAAATGGATTAGTAATTTCACTCAAAGAAAGTTTTAATATAATTCAGACACCTAGATTAAGTAATGTGATTCAATAAAATGGGTAAATAACGGTTTCATAAATTATTAGTCAAGTATTAGTTTTTTCGGATGAATAGTGTTTTTTAATTAAAAATTTAATTAAAAATAATTAGAAAATTATTTTTATAAAAATGACTTTATTTTTGAACTCAGAGCATCGATATTATGTTATGGTAATTTTTGGGGATTTTTCTGAAAAAAACGAATTTTTGATGAATAGTGTTTTTATTTAAAAATTAAATTAAAAATATTTAGAAAATTATTTTTATAAAATGTATTTCATTTTTGAAATCAGAGCATTGATATTTGTTTAAGGTGAAATTTTGAGATTATTCTGAGAAAGTTGAATTTTCGATGAATAGTGAAAATATAGTTTTTAAGTTACGGGTGTTTAATGACATCATTAAATGCTGTATTAAGTTTATTTTCAATATGGTCGAATTATGAATAGTAATATAAGGTGTGATGTGTCCCAAGTGGCCAATACCATGGGCAAATACCATGGGCAAGCCCATGGTTTTGCCAAAACCACTAGTGAGGTGTCCCTTGGCCATTAATGCATTGTCCCCTCACTTTCCCTATAAATACCCACCCTTTCCTCCTTTAGTCTCCACTCCCAACTCTACCCCAACGAAGTTCTGGTCTCCTTACCTCCCAAGAAGTCCTCCCAAGGTTCCCCCAAGCCCTCAAGGTCCAAAACATTGAGTTTCAAGAGTCACGTTTTAAGGTAAGGGATCTGCCCCCTCTCTTTCTTTTCATGAAATATCTTTTATGTCATTCCTTTTATGCTCCATGTTATTATGTGAGAGGATGTTCTTTTATATTCCTCTTACTGCCCCTTTTATGTTTATATGATGAGAGATCCTCTCTTACTCTCATCATTTCTTTTTATGAAAGTTTAAGTGACGCCGTTAGGCTGCCGAATGTTTAAGTGATTCTTTCACCCTTCTCATTTTTCAAGTTCAATTTTCATGTCAAATCTTTCAAGTTCCTTTTTATTATGTTGGGGTATGATCTCTATATCTATCATACTGATCTCTTATGATCATATGATGAGAGACCCTATTTGATCTGTTCAAATCATTTTTGTTGAAGTTTATGTGACGCCGTTAGGCTGCCGAATTTTCATAAGGGAAATCAAATTTTTGTCTTCCTTCCATGTTTTTCATTTCAAATAGTATGTCCTTGAAATTGCATCACCATGTCCATATATACTTCTTATTCTGTCCCCCTACTATTTTATGGGTCAATTATGATTATTCTACCCATGTTCCCTCCCTTTTCAAAGTTTTCTAAAACCTTGTAACATAGCCGTTATGCTGCAGAATTTTCGTCTCAAAATGCCTCTCTTTTCTCAAAATCATTTTTATGTTATAAAGTGAATACTCAAAGCTCCTATTTCTAAAGGGGTATTCACATATATATAAAAATTTTCTATTTTAAATTCTGGGATTTACATACATGATACCCACTTTCCCTTTCCGTGGGTTTAAAGTAACGTAAAGATCATGTCTTTAAAGCAGTTTTTAAAACGTTATGATTATGAAATGAAACCCATTTATTTTATGCTGTATGGGTTATTTATGAAATTTTTGATGATGATATATGTGGCTCACATGATAATAAAGGCAAATTTAAGGGTGAACCCTGATAGCGCTCCAATGCATTGGGTAAAGACTTAATCTCTAGAGATGACCATTTTAACGACGCCTTGGTGAATATCCTTGGTAATTTTTAACGACACCTTGGGGATGGACCTTGGTGAAAAGAAAAGATTGTCAATATTAAATGTTGCAGCCACATATTCAAGTTATGAAAAATGTTATTTTTATTATGATGTATCTCATGATTTCTTCCTCATGCCTTAAAGATCTTTTCATGTCCTTATTGATGTATCTCAAGTTCATATGAAAAATGTTTCTCTTGTTTCCCTTACTGGGCCTTTTGCTCACCCTTTCTTTTGATGTATGTCCCCAGGTTATGAGATGCAGTAATGAACCTAGGATGAACTAAAGGAGAAGCCTTTCAAGTGTTTAAGAAGAATGTTTTATGTTTTTTTCTTGTATTATGTTCCTTGTTTCCAAGACACTAAACCTTAATGATCCTCAGTTCCGTGTAATGGAATGAAAGTTATGTTATAAAAAGGCGGGATGTTATAGTTGGTATCAA
Organism: Viscum album; assembly: GCA_963277665.1. Lineage (NCBI taxonomy): Eukaryota > Viridiplantae > Streptophyta > Magnoliopsida > Santalales > Viscaceae > Viscum > Viscum album. Next base: position 291,651,825 of record OY728150.1, on the reverse strand, counting down.
ATGATGGTTTAGTTATTTGTGGAAATTAGGATATAAAAACTTTAGGAAGAACCCTATAGAAAAGTTTAAATATAGGAAAACTTCATGGTATTTTGGTAAGTATTGAGTAAGTGGTTTATCAAACAAATACATCCCTGTCTGGATACGAGCAGGTAGAGGCGGCTCTGGCACAAATGTACATAGGGGTAAAACCCGAAAACACCGCTTTGAGCTAGACTCGAACGGGAACTGGTGGACGATAACGGGCCTTGCTGCACTCTTGGTTACGACACTCCCGGGGGATATGTTTGGTTAATCACAAGCTTTTTATGAATCATTATGAAGGAATTATAGAAAAGTGTAATTGTCTAAGCATGAAGTCTTAGTTAAAAGATTCATAAATGAAATAAGTTTCTTACTAAGGTTTTATTCTTTTAGAAAATGGCGGGAAATAGGAGGAACCGTTCCGATGGTGACCGCAATGCACCATGTGCTGACGGCCCTCCGATGGAAGCCGAAATGGAAACATTCATGCGAATGATGAACCAACTGACTCAAGTTATGAGTAATAACTTGAATCAAGCTGAGAGGCCGACCTCACCACGAAGGGAACAACACTCTGTTGAGTCCTTCATGCGTCAACGACCGCCAACATTCAGTGGATCTACTGACCCATTGGTTGCGGAACAATGGATAAGCTCCATTGAAAAGATCTTTTCTGTACTTCATTGTTCGGAACAAGAAAAAGTCACCCTTGCTGTTTACCGCCTAGAGGGAGAAGCTGATCAGTGGTGGTCACTGATCAAAAACACAAAGCCACGAGGAGAGATAGAAGCTATGGAGTGGGAAGAATTTTGGGGAATTTTCCTTAACAAGTATTTCCCTCGTTCCATGAGAACGAGAATGGAGAAAGAGTTTCTCGAGCTGAAGCAGAAGGAGAACGAATCTGTCGGAAGCTATGAGATGAACTTCACAAGGATTTCCCGTTATACCTCAAGCTTTGTCATGGACCCTAATGGGAAGGTTGATAGATTCTTTGGTGGACTACGACCTCATCTGGGGAAGAATCTAGCCAACAGGGACTATGATAGCTATGAAGAAATAGTTCGAAGTGCTATGAAAGTCGAGATGGAGTTTGGTGAGACACAGTGGTCTCATAAACCAAATGAAAAGAAGAGATCGTTGGAGCCTAGTTTAGGGAAGTATTTTGATCAGGGAAGAGGTGGAAAGAAAATGCAACTTACCACATGCAATAAATGTGGGAAGAATCATCTGGGGAACTGCTTGAACGGAAGTGGAAAGTGCTACAAGTGTGGAAGAGGAGGCCATATTGCTCGGAATTGTCATAGTGAGGTGAAGCCTCAGCTTCCCAACACTAACGACAGAGGAAAGATGGTTCTGGAACTACCCGAAGTCACATGCTTCAAGTGTGGATAGCTTGGGCACTTTGCTAATCAATGTCCAAATCCGAGGGCGGTGGAGGGGAATCACCATCAACCTCAGCAGAGGCCAAGAGAGCAAGGTCGTGCTTTCGCTATCACAACAGCTGAAGTTGAAGTCCCGAATGATGTGGTAGAAGGTACTCTTGTCGTCCTCTCAAAACTAGAAAGTACTTTATTTGATTCTGGTTCTACGCATTCCTTTATTTCCTCCAAGTTTGCAAGGAATATAGAATCAATCCCCGAACAGCTAGAGGTAGAGTTGTCTGTCAAGACTCCAAGTGGGATTATCCTTGCATCAACAGTATTTAGAGACTCTAGTGTTTACTTTGGTGAGCACAATCTTATCGCAAATCTAGTAGTCATTCCCATGATGGAATTCGACATTATACTAGGGATGGACTGGCTCTCAAAGTATAATGCTAAGATCAAATGCAAAAGTAAGGAAATCTCAGTAGTCTTGAATGAACGATCTACAGTTATCTTCCAAGGAGAGATATCCCGAACTGATCCCTATCTAGAAGCACCTCCTATAGCATTCTTTATGGAGTTAATCGGTGATGATGAATAAGGAAAAGGGAGCATACAAATAGAAGATGTTCTTATTGTTCAGGAATACATGGACATATTTCCTGAGGAGTTACCCGGACCTCCCCCAGAAAGAGAGGTAGAGTTATCCATTGAACTTGTACCTGGGTCTCAACCGATATCAAAGACTCCGTATAGAATGGAAAATGTGGAGCTAGAAGAGTTAAAGAAACAACTCCAAGACTTGTTGGAGAAGGGGTTTATCCGACCGAGTGTGTCTCCTTGGGGAGCACCAGTTCTCTTTATGGAGAAGAAGGATGTATCAATGCGGCTATGCATCGATTATAGAGAACTGAACGGGATCACGGTGAAGAATAGATATCCTCTTCCAAGAATTGATGATTTATTTGACCAACTTCGCGGGGCTCAATTCTTCTCTAAGATTGACCTTCTATCTGGTTATCATCAACTGAGGGTGAAGAAGAAAGATATTCCAAAGACTGCCTTCCAATCAAGATATGGGCATTATGAGTTTACTGTTATACCCTTCGGCTTGACTAATGCTCCTGATATTTTCATGGATTTGATGAATAGAGTCTTTAAGGACTACCTTGATAACTTTGTGGTAGTTTTTATTGATGATATTTTGATATATTCAAAAAGTCGTGAGGAGAATGAAGATCATCTAAGGGTTATATTGAAAACTCTGCGGAAGGAGAGGCTCTTTGGGAAGTTCAGCAAGTGTGAGTTTTGGTTACAACAGGTGGATTTCTTGGGGCACATCGTAACCAATGAAGGAATCTCGGTTGACCCTGCAAAGACAATGGTTGTGGAGGAGTGGCCTCAACCCACAACAGTAACTGAGATTCATAGTTTCCTTGGTTTAGAAGGATATTATAGGAGGTTTGTGAAAAACTTTTCACGGCTTTCTAATCCACTAACCAAGTTGACTCGAAAAGGGGTTAAGTTCATCTGGACAAAGGAATGCGAGGAAAGTTTCCAAGAGCTGAAGAAGAGATTGGTTACTACACCTGTGTTAACACTACCCTCTATCGGAGAAGGATTCGTTATTTTTAGCGATGCATCTCTGAAAGGGCTTGGGTGCATCCTCATGAAAAATGACAAAGTAATTGCTTATGTATCTCGAAAGTTGAAGATTCATGAGCAGAATTATCCTACGCATGATCTAGAGCCGGCGGCAGTTGTTTTTGCTCTAATGATATGGAGGCACGATCTTTATGGGGAGAAATGTGATATATACACTGACCACCAAAGTCTAAAGTATATTTTCACATAGAAAGAATTGAACATGAGACAAAGGAGATGGTTGGAGCTTATTAAAGACTATGATTGTTCAATTCATTATCACCCTGGAAGAGCAAACAAAGTCGCGGATGTGTTAAGCAGGAAAGATCCTGTTGTTCTGGCAACAAGGAGGATCGTAGGAGATCCCTTGATTAAAGATCTAGTAAAACTGGACATGGGAATTATAAGGAAAGGGACATCATCAACCCTATTCCAAATGATTTCTCAACCTTCATTACTAGATAGGATCAAGAAGGCTCAAAAAGAAGATCCTTTGCTGTAGGAGAAGTTTGAGGCTGTAAATGATGGGAAGTTCCCTGATTTCAATATTGATCAAGAAGGTGTATTGAAATTTTGTACAAGACTATGTGTTCCATCTATTCTGGAGATAAAGAAAGAACTGATGGATGGAGCTCATAGCTCTACTTTCTCTATACATCCGGGAAGCACTAAGATGTATAGAGACCTTCGTGATCATTATTGGTGGGATAACATGAAGAGGGAGATTGCTGATTACACTACAAGGTGCCTGGTGTGTCAGCAAGTAAAGGCAGAAAGACAACTTCCTAAGGGGGTATTACAACCACTACCCATACCAGTATGGAAGTGGGATAATATCACTATAGACTTTGTAACTGGTCTCCTGAAAACATCCAAAGGAAACAATGCGATATGGGTTATTGTGGACCGTCTCACCAAGACAGCCCATTTTATCTCTATTCGGGAAGATTTCTCTCTGGATCAGCTTGCCAAGATATACGTGAAGGAAGTGGTAAGGCTGCATGGGGTACCACTATCCATCGTATCTGATCGTGACCCAAGATTCACATCAAAATTCTGGAGAAGTCTTCAACATGATCTGAATACTGAATTGAATTTTAGTACGGCCTATCATCCTCAAAATGATGGCCAATATGAAAGGACTATTCAGACACTCGAAGAAATGTTGAGATTATGCTCAATGGAATTTAAAGGTGGATGGGATCAACACCTCCCATTAGTGGAGTTCTCTTATAACAACAGCTTCCATTTGAGTATTCAGATGGCACCCTATGAAGCTCTATATGGAAAGCGGTGTAGAACTCCTACTTGTTGGGATGAAACTGGTGAGAGGAAGTTTCTTGGGCCTGATCTCGTGCAAGAGATGATGGACCAGGTTCATGCCATCCAACAACACATAAAGGCTGCTCAGAGTCGGCAGAAGAGCTATGCTGACAATCTTCGAAGGGACTTGGAGTTTTGTGTTGGTGACAAAGTCTTCCTTCGAATTTCTCCATGGAAGAGAGTCATGCGGTTTGGGAAGAAAGGGAAGCTCAGCCCTAGGTACATTGGCCCCTATGAAATCCTTGATCGCATAGGAGCAGTGGCCTATCTTCTAGCACTTCCACCGAACCTAGCTCAAGTTCATGATGTCTTCCATGTATCTCTCTTGAGGAAGTACATACCCGACCCTTCGCATGTACTGAACCCAGAGGTGGTACAACTGGAACATGACCTCTCTTACGAGGAGCAGCCAGTGGAGATCTTGTACCATAGAGACAAGGTCCTACGAAACAAGACTACCCACCTTGTGAATGTGTTGTGGAGGAATCATAAATATGAAGAGGAGACTTGGGAGCCGGAGGAAACAATGAAGCAAAAGTACCCTCACCTTTTCGACTAGGCCTCAAGTATAAATTTCGGGGATGAAATTTCTTAAGGGGGGAAGAATGTAACGACCCAATATTTTTGAGTAGTATATTAACTTACTCTTAATTATTTAATAAGATGTCAATGGTTAATACAGAAAGAGGAGTCAATGGCTTCATCCAGTAGACTCAACCCTTATGAAGCCCACTTATCAGAGCTTGGGAAGGAGGTAGCATATGTGGGCTTCGCTTTGGACCAAGCCCAAGCCGAACTCCAGCGTGTCAAGCTTGAACGGAAACGCCTGCGAGAGAAGTTCAAGTTAGCAGAGATTACTACTAGGGCAATGTTATCTGAGCCTCCCTCAGATTCTCTCACCATAGCACACCTTACACTTAGGTCTTATGCCGGTGTTATAAGGGGCTATGTGACGAGACCCTAGCTTCCTTGTGTAATCCTTTCGAGTGAATAAATTGAGATTTCTTCCTTTAGTGATGTTTCTGAAATTTCAAATGTCTAGATAATTTTAGAATGTATTTTATTGATGAATTTTGAAAAAAGGATATTTTAAAATATATATGTAAACCCTAAATAACTAATGATGTGTAATGATTTTCAAAAAATGGTCTTCTACAAAAGTGTTCAGTAAGGAATTTGGAGTCTAATAAGATCAACTTAATTTTTGATGAATAGTAAATTATGAATAGTGATTTTACGCTTAGGATTAGTAATGTGACCAAATGGATTAGTAATTTCACTCAAAGAAAGTTTTAATATAATTCAGAAACCTAGATTAAGTAATGTGATTCAATAAAATGGGTAAATAACAGTTTCATAAATTATTAGTCAAGTATTAGTTTTTTCGGATGAATAGTGTTTTTTAATTAAAAATGTAATTAAAAATAATTAGAAAATTATTTTTATAAAAATGAGTTTATTTTTGAACTCAGAGCATCGATATTATGTTATGGTAATTTTTGGGGATTTTTCTGAAAAAAACGAATTTTCGATGAATAGTGTTTTTATTTAAAAATTAAATTAAAAATATTTAGAAAATTATTTTTATAAAATGGATTTCATTTTTGAAATCAGATCATTGATATTTGGTTAAGGTGAAATTTTGAGATTATTCTGAGAAAGTTGAATTTTCGATGAATAGTTAAAATATAGTTTTTAAGTTACGGGTGTTTAATGACATCATTAAATGATGTATTAAGTATATTTTCAATATGGTCGAATTATGAATAGTAATATAAGGTGTGAGGTGTCCCAAGTGGCCAATACCATGGGCAAATACCATGGGCAAACCCATGGTTTTGCCAAAACCACTAGTGAGGTGTCCCTTGGCCATTAATGCCTTGTCCCCTCACTTTCCCTATAAATACCCACCCTTTCCTCCTTTAGTTTCCACTCCCAACTCTCCCCCAACGAAGTTCTGGTCTCTTTACCTCTCAAGAAGTCCTCCCAAGGAGCCCCCAAGCCCTCAAGGTCCAAAACATTGAGTTTCAAGAGTCACGTTTTAAGGTAAGGGATCCGCCCCCTCTCTTTCTTTTCATGAAATCTCTTTTATGTCATTCCTTTTATGCTCCATGTTATTATGTGAGAGGATGTTATTTTATATTCCTCTTACTGCCCCTTTCATGTTTATATGATGAGATATCCCCTCTTACTCTCATCATTTCGTTTTATGAATGTTTAAGTGACGCCGTTAGGCTGCCGAATGTTTAAGTGATTCTTTCACCCTTCTCATTTTTCAAGTTCAATTTTCATGTCAAATCTTTCAAGTTCCTTTTTATTATGTTGGGATATGATCTCTATATCTATCATACTGATCTCTTATGATCATATGATAAGAGACCCTATTTTATCTGTTCAAATCAATTTTGTTGAAGTTTAAGTGACGCCGTTAGGCTGCCGAATTTTCATAAGGGAAATCAGATTTTTGTCTTCCTTCCATGTTTTTCATTTCAAATGGTATGTCCTTGAAATTTCATCACCATGTCCATATATACTTCTTATTCTGTCCCTCTACTATTTTATGGGTCAATTATGATTATTTGACCCATGTTCCCTCCCTTTTCAAAGTTTTCTAAAACCTTGTAAGATAGCCGTTATGCTGTAGAATTTTCGTCTCAAAATGCCTCTCTTTACTCAAAATCATTTTTATGTTATAAAGTGAATACTCAAAGCTCCTATTTCTAAAGGGGTATTCACATATGTATAAAAATTTTCTATTTTAAATTCTGGGATTTACATACATTATACCCACTTTCCCTTTCCGTGGGTTTAAAGTAACGTAAAGATCATGTCTTTAAAAAAGTTTTTAAAACGTTATGATTATGAAATGAAACCCATTTATTTTATGCTGTACGGGTTATTTTTGAAATGTTTGATGATGATATATGTGGCTCACATTATAATAAAGGCAAATTTAAGGGTGCACCCTGATAGCGCTCCGATGCATTGGGTAAAGACTTAATCTCTAGAGATGACCATTTTAACGACGCCTTGGTGAATAACCTTGGTAATTTTTAACGACACCTTGGGGATGGACCTTGGTGAAACGAAATGATTGTCAATATTAAATGTTGCAGCCACATCTTCAAGTTATGAAAAATGTTATTTTTATTATGATGTATCTCATGATTTCTTCCACATGCCTTAAAGATCTTTTCATGTCCTTATTGAAGTATCGCAAGTTCACATGAAAAATGTTTCTCTTGTTTCCCTTACTGGGGCTTTTTCTCACCCTTTCTTTTGATGTATGTCCCCAGGTTATGAGAAGCAGTAATGAACCTATGATGAACTAAAAGAGAATCCTTTCAAGTGTTTAAGAAGAATGTTTTATGTTTTTTTTCTTGTATTATGTTCCTTGATTCCAAGACACTAAACCTTAACGATCCTCAGTTCCGTGTAATGGAATGAAAGTTATGTTATAAAAAGGCGGGATGTTATAATATTAGTATCCACAACAAATTCCCTTGGCTGAATGACTCTAGCACGCTTTGGAGGAAGACTACTTTGAAGTAGTTTTTCATTCAACCTCCTTAATTCCTTCATCTCTTCCTTTTGTTGTGCGAATCTTTTCTCTAGTGAGAGTGATTGGCCTTCTTCAGAGGAAGGGTACGTAACATGATTCTTCCCTTTCCCTTTGTTGGACGGCTTTCAGAGAGGGGAAGTTGGTTATTTGAAAGAATAATCAGATTCTGGGTAAGCCCTTGATTTCTTGTATGCACACCGTCTTCATTTGTGTCTGAGTGTACAACTTCTTGAGCAAGAATGTCTTCATCTTATCCCTCCGAGTGAGCCTCATCTGGGGAATTAGAAACAACAACATTGATGACATTAATTGATGCATAATGCATTTCATCTCTTTTATCTGCATTTCTACGATATTGTCTTCTTCCATGTCCTTGTTGAGACACTGCCTTTTGCTGATTTGATACCTCAAGAACTTCTTGATGAACCATAATTTAAAGGGAATCTCCTAATAATTTTTCTCTTCGTTCCTCTTGGGGATTTTTCCCTAATCGATAGAAGACTGAATTTCTCTGAGGAAGAGATTAAGGATTTGAAAAAGTCCCCAGTCCGGTGGACTGGCGCTATTCCTGATGTTCCTGCTCAACTCCTCGAATCATAATTTTTGATTCTGAGGGTTGGGTAAAAAGAGTCCCCAGTCTAGCAAGATGGGGTGGTTCTTGAGTTTCTATATCTGAGACCTTCTTAAAAGCTCTCCTGATCATACAGAATTTAGTCCAGAAATTGGCTGGATGCATTAACCTGCATCCACTCTTATCACCCAACTCAAAAGACCATTGGATGATTTATGACACTTCTGTCACTTGATGATGTGCACGCTCTAAATGAGAAGCATGTTCGTTGTTTTAATTTTCCTAATGCAAAAGTAATTCGACAACATGTTCTCTGTATTCCAGATTCTAGGAAGAACTAGTTGAGGCTTGTTCTTGAGAAAGCATTTGATTACAAACAAATACGATTGACTGTGACCAACCCTGTGCAATAACATTGCATGAGACCACTTTCGGTGGGATTTGTTGACTGGAGAGTACAGTGAAATGAAATGCTCCATGAAAACCCCATTCCCTGATATGAATACCAGATGGGGAATTGGAAATTAACTAGCCCAATCTTCTTAATGTGCCAAGGCATCAACGCTGAAGGGATATCTGCTTCTTTTCAGCCATCAAATATCGAGAAACTGAGAGAGATGGCAAATAAATTTGGCATTGTAACCCTTCTATTATCTTGAAATGATTTTCATATTCATCATAAGACAATATTTTCATTTTCAATTGACAAATATTGTTCCACATGTTAAGATGAATATCTTGAATACAATCTTCCGTCAACATTTCTGGAATGTCATACTGAGAGTCAATCAAAGGCCAAAACATGAATGGCACATCACCTTTCACCAGTTGCTTTCTCATATTCAGTACTTCCTCCTTATCATTTAATGAATATTATTCTACCTTTTTAGACCAAAGATGGTTCTTCTTTGTTGCTTCATCATATTCAACAATATTGGTAGAGAATTCATTTATCAAACTAGAAGATGCATTACTCAAGGGTGGTTTGGAGAATGACCTACACCCCGGGCGATCTTCTGGTTGAGAAATAATTTCACCTGCTTGCAGTAAAGCATCAGACATTTCTGGATTCACATTTTCAAGTGCCTCAAGATAAGAAGAATTTCTCTTCAGTACATTGTCCATTGGATCATTTTCTAGGCAATGTTAATTATTACTATGGATGGGAATTTCGCAGCTAGATTCATCATCAAGGGGAGGACCACCATGGTGGGTTACAACAAAAGATGAAACCTTTTTCTCCTTAGTATTCTGGGCACATAGAGGGTTATCGTGGCTCTCATCTGAAGATGATACATCAATATTGACCGAACTGTTATGAAACAAGACTTCATGAGGAAGTGTCTGATGCAGCACTTTGGAATTAATGTTCCCACTATTGGGAACTGAGAGAGTAGAATCTTCAGTTACAACAGATAATTGTCTGAGTGCATTAAGAACTCCAGCATCGAGCAATGCCTTATTACATATTGGCCCATGATTTCTTGACTGTGATAGACGAGTCGTTTTCTTAGACACATTCTTACTCACTTTGGGAACCACTTGTTGATGAAAGTGGTTATTATGGGTAAGTGTATGTGCCTGCTCAAGAGAAAGGATTAGGTTAGGATGATTATCTCCACTCAAATCAGTTGTATGTGCCTAACTTGGTTGTCTGTATGACATGGGGGAGTATGACCCACAACCCTCTTGGATTGGAACAAAGGTGTGTGTCTGTTCTAGAGTGTACTGTTGATGTGTCACTCCACTGGTAGGGATAGATTTTCATTTCTTTCCCCGTGATGCTTCTGAAGCTGTTATAATATCCTGGAAGGAAACCTAAATATGAGCAGAGATTTGCTTCTGCTCTTTCACCATCGTTCGAATGTGCTTGGTGACTTCAGCTGCTGGAACGGGAATATACGTCCATTCCGTGCTTGGAGTAGGTGTGTGTTACTTCTGAAAGGACCAGTTTGGGATATACCTAACACTGAGAGGGGGGGGGGGTGAATCAGTGTTGGGGACTTTTTAAACAAATTCCAACTTTTATCCCTGTACCTCTAGACCTGTTAGGATCTTGATTCTCTTATTCTCTTTTCCCTATCGCATGCAATAATAGAAAGCAGTAAAAATGTGCACACGATATTTTTACAAGGTTCACCACTCAATAAGAGTAGCTACGTCCTTGCCATGCATGGGTATGACCACTGCATGGATTCTCCACTATAAAGTAAAATGCTGTTACACTGGAGTGGCTAGGAAAACAATCCTCTAGCCAGTGTGAGTCCCTACACTTTGGAGGGGGGTGGGAAACAATCCGCTTCCCTGGACTGGTGAAATCCAAGTCCAACTTGCAGCCTCTAGCTGGTTCTTTATACTGCCTATCGAGACAGTCTTCTTCCTTCTTGAAAAGGTTGGTTCTGCTCTTGATCTATTGTAGTGCTGTTCACTTGATTACTTGCAAAGCAGTAGGCAAGCAATTCTCTTCTTACTTTCTCTTCATCTCTAGTGCAAAGACAAACTGCACTAGTTCTTCTTCCTTCTTCCTCTTAGTGCAACAACTGACTGCACTAATCACCTTCTTTCTTTAGCTAGAATCACATACACCAATGTGATTATTCAAACACTGAAGATCTGCTCACAAAGCATCATCTGAATTAAACTGCCCTGAATAATTGTTAGCCTTCAGTTGGGCATACTCTGTTCTTCTTCTTCTCTTCCTTCTCTTCTCAATACCAACACCTGAGTGTATTGGTATACTGAATTCTTCCTTTGTGCAGATATGAGTTCAATTGCACGTCTAGTTCTTCTTCACTTCGCAAAGCACAATGAGAGTGTTAAACACCAGTCATGTGAGTGCGGTTCAACTTCTCTTTGTGAAACCGAATGGTTCACAGTTCTTTCTTCTTCACAAAGCTGCTTCGAGAGTGCAATGCACCAATCGAAGGCCTGCGGTACCCTCAAATTTTTCGCGCACCCTTCTAGGCGACTTGCGCATAAAATTCTAGCCTTGCGCGGAAAAACACCTTTTGGCGCGAAAAACCTTTTTCGCGCAACTCTTCTTTTTCGCGCAGAACTTCCTATTTCGCGCAGCAGTTCCTTTTTCGCGCAGCACTTCTTCTTTTCGCGCAATACTCTATACTACAATTTTTTCGCGCGCCAGAGCTCGGGATTTGTCTAAGTGTCGAGTCTTTACTAATGAGAGGGGTTCACCCCATATTTATAGGCAGTTTTGACCTTGCGCATAAAAACCTCTTCTTGCGCGTAAAACCTCCTCCATGCGCGTAAAAACTCTTTTATGAAACTTCATATTTCGCGCCATGCTTCAATATTTCGCGCACCTCATGCCTTTGTCATTTTTTTATCCTTCTAAGCATGAAGCACCAATTGCGCGCAAAATTCCGCACCGCGTTCCATATTGCGCGCAAACCCAATCTTTCCTGCAACATCAGATTTCGCGCATTGCTCCAATATTTCGCGCATTTTATGCCTTTGCCAATTTTTGATCTTCTGATCTCGAACCATCATTTGCGCGAAAACATCATTCCTCAATTTCGCGCACCATGCCAATATTTCGCGCATCCCGCAGATTTTTCGCGCAACCCGCTACTATTTCGCGCATCCCGCAGATATTGCGCGCACCACTTTATTTTTGCGCGAAACGTGCCTAAATTTCCGCGCACTCCATTCCTTTGTCATGTTTCATAGTTTTGACCTTGAATAACTCTTTTTCACGTATAAACCATCTTCAGCGCAACATCCATTGCCAAGCACATTTCTTCATCTCCCGATTTTCAGGCCCTAAAATTTGGCAAACACTGGAAAACGGCGCCACCTTAAACTGTGCTTTTCTGCCATCCCCAGATTGTCTATTGCTTTGTCATGTTGTCTCTTTACTGCTTCCCATAACCATTCTTCTGCTCTTATCACGAATCCCACTATCGTGATACTTATCCTTTGATAGATCAGCTTAAGCATCGTCAGAGTTGCAATGGGAACTGAATCTTTCCTATCTTCCAGCAGCATCATTCCTTCCAATCATAACATTATATGACTGGCATCATCGTTTCTCCCCCTTTCCTTCATAAGGCTTGCATCACAAGTTCTCCTAACTCATGATTTGTGTGAAATACATACCAGCAAAGCATCGTCTGATTTAGATACAATGTGAAATGCCTGTCTACCTCAGAATGTCAATCCCTTCCACATTTTCATTCTTCATAACCATCATTCTTCAAATCATATGATTCTATTCTTCAAGTAAGCACTTGCATGGTTCACATGCAATCATAAATCATTGCATTGTCTTCTTCAAATCCTCATTCTTCTTCAACCATCCTTAGATAGATGATAATTCACCATTCTGCTCCAATCATCCTCAAATGGATGATACTTCTCCATTCTTCATTGTTGTAAACAATGTGTCACCATTGACACATGTTCTTTGAACTTAGGATAAGCTCAACAATCGTCTGAATTGATCATCTAAGAGAATTGCTCAATTATGAAATCCAATGCTATGATTCCATAACAATTCTCCATGTAACTTCACTTCAACCGATCTCCATTAACTTTGGAGTTCTTCTTCATATCCTTCTTCATTTTGACCAGCATTGACAACTGTTGACAACAAATACAATCTTCATATACAAAGTGGTCCCAACAATCTCCCCCTTTGTATTTTGTTGTCAATACATTAAAGTCTCCTCAGATGAATGTGTCAATGTCAAAATGAGAATCTAATCTCTCTCCCTTTACTTCATTTTCTCTCCTAGACATTCATTTCATTTCTCTCCCCCTTATTGACAAGAAATACAAAGATCATGGTAGAGAGGGTATCATTCCGTACTTAAGCAATGCGCCATCAATCATTTCACTCTATGTCTACTTGAGCAATGCTCGGTGTAGAAAACAAGAGGATTTGATTTAGACAACAAAGTTGTCCATTACCCACATAATATGACACCTCATGAGATGAGAACTCATACACTTGTCTTCAAGGGTTTTCCACTTTCATTCCAGGCCGAAGATATTGAGTGTGAAAGAAATAATCAACCTGAAATTCCTGCACTCACTTCAACAAATGGATCAAAAACATTCTTGTTCAATTGGCAGGATAAGTGGCCTTGGGGAACTTTCACTCTTCTTATGTAATTGATTATCTTTGTTACTCCCACAAATGCAAAGGTGTGGTGTGGTTCTCTAAAAAAAATCTCTTCCTCCCTTTGAAAAGTATTTTCTTGAAAAACACTGAGAGAGGGATGATGTCACATGTTCTCTTTAGCAAATAACCTTTAGTAAATCAACTCTAAGTCTACTTGGGCTAACCCGGTGTAGAAAACAAGAGTGATATAACCAAGGAACTCAATGCTATCCATCATTCACTGTACATGTGAGATCATGCTTCAGGGGTTTGAAATTTTTCAGATATAACAATGAATTGCTAAATCCTGCACAACTTCACAAAACTCATTAGAAAGTTCAGGTGCCAAGATAAAGCTCCCCCTTTCATCCATTTGTCTTCAATCTATATTCCCCCTTAATTGAAAAGATAAATACAATTAAGAAACAAGGGATGGAAGTATGATTGGAATACCTTCACTTTTCTCTAGATGGTATTAAATATCAGAATCCCATCTTCAACAGATTGGCTCCCCCTCAAGGGGTGCACTACATTCTGTCCAAACCACTCTCCAGATGAGAATGATCATCATCTTCAATTCCCTGCAATGTTAGCACATGTAAATACCAGAAGTATAAGGAAACAAGATGGAACCTCCTTGGTTCATCAATGGGAATAATAAGGTTGAGAAGATTCTCTCAACCAAGATGTCCCATTTTCACCATTCTTCACACTTGCACATCTGATCTTCAATGATGATTGTGCTGGTGTGGATCTCAACACATGTTCATGTGAAATCTTTTGTTTCCTTTTTGCCTTAGCAATTGCCAGTGCTTCATCTTCAGCTCTTTGCAGATCTTTGGCAAGTTGCAACTGATTTGGCCATATGACTAGTAAGTCACTTAGAAGTGTGGCCTCAGTTCTGGATATTCCACATGGTTCCTTTGATGCTTTCAAGCTACCTTTCTTAGGCAACTTGTTTTCAATCAATCCCTTCTGCTTCATCTGGATTGATTGTCTGTTTGAGTCCAGTCTGCTTCTATTCAGTTCCATGGCATGTTCACAAAGATCCATGGTGTGTCCTTTCTTTCCACAGTAGAAGCATGTTTTCTTGGTGGTCCTTCTGGATGCATCACCCTTCTTGGATTTAGACTCCAAGGACTTCTTTTCCTTTTTCAAAACCTTCTTGGGAGCATCTTCAAATTTCTTCTTGCTTCCCAAGGATTCCATTTTAGCCAGGTTCAGTGATCTTCTCTTCTTTTTAGCTCTGTATACAGTTGGAGATTGACATGTATATTTTTGACCACTTTTGCAATCATCCCAGATGTTGTCAAGTAATCCAAATCTATTTTCAGTAAACATATGTCTCTGGACCTCTGGATGTTGCTTCTTTTCTTCTGGCTTTCTCCCCCTTGAAATGTACTTTCTCTGTACTTTTACATTTAAGGGATTGTACCAACAATCCAGTGCACAATGCCCAAATCTATTGCAGCACCAGCATTGACCAACAAACCTTGACTTCTTGTCATCTTCTTGATAAGGATGTTGAATCTTCTTCTTGGTATGTTGTGATTTCTGTGGGGACATATCTTCCACACTCTTTCCCCTAACCACCCTAGCCATGGTGGTAGGTTTCTTATCACTTTTCTTCATCCATACTTGTTTAGAAATTTTCTTCCAACCTGCACTTTTTGTAGAAACAATTTTTGAAACATTAGTACAAGTTGGTATGGATAGTACCTTCTTATCAGCTGCTTGTGATAGATCAATGAGTGAAGCCATGATCTTCTTATCACATGTTGGAGGTCTTTTGACAGTAGAATCTTCCAGAGAACATTGAGTTCCAGCAGCTACAATTTCCTTCTTTTGTGGAGACTCAATATGTGTCTTCTCAAGATTGGTTAGTTCAGCTTCCAATTCTAGACATCTCATATTGAGGATGACTTCCTGGTTTTCAATCATAGTCATCTTCTCTTCACAAGCCTTCTTTAATCTTTCAACTTCATATTCATGCATCTTTAATTTGTTTTGTAACAAAGAGTCAAGTTCATTGATCTTCTGGGAGTTATCTTCCAAATATAACTTCTTGACTTCATTGCCCCTTTTTAGCTCATCTTCTAGTGCATGGATCTTATCTTCCAGAGTCTTTTTGACTCCCTCCTTTTCTTCAACATCTTTGAGCCACTTTGAAGAACTTTCTTCAAATCCCCTCTTTGTTGCTTCAAAGGCTCCAACCTCTCTGGAGAGCTTTAAACATTCGACAATTTTTGCTTGTAAGCCTTTCTCCAAAACATCAGTTTCTTCTTCCAACTGAGTGATATTTTCTTGCATGCATTGAAATACCCCACAAACCAGGGATGCACTCTTTTCAGGAATACCATGTAGAATAATTCTTAATCTATCAACTGATATTTCTTGAGATGTTGTAGATTGTTCATCACCACTTGTGCTAGCATTTTCATCATGAGGGTAATTTCCAAATGTACTAACACGTACCTCTTGATCAGTTGAGGTAGAAAGGTTTTCCATCTTCTTGGTGGGTACTTGAGCCACCTTCTCATAACTTTCCAAGTCTGGTGTGTCGTCAACATCAGCCAAATATGGAGAACCAGATGCTTCCTCCTGTTTAGATACAAGGGAATTCTTCTTCAACTTTCTCTTCTCTTTCTTTTTCCTGTTCATCATGGTCTTTGTAGATATATCTTTCTGCTCAGAGATAGCTGAATCTTTACAAACACTACTCTTCATTGATAACACAGGAAAGAATCTCAGGTCTTCAAAAGAGAATAACTTCACTATAGAGAATCCAATAGAGGTGAACCTCCCTCTGATACCAATTGAAAGGACCAGTTTGGGATATACCTAACACTGAGAGGGGGGGGGGGGGTGAATCAGTGTTGGGGACTTTTTAAACAAATTCCAACTTTTATCCCTGTACCTCTAGACCTGTTAGGATCTTGATTCTCTTATTCTCTTTTCCCTATCGCATGCAATAATAGAAAGCAGTAAAAATGTGCACACGATATTTTTACAAGGTTCACCACTCAATAAGAGTAGCTACGTCCTTGCCATGCATGGGTATGACCACTGCATGGATTCTCCACTATAAAGTAAAATGCTGTTACACTGGAGTGGCTAGGAAAACAATCCTCTAGCCAGTGTGAGTCCCTACACTTTGGAGGGGGGTGGGAAACAATCCGCTTCCCTGGACTGGTGAAATCCAAGTCCAACTTGCAGCCTCTAGCTGGTTCTTTATACTGCCTATCGAGACAGTCTTCTTCCTTCTTGAAAAGGTTGGTTCTGCTCTTGATCTATTGTAGTGCTGTTCACTTGATTACTTGCAAAGCAGTAGGCAAGCAATTCTCTTCTTACTTTCTCTTCATCTCTAGTGCAAAGACAAACTGCACTAGTTCTTCTTCCTTCTTCCTCTTAGTGCAACAACTGACTGCACTAATCACCTTCTTTCTTTAGCTAGAATCACATACACCAATGTGATTATTCAAACACTGAAGATCTGCTCACAAAGCATCATCTGAATTAAACTGCCCTGAATAATTGTTAGCCTTCAGTTGGGCATACTCTGTTCTTCTTCTTCTCTTCCTTCTCTTCTCAATACCAACACCTGAGTGTATTGGTATACTGAATTCTTCCTTTGTGCAGATATGAGTTCAATTGCACGTCTAGTTCTTCTTCACTTCGCAAAGCACAATGAGAGTGTTAAACACCAGTCATGTGAGTGCGGTTCAACTTCTCTTTGTGAAACCGAATGGTTCACAGTTCTTTCTTCTTCACAAAGCTGCTTCGAGAGTGCAATGCACCAATCGAAGGCCTGCGGTACCCTCAAATTTTTCGCGCACCCTTCTAGGCGACTTGCGCATAAAATTCTAGCCTTGCGCGGAAAAACACCTTTTGGCGCGAAAAACCTTTTTCGCGCAACTCTTCTTTTTCGCGCAGAACTTCCTATTTCGCGCAGCAGTTCCTTTTTCGCGCAGCACTTCTTCTTTTCGCGCAATACTCTATACTACAATTTTTTCGCGCGCCAGAGCTCGGGATTTGTCTAATTGTCGAGTCTTTACTAATGAGAGGGGTTCACCCCATATTTATAGGCAGTTTTGACCTTGCGCATAAAAACCTCTTCTTGCGCGTAAAACCTCCTCCATGCGCGTAAAAACTCTTTTATGAAACTTCATATTTCGCGCCATGCTTCAATATTTCGCGCACCTCATGCCTTTGTCATTTTTTTATCCTTCTAAGCATGAAGCACCAATTGCGCGCAAAATTCCGCACCGCGTTCCATATTGCGCGCAAACCCAATCTTTCCTGCAACATCAGATTTCGCGCATTGCTCCAATATTTCGCGCATTTTATGCCTTTGCCAATTTTTGATCTTCTGATCTCGAACCATCATTTGCGCGAAAACATCATTCCTCAATTTCGCGCACCATGCCAATATTTCGCGCATCCCGCAGATTTTTCGCGCAACCCGCTACTATTTCGCGCATCCCGCAGATATTGCGCGCACCACTTTATTTTTGCGCGAAACGTGCCTAAATTTCCGCGCACTCCATTCCTTTGTCATGTTTCATAGTTTTGACCTTGAATAACTCTTTTTCACGTATAAACCATCTTCAGCGCAACATCCATTGCCAAGCACATTTCTTCATCTCCCGATTTTCAGGCCCTAAAATTTGGCAAACACTGGAAAACGGCGCCACCTTAAACTGTGCTTTTCTGCCATCCCCAGATTGTCTATTGCTTTGTCATGTTGTCTCTTTACTGCTTCCCATAACCATTCTTCTGCTCTTATCACGAATCCCACTATCGTGATACTTATCCTTTGATAGATCAGCTTAAGCATCGTCAGAGTTGCAATGGGAACTGAATCTTTCCTATCTTCCAGCAGCATCATTCCTTCCAATCATAACATTATATGACTGGCATCATCGTTTCTCCCCCTTTCCTTCATAAGGCTTGCATCACAAGTTCTCCTAACTCATGATTTGTGTGAAATACATACCAGCAAAGCATCGTCTGATTTAGATACAATGTGAAATGCCTGTCTACCTCAGAATGTCAATCCCTTCCACATTTTCATTCTTCATAACCATCATTCTTCAAATCATATGATTCTATTCTTCAAGTAAGCACTTGCATGGTTCACATGCAATCATAAATCATTGCATTGTCTTCTTCAAATCCTCATTCTTCTTCAACCATCCTTAGATAGATGATAATTCACCATTCTGCTCCAATCATCCTCAAATGGATGATACTTCTCCATTCTTCATTGTTGTAAACAATGTGTCACCATTGACACATGTTCTTTGAACTTAGGATAAGCTCAACAATCGTCTGAATTGATCATCTAAGAGAATTGCTCAATTATGAAATCCAATGCTATGATTCCATAACAATTCTCCATGTAACTTCACTTCAACCGATCTCCATTAACTTTGGAGTTCTTCTTCATATCCTTCTTCATTTTGACCAGCATTGACAACTGTTGACAACAAATACAATCTTCATATACAAAGTGGTCCCAACAACTTCTCTTGTCCTCCTTTTCCTGCCAGTGAATTCTGACAGTACTCATGAATGGGGGCAGAGAGTTGAGTCTGCCTCATGTTTGTCATTGGGGATTTCCAATTGAATTCTCCGGGTGCAACCAAACGAGACTATTGGTAGGCTGGATCAATACTAGCAGGTGTATGTGCCTACTGATTTCACTCCACCGAACATGGTTGAAAAACTTCCTTCAATACTAGCAGACGAGACTGCTGACAGGATTGATGAGTGTAAGCAGGTGTATGTGCATGTTTACCAGTTATTAACACATTAGGTTGGTAGGATTCATCGTATGTAGTCAGACGAGCCTGCTGACTAGATGATGATTTATAAACTGGTGTATTTTCATGTCTATAGTACTCCGCCAGAATTTCTTGGCGGTAATGGCGTTCTGCTGCCAGACGAGTCTACTGGACATCAGAATTAAAACGGACAGGTGTGTGTGCCCGCTCATTGCTTTCCACCAAGTTAGGTTGTTGGACTTCTCCAGAGATGGAAGAGATAAGAACTTGCTCATTTTTGACCGGTTGTTTCCTCTACTAGTTCGTCTTGCCTGCTCGGGTTTGAAGAACCTGAGCCGAACTCTTGGAGACACACCCTCATCATGTTTAGGGCGCACTACCGCACGAGTCTGGAGGCGATTGTTGGTGGGAGCCCTCAGGAAGGACTCCTATTTCCTTGAAATAAGGCCTTGAGTGACCTTCTCATTAACCTCATTAGAATATAGGAGGGAATGGTTGTTGTGTTCCAGGGATAACGTCTCGAAACAGTTGGAGATAGTGGTTGGCACAGCTTACTTCTTGATCGCTGGTTGTCGTTGTCTGGATGATCGGGGTGAATTACTGACGTGGAGGGCTTGTCGATCAGCCTCCAGTGTCAGAATGGTTCCATGTCTATGGTATTCCTTAACCAGTGAATTTGATACCCAGTGTTGAAGATGCTGAGTAGGTGATGTCGTCCTCCGAGCGGACGATGATCCAGTAGGAGTAGCAGTAGAGGTATTCACAACAGAGGCATTCACAGGTGTGAAATTAAGAGAATCCATTTCTGTAACGTAGAAGATCTTGGAAAAGAGTGCCTATTTGATATGATAGACATAATCAACATAAGTTCGACCACTACATCGTTTGGATAAGCACATATGTTATTGATTTCTTTGTTGGCCCTCTCATTGAGTTTAAATAGGGGTCTAACAAATATGTAAAACATCATTTTAACTTGGTTAAGGATTCACGTTGGGTTCCCCATTTTTTTTTCCTCTGGA
Source organism: Viscum album (assembly GCA_963277665.1). Classification (NCBI taxonomy): domain Eukaryota; kingdom Viridiplantae; phylum Streptophyta; class Magnoliopsida; order Santalales; family Viscaceae; genus Viscum; species Viscum album. The sequence continues at coordinate 291,631,407 of OY728150.1, read as the reverse complement.
ATTGTAAATGACCTCATTTGTTTAAGGTTCAAACATTCCAATCAGTTTCTAATGGGTTTATTTGTAGAAACAGAAACATCCAATGAATCTATATCCATTTGGACCTACTTTCCAAAGATATGTGCTCATTAGTTATGGACTGATGAGACTTAAGAATTTTCATTGTTCGAGAGGATGGGAGGTTGGAATCATCACACCTTTTTTGATGGGAATTATTTTCTACTCCGGGACTCTCTTTATAGATTTATGTTATGTTCGTGAATCCTTATTACACTACCAAGTATGAAAATGATCTTTCCTTAAGATCTGACAATCAATGATTAATATGTATGGGATTTAGATAATCTTTTATATGTATTTGAGGTTCCTCATTGATAGAGAATCATCTGTATTTGTTAGATATTCTTAGTCAATGGTATCCTTCAACACATTATATATAACGATCTCTGGGTCATTATGATAACCATAATGGTTTTAAAGCCACTCACCGGGGCACTTGATGTTTATTGTCGTTCAGAAGGACATGGGGTATTTCAGAGTTGGGATTGTACCCGCAGATGGGCTACCTAGATATCATTGTTAGAAAAGGAATACTAACCCACGTAGTTCAAGAATTAAGATATAGTTTAACGTCATATGTGACGGATGAGAATTAATGGGTGATGGGCTTGAACCTCAGAAAGGCTTCCTACGTACTCTACTTTTAAGGAAGAGATCAAAGTCCATGCAGTTCGGTTTGGTAATTGTAGGGTTTACGTATGATTAATGGCCCAAAGAAATGTGTCATGGTTACTTTTACACTCTAAGCTCATGTGGGTAATGCTCAGTGTGAGAAACCAGAGGTATCAATAAACCTGACAATTTGTTCCCCGAAAGATGTGGTCACAAGGAATGATGTGGGGCTTCTGTATGTATGATTTCCCAAATAGATAAAGATCAGGACTTACTTTAGAGAAGAAGCCTGGGAACAAGGTCCATAAAGGTATATGTTCTTTATAGATATTTGGATACTCTAACATGGGGATTACTCCTGAGGAGGATTCCCAAATTAGGAGGATATTTATGATTGGGTATTATTCCTGAGAAGGAAGCCCAAATAAAAAAGAAGTAAAGACTAGTTAAGAGAAATTATGACTGGGGCTTATTCTTGAGAAGGAGGCCCAGGTTAAAGGGACTTGAGAACTGGGGTTTACTCCTGAAAAGGTGGCCCAGGTTAGGAAATTATGACTGGGGCTTACTCTTAAGGAGGATGCCCAAAATTAAGGAACTTGTACTGGGACATACTCTTGAAAAGGAGGCCCAGTTTAGGGAATTATGGTTGGGACTTACTCTTGAGAAGGAGACCCAAAATTAAGTGAACTCAAAGACTGGGGCTTACTCTTGAAAAGGAGGCCCATGAATAGGGGACTTGGTGACTAGGGCTTACTCCTGAAAAGGAGGCCCAGAGAATATTCTCATCTTAAAGGATTAGTTTAAATGAATGAAATCTATAACCTTAATGACATAAAGATATGAAAGTCATTAGGTTTTGAGAGATGTTCCACATAATTCCTTTCATATAAGGATGCCAACCAACAAATCATTCCATTAATGGATTTGAAGAGTATTCTGAAGGTTAAATCTTGAAGAGGAGAGGTGGATTTGAAGAAAAGAGATGAATGGATAGGAGGGGCACCAAAAAGAAGGTAGGCACGCGGGTCCTATTTGGGCACACAGGCCCTGGTCATGCAGGTATACCTGTGTGACACATAGGTACTTACGTGACGGTCAACCCATAGGGTAAAACATGGGCGATGCTTAGCTCAAGCCCTTAGTGGTATCCCTAAAGAATTTTAAATTAGTGGCATGCATGTTCTGTTGAAGGGATAAGGTGGTGCACAAGTTAATTCAATTCCATGAAGGGTTAGACATTTAGGTGCACTGGTGTTGACGAATTTCAACACTTAGGCCATGTTCCCTCTCTTTATACCTTCCATTCATTGTATGAAATTACCATAGAAGTGTTCAGAAGACTTTGATAAGAGACTAGGGTGTCGGGAGCTCAAATATGAGTTTCAGGATTTTTTCTTCCTCTAAATGGGGGGCCCACAAGGGTATTTATAGGTATTTTAATACCTTTGGAGTAAATAAATTAGGGTACGCAAGTCACCTGCACAACCAATATGAGGCACACAAGTATACTTGTGTGACCATGATGAAACTTCCGCAACCCAAGGGTAAACAAATCCCTGTTCATGCCTTTGTCAATTTTTGAAGTTTCTTTAAAGGATGAATCACTTTATGTTATGGTATTTCCATTTTTTAGTTGTTAGATTCTATGACGGAAAGGAGCGTCAACACCTGCACGACCATCTTGGAACTTGTGTGGCACATGCTTAAAGAAATACTTCTTCATGACTTTGTCAATTTTTGATGTTTCTTAAAAGGATCAATCACTTTGTATTTAAGGTATTTCCATTTTCATTCATTTAGACTCTGTGACAAAAAGGATAGTCAACTACCATCATGTTGGAATACTATTATTTTATTTCATGCAGTATAACTCATTGTTTAACATACATCATACATAGTTTAATCTATATCATTCTTAGATAAACTTATATCATTATTTTTTCACCCTATATCATTATTAATTAATATTATTTTAATTTATGTTGGGTTCTCTTATAAATATCAACCTATTCCCACAACGTAACTTTGAAATTAATCCTACATAGTAGTTTATAAAGAGTATATGACCAACTAAAGAACATAACTTGAGAGTGTCTAGCTTAGTGTGGAGTCATAGTCCCACTCATCATGAATCATAGAGATCATATAGTAATTCTCAACCCACACTTTTCTGGGAGATTACCCATAGGTGCATATATTTCATGTCCACATCTGCTTTCCAGTATTCAAATAAGGATATAATTTCCAGAAAACCCACATACTTTATAATTTTACAAATTTACAGGATGTATGATTATACTTTTAACCATATTGAGAGATTTATCTAAGGTTATATAATGTTAATCTATAAAAATAACTATACCTTCTACTAATACCTACTATAGCTACCCAATCCTTAAGAACACTTTATTTCATTATTAATTACTTATATCTCTAAAAAATACAAGCCAAGGACCTATGGGGTATTTTATTTAAGTGATTATATATACAAAAACATCATATTAATTGTAAAAATAAAATCATTATTTAAACCTTCACATAGTTCTCCTAATTCACATAGATCTTATAAAACTACATAACATACCTTGGGGAAAATAAATATTGAAAATGGTGATCTAGAAATCCCAAAAAGGGAATAAACATGGAAATAAATCATAACACGAGCATAAAAAGGAATAAAAATATATCATAAATAGGATTATCATAAAAATGGAAACAAGAAATAATTAAATGACATCATAAAATCCTGTAATCTATTGAAAAAACTTAATACGTGTCATCATAATCATAAGTCAAGGGTCACTCCTAAGACCATCATTACATAGTGAAAAATGTTCCATGGTGGGTTAAGTTCAATTCTGAATATTTGTTTTGAAGAAGGCATATAACATTAATGAAAAAGATCAGAAGAAGTACACATGCTAAGACATGAAGGGAAATTCTCGAACCAGAGTTGGTTAGAATCGAAAGGGCTTGAGGCCAGAAGCTGATGGGCTGTGTTGTTTCCTTCCATTTTTGTGAAGGAGAAGGTACAACAAGAGAAGCATTGGTGAAGTGATAGAATTCTCCAGATGATGATGCCAAAATACTGGAGGCTACTGTCGTTGTGATTAATAGCATCGATCATGGTGAGGTAGTCAAACTCAATGATGATATCACCCCATCCACATTCCAAAGCGAGCATCAAACCAACAAGGATGGTCGTGGCCTCAGCAATTGCCGGTTCCCAGAATGCCTGATGTGGTTCATATTTAGCACAAGAATCTTCCCCATATGATTTTGGGCAAGGAGGACGAGGGAAACAAGCCCATACTTCGGAAGAGATGCGTCCACATTAATCTTGAGGATCCCTTCCATTGGGGGATTCCAGTGGGCAGGATGGGAGGGGGGAACACCCTGCAAAGAAAATCCGTTGTGTCCAATCCATCCCTCAATCCAAGAAGTGGCCCGGTCAATCCAGAATTTTGTGGATCTGTGAGTTTGATTAAAAATAGCATCATCACGCCGGACCCAAATAATCCAAGCCAAGGTGCAAAGTGAGCCTACATCCTCCAAAGAGAGAGAGGAGCACCAACGCGTCAGCAGATCAAGAAGGTCAGAGGCCAATGCCAGTGAAGCAACTGAACCCGAACCCCAATGATTCCAAATATCCTTCGCTCTCGAGCTGTAAAAAATAGCGTGCAGAAGAGTTTCTGGAGTGTTCAGGCAGAAAGGGTAAAAAACGTTACTGCCTATATGTCCGTAAATAAGAAGGATCATTATTGGGAGAATGCACGAGCTAGCTTGCCACCAAAATTGGAGAATTTTTTGGGGGAATTTTAGCTTCCAAATCGATTTCCACAGTCCCCCATCCCGGCTGACTAAGTGGATTCCAACAGCAATTCTTTAGCCAGATCTCACCGTGTATTCGCCCGAGATGTCATTGATCCAGAAAATATGATCAGGGCCTGCGTCTGGTACCCAGGGGATATTAAAGATAATTCTTTGATCTCTTGCACTGAACTGATCAAGGATCTTTTCCACATCCCACCCCTATCCCTGATTGAAAATGAGTCAGCTGACAGTGGTGTCTTCAAGACCTGGTTGGGCGGGGGATGTAGCCTGTAGACCATCCTTATCAATGAGCCAGGGGTTAGTCTAGATTTTGAAAGATGAGACATTCCCAATCCACCATCCCAATGCTTTATTGAGGAGCTTTTTAGCCCCCCAAATACTTCTCCAGAGGAAGCTAGGGTGGGGACCAAGAGAGGAGGCATGAAAGTCCGTGTGAGGAAAGTACTTAGCTCACAGAACTCGTACACATAGAGATGATGGGCGGTTAAAAAGGCGTCATCCTTGGTTGGCCAAAAGTGCTTCATTGAAGAGAGTAAGATTATGAAACCCCATCCCACCCTCTGATTTGGGTTTGCAGAGGTTCTCCCAGGACATCCAATGAGGTCGATTCCTACCATTGTTCTTCCCCCACCATAAATTAGTAGCACGTGTGTGGATCTGGTCAACGATGGATGCTAGGTTTTTAAATAGGGACATAAAGTAACTGAGGACTGATTAGATGACAGATTTGATGAGGGTCTCTTTGACAACTTTATAAATTATTTTTGGGGTCCAACCTTGAATTTTTGTCTCAATCCTATCCACAATGGATCCGAAAATCTCTTTTTTTGGATCGTCCAATAAATGTGGGGAGCCCGAGATACATCTGATGGTTATCAACCATATGGATGCCAACTGAATAATTTACATAACATCTCATGAGATATAAATATTTAACCAATTCATTAGAGGGATATAAATTCTAGTCACACCCATCACATAACATAGTTTAGTTAGGATAACTTCCCATGCATGATAAATTGTGGACAAAGTCCTATAGTGGATTATGTTCAATCACTAATACTATACATAACATATCATGAGATATAAAGCTTTACCCAATGCATTTGATGGATATATAATTCTTTTCAAAAAAATAAAATAAATTAAAATAATATATATACATGTCAAATGAGTAAAATAAACCATACATAAATGATAAGCATGAGAAAACCCATGACAAGGAAGAAAGCTTCATAATTCTGATTCATGTTATAATCTAAGGATAAATCATAAGGATTCCCAATAGAAAAAAGAATTAAATTATTTTTGGAATTCATAATTGAAAAAAATACATTGGTATTTAGTATATATTTTTAGTGTATAAAATTTGTGAGAAGGATCTTGTGTCCTAATGTGCTCTGCACTTAGGGTTAACTTCATTGGAGACTTGATCTTCTCTAAAAGATCTCCTTATAGGTGAAGGTCTTAAGCTATCCTATGGAGATCATGGTATTATGGATCAAAGAATTAATTATAAGAGAGGTAGTTTAGGAAGTTGTTCAATGTAAATTCAATTTGAAATTGTAACTATGAGGGGTGAAAATGAGCCAATTTTATAAGTGAAGAAACTAACACTTTTTTTGGAAATAACCTTTAAACTTCCAGGACATCATTACACAATTCCTTGGTCAATTACTCCAATTTTTTTATCATAATATTGTTTGGGGTGATATTGGGTTGATAAATCATTAACTAATTACTTCTAAAAGATGTTTTAAACATGTCTAATCTCTTTTACCATTGGTTTCTACATTTTAACATTTCTATTTTTACCTTGGTAACATGTTTTAAACTAAGTAATTTATATTTTATTTAAAAATATAAGGTTATAACTATTTTTTTTATTTTTTGAATCTAAATTTAATTTTTATTTAGTCTAATTCAGTTTCAAGATATTGTAAAATTATAATTTAGAAAAATATATAATATATATAAATATAGCTTTTGTAGAAAAAATACTTTCAACCATTATCCATTCTTAATATTATTTAGTATTGATTACCAATTTAATGATTTTGAATATAATTATATATTTATTTAAAATTATATTAGTTTCATTATTTATATTATATCTATTTAATTGATTAGATAAAAAACCCTCGATATTAATGAAACAATTCATTTAAAAAAATTGTTTCACCATTATTCTTGTAATTAAATATAATATCATAAATATTATCATTTTGCCAAAAATGAAATTTAACTTATAAAATAATATTAAAATATTGAAATAAAGTAGGAAATACATTTTTTTATATTTAATTTTTAATATTTATAAACTCTAATTTTCAATATAAGCGCATAAAAACAGTTTTTTTAGTGTGAAATATTACTTCAATTTAAAAATTATGAAGCATTTATTTTATGAATTTAAAATATTATTTTTAAATTATTTATATTACTTATTAAATATATATTTCTTATATAAAAATGGTTAAATAATTTTTTAATTCATTCTTCTGTTATAAAAGTCACAGTTTTTAGCAAAATCTATGTTTTTACTATTAACCTAAAAGTTGATTATTTCATAAAAATATAAAAAATTCAGACTAAGGAAATTTTGATTTAATTATTCTAAAAATTAATTTTATTTTATAAAATTGAAAATTGAAAATTTATATATTTATATTTTAAATAAAAATTATAAATTATAAATAAAAGTACTTTTATTGAAATACTGTATTTTTAGACCATATGTTTTCTTAATATTTTTATATATTTATTTATAATATAAATGATGTTAATATATTAGTTCATATATAATAATATTTTAAAATTTTAAATTTAATTTATTAGAAAAAAATAAAAAATTCTTAAGAAAATAGTTCATTGAAAATAAATATTACTTTTATACTAAATATGCATTAACAAATGAAATTCATTAATTATTTATAATATAACATTTAATTTTAAAACTCCATTGATATCAAAATATTTATTTCAATTTTATATATACACAATCTCATATTTTAATAATTATAACATTATTATTTATACGTAAAATGTAAATATATATATTTATAACATTTTATTAAAGTTTAATTTTATTTCGATTTATATATTTTTTAAAAATACGTGACTTTAGTATAACTATTATATATATATATATATATACAATACCCATATCTATAATTAAAATATTTAAAATGAACATATTCAAAATAACCATATTTTCAATGACTATTTTTGTAAAGACCATATTTGGAATGACCATATTTTGTTCTTATATATAGTCTTACCAAACTTCTTCCATTCAGAATTCTTGTTTCTATAGTTTTATTTTTAGATATGAAAATATAATTTATCCATTCAATATTTCATTCCTCATTATAAATTTTCTTTGGATATTGGTGATCATACAAGGTGAATACGATCCAAGTGATATTATAGTGTTGAATATTTTTTTCTTTTAAATTTATTTCCTCTTTTAATTTATGAACTTTTAATGGATGAACCAGTACACGATGATTAATAATCCATGGTGTGAAATACTTTGTTCCATGTTCTTTTGTTTTAATTTATTATTATTATTTCCGATTCTTTCATCGGGGCCTGCCTTCACGTCATATAGATATGTTGGCTTTCTGTTTCCCTGCATTCCCACTTTCCAAAGGTAGGAGACTTTCATTAGTTTTAACAGCGATGTCTAATCCTTTTTCAAAATGGGATAATGGTATTTTAGTTATTCCTTCCATGGATTCCTCCTTAGAGATCATCACATTGTCTGGGTATCCCTCATAGATTTGAGTCATGTTCATGGAAACCATGCATGGTTCTATTTATTTGAGGATTCTAGTTAATTACACTTCATCTTTCTTGACATATTTATTTTTTCTTGATTGGGTAGAAACCTTCAGTCAGAAGTGTAGTGACATTGGGCATCACTGGTCATTTCTAAACACTAGGGGAATCATTCGCATGTACTCTTCCCCCGAAGAGGGAATCTCATATGAGACATCTTAAAGAAGAAAACCCAAGTCATCTCGTTTCAATCATAAGGCAATGATTTTAGAGGAGTAATACTTCCAAGTAATTTTTTTTACCTCAGGCATCCCATGCTCTTTATAAGGTAGGTTTTTGGTTGAGGTCACAAGTTCCACGTCCCATGGGGATAGTTCATAATGTATAGTTGAGATAGATCAGGTTATGAGTTTAACATCTTATTGAGAAAGGAACAAGGTTAATGTACTATAGGGATAGGTTGGAGGGATCAGAACTCCCCAAATAGGTGGACCTATAGTTGTAGATCGAAACACCCCATTAGGAAGATCCAGAATGGATGGCTCGGAATCCCCCTTGAAGTGGATATGAGAGGTGTGTCCCTAGAAGGGATGAAGTTAGACCTAAAAATTTACCAAAGGATTATAACACCATGTGGAGAAGAATTCTATGTTATGGATCATAATGCCATATAGAGGCTGATCTAAGAGGTGTTTCCCTTGGAGGGAAGATGTCACACCTAGATGGTTGTATCAGAATTCCCCTTGAGAAATATCTTGGAAGTTGTTTCCTATGAGTAATGATGCCACACCTATATGGTTGGATTATAATGCCACTTGAGGTGAGTCTTGGAGGTGTGTCCCTAGGAGGGATGATGTCACACCTGGAATTTTATAACTGGATTGAAATTCCCTATGGTGGTGGATCCATAATTTTGGATCAAAATACCCCATTAGAATGATCCAGAATGGTTGGGTTAGAATACCGCTTGAGGTGGATCTTGGATGTGTGTCCTTAAGAGGGAACACCATGAGTTTACCATTGTTAGGATTGAACCTTACGGAGGCATCCTAAATACCCAATCTTGAGGACCAGGATCAAAACCCACATAGTTCAATCTCATAGTTTAAGGTCATATGATATGATTGATCCATGCAATTTAACTACATGCGGTAAGGATGATCAGGTCCCAGAAGGATCACCGATGAGGGATAGTGTGGGGATTACACATAGAATCTACCCTCTGTGGGTGAATCATGTCCCATGGTGGGGGAGAGAGTGTGGGGATTATGAATAAATATCTCCTCTTAGAGTGACTCATATCCCATGGTAGGGGAGAGAGTTAAATATCATGATGAACGTATATGTGGAATCCCATGTGCATTTCATGGGGTAAGACTGCAATTTTACATCATGTGCTGCAGATTTTTTTTGTTTAACGTCATATGACTAAGACATGGATGTAGGATGCTTTATGTTATGAAAATCAGATGATTGTGGACTCACTCCCTACCCCTTGGGATAACATGACTGCCAATCATGCTTCTTTGGGCAGGGCATGTATGTTGAACTACTAGGGAGTATTCTTAAATCATTTTGTCCATGTTAGAGTCCCCATTCTTAGAATAAAAAGTGGTTAGAGTACTCAATATTTGAAGAAAAAGGTAGTTGGGAAACTCAATCCATAGTTGGGATGAAATTGGTAAGCATGGGAGTGGGTGGAACTAGTCATGCGGGGACTCAAGGAGTATCTGAACCATTCATTGTTTGGTTTGGGGGCCCTAAGCACTCAATCATCTTGAAGAGGAGTAATTATAAGGGAGGAACCATGTTTATGAACATGATAGGTGATTCAAAAATATTGGAGGTTCACGAAGGAGGGCCCTGTAAGGACTGGGGTCCTCGTAGAGGTAAATGGATTTATAAATGAGTATGCTTCATGAAATAGTGAAACATTTCCTTAGGATGAAGTCTTAATTCATATGGGGATCACTTCGGGAAGGATGAATGCTTCTTGAAACCTCAAGTTCTGCATGAGGATTCTTCCTTCTTGAAGGGCATAGACCTTCTCGAAAGGCATATCCACATGGGTTGAAGGCTCTCAAGAACACATGGGAAGAGGTTTCATTAAGGTTAGGTACCTTGGATGATCTATTTTCACTTTGGTTCATGAATCATATGAGGTTTATGAATAATGAGTAATTTTAGGAAGCTGAATAGTTAGGAGCTATCCATAAAATGTTGAACAAAATGGGGTATTTATAGTTATGGTGTTTTGTGAATATTGGGGGTGCTCATGAATGGATGCATCTCCATGTGCCTGAATTACATTCTCATAAAGAAAACACCAACCCTTCGTGCATTCGGAAAGTACTCTATGACTTTGAATTTCGTTGCATAGAGATATTGTTAGCTCTTTGCACGTTCTCAAAGGAATGTTATTGGAACAAGATTTTCTTAAGCTCTAGATATTCGTGAAGGAGATGATATTCACTATTCAAACCCTTTAGAGGTATTATGGACCATTTTTGATTGGATTCACTCAATAATAGACATGAATTCCTCAACCGTTCTTTGGTTATATATATTTTATCTTAAAAAATTTTCCCACCTCAGAATTTGAGTTGATGGGGGAAAAGTAGCATTGAATTATGTGGGATAATCAGTGAATATTTTCAATAAACTCCCTTTTTTGAAGCCCACTCTTGAATCCCGTTCATGATGATCGCTAAAAGAAAGTCAGTTCATAATGACCATCACGAACCTGGGGCCATCTGTACTCCAGTAAAGTGTAAAGGGTACCCCTTAAAAGAACCAGAATTTCATGAGAAGTAAAATAAAGTGATCAATTTTCATGAAGCTCACATCCTTTATGAGCTATTTTTTATCTCAATACCAATATCTCAAAAATCTAATTATGTCTATGAACATAGATCCATGAATGATTTTTAGCAAACCAAACTCTGATAACATGATATTTCTGAAGGAAAATTCACAAAACAGATATATGTGAATGATCTTCATAAATGAACTTTGCAAAGTAGACTAGAAAATAATGAAGTCTTGAATCAAATGTCTGCTGAGAGAGTCAGTGCTACCATTGCTCATTGGAAAAATAATGTATGGAAACATTATGACTATGGAGAGCGTTCTAAGTGCCTCAAACCAAGAATCAATGACCACATTGTTGAAAGAGGTGCATAGGGAGTACCCAATATTCAAGAGTCTCCGGATTTATGACTTTAGGATAAAAGATTATGTATTATTCATTATAGTGAGCATAGATTTACCAAATTAGTTGTTCCATAGTTCTCCTAGAATTTTACAATAGAATAGGGATTATTAAGACATATGGGGAAGCATCTTATAGTAATCCCCACATACACTCTCTCGAATCATGTAAATAATAACGATAAGGAGAATCTTGAAGATGAGGCATTCCCCCATAGTATGAAACAATCCTAAAGGTTTTGTGGATCTACTTAAAGGATGGACTAAACACTAGGATCTTTGATAGGGTAAAAAATTTACTGATTATTGGGCTTGTACCAATTGACTGTGTCCATCGTGTGATGAGTTTGATGAAAACCTGAAGCAAGTAGGAATTTATGAGGCAACATGGGCCTCATAAGTTTATGTATACCATCATTAGGACATCATGCCTGAGTTGATGATTAGGTGGTCCCCAGGAGCCAAAATCTTTCATTTGCATCATGGGGAGTTCGAGTCAGCCTATGTGACTTTCATAAAATTGTTGGGATCCCAATTCTGTGGGTGATGTATGAATAGTTCCTCTAAGAATACAAAATGTGGAGGGACTAAGAGCTGCTGAGAACCTTGGTGAAGGTGTTTTTAGATCTGGATCAGGGAACCAGTGAGGAGAAGCTAGGATTGGGGGATGTTCCCTTCAAGAAATGGTTCTGGTATTTCCTAAATGAACCAGTGGATGAACTAGTTGAAGGAGTGGAGAAAATAGAATATTTTATGGGGATTCTACACACATGTACTAGGGAATACCTGTTGGGTATGGAACAATCCTACTAGAAAATCATGGGGGAAAGAAAATGATAGGTATGGAGCTATAACATCAAGCCTGAAGCTTCTCATATGGTTAGGATACTGGGGTTCATTTCCACATTAATTTTTGGCTGGATTTTCCCAATGTGGGATGCATGCATGGGGGTTTGGCGGATCACCTTCATCATGGTAGTGATGCTAGAGATGGTGTAATGTGTTAAATTGGTTTTCCCAATACTGGCGATGTTATACAAGGTGCTTCACCACATCAGTGAAAGAAAGACTCCACTATGTGTGTGTGGTCCCCTCCACTTCTTGTATAGCCTGGTGTGTGCAAATATTGTGTGTATATGAGTACCTTCACCACATTTAACCTTTTACTACAAAGTTTTAGCTGATGATCTTAAATAACACAGGGATTCTCCCATTCTGGGTAGGTTTGGTGGATGTGTTGGAGAAGGTTGGGCTAGAAGAGCAGTTCATATTTGAACAATTCACACTTCCAATGGGTTTGATTATTGATGAAAATACATGGAACTTTGAGAGGATATCATACCTCTTAGACTTATAAGGCAAGGTACTAGTGTCGAGGGTTGAATTTCAGCGGATCTGTGAGTTGTACATCGTGCATCAGTTCACAAGGAATTTAAGGTTTCTATTGTGGCTGACACCTAAGGTATACATAGTGGTGAACTATGAGTTATAACCTTCATCACTGAGGCATATTTGGTGCATGTTTATATCTGAGGATGGGAAAATATGCTATGAGTTTCGACCACCTACCACTACATATAGACTCATCCATGAGTATGTGATAAGTTGGGAGATCGCATATCCTGGGGATATGTTAAGGTGGAGGGACACCCAAGCCCATGAATGGATTCCAATTTAATTGGGGGTCTTGGACTAGGCAGTGATTGGGGCATTCCATGACATCATTGCTAGACCAGTGGTCACAGAAGCTACAATAGGTCCAACAGTTTATTACCACAAAGATATATGAGCTGAAAGGAGAGGAGAAGCATTGGGATAAATGATCTTGGGAATGAAATCATGGGATGAAGGGGAATCTATGGGGTGATCCTAAGGGTGCACTTTCAAGACTATGAAAGCAGGTACGCAAGATAGATATTCATACCGATGTTGTGTTTCCTAATTCCTATGAGGTCAGGGGACTTCACAAGGAGATCATCACCCCTCAGGGGGTGTGGGAGTATCTCATTACTAATAGGATATTACTCACTAGGATATTCCATGAAAAGGAAGGATTCTATTATTCTTATGTTGAGCTGATGAAATATATGGAAAAGCTAGAGGATGTGATCTACCACCAGGGTATCTCACATCCCTTGATTTATTGGGTGAGGATGCTGTTGGGAATGTATTCCCCTACCATTTCTCTTTTGGTTTTTGAGGATGCTAGTGAAGTTGTGGGTGAATGATTGAAATAGTCTTAGTGAAGTGACACCTACCAGATCTTAGATTGATATAGAAACTCTATTGGTGACCTGGTAAATTCTCTAATCCCTTTTCATTTTCACACATCACCAGGACATAAACCCATTACTTTATCCATTCATTCAATTTTTTTTAATTAGAGAATATTAAGGAGAAGGAGGTCCATTACAGATATGAAAAGGAGGGTGATGGGACCTCAACCCCTAAAGGGGTGATTGTGGGGTCTCTACCTGAAATAACTATCTTGGGAGTATAATCATCTACTAAAAAAATGTGTATAATTAAGAATACTATTACTAGGGGAACATTACCTAGGGAAATACCTATAATACTCCATGATATCCTTTTTAGACTTTATAGCTCACATAAGTCTCTTCTCCCTCTACATCCATGTACCACTTTCCTTTTATTCCTATGCTTGACTGAATAATATTGGAATGGATGTTTGAATAGTGATTTATACTCATCCACTAACATAAATGCTTGATCTAAACATATATGAGGTTGAGGTGGCAATGTAAGATACTGCTCTCCTAGTGAGAAGGGCTAGGGAGACTATGGTACCTGGGATGATCATAGAGGTTTCACCATAGGTGTCTGTTAAAGATGAAGGTATAATGGAAGTGGTGTTAATTATACTAGGAGAAAAAGTTATTAGGGGATGAATTGGATACACTTACCCTGTAATTTCTAGTGGCGGTGGTTGTAGGGGCCCAAGCTAAGGTTTCATCACCAACAAGGGAAGTAAGGGAGTCATGATAGTTTCATGCACCTCAGTGATGCCACATGATTTAACATACGATTCCACCATAGATGGAGAGGCCAAACATGAGCTATTTTGAGGGGTACATGTCCATATAATCATGCATGAACACCTACACCTAGATGATCTAACTGATATTATATTAGCGATATTCCCTTCTTATAAGCATTCACTGCCAAAAGACTTTGAGGATTATGGATTGGACATTGATGATGAAAACAAAATTGTATGTCAGAAGGCATGAATTTTTGTGAAAAACAATTTCAGCCACACCCAGATAAGAGAACTTCCAAATCAAGTGGGATCTCTCCACCACTAGCCAATTATCCTAGGGATTAGTGGGGTGGAATCTAACGACCTCAATGAACTGTCTAGAGAGTTTCATTGTCGAATGGTCACATGTGGGGTGGAAAGTTCTTAACCATTACTAAAAGAAACATAAGGCGGGGGGATCCAAGATGATTGAAGGGGTTGAAGGAGAGATCACCCACATAGAGGGGATGGAATAGGATAATTAAGTAGTCATTTGTACGGAAACGGTGATCATCAACACTATAAAGGTGCGGTTGGTGGTCGTCAAGACTAATGCAGAAGATGTGGCATCCTTGGTGGATGAGTGTTGTGTTGTGAAGAACCAAAAAGTGAATTAGAGATGAATAATTATGCTCTATTTTCAATGAAGAGAAGGAAGATATGGAAGAGTGATAATGGATCCTAGGGGCCAATCAAGAAAAGGATGGCTGATCTTGAGTTCCCAATATATATGGAGGAGCCATAGAGGAAACTATTTTAGGAATTGAGAGAGGCTCCAATATTTGGATGTACATTTCTAATCGCTGAATATCACTTATCTTAAACCTTATATGTTCATGGAAATATATTTTTCATTATTATAACACTTTTATCATATTTATGATACAACCAATAACCAATCCATATGCTCATATTAGTCATAAATGGTGTGATAAATAAGGGAAGACCATATGATTTCTAATTTGTTTGATAGTGTCAGACAATCATTAAACAATTGGTGGTATTCTATAATTGATTGACCAATGAGAGTGTTTGAGCTAAAGGAGGCCACATCTAGAGTAAATGGATATCAGAGTAGCGTACATTGTTTTTCAATGTGATCTAGTGTGTGAATGGGGTAATTATAGGGGTATTGAGTTCTATCTAAACTAAATGGAATGGGAGTGTGAATCAAAATGGACAAAATTTTGAACATAAGGGGAGTGGCATGATGATATAAAATAACTACTAATGTTGTTTAGAACAAAACATCCTTACCACTTAATCGAGAACATGGACTCAAAAATTAGCTTTGAACATTTACTATGTTTGAAACATGAAAACTATCTCAGAATGTCATCCAAAGTCCTTAAGGATGCTCTCACAGGATGGTAAGTGAGCTAGTGTGGTTAGAAAACTTTTCTTTCAGGGGTTCCCTTCAAATATAAAGTAGTATAAGGATCCAAATAAGGGTCATGTGAAGTGATGTAATGTTTAAATGGATTCAAACACTCCTGAAATTATGCCACCCTGGATTAGAGAACATTGGTGTGGGTGTATCGGTTTGAAATACGTATAACTTGTCTTCTAAGGGAGTATCATCTGGGATTATTATAAAAAGAAGAATGATCAATTTGTTATATTTCCATCATTCATGGAAAGCTCCTGTCAGGATAGGGCCTAGGATTCCTTTTAGTTTTACATCATGATAATGGGGACGTTGGACATGTAGTTTAATGTTGTATGTTAACGATGAGGCATCTTACTATTTAACATAATGTGACCAGGATACATTTCAAAGTTTAACATCATGTGACTGTGATGTGATTTGTGTGGTGGTTATGCACCAAGATTCCTATAATTTTGTTTCATCATGTTAGGTCTAGAGGCAATCTCATGTTCATTACATGGGGTATATTTTTAGTTTATCATCATAAAAAAGGGGATGTAGTGAACCAACATGAATGAAACCTGCCCAGCAGTAGGAGTGATGGTTATGAAGGATAGAATAATCATAGATTTAATAGTGAGAGATAGATTATGGGGTACGTCAGATATAGTTTATGGTCATGTTTCATGGACCACAACTTTCAATTTAGGGTCATAAATCTTGGACATGTTTCCAAAAAATTATGGCCATGTTTCCTGGACCAAGAATTTCAATTTAAGGTCATAAATCTTGGAATTATTTCAAACAATTTAAGGTCATGTTTCATGGATCTTGGATTTTAGTTTATGTTCATAAATCTTGGACATATTGTAAACAACATAAGGTCGCTTTTCATGGACCATGGAGGTCTGGTGTGTACAAAAGGGACTTATCTAGCATAAAGAGAAATCACATGATGTGAAATAATTATGGAAAGGAATGTCTACAAAAAAACATCAGAAAACAATACCCTAGGTCAATAACCTATCATTATGGAAGGAAATTCCCCATAAATAGTTCAAAAAGGGGATGGACCCATGATAAAATATCAGGTCATCACTACGTATCCCATGAGGATGGGAATCAATCCACACATATTTATGAAACATGATATGGTAGAAGTCCAATGCTGATGGGATGATACTCTCTCAAATGAGATATTGGATCTTCTCATACATGGGTATGAGGCATCCAAAATTTACATGTGGTATGACTATAGTTTAAAATTATGTGTTGGGGTAGTTAAAATGTTTTCAACCTGTATTTTCCATACGGGGCATCCTAGTTTGATATAGGGTATGATTATCTCTTATTGAAAGGAATACTAAAATTTTACAGGGTACTACTATAGTTTAGAATCATACACTGAGGTCATTCCTTCATCATATTAGGCTATAATGGCATCCTAGACCACTGATGGGTCAAGGTAATTAAATAGGATGTACAACTTGTATGGGGTCCATGAGATATTTTTAGGTCATTTCACCACAAAAAATTGATGGTTTTGTGTTGAATCTATAGTTGGTTTTAGAGAAAAAAGCCTCTGTAACAATATATATTCCATAAGGGTAGTAATCAAGAAACATAGAATTCTAAAAGTGATATACATAGTTTGAGGTCATATGATCTAGACCTTGGGATGGGGGGGGGGGGTCAACGATGTTCATGCGATGCAAGAGTTAAAAACCGACATGAATGAAACAAGGAGGACTTGCATGACATGAAGTAATCTGGAATCTGGATACACATATCTTAAGTTTATATGGTCTAGACCATGAAAAATAGTTTATATTCATGGCTGTTGGACTATAGAAAATCAGATATAAGTCATGATGTGTGGACTACATAAGTGTTTGTTTCAAGGTTACTATTATGGAATGAAAGAGGTAAGACCCAATGTGAATGTGATAAAGGAATCTCGCATACCACAAAACTATCAAGAGACAAACCACACATAGTTTATGGTCATAATTCGTTGACCAAGGAAAAGGGAGAAAACATTTTAACGTAATGATGCTTAGACTTGGGCGATATTGGCCCCATAGGAACCTATGCGGAAAATATAGAGGGAATACCCATCAAGAATGGAGAAAAATAAGGATCCAAAACCACATATACAACTTGTAATGAACTGTATAAATTTAGTTTTATAATGGCTAGACCATAACTGAGGCCAAGGTGCTAATGAGTCAATGAATTTTTTTCTAGACCCAAAGATGAGATGTCCATGCATCAGTACATATCCCATATGGATGAGAATCAAGCCACACATATTTCTAAAACATACTGTATTAGAAGAATGACACCGGTAGGGGAGGTCCTCTCCATAGGAGGAATTTGAGGCACTCCATGATTATCGGGGGGCATAAAATGTTCAGGGCATGGGATAAGGTATGTTGACCACCCCACTCTTATCGTATGAGGAATCCTAGTTCAGGATGGGGTAAACATCATCTATTTTTATAGTAATCCCAATTATTATGAGGTAGAATCATTGTTTAATGTTTTTGTTCATGAAATTTGGTTTTTAGTTTAAATTCATACAACTCATACTATTGGGGCTGCAAATAGTTTATGTTCATAATGATTGGACTATGAGGGGATATTAGTTTAAAATCATAAAGTTTGGACTACAAGCTTCCAGTTAAAGGTCATAGAGTTTGGACCATGGTTGAGCATCCTGAATGAGTATGTGTAGTGGGATGATGTGGCAGACTTGATGAGAATGAGGTCCAAATAGGCCCAATGCCACATCCAATATTCTTGAGGAGACTTTCATATAGTTTAATTCCATGATTCCTGGACTTGAACTCCACTTTTAAGGTTTTAGAGTTTTGAATCATGAGGATCTTAGTTTAAGGTCATAGAGTTTGGACCATAGTGTGAATATTTTAACCAAAAGGGATATGTTTAGCATAACAGGAAGAACCAAATGTGAATTAGGACCACGAAGGCCCACACTAGACAACACATCATTAGAGAAGGTTCACACATAGTTTAAAGTCAGGATTATTAGGATTTGACTCTATGTTTAAGGTCATAGAGTATGGAACATTATGGGTTCTTATTTTATGGCCATAGAGTTCGTACCCAAGTCTCATAGTCTAAAGTCATAAGGTTTGGAACTGGGAGAGGGGTTCTCGAATAAATATATGTAGCAAGAAGAAGTAAAAAATCCGAAATGAATGAGGGATAAGGAGGCCTAGCAGCACAACACATAATCTTGAAGAGACTTTCATACAGTTTAAATCCATGATTATTAGACTTGAACCCCTAGTTTAAGGTCATGTAGTTCGAACCATGGGTTCATAGTTTAAGGTCATAGAGTTTGGATATGTTCTCCCCTCATGTGAAGTACTATTTGAAAAACTTATCATTGATGGGAGGTGTGATATGATCTCCATACATAGGGATCAAAGAGTAGTGACCATTATACTAGATCTTGTGAATGATTCGAGGTCTTTCCCACTTGGGATCAAACATTGGAAGGTTCTTGATAGGTATGATTATGTTTGTGAGTGCCAGTACTATGTCACACTATAATAAGGACCAGAGACAAAAATTCTTGTTGAACACTCTTGGTATCATGTTCTGGTGTCTCCCTAGATTATGCAAGGACTAGGGAATATTCTCTGTGAGGGATTACATCTCATCTAGATAGACTTATTTTATTCAATTTAGCATCTACTGGTCATATACAATTGTTCCGAGTGATATAAACTGAACCTCTAATCGCATGACTACCTCTGTTACATACACCAAGTAATATGGGGTCACCTGGGTGGAATTTTAGTTTATATGCTGATAATCCAAGAGGGAATTGGGGAGTTTAGCTGTCCAATTTTTCATGTTCTAGCCCACCATCTTGTATAAAATTTTAGAGAGGGTCTTATTGAATTCCTCGATATAACCATTTTCATACACATGATAGTGGAAAGTGTGGTATTACTAGATATTATACTTGGTGTAAAATTTTTTCATATCAGTAGCCTAAATGTTTGTACCATTTTTAGTGAGCATGAAGTGAGTAACTCTAAACCTATGACTGATGTGGGACCTCATGAACTCGAACAGACATTAGGCCTTGAATTTCTTGAGGGGAATCAATTCTTCCCACATAGCGAAAAAATACATCCATTGTCAGAATGAAACTACACTAGAAATATGTTGTTGGTGGATATGGGCCTATAACATTAAGTCCCCATACTAAAAAGGGCCACTAATATTTGGTGTTGTGGAGAATCTCGAGATATAGATTAAATAATTTGGCTTAGATCAATTATATATGACACCTCTTGGTTTACGCAATGAAGTAGTGGACCATAGTGGTCTGTAATTATCCCAAATAACCAAGGTTTTGGGTCAACCATTCAA
Source organism: Viscum album (assembly GCA_963277665.1). Taxonomy (NCBI): domain Eukaryota; kingdom Viridiplantae; phylum Streptophyta; class Magnoliopsida; order Santalales; family Viscaceae; genus Viscum; species Viscum album. The sequence continues at coordinate 291,611,086 of OY728150.1, read as the reverse complement.
TAACTGGGGGACATGAGTCACCTCCAGATTATAAGTGGAATGAGCCATTAGCTGGAAAGTGCACTCTAGAAAAGTTACAGGCTCTGGATTTATGATGACACATTCACCATTAATTTTTTTGATAATCATCTTGGAGTCTCCCTTCATATGAATGTAGAGAATTTAATATTTAGGGATATCTTGAGACCAGTAATGAGAGCCTAATACAGTTTCTTATTGTTGGTGGGACCTTCTGTAGATAATGTAACAACTTATGAACTACACAAATCATTACGAGGCAAATATTCTCAATAGAACATTATATGGACTTCATGTCAAGGAGAATATGGATGAGATAATACAAACTCTTTTATCTACCCTCATTATTCCTCTAGATGAGATGGGAACTCATGAACTATTCAAGGGAGGTCACATATAGGACCATAGAATTTCACAAGATAAAAAGTATGAGAACTAGAGTTTATAGAAGATACTAATTTATTTCATCAAAGGCAGCCTGAAATTCATTATCCCCTTGGTAAAAATTTCATTTTTTATAATCCATGAAAATGGATTACACCTTATTTTTTGATTCATGATAAACCAACATATATAGTATAAGTTTCCTTGGAGGCCTTATAGCTCTCAGAGGTTGCATGGGGGAGGCATCTGGTTGATGGAATTGATCTTCTATGGTACGATCTCGATACCTCTATATCTTAAAATGAAGCAGAGAAACTTTCTAGAGGTAACCCTAGATACACACTTCAATGGGTTTATCTTCAAATTCACGGAGAAAAGGAAATCAAACACTTTCTCAAGGCCTCTAAGATGGATCTGATGCTGGATGGATTTGACCACCAAGTCATCCATGTATCATTCCACCAACATCCCAAGTATTAGTTTGAAGATGTGGTTTATGGCCCATTGATAAGTGGATATGGTGTTTTTTAGGCTAAACGACATCATTTGATAGAAAGAAGTCCCTTTTCATGCCTTGAAGGCGGTAGACTCCTCATCTTCAAGATCTATCTGAATATGGTCATATCGAGAATATATTTCCATAATGGAGAGAGCCTGAAACATATATATAGAATCAATCAACAACTATATCACTTTAATGGAAAAATTATCTTTTGGGCAATGAAAATTGAGATCTCAGATGTCAATATAAAATATAATATCTAATTATTCATCCTAACTAGGACAATATTATCTAGCCACTTGGGGAAATGGAATTATATAATGAACTTGGATATGATAAGACTATAAAACATTACTTCGACCATTATACTGTGAGAGGGATGTTTTTTGGGAGGCTACATGAACCCATGATGACCTTCTATGAGACCAAAAAAATGGATGAAAACCTATGAATCAAATAATAGATTTTATTCATAACTCTAGTAAAATACATCATGATGCTGGTTTAGGAAATCTACATGCTGATGCTGCTCCTATGAAGAAATGGATGTACTAATCAACACTAGCCTTGAATATTATTTTGTAAAATGGTTCACCTAAACTAAATTATAAGTGGATAATCCCTCTTGAAATGTTGGAGGAGAATCTTCCAAATCCTTTTCATTATCTGAGGAAGGATAATTAATAGGTGGAGGTGATTCATCCAAGACAATTGATTCATAGGGTGAGGGCACTGAGGCCTACCTGAGTGGACATAGAATCCCCATAAGAGGACTCATAATTTAATAAAACCAAATAAATAAAGGTTATAGAGCCAATTCCATCTGGCCTATGATCAAAAGTTCCATGATTGATGTCAAATTAATGGTGGTGAGTCACATTCTTGTGATTCAACCCTGATCTGTAGAATCTATAAGAGTGCCAAAAAACAGTGGCTATATGGAAAACTCTCAGTTTCTTATAGGAGTGATGAATTCTGGTATCACCCGACCCTGTCCTATATAAGAGTACAAGGTAATCTGACGATTTTCCTTCCTATTAGGAATTATTAAACCCTTTTTAATGGAGAAGACAATGCAGTTTCCCAAATATGGTGTTGTGGCCTCCAACCTATGAATTGGGAGAATGAAAGCATCATCCAAGTATTCAAATGATCTGGTTGTGGTGGTTATACTATCAAACTCATTGGTATGAACTTTATTCCACTCTATCATGTAATAGATTGAATCCATGTTGCAGGCTTCATAGGAGTCGAAGGGAGACACATCAGCCTGAAGAACTTCTACTTAACCATTGGGGGAGTATTTGAGGCCCTAGTGATACAAGGAGGGAGCCTCCAAATACAAATGAAGAAAGGGAATACCTAGTAGAGAATTACAGGTGGTATATTGTGAGAGATCCATGAATTAATCACTTGATATCAATCCACAAAACTGGGTCTTCATTCAAATCCTACCACATAGTTTCTTCTTAGATTTTTCATAACCCTAAATATTTATATTTGAAGGAGTTAGGTCTGCTTCAGTCAGCCCCATCTTGTGGATCATTCGGATTTGGATGTGATTGATCCAAAAAACTATGTTGACCAAGAATTGATGTATATCCATTCAATTGAACTGTTCTATGACGTAAAGTGTGTGTACATTCTCTTAAAATGGGTGAATTCATCTTCTCAAGAGAAATAGATGATCAATTAGAATTTCTATCGCTCACAATATTTTATATAGTAGGCCTCTGAAAGGGCCTCAAAAAAATTTCATAAAGAGGAGGGGATCTAGAATTGATATCCTTGTATGTTTGTAGGTGAGGTTCTTCATCACATCATACTTCCACACCAAATGCACATTTCTACCCATAAGGGAATTTGTAGGAAGGAGGCATAAGTAATGCTACTCGTTGTACCACTGAGCTCTAGATAGTACTAGACATATCTTATTTATGACCATAAGGCCTAATATGAACCACTATCAGTTGAATGTCAGATGGTTGAGTCATGGTTTTAGATGTATACATTTGGTCACGATGTGGTTGTGGCTAATCTGCTCGATTAGTTAACACGGTCGGCTATAACGACATATCTGAAAGAGTAGGCTAAGAGAAATATTCCTTCTGAGATCGACACAAAACCTGCTTCGTAGTATTAATATTAATAATGAGTTGATTTGAGTTATGGTTCTGAGTGATACAGAGACTTTCATGCCCACATATTTTCCTTCGATTGTGTTTTCCAGAGGAATTCACGCGCGCGCATATGTGCGTTTGTGTGCGGGGGGGGGGGGGGGGTAATAGTCCTCATTGGCATGCATTGTGAATTATCCCTATAAATTGTAGGAATTCAAAAATTCATGATCATACTCATCATTAGAGGGTCATCCAATATTGGGTAGACTCTAGGGGTACTTCCCAACTTAGGAGGAAATAAATCACTAAGTGTATGGGATGGGTTTAACACAAGTTGGGGAATCTAATTTCCTTTATGCCGTCAACACCAGCTGTTATGATATTTAGAGGGATATTATGAGGATGTGGAGGTAGTATTTATAGAAGGTGTAAAGACTACATGGGTCTCTAGCATGCCTAAGGAGGAATAGATGACACTATGGGTGTGATGGATTGCTTTGTAAGGAAACCAGTATTCATAATTATAGGTTCCAGGGTTAGAAGCCTGCTTCCATTAATCTGAACCTCATTTTCATAGCTGGGATTAGCTAGTATTCGTGTTACCTGCACTGATAATTCACCCAAATTAACCAAACCATTAGCCACTTGGTCCCGGATCCAATCGATGAACACATATCATTCATTAATGCTATGTATGTGGATCCTGTGGTAAGTGCAATGGGTGGGGAGATTAGTGTATCCAACTTTGTAGAGAATCCTACACTCTAAAAGATTTATAATTTTCTTCTCTAGGGAATAAATAAAATATATGGGGACCTATTAATTCTTGGTAGAATTGTTTTAGTTCCTTATGTTTGTTAAGGGCACCCTAGGAGAACAGACTTAATGAGGGGTTGGTGCCTGATGATGGGCTAGAGATACATTCTCTTGTCTAGGTGGCTTCACTTTTTGAGGTGGTTCTTGACAGTTCTGCATTGGGTGAGGCTACACTTTGTATGTTTGTTATACTCAGAATGTCTCTTTAAGAAAAGGGGACAACAAATCCAATGGATCAGGGGCATCTACCTATATATAGATGATAGTATCTACATTGGAAGGCCTTCTTGTAGGGGTTGTAAGAGGTAATGGGTACAACTATTTAACCTACCTCACAGCTTCATCCAGATGCTATGAATTATTAGAAAACTCCTAGAATATTCATGGGATGTTTGGGGTGATGTGGTTAAGGACCATATTAATCTTAAAAATTACCACACACATCATTAGAAGCTGTTCTTAATTCAATGGAATACCAAGTGACAACATGAGGCCTTTCTACTTGGCGACCGAATCAATGACTCACTAATAAGGCCTTTAATTTAATTTGAAGATGTCAAAAATACTTATATATTGAGTGGTAGAGATGAACTAGTAAAGGAAATATCTGCAAAGGTCTTCCCAACCAGTAATGTAAATTATGGTAAATTGGCTATACCAAAAACATACAGGTCCTTAAAATGTTTGGATGAAACACTGAATATTAGTAGCCTCTAGATACTCAGGGGTTCCCAACATGGGTACACACCATGAGATGATGTTGGTGAAATTATGTAGTAGGTCACCCAACCTGTTCAATGGGGAAAATCTATGGTTCCCCAATCGAAGGAGTTCTTGAATGTCATCCACCCATGCCATGTATGGATTTTCATCTGGTGGGATTTCCACTTATCACATCACCAATGCCTCATGGTGAGCAGTGAGAGTGGTTATCAAATTGTCTTGGTGAGGATATCTATATTAATAAGGATTACTAAACATAAATTCATTAACATGCTCATCAACTTGGTAATTAGTCTCTACGGATCATGGGGTGGCATAATCTAGATCCCTATGAGGATAATTATGATGATCATGTGAGTTAGTTTACTAATATCTTGTTCTATTTTAGTAAACTTTTTCCCATACCATGCCTATAATTTTGGAGTTACCGTGATCGATTGGGGTAATTAGGCCATGGAGGAATTTATACCCCACTGGCGGGATTATGGGATCTAATCATGTAGAGTCATAGTTTGGGCACTAATAAAAAATGAGACCATCATTGATCCCTTTGTAATATTAGACCTTTTAGATAAGGAAAGACACAATGTATTCCAAATCTACTTTTCGCACAAGATTAAATGTCTTAGAGGTTATAACATATGACATATAATTTTATATGTTTTGATGGATAGGAAATTATGCCTCAATGGATGGATCCCCAAGGCCAATAAACTGCATTTTATAGAATGTGAGGAAACTTGTGTGAGGGTATGTATAGTACTATACCACCCCTCAGAGTTGGTTTTCCCTATCATGGTTAGTATCGGTATCCTTGTTTCCCTAATACTATGGTAGGTTGGGGATAACCATATTTTCCATATTGATACCCAGAGGGGAACCCTCATCATTTGAAGATAGGTTAGGTTGTCTCAAGATAATAATGAAGTGGAGTGAAGTGTACTATCCCCAAGCATTGATATACACATGCAGAGATTATTCTTACATAATCCAAAAGATAAATAATATGTACTTAATTCATATCTTATTGGAGGGTATAATGGAAAACAGACGATGCAGGGTTTTGATCCACAATAAGTGATTCCAAATTAACAATTTGGTACTGCTTTTCAATGTCCTTAGGGTTCCCCTAGATTCTTGGATTAACAAAATGATGATCATGGAGGTGTTGAATCATTTCTCAAATGTTCTGGTGGAAACATGTTGCCTAAAATATAGTGAGGGACATTGAGATGTTGATGTTTGGAGTTTCATGTGACCAAAACACCACTTATATCTGGTCGGTCACTAGAACCTACCACATTACCTCTTTATTAGAGCCCTGTTCTTGGTTGTATTAGAGATCCATCAGAAATGGTCATGAGATAGGTTGTGGAATTGATGTTGATCGATTCTATGACAAGTTAACTGGTAGATGAGGCACTGTGTGAGTCAATTGTTCACTACACTTCTGGAAAAATCTTAGGGGTGGTTGAAACCACATCAACCCATCCCTATAGGATGGGGTATTTACCACTTCCTCATGTGAAAGGGTAGTAGTGCTAATCAATGTCTAAGTTTGGTTCTCACCATATGGAGGTGTTATCCCAGACCATAATATCTCTCCTACATCCATGGTAAAGGTAGGGAGTAGGGGTGGTGATGGGGATAGTTTTATTGTGATATCCAAAAATAGGGATAAAACTTCATACACCTACATGTAACATTATATGGATATGAGTATCTGGTGGATCTCAAAATTTGGGATGTTGAAATTTAACTATTCGGATCTTGCACTAGACTCTAGTAGTTAGGGTGGAAACTCCATTACCAATTTGTCTGTGTCCTTAGAACTAGATAAGTTAATGAGGTTGATGATGTCTTGGTGTTTCCTAGGATTTTTCATTCAAGGATGAGTGTTATCACTTCTACATAAGGATATTTTTTAGGGCAGTGTACCTATTCGGCAAGGGGAGGCCATCTATTCTGGTGGGTGGTAACACGAGGATGACCTCCAATTTCATTGGTTGGAACATGGGGAAGACATTCATGTTTATTAGTTGGAGCACGAGGAGGACCTTCATGCTAGTTGGTGCTAGTGTGGGGAGGGGATTCAATATAGCTAGTGAATATATGGAGAGGACCTCTGTACTATGTATCCTCATTACGAGTTTACCCATAATGTATTTTGATGGTTCCAATGATTATAGAGTCACATCAGCATGCCTATGTAGAAAATTATAACAACCCTACTCTTTTTTTCACACTTAAACATGATTTATTACATAAACACGCACATAAGAAAACTATGAGGATCAAGAGTTCTAGTTTCTTGGGAAATTAGGAACATTACATAACAACTTAGAACATAAAACAAAACATCTTTATTGAGAACTCCTTTTACATGACCACAACATTCCTTTCTACTTAGCATTTCATGGGATAACCTGAGGGAATGCATAAGAAAATGGTGATATATAATTCCTAGTAAAAGATTAAAAAAAGAATAACATGGAGAATATAGAACATGCAAGGAATAGTAATATCAATGGAGTACAAGAGAAACATGAACACAACGACATGATATAGCATGATTCTCATAACATAGAAATGTGAAAACAACATTTAATATGATATTAGCATGAGACAAGGCTAATTGAACATGAATCATGAGTAAACCATACTTTCACTTGATATTGATTGATTAAACCCTAATTTCACTTGACTTATAACGATAATAATCTTTACCCAATGCATTAGAGTGCTATCAGGGTGAACCCTTCTTAATAATTTCATTTCATGCATAAGTGTGCCACATAGATTATGTAACGCCCCGACCCCAGCTACCCAGAGTCGGTGCATTAGTTCGTAACATTGGCATGATCACAAAAGATCAAGTCTCGAAAGACCGATTAGTTTAGTAGCCTTGGAAACACTAGATACATTCATAAGTATTTCATTACATAAAAAAGTAAACAAACTACAATAACATGGTCTTTATAGTCCACAATCATATCCCTTTCTGACTACCCCTGTAGGTCATTCGTAAAATACTTCTTCACATCCTGGAAAAATATTAAAACATTGAAAGGGGTGAGCTCAGATGCTCAGTAAGGATAACAATATTGCGGAAGCTTTCATAAATAAACATAAACATTTAAGGCAATGTATAACTAGAACAAAAGCCTTTTAAACATGAACATCAACATAATATGGCAAAAGTAAAATGAGATAATGCCATTTACTTCTTCACATGGATATTCTACTGGTCGAATAATCACATGTAATATCAATAACCACTTTCATAATGATGGAATGCATAATGCCAGACTATCATAACCACGTAGCCAAGGCATCGTGCCAAGACTACAAATAAGATTTTTTCAAGGCCTCGTGCCAAGACACTAGTTTGTCTCATGAGACCTGCCGATGCATCGAGGAGCTATAGCGGGCTCCACCCGTCACTTATTAAGTCCAATGCATTCCTCATATGAATAGGTTTAAACATATCATAAACCATAACATAATCGTATCACATAAAACATGCATAAAGGAAACATAACATTTCCACATTTCAATCACAAGATATAAATACAACACATTGATATAATAAAAATGCTTTCAAAACCATTTTCAATACCAAAATAAAAGAAAGTTAAAACTTTGTATTTATTTTTCATTAAAAAAATGATGGCTTGTAGAGGAAGCCGAAACTCAAATAATGGTCACGGCGGCGGAGAAGTCGTTGTCGCCGCATAAGTACGGAAAGAAAAACATTCCCGTTTTTTCGTTTAGTAAAACGCTTCGTATAAAAAAGATTCCTTTTGAATAAACGTAAAAGTCAAAGGGGCTTATACACCGTATAAAAGAAAGTTGTGTATAAAACCAAATATGACTCAATGAAAGGAGATTGAGACGAAGTCCTTAAAAAGATCATTTTTAAAATAAAATAGATCTATTATGTGTATTCACTATAGGTACACATAAATAAAGTAAAAATACAAAATAATGCATAATAATATCATGACATAATTGGAAGGTAGGAGATTAACCCAAAGAATGGAAGTTGGGTTAAGAAGTTCCCTTACCTCATATCTGACTTGACTCAACCGTTCTTTAAACTCCTGAATAATAAACTAGAGTTAATATATACCTTATTAAGAACCATTTTCAATTTCATTATCCTTTTTATATCACTTATTACAATGATATGAACATTATGTAATTATTTAAGTTAATAACGGTCGTTTTGTCGATCTTTGGTACTTGAATCAATAATAAAATTCTTATAATTACAAGTTGTTTATGTGGTAGAATATCCATTATCTATAGAATTATATTCATTATTTAGATGTCATATATATCATATATATCCAGTATATACATTCATTTATAATATTACGTAACATTTAGAGGTAAGAAATGAAATGCACCGTTCATGGAGACGGTAAGCCGTACGTACGCATGAACGCTACTTTCATTTCAATTTCATATTTAATGGAACTAAATCATAATGATATAAATGTATAATATAATTCCAGTATAATATAGTGTATAATACCATTTAATCCATCCTTTATACATCCCACATATGGCATTAACGATTCAAATCACTTTGAGGGGGCGGTAGTCCGCACTTCCTAAAATGAAATTATCGCGTTTTACCCATAATGGAAATCATAAAGTATGACATAAATGAGAAATACAGAAGCATAAGTAAAACATAAGCATATTATATATCATATATAAAAATAGTGACATCTTAATGGCCACCTTTGAAGGTGTTATATGAGTGTTGAACAATCATCGTTTCGTGAGGCAGAAATTCACCATCCACAGAAACCGTATGTTCTTTAACCATTAGATGTATGTGTGTGTAAGTGTAGCTCGAATACATCTTATAACAACATCCTAGTATATTGAGGATACTGGTGTTGTTACAAAAGAAATGAATAAAAAGAGTTTAGGGGGTTGGAGAAGAAAAATAAAACAAAACAACATTAGAGAAGACATTACCTTAAAATCGGGTAACTCTTTTTGATTTGAGACAAAGGCTTCCTTGGGAAGAGTTCTTCCCAAAGTAAGGCTTCTAGGAGTAAGAGGGGGAAGTTGGGAGAGTATTTGGGCAGAGGTTGGCCGAGCCAAATGGATTGAAAGTGTAAATGAGGTGGGAGAGGTGGGGGCCTTTTATAAGTGGAGAGGAGGGGCACTTTTGGAAAGATTGAAATGTTACATTATTTCACAATGCTTTTAGGATTATAAAGGTCCCACACTTATATAATTCGAGGATAAGGTAATAAGGTTTCTGAATCTCTTCATCCAATAGGCTTTGGACAAGTGTAAGCCTTGGATTTTGCATTATCTTCTCATTTTATTTAAATCGTTAAATAATGAGGTCATCGCTGCATCATAATGATGTCATAAATAATTTAATTTATTTAATGTCTAAAAATTATAAAAAAAATACTATGATGTATTAAATCTTTTTAGCTTTCTAATGAATATTTATAGTCAAAATTTGGACTTGTGTAACCCCACTTAAAAACTATTTTAGTAAAATAACTCATGTCTGTGTCAATTAAATAAATATATATTAATGTCATTTTCCAACTAAAGTGGCTCCATGGGGTCCCCAAGTTGACCCATGGGTTGTCTTGGTCGGACATGACTCATCCAATAGGATTAGGACAAGTTTCATGCTCATCTCATATTATTAAAACATTATTTGTACCTTAAACTACACTAATTACCTCTAATCGCGATTAAGAACTTAAAAGTTACTATTCACCAAAAAATTATTTTAATCTCATTGAACCACATTTTACTTCTTAATGAAAACCATGTATGTCGGATTTTTGAAAATCAAATCACATAAGTGGTAATATTTCATTTAAACAAAAAATAAGTTATTTAACTACCACTTAGTGGTTTCACTATTCATCAAAAATTGAAGTTTTTCAGAACAAGGCCAAAATTTCACCCTAAGCTATAATTGATATTCCGAATTCAAAAATGATGTCTATTTTACAAAATTCCAAACATATAAGTTTCATTAATTAATTTTATAATTAATTCCCGCTGTTACGATAAATAGCGTGTTTTTAAGAAACAATTTATATCAAAAGATTGGCAATTGTTTATGTCCAATTTCAATGTTAAATTAATTCTAATGACCACCATTGGATAAAATGGTAAAAATATATTCTAATTATACCTTAAAACCACTAAATAGTATAATTTATCACAATAAATTATTTTGATTAAAAAAGTTGTTTTAAAGTATTTTTCACTATTCATAAAAAAATAGAAGTTCTCAGAAAAATACCAAAAATTCAACATAAGCTAATTTCGATATTCCGAATCCAAAAATGAAGTCCATTTTGATAAATAAAATTTATAAAATTTCAAAAAGTAGGTATTACTATTCACAACGGCTAGTTTAATTCGTTGTGGTGTGTGTTAGAGCTCGAGGTTGCGTACAACACACGCTATTGCATTATTCGAAGTGAAACGTACCGTGGAAGCTTGGGGTGTTACATTCTCCCCTCCTTCAATAAATTGCGTCCTCGCAATTTGAAAATTTTCTTTGAAAATAAAAGGTTGAAAATAGAAAATACCTTTGTGGAAAACCCACATCGAAAATAAGGTTAATAAAATTTAGTCTTAATAAGAGGGAAATGGAAATAAGAAAGTCACCACCAAATTATGATCTCGATAAGGAGAACATTGGTGGTAATTAGAGACATATAATTGGAGGAAAAACGCAAATATTTGTAGGTAGTGATTGAGGTCATCAATCACAATCAACTGTCAAATTGAGGGCCTCAAAGCCTTCAATCTATGTTGATTTAAAATATCATCAGTTCAACAAGACATAAGGTATTAGGATAACACATTTTTTTGTTTTAATATCCTTTTACTAAAGTTTAAGAATTAATTTATTCATTGAATAAGAGATAGGTATATATATATTTATGCTTGACAACTAGAGTTTCAACCTTCAACTCATCTTTCACTCAAAAAGATAATAGAACTCAAAAATATTATACTTATCCTAATTGTATAAGGTTCCAAATGTTAACACATACCATTTAGATTAGTAAAATTATTTTGTAATAACCAGGGACTTCCTGTAGGCTAGTGGTAGGAAATAAAGGCCTGTCGCACCATGATTGTGGGTTCGATTCCTGCAGCTTTGTCCGACGCGACGGGTTATGCCCCACCCTGCAGGTTTTCCTTCTCCTAAAACTATAGTATCATAATATTCCAAAAATAATCTTCATAAATTTTTTAACCTTAAACAATACTATCCAAAGATCAACTTAATCCACTCCAACCTTTATAGTTATCCAAAATACCTCCGTCCAGACTTTCTCTAAAAGGTCTCTAAATTCCAAAATCAATTGTAACATCAGATTCCCCAAACAAAGAAAAGTTTCTCTTATTGTCACATACTAAAAATATGATTACCTTAATCATATTAAAACCTTACTGAAATCAACAAGTACTGCAGTACAATCCATATATATATATCACATTATTCTTATAACCAGAATATAATCCTTGAGTCCAAAAGCACCAATACATTAATTATTCCGCTTCAACTGTAGTCACAGCATAAGATTGGCCTTGATCCCTTGGCCTTTTCTGAGGTAAGTTTCCTTGACGCTTAGGACATTCATTTGCATAATGCCCTGTTTCCCTACAATTGTAGCATTCAACTTTGACAGCCTCTTTCTTTCCCTTGCAATCACGAGCCTGGTGACCCTTTTCTCCACATTTATAACAAACTCCCATTCCTTTTAGGCAAGTACCAGTGTGATTCTTCCCACAATTATCACATAATGGAAAATCCTTCTTTCCCTTTTTCCCTTTATCTGTCTCTTGTTCCACTGTTCTCTTCTTCTCCTGCTTTACTTTGTTGTCATAAGACTTAGAGAATTCCTTTTCTGTCTTGATAGCACACGAGACAATATCTTCGTATGATGAGAAGGATTGTGATACTAAAGCTCGACGGAGAAATGGTTTTAACCCATCAAAGAAACGATCAATCTTACTCCTTGGGTTACGTATATAATCGGTAGCATGCCTCGCTAACCTTTTAAAGTTAGCCTCATACTTTGCGACATTCTCATCCTCCTTCTGCCTCAAACTCAGAAATTTCCTTTCCATATCTGCTCGATGGTCACGAGGAAAATATTTTTCTAAAAAAATATCTTTGAACTCCCTCCATTCCATATTCGATACGTCATCATCTTCCTTTGTGTTTTGAATCAGTGACCACCACTGATCGGCATCTCCAGTGAGGCGGTAAACTGCCATGACAACCTTCTCCCTTTCACTACTCCCCAAGGCATGGAATATTTTCTCTAAGGAATTTATCCATTGCTCAGCTAATATAGGATTTGTACTCCCATTGAAGGTTGGTGGTTGTTGCCTCATGAAACGGTCTAGCATTGATCCTCCACGTTGCGGATCAGGGTGCTCCATACGAGTAAGGTTATTATTCATAATCTGAGTGAGTTGTCCCAGTATGGTAATAAGTTGATCAGCACCAGTTGTATCTCCAGATCCACAATAATTATCTTGAGCAGGAGGGCAATCCCTACACGGAGTTCGTACATTGATACGGTTTCCATTCCTTCCACTAGGCACCATTTTTAAACAATGGCATAAACTAGATTAGTTTATGAATCAAAATACATAATTCTATACTTGTTAAACACTTTACATAAATTGAACTATTTATGGATATAATCCATAATCATAAAAAGAAATGTTTTCTTTGAGGAAGTATGTATTCATAACCCTTCATAGTGGTTTGTAAATAAAATGATAACTATCCTAAGCATATCCCCCGGGAGTGTCGTAACCAAGAGTGAAGCAAGGCCCGTTGTCGTGCACCAGTTCCCGTTCGAGTCTAGCTCAAAGCGGTGTTTTCGGGTTTTACCCCTAGGTACATCTGTGCCAGAGCCACCTCTACCTGCTCGTATCCAGACATGGATGTATTGCTCGGAAAACTCATAACATCTCTATAATACCAAAATTCTAGGAAGTTCTTCTATACTAATCCTCAAAGTTCATCTTAGGTCTACGTGCTCTAATCAGAGTTTGTCAAAATCTAGCTTCCAAGGTTTGTACTAAACTTCCTCTGATACCAACTGTAACGCCCCGACCCCAGCTACCCAGAGTCGGTGCATTAGTTCGTAACATTGGCATGATCACAAAAGATCAAGTCTCGAAAGACCGATTAGTTTAGTAGCCTTGGAAACACTAGATACATTCATAAGTATTTCATTACATCAGAAAGTAAACAAACTACAATAACATGGTCTTTATAGTCCACAATCATATCCCTTTCTGACTACCCCTGTAGGTCATTCGTAAAATACTTCTTCACATCCTGGAAAAATATTAAAACATTGAAAGGGATGAGCTCAGATGCTCAGTAAGGATAACAATATTGCGGAAGCTTTCATAAATAAACATAAACATTTAAGGCAATGTATAACTAGAACAAAAGCCTTTTAAACATGAACATAAACATAATATATCAAAAGTAAAATGAGATAATGCCATTTACTTCTTCACATGGATATTCTACTGGTCGAATAATCACATGCAATATCAATAAACACTTTCATATAGATGGAATGAATAATGCCAGACTATCATAACCACGTAGCCAAGGCCTCGTGCCAAGACTACAAATAAGATTTTGTCAAGGCCTCGTGCCAAGACACTAGTTTGTCTCATGAGACCTGCCGATGCATCGAGGAGCTATAGCGGGCTCCACCCGTCACTTATTAAGTCCAATGCATTCCTCATATGAATAGGTTTAAACATATCATAAACCATAACATAATCGTATCACATAAAACATGCATAAAGGAAACATAACATTTCCACATTTCAATCACAAGATATAAATACAACACATTGATATAATAAAAATGCTTTCAAAACCATTTTCAATACCAAAATAAAAGAAAGTTAAAACTTTGTATTTATTTTTCATTAAAAAAATGATGGCTTGTAGAGGAAGCCGAAACTCAAATAATGGTCACAGCGGCGGAGAAGTCGTTGTCGCCGCATAAGTACGAAAAGAAAAACATTCTCTTTTCGTAGTTTAGTAAAACGCTTCGTATAAAAAAGATTCCTTTTGAATAAACGTAAAAGTCAAAGGGGTTTATACACCGTATAAAAGAAAGTTGTGTATAAAACCAAATATGACTCAATGAAAGGAGATTGAGACGAAGTCCTTAAAAAGATCATTTTTAAAATAAAATAGATCTATTATGTGTATTCACTATAGGTACACATAAAGAAAGTAAAAATACAAAATAATACATAATAATATCATGACATAATTGGAAAGTAGGAGATTAACCCAAAGAATGGAAGTTGGGTTAAGAAGTTCCCTTACCTCGTATCTGACTTGACTCAACCGTTCTTTAAACTCCTGAATAATAAACTAGAGTTAATATATACCTTATTAAGAACCATTTTCAATTTCATTATCCTTTTTATATCACTTATTACAATGATATGAACATTATGTAATTATTTAAGTTAATAACGGTCGTTTTTTCAATCTTTGGTACTTGAATCAACAATAAACTTCTTATAATTACAAGTTGTTTATGTGGTATAATATCCATTATCTCCAGAATTATATTCATTATTTAAATGTCATATATATCATATATATCCAATATATACATTCATTTATAATATTATGTAACATTTAGAGGTAAGAAATGAAATGCACCGTTCATGGATACGGTAAGCCGTACGTACGCATGAACGCTACTTTCATTTCAATTTCATATTTAATGGAACTAAATCATAATGATATAAATGTATAATATAATTCCAGTATAATATAGTGTATAATACCATTTACTCCATCCTTTATACATCCCACATATGGCATTAACGATTCAAATCACTTTGAGGGGGCAGTAGTCCGCACTTCCTAAAATGAAATTATCGCGTTTTACCCATAATGGAAGTCATAAAGTATGCCATAAATGAGAAATACAGAAGAATAAGTAAAAAATAAACATATTATATATCATATATAAAAATAGTGACATCTTAATGGCCACCTTTGAAGGTGTTATATGAGTGTTGAACAATCATCGTTTCGTGAGGCAGAAATTCGCCATCCACAGAAACCGTATGTTCTTTAACCATTAGATGTATGTGTGTGTAAGTGTAGCTCGAATACTTCTTATAACAACATCCTAGTATATTGAGGATACTTGTGTTGTTACAAAAGAAATGAATAAAAAGAGTTTAGGGGGTTGGAGAAGAAAAATAAAACAAAACAACATTAGAGAAGACATTACCTCAAAATCGGGTAACTCTTTTTGATTTGAGACAAAGGCTTCCTTGGGAAGAGTTCTTCCCAAAGTAAGGCTTCTAGGAGTAAGAGGGGGAAGTTGGGAGAGTATTTGGGCAGAGGTTGGCCGAGCCAAATGGCTTGAAAGTGTAAATGAGGTGGGAGAGGTGGGGGCCTTTTATAAGTGGAGAGGAGGGGCACTTTTCGAAAGATTGAAATGTTACATTATTTCACAATGCTTTTCGGATTCTAAAGGTCCCACACTTATATAATTCGAGGCTATGGTGATAAGGTTTCTAAATATACTCATCCAATAGGCTTTGGACAAGTGTAAGCCTTGGATTTTGCATTATCTTCTCATTTTATTTAAATCGTTAAATAATGAGGTCATCGCTGCATCATAATTATGTCATAAATAATTTAATTTATTTAATGTATAAAAATTATAAAACAAATACTATGATGTATGAAATCTTTTTAGCTTTCTAATGAATATTTATAGTCAAAATGTGGACTTGTGTAACCCCACTTAAAAACTATTTTAGTAAAATAACTCATGTTTGTGTCAATTAAATAAATATATATTAATGTCATTTTCCAACTAAAGTGGCTCCATGGGGTCCCCAAGTTGACCCATGGGTTGTATTGGTCGGCCATGACTCATCCAATAGGATTAGGACAAGTTTCATGCTCATCTCATATTATTAAAACATTATTTGTACCTTAAACTACACTAATTACCTCTAATCGCGATTAAGAACTTAAAAGTTACTATTCACCAAAAAATTATTTTAATCTCATTGAACCACATTTTACTTCTTAATGACAACCATGTATGTCGGATTTTTGAAAATCAAATCACAGAAGTGGTAATATTTCATTTAAACGAAAAATCAGTTATTTAACTACCACTTAGTGGTTTCACTATTCATTAAAAATTGAAGTTTTTCAGAACAAGGCCAAAATTTCACCCTAAGCTATAATAGATATTCCGAATTCAAAAATGATGTCTATTTTAAAAAATTCCAAACATATAAGTTGCATTAATTAATTTTATAATTAATTCCCGCTGTTACGACAAATACCGTGTTTTTAAGAAACAATTTATATCAAAAGATTGGCAATTGTTTATGTCCAATTTCAATGTTAAATTAATTCTAATGACCACCATTGGATAAAATGGTAAAAATATATTCTAATTATACCTTAAAACCACTAAATAGTATAATTTATCACAATAAATTATTTTGATTAAAAAAGTTGTTTTAAAGTATTTTTCACTATTCATAAAAAAATAGAAGTTCTCAGAAAAATACCAAAAATTCAACATAAGCTAATTTCGATATTCCGAATCCAAAAATGAAGTCCATTTTGATAAAAAAAAATTCTATAATTTGAAAAAGTGGTTATTACTATTCACAACGGCTAGTTGAATTTGTTGTGGTGTGTGTTAGAGCTCGAGGTTGCGTACAACACACGCTATTGCATTATTCGAAGTGAAACGTACCGTGGAAGCTTGGGGTGTTACAGATTATACAACATGGATTCATTAAACATAATCATTTATTCCATGATAAAGAAATGTGGAATTAATAAATGAAACTCTATAACCAATAAGTAAATGTTAATAACGGTGAATACCTTTGATAGAGAATTGGGCAAGGTATTTACTACACAATGACGTTGGCTTAGAGAATCGCAGTAAAATTTCGGTAGGATAACGACCTGACATAAGAATTCATAATAGTGGTTGATGAGAGAGAAATGGGTATATCATCATATTTACATGAAATGGAAAGTAAGGGGGGGTAATATAGACATGTTTCCCAACAGATGTAATTTAATTTAGATGCATAATATAAAAGAATTGCTTGAATGTACATGAGAAGAGGGAAATTCTTTACGGAATTTCAGCATGGAAATAGGTGTGCATGAGAAGAATTAATGAGAAATAAATAGGTCTCTCATCATTAAAACATAAGGAGGGAAGTATGGGGGAGGTGTTAAATCATACCCCACCATTTTTAATTGAAAAAAAGGGTATAACGATATAAAGGCATTTGGAAAAAATGAGAAAGAAAGATATACCTTATATGGAAGTTTAATCCCAAAGGCTTGGGAGAGGCTTGAGAAAGGATTATTAGGAGATTAGGGTAGCTTTGGAGGATTATAGAGACAGGATGAAAGAGTAGGGAAGTGATCTAAGTGTTTTTAGTGAAGAGAAGTGGGAGCTTGGGTTGGTTTATATATGAAAAGAGAGTGTAATTCTTTAATATTTCACAAACATAGGTTTTGGAATCTATATAATAAAATATTTAAAACCACAAACCAAACCATGGTTTTTGCCCATTAATTTATTCCAAAGTGGAGTAAAATAAATTATATAATAAGGATAATTTCTGAACTTTTTAAAATGTTAGTCTTTCTTATGTGGAGGTGAGTCACACTCTCAAGGAAATCATTTTAAAAAAGTTTAAATATTTTAAAGCCTTGGAGGTTCCACTAAGGCACTATAAAATTAATCAAAAAATCAAAAATCAAATTATTTTAAATATAAAATATATTTTTTCTGAACTTACCTTTAATAGTATTTTATTACATCATTATTGGGTCATTATGATGTCATAAAACACATTATATATTTATACAGTATTTAATTTTTACCCCAAAATTCGACTCTCTCAGAAAATTATGAAAAATTCACTGTTAGATAATTTTGACTTTAGGAATCCAAAATTTATTTCATTTAATCTAAATAATTTTCTAAATATGTGAATTTTTAATTTTTAAATAAAAACTATCCTTTATCCAAAATTCATGGGTTTTGATAAAAACAGCCTTCAAACCGTATTAAAAATTAAAATTGTATTAATAAAAGTTATATGTTCATTTATATTTAATAAAATTTTATTTTGTAGTAATATTTTATTAAAATATTATTTAATTCAAAAATACCTTAATTTATAAAAATAAATTTCTTAATTGAATGTTAACTAAAAATACAATTTTTTCTCTAAAAATCATTTACAAAGTAACTATAATAAAATGAATTCATATTGTTTATTCTATAGAAATCTAATGCATATAATCATAACACTAGGGTTATCTTACATAACCCCTTATAATACCCGCATAAGACATAAGGGTAAGGTGTGCAATGGTGAAAGACTATTGGTGTGGCTTGAATAACATTGCTCAGGTGGTAATCTCTATTAACTTCCACTTATCCCATAGGTGGTTCTGTTTAAGATTAATGTGTTGAAGATAGAATTGGTATTGGTCTAGAGTGAAGCCTAGTGATGCCACCTCCTTTTTAAGCTCCAAAAAATTCACTTTTTATGGAGCAACTCTACTGGATGAGGCCATCACTTCCTTTGTATGAGTAAATTGTATTATTTAAATCCCAATATTTATACTAATCACATGATCACTATTCAACGACTAAATTTGCAACGACAACAATTCTTAATGGTATTTAAAAAAACATAAAACCAAGGAAGTGAATATGTTTTACATAACCATTTTATATAATAACACATTTAATTATATCAATAGGAATTTTCATTAATAAAAGTTTGGGTCATTAAAATGATGGCGTCCAATCCAAATTTTGTAAAGATAAATCCCTATTCGCCTATTTTAGGGATCAAGTGGTGCATGTTGGGGGTGGGAGTGACCAATGAAGCTATGGAAGATGATTCTACTTATTGGTAATTCTCCTAATCATTCACCCAATAAATGCATCAGGTGGTTCATCATGATGCCTGTGAACCAAGGTTAAATTCCGCCTATTATTTTGTTAGAGGGACCGATTGTTGTTGACATTAATAAGGCCTAGTGGGAACCATACTTGTTTTCTACAAGTCAGTAGTCTTGACTGAGGTGACTTAGGTATCCACCAACTCCTCGGAGTATGGGAGTGATTCCTAAGATCTCTCTCCTGAGAGACTTCTGAAGTGGTTTTTTGTTGAAATGGGGGGTTGTTTCCTTCTGTGCGACCCTTGGGGGAGGCAGTGTCGGTGAGGCACTGATTCCCTCATGTCTTGGTGGTCCATATTACTTATGTTGTAACTATGAAATTTTTATGGTAGAAATGGATAATTGATCATTTTTTTTTCAATCCTCAATGGAAGATCAAACCGTTTACATGGAAAGGGATCTTACAGTTCCAAAAATTGGAATATGGAGAAAAGTTTTTTTAGGAAAGGTAGTTGCACACATGATTGAAAGGTGTTTGGAAACTATTACATAAGGCTTTATTTTGGATAATTGAATAAAAATATGGAATAAGAAAAAAGTACTCGCAAGATTAAAATATGTGAGAATGATGACGTTGCACAAAAGAATCTTATGCACCTAATAAGACGTCAAAAGGGGTTTGCACACTCATAAATAATCTTACACGAACCGATGAAGAAGCTTCTGAAACATGTGTGCAAGATCATTGAGACCTATAAATTGGAGGATACCCCTATCTAGACTTAAATAATTTTCCAATGAATATCCGGTTTCCCTACCACATAAAATATTTGTGCATAAAATAATTGTAGAGATTTAATCTTGTGTTTAAGGTGTTCCTTTAGTCTGAAAAGTCCAAGTGAACCATTTTGTAACATCCTTGGTAAATTAAGAATATAAATTTTTTATATTTTTTTTAATTTTTTTTGAATTAAATATTAATTTTACCTTAAAGGGGTTGCTATGTTCGATGGAGTGCCCGATATGCAACAACATGTTTCTTCGAAATCTTACATTCCCCAAAAGTCTGAGGCATACTAAAAAAATAATAATATAATCTTATTATTTCACATGGTAGCTAACACCTAGCCGTTGTAATGGAGGGAATGAACATAAATAACTACAATATGATTATACATGTTTGTTAAATGTTTTTACATTTATCAAATAAATTTTAGAGTCTTAAAATGTAAATTAATATAATTTTAAGCATAAATACTCTAATATTATTTAAAAGGTAGATTTACCGCTTTTTAATGGAGAAACCTCATTAAATATTATTTTAGTCACTTTTATATATTCTTTTTGACAAAATAATATTCTTCTTTTGAATCAGTACATCAAAATTTACTTTGGGAAAAGTTTTGGTGTTTTTCGGATAAAATTCATTTTTTAATGAATAGTGAAAAATACTATATTTTAATTCCAAACAGCCTTTTAATATAATATATTTATATGGTTATATTATATTTTTAATTGGTTTTAATATTTAATTAGATTATGTTTTTACCATTTAATCCAATTTTGGACATTGGAAGTAATTTCACTTTGAAATTGGACATAAACAAGTGTCAATCTTTTGAAAGATATTATTTCTTAAAAACATGCTTTTTATTTTGACAACATGAATTAATTTTAAATTAATTAATTAAAATTCTATGTATTGAATTTTCTAAAATTGGAATTGTTTTTGAATTAATAATATCAAATATAGCTTAGGCTGAATTTTCGGTATTTTTCTAAAAAACATCAATTTTTGATGAATAGTGAAAAAACTAAGTAGTAGTTAAAAAGCTGACTTTTTCATTTGAATGAAATTTTACCCCTTCTGTGTATTGAATTTTAAAAATATGACATAAATGGGTTTTATTATTAATTAATATTTGGTTTAATAAGATGAAAATATTTTTTTGGTGAATAGTAACTTTTGACTTTTATTTATCACGGTTAAAGGTTAATAGGGTAATTCAAGGTAAAAACAATATTATAAAAATATAAAATTACCTTAACAGTTTTACTAACCTTATTGGATGTGTAATGGATGACTATGAAAATCCATGGGTGAGACGTTTGGCCTTTTAAAGCCAATTGGGTAAGATAATGAAATTAATAACCTTTTATTTAAAGTAAAAACAAAATTATCATAAACATGTGTAGTTTTGATAAAACAATTTTAATGTGGGGTTATATAATTGATATAGTTGACTATAAATATTCATTAGAAATATAAAAATATTTCCAACATTATGGAATATTTTTATAATTTTTAGACATCAAATAAATTAAATTATTAATGAAACAATAATGATGCATTGTTTAACTCATTAATAAATGATTTAAGTAAATATGATTATAAAGATTAAAATAATACCCAAAACATAACCAATTATTATTTGAAGATTCTATTTCGACAATGAGTCATCTTATATTCGACCCTAATATGTTTTGGACCTTTAGAAACCAAAAATCATTATATAATAATATAATATTTTTACACTTTCTTAAAGTACCCCTCCTCCCCTTATAAAAATCCCTCACCTATAACCCATTACTAACACATATCAAACCTCTTAGATCTTCCAAACTCAAACCAAATAATCTCTAATGATCTATATGTTCCTTATAGATGACTTACCTTAGGAAAAAGTCACTTCAATAAAACCATTTCGTTCAAAGCAAAGAGAGTTACCCAATTTAAAGGTAACATCTTCTCTTAAGTTATTTTGTATTTTTTTACTTCTCCAGCCCCCCTAAAATATTTTTATTCATTTATTTTTTAACAACACAAGTATCCTAAACATACCAGGTTGTTGTTATGTGAATAATTAAAACTAAATTTACACACACCTCCACTTAATGGGTAAAGAACATACTATTTCTGTGGATGGAAAACTAATGCCTCACGAAACAATGATTATTAAATCTTCTCTTACCATCTATTATGGAGGAAATTATGATATAACTATATTTATATATGATATATATTATGTGTATGTTTTATATATTCTTCTGTAATTTTTATTTACAAAAATACATTTATTCTTTCCAATATGTGTATATACGATAATTTCATTTGAGGAAGTGCGGACTACCGCCCCCTCAATACGATATGATTCATTCATGACATACATGGAACATATAAAGGATGGAATTTATGAAATTATATAACATATATATATCATATGATATTATAATATAATTATAATATACTTATGTATCATAAAGTTTTCATTTCAATAAATATGAAATAGAAATGAAAGTAGTGTTCATGTGTACGTACGTCTTACCATCTCCATGAATGGTGCATTTCATTTATTATCTCCAAATGTTATGTAATATTATAAATAAATACATATAATTGATATATATTATATATGTGATATCGAAATCAAGAATATAATTCTATGGATAATGAAATTTTTACCACATGAACAACTTATAATTTTAGGAAGTTCATTTTTGACTCAAGTACCAAATATCGACAAAACAACCATTATAATATTAAATTATTTCATAATGTTTATAACATGATAATAAGTTATATAAAAGGAATAATAAATTTTAAAAAGGTTCTTAATCATGTAGAAATTAAATTTAGTTTATTATTCAGGATATTAATGAACAAATGGTTGAAATCGAACAAGAGGTAAGGGGTTTTTTTATCTCACTTTTAATTCTGTGAGATTTCCATTGATTGCAACTTATTTATTGAATATGGTGTATTTTGTACTTCCATTTGATATATATTATCATGATTATATTTATATTCATGATATTATTTTTATTATTTGGTGTTTATTAATTTTTGATCGTACGACTTGATTGATTGCTACGTGGTAAGGGGTTTCTTATCTCACTTATTAATTCTGTGAGATTTCCATTGTTCACCACTTATTTACTACATGTGGTGTATTGTGTACTAAAATTGGATATATATTATCATGATTATCTTTATATTCATTGTTTTCTATGATTGATGTGGTGTTTATTAACTTCTGTCATATGACTCAATTGATTACAATGTGGTAAGGGGTTTTCATCTCACTTTTTATTCCTATGATATTAAATCTATGTTTTCCACGATTTAATTTTTGTGGTGTATTTACTTACCATGATTGTATTTTTTGTATAACATACCTTAATTTTTTTGGTATTTAAAACTTCATTTTATGATCCTTCTTTCATGTGGTGTATGTTTTGTAATTTACAAAATCAGTAAGGGAACTTTTTAACCCACCTTCCATTCCTTGGGTCATTCTTCTAATTCTTAATTATGTCATGCTATTATTATGTGTGGAATCACTATTTATTTATTTATGTTGTAATTTCCACTCCCCTTTGTGTTTATATAGTTTTTTATGCATATTCAATCCATTGATAAATTCTAAAGTCCTTGATATGAACTTGATAAGAGTAATTTTAACTCAATTTCCATTCATTGAGTTAAACATCAAAGTCATTGGTGTTTTTTTTACAAAAAAATGTGTGAATATTATCTGATTGATTTACACTGAATATCCAATCATATTTATTATATTTATATTTTTTACACATGATTATGTAATATATTTATCCTTAATCTAATGATACATTTTTTACAGGGGATTTCAAATCAATTTAAATTCCATGGAGACTTAATTTTTGTTATGCTCCAATTAACTCTTATATAGTGCATATATTGTACTTTGGAATATTATATCTTGAATTCATTTATTCTAATGATATTTTAAAATTTTGATTAAATGTTATTCCCCAATTATTTTTATTCAAGCGCCTCTCAATTTTTTAAAAACTCTTTAAGTAAAATATCCGTTAAAATGTTTTAAATATTTATTCTTCCAAATATTTCTCATTAATGTCCATGTTTCCAAAAATGGTTTTTAAGATTTAATTTTATTGACATTAATGTTTTCAAATGATGATTTATTTAAAAGTTTAAAAGTGGTATGGGACACTTGGATTCAAAAAGTCTCTTTAATAAATTTTTTAAATGGTATTTGAAAATGGTTTGATAAAGAATTAATTATGTCAATATATTTAAATAATATATTGTGATAATAATGTGGGAATTTTATCTTTTCTTTATTACTGTTCTATATGTTATGACTACGTTATGGTTATTAGACATTGTTTATGAATATGGGTGGTTCCGTGATAAACCTAGGGCGGGTGATCCTGAGATAGCTCTCCAATGCAATGGGTAAAGTGATGGAGGTAAACATGAATGTTTCTCCTAAGAGATTTAAGGAATAAACTGTGATAGATATTCCAATTTTAACTACCTACATAGCTGTGAAAGCTACAACATAAGTATGTTATGGATGCCACAAGTTACCTTTATGATTTATTTTTACTATGTAAATCTTATGATTTCAAGAGGTATGTTAAAGAGATTATTCTATGTATGTATTGATGAACTAATTTCTTCTTTCTTTGTTTTATAACCCTTATTGAGATTTTTATGCTCAGCCTAGGTTTTGAAATGTTTTTCACAAGAAATAATGATGAATAAGGTCAAGGATGAGATCAAGGAAAAGTCGCGCTATCTAAAACATGGGACTAAACATGACTCTTTTTTTCAAGAGTTTTTATTTTATGTAAAAAATGGAAACTGAGATGAAGTGTCTACCATGTAATGTTTGAGATGTAATGTAATAGTTATGGCCTAATTCTCTAAAAATCTAGACATAAAAAGATCCTCAATGTGAATGATTCATTTAATTCGATATTATGTAATGTTTAAGGATGATTCCTTATTGTTGGTATTAGAGGAAGATTTAGAAAAATTTAGAGGTTAGGGTATTATGTATGCATAAGTGACAAAACCATATTGGTTACAAAATTATAAAGAGCCATATTTATTTTAGTTAAATTTAATGAGTCTAAGATAACGTTAATATGTCTATCTTAGTAATTACCATAATTATAATATATTATATGATTTCTTTACTGATATACTCACAATGACCTTTTTGGTTTTAGTAAATGTATGAATGTAACAGGCACCAATGTAATAGTGGATGTGAAGAAAACTGTGACGGTTTTCTGAATGAGAAACTGAATAAAATGGGAGCTGTAATGAGAAATCTTGTGGTTATTCTCAACTAACTATATGGAGTCATGATTGACCACCTAAACCATGGTGTTTTTTATAAGGAATTTTATATGAGAGAAACAATTCCCTATGAGAGTTTAATTAATAATAATAAATTAAAGTATGTTCAAAAACCTATGTGTCAAGGATATGGAAAGAAACACCTAGGAAAATGCTTCAAAGGGACGGGAAGATGCTATAGATATGGGAATGAAGGTTATAAAGAAAGAACCTGTAATGGAAAAAAGAAAGCATCTAGTTGACTCTAAGATAGGTAAAGAAGTTCTTTATAAGGTATCAATTGAATGTTTTAAATGCGGTGTGCATGGTCATTATACAAATAGATTTCCTAAGAAGATGTTTCGGGAATGAGATCACCAAGACCATACAAATATATGTTTAACAAAACCTAACTTCATTCCAATTGTGGATGACGAAACCAATAAACACTAATGAATGTTATGGAATATTTATTAACATATGTTTTGATATTATTGAACATTAGGATATGATTAATGATTTTGTTTGTAGGAACGCATTATTTGAGAATATGTCGGTAAGGAATGGATAATGGATCATGAAGAACATTGAATGAATAAGAAATCAACATATATGGGATGGAAGAGTAATGGTATATTTTAATATGATGAAATTCTTAAAAGTATTAAGGCTCTTTTTAGGATGGGATTACATTGGAAGACTTTTTATAGTATGTGTAACAATGAAGATTGATATATGAAAATGTTATTCAAGGAATAATTATAAATTTTTTTGTAGAGTAATTGTAGAAATTTTATTTTGGAAGAATATATGTTTTTATTTTATACATATGAAGATTTAGTTTATTTATGGAAATGATTAACCTATCATGGAGAATATGTGAATAGGTTAATTAATTTTCAGTATGAAACTTTAAGAGTAACTGATGTTATTTGGAGATAAATGTTAAGATTTATCTTGGAAGATTATGTGATTAAATCCTTCTGTGATTGAGATTCAATATAAGTTTGGATTACTTTGAAGAATTTTATGGATATTTGTTTATTGAATGGTAATTGTCAAACATTGGGTATTGTTTGAGAAATTTTGTATATTGAGTGTAGTTTTTCTTTTTGTAAAATATTATCTTTTTTTGGGATTATCTCATCTTGTACTAACCATTTTGGTTCTGGATAATGTCTAAAGACATGAGAAAAATATAGATTATTTTTTTTTGAATTAGGTCATTCTATATAAGTTTATTATATCACTTTCAATGTGACCAAGTTAGTTTCAATACTCATCGTTTGGAGAAAAGATGAGTTTTTGGTAGAAATTTTGTAAAGGCTGAAAGTCTACATGACAAGTAAGTATGTTTTCTTCTATTTTTAGTTAAGCTCATAAATAAATTACTCAACATTATGAAAAATAAATTTAAACAAAAATAATGTCCGCTAACTATTCCTATTTGGGAATCAAATACTGTTTAACCCATCAGAAGTTTATGATTTTCTTATGGTTAACTTTCTCATAATAATGTTTTCTACCACTCTCCATCAATCCTTGATGGTTTGTTTCTCTTCCATATCCATGTTTTCCTACATGGATTCCTAGTATGGGCTATCTCAGGCGACCATTGTATTTCTCTTTATTTTGTTTAAAGTGATATTTTTATAGACTTTTTTTTGATATGGAAATTTCATTGATGTTTCTAAGCCCAATTTTAAAATTGCGAGGACGCAATTCCCAAAAGGGGGAAGGATGTAACATCCAAGGTAAATAAAGAATATAACTTTTTTTTAATATTTTTTTAAATTTGTGAATTAAATATTAATTTTATCTTAATTGGGTTTCTATGTTCGATGGAATACCCAATACACAACAACATGTTTCTTTGAAATCTTACGTTGCACACAAGTCTGAGTCTTACTAAAAAAATAGTAATATCATATTATTATTTTAAATCGTAGTTAACGCCAAGCCGTTGTAATGGCTGAAATGAACAAAACTAACTTCAATATTATTATACATGTTTGTTAAATGTTTTTACATTTATCCAATAAATGTTAGAGGCTTAAAATGTGAATTAATCTAATTTTAAGCATAAATACTCTAATATTATTTAAAAGGCCAATTTACCACTTTTTAATGGTAAAAACTCATTAAATATTGTTTTCGTCACTTTTTTATATTCTATTTGAAAAAATAAAATTCTTCTTTAGAATCGGGACATCAAAATTTACTTTGGGTAAATTTTTGGTATTTTTCTGATAAAATTCATTTTTAATGAATAGTGAAAAATACAGTATTTTAATTCAAAAATACCTTTTAATAAAATTTATTTATATGGTTATATTATCTTTTAAATATGTTTTAAGGTTTAATTAGATTATAGTTTTACCATTCCATACAATTTTGGTCATTGGAAGTAATTTTACTTTGAAATTGGATATAAACAAGTGTCAATCTTTTGATAATTATTATTTCTTAAAAACATGTTTTTTTTGTTTTGACAAAGATAATTTATTTTAAATTAATTAATGAAACTTTTATGTATTTAATTTGGTAAAATAGACATAGTTTTGTAATTCAGAATATCAAATATATCTTAGGCTGAATTTTTGGTATTTTTCTGAAAAACATCATTTTTTGATGAATAGTGAAAACATTGACTACTTGTTAAAAAGACGACTTTTTCATTTAAAAGAAATTTTACCACTTCTGTAAATTGAATTTCAAAAATCCAACATACATGGTTGTTACTAATAAGTAAAATTTGGTTCAATAATATGAAAATATTTATTGGTGAATAGTAATTTTTTACTTTTATTTACAGTGGTTAAAGGTAAATAGAGTAATTTAGGGGAAAAACAATATTATAATAAAATAAAATTACCTTAACACTTATCTTAATTTTATTGGATGAGTAATAGACAAAAATAAATCCTTGGGTGCGAGTTTTGGCCTTTGAAAGCCACTTTGGGAAGATAATGGTATTAATGACTTTTTATTTAAAGTAAAACAAAAAATATCATATACATGTATTATTTTGCTAAAATAATTTTAATGTGGTGTTATATAATTGATATATTTGAATATAAATAAATATTATAATGCTAAAAATTATTTCCTACATTATGGTATTTTTTTATAATTTTTAGACATCAAATAAATTAAATTATTTATGACACAATAATGATGCAATGTTTACCTCATTAAAAAATTATTTAAATATATAAAATTATAAATGTTAAAATAAAATACAAAAACTGTCCAATTCTTATTGGATGATTTTATTTCGACCATGATTCTTCTTACATTTACCTTTAATAAGTTTTCGACCTTTAGAAACAATAAATCATTATATAATAAAATAATATTTTCACACTTTCTTAAGGAGCCCCCCACCTATAAAAATCCCTCACCTATAACCCAGTACTCACACCTCTAAAGCCCCTTGGATCAGAAAAACTCTAATCAAATAATCTCCTAATATCCATCTATTCCTCCTAGAAGACTTAACATAGGCAGACGACACTTCAAGAAACTCTTTTGGTTCAAACCAAAGGGTGTTACCCGATTTAAAGGCAACATCTTCTCTTATGTTCTTTGGTTTTATTTTATTTCTCCAACCCCCTAAAATATTTTTATTCCTTTTATTTGTAACAAAACATTGTCCTCAATATACTAGGATTTTTTATGAGAAGTATTTGAACTAAACTTACACACACTACAATCTAATGGGTAAAGAACATACAATTTATGTGGATGACAAACTAAGGCCTCTCGAAACAATGATTGTTAAATCTTATCCTACCACCTCTTATGGTGGCCATTATGATGGAAATGTATTTAAATATTATATATATTTATATATATTATGTTTATGTTTTATATATGCTTCTGTAAATTTTATTTACAAAAACACCTTTATGCTTTCCAATATGTGTATATACGATAATTTTATTTGAGGAAGTGTAGACTACCTCCCCCTCAAGGTGATATGATTCATTCATGACATACATGGAATGTATAAAAGATAGAGTTAATGAAAATATGTAACATATATATCATACAATATTATTATATAATTATAATATATATATATATATGTATCATTAAGTTTTCATTCCATTAAATATACAATATAAATGAAGTGTTCATGCGTACGTAAGCCTTACCGTCTCCATGAACAGTTCATTTCATTTCTTATCACCAAATGTTACGTAATATTATAAATACAAACATATAATAGATATAATAGATATATATGATATTTAAATCATGAATATCATTCTGGAGATAAGGGATTTTTGTCCACATGAACAACTTGTAATTATAAGAAGTTCATTTTTGACTCAAGTTCCAAATATCGACAAAATGACCATTACTAACATAAATGATTACATAATGTTTATAACATGGTAATAAGTGATATAAAATGAATAATAAACTTAAAAAATGTTCTTAAGCAAGTATAAATTATCTTTAGTTTATTATTAAGGATATTAAATAATGAACGGGTCAAATCAGACACGAGGTAAGGGGTTTCTTATTTAACTTTTAATTTCGTGAGATTTACATTGTTCACCACTTATTTATTGAATGTGATGTTTTGTGTACTTCCATTTGATATATATTATCATTATTCTACTTATATTTATGGTATTATTTGAATCATTTGGTGGTTATTAATTTTTGTCCATATAAATCAATTGATTGCAACGTGGTAAGGGGTTTCTAATCTCACTTATTAATTCTATGAGATTTCCATTATTCAACTATTATTTATTGCATGTGGTGTATTGTGTATTTCCATTTGATATATATTTTCAGTATTATTTTTATATTGATGGCATCCTGTGATTCAGTTGGTGGTTATTATCTTTTTGTCTTATGACTTGATTGATTACAATGTGGTAAGGGGTTTTCATCGCACTTTTTATTCCCGTGAGATTCATGCTATGTTTGCCAATATTTCATTTTATGTGGTGTAATTATTTCCCATGATTGAACTATTTTTATAATATACTTTAATTAATCTGTATTTACTACTTCATTGTATGATCCTTCTATCATGTGGTGTATGTTTTGTAAGTTACCAAATTGGTAAGGGAACTTTTTAACCCAATTTCCATTCCTTGGGTTATTCTTTTAATTTTTAATTATGTCATGCTATGATTATGTGTAGAATCACTGTTTATTTATTTATGTTATAATATCCCCACCTTGTTGTGTGGATATACATTTGATACACATAATCACCCCATTGATAAATTCTTATGTCTTCGATATGAACTTGATAAGAGTAATTTTAACTCAATTTCCATTCATTAAGTTAAACATCCAAGTAATTGGTGTTGTTTTTACAAAAATAATTGTGAGTGTTCTATGTTTGATTTACATTTAATATACAATCATATTGAGTGTATTTATATTTATCACACATTATTATGTAATATATTTATCCTTAATCTACGGATACAATTTTTATAAGGGATTTCGTCTCAATTTACATTCCATTGAGACTTTATTGTTGTTATGAACCAATTCAATCTTATATGGTGTATATAATATCCTTTGGAATATTATTTCATGAATCACTTTATTCTCATGATATTATAATGTTCGGATTAAATGTTATTCTCAATTATCTGCATTCAGGCGTCTCTCATTTTCATAAAAACTCTTTAACTAAAATATCAATTAAAATGTTATAAAGACTCATTCTTCTAAATATTTCTCATTAATTTCCATGTTTCGAAAATGGGTTTTAGGATTTATTTATATAGCCATTAATGGTTTCAAAATATTATTCGTTTAAAATTTTCAAAGTGATATGCGACACTTTGATTCATGAAATTTATTTATTAAATGTTTTAAATGGTTTTTAAAAATGGTTTGATAAAGAATTGATTGTGATAATATCATGAAATAATATACTGTGATGAAAATGATGAAATTTTATCTTTACATTATACTTATTTTTTATGTTATGACTACACTATGGTTCTTCAACATTGTTTAGTAATACATGTGGTTCAGTGATAAACATAGGGCGGGTGAGCCCGAGAAAACTCTCCAATGATTTGGGTAACATGATGAAGGTAAATGTGAATATTTCTCCTAAAAGATTTACAGAATATACTATGATGGGTATTCCTAATGTAACTCCCTACGTAGTTATGAAAGCTACAACATAAGTATGTTATAGATTCTACCCGTTACCTTTATGATTTGTGTTTAATATGTAAATCTTATGATTTTATGAGGTATGTTAAAGATCCTATGTTATGTATGTATTGATGAACTAATGTTTTCTTTACTTGTTTTATAACCCTTGCTGATCTTTTTATGCTCATCCCATGTTTTGAAATGTTTTTCATAATAGGGTTAAGGATGTGATCAAGGAAAAGTCATGCTGTCTGAAACATGGGACTAGACATGAGTCTTTTTTTATAATGTTGTTATTTTCTGAAAAAAATTGAAATTGAGTAGAAGTGTCTATCTTGTAATTTTTGAGATGTAATGTAATAGTTATAGCCTAATTTTAAAAAACTCTAAACCCAAAAAGTTCGTTAATGTGAATTATTCATTTGAATCAATATTATGTAATTTTTAAGGCTAGGTCCTTATACCTTTGGTGTGGTGACATTAAATATAAGCATTGAGCAGAAAATATGGGTTGTTTGAAAGACATCTTTCATGAAAAATCCCAAATATTGCGCATAAGATCGGGTCTTGAATGCAAGTACAATATTGATCTTCTAACAATTGTCAGATACCCGAGTTGTTTGATAAGTACTCTCAAGTGCATCAATTTATGACTCCAATGAAAGTAGTTTCTCATGATGGATAAGGAAAAAGACATCAATTATAATGTATTGAAGATACCTTCACATAGATAAATTGTGTAAGACTTCACCCAAGGCAGTGAGAAAGGGGGAGTCAATGGAAGTGTTCTGAGCGACATAGTCAACTATCCTTGAATTCTTGTAAAGGCAGTGTTCTTGGAAAATAGTGACTGTGACCAAACATATATATTCCAATGCTAGTGAAGATTATTATATTTTGGTATGTCTAAAACACTATCGACATATGCTCTTTAGATGTATCCATCAGTGGTGAACCAAGTAAAAGTGTTGTGTTTTCTTTATGTATCTATTTTTTATTTCTATAATTTATCATATTGGTTTAACAAGTTCCTAACAATGTGTGAACTATATCCCTCACTTTAAAAGAAACTTTTGACACCCTGATTCACTCCTCCCCTATCGGGGTGTTTAGAGGTCCTTTTAGTGGAATTAGAGAGATGTCGTGGGTGTTAAATCTATCCTTCATTCCTATTTTGGAGAATACAATGAATGTCTGAGGAGTTCCTCTCTTTTATGGAAGAAACATTTAGATATAGAATAATATGATGAGATACCATATATGATCTCTTGGAATAGAAATATTTTTTTCTACTACACAAGTAATACATTTCACTGATCTAATAAGAATGTCTATGACTGATTCAGACAGAAAAATACTTGATGAAGATTCTAAAGTGTATAATTCCCTCACTGCTGCTATTTCTGATCATATCTATTTAAAGGTGATGAGTTACACCTTATTAATGCCTATTTGGTGAAAAATAAAAAATATTTATGAAGGAGATAGTAAAGCGAAGGAGGTAGAATACCAAGTTTTTTCAAAAAAATATTGATGATAAGAAGATGCAACCTAATGAAAATTCCAATTCCTTCTTCAATAGAAGTAGTGTAGTTTTAGGATTAATTTGAGGTCTTTGAGAAGATATCAAAGACATCTACATTGTGAAGAAGATTTTAAGATGGATTCCACCTCTCTATAATCCAAAAGTGAGAGACCTTGATGAATGAGACTTGTCTATACTTTCTTTGGATGATAGTATAATTATTCTAGTCACCTATGAAATGAGAGTCAAGATAGATTATGTGAAAAAATGTTTCACAAAAAATGGAATTCAAATCCATTAAAACTTTTTTGAGATTTTTTGGGATAGTGTTAATGAATAAAATTATGAAGTCAAAATTCCATTACGTATTTTCCAAGAAGTTCAAGAGAGGAAATGGTAGATTTGAAGGAAGGATACCATTGGAATGTTTTTATTGTGGTAGAGTTGGACACATTTATTCTCCGTGCTCAAGGAAGTTTGATAATGATGAAGGTGAAGTAGGAAACTTGCATAAGCCTAAAAAAGGTTTCCTCAAAAGGGAATCTTCAAATCTAGAAAGAAACTATAGAAAATGAGTTTTTTTGTGTATAAGAAGATGCTGACAATGAATTGTTTGAGAAATAAGAACCATAATTTAAATATATAAACTAAGAATCTATGATGGCTACTATTGATAATTCAGAACCATAAAAAGATAAAGCTATAGATCATGAGTTGAGTGCTGATGAAAATCTAAAGTTACAACTAATGGATGCTCTTGGTATGCTTAATAATCAAAGCAATAAATACAAAGAGTGGAGAGTAGTTATGGAAGAATCATCAGAATATTTTGATTAGCTTGAGGCTAAAATTGAACGACTCAAATATGTAGTGAAAGCATAATAAAAAAAATTTAAAGCTTAGAAGTTATAGTGGAACTGAATATGAGAATTGAAGAAAATGAAAATTTCAACAATGACCTCACCTATTGATTGAAAGAGAAGTCCACAACAACTGAGGGTATCGATTAAGAAGTTGTTACTCTAAAGAGTAAACTTGAAACTGAATCAATTTCAAAAGGAACAAAGAATTTAATATAGTTTGGAAGGTTCTAAAATTTTAAGATGCTTGAAAGAGAAAAATGTGGTTTTGAGGGATTTGAAAAAATTGGAATGATCATAGACTCGCATGCATGGTTAATAGTATAATCAGTTGTGATAACGAAGCATCAAATGTTGAAAATAAAGTGGGGAAAATAAAGGAATGATGAATGTTTGACCTGTTAAAAATTCACCTGAAGTTCTGAAAAAGAAAATATTGATTTAAACTGAAAGAAGAACTAAAAATATCCTTAGGTATCCAGAAATGATTGGTAGCCAAAAAATTTTCATAAAGAAGGATACATGAGGAGGAATTGAAATAAGAAGACATTTCCACTTATGAAATGTCAATTCTATAGCTATATAGGCCATACAATTTCATACTATGAAGAGGCAAGGAGCTATTTGAATGAGGAAGAGTTAGGAGTTCAACAAAGGAAGAAAAATTCATATCCTAATTATTATATAATAAATAATATATATGGATATTTTTTTCTTCATTGTTCTAACTTATTCCATAATGCTGTGTATTGCAGGAAGAGGAATGTCATGAGAAATTCATACAAAACTCAAGGATAGGTCTATATTTTCTATCCAAATATTTTTGCTATTTCAAAAAGGATTTCACCTTTAGAAGAAGAGTATGAATTTAAAGGACATATTCATGAGAAAAATAGATATTAAAGGCCATTCACATCCCTTAATCAATCAAATATTTCTTGGAAGTAAAAGAGGAAGAATGAAAGACTCAATATTTCAGAAGTTGATCTCAATGATACAACGAACATTGAATCATGGATTATTGACAGTTGGTTATCATCCCATATAAAAGAAAACTAACACATATTAGTGAATGATAAGAAAAAGGTTTTTGGAATAGTAAGGTTCCGTAATGATGGTGCTTTGAAAATAAAAGGTAGCAGATGAATTGAGCTAGCTAATGGAGAGCTGAAGAAAACTATAGTTATTTATGTGGAAGATCATAGTCACAATCTCATTAGTGTGATTCAACTCTGCGACTTAGGGATTATAGAAACATTCAATAAAAAAGGATGCACTATAAAGGGAAATATATGTAATTCTCTTATTAAAGTTTATAGAACAGTTGCAAACTTATACTAGGTTGACAATAGAGAAAATATTTTGTAACTAACTGTTGAAGATGAAAATGACTTGTTCCACCAAATTTTGGGGAACATTAATAAATATTACATGGAAAATACATCTAATTTGAATATATTAATAGATATCCCCAATATGAAATGTGAATAGGAAAAGATGTGTCACTCTTATAAGTGAGGAATGTTGTTCTGTAGTTCATATTTTTCAAAGAAGAAAAGGGCATCAAATCTTTTTGATCTATTTTATATAGATGTATGTTGCCAAATAAATGTTGATGGAATGTATGGAGAAGTGTAATTTGTTCTTTTCATTGATGATTATATCAGAATGCCTTGTGTGATGGTTATACATTAAAAAAAAACAAGTTCTTGAATACATGAAAATTTATCACCAAATTTCTGAAAATGATATTGGATAGAAAATAAATGTTCTACGACCTAAAAATGGAAGAAACAAACATCCATTAAATTTGAAAACTAAATGGATAATCATGGAATAAAACATGAGGTGGATGTTGTGAGAACCCCACAAAAAATGGAGTTGTTGAGCATATAAATAAACATGTGATCAATATAACCAGAACTATGCTGACTAAGATCTGTGTCCCTCGAAATTATTGGAAATAGGATGTTCATGTTGTGGTGTATATTCAAAATCTAATAGGGATATATATGGGATAATCAAAGACACCATATGAGGTGTTGCATGGATGAGGGCCCTCTTTGAAGTATTTTTTTGTTTTTGGAATTGAATGTTTTATCAGAAAAAAAGAATGAAATCTTGGAAAATATGGCGATGTGGCTAATGAATGAATATTCCTATAATATTAAATGAATATAAAATCAAACAAGTGTTTCAATAAGCATTTTGAAAAAATAGTGGAAATCAGTGATATTAAGATAATTGAAGATAATACCACAAATACCCCAAGGGGATCCTATGATGATTTGATTATAGATGGAGAAGATAGTGGAAATGAAACCTATTCAAATTAAGAAGTATAAAAATATGTGAAAAAAATTAAGAGGTCACAAAATGAAGTGGATTTAGATGAATAATTAGAAGAAGAAACCATGGCTGAAGAAAATCATCCTAAACCTCATAAGAGAAATCAAAGAGTAGAAATTGATCAATCCAATTTCATTGGAGATTGGATGACTCAAAATTAGACAAAGCAAATGAGTAATAGAGGACAATATACATTTGTATCAGTTGTGGAACCATCCTTATTTGAATAAGATAAAAAGGATAAAACATGGGTTAATTCCATGAATAAATAGTTGGATCAAATCGACTTGAACAAAACATGGGATCTATCCAAGAGACCTGACAGTCATAATGTGACCAATACAAAGTGTATTTTTAAGAATAAATATGATGATCATGGTAAAGTGATCATAAACAAGGTATTATTGGTGTGTAAATAATACTCATAGATTTAAGGTGTTGATATTGACGAAACATTTTCTCCAGTGGTGGGACCGGAGTCGATCAAGCTTTTCCTTGCAATGTTAATTCAAAGAGGAGATAATGTATATCAGATAGACATCAAAACCTCATTCTTAAAAGATGGTCATGAAGAATAAGTCTATATAAAAAAATTGGGGTTTCTAATTGGAGATAATTAAATATAGGTTTTTAGATTGAAAAAGTCTCTATATGGTATAAAAAAGGCACCATGAGCATGGTATTCTCATCTTGATCTCTATATGAAGAATCCTAAATTTAAAAGAGGAGGTGTAAACCAAAAAATATATGATAATAATTCAAAGGGTGATTAATTTATGGTTTTAGTGGACATAGAAGATATCATATTATGTGGAAATAAGAAATAATCATTGCAATAATTTTTTAATCACATGAAATTAGAATTTGAAATGTCAATTATTCGTGAAATCACATAATTCTTGGGTCTGTAAGTGATTCAAAAGAATGATTACACATTCATTTATCAGGAAATGTATTAAAGAAATTTGATGAATAAATTTAATATATATGACTCCCAAACAATGTGAAATCCAATTGAAATTGGAAAAAATCTGGGAAATCCCAAGGATGAGACATATGTAGATCCCACAATATATAAGAGAATCATTAGAAGCTTGCTGTACCTGACAGTGACATGACCATATATTGTCTTTTCAATATTTTTAGTGGACTACTTTCAATGTAATTTGAATGAATAACATATGGTGTTAGTGAAGAGAACCATGAGGTACACTCATGGTACTTAAAATTATGGATTATACTTTACCTCTGGAAGAGATAGTGAACTATATAAGTTTTCTAATGCTGACTGGGATAGAGATGTGATTGATAGAAAGACTAAAAGTGGTGGATCATTCTTTATTATCAAGAAATGTGTGGGCTAGTTAAGTAAGAAATAGGAAATCACTTCTCACAGTAAAAATAAAGGTGAGTATATCTGCACAACAAAGTAATTCACTCAGCTAAAGTCGATGAAGAAATAAATAAATGAGATTGGTGATGAGGTGAAACAACCAATGGTGATTCACTATGATTACAAGAGTGTGATTGATCACACATAGAATCATATTCACCATTCCTGTATGAATCATATTAAAGAATATATAAATTCACTAAGGAAAAAGCTGAACTAGGTGTGGTTAAACTTGATAATGTGGGAACTGATTCGAAAGTGGATGATATTCTAACCAAGAAACTGGTAGCATCTGTGTCTGAGAAACATAGATTAAAACTTAGTGGTAAAACACTTAATTGTGCATTAATAGTCCATGAATTTTCCCATGTACCAATTTTTATTAATATTTTTAATATTTTTGTAAATGTGATGTAGGTTTATGATGGAGATACGATCTAAGGGGGGTTTTTTGAGCTCTATATGTTTTTTGGATCTTTGGGATCATTGCCAGTGGGGGAGAATAGAGAGATTCAATGGAATAAAAGAGGATAAAGAAGAGTTTTTTTTCTGATTATAGGAACGATGTAGAATAGATTATTTCAATGTTTTTGTAATGGGGGATAATGATGAGTTGAAAAAATAGTAAAATGAAGGGAGAAACTAATAATGGAGAAAACAATTCCATGTTATGTGGAAAATAGTTAAGCATTCCAAAACTTGAGAACCCAATTTATGCTTCTCCTCTTGTTTTCTACACTGAACATTGATTTTGTAGACTTAGAGTGTTGGCTGAGTTGATTCTTTTGTATTAGTCCTTCATAGTGGTTGGTGCTATATTGAATCTATCCATAGATTTCCAACAAACCCAAATAGAGAGATTGTTGGAACCATGGGTGTATTATTATATAAATAGAGAATGTATTGTTTTTTTCCAATCCTCTATGAAATATCAGATAGTTTAAATGGAAGGGGATCTTATGATTCAGGAAAAAAACAATACTTAAGATGGGTTTTTCCCATTTTTGGCCAACGTTTTGGGTCCAAACATTGGAATATGTAGAAAAGTATTTTTTGAAAATGGAGTTTCACACAATATTGAAGGGTGTTAGGAAACTTGTGCCTAAGGTTTGATCTGGGATTATTGCATCAAAATATGGGAAAGAAAAACAGTGCATCAAAGATTTAAATGTGTGTGAATGATAAGGTCACACAGAATAATCTTACTCACCCAATGTGACCTAAAAAGGGGTTTTGTGTGCTCAGATTTTTTTAAATGCACCGACGAAGATGTGTCTGAAAAATGCACATAGAGTCATTGCTGCCTACAAATAGGAACCTACCCCCACTCAAGACTTAGGTAATATTCCAACAAAGATCCAGTTTCTCTACCACATGAAATATTTTCATGTGTAAGAATTATAGATGTTTAATCTTTCTGGAAATGGGTTCCTTTAGTCTAAAAATATAAAGTGAACACTTTATTTTATTTGTGAGAATGATAAGGGTTAAACGAAAAATAGGGGTTGTGTGAAAGAAATATTTCATGACAAATCCCGAATTTGGTGCGCAAGACCAGGTGTTGAGTGCAAGTGAAATATTTATCTTCTAACAGTTTTTAGTTTTTTAGGCTGTTTTATTAGTGATTTTAAGTGTAACAATTCAAGACTTCAATGTATGTAGTGTATCGTTCTAGAAAAATAAAAATAATCCCAAGAAAATCTTTTGAAGAGACCATCAAATTGATAAACTGAGTATGACTTCACCAAAGTCAATGAGAAAGGGGGATTCAATAGATGTTTTTTGAAAGATGTAGTGAGCTATCACTAAATTATTGTAAAGGAAATGTTCTTGGAATAGAGTTACTATGACCAAACATATGTATTCCATAACTAGTAAATATTAGGGATTTTTTGTATGTCTAACAATATATTTTCATATTCTCCATGGACGCAGCCCTTAGTGGTGATCCAAGTAAAAGTTCCTTATTTTATTTCCACATTTTATAGTATTATTATTTCTCTAATCCATTATACATGTTTAACAAGTTATTACCAATGTTGGAAAAAGATTTGTCACTTTAAAAGAAAAAGATGACTCCCTGATTCACCCCTCCCCTCTTAGTGTGTTATGGGGTCCTACACCTAGTAGGATTGACACCCACCTATTCATAAAAAATCACAAGTGTTTTTTATCACCCTTTTATAGATGATATTCAAGGTTGTGAAGGGTTGTGGGTTCCCGATAACCAAAGTCACAACATAAGTTGTGACAGGGTTGGTGTTGTGTTGGGTTGCTATATCCATATTTCTCCTAACCCAATTCCTGCAGGTATTGAGTTTCTTATTCCATATCTTGTGGTTCCTGTAAGTAATTTGGATTCTATCACCATTATAGGTAAAAGGAAAGAGATTCCCAATTCCTCAGCATCTTCTAATCCTCCAAAGATGGAGAGTGACCCACACTAATAATATATAGAACGAGAATTACCAATTAAAAACAACCCCATTTTTGGGTGAGTTCTATGCTATGACCATGATTTTCTTAGTGGGCGATGGGAATAAAATGTTTGAATCAAGAGACATGGTAATCTATTGATTCCCCCAAAGATTCTAATTTCTATGTTGAGGAGAAGAGTTTCACATTGGGGTCACCATTTCAGTTTCTGATTCTTTTGGTGGGGCCGGTATGTGCATCAAACACATGCACTAGCTATCTATTTCCCTACATTTCTAGTTTCCAAAGGAGAGTGGATTTCATCAATTTAAATGGAGATGTATATTCCTTTATTAAAATAGGATGATGGGATGCCATTTAATCCTTCTATGGATTCCTCCTTAGAGATCATCGCCTAGTCTAGGTTTCCCTCATTGATTCAATTCATGTTCATGGAAGTAATTATTGATTCAATCTATTTGTGGATAATAGTAAATTAAAATTCTTATTTATTTAAATACAACTTTTTTCTTGTAAGATAAACAACCTTAAGTCATTATATTTTTCATGTTGGGCATCATTGGGCGTGTCTAGATGCTAGAAAAATTGGTCACCTATATTCTTCCTCTTTAGAGGGCTTCTCACATGAGGAATCTTAATGAATGGAACCCATGGGATCCTATGTTGATACAACGTAAT
Source organism: Viscum album (assembly GCA_963277665.1). Classification (NCBI taxonomy): domain Eukaryota; kingdom Viridiplantae; phylum Streptophyta; class Magnoliopsida; order Santalales; family Viscaceae; genus Viscum; species Viscum album. The sequence continues at coordinate 291,569,971 of OY728150.1, read as the reverse complement.
GCATTAAATGGTGTTATTATTATAAGAATTTTTACCTCATGAATCCCATGAGTTTCATGAGGTATGTGTTTATATAATTACACAAGTTGTACATCCTATGGGGATAGATCTTGATGTCTAGTCGAGACAGATCAATTCATGAGTTTAACATTTTAAAGAGACATGTAAAGTGTTAATGTCTTGTGGGGATAAGATGGATAAATTAGAATTCCCCATGGGGTTAGACCCAGATATTTGGATCAGAACGCCCCTTGGGCAGGATCCAGAATAGATGGATCAAAATGCCTCATAAGGAGGATTTGGGAGGTATGTCACTAATAAGAATTACATCACACCTAGAAGTTTACAAATAGTTCAGAACAACCCATGGATTTAGATATAGAGTTGTGGACTAGAACCCCCATTGTGGTGCATTAGAGAGGTGTATCCCTTGGAGGGAAGATATCACACTAGAATTTTGGGATAAGATCTCTCTTTGAGATGGATCCGAGAGGTTTGTCCCTAAGAGGGATGAAATCACACCTAGATGGTTGGATCAGAATTCCTCTTAGGGTGGATTTTTATGGTGTGTCCATAGGAGGGATTATTTCACAGCCAGATGTTTATCAATGGATCATAATTCCCCATGGTGGCATATCCATATTTTTGGATCAGAACAACCCATCTGGTGGAAAGGTAATGGATGGATCATAATGAACCATGATGATGATTTGGGAGGTGAAACAATATGAGGTAATTCTATTAGAATATATTTTTGGGATTAAACACAATGGATGAATCCTACATACCCTATATAGAGTACACAAAACAAAAACATGTAGTTCGATTTCATAGTTTATGGTTCTATGATAGGGCAGATCCATACATTTTACCATTATGTTTTGAGAACACTCATTTTGTTGAAGGGTTACTGATGAGGGATGGTGTGGGGATTATGCATATAAGATTCCCTTTATGAGTGACTCATGTCCCATGGTGGGGGAGAGAGTGTGGGGATTACTTAGAAAGATTCCCTCTAGGGTTGACTAAAATACCATGGTGAGGGAGAGTGTAACATCTCATAATTATTATACATAAGGTATTCCATGCGCATTGAATGGGGTAAGAACATAATTTTATGTCATGTGATGGGGTTTTTTATGTAGTTTGACATTGTATGAACACAATATAGAGCTAAGAGGTTTTAATTCCTGAAACTCAGATGTGGGTGGGCTCACGCCCTACCCCTTGGGCTTACGTGATCACTGATCATGTCCCTTTGGATGGTTCATGGCATTGGGACTTCCATATAGGAGTGCTCAATAAAAAGGTCCATGTTAGAGTCACCATGATAATATGAAAAATGGGTTAGAGTTACAATTATTCGAAGAAAAAGGTAGGTGGTAAGAATGATCCACAATTGGGGTGAAGTGGAAGGATATAAGAGTGGATGTAAATGGTCACATGGGGACTTTAGGTGTAGATGAATGAGTCTTGGATTGATGCATGGGACCTATGCACTCAACATTCACGAAGAGGAGTCATTAGAAGGGGTTAAATATGGATAAGATTGGGGGAGGTTCTTTTTGAATATTAGGGTTTGTGAAGTATTTTCTTACAAGGATTAGGGTTCTCTTGGAGGTCAGGGGATTTTTAAAGGATTATGCTTCACAAAACATGGTGACCCTACCTCAGGACATAGTCCTACTTCATAGGGGGAGGGCTTCATGAACGATGAATGCTTCGCGAAGCCTCAAGTTACCAAGGGGGGATTTCTTCCTTCTAAAAGGGAATATGACTTTGAGAAAGGAATCTACATCTAAGATAAAGTCTATTAATAACACATTGGAGGAGGTTTTTCAAATATCAGGTACCATGGATGATATATTTTCACTTTTTTTACAAATATTAAGAGGTTCACGAATCAGAAGATATTTTAGAAGTCTAATGGTCGGGAACCATCCTTAAAATTTATGATTTAAGGAGGTAATTATAGGAAATGTGTTTCATTAATATTAGAGGAACTTTTTAATATTTACATGATTTATGAATGGGCACAAATCTGCAAGTCTAAATGATATTATTTCGAAGACATCATCAACCATTCCCGCATTCATGTAGCACTACATGATTCCAAATGTTTTTGGGAGGAGATACCTATATCCATTCATGAATTTGTGAGGGAATTTTATCAACCAAGGATATTTTTGAGCTATGGATATTCTTGAAGGAGTTTATATTTCTAATGAATACCCTTTAGAAGTATTTTAAGATATTTTTGAAAAAACATTTCTCTTAACTGACCATGACTTACCTAACCATTCCTGGGGTATATATATTTCAAGGCCAATAATTATGTATGAATAAAATATTAGTGGTTTAATAATTATATATTAAGACTTATTTTCTAATCTATTTAAATTCCTTGAATATATAGAATTTTTTAGAATTATAAACATATACATTATGGAGAGAATAATTTTTAAAAAATCTTAGGGTATTACAACTATTTATTACGAAGGTTGTTCACTAATGTATTATAAAACCCCAGAATTCAGTAAATATTTCATAAACATGAATTCTATAGAAATTAAATTTTTAACCAGTGCATCGGTGCACTGTCAGTGGGCACCCTTCGTATGTTAGACATATTATACTACACAATAGGGAATCAAACACAATTTCATTAAATCAAAATTATACCAAGAAGTAAAAGGGTTACATGATAAAAAAATCTAAAAAATCCATCCAGTGAAAGAGCGTGGACTATATTATATGAAAATATCATAGTCATGAATATAGGGGGTTATCATAGATGTAAAATACCTCTTTTAGGATCATTAAGAAAATTGTTTTGGTAATAAAAAATATCCTTGTCCATTTGAAAAAATGTATTCATAAAACTAAAAGAGTAATAATTTAATTTAGAAAAAAATCCAATGAGTGTATTTTTTATATAATAATATAAATATGATATAATTACATGTTAAAATGAAATAAAAACAAAAATATAAATTTTAGAAATAATTTTTTACTTTATTATAAAAAGGTGAAGTTACAGGTCAGTTTCGAAATTTATTTTGAAGATGGTAAAGTGATTTTTTTAAAAAAATTACATTTGAAAAATAAAATTCAATAATATATCCTTTAAAATGTGCAATATTTATCTGAAGAAACATGGGGTGGAATATTAAACATTTAATTTTTAAAGAATCAAAAATATTTTTAAAATTTAGAAATATATTTGTTGAAAACCCACATCATAAAATGATTAAAAAATTACTTTTTAAAAGAAGATAATGGATATATGGAGGAAACATGAGATAAAAAATAATTAGGTTTTAAATTATAAAGTATAAAATTAGTTGGAAAGGAAAATATGGACAATGAGGATAAAAAATCCTTAATGAGGATGAGAATTGTTTTTAATATCGATATAAATTTTAGTAAAAATATTAATGAAGGTAAATATAATTGGATTAAAAGTCATTATACCTATATAGAAATATATTGTATCATCAAATATAATATTAGGGGTTAATATATCAATATTGGAAGAAAGAAGTTCAAGAAGAAGCATTATAAGTCAATGAAGGGAGTTGAGTTAACAAAAACCCTTTCAACTTTGCTAACTTTTGAATCAAGATCCATTTAAAAGAGGACATGAAATGGTTCTTCAAATTGAATGAATTAAATGAATATGTTAAAATATTGGAATAATTATGTTCAAGAATAAAAATTATACCATAGTAAATATATCATGGTGTACAATATGAAATATGTCTCAAGAAATTAAATTTGAGACAAATAACCCCTCTCCTTAATACCCAACTTCCACTAAAGAGCTTGAATATCCTATATAACAAAAATAACTAACATAATAACCTATTTATGTAACTTTTTAATATCTATTAAATTTTTATCCTGATTTAAAATTACATATAATTATATATTTTCACATTCGAATTATTTTAGTTATTTTTTTGGGATGAAAAGATCAGTAATAATCTTGTCTTTGTAATTTATAACGAATGAAATAAATTATATTAATTAATGATTTAAATGTTTATATTAACATTAAATAAAAAATTATTATTTATATATTAATATCTGATATTATATTTCTAAAACCATCCTTGATATAAATTTATTTCATTGGTCGTGTTGGTGGTTAGATCGACCCAACAGGAACATGCTACGATAAACTTTTGAGTGCTGCTATTGAAGGTATAATTTTGTAATAATATCATTATAATAATAGTATAATAAAAAATATTTATATTTTATCAAGTTGATAAATCATAATTGGGATGTTTTATAAGAATAAGCTAAATAAAAAATAAATTTTCACTTATAAATAAATCATTTTACTCTTGTTATGTTTGTTTTAGGTTGTCAATTTTACGATTATCAATTATTGCTATTATTACCTATAAAATGCCTAATTTATATTTAAACGATGTAAATAATTACATAAATAGAATATAAATTCATTAAAACCATTTCTATAACCATCCTTGAAAGGCCATGATAATAAAAAAATGTGGTGTTTATGGAGGTGGCAGTCCGCACTCATGCATGAGCAACATTTTCATTTTTTTCGATTGAATTTGAAGGGAAAATATAATAGTTAAAACATAAATTCAATAAAATTTTAGTATATTATTTATAAATATTTATTTATAAACATATGGTGAGATGTTTTGGAGGAGGTTGGATGTGAAGGATAATGTATGGATGTTAAATGGAAAGTAATACTTATATTGACAATTTTGATCTTCTCTTGATGTTTTATTTGGAATTGAAGGACTTATGTGTAATTTATTTTGAAATGAGGATAAATTTTTTATATGGGATATAATGAATTTAATTTTTTCAATGTTTCAATGCAATTTTAAACTATATGTGTCTCTTTAAATGGGTATAAGTTAGAATATTTTATAGTTGAAAAAGTGGTACAAATCATTGGAAAAAATGTTAGGGAAAGGGTAATAATATAATCGAATGATAGTAGGGTGGGTTAGGTGGGAAAATATTTGTGATAGATGTATGTATAACTTTATAACCTAAAAAAGGTTTTATATAATATATATGTTTCAAATTTATTTAGTAAAATTCGATCCACATTAGATTACCCATTTAAAAACATATGAATCTTGATTAATAATTTTACCATGGAAATTATTTTATTACTGAAAATAAAAATGACCATTATTATCAAACATAACTATGATTAATGTGAAGTTATTAAATATTTAATATAAATCAATTTCTTAATATATAAAAAATTAATTTTAAAATTAAATAATATAATGTGTTGAAAAAACATTTTGTAGAAAAATTTCATTTTAATCATTAAGTGTTCCTAATCTATTTATAACTGAATACCAATTAAATGAATTTTAATTTATTTTAATATATATTTAAAAATAATATAAAAACCTTTCATTTAAGATAAATTAGTTTAATTTAAAATTACAATATTTAAAATGGTATCATTCATTGAAAAAACCGTTTTACCTTGGTAACTAATATTTACATTGTTAACTTAATTTTATGCCTAAAAATGAAATTCAACACAATGAATAATTTTAAAATTATAATTAATAGTATAAATATTATTTTAAATAATTATGTTTATAAAATTGGTAAAAATCCATCTTAATATAATCACACATTGTGCATACAAACAATTGTAAGAAACATTTATCTTCTAAGAATAGAATACAGTTATTGCTTTCCTATTAATTATTATTTTAGGAATTATAAATTAGTTTATTATATATATTATAAATACTTTCTATTTAAAACATTATTTAACTATAATATAATATAATTAATATCACATGAAATGGATATTTTTAAGAATATATATTTTTACGCGTAAAATGATTTTTTATTTGGCTATACTAATTGAATATTATCAAATAATTAATATATATATATATATTATAATTCTTTTACATATATATTTACTTTCTAACTCAAGGAATAAATTTTAATAGCTACATAACATTTCAGGAATCACTTCTTTTGGTGTTCCGAGTAAGGAAAGTTATTGAACACATTAGTTTCTAAAAGATAATATATAATTTAAAATATTTGGTTATTAAAAATTATATATTGGGGAACTTTATACAATAATTTGAATATTAGATAAAATAAAATGAAAAAATAGATAAAATAATAGGAAAAGTGGAAGTAAAAATGTAGATAAAATTAAAAATGGTATTAAATAAGAACCACCACCACTATTCAACAGAAAATCCACAAATATTAATAGATTGTAATAAGATAATATTTAAGAAAAAAATATTTCAATAAATTTTGAATAATTTCACACTAAAATTACTTTGTGATATCTTTAAATATCTTTTGAAAACATAGACATATAATTTATTTACATGAATTGGCTATAAATACAACGAAATTTGAAGAGATGAGTATGATTACTCTCATAGGGAAATATTGTCTATGGTTTTAGTGATTTTTTTATAAAATTAGTCCTTAAGTCCATAAGGCCTCATGGTTATTAATGGAATTCAGAGCATAAGGCCTCCATGTCACGGACTAGCTTAGGAAGAGTGTAAAAGGCTATGATCTAGCAATTCTAAATATTCAGAGTCCATTGAGGGAGAAGTAGTGGTATGACCAATCCTTGTCACCTTTATGTCACTATTGGTGTATATTTTGTTGAGCAATGTATTGTCTTCAAACAATTCAAAATTATGTTTTTTAAAGGGGGAGATTATTTCAAATAATACTCTGTCTCTTTATGATGATTTTGATGCTCACAAATACCCTTAATTATTTACTAATTATTTCGTTGAGTATTTTGCAGGAATTTATTTTATTTATTTATTTCATACAACGAGATTTCATACTTCATTTATTCCGAGATCAATTTTAGCGTGTTCTGGAATCACTATAGCGCAAGATCAATTTTAGCGCGTTCTGGAATCACTGTAGCGCGAGATCAATTTTAGCGCGTACTGGAATCACTGTTCATACCCTACGTTGATGAACGTAACGTATGGATGAAAAGTTTACTTTTTATGTTAAAAGAAACGTATGGTTAAGGAACCTTAATTTATTTTGAAACGTATGGTTAATGAATCTTACGTTGTTGAAAAGTATGGAAGAAGAACATTACGTTTGTAAGGAACCTTACGTTTTCGTTGTTGGGCAAGTATGGAAGAGAAACCGTACGTTAGTTTTCAGTGTTGAGTTTGTTTCTCAAAAGTATGGATCATCAACCTTACTTTTATAATCAACCGTACGTTCTTTGGAGAGTTGAAGCGAGACAAAGTATGGATGATCAACCCTACGTTTGAATGCTGAAGAGAAAGTATGTACGTTCTGAACCTTACGTTTGTGAACCTTACGTTTGTGAACCCTACGTTTGAAGCCACGTCATCAACCCTACGTTTGGCGTCGGGATATTTTTGACAGATGATGTTTCCTTTTGCATTGGTCAAACAAGCGGATTATTAAGCGGATTTCGAGCCGATTCTTAAGTACGAATTTGACTGAATCAAAGACGATTTTCAACGGATTACTGATTGATTTAAACGGAGCTTTTTATGACGATTCCTCAGGGGAGTTACAACGGCTCTGTTATTTCATTTAATATCGCGAATCTAAAGGAGATTTTCATTGATCTATTTATGCGGAAGATTTTCTCAGATTTGAATATATATGTTCTATCTTGGAAACTTTGGATATATATATATATACAGGAAAGTGTGTGAAATAAATAGATTGATCTTTTAACGAGAAAGAAACAGAGACTGAGAAAAGGCGTTCTTTTCTGGTGATCGAGAAGAAGTGTAAAACCTTTATTGCCGAAGGAAGATCTTGATAGCAGATTCACGTGTTCTACATCGACTATCTGTTGTGAATCTATTGCTTCTGAAGTTGTGAAGTTTCTGGTAATATCTATTGCAACTGGATCGACTCAGAACTGTTTTGATTACAGATCTTTATTTTCTGAAGACAACGATCTATCTACTGTCAATTGCATTCTGTTGCAATTGTGAAGAACAACTGGAGAAGTGTTTCACTTCTCGTTCTAAGCTGTGTGGGTTCGTGTTTGAACCAGGAAGGCTGTGTTTGCCTGAATCTTGCAAAGGTGTCAACTGCCTGTAATCAGTTGTGAACAGGTCTGTGGAAACGAGGACCAGATAGTGAAAATCGCCAAGCTCGTGGATTTGAGCGTTGGTGGAGTGGACTAGGGGCCTTCTGTTCCCCGAACCACTATACATCCGTGTGTTCATGCTTTTACTTTTTCCGCTGCATATTTAATCGTGCAAAAGCATAGTGGACAGAATTTGTCTAAATTGAAGAGATTGTAATAATTTTGAAAAGACACAATTCACCCCCCCTCTTGTGTGTAATCCGTAGATTCAGATCCAACAATTGGTATCAGAGGAGGAGCTTCTTATTTTTAAAGTTTTATCAAGCTAGAAGTATTTAAAGATTATACATAGTGTATCATGGCTGATATGAGAGAGGGAATGTCAATGGTCAGAGCACCTTACTTTAATGGAGATAATTATGGCTGCTGGAAATCACGTATGATTATTTATCTGAAAAATCTTGGTTACAAAGTCTATTCAAAGATTCTGACTCCCTCTGAAATTCCTGAAAATCCCGATACATGAAGTGCTGCTACAGAGGCTGAGTATGACATCAATTCAAAAGCTATGAATGCAATCATCTGTGGTCTAGGACCAGATGAATTTAACAGAGTATCTCAATGCCCGACTGCATATGAAATGTGGCAAACAATAGCTATTGCTTATGAAGGAACAGATAATGTAAGACAGATGAGATATGCAACTGCTAAGTTAAAATTCGATACTTTCAGAATGATTGAAGGAGAGAGCATCACTCATATGAATGAAAGATTGACAGAAATTGTCAATAATATAACAGCTCTAGGAGAACCAATCAAGCAGGCTGATCAAGCGTTGAAGGTACTGAGAGTACTTCCTACTCGATGGAATGGAATCTCTGCAGCAATCAGACAATCAACTTCTGTTAAAGATCTAACTATGAGAGAACTGATTGGTACATTGATGATGTACGAAGCTGAAATGAAAGATGTGGTAAATGAGCATAAAGTCTACATAAAAAGGGAAAATACTGCTTTGAAAGAGACTTCTCAACAAAAGGATAGAAAGATGAAGAACAGAGAAGTAAGTGCTAAACCAGAAAGCTCTGATTCTTCAAATTCGGATGAAGAACTGGCTCAGCTAGCCAGAAAATTCAGAAAGTTCTACAGTAAGAAGAAAGACTTCAAGAAATCCTTCAAAAAGGATAGCAAGGAAGTGAGATGTTATGAATGCAAAAAGATGGGACATATCAGACCGGATTGCCCAAAATTGAAAGATGCAAAGAAGAAGAAATTCTTCAAAAGAGATGATTATGAGCAGAAAGACAAGAAAGCTATGAAAGCTACTTGGAGTGTTTCTGAAGACTCAAGTAATTCTTCTGAATCAAGCTCAGAGAAGGAGGAAGCCAATTTAAAAGCAAATATGTGTTTTATGGATAAAACTGATGAGGTACACTCATATTACTCCTCTGACTCAAATAATGAATCAAACTCTGAAACAAGCTTCTCAAATAAAAAACTTGCAGCTTACTGCAATATGCTTGAAGAAAGGTATGACTCATTATTTAAAAAATATAAATCTATAAAGAACTTGCACAAAGCTATTTCAGATGAGAGAAATATTTTGCTAAAACAACATAAGGAATTAATTGACAAATACAACTCTGCTGACTCAAATAAAATTAATTTTGAATCAAAAATAAAAACTCTACAGGATGAAGTAGAATCTTATAAAAAGGCTGCATTAGTTTTTACCAAAGGAGAAAACACCTTAAATGAGATACTTGGAAAAACTGTAATTAAAAAGGAAAGGTTTGGAATTGGAAGTAAAGGAGAAAAACCTAAGTTATACAAAAATTATTTTGTTCCTAGCACTAAACAGGTTATTTGTAACTTCTGTGGAACAAAAGGTCATATAGCTAAAAACTGTTTTCTAAGACAACCTCAAATATGTGGAATTAAGAAATCTTATATTTCCAACGATATATATGATTCAATCAATTTTAAGGAAACAAAGAAAATCTGGATACCCAGATCATTGCTTGCTAACACTCCTGGACCCAACAAAATATGGGTACCAAAGCAATTTGTTTGAATGTCTTTGCAGGTAGCAGGTCACCAAAGAAAGAAAGAAATATGGTATATGGACAGTGGCTTCTCAAGACACATGAGTGGAACTTCAGCTAATTTCTCTTCTCTTACTCGAAAGGAAGGAGGACTTGTCACCTTTGGTGACAATGCCAAAGGAAAGATTATTGGTATTGGAACAGTTGGAGATCCAGAGACAGTCTCAATCAACAAAGTACTTTATGTACAAGGGTTAAAACACAATCTGATAAGTATCTCTCAACTCTGTGATGATGGATACACTGTTGATTTTACTAACAATAGTTGTACTGTTTCTAAAGATAAACTGTTTAAGTTTAGAGCACCCAGAACTGATAATGTTTATACTTTGGATTTGTATTCCTTGTGTAAACAACAAGTAAACTGCTTAACTGCTAATATAAGTGAATCCTGGATCTGGCATAGAAGACTTGGTCATTGCAATATATATGCTTTACATAAATTATCTAAGAAACATCTAGTTTCTGATTTGCCTAGTCTCAAATTTGAAAATGACAGATTCTGTGATGCATGTCAGCTTGGCAAGCAACACAAATCATCATTCAAATCTGTTAATAAAGTTGCTACAACTAAACCTCTAGAACTTATCCATATGGATTTGTTTGGACCTTCAAGAGTAGCAAGTTTAGCTGGTAAATTATATGTTTATGTATTAGTTGATGATTATTCTAGATTTACTTGGATTTTCTTTTTGAAATTTAAAAGTGAAGCTTTTAGTTTATTTGAAGGTTTTTGTAAATCTATTCAAAATGAAAAAGGTTTTAATATAATCTCATTGAGAAGTGATCATGGTGGAGAATTTGAGAACCAGGAATTTAATTCCTTTTGCTCAAACATGGGTATTAAACACACCTTCTCTGCTCCAAGAACACCTCAACAGAATGGGATTGTAGAAAGAAGAAATAGAACTATTCAAGAAATGGCTAGAACTATGTTAAATGAATATAGCCTACCTATATATTTCTGGGCAGAAGCTGTTAATACAGCTTGTTATATAATGAATAGAATTTTAATAAGACCTATTTTGAAAAAGACACCCTATGAACTATGGAATAACAGAAAACCTAAAGTAAATTACTTTAAAGTTTTTGGATGCAAGGTTTACATCTTGAATACCAAAGATAATCTTGGTAAATTTGATCCAAAATCTGATAAAGGTATTTTCTTAAGATATTCTGCAACCTCCAAAGCTTATAGATTCTATAATAAAAAGTCAAGGATTGTTGAAGAATCAGTTCATGTGAAATTTGATGAATCTGATCCTTTTGAGAAAAGGATAGAACAAATAGATGAACCTGATTCTAATGAAAACATGAGACTTGAGAATTTAAAGAATGATTTTGAAAATGATATAAAAGAAATTCAGTCCAGTTCAGAAGAACATGACATTGAAGAACCTTTGAATGTAATGCCTAGACAGTCTAGAACCTTAAAGAATCACCCTTTAGAATCTGTGATAGGTGACTTAGAGACTGGTATTCAAACTAGAAGAAACTTTGGAAACATAGTTGAATTCTCTGCTTTCCTATCCCAACAAGAACCTAAGACCATAGAAGAAGCCTTAGATGATGAGAGCTGGGTAATAGCAATGCAGGATGAATTGAACCAGTTCAAGAGAAATAAGGTTTGGGAATTAGTTGAAAGACCACATGATTATCCAGTAATTGGAACTAAATGGGTCTTTAGGAATAAACAGGATGATCAAGGGATAATAACTAGAAATAAAGCAAGATTAGTAGCTAAAGGATATAATCAAGAAGAAGGAATAGATTATGATGAGACCTTTGCACCTGTAGCCAGGTTAGAAGCCATTAGAATCCTTTTAGCCTATGCATCTTATATGAATTTTAAATTATTTCAGATGGATGTTAAATCTTCCTTTTTAAATGGTTATTTAATAGAGGAAGTTTATGTTGAGCAACCTCATGGTTTTGAAAATTCTCAAAAACCAGATTCTGTTTTCAAACTTACTAAAGCTCTTTATGGCCTTAAACAAGCACCTAGAGCTTGGTATGAAAGACTAAGTTCTTTTCTTTTGAAAAATGATTTTACTGTTGGACTAGCAGATCCAACACTCTTTAAGAAAAATGTGAAAAATAATGTTTTGTTGGTTCAAATTTATGTTGATGATGTAATTTTTGGATCAACCAATAAAATTCTTTGTCATGAATTTTCAGAATTAATGCAAAAAGAATTTGAAATGAGTATGATGGGAGAATTAAATTTCTTTTTGGGTCTTCAAATATTTCAAAAAGATTTTGGAAATGTTTTAAATCAATGCAAATACATTACTGATTTACTTAAGAAATTTGGACTTGAAAACAGCAAGACATTTACAACTCCTATGTGTACTAATATAAAACTTGATTTGGATGAAACTGGAAAATCAGTGGACAACAAGTTATATAGAGGTATGATTGGTAGTTTGTTATATCTTACTGCTAGTAGACCAGATATAATGTATTCAGTATGTCTTTGTGCTCAATTTCAATCAAATCCCAAAGAATCCCACTTAACTGCTGTTAAAAGAATTTTTAGATATTTAAAAGGTACTATTTATCAATCTCTGCTTTATCCAAAAACCTATGATTTTAATTTAATTTCATATTCAGATGCTAACTTTGGAAGCTGTAGATTAGATAGGAAGAGTACTTCAGGAACATGTCACTTTTTAGGAAAGTCTTTAGTATCATGGTCTAGTAAGAAACAACACTCAGTTGCCCTGTCAACAGCCGAGGCAGAATATGTGTCTGCAGGTAGTTGCTGTGCACAGGTGTTGTGGATGAAAAACACTCTTATGGACTTTGGATTAAATTTCAATAATACACCTATTTTATGTGATAATACTAGTGCAATTAATATTTCAAAAAATCCTATTAGTCATTCTAGAACTAAGCACATTGATATAAGACATCACTTTTTAAGAGATCATGTATTTAAAAAGGATATATTTTTAGAATTTTTAAATACAGAAAATCAATTAGCAGATATTTTTACTAAACCACTTCCCACGGCAAGGTTTGAATTTATTAAGGGGGAGTTAGGTTTATTTAATTTTAAATAATTTTCTTTAATCTTATTCTGTTTTCGAATTCTCCTTAATTTCTGTTTCCCGCTATAAGTAATTTTATTTTGTTTTAAATAAAAGTAATGATTAGTGATTACACGGGAATCAAGGCTGTCAGAACCGTTTCACCTTCTAAACTGTTTCACCTTTTTCGGAAACCCTTTCGAAAACCTAAAACCGCACATCTGCTCCAAAACCCTTTTCTGAATCTTCAAACCCTAAACTTTCGAACCTTCAGAAATCGTTGTTGAAATGGCAAAGACTAAGCGTCCAGATGAAGCTGAGAGCAGTGCTGCAAAGAAAACTAATGTAGTTGGTCAGAAAATACTGCAAGGTAAAGTCATAGATTTAGAATGGCTGTTTGAAACTAATTTACTGTTGAAGCAAGCGTTGTCGTTTCAAAGCCTTGAGCAAGCTTTTAATAGTGAAATTTCTGAGTTTCTATATGAGGCAGAAATGAGACATTTCTTTAGAACTGTTCAGTTTAGCCTTGGAGATACAGAGGATAGTTTATTGGCTCAAATAGAGGATAAGGACTTTTCCATATCATCTGTAGAGATAAGTCAAATTCTTAACTGCCCTCATGAAGGAGTTTTTCATTTCGATTTACGGAATATTGGAGATTCTGTACATAAGTCTGAAGACATTATGTCTTTTCTGTTTGGAACCAGAGTGATAAAGAAAATGTTTATTAAAGATTTGGAGCCCGATCAGAAAATCTTGGTAAAATTTGTTCAGACTGGTCTAGCACCAAGGATGGCTGAGATGGAGAAAATCCTATACCCTGACATGTACATAGTGTATCTTCTGATGTGTGATATTAAGTTTAATTTTCCTCGGTTTATGATAAGATATCTGAGATACTGCTGTCAGAGTGAAGCAAGAATGACCTTTTTCCCTTATGGAAGGTTCATTTCTTTGTTTTTGCATAAAAGAGGAATGATCAGATTGGTAGATGCTGGGGTGAAATGTCACCACAGTAATGTTTTTAATGCTGGAACTTTAAGGAAAGTAGGATACTTATAGAGCACAATTAAAGGAAAACTCTTACCTGTTGGAGCTGAGGAAGACTCGGAGAGTGCTCAGGCTCAACCGACTAAGTCCAAGGAGGGACAAGCAGAATCAAGGGTTAGTACAGTGGCAAGGAGAATTCGCTTTGAGATGGAGGAAGTTGAGGAAGAGATAAGTCAAGAAGGACTTCAATCTAGAAGGAAGAGGTCAATTGATGAAGAAATTATCTCTCCTGCCTTGAAATCCTCTGAACCGGTAATTTCTTATTCATTTGTGAGAGAAGCTGTTGTGGAGCAGACTGCACCGATAGAGGAACCAGTAGCTCAACCGGAAATCCAAAAAGAACCTCAATCTGCTGCTGTGGCTGTTGAAAAAGTAATTCCACAAGAACAACTTATGGAGGCAGTGCCTGGTGAAGAAGTGGCCCGACCTCAAGATTTACATGAAAATATTGTTCTTGACCATTTAGTAGAAATCAGAGAGACTACTGTTCGTGATGAACATACTTCTGAAGCTAATACAGAGGTACTTCAGGAAGATTTTTCAGTGGAAGAGTTTCAGGCTTCAAAAGCTAGTTCAGTGGATCAACCTTGTCAGGACAAGGACAAAGAACAGTCAGATGCAGATTCTTTACCACTTGCCCTGCCTCATCAACCTATTTCTGAACATGAGAATAGAGCACAGGATGCCCCTGATTCGAGAAAAGAAGAAGTTGTTGAGTTGTACAAGCGTATCTCTCAATTAGAATCTGAGAATGTTAGTCTCAGAAATTCTCTGAACTTAGAGCAGTTGAAGTTTCAAAAGCTGAAAGAATCTACTGTTTCAAGACAGGAAGTAGATTTGTTTAAGACTGATATGCTGTATGCTGTTGATCAGTTAAAATCAGAGATGGTAAAGAAAGATGATTTGTCTGAGATGAAGATTTACATGGAGAATAAATTTGAGTCTGTTGCAAACAATGCTGTGAGTGGATCAGGCTCTTCACCTGATTTGATTCGGAGATTTCAAGCAATTACTGCAGAAATGAGCAATATGAGTGACAGATTACACGATCTTCAGTGTAATAGTTCCCCTTTGTCAGTTTTGCTAGATAATCAGAAATTTTTAGTGGATCAGTTGACATCTGGAGAGCAACAGATTAGGATTCTTTTGAATCAGTTATCAGAGAAACTGGCTCTTTTTGTTGAAAAAGAAGAAAGAATGCATGAGTTTTTCAGAGTTAATTTGATTGAAGATATTCATATGACTCAAGAAAACAGAGATCTTATCATCAAGTTAGGAGATGGGATGATGAAGAGGCTCAGAGAACAGTTTACAGAGATCAAGACCGCGATTCAAAGGAGATAGACACCTTTTTTTTCTTCCCTGTCTTATCCATGAACCTTGATTCCTCTGTATATCACAATCGTTTATATATAACAGCTTGTGAATGAAAATTCTTTTCTTACTTTTTTTTTGTTTTGTTGTTTATTGATTTATGATTAAGTTAGCCAGTATAACAAATTCACTTATTCATACACAGTTAATTATAGCATTTACTTATAGTTCAGTGCAATATTGAATGTGTTCAAATCCGTAATTTTTCATTCTTTTTGATATCACAAAAGGGGGAGAATTTGGATAAACACAACATTTAAATTCATTTGTTTCCTATGAAGAAATTTGGATATATAGGAGAAGACATTTATCTTTTATCTATTTTTTTAGCTGAAAATTTATTTTTATGGGGGAGAAATTTTATTATAGTTAAATATTGTTTTAATCCTTTCAGAATTCTAAAATTTTATAAAACTAATTTTTTCAATAAAGATTGCAATTAAATTAGTTCTATTATTTTATGGGTTTTGTGATCATCAAAAAGGGGGAGATTGTTGAGCAATGTATTGTTTTCAAACAATTCAAAATAATGTTTTTTAAAGGGGGAGATTATTTCAAATAATACTCTGTCTCTTTATGATGATTTTGATGCTCACAAATACCCTTAATTATTTACTAATTATTTCGTTGAGTATTTTGCAGGAATTTATTTTATTTATTTATTTCATACAACGAGATTTCATACTTCATTTATTCCGAGATCAATTTTAGCATGTTCTGGAATCACTGTAGCGTAAGATCAATTTTAGCGCGTTCTGGAATCACTGTAGCGCGAGATCAATTTTAGCGCGTACTGGAATCACTGTTCATACCCTACGTTGATGAACGTAACGTATGGATGAAAAGTTTACTTTTTATGTTAAAACAAACGTATGGTTAAGGAACCTTACGTTATTTTGAAACGTATGGTTAATGAATCTTACGTTGTTGAAAAGTATGGAAGAAGAACATTACGTTTGGAAGGAACCTTACGTTTTCGTTGTTGGACAAGTATGGAAGAGAAACCGTACGTTAGTTTTCAGTGTTGAGTTTGTTTCTCAAAAGTATGGATCATCAACCTTACTTTTATAATCAACCGTACGTTCTTTGGAGAGTTGAAGTGAGGCAAAGTATGGATGATCAACCCTACGTTTGAATGCTGAAGAGAAAGTATGTACGTTCTGAACCTTACGTTTGTGAACCTTATGTTTGTGAACCCTACGTTTGGAGCCACGTCATCAACCCTACGTTTGGCGTCGGGATATTTTTGACAGACGATGTTTCCTTTTGCATTGGTCAAACAGGCGGATTATTAAGCGGATTTCGAGCCGATTCTTAAGTACGACTTTGACTGAATCAAAGACGATTTTCAACGGATTACTGATTGATTTAAACGGAGCTTTTTATGCCGATTCCTCAGGGGAGTTACAACGACTCTGTTATTTCATTTAATATCGCGAATCTAAAGGAGATTTTCATGGATCTATTTATGCGGAAGATTTTCTCAGATTTGAATATATATGTTCTATCTTGGAAACTTCGGATATATATATATACACAGGAAAGTGTGTGAAATAAATAGATTGATCTTTTAACGAGCAAGAAACAGAGACTGAGAAAAGGCGTTCTTTTCTGGTGATCGAGAAGAAGTGTAAAACCTTTATTGCCGAAGGAAGATCTTGATAGCAGATTCACGTGTTCTACATCGACTATCTGTTGTGAATCTATTGCTGCTGAAGTTGTGAAGTTTCTGGTAATATCTATTGCAACTGGATCGACTCAGAACTGTTTTGATTACAGATCTTTATTTTCTGAAGACAACGATCTATCTACTGTCAATTGCATTCTGTTGCAATTGTGAAGAACAACTGGAGAAGTGTTTTCTTTATCGAAACCCTTTTTTATTTTTGAGTGATCAGCTTCTCGTTCTAAGCTGTGTGGGTTCGTGTTTGAACCAGGAAGGCTGTGTTTGCCTGAATCTTGTAAAGGTGTCAACTGCCTGTACTCAGTTGTGAACAGGTCTGTGGAAACGAGGACCAGATAGTGAAAATCGCCAAGCTCGTGGATTTGAGCGTTGGTGGAGTGGACTAGGGGCCTTCTGTTCCCCGAACCACTATACATCCGTGTGTTCATGCTTTTACTTTTTTCGCTGCATATTTAATCCTGAAAAAGCATAGTGGACATAATTTGTCTAAATTGAAGAGATTGTAATAATTTTGAAAAGACACAATTCACCCCCCCTCTTGTGTGTAATCCGTAGATTCAGATCCAACATATTTTATATTATTTTTGTGATGTTTTTATGTTTTGAAAGTTTAATAATTTTATTTTAATTTTTAGTAAAATTTTCATCTATGCATTTTTATCACTCTTAATTTTCGGGAAACTATGTTATTACCCATATATAGGGAATGTTTTACGTTATTTATTTATTTATTGCATGGTTATTCCATAAAAGTAGTGCATGGTTGAGTAAAAATCATGAAAAACCTTGTAGAAACCATGAAATAACCTTTGTGTGTATGGGTGTGTGTTGAAAACTTGCACACCATAAAATGATACCACACAAAAATAATATAGTACGCTCTGTAATTTCAATAGAGAATTTTTTTCATAGTTGGTGCAAGTTTAGAAGCCATGTAGCTAATATATAACCACATGAATGTGTTTTTTTATCCAGTGGCTATTGAATATTTTGAATAAAGTTTACTAAACCATTTAACCGAACCATGTGAGTTCCTTGATTTTATTTAAGGTATAAATTACTATTTCCTTATGATTTTAATTGAATCCCCTATATCTCTTCCTCCTTTCTCAGTTGACCTAGGAACATGAATTTGAGTCTCTTCCTCCCTAATTTTTGAGGCATTTTCCCTTTATTTCAAGGGGTTTATTTATGGTAAAACTGATTATTATTGTTACCCTTTACCCTCCTTTAGATTTCATTCCTACATGGTTTTTAATCGTCTCACAAACCCTAGAAATTATATAGTTAAGATTTTTGATTTAGGGGGGTTATTACGTAGGGGGTTGGTTGTTAAGTCTTGAGAAGTGTGTCTATTCACCTATTTAAGAATTCTCCAATGAATGAAATTCATTATGTTTGGTTATGGAGGATTTCCACTTGGTTCAAGGTAAGTTTTTTTTGTGTTTCCTTTAAATTACCTTTCATTGAATGGTTGATTGTTTTAAATGCCTTATTTTGTTAAACTAATCATATATATGTTAGATATGATGGGTTTATATATATTATTTTGAGGAAATATCACTTGGTATAACAATGTAACATATATTTTCTTGGTTTTTAAGGAATTACTTAAATGAAAAGTTTTTTTTAAATAATTTAGAAAAATATTTTTTAAAGTGAATTTGACGATTGAGGGTATTTAACCCTATTTGTGTTTTTAAATGAAAATTATTTATTTTCCTAGAATATCATAAAGGGAAGAAAATATTTGGTTTTAATTTATGGTTTCAAAATAAAATGGGGATTTGGTTTTAATTTTTTTATATGTGATTCTCCATGATTTGAATTAAAATAATGTTTCAATGTGTTTTAAGGGATTCTTGAAATAATATTTTAGGTTGTTTAAAATCGTTTGGCATCTTGAAATGGTCTTGATTGAAAGGACCAGTTATACCTATGAAAGAAATGTTTTTAAAATATGAATGACCCTCGATTGATCCATTAATATTGAGATGAATATTCCAGATTTTGACCCCTTAGTGTGATGTTTTTATAGCATTATACCATTATGTGATTCTTATGGTTAAATCTAGAAAGTGTTTCTGTCTTATATGGGTTCAGAAGGGGAGGTTAGATTTAAAATTATTTTTTAATTATAATAGCTTGATAAACTTTTGGAATGGTTGGGTTCCCACCTATATTTTGTTATATAGGGTAACCATAGGAAGCTATGTAGAGTGTATTTGTATATGTTACTCTAGACAGGTGTGTTCCCACCTGCAAGTACCTCGGGAGAGTAATGCAACATAAGGACTCGAATTTTAATTGGTGGACCAATAGGGTTCTAATATATTTTTTTCAATTTCACATTGGGACAGTCGGTATATGTTTTCTAATTTACTAAGATTTTTAAGGAGGAACATCGTCTTTGATTTTTTACAATGCACACAACACTGGGTGTAAACGAAATGTGATACTCTATTAAAGTATTTTTATTTCAACATAACCATTATAACCTAAGATTTTTTTTTGGTTTCTATAAATAAGACTGAATATATTATAAAAATTATATACATTATACATTTATAAATTAAATTCAATGGGTTTTTATTCATTAGATACAAAATAGGAATCATTAGAAAGAGAATGAAATATTTTTTGAAAAAAATGTATTTTCCTAAAAATTGGTTTAGTCATGATTTGAGAACATAATTTAAAATTACCTTTTTCTAATTTATAAAAGTTTATTTGAAATAATATAATTAATTTTTAAAATTTACATGTAAAAATTATCTTTGGGTGATTTTTTGTTATTTTTCTTAAAAGATTAATATTTTTATCAGTAGTGAAAATACATATTTTTATTGACAATTTTCATTTCATTTAAATTATTTACAATGTTAAATTATATTTTAAATTTGTTTTAATGTAAAATTAGTTCATTTATATTATATATAACTAATTTATGCCAAATTAATTAATTTAATATTTAATTTTTATATAAATTTTTTTACTCTTTTGAAATTTGGTCTTCGGAATAACCATTTTTTGACATGTCTATAGGTTTTATTTTAAATTGAATTTTTCCACTTCAATGAATTAAATTTGGAAAAAATGGATTTAATATTTGGAATTATCATAATTTAAATAATATAATAATTTCAACTTACATTTTGACCCTAATGAACAGTGAACACAATGAAAATTAATTACCATAGTTCAGGTAAAAATGTGATTCGCGGGTGTTTAACTAAGAAGATAAGAGTTAAAAATGGCATAAAACTTATCCAAAATACATTTTAAAGCTATATTTATACCTTATAACCTATAAGGTTTTATAATTACCCATTTATTGAGGCTTTTGAAATGAAAAAAATTGGGTATCACTTTATCTTTAGAAAAATTCTATATGTGTCCTCCCCCCACTTATAGAAGACCATGTCTCTCCCCCCTTATAAGAATTAAAAACACTTTTTAGACAATATATTATAATATAAAATATTTAATTATCTAAAAAATACTAGAGAACTTATTTTGATTTCTAATCCCTCCTATGAATTATTTAGGTATAATACTAAAGAGGTTCTCCGAAGAAGTGTTAAATTTATTAAACATGTGTCTTTTTTTATTCATTATTCCACCTCATAAAAAACATATAAAAATATGATAACATAATAAAAAGGTATCCAATATATGCATTGATTATATTTATTTTAATTAAATAACCTAGATCTATTTCCTCTTCTATCAAATGGGAAACAAAACCATCGATTATATATACAATGTTCTACTACCTCACGAACCAAGGTAATTCGTTTTCAATAAAAGTTTCAAGAATGAATATATTGATGGATTTAACTTATTTATTTGATATTTATGAAATTATTATACTTAAATAATTATTACATCACATATATCATCTTAATTATCATTTTGTGGCATGATACAATAACGTCAATCATGTGTACGACAAACTACCGCCTCCTAAAGAGATTCAATTTTTTTTTTCAATTACGATTTATACAGAAGGAAGTAAAGATAAATTTAATTAATATATGTCCTATTTAGTGATGAAAAAATTAATTTTCAAATACAAATTCACATCTAAATTCATACCTTCTAATTTTTTGGAAAATAATAACATCACTCACGAATACGTGTGGACTACCACCACCATGTAGTGATGTGAAATGTTTTTATTTTTATTTTTCAATGGGTGGTAATAAATAAATATTTGATTAATATATTTATATATTTAACATAATAATTATTCTATAAAGGATAATTAATATTAATTTTTCTTTTAGTCTATCTGTTGAGAAAAATGGAGACAATGTTCACGCCTACATACGACTTACTGTCTCTAAGAACAATGTTATCCATTTTCAATCTGTAATTTTTTTATATTTATTTAGTTACATATATAATTAATATATATTATATTTAAATCATTTTTAACATTATATTTATTATTTAACCATTATTAAATAGAAAGGATCAAAATTTCCAATCCAAAAAATACATGAAAAATGAAGTAATAATCACCCGACATAGTGATTTCAACAAAGTAATGTTACTAAACAAGTGATAGAATACTATAATTAAATAATATATTGTATAAATTATATAACTATTTTATGTAATAAATTTATAATAAAATTATATTTAGTATATAGGAGTATGAACATGAATTAATGAAATCTGAAATGAGGTAAGAGTTTTCTTATCTCACTGTCACTTTCGTGAGACATATTCTATATTCACCACTTAGTACATTGTGTGGTATATATACCACACATTTTCATATTTTATATCATGAATATATTTATCTTAATGTAAGTTATATTCTCATTTTATGTAATTCCTTCCATGTGGATTATGATTCAAACATTACAAAAAATAGAAAGGGTTTACTTCGAAATCTCATTATTATTCAGAATTGTTTATGTTTAAGCCTCTCTTTGAGAAATTATTCGTTATTCTTAAAATAAATATATTTTCAAATCCACTACCTAATCATGAAATATTAAAGTATTAATACCATTTTCCTTCTCTTTTTAAATTGAAATTATTTGAAAAAATTCTTTTAAGAAAAGGTAAGAATAATTCCCTTTTTAGCTAAAATAAATTTTCTTCCAAAGCCAGGTTTTAAAAAAATATGTTTATTTTATTTTTTAAAAGAATTAAAATGATTTATTAAAGAAATTTTTACCCATGTTATAATATTCATAAAATGTTTCAAAATAAATATTTATATTGTCTTCTATGAAATTACAATTTGGATTTTACTAAAAATGTGAAAGGATTCAATGTTTTAACGTGTATGAAATGAAAAATATTTTCTACAGTCATGGAAAATAAATGTATTAAATATTAAATTTTCTAGTTTTAATATGTTATTTTTAAATAAAATTATTTTAGGAAATATTTTGTGAACTATATTTTTAAAAAATATTTTTCTAAGTGAAAATGTAAGATTTTGATTTTTTTAATTACATTTAAATGGAATTTTAATTCATCAACATAATCAAACATTTATTTTCTTTTTTGAGATAATAGATATATTTTGTATTGAATTAAACATATTATTTCTTTGGATTGTTTATGATTAGTTTTATAAGGTATGTAAAATTATATTATCATTCACCGTATTACTCTTAATGGTTAATGATTATGTTTATTTTTTGGGGTATGTATTAACATTTTGGTTTTATGTGTTTCAAAATTAATGTTTATATTGATTATGTTTCCACAATTTCATATGAGAAATTCATTCGCATTATTAAGCGACGGGTGGGGCACAGTTATAGATCACCCATCTTTACATTGAAAGGCCTCATGAGACAAATCATTTGGCCAATTTAGATAGGTTTTTACCCACAATATTAAACATTAATGTAAAATGTCTTGACATTATTTTTTAGATTTCCGAAATTATGCATTAACACATTATGAGATCAGTTATTGATGTCTACATGATTATTATATTAGTTATAATATCCATGGATAAGTTTCAAGTTTATGTGATTTTGTATATGGATTTATTTAATCATCAGTTATTCATGTCATGTTACGATCAAGTTATTGTTTTAAGGGAATATGTTTCAGTAATTTACAATTCAACAATGATTATTCTTATTTATTAATGATATATTCTTCTATATGTATACCCATAATAATAATTTTATATAACAGTTATCTTATATTTTATTTTTATAGGATACCAATATGTGTTTTGGGATTGATATATATGGATATGATAAGGGAAAATATCGCATTCTCAAAGATTGTTTTATTTTATGATTTCAATTGTAATGTGAATTTAAAGTATATATCTTTTTTAACATGTATAAAAAAATATTCTTTCCTTCGGGATTTGATTCCTTGTATCTTATAAAAATGTGAAAAAGTAACCACTAACTCTAGGATAATATGGTTGTGGTCTTTACAGTTGATATGAGAGGAAGTTTGATAGAACAAATGGGAAATATATTTAGGAAAACATATATTAGGTAACATAACAATATGATATACATAGATTATAAGTATATAATAAAATAAATTTGTTTTCTGAGGTGGATATTATTTCGTTTACATATAAATACATCCCTATATATATAATTAAATTCAACATGGTTTTAGTAAAATTGTTCTAAAGGGTAATAACTTCCAAAAATTCATGTCGAGGTTGACTCAAGTGTTACCTGGTATATGAAAATTGTCCTTATTGTGCACTTTATTTGGCACTCCAGGGGGATATTTGTGTTTTATTTCACATTTTAATCAAAACCCATTATGAAAGGTTTGAAAATATTTTTATGATTTGAAAACTTTCTGAAATGAACCATTCTTATGATTACGAGATTGTCCATGGATTTTTTTCTTTAAATTTTGATAAGTATTTCCCTAGTTTTGGGATTATAAAATATGATTTGTAATGTTATGATCTAATATATTGTATAAAATTATTTATAATTAGAACATAGAATACTGAATGGAAACTATATCAATTCAAATAACCCATTTAAAAATTATCCTCCTTTTAAAACTAATGAAGTTAGAGTTAGAGATACAGTTGAAATTAATTAAATTATAACTATATTGGGGAAGCTGAATCAGGTTATGAGAAATTACCTTTCCTATATGGAGATTGTTTCTAATCTACCATGATGTGAAATAATATCAGAACAAATTATGCATAATTAATCTCCTGCATTCAGTGGTACTAAAAATCTATTTTTAAATGAGTAATGAATGATTTCATTTGAGAATATATTTCTCACTTTGGGATGAAATTAAAGGGGGAAGGTATTCATGGATTTATTAACATGTATTAGGTGATTTGGATCACTGGTGGTCATTGATTAAAAAAATAAGGATGAATTAGAAGTATAAAACAAGAAATTGAATGATTTTATGGTACTTTAATTGGAATATTATTTTTCACATGAGAAACAAATGGGAATGGAGAGAAAATTACTAAGTCTAATGAAAAAGGAAGACAAAAAGGTTTCTATGTATAATGAAAAATTGATAAGGTTTCCAAGAAATTATATGGAATACTTACATAATCCAAATATAAAGAATTATTTTTTCTTTTATGGGACTAAGAAAATCCATCAAAGGGTACTAGTATCCCACTATTTATCACCATATAAAGATATATTATCAGGTGGTATCAAGACATAGAAGGAATTATCCAAGTCTTATGGATTCTAAGGGAAGTAAATGAAGAAAAGTATTATAGAAAAAAATATAGATAAAGTGAATAATAAAATTAAGGATTTAACCCAAGTTATTATTGTGGAAAGAAACACTCTGGTATTTCCATAAAGGGAATGTGAATATTTTATAAGTGTAGAGAGAAAGGAAACCTTGCTATAAAAAAAGAAATAAAATTTAAATCATAAATTAATCAACTATAAGGATATGGGTAACAGGAAAAATTAATTACCATAGAATCAAGGGAATATATGTCAAAATAAGATAATGAATCAAGGTCAAGATTATGATATTACTATAGACAAAGAGGAACGATCATGTTCTTGTGTTTTGATTCAGTAATCATGTTATAAGAGTATTTTATAAATAGTATTATGTTTAAAAAACTATTAAATGTATAAGGATAATACTATAGTACATGTTTAAGGATTTGAGGTTATATATAGAATGGTACCAATGACAAAAAAAGTGATTCAATGGAATGTTGAAATTCTTGGAAAACAGATGATTAAGGAAAGATAACCCTTAATATGTGCTCTTTGTTGAGATAATCATGACAATGAGATGTTTATGGGATTTTATGTGTGAACATGAATTTTTTATTGATTTTATGATTTATGTTATATTTTCTAGAGTTTACTGCATGTTTGGATTTATGGAATATATTTGAAAACCTGATATTTAATTTTTTGGAATCATGCATTTTCTAATTAATGTTTTATATTGATCAAGTCATCAACATATTTTTAATGTGA
Organism: Viscum album; assembly: GCA_963277665.1. Classification (NCBI taxonomy): domain Eukaryota; kingdom Viridiplantae; phylum Streptophyta; class Magnoliopsida; order Santalales; family Viscaceae; genus Viscum; species Viscum album. The sequence goes on along the minus strand of OY728150.1, from coordinate 291,544,151 downwards.
CATTAAGATCCACTTTATATTATCATGGTAATATAATGATGATTTAGTGACCTTCTAAATTTTTGGACTTTTAATTCTGTCTAATAGATTCTGGATGAGTATTGAGGTTAACCATTTATTCAATGGATTAAGTTGAATTTTCTGAGTTACTATTAAGGTGTTAGAGATTAATTTATTTTAATGGAAATTTTTTTCTAAACATTATTGTATTATTAAAGATTAGAATAAGAGATTTTTAATCTTTTATGGATATTATGATTCATTATAAATTAATTTTAGTGCGTTATCCATAAAAAAGTCATTTTTGGATATTCATTTCATAGAGTAATAGGTGAAGCAGAAATTGATTGAAGAAAAACCAAAGGATGAAATTATGCTTATAAAATAGAAATATATCAAGTAAGCATATTTAATTATATTCTTATAAATTAAAATAATTCCTCATTTTTAGGATAATTATATTGAAACATGAATGTTTTTCCCTAATAACTTCATTTTTTATTAACCAATTCTTGTATAAACCTTTATAAATTTATGGTTTTGTAGCCATTAACCATATTTGGATCAACCAATTACTTATGATCCATAATTTTTATCACATTCTACAACTATTTAGACTTTTATTCCATGCCAATATCATCACTTCCCACCTATGTTACCCTAATTGGAAACCAAGTTATGTGTTCTTCAAGATAACATTTATAAATCCCTTTATATATTATTAATATGATTTTTTATTAACTATTTTTATGATGTGTGTTTCCAACAAGGGAATTTTTAAATGTGAAACCCGTAATTTCTGAGATTAAGACTATATTGTGAGGATAAAATTTATTTATGATGGGGGGGGGGGGAGAATTTAATGACTTGATATTTTAAAAGAGTAACATCATCTTAGATATTTTACGATGCTTGAAACATCATTTTTCATTGAATTATGAAACTCTATTAAATTAATATTATTTAAACATGACTATTATAACCTAGAAATTATGTTATTGGATATGAATATGAAATAATATTTTATAAAAATTACAAAGATTAGAAATTTATAAAATAAACAACATGGTTAACTATTTATTTGAAAGAAAATAATAATCATTTCAAATAATAAGAAATATTTTATGAAAAAATATATTTTTCGAAAAAGCGGTTTAATCGTGCTTTGTGAAAATAATTTAAAATTAATTTTTAGCACTTTAAGAAAATTTATTTGCAAAAAATATATTAATTTTTGAAATATTCACGTAAAATGTTTCTTTGGGTATGTTTTTCATACTTTTTGAAAAGGTTATTTTTTTTGATAAATAATGGAAAATACTAATATTTATTGAAAAATTACATTTCAATTAAATTATTTACTAGGTGGAATTATATTTTTAATTAGTTAGATAGTAAAATTAGGTCAATTATATTGTAAGTTAACTAATTTAGTTCATTTTAATCAATTTTATATTGAATTATCATATAAAAACCTTTTAAAAATTTAATAGTTCTTCTTTCAAAACAATGGTTTTTTGATGCATGTACGAGTTTTATTTTAAATTTAATTTAAGAGTTATTAGAATTGAATTTGGAATAATATATTCTATAATTTTAATCAAAATATTTTATATTATTTAATAATTTGAACTTAATGTTTTACCGTAATTTTTATTGAAAATAATAAAATGTAATTACCATAGTTAAAGTAAAAATTGGTTTAAAGGGGTTTAAACTTAGAATATAAGGCATAAAATGGCCGTAAATTTATCAAAAATTGATTTTAGTGACATTTTTAGACTTTATCACCTATACGGTTCTTTAGATATCAATTTTTAGGATTTGTTTCATGAGAATAATGTGGATATCACATTAGTATTTCAAAATTTCCATATGTATCCTCCTCTCCACTTATAAAAGGCCTCCCCTCTCCTCCCATATTAAAACATAAAAAACAATTTGTTTTATAAAATATATAACAAAATATTTCCTTAATTTCCTCTCCAAATACTATTGTCTTGTTCTTTTTAGTAATCCCTCTTAAGAAGGTTGTAGGTAAAAACACGAAGAAACTCTCTGAAGAAGAGGTAAAATTATTAAAATTGTGTATTTATTTTAGTTATTCTTCCGCCTCTTTTAAATAATATTTAGATATGATAATATAATAAAAACAGTATAAACTATATAATTTTTTTATTATTTCAATGTAATAACCCATATCAAGCTCCACTTCCATCAAATGGGAAACAAAACTATTGATCATGTGTATGAAGGTCTATCGCCTCACGAACCAATGTAATTCATTTTCAATCACCATCTTTCAAAGTTGGATTTAATAATGGAATTAAATTATGTATATATTATATTAACAATATTATTTACTTATATAATTATTATATCACACATACCTTCTTACTTAATATCTCAACTGGGGATACGATATTGTCTCTTGTGTATACAATGGACTACCACCCCACGAAGAATTGTGAACCATTTTTTGCTAAAAATTTACATGGAAGATAGTAAGGAAAAAATAATAAATGTATGTGATATTTATGAAATAAAAATACTTATATAAATATAATCTCACATATAAATTATTACCTTCCAATCCATTGGAAAAAAATAACATCGCTCATTCGTATTTGTGGACTACCGACTTCACGTGGCGATGTGAATTGTTTTTCATTTCATTTTTGCTTGGATGGTAATAAGGATGGATTTGATTAATAAAAATTATATATAGAAAATAATAATAATTATATAATGGTGAATTAAAATTTCTTTTCCTTTCATTCTATATGTGAGAAAATGGAAGCAATGTTCATGCGTACGTATAACTTACCGTCTCGATGAACTGTGTCATCCATTTTATATCTATAACATTTATAGATTACTATAATTAAATATATAAACAATATATACATTATTTAAATAATTTTTAATATTATATTTATTTTTTAACCATGATCAATGAAAAATTACCAAAATTACCAAATCAAAACAAACATGAAAAATGATGCAATTATAACTTGAAATCGTGTTATTTACCAAAAAATGTTAATAAATGGGTGATAACAGGATATAACTAAATAATATATAGTATCAAATATATAATTATATTTATTTAATTTTTGTATTATAAAAATATATTTATTATATATTATGTTCTAACATTTTAATGGAAATCAAACCAGATGTAAAGGTTTTCTCATCTCACTGTTACTTTCGAGAGACATGTACCATATTCATAACATATTCATTTATGTGGGGTATATTGAAGGACCCCGGGACACCCTGAGAGGGGAGGGGTGAATTGGGGTGACAACTTTTTCTTTTAATGTGATGGATCTTGTTCCCACATTGGTAGGAACTTGTTGTACCTGTATGATGAAAAAGATCAGAAAGCAAACATGCACATGCACAGAGAAGACACAACCCTTTTTACTTGGTTCACCACTAAGGGCTACGTCCAAGGAGCATACGCCGACAAGTTGTCGGTCGTACCAAAATCCACTATGCTTCACTAGTTGTAGATTACAATTGTTCGGGCATAGTCACTCTGTCCCAGGCTCACTGCCTTTACAAAGGTTCAGGGATAGCTCACTGCTTCCCTGGGTCACTCCCGTTGACTCCCCCTGGCTCCCTACCATTGGGGAAGTCACACTCAGTTTATAGACGTGAAGGCCTCTTCAATAGATAGACATGAAGGTCATTGTCTCCTTTTCAGCATGAGACTTTGCTTGCATCAGAGTCCTGAGTTAATGCTCTGTTAAATTCCAAATTCCAACTAATAATGAAAACCCCCTTTTCCCTTGTCCACTGGGGAAACAACCTTTGGAAAAGGCCTTCACAAAGTACCCTACTTCGCAAGGCTCCCAATTTTGCAAAGCTCAAACAAGCCTTCACGGAGCCCCTACCTTTTTGTGATGCTCAATCGCGAAGCACTCTTGCGATGCTCCAGCCTTCGCAATGCTTGGCTATCATGGAGCTCCTGCCTCTTCGCGAAGCTCAATGAGCGAACACGGGGCGCACGACTTTCACAGAGTTAGAATAGTCGCCGCGAAGCTCCTCTTTCGCGAAGCACACTACCTTCGCGAGAGACCTTTTCGAACCGAGAGCAAAGGAATTTCTCTGAAATTCTCTCTGCTTCTCTTGAGGGGGTCGACCTCTATTTATAAGCGATTCCACCGACCCTCGAACTTTCCACGCGAAGTCAATACCACGCCATCTCAAATCGCGAAGTTCCGAAGTTTCCGCCAGAATTATGTCCAAATCGCAAAGCACCTCAGCAATTTTCGGATCGCGGAGCCCATCGTAATCATAGATTATCACCGTCATCATTCCTTTGCGCCTTCGTCGTGAAGCTCCCTCGCAATTCCCTTTACCGCCGCAATGCGCTTCAACTCCGTCGTTCGCGATGCTTTGATGTAATCGCGAAGCCTCACTGCCTCCATTCTTCCCGTCTTCACGATTTCCAAACCATGCATCCTTTCTTCGCGAAATTCATGCCTTTTCCATATTTAATTATTAGCTTCATGGAAATCCACTTTTCGCGATGCTCAACAACTTCCAGATTTTGGACCCTAAAAATTTGGCAAACACTGGGAAACAGTGCCACCTTCAATACTGTTGTCTACTTGAATGATATGATCTCTTTGCTGGTACACGATACAAACTTCCATTGATGATTGACAACAAACACAAACCATACTCCAAACCATGAATTGAAGACCATGGTTCCAACAATCTCCCCCTTTGGGTTTGTTGGCAATAAGAAAAAAAATTCAATTGATCTCCATCTATGTGAAAATCAAAAACTCAGGAATCAACTTAGAAAACACTCTAAGTCTACGTGAATCTCCATCTATGTGAAAACCAAAAATGCAGGAATCAACTCATCCAACACTCTAAGTCTACGTGAGCAATGCTCGGTGTAGAAAACAAGAGAGGAGGCTTGAATTGGGTTCCACTGTTTTCCTTCCCATTCTTCTCATCATAGAAGTTGCCTGAATTTATTCCATTCTCCTTTCTCCCCCATTGACGATAAATCCAAAGAATAAGACATTTTTCATGTTCAGCTCAAACCATACTCCCCCTGGATAGTATCTCCCCCATAAACCTGCATCACAACCATAAATAGATTAAAACAGTTATAACAAATTTGGGAGAGGGGAATTCCGTAACCTCCTTATGCACTGGGAGGTGTCTGAACACCGAGGTTCAACCGATGCTTCTCAAACACAGCCGCTGATAGTGGATTTGTCAGGATATCAGCCACTTGCTCATCTATTCCCACATGATCCAATCTAATCACGCTTTGCTCAACTTTCTATTTGATAAAGTGATACCTGATTTCAATGTGTTTTGTATGAAAATGCTGAACAAGATTCTTCGTAAGATCAATTCCGCTCTTATTGTCACAGTAAATCACCATTGGTTGCTTAACCTCATCGCCAATATCAGTTAATTGCTACTTCATCCATAGCAGTTGAGTGCATGCCATTGTGGCGGAGATATACTCAGCTTCAGAAGTACTAAGAGAAGTACTTTCTTGTTTATTGCTCAACCAACCAACACATTTCTGCCCAATATAGAAAGATCCACCACTAGTGGACTTTCTGTCTACAACATCACCAGCCCAGTCAGCATCAGAAAACACTGATAATTCACTATCCCTGCCTGTAGAAAAAAATAACCCAAAGTTATGTGTACCTTGAATGTACCTCATGATTCTTTTTACTACTGCCATATGTTCCTCCTTTGGATTACTCTGAAAGCGGGACGCAAGGCATGTTGCAAAGACAATATTTGGACTTGTCGCTGTCAGGTACAGTAGGCTTCCAATGATCCTCCTTTACATGGTGGGATCAACAGAGTTCCCATACTCATGATTTCCAAGTATAGTTCCAACTGCAATCGGAGTTGACATTGGTTTGGAGTCTTGTATATTGAACTTCTTCATTAGCTCTCTTGCATATTTTTTCTGATAAATGAATGTGTATTCCTTCTTTTGAATCACTTGTAGCCCCAAGAAATATGTGAGCTCCCCAATCATAGACATTTCAAATTCTGATTTCATGTGGTTGGCAAATTCATCCACTGATTTCTGCCTACTTCCACCAAATATGATATCATCAACGTAGACAAGAACCATGAATTGATCTTTTGGAGAATTCTTTACATAGAGATTGTGATGAAATCCTCCTCTTTTTAATTCCAACTTCTTGAGATATGAATCCAGCCATGAGTACCATGCCCGTGGTGCCTGCTTCAAACCATATAGAGATTTCTTCAGTTTGCAGACCTTTTTTTCATCAGTACCCAAAACAAAGCCCACTGGTTGTTCAATGTAGACTTCTTCTTTGAGTACACCATTCAAGAATGAGGTCTTGACATCCATTTGATACACTTTATATCCTCTTTGGAGTGCCACAACAAGGAAAATCCTGATTGACTCCAGTCTAGCCACTGGAGCAAAGGTTTCTTCAACATCAATGCCTTCAATCTAGGAGTATCCTTTATATACCAGTTGTGCCTTGTTTCTGATGACAATTCCATGCTCATCAAACTTATTTTTGAAGATCCATTTGGTACCAATCACATTGTGACCTTCGGGTCTCTGGACAAGATCCCATGTCTGATTCTTGTAAATCTGATCTAATTCATCATTCATGGATTTCACCCAAGATTTATCTTTTGCAGCTTCTTCGAATGAGTATGGCTCTACAACTGACAGAAATGCAGATTGCGTGGTATTATTCATCCTTCTTGTTTGAGTGGGTGCACTCCTGTCCCCAATTATGTTGGATGGATCAATCTCAGCTCTTCGATTTCTCCTGCAAGGTTCAGTAGTATTCTCTTCATCCATACTTTCTTCTTCAGATTCTTCTTCTGAGTCAACATCATGATGTGACTGCTGAGTGTTTTGAACAGATTCCTCTATTTCTGAATTTGTATTTTTTTCACGTTCAAATTCTTCCTGACTTTCTATCACATCAGTATATGATGTCCTTGAATCATTTGTGGTTTTCTCTTCAATTATCTTAACATCACTGGTTTCCACAATCCTTCCCAAATGCTTGTTGTAACATTTGTAGGCTTTGCTGTTCATTGATTAACCGAGGAAAATTCCTTCATCTGCATTATCGCCATATTTCCCTTGATTTCCATCTTTGTTCCTGATGAAGCATTTACTTCCAATTACACGAAAGTATTTTAGAGAAGGCTTCTGTCCATGCCACAATTCATATGGTGTCTTTGTCTCACCCATATAGAGTCCTGTTCGATTCTGAATGTACACTGCAGCTTGAACAACCTCTTTCTAGTATTGTCGTGGAATACGACTCTCAATCAACATAGTTCGTGCCATGTTTTTTACCTGTTGATTACTATGTTCAACAAATCCATTTTTTTGTGGAGTTCTCACAGCAGCTACCTCATGCTCTATCCCATGCTTCTCCAGATAATTCTCAAATTCAATGGATGTGTATTCTCCTCTATTGCCAGATCTCAACACTTTGATTGTTCGTCCAGTATCATTCTCGGTGATTAGCCGATATGTTTTCATGCAGTCAAGGACTTGTTGTTTCCTCTGAATGACCATCACACATGCCATTCTATTGTATTAATCTATTAAAAGGACAAAGTACCTTTCTCCATGAGTTCTGGAAACATTTATTGGCCCACAAACATCTGTATGAATCAGATCAAGAAGGTGAGATTCCCTTTTCTTCTTTGGCCGATATGAACTGCAGACTAGCTTCCCACGAATACAAGCATCACAAGATTTTTCACGCTCACACTTCAGGTTGGGAATGTCCATGACAATTCTCAATTTTGATATTTTCTCCATGTCTTGTTGATTGATGTGTCCCAGTCTACGATGCTACATATTGTTTTCTTCTTCAACAGTCATGTAACATACATTTTCTTCACTATCAACCGGATACAAGTTGCCTTCTGTTCTGCATCCCTTCATAAGTGAATTGCCCATCTTTCCCTTGATAGTGCAGCCTTTTTGATTAAACATAACTATAAGTCTTGAGTCACAGAGTTGACTCACGCTGAGGAGATTATGACATAGGCCATCTACGTAAAGGACTTCAATATTCTTTAGTTCTCCATTAGGTAATTCGGCACTTCCACTCCCTTTGATTTTTAGAGCCCCATCATTACCAAATCTTAATGTACCATCGACATTCCTTATGATATTCGTTAGTAGGCCGACATTACCTGTCATATGAGATGAACAACTGCTATCCAGAATCCAGGTACTGTAGTTCTTTGTAGCTTTGAGGGCCACATCTGCAAGGTTGGATTTCTCAATCTTCTTCCTTTCCTTCCATAAGAAAATAGATCGAGTATAAATAACTGATGGCCTTTCAATTATCTCTTCCGCATACCTAGGTTATTCATAGTCAAAGTCTTCTTTGAGAGGTGAAAACCTATTTGAAAGAGCAACATTGTCTTGCTGACGAGACTTGACTTGTCTTGAACTTCGACATGAGGTGTCCATGTCCCTTCTCTACCTGCAATTAGTGGCCTTATGACCAAACTTAGAACAAAAAAAAATATCCATAGAAATTATTTCTTCTATAAGAATTAGGATATGAAATTGTTCTCCTTTGTTGAGCTTCTATATCTTCTCCATTCAGATAGATTATTGCCTCTTCACAATAAGACATGGTATGGCCCAGATAGCCACAGAACTGACACTTCATGAGAGGAAATGTCTTCTCACTTGAATTTCTCCTCATACCTTCTTCCTTGGGAGAATAGTAAGACTGTATGTCATTTCTGAATGTTTGAGGATTATTTGTAGGTCTCCTTTTAGTTTGGATTGAGGGTTCCTTTTTCAGCACTCTAGGTAACGTTTCAACATGTTCAACTTTCAACTTATCTTTCTTTTGGATCTTTTCACTTCCATCAGTTGATGTCTCAGCATCACAGCTAATTCCACTCTTTTCCATGCAGGTGGGTCTTTGATCACTCAAGATTTTTCCAACCCCATCTGAACCACCCTTGGCTCTTTCTAGTAATTCTGCATCTGAGAATCTTCCAAACTGTATTTTCTTCCTCGAATCTTTTGGAACTGATTCAGTCTCCAGTTTACTCCTTAGAGTAACTACTTCCTCCTCAAGACCATCAGCAGTCTTGGATTTTTCATCCAGTATGGAGGTGAGGTCATTGATGACCTTTGCCTGCTCTTCAATTCTCAGCTTCAGATCTACTACATCATCATTTCATTAAATTATTTTAGACTGTACCTTCACAAATTCTTCCAGTCTTTAAATTTCAGCTTCATGTTGATCATCATATTCAGTTGATTCTTCTACAATTGATTTCCACCTATTTCAGCTCTTACATTTAATCTTAAGCTTACTAACCGCATCCTTATGTTGCTTCTCAGGATCTACACAAGTTCTTAGTTGTTTTTATCCATCAGTATCTTCTGACTTTTCATCAGTATCCATTATAGAAACATGTTTCCCAGTTTTGAATTCTGGTTCTTCTTCATCACAGAATTCATTATCATCTTCTTCCTCTTCATAGACAAAACTCTTACTTTGCATTTTCTTACCAGATTTGAAGTCTCCCTTTTTGAAGAACCTTCTCTGAGGCTTCTTGAATTTTTCATCCTCACTATCTTCATCATTGATCAATTTTAATCACTGAGAGGCAATGTGCCCAACTTTTCCACAACGGAAACACGCGAGAGATAACTTCCCATTGAATTTCCCTTTCCCCTTCTGGAACTTCTTTGCAATGACAGAAAGAATTTATTTTTCTTCGTTATTTTCACCTCTATTATCCTTTGTGATTTTCAGTTTATCCACGGCCTTGAATTCCATTTACTTTCTCACCTGAGTCGTTGCATCTTCTGGTTTGAATCTCATTTCATATGCTACCAAGCTGCTCAGTAGATCATCTAGAGAAAGTTTGAAAATATCTCTTTCCTCAAGGGCTGACACCTTCACATTATACAGAGGTGGAAGTATTCTCAATTATTTCTTTACAATATCAATGTTTTTGATTTCTTCGCCTAGACCCTGAATTGCTCCAACCACTTCAGTAATTTGATTAAAGAAAGAGTCTTCATTCTCGTCTGGATGCATCTTAAGATCATCAAACCGATTGTGCAGCACTTGTAGTTTTGCCTCCTTCATTGCTATCTCCTTCATAAATATTCTCAAGTTTATCCCACATGGATTTTTCTGAGGTGCAATTCATCACCTTTAGGTAGATCTGATCAGAGAGGGCTGCAGTGAGTGCATTCTGTGCTTTAGCATCTGCATCAAGAAGTTTCCTGTCTATTTCAGTCATAGCTAGGCCTGTTGGATTAGTGACTTATATTACTTGCACAGTAGAAAAGAGAACTTCCATTCCAAGAGATATTAGATGAGATCTCATCCTGTTCTTCCAGATCTGGATATTGATTCCATCGAAGGGAGGGACTCCCCTGACATTGACCGCATTTTCCATGACGAAAAAGGTCAGATTAAACACCAGCAACCTCCCTCTGATACCACTTGAAGGACCCCGGGACACCCTGAGAGGGGAGGGGTGAATCAGGGTGACAACTTTTTCTTTTAATGTGATGGGTCTTGTTCCTACGTTGGTAGGAACTTGTTGAACCTGTATGATGAAAAAGATCAGAAATCAAACATACACTTGCACAGAGAAGACACAACCCTTTTTACTTGGTTCACACTCAGTTTATAGACGTGAAGGTCTCTTCAATAGATAGACATGAATGTCCTTGTCTCCTGTTCAACATGAGACATTACTTGCATTAGAGTCCTGATTTAATGCTCTGTTAAAGTCCAAATTCAGACCACTGATGAAAACCCCCTTTTCCCTTGTCCACTGGGAAAACAAACTTTGGAAAAGGCCTTCACAAAGTACCCTACTTCACAAGGCTCCCAATTTTGCAAAGCTCAAACAAGCCTTCGCGGAGCCCCTGCCTTTTCGGGATGCTCAATCACGAAGCACTCTCGCGATGCTCCAGCCTTCGCAATTCTTGGCTGTCGCGGAGCTCCTGCCTCTTCGCGAAGCTCACTGAGCCAACGAGGGGCGCACGACTTTCTCAGAGCTAGAATAGCCACTGCGAAGCTCCTCTTTCGCGAAGCACACTGCCTTCGCGAGAGACCTTTTCGAACCGAGAGCAAAGAACTTTCTCTGAAATTCTCTCTGCTTCTCTTTAGGGGGTCAGCCTCTATTTATAGGCGATTCCACCGACCCTCGAACTTTCCACGCGAAGTCAATGCCACGTCATCTCAAATCGCGAAGCTCCAAAGTTCCTTCGGAATTCTGTCCAAATCGTGAAGCACCTCGACAATTTTCTGATCGCGGAGCTCGTTGTAATCGCGGAGTATCACCGTCATCATTCCTCCGCACCTTCACCACGAAGCTTCCTCTCAATTCCCTTTACCGCCGCAACGTGCTTCAACTCCGTCCTTCGCGAAGCTTCGACATAATCGTGAAGCCTCACCGCCTCCATTTTTCTCGTCTTCACGATTTCCAAACCATGCATCCTTTCTTCACGAAATTCATGCCTTTTCCATATTTAATTATTAGCTTCATGGAAATCCACTTTTCGTGATGCTCAACAACTTCTAGATTTTGGACCCCAAAAATTTGGCAAACACTGGGAAACGACGCCACCTTCAATACTGTTGTCTACTTGAACGGTACGATCTCTTTGCTGGTACACGATCCAAACTTCCATTGATGATTGACAAAAAACACAAACCATACTCCAAACCATGAATAGAAGACCATGGTTCCAACATATATAATAGCCATTGCGATATGTTATATCATGAATATATTTCTATTTATGGTATTAATAATTTTATTTGATGTTATTACTTTCATGGGGCTTAATATTTAACCATTACCAAAATTGTAAGGGTTTATTTAACAATCTCATCATTGCTCGACATTTTTTATGTTTAACTCTCTCATGGAGGAATTATTTTATATTTATTAAAATAAGTATATTTTCATCTAATATAGTTATTAATTAAATTGTGATGTATTATTAACATTTTAATCTCTTTTTTACTTAAATGTTTTGAGAAAATGTTATTAAGAAAACACATCATTATTTATCTTTTGGACTGAAAATGATTTTTCTTGAAAATCCTTGTTTTATAATTTTTTTTAAAAAAATATTATTAACATTACAAAAATGATTTATTAAATAAATTTTAACCCATGTTTCACTTTCTATATTTTTTTTGAAAGTAATCTTCATTTCTTCTTCAAAATAGGCCTCGTTTGGTTTTTAATGAAAATGTGAGAGAAATATTTGTTTTAACCATAACAATGTTAATATAATTTTACACTTTCATGACCTATAATTTTTTTGAAGATTATTTTAAATTTTTTAAAATATTATATTATTATAATTTTTTTAAAATATTTTCTTATCATTTAGTTTTAAAAATATTTTTGAAATTAAAACAGTTATTTTCCTCAAAAATGTTTTCAATGAATATTTATGGATTTTTTATTCATCAACATCATCATACAATTATTATAGTTATGATAAATTGAGGATATGTTGTACTAATATCATACTTAGTATTTATTTTTATGGTTTATGACCAATTTGAATGGGGATACAAAATTTTATTACCATTTAACATATCAATTTGGATAGTTTATGATTGTTTTTATTGATTGGGGTAAGTATTAACATTTCATATGTTAGTTTTTAAATATGAATATTTAATTTGATCTGGTTTCACCCATTTTATATTATTAATGCATGAGACTTGTTAGTTGAATTATGAGGCCTTGTTATATATAGCCCCTTTATCTATCGTTAGGTCCCATGAGACAAATTAGTTGTCCAAATTAGATTATTTTTAACCAAAATTTCAAACTGTCTTGTGAAATGTCTTGAAAGTATGATTTAGATTTTCATAATTATGAATTACCAAATTTTGAGATCATTTATTCACATCAATTTAATTATTGGAATATTTAAAATAGTCAATGTTGATTTTCAAGATCATGTGATTATGTACATGGATTAATTTGGTCATATATTATTCCAACCATATTATAGTCAAGTTATTATTTAAATGAAATGTGTTTTAATTGTTTAACATTCCATTGAAAATGAATATTTTTTCAAGATATATTCTACTATACACTTACCCTCACTAAGCATCTCAGATCACCCCTTATTATATTTTATTTACCTAGGATACCATAAAGTGTTTTTTGATTGATATGAAAGAATATGCTAAGGTTAATATGACGTTCTCAAAGAAAACACTTTGTGTAATTTATGTTTTAAATTTTAAAGTAAATTTCAAGTATGTTTCTAGTTTATGAATACTACTAAACTTTTCGTTTCTTTAGGATGTGATTATATCTATACTATTCCAGTGAAATAATGTAACCCTTGAGGTTGGGATATTTGGGTTGGGTTATTTACATGTTATCTCAAGAGATCAAGTACAAGTTAATTCATGTTAGAGTTCAGTGTTTTTATCATGATACCTTGTTTCCTCATATATATTGTTTAAAGTATTTATCATTACTTTCTTGTGTCTTTCATTCTTAATTTATTTTATGAAACAATTTTTTATTTCTTATTTTTTTATGATCTATTGGTTTCATTGTTCATGTCTATTTTCATCTTGTTTTTTATTTTATTTTTGATTACATTCGATGTTGAGTTGTGAAATAAATTGGAAAATGATATTTAAAATTATTTTTTATATTATATAAAAATAAGTATGATAATTTTTTTTGGAATGGTAAAATGGGATTTGGATTGGTTTTAAATAATTTATTAAAACATCTTCTTTCCATTATTTTAATCGAGTTAAAAGAAAAGGGTTTTATTTCTCCCTTGATTACTCAAAATAGGCGATGTTTTATAAATATAATTATTGTATATTACTTGGTTTATTAACCTTTCATTTGGAACTTATATTTTTTATTTATCTTACAAATATATTTCAGTAAAGTTATTTTTATATAAAATTCCAGAAACAATTTAGTGAAATCCTTTCGGGCATATTTATCTCACATCATGCATACACCATTGGGGGCCTAAAACTCTTTTATTTTATTTTATGTGACTAGTTTACATTCATATCGGGTTTTGGTTCCTTATATAGTTTTTTGGGTTGGTCTATTGGTGATAGGCATAGATAGTAATGAGTGGTTATGGGTCACAATGAGACTCTTGGTTATAGTTTAACTTCATTTTAATTTCATTTATCTCTCTATATTGTACTGTGTTAACCTGTCCAACAAGATGTTTGGTTGTTTAAAAATTATATTTTTACACATATTTAATTATAATGAATTTATTATTATTGTGAAGTTTCATTTTTTATTATATATTGTGTTATTAGTTACTCTAATTGATTTCCTTTCAGTTATATTATTTTAGATTATTTAATTGCGGGGGCATCCAATTTAAAAATCATTTTTGAAAAACTTTTTGGTAAGATCATCATTGTGATTTTTTTAATGATGAAATAATTCCCAAAGAGTGTCTTTTTGATATCCAAGAAAACATTTTCGACATGTGGGGGGTTATTAAAAACCTTTGGTCCATGCGGAAGGCAGAATTGGGTGGCGTGTTGGGTCATCCTAGGATGATTTATCACAAAATTGAATTAGATTATAGGATTTTTATATCCCTAAATTCTTGAGGATTAATTTTATTATTTAGTGGATTTATCATGGTTGAATGAAGATTATGAACATAATTCAAACTTTACCAGTAGGTGGAAGGAGAGTATAATGATCTCTTTCTATCTATAGTCCTTGAGTTACCATGGATAGTTTGAGTTTTCAACAGTAATTTGAGATTATTATTGTTTATTATCATTTTTTATATGACATTGTGGTATTTTGATCCCCATTTACAATATCAATGATTTTTGGGGTCTCCATACACTTTTAGGGTGAAAAAAAATAAAGAACCATGGTTGCACAGTTTTTTCACATATTTTAGAATACTAGGTATAGTTCATGTGGTTTGGACTTTCAACCTAGAAGAGGTTGTTACAAGTTTAGAGCATGGATCACTAACCCAAGTCGGTAAATAGTTTATAGTACATATTTCTACTGAGATCTAGTTTTTTGGATCACATTCATTTTGAATTTATCCCAAGGGATCCTACAGATGGTGTGATGTTGATTATGGAGGTTTTACGATTGGTTACTATAATTGGATTATGCATAAATTTATATGTAATAACTTGTGGTTTGTCCTTCTATTTTTGAAATTGTGATTTTATGTTATGTAAATCTTTTTTTCATAGAAAGTATATATTTCTATATTTAGGAAATTACTTGAATGTTATTATTTTCCCTCTTTTATTTGAATTGGGGTTTTTTAATTTGAATAATTATTTTATAAAAATATCATTATTTTTTAAACTAAGTGTGAGGAACTATTTGTGAATATGTTTCTTATTAAGAAGATATATTTCCAAAGTGGTTGATTTAAATTTTAAATTTGGAATTTTTTTTATAAAGTAGGTAGAATTGATTAAAATATATTAAGATGAAATATGGATCCTTGGAATATTTGGTTTTATAATGAAACTCATGAAGTGATTTTAAAACAAAAAGGTAAATTTGACGTTTCCAAGTGTTATTTTATTATTTTATAAAGTGAATATGACTCCCTAGACCTATACATATGGATCCGGTGCTAAAAATATATACTTTTTGTAATATATTTGATATTGACTAATGAATCTGAAAACTAACCATAATAAATTAAATTACCGATAAACAATATTTAATCACTTACATACCCAATAAAATTTTAGTTTTAAATAACTATGGAATTATATATAACAATATTTAACAAAATACATATCTTTCACACCCTACATAATTTATTCACATTATAAAAAGAATTTCTTATTTCATAATAGTGTGTTCAATATCTTCCAAAATATTCTACGTGCATGATTATCTTATATACATACCATATGTAATACTCTTCTTTATAACATGGGAAAATGGAAACATAACACATGTGAACACAAATTTTCACTAAGGGCAGTATTTATTGAGATCTATCATGGAACAATATTACATGAATAATTTGAAAATAATAAATAATAATCAAATAATTTCATATAACAAATCTCATGATCTATAAATATATCTACGTATAACAATATAAACAATCAAATGGTCAACAATACATGTTTTCATGGTTATGGAATGAAAAATTTCAAACATATTAATATTATAATGAAGGACATAACCAAGAAATCATACAAGTCTTAAAGGCTTCATCCATGAAAACATAATTAATTTTGATGGCATTCACTAAATACCTTAGTTATTTTTTCTCATGAGACCCACTAAATCCTCAAGGGGATGTATAATTTCGAGACCCACCTATCACTAATTACATCTAATGAATTCATCACATGAAAGGAGTGAATAATAAAATCAATACATATTAAAAAATTCATAATAAAAAAATATGTATTGGTAAACTACCATATATAATTTCAATATTTTTAGAGTAAATACATGTATTATCATTCTTAATGAACACCCTCAAATACGATTTATATACGATAGGGAATTTACACTCTATATAGTAATGAGTATATAGTTATGTTAATACTAGAAATGATTCAAAATAAATCTATATAGAAGGATACTATTAATTAATTCCAAATTATGATATTTCATAAAATATTATTATTTTTGGAGATACTGAGGAAACTGGAATTGAAACCTTTAAAAAACATTTCACAATGATTTTGTAACTTTATTGAAAAAATTAATATCACTTTTAATTTTTATAGGACTTCAATAAATCTATAAAAATTATTTTTAAAACAATTTACAATAATGGAATATTGAAAATAAATTGTACTTAATTAAGAAAATGTGGGCCGGAAGATAAAAATATAAATAAGTGGAATGCAATCTGTAACAAAACGCTTAAGAAAATTAAATAAATTTCTTTTAAAAAATTCACAAAATAATGTAAATATATAGTACTTTCAAAAAACAATAAACCTTATAATTTATTATAAATAACATAGAATATACATAATGGTGGGAAAAATCTATTCATGTGAAAAACATTTAAAAAATATTATTTTCAAACTTATAAAAAGAAAGTCAAAAAGTCACATTTTCAAAAAATGTTAAAAAGATTACTTTTAATCTTCTGAATAGAAAGTAAAAGTAAAAATAATTTCCTTAATAAATTAATTAATTATATATAATATATTTATTTAAATAATATAAATATTAATGATATGTAAATGAATGATTCCTGACTAAAAACGAGAAATAAAGTCAGTATTTTTAAAATTCCTCTGGTGGTTTTGAGTTCTGAAGAGTGGAAAAATGGAAAGAATAATACAAAGTTCATAAAATAACTAGTGTATACGAAAATATATGGGTTTTATGAGATAAATAAGGTAAAATTACCACTATTTGAATCAAAACATAAACAATCTCGATAAAAAAGAAATATTTTAAAATAAACCACTGCAAATTTGGTTATTTTTGAATAATAAATAATAAAAAGTTACTAAATGATATGTTTATGTAAATAACATGAATTATATTAAGGAATATGTAAAAATATATTCATAGGTAATTAGTCACATAATATAAAATAATGTATGGTGTACAATATGAAAATGTATTAAGATATAAAAATTGGGACAAAGAACCTTTATTGATATTATAACACATACATTAAAACAAATTTAAATATATAAATATAAATGGAATATAAATTGACATTAATAAAGAGTATATAATGATTTAATAATTCATAGAGGAATAATATGCATTATATAATGGAAATAACTTCGTAATTAAAAACATGTCTCAAATAAGAAATTTATGATAAACAATACTGACAAAGATTGTAGAACTTTGAATCTAGGATGAATAAATTAAGTAATTACTGGAATCCAATTAAAATTCCAATTTAAAATGTTTAAATAATAAATTCAATATTCAATGGTTATGAACTATATAATCTTGACATGACATAGTCAATGGAGAGGTGATATAACCCAATAAAAGGTAATTGAGTTAAGAATCCTTTTACCTCAAAAATCTACTTAGTCGAATGTAAAATATCTTACAAATATAATAAATTTATATTTTTTTTAAATATATATAATAAAAATAAAAATATTTATAATTATGGATACAATTCACTTATTATTTCATATTACCCATCGAGTAAAAGATATTTTATTAAATCAATAGTTTTGTGATAACAATTGAGTATTCCAAGTATGTTCCAATTCAGATGTTCTAGTCCTTTATCCTTGATCATATTATCATCATTTATATAATTTTCATGAAGTTATATAGTGAATTTTTGATATATTTATATATTTATATGGTCACCTTATTTAACTCATTACGATGATTCATATTAGAAGTTTAAAAATCAAATATTATATTATAAATATTTCATTCCATAAAAATAATTGATTTTATTAGTGAATATAAATACATATACAACCATTAAATATATTTAATCATGTTATAAATATCATATTTAATTGTTAAATCAATTTATATAACCATACATGTTAGGTGATGATGGAAAATGATATATGACTTTCGTGGGGGTGATATTCTGCATGTATACACAACAAAGTTTTCATTTACCAATGAATGTTAGAGATGGAATCTAGATAAATTTTATGCTCCTAGAATAAAAATTATTTCATAAATATACTATTTAGTAATTAAATATATCATTTATTATTTTATATGTATGATGGTGATGAAAAATGAAATATTTTTTTCATGGATGTGGTAGTGTGTACATTTTCCAAAGACACATTTTCATTTTTTAATGGATGGAAATGATATTTATGATGGTGTATCTATAAACATATTAAAATTTAATTTAAATTATTATACTTATTTTTTAATGTAAAAATGATGAGGAGGTTTATAAAGAAATAAAATTGAATGAACTCGATTAAGAAGATTTCCTCTTTTTTTGTTATCCTCTTTTCAATTAAACATAAGGCCCTTAGAAGAGACATTTATGGACACCCAAGGGTATTTGGAACATGTCATGTGATTTTTAAAGTGGTATTTTAGTAGATTTTTTACATAAAAAAAGAATAATATGTGCCTTTTTAAAGATTAAATTGAGTACCATTTTATAGGAAAAAACGGTAGAATTTCTTTAAATACTCAATTTTATGTGTTAAGAATGTAATTTAATGAAAAGTTACTTATAAATTATTTTTTAATATATTCAAAAATTTATTATCCACCTAACATAGATAGTATTTTTTAGATTGTTAAATCAATTAATAAAATATTAGACACTCTTTAAATTCATTATCAAGAATATTCACATAAATTGACATCAATGGAATATGGAAAACCATTGTATTTTAATTTAATAATTTTAATTTATTATACCTATCATTTTTATCCCTAAAATTAATTCAAGGATTTTTTTCATCCAAATATGATTACTTTTAATATTTTCAAAACTATTTAATTTTTATTTTCTATTACTTTCACCATTGTTGTGTCGACGTTACATATGCATTTTAGATAATAATACATTTTTAAAATTTAAAATAAATGAAAAAAATATATTGTTTTATAAATATATTTATATACTTATATATTTATTAATAAAATATTTTTATCCATATAATTATCATAAAACTATATTTCAAATATTAAGTGAGAGAGAGTGAATTTGTTTTAAATACACTTAACTTAAGAATAATGTAAATTTTATTATCAAAATAAGGTGGCCCTAAATAGATATATATAAGAATATATGATAAATTAGAAACTAAATACACTCATAAAATAAAAGTTAGACAAGTATTAGTGATATTTGTGGAATTATATATTTGTTTAACACATTAAAACTTTTAACTTTAACCCCAATAGATTTTTTTTACCTAGATACCTTATTTTTATGGAAAAAATAAACTAGGCCTAATTTCATAATTTAAATATTTTAATTCAAAATATGGAATATATTTTAAGTGATATTGTAACACCCTGAGATTTTATGAAAAATATTCTTTTTAATTTCATTAATGTCTTGTGTGGTACGCTACACCAAAAGGATCTTTCACAACACGCATCATTGACTTTCGTTGCATTACACGCAATCGTGACCTTCCTCAATAGCGTGTGTACTACACAATACCGAGTTTCACTAAACAACGATATGCTATTAAAATATTATTAAAACTAGCTATTATGAATAGCAATAACCACTTTTTGAAATTTTGTAAATTTTAGTTTTCAAATTGGACTTCATTTTTGGATTCGGAATATCGAAATTAGCTTAGGGTGAAATTTTGGTACTTTTCGGATAACTTTCATTTTCTGATGAATAGGGAAAATTACTAAATTTTAATTAAAAACAACCTTTTTAATCGAAATAATTAATAGTGATAAATTATTAATTTTAGTGGTTTTAAAGTATATTTTGAATATATTTTTACAATTTAATACAATGTTGGTCATTGGATGTAATTTCACATTTAAACCAGACAAAAACAAGTGTCAATCTTTTGATAGTTATTATCTCTTAAGAACACGCTATATGTTTTGACGATGGGAATTAATTTTTAAATTAGTTAATGCAACTGATATGTTTTGAATTTGGTAAAATAAACATCATTTTTGAGTTCATAATATCAAATATAGATTAGGCCTAATTTTTGGTATTTTTCTGGAAACTTTCATTTTTTGATGAATAGTGATACCTCTATGTGGTAGTTAAAAAAATGAATTTTTTCATAAAACTTAATTTTACCGCTTATGTGAGTGGAATTTCAAAAATCTGATAGACACGGTTGATGTCAGTAAGTAAAATGTGGATCAATGAGATGAAAATAATTTTTGGTGAATAGTAACTTTTTACTTTTTTTACCACGGTTAAAAGTAAATATGGTAATTAAGGGTAACAATGATATTATTATTACCATAACACATGTCCTAATTCTATTGGATAAGTTTAATTTGACCAAAAACAACCTTAGGAATAAAATATAACCATTTAGGCCAACTTGGATTAGATTAGGACATTTATTATTAATTTATTTAAAGAATGGTTAAAATAGTTAAAATCAAAGTTTAATAAGTATGTCATTATTAATATAGGGTTATACATAAGCTAAATTCGACTATAAATATTAATTAGAAAGATAAAAATATTTCCTACATAATTATATTTTATTTGAAATTTTTAGACTTTAAATAGGTTAATTTATTTATGACACAAAGATGATACAGTAATTATCTTATTACTGAAATATTGACATAATTGATGTTATAAATACCCAAATAAATATAATTTGAGACTTTTTATGAATTACACTAATTTTATAGGTTATTATGACATGTTAGTATTGATTTTATTATCTTTTTTTGAACTAATCATTCTATTATGATTTTCACAAAAATCAATTACTAAATAGTGTTAAAATTGATATAAAATAGTTTAAAAAACATATTATATTATTAATTGTTATTTTATTATTAAAAATCTAAGGATAGGACAAATGACTTATATAAGGTTATATATATTAATAATAAACAACTTGGGGTTCGTTTGGCTTCTTATAGTAAGATTATTAACCTTATAGTGTAAGAACACAAAAAGACACGGTAAAAGTCAAATTATCTAACTTAAAGTTAAAACTAAATGATAAGGTTAAAATAGTAAACTAAACTTGTCCAAATTATTTTGGATGAGAGGATTTAGACCCATACCAACATTAGATTCTAAATAAATCAATTTGAAGCTATTTAAAACCGAATTTGGATTTATAATAAAATAATATTTTTGTTATTCCAAAGGTGCCCCTCTCCTCCCTTATAAATGGGCACCTCATCCCTCTCTTCCTCACACCACTTTGAGCCTTCAAGCTCGGAAAAACACTTCCAAATTATCTTATCCACTTTCCCAGAAACATCCTAGGGGTCCTGGAATTCTTCAAAGACCAATTTTAGTACCCTAAAAGCAGGACTCAAAGAGGCGCTAAAAGAAAAGGTAATGTCCGTTACCGATTCTTTCAACTTTATTTCTTCTTCCACTTCTTCTTCGTAGGTTGTTTAATTATGAATTAATAACATCAGTATCACTCATATACTGATATGTTATTATAAGTATGAAACAACCCTATTTCACCATCTATCCATTCTACGGAAAATGAAATCACCGCGCGTGCGTACGTACGTAATACCGTCTCCACGCCGTGGTGTAATCTATTTTCCACCACCACCTTACATTGATGGATATAATGGTGTATATAACAACTATATATGGTTATTGTAAATTGATATTGATTCTGAAATAGTATACATACACTCCAATACAATTCCACGATCATGAGAACGATATCATTGCTCGTGCGTATGTACGGACTACCGTCTCCACGACGCTAGGAGATTAATTCTCCACGTGAACCATTCATGAATGATTATAAAGTATATATAATAAGTAATCATGAAATATATGACATAATAATGATACTGTATTTATATGTATATATATGTATGCCATCTACTTAATTCCATTCAACTCAATAAGGAAACAAAAACAGCGTTCATGCGTACGTACGACCTACCGTCTCCATGAACGGTGTATTTCTTTCCATTCACTGATCTATTATATATATGTATATTCTGAATATATATTATATATAAATAATGTTTTATATTCTTCAATTAAGTAATCATGATCTAAGTAATCATATGAATAATTAAAAGTCAAAACACGGACGACAAATGAAACGATTTTACCCAAAACGCTCTTTAACATGGAATTTACAAAAGAACGGGTAAAATAAAGTCATAAGTGAACCATATATGATATCATAACAATGAGTATGATTATGGAATAAGTCAATGAAATTATTTAAATCATTATTCAGGAGGTTCAGAAACTTATGAAGCAAATCAGACCTAAGGTAAGGGAAAATATCACAATCTCATTTTTATCCGAGATTGTTTATACTTTGGTATTTACTAGGGTGTATTTTATCATCCACATCCATGTTTACTCAATATGTAATATTATTTCCATCCACCTACAATTGTTTAAATCCAATTTTACCCTTCATTTAGTTTTTAATAATAGATATGAAAGGAATCTTTTGTCGTTTTTCGTACGAGGTACTTTTTTGACTTTTCCTACAAAAGTTCAAGAAGAATGTTTTTTTAACTTATAAGGAATGAATGGATTTTTAAAACATTATTTCCAAGAAGATTCCTTTACATGTTTTCAAGTTTATTTTTAATAAAATTATTTTAGTTTAGAATTTTATGACACATTATGAAAGGAAAAGTGTTTTTGAAGTAGAAGGGATATTTTCCTCAAGAATGGAGTTCAAGTGTTTTATCAAAATTATTTTCCATCTAAGATAATAAAGTGTTCTGTTTTTATCCCTATTATTAAATTAATTTGATTATGTTGTGATGGAATTATTTTTATGAATTCCTTTATCTTATATGAATTGTTTTATGATGTCATGATGTTTAAGAATCCCATTTTTATTACATGGGTTATGCAATAATATATGATTTATGATTTTGTGGCACGCATATGAATGGTATCATTATGAGATGGGTGGGACCTATATCTCCCTATAATTCATTGGGTAAAGATTTTATATCTCATGAGATAGACATGGCTAGAACGACAGGTTAAACCGGTTCAGTGAAACAGGACGGAAACGAGGACTGAACTCGGTTCAGAAATGGACATTGTCCACTAAGATAGTCTTGGCAATGAGTCTTGAATAATAAGAAATGATTCTATATGATTATGTGTGTATGACACAAAGATTCATGTTTTATGTTATGATTATTGGGATTACATTTCACTACTATGATTTATCCCATGTTATGATATTATGATCTCTTTTGCAGGTTAAGATTTCAAAAATGTTATGTTCTTATGAATATGATGTGATTGATATTTCTTTTTTTACCATTATTGAGAATTTGAGCTCACCCTTTTTTGTTTTCTTTTCCCCAGGATATAAATAATGATTTTAGGTAAAAATAGGGAAGATCTTTATGGGAGATGTTGAAGATCTTTCACCATGATTAGAAGATTATATTCCAAGTTTCCAAAGACACTAAACTATTACGGTCCTTGTGTGTGTGTTTTTGTTATGTACTATGTATTCTGAAAAAGTAATGTAATGTCCATGTACGTCAAGCTTTGGGTCTCTACAGTTGGTATCATAGGAAAATGAGGTAGGAATGTATCCGATCCTTGAGAACTCTCAAATGTGAGCATTGGATGAGGCATGGCTCTCCGCCCAAGGGCTTCATGAGGAAATGGATGCCACTAGGGATGGTGGTGTGTCCCGCCCAGGGGGTGTAGCCACCCATGGAGTGCCCTGATAGGTATCAATTATAGTCCACTGGAAGTAATTCCAGACCGTTATAGTTGGTATCAGAGGAAAGGTTTAGTCAACCTTTGGAAACTAGGATGCGAGAACTTTAGGGAGATCCCTAGAGATATTTCTAAGGTATGTCTAGGGATGTACCTAAGGATGAGTATAAGTATAGGTTATAGTCCAAGAATTGCACTAATGATCTTAGAATTTAACCTAAGATGTTAGATATTGAGGGTACTCCCCCTTTACTATGTTGTTTTCTCTAGCATGATTTTTGCCTCTCACAGAATTATTTTTTTGTTTTAGTTAATGGAGGGAACCAGAAGGAATTCGGTTAACATTGAATCCAATAGACAAATTGGTGACTATGAGCAACAAAATTGTGTAATGCCTTGAGAGAAAGATATTGTGATAATGCCGAATCAGTCATCGCGATATTTGATTAACAAGGTGAAATTTAGGGGTATGCCTAATTCATCAAAGAAGAGAAAGATAGACTATTATGCATGTTCGAATGTTGAGGAGCATAAAGAAAGGAAGATTTAGATTTCTAAAGAAGGGAAGAAGAACATTGAGGAATACCTCAAATGGAGGGACCGGTGTTATCTGTGTGGATGAAAGGGTCATAGAGTGACAGACAGTTATGGAGTTCAATTTATTATTTGTGGAGAACATGGGCATTACCCAACTCAATGCCCTGACCTAAAAAGTTACTTCTAAATCAAGGAAGGACGTATTCTAGGACAATAATTGAAGAGGATGGATTGAAGTGTTAATGTATTTGTATTCAAGAATAATGTTGTTGAGGTACTTTTATTGTGTATTATAATATTTTTGTATTATTCTATTGTGGTTTTCAATAATTTTAAGGTACCAGTAACCATGAAAAGTGATTCAAATATTTTGGAAAGCAGATGATATGCGCATATTGAAGGGATAAGGAGAAAATGAAATGTTTGACAGTATTCATGAGCTCATGATTGATATAAGGACTAAGTGATATCATGGTTTGAGTATATAGAATATTGAGGATTTTGGTATGTGGAAAGTGTTAACTTTTAACTGCATTCATGTTTTCACTATGGTTCAATTAATGGGTATTCATTCTTCAAGAGAATACATGATTAAGGTATTCAAATGTTTGTAATTTGACTGACAAGATATATCTTATGATATATTGGTGATAAATGATGGCATTCATGTGATTGTTATGTGACATTTTAAGTAATCATTTTCTTTATATTATGAGCTTGGACCAAAGTATTTTAGATAACCCTAAAGATTGGAATGGATTATGTTGTACATAAGTTAGTATTGTTTAAGGATAGAAATTTTTTCGATATTATTGATGGGATGTTATAGTAATATAGCTTTATAAAAAGGACAACCTGTAGGATGGGAAACAGCCCATCACGTCAGACAAGGCTGTGGGAATCGAACCCACAACCGAAGTGCAACTGGCCTTTATCGCCTACCACTGGCCTACAAGAAGCCCCTGTTTAGTAGAAACTAGTTTTATTATATTAAGCAGTATGATATATGAAGTATAAGTCCATTTTAGGAACCATATATGATTAATCTCACTATAGATGGACTTATGTATTTTTTGATAACTTTTCTAACCTTTTGTTTTAGACAGATGGAATGACCCATCATTCTATCACATGATCTACTAACACATCACGAATGACAAATTCAACTTCATTTCATTAAGGGATGAAGTGGAAATTGTTCAATTCACGAACAATAGTGAGATTGTACCAAAATCATGTAAGTATTTCTTTTAATTCATCAACTATAGGGAAATGATCTTGAAAACCAAAAATGTTGTCTTAGTGACCTTATATCCGATGAATTAGATGGTACCTTAGATCATCACAAATCTATGGCTTTGTGATTGTCGGCTTTTTCATATCCATGTTTTCTACCACTCTCTATCAGAACATGATAGTTAGATTTCTCTTCCATATCCATATTTTCACCTATGTGGAAACCCAGTGATTAGTTTATTTGGGTAACCGTTACATTTCATACTTTTGTTTTTAAAGATTGGTTTTGGTATTCCTTTTTACGATGTGGGTTTCTATTAAAGAAACTATCGAGTAGTAAACCATTTATAACCTTGACGAATTTCGAGGGAGAAATTCATTTTAAGGGGGGTAGAATGTAACACCCCGAGATTTTATGAAAAATATTCTTTTTACTTTCATTAATGTGTTGTGTTGTACGCTACACAAAAAGATCTGGCATAACACACATCATTGACATTCCTTGCATTACACGCAATCCTGACCTTCCTCGATAGCATGTGTAGTACGCAATACCAAGTTTCACTAAACAACGATATGCTATTAAAATATTATTAAAACTAGCCATTATGAATAGTAATAACCACTTTTTGAATTTTTTTAAATTTTAGTTTTCAAAATGGACTTCATTTTTGGATTCAGAATATCGAAATTAGCTTAGGGTGAAATTTTGGTACTTTTCGGATAACTTTCATTTTCTGATGAATAGTGAAAATTACTAAATTTTAATTAAAAACAACCTTTTTAATCGAAATAATTAATAGTGATAAATTATTAATTTGAGTGGTTTTAAAGTATATTTAGAATATATTTTTACAATTTAATACAATGTTGGTCATTGGATGTAATTTCACATTTAAACCAGACATAAACAAGTTTCAATATTTTGATAGTTATTATCTCTTAAGAACACGCTATATGTTTTGACGACGGGAATTAATTTTTAAATTAATTAATTAAACTGATATGTTTTTAATTTGGTAAAATAGACATAATTTTTGAGTTCATAATATCAAATATATCTTAGGCCTAATTTTTGGTATTTTTCTGGAAACATTCAGTTTTTGATGAATAGTGAAACCACTAAGTGGTAGTTAAAAAAATGAATTTTTCATGAAACTTAATTTTACCACTTCTGTGAGTGGAATTTCAGAAATCCAAGAGACACGGTTGATGTCAGTAAGTAAAAATGTGGTTCAATTAGATGAAAATAATTTTTGGTGAATAGTAACTTTTTACTTTTTTTTACCACGATTAAAAGTAAATAGGGTAATTAAGGGTAAAAATGATATTATTATTAACCTAACACATGTCCTAATTCTATTGGATTAGTGTAATTCGACCAAAAACAACCTTCGGAATAAAATATAACCATTTAGTCCCACTTGGATTAGAATAGGAAATTTATTATTAATTTATTTAAAGAAGGGTTAAAATAGTTAAAATCAAAGTTTAATAAGTATATAATTTTTAATATAGAGTTATACATAAGATAAATTCGACTATAAATATTCATTAGTAATCTAAAACGATTTCCTATATAATTATATTTTATTTGTAATTTTTAGACTTTAAATAGGTTAATTTATTTATGACACAAAGATGATGCAATAATTATCTTACTACTGAAATATTGACATAATTGATGTTATAAATACCCAAATAAATGTAATTTGAGACTTTTTAAGAATTACACTAATTTTATAGGTTAATATGACATGTTATTATTTATTTAATTAACTTTTTTTGAACTAATTATTCTGTTATGATTTTCACAAAAATCAATTACTAAATAGTGTTAAAATTGACATAAAATAGTTTTTAAAACAAATATTATATTATTAATTGATATTTTATTCCCAAAAATCTAAGGTTCGGCCAAATGACTTATATAAGGTTATATAAATTAATAATAAATAACTTGGGGTTCTTTTGGCTTCTTATAGTAAGTTTATTAACCTTATAGTGTAAGAACACAAAAAGACACGGTAAAAGTAAAATTATCTAACTTAAAGTTAAAACTAAATGATAAGGTTAAAATAGTAAACTAAACTTGTCCAAATTATATTGTATGAGAGGATTTAGACCCATACCCACATTAGTTTCTAAATAAATCAATTTTTAGCTATTTAAAACCGAATTTGGCTTTATAATAAAATAATATTTTTAGTTATTCCAAAGGTGCCCCTCTCATCCCTTATAAAAGGGAACTTCCTCCCTCGCTTCATCACACCACTTTGAGCCCTCAAGCTCGCCCAAAACCTACACAATTATCTTATCCACTTCCCTAGAAACATCCTAGAGGTCCTGGTCCTCTTCAAAGACCAATTTTAGTACCGTAAGAGGAGGACTCAAAGAGGCGCGTCAAAGAAAAGGTAATGTCCGTTACCGATTCTTTCAACTTTATTTCTTCTTCCACTTCTTCTTATTAGGTTGTTTCATTTTGAAGTAATACCATCAGTATCACTCATATACTGATATGTTATTATAAGTATGAAACAACCCTATTTCACCATCTATCCATCCTACGGAAAAATAAATCCCCGCGCGTGCGTACGTTCGGAATACCGTCTCCACGCCGTGGTGTAATCTATTTTCCACCACCACCTTACTTGGATGGGTATAATGGTGTTCATAATAACTATATATGGTTATTGTAAAGTGATATGGATTCTGAAATAGTATACATACACTCCAATACAATTCCACGATCATGAGAATGATATCATCGCTCGGGCGTACGTACGAACTACCGTCTCCACGACGCGATGAGATTAATTCTCCACGTTAACCATTCATGAATGATTATAAAGTATATATAATAAGTAATAATGAAATATATGACAAAATAATGATACTGGATTTATGTGTATATATATGTATGTCATCTACTTAATTCCATTCAACTCAATAAGGAAACGAAAATAGCATTCATGCGTACGTACGACCTACCGTCTCCATGAACAGTGTATTTCTTTCCATTTACTGATCTATTATATATATGTATATTCTGAATATATATTATATATAAATCATGTTTTATATTCTATAATTAAGTAATCATGATCTAAGTAATCATATGAATAATTACAAGTCAAAACACAGACGAAAAATGAAATGATTTTACCCAGAACGCTCTTTAACATGGAATTTAAAAAAGAATGGGTAAAATAAAGACATAAGTGAACCATATATGATATCATAACAATGAGTATGATTATTTAATAAGTCAATGACATTATTTAAATAATTATACTGGAGGTTCAGACACTTACGAAGAAAATCAGACCTAAGGTAAGGGAAAATATCACAATCTCATTTTTATCCGAGATTGTTTATACTTTGGTATTTACTGGGGTGTATTTTATCATCCACATCCATGTTTCCTCAGTATGTAATATTACTTAAATCCACCTACAATTGTTTAAATCCAATTTTACCCTTCAGTGAGTTTTTAATAAAATATATGAAATGAATCTTTTGTCATTTTTCGTACGAGGTACTTTTTTGACTTTTCTGACAAAAGTACAAGAAGAATGTTTTTTTAACTTATACGGCATGAATGGATTTTTAAAAAATTATTTCCAAGAAGCTTACTTTAAAAATTTTCAAGTTTATTTTTAATCAAATTCTTTTATTTTAGAATTGTATGACACATTAAGAAAGGAAAAGTGTTTTTGAAGTAGAAAGGATATTTTCCTCAAGAATGGAGTTCAAGTGTTTTATCAAAATTATTTTCCATCTAAGATAATAAAGGGTTATATTTTTATCCCTATTATTAAATTTATTTGATTATGTTGTGATGGAATTATTTTTATGTGTTCTTTTATCTTATATGAATTGTTTTATGATGTCATGATGTTTAAGTATCCCATTTTTATTACATGGGTTATGAAATGATGTATGATTTATGATTTTGTGGAACACATAAGAATGGAATCATTATGAGATGGGTGGGACCTATATCTCCCTCCAGTTCATTGGGTAATGATTTTATATCTCATGAGATAGACATGGCTAGAATGGAAGGTTAAACCTGTTTAGTGAAACAGGACTGAAACGAGGAGTGAACTCGGTTCAGAAATGGACTTTGTCCACTAAGATAGTCTTGTAAATGAGTCTTGACTAATAAGAAATTATTATCTATGATTATGTGTGTATGCCACAAAGTTTCATGTTTTAGGTTATGATTATTGGGATTATATTTCACTACTATGATTTATCCCATGTTATGATATTATGATCTCTTTTGCAGGTTAAGATTTCAAAAGTGTTATGTTATTATGAATATGATGTGATTGATATTTCTTTTGTTTACCCTTACTAAGCATTTGAGCTCACCCTTTTATGTTTTCTTTTCCCCAGGATATAAAGAAAGATTTTAGGTAAAAAAAGGGAAGATCGTCATGGGAGATGTTGAAGATCTTTCACCATGATTAGAAGATTATATTCCAAGTTTCCAAAGACACTAAACTATTACGGTCCTTGTGTGTGTGTTTTTGTTATGTACTAAGTATTCCACAAAAGTAATGTAATGTCCATGTACATTAAGCTTCAGGTCTCTACAGTTGTTATTAGAGACAAAAGAGGTAGGAATGTATCCGATCCTTGGGAACTCTCACATGTGAGCGTTGGACGAAGCATGGCTCTCCACCTAAGGGCTTCATGAGGAAATGGCTGCCACTGGGGATGGTGGTGTGTCCTGCCCAGGGGGTGTAGCCACCCATGGAGTGCCCTGATAGGTATCAATTATAGTCCAATAGAAGTAATTTCAGACAGTTATAGATATTGTTATTTATGTAGTAAAAATTACTTTCAATATATATAAATAAAACACGATGAAGAACAATTTCTAGAAAATATCATTTTTAATCATAAAAATGAATTTACACTGAAATCAGGTATATAATTGATCCACATGAAATTTATTAGTCTCTTAAAAATAAAATATTATTATTTAACTTTAAATATAGTACCAAAATGTGTTTAAACTTGGAAATAATTAATTGAAGAAAATGATAAAAAATAGATATTTTATTAAAATAAATCATTAATTAGGTTTCTACAAGTCGAAAATAAGATTCTAAATTCAACAAAATAATTATAAATATTTTAATTTAATACCTGAAAACAAAATTGGTATATAAAAATGGTTTTATAATTTTTTAATTTATTCTTATATGATGATTATTCCATAAAAATTGCAGTATTTGTTAAAGTTTCATTTTCACTAGTCACTTAAAAATTAACTTTTTAGAAAAATCAAACAATTTATCTCTAAGGGAATTTTGAAATGATAAATTCAAAGATGGATTTTATTTTATAAAACATAAATTCTAAAATTTTGAAATTTCTATTTAAATAAAAACAAGAAATGTAAGAAAAAACTATATATATATATATATATAATCTTTTGAAATTTTAATTTTTTAACCTTGTAGATTAATAATTACATTACTGTTTTAAATTATATTAGAAATTATTTACCAATTGGATTTAAGTATTCATATTGAAAATATATGTAATGGATATATATATGATGACCATAATTTCTATGAAAATATGTCTAATAACCCTATGTTTAACAATAATGTTCTATTATTATTTATAACCTTACATGATCAATAAAATTTATTCAAATTATTCATTTACTTATCTATAAACATGTATGTTATATTTATAATTTTTTTATTTATATAGATTAAATGAAAGTTATAATCATCATTTCAATCCAAGTGGACACAGATTTTAAGTTTCATGATATATTTATGCACATGTGATTTAATTCAGTTGTAGTTTATCAGTGTTGTTTCATATTGAAATAACATATTGTATTAGTTTCAATCATTAATTTTAATATATTATCTCCCTAAATTATATCATAGTTTTTTTATTTTATGTTTCTTGTATAAAAAACTATCATACATACAAGGTTTATTTTAAAAAATACATAATAGAATTTTATAGTGTTACAGTATACCCTATTAAATGATTTAAATCCACCCAATATTAATCTTTTCTTACCAAAGAGAAAGTATCTTGTTATAGGTATAATACTAGACATTTATTTCTTCATAATAATTAATTTTTAAGTTACTATAAAGAAACCTAGTGTTTTTTAATTAAATATTTCTAAAACCATGTGGGTACCATTATAAGAAACATACTTGTAAATGAGATTCCAAAAGAAATACTTGATAGATGAGTGTAATTTTCCAAATAATACTTGATATATTTATCTTCCACTTTCATTATTTTGAGTAATTATTTTATCATTGATATAGAGAAAATTTGGCAATATAGATACTTGATTTATTTTGTTTCCTATAAGCATAATCCACCCTTCTGTTGTGTTTTAATCAAATTTCCACATATCATTCCTCTAATGTTATAAATGATAAATAGATATGAATAAATTTTCATACCTGATTAACAGAAATATTTTTTACATATAAAAAATACATAAAATAATAAAAAGTTATTCCCCTTACATCAATAAATTTTATATAATAAAATTGTTTGGACAAGTTAGGATAATACTAGATATAAATAATCCTTAATGTAAAGAAGTAATACATTAATATTTAAAAAATAAATAATAATAACCAAATATAAAATTGAATCATTCCCCAAGTAACTAAATCATAAAACTCTTCCAAATATTCTTGACTATATAATAAATCCAAAAAATATAAATATTTGATCACATATTCTTTCAAAATCAACATAACTTCCATATCAAAAATTATTAAACCTCAGTAATCCTTATAAAATCTTCCTTAATATATTCTAATCTAAATAAGTCCGAGAAATTTATTCTCCAAAAATAATATTAATCTACCCCTAATAACCTAAATCTCTATTACAGAAAATTACTCTTTAATCCCTTGGATTATAGATACCATTCAAATTTTATTACTAAAAATCACTTATTCTATTTTCCAAATAAATCATAATCACTTAAAATAAAAATTAAAATAGTAATATGTACATAAAATTGTACCCTAAAAACATTATAAAATTTTTCATAAATGACATTCACATTAACATTCATTATAAAACCACGGTCATATCTACCATAATTATATATTTCCATAAATGGATCCTCAAATATCTTAAATCCCTTTAAAATATAGTCACATAAGGCCACACATAGATAACTATGACTTTGAACATAGGAATAACATTAATGTTATAAAATGTTTAAGATATTTATAATTCTTAAATTATACTAAAATGATAACATAATAACATATAAAGTTATGAAAACCCTTCATTAATACAAAATTTGATGCCCCAAACTCGTACACTTGGATAGAGACTAAAAATATACTATTTTCAAATTATCATTGATAACAACCGAAGATAAACAATAATAACCTTCTAAAATTACAATATCAATAACCAATATTCAATATCTTACATACCCAAGTCCATTTTTATTTTTATAGATTTAAAAAATTATAAAAAAATATTTAAAAAATACCATATCTTTCTCACACTATGAACAATTTTCCCATTATTCCATTAATTTATTATTTTATAAGATATTCTTCAACAGCTCCTAGAAAATTCTATATACTGGATTCTATTTTTACATATAATAAGTAATACCCTTCTTCATAACAAGGGGAAATAACAATATAAGAAAGGTGATATGAAATGATCAATAATAGATTTAGTGCATCATTAAATATCATGTAATAATGAATAAAATTATAATAAGGAAAAAATAATTGATAATCAAATAATTTCATATAACTAATCACTTGAGCAGAATTATTTCCACAGATAACAATACAAAAAACTCCTAAAAAACAATAGAATATTTCATAGCAATGGAATATAAAATATAAACAACATAATCTTATCATTAAGGATTAAACCAATAAATCATACACACCATCAATGCCTCATCCATGTCATTTTAAATAATAGGGTTGGCATGAATTGAATAATCAAGATAGTTTGTCTCATGAGACATACTGATGGATTAAGGGGTTTATAATTTCATGCCCCACCCATCACTAAATAATAAAAATGAATTCATTATATGATATGGATGAATATAATTGCAACACATAATAAATATTATTTATTAAATAATTGTATCACTAAATCAGCACATGGTATGTCAATACTTTTCCGAGTCAATCAATGAACTATTATTCTTTTTGAACACCCTCCAATATGATTTATGTATGATTAAGTATTAAAAAATATAATTTAATATTTATACAATTAATAAAGTACAATAAATGATTTAGAATACATCTACTATAAAGTAGAACATGGATTCATTTAAAATCAAGGAGTTTCAAAAAAGGCATGTATTTTGGAAGATATGGAGGGAAATAGAAAACAAATTATTAAAATATTTTTATTTAACATTTTTGTAACTTGGTGGAAAACATAAATCTCACTTATAGAATAATTTCTATTATATGTCATGAATAATATTAAATTATTACTTCTAAAATAATTTACAATAATGGAATCTTGAAAATAAACTGAACATTAGTAAAAAAATGTGTAGTAGAAGATATAAATACATGTAAATATAATGAAACACCTTTTCAAGAATTCTAAAAAAATAATATCATGTTATTTTGAAAAATTAATAATATAGTTAGAATAGATAATACTATAAAATACCATAAAAAATTATAAAGGAACCTAAATAATAAATAATGGTGATGATGTTTGGAAAATCCATTCACATCGAAGATTTTTAAAACAGTTTCATTTCTAAATTTTGTAATGTAATTAATGAAATACTAGTTAAAAAAAATGTTAAAAGGATTCCTTTTAAATTTTTTTTATAGAAATTAAAATATATTAGAAATAATCCTTAATAAATTATTGGAGTATATACAAGAACATTATTGAAAAAAGAAGGTGTATAGAAATGGAATAGAAAGATTCTTGACCAAAAATGGAAATAAGTTTAGTTTTTCATATCAGTATTAATTTAGACTTGTTGATTACCAAAGATAGTGAAAAAAGAAAGAATAGATGAAATCACAAGAAATAAAAATATAATAAAAGACATATAAATATAGAACATGATATTTATATATAAATTTGATAAATTATATGAAATAATATTTCCAAACATATTCATGAGGTAGTAAGTAGAGTAAAAACAAAAAATCATTGTGCACACCATGAAACATCTCTTAAGAAATTGAAATTGAGAAATACAACCCTTAGAGATCTCATAACATTTTAATCAAAACATATTGAAAAATATAGCTTGAAATGAAACATTAATTACAATTATTAAAGAGTGGGAAACAATATAATATTTCAAAGATAAAACATATATGTTGGAACTGCATTTTTATTCAAGAATGAAATAAACATAAAAAGAAATGAAAGAAAAAGGAAAATAATTATCCTCTCATAACCCATGGTTCACACCATTCATGTTATGGAAAATAATTCTCCTCCCAGAATGCACCCAACCAAAATTTTCAAGGCCAAACACCACATGCAGATAGAACTTCTGCAACCATCTTCATATAGGCCAAGCCCATGTCATCCACCTACACAACCACCTATGTAGACCAGCATCCATGGACCACATATACGATTCACATGCACAATAGAATATTGAAGAAAACCTCTTTCACCGAAGGTCCAAATATTTTCTATAAATAGAACCTTTGGGATCCCCATTTAGGATAACCAGAAGATGAAGAGTCAGCATGAAGCTTTTCTTTCCCATGTCCATTGTTCAAGTCCTCCAAACCCTCAGGTAATCTTTCCAATATTAAAAAATAATAGGGAATTAGATATATTTAAGGTGTTATGAGTTCCTCAAGCCAGAGAACACCAAAATATATACAAAAGGAACCACCAAACCTAATACAAATATACAAGGGAGAAGGGTCCTTCCTTATCTCAAAACACGAGTGCCATATTTTTAAGATACATTGTGGAAACCTTGGAGAACAAAGAAAGTTATGTCCTAGGTCTGGTTTCCTAGTTCAGTCTTTTCCAAGAAATTATCCCAATTTCTCTAAAATAGAACCTCGATGAGGTACCCCTAGGATCAACCATGTAAGACGTACATGAGGTACCTCCCAGATCACCCATGTATTATTGGGGTGAATTCAAACCAAGCTGACCTAGGTACCACTAGGGTGAAGCACTCTCTAACTCACCTAGGTATCACCAAGTTGAATCACCCTCTAATACCTCTCTCATATAACCAACGATATGAAACCACTTCCTTTGGGAATCTCATTCGATAAAGACCATATTGAAATCTCTACCAATGACTCCAAACATGTATGATCAATATATACGACAAACCAACATTTACTCTTGATCATTCATCACTTTGGTAAATTAAGTCCAATATTTAATATCCCTAATAGGTGGAATCCTTATAATTTTAACAATCATTAATTATAATGGTAACAAGGACCCCATCCTTGGAGGAAGTTCCATAGAACATTTCTATTTGGGACAGTGAGGGGAGCCACTTACATTTAAATTCAATGAGGGCCAGTTATGTATCCATCCATCATCCTTTATGAAACAAGGAAATGAAATTCCAT
Source organism: Viscum album (assembly GCA_963277665.1). Lineage (NCBI taxonomy): Eukaryota > Viridiplantae > Streptophyta > Magnoliopsida > Santalales > Viscaceae > Viscum > Viscum album. The sequence continues at coordinate 291,507,383 of OY728150.1, read as the reverse complement.
CCTAGAGTAATCCCCTATTATTTATTTCATCACATATCATGCTTTCAATGCCCAGGGACTTTTCCACTAGTGGAAAATGGAGATTGTGTGTTGTTCCATATCTTCTAATTCCTCTTGTCTCTAAAAAAGTTCATGACTCACATTAATTTATAGTTTAGTAGTGATCATATAACTACCAAAAAAATGTTACAATTATTCATACTACTAGGTATCATACCCAACCGTGTTTTCATCTTCTTAAAGTTTAGAGACCCAAACTTGATGTACATGGATGTTACATTACTTTTGAAGAATACTTAGTACCTAACAAAAATAGACACCCAAGGACCCTAATATTTTCGTGTCTTTGGAATATAAGAACAAAATCTTATAATAACGGTGAAAGATCTTTCACATCTCCCATAAAGATCTTCCCCTTTTTTCCTTATAAAAACAGTTATTTATATCCTGGGGAAAAGAAAAAATTAAAAGGGTGAGCTCAAATTCTTAGCAAGAGAAAACATGGGAAAGATAAAATAAACCTTAAACATTTGAACGTAAAAACTTGAACATAAAAAATAAAAATCATGTTTAATGACATAAATATAGGTAGTACATAAGTCATATATCATAAGGGAACATTAATTTTGATAAAATAGCATGGTAATAAAACATGTAATTGTGGAAAACCATTAAGCACATCATATAATTTCCATAGTAGCGAAGGCATTTCCACCAATACCATCATAGTGGACAAATTACATTACTGAACCGAGTTTACTTGTCATTTCTGCCCTGTATTACTAATCTAGATTTACTTTTCCTTCCAGCCATGTTTATCTCATGAGATTCAAATCATTACCCAATGCATTGGAGGGAGATATAGGTCCCACCCATCTCATATTGAAATGAATCTTACGTGTGCCACAAAAATATAATAAATCATTCACCACAACCCAATGAATAAAATGGGTTTCATAAACATCATCCCTTCATAACATAATCCATTTAAAACAAATGGATATCATTTCATCATAAGAAAAATCAAACCATGTAAATAATAGAGACATTATACTGGAAACATTAACATACTAAAAAATTTCATCTTATATGGAAAATAGTTTTGATAAAACACTTGAAATGAATTCTTGAGAAAAATATCCTTTCTTCTTGGAATAATTTTATTTTCACAAAATGCCATGAAATTTTAAAATAAAATGATATTTTTGAAAATAATCATGAAAACATTTTGAGAAAACATGGACATTGATGATAGACATAACCCCCGTGAATACTTACGAATAAACAATCTTGGATAAGAACGAGATTGGAATAATTATCCCTTACCTTATGTCAAATTTCTTCCATATGTGTCTCAAACTCTTTTATAGTGGGTTTAAACATATTAATAACTTATAAAAGAACCATAATAGTATTTACGATATCATATATGATTCACTTACAACTTTATATTACCCTTTCATTTTTCAATTCCATGTTAAAGTAGTGTTTTGGGTAAAATCGTTTCATTTATCATCCGTGTTTTGACTTGTAATTATTAATATGATTACTTAGATCATGATTACTTACTTACAGAAGGTAAAAAATGATTTGTATATATTCATAATATAATATATCAATAAATGGAATTAAATACACCGTTCTTGGAGACGGTAGGCCGTACGTTCGCATGTATGCCATTTTCCTTTCCTTATTGACTTGATTGGAAGTAAGTAGATGACATATCTATATATACATAAATCCTGTAGCATTATTATGTAATATATTTCATTATTATTCAATATATATACTTTATAATTATTCTTGAATGGTTAACAAGAAGAATGAATCTCATCGCATCTTGGAGACGGTAATCTGTACGTATGCGTGAATGATGATATCGTTCCCATAATTATTGAATGGTATTGGAGTGGATGATGGAATATCTAATAATTAGTTTCATGTTATAATAATAATATATAGTTATTATTTACACCATTATAACCGTCCAAGTACGATGATGGTGGAAAACAGATTACACCACAGTGTAGAGACAATATTCCGTACGTAATCACATGCGGTGATTTCATTTTATATAGGATAGATAGATGGTGAAATAGGGTTATTTCATATTTAAAATAACATCTCCGTATATGGGTGATACTGATGTTATTACTTTATATTGAAAAAAATAAAAAAGGGGAAGTATAAGGAGAAATAAATTTGAAAGAATCGTTAAAAGATATTACCTCTTATTCGACGCGCCTCTTCTAAACATCCAATAGGGCTCTAAAGTTGGTCTTTTAGAAAGATCATAACCTCTAGTATTTTTCTAGGGAAGTGGAGAAAATAAATTTATTGGGTTTTTCTGAGACAGAAATCTCAAAATTTTTTGAATAGGAGAGAGAGGAGGTGCCCTTTTATTAGAGAGGAGAAGGGCACTTTTGGGAACCTCAAAAATATTAATTTATAATAAATTGATACCCCACATAAAAACCTCCAAAAAATGACTCAATTCGAATATTATATGAGATAGAGTTGTAATCTCATCAACCAATAAAATTTATACATGTTGGGAATTTATTTTAAGCCCTATCATTTTGATTTATCCTTATTTAATCTATTTAATTTTATTTGTGGTAATAAGATTCTAAATTCTAAATTGTTATAAATAAATACTTATATGTTATGAATTTTCTATAGTTTTATAATTTATTACATTTCATAAAATTTAAATTTAAATTTATAATTTCTAAATATTTTGGGCTTTTTAACCAATTTAATAATATGTTATTTTTATAAAATATTAATAGTGTCAATTTTAAAAATATTCAATTATTTGAATTTAAATAAAGTCCACAAAGAATATATATTCGAAAAAAATATTAAATTTATCTCTAACATGTAATATTCATCTTCAAAATTCGTGGAACACATTCAATAGTTCATATAATATTTATTTTATTACTTTTAAAACCATTTATTTGATATTTTAATCAATAAAAAATTTCTACATCACTATGTTTTCACTATTAATGATAATTATTTAAACCCTAAATTTTTTAAATAAATTCAGATGATGTAGATAATTATATTATATTTCTCGTGACTATTTATGTTCGATGTTTTATGAAGTTTATCACTAAATTAAAATTATTACACTTATAAGATATAAGAGTGACATGTTGTCACTTTCTTTGGTTTTAATAATAATTACATCATTTTAATGGTCAAAAGCCATGAAATGAATATATTACGAACCATAGGTGATATGGGTCAACTTTTATTCATCCTTTAGAATTTTTGGCAGGTGTTATGGTAATTTTATAATCTTATTTTTACCCTTAATTACAGGATTTACCTTTAACTGTAGTAAATAAAAATTATCGTAGTTACTATTCCTAATATCAAAAAAATAAAGGTAACATATTAAAATAATTTAGACCCACTGAATTAAAATATGAAATCCATTTTTCAAAATTCAAAACACAGAAGTTTCAGTAATTAATTTACAATTAATCCTGTTGTTAAGAAAACGAGTTTTAAAAGTTAAAACATTGCCAAATATTGAAATGTTTTGGCATATGAATTCAATGTAAAATTAATTATAATGAAATAAATTTTATTAAAGGGTTAAAATATATTATATTTATACTATAAAACTATAAAATTTTATAATTTAACCATATTAATTATCTTGATGAAAACAGTTTTTTTAATAAAAATTTAGCGTATTTTTAGTATTCATCAAAATATGAAAGTTAACAGAAAAATATAAAAAAATTATCCAAAGTAAATTTTTATATCCTTATTGAAATCAATACATTTATTTTGTCTAATTGAACTTATATAAATTTCAAAAACTAGATTTAATGTTGGTGCTCCATCAAAAGGCAGAAAAACTGCATATTTTGAAAAATACTTATTTTACCAGGAAAAAATTATTTTGTTCTCATACCATGTTCTAGAATATATTTTAGATGAATTATTATGTAATAAAATTAAAAATGTAGTTAATACTATTCATAATGGCTAGTTCATGGCAATATATCATTGGTTAGTGAAACTCGGTATTCCGTACAACACACGCTATCGGGGAAGGTCGCTCTTGCGTGCAACATAAGGAAAGAATAGTGTTTGCGTATACTCCAAGATAATATGGTGTTGTGTATAGAACAATCTAATCTTGGTGTAGCATAAAACACAAGACATCAAAGAAATTAAAAACAATATTTCTCATAAAATCTTGTGGAGTTACATTCTACTCTCCTTAAAATTAATTTCTCCCTTGAAATTCGTCGGGGTTATAAGTGGTTTATTACTTGAAAGTTTATTTCATAGAAACCCAAATCGAAAAAAGGAATACCAAAAAATAATTTTAAAAACTAATTTATGAAACGTAACGGTTACCCAAATTAACTCATCACTGGGTTTCCACAAAGGATAACATAGGTGAAAATATGGATATAGAAGTGAAATATAATGACAATGTTATGATAGAGAGTGGTAGAGAACATGGCTATGAAAAAGCCAAAAATCACAAAGCCAAAAATTTGTGATGATCTAAGGTACCATCTAATTCATCGGATATGATGGTACTAGGACAACGTTTATGGTTTTCCTGATCATTTCCCTAAAGTTGATGAATTGTTTCATAAGGATAAATACTCACTTAATTTCAGTATAATATCATCGTTGGTCATTCAATAAACAATTTAAAATTCATCTCTTATTTAAATAAATAAATTTGAATTTTTCCATCTTGAAATGTTAGCAGATCATGGGATAGAATGATGGGTCATTCCATCTGTCTCAAACAAAAGGTTAGCAAAAGTTATCAAATATACATTAGTCTATATATTGTGATATTAATCCTATATGGTTTTAAAAATGAACTTATACTTCATAAATCATAAAAATAAATAAAAAAATCTAACTTCTACTAACCAGGGACTTCCTATGGTGCAGTGGTATGTGATAAAGGCCTGTCGTACTTTGGTTGCGGGTTCGATTCCCGAAGCCTTTTCTGATGCGACGTGTTGCCGCTTGTCCTATGGGTTATCCTTTTTCTTAAACTACACCATTATAACATTTCAAAAATAAGATTGAAAAAATGTTCTAGCCATAAAAAATAAAATCTAATATCAAACTTAATACATTCCAACCATTAGGCTTATCCAAAATACTTCTGTCCAAACTCACAGTATAAAAAAATATTACTAGGGAGGTTGTATACTAAGCATGTGATTACAATCATTTATCCCCCATATATCATAAGATATATATTGTTAGTCATATTCCAAAAATTTGAATACCTTAATCATGTATTCTTGGAACATGAATTACCATATAACCTTAGTGAAAACACAAAGTCTGTGAAAAGTTAACTCTTTCCACATACCAAAATCACAAAAATTCTATATAATTAAATCCTGATATCACTTTGCCCTTATATCAGTCACGAGCTCATTGATAATATCTAACATATTATTTTCACTTTATCTCTTCATTATGCACATATCATCTACTTTCCAAAAATATCATGAATAACCTTTCAGTGTTACCAGTACTATTCAACATATAATTTCAAATACATTAGGAAAAACAATAATGTAATAATATTTAGATGTTTCATTATTCCATAGTACTATTAAATTACCTATAAAACATTACTCTTGATAAACATACAATCATTCCACTACCTTCTTAAACCATTGACCATGCTTCACCATTTTATTCCTAAATACTTCTTTCATCTCATATAACATTTGTAGTCTCTTTATCATCATCAACATAAATACTGCCCATACGACCATGTTGATTCTCTTCATGAGATTTTCCCTTAGGGAATTGGTTTTCATAATGCCCGTACATTCCAAATTTAAATCATTTAACCATTTTTGATGTCATATCAATACCATTATCCTTGTTCATGGTGTTAACTAAACCTTTTCCATTTGTAATTACTGGATTTGTGTCCTTCTTTTCTACACCCAAGGCATCCTCCAGTTCCTTTGAAACATTTTCCATGATTCCTATTCCTACATGATTTAGATGAGGGAAATAGAACTTTATTTCTTCTATGATCATCATGAAACTCTATCTTTAACTTATTATAAGAGTTAGGAAACTTACCAAATATGAGATTACTGATCATATTATGAGATTGCAGATTAGGAATAATAATGATGTTTGGACTTCCAAATCCGGTTTCACTTGGTTTCTCATGAATAATATCATTCCATTGTCCATAATATTTTCCATTAACACGAATCTTCATGTTTCCACCCATTTTATAAAACCCAAAAAAATTGTGTGAGAGGAAACAAGCATATTATGAAAACAACATAATCAAGGTAGACTACATTCAATCTCTAACATCTTAGGTTTAATCCTCGGTTATTCATGATCATTATCATAATTATAGGACTATAAACTATGCTTATACTTAACCTTAGAGACATACCTAGACATACCATAGAAATATCTCTAGAGATATCACTAAAGATTTCACATCTTAGTTTCAAAATGTTAACAAAAACTTTCCTCTAATACCAACTGTAGAGACCCAAAGAATGATGTACATGGAAATAACATTAGTTTTGCGGAATACTTAATACATAACAAAAATAGAAACCCAAGGACCATAATTGTTTAGTGTCTTTGGAAACTCAGAACAGAATCTTCTAATCATGGTGAAAAATCTTCAATGTATCCCATTAAGTAATTCCCTTTTTTTCGTTACCTAAAACCATTATTTATATCATAGGGAAAAGAAATCATTAAAAGGGTGAGCCCAAATTCTCTGTAAGGGAAAACATGGAGAACATAAAACAACCCATAAACATTTGAACATAAAAACATGAACATAAAACATCAAAATCACGAGTAATGACATAAACCAGGGAATTACATAAGGCATAGATCATAAAGGAACATTAATCATGATAAAGTAGCATGGGAATAAAACATGTAATTATGGAAAACCATTAATCACAAGATATGATTTCCATAGAAGCCAAGGAATTGCTTCCAATACCATCATAGTGGACAAAGTCCATTACTGAACCGGGTTTACATGCCATTCCAGCCATGTATTACTGAACTGGATTTACTAGATGTTCCATCCATGTTTATCTCATGAGATATAAATATTTTCCCAATGCATTGTAGGGAGATATAGGTCACAACCATCTCATATTGAAATCATTCATACGTGTGCCACAAAATAATCATAAATCATTCATCATAACCCATAGAATAAAAGGGGTTTAATAAACATTATTCGTTCATACCATAATCCATATAAAACAAATGGATATCATTTTATCATAAGAAAAATAAAACCATATAAATAATAGAGACATTATACTTGAAACATAAACATAATAAATAATTTCATCTTATATGGAAAATAGTTTTGATAGAACACTTGAAATAAATTCTTGAGGAAAATATCCTTTCTTCTTCAAAATCATTTTATTTTCAAAAAATGCCACACAATTTTAAATGAGAAATATTTTTTTTGAAAATAATCATGAAATATTATAGAATAAGATTCATGAAAATAAGGTGTTATGAAACTCTAAAAATACGTTCATTCCATATAAGTTAAAAAATCATTCTTCTTGTACTTTTTCCAAAAAAGTCAAAAAGTACCTCGTATGGTAAACAAAAGAAAGATTCCTTCCATACCTTGTGGTAAAAGTAATAAAAGGGTTAAAATTAATTTAAACATAAATGAAAGAATATTAAACATTTTATGTAAACATTTTTAGGAAAAATGGACATGGATGATAAACATAACCCCAGTGAATACTTACGAATAAACAATCTCAGATAAGAACGAGATTGGAATAATTATCTCTTAACATAGGTCCAATTTCGTTCATATGTGCCCGAGACTCCTGTATAGTGGGTTTAAACATATTCTAAACTTATAACAGAACCATAATAATATTTATGAAATCATATATGATTCACTTAAGACATTACATTACCCTTTTATTTGTCAATTCCATGTTAAAGCAGTGATCTGGGTAAAATAGTTTAATTTATCATCCATGTTCTGACTTGTAATTATTCATATGATTACTTAGATCATTATTACTGAAATCCTGAATTTAAAACATAGTTTATATATATTCATAATATAATATATCAATAAATGGAATGAAATACACCATTCATGGAGATGGCATGTCGTACGTACGCATGAACACTATTTTCCTTTCCTTATTGATTTGAATGGAAGTAAGTTGACGAAATATATATATATACATAAATATAGTAGCATTATTATGTCATATGTTTAATTATTATTCAATATATATACTTTATAATAATTCTTTAATGGTTAACATGAAGAATTAATCTCATCGCGTTGTGGAGACGGTAATCCGTACGTACGCACGAGCGATGATATCGTTCCCATAATTATTGAATGGTATTGGAGTTAATGATAGAATATATCATAATTAGTATCATGTTATAATAATAATAAATAGTTTTTCTTTACACCATTATTCCCATCCAAGTAAGGTTGTTGTGGAAAACAGTTTACACCACAACATGGAGATGGTATTCCGTACGTACAAATGTGCGATGATTTCGTTTTCTTTAGGAAGGACAGAAGGTGAAATAGGGTTGTTTCATATTTATAATAACATATATGTATATTAGTGATACTTATTTTATTAATTTATAATTAAAAAAATAAAAAATAGGAAGTATAAGGAGAAGTAAATTTGAAAGAATCGGTAAAGGATATTATCTCTTCTTCGACGCGCCTCTTCTAAACCTCCTCCTAGGGAACTAAAGTTTGTCTTTGATGAAGATAAGGACCTATAGTATGTTTCTAGGAAATTATAGAAAATAAATGGACAGGGTTTTCCTAGATTGAAGGCTCAAAATATTGTGAAGTGGAGAGGGAGGATGTGCCCTTTTTTAGGAGAGGAGAGGGGCACTTATGGAGACCTCAAAAATATTAATTTATAATAAATTCTGAACCCACTTAAAAACCATCATAAATGACTCAATTATAAGATTAGATAAGATATGGTTGTAATATAATCAACCAATAAAATTTATACATGTTGGGAATTTATTTTAAACCCTATCATTTTGATTTATCTTTATTTAATCTATTTAATTTTTTTGTGGTAATAAGATTCTAAATTTTAAATTGTTATAAATACTTACTTATGTGTTGTAAATTATCCATATTTGGATACTTTATGAAATTTTAGAGAATATAAATTTCAATTTATGATTTTTAAATATTTGTTTTCTTTTTAACCTATTTAATAATATGTTACTTTTATAAAATATCAATAGTGTAAATTTTGACACTATTCAATTATTTGAATTTAAATAAGATCCACACAGATGATATATTCTAAAAAAAATATTAAATAAATCACTAACTTGTAATATTCATCTTAAAAATTCTAGGATCACATTAAATAGTTCATATAATATTTATTTTAATATTTTTAATACCATTTATTTGATATTTCAATCAATAAAATAATTTCTACATCACTATTGTGTCACCATTTATGATAATAATAAATCCCTAAAAATTATAAATAAATTGACATGATTTAGATAATTTTATTAGCTTTCTTGTTACTATTTATGTTTTATGTTTTATGACATTTATCACTAAATTAAAATTATTACACTTATATGATATAAAAGAGTGACATGTTGTCACTTTCTTTGGTTTTAATAATAATTATATCATTTTCATGGTCAAAAGTCAATGAAATGAATCTATTATGACCATTAGGTGATATGGGTCGACTTTTATTAATCTAGTGGAATTTTGAAAGGTGTTTTGGTAATTTTATAATCTTATTTTTACCCTTAATTACCTAATTTACCTTTAACTGTAGTAGATAAAAATTACTGTAGTTACTATTCAAAATATCAAAAAAAGTAACCTATTAACATAATTTCGACCCACTGAATTAAAATATGAAATCCATTTTTCAAAATTCAAAACACAGAAGTTGCAGTATTTAATTTAAAATTAATCCCATTGTTAAGAAAACTAGTTTTAAAAGTTAAAACATTTCCAAAGATTGAAATGTTTTTACCTATGAATTCAATGTAAATTTAATGATAATGACTTAAATTATATTAAAGGGTAAAAATATATTCTATTTATACTTTAAACCCATTAAATTTTATAATTTAACCATATAAATTATCTTGATGAAAAATGTTGTTTTTAAGAAAAATTTACCGTATTTTTAATATTCATCAAAAATTGAAAGTTAACAGAAAAATATAAGGAATTTATCCAAAGTAAATTTTTATATCCTTATTGCAATTAATATGATTATTTTGCCTAATTGAACTTATAAATGTGTCAAAAAATTTATTTAAAGTAGGTGCTCTAGTAAAAGGCGGAAAAACAGCATTTTTTAAAAAATACTTATTTTACCCAAAAAATTTATTTTGTTCTCATACCAATTTCTAGAATATCTGTAAGATAAATTATTATGTAATAAAATTTAAAATTTAGTTAATACTATCCATAAAGGCTAGTTCATAAAAATATATTGTGGTTTAGTGAAACTCGGTATTGCGTACAACACACACTATTGAGGAAGGTCGCTCTTGCGTGCAACACAAGCCAAGAATAGGGTTTACATATACTAAAAGATAATACAGTGTTTCATATCACACAACCTAATCTTGGTGCAGTGTACAACTGAAGATATCAAAGAAATTAAAAATAATATTTCTCATAAAATCTCAGGGTGTTACATAAAGGGTCATATTCCATATAGATAAATCTTTAGAGGGATATATTATCAAGGAAGAAGAAATTATGCCTCCTTATAGGTGTAAGAACTAATAATTCAACAAATACATGGGATTTGATTGCCATATTATGGGTATATATAAGAAGACTGTATGAGGTTTAAACCTGACATCCCAAATCAACTACTTCCTTTATTAGGTTATATTCCCAATAATATCATACATCCAACCTAGAAGGACCTATTTCTTTTAGGTCCTCTATCTCACTATCATCATCCGTTGATTCCTGGTGAGAGCTATCTTCATATGGTTATATTCTTTTCAAAACATATCCTTTCTCATTGGTCCATCTTCATCGTGTGACCACCTAAAAAGGAACACTACGACATAGGTTCCATAAAAATTTTTACTAGGCACCTAACACCAAGATTTCATCTCCACATGACACTAAAATGCATGGTCTATTCCTTGTCACATAACCAAAAAGGTACAACATGTCTTTTTAAGTGGAACAAAATAACATAGTTTCAAATTACTTTCATAAGTAGATGTAAAAATCCCCTCTTACGGGCCCAATACCAACCCCAAATCTGTAATCACCTACTTAGATGATAATAAACTGCTCAGTTCCCATTAACAAGGCTTTAAAAATGATTCTTTTAATAAATAATTAACGAGTAAATAAAATAAAAGATATGTAGAACCTTTGATTCTTGTAGGGATAATTTATAAATAGATAACCTCCAATATATACAAATGTTTCCATTGACGGAGAACCCCTGATACATAATTTTTTTATCCTGGATTATATGAGATTTATTGAAAATGAGAAGGGTGAAAATTTTATTTTAATTTTCACAATAGATTCATGAACATGACTTAAATATACAAGAGATCCCTAGTGTAAAAAACAACTCCACCAAAAGGGTGTGAAGAAACAGATCTTCCATCCTCTCGACCAACATGATTCCCTAAGTTTTATTAGGAAAAATCTTCAATGACTGTGTACCTTTGGAAAGTAGGACCATAAATCACTATAGATATGGGAACCATTTTCGGTTTCTAGTACCATGAATAAACCTTGTTGAAAAAAAACCTAAAAGGGGACACGTAACTGAACTGGTGTTCCAATGTGAAAGATTGTTAAACCATACTCAACCCACCAACATTTAATCATTCGATAATCCCTATTTTTATTGGAAAACAAAAAATATGAACCCAATGTGAATACTTTAATTAGAAAAAATAACTATATCACCCCCTTTTCAGGCCCTTTCACACTCTCAAAAAATGAAGGTGAAAAAATATGTATCTTTTGAGATAATCAATTACATATAACTTAATTTAATTTGATGTTTCTTTGTTGAGTTTTTCTATATCGACTTACTAGATATATAATCTTATGAATTTTCATCATAACCCTATTTGATATGAATAATCTATTAACAAATATAGAAAAATTATACATTAGCTACAACAAAAGATGAATCCTCATCTAGCTAGGGGATACCATCACTGACCTAGAATCTCTAATGATGAGTATCAAATTCACTAGTTCAACAATACCACCTTAAGGGTAATTGCATGACCATTGAAGTCACATAACAATTACCCTAAGATATGAATCCCCACCAACTATCCCACAAACTATGGCTGGATGAAATGAAAAAGACAATATATATAACCCTATTAAAACATTTTAAAAGTATGCCACCAGGATGCTACAAAAAATTACTCCCTTATTTTAGGGAGGAAGATCAATATATCTAAATAAACCTCCTAGGAACACCATATGAGTTTTTATAAAGGTATCTTTCTATAAAATTACATAGCCAACAATGTACGACATCATGTTCTTAGCATGATGAGGATGCCACCCTATGGGCTTCAAATTTGTTCACTTGGACCCGGGTACCCTAGAAAACATTCAAAGGATAAAAATCAATCAACTATTAATAGGCTTACATCTGTTTTCCTTCCAAAAAATACTAAAAAAATGATATTACAACATATTAGGAGGCCCATATACCTGCTCATATACATAATGTTTTTAGTCACAATTTATTAGATTCTAGATAAACCTTCCATTATAATATAATAGTAAAAAGGGGGAAAACATGTATCTATTCTTTTTCACATGATGCACATACACATGTTACAGTTGGAAATGGAGGATGAGAGAAGGGATAAAATCCTTCTTCAACTAAAGTTGGTATACATTCTCATTGTAACTATAGAACTCAACCCTTAAATACTGAAGATGATATAAGGACATACATCTATTCCTACGCACATTCTACAAGGCTCCCAGGATATATTTACTACATCGGTAGTGTTTCGGAGTTGTTAACACAAACTTGTATCAAAATTTGGATTTTCCCATCAATACGATATGATGGTCAATTAGAAGAAGAAGAATATTTCTATTCCTATCCAGGAGGGTCATCTGAAAAATTTCGTGATAAATGGACAATAGGATTGGGAACACACACCCATTCAAACTGTATATTATTAGTCCAATTAAATGAACAATACAGGGTAGGTATATATCCATTTCATAAGTCCATACTTTTGTTGGGATTTTATGATAATGGATAAAGATTTACTCAAGTGATCTCTTACACATGGAAGTCATTGTCCACAACATGTGACTCCTACCGCCCAACATAGAACAACTAAAACAAATATCACTAAAGGTTAATAGAAATCCAAGAACAAGACCACAAACCCACTCTACTAAAGGTTGGTTTTTCGGAGGATATAAAACATATTATAATGGTGGCCTAGAGTCCAACTATTTCATTACCATATTTGGGAAGTATTAGTCATAGTTGTGAAGGTCTTCCTTACAACACTACTACTAGAAACTATGGAGGTCCTACTCATAATATCTACCAAAATTAATCTATTTTGGTCTTAAAATAATTGACCACAAGAACACATCTCATGATAAGAACCACATAAAACCTCAATACGGTTAACATATCAAACAACTAGAAGGTCATCCCCTCACTATTTTCCTCCTTAAAGGTATTCTTTATGGTATAGGACACAATAATGTTTTATATGGAAGGACATCAATCCATGATAGTATTACTTCCCTTAATGGACTTCACTAAAAATGTCATCTCCATAGAAAAATTATATTTCAACATGAAGGTCCACCCCTTTTTGAATCCAGTGTTATAAATCCCTCATATTGTGAGGTTCTTTAGAATATGTGGAAATTCATTCCAAATATGTTTTCATTTAAAGGTGATATTTTTTCTCAATAAAAAGATATCCCATGTAAAAGGTATTTCTTCAGACCAACCTTGTATTTTCTTCTTCTAGAACAAAAAAAGAGATTCCTAACAATCATACTAATCATGAAAAAAATACGGAAATGACCACTTTGGGAAGATCAAGTGATGGAATATGCCTCTAAGGATCAACATAGTACATTGATTTTAAGTAAGAAACTAGATTAAGAAAATGTAATGATCATGTATTGGACCTTATCCACTTATCAGTTTAATATTTGAGTGGAAGTTTCATTAACTTTTTTGTGTGAAATCTTCTTGAACCGTTGAAAAAATATTCATCACTTAGAAGCTATGTTCTTACCTTATGATGGGTATGTATATCATGTCAACGTAATAGAAGTACTATATTGTTAAATTAACCTATATTCCCTCCCAAATGTGTAATTCCAAAAATTTGGAAAACAATAGAATGGTCTTCAACACACATGCCTTTTGGTTTTACGCAAGCTTTGTCAGTTCATCCCCGATGCCCTAGTTAACATCCATATAATGGTTTGAGGAAAACATAGAGCATTGCATTTCACTCAACTTCCCAATAAGAAAATCCCTTGAGAAGTGAGCTCATGTAATATCATCATTTAATTAAATAAATATATATATATATCAATATGTATCTTCTTGCAATAAAAGGCATGATAAGTAAGAACAATCCCCGAGAAAGTCTCAAAAGCATCGAGTTCGATGAGAAAAATCCATTGAAAAAATATTTTATAAAGAATATTAAAAATTTGAGCAAGATTTCCACTTAAGGGATGATATTTTTTAGGTACCACAGATGAAATCAGAAGTAAATGTATAATATGTTGGCCATACAGTGAACAAAACTCTTTCCCACATAATAATGCATTATATTAAGAAGGAAGACACAACATTTGTAGCTACAACGATATAGGATAATCAATATCCCATAGGGTTTAGGGAAATTTTAACAAAGTAAAATCCTTCATGATCACTAAATATAGTTCGAAGTGATCCAGAATTGAATTAAGGTTAATATAATACTAAAGGGAAGTAAATTATTAACTCAATATCCTCCTGATGGAAATAAATATTTTCCCATTAATGAGGAGTGTTACAAGTTGTAACTTCCTATTTAGTCCTATCACATGATCCAAACTCTTTACTGGGAATGCATATGATAAAATATCAAAAGTTTCCCTTCCGATCAACATTCACCAAGAGTCTCTCAGAGGATCTTTGAAGGGATGGATGAACCCCTGTGGGGTCCTCAAACAAAACAAATATATTAAGCGCACAACCACTCTAGAATATCCCAACTCTTTTATCAGATATTTCTAATGCAACTTTCACTCCTTTCATTTGAATAGTAGTGATGCACCATCAAGGAGTTATGATTTGCTGAATTTAATTAGAACAAACCTTGTAGATGCTACAAAACATGAATCCAATATTGGATAACATGGGGAGGATGTTTCTATTTAAGACATGGTCCATAATATGGTCATTAAAGAAGGATTGTGAAATAGAAATTATAATCTAACACAGAATTCAGCGATTATTCAACTACCACTCCCATGGGGAGATTAAATCATGGAAAATGTTAAAGATCTTTCTATATCCCATCCTTTACCAAAAAGAGTATAACTTTTTAAATTATTGGATAAGTATACTAAATATAAGATAAAAGTTTGGGAGTTGAATAAATTGAACACATAACTACTCAAAGGTAATATCCCCACAAGATATGTATTTTAATTGAATCCTCTCCTTGAACTCCTATCTTTAACCCCTCAATATTAAGTGATCAAAATGATAATGATGTAACTCCCTGACCCCAGTTACCCAGAGTCGGTGCATTATTACATAACATTGGCATGATCATAAGAAAGATCAAATATTTGAAGACTGATTAGTTTAGTAGCCTTGGAATAACTAGATACATTAATAAAGTTTACATTACATCATAAAATTAAAACTACAAAAATATAGTCTCTATAGTCCACACTCTTATCACCTCAAACTATCCCTGAAGGTCATTCATAAATTACTTCTTTAATCCTATGAAAAATAAAACATAGAAAAGGGGTGAGATCAAATGCCCAGTAAGGATAACAATATAGCGGAAACTTTCTTAAATAAGAATAAATATTTAAGGCAGTGTATAACTAAAATAAAAGCCTTTTAAACTTGAACTTCAACATACTATGGAAAAAATAAAATGAAATAATTCCATTTACATATTCACATGGATATTCTACTAATCGAATAATCACATGCAATATCAATAACTACTTTCATAATGATGGAATGCATAATCCCAGACTATCATAGCCACATAGCCAAGGCCTCGTGCCAAGAATACAAACACGATTTTGTCAAGGACTTGTTCCAAGACACTAGTTTGTCTCATGATACCTACCGATGTATCGAAGAGCTATATCAGGCTCCACCCGTCACATATTAAGTCCAATGCATTCCCCTATGAAAAGGTTTAAACATAACATAAACATTCGTATTAAAACTAGCACACGAAATGTCAATACTTCCTTTATAAACCATGAATGGTATAAAAATAACACATCCACAGTAAAACTTATCATAATACCATCAATACAATATGGAAGTTTTGTATCGTAATAAATAAACTTCAAATAAGCTTAAAATCGATCAAAGGATGTTGACATAGATGAAATCAAAACTATTTGAGAGAAATATATCTTTTTTTAAAATCATTTAAAAGTCCCATAATTATTAAATAAAACATTTACTTTGAAAATATTTTTATAAGTTTGTAAGGGAAGCATTGAAAATTTTATAACGGTGGAAAATAGCCGCACCCGCTTGATAAGTTAAAAAAACATTCTTACCATAATTCTGTCGAAAAGGTTAAAAAGAACCTTATTTGGAAAATGATGGAATGATTCCTTTATAAACCTCTTATAAAAAGTAAAACAAGGGTATAAATTACTGTAACCCATATTCCTGTAAATATTAAAAATTTGTTGAAATACATTTTTAAGAAACATGGATGTGGATGGTAAAGAAATTCCCAGTAGATTATTACGTATAAACAACCTCAGATAATGAAGAGATTGTGAAATAACATGTACCTTGTACTTTTACTTGGTTTAGGGTAGGTTAACCTCGTGTATAATGGTGAAATTTTCTTTATTAAATTATACAATAATCATATAAATTAATATGATAGCATATATGATCTTTTAACATTTCCTTGTTAATAATATCTTAGAATTATCGTCGTTTCAGGTGTTAACTTACTCGTTTTCTTTTATATGTTTTGTTACGTAAGTCATGTTTGTCATGTATAGGATGTATATTAATCATATACAAAATGATATCAAGTCCTTATATACTATTATTAATCATAAAATGAGAATTATACTTGAATGGATACGATGGAGAATGAATCTCATCACGTTCGTGGAGACGGTAGTCCGTACGTACGCACGAGCGACAATATCATTCTTTTGATATTAAAATAATATATAATTGGATGGTATATCATATATAAAGAATCATTATCATGTTATATTTATTATGTACATGAATTACACATCATTATTATACCCATCCAAATAATTATTTATGGAATAACAATTACACCACGACGTGGAGACGGTAAGCCGTATGTACGCACGTATGGTGACATGTTATTCATTGGATGGATATAATACTGCATATGGTTGTACCATATTTAAAATAATATTATAGTATATAGGAGATACTGGATTCATTATTTTAGAATGGGAATAACAATTAAAGAAGATGTTGAAGAAGAAATGAATTTGAAAAAGGGTGCTGAAAACATTACATCTTCTTCGGGTTCTTCCTTTTGATTTGATCAAAAAGGCTCCTTAGGTTGGCATTCTGATCAAAATAAGGCCTCTATGTTGTACTGAGGGAAGTGGATAGAGTATATGGGCAGGGGTTGGACTAACCAAAAGGCTTTGAAGGTGTGAATTAATGGGAAGGGGGAGTTCCCTTTTATAAGAGGGGTGAGGGGAACCTTTGGAAAAGCTAGAAATATTATTTTATAATAACTTCATATTCGGTTTCTAATGGCTCCAAAGCGGATTATGTAAGGGTTAAGGTGGGGATGGGTCAAAAAACACTCAAACAATAGAATTTAGATAGGTTTGGGTTATTATATTAACCATATCTTTAAGTATTAACTCATAGTTAATTAGTTTCACTTTTACAATGTCTCTTTGTATTTTTATATTATATGGTTAGTAAACTTACTATATACATCCAAGCGACCCACAAGTGGTCCATTAATGATACACATATAATTATATATGTCTCTTGTCAGAACTTTAGATTTTGAGGAATTTAATATCAATTAATAATATAATATTTTTTTTAAAACTCTTTTATGTCAATTTTGACACTATTCAATAGTTGTTTTTTGTAAAAATCATAACCGAATGATTACTTTGAAAAAGGTTAATTAAATAAATCCTAACATGTCATATTAACCTATAGAATTATTGGTATTTATAAAAAGTCTCAAATTACATTTATTTGGTTATTTATAATATCAATTATTCTAATTTTTCATTAATTAGGTAATTAATGCATCACCATTGTGTCATAAATAAATTAAATTATTGAATGTATAAAAATTATAAATAAACTACCATTATGTAGTAAAAATATTTATATTTATAATGAATATTTAAAATCAAATTTATCTTATGTATAACCCTATATAAAAAATGTTTTAGTAAATAAACATTGATTTTAACTCTTTTAACTTTTCTTTGAATTAAATAATAATAAATGTCCTAATCTAATACAAGTGGACCTAAATGATAATATTTTACTCCTAAGGTTGTTTTTGGTCAAGATACACTTGCCCAATAGAATTAGGACATGTGTTAGGGTAATATTAATATCATTTTACCCTTAATTACCATATTTAATTTTAACCATGGTAAATAAAAGTAAAAAGATACTATTCACCAAAAATTAGTTTCATCTCATTGAACCAGATTCTACTACTTGATATTAACCGTGTCTCACAGATTTTCTAAATTCCACTCACAGAAGTGGTAAAATTATGTTTTATGAAAAATTAAGTTTTTTAACTACCACTTAGTGGTTTCACTATTCATCAAAAAATGAAAGTTTCCAGAAAAATATCAACAATTAGGCCTAAGATATATTTGATATTATGAATTCAAAAATGATTTCTATTTTATCAAATTCAAAACATATCAGTTTCATTAATTAATTTAAAAATTAATTCCCATTGTCAAAACAAATAGTGCGTTTTTAAGAGATAATAACTATCAAAAGATTGACACTTGTTTATGTCTGGTTTAATTGTGAAATTATGTACAATGACCAACATTATATTAAATGGTAAAAATTTATTCTAAATATACTTTAAAAACACTCAAATTCATAATTTATCAATATAAATTATTACGATTAAAAAAGTTGTTTTTAATTAAAATTTAGTTATTTTCAATATTAATCAAAATATAAATGTTATACGAAAAGTTCCAAAATTTCTCCTTAGGATAAATTCGATACTACAAATACAAAAATGAAGTCCATTTTGAGAGATAAAATTTATAAAATTTCAAAAAGTAGGTATTACCATTCATAACGACTAGTTTGATTGGTTGTGGTGTGTGTTAGATCTCGAAGTTGCGTACAACACACGCTACTGTATTATTCAAAGGAAAGAGTACCATGGAAGCTTGGGATGTTTCATTGTAAATTTTTGATTTCCCCATTCTGAAAAGTGAATTTATTTAGACAAATTGTATATATAAAATTTTAAAATATTGGATTTAAAAAGGGGTCATTATTAAAAGTTGGTAAAAGTGGAATACTGAAAATGAACTTGTTCTTACATTATGTCTAAGAAACTCATAATATGGATTTTAAAATTATAAGGAATATATGAAGTTTAAAATTTAGTTAATAATATTCATAACCTCTTTTTAATGGCTATTTTGGTAAGTCATGTGTGCTTGAACTCGGTGTTGCGTGTGGTGCAAGTTATTGACTTATTTTGAAGAAATAACACACTATGAAATCTTGGGGTGTTACATTATCCCCTCCTTCAATAAATTGCATCCTCGCTATTTGAAATTGTTCTTCGAAAATAAAAGGTTGAATATAGAAAATATCTTTGTGGGAAAACCCACATCGGAAATTGGGTTAATAAAATTTAGTCTTAATAAGAGGAAAAGAGAAATGAAAGGGTCACCACCAAATTATGATATCTATTCGGAGAACATTGGTGGCAATTAGAGACATAAAATTGGAGGAAAATCGCAAATATTTATAGGTAGTGATTGAGGTCATCAATCACAAACAAGTGTAAAATTGAGGGCCTTAAATTGATCAATCTATGATGATTTAAAATACCATCGGTTCAGCAAAACATATGGTATTAGGATAACACATTTTTTGTTTTAAGATCCCTTCACTAAAGTAAAATAATTAATTTCTTCATTGAATAAGAGAAGAAGAAATATATATACTTGACAAGTAGAGTCTCATACTTTAACTAAGTTCTAACACAAACTCATCTTTCACTCTAAAAGATAATAGAACTTAAAAATAATATTCTATTTATCATATTTGTATAGGGTTAAAGATATGAATTTATACTTTATCTAGTAGAACCATTAAAAAAATGACATTATTAAATCCAGGACATCACGTGGGTCAGTGGTAGGTGATACACCCTGGTCGCCCTTCAGTTGTTGGTTCAAGTCCCGCGGCCTTGCCAGACACGACGGGTCGCCGCCCGTCCTCCGGGTTGTCCTTTTATGGCAATCCCAAATAATCCAAACTAGAACTATCCAAAATACATCAATCCAAAATTTATAAAGATGTTAAACACAATGAAGATCATTTTTTCCCACGTAATAAAATGTGAACACCTTCATCATGTATTCTTTTAAAACGCTGGAACATCCTAAATTACCATAAAACCTTATTGATTACATTCATGACCCCTTATTCCTTAAAGAATAATAGATATACTCCTTCAATACAAAAATGTTGTAAACCCCAACAATGATGGAATATACAAATCATTAATCAGTTTCAAGGTAGTCACGAATATCTAATATAATTTATCCAAATGAATCATGTATTATTCGAAAATCACTAACTCGGTATCAGAACCATATTATGGTTTACCTTTCTCTCAACCATATATTTTCCAAAAATTTAACCTGCTATTGAGTAACTTTTATTTGTTCCACAAAATCTCAAGTATTTAATGAAATAGTACTGCAGTACAATCCTTATATACTCCATAATTATTATAACAAGTACATTGTTGATACAACACTCAAATGACATAATCAACATAATAACTCTAATCATTCCGCATCATCTGTTGTAGTATCATAACTTGATTATTATCCAGTAGCATCATTTGTAGCATAGTCTGATGACTGGGACATAGGTTCGTGTAGTGTCCAAACTCCTTTAAAATGAAGCATTGTGCATTCGAAACAATTTTCTTACCCTTCCAGTCACGCACTTTGTCCCCTTTTCCTCCACACTTATAACAAACTCTCATTCCTCCCAGGCATGTTCCAGGGGGTTTCTTCCCACAGTTATCACATATGGGAAAATTTTTCTTTTCCCTCTTCCCTTTATCCATATTTCTCTCTTCCATCATTTTCTTCTCTTGCTTCCCTTCAAATCCATAGGACTCAGTAAACTCTTTACTTATTTTATCAACACATGATATTATTTCTTCATATAATTATAATACATGGGAGACTATTTCTCTTATAAATTCTGGCTTAAGAGGATGAAAGATATGATCCTTCTTTCTCTTTGGATCATGTGCATTGCTGGAGTTCTCATTCCTTCTACTGGGTGCCATTTCTAAACAATGACATACACTAGATTAGTTTATGAATAACAATACCTAATCCCAAACTTTTCAAACACATAACATAAATTAAATAGTTTATCGATATAATCCATAATCAAAAAAATGTCTCCTTTTAGGAAGTATATACTCATAAACCCTTCATAATGGTTTGTAAAGAAAATGAGAATTATCCTAAGCATATCCCCCAGGAGAGTCGTAACCAAGAGTGCAGCAAGGCCCGTTGTCGTGCACCTGTTCCCGTTCGAGTCTAGCTCAAAGCGGTGTTTTCGGGTTTTACCCCTAGGTACATTTGTGCCAGATCCTCCTCTACCTACTCGTATACAGAAAAGGATGTATTTCTCGAAAAACTCCCAAAATTTATACAATCCCAAAATTCTAGGAAGTTCTTCTATACTAATCCTCAAAGTCCATCTTAGGTCTATGTTCTCTAATCAGTGTTTATCTAAATCTATCTTCAATGTTTTGTACTAAACTTTCTTTGATACCAACTGTAATTCCTCGACCCCAGTTACCTAGGGTCAGTGCATTATTACATAACCTTGGCATGATCATCAGAAAGATAAATTCTCGAAAGACCGATTAGTTTAGTAGCCTTGGAATTACTAGATACATTAATAAAGTTTACATTACATCATAAAATGAAAACTACAACAATATAGTCTCCATAGTCCACACTCTTATCCCCTCAAACTATCCCTGCATGTCATTCATAAATTACTTCTTCACATCCTAGAAAAAATAAAACATATAAAAGGGGTGAGCTCAAATGCCTAGTAAGGATAACAATATAGAGGAAATGTTCTTATATAAGAATAAACATTTAAGGCATTGTATAACTAAAAAAAATCATTTTAAAGGTGAACTTCAACATAGTATGAAAACAATTAAATGAAATAATTCCATTTACTTATTCACATGGATATTCTACTAATCGAACAATCACATGCAATATCAATAAACACTTTCATAATGATGGAATGCATAATTCCAGACTATCATAACCACATAGCCAAGGCCTCGTGCCAAGACTACAAATAAGATTTTGTGAAGGACTTGTTCCAAGACACTAGTTTGTCTCATGAGACCTACCGATGCATCAAGGAGCTATAGCGGCCTCCAACCATCACATCTTAAGTCCAATGCATTCCCATATGAAAAATTTTAAACATAACATAAACATTCATATTAAAACCAGCATAAAAAATGTAAATACTTCCTTTATAAACCATGAATGGTATAAAAATAACACATCCACTGTCAAACTTATCACAAAACCAGAAATACAATATGGAATTTTTGTATCATAATAAATAAACATCAAATAAGCTTAAAATCCATCAAAGAATGTTGACATAGATGAACTCAAAACTATTTGAGAGAAATATCTCTTTTTTGAAATCATTTATAAGTCCCATAATTATTAAATAAAACATTTAATTTGAAAATATTATTATAAGCTTTTAAGGGAAGCTTCGAAAATTTTATAACGGTGGAATATAGCCGCACCCTCCGTATAAGTTAAAAAAACATTTTTCCTTAATTCTGTCGAAAAGGTTAAAAAGAACATTGTTTGGAAAACGATGGAAAGATTCCTTTATAAACCTATTATAAAAATTCAAACAAGGGTATAAATTACTTTAACCCATATTATTTTAAATAGTAAAAATGTTTTGAAATACATTTTTCGGAAACATGGATGTGGATGATAAAGAAATTCCCAGTAGATTATTACGTATAAACAACCTCAGATAATGAAGAGATTGTGAAATAACCTTTACCTTGTACTTTTACTTGGATGAGGGTAGTTTAACCACATATATAATGGTGAAATAATTGTTATTAAATTATACAAGAATCATATACATTAATATGATATCATATATGATCTTCTAACATTTCCTTGTTAATAATATCTTAGAATTATCGTCGTTTCTAGTGTTAACTTACTCATTTTCTTTTATATGTTTTGTTACATCAGACATGTTTTTCAGGGATAGGTTGTTTCTTAATAATATACAGAATGATATCAAGTCCTTAGATACTATTATTAATCATAAAATGAGAATTAGACTTGAATGGATACGATGAAGAATGAATCTCATCGCGTTCGTGGAGACGGTAGTCCGTACGTACGCACGAGCGACAATATCATTCTTTTGATATTAAAATAATATATAATGGGATGTTATATCATATATAAAAAATCATTATCATGTTATATTTATCATTTACATGAATTACACATCATTATTACACCCATCCAAATAATAATTTATTGAATAAAAATTACCCCACGACGTGGAGACGGTAAGCCGTATGTACGCACGTATGGTGACATCTTATTCAAAGGATGGATAGAATACTAAATATGGTTGTACCATATTTATAATAATATTACAGAATATAGGAGATACTGGATTCATTATTTTATAATGGTAATAACAGCGAAAGAATAAGTTGAAGAATAAATTAATTTGAAAAAGGGTGGTGAAATCATTAACTCTTCTTCGAGTTCTTCCTTTTCATTTGATCAAAAGGACTCCATAGGATGGCTTTCTAATCAAACTAAGGCCTCTAAGTTGTATTGAGGGACGTTTAGAGAGTATTTGGGAAGAGTTTGGCCAAACCAAAAGGCATTGAAAGTGTGAATTAATGAGAAGGGTGACTGCCCTTTTATAAGAGGTGTGAGGGGCACCTTTGGAAAAACTGGAAATATTATTTTAAAATAAATTAATATTCGGTTTCTAATGGCTCCAAAGTGGATTATTTAAAGATTAAGGTGGGGATGGGTCGAAAACCACTCAACCAATAGAATTTATATAGGTTTGGGTTATTATAACAACCTTATCTTTAAGTATTAACTCTTAGTTAATTAGTTTCAGTTTTACAATGTCTCTTTTTATTTTTATATTATATGGTTAATAAATTAACTATATACATCTAAGTGACCCCCAAGTAGTCCATTAATGATACACATATCGTGATATAAGTCTCTTGGCGGAACCTTAGATTTTTAGGAATTTAATATCAATTAATAATATAATATTTGTTTTAAACACTCTTTTATGTCAATTTTGAAAAGATTCAATAATTGATTTTTGTAAAAATCCTAAAAGAATTATTGCTTAGAAAAACGTTAATTAAATCAATACTAACATGTAATATTAACCTATAAAATTATTGGTATTTATAAAAAGTCTCAAATTACATTTATTTGGGTATTTATAATATCAATTATTCTAATTTTTCATTAATTAGGTAATTACTGCATCACAATTGTGTCATAAATAAATTAAATTATTTAATATATAAAAATTTATAATAAAATACCATTATGTATGAAATCTTTTTATCTTTCTAATTAATATTTACAATCTAATTTAATTATGTATAACCCTATATTAAAAATGTTTTAGTAAATAAACATTTATTTTTACTCTTAACTTTTCTTTGAATTAAATAATAATAAATGTCCTAATCTAATACAAGTGGACATAAGTGATAATATATTACTCGTAAGGTTGTTTTTGGTCAAGATACCCTTTTCCAATAGAATTAGGACATGTGTTAGGGTAATATTAATATCATTTTTACCCTTAATTATCCTATATACTTTTAGCCGTGGTAAATAAAAGTAAAAAGTTACTATTCACCAAAAACTATTTTCATCTCATTGAACCACATTTTACTCTTTTATGTTAACCGTGTCTCTCGGATTTTCAAAATTCCACTCACAGAAGTGGTAAAACTATGTTTTATGAAAAATTCAGTTTTTTAACTACATTTAGTGGTTTCACTATTCATCGAAAAATGAATGTTTCCAGAAAAATACCGAAAATTAGGACTATGTTATATTTGATATTATGAATTCAAAAATTATTTCTATTTTACCAGATACAAAACATATCAACTGCATTAATTAATTTAAAAATTAATTCCCGTCATCAAAACAAATAGAGTGTTTTTAAGAGATAATAACTATCAAAAGATTGACATTTGTTTATATCTAGTTTAATTGTGAAATTATGTACAATGACCAACATTGTATGAAATGGTAAAAATATATTCTAAATATACTTTAAAACCTCTCAAATTCATAATTTATCAATATAAATTATTTCGATTAAAAAAGTTGTTTTTAATTAAAATTTAGTAATTTTCACTATTCATCAAAATATAAATGTTATCTGAAAAGTTCCAAAATTTCACCTTAGGATAAATATAATACTGAAAATACAAAAATGAAGTCTATTTTGAGAGATAAAATTTATAAAATTTCAAAAATTATGTATTACTATTCATAACGGCTAGTTTGATTGGTTGTGGTGTGTGTTAGAACTTGAAGTTGCGCATAACACACGCTACTGTATTATTCAAAGGAAAGTGTACCGTGGAAGCTTGGGATGTTTCATTGTAAATTTTTGATGTCCCTATTCTAAAAAGTAAACTTATTTAGTCAAATTGAATATATAAAAGTTTAAAATATTGGATTTAAAAAGGGTTCACTGTTAAAAGTTGGTAAAAGTGCAATACTGAAAATGAATTTGTTCTTAAATTATGTCTAATAAACTGATAATATGGATTCTAAAATTATAAGGATTATATAAAGTTTAAAATTTAGTTAATACTATTCATAACCTCTTTTGAACGGCTGGTTTGGTAAGTCATGGTGCGCTTGAACTCGGTGTTGCGTGTAGTGCAAGTTATTGAATTATTTTGAAGAAATAACACACTATGAAATCTTGGGGTGTTACATTATCCCCCCTTCAATAAATTGCATCCTCGCAATTTGAAATTGTTCTTTGAAAAGAAAAGGTTGAATATAGAAAATATATTTGTAGGAAAACTCACATCGGAAATTGGGTTAATAAAATTTATTCTTAATAAGAGGAAAAGAGAAATGAAAGGGTCACCACCAAATTACGATCTCTATTCGGAGAACATTGATGGAAATTAGAGACATATAATTGGAGGAAAAATGTAAATATTTATAGGTAGTGATTGAGGTCATCAATCACAAACAAGTGTAAAATTGAGGGCCTTAAATTCATCAATCTATGATGATTTAAAATACTATCGGTTCAGCAAAACATATGGTATTAGGATAACACATTTTTTTGTGGTAAGATCCCTTCACTAAAGTATAAGAATTAATTTATTTATTGAATAAGAGAAGAAGAAATATATATACTTGACTAGTAGAGTCTCATCCTTTAACTAAGTTCTACCACAAACTCATCTTTCACTCTAAAAGATAATAGAACATAAAAATAATATTCTATTTATCTTATTCGTATAGGGTTAAAAAAATGAATTTATAATTCATTCAGAAGAACCATTAAAAAAACGAAATTATTCAATCCAGGACATCATGTGGGTCAGTGGTAGGTGATACACCCTTGTCGCCCTTCGGTTCTCGTTTCAAGTCTCGTGGCCTTGCCGGGTGCGACGGGTTGCCGCCTGACCTCCGGGTTGTCCTTTTATGGAAATCCAAAATAATCCAAACTAGAACTATCCAAATTACATTATTCTAAAATTTATAAGGAAGGTAATCACAATGAAGATCCTTTTTGCCGCATAATAACAGATGAACACCATCATCATGTATTCTTTTAAAACACTGCATCATCCGGAATTACCATAAAACCTTATTGATTACATTCATGATCACTTATTCATTAAAGAATAATAGATATACTCCTTCATTCCAAAAATGTTGAAAAACCCAATAATGATGGAATATACAAATCATTAATCAGTTTCCAGGTAGTCAAGAATATCCAATATAATTTATCCAAATCAATCATGTATTATTCTAAAATCACTACCTCGATATCAGAACTATATTATGGTTTATCTTTCTCTCAACCATATATTTTCCAAAAATTAAACCTGCTATTGAGTCACTTTTCTTTGTTCCACACAATCTCAAGTCCCTAATAAAATAGTACTGTAGTACAATCCTTATATACTCCATAATTATTATAACAAGTACATTGTTGATACAACACTCAAATGAAATAATCAACATAAGAACTCTAATCATTCCTCTTTATCTGTGGTAGTATCATAACTTAATTATTATCCAATATCGTCATTTGCGGAATACTCTGATGACTAGGAAATTGGTTCGCATAGTGCCAAAACTCCTTGCAAATGAAGAATTGTACATTTGAAACCATTTTCTTACCCTTGCAGTCATGTAGTTTGTGCCCTTTTCCTCTACACTTATAACAAACTCCCATTCCTTTCAGGCAAGTTCCAGTGTGTTTCTTCCCACAGTTATCACATATGGGAAAATTCTTCTTTTCCCTCTTCCCTTTATCCATCTTTCTCTCTTCCATCTTTTTTTTCTCTTGCTTCCCTTCAAAGCCATAGGACTCAGTAAAATATTTACTTATCTTATCATCACATGATATTATTTCTTCATATGATGATAATACATGGGAGACTATTTCTCTTATAAATTCCGGCTTAAGATCATGAAAGATATGATCCTTCTTTCTCTTTGGATCATGTGCATTACTGGATTTCTCATTCCTTCTAATGGACGCCATTTATAAACAATGGCATACACTAGATTAGTTTATGAATAACAATACCTAATCCCAAACATGTAAAACACATAACATAAATTAAAGAGTTTATGGATATAATCCATAATCATAAAAATTCCTCCTTTGAAGAAGTATATACTCATAAACCCTTCATAATGGTTTGTAAAGAAAATGATAATTATCTTAAGCATATCCCCTGGGAGTGTCATAACCAAGAGTGCAGTAAGGCCTGTTGTCATGCACCAGTTTTCATTCGAGTCCAACTCAAAGCAGTGTTTTCGGGTTTTACTCCTAGGTACATCTGTTCTAGAGCCGCCTCTACCTGCTCGTATCCAAACAGGGATGTATTTCTCAGAAAACTCAAGAAATCTCTACAATACCAAAATTCTAGGAAGTTCTTCTATACTAATCCTCAAAGTCCATCTTAGGTCTATGTGCTCTAATCAATGTTTATCTAAATATAGCTTCCAAGTTGTTTACTAAAATTCTTCTGATACCAACTGTAACGCCCCGACCCCAGTTACCCAGAGTCGGTGCATTATTACATAACATTGGCATGATCACAAGAAAGATCAAATCTCAAAAGACTGATTAGTTTAGTAGCCTTGGAATAATTAGATACCTTAATAAAGTTTACATTACATCATAAAATGAAAACTACAAAAATATAGTCTCCATAGTCCACACTCTTATCCCCTCAAACTATCCCTGTAGGTAATTCATAAATTACTTTTTCACATGCTGGGAAAAATAAAACATATAAAAGGGGTGAGCTCAAATGCCCACTAAGGATAACAATATAGCAGAAACTTTCTTAAATAAGAATAAACATATACGGTAGTGTATAACTGAAACAAAAGCCTTTTAAACTTGAAATTCAACATAGTATGGAAAAAATAAAATTAAATAATGCCATTTACTTATTCACATGGATATTCTACTAATCGAATAATCACATGCAATATCAATAACCACTTTCATAATGATGGAATGCATAATGTCGGACTATCATAACCACATAGCCAAGGCATCGTGCCAAGACTACAAATAAGATTTTATCAAGGCCTTGTGCCAAGACACTAGTTTCTCTCATGAGACCTACCGATGCCTCGAGGAGCTATAGCGGGCTCCACCCATCACATATTAAGTTCAATGCATTCCCATATGAAAATTTTTAAACATAACATAAACATCCGTATTAAAAATATCATACGAAATGTAAATAATTCCTTTATAAACCATGAATGGTATAAAAATAACACATCCACAGTAAAATTTATCACAAAACCATCAATAAAATATGGATGTTTTGTATCATAATAAATAAACATCAAATAAGCTTAAAATCCATCAAAGGATGTTGACATAGATGAAATCAAAACTATTTGAGAGAAATATCTATTTTTTTGAAAGAATTTAAAAGTACCATAATTATTAAATAAAAAATTTAATTTTAAAATATTCTTATAAGCTTGTAAGGGAAGCTTCAAAAATTTTATAATGGTGGAAAATATCCGCACCCTCCACATAAGTTAAAAAAAACATTCCTACCTTATTTCTGTCAAAAAGGTTAAAAAGCACCTTGTTTGGAAAAAGATGGAAATATTATTTCATAAACCTCTTATAAAAAGTCAAACAAGGGTATAAATTACTTTAACCCATATTATTGTAAATATTAAAAATGTTTTGAAATACATTTTTAAGAAACATGGATGTGGATGATAAATAAATTTCCAGTAGATTATTACGTATAAACAACCTCAGATAATGAAGAGATTGTGAAATAACCCTTACATTGTACATTTCCTTGGTTGAGGTTAGGTTAAACTCTTGTATAATGGTGAAATAATTTTTATTAAATTATACAAGAATCATATACATTAATATGATATCATATATGATCTTTTAACATTGCCTTGTTAATAATATCTTAGAATTATCGTCGTTTCGGGTGTTAACTTACTCGTTTTCATTTATATGTTTTGTTACGTAAGACGTGTTTTTCATGGATAGGTTGTATATTAATAATATCCAAAATGATATCATGTCCTTAGATACTATTATTAATCATCAAAATAGAATTAGACTTGAATGGATACGATGGAGAATGAATCTCATCGCGTTCGTGGAGATGGTAGTCCGTATGTACGCACGAGTGACAATATCATTATTTTGTTATTAGAATAATATTTAATTGGATGTTATATCATATATAAAGAATAATTATCATGTTATATTTATCATTTACATGAATTACACATCATTATTACACCCATACAAATAATAATTTATTGAATAACAATTACACCACGACGTGGAGACGGTAAGCCGTACGTACGCACGTATGGTGACATGTTATTTAAAGGATGGATAGAATACTGAATATGGTTGTACCATATTTATAATAATATTAAATTATATAGGAGATACTGGATTCATTATTTTATAATGGGAATAACAAAGAAAGAAGAAGTTAAAGAAGAAATTAATTTGAAAAAGGGTGGTGAAAACATTACCTCTTCTTTGGGTTCTTCCTTTTGATTTGACCAAAAGGGCTCCTTAGGTTGGCTTTCTGATCAAACTAAGGCCACTAGGTTGTAGTTATGGAAGTTGAGAGATTATTTGGTCAGGGTTTGGCCGAACCAAAAGGCTTTGAAAGTGTGAATTAATGAGAAGGGTGAGTGTCCTTTTATAAGAGGGGTGAGGGGAACCTTTGGAAAAGATAGAAATATTATTTTATAATAAATTCATATTCGGTTTCTAATGGCTCCAAAGTGGATTATTTAAAGGTTAAGGTGGGTATGGGTCGCAAAACCACTCAACCGATAGAATTTAGACAGGTTTGGGTTATTATATTAACCTTATCTTTGAGTATTAACTCTTAGTTAATTAGTTTCACTTTTACAATGTCTCTTTGTATTTTTATATTATATGGTTAATAAAATTACTATATACATCCAAGAGACCCACAAGTGGTTCATTAATGATAAAAATATCATGATATAAGTCTCTTTTAAGAACCTTAGATTTTTAGGAATTTAATATCAATTAATAATATAATATTTGTTTTAAAAACTCTTTTATGGAAATTTTGACACTATTCAATATTTAATTTTTGTAAAAATCATAACAAAATTATTACTTCACAAAACGTTAATTAAATCAATACTAACATGTAATATTAACTTATAAAATTATTGGTATTTATAAAAGGTCTCAAATTACATTTATTTGGGTATTTATAATATCAATTATTCTAATTTTTCATTAATTAGGTAATTACTCCATCACCATTGTGTCATAAATAAATTAAATTATTTAATGTAAAAAAATTATAAATAAAATACCATTCTGTAGTAAATCCTTTTATATTCCTAATGAATATTTACAATCGAATTTATCTTATGTATAACTCTATATTAAAAATATTTTAGTTAAAAAACATTTATTTTAACTCTTAACTTTTCTTTGAATTAAATAATAATAAATGTCCTAATCTAATACAAGTGGACGTAAATGATAATATTTTACTCCTAATGTTGTTTTTGGTCGAGATACACTTTTCCAATCGAATTAGGAAATGTGTTAGGGTAATATTAATATCATTTTTACCCTTAATTACCCTATTTACTTTTAACCGTGCTAATTAATAGTAATAATTTACTATTCACCAAAAAGTATTTTCATCTCATTGAACCACATTTTACTCCTTGATATTAACCATGTCTCTTGGAATTTCGAAATTCCACTCAGAGAAGTGGTAAAATTAATTTTTATGAAAAATTCAGTTTTTTAACTACCACTTTGTGGTTTCACTATTCATTAAAAAAATGAGAGTTTCCAGAAAAATACCAAAAATTAGGCCTAAGATATATTTGATATTATGAATTAAAAAGTTATTTCTATTTTACCAAATTCAAAACATATCAGTTGCATTAATTAAATTAAAAATTAATTCTCGTCGTCAAAACAAATAGCGTGTTTTTAAGAGATAATAACTATCAAAAGATTGACACTTGTTTATGTATGGTTTAATTATGAAATTATGTACAATGACAAAAATTGTATTAAATGGTAAAAATATATTCTAAATATACTTTAAAACCACTCAAATTCATAATTTATCAATATAATTTATTTCGATTAAAAAAGTTGTTTTTAATTAAAATTTAGTAATTTTCACTATTCATCCAAATATAAATGTTATCTGAAAAGTTCCAAAATTTTACCTTAGTCTAAATTCGATACTACGAATAAAAAAATGAAGTCCATTTTGAGAGACAAATTTATAAAATTTCAAAAAGTAGGTATTACTATTCATAACGGCTAGTTTTATTGGTTGTGGTGTGTGTTAGAACTCGAAGTTGCGTACAACACACACTACTGTATTATTCAATGAAAAGCGTACCGTGGAAGATTGGGATGTTTCTTTGTAAATTTTTGATGTCCCCATTCTAAAAAGTAAATTTATTTAGTCAAATTGAATATATAAGAGTTTAAAATATTGGATTTAAAAAGGGTTCACTATTAAAAGTTGGTAAAAGTGCAATACTGAAAATGAATTTGATCTTACATTATGTCTAAGAAACTCATAATATGGATTCTAAAATTATAAGGACTATATAAAGATTAAAATTTAATTAATACAATTCATAACCTCTTTTTAATGGCTTGTTTGGTAAGTCATGGTGTGCTTGAACTCGGTGTTGCATGTAGTGCAAGTTATTGAATTATTTTGAAGAAATAATACACTATGAAATCTTGGGGTGTTACAAATGATGTAAGATCCATAACATTTTCTCATCATGGGATACATATAACCAATATATTTGGACCCTATAATAGAAAGATATCAAGAGTTCCCTCCATTAGTGACGAAACCAAAGCTATGACATCCGAATCCTCATAAGACAACTCATGCATGTTACTGACAATGTGTAAAAGAAGAGCTTCCAAAACTGGATCAATCTATTTCCATAAGGACTATTCAAGCTGTTTATGTACCTGCAGATGATATGACCGACCCTTCTCCTACCACAACATTTTCACATTTAGATGCAACTACTGTACTAACCATAAGATTAGCTGCAAAAGGTATTTATCCATCAGTCGACCCTTTGGATTCAACATCAACTATGTTGTTGGGTGCTTTCTACTCTTTTGCAATTAGTTTCACTACATCACCCAATGATCTTGATAATTTTGCACCCATTACAAGTGTTATTTCTTTATTATGTATCCCTCTTATTCATGATCCTACTTATCCAGACATTCCTGCCAAAATCATTGATAACCTTGAGTAATTAGTAGCCCAATTAGAAGTAATGAAAGGAAAAAATGACCAGTACAACCAAATAGGAGTCCTTATCATGAATGGGTGGACATGACACTTCCCCCACCAAAATTTTGGAACCCTACATTTTTAAAATTCAATGGATCATGGAATATGAAAGAATTTTTGGAACACTTTTTTACCTGAGGTTGCCCCATGGTGGGAACTATTGATCCCAAAAAAGCATCAAAACATAATTGTTGCGTAAAAAACTAATGGGTCTAACCATTGTTTTGTATAGAAATTTACCAGCCAGATCAATCAAAGAGAGGTAATATTGTCACTCATATACTCTCTATCAATTTATATCCATGATATAGAATATGACAATCTTAAACCTCTCAAATTAAAAATAGTGAGAAATTGAGAGGGTTTAGGATTTTATCACAAGTTTAATGGGTTTTAATTACTCTTTAAACATTTTATTTTTATCAAGATGACATGTTGGGTATATAAATTTAGAACCTTCATGAAAATTTACGAATGGACCTTATTCGGAAAAATATATGAGTGGCTTTTAGGATCTCTATGAAGCTTAAAAAGGGATGGAATATTCTATTTTTAAAACTTGATTCTTGTCTCTGTCAATATCGATAGCTTAAGAAAATTGGAAATATAGAATATAATATGTAACCATCATCTTTAAAACCACTCTTATGTCAACCCCAAGTCCAAATCCCCTACACCTTCTCACATGGTACCTACTTCTAATTGGTAATAGTAGTAGAAACATCCTTATTGGGATGAGATAAAAAATAACCATATTTACAATTTTAAGATCAGAAGAATAAAATTTACCCCTTTTGAGATGATTAGGTTATGGGTTACTTATTAGTATCTATTGAAATTAACTTTGTAATGTTACCAAAACCTATGAGGCATGGTCATGTCAATCTAAATGTCTTACTAAATTACTTCACCTTTAATCAGATATTGGGGAAGAACATCAAGGAAATTTTTTTCTTTAAATATACCCTATAAAAGATGGTTGATTCTGGGTATGTAAAGTTAAGAAAACCACCAACACAAGTCAAATGTGTTTCCAATATTACTATGAAATAAGAAGTTGAATGGAAAGATGTAACTAGTAAGAGTGTAAAGAAGTTCAATGATTAGTTTTCCATAATTAAAATCAATAGAACTCATGATATCCTCAGGGTACAATTAAATCAAAGTACCATTCCCTGAATTTCTTCCACCATGGTAGGGACATATTTTCATTATTTTAGTCTTCCAATAGTCGATCTTCCCTGAAATGACATAATCTAAGAAGGAAAAATAAAGGACCATGATCCTATATAGATTCCAAATATAGTCTTGAAACTCTTTTATTTTATGCCTATGGTCTTGAGAGTATGGGAACCATCCCACTAAATGGCACAAGAATTTCCCCACCATGAAAATTATATATTATATAAAGAATTAATTTTTAGTTCCATTATCATTATTCACATAACGGATCCCTTATATGATGATGATAAAGATTATAAAACTATTTTTTATAATCTAAATATGGGATCTTGAGGGAATATTTATAGGATCAATGGATTTGGGGTAGGGCATAGTTATGGATGGACCCAATCTTAAGGCCACATCCCCTTTAAAGTTATTTTTGTTTCTAAAACTCATGAAAAATCACTTCAACAAGTACAAAAATAGAAATAAAGTGAACTTAGATTAATAAAAGTCTTATAGGTCTGATTATTTTAGAAGATTATTTGGAAGGGATGTAATAATATCACCAATCAAGATGGGTGGGTAGGAAAAGACAGTATAATGCAATAGTAGGAAACATTTCCTCAACATTTGTTCAACCACATGACATGTTTGGTCGTTGTAATTTATCCCTCAAAGTTCCAAATAGGTATCATCCACCCATGGGGATGCATAGATATTTTGTTAAAAAGTATGAAATCCTAAGATAATTGGTTACATTATCATCCAATATCTCAATTTTAGATTCTATTCATTTGTCAAAGGATCTTTTAGATGCTATTTTAGAGGCCAAGTTGATCCCTCAAGAGTTCAATGATAAAGTGACTACTACTAAGTTATATATTTCCAAGACTAACCCCATGAATTTTCACACAGTTATCGTTTTCCAAAATTAGGATATAAATACTATTATATAAGGAAACATCAAACCCTTTTATGTATCAAGTAGATTAAATGAAATTCATATGTAATGATCTTTCATTAAAAATGGATCATGAGTCAATTTTATTCAAATTCAAACACTTCATTGGGTGAGATTCAATGAATTTGACTTTTAAACATACATTTTAAAACTTTAGGGGTACAATAAGAGTGAACAAAAACCTCTTAGTTGGGTAACACTTAGGACACAATTGGAGACCTAGAATCTGATTTTAAATTCCTGGTCATCCAGAAGGATACAACCTTAAAATTCATAGTAATAAGGACTTGGTTTAAAAAAAATATTGATCCCTTCATTTAACACTAATGACTCAGTTACTACATCAATGGGAAATTTTGGACATTAAACGATGACAAATATCTATTTGAATCCCATGGATCTCAATACATTGATTCAATATTTTACCGAAGGCAAGAAAAAATCCATTAATAATGATTTTTCTAGTAGGAAATCACTCATCAACCATCATGATATCAGTCAATTCAGTTGGAACCTAAAACATTGAAAACATCCTTGATCCTCCCACAAGTTGTGGTTATTCAGGTTAATATACCCTCGCTTTATCCCCATAACTTTAGTCAACCCCAATAATATTATATAATTTTGAGGGTATTAGTTCTTCACTACTAGAAAATAGAAATAATTGTTCCTTATGATCATAAAATATTGATCTCCCCTCTACATCTAAAGACCCCCCTTAATTCCCAATTCATATCTACATGAGCATGAAGAAAGATGAAGAGGAATATGAAGAGGAATAGAAATAATAATAAAAATAGGAAGAATAATATGACCTCAAATGCACTCCTATAACATCTAATGAAGTCATATATACCACCCATGTGGAGCTCTAATAGATAAATTTTGGTATGAAGGAGGAACCACAACTAATAATTATCAGGGAGGCCATGTACCACAATAAATAAGAGGCATGTTATTAATTATTAAATAGAATTGATATGTGTTCACATAGAATTACATATAAATTCCATTTCTAAACCCAAATGTGGTCACCCATCACCTGGGTCT
This sequence comes from Viscum album, assembly GCA_963277665.1. Lineage (NCBI taxonomy): Eukaryota > Viridiplantae > Streptophyta > Magnoliopsida > Santalales > Viscaceae > Viscum > Viscum album. Next base: position 291,470,383 of record OY728150.1, on the reverse strand, counting down.
ATGAGAAGATCATTGTGGTCACAAGAAGATATCGAGAAGAATATATCCAACTCATGCGTTCAAATTCAAAGATAATGTTTATAAGCTCATCCAGTAAAAATTCCTTTAGGATGTTCATTATCCAAAATGGATCTCCAATATAGTACCAGTAAAGAAGAAGAATGGTAAAATTAGTGTGTATTAATTTCAGTGATCCCAACTGGTACTCTCTAAAATATGAATTTTTTTCCAATTATAGAATATCTAATAGTAAAAAAACTCGATAACAATTCCTTCCCTTCAGGTATGGATACTCATGACACAAACAAATCCTAATGGTCCATCAAGAAAAATAATACATTCCCTTCAGGGAACCCAAACGAGTATATTACTATCCGGTGATTCCAATTGGCCCAAAGAATGTTGGGGAAATATACCATTACACCATGCATCTCATCTTCAAACCCTTTTGGGTATGTCCATAGAGTGTTACATTGATGACCTAGAAGTGACATCCAAGAAATATTCTCATCATATTAATGATATAGAGACCATTTTAAATAATCTTTAGTAGTATAGCTTGAAAATAAACTCCTTGAAATGGTCATTTAGTCTTACCTTAATGAATAAACTCATCTTTATAGTATACAATAATGGAATCAAAGTTTATATGGGAAGAAGAATGATATCCTTGACATGTCGCCTCTTTAAAATCTCAAATAGTTGAAAGGACTACATGTATTCCATTCTTACTCTATAAGATTTATATAAAATATCAAAATCTTGTGTTTTCACTTCTTTACGTTAATAAAGAAGGGGTCCCCTATCAATGAAGTAATGAATTCCATGAAGCATTTTATTTTCCCAAGACAAATATATGGAGTCCATTTTTTTTGATGCCCCCTGTAAAAATAAGACCACTTATTTTGTATGTTAAAAAATTTGAGTGATCATTGGGAACATTACTCAAATAGAAGACTGTAATTAGGAATGAAAATATCCTCTATTACCTCATATGAACCATGATTTATATTTAGACTCATTATTTAGATATCGAGAAGAACTGTTTTAATCAAATATTTATAGATCATAAGATGAGGAACTACCTACAACACTATATGGTAAATTTGACTTCCCCAAGTGACCCTCTCTAATACATCCTCAACTACCACATGTCAACTAGATGGTTGACATGGTTGTTTGTCAAAATGAAACAATTTTACTTTCAATATGCACCTCATAAGGTGATAAAAGGGTAGTATTTAAAAGATTTTATCATAGATCACCCCTCTTTAGAAGAAATTTTAGTGAATAATAAATCACCATATAAATAAATATTATCAATCCAAGACATTCTCTGTACATGGAATATGTATTTGGATTGCACGTCTAGATGTCCAACATGAAATAGCTCAGAAGACCTCAAGCTCAAAAAATTTAGTTTGGGATTTATTTTTGTCACTCCCATAAAGGGAGTCCATTATTATTACTTCATATTTTCGGAAGGCTGGAACAACAATGAGGTAAAGTACTAGGCCCTCATTTTAATCATAGAACTCATGTTAAAAAGGAAATTCAATCATATAAAGATCAAGTGTGGTACATAACTTTTAATCAAACAAGTGAATGAAATTTATTCTAATGGAAAATAAAATCTAACCCCTTACATGACTGTATCCAAGGATTGAAGGAGGAATTATCCTCAAAACAAAAATTAACTCATATCCCACACTCAAAAAAAAACATAGGAATATGGAAAGGAAAATGCGGTTATAGATTCAACAGATCCAAACAGAGATGATGTAATCATCATCATTACACATCGTAGAATGAAATATCCATTTGTTGAGATTAGCATATTAGAGATCATCATGATCAATTATAAACCAAAAATAGATATTTGTATAAATTGATATATGACATCTATCCCAGATTACCTCCAATGTGGGGATCTTCCATTGGAATTAGCCAAGAAAAAAAATATTTGATGAAGGGATGTAAAATTTAACCTATATGAAAGCATGAATAACTAGAAGGCCCATTATAAATATGGATTTAATGGAGTTCTCATTAGATGCATTGATGTGGAGGAGACTATTTCTATCATGCTAGAAGTCCATGCCAGTTCCTGTGGCACCCATCATTCAGGAACCATCCTTTCTCACCAGATTAAGAGGACTGAGTATTGTTTGCCTTCAATTATGCACGATTTTACAAGATTCACCAAAACGTTTCATTATTATCAAGTGAAGGACAATTTCATCCATTAACCCCTAGTTTTATTGCATATTACCTAACAATTCTGCAATTCACCACATGGGGAAGGGAAATTGGGGCGCTATACCCTCCTACTATGGATACATAATTTAAATATATCCTTATTGCTATTGACTAATTCTTCAAATGGGATGATGTAATACAGCTAAAAGAAGTGAGGATGAAAAATATCATCAATGTTGTGAAATCCAAAATCCTAACTACATTTTATGTCCCACTTAAAATATTTATAAACAATAGAATCATCATTTGTTCTTCTAAATTGAAAAGGTTTTATCATGAGTATAACATTGAATCCAACCATTCATCCCACTATCAGGAATAAAATAATGGACAGGGTTATACTTTCAACAAGACTCTATAATAATACTCCATAAAATGGTGGATAGAGATAATAAGTCATATCCCAAAAGTGTTTACATGCCTTATGGGTATACTAGACTACTACTTAAACTTCCACTCATGCAACCCCATAATCATATGTATATGAGATTGGAGTAGTGATGCCTATTGAAGTTCTATTTTCTTTAGCATGTGTTTCCATTTACAATTATTTTACAATATACGAGTAGACCCATAAGTTTATAGACAAACTAAAAAGGTTTGATTTGAGAGCAGTTCATACCCTCTATCATTTATAGCTTCACCAAAACCGGATAGTGTGAGATTTCGACAATAAGGTTTGGTTTCATTTCCATCAAAGAGTATTGGTTTTTTATATTAGACATTCATGATAACCAAGAAGAATACTTTGAAGATTGGAACAAATTGGGATGGTCCTTTTTTCATCTATAAGGTTCACTCAAATGGTACATATTCATTGAATACTATGCATGATGATCATTAAATACCATTACCAATGAAATGATTCATAAGAAACATTTCACCTGATCAATGGAAGATCTTTCTTACCACATAACGTTAAACTACATGGAGTGGTCCTTCTCACAAAACCATAAAATGCACGGACCATACTACCTTAGTCACAAGATGTTAAACTATATGAAAATGCCTTCAGCACATGATATTAAAATGTGGTGTTACCATGTATCCCAAGATAGGGATGTATTGGGTGACATGCCCAAGAATCATCTTAAAATGATTATAGTATTCCTTGAATGTGATGACTCTATAATCATTTGGGAAACATTAATGAATAATCCCTACATCAACCCCTATATTCACTCCTTCCAATATGTGAGTGTTCTTACCGCGGAACATTCAATTACATGGAATGTCCAGAGTGAATGACATTGAAATCCAAATTTATTGTCCTTTACACTCAATTTTAAAACTATATGACAATTCCTTTTAATCCTTGGAAAATATGATAACTATGTATATCTTTATTCATACTCCATTGGGATACATTGTTGGACCCAAATCCTATGTCCTCACCAACCCACTTCCATTAATAATTCCTTATTCCTTGCATATGAGTTTTATCATGGTAGGGAATCTTCCCCGATTAAAAAATTCAACATGATTCCTATCTTTATAGGATACATATCATTTCCAATATCATATATGTTAAAAAAACACAAGCTCTAAAGTCATGTATGATTGTATTCTCTAGTATTTGACACCATGTCATTCATTCACATCATATTACTCATTACTAACTTATGTAACCACTCCATACCCACTGATGATCATGTATGAAAGACCCACAAAGGTATAGTGAACATCCTCACAGAAATATGTTAAAATAAATGGGTGATTTTCCCTCCGTCATGATATAAAACCATGTGTTTATTTGGACTCTCCTTAATGGACTTATAGTTATGGTATTAGTCTCATTATTCACCAAATATACCTCAATAAATCCCATTTAACAAATAATACCCTCACCATTCCTTGTTTCTCACACCGAGCATAGCTCACACAGTCTTAGGAACCTTTCTAGGGAATATATCACATGGTCGGATCGCTTCGTGATCCAAGCTCTATAACCATAAACTATGTGTATCTCATTAAAAATGAATTATTATAATCAGATACCTCATACATTCTATTTATGTTGGGTAACCAACATCCTAATTTTATGAAGGTAAAATCAATGTCTCGTTCCATTGAAACGCGAAATTAAACTGCATTGGTGACATCCCTCTAATATGTCGTCGGATTGTGCATTATTGCGGCCTTCACCTGAGTGGGCCACCACTCCTAATAAGGACCAGCTATTTTACTATTAGTTTAAGAATATGAAAGGATTTATTTTATATTTGAAAAGATGAGTAGTGACACCTGGATCCCTTATCCTACTCCTAGTGACAAAATAACAAAAAAATAACCCCACTCCCCTGTGTTTGAGCCAAATCAACATGGGTTACTCCATTTTGAGTTTTATATTCATACATAAACCCATATTCAATAAATAAATATGCCTATTACTACCAAACATGGTCTATATAGGATCAGGGAACATATACCATATAACTACATGAATCTTAATTCTATCTTTAATGAGATGCATAGTGACAAATAGATCGATTGTCCTAGGACTTGTCTTAGAAAATACCCCAATAGTGTATGTATGATCAAGATATTTATAGGAGAGTCCAACACATGTTTTTTCTTCATTAATAAACCCATATTCAAAATTTTCCACTTCTCACCACACAGAGTACACTCTTCTGTGGATAACCTTTACCAATAAGATATGTGCATTTATATTATCATTGTGATGAGGTATATTATAACACCTAGATTATATATCCTGGTCTAGTTGAAATATGGTCAAAATACCCTCTATCCATAAAATAATTTTATCAGTGTGGGGAATATTATCTAGAACTAGGTGTGGATTTATTACTATTTCCACAGGATTTGCAGTGATTCTCAGATCTAAAATCACAATCATTCTAAATTATGATAAAAATCATTTACCTTCGTCTATGTATGACTGAAATCCATGAATGAGAGACCAACATGGGTTCCATAATTTAAAAGTCATTGTTAAGACATGTGTTTCCTTACTTATTATTGAGTCAAATTCATGCAAGGAACATTCCATATTTTCTTGGTCAATTATGGCTTAAATTATCTTTTTACACTGAAGTACATTCTTTTCACAAGTCACACAACAATTTTTAGAAAATTAGGATCCTCAAAATCATTCCTTGGCTATCAGTGAAAAATGTTTTCAAATATTAATGAAAACATTTGTTTTGAATATGCACAATACACCTGAATGTGTAAATATATAATATTACCCAACATGGATTGTTGACAAAAGACACATTTTTTTCTAGGAGAAAATCCATTTATCTTTCTACAACATAACGACATTGTAGGGGAAAAATATTTTCAAACATAGTCCATAGTTATTCCATAAATATTTTTACAATCCCATTTTCAAAGATATAGGAACCCAAAGATCATGGTTTACAAATTCACTTGATCATTTCCAATGAATACCATATCATTCTTGACCAAATTACAATGAAATTGAAAATAAAGTGGCACCCAATAGAAGTAACACTTTATTCCTCACATATATCATGACTCGTGTGAGATTTGAGATTTTGGGATATTGTTATGGATTGAATGGATAAGTCACGATACAAAGTGTATTGACTAATGGTTCTTGTCATGCTTTCTTCAAGGACATGGTTGGTCCAGGGTGCAAGACCTCAAAAGACACAACATGAGTCTATGATATGAAACCTCGAACTGTATCCACCCATATGTGTAATAAACATGACATTAAACAATATGTATATACCCGTGAGGTCTTCTATATCAGCCTTAGGAATCTCTATTCACATCAAGTTTTGCTCTCTCCTTTACCATATAGACTGCATCACCATTCAGTTTAGTGAAAATCTGCATGATGATAAATTACAGTGGCCTTTCATCATGGTCACATGACAATAAACTATAAGGAAAATTACTAACCATATGATGTTAAACTATATGGTTTATGTCCCTATTATATTAAATAAAATTGTGAATTTTTTTCTCCTTCTCCTTAAATAACCAAAATTCATAGTTTTGATTTACCACCACCCATATCTTAGAACTACATGTTGATCGATTCTCATCCCAATGAGATACTTAGTGACATCATAATTCTCTACGTTATACCCAAACACAATCCAAACACATGTCCAATTTTATATTACATGTGATCTAGATCTATGTAAGAAATTTTCACAGAGTTATGGTCAATACCGATCCAAATTCCCATGTTATACGTGGAATATTATATTCATAAACCATAGTCCATGTCCTATGAAGCTCAGATTCGCAAAATATTCCCTTAACTATTAGTGATAAGAGAATGAAACTCTGAAGGAATGCATTATTTCTACATTACACAATATCCCCAAATATGGTTCTACATAATACACACCAATGTGCCCTATCAACCAAAGGAAACTTTATGCATAATAGAAAACCCTTTTATCCCACTCTTCTCTAAAAACTTCATTATGAGAACTTCCGTTCGAACACAATCCATAGTCACCCCTAACATGATTGTACCATGTCATTTACCAAGATATGAGAACCTTAAGTTCATGGTTTATGACTTCCCCCACTTCCATAATCATGTATAGACTGTGTTGGAACATTTTTCTATTTCCCTATTATCTATGCGACCAGTGTGACAATTTTTCCACCCTCTCTAGTAAAATCATAGAACAAGAATTTTCTCACAACTCATATAGTCCTCCGAAATCATAGTGTTTATAAAACCAAGAATAACTCATGTGAGTGTATATATTTTGGGTAACTATTCTAATTAATATGATTGAACCATGACACAACTAAATAAAAGTAATAATTAGTAAATCCCTCATGAATTTAATCTATTCAGGGTTTCATCCCCTATGTGACTCGTTCCTCCTTGATTAATAGTTAGATCTTAGTATGGTTAATAAATGTAGAACTATAGGTTTATTGATTCTCTTTCCGATGAGATATGTAGTGAAACATTGATACCTAATTCTAGGCCCATCCATTATTTAAAATTACCTCCATCTCCAATAGATGTGACTAATATTTAAAGGATATCATAACATGCCATCACTCACTTATGATCCTATTATAGGAACAAAATACCATTCCTGGTACAAAAAAATATCTATGATGAGAATTTCCTATCCCTGGCCAAGGACGATTTAGATGATCCTTACAATGTATATGAATCAGATCTATGTAAGAAATAATTTGTAATGTCCTGAAATTTACGCATAATTTTTTTAATTATATGGAATTATTTAGAGACTATGAAATCTGACAGCCTGTGATTCCAAAGCCCAGAGTGCCCGAAATGATCTGTCGAAAAATTTTATGTTTAAAATAGCGTTCTTGAGTGGTTTTCTTGAAAAATTGGAATAACTATTAAAAGAGTGCCCATATCAAAAATCTCAGGGCACCGTTATGTTCAGGATGGTAGGTTTACCCTAGGCGCAACATAATTTTAGTCAGCCCATGCCTCTAGTTGGAAAACCGGAAAATGGAATAACCATAAATAAAGTAATTAAATAAAATTAGTTTATTTTTAAAATGCTTATAACTCATGAACAGTAACTCGGATTAAAAATCCAAACCACCGCTGAACTCGTGAGGGTATGATTTCCTTAGTTTGATACTAACACTGGCCTGTACAGGCCTCCAGGGAATGTAAGTTTTTGTCTGTAAATAAAATAAAGAAGTGAAGATTATTTTATTGTAAAATATATAACTTCTAAATCATAACATAGACTCAAAATCTAAGAGCATCGTTGAGCTCATGAGGGCGTGTTTTCATTAGGAGGAGCCTATCCTTGACTATTGCGAGTCGAGGGTGACTGTTAATAATGTTCTAAACATTTTTTGGGTACATTTAGTAAACGTGTGGGCGGTGTTTTCTGACTTTTGAACCGATGATCAGATTAAAAATATGATGGAAACATTGAATCTACAGCTTCGGGATTTGCTTAAGGGATGCTTATATTCGACCACAGTAGGTTTGGAGAAAAATTTAGATTTTGGGACATTTAAAAGAATAATAAAATAACTTAGTTATTTTATTTCTATCATTTCTATTCCTTTAACGAACAAGAGGTAGTGGCATGACCTATGATGTGTCAAGCCAGTAAATTGATTGACTACTCAAATACTTTGTAACATCACCGTTGGAATTATGAAGGTTCCTATAAAATGAACCCCCATTAATTCCACGGGCGTTACTCACTCTCGCACACTCCAATTTATATGGAGCTTGGGGAGAGGTATTGTATTGGCTTCACCAAGTGATAAATTTCTGATAAAGTGTCATGATTCCAATCACATAGATGACATAGCTTGTTTCAACGGGCAATGACATGTGACATTGAATCATGAACCAAAGGGTGAAATTTAAACAACAATGTTGGCGGCTTGTTACAGGAATGAAAAACTCTGACTCTCCCTCAAGTGTGGACGTTCTCCAATGATCCTGATGTAGGGTGTCTATTTTGAAATTTGTCTTTGATAAATTAAATCCTCTTCTGCTTTCTATCTCCTTAACGATGAGGGCGCGAGCCACATGAACAATTCCTGGACCCTCCGACGGTTCTTTCTTATTGTGAACCTCAAGGAAAATTTTTCATATTAATGACCATGTGAAATGTAGGCTCACAATATGATGGTGGCAGCATGGAAGATCCATAGGCGATGAAAAAAATAACAATGAACATCAGAGCACATTTGGTGACCTATGGAAGAACCCACCGGTGTGCCATGTCGGCTGTGGCAGGAGGGGGCTGGAGAAGACCCGTGGAAACCATCCATGGGCGGTGGAAGATGGTGCACGATGGTGGCCAAGGGTGGCTGGCTTGATCCGGCCATGATGAAAAAGTGTGGCGCTCGCCGGTGCCACCAGCGGAAGCAGCCATGGCCAGCAGGCCACGACAGGAATGTGTGGCATGGCCTGTGCCGCACCACGTTGGCGACACCTGATCAGCCAAACAACTGACTAGTTAATTGTGGTGGGGAAGCGCAATACCAGTTGTAAAATGGCCCTGCAAACATGGGGCCAACAGGGTGAAATGGTCCGCCTTTGAGCGGAACGAGCCGCTGCGGGCCAACCACGTGGAATGGACCAACATAGCGTGCCAGACCCAAAAATGATATTGGCTCATCCTTTATGGGATAGATCTAGTAAAATGGGCCTTCCATTAGTGTTCCAGACTTGAGTGGGGTCTGGTGGACCCCGGGACCCATTGCGTCGGACCGTTCTGGCCGAGTTGGACCGGGCCCATACCCAACTGGTCCCCAAATAAAGAAATGTCTGTAACATAAAAACTGGGTGTCTGTTCAACATGATGTTTGTTGTATTGGAATCCCTTTTGGGAAGCGGTCCATTTGACATATTCCGGCAGACCTGATGAAGATGGACCAGACCAATGTGCAACCACCCTCGTGTCACAGAAAAGGTTGTAACTGGAAGACTGAGTGTCCGTTTGACGAACCGTGTGTGGTGCAGGAACCCTTAGGATGAGGTGGTCCTTTTGGTATAATCCAATTTAGTTTGGTGAAAGTTTTAGTGCATCCAGGTTGGATCAAACCCAAATCCAACCGGGTCTTGGGAACTAAAATGCTTATAAGTCACATACCAGGCGTTCGATGGATGCACCGTCTGTCGCGTTAGAACCCTTACGACATAGTGGTCCCTTGGAATACTTATTCTTGGAGTTTCATGGAAGTTAAAGTACTAATTAAGGCTTGAGAAGTTGTTCTACCAGAATCAAGCGTACCATGAGCAGGAATCCTGTGGTTGATATTGAGTCGGAGTTTGGAGATATATCATATGGAGGTTAGTACCGAGCGATCCTATGTGGGTCAGCACCAATCCTGTGTGGGTTAGATTCTATGAGGGTTAGCACTCAATGATCTTGTATAGGATAGTGCATACCAATCCTATGTGGGTCATATCCAGTGTGGGTTAGTACTCAGCGATCCTGTGTGGGTCATCACATAATAATCCTCTGTGGATCATTACGAGGGTTAGTACTTATCAACTCCGGGTAGGTTGGATCCTGTGTGGGTTATTGTGGGGGTTGGTACCTATCGATCCTGTGTGGGTCACACTCCATATGGTCAGTAGCAGTGCCTCTTGAAAGAATAAATTGATCTAGCTTCTTGACTAATCATCTGTACTTCTGTGCCTTATATACTTGGTGTGAGATGAGTCTTTTATCTTCAGGGTGATACCTGTGTGGTTCCTTCTCCATCATGGTGTTATTTTTGTGGTGATACCTATGTGGTAAATTTACCTTTGTGGATCTATCTTCGTGGTGATACTTGTGTGTTACTTTTACCTTCGTGGTGTTATCTTCATGGTGATACCTCTGTGGTACTTTTACCTTTCTGGTGTTACCTTCATGGTGTTACCTGTGTGGTACTTTTACCTTCGTGGTGTTACCTTCGTGGTGTTATCTTCACGATGTTACCTATGTGGTATTTTTACCTTCGTGGTGTTACCTTCATGGTGTTACCATTGTAGTATTCTTCCCTCATGTATGAGATGAGTATATCTCGATAAATTAGGTATATGTATGGTCATATACCTAATTAGAGTTGTTGAATACTTCGATCTTTGTAGTTGAGGTCTTTCATTGTGGGTTTTCCTTTGTGGAACTCTGGGAGACCTTCGGGGGTCTCAAGGTCCCTTCTATATATTGTTATACTCACCCCTGCATGGGATATTTCCACACATTGTTGTGTATTGTGTGGACAATAGAAAATGTTGTTCGAGGATGAGTGAGCATGGATGAGATGGTGCTCGGAGTTGTACCTTGACGTGATGTGCTGTAGTGACTACTGATCATGAGTTGTACCTACCCTTTAGGTAGGATCCATGTTGGATGATCTAGGAGATGTTTTTATCATTTCAGTTGTACTTTTACTTTCCAGTTGGGATTGTATTCCGACCCCTTTAATTTCAACACACATTTTACTACATTAGTTTACTTCATTGTTTCTTCTTGTTGTGTTCTTGGATTGTGTGTTTCTACAGGTTTAAAGGCTATGCCTTCCCGTTGTAGGGATAATTCTTTCCAGTGGTAGTCGCCAACCCCTAGCCTATGGAATGTGGGCTTGGGGTAGTCACAGCATGAGCCTCGTGGGATGGGTCATGACAAAGTGGTATCAAAGGAGCCAGTTCTACTGAAGAGCTAGGAATCTATTCTTTTATATGTTGTAATAGTGTTAAGTGTTATGAGTGTGGTTTCCAGTTTGGGGAATCTAGTGTTGGTGCGATAGCCGACCTATACATACACCAGGAACCTGAATTCTGATTTCTGACTCAGAGCACATAAAAACTGACTGCGTGTGTTCTGGAAAAGTTTTTCTTTTGATCTCTTTGAGTCAGCTCACCAGGTATAACATATTTACTGTGGAACACTTTTTTTTCTTCAAGACACTTCCATGTAGACAACCAACCAGTATTCCCGAGGGAGTACACGATGAAGGCTCACCGAGCGATGAGGCTTTGGTATAGGGACATCTTATGGCGATAATACCATCAGGTGGTGCACTAGTCGCACCACCACCCTTTGGTTAGTAGATTCCACCATCCCCAACAGTAGTGGATGAACACTGACTGAGTTCATGGAAAGAGTTTTAGTGGGAGAGGCCTCCGAGGATTTGAGGCGAGAAAGATCCCTAGACAGCTAATAACTGGATGGAGGGTGTGATTAGAGTTTTCTTCTTAGTTGGGACACCAATAGATCATATGGTGATCCTAGATGGTATTATTTATCAGTGCATGACTATGAGGGTTATCCACATGGTGATGAGGCTTCAGTACATGGACTGTTTCTAGAGATGGAACCCTCTAGTAGTGTGCTATCTATATCACTACCCGTTGGTTTGTAGTTAAACTGGTGGTACCGGCAGAGGACACATGTAGACTCAGTGACTTACATGTGTTTCAACATCAGATACCCCTTAGGTTCTGAGACGAGACTGACTCATAAGAGGATAAGGAATGGCTTGTGGAGGTGGTAGGGTTTATATATAGCTAGGTCACCATTAGATCATCTGGCAGTCCTTGTTGAAAGCCTTTTACATGGATCAATAGGATGATGATAGGGTTTGGATTACCCTACTCTTGTGATGAGGTGACTTTTTAGTGGACAAGCTGGAGAAACTTCCTCAGAGTAGGGGGTCCCTTGCCATAAAAATCTAAGGGGTGAGTGTTACCTAGAGTTTTTACATATTCGGAAGGAAGACATGTCGGTAGCTGAGTATTAATTAAGATGTACCAACCATCCTAGGTACTCGATGAATACATTACAGTCAGTGCTTCAGGGCTTAGACCTTCGAGTGAGCTGTGTTTGGGGAAATCCGAGCCAACACTATTCCTCTAGTCATTCCTACTTATGTTAGGATGCTAGAGAGGACCTTTGTGGATTAATGTTCTTTGGACGAGTAGATACAGCCATGGAATGTTAGTAGTGGGAATGTAGGAAACTGACGCTAGTCTTAGAGACTTGGGCGTGTAAAATTTTTTTGGGAAGGGGAATTGAAAGGGATAGACAAATCTGTAGGGAAACAGCCGTGGAAGTGGATCTATAAGATCATCATGCGGTGGTATACATTTTGACATGTTACAACCACTACCCCAATGTGGTTTCCACCAGGCATAAGAAGTTGGAGGATAGGGGAAGGGAGAGCTGCATGTGGTCAAGGGGTGTGACCCATGGGATCTAGGAATGATTCAATGTACGGTCTATGTATAATACTTGTTGACATATTAATAGACATAGGTACCAATAATCACTTGTTGCCCCAAATCTTGTTCAAGAACTAGAGTTTTAGGTTAAACCGATGACTTGACCCATACATCCGAAGATAAATTTTGGAGTAGACTCAATAATCACACTTATGCCAAAGGTGTGATGTGACCCATGAGGCAAGAGTGTCGGTTGGATCCTCTTGGTGGAAGTGTCGAGGCCTTACAATATAATTTTGGGTATGGAATGGTCATCCACACTTCATACTCAGATTGACTATATTTGGAAAAAAGAATGTAGAATATCTATAGTGTTGGAATTGGTTTTTCCAGGGTGGCGAAAAAGGAAACCTAGACTGCATAGGATAAACGAATGCATAAGAGGGTGCAATTGATCACTTTTGAGTCGCCCAAACTTACCCTTGTGTCAGTATGAGTTTTGATTTTTCAGTTCCCAATAGTAGGGGAAGAGTTTGGGGACATCTGTACAAAATATGTTTCGAAGAATACCTCCCTATGGGGGGGGGGACTTTTCCTTTGGATGGGTACTACTGGAGATTTTTACCCAACTTCTCTAGGGAAACAGAACCGTTGTGAGCTTTGACGAAGGAAAGGGAGCCTTTCCTTTGGATGTGGAAGTGTCAGTAGAGATTTTGGGAGCTAGGACAGAGACTAACGAGTGCCCCCATATGGTGGATACCATAAGAGGGTGTTGGGTGTGTAGTATACTACGACGCATTAGGGACTAAACTAGGTTGTTTCCTGATGTAGGAGTGGGAAGTGATCGCCTACGTCTCATGACAATTGAGACAGCACGAGCAGAACTATGCTACCCATGACCTAGAGTTAGCAGCATTGTTCATTGTGCTGAAGATGTGGTAACACTACTTGTTGGGTGAATGGTTACTGTTTACTCAGATCACAAGAGTCTTAGGTATATATTTACATATAAGGACCTAAAACTGAGACAATGATGATGGATTGAGTTCTCTAGAACTATGAATTTGAGATAGTTTATACACATGGGAAGGGGTACAAGGTAAGAAACTCACTCAGTAAGGGTTATGGTCTTTAACTACTAGTGAGGCATCAGAGTAGCTAGTCGCGCAGTGGATAACCATCGTGGATAAAGATGGATCAGCTTACCTACAGTCAATGAGTGTCACTCCCCCAATTCTTTAGTGAGTTCGGGAGGCACAACTTGGGACGTTGACTGCGAGGCCCGGCGTGCTTAGATTTCCCCAGGATGGTCTCTTGGAGGATTTTTTTGAAGGTGGGGATCACGTCGTTCTCTTAAAAGGATGCACCATGGTACCGGTGATTCTTTAGGTGGAGGTGTTTATAGAGTTCCATATATCCCATTTAACAGTACATCTTGGAGTGGAAAAGGTGTACCAGGACCTCCAACATCAGTACTAGTGTCCAGGGATGAAGGAAATAATGGAAGATTTTGTATCACGATGCCTCACTTGTTAGCAAGTGAAGACTGCACTGATCTGATATAAGTCTTATGCCGATAAGAGATGGAGACCCTTGAAGTTCGAGGAGGGAGACCATGTCTTCCTATGGGTCTCACCCAGATGAATATTACGATGCTTTAGACAGGGTGAAAAACTTTCTACAAGGTTCATTAGACCTTTACAGATTTTCAACAGAGTGGGAGAGGTGGCGTACCATCTAACTATTCCCCCACAGATGCACCAGGTGCATAATGTTTCCCATGTGCCACAGTTGAGGAGATACGTGCATTATCCATCACACACTATCGACTGGATGAGTAGGACATGACAATGTGGAGTCTTTTACAGAGTTCCTAGTGGATATAGAGGACTAAAAGGAGAGATCCGTTTGTTGATAGTGGATCCCTATGGTGTGAGTTCAGTGGCATCACATGAACCTCCAAGATAGCACATTGTAGCAGGAGGTTAAAATTCGTGCTCAGTACCCTCTTTAGTTTGGTTTTCTTTGTTTTGGATTTCAGGGATGTAAAACCCTATGGTGGAGAAAATTTATGTCTCAGAATTTTCGTATAATGTTTTCAATTATATTGATATATTTCGAGACCGTGGAATCTGATGGCACGTGATTCCGAGGCCCAGAGTTCCCAAAATGATCTGTAGAAAAATGTTATGTTTAAAATAATGTTCTTTAGTGGGTTTTCTAAAAAAGTGGAATAACTCTTAAATAGGTTCCCAGATCAGAAATCTGATGGAAACATTGTGTTCATGATGTAATGTCTATCCTAGGAGCGACATACGTTTAGTCGGTGCATGCCTCCAATGGGAAAACCAAAAAATGGAAAACTGTAAATAAAATAACTATTTATTTTATTTTTCAAATGCTTATAACTCCTTAATGATAACTCGGATTGAATATCCGAGACCACTTCTGAACTTGTGAAGGTATGATTCCTTAGTCTGATACTATCATTGGACGACATGAGACACTAGTGAAAGTTAGTTTTTGGCCACAAATAAAATAATAAAGTGACAATTATTTTATTTTAAAATCTATAAATTCTAAATGGTTACTCGGATAGAAAATACGAAAGTACAATTGATCTTTTTTGGGCATGTTATCCTTATACATAGGATAACATCGACCAACGCGAGTTGAGGGTGATTGTTAATAATATTATGAATGTTTTTTTTGAGTAGGATCAGTAAACGCACGAGCGGCTTTTTCTAACTTTGGAATCAGTGTTGGGATTAAAAATATAAAGGCATCGTTGAATCTGTGGCACCAAGATTTGCTTAATGGAGGCTTCACATCGACTGCAGAAGGTCTGGAGAAAGATTTAGATTTTGATACTTTTAAAAGAATAATAAAATAACTTAGTTATTTTATTTATCTCATTTCTATTCCACCAATAGACAAGTGGTAGTGGCGGTACCAACGACATGTTAATCCATTAAATGGATTTACTCCTCAAATAATTTGTAAAAATTCCATTAGAATTAGGATGTTTTCTTTTTAATGAACACCCATTAAATCCACAGACGTTACTCACTCTCCCCCTCTCATGTATATATGGATATCGAGGAGAGGTATTGGCAGAGCATCACCAAGTGAGGAAGTTCTGATAAAGTGTTGTGACTCCAATCAATTGGATGATGTAGCTAGTTCCAGCAAGAGGTGATGAGAAACACCTAATAATGAACCAAAGGACGACATTTTAATGACAACATTGGCGGCTTATTTCGGGAATGACGAATACCGACTCTACTTCAAGCCTGGGAGTTCTCCAACGATCTTGAGGTTGTGGGGTCTATTTTGAAATTTGTCTTTGATAAATTAAATCCTCTTCTGCTTGATATCACCTTAATGAAGAGGTCATGGACCAAACGAACAAGGCCCAGACCCTCCGCCATTTCATTATTGATGTGAACCTTGGGGAACAATTTTCAAAGTGATGGGAACACAAAATGGCGAGTAACACTATGACGGCGGTAGTGCAGAAGATCCGTAGGTGTAGACGGTACCAAGAATGGACACCGGAGCACGTCTGATGACCCAAAGAAGAAACCGCCAATGCGCCATGTCGGCGGCGACCGTAGGATACATGAGGCAACCAGCCATTGGCGGTGGAAGGTGGTGTGATAAGGTGTCCAAGGGTGGGAGGCCCGAGCCGACCATGTGGAACAAGTGCAGTGCCCACAGGCACAAATGGCGGAAGCGGCCATGACCAGTAGATTGCGGTAGAAGGTGCGTTGCGGCCCGTGCCGCGCCACATTGGCAACACCCGGTCGGCCAAATAGCCGACCAGTTAACTGTGGTGGGGTAGCACCCCACAAGCTGGAAAAAATCCCCACAAGCGCGAATCCACATGGGTAAAATGGTCCGCCTTTGGGTAGACCGACCTGGCATGGGCCAGACAAGTGATCTTGACCCGCCCTACGAGTCGGGCCGGACCTGCAGCCGTGCAGGCTAGCGCAGGGGGGGGGGGGAGCCCATCCAAAGGGCCGGACCCACCGTGTCCCAGACCCGCGATCCGAACCAGGTTGACCCCAATGGGCTGGAGTCAGTAAACTGGGCCGACCCTTAGGGAGCCTGACCGGAGCGGGGTCAGGTGGACCCTTGCACCCGTTTTGTCAGGTTGACCTGACCGAGTTGGACCGCGCCCAGACCCAACCTGTCCCATAATAAAAAAACACCCGTAACTAACAAACCAAGGGTCCATTAGACATTACATAAGTGGAGTTGTGATACCTTTTGGGAAGTGGTCCCTTTGACATATTCCGACGTGCCCGACTGAGCCAGACTGGACCGAAGTGCGACCACCCCCATTTCATGGAAATGGTTGTAACTAGCAGATCAAGTGTCTCTTTGACTCACAATCATCATCACCTAAACCCTTAAGATAAGGAGTTATTTTTGGTACACTCCAATTGAGTTTTGGGGAATGCTAGATTACGAACGAGTGGGATTGAACCCAAATCCAACTGAGCCCTCGGAACTAAAACGCTTATAATTCATAGACCAGGCATCTAATTGACGCACCGTCTGTTGCGTTGGAACCTTTACGACATGAAGGTAACATGGGATACTTCTTCCTAGAAGTTTTTTGGAATTTGAGGTATGACTAATGGATTTAGGAGTGGTTCTATCAGAATCAAGTGTACTATGAGTGGGAATCTAGTGGCTGGTAGTGAGGTGGAGGTTTGAGACAGATCATACAGAGTTTAGTACCAAGTGATCCTGTGGTGGTCCGGACAGATCCTATGAGGGTAAGATCATGTGTGGGTCAGTGCTTACTGATCCCATGTAGGTCAGTGCATATCGATCATGTGTGGGTTAGTGCTCAACAATCCTGTGTGGGTCAGCACATACCGATCCTGTGTGGGTCAGATCTTGTGTGGGTCACTGAAGGGGATAATACCTATCGAATCCGGGAAGGTCGGATCCTATGTGGGTCATTACAGGGGTTTGTACCTATTGATCCTGTGTGGGTTAGAATCCGTACCGTTAGAAACAATACCTCTCGACAGAATAAGATGATCTAGCTTTGTGACTAATCACTTGTAATTATGTGCATTACTTATATACCTAATGTGAGTTAAGTCTTTTATCTTCGTGATGATACCTATTTGGTGCCTTTACCATCGTTGTGTTATTTTCATTGTGATACACGTGTGGTAGTTTTACCTTCATTTCACTATCTTCGTGGTGATACCTATGTGGTAATTTTATCTTCGTGGTGTTATCTTCATGGTGATACTTGTGTGGTTGATTTACCTTCATGGTGTTATCATTGTGGTGATACATGTGTTGTAATTTTAACTTCGTGGTGTAAACTTCATGGTGTTATATTCATGTTGTTACCTATGTGTTACTTTTACATTCTTGGTGTTACCTTCATGGTGTTACCTTTGTGTTATTATTCCTTCATTTATGAGACACGTATATCTTAATAACTTAGGTATATGTATGGTCATATACCTAATAAGTGTAGTTGAATGCATCATGCTTTGTCATTGAGGTCTTCTTTTGTGGTTTTTCCTTTGTGGAACTATGGGATACCTTCGGGGGTCTCAGGGTCCCTACTGATTATCGTTATACTCACCCCTACAAAGGCTACGCCCACACCTTATTGTGTCTTGTGTAGACGACATATAACATTGATCGAGGTTGAGGGAGTCCAGATGGGATGGTGCTCGGAGGTGGACCTTGACGTGATGGGCTGTAATGACTAAAGATCATGAGTTGTACCTACCCTTTAGGTTGGATCCTTAGTGGATGATCTAGGAGCTGTTTTTATCTTTTTAGTTATACTTGTACTTTCCAGTTGGTCTTGTATTCCAGCTCCTTTAATTTAAGAAAACTTTTTACTATAACAGTTTACTTCATAGTTTCTTCTTGTTTTGTTCTTAGATTGTGTGTTTGTACAGGTTTATAGGAAATGCCTTCCAGTTGTAGGGATATGCCTTTCCGGTGCTAGTTGCTAGCCCCTGGCCTATGGAATACGGGCTTGGGGTAGTCACGACACGGGCCCCGGGGGATGGTTAATGATAGAATTTTACCTCTATATATTATTAATATCAGATTAAAATCCTCCACATCATACATTGTGGATATAACTGCATCTCCCAAATCACACGTTTTGGTATCGAGATGTTCATTTTCTCACAAAATACCCTAACAATTAGTGATAATAAAACTAAACACTGAAGCAGAACATTTTCTTGACTATAAAAAAATATTCCAAAATTTGGATCTTCATAATGCACCCAATGTGGAATATAAACTAGATGCACCTTCAAAAATAGGAGAAGATAATTTTATCTCTATATAATCTATAAACATCATACCAAAAACCACTTTTTGAACATGGTCCCCATTCATTATTTATGTACTTGTACAATTCCATTTATTCAAATGTTGAATCCCTAAGATCAGGACTTAGAGTTCCATCCTCATATCCATAGTGTGTAGAAGAATTATTATCTTGAAAAACCTTCTAGGGTTAATATTCCCACAACTCATAGTCAAAGTTATTCGATGTAAAACATCAGTTATATTTTTCATGCTTGCAAGAATATAAACTACCCCTGGAAAGAGACTTAATAATCACAAGTATGGAAACCTATAAAAGTTAACCCTAAGAAAATTTAATGTTTTAGATCACTAAACACACACCCTACATGATCTAGTAAATATTGAGTAATTAAAATTAAAAAGGAAAAACCCCATTGTGAAGAAAACACAAAATGGAAGAAAAAAGAAAAAGCCAATTCTTTTAGTCAAAGTCTTATTTGTATTATACTTGTTTTTCCGCATAGTGAAAAAGTCAGAAAATTTGTGTGGTCAATCATGTGACTCTAGAAATGGTCAAACTATGCTCATAGAGCGCACAACCTAGGAAAAAATTTAATGATTTTTCTTATTATTATCATTGAAATTTGAGCACACTAACACCAAATCATCCATTATTATGAGCCAATTTTAGTATTATATTATAATTTCAAATAAAAGTAAATAAAAGAAAAGAAAGAATAAATTATAAACAAATTCCTTTCATTTATGGATCAAAATTAGAGGAGTATACATGAAATGGAGTCTGTTATATTTATAAATAGTATTAAAATATTCAATAAATATAACTTTTGAACTATTGGAGGGATATTTGAGCCTCATTAATAGTCTGTCAATGACCAGGTATCTTAGTAGCATCAGAAACCTCAACAAGAAAAAGATATGTTGATGCAACAATAGTGGTTGTCATTACCCAAACTTTGATCTCCTATAGTGATTTTTAAAGTTGTATGAGATCCCCTTTGACAACATCCACCTATTGTCAGAGATGTAATATTTTAATTACATTATCATCAGCTCCGTTCTTACACTGCACAAACTCCTTGGTGTGATTAATATCCTCCTAGGATAGTTTAACTCAGTGAT
Source organism: Viscum album (assembly GCA_963277665.1). Taxonomy (NCBI): domain Eukaryota; kingdom Viridiplantae; phylum Streptophyta; class Magnoliopsida; order Santalales; family Viscaceae; genus Viscum; species Viscum album. The sequence goes on along the minus strand of OY728150.1, from coordinate 291,450,021 downwards.
CATTTTTTGTGAGAATTTTTTTAATATGAAGTTGTTGTGACTCATGCTATTGCTCCCTCTAGAAAACTATATTCTTCACAGTATAGTGGAAACCCATGTAGTAGTGTCCATTATACACCAACATGTTGAAAATGCATTGGTGCTGATGAAATTGTGATGGTAGATCGTCTATAGGTGTCTTCAAGGTTATGCCCCAGATACCTTGACATATGAAATAGATACCTACACAAAAAGAATCCTAAAACTATTGGTTTCCTATAGATATTGTATTTAGAGGAGAGGGGTACTCCATAATAAATTTCATTATAGGATAAGATTACATTTTCTTTTCTAATGATACATTTTCACCTTATTTCACCATTGGTTGGGTTAGGGAGGAGGATACCCCTTTGGGATTAGCTTTTGAAGTTGATGAAAATAAAAGAAAAATGAAACTGGTCTTTAACATTAGAATATAATAAGGATTAGGTTAAATAAGTTGACTATACTAACTCATCAATGAATCAGTTTCTAGGATTGATTTCTCCCTAGAATCCATATTCTCAGAAGTTTGAGTGGGGTTATTCTGAAGTGGAACATATCAATTAGTTCTCTTAGGACATGTGATGGAATGCTCCTGAGAATATCCCAATTCAGGATCTTGAGCTGGTTCTCCCTCTGCAATAATACTAGAGGGACCTCAACACCCTGATCATGGATTGCCTTGGAAATATTTTATGTAGATAAAGATTCAGATGTTTGGATTATTGGTTAATACATTTGACATAGAAATGTCGACTCTATGTGAAGAAAGAAACTCACATTCATCCAAATCCCTATTAAATCATCCTAACTCTTCCAAGGATTTGGTAATATCAATATGTTTTAGAAAACTTTCAATTTGAATTAGTTCATCATATGACACTTTAAGTCTCAAAACATCCTCACCAATAGAAATATATGAGATGGTTGGCTGAGTGACCAAATTTTCACTTCCATCAAACCCATAAACCATATTATCAGTAGCCTCAACTTTTTCAGGCCATACCAAATCAATATTAGAATTAAAAACTCTATCTGATTGTTTGAGATCCCTATTGGCCCTTTCTAGGATAGTGATAGGGCCAATGGTGGTTTCACATGGTCCTATAGTGTATGCAGTGGATATGAAATGTCATAAGTTGAAAAATTCTATGATATATATATATAATGACTTATAATGCATATTCAAAATTACTAGGGTTATCTTATACCTCTACAGTAACAAGAAACATATGTGGTCTTATCCCTTGACACTTCTCCTGTCATGGGGATGAACATGACCATAAGAGTCTACAGATCATCTGTAGTATCCCCTTTAGTCATCAAAGGTTCATCCCCAAGACCCTTGAAGGAATATATGGGACCAGATTTTAAACACCCCTTGATTTCCTAGTACATTATCTCATTAAAGTAATTCAATAGCTTGCGCTACACGCAACACCGAGTTTGAGCGCACCACAACTTACCAAACTAGCCATTAAAAATATTTTATGAATATTATTGACTAAATTTTGAATTTCATATAATCCTTATAATATTATAATCCATATTATGAGTTTCATAGATATATTTTAAGAGAAAATTCATTTTTTTTCAGATAAAAGATGTATTTTTCAAAAAATGCAATTTTACCGCCTTTTAATGGCGAACCCTTTTTAGATCCAATATTTGAAAATTTTATATATTAAATTTGACAAAATAAACTTTTTATTTAGAATTGGGATATAAAAATTTAGTTTCAATAAATCTTTGGTATTTTTCTGATAACTTTCATATTTGGGTAAATAGTGAAAAATACTAAATTTTAACTGAATTTTTTTTAATCAAAAGAATTTACAGTGTTAGATTATACATATGAATGGTTTGGAAGTATAATTCAATTATATTTTTATCATTTAATACAATTTTGTTCATTATATGTAATTTCAAATTTAATGTTGACATAAACTCATGTCAATCTTTTGATAGGTTTTACTTTTTTTAAAACCCCGCTTTTTTGGTTTTGACAATGAGAATAAATTATAAATTATTAAATGAAAATTATATGTTTTTAATTTGGTAAAATAGACTTCATTTTTGAATTCATAACATCAAAATTAGCTTATGGTAAAGTTTTTGTTTTTTTCTGAAAACTTCCAATTTTTGATGAATAGTAGAAAACACTACGTTATTATTTAAAACCAACTTTGTATTTAAATGATTAGTTATATTATTTAAATTTATTTTAATTCAAAATAGATATATAATACCTATATACGTTCATTATAAAAAATTGTAGTCATTTTATAATAATTTTAGATATATAAAATTTTATTGAACTTTTTACCGTCATTTATCCACCTCCTAGGAGCATTTGCAAATTTGCATAAAACATAATTTTACCACTTCTGTGAGTTGAATTTCAAATATAATAGAGACACAGTTAATAAAAATATGTTAAATTTGGTTCAATTAGATGAAAATAATTTTTGGTGAATATTAACTTTTGACTTTTATTTACCACAGTTAAAAGTAAATATGGTAATTAAGGGTAAAAATGATATTACAATTACCCTAACACATGTCATAATTTATTGGATAAAGATAATTAGACCAAAAACAACCTTTGGAATAAAATATGATCCTTTAGGTCTGCTTGGATTAGATTAGGAAATTTATTATTATTTAATTTTTAGAATAGTTAAAAGTGTTAAATTCAAGTTTTCATAACTAAAACATTTTTAATATAGGGTAATACATAATATAAATATGACTATAAATATTAATAAGAATTTTAAAGAGATTTAATACATAATGGTATTTTATTTCTAATTTTTCAACATTAAATAATTAAATTTTTAAATGACACAATTATGATGCAATAATTACCTTATTAATAAAAGATTAAAATAATTGATATTTTAAATACCCAAATAAATATAAATTGAGACTTTTCAAAAAATATACTACTTTTATAGGTTAATAATCCTTTTTAGGGTTGATTAAATAAATTTTTTTCTATGTAATCATGTTGTTATGATTTTAACAGAAAACAAATACCAAATAGTGTCAAAATTGACATAAAATAGTTATTAAAACAAAAACAATATTATTCATTAATATAACATTATTAAAAATCTAAGGTTCATCAAAAGGTCTTAAATAATATTATATATGTCATTATGGAAATATTTTAGGTTCTCTTGAAATTTTACAGTATGTTTATCAACCATATAGTGTAAGAATACAAGAAGACACGGTAAAAGTTAAACTATTTATCTAAGAGTTAAATCGAAAAGATAAGGTTAAAATGGTAAACTAAACTTGTCTAAAACTTATTAGTTGAAATGATTTCAACCCATAACCACCTAAGTTTCTAAATAAATTCATTTTTAGCAATTATTAACCAAATATTATTGTATAATGAATTAATACTTTAATCATTTCAGAAAGTGACCCTCACCCCTCTTATAAAAGGGCACTTCCCCTTCTCTCAAATTAACACCTCCAAATCCAATTGGATTGGCAAAAACCTGCCCAAATATCCTCCCAAATATCCTCCCTTAATCCTATAGTCCTTCCTTTGGTCATAAATCCAACCTAAGGATCTTTTTGATCAAGTCAAATTGAAGAACCAAAGGAAGAGGTAAATATTTCATCACCTCTTTCAAGTTCTTTATTTCTTCCACATCCTCTTTCTTGGGTTTTTCCATTGTTTCGCGCGGAATCCGGGGATGACCTCCTGGACGGGAGATTCAAATGTTCCGATCGGTTTCTAACGGGTTTGTTCGTAGAACCGGAAACATCCAATGATTCCACATCCGTCTGGACCTACTTTCCAAAGGCAGGCGCTCATTAGTTTGTGGACTAATGAGGCTTAGGAATTCGCATTGGTCGAGAGGATGGGAGGTCGGACTCATCACACCTTTTTGAGGGGAATTATTGTCTACTCCGGGACTCTCTTTATAGATTTAAGTTATGTTCGTGAATCCTTATTACATTACCAAGTATAAAATGTGCTTTCCTTTAGTTTTAACAATCAATGATTAAATATGCAAGAAATTTAGAGAATCTTTTATATGTATTCAAGGTTTTTCATCAATAGAGAATCATTTATATCTGTTTAGAGATTCTTTGGTCAATGGTATCCTTCAAAACATTTATATAAAAGTCTCTTGGTCATTATGATGACCAGGCTGGTTTTAAAGCCGCTCAGTGGGGCACTTGAAGTTTATCGTCATTCAGAAGGACATAGATTATTTCAAAGTTGGGATCGAACCCATAAATGGGCTACCTACGTATCCTTTGTTTTGGAAAAGGAATCAGAGCCCACGTAGTTCGAGTTATGGATTATGATGTTTATGATTGATGGCTCAAAGATGAATGTTATAATTACTTTTACACTCTAAGCTCACGTGAGTCATGCTCGGTGTGAGAAACAAGAGGTATTGGTAAAAAATTTAGACAATTGTGCCATAAAAGATGCAATCATAAGAATTTGTTTGGGGCTTATGTATGGATGACTGCCCAGATAGATGAAGGTTTAGGAATTACTTTTAGGGAGAAAATCCATGAACAGGGTCCATAAAGTTATATGTGCTTCATGGAGATTTGAATACTCTAATCTTGGGGCTTACTCCTAAGGAGGATTCCCAAGTTAGGAGGGGACTTATGATTGGGTTTTTTACTCCTGAAAAGGAAAACCCAAATCAAAGGTAAATTATGACTGGTTAAGAGAGATTTTAAGAGACTTGGGGCTTACTCCTAAGAAGGATGCCCATGATTTATGACTAGGACTTATTCCTGAGAAGGAAGCCTAGGTTAGGGGACTTGGGGCTTACTCCTGAAAAGGAAGCCCAAGGTTATGACTGAGTCTTATTCCTGAAAAGGAGACCCAGGTTAGGGATTAAGGTTTGGGGCTTACTCCTGAGGAGGATGCCCAAGATTAAAGGACATGATTGGGGATTATTATTAAGAAAGATGCCCAGATCAAAGGTTTTTATAACTGGGGATTATTCCTGAAAAGGAGACCCAGGTTAGGATTCTCTCATCTTAAAGGATGAGGTTGAATGAATGAACTCTCAATCTTTGGTGACATAAAGATGTTTAAATCACTAGGTTTTGAGAGGTATTTCACAGAATTCCTTTCAGATAAGGATGTCAAATCAAGAAATCATGCCATAAATGACTTTGAAGAGTATCTTGAAGACTGAATCTTGAATAGGAAGGGTGAAATGGCTTAAGAGGGGTAAAAATGGGCAAGATGGGCACCCAAAAATATAGGGGCGCGCAATTCTTGAAAGGCGCGCAAGTCCTGCGGCGACGCGCAAGTATTGGTCGCGCAAGTATACTTGCGCGACATTAGGGGTACTTGCGCGATTTTCAACCAGTATTGAAATGCTTGAGCGACTCTTTATTAAACCCTTTACCATCCTCTTGAGGTTCTTCCAGAAGAGGGACGCGCAAGTTATATTGAAGGAATTAAGTAGGCGCGCAAGTGTTTGATAAGTTTCAACACTTAGGCCTTCCTTTGTCTCTTTAGATCTTCCGTTCTAGGTAAGAAATTACCTTAGAAGTGTTCCAGAAGCTTTGAGAAGAGACTTGGGCGTCGGGAGCTTCAATCCGAGTTTCTGGAAAAAGATCCTCTCGAATGGGGGGCCCACAACGTCTATTTATAGGCAAAAGAAGACCCTGGGCGGTTACCGGGCGGTTACCAATTAGGTCGCGCAAGTCACCTGCGCGACCAAGGTAGTCGCGCAAGTGTACTTGCGCGACAGTGGTAAAACTTGCGCGGTGAATTGGCTTTTGATCCTTTGTTCATGCCTTTGTCGATTTTTGATGTTTTCTTCAAAGGATGAATCACTTTCATCTGAGATATTCCCTTTTCCGATCTTTAGATTCTGTGACGAAAGGAGCGTCAACAAAAGTCCCCCCTCAGAGTTGGATCCGGAGAGAAAATGAGGATTTGACTCTGAGGAAATTGAATTCCTCAAAAGGAAAAGGGAGGGCGCGCAAGTCTTTCAGCGTCAGCGGGTGGCGCGCAAGTCTGCGTCGCGCAGGCTTTGAGCGCTCTGGGTGCGGCGCGCAGATAGGCCTCTTGGCCTATAAATATACCGCTTCCGGCCGTAGATGGCATCTGACCCCGAATTTCACGAGCTCTCGCCACGCAAGTCTTCCTCGCCGCGCAAGTCTCTTGTTTTCACTGTTTCTTCGCTGCCGCTCTACTCTCAAGGTAATAGGGCTTGCGCGGTAATACTTGCGCGACCAAAACTTGCGCGGCACATCTATCACTTGCGCGACATCTCCATACTTGCGCGCCTTAATGCCTTAGCCATTTTTTTCAAATTCTTTTCACAAATTTTATGAAAAATAAAACCCATTTAAGAGTTTAATTTATTCAACTCCTGTGCAGATTCAATGGCTCTTAGACCTGGATTAATTGATGAACTGGCTAGCAAGCGGATAGATGATATGATGAATATCATTGGCCCTGATTACTATACTGTCAAAAACAGCACTCTTCCAGATTTGGCTAAGTATCTGAAGAAATATCATCGCGACTTTCCTCACTGCACTTATCTACCTTTGTATGGTCATGGTCATCTGCAAGAAGTCATTATTCCAGAAGTAAAGAATTATCTTCCATTTTCTTGGTTTCAGAATTATACCAATTTTTCTTCAGCAAATATCTCAGGCGGAGGATCATTTCAAACTGCTAGAACAGTGGAGAAGGCTTATGTGATGCATCATAGCCCTTGCACACCAGATCTGAAAAAACATACACCTGAGCTTCAACCACATTTTCATCCTTCAATCTTCCGAAATGCTCAGATGGATCAATCCAAAGGCTGGAAGAAATGTTGGGATTTCCGTCCTGGGGGAGGTGTGAAGACAACTTGGATGTGGGTATACTGGGTGCGACAGACTTGCGTAGAGTTTATTGAGGATCTGAAGAGAGCTGCAATATATGAGGCTGTTTGGGTTGGGCAAACATATATTTACAGACATGATATCTTCGTGCCAGAGATACTCAGACATTGGAGTCCAGCGACTAATTCTTTCCACTTGACTCATGGAGAAGTAGGTATCAGTTTGTGGGATGTCCACAAGATTTCAGGAGCTCCAATCTTGGGCGATATGTATGATGAATTCATTCCTCCCAAGGTGACTTGGAATGATCCAGAGAAGACTCCTGCTTTGGCTCGAGAATTATTCAAAATCTTTCACAAGCTCAAGAGTTCAGAGACCTCATTAACTCATTTCAGAAAAGATATCCATCCGGAAGAATGGATGAATGTGTTTCTTACTGAGAAGAAAGGGATGGAGCCAAAGGAAAAAGGATCCAAGAAAAAGAAATCCAAGGATACCCGGCCCAGACGTCCTACCACTTGTCCAAAACCTGAGAAGAGAGGAGCTCCTGGCACATTCTGGCCAACTCTAGAAGCAGGAGAGTTTGAAAAATGGGGCTATAAAGTGAATCAAAGAATTCCAAAGAAAACTCGTCTGGCGGGTTTCTTGGCAATGTGGCTCAGTATTTATCTCTTGCCGGTCAGGGATTCGAAGGGAGGCGTTAGGCCAGGGCCCTTCGTCATTGCGGCCAAGTTGGATGAGGGAAAAATGGTTGGGTTAGCTACCCCCATTTTAGCAAAGATTCACAGGAGTTTACTTCACGTCTTCCAGGGTAAATCTCCTTTAAGAATAGTGGGACCATTCCAGGTTTTGTGGGGATGGATCGCCACTCACTTCAGGACTTACAATGTATAGAATGGATTACAAATTCCTGGAAGCTCTTTCAGACCGTCAGTGCAAGCATTCGCTGGAATTTCTCCATTAGATGTCAATGGTTATGACATAAAAGTAAGACTAAGCATGTATAAGGAATTCAACTTCTTTCCTTATGGAAGTCCGCCATCTGGGCGGTTTGTTGATGATGGGAAAGCCCCTTTGGATTTGAGGGCATACATGCTAGCTTGCAGGGATGGCGTGTTAGTAGCCAGGATTGATGGAGAAATCATATGCAAGGCCTATGCTCCATATAGATTTGCACGCCAATTCAAATGTTTGCAACAGATTGTTGTATCCCCTCCAGTACATGTCAGGTTAGAGCAACATCCGATGGTTGCTCGACAACTATGGTTGCTGACATCAAGAGAGAAGACTGGGGCAGTATTTGATCTACCAGTTGAAAAAGCGGCACATTATCTGACTACATTTTATGCCGAACACTGGATAGCATCATACCCTAAAGGGATATTGAATCACCCTGTATATCAAGTGGGAAAGAGGAAGAGGACTGTAGAGAAAGAAACTCTTCCTCATGAAGGTGATGCTTCTCCTCCTGAAATAGGTTCAACAGACTCCTCCTCTAGAACTGATTCCTCGGATTATCATGATGGGGATGATGAGGCACAACCGGCAGCAAAGCGGTTTCGTGCCCGATATAATCCTCCGGCCAGAGTTAAAAGACCCACTCCATCAGCTCCTGGTGAGTTATTTGGTTGTAATAACTTCAATCACTGCTACTTTATAAAGTAATAAGTCTCACTTTCTTATTCTCTATCTGTAGTTGCAGGAGTCGGGAAGAAATTAAAATCAAAAATTGTAGGACCTTCCTCACAGCCTTTATATCTAAGACCAGAGGCTGTTCAGCTATGGCAGAGCTTATACTGTGATACTGAGACTGCCTGGCTGGATTTGTGTGAGGGCCTACAACTTCCTGGGATAGGATATCTTCTAGCTTCTAAAGACCTTCAATACGGAGATAACCCCAATGAAGTGCGAGCTTACATCAGAGAGATGGAAATGCTCATATATGCCACTGATAATTCGGTTCCTATCACCAGGCGGGTGAAGGAAATGATTGATCGTGGCACCACTGAGGGGGCTGGTGGTTCTGGAGATGAGGAGTGGCAAGAGTACGTGGCTTCTAAAGATGTAAGTTTTCTTTCCTTATTTTCTTTGAAACTTGATTTCAGTTGAAGTTTTGTTACTTAAGGAAGTTATTTTCTTCATCTTTCAGCTTGCAAAGAAAGGTACCGGGGTTCCTTCGCCACAATATCGCCCTGGTGGTACCGCTGTTGGGGCTGCTGCTGATTCTCCTCGCGAACTAGGCGAGATATCTCCAGGCCAGCAGGCCATGAATGAGGCACTGGACATAGCCTTTCATTCGCCAATCCAAGTGCCAATAAGGGAGACAACTGAAACTCCAAAAAAACAAAAGAAGCCAAGGCAACGAAGGAGGAAATCCTTAGCTAAACGTTTCATTAGCAGTGGTAAGTCCTTCGAACAATCATGAGTTTATACCCATAATCATATGGTTACTCATATTTCTGAGGATTGCAGGGGCTTCTTCAATTTCCCCCTTGAGGGAAGGGACTGATCCTTCTTCAAAGGTCGTGGAGGGTGCTGTAGAACAACCACAGACTCAAGCTAACTTGGTTGCTCCTAGAGAAGAGCTACCATCCATTCCCAGTATCCCTCCCACTACTGAAGATGCTGTCCAGGGCCAGGGGTTGCAGGACATAAGTCAGCAAGAAGACGTAGCAAATGCTCCCACTGGTGAGACTACCCAAGATTCTGAAGTATCATTGGATGAAATGATGAATCAAGGAATGACTTTTGAAGAATTTTATGATCATGCTAGATTTTCATGTGATTTAGAAGACCTTGGGCGTGAGTGTTACCCTTCGCCCAAATTTTTCTTAAAAAAAACATATTTCTAACCATGATGTAAAATAATATGCAGTTTCTTCCGTAGAAGCTGCTGAACTGCCAATGCCCGAAGAGGGTGTGGACACTGATGTCAACCCTATCATTACAGAAACATTAGCTCAAGTAGAGCTAAATCCAATAAACTCTGCTGAGACCCATCTTGAAAATCCTGTTGAAACCGGGAAAGATGGGGAGAAGTCTTCTCATGTTGCTGAACCACCATTGGGTAATGGATAACAATATTTGTGATTGTACTTTATTCGCAAGACAATCCATTCTTTTGTTATCCTTTGAAGCTGACTAAATCTTTCAATTAATCATGCAGGACCATCAACTGCAATGATTAGACCCGAAGATGAGGCCTCAGCCTCTGTGCCAACAGGAATTGAAAGTGAAGAAGCACAAGTCAGGGGGGAAAGAGCAGGACAAGGCACCTCCCTAAGTGCGCTAATTCCAGATTACGTACCCCCTTCTGACGATGATATTGAATCAGATCCAGATATGCTTAAAGCATTCAGCTTTTCACGACATAAGGCATGGAACAACATATGGAACATCATATCGGGGGTGCCTTTAGAAGAGCTACCATCAAAAATTTCCCGATTCTCATCCCAATTTGTTATAATGGGACTTGGTGGTTTTGGGTATGAAAAGATCCATGCTGCGGTGAAACAGATTATTTTCAGGAGGGAGCAAATGCAGACAAGTCGCGAAGATTTGACCAGAGTGAAATTGTCAGTCAACATAGGCGAATTTGAGGCTGCGATATCCCAGGATGAAGCTGATTATGCTGTCAAGATGAAGGATCTGAAGCAAAAAATCAAAGAAAAGGTCGTCCAGCAGGTGCAACTCCAGCAACAGTTAGATTCTATTACTGGGGAACTTGATCAGCTTAATAAATCATTGGATGAAACTCATATGAATGGCATGAAAGCCATTGAAGATGCTAAGAAGGCACTTCAGCAAGCTGAAAAGAGTGAAGCTGGTCAAGTGCACGAGCTTCAAGTAACTGTTGATAAGGCACAGGATGCTATACATCAAATGAAGACTTATGTTGACAATCTTCTGTAATTCTTGAAAAAGAGAAGAGATTCCAGTCTGTGGATGTCCTTCTAACTCTTGTGTATCAATGAAAAACACTTTTGTCTTCAATCATTTGTACTTGCATTCTTCCATTACCTGCTTCAAATTTACTTAAGCCAATGGGCTTAGTAAGCATAGTTTGATTTTTACTAGGATTATTACAAATAACCCTACAAACTTTGAACCTTTTAACTACTCAATATTACCTAAATCATACAAAAAATGTATATTTAGTGAGCTGGAACTTGACTTTTATTCAGAGTTCCTTTGTCTTTTGTGTGGGCAGTTTAAAGTCATGCACGCCGGACATAAAGGGGCTAATGTTTAAGGTCGAAATAGCTTTGACCGAAAATGGATTAAAATGGATTCAATTCCTTGATAATTTATCTGAAAACATATTTACCATACTCAAGTATGAGGGAAAAAAATGTAAACTATGGCTTAAGAATATTTGAATATGAGGAATGATATGAAAAAAGAGCTAAAAGGCATTTAGAAGAAGTATTTTCCACGAATGAAGTTACTATTATTTAACAAAACCCGTTAGGGGGTTGAAATATGCAGGGCCACCTATGGGCATTGGCTGCATAGTCAAATAAAATAGCATCTTTTGGCTGACAAGTATGTTATGTGGACTGTTTATGCAAGGCCACCTATGGGCACGTGCTGCATAGTCAGGCAAAAGAACTCCCAGAAATTTACTTTCCTAGTGCTAAAAGCCAGTGAAAGTTTATGGAGATTCAAATTTTTCTAAAGCATAGAGTTTGTTGTATGGAAAGAGGTACTTGAATATGGAGAAGATATTTCCAAACAAGAATATCGAAGAACTGGATGAATATCACTCCTACGAAGGTCTGACCCAAATGTAGGGAAGAAAAATAAACCATAGACTTGAATACTTTCAGATCATGAAAAAGGATATGGGACAAATACGTTAAGGATGGCTATTTTTGCGGATCCCTACATACTGTCGTTTAAGAAAAATAAGGACAAAAGAGGCATTCTTCCCAAGAATGAAGTTACTATTATTTAACAAACCCGTTAGGGGGTTGAAAACATGCAGGGCCACCTATGGGCATTGGCTGCATGGTCAAATAAATAGCATCTCTTGGCTGACAAGTCTTTTATGTGGACTGTTTATGCAAGGCCACCTATGGGCACGTGCTGCATAGTCAGGCAAAAGAATTCTCAGAAGTTTGACATTTTTGTGACTAGAAGTCATGAAAAGGGTTATGAAGATCTGAAAATATTTAAGGTTAGGATTATAACACATAATGATGGGTATTGTCCAATGTATATAGAGATACATAGGTCAATGATAACCATAATCATGTTGTGGCTGGGTCCTGAATTGAAACTTGGACTTCACTATGTATCTCATAAGAATGAGAATCAAGCCATACGTAGTTCTTGAAATGCAGTTTAATGTCGTGCAGGACGAAAGTATGAGTGATCTTAGTTTAGGGTCATAGAATTCGGACCATAATAATGAATACACAGTGTGTGTTTTCATGAAGACTTTTCAGCCAAGGGACTGAAAGTGAAATTTGGGGTTAGGCCCAAAAGACTTGGGACTGGATTCGAGGGACACTCGAATGTTCCTACGTATCCCATAAGGATGGGAATCAAGTCCACGTAGTTCTAGAACTACCCTTTGTACAAATTTGGTTCGTACATGTGAAGGGTGAAAAGGGGACTTTAGTGCAATGATGGTTTAACCTGAGATAAAAAGTTCAGGCATTACCATGTATGCACGTAAAAAATGAAAACCATGATTGAAAAAATCAATGTCAATAATAGTTCTCTTTCAAATGAGGAAATCAAAGAATACTGTAGTTTATTGTCATACCGGACAGAAGTGTTGTATAGTTTAACGTCATATAACAAGGACGAAAGTTAATCAATGTAAAGATATTGATTCCAAGGGTGGTTTCACAAATCATCATCATATGAGATGGTGGTGAAACGATGTGAAGAGATTGTTCTTTGGGCTTGAACCCTGAGAGGTTGCCTACATACCCAGCCTGGAGGGCAAGGATCAAAGTCTGTGTAGTTCAATTAAAGAATGAATTAATGATCAAGTTGTTCTTGTGGACAATGATCTAAAAAAAATGTTGTTGGGACTTACACATGGTTAGTGGCCCAAAGGGAGTGTTATGGATGATGTTCGCTCTAAGCTCACGTGAGTCATACTCGGTGTGAGAAACAAGAGGTAATAACAACCTTAATGATGCACAGTTTAATGTCATGTAGGACATATCAAGGACTTTATGTACAGTTTAGCGTCATGTAGTTAGGACGATGGGGACAATACAGTTTAACGTCATATTGGACGAAAGGGGGATTGTGCAGTTTTAATGTCATGATGGACTTTTGATGATTATATAGTTTAACGTCTTTCCGGACGTGAGGGACTTTTATACAGTTTAGCGTCATGTAGTTAGGACGTCATAGTTTAACGTCTTGCTGGACATATTTGCAAATAGTTTATGGTCATATACATGGACCAGGGATGATGCAGTTTAAAGTCATACGGGACCATTGCTGTATAGTTTAATGTCATATAGCAAGGACGAACTGGTGCTGTACAGTTTAAAGTCATGTAGCTAGGACTAAGGTGAACCAATATGAGGATATCAGTTCTGGGGATTTTTTACAGTTTAATGTCATGTTGGACGATGAAAGTGCCACACAGTTTAATGTCATGTTGCTAGGACACAATATAGTTTAATGTCATCTCGGACAAAATATAGGAACTTCTATACAGTTTATTGTCATGTAGGACAAAATCAGGGACTATGCAGTTTAAAGTCTTGTAGTTAGGACTATTGGTGCTGCACAGTTTAGTGTCATGTTGCAGGGACATAAGTGCGAATAGTTTAAGGTCATATGCATGGACCGTACAGTTTATCGTCATGCTGGACGTATTATAGTTTAATGTCATCTCGGACAGAAGTGTGACACAGTTTAATGTCATGTTGGACGAAGTTGTAGTTTAAGGTCATACTGGACCATTGCTGTATGAACCAAATGTAACAGTCTTGGTTCTGGGAACAATATTTTGTGTTTATACAAAATACTTCTTCAGAAATCTGGCATTAGTTGGAGTCGTGATGTGTTCTCCATCCATTGAAATCAGAGAATACGCTCCATTGGAGTAGACCTTATGTATTGAATAAGGTCCTTCCCATTTTGGTTCAAGCTTGGGAGGCTTCTTTCCTGGTATCATTGGTGTTCTGAGAACCAATACCAATTCTCCCTGAATGAATGAACGAAGACGAACTTTTTTGTTAAAAGCTCGTGCTATTCGATTCTGATAGATTTCCAAGTGGTGCAAAGTGCACAATCTTTTCTCATCTAACTGTTGCAATTCATTCAACCGCTTTTGGGATTTCTCATCTGTTGATAACTGATCACAAATGGCTATTCTGAGTGAGGGAAATTGAACTTCAATTGGCAAGACTGCTTCTGTTCCATATACCAATGAATATGGAGTAGACCGCGTTGCATTGCGAGTGGTAGTCCGATAAGCCCATAAAGCATGATAGAGTTTATCAGGCCATGACCTCTTATCTTTATCCACCATCTTTTGCAGTATATTTGAAAGAGTCTTGTTGAAGGCCTCTATCTGGCCATTAGCCGCTGCATGATATCGAGATGAATGGTTGGACTTAATGTTGTATTCTTGATACAATCTCTTTACCTCAGAAGAACAGAAGTTGGTGCCGTTGACTGTCAATATGGTATGAGGGACACCAAATCTAGTAATGATGTTAGACTTGATGAAGCTAACAATGCATTTAGAACTGACTTCTTTGAGAGGTACTGCCTCTTCCCATTTGGAAAAGAAATCAGTAGCAGTAAGAATGTACTTAAACTGCTTGGCCGTAGCTGAAGGGTAAAGTCCCACCACATCCATTCCCCATGTGGAAAATGGCCATGAGTATTTAGCTATATGAAGCAACTCTGGAGGTTGATGAATGAAGTTGGAATATACTTGGCATGAATGACACTTCTTTGTGAAATTAACACAATCTTGTATCATTGAAGGCCAGAAGTATCCAAGCCTTCGAATTTGATCAGACAATCTATGTCCAGACTGGTGGGCACCACAGACTCCTGCATGCACTTCTTTTATGACATCCATTGTCTCTTCACCATCAATACATCTGAAGAGAACTCCATCAAAACCACGTTTGTAGAGAATTTTCTCGAGGTGGTTTGGACCATCAAAAAGAGTAAAATTGACCACACGTCGCCGAATTTGTTCTTTCTCGGCTCTATCAGGTGGAAGTGTTCCATTTTGAAGGTATTCCCTGATAGGTGACATCCATCCTGTAGTATGACCATATGGTTAAAAAATGGGACTAATTTCATTAATTTCCTCTGTTCTGACTTGAACATAAGGTGAAATTGCACGACGGTGGGCAATACAGATGGTTGTCTCGTCCCGATTTGGATCTGCTAAAGCTGTGGCTATATTAGCCAGTGCATCAGCTTGAGCATTTTGTGATCTTGGGACATAAGAAAATGTCGGTTCTGTAGGGAATTCCGACATTAACTCTCTGACGTAATCATACAAAGGGATTAATTCTTCTTTTCTGATGGCATAATCCCCATTGATTTGTTTGATTACCAGGTCTGAATCACCTTTCACCTTTAAGTGATTCACTTGTGCTTGAAGCGCTAACTCCAATCCTGCAATGAGAGCTTGGTATTCAGCTTCATTATTGGTACCACCTTCCCTCAACAAAAAGGAATAAGGTAAAACTGCCTTATCTGGAGAAATGAGCACAATTCCTAAACCAACTTTGTTGAATTTAGGATTTTCCATTTTCTTCCCTGTTGGACTTCTAGAAGCACCATCAAAATACATTTCCCATGTTTGAGGACTCTCTTGAATAGAAAAAACTTCCTCATCAGGGAGTTCGATATCTGAATACGTGTCTTCCACTGAAGGGTGTTCATCCAGGAAATCAGCCAGAGCTTGGCCCTTAATTGCCTTTTGAGACACATACTGGATGTCGAACTGCTGTAGAATAACCGCCCACCTTGCCAGACGTCCTGTAAGCATTGGACGACTAAGGATGAATTTGAGTGGATTATTACGAGATACCAATTGGACCTCGTGATGTTGCAGGTAGTGTCTCAGTTTCTGAACTGCAAAGATTAATGCTAGGCAGCATTTTTCAATACTCGAATACCCGGTTTCTGCTTCAAGCATAGTTCTACTGAGATAGTAGAGACTATTTTCATTCCCAGCATCATTCTTTTGAGCGAGAAAGGCACCCAATGATCGCTCTAAAGCTGTCACATAGAGGATAAGAGGCCTACCCTCAACAGGTGGCATGAGTACTGGTGGACTTAAGAGGTATTTATTGAGAACATCAAATGCTTCTTGACATTCTTCAGTCCACTGGTAAGTGACTCCTTTCTTCAATAATTTGGTAAAAGGTAAACTTTTGCCTGCCAAATTGGCGATGAAACGCCGAATATAGGCTAAGTGTCCTTGAAGTCCTCTTAATTCTTTCAAATTCTGAGGAGGTGACATACCAAGGATTGATTTGGTCTTCTCAGGATTGACTTCAATACCACGATGGCGTACAACAAAGCCGAGGAATTTTCCTGAGGTTACCCCAAAAGCACATTTTAAGGGGTTCATCTTCAAATTATGTTGTCGAAGCTTGTGGAATATGATTTCTAAATCAGCCAAGTGATCAAAACGTTGTTTGGATTTAACCACCAAATCATCTACATTGCATTCAACAAATTTCCCTAAAAAAGGTTTGAAGATACGATGCATGGCGCGTTGATATGTTGCACCTGCATTCTTTAAACCAAAGGGCATCACCCGGTAACAAAACACACCTTGAGGAGCTCTGAAGGCTGTATATTCCTCATCTTCTGGGGCCATTCGGATCTGATTATATCCAGAATATCCATCCATGAAAGAAAGTACTTCATAGCCAGCCGTCGCATCAATTAAGAGTTCTGTAATCGGAACTGGAAAATCATCTTTGGGACAATACCGATTAAGATCTCTGAAATCGATGCAAAACCTAATTTGTCCGTTCTTTTTCTTTACTGGGACAATATTAGCCAACCACTTGGGATATTGAACTTCTCTGACGAAGTTAGCTTTGATAAGCTTATCCACTTCAGCCTCGATTTTGGAAGCATAGGTTGGGTGTGTTCTTCTCGCGGCTTGCTTGAATCCTCGATGTTCTTTGGGCAAACCCAAATGATGGGTGGCAACATCAGGATCAAGGCCAGGCATCTCTGTATAATTCCAAGCAAAAATATCTTTATTTTGCTTTAGAAAAGATATATACATCTCTTGTTCTTCAAGGGTCATGGCCGTACTAATTAAAGTGGGGCGTGGATCTTTCTCTGTACCCAGATTTACTTCTCTGAGTTCATCCACAGTGGTAGAGATACCCTCTTCAAATGCTGGAGGAGCATCTCTAAGATCTTCCTCTTCCTCTTCATCATGTGTTATTTCTTCCGTTTCTACTTGCAAAGTAGATGAAAAAACGAAATTCTCATGATCATAAGAGATGTCAAAATTTTCATATTTTGAAGAAGAAGCTTCCATTTCCGACCCTATTGATGAAAAAGGGTCTTCTTTGGGAAATAAAGAGGAGATGATGGATTGAGAATCGACATCAACATTCACCTCTGGTGTTGCTATAACTTGTTCTGGCCTGATTAGCGAAGTATAGACTTGTTGGATTTCAGCAGACGAAATGAAAACGTCACCACTTATGCTTTCATCACTGCTTGGTAAGTTACCAATTTCTCCCATGTTGTCTGGCTCGATTGCTGTAATTGACATTATGGATCTTTCCATAAGAGTATTTTGATTTGGGCCTATTTTGTCAATTTTACTGATAGGTAACACATAATCTGTACTCACATGTGAAAATGGATTTATTGGAATTTTTTCCAAACCATATGGAGCATTAACTTTGGTAATTTCCTTCATTGTAGATTTTTCTCTTCCCTTCATGTGATAAAATTCCGCCTCAATGTATTGAGACTCACATGTTTTGAACGGGGCCTTATCACCATACAATGTTCCAACTTGACCATCGAAACAGTATTTGAGACATTGATGGTATGATGACGGAATAGCTGCATGCTGATGTAACCAGGGTCTTCCAAGCAAGATATTGAAAGCTGAGTCCTGATCAACAATCATAAAATCCGAATTGGAAACAAGATCTCCAAACAGAGTTCTGAGTGTAACTTCTCCCAGTGGTTCTTGTTCATTTTTATCATATCCTTGCAACATCATGGTAGAAGGAGATAAATCAGATTATGTGAGGCCCAATCGATGAAGTGTACGAATGGGCATGAGGTTGACTCCTGAACCATTGTCAATAAAAGCTCTTCGAACATCTATACCATTGACTTTGCCAGATAGGTACAAAGGTTTTATGTGCCCATGCACAACATCATCTTCATCTTTATCAGTAAAAGATATCACTGCATGACATTCTGCAGGATTATTCTCTATGTGATAAATTTCAGCCGCAGCAATTTCAGCTTCAAACTCCTGAGGACTTGACAAAGCTTCGATGAGTGCTTCCCGAAGATCTTTTTATAGATTCAAAGCATCCAAAATTGATAATTTGGCTGGTACTTGGGCCAAGTGTTTCAATATATCATACTTTTGATCTAGAGGCCTGCGTTTCCTAATAGGAATATGCGGTTTAGCAGGTACCTTGGAAGCAGATGCTTTGGAAGCTGATGCATCTTGTATTGAAGTTGGCAACATCTTTGGTTTTGGAAAATTAGACTGATTAGATCCATTTACTTACTGAGATAAAGAAGATGGAACCTTTAATCGGTCTTCCAAAATAACTGTGCCGAAGCTGAGTTGGCCATTGGCAGAAGAACTTGCTTGTTCATTTTGAGCTCGCTGAAGGGCTCTACCACGAGTTTCTGCTGCATATACAGTGCTAGCAGGGGTAGAATTAGAGTAGTGGCTTCGGAAAGATCCACGTCTTCCCCTATATCCTGAACCTCTAGAACTTCCTCAGGTTCCTTTATTTGATACAGGGAATTCAGGCTCATCAAGACTGGAATATGAATCTGTTAATTGAATCATATTAACAGAACCAAAGATTAACTCTTCGTCTGATAAAGACTCTGCCTGGTTAGCCTGTTTAGGCTGTGCCGTTTGGTGGGACGGTGCCCGTGGCTTTGAAGTAGATGGCATGAAATCTTCCAGAGTCAAAGACAATTTAGGCTTTGATACATACTCATCTTCTCCTGATTCCTCTTTCTTCTTTGAATTGCGCTGCCCTTTTGAGGATTTGTCCTTTTATGGAGGCTTTACTGCAGCTTTTGTAGGAGACACAATTGGCTTCTTCAACTGTGTTCTCAAAATGGAATGGGTCCGATTGATTGTCTTTCTGACCATCCAATCATCATATTTTTTCACAGTTTTTCTTTTAACTTCCTGCCACTCGCCTCCTTTCTCTGGATCTGTAGCGGTAATACACGCTACATGAGCTGAAGAACCCTTCAATTTGACTTGTCCCAAGTCGACCATCTTTTGTAGGAGGTCTTTAAAGACAAAACACTCCTGGATGGGATGTCCCAACATTTGATGAAAGGGACAATAATTGGGACGGTCTTCATCTCCTTCCTTGTTTGGTCTCTTCGGCACTGGTAATTGAACCAAATTATTTTCCAGAGCTGAAATGAAGTAACCAGGAACTTGCTCACTTCGGAAAGAGTATGTTTTACTCTTCATATCCTCAAATTGTTTTCGTTGTTGATCTTTTTGATCATTTGGACGAAACAGCCTTTGTTGTTGGCGTTCAGGAGGTGGAGCCCTTCGAGAAGATGAAGGTTTTGAAGTAGAAATAGGTACAGGTGCCTGTTTAAGCATAACTGTAGCAGTTTCTGCTTTACCCATTCTTCTTCCTGGAGCTGATGGAATTACACGAGATTTAACCTTAGCCTGCATAAGGGAATCTTCAATCTGTTGAGCGATTGAAGTAAGGTCTCGAAACCCTCCTGTGTATTTCACAGGGATCAATGGCGTGCGTAATTCGTCACGCAAATTTTCCACACAGATTGGCAACAATTCCTCCTGAGGGAGTGATAAACTCAAGGAATACGTTAATCCCTTCCAACGAGCAATGAAATCAGAGACTCTTTCATTCTCCCTTTGCTTGCAGTTTGTAAGATCGAAAACTTTCATTTTTGGAAAAGTTGAGCTAAACTGAAGAAGGAATTTTTGACGAAGATCCTCCCATCCGATGACTGACCGGGATTGCAAGCTTGTATACCAGACAAAAGCTGGTCCTTGCAAGGTTCGCACGAAGCATCTGAGTTTCACTGCTTCTTGTTGCTCTGGAGTTCCCATCATAGGATCACAACAAGACACGTAATGCATCAAATGTTGTTCAGGGTCGCCTGATCCATTGAAAGTAGGGAAAATAGGGTTTCCAAAACTGGATGGAGGAGAAATTGAATCTACCCATTCAGGGTAAACTTTCTTTTCAGGTTGAACTTGCGCCCGTTTACCTTCCATAGTTTCTAACCGAGCTGTTAATGACTCAATAGTAGTTATTAACTTTTGAGAAACGTCAGGTTGAACTTGGTTTTGGGTAGGTGCAATGAATGGAGCTTGGACAGCCGTGGAGGTTGGTGCTGCAACTAATGGTAGTGCTGCCAACCGTTGTTGCGTTTGACCCGTAGGATTAGACCTCTGTGGGTGTACTGATAAAGGAGGATATTCCTGATCCATCTCAGTAGTTACAACAAATTCCTTCGGCTGTCGAACTTCAGCATTTTTAAGAAGAAGACTATTCTGGAGTAGTTCTGCATTCAACCTTCTTAATTCTTTCATTTCTTCCTCCTGTTGTGCAAACCTTTGCTCTAATGATAGCGATTGACCTCCTTCAGAGGAAGGGTGAGAAGTAACCTGATTCTTTCCTTTCCCCTTATTGGATCCTTTTCGGAGAGGGGGAAGTGGGTTACTTGAAGGAATACCCAGATTTTGGGTAAGCCTTTGATTACGTGTGCGCACACCTTCTTCATTTAGGTCTGTGTGCGCGACTTCTTGAGCAGGAACCTCTTCGTCTGATCCCTCTGATTGAGCCTCATCTGGTGAATCAGCAGCAACGGCAGTGATGACATTAATGGATGCATATTGCATGGAATCCTTTCTATCAGCATTTCTGTGATATTGTCTCCTTCTATGTCCATGATAAGACATGGCATTCCGTTGACTTGATCCCTCAGGAATTTCTTGGAGAACCATCACTTGGAGAGAATCTCCTGATATCTTGGCTCTTCGTTCCTCTTGAGGCTTATTCCCTAATCGAGAGAATACTGACTTTCTCTGAGGGAGGGATTGAAGATTTGAAAAAGTCCCCAGTCCGGTGGACTGGGGGTGTTCCTGTTGCTTCCGCTCAACTCCTCGAATCCCATTCGTTGATTCTGAGGGTTGGGTTAGAGAAGTCCCCAGTCTGGCAAGCTGGGGTGTCTCTTGACATGCTATGTCTGAGATCTTTTTAAAATCTCTCTTGATCTTGCGAATCTTAGTTCGGAAATTAGCTGGATGCATTAACCTGTATCCACTTTTATCACCTGGTTCAACAGACCGTTGGATGATTTCCGAAACTTCTGTCATTTGATGACGTGTTTGCTCCAGACGAGAGGCTTGTGCAATATTCTCGCCTGCTTGATGTAGGATCAATTCAACAACCTGTTCTCTATATACTTGACTTTGAGAGGAACTAGTTGAAGCTTGATCTCGAGCAAGCTTTTGATTATGAACAAAGCCCATTGACTGTGGCTGGCCATGGGAAATAACATAGCATGAGACCATTTTCGGCGGGCTCTGCTGACCGGAAAGCACTGTGAAATGTAGTGCTCCGTGAACACCCCATCCTCTGATATGAACATTAGATGGAGCATTGGAAATTAACTGACGCAATCTTCTTAGTGCGCCAAGGCATGAACGTTGAAGGGTTCTCTGTTGCTTTTCAGCCTTCGGATACCGAGAGACTGATAGAGATGCCAAATCAATCTGGCGTTGTAACCCTTCTATTATCTTAAGATGATTTTCATATTCATCGTAAGATAATACCTTCTTCTTTAATTGACAAAGAGTTTTCCATATGTTGAGACGAATATCATGGATTCCATCATCCGTCAACATCTTTGGAATGTCATACTGGGAGTCAGCCAAAGGCCAAAACATGACTGGTACTTCACCTTTTGCCAGTTTTTTCCTCATGTTCATCATTTCCTCTTTATCATTAAATGAAGATTCTTCTACCTGTTTGGACCAGAGTTGGTGTTTCCTTGTTGCTTCATCGGATTCAACAAGATTGGTAGAGGAATCACTATTCATGCTGGAAGATGAATGACCCAGGGAAGGTTCGGAGAATAACCTGAACCCCAGGCTATCTTCTGATGGAGAAAGAGTTTCACCTGCCGATAGTAAAGCATCAGACATGACTGGTTTTACGTTTGCAAGTGCCTCGAGATAGGAGGGCTTTCTCGTCACTACATTTCCTTCTGAAGAATTTTCGAGACAACGTGAATCACTACTGCGGAGAGGACTTTCGCAGCGAAGTTCATCACCATGAGGAGGACCGTCATGATGGGTTACAGCAAAAGATGAAATCTCTTGCTCCTTGGCCTTCTGACCACACAGAGGGTTCCTGTGGCTCTCATCTGAAGAAGAAACTTCAAGATTGACCGAATTTTCATGAAGCAAGTTTTCATGAGGAAGTGTCTGTTGAAAACCTTCAGGATTAATGTTCCTGTTTTTGGGAACTTAGGGAGTAGAATCTTGAATTTCGACAGATAAATGTCTGAGGGCTTCAAGAACTCCAGCATCGAGCAAGGCCTTGTTGCAGATTGGCCTTTGATCTCCTGACTGTGCTGGGCGGATCTTTTTCTTAGATGCCTTCTTACTCGCTTTAGAAACCACTTGATGACGAAAGTGATTGCTCTGAGCAGGTGTATGTGCCTGATCAGGAAAGATGGTCAGGTTAGGCTGACAATCATCGCTCAAATCAGGTGTATGTGCCTGACTTGGTTGTCCGTATGATATGGGGGAGTATGCCCCATAACCCTCTTGGACTGGAACAGATGTGTGTGTCTGTTCCGGAGTGAATTGTTGATGTGTCACTCCACTGCTAGGGATAGATTTATGTGTCTGTCCCTGAGATGATGCTGAAGCTGTTATGATATCCTGGAAAGCATCCAGAATATGAGCAGGAATTTGCTTCTGCTCTTTCACCATTGACAAAATATGTTTGGTGACTTCAGCCGCCGGAACAGGGATATACGTCCATTCCGGGCTTGGAGTAGGTGTATGTGCCTGCTCATGTCCTCCTTTTCCTGTCAGTGAATCCTGACAGTACTCAAGTGTGGAGGCAGAGAGTTGAGTCTGCCTCCTGTTTGTCGTCGGGACTTTCCGACTGACTTCTCCGGGCGCTACCAAGCGAGACTGTTGGTAGGCCTGATTAGTATTAGCAGGTGTATGTGCCTGCTGATTACACTTCACCAAACGCAGTTGACGAGATCCATCATATGTAGTCAGACGAGCCTACTGACTAATTGGTGATGTATAAGCAGGTGTATGTTCCTGCCTATGGTACTCCGCCGGAATTGCCTGGCGGGATCGGCTTGATGCTGCCAGACGAGTCTGCTGGACAGCTGAATTAAAACGGGAAGGTGTGTGTGCCTGTTCGTTGTTTGCCACCAAGTTAGGTTGGTGGACTTCTCCGGAGATGGCAGGGATGACAACCTGCCTATTATTAACCGGATTCCGTCTCTGGCGGTTCATATTGCCTGCTCGGGTTCGAGGAACCTGAGCTGAATGCCTGGAGTCAGTACCCTCATCATGTTGAGGGCGCACTACCGCACGAGTCTGGCGGCGATTGTTGATGGGAGCCCTTGAGAAGGACTCCTGTCTTTTTGAATTTAGGCCCTGAGGGACCTGCTCATTCACTTCCTCGGAATAAGGGAGTGAATGGAAATTGTGTTCCGGGGATAACGACCCGAAACGGTTGGAGACGGTAGTCAGCACCGCCTGCTTCTTGATTGCTGGTCGCCGTTGTCCGGACGACCAGGTAGAATTGTTAACTTGGAGGGCTTGACGAGCGGCCTCCAGAGTTGGGATAGTACCGTTGCGACGGTACTCCTTAACCAGTGCATTAGAAACACAGCGTTGAAGACGCTGAGTTGGTGATGTCATCCTCAGAGCGGATGACGTTCCAGCAGGAGTAGCAGCATTGGTTTTCACAGCAGCAGACCTCACAGTAGAGGTGTTCCCAGCAGCAGTATTCACAGGGGTGAATTTAAGGAAAGCCATTTTTGTATAAGATCTTGAAAAAGGAGTGCCTGTTCCATGTAACAGACATAATCAAGATGAATCCGGCTACTGCATCTTTTGGATGATCATATGTCAATGATTGCCTTGTTGGCCCAAAGGGCCTAACAGATAAGAAGAACATCACTTTAACTTGGTTAAGGATTCACGTCGGGTTCACCATTTTTGTTTCGCGCGGAATCCGGGGATGACCTCCTGGACGGGAGATTCAAACGTTCCGATCGGTTTCTAACGGGTTTGTTCGTAGAACCGAAAACATCCAATGATTCCACATCCGTCTGGACCTACTTTCCAAAGGCAGGCGCTCATTAGTTTGTGGACTAATGAGGCTTAGGAATTCTCATTGGTCGAGAGGATGGGAGGTCGGACTCATCACACCTTTTTGAGGGGAATTATTGTCTACTCCGGGACTCTCTTTATAGATTTAAGTTATGTTCGTGAATCCTTATTACATTACCAAGTATAAAATGTGCTTTCCTTTAGTTTTAACAATCAATGATTAAATATGCAAGAAATTTAGAGAATCTTTTATATGTATTCAAGGTTTTTCATCAATAGAGATTCATCTATATCTGTTTAGAGATTCTTTGGTCAATGGTATCCTTCAAAACATTTATATAAAAGTCTCTTGGTCATTATGATGACCAGGCTGGTTTTAAAGCCACTCAGTGGGGCACTTGAAGTTTATCGTCATTCAGAAGGACAGAGATTATTTCAAAGTTGGGATCGAACCCATAAATGGGCTACCTACGTATCCTTTGTTTTGGAAAAGGAATCAGAGCCCACGTAGTTCGAGTTATGGATTATGATGTTTATGATTGATGGCTCAAAGATGAATGTTATAATTACTTTTACACTCTAAGCTCACGTGAGTCATGCTCGGTGTGATAAACAAGAGGTATTGGTAAAAAATTTAGACAATTGTGCCATAAAAGATGCAATCATAAGAATTTGTTTGGGGCTTATGTATGGATGACTTCCCAGATAGATGAAGGTTTAGGATTTACTTTTAGGGAGAAAATCCATGAACAGGGTCCATAAAGTTATATGTGCTTCATGGAGATTTGAATACTCTAATCTTGGGGCTTACTCCTAAGGAGGATTCCCAAGTTAGGAGGGGACTTATGATTGGGTTTTTTACTCCTGAAAAGGAAAACCCAAATCAAAGGTAAATTATGACTGGTTAAGAGAAATTTTAAGAGACTTGGGGCTTATTCCTAAGAAGGATGCCCAAGATTTATGACTAGGACTTATTCCTGAGAAGGAAGCCTAGGTTAGGGGACTTGGGTCTTACTCCTGAAAAGGAAGACCAAGGTTATGACTGAGTCTTATTCCTGAAAAGGTGACCCAGGTTAGGGATTAAGGTTTGGGGCTTACTCCTGAGGAGGATGCCCAAGATTAAAGGACTTGATTGGGGCTTATTCTTAAGAAAGATGCCCAGATCAAAGGTTTTTATAACTGGGGATTATTCCTGAAAAGGAGACCCAGGTTAGGATTCTCTCATCTTAAAGGATGAGGTTGAATGAATGAACTCTCAATCTTTGGTGACATAAAGATGTTTAAATCACTAGGTTTTGAGAGGTATTTCACAGAATTCCTTTCAGATAAGGATGTCAAATCAAGAAATCATGCCATAAATGGCTTTGAAGAGTATCTTGAAGACTGAATCTTGAATAGGAAGGGTGAAATGGCTTAAGAGGGGTAAAAATGGGCAAGATGGGCACCCAAAAAGATATGGGCGCGCAAGTCTTGAAAGGCGCGCAAGTCCTGCGGCGGCGCGCAAGTATTGGTCGCGCAAGTATACTTGCGCGACATTAGGGGTACTTGCGCGATTTTCAACCAGTATTGAAATGCTTGAGCGACTCTTTATTAAACCCTTTACCATCCTCTTGAGGTTCTTCCAGAAGAGGGACGCGCAAGTTATATTGAAGGAATTAAGTAGGCGCGCAAGTGTTTGATAAGTTTCAACACTTAGGCCTTCCTTTTTCTCTTTAGATCTTCTGTTCTAGGTAAGAAATTACCTTAGAAGTGTTCCGGAAGCTTTGAGAAGAGACTTGGGCGTCGGGAGCTTCAATCCGAGTTTCTGGGAAAAGATCCTCTCGAATGGGGGGCCCACAGGGTCTATTTATAGGCAAAAGAAGACCCCGGGCGGTTACCGGGCGGTTACCAATTAGGTCGCGCAAGTCACCTGCGCGACCAAGGTAGTCGCGCAAGTGTACTTGCACGACAGTGGTAAAACTTGCGCGGTGAATTGGCTTTTGATCCTTTGTTCATGCCTTTGTCGATTTTTGATGTTTTCTTCAAAGGATGAATCACTTTCAGCTGAGATATTCCCTTTTCCGATCTTTAGATTCTGTGACGAAAGGAGCGTCAACATCCATTCTGAAATAATAAATAAAGTATCTTATATATACTGTGGTGTTATTATAAAAATGGTACAACCATATTCATTATTCTATCCATCCTATAAATGAAAAAGTCATCATACATGCGTACGCACGGATTACCGTCTCCACGTCGTGGTGTAGTTTGTTATTCAAACATTTCATTATTTGGATGGGTATAATAATGAGTATAACTAATTTAAATAATAAATATAACATTTTATTTATTTTTTATATAATATATACATTCAAATTACATACTATATCTCCATAAATATATTGATATTGTCACTCATGCATACATACAGATTACCGTCTCCACAACGAGATGAGATCCATTTCCACATTCACCATTCAAAAATGATTATAAAAATACATATATTATTAATAAGTCTGTAATATATGAAATAATAATTCTACTAAATATATATATATATATATATATATATGTAATTACATATATCTTATTCACTTACTTCCGTTCAACAGGATATGAAAACGGAAACAACGTTTATGCGTACGTACGACCTACCGTCTCCATAAGTGGTGCCTTCCATTTAATATATACATCTATTATAAATATTTATATTCTAAATATATATGATATATAAATCATGGTTTATATTCTGGAATCATTTAAGTCATGATCTAAATGATATGATCAATAATAAAAATTTAAAACACATATGATAAAGAAAGCGAGTATTACCCAAAATGTTAATTTGACATGGAAATTAATATTAAATGGGTAGTATAAAGTCATAAATGAATCATGTATGATATAATAAATATCAATACAGTTCTATTATAATTTAATAACATTCTATGGTAATTATACATGAGGTTAAATGTACCCTCAACCCAAGGAAAGTTGAAGGTAAGAGGTTTCTTATCTCACTTTTAATTCCGTGAGATTTCAATTGTTTTCCACTTATTACATGTAATGTATTGTGTAATTCTATTTGATATATATTTTCATGATTCTCTTTATAATCATGGTATTATGTGAATGATTTGGTGGTTATTAAATTTTGGTCATATGACTCGATTTATTACAACGTGGTAAGGGTTAATTTAACAATCACTTTATTATCAGAGGTTGTTTTTACATAAGAATCTATTGTGGCATATTTATTATCCATGTACAAGTTTCATAAAAGCGTTTTCAAAGGGATTATTTTTAAGGGAATATTTTACTAAAACATCATTTTAAATGTTTTAAAGATTTATTCTTCTAGACCTTTCTCTTAATGTAAAAGTTTTCACAATGGTTTTAAGGATTTATTTATATGGATATGAATATATTAAAATGATAATTAATCTCAAAAGTTTCAAAGTGGTATGGGACACATTGAATCAATACTATCTTTTAGATAACTTACTTTATAAATTCTATGATATTTAAATGTTTTCATGAAAAAGGAATATTTCTCTCTAAGAGTTTCACTATTTATTTTCAACTATGTCAACATTCTTTTTGAATATTATTATTGATTGAGGTTGATTTATTATAAATAAAAAATTCAATATTGTATTGAGGGTGTTATGATATTTCTAACTGTGGATGTGTTATTTTTATACCATTCATCATTTATGGTTAATGTATGGACATTTTGTATGCTGGTTCTAAAATTAATTTTCATGTTATGTTTCAACCTTTTCATAAGAGGAATGTATTTTACATAGTAAGTGATGAGTGGAGCACAATATAGCTTCTCGATGCATTAGTAGGTCTCATGAGACAATTAGAGATCGAATTGGCCAAGGCCTTTCCCAATTTGATATACGGTTTTGGATGAGGCCTAAATCATTTTTAGACGTCTTGGCTGAGGCCTTGACAACAATTTTCAGAATGCTCGACATTATACATTCCCTCATTATGAAAATAATATTGATGGATCATGTGGTTATTCGACTAGTAGAATAACCTTGACTATGTTATATAATGGCATTATTTACTCAGCTCATATTATTTCCATAAAAGTGTTCATGTTTATTATTTTTAAAGGCATGTGTTTTCAATTATTCACCATGCCTAATATTTATGTAATCTTCTGCTGTATTGCATACCATTACTGAGCATTTGAACTCACCCCTTTTTATGTTTTATTTTCCTAGGATTCCAAGAAGTGTTTTATGATTGATAGGAAGTGTTAAGCTCGGGGATTAATGGTGGTATCAAAGGATCATTTACATTGTGTTTTATCTTCTAATGTGTAATGTAACATTCTTGTATGTAATCTATTTTCCAAGACTTCTAAACTGGTCGGTCCTTCGGGACTTTATTCCTTGTAATCATGCCAATGAATTAAAATAATGCACTGACTCTGGGATTCTGGGGTTGGTGCGTTACAGTTAGTATAAAAGGAAGTTTAGAAACAACCTTGGAAATAGATTTAGATAAACTTTTACTAGAGAACTCTACCATAAGATAGACTTTGTGGATTAGTATAGAAGAACTTACAAGAATTTTGGTAAGGTATAGATTTTGCGAGTTTTCCAGAAAAAACATCCCATTCTGGATACAATCAGGTAGAGGCGGCTCTGGCACACATGTACCAAGATGTAAAACCTGAAAACACACTTTGATAAAGACTCTAAGGGGAAATAGTGCACGATAATGGGCCTTGCTATATTCATGGTTATGATAGTCCCGGGGGATCTCCATAAGATAATTCAAATTTTCATTACAAGTCATTATGAAGGATTTTGGAATAAATACTTCCTTAGTGAAATTATTATTATCATTATGGATTATATCCACAAACTGTTCAATTTACTTTGAGTATTTTACAAGTTTGGAATTATTCATTGTGATTCATAAACTGACCTAGTGTATTCGATTTTTCAGAAATTGCGCCTAATAGAAGGATTGAGAACTCCAACAATACATATGATCCAAAAAGTAAAAAGGATCATGTATTTCATGGTATTAAGCCAACATTTATAATGGAAATAGTCTCCCATGTATTCTTAACATATGATGAAATAATATCATATGATAATAAGATATGTAACAAATTATCTGATTCTTATGGCTTTGAAGGGAAGGAATATAAGAAAAGGTTGGTAGAGAGAAAGATGTATAATTAGAAGAGGGGAAAGAAGGAATTTCCATATGTGATAAATGTTGAAAGAAACACCTTGGTAAATGCTTCAAGGGAATGAGAGTTTGTTATATGTATAGAGAAATAGGACACCAAGTACATGATTTCCAGGTTAAGAACAAGGTTTCAAATGTAAAATGCTTCATCTACAAGACTTTGAGACACTACGCGAATCAATGTCCTATTTATCAGAGTGTAATGAAAATGATACAATTGGATAATAATAATGTTATGATACTACATAAGATGAAAATGAATGATTAGTGTTCTTATGTTATTATTATATAATTATTTCACTTGAGTGTTGTATCAAAAATATACATGTAATATGAATTATGGAGATAAATAAGGATTATACTGCAGTACTATTTTACTGATTATTTGAGATTATATGGTTCTATGAAATGTGACTTAATAGTAAGCTACACTTTTTGGAAAATACATGGTTGAAGAAAAAGATAATCCTTAATAAGGTCCTGATAATAAGGTATTGATTTTGGAATAAGAGATGCTTAATTTGGATAAATTATATTGGATAGTACTGACTTCTTTGGAACTGATTAATAGTTTGTTTATTTAATCATTGTTGGAATATTAAAATTTTTTGGATATAAGGAATATATCCAGTATTATATAATGAATAAGGGAGAATGAATGTAATAAAAAATATTTTATGGTAATTCAGGGTGTTACCATGTTTTAAAAGAATACATGATGAAGGTGTTCGCATGTTATTACTTGGAAAAAGGATATTCATTATGTTAAACTTCCTTATAAATTTTGGACTGTGAGTTTGGATAGAAGTATTTTGGATAAGTCTAACGGTTGTAAGGGATTAAGATTGAAATTGGATACAATTGTTAAGGTTATTTTTGGATTGTCATAAAAAGGACAACCCAGAGGTCGGGCGATAACCAGTCGCGTCCGACAAGGCCACGAGACATGAGCCCGCAACTGAAGGGCGACAAGGGTGTGTCACCTACAACTGGCCTACGTGGTGTCCTGGATTCTATAATGTAGTTTCTTTTTTAAAAGGTCTGATAGATGAATTATCAATTAATTATTTTTTGAACTATATATTATTAGGATAAATAGAATATTGTATTGAAATAGTTTCTTGTAAAATATGAGTTTGTGGTAGTTAAAGGATGTTAATCTACTAGTCAAGTATATATATATATATATTATCATCTTATTCTATAACTAAATTAATTATTAATCTTTATTTAAGGGACTTTATCTCAATATCCTTTCATTTAGGCATCCTTTTATTTCTAAATGAATTTCTTTTATACAGTTTATAAAACCCTTTGACTTTTCATTTCATGGGGAATATTTTTCTATGAAGTGTTTTACTAAAAGACAAAAAAAGAATGTTTTTTTAACGTAAGAGGCGACAATGACTTTTCCACCGCCGTGAATTTTATTTGATCTTTGGATTCCTTAGGAATCCAAAATGTTTTTTAAAATAGAAATAAATAGAATATACACCTTTTACGTATTTCTTTATTGAAAATTGTTTTGATAATGGATTTGTTATGTCAGTATATTTAAATGATATATTGTGATTGATGACCTCAATCACTCCCTATAGATATTTACATTTTCCCTCTAATTATATGTCTCTAATTTCTACCAATGTTCTCATAATCAAGATCATAATTTGGTGGTAACATTTTAATTTCCCTTTCCCTATTATTAAGACAAAATTTTATTAACCCAATTTCTGATGTGGGTTTTTCACAAAGGTATTTTTCTATTTGTAACCATTTATTTTTGAAGAACAATTTAAAATTGAGAGGTAAAAATTTATTGATAGGGGGAGAATGTAACACCCCATGATTTCATAGTACATTATCTCATTAATGTAATTCAATAGCTTCCGCTACACACAACACCGTGTTCGAGCACACCACGACTTACCAAAATAGCCATTCAAAAGCAGATATTAATAGTATTAACTGATTTTTTAATTTTATATAATGATTATAATTTTATAATCTATATTATTAGTTTCTTAGACATAATTTAAAAAAAATGCATTTTTTTCAGATAAAAGATGTATTTTTCAAAAAATGAAATTTTACTACCTTTTAGGGAGAACCCTTTTTAAATATAATATTTGACATTTTTATATGTTAAATTTGAGAAAATAATCTTATTATTTAGAATTAGGACATAAAAATTTAGTTTCGATAATTTTTTACTGTTTTTTTGATAACTTTCATATTTGGGTGAATAGTGAAAAATACTAAATTTCAACTGAAAACAAATTTTTTAATAAAAATAATTTATAGTGTTAAATTATAAATTTGAATGGTTTGGAAGTATAATTAGTTTATATTTTTATAATTTAATACAATTTTGGTCATTATAAGTAATTTAATATTTAAATTTGACAAAAACACATGCCAATCTTTTGATAGGTTTTACTTTTTTTTAAACTCGCTTTTTTGTTTTGACAACAAGAATTAATTTTAAATTAATAAATGAAACCAATTTGTTTTTAATTTGAAAAAATAGGCTTCATTTTTGAATTCGGAATATTAAAATTAGAATATGGTAAATTTTTGATATTTTTCTAAAAACATTCAAATGTTGATGAATAGTGAAAAACACTGCGTTATTATTTAAAACCAAATTTTTATTTAAATAATTAGTTATTTTATTTAAATTTATTTCAAGTAAAATTAGATATATAATACTTATATAAGTTCAATGTAATTCATTAGATTCATTTTATAATAATTTTAGATATATAAAAGTTTATCAAACTTTTTACTATCTTTTACCCACCTCCTAGGAGCATTTGCAAATTTGCATAAAACTTAAATTTACCACTTCTGTGAGTTGAATTTATAAAATCATAGAGACATGATTATTATCATTAAGTGTTGATGCTCCTTTCGTCACAAAATCTAAAGATCGGAAAAGGGGAATAACTGAGATTAAAATGGTTCGACCTTTGAAGAAAACATCAAAAATCGACAAAGGGATGAACAAGGAGAAATTTGCCCATAGGCTTCGCAAGTTTCCTCATCATCGCGCAAGTGGACTTGCGCGACACACTTTGGCGCACAAGTGACTTGCGCGACATAAATGGTAACCACCCGGGGTCTTCTCCTGCCTATAAATAGACCCTATGTGCCCCCCATTCAGGGAGGATTTTTTTCCAGAAACTCGGATCTAAGCTCCCGACACCCAAGTCTTTTCTCAAAGATTCCGGAACACTTCTAAGGTAATTTCTTACCTAGAACGGAAGATCTAAAGAGAGGGAGAAAGGCCTAAGTGTTGAAACTCATCAACACTTGCGTGCCTGAGTGGCCAACCCTTAAGGGAAGTGGCCACACTTGCGCGCCACCTTACTCCTTTAATAGAACTTGCGCATCCCTTTTCTGGAAGAACCTTACGAGGATTCTAAAGGCCTTAATGAAGAGTCGCTGAAATATTACAATGCTAGTTGAACACCGCACAAGGACCCTATACATGTCGCGCAGGTATACCTGCACGACCAATACTTGCGCGCCCACACAGTACCTGCGCGCCTTCCAAGACTTGCGCGCCCCTGCCTTTTTTTGAGTGCCCTTCTTTCCCATTTTACTCCCTTAAGCCATTACCCCTTTCCTATTCAAGATTCAGTCTTCAAGACACTCTTCAAATCCATTTATGGCATGATTTCTTGATTTGACTTCCTTATCTGAAAGGAATTCGGTGGAATATCTCTCAAAACCTAGTGATTTACATATCATTATGTCACTAAAGATTGAGAGTTCATTAATTCAACCCCATCCTTTAAATCCTTAACATGGGTCTTTTTTTCAGGAATAATCCCCAGTCCTAATTCCTCCAAACTTGGGCATCCTCCTCAGGAGTAAGCCCCAAATTCTTAAAGTTCCCAAATCTGGGTATCCTCCTCAGGAGTAAGCCCCAAACCTTAATCTTTAACCTGGGATTCATTTTCAGGAATAATTCCCAGTCATAATTTTGGGCTTCCTTTTCAGGAGTAAGCCCCAATTCCCCTAACCTGGGCTTCCTCTTCAAGAATAAGTCCCAGTCATAAACTTGGGCTTCCTTTTCAGGAGTAATCCCCAAGTCCCTTAATTTCTCTTAACCAGTCCTAATTTACTTTTGATTTGGGATTCCTTCTCAGGAGTAAAACCC
Organism: Viscum album; assembly: GCA_963277665.1. Taxonomy (NCBI): domain Eukaryota; kingdom Viridiplantae; phylum Streptophyta; class Magnoliopsida; order Santalales; family Viscaceae; genus Viscum; species Viscum album. Next base: position 291,416,203 of record OY728150.1, on the reverse strand, counting down.
AATTATCTATCCTCTCCTAATCTGGGATTCCATTTCAAGAATAAGTCCCAAATTAGAGTATTCAAATCTCTATGAAGCACATATACCTTTATGTACCCTGTTCCTGGATTTTCTCCCTAAAGTAAATCCTAATCTTCATTAATCTGGGTAGTCATACATACATAAGCCCCAAACCATTTCTTATGATTACATCTTTCATGGCCCAATTGTCTATTTTATTACCAATACCTCTTGTTTCTCACACCGAGCATGACTCACGTGGGCTTAGAGAGTAAAAGTAATTATGACATTCTTCTTTGAGCCATCAATCATAAACATCATACTCCCTTACTCGAACTACGTGGGTTCAGATTCCATTTAAAAAACAAAGGATAAGTAGGTATCCCATCTACTGGTTCAATCCCAACTCTGAAATAATCCATGTCCATCTGAATGACAATAAACATCAAGTTCCCCACTGAGTGGCTTTAAAACCAGCCTAGTCATCATAATGACCAAGAGACTTTTATATAAATGTTTTGAAGGATACCATTGACCAAGAATCTCTAAATAGATACAGATGATTCTCTATTGATGAAGAACCTCGAATACATATAAAATATTCTCTAAATTTCTTACATATTTAATCATTGATTGTCAAAACTGAAGGAAAAGCTCATTTTATACTTGGTAATGTAATAAGGATTCACGAACATAACTTAAATCTATAAAGGGAGTCCAGGAATAGACAATAATTTTCCTCAAAAAGGTGTCATGAGTCCGACCTCCCATCCTCTTGACCAATGCAAATTCTTAAGCCTCATCAGTCCACAAGCTAATGAGCACCCACCTTTGGAAAGTAGGTCCAAATGGATGTGGAATCATTGGATGTTTCTGGTTCTACGAAAAAACCCATTAGAAACTGATCGGAAAATTTGAATCTCCCATCCAGGAGGTCATCCCCGAATTCTGAGGGAAAAAAAATGGTGAACCCGACGTGAATCCTTAACCAAGTTAAAATGATGTTTTACCTATTTGTTAAGCCCCTATTTAAAACTCAATAAGAGGGATAACAAGAACAATCATTTACATGTGTGCTCATCCAAAGGATGAAGTGGCTGAATTTATCTTGATTACATCTGTTATATCAAACAGACACTCTTTTCCAAGATCTTCTGTATTTCCATAATGGCTGCTCTCAAATTCACACATGTGAATACTGCTACTACAAATACCACTGCTGCTATTCCTACTGGATCGTCATCTGTTCTGAGGATGACATCACCTACTCAGCATCTTCAACACTGGGTATCAAATGCGCTGGTTAAGAAGTACCATCAACACGGTACCATCCCAACTCTGGAGGCTTCCCGACAGGCCCTCCAAGTGAAAAACTCACACAGGTCGTCTGGACAACGATGACCAGTGATCAAGAGGCAGGCATTGCTGACTACCGTCTCCAACCGTTTCGGGTCATTATCCCCGGAACGCAATTTCCATTCGCTCCCTTACTCTGAGGAAGTGAATGAGCAGGTCCCTTAGGAACTTAATTCAAAAAGACAGGAGTCAGTCCCGAGGGCTCCCATAAACAATCGCCACCAGACTCATGCGGCAGTGCGCCCTCAACATGATGAGGGTACCAACTCCAGGCGTTCAGCTCAGGTTCCTCGAACCCGAGCAGGCAAGACGAACCGCCAGAGGCGGAATCCGGTTAACAATGGGCAGGTTCTCATCCCTGCCATCTCTGGAGAAGTCCACCAACCTAACTTGGTGGTGAACAACAAGCAGGCACATACACCTACCCGTTTTAATTCCGCTGTCCAGCAGAATCGTCTGGCAACATCACTCCAATCCCGCCAGGAAATTCTGGCGGAGTACTATAGGCAAGAACATACAGATACTTATACATCATTAGTTAGTCATCAGGATCGCCTGACTACATATGATGGATCTCGTCAACCACATTTGGCGAAGTGTAATCAGCAAGCACATACACCTGCTAATACTAATCAAGCCTACCAACAGTCTCGCTTGGTAGCGCATGGAGAAGTCAGTTGGAAAGCTCTGACGACAAACAGGAGGCAGACTCAACTCTCTGCCCCCACACTTGAGTACTGTTAGGATTCACTGACAGAAAAAAGGAGGACAAGAGCAGGCACATACACCTACTCCAAGCCCAGAATGGACGTATATCCCCGTTCCGGCAGCTGAAGTCACCAAGAACATTTTGTAAATTGTGAAAGAAAAGAAGAAAATTCCTGCTCATATTCTGGATGCTTGCCAGGATATCATAACAGCTTCAGCATCATCTCAGGGAAAGACACATAAATCTATCCCTAGCAGTGGAGTGACACATCAAAAATTCACTCCGGAACAGACACACACATCTGTTCCAGTCCAAGAGGGTTATGGGGCATACTCCCCCATATCATACGGACAACCAAGTCAGGCACATACAACTAATTTGAGTGAAGATCGTCAGCCTAACCTGACCATCTTTCCTGATCAGGCACATACACCTGCTCAGAGCAACCACTTTTGTCAACAAGTGGTTTCCAAAGCGAGTAAGAATGCATCTAAGAAAAAGATCTGCCCAGCACAGTCAGGAGATCAAAGGCCAATCTGTAACATGGCCTTGCTCGATGCTGGAGTTCTTGAATCCCTCAGACATTTATCAGTTGGAATTCAAGATTCTACTCCCTCAGTTCCCAATAACGGGAACATTAATTCCAAAGGTCTTCAACAGACACTTCCTCATGAAGGCTTGCTTCGTGACAATTCGGTCAATCTTAATGTTTCATCTTCATATGAGAGCCACATGAACCCTCTGTGTGGTCATAAGACCAAGGAGCAAGATATCTTATCTTTTGCTGTAACCCATTATGGTGGTCCTCCCCATGATGATGAATTTAACTGCGAAAGTCCTCTCCGCAGTAGTGATTCACATTTCTTGGAAAATACTCCAGTGGATAATGTAGTGCCGCGAAAGCCCTCTTATCTTGAGGCATTTTCAAATGCGAAACCAGTCATGTATGATGCTTTATCGCTTGCAAGTGAAATAATTTCTCAATCAGAAGATAGCCCAGGGTGTAGGTCATTCTCTGAACCACCCCTAAGTCATGCATCTTCTAGTTTGATCAATTATCTCTCTACCAATCTTGTTGAATCCGATGAAGCAACAAGGAAACACCAACTCTGGTCAAAACAGGTAGAATAATCTTCATTTAATGATGAAGAGGAAATGATGAACATGAGGAAAAAACTGGCGAAAAGTGAGATACCAGTCATGTTTTGGCCTTTGGCTGACTCCCATTATGACATTCCAAAAATGTTGATGGAATATGAAGTCCATGATATTCGTCTCAACATATGGAAAACTCTTTTTCAATTGAAGAAAAGGAATTATCTAATGATGAATATGAAAATCATATTAAGATAATAGAAGGGCTACAACGTCAGATTGATTTGGCATCTCTATCACTCTCTCGGTATCCGAAGGCTGAAAAGCAGCAGAGAACCCTTCAACGTTCATGCCTCGGCGCACTAAGAAAATTGTGTCAGTTAATTTCTAATGCCCCATATGGTGTTCATATCAGAGGATGGAGTGTTCACGGAGCACTACATTTCACAGTGCTTTCCAGTCAGCAAAGCCTGCCGAAAATGGTCTCATGCATTGTTATTGCCCATGGCCGGCCACAGTCAATGGGATTTTTTAGTAATCAAAAGCTTGCTCAAGAACATGCTTCAACTAGTTCCTCTTAAAATCAAGTATATAGAGAACAAGTTGTTGAATTTCTCCTACATCAAGAAGGCGAGAATATTGCACAAGCCTCTTGTATGGAGCAAACACATCATCAAATGACAGAAGTTTCGGAAATCATCCAACGGTCTGTTGAACCAGGTGATAAAAGTGGATACAGGTTAATGCATCCAGCTAATTTCCGAACTAAGATTCGTAAGATCAAGAGAGCTTTTAAGAAGATCTCAGACATAGCATGTCAAGAGCCACCCCAGCTTGTCAGACTGGGGACTCCTTTAACCCAACCCTCAGAGTCAACAAATGGGATTCGAGGAGTTGAGCGGAAACAGCAGGAACATCCCCAGTTCACAAGACTGGGGACTCATTCAAATCATCAATCCCCTCCTCAGAGAATATCGGTCTTTTCTAGATTGGGTATGAAGCCCCAAGAGGAACGAAGAGCCAAATTATCAGTAGATTCCCTCCAAGTTATAGCTCATCAAGAAGTTCCTAGAGTATTGAATCAGCAAAAGGCAATTTCTCATCAAAGACATGAAAGAAGAAAATATCACAAAAATTTTGATAGAAGGGATGCGATGCATTATGCATCAATCAATGTCATCAATGCTGTTGTTGCTAATCCACCATAGGAGGCTCACTAAGGGGACTCAGATGAATAGCGTCCTGCTCAAGAAAATGTACGCACCGATACAAATGAAGAAGGTGTGCGTACACGAAGTCAAAGGATTACTCAGAACCTAAGTAATCCACTTCCCTCTCTCCAAAAAGTATCCAACAACGGGAGGGGAAAGAATCAGGTTACATATCCTTCCTCTGGAGAAGGTAAATCACTCTCATTAGAGCAAAAGATTGCACAATACGAGGAAGAAATTAAAGAATTAAGAAGGTTGAATGCAGAACTACTTTAGAGTAGTCTTCTTCTTAAGAATGCTGGAGTCCGACAGCCGAAGGAATTTGTTGCAGCTACTGAGATGGATCAGGAATATCCTCCTTTATCAGTACACCCTCAGATGTCTAATCCTACAGGTCAAGTGCAACAATGGTTGACAGTGCTACCATCAATTGCAGCACCAACCACCACATCTGTCCAAACTCCATTCATTGCACCTACCCAAGACCAAATTCAACCGGATGTTTCTCAAAATTTACTAACTACTATTGAGTCATTAATAGCTCGGTTAGAAACTATGGAAGGGAAACGGGTGAAAGTTCAACCAGAAAATAAATTTTACCCTGAATGGGTAGATTCAATTTCTCCTCCATCCAGTTTTAGAAACCTTGATTTCCCTAATTTCAATGGATTAGGCGACCCTGAACAAAAATTGACACATTACGTGTCTTGTTGTGATCCTATGAAGGGAACTCTAGAGCAGCAAGAAGCAGTGAAACTCATATGCTTCATGCGAAACTTGCAAGGACCAGCTTATTTCTGGTATACATGCTTTCAATCCCGGTCAATCATCGGATGGGAGGATCTTTGCCAAAAATTCCTTCTTCAGTTCAGCTCAACTTTGCCAAAAATGACAGTTTTCGATCTTACAAACTGCAAGAAATGGGAGAATGAAGGATTCTCTGATTTCATTGCTCGCTGGAAGGGATTAACATATTCCCTGAGTTTAGCACTCCCTTAGGAGGAGCTGTTGCCAATCTGTGTGGAAAATTTGCGTGACGAATTACACACGCCATTGATCCCTGCGAAATACACATGAGGGTTTCGAGACCTTACTTCAATCGCTCAGCAGATTGAAGATTCCCTTATACAGGCTAAGGATAAATCTCATGTAATTCCATCAGCTCCAGGAAAGAGAATGGGTAAAGCGGAAACTGCTACAGTTTTGCTTAAACAAGCGCATGTACCTATTTCTACTTCAAAACCTTCATCTTATCGAAGGGCTCCACCTCCTGAATGCCAACAACAAAGGTCGTTTCGTCCAATTGATCAAAGAGATCAACGACAAAAACAATTTGAGGATTTAAAGAGTAAAACATATTCTTTCTGAAATGAGAAAGTTCCTGGTTACTTCATTTCAGCTCTGGAAAATAATTTGGTTCAATTACCAGTGCCCAAGAGGCCAAACAAGGAAGGAGATGAAGACCGACCCAATTATTGTCCCTTTCATCAAATGTTGGGGCATCCCATCCCGGAGTGTTTTGTCTTCAAAGACCTCTTGCAAAAGATGGTCAACTTGGGGCAAGTCAAGTTGAAAGGTTCTTCGACTCAGGTAGCATGTGTTACTGCTACAGTTCCAGAAGAGGAAGGTGAATGGCAAGAAGTCAAAAGCATAAATTCACAGAAGTATGATGATTGGATGGTCAGAAAGACAATCAATCGGACTCATTACATTTTGCGAACACAATTAATTAAACCAATTGTGTCTTCTGCCATGAATATTGCGGTAAAACCCTCTTCGTTAGAGGGAAAGTCCTCAAAGAAACAACTTGATTAAAATAAGGAAAAAGAATCATAAGAAGATGAGTATGTGTCAAAGCCTAAATTGTCTTTGACTCTGGCAGACTTTATGTGATCTAATTCAAAGCCACGAGCACCGCCCCATCAAACGGCACAACCTAAATAGGCTAATCAGGCAGAGTCTTTATCAGACGAAGAGTTAATCTTCAGTTCTGTTAATATGATTCAATTAACAGATCCATATTCCAGTCGTAATTTCAATTTTGATGAGCCTGAATTCCCTGTATCAAATAAGGGAATCCAAGGAAGTTCCAGAGGTTCAGGATACAGGGGAAGATATGGATCTTTCCGAAGCCACTACTCTAATTCTACCCCTGCTAGCACTGTGTATGCAGTAGAAACTCGTGGTAGAGCCCTTCAGCGAGCTCAAAAAGAACAAGAATGTTCTTCTTCCAATAGTCAACTCAGTCTTGGAATAGTTATTTTGGAAGACCGATTGAAGGTTCCATCTTCTTTATCTTAGCAAGTAAATGGATCTAATCGGTCTAATCTTCCAAAACCAAGGATGTTGCCAACTTCTATCTCAATACAAGATGCATCAGCTCCCAAAGAATTTGCTTCCAGGGTACCTGCTAAACCACATATTCCTATTGGTAAACACAGACCTATAGATCAAAATTATGATATATTGAAACACTTGGCCCAAGTACCGGCCAAGTTATCAATTTTGGATGCTTTGAATTTGTCAAAAGATCTTCGGGAAGCACTCATCGAATCTTTGTCAAGTCCTCAGGAGTTTGAAGCTGAAATTTCTGCAGCTGAAGTCTATCACATAGAGAATAATCATACAGAATGACATGCGGTGATATCTTTTACTGATAAAGATGAAGATGATGTTTTTCATGGGCACATAAAACCTCTGTACTTATCTGGAAAAGTCAACGGTGTATATATCCGAAGAGCATTCATTGACAATGGTTCAGGAGTCAACCTCATGCCCATTCGTACACTTCATCGATTGGGCCTCACAGAATCTGATTTATCTCCTTCTACCATGATGTTACCAGGATATGATAAAAATGAACAAGAATCACTGGGCGAAGTTACACTCAGAACTCAGTTTGGAGATCTTGTATCCAATTTGGATTTCATGATTGTTGATCAAGACTCATCTTTCAACGTCTTTCTTGGAAGACCCTGGCTACATTAGCATGTGGCTATCCCTTCATCATACCATCAATGTCTCAAATACTGTTTCAATGGTCAAGTTGGAACATTGTATGGTGACAAGGCCCCGCTCAAGACATGTGAGTCTCAGTACATTGAGGTGGAATTTTATCACATGAAGGGAAGAGAGAAATCTACAATAAAGGAAATTACCAAAGTTAATTCTCCATATGGTTTGGAGAAGATTCCAATAAATCCATTTACACATGTGAGTACAGATTATGTGTTACCTATCAGTCAAATTGAAAAAATAGGCCCAAATAAAAATACTCTTACGGAAAGATCCATAATGTCAATTACGGCAATCGAGCTAGACAACATGGGAGAAATTGGTAACCTACCAAACAGTGATGAAAGCACAAATGGTGACGTTTTCATTTCATCTGCTGAAATCTAACAGGTCAATACTTCTTCAATCAGGCCAGAAGAAGTTATAGCAACATCGGAGGTGAATAATGATGTCAATTCTCAATCCAACATATCCTCTTTATTTCCCAAAGAAGACCCTTTATCATCAATAGAGTCGGAAATGGAAGCTTCTTCTTCAAAATGTGCAAATTTAGACATCTCTTCTGATCATGAAAATTTCGTTTTGTCATCTACTATGCAAGTAGAAATGGAAGAAATAGCACATGATGATGAGGAAGAGGATGATCTTAGAGATTCACCTCCAGCATTTGAAGAGGGTATCTCTACCACTGTGGATGAACTCAGAGAAATAAATTTGGGTACATAGAAAGATCTACGCCCCACATTAATTAGTGCGGCCATGACCCTTGAAGAGCAAGAGATGTATATTTCTTTTCTAAAGAAAAATAAAGATATTTTTTCTTGGAACTATACAGAAATGCCTGGGCTTGATCCTGATGTTGCTACTCATCATTTGGGTTTACCAAAAGAACATCGAGGATTTAAGCAAGCTGCGAGAAGAACACACCCAACTTATGCTTCCAAAATTGAAGCTGAAGTGGATAAGCTGATCAAAGATAACTTTGTCAGAGAAGTTCAGTATCCCAAGTGGTTGGCTAATATTGTCCCTGTAAAGAAGAAGAACAGACAAATTAGGGTTTGCATCGATTTCAGAGATCTTAATCAGTATTTTCCTAACGATGATTTCCCAGTTCCGATTACAGAACTCATAATTGATGCGACGGCTGGTTATGAAGTACCTTCCTTCATGGATGGATATTACGGATATAATCAGATCAGAATGGCCCCAGAAGATGAATAATCCACAGCCTTCAGAGCCCCTCAAGGTGTGTTTTGTAACCGGGTGATGCCCTTTGGTTTAAAGAATGTAGGTGCAACATATCAACGCGCCATGCATCGTATATTCAAAACATTCATAGGGAATATTGTTGAATGCTATGTAGATGATTTGGTGGTTAAATCCAAACAACGTTCTAATCATTTGGCTGATTTGGAAGTCATATTCCACAAGCTTCGACAACATAATTTGAAGATGAACCCCTTAAAATGTGCTTTTGGGGTAACCTCAGGAAAATTTCTTGGCTTTACTGTACGCCATCGTGGTATTGAAGTCAATCCTAAGAAGACCAAGTCAATCCTTGGTATGTCACCTCCTCAGAATTTGAACGAATTAAGAGGACATCAAGGACACTTAGCCTATATTCAGCGTTTCATCGCCAATTTGGAATGAAAAAGTTTACCCTTTACCAAATTAATGAAAAAAGGAGTCACTTACCAGTGGACTGAAGAATTTCAAGAAGCGTTTGATGTTCTCAAGAAATACCTCTTGAGTCCACCGGTACTCATGCAACATGTTGAAGGAAGACCACTTATCCTCTATGTGACAGCTCTAGAGAGATCATTGGGTGCCTTTCTAGCTCAAAATAATGATGCTGGGAATAAAAATAGCCTCTACTATGTCAGTAGAACTATGCTTGAAGCAGAAACCCGGTATTCAAGTATTGAGAAGTGCTGCCTGGCATTAATCTTTGCAGTTCAAAAACTGAGACACTACCTGCAACATCACGAGGTCCAATTGGTATCTCACAATAATCCGCTCAAATTCATCCTTAGTCGTCCAATGGATACAGGACGTCTAGCAAGGTGGGCAGTTATTTTGCAGCAGTTCGACATTCAGTATGTGTCTCAAAAGGCGATAAAGGGCCAAGCTCTGGCTGATTTCTTGGCTGAACATCCTTCAGTGGAAGACACGTCTTCAGATATTGAACTCCCTGATGAGGAAGTTTTCTCTATTCAATAGAGTCCTCAAACATGGTAAATGTATTTTGATGGTGCTTCCAGAAGTCCAACAGGGAAGAAAATGGAAAATCCTAAATTCAACAAAGTTGGTTTAGGAATTATGCTCATTTCTCCAGATAAGGCATTGTTACCTTATTCCTTTTTATTTTGGGAAGGTAGTACCAATAATGAAGCCGAATACCAAGCTCTTATCAAAGGCTTGGAGTTAGCACTTCAAGCACAAGTGAATCACTTAAAGGTGAAAGGTGATTCAGACCTGGTAATCAAACAAGTCAATGGGGATTATGCCATCAGAAAAGAAGAATTAATCCATTTGTATGATTACGTCAGAGAGTTAATGGCGGAATTCCCTTCAGAACCGACATTTACTTATGTCCCAAGATCAAAAAATTCTCATGCTGATGCGCTGGCTAATATAGCCATAGCTATAGCAGATCCAAATCGGGATGAGACAACCATCAGTATTGCCCACCGTCGTGCAATTTCACCTTATGTTCAAGCCAGAACAGAATAAATTAATGAAATTAGTCCCATTCCTAAACCGTATGGTCATACTACAGGATAAATGTCACCTATCAGGGAATACCTTCAAAATGGAACACTTCCACCTAATATAGCCGGGAATGAACAAATCCGGCGACATGTGGTCAATTTTACTCATTATGATAGCCCAAACCACCTAGAGAAAATTCTCTACAAACGTGGTTTTGATGGATTTATCTTCAGATGCATTGATGGTGAAGAGACAATGGCTGTCATGAAAGAAGTGCATACAGGAGTCTGTGGTGCCCACCAGTCTGGACATAGATTGTCTGATCAAATTCGAAGGCTTGGATACTTTTGGCCTTCACTGATACAAGATTGTGTTAATTTCAAAAAGAAGTGTCATTCATGCCATGTACATTCCAACTTCATTCATCAACCTCTAGATTTGCTTCATACAACTAAATACTCGTGGCCATTTTCCACATGGGGAATGGATGTGGTGGGACCTTACCCTTCAGCTACGGCCAAGAAATTTAAGTACATTCTTACTGCTACTGATTTTTTTTCCAAATGTGCAGAGGGAATAACTCTTAAAGAAGTCAGTTCTAAATGCATTGTTAGCTTCATCAAGTCTAACATCATTACTGGATTTGGTGTCCCTCATACCATATTGATGGACAACGGCACCAACTTCTGTTCTTCTGAGGTGAAAAAATTGTATCAAGAATACAACATTAAATCCAACCATTCATCTCGGTATCATGCGGCGAAAAATGGCCAAATAGAAGCCTTTAATAAGACTGTTTCAAATATACTGCAAAAGATGGTGGATAAATATAAGAGTTCATGGCCTGATAAACTCTTTCATGCTTTATGGGCTTATCGGACTACCACCCACAATGCAATGTGGTCAACTCCATATTCGTTGGTATATGGAACGGAAGCAGTCTTGCCAATTGATGTTCAATTGCCCTTACTCAGAGTAGCCATTTGTGATCAGTTATCAACAGATGAGAAATCCCAAAAGCGATTGAATGAATTGGAACGGTTAGATGAGAAATGATTGTGCACTTTTCACCACCTTGAAATCTATCAGAATCGAATAGCACGAGCTTTTAACAAAAAAGTTCGTCTTCGTTCATTCATTCAGGGAGAATTGGTATTAGTTCTCAGAACTCCAATGATACCAGGAAAGAAACCTCCCAAGCTTGAGCCAAAATGAGAAGGATCTTATTCAATACATAGGGTCTATTCCAATGGAGCTTATTCATTAATCTCTATGGATGGAGAACTCATTACTACTCCAACTAATGCCAGATTTTTGAAGAAGTATTTTGTATAAACTACAAAGTATTCACAATGTGTCCCTTCAACATGACACTAAACTGTGCGACGCCAGTTCGTCCTTGCTATATGATGTTAAACTATACAACAATGGTCCAGTATGACCTTAAACTCCTCCTTGGTCCAGTATGACCTTAAACTATTCAAAATATGTCCCTGCAACATGACACTAAATTGTGCGGCACCAGTTCGTCCTTGCTATATGACGTTAAACTATACAGAAATGGTCCAGTATGACCTTAAACTCCTCCTTGGTATAGTATGACCTTAAACTATTCACAATTTGTCCCCGCAACATGACACTAAACTGTGCGGCACCAGTTCGTCCTTGCAATATGACGTTAAACTATACAGAAATGGTCCAGTATGACCTTAAACTCCCCCTTTCATCCAACATGACGTTAAACTGTATTATCCTTGAAACATGACATTAAACTGTGCAACACCAGTTTGTCCTTGGTATACGACATTAAACTATACAGCAATGGTCCAGTATGACATTAAACTGCAACTTCGTCCCACACGATGTTAAACTGTGAAAAAGTTCCCTAAAAGGTCCTGTATGACCTTAAACAACACCATGGTCCTGTATAACATTAAACTGCACCATCCATGGTCCATGTATATGACCCTAAACTATTTGAAAGTCCCTTACATCCAGAAAGACGTTAAACTACATAATCATCAAAGGTCTTGTATGACCTTAAACTATACTTATGTCCAGCATGACATTAAACTGCACCATCCACGGTCCATTTATATGACCTTAAACTATTCGCCCTCTTGTCCAACATGACACTAAACTGTAGAAAAAATCCCCAATGCGTCCAACATGACGTAAATTGTGTGTTATTTTGTCCTTACTGCATGACATTAACCTGCTCAGTCCCCTTTTTGTCCCACATGATGTTAAACTGTATTGTCCCCATCGTCCTAACTACATGACGCAAACTATACAGAAAGTCATTGATATGTCCTACATGACATTAAACTATATTTTGTCCCTGCTACATGACACTAAACTATGCAGCACCAATAGTCCTAACTGCAAGACTTTAAACTGCATAGACCCTTTATATGTCCTACATGACATTAAACTATGCATCGTTAAGGATGTTGTTACCTCTTGTTTCTCACACCGAGTATGACTCACATGAGCTTAGAGAAAACGTCAACCATAACACTCTCTTTGGGCCGCTAACCATGTATATGTCCCAAAAACATCATTTTTTAGGTCATTATCCCCAAGAATAATTTGATCATTAATTTATTCTTTAATTGAACTCCGCGGATTTTGATCCTTACCTTCCAGGCTGGGTACGTAGGCAACCTCCCAAGGTTCAATCCCAAAAAAAAATCTCTTCACTTCGGTTCACCTTCATCTCATACGATGTTGATTTGTGAAACTGCCCTTAGAATCAATATCTTTACATTCGATTCACTTTCGTTCTTGTTATACGACATTAAACTATACAAAACTTTTGTCCGGTATGACAATAAACTACAATACTCTATGATTTCCTCATTTGAGAGAGAACCATTATTTACATTGATTTTTCAATCATGTTTCATTTCAAAAGACTACGTGCATACATGGTAATTCCTAAACTTTTTATCTCGGGTTAAACCATCATTATACAAAAGTCCCCTTTCACCCTTCAAATGTACGAACCAAATTTGTACAAAGGGTATATCTAGAACTACGTGGGCTTGATTCCCATCCTTATGGGATACGTAGGAACGTTCGAGTATCCCTCGAATCCAGCCCCAAGTCTTTTGGGCCTAACCCCAAATTTCACTTTCAGTCCCTTGGCTGAAAAGTCCTCATGAAAACACACACTGTGTATTCATTATTATGGTCCGAACTCTATGACCCTAAACTAAGATCTCTCATACTTTCATCCTGCATGACGTTAAACTGCATTTCATGAACTACGTATGGCTTGATTCTCATTCTTATGAGATATGTAGTGAAGTCCAAAATTTCAATTCAGGACCCAGCCAGAACATGATTATGGTTATCATTGACCTATGTTTCTCTATATACATTGGTCAATACCCATCTTTATGTGTTATAATCATAACCTTAAATATTTTCAGATCTTCATAACCCTTTTCATGACTTTTAGTAACAAAAATGTCAAACTTCTGAGAATTCTTTTTCCTGACTATGCAGTACGTGCCCATAGTTGGCCTTGCATAAAGAGTCCACGTAACAGACTTGTCAGCCGAAGGATACTATTTATTTGACTATGCAGCCCATGCCCTTAGGTGGCCTTACATAATTCAACCCCCTAACGGGTTTTTTGGATAATGGTAACTTCATTCTTGGGAAGAATGCCTCTTTTGTCCTTATTTGTCTTAAATGACGGTATGTAGGGATCTACAAAAAAATAGCCATCCTTAACATATTTGTCCCATATCCTTTTCATGATCTGAAAGTATTCAAGTCTATGGTATATTCTTCTTCCCTACGTTTGGGTCAGTCCTTCGTAGGAGTGATATTCATCCAGTTCTTCGATAATCTTGTCTGGAAATATCTTCTCCATATTCAAGTACCTCTTTCCATACAACAAACTCTATACTTTGGAAGATTTGAATCTCCATAAACATTCAATGGCTTTTAGCACTAGGAAAGTAAATTTCTGAGAGTTCTTTTTGCCTGACTATGCAGCACGTGCCCATAGGTGGTCTTGCATAAACAGTCCACATAACAGACTTGTCAGCCAAAAAAATGTTATTTGTTTGACCATGCAGCCAATGCCCTTAGGTGGCCCTGCATAATTCAACCCCCTAACGGGTTTGTGAAATGATGGTAACTTCATTCTTGGAAACTACTTCTTCTGATGCCTTTTAGCTCTTTTTCATATCATTCCTCATATTCAAATATTCTTAAGCCATAGTTTTCATATTTTCTCTCATACTTGAGTATGGTAATATGTTTTCAGAAAAAGTTTCAATGAATTGAATTAATTATAATCCATTTTGGTCAAAGCTATTTCGACCTTAAACATTATCCCCTTTATGTCAGTCATGCATGACTTTAAACTGCCCACAAAAGACAAAGGAACTCTGTCAAGTTCCAGCTCACTAAATATACATTTTTGTATGATTTAGGTAATATTGAGAAATTAAAAGGTTCAACGTTTGTAGGGTTATTTATAATAATCCTAGTAAAAATCAAACTATGCATACTAAGCCCATTAGATTAAGTAAATTTGAAGCAGGTAGTGAAAGAATGTAGGTACAAATGATTGAAGATGAAAGTGTTTTTTTTCCATTGATGCACAAGAGTTAGAAGGACATCCACAGACTGGAGTCTCTTCTCTTTTTCAAGAATTACAAGAGGCTTTCAACATAACTCTTCATTTGATTTACGGCACCCTGAGCTTCATCAGCAATCACTTGGAATTCATTCATTCAACTGGATACAATAAGAGATGCAGTAATACTAGCTCTTCTTGGAACAGTTATAAAAGGATGTTCTTGAGTGCGGTTTGAGAAAATTTTCTGATGATCAAACAGTGACTCTGTTTCTGTCCAAGAGACTTGGAAGATGGATACATGGATTTGAGAATGGAACATTGGAAGTAAAGATCCATTTGGAGAGAGTACTGTTTTCAGATATTCCTCTAATGCCATGTTTGTCTTCTCTCCACCAACTGAACGCGGAAAACATTTTAGCCCATGGGTTTGCCATTTTCATATCTGCAAGAAAATGACATGGAGGAAGAATTTGAAAGATCACACCATTGTTGTTGCTCTTAATTCACCGCATAACCGAAATAGAGGAGTAGTAGTGTAGCTGCATTTTAGGCATATAGTTCTTTGCATCTTGAAAATTGACACCTTGAGATGACCAAGACCATATAGAGGTAGGTAGATGCTCTGTGGGAAATTAAGATGATATTTATTCAAGTACATAACCAAATCTGGGAGAGGGATGTCACAGATATCATAATAATCATGGCCAATGATGTTCATCATGTCATCAATCCGCTTGCTAGTCAGTTCATCAGCCGTTTTAATTCCCTTAAGAGCCATTGAATCTGTACAAAAGTTGAATAAACTAACTCTTAAATGGGTTTATTTTTCATAAAATTTGTGAAAGAATTCAAGAAAAATGGAAAAGGCATTAAGACGCACAATTCTAAAACTTGGCATGCAAGTATGGATATACCGCACAAGTATTTGGTGCGCAGGTATCACCGCGCAAGTCAAGATACCTTGACAGCAGTGCGCCATCAAGGAAACACCGGAAAACAGAGAAACCTGTGCGGTTAAGATGACCTGCGCAACGAGAGCTCGAGAGGTTTGAAGTCCGGAAATCTGGATTCTTTGTACGGAGGTGAGGCCGCGTATTTATAGACCAGGGGGCCTGCCTGCGCACCGTACCCAGTGCGCTCAAGACCTGCGTGGTGCACACGTGCACACTGCCTTCTGCGCAATGAACACTTTCACACCACATTTTCGTTTGGATGTATTCGATTTCCTCAGAGTCAAATCCTCTATTTCTCTCAGGATCCAACTCTGAGGGGGGACTTTTGTTGACGCTCCTTTCATCACAGAATCTAAAGATCAGAAAAGGGGAAGATATGAGATTAAAATGGTTCGAACTTTGAAGAAAACATCAAAAATCGACAAAGGGATGAACACAGAGAACGTTTCCCATAGGCCGCGCAAGTTTCCACATCATCGCGCAAGTGGACTTGCGCGACGCACTTTGGCATGCATGTGACTTACGCGAGATAAATGGTAACTGCCCGGGGTCTTCTCCTACCTATAAATAGACCCTGTGGGCCCCCCCATTCGGGGATGAATTTTTTCCAGAAACTCGGATCTAAGCTCCCGACGCCCAAGTCTTTTCTCAAAGCTTCCGGAACACTTCTAAGGTAATTTTTTACCTAGAACAGAAGATCTAAAGAGAGGGAAAAAGGCCTAAGTGTTGAAACTCATCAACACTTGCGCGCCTGAGTGGCCATTCCTTAAGGGAAGTGGCCACACTTGCACGCCGCCTTTCTCCTTCAATAGAACTTGCGTGTCCCTTTTCTGGAAGAACCTTAAGAGGATTATAAAGGCCTTAATGAAGAGTCGCTCAAATATTACAATGCTATTTGAACACCGTGCAAGTACCCTATACATGTCACGCATGTATACCTGCACGACCAATACTTGCGTGCCCACACAGTACCTGCGCGGCTTCCAAGACATGTGTTCCCCTAACTTTTTTTGAGTGCCCTTCTTGCCCATTTTACCCCTCGTAAGCCATTACCCCTTTCCTATTCAAGATTCAGTCTTCAAGACACTCTTCAAAGCCATTTATGGCATGATTTCTTGGTTTTACATTCTTATCTGAAAGGAAATCAGTGGAATATCTCTCAAAACCTAATGATTTACATATCTTTATGTCACTAAAGATTGAGAGTTCATTCATTCAACCTCATCCTTTAAATCCTTAACCCGGGTCTCCTTTTCAGGAATAATCCCCAGTCCTAAGTCCTCCAAACTTGGGCATCCTCCTCAGGAGTAAGCCCCAAATTCTTAATGTTCCCAAATTTGGGCATCCTCCTCAGGAGTAAGCCCCAAATTCTTAAAGTTCCCAAATATAGGCATCCTCCTCAGGAGTAAGCCGCAAACCTTAATCCTTAACCTGGGATTCATTTTCAGGAATAAGCCCCAGTCATAATTTTGGGCTTCCTTTTCAGGAGTAAGACCCAATTCCCCTAACCTGGGCTTCCTCTTCAGGAATAAGTCCCAGTCATAAACTTGGGCTTCCTTTTCAAGAGTAATTCCCAAGTCCCTTAATTTCTCTTAACCAGTCCTAATTTACTTTTGATCTGGGATTCCTTCTCAGGAGTAAAACCCAATTATCAATCCTCTCATAATCTGGGGTTCCTTTTCAAGAATAAGTCCCAAATTAGAGTATTCAAATCTCCATGAAGCACACATACCTTTATGGACCCTGTTCCTGGATTTTATCCCTAAAGTAAATCCCAATCTTCTTTTATCTGGGCAGTCATACATACATAAGCCCCAAAACATTTCTTATGATTACGTCTTTCATGGCCCAATTGTCTATTTTATTACCAATACCTCTTGTTTCTCACACCGAGCATGACTCAAGTGAGCTTAGAGAGTAAAAGTAATTATGATATTCTTTTTTGAGCCATCAATCATAAACATCATACTCCCTTACTCGAACTATGTGGGTTTTGATTCCTTTTCCAAAACAAAGGATACGTAGGTAGCCCATCTACGGGTTCGATCCCAACTCTGAAATAATCCATGTCCGTCTGAATGATAATAAACTTCAAGTTCCCCACTTAGTGGCTTTAAAACCAGCCTGGTCATCATAATGACCAAGAGACTTTTATATAAATGTTTTGAAGGATACCATTGACCAAGAATCTCTAAATAGATACAGATGATTCTCTATTGATGAAGAACCTCGAATACATATAAAATATTCTCTAAATTTCTTACATATTTAATCATTGATTGTCAAAACTGAAGGAAAAGCTTATTTTATACTTGGTAATGTAATAAGGATTCACGAACATAACTTAAATCTATAAAGAGAGTCCCGGAATAGACAATAATTACCCTAAAAAAGGTGTGATGAGTCCGACCTCCCATCCTCTCGACCAATTCAAATTCCTAAGCCTCATCAGTCCACAAGCTAATGAGCACCTACCTCTAGAAAGTAGGTCCAAATGGATGTGGAATCATTGGATGTTTTCGGTTCTACGAACAAACCCGTTAGAAACCGATCAGAACGTTTGAATCTTCCATCCAGAAGGTCATCCCCGAATTCCGAGGGAAACAGTAAGTAAAATGTGGATCAATAAGATGAAAATAATTTTTCGTGAATAGTAACATTTGACTTTTATTTCCCACGGTTAAAAGTAAATAGTCTAATTAAGGGTAAATATGATATTAAAATTACCCTAAAACATGTCATAATTCTATTGGATAAATATAATTTTAACAAAAACATATTTTGGAATAAAAAATGATTCTTTTGTTCCACAAGGATTAGATTAGGACATCTATTGTTATTTAATTTAATGAAATGTTAAAAGTGTTATATTCATGTTTTCATAACTAAAATATTTTTAATATAGAGTTATACAAAAGATAAATTAGTCTATAAATATTAATGAGAAATATATAAATATTTCCTACGTAATGGTATTTTATTTATAATTTTAAGGCATTAAATAATAAAATTTCTTTATGGCACAATGATGATGCAGTAATTACTTTATTAATAAAAGATTAAAATAATTGATTTTATAAATACCCAAATAAATGTAATTTGAGACTTTTGATAAATTATACTAATTTTATAGGATAATATGACATGTTAGGGTTGATTCAATCAATTGTTTTCAAAGTAATCAGGTTTTTATGATTTAAACAGAAAACAAATACCAGATAGTGTCAAAATTGACATAAAATTGTATTTAAAACAAAAACTAATTTATTAATGGATATAATATTAAAAAATATAGGGTCCAAAAAAAGGGATTATATAATATTATATATGTAATTAATGAACCAATTATGGTTCTCTTGATTGTTTTTAGTTATTTTAACAACCATATAGTGTAAGAATACAAGATGACACAGTAAAAGTAAAACTATTTAACTAAGAGTTAAATTTAAAAGATAAGGTTGAAATGGTAACCTAGAATTTTCTAAAACATATTGGTTGAGAGTATTGAAACCCATAAAAACCAAAGGCTAGAAGTAAATTCAATTGGAGCCATTATAAAACAAATTTTATTGTATAATAAATTAATACTTTAATCTTTTACTAAAGTGACTCTCACCCCTCTTATAAAAGGGCAATTCCACTTCTCTCAAAATCGCACCTCCAAAGCCATTTGGATAGGCCAAATCCAGCTCACATATCCTCCATACATTCCTCCATTCATACTAGATGCCTTAATTTTGTCAGAAATCCATCCTAAGAGCCCTTTTGATCAAGTCAAAAGTAATAACCTAAAGAAGAGGTAAATATTCCATCACCCATTTCAAGTTCTTTTCTTCTTACACTTCCTCTTTATTTGTTGTTTCCATTCTATAATAATAACTCTAGTATCTTATATATACTGTAATTTTATTATAAAAATGGAAAAACCATATTCATTATTCTATCCATCATATAAATGACAACGTCATCATACGTGCATACGTAAGGATTACCGTCTCCACGTCGTGGTGTAGTTTGTTGTTCAAACATTTCATTATTTGGATGGGTATAATAATGAGTATAACTGATTTAAATAATAAATATAATAGGTTAATGTTTCTGTGTATATGATATAACATCCAATTACATACAATTTCTCCATTAATATAATGATATTATCACTCGTGCGTATGTACAGAATACCGTCTCCATGACGCGATGAGATTCATTTCCACGTTCACCATTCAATGATGACTATAAAAATATATATATTATTAATAAGTATATAAAATATGACATAATAATGATACTGAATATATATATATATATGTATATATGTCTGTATGTACTTACATATATCTTATTCACTTATTTCCATTCAATACAATATGAAAACAGAAACATCATTTATGCATACGTACGACCAACCTCTCCATTAACAGTGCCTTCAATTTCGTATATAAATATATTATAAATATTTATATTCTAAATATATATTATATATAAATCAAGGTTCATATTCTGGATTCATTTAAATCATGATCTAAATGATACGATCAAGAATAACAAGTTAAAACACATACGATAAAGAAAACAAGTGTTACCCAAAATGTTAATTTAACTTGGAAATCATTAGTCAATGGGTATTAAAAAGTCATAAATGAATCATGTATGATATAATAAATATGAATATGGTTTTGGTATAATTTAAAAACATACTATGGTCATTATGCAAAATGTTAAACTTTATCTCGACCCAAGGAAAGTGCAAGGTAAGGGGTTTCTTATTCCACTTTTAATTCTGTTAGATTTCCATTGTTCGCAACTTATTGCATGTGGTGTATTGTGTACTGCCATTTGATATATATTATCATGATTCTATTTATATTAATGGTATTATTTTAATTATTTGGTGGTTATTAACTTTTTTTCATATGACTCGATTGATTACAATGTGGTAAGGGTTAATTTCCGAATCTCTTTATTATCAGAGGTTGTTTTTAAGTAAGTATCTAAAAAGAAATATTTATTATCCAGGTCCAAGTTTCATAAAAGAGTTTTTAGATGGATTATTTTTAAGGTAATATTTTACTAAAACATCATTTTAAATTTTTTGATGACTTATTCATCTAAACCTTTATCATTAATGTCCATGTCTTCAAAATGGTTTTAAGTATTTATTTATATGGAAATGAATTTATTAAAATGATAATTAATATCAAAATATTGAAATTGGTATGAGAAACTTTGAATAAAAACTATCTTTTAAATGAATTACATTATAAATTGTGTGACTTTTAAGTGTTTTTATTGAAAAGTAATATTTCTCTCAAGGAGTTTTACCATTCATTTTCTATTATGTCAAAATTATTTTTTGATATTATTATTGATTGAGGTTGATTTATTATATATAAAATCTTCAATATTGTATTGAAGGAGTTTTGATATGTCTGACTGTGGATGTGTTATTTTTATACCATTCATAGTTTATGGTTAAATTATGGGCATTTTGTATGCTAGTTCTAATACGATATTTTATGTTATGTTTCAACCTTTTCATATAAGGAATGTATTGGAAATATTAAGTGACAGGTGGAGCCCTCTATAACACCTCTATGCATCGGTAGGTCTCATGAGACCATTAGACTTGGAATTGGCCAAGGCCTTTCTCAATTTGATATATGGTTTTGGCCGAGGCCTAAATCATTTTTATACGTCTTGGCTGAGGCCTTGACAAAATGTTCTAGAATGTCCGACATTTTACTTTCCCTCATTATGAAAATAATATCAATGGTTCATGTGGTTATTCGACTAGCAGAATATCCATGACTATGTATTATTATGGCATTATTTACTCAGCACCTATTCCTTCCATAAAAGTGTACATGTTTATTATTTGTAAAGTCATGTGTTTTCAATTATTCACCATGCCTAATAATTATGTTATCTTCCATTATTTTTCTAACCCTCACTGAGCATATGATCTGTCCCCTTTCTTTTGTTTTATTTTCCCAGGATTCCATGATTTTTTTTATGATTGATAAGCTGGGTTAATCTTGGGGATTAATGGCTGTCTCAAAGGATCATTTATATTGTGTTTTATCTTCTAATGTGTAATGTAACATTCATGTATGTAATCTATTTTCCAAAACTTCTAAACTGGTCTGTCCTTTGGGATTTGATTCCTTGTAATCACGCCAATGTATTAAAATAATGCACCTACTCTGGGCTTCTGGGGTCCGGGCGTTACAAGATTCTATTATCCACAAGCATGATTAGATGCAAATTTTTTAAAAATTTGGAACAATTGATGTTGTGAAAACTCACAATGACAAGTGATGCACTTGGATAGTGTGTTCATAATCCATCATTACTTCACCTCATATTAGGGAATATTTCCACTTTCCTTATTCAATATGGGCACCATATAAGGAAATAGAAAACATTAACCCCCATCTCCTATATGAATCTCTTTCCTATGAAAAATTCTCTGACTTTGGGGCGGGTTCATCAGTCCTGATAGTGGTTAACTTTTAACTATATCTTGGTGACTTTTCCTTTGGTGCCTCTTCCTCTTACCTCTGTGAATTAAAGTTACGTATCTCCTCAGAAAAATACCCTTGTTAAAAAAACAAAAAAGAAAAAATGAAAATAAATAAGGAATACATAATTAACATCGATGAATTCATCCTATTTAACAGATGTTTGATCATCCACCCATTAGAATCACCCCGGTATATCATATTAGTAACATGATTTGGGGTAAGAATCTAATTGTCAGTGGAATATATGACCATCTACATCTTCTAAATATATGTCCCCACATCAAAATGGTTGTTATCAAAATATAAATCATAGGGTTCATGATCATCTCCATGGTATGGAATATGCATGCCAAACTGAAGAATTATATACACATGTTTGATTTCTATAGGCTTACATTTCCAAAAATCCATTAACTCAAACCACACATAATACAATTCTACCATATAAGGTTGATAATAGGACCCTATATCATTTTAATTCATAAAGTCTCCAGGTTTCTCCATTATTATAGGGGGATGGGTGACCATATTCAAATTCTCCTCCCGACGATGAAATCTTGATCATCTTGGCTCAAAAAGTATAGAATTATATATCTCTTTGTTTCCAATGTCCATGATCATTTTGGAAATTTTGGAGCTTCATCATCATTTTCCACTAGTTTATCCTTTCTACCATACATTCCTCATCCAATAGTAGGCACATATTCATCTTAGGGAATTCTCTTCACTAAAACCCCTTCAGGGTATGAAGAGATCCATGCATTAAAATACATATAAGAATACCAATTACATTCACTTGATAGAGGAATAATGATTACCACTTTTGATACCTCCAAATATATGAGGTCATAGAATTGTCAGCCCACCATTGGGTGCTTCTATAATCAAAAGTGTATAGGGGATTATATAGTTGGTTGTTTCAGGCACTTGAATTGGCATGAAAACCAGTTTGGAGTCTATGATTCAAAAATGATATGTCAATAGATATATGCTACCAACATACAATCTATGAATTATTTCATATATGAAGTCAAATCATTATCACCAAGGTCATTGTTGGTGAATTTTACGATGGAGTATACCCATAAAAAAAAGTTAATCTTTCCCAATAGGTTAAAATTCTTCAAAGATTTTCTATAATTCAAGGAAAAGTGTTTGAAACCTGAAACATCTTGAACGAATGGTTGAAATAAACTTATAGTAAATCTAAACTCACTCAATATAGTGTCTAAGATTATATGTTATTAAATACACACCAATAACACATTTAGTTTCCCTAAAACATAAAAGGGGAGATTCCCTGTATACATGTATAATAATTACTTATATATCATTTCCAAGATAGGGGATGTAAACCCCACATTCTTCACATAGTAAAGATTATATTACATGAATAACATCAATGGACTCACACCAACAATATATTCTTGGATAAAAAACATGTATATACTCAACCAAAATGCAAAAAAAACCCAATGAGGTGGGTTTTTTAGGAGATGTTAGACTTGATTTCAAACCCCCACTAATTATATTGTCCTTTCTCTAACATAGGAAAAATTTTATGTGGAATTTAATGTTTCTCTAATGAAGGACATCTTGTTGGAATTTGAAAACAAGGACCTTTTATTTTTGGTTCCTATATAACCTTCATCCTTTCCTCATGATGAACATTACACCTTGTGTAATGCCCTTCCTTATGACCACCCATATTATCTTTAGTAACTAATGATCCAATAAAATCATTCATTCAACATCATTTCTCATTTATTTTGGTGGGATGAACTCATAAAACATGTATCATAGAACGGGAATTCAAGAGATCTAGTAGGCATCCCATAAACTGATTTTGACTTTTCTGAGTGTTGGATAGAAAGTATTATTATATGGGATCCATTTACTGATAAACATAGGGATGATATCTGGATGGTTGTTCACATATTTCTAGGCCACCAACATAGGCTCATATATCCCAACCACTATAAAATCAACTTCATATTCAGAACAAATCATGTGAACCTAGTATGACTATATCCACTCCTTCTTGATACCCCTCTAGTGCATGAGTACTAGCCTTTATTATAACATTTTTATTGGTCTATCTAGGAATCACAAAAGATGGATGAGTAAAAATGTGGTTTTGAATCAGAAGTATACGACTTCATATCTGGATCACAGGTACTCTAATGCATGAAACATAAAGATGGTGTCATTCCATTATTGAATAATGTGCCCTTGAATGATGTTTTGGAAGAATTAATGTTTTTATACTAATAATACTAAGAATTTTGGAATTAATTATTCTTCATGAGAATAAGAACATCTTTTAAGAGTCCATGGTTATAGATTGGAAACTATTCACTCTAAGGGTAATCATGATGATACATCTGTTTATTACTTGTTGGATCAAGAATGGTGGATTTCAACACATGGTAATAATTTGGCCCCACCATGTTGGTCATAAACATGATGCATACACCCTATTGTTTATTAGAAACTAGAACCATTTGACCAACCATTGATAATATACTAATAAAAAACACAGGTTTTCATTAGTTCTAAAATGATGTTTGAATAAAAGTAAAGAATTTATTCTTATCCAAGGAGTGGCCCTATGTAGGTCACTTTCCATGTGACATCATGAAGGTCACTTTCCCATGTGACATCACGCATTTCACTTTCCCAAGTGACCTCACACAGTCTAGTCAAGCATGAGATATAACATAGGTCACTCACCGAAGTTACCTCACATAGGTCACTCACCCAAGTGACCTTAGAAAGGTCACTCACCCATGTGAAATCACATAGGTCACTTTACAATGTAACCTCACGCAGACCACTCAACCAAATGACATGACAGAAGAATCTCATGGAAAGTGAATGCATACCCAGAGTAAGAGAAATAGAGCTACATGGAAGAGCTATGTGATTAAAGGGTGATAGAAATATATGAATGAAGTAGTGAGAATATAGGGGAGGGGACCACAAGTGAACCTATTTACAGGAATGTATGACAAAAATGAGATCCCTACATCTTAAATGTGAACAGATGACCTATGAAGGATACTTGTGCAAACCACCATGAATGATCTATTTATGTGGACAATATATCAAATCTATTAGTACTTTACCCCTTTCATATGAAATAATAATTAATGTTCTCATGAACTAAACATGAATTTCCATGAATACATGGAGGCCAAGGTAGGAATAATTCATCAAATCTTGTGCTTCTCTATACCTCAAAATTATATCCCCGTTGTTCTAATCAGGTCAACTCTTGAGGGGGGGGGGATTTTTTGGAAATCTATTTTTCTTGAAGAATGAAATAATATTTAAAATAAGTGAATGAAAAAGAAAAAAAACTCCTATTATATTGCACCCAAACAACCTTAATGTAACCAAACACCTTTCATAGTTTCTATTTTCACGACCAACATTGATCAGGTCTAGCCTATGTGATCCACCTACATGATGCACCTATGTGGACTTGCATATGGAGATCACATATGTGATATAGTGGTTTTTAAAACGTATTTCACCTAGGTTCTTAGTCTTACCTATATGTAAGAACCTCGTGATCCTTATGTTGGATGAGTATGAGATAAAGAGTCAACCCAAATATCTTCTCACCCAAATCCTTATCCAAAGTATTCACTCAACCCCGTAATAGGAAGAGTCCTTAGAATATTTTCAATGATTCATTCTCATGGAAACAAGCACCCCTTCCTTGGAGGTATTTTTAAGGACCTAACCATTTTTAATATTTAGGGGAACACGTTTCCTTTACCTTAAATGAGTAATAATTGTATATCCTTCTCTCCTCTTCTCTAAATCTGGGAAATGGGAATCCGTCATGAACTAAGCCCCTAGTATTTCTTGTAAAACATCTCCCACCTTCAATACCTCAAGACTCATCCACCAACAGATAAAGGAGAATATGTGAAGTGCCTCATCTTACATTTCCTCTAATTCCACACACTGAGCATAACTCACATGGGATTACATGTTTGTGGTGAACATATCATTAGAATGATAAAATATTCTAATTGGTAGGTATAAACACCAAAATTTTCTAAATCTTCTCAAAGGTATATATTTACCATGTAAAGAACCTTAATAGATCCATATAACTAATGAAGCAAAAAATTGGGAGTCCACATATGTGTAAACCCCATACATTTAGGAACTACATGGGATTTGATTCCCACATTAATGGGATATATAGAAAGACTATATGAGTTTTAAATCAGACATCCCAAATACACTACCTCCTTTATTGGGATATATTTATAATAATATCATACCTCCAACCAGGAAGAACATATTACTTTTGGGTCCCCAATATCACCAACATCAGCCTATTATTCCCAGTGAGAGATTTAATTATAGGGTTTTATTACTTCTAAGAGAAATCAATTCTTATTTTGACATATTCTCTATGGGACCACCTGATAAGGAACTCACCAATATAAGGACCACACCAACCTCGAATAGGAACCAGAAAACTAGATATATTTTCCACCTAAATCAAATTTACGTTGTTTCATTCTTGTCACATGACCATAAAAATTATGTCAAGTCTCGTTATATGGGACTAAACTACATGGGTTATGATTCTTTTCACAAGGATATGTTGGAAGCCCATCTTGTGGGATTGATCATAATAATAAAAATATAACCACTTCTATGGATGGTAATAAACTCCAAAGAAATAAATCCTTTGACTTTAAACAATTATACTTTAAATAAATAATTTCTAATTAGACAAAAAAAATGTGATGGAGAACCTTTGATACATACACATGGTGTCTATTAATAGATAAACTTAGATATATACAAATGGTTCTATTGATGGAGGACCCCTGATATATAAATATGGTTCCTCCTACAGGTATATGTGATTTTTTATAAATGAAAAGAGTGATAGATTTTATTTTAAGGTTTATTAATGATCCCCAAACTTGACTTAAATCTATAAGAGAGTCATAGAAGAGGAAGAAACATCCCCCAAAATGGCATGATGATCCCAGACCTCCATCCTCTAAAAAAATATGAATCCCTTTGAATCATTTGAATAAATTTTCAATGAAAATGTCCCTTAGGAAATGAGGTCCATATATCATCATGGATATATGAATTGTTTGGTCTTTTCAGTTCCATGAATAAACCCAGTTTGAAATCAGTTAAAAGGGGATGTGAAATGAAAATAGTGGTTTAACATGAAATATTGTAAAAAAATACTAAAACATCAACACTTATTTAATAAAGAATCCATATTTCCATCAGAAACAATATAAAACATATATTTGAAATAATTGTGTAATTCAAAACATGTCTCAAAGAAGGAAGTTTGAGATGATGAATTTTGAAAAAGATTCTAACATTATAATGTAAGGACAAATTAATGAATTGATTATGATTTTGTAAATACTTGTAATAAAGTTTAAATACAATATATAACAACCATAGTTCATAAAAAAATAATCATGACCTAATACAATCAATGGAGAAGTGATATAACCCAATGAAATGAAATTGAGTTAAAAATCCCATTACCTCAAACTTATATTTATTTGGATGTGCCCTATCCACAATATGTAATAAAATATGATTTATTATGTGTCTATGTTAGAATAATTTTTATATTTATTTTATTGGATATAATTCAATTATACTTTATTTTTACCCATTTATTAATAATTATTTATTTAAATCGACATTTTTGTGCTAACTATTCAGTTTTCTATGCATGTCCCAGTTTGGTGGTTCCAGTAATTAAAACATGGTCACAATTTTATCAAATAAAGAATTTTTATAAATGAATATAATGTGTTTTTGATATATTTATGAATTTCCATTGTCACCGTATAGAAATCACGGTGATGATTTACATAGAAAGATTAAAAATCTAATTTTTTTAGAATTTTCAATTCCTTAAAATGAATTTATTTTACTAGTGAATTGAAATATGTATAAAACCATTATAAAACCATAATAATTTTATAATTATCATATTTATATATGAAACTGATTTTTATAATAACTATTCTAGTTAGTAATGAAATATGAAATTCATAGTTTTTGGAGGCAGTAGTCCAACGAAAACATGATGACAATTTTATTTTCTTTTGAATTATAGGGAAGGAATGTATATGATGTTACAAAATTTTAGAATCCAATTTTTTTATTAAATTTCATATTTATTTGTTTCATGAATATTTTATTATTTTCAATGCAATTATGTGATGAAAAATGAAATATTCTATTTATGGAGGCGATAGTCTGCATGTATGCACAAACAATGTTTTCATTTTCCAGCAGATGTAAAGGAGATTTATGATAATTATTACATAAACATAATAATATTCAATAAAACTAATGGAACTTATGTTATTGCACTGAGATAATTGTAGTATATTATAATGAGGTTTAAGAAAGGATAAACTTGAATGAACTCAGTTAAGATGGTTAACATTTCTTTTGATATCCTCATTTTGATTGAAATTAAAGCCATTAGAAGAGTGGTATATGGTCACAAAAGGAGATTATAAACATGGTATGATATGTTTTGAGATTTATTTGGTGTAATTTATAGAGTAATATAAACTCATAGGTGTCCTAGGAAAGGTTATATTGAGTCCCATTTTATAGGAAAAAACTAATGGCAATTTTAAAGATATTCAATCTTTAAAGATGCAGAATGTAATTTTAAATATGACAAGTGACTATTAAATATAACATTTATGGTATGATCGACCATTTATCATTTAGTTGACTAAAGATATTTTTTTGATTTTAAAACAATTTAAAAAATATTTAATGCACATTAATGTCATTTTCAAAAATATTTTTCATAATTTTTCTTTAATGGTATATCTTTTACCCTAGAATTTGAATGTAATCAATAAATTTAATTATTACCAATCATGGTTATCAAAAAATAAATTAGATTGACCAGTAAAAGAAAATAATATTAATTTTAATATTTTTAATACCATTCACATTGACTTTAATAATTCTTGTACAAGTGTTGTGTCAATACTGCATAAGTGTTTTAAATAATTTTATTATTATTTTAAATTAAATTAAAATAAATAAAATAAATATAATTTCATATCCATAATTATAGTAATATATATTTTTTCATAATATATATATTTTTCTTATCATTATCATAATATCACATTGAAAATATTTATTGAGAGAGAGTGACATTTTTGTAAATACACTTAACTTTAAATAATATAAATTTCATTGTAAAAGGAAAGTGGTACCAAATGGAATTGGTTTAAAATATTGGAAATGGTAGGGTAAATATACACTAATCAAATAAAATTTATTCTTTTTTTAGTGATATTTCTCAACTTATATATTTATTTCAACTATTTACCACATTTTACCTTAACGACGATGATAAAAATCATTTCCTAGATAACTTATTTTTAGGGAAAAATGAATATAGATATTATTAAATAAGTTTAATATTAGGATTCCAAATATGGAATAAATTTTAAATTATTTAGTTTCAATATGTGAAAAAATTTACTTTTAAAATAAATATGCAAATTGAAATGGAAAACATTTTTTAATAAAATACAATTTTATGTATAAAAATAAATTTACACCATAGTCATTTAAAAAACTGATCCCCCTGAAATTTATTAGTATATTAAAAAAGTATATTTATTTTAATTTAAATCAAATAAAAACCTAGATGTAGTATTTTAAATATGTAATTAAAAAAATAATAATAAATAGTTCTTTTATTAGAATAAAACAACACCTGAGTTTTAAAATTCCAACCAAAACTTTATAAATTCACTATAATAATTTTAAATTTTCATCATAATCCTTAAAAAATATTTTTCCTACCCAAATTTTTTAAAAACTTTTAGGGCATTCTTATATGATGATTAATTTTTTAAAAAATAGTATTTTCTGAACAATTATTTTCACTCTTCACATACAAATCATATTTTCAGAAAAAACCAAAAAATTTGGTTTATGGTAATTTTTACTTTCTAAATTCAAAAGTGTAGTTTATTTAACTAATTGAAATTAGAAAAATTATAAATATATATTTTAGGAAAAAACATTAAATATATTGAAAAATATTTTTATATAGAAAAGACTATTTAAACATTAATTGTTTTAAACACTATAATTTAATAAATACATTGGGTTTGTGTATTATAATAGAAATTATATACCAATTTTAATTAAATACAACTAAAAACTATATATCTAATAAATATATATATAACAACTCTAAGCATATTGACTACATATCTAGTGACCATATTTCATTCCTATATATACCCTTAAATGCTTTATTAAAATTTATTTATATTTTTTATTTATTTCTATCTGAACAATTATATTACATTTTTAATTCATTTCTTATATATATAATTTTAGGCGGGATTATAATCATCATAGAAACCAATGAGGATAAATAATTTCCATGCATCATATTTTTATATAAATATGCATTTACTCCACTAGTACTTTTAAGAATGTTGTTTCATATTTAAAAAAATAATTTATTAGCGTTCATATTTCATTATAATGTTCATATTAATAAAATGTTTCATGGTTTGTTTTAGTTTGATGTTGTGTGTATCCCAAGCTATAGTAAATACACGTTTTATTTAAAAAATAATATATACTAAAATATTTTAGAGTTACATTCCCCCTATTAAATAAATATTATCCTAAAAAATTGTAATTTTTTTCTAGAAAATAAATGAATATTTACATTAGTATAATCCTAACAAATATTTTATCATGATATGTAATTACAAATTTTCAACTAGGAAACATAGTATTTTTGAATTAAATGTATCTGAAAAATATATGTTCCATTAGAAGACACATACTTGTAAATGAGTTTCTAAAAGAATACCTTAAAGTATAAGTGATATTTAATTCTAGATAGATTTATCTATGTTTAGCTTTATTTTGAGGAAATATTTTATCATTGAGATAGAGTATATGAGAAAATATAATTGATTTATTTTTATCCTATATGTATAATTCTATACTTAGGTTGTGTTTTAATCCACATTACTCATCTTTTTTATGTCATATTATTAATGTTAAATATCCATGATGAATTTTTCATGCATAAAGAATGAAAATAAACTTTTAATGGATCATAATATCTATAAATTAATGAAAAGTTATTCCTCATATCTCTATCCATTTACTGAAACCAAAATTGTTATAACAAGTTAATAAAATACTCAATAAGAATAAAGCTTCATGTGAATAGGAAATACATTAATTTCCAAAACATCATTAATACCACCTAATGTTAAACTTGAATCATTCGAAAAACAAATAAATTTTTCAATTATTCAAAATACGAATGACAAAATCCAATACCCAAATATTAGAAATATTTTTTTGACAAATTCTTGCAAAATCAATGTAAATTTCATCTAAAAACTATTGAACCTAAATAATCCAAAAAACCTCTTTATAAATATATTCTAAACTCAAAAATCATTGTATTAAATGATCCCCAAAGAATGTATCTACCAGAAAAGAAATTTAATAAACATAAAATCAAATTTCACTTTAATCCCTAGGGAAATTCAAAAAGATCAACATATTTTCCAAAAAATCACTCAACCCATTATCCCTATTAACCATAATAAATTTATATACTAATTCAAATGAAAATTTGTACCTCAAATTTTCCCCAAAAATTTAATAAAATTGCCCCCAAATTACCTTCACAATAAATCACATACTAAAACTAAAGATATATGTCATATAATAATGTATTCCTATAAAATTATCCAAAAATATCATTAATCCCATTAAAATCAAGTGACATAAGTCCTTAAAATTGTACATATATTATTTAACTTATGATCAAACTTGATCATATCAACATTTTATGATATTTATAACTCTTAAATTATCATTAACTAATAATATCATAACCTCTAATAATACTTATACCCTATTATGATACAAACTAGTACACCCAAAACCTGTATATTCAGATCCAGTTTTAAAAGTATACTCTTTTCATAATGTATTTGAGACTAACTTATGTAACCCAAAATTAACTCTCCATAATTAAAATATAATTAAAAAATACTTAGCAACATATATAGTCAATAAAGTTTTATGTTAATATATTTATAGAATTAGGGAAAAACATAATTAACAAAACTCATATCATTCTTACACTATCTACATTTTTTCAATTATAACTAATACTTTTTATTTCATAATAAATTCTTCAATATCTCTAAAAAAATATCCACACATGATTATATTCTATATATATCAAATGCAATAATCTAATTCATAACTAAGGGAAATATAATCAAAATACGGGTGATATTAAATGCTCTGTAAGGGGTAGTGCACCCCGAGAGCTATCATAGAATAAGAAAGACATGAATAGTATGGGACGAATAAATTATAATCAAATGAATAAATATAACTAATCATATGATTGTGAAATATGTCTATGGAAATAATATAAACCATCACAAAAACAAAAATAACATATTTTATAGTGATGGAATTCATAATAATGGAGATCAGAAAATTTCCATCACAGACTTAACCAAGACATTATATATACCATCTAGGCCTCAACCAAGACATCATAAATAATTACCCTGATATACAATAAATGTCCATGCTAGAATTACTCATGATACCTACCAATTCATTGAGGGGATATATAATTTTTGGCCCTACCCGTCACTAAAAAATTAAAAATACTTCACCATATGGTTGTTATGAATAATAAATATCAGACATAATAAAACCACCTTAATAAAGAAATATTTTTAAACCATCATATAAAATTTCAATATTCCCTCTAGACAATAAAAGAAATATCATTCATTTTTAACACCCTCAAATTTGATTTATGTATGATAGTGTATTAATTCCACATAATGTAAATAGTATATTTTTAATTAAATACTTAATATGAAACCCCTATAGATTTTAAAAAATAAAACTATGTTCGATAGCGTATATGACACACAACAATGATCCTAAATAGACCATGAAATATTATATGACCATTATATCATAACCATTAAATATGTGCTTATAAATAAAATTTCAAACTAAATAAATATATTTAATTTTAATAATTAAGAAAAATGTATTTATTTATTCGTAGTAAATAAGAATTCATTTTTTAGTAAATTAGTTTTTTTCTTTAAATATAGGTTTTCTTAAAAAGTTGTTATTATTTGTTTTTGTGAGAAAATATTATAATTAATTTTGGGAATTTTTTATAAAATATATTTGGTAAAATTAAATTATTGGTTAAATAATAATTTCAATATTATATTAGGGTGATTTTTTGATAATTTTATCAAATGTTTGATTTTTCAATGAGTAGTGTTAAATATTGATGTTTATTGAAAACTATATTTTATTTTCAAATATTTATGAAGTTAGATTATATATTAGAGTTATTTTAAATATTTAATTAGTTAAGTTTGATTTAAAATTACCAATTATAGTATTTTTAAGGAATATTATTCTTAAATTTGGTATAGAAACATTTTTGAACTTAAAAAAGTCTTTTTTCGGAGAATCTATTTTTCATCGTGTTTTATGGATTTATTTTTAAATTAAATATTACCAATTTTCTAAATTTAATATTGAAAAATAGATTCAATATTTGGAATAAATACTTACAAATTTAGTAAATATTTCCCTTTTATTTTAGTTATTATTAATAGTAATAATATTCAATTTTGTTACCACGGTAATAGAAATAATGGGTTAATCAAGGGTAAAAATATTGTGATAAGGATTATAAACTAAACATAATAGAATAATTTTTTTTATTTTATTTTTATATCTCATCCATATAATCTAAAATTCAAATATATGATATTTTTCATCCATTTTCCACGATTTTTACTTGTATATTATTTTAGATAATAAAAATTTTAAAATGTCATTCTTTTAGTTTTATTTTCTCTAAATTTGCGACATAGGAAAAAAATAAGAAGATATGTTTAGTTATAAATGGTTATTTTAAATGTAAATTATTTTTTACCATGATAATTTTTTTTATATTTTTTTTAATTATTTACCTTAAATACTTATGAATCTCTAACACAGTGCATGAGCAAGCAGTGGGAAAGTAAATAATTTTTTTTTAAAAGTGTAAAAATAAATTTATTTGAGTGATTTTTCGTGTTAAAATTTGTTTATAAAAATTTTAAATATTATGTAGGTTTAAATTCATTTTATTCTAATTCCATTTTTTTATTTTTGTTTTAAAATTCAAATTAAATGAACAATTCCAAAATTTAAAATAATGTTATTATATAATAAATCATATTTTAATAAATTATTTAAATATAAAAAAATCTTATATTAGGCCAAGATATTGGGATTTGGTTGAAAATATCCACCATGGTATATTTATGGATGAATTTTATATTTATAATATATTTCTTAACTCTTAAAAAGTAAAACATTTAATACCATGGTAATTATAGAAAATAGTTAACACAAGTTAAAACAAACAATATTGAAGGAAACATAACCTAAAATTGTAAAACATTTATCATATAAAGGTATGTAGAACAACCATCATATTATCTTATAAAATTATCAGTATGGATCCTTTTGAATATGAAAACTTATTTATATTAATTTAATATTATAAATAATAATAAGACTCCCTCCCCTTTCTTATAATAGGGTATATATTTGTCTATTTTACTTACACGTAAAGAAATAATTTTCATTTGAAATACCCACCAAAATACCTTCCTAGAATTAATATCCATTTCTTAGAGGCCTTGTTTTGATTATAAAATCATAATAAGAAATATATTGGTGTAATCTTTAAGAGGTTATTCGAATAGGAGGTATTGTTCATGAGAAGGAATTTTTATTTTGTTTCTTTTCATAAATTAATAAAATATTCTTCAAACATTGTTAAATAAAAACTATATCATATTCCTAATAAATATATGTTATTCTATAAATTTCATAACCTATATCCATCTCATTTCCATCAAATGGTAAACGAAACCATAGTTCATATGTATGACAGACTATGTCAAGAACCAGATCTGGTCGCCACTTAAACTGATAACAAACATAGCCCTTGATAAGTCCCGAATGGTGTTCCTATTACCCATGGGTTGGAACAAGTTTACATGTATCAGAAAATGAGAATTTGGAATGATTTACCTAAGTGTATAAACATAAAACAACAAATGAATCCAATAAAACGAGTATGGATTTTTTCAAACCAAACAATGTTTTAAAAAAATTTAGAACTGAATTACATAGCTTAAAACAACCAAAAAATACAATAACAAAGTTATAAATCCAAACGTAAATAGCCCAATAAACCTCATGGCTAGGGTAACCACCCTCAAGCCATCTTCACATGACTTCCCCACCAAGGATCGGCTAGAAACCTGAACCACTGGAAATGAAAATTATACCCAAACTGAGACAACAAAAATAAAGAAGTCTACTTACTCCCAAGGGTGTAAGTAGGGTTTGATACAATACCGAGTAGGATACCAACACTATGAGATTACTAGTGATAAATATTCAAATATGAAAAGCTTGAAAGTTTTTATAAACATGAAATGCTAGTTAAAATTTCTGAAAGATGAAACTTAAAAATAAAAACAGTTTTCAAGTGGTCTCTCATTAAGAATCGACACTTAATTTTTTTTCAAAACTACTGAATTTTCCATCCAACCATACCGTATGCCGACGGTAAGAAAAAGGTAATGAATAAGAACAAGAAATAGGAAATAACCCCTAGGAATTAGCTCATTGCGGGTCCCAGGTACCTCGTATCATGGTGAGAGTAAGCATCCCAATATAAATTCTCATGCACGAGCACTAGTAGGTTACAAACCCATAACCTAGTGGTCCCCAACCATCATCATCATAGTTTATTTAGTGCTATTAGCATCAATCTTGCTACGTGAAACTAGGGCCAAACCCCATGGATTCACTAGCATACTTGTACACGTCCACCCACCTAGATACCCGAGTTTCCCCTTATGATAAAACAAGTTCAAAAAGTTATAAAAAATGTAAATTTCTCATGAGAATATAATTTTGACATCACAAGTTCACAAAATAGCTGACATGTACATCACACAAGTCATAAAATACACTTTTTCATTCAAATGCATTTTGAAATCATACTCACACCAAAAATAGCCCAAACACTATTCACATTTCTTTAACACTTCCACAAGTTATTTAAAAAATTTTATAAAACCATTAAAAGGAATTATAACTCACATAAAATCCCACTTAAATATGATATAATACTTCTTTCATCAACAAGATTCATTTTTCACAACACACATACACAAAATATACCACAACCAAGTTTCTCAACTTTTTTTCTTTTTGCTAAAACATTTCATCACTTTATAAAACATTATAAGAAAATATTTTAAATCTTAAATAAACACCTTACCTTTCAAAAAACCATATGAGGTTATCAAACCCACCAAAAATCACATAGACATCCTTTTCTCACTTTTTTTAACCAATCAAAACATTAACAATTTTCATAAACAAACCCAAGGTCTGTAACTATACTTCACACCAAAAATCCATTTCAAATCTCTCATTCAATTCCAAAAATCATACCAATACCAATATATAACATAATTGGTAGCCCTAAAAAAATTATTAAACTAAATCCAAGTGTTATAAAAATACCTCAATTAACAACACAAAAGACACACATGAAAAACACACATTTTCATAGATCACTTCTAAGAAGTACAACATGGTTTTACACCTTGAACCCATTCAAAAAATACATTTAATGGACCAAAAGGAACTATGTAATAAAAAACAAGAATTGGAATCCACTTTCAAAACTAATAAATCACTTTCATAAGTTATAAAATACACCCGAATATTTCCCGAGGAGCCACACATGAAAAGCACCCAATTCCAAAAATATGCAACTACCAAATTAAACGCTTAAACAAATGCATAAAAAATAGTTTTTACAACAGACATAACAGATTATAAACATATTAAATTAATAAACCAAGCAATATATCTCATCATAAAATTCTTACACATGGAACCACCTACCTTTTGAGTCAAAACCCTCAAATCTTGGTGGGAAACATCATCTGCACTGTTGTCATACCAAAAGGGAGATAAACCCAACCTAAAACCACACTATTTCAAAAAAAAAAAACACAAACCCAAAATCTAGGTTCAAACCCTAACTTCAGGTCATGAGGTAACTTCATGAAATGTGGAGGAAACCCTAATAAAAGGGAATACATCAAAAAGAGAAACACTTACTTGAAGAGAAGTTGAAGAAATCACCCTAAATAAACTAAATATTGAATCTCTAAGCCACAAAACCTGATAGTGAGTCTTTAATGTGACTGATGAGATCATGTGGGGAATAAAATGGGTAAAAAATAGTGAAAAAAAGAATTATTTATGAAGGAATAAAGTTACCCTCCCAAATCTGGTCGGTTTGAAAACCCCGAAATTATTCACCTTAATTCGTAGTTCTAATGAGTTCCAAAAATGCGAAACCGATAATGGGGGTTATCTTATGGACATCAGATTTGATAGGGATGTGGAATCACTTAAAAAAATTATGGAGATATTAAATAATTAAAAAAACATTTAATGTAGAAATGGGCTTGTGGGAAGGCCCAATACCTTAAATAAAAACACAAATAAATTATGATTATGGATTTATAAAGGCTATAAATTGACATGGTGGTGTTAATAGGTTTGGGGAGTCCAAGTAATAATTTTAATGGATGAAAAATGTTGAAAATGAAGGAGTTTGAAATGAAAAAAATTGGTTTTAAAATCTGGAAATGGGATCACTATTTAGACCAAATTTTGAAAACCCACCATTTCCTCCAAAATGCATTGAAAACCCCCATAAAAAATAAAAGATGGAAATTAAATTAAAATTTAATTTAAAATAAGTCTTGGATATGAAAAATATCCCCACAAAAAAACTTTCCACACCAAAAAACCCCAACAAGGCCAAAAAAACCAAACCGAACTAATAAGCTAGAAATGTACTTCTTCGTCAAGTTCTGTCCACCCACGAAAGGCCAAAACACCTCTAGTGATCAATTAATGAAGGAATAACCTCAATAAAAAAACATAAACCACATTACGAAAATTTTCAAGAACATTCAGGGTTTATCCCAAAATAAAACACCTCAAATACCATAAAAACAACACTCCAATAACTTTCCCAAATGAACAAAAACAACGAACAAGGTTATACTTACCTTACTTTAGCTAAACCATTGGGCGTTCTCCAATATGAATGTTTACCCAAGGAATATTTTAGTTGTTATATAACATTAAATGAGACCACCTATCAGCAGTCCAAGACCATGGAAAAAATTTCAGTTGCTGATACGAGGAGACACAAATGGGCAACCCACCATAAAAGACAACTTAAATTTTCCCGAGTCAGATTTCAAACACTAACAGGGGAGGCCTGAATAGACTCTCTGGTTAGAGGGGTATAATTCCATCAGACCTTTATAGAATACATATATATTACTCATAGTGGGTCTCCCCACCATAAAAACCTACCATCATAACTGACACGCATGAGCTGGAACAGAAAAACCCAAAAACCTAAAGAGTTGGGACTACCGAACTGTTAGTCTGCATAGTTTGGGAAACCATGCAATAACCATGTGGATCCTTATATCTTCATGGTTTTTTTGGGGCATGTTTACAACTCACCATATGAAAAAACAATTATCATCTTTTCTATCCAAATTTTAATCAATTCTCCAAAAAATCAATGCAAACCAAATGGGTAAGGAAATACATTAGGCGAAAAACATGGGCACGAGGACCTACAACTCTTTCCATCGAGTGGGAGTAATAGATGAAATATGACAACACCAGAGGATTAAACTCTTCCTCTAATTCATACAGTGGGCTGTACTTATACAAGGGTTTAAATGACCCTGGGATTTTCTCTGACTACACACCAGCTTCTCCCCTGGACCTATGGCTGGAGCTCAAAAGATTGAAGCATCATCATCCTCACAGTTAGGATTTTGAGACCCCTATATAGAAGTTCTTCTTTTAGTTTCACAAACAACCACACAGCATACCCCGATGGGTTCAACAAGACATAACACACTCAAGAACTCACTTTAATAAAACATGACATTTCATTCATACAAGGGATCATAAGATGCAGACACATCTCACCTTGTTTTTTCATGTGATAAACAACCTAAGGGGAGGACAGATATAAAAACCTTCCCTTAAGATAGAGGATTTGTGGTTTTTCCCAAGGGATACATACTCCCAACAAAACTGAGAACCTCATAGGATTGTACGACCTTCACCATTATTTGTGGACTAACACTTAATGGAGGCGTACCTTATCTAATGAGAGAACCCAAGGACCCAACTAACCTGGTCCCCTGGTTAAGAAATACCAAAACCATATCCATAGAGATGAGGTGAAATACCATAACGTATTCCTAAACTTTTCAAAAAAAAAAATACTAACCAGCTCTTCAACCCAGCTTACAAACCAAACGCAGACCCAAAACATCATTCTAATAAGAGGGGTTACTTGACTCAAAACATTCCACAACATCAAAATATTAAAAAAAACACAATCAAAAACATCCCAAAATACTCATCAAGACATCATGTTTTCCTTTTAAAAACATTTCATTGAAAATAAATGGTTCAACAGTTAGTGTATTAACCAATGGTAGCCCATTGGACACACAGAAGCATGTTTTCGTGCCACATCGGGCACCCACCTCATATCCATATCGACACTCATCCTATCGTTACATTCACCATACATCATACCATATAACCCCATTCATGTGGTTAATCACTAAAACACCAAAGGTTAAAACAAAAACTCTTTCCACTTTTCAAAACCAAATCAATCAACCAATACTTCCTTTTTCTCAATACCAGTATCCAAAAAATCGAACCCAAATTACCACTTACAAAAAACATTCAGAAAGGAAAAATCATTCAAATGAAAACTCACATTCAAGTCATACCCATTAATTTCAAAACATCTCATCCCATTAAATCACCTTTCAACAGTTTATAAAACTCTATTGGAAACACTTTTTCAAAACCAACTTTAACATACTTATCGGTTTTAAAAGAGACCTAAACACAATATTTTCCCAATTCAAAACAAAATTCTGGAATTTTAGTTCCACCAATTAAAAAATAAAACCCTTAACTCTTTATTTTAAAATCATTTCACCAAAACCTTATTCCTTTTTAAAACCATGTCATTTTTACTTTAAACTCGAACTTCCACGATTTCAAAAATAAAAGACACAAGACAATGCAAAGGGGAACTAGCTTCATTCAGTGACATGAACATATGGTTGAAAGCCATAAGAAAATAACTTCACTCTCACAAAGACGATTCTAGGGCAATATCCCCAGCTCAAAATGGATTTCTAGTCCCTGAGAGCTCACTAAGACCATTACCCAACTCTCATTTCATTTCCCATAATCATCAACAAACCAAAAATAACCAAAGGAATTAGATATGTCCCGAACTCCCATGGTGACTTGAGTCCCATCATGAGGTGTGGTGATCAGGTACACTACCCATAACAGGAATGCCAAGTCCCAAAAATCCTAACTCTAAACTATCATGACTTTTCCCAAAATAACATGACCCAAAAAGTTAACATAAACCCCCTCTAAAACCATTTTGTCATAAAATGAATCTGGTATCCACTGATATTGGCACCAAACCTGTCCTGTGACAAGTATCGAAGGGTGTTACCAATCTCCATGGGTAGGCACAAGTTCTCTGGTATCATAAAATGAGAATTTGGAATAATTGACTTGAGTTTATCAATATATAACAACAAATGAATCCAAGAAAAAGAATCTGGAATTTTCAAACCAAAAAATATTATAAGAAAATAAGAACTAAATTAGATAGTTTAAAACAACTAAAAAATTCTATAAAAAATGTACAAAACCAAAATGAAATAGCCCAATAACCCTCATGACAAGAGGCACCACCCTCAAGCCATCTCCACAAGTCTTCGCCTCCAAGGATCTACTAGAAATCCAGACCACTGGTACTAAAAACATTACGCAACCTGCAAAAAAAAAACAGGAATACTTACCCCCAAGGGTGTAAGTAGGGTGTGAAAAAAATCTTAGTATGATACCACCATTAAGATATTCCATGTGATAAACATTCAATGATGAAAAGATTCCATGTTTTCATAAATAGGAAATTCTAGTTGCAATTTCTAAAAGATGCAACCCAAAAATTAAAATAGTTTTCAACTGGGCTTCCATTAAGAATCAACAATTTAAAAAAAGGTCAACACTACTGAACTTTCCAGCCAACCATACCATATGATAAGGGCAATCCAAAAGTAACTAATGAGCACAAGCTATAGGTAATAACCCCTACACACTAGCTCATTGTGGGTCCCAGGTACCTCATATATTGGTGAGAATGACCATCAAAATATCTATTATCATGAAAGAGACACTAGTAGGGACCATACCCATAACCTAGTAGTCCCCAATAATCATTAACACAGTTTAGTTAGAGGTGTAAGCATCAATCTTGATACAGGAAACTGAGGCCCAACCCACAGATTCACAAACGAACTATACACATCCACAAACCAAGATTCCAGAGTTTACCCTTGTTCTCAAACAAGTTCAACATGTTTATAAATATAAATTTCATATGAGAATATCATTTCCACATACCAATTTCACAAAAAATCCCACATTTACATCACACAAGTAAAAAATTCTACATTTTCATTCATATGCTTTTTGAAATCATACTCACACCAAAAAATAGCCCACAACACTTTTCAAATGTCATTAACACTTCTAAAAATCCATTAAACAATTTTATAAAACCATTCCAAGACATTATAAATCATATTAAATCCCACTCAAATATCATAAAATACTTCTTTCATCAACAGAATTCGTTTTTCACAACACACTAACACAAAACAGCCCACAACATTGTTTCACAGCTTTCTTTTCCATTTGCAAAAACATTTCAGCACTTTATAAAACATTATAAAAAAATATTTGACATCTTAAATAACCACCTTACCATTAAAAAAACCATATTAGGTGAACACCCCCACCAAATAGTACATATAAACCCTTTTTACCACTTTGTTTAACAAACAAAACATTAACAATTTTCATAAAACAAACCCAAGGGGTGTAACTATGCTACGCATGGAAAACCCATTTCAAATCCCTCAATAAATTACAAAAATAAAACCAATACCAATCCATAATTGAATTGGAATCCATAACAACATTTATAAACTACCCAAAAATGTTATAAAAATACCTCAATTTACACCACAAAATACACACATGAAAAACACAGATTTTCATAAATCACTTCCATGAAGTAAAACATGGTTTTACACCTTGAACCCATTCAAAAACCCCATTTCAAGGCCAAAATGACACTATTTCATTAAAAAAATTAGAAATTTTAACCCATTAAAACACTAATAAATTAGTTTCAAATGTTATAAAATACACCCAAACATTTCCCCAAGATCCACACATGAAAAACTCCCAATTCCAAGAAAAAAATGCAACTACAAAATTAAAGGCATAACCAAATTTTTCAAAAAAAGTTTTTTCACCAGAGACAAAAGATTATAAATATACTAAATTATTAAAAATTCAATATAACTCATCATAAAATTATTACACATAGAACCACATACCTTTTGAGTCAAAACCCTTAATCTTGGTGCGAAACATTAAAAGCACCAACACCATATGAAAAGGTAGATAAACCCAACCTAAAACCACAATATTTTAAAAACATACAAAAACAAAAAACCTAGGTTTGAACCCTAACTTTTGGACGTAAGGGAACTTCATTAATGGTGGAAGAATTCCTAATGAAAGGGAACAAATCAAATAGAGAAACACTTACTTGAAGAGAAGTTGAAGAAATCACCCCAAATCAACCAAATGTTAAATCTCCAAGCCATAAAACATAATAGTGAGGATATAAAGAGGATGAGGAGGTCATGTGGGGAATGAAATGGTTAAAAAGAGGGAAAAATGAATAATT
The DNA here is from genome assembly GCA_963277665.1 of Viscum album. Classification (NCBI taxonomy): domain Eukaryota; kingdom Viridiplantae; phylum Streptophyta; class Magnoliopsida; order Santalales; family Viscaceae; genus Viscum; species Viscum album. The sequence goes on along the minus strand of OY728150.1, from coordinate 291,372,892 downwards.
TATGAAGGAAGCAAGTTACCACCTCAAATCAGGACGGTTTGAGAAACCCTGAAAAGCATCGCCCTAATTCAAGGTTCAAATGAGCTTCAAAAATGCGAAACCAATAATGTGGGTGATTCAAGTGATATTGGATTCTAGAGGGAAGTATAATCACCTGAAAATCGTAAAAAATTAGGGAGAAATTGAATAATGAAAAAAACATTTAATGTAGAAAGTGGGATTGCGGGCTTGCCCAACACCATAAATAAAAATCCAAATACACTATGATTATGGATTGATAAACGCTCCCAATTAATATGGATGTGTTAATAGGATAGAGGAGGCCAAGTGAGGACTGGAATTAATGAAAAGTTTTTAAAATTAAGGAGTTATAAAAGGAAAAAAAGTTGGGTTTTAAATCTAGAAATGTGGTCAAGGTTTGGCCCAAATTTTGAAAACCCACAATTTCCACTAAAATTCATGGAACACCCCCATAAAAAATCAAGGATGGGAATTAAATGTAAAATTCCTTTTAAAGAAGTCATGGATGTGACAAACTACCCTATAACTAACTGATGTAATCCATTTTCCATCACCTCAAATTATAGTTTGATATAACGAAGGATTTAATGAATATAAAAAATATTCCTGAAATATTTATCATTATTAAAGGATGATATATCATTTAATTTCTTACCTTTAATATAACAAAAAAAATGATAATTCCGTTTTTTCATAAGTGTGGACTACCAAATCCATGAAGTGATATGATTCATTTTCCTCATAACATCACATTGATAATATATATAATTAAATTTAAAGAAATAATATAGTATTTATGATATAATTATCATTATTTAAATTTAAAAAATACCTATATTATTTCCAAAATTATCAATGAAAAAAATGGGAATGTTACTCATTCGTACGTATGACCTACCATCTCCATTATTATAATGTAGTTAATTTTTCATGACCATATTTTATAAATGGTTTTATAAGTATAATTAAGAGATAAAAATGATAGTTATATTTTTATTTTAATTCTGTATATGATGTAATAATGACCACTTTGACCATAGTCAACCTACCAAACACATTTTAGACATTTTATCCAAATATTACCAAAATGTCTGATGTGAACATAACTGATTATGTAATCAAAGATTACTTGATAATAAATAATAAGAAAATGAATAATAATATTGGAATAGGTTCATAATAAAGTAAGTAATTAACATAGTTTTATTATTCAGGATAAAAAAGAACATACATGATGAGTCAGACTCAAGGTAAGGGAATTTATTTTAAAATTATTCTTTTACTATTTCCTATATAATTATTTTTCATCCAAGTTCATTTTTTTAAAAAATATTAATAATGTATTTATATATACATAAAATAGTTATATATTAAATTTTATATCTCTTTTGATATTTTTCAATGGTTTTTAAAAGGAATATTTTTATGTAGTTTTTTAAATTTCATTAGCAAAGACAAAAGGAATATTCTATTTGAATGCATCTGTTGAAAAAAACATTATCCATGTCCATAAATGTTATTTTACTTTGTCTTCATTTATAAGACTACAAGTTTTTTCCAAAGAAAAATAATCATTCCCTTTGTTCTAGGTATTTTTTTTATTAAAAATGTGTTTTAAAAAAGAATTTTTATTTTGACATCCAAAAGTGTTTTTTGTATGAGATACAAAGAACTTTTCAAGGATTTTATGTTTAAAATGTGAAAAATTAAATTTTTTTATTCATGATATAGTCCTTATAAATTTTTTATTATAATGTGTGAGACTAATAAAGTTCATGAAGATGGGTGAGCCTGATATATCTTATATGATGGGTGCACCCAGATAATTCTTCAATGCTTTAGGAAATGATTATGTTATTCAATGAATTAAGTTTGAAATCAACTATATGGTAGTTAAAACTGTATGGGTTCTATAAATGTTTTTATTAAGAATATTTCCCAAGGAACTAACTTGACTTTTCAATAATTAATAATGATATTTTATAGAATTTTTTGATTTCGAAAGGAAAGTTACTAATTTTAAAGGGAGGATAGTGCACTTTTAGGGTAAAAGGTATGTTTTTAGGAGATATTTTTATTGGGTTCTCATATTATTTATGAAACCCTCATGACTGTTATATTTTCATTATATTTTATCTAAGGTATTTTATAAATTGTTTTATAGAAGATATATTTTCATGAGTATTTAAATGATTATTTGAGATAATGGTTTATTATATTAAAGGAAAACACCATTTTATCCCATGGGTTAAAATTAAAATAAAAAGTTTCTTTATTATTTTTATGTCACTTACTGATATTTTTATACTCATCAAATGTTTTAAATTTTTTCGAAATAATTTAGGGATGATTAGGAACAAATAATAAGTCAAGTTGAAATTCATGAATATTTTTCATGAAATGTATACAATTTTTTTTTAAATATTTTTTGTGGGGAAAAGGGATGCTGAATAGATGTTTCTAGTTTTGAATATATGGGTTTGTTATATAATGGTTATAACATAACTCTCTAAAAAAGTAATCCATAATGATAACTAGGAGTTCAAGAAAATGAATTATTGTCTATGGATTCAATTTATGGTTTGTTTAAGGACAAGTCCTTACAGTTGTTATCAAAGAAGTGTTTAGAAAACCTTAAAGTTTATGATGTTTCATGTGAGGTTAACCTAAAAGTTATTAAGAGGATCATTGGTCTATATTTTTGACCTCGATGAGAGTTCAAAGATCAAACACCCCTTTTTTGTTTAAATTAATGGTATTTTATGGTGATTAATGAGATTTTAGGAGACATTTTATTAGGTTGAGGTATATGTAATCATTAAGTTTAATATGAAGTGTTACTTTATAAAAATTATTATACATTTTTAGGAATGTTAATGGAATGTTATGAGAAATTTTTTTTGGATAAAATATAATATAATTTCAATGTTATTATGGTTATATTTTAGGCTTTTAAAGTTAAAATATTTTATAATTTCAATGGGTGTTGGTTTTATAAAAACTATTTTAAGTTTAACATGTAATAATTTATTTCTTATTTTAAGGATGATATTTTCTTTATATTAATTATTAGTTATCAGAATGAAAGAGAAATAATCTCACATAACCTTATTATCCCTTCACGAATATTTAATCATCACTGTTACTGATAAATCTTTCTCAAACGATTTACAAAAAATTTTGAACCTCCATATCACGTCCAAGAATTTATTAGATCTATAATAAGTCTTTTAATTTCTCCAAAATTTTCATGGATGATTGAATATATATTATTTAATTTCTAAATCTCCAGTCATACATCTCATTGGAAATGAGAAATTTCAAGGTATTGACTATTTCTTTTCTGAATATAGGGTCTTAATTTTGGAATATAAAGGGGATATAAATTTCATAAAATAAGACCTTGATGTCTTGATTTTAAGTATTAATTATTTTCATATGATATATGTATATCATGATGTAGTTTATTTTGAAAAATAATAAGGCAATATTTCATATCATTGAATAAGATGAAAAATCATGGTTCAAGGTTTAAAAAAGTTGAATGAAGGAGGAGTTCATCAATGATATTATGATATATTTTAAATACTATGAGAATTACGAAAAATTATATAATAGATTTGTTTTTCAAAATTAGGAAACATAATTTATATAAAATCATTACCATTTATAATTGGTATAGATGAAAGGTGATGATTTTTTGAGAGAGTCATTTAAGACATATGATATGGGGATAAATAAACCTATGAGTTAATATGGACATGATGATAGTCAATTAAGAATTTTTATTTTATGAAAAAAATAATCTTTGTAGAAAATCATTAAGGTTAAAAGTTACTTTCTTATTAATGATATATTTTAGGATTTTTATTATATATATTATAATTTTATATGAATTATATTAATATAGTTTTAGTAAAAATAATAACCCATCACATCTGAAAATGTTGTGGGACTTGAACCTAAAGATGAATGGTGAGAAGGGTGTGTCACCTACCACCATCCTAAGTGATTACATAGTTAGTATTTAATTAAAAATAAATATTATGAAAATATTAAGAACATATGTTTTATCTTAGAAAAATCCCTGATATTGAGAATAGATTTGGTGATTATGTGATAATGTTTGAAATTTTGGAACCTTATATGATTAAGGTAAAAAAACATTATGAGATATTATTTAATGAATAAAAGGTGAATTATCTTTGGGAAGAATATATTATTTTAGAGAGGCTTTAGGGTGATTTATTTTATTTGTGGAAATGATTAAAAAATCATGCATTTCATATATATTTTTTGGTATAATAATTTTGAGTGACTAATGATAATGAGAGATAAATATTAAATTAATCCTTGAATAAATTGGGACCAAATAATTCTAATTTAAATGTTTCATTCTTAGTATATAATATTTTGAATAATTTTAAGTTCAGTTATTTTTCAAATGATATATGTTGAACTTTGGGTGTTATTTTTGAGGTTTTGGTGATTAATGTTGAATTTCGTCCTATAATGATTTATTCATTTTTTGAATTATCTGACCTTGTGCTAAAAATTTTGGATTTTTTTAATTTATAAAAATAGGAGGAACATCTATTTATCCTTTTTTTAGAATTATGTGGTCCATTAAGAGTTTATCATAGGTTATAAGAAAAAAATATTCCGTCTTTAATAATATTTTGGAAAAAAAGATTTTATTTGAATGGAAAATGATTAAATAATAAAATTATTGTTATCAAGTATATATATTTCACTATGTTCTCTGCCTAGATTGTAAATGAATTACCCAACTCTAGGAAAAGGATCTGGATACAAAAATTTTATTATATTACCTTCTATTACTATCAATAATTATTTTGGAATTATTCATTTCTTCTATTTCCATAATTTTACTTCCCACAAGTGTTATCCTATTTGAAACCTTATTTTTAGTTATTCAAGAAAAACTTGTTATTTCTATTTCAATGTTTTTAAGAGGCTATTTAATAACCCTATTTATGATGTGGGATTTAAAAAATATATTTTCAACTATCAAACCATGGATTACTTATGAATAATTTCAAATTGAGAGGATTAAATTTATTAAGGATGGTTGGGGTAGAATTTAACTTCATAATATTTTAAAAAAATAAAACCATATTCGATAGCGTATACGACATGAAACACTGAGACTAAATGAACCAGGAAATATTATATAACTATTATATCCTAGAAATTAAATTATATGGTATAAATATGATTTATATAATTATTAAATATATATAAAGTTCATAATCAATAAAAATATATTAATTAATTATTAGGAAATAAACACTCTATTCTGAGAAGAGTCAATTTTTTCCTTCAAAAATACATTTTATTCAAAAATGAGTTTTATTTTTTATGAGAAATATTATAATGAAATAATGGAAAATTTGGAAAACATATTTTGGGGCTGCTCGATGAATGTTTTAAAATGGTCACATGTGCTTGATTTTATCATTGAATTCCCTATTTACACTATTTGGTTTGGCTTCCAAAGTCTTACATTGAATTTCTTCAAACAAATTTCCCACTTACCTATTTATAAACTAATAGTGAATCCTATTAAATTGGATTATTCTACTATAAACCTCACACGGCCATCTATTTGTGTGTGTGTTGTGATTGACATTACACAAAACCTAAATTCAGTTATTTGGATCCAGAGATGTGACACTAATTTTCTTACAAGAAGTAGTCTATGAAAACATACCTATCTACTGCCATAAGTTTCTACATCTTGGAAATTACATTAAAAATTATGGCTATAACAAGGACCGCATGTCTAGTCATAACATTGGGAAACCTCCACCAAGTAAAGGGAAATCATTTTGGATTAAAAAATATAGAAGGCTTCTTAATGAAAAAGATAAAACCTCTAATTATATGGTCCCATCAATGTCTTCACCTACCCTGGATTTCTTCCCAACACAACCTCAGTGCACTCAAGTGGATGCTTTCTCTAGAATTTTAGATGAAATTAATAATTATGAACCAATTTTATATTATTTAGGATGTTTTCCAACCAATCACGAGATGAATAAGGAGAATAAATCTATTTATAGTGGTTCAAATCATTATGATAATGACCAACGTATTCAAATTAAGGATGAATATATGCTCTCGAACTCCAAAAAGGTAAGAAAACATCTATTGATTATGATTGATTTATCACTCCACACCCTAGGAAAACGTAAAAATATATTCATTACTGTAAGTTAGAGAGAACCATTTTCACTATATCCTCAGGGAACCAAATGAAAAAAATCAACATCCCTCTATATCTAGTAATTAATGAAAACCCATCCACTTCAACAACCTATGATAAAGAGGGTTCCTCCACATTAGATAGAGAGGAGTCCTCCTCAAATGAAGATCTTCAAGAGGATATCAATAAGGATTAAAATTTCACTCGTGTTATTAAGAAAAGATACAAGGAGGACTTATACCATTGTATAGTGGAAAAATTAAGGTTCTCTTTTAGAATATATTGAAATAGGTAGATGATTATTGATGATTATCAGAGTATCAGAGACCGTATGTTTGATAGTGAGGAATTTTAGATTGACTGAAATCCTGATTTTGATTATATTAAACATATGAGGGATGTAATATCCCAGATCTGGGTACCACTCAACAGGTTCCCCGAACCCGATTGGTCACATGACCTCAAACGCATTTCCCCAAATGCCAAAGGCTGCTGACTAGCAGCGAGGGCATAGGTCTGATAGTGGTGAAACTATACCCTCACTTGTCCAAGTGTAGCACATCGGAATATAAGAAGAAACATACAACAACAACGGATGAAGTAAAACATACACAAATGATATGAACAACTGTAATAAAAGATAACTAACTGTTATATAGATAATTATGAAACATGTTTATAGTGCTAAGAAAATAGCCATAACATGTTAAACAATAGTACAATACGATAAAATGGAAAGTACAAGAACAATAGAACAAAACAAAATAGCTAGCAGCATCACGAGCTTGAGCTCAATCCCATGCCCCCCTATACCTCAGCGACACTCAAGTACCTATATAGGGACCATTTCCCTTATCCATACCTGAAGAAAGGTAATCTGTTTGGGGCCGAAGACATGACCCCAAATAAGTTGTGAGAAATAAATCCTAGTAGGCACCCACCAAAGGCCCATGCCCAAATGTCAGTGAAAATGTGAAACAACAGTGTGCATAAATAAATTCAATAACCCAAGCAGTACTAAAAAGTAACTAACTGTACCGGTTATATTTTCCATTTTTAATATTCATTTAATCATTCAATATAAGGAAACCACCACAGTGAATTTCTAAGTAAACTGTTAGTGTCCTCAGGCACGTACACCCTTACCCATAGGTAAAGAGAATAAAAACCCACAGGAATTTGCTCTCATGCATATCGAATAATGCCTACAGGCATACTAGGTGTTTCCCAAAGACACAAAATCTACTATCCAAAGGCACGAAAGAAGTTTCCCTCAGGATGAACAGAGCACTACCCACAGGATAATCACAACACTCCCCTTAGGCTAAATAAGTAACCAAGCCACTCCCAACATATAAACAAGAAATTTATATACAATTCCTCTCAAGGTAATTCAAGACAAGCTAAAAACATAGTATACCCCCGGGTAACCAGGCCAAATGGCTAAACAAAGGAACGCACCCTAGGGGTGGTCCTGAATCCAAGTAGCGATCCCAAACAATAGTTATACATGTTCATTAAACTACATCTGAGATTCTAGGTATTTAATCATGCAAGGCCTCATCCATAAGACACACCAGTCATGGGCGCGTATCACAACTGTAGAAAAATTCACCACAGCAGATGGAAATAAACACTAGACCACCTACCTAGATCTCCCCGAACCGATAAACATGAACGACACTCCTTGAAATGCCCTAGAATGACTTAGATCTGAGGTAAAATAATTCCCATTAAAATGTAAATAACTCCCCTTAGAGGAAGAATTGGAAAGAGCTACACAAAGAGAAGTAAGAACTCACCCGTGTGGTTCCAATGAGATCAACGAAGGCAGAATCAGATTCCATGTGTTTAATCGGGTCATCTCCAAAGCTCTAGCCATCCCTACCATGTTATCCTACGGTTCTAATCCTTCCCTATGAACATGGGAGGCTACTTCCATTTTAAGAAAAAAAAACAGACTACACAACGTGTACTATTGGGTACACGATGTGTAGTTTTCATTTTTTAACTGTTCCTTTGGCGGCTTCTCACAAGCGTGGAACTGTTCATCGGTTGACATGAGTACATGTCATGTAATACATAAGTAAATGGTGTGTACTGTTGCTCATCTGGCCACCGCCTTATTGTTTGTATGCTAACTGACTACATGGTGTGTAAATACCCACTACACGGCATGTAGTCGGTTTTTACACCCATCATCATTGACCAGCCTACACGCCTTGTGTACTCATTCCACACTACCAAAGTACACAGCGTGTAGAAAAGTACATGGAATGTACTAAAAAAATTTAGGATTTTCCCCTTTTTCGTTATTTTCTCAAAAACACTTAAAGAAAAAAGAGAAGAAGAAAACCATACCTCAAGAATCAGAACCAAGTTCTTACAAACAACCCCCTTAATGAAATTCATCCCTAAATTAACCTTACAAGGGTGGTGAAGATAAAGCTCAGAACAGCTCTGGCCACTGAGCACGTATGTCGGTCTCCTGATCCCAGGTTTCGTCCTGCACTTGGCCGTGCTGCCATAACACCCGTATGAGAGGAACTGACCAGCCTTAGAGAACCTTCGTGCTCCTATCCACGATAGGAATTGGATGCTCCTCAAAGAATGAATCTATCTGAAGATCAACCTCATCTGGATGAATTATGTGAGATGGGTCTGAATGATAGTGGTGCAACTGAGATACATGGAATATGTCTTGCATTTCCCGGTACCTCTGTGGTAACTGAAACCGATAGGCAACTAGCCCGACTCTCTCCAGAATCTCAAATGGCCCCAAATACCTTGGTGAATGTATACCCTGTCTCCTGATCCACTTGTGTCCCAACCTCAGTGAAACACGCAAGAAAACCTGATCCTAGATCATGAACTCAAAGGGTCATCTGCGGTAATCAGCATAAGATTTCAGACGAGACTGTGCAGTAGCCATCCGCTATTGAATCAACTGGACCTGCTCAGAAGTCTCCTACATGAGATGTGGTCCCAGTAAGGCTGCCTCACCTTCCTCCATCTAGCATAAAGGTGATTGGTATAGCCTACCATATAAATCCTCATAAGGTGCCATATCAATAGTTTCCTAAAAAATATAATTATAGGAACACTCGACTAAGGGTATATGATTCTCCCAGGAGCCCCCAAAGTTTAGGACACATGCACGCAACATGTACTCAAGGACCTGTATAGTACGGTCTGACTGGCCATCTGTCTGAGGGTGGTAAGGTGTGCTCAGAAGCACCTGTGTACCTAGTTCCCTCTTAAAACTCTGCTAGAAACAAGACATAAAACAGGCATCCCTATCTCATATGATAGAACAAGGAACCCCATGAGGTCGTACAACCTCTAAGATATATAGCTTTTCCAAGCTCTTCAACACTGAAAGTCTCCTTGATCGGAAAAAAGTGAGCTACCTTCGTGAGTCTATCCACAACAACCCACACGACATCATTTCCTTGAGGGGACCTTGGCAACCCAGTCACAATTTCCATCACGACATCATCCCATTTCCACTCTAGAATGGGTAACTGTTGTAACAGTTCGGCTGGCCTCTGATGCTATGCCTTCACCTATTGACAGGTGGAACATCTCATAACAAAACCATCTACTTCTCTCTTCATACCTGGCCACCAGTACTGGCGTCTCAAGTCATGGTAGATCTTGGTAAATCTGGGATGAATGGCCCAAGATGATGCAAGAAACTTCCGCACCAACTCCTCATGTATATCCACTAGAACCTACACTCATCCATGGAAACACAGTACCTCGTCATCGCTTATCATCCACCCAGGAGGAGGGTCCTCACTTGCCACCGACTCCCGTAGAACTAGGCTTTCTGAATCAGATAGCTGTCTCATCCTCATTTTATCCAGGAGGGTAGAAGTCATAGATAATGATGAAAGATAGGTTTTCCCCTAACTATTGTGCACCTAAAAATGCATTTCAGAGAAAAAATACATAAGCTTCCACTCAACACTGGCCTCATGAACCACCTGTGTCTAAGTCATCCTACTTAGTTCATCAGAAATTTCATTACCCATACCCGGTGTGTAAGAAAGCTCAAAATCGAAGGACAGTAGGTACTCAAACCACCTTCGCTATCTCAGATTCAAGTCACGCTGAGTAAAGATGTACTTGAGACTTTTGTGGTTGGTGAAAACCACAAAATTCTCTCCTAAGAGATAATGTCTCCAACATCATAACACATGAACAACTGCAACCAACTCGAGGTCATGCATCGGGTAATTCCTCTCATGTGGCCTCAATTGCTGAGACTCGTATGCAACAACTCAATTGCCCTACATCAACATAGCTCTCAGCCCAATAACAGATGCATCACAGTAAACTGTATATCCCTTTCCCTACTCTGGGAGTATCATGATTGGTGCAGATGGAAACTTTCTCTTCAGCTCCTGAAAGGCTATCTCGCAAGCTTCTAACGAAATGAACATCACACCCTTCTTAGTCAAACCCATCAACGGAACAACTAATAAGGAGAAGTACTATATAAAGAGCCTGTTGTAACCAACCAACCCTAAGAAACTCCGTATCTCAAACACGTTCTTAGGCTGCTCCCAGGAAACTACTACTCTCACCTTCTCTGTGCCTACTGCAACTCCTGTCTCTGAGATGATATATCCTAGGAAGTGAATTTGGTCCTTCCAAAAGTGGAACTTTGAGATCATAGCATATAGATGATTCTATTTTAGTGTACTCAATAAGATCTCAAGATGGGTGGCATGGTAGTGTCGAGTGTGAGAGTACGCCAAGATATCGTCCATGAATACAACCACAAAAGAATCCAGATAAGGATGGAACCCCCGATTCATCAGAGCCATGAATACTACTGGCGCGTTCGTGAGTCCGAACGACATAACCATGTACTCATATAGACCGTACCTACTCTTGACGACTGTGAGAGGTATATCATATGGTCTAACACGCAACTGATGATATCCAGATCTCAAGTCAATCTTCAAGAACACTCCTTCAACTCAAAGTTGATAAAAAATATCATCAATCCTTGGTAAGGGATATATGTTCTTGACCGTAAACTAGTTAGGCTTCCAATAATCCACATAGAGTCTAAGGGTACCATCCGAATTCATTGAAAAAAAGACCGGAGAACCCCATGTAGAAGTACTGGGTCAGATAAAACCCTTTGACTGCAACTCCTCTAACAATCTCTTGAGCTCCTGTAACATAGGTGTAGCCATCCTATAAGGAGGAACAGATACAGGTGCAGCTCTTGGCACAAGCTCAATAGAGTAATCCACCTCACGCTTTGGAGGTAGAATTGAAAATACATCCGTGAATACATCCTGAAAACGATCAAACACTTGAGGGAAGTATTTCTGACAAGTCCCCTAATCATCCATATATAAATTCGCAATCTGGGCTATGACTCCACCTAACCCACGATGCTCTGGTCTAGCTCGACTCGCCTGAACATCCCACTCGCCTTTGTATAGAAACTCTCCACCCTCTGGTGACGTGAAACAAACCCTACGGCGATAGCAGTATACAAAGGCTTGAAAGGGAACCAATCAGTCAATCCCTAGAATGAAATTATAGCTCGTCATCGCCAAGACAGAAAGGTCTCAAAGAAAGTGACACCCACCAAACTCAAGGGGAACTTCTTGCAAGGATCTACACCATCCTTTCTAGTCCCCAGCAGAGTGTCTAGCATCATAAAATCATAAGAAGAAGAAACACAGAGCCCAAGGCTCTCCACCACCGGCACAAATACAAAGCTATGTGTAGCACCCATATCGAAAAGTACTGAAGATAATATAGAAGATACTAGAATAGAACCTCTAATAGTAGAAAGTCTGAGATCCTGCTCTTGTTGGGTCTGTTGCACTGCATATGCCTTCCCAGTGCCGTGGGCCTGTGACACAGCCTGGAAACCATGAGCTGTTCCGCCCTACTACCTCTGAGATCTTGGTGGCTGGCTTCCATGGCCATGAACACCATCTCACATTCACTCCCGGACGTATTCCAGATTCCAAACTGGTAAGAAGCTGCTGGTCCTTATGCCACATGCGGAGTCTGCACAGAACCCCTCTCACAAGCCACTTGTGGAAACGCCTTACAAAAGCGCTGTAGATGACCCATCCAGCCGCAAGTCCAGAATTCTACTGAGTCACTTGGACAGTGCAGTATCATGTTCCCCACTTTACCACACTGGTTGCACATGACCTGGTCACCAGAAACATTCCTCTTGCTGGTACTACCACCGTGAGAGAAGTCCATCTGTCTTTTCCTCTTACCAGTAGAAATAGTAATAGAAACTGGTGTCGAACCGACATGGCCCACACCACTAGCTTCCCACAGATTCTGATCAGGAATCAGTGCCTAGTTCACAATAGTATGTATATTAGGCAACTTGAAAACATTCACCAGTGCGCAGATGTCATATCGATGACCATCCTCAAAGCTTCTAGCCCTCAACTTCTCATCACCCACCAGAACAAGTGAAAAACTCTGAAGCATGGTGAAATGAGTAGAATAATCCATCACCAACATAGAACCTTACTGCAGATTCATGAACTCTCTAGATCTATCTGCCCTCAGCATCTCTAGAAAGAAGAAGTCATAGAAAGATATTTGAAAATATTCCCACACCATGTCTCTGTGATTCTCTGACTATGTGGTAACATCCGACGACCTCTTGATAGAATCACGAAGCATATAAGTCGCGAGCTTGAGCCTCTTCCCTAGAGGCGTCTCAAGATACTTGAATATAGTCTACAATGAATCAAGCAATGACTCTGCAACATGTGGTCCACTATCCCCTGAAAACGTAGGTAGATGCTTCTGCTAGAAGATACGAGTCATCTCGACCATAGATGTAGCAGCCGGCAGTGCATCCTAAAAGGTCTGGATGAACCACATGAAGCCTTCACGGAACTGTGAATCCATGCTTGTGCCCGGTATAATGGCTGGCACCGCATCTGGCTCTGGTGGAGGATCCCCTGGTAGCCCATGGCCTAGCATCTTAGGAGTATAATCGTTGTCGCTCTCTTGCCGAAAAACGCGTGGTCATCTCGTCAGCATGACTCTACAAGGTCAAACACACACCTTAGATCAAGATTATCAAAGACAGAAAAAAATGAGATGGAGAAGGAATGTTTTCAAAATTTACAAAACTTGACTACACGATGTGTATAAAATTAAACGGTGTGTTCCCAGAAGCATTCACATCGGAATGTACCCTCGCTTAAACTGGACATGTAACACCCCAAACACACAGCGTGCCTTCTAAATAAACGGCGTGTACTTGAATACTTCTTCCTTGCCTGAGTCCTTCTATACAGCTAAGCCACACGGCTCACTTTGAAAAAGACTACACAGCGTGTATAGCATCTACACGACATGTATGGTTTAATTTACAACTTCCCGTGTCGTTTCTAAAATGGCTGACTACTCGGCTGACACCACACGACGTTTTACACCCACACACGGCGTGTATACCACCCTGTTTCCCCAGCAACACAGCTAAGTCCACACGGTCTCCCACCAGTAAGGACTACACGACATGTCCCTCTGGTACATGATGTGTTCAAGAAGAGGTAACACCAACTCGTGTTGGTTAGATACACAGCTGGGTCCCTAGGTCAGACTACACGGCATGTTCCATGGTGGACACATCATGAATGTCTCAAGGTCTCCTCCTTCCGTGTTGTTAGTTACACGAGATGACTCTAGGTCAACACAACACGACGTGTTCATCCGGTACATGGCGTGTTTTTCCCAAAACCATTCCCTACCCCGTGTCCCCTCCCACACGGTCTATGACATGGGAAGAGACTACACGACGTGTACTAAAAAAGATTACATTTCTTCCCGAACAGAAGAAAACATGCCGTGTGTCCAAGGACCTACATAGCATGTATCCTGGGTTTTCTAGACAGTAAGCCTCAGATATTACTTCAGAACCCAGAAAATACAGAAAAACAACACCTAAGTGCCAAATTCCGATCTTTGAGGGCCCATACTCCATGTAAATCATATTTTGGCATCTTATACATGTTATACACAAGTAAACAATTCATTGATCCACCAAATTCCGGTCATTGAGGGCCCATACTCCCTAAAAAAAAGTTTGGCATCCATCCTATCAACAGGCTCACACCAAAATACCCTATCACATAGAAGTTATTTATCAATGCAGCTATCACAACAACATGATTTTTTAGCACAACAACTGTCACAACAACATGAAATCTCTAATGCGCCTAAATGGAATGGTAATATGCATGCCATGTGATTTATAGCATGTTCCTAAATGATGCATGAGATGGAATACCCTCATCTCATCGGGTTGCAACTAAATAGAACCCATGAATAACATATTAAAAGGATAATCACATGTCTGTCACCCAACGGTGAAAATTAGATCAACCGTAAATTGAAAAATCAATAAAATTGCATCACGAGGTAAATTAGGTTTTCCCTTTACACGGGTTAGCTACTCCTGGGCACAACTTATTTACAACTACCATTTCCGTCCTATCCCTGACTAAGGTTCCAAATATTAAGTCAAAGAAAAGAAACTCCTCTGATACCACTGTGTAACGTCCCAGATCTAGGTACCACTCCACGGGTGCCCTAAATCCCGTTGGTCACATGACCTCAAGCGCATTTCCCCAAACGCCAGAGGTAGCCGACTAGCAGTGAGGGCCTGGGTCTGATAGTTGGGAAACTATGCCCTAATTTGTCAAAGTGTAGGGCAACATAATACAAGAACAAACATAAAGCAACAACGGAAGAATAAAAACATACACAACTGATATGAACAAGTGTAATAAAAGATAACCAACTGCTATATAGATAATTATGAAACATGTCTCTAGTCCTACGAAAATAGGCAGAACATGTTACACAGTAGTAAAATATGATATAATGGAAAGTAAAGGTACACCAGAACAAAATAAAATAGCCGGCATCATCACGAGCCTGAGCTTAGTCCCATGCTCCCCTACACCACAACAACACTAAAGTACCAGTATAGTGACCCTTTCCCTTATCCATACCTGTACAAATGTAATATGTTTGGGGCCAAAGACATGACCCCAAACAGGGTGTGAGAAATAAATCCTAGTAGGCACCCACCAAAGGCCCGTGTCCAACTGTCTCTGAAAATGTGCAACACAAGTGTGCAGTAATAAATGAAATAACCCAATCAGTACTCAAAAGTAACTAACTGTACTAGTTATATTTTCCATTTTTAATATTCATTTAATAATTCAAATTAAGGCAACCACCATAGTGAGTTTCTAAGTAAACAGTCAGTGTCATCAGGAATGTAAACTTTTACCCTCTGGTAAAGAGAATCTAAACCCACATGAATCTACCCACATACATATTGAATAATTTCCATAGGCATATGAGGTGTCACCCACAGGAACATAATCCACTACCCACAGTTACGAAAGAAGTTTCCCTCATGCTGAACAGAGCACCACCCACAGGCTAATCACAACACTTCCCTCAGGATAAACAAGTAATAGGGCCATGCCCAATATATAAAAAAGAAATTTATATACAATTCATCTCAAGGTAATTTAAGACATGCTAAAAACATGTTATACCCTCGGGTAACCCAGAAAAACGGATAAATAGAGGAACTCACCCCAGGGATGGTCCTGGATCTAAGCAGCGATCCCAAACCACAGTTATACATGATCATTAAACTACCTATGAAATTCTACGTATTTAATCATGAAGGGTATCAGCCATATGAAACCCCATTCATGGGTGCGTATCACAACAGTACACAAATTCACCACAGCAGTTGGAAATAAACACTAGACCACCTACCTCGATCGCCCCTGACCGATATACGTGAACGACACTCCTCGAAATGCCCGAGAACGACGTAGATCCGAGGTAAAATAATTCCCGTTCAAATGTAAATAACTCCCCTTAGAGGAAGAATTTGCAAGAGCAATGCAAGGAGAAGGAAGAAGCCACCTGTGCAGTTCCAACGAGATCGATAGAGGCAGAATCGGATTCCCGGTGTTCAATATGGTGATCTCCAAAGCTCCAGCCATCCCTCTCGAGTTCTCCTCTGGTTCTAAGCCTTCCCTGTGAATAGGGGAGGCTACTACCCATTTTTAGTGTAAAAATAGACTACACGACGTGTACTATTGGGTACACAGTGTGTAGTTTTCTTTTTTTAACTGTTCCTTTGGTGGCTTCTCACCAGTATGGCACTGTTCGTCTGTCTACATGAGTACACGACGTGTAATACCTGAGTACACGACATGAACTATCACCCATCTAGCCACCGCCTTACTGTTTTCCTACCGAATGACTACACAGCGTGTAAATACCCTCTACCCAGTGTATCGTTGGTTTTTACACCCATTATCATCGACCAGACTACACGCCCTGCGTACTCATTCCACACGGCCAAAGTAAACGACGTGTGGAAAAGTACACGGCGTGTAGTTACAAAATTTAGGATTTTCCCCCATTTTCCTTATTTTTTAAAAAACACTTAAGGAAAAAAGAAAATAAGAAACCCATACCTTGCAAATAAGAACCGGGTTCTTACATTCGAATATATATTTTATAGGAATACTATTTGAATCTTATTTGTTTTTATTTTTCATAGTGTCCCCATAATTTGAGTTCAGGATAATGAGATATTTCTGAAGAATGATTCTCAATTCCATGTTAGACGTTTGTGATGATTAAGTGTCTCATCAGCAAGACAAACTATCCTACAGAACTTTGGTGGTGTTTTATAGGAAAAAGTGACATTGGAAATCTGTTTATAGGATATAGAAGGATAGTTCAACCTTTTATGGATTGTTTGAAATCATTGATGCCTTATTATATGGTGATAGTAGTGTGTAACCGGTAGAAGGATTCTAACAGTTGACATTGTACATAGTTGGCTCATTCATTTTGTTTTTTTTGTTATTTCTAGGCTGACCAACAAGATTTTATCTACATGGAATCAGAATTATGAGACTTTTATTAGATTGGGAGTTCACCCATTGTGTTTTTTACACTATCTGTGGATAATTATATTATTTTACTTTGACACTGCTGAATATGAGATTTTTAGAGGACTTAATGATGATTATTATTTGAATAAATAGTGTGTAAGTGTCTTATAGGTTGAATGACTACTATAATTTGTACTATTGAGACACCTAATTATGTGAATGTCTACTTTTATTTGACATAAAATAAGTGGGATTGTTTTCTATTGGTTTCTATATGATATTCTTAGTGAAGACCTCATAGGGGAATTTGTATTGGACTCTTCTTGATTATATCTACCATGTCCTTATAGGTATGGTTTTTATGTATTCATTATCAATTTATTTTCTTTTTGATTTTCCCAAACTGGTAAAAACTTATTTTACCTAGTATAATTATCTAATTTTTGTATTTTTTAAATAAATTTTTGAGAGCATGGGTTTCCCTCATTCTTCGAGCCATTTTGGTATATTTTCATTTAAAGTATTTATAAATTAAAATACTATTTGTTTTAGTTTAAAAATAATACTAGACCATTTTTATTTTACATAATCCAATTATATTATTTGGAATCAATTTTATACATGAATTTGGAAGAGAAACATTTTTGTACTTAAAATAACATATTTCTACACATCTGTTCCTCATTGAGTTTTGTGGGGGTTTTTTTAAAAATAAATTATTCCACTTATGTTAATTTAATATTTAAAAATGAATTCAATATTTTTAATAATTAGTTTTAAATTTGATAAATATTTCCATTTTATTTTAGTCATTTTGAAAAATAATCATAGGAAATTTCGTTAATATGATAATGGTAAAATGGGTTAATTAAGGGTAAAAATAATGTGATAAGGATTTGAAAGTATAACTAACACTTTAAGAAATTTAATTGGATGGGTATATTTCATCTATAATCTCCTAAAATTTTATCATATGGTCTTTTTTTTATTTTGAGGTGTTTATTAATTTTATATTATTTTATATAATAAGATGTAAAAAATGACATTCTCATTTTTTATTATCTATAAATTTTTAGCATCGAGAAAAAAATATTCTTGGTTATAAATTTTTAATTTATATATAAATGAATTTTTATCAAGTTAATTTATTTATAGTTTTTTATTATGATTCAATTTCCTTAAATTCTTACGCAATACCAACATGGTGCAAGTGCAATCTACAGAAAATCAATAAAATGATTATAAAAATATTAAAAGTAACATTATTTGATTTAGTTTTTATTTTCAAAGATTGTTTTAGATAAAAATTACATATTATATAAATTTTACTTCTTTATATTTGAATTATACTAATTTATTTCAGTTGTAAAATTTAAATTAGATGAATATTTCCAAAATTGACTGTAATGTTATTTTTTAATAAATAATATTTTTTTAAATGATTTAAAACTCAAAAAAAAAAAAAAAAATTTCCATGTGATTGGGATATGGTTTAAAATATCTTCAAAATACATTTATGATCCAATTTTCCTTTTATAGTATCTTTAATGACCCTTTAATATTAAAATATTTAATAGCATAATAATCTTCAAATATGGTTAAAACGGTTTAAAACAAAAATGTATGGGTGAAAAAAATATCCTAAACTAGTCAATTTTGTTTGTTTTAGAATATTATTTTGATTGAAAATCATATTAAAAATTGATATTTTCAATTATGAACCTTTTAAGTATAAAAATTAATTTATATTTGTTTAATATTTTATGAAATTCCAAGTGTGTCCCTCCCATGTAAGATAAGGGGATCCTCATCTTATCTTTTATTTACACATAAATAACCATTTTTTCATCAAATATATAAATAAATAAATTTATTACATCCTTAACCATGTACTATAGGTATTGGTTTGATCATAAAACAATCCAAAGAAAACTTTTTGAGTAAACATTAAGAGGTTATTCGAAGAAGAGGTATAGTTCCTAACCAAATGTTTTCATTTTTTTCTTTATCTAACAACATAAAATATTATTCAAACACGATGAAATAATAAAAAACCCATTCTAAATATAATTATGTTTTAATTTTTAAATTTCATAAACTATATCTATCTACTCACCCATCAAATGGGAAACAAAACCATCATTTGTGTGTTTGGCGGGCTGCAGCCATGCGAACCTTTGCAATTTTATTTCCATCACCTTCTATTATGGATGGTTGTAATGATGGATTTAACTTATATATATATTATTTATGAAATATTTATATTTATGAAAATATTATATATCATTTACCTTATTCCATATTCATTCATTAGAAAATTATAATGTCATTCATGCGTACGTGCAGACTACCACCTTGATAAAGCGATGTGATTAAATTTTAATCACTACATAAAATGAATGATATATATAAGTACAATTAATCAAATAATATGGTATTTATGATATAAACATCATTATTTAATGATTAAATAATACCTACCTTATTTCAATAATGATTTTTGAAAAATAGAAATGTTACCAATGCACACGTACAACATAATGTCTCCATGATTACAGTGTAGTTAATTTTCCATATCCATTTTTCATGGTCGGTTTTAAAATTATAATTAATGTATAAAAATGAAAATAATTTCCTGATTATTATTCTATATATGATCAAATAATGGCCTTTTTGACCAGTGTCAACCAACTAATGTCATTTTAGACAAAATGTCTGATGTGAACTTAACTAATTAATTAATTGAATATAAAAAGGTAATAAATAATATATAATGGAATAAATAACTTGAAAAAGGAAATTAATAAAGTAAATAATTTACATATTTTTATAATTTCGGAAGATTAATAACAAACATTATGTGTTGGACTCAAGGCAAAAAACATCTTTTATAAACCATCTTTTAATGTTTCCCTTCCAATTATCTTTATTCTATGTCTTATTTTTAGACACTATATTATTAATGTAATTATATATAAATAAAAAAATTAAAAAGGATTTTTTTATATTTTTTTCACTTTCTTCTAATGGTTTTAAAAAGTAAAATTATTATGTAATGTTTCGAATATTTTACGAAATATAAAAGGAATGTTCTATTCTGACATAAATGATGACAAATAATTTTCCCACCACTATAAAATTTATTTTATTTTATTACTTTACAATATTATATGTTATATTAAAAAAATCCTACTTCCTTTTGTTCTGGTTATTTGTGTATTTAAAATTATTTTTTAAAAGGAAAGTGTGTTTCGATATCCAAAAGTTTTTTTCATATGATATAAATAGACTTTTTCAAGGGTTATATATTGAAAATGTATAAGTTCAAATTTATTTATTAATTATATGATATTTGGAGATCTTTTATGATAAACGATGAGATCACTATATCTCGTAATGGTGGGTGAGCATGATATATCTTATACAATGTGTGTTCCCAATGATAACTCTAATGCATAGGATAAGGATAATGTTCGGTAGAGAATTATGCTGGAAGTTGATCGTATGGTTATTCAAATTATAAAGATTATATAAGTGTTATATAAAGATTATTTACCTAGGAATTTATACGAATTTTATAAATTTACTAATAATTTATCATGGAAATCATTTCATATAAAAATCTAACATAATTATTTTTTAAAAGAATTATTATTGACATTAAGAGAAAATGTATGTTTTTAAGAAATTTTTTTCTTGGGTTCTCATATTTTCAAAGGAACCATCATGATTATGATTTTTCTATTTTGTTTACTTATAAAGTATTTTATGAAAAACAATTGGGTAGAAAACCTATTTTTATTTGTATGTAAATGGTTCTTTGAGATCAATGTTTATTTTTAATTTTTGATGAAAATCCATATTTATATCATGGTTTTAAAATTGATGAACATGTTATTTTATTTTCTTTTCAGTTACTATGATTTTTGTGATCATCCATGTTTTAATATTTTTTTTCGTAGGGTTTAATGATCTGTAAAAATAAAGGAAAAGTCATGTTGAAAGTAATAAATATTTATTATGAAAAGAAAACTTGTTTATATTTGAAGTTATTGTTTTATGGAAATATGAAAAATGAATAATGTTTCCCACATTGTAATATATTATTTTTTATGTATGGGTTATAAGGAACCCTCTAAAACACTAAATTGTGGAGATATTTGGGATTGTATAAAATTAAATTATTTTCTAAGGATTTAATTAATGGTCTATTTAAGGATAAGTGCTTGAAAAAGATATTTAAAATAATTACCTCAAGAAGGATACCATAAATTCATAATAAAATAAGTTATTTCATCAAATACATGTCTTTTAGAATATATAAAGGAAAATGGAAGTAAATTCTCTTCAAATGAATATTCCTTGAATTTTTTTTAATGTTGTTACAAAAATGAACGTCCCTTTGAAAATTATTTTAATGAGATATCAATAAGAAATTTAAAATACTATTCATAAACAAATTTTAAATTGAGGAATTTTTAAAATGAATTACAATAAATCAATTATGGATTGGATGATGAAAATATACAGATGTGAAATGGAATCCCATTTCAAAACGTTTAATAAAATAATAATATATATTTCCTTAGAAAAATATAAAATATAATATAAATCTTTAATACATTGTAAAACCATTAAAAAAATAAATGAATATAAACAATGAATAATGGTCATGATGTAATGAAAAACCCATCAATTAGAGAATATTTAAAAGAGATTATTTTCAAATTTTGAGAATAAAATAAAAATGATTTCTTAAATTAAAAAAAACCAATTTAAACTTTTGAATTGAAATTAATTTATAATATAAATGAACCTTTATAAATCATTGAATTATTTAGAATAAAATTATTGAGAAATAATAAAGGAAACAGATATGGAATAGAAATATTTCAGACTAAAAAAAAGAAGTTTGTTTTAATGATAAAAATTAATTTTGTGTTTTTGAGTACCCAAGAGTTGAAAATAGAAATAATACTTAAAATTTTTCAAATAACTAGATTATAAGAAAACATATGGGTTTTTGGAGATAAATTATATTATATTACCTCAATGTCACTTGAAAAATCTCGGTAAACAATGTGATATTGTGAAATAAAACATTTCTAATTTTTTAGTTTTTGAATAAAAAATATTAAAACATTAGAAAACTATATGGTTCTATATATCCATATAATTAATGGAAATAATATTTTAAAATATATTTCTAGGGGTTTTAATCACACTATATAAAATAAATCATAGTGGACAACATGAAACATGTCTTATGAAATCGAAATTGAGACAAAGAATTCTTACATATATTATAACACATGAATAAAAGTTTTTTGTAAAAGATAACTTGTAATGAAATATTAATTTTCAATATTAAATATTGTATTATAATATAATATTTAAAATAGGTTTCATAGACACTATATAATGGAAATATTTATGTAATTCAAAACATGTCTCAAAGAACGATGTTTGAGATGAGAAATCCCAACATGATCGATTTTTTTGAAGTGTAAAACAATGAAGTGATATTGTGATAAAAATGTAAATACCCATAAAATAAGTTTATATACATCATATAATAATTATAGGATATAAAAAACATAAATTTGTAAGATCATTATTAACAGGGAAGTGATATTATCCAATAAAAGGAAATTGAGTTTTGATTCCCCTTACCTTAAACTTCTAAATTTTTATACATTTCATATCATTCATGTATAATAAATTTCGATTTATTATAAATATATATTAGACCCATATTTAGAGAATTGTTTATAGATAACATTCACTTATAATTTATTATTACCCACTAAGTAATATTTCATTGATAAAATCAATATTTTTGTGATAACTATTAATTTTTACATGCATGTTCCAATTTGATGGTTTTAGTCTTTGAAACATGGTCACGTTTCTATCATATATTAAATTTTAATGAAGTTATATAGTTTTAATCAATATATTTATTTTGTTTCATGACCAATTTATGGAACTCATGGTGATTATTCTCATGGAATGCTAGAAAATATTGTTTCTTAGAAAGTTTGATTCCATATAAAAAATAATTTTATTATTGAATAAAAATATTTTTATTACCATTAAATAATATTTATAATTTTATAAATATCATATTTATACATTAAATGCATTTTTATAACCATATATTTTATGCACTAATTTAAAATAAAATAAATTGTTCATTGAGGCGGTGGTCATTACGTACACATGATGATGTTTCCATTTTATACTGAATGAAATTGGGGGATGGTAGAAAATAATTTATTTTTTCTGAATAATTATTATTCCAAAAATACATTATTTTGTTATTATATACATATTTTATAATTGTCCCTATAATTTGGTGATGAAAAATAGAACACGTTGTCTACAGAGGTATTAGTCTACAGATACAAACAAGATTAATTTTAATTCTATATTCAAAGGAAAGGAGATAAAGGAGGGTTTTTAAATTATAATAATAAAATTTAAGTAAACTAATTATACTAAATTTATTATTTTAAGACAGTTATAGAATATTTTTCAGATGGTTAAAAATAAATAAACTTGAATGAACTATATTAAGTTGATATCCTCCTTTTGATTGAACTTAAGTCTTTTAGAAGTGAGGATTATGGTCAAATTAGTTTCATAGAAAAATTGTAGGATAACTTTTATGAGGTATTTTAGTTGAATTTGATGAGAAAACCAAAATTATATGTGTATTTGTAAAGGATATAATAGGTCCCATTTTATAAGAAAAATTCAATTATTTTTTCTTAAATAATAAATATTTAACTCCCAAGAATATAATTTTATAAATTCAAAGTGACTCATAAATGGATCATTCATGGTATGAGAAACCATTTCCCATTAAATTAAATAATATAACTTTATTTTTTTTATATGAATTAAATTTTTTTTAAATACTCTTTATAAAAATTGTCAAGAGTATTCAAATATTTTGTATTCAATGGTATCTATATACCCATGGAAATTGAATTTAGTTAGTAAAATTACATATTACCAATAATTTTAATCCCTAAAAGTCATTCAAGGCTATATTCCATCAAAAATGTTTTTCTTTTAGTATTAAGAAAACTATATACTTGGACTTTTCCACTACATTCAAAAGTTTTGTATCGACTCTATATAAGTGTTTTAGATAATAATAATATTATTTCAATTTTAGAATAATTAATAAAAAAACTATAATTTCATAATAATAATGAAAAAAATCAATATATTTTAAAATTTATTTTTATCCTAATAATTATCATAATAACGTATTTAAAATATCAAATGATAGAGAGTAATATTTTTGTAAATACAAATAACATAAAATAATTAAATGTAATTCTCAAAGGCTAGTTGAACATAATGGAATTTCTTTATATATAAGAAACATTAGGGTCTATAAATATTCTTAAAATACTGTTTAGACACGTTTTAGTGAGTTTTTTGGCCTCATATATTTGTTTAATCATTTTCCACATTTAACCATAACTAGAGAAACTAAATTTTTACATATGTTTATACTTTTTGTGACTAAAAATAAAATGGAACTTATTACATGATTTGAATACGATGATACAAAATATAGAATCCATTTTACAAGATTTAGATTATAAAATTGGGGAAAATTATTTAAAATTTGAATACCTAAAATTAAAATACAATCTATTTTTAGAAATATGTCTTTTTAAAAAAGAAAATGAATTTACACCAAAATCATGTATATAATTGATCCAGATAAAATTTAGCAGTCTTTTAAAAAATAAAAGAGTTTTATGTCACCTTAAATACAATTTATAATTAAATTTAACCCTGTAAATAATTGATTAAATCGAAGGATAAAAATAGTTTTTGTATTATAGAGACCCGTATATCTAGTTTCAGAAACTATTCTTAGATAGTTTAACACCCCAAGATTTTATGTGACACCTATTTCAAAATTTAATATTTTTATAATTTATGATTCATATAAAAATGAGATTATAACTATAATATAATATTAAATATGACCATTGGAATTTTAATGTAGCCACTAGGAATAGAAATATCACAAATAGAAGAGTAAACTTACCTATTAAAGTATAAAGAAAATTTGGTGTCTTATAAATGAAAATATCGTATATTTACATAATGGAATAAGTAAATGAATCTTTTAAAAATTATAAATTAACTGTTTGTATTTTTTTGAAATATAAATACTTATTTGCAGTTTTATAATTAATATAATAAATTAAAAAAAAATTTATTTTCATAAAAAATAATTATAAATTTATTTTTTGTTGTGTTATTATTATTATACAATTTTATGAGACCTTAATTAATTTTTATAAGTGTCATAAAATTGGTTAAAAATTTTAATATTTAATTTTCTAAATAAATAATGATTTTAGTTAAAAATAAAATTTATAACATTTAGAAAATTATTTTCATAAATTTGAGTTCATTTTGTAATTATATTCTTTGAAAAATGGTTTGGTGATTTTTGTGTTTTTTCTGAAATAGTTGAATTTTTGTTGAATAGTGAAATACAAGAATTTATTATATATATACATTATAAGATAAATACATTATTCCTTGATTGATGAATGATGTAAGAACAAAAATATTGAAATTTCATAATTTATTTAAAATATTTATTGATAATTATCAAACTATTCATAGTCTTGCACAAAAATAATAAACTAATGATTAAAATAATCAAAAAAGACCCTGCTCCCCCACTATAAATACCAACCCTCACCACCTCTTATCCTCACAATTCCAAATCTGGTAATATTTGTTATATTATACCCATTTACTCTCCCAAACATCACCCCCACGTTTTGTGCTCACTTATATCACCAAAATAAACCTTCAATGTTCTTTAAAGAGGTTCTCAAGGAGAAGAATTCAAGAGATAAATCCTTTTTCATTCTATTTTAATTTATTTTAATTTCTTTTCGTCTCATCCTATCCTTAACACTCCCAAAAAAACATAAATTATAACTAATTTAACTTATATATAATATATTGTTATTATGTTAATGGAATATCTATCATCAAACCCCTTCTCCCCCACTTTTATTCTAAAAATTAAAACATCGTCCGTGATGTGCCAATTTACTACCATTGTGGATGATACAACTTCATTTTCCATGACTACATTCAAAGACTGTTATGAAAACATAATTATGGTAAAAATAAATTTTATTATACATATTATAAGTTATTTAGTTTTATAGAACCAATATATGTACTATAATAATTAATTATTAAAAACTAGTTTGCGACGATAGAAAAACTACCAAAACAATATGAACGATTATAATTTGAGTTCTATCTAATGAATAATTATTATATCTAAGTAAAAAATAATATTTAAAGCAATTAAATATTATATCTATTCATTAATAATAGATAATTTCAAATATAAATAATTATTTCCATTTTACATGATATTTTTTAGATGTATACAAGTGAATTAATCATGAAAATTAATGAAACGAACACTCCCGAATAATGAAATTGAATATTATATATTATAAAAAAGTCCATAAATGAACTTAATTAAATTATACTAAATAAAATACATGTTTAATAGGTTATTAATTAAATTATTAATGAATTTAATTTCATTATCCAATACATTAAGTACAAGTGACGAATACTTTTGGACATAAGGTAATGGATTCTACCCAAACCTCTATTTTCCATTTAGGTTACACGTTCTCTCTCTTTACCCACATTTAATTCTTCATTATTTTTATATAATTCATATAAATTATTTTTATATGTTCTAAAATCATTTATAAATATGATTTCTGGTTTATTTTATATATCGAACTACATGTTTTACAAGGTTCCCTTCTCAATTATTCTGGATACACAATCCCAATTAAATGGAACTTATCGATTTCTTACCCCTTTTCACGCACCATCAACAGTCTCTTTTATGAAAAAAGTAATTTTCTAAAATACTTAATTTTTTCATTAAAACTTATATTTTTTTATTTCTTATTTTATAGAAATGATTATGACAAATAAAAATTATTTTTCCAAAAAGAACACTTATTTGCAATGTAAAAATAGTATTTCTCTCAAGAATTCATGAGTGATTTCATTAAATTATTCTAATCTATTTAAAAAACTCTATTGAATATTATAATTTATTGAGATTTATCTCTTATTATTTCTATCTACCATAATTTATTAAATGAATTATGATTAGTTTGACTATGGATGTGTTATCTTGATACCAATCAGTATACTACTCAGAATGGTTACTAATTATTCTTATATATTAGGGAAAGTTATTTACATTTAATATGTATATAGATATATATTTTTTATGTTTCACCACTTTCATATAATTAATTTATTATAATTATTAAGTGATATTTGGGGCTCACAATAGCCCCTTGATGCATCGATAGGTCTCATGTGACAAAACAAAATTGGATTTGGCAAATGCCTTAACCATTAATTTGAAGATGTCTTGGATGAGGTCTCAAAAATATATTTATGAATCCCAAAATTATTCATTTTCACATTATTTTATTATTAATTTATAATCCAAGTGATTATTATACTAATATAATATCTATGTTTAAGTTTCATTCTCATGTGATTATTTATATGGAATTATATAGTCAGCTTTTATTCCTTCCATATTAAGCTCTATATTATATTTAAATGGAATGTATTTTTAGTCATTACCCATGAATTATTGTTTACATTATCTTAATATGTATTAATTACCCATAATTAGAATCTAATATCACCCCTTTATTATTTATTATTTTTCCACAGTATGTGAATAAGTGTATTGTGAATGACTTATAGGGATAATTTAGAAATTTATTGATGTTTCCAAAGGAGTTTCTATGTTTTATATAATTTCATGGTATAATGTAAAAATTATGAATGTATATGGTTTTACAAAGATACTAAACTATTATGTCCATCAAGAGGAACCTTACTTGTTTATCATACCAATGTATTAAAGTAAGGCACTAACATTGGGATACTGGGGTCAGGGTCTTTACAGTTTATATTAGAGGAAGTTTAGTAGAATCAATGGAAGCTAAATATTGAAATATAGATCAGGGAACATTACCATAAGATTGGATTTGAGTATAATCATAGGGGAACATCGTATAATTTTTTTAGGTATATAATATTTGGGTATTCTTAGAAATACATCCCTGTATGGATAATATAAGTGGGCATTGTTCTGGTACAAATGTAACTAGGGGTAACAACCCTGACATGGTGTCTAGGGCCAGAATTAGCGTAACCTAGTACATGATAAAAGAGCTTAATTCATACCAGGTTTGACACACCTAGGTGGGATATTATTAGTATAATTTTATTTTTTTAATATTAATTATGAATGATTAAAAGTAAACATGTCCCCAAAGAAATCATTTTTATGATTATGATATTAGCTATACATAAATTTACAATTTATGTCAAGTGTTTTAGTAGTTCAAAATTATGAATTATAACCTAATTTATTGTATTAAATTGGTTAGAAATGATTCCTAGTTTCTATAATGGAAACCATATCAACATGTGTGTCCCATGTACAGATGTCCCTCTTATGCAAGATAATGACGTTAGAGAAGGAGCTGCAACTAGAGCTAAGAAACATATAACCATACTGGGACATTTCACCAAGGTTATGAATAATAACCATAGTCATATAAAGAATCCTAATCCAAAATGTGAATGAGAAATGTTAGACCTCTTTATAAAACAACATCCTCCGTAATTAAATGGGACTACAAACCTATTTGTAGCTGAGCAGTGGATATGTTTCTTTGAGATGATATTTATTACTTTGGTATGCAATAAAAATGAGAAGGATATCATGGTAGTATATCATCTATCGGGATATGAAAATAACTGGTGTTCATTAATTCAAAACACAAATGAATATGAATAATTTTAAAAAATGGAATGAAAGTATTTTAAAGATATTTTCTTAGAAAAATATTTCTCTCATGAACAACAAGCGAATATGGAAATGAAATTATTGACTCTGAAACAAAAAGAAGATAAAAAATTACCAAGTAAGAATCCTACTTTATAATGTTATTAATTCATTCCATATACTAGATATATAATATAAGGAGAAATATTGATTGATTCTTTGATGTTTTAAACCCATTCCTCCTAAGATCACTGGTCACCTAAATTTTCATGTCAAATAATGATATAGTCTCCTATTCCTTAGAGATAGAGAAATAATTCACTATGTCTTATTTATTTTTGGGGAAAAAAATAATATGGTGGAAGATAAAATAATTCATAAAGGAATGAATAAAAAAGAGGATTTTTCAACATGAGATACTTTTAGAAGGAAACACGATGGTGCATACATAAAAGGAAAATGAGTTTGTTACAAGTGTAGAGAAAATGGACTCCAAAACCGTGATTGAAATGGACATAAAGAAGCTACCAGTGTTTAATGATACAATTGTAAAGATATGGGGTAGTATGAAAATTATTCTCTTATGCATCATAGAATATTTCTCAAAAAAAAAACAAGGGAACAAGGCCAAGAAAATTCAATCATAACTGATGAGGTTGAAGTTACTAATTATATAGTGTCATGTACTTTATTAATCTCCTGAAATTTAGATAAATCTTTATTTGAATCAAAATCATCTCATTCCTTTGTATATTCCAAATTTAATTTAAAAACTAGATACTTCCAATTCACCATAAAAATGGAGTTATCAGTAAAGACTCTTAATTGAAACCTTATTGCAACAAAGATGTGTCAATCAGTTCATATTATGACACATAAATGTGATCTAATTTATGATTTTATCATCACACCTATAATATATTTTTGTATAGTACTTAGTATATATTGGTTCTAAAAATGTAATTTAAATAAAAAATAAGGCCTTCCAGACATTCGGGCTAAAGGGGAGACCTCATCATCTAATTGATATATATATCTACCTCCAATAATTCTACTAAATTAAATTCTAAGGGAGGAATAGAAAACATCTTCTATGGATGAGGAAATAAATCATGAAATTGAAGAAATACATATTGTGCAAGAATAAATTAATTTATTTCCATCTGATTTTCCTATAAATTCTCTAGAGTGCTAAGTTGAGTCCTCTAATGAGTTAATTATGGGTGAACGTCCTATATCAAAGACTCTTTATAGAATGGAAACAATGGAATTAGTGCAGCTGAAGGAGAAAAAAGAAGAATTGAGTGATAAGGGATTTATTCACCCCAGTGGTTCTCCATGGGGATACCCTGTTACCTTCTTCATGAATAAAGATGGATCCATTGGGATATTCATTTACTATAGAGAAATCAATGATATTAAAATAAAGAAAAATTATTCTCTACCCCACATTGATGATTTATTTGATCAACTTCACTGAGATAAATATTTTTATAAGATTTAAATTCGATCTAGATATCATCAATTGTGCATAAAAAATGATGATATACCAAAGATGACATTTTGAACCAAGTTTGGACATTAGGATTTCACCATAATTCCATTTGAATTGAATAATCACAATATATTTTTATGGATATAATGAACAGTGTGTTCAAGGAATATCTTGATGATTTTATTGTGATAATTATTGATGATATCTTGATATATTTATAAAGATATTAGGACCATTAGAACCACTTATGGGATGTTCAATATACTCTTTTATGAAATTACATATATGATATGTTTAGAAAGTGAGAATTATGGCTTCAAATAGTTTCTCTTCTTGGAAAGATTGCCTCTAAGGATGAAATGATAGTTGATCCTGTAACATCCCAGGTAAATAAATAAATAATAAATTTTCATAATTAATCATATTTATTAATTAAATAATAATTTTACTTTAAAGGGGTTGATATGCTCGATGGCGTACCCGATACGCAACAACAGGTTAATTTGAAATCTTACGTTGCAGACTAATAATATAATAATATTTTTGTTGTTGTTAAATCTTAGCCATTTTATATGAGGGAACGAATATTAATAACTAAAATATGATTATACATGTTTTTTAAATGTTTTTACATTTATCTAATTAAATTTAGAGGCTGAAAATGTGAATTAATCTAATTTTAATTATAAATACTCTAATATTCCTTAAAAGGTCGATTTACCGCCTTTTGATGACAAACCCTCTTTAAATATAGTTTTGGATATTTTTGACAAAATAAAATTCATTTTCAAAATCTAGACATCAATATTTACTTTGGTTAAATTTTTTGTATTTTTCTGATTAAATTCATTTTTTGAGGAATAGTGAAAATACTAAATTTTAATTAAAAACCGACTTTTAATCTAATTTATTTATATAGGTTGATTATATTTTTAATTGATTTTAAAGGGTTATTAGATTATATTTTTACCATTTAATCCAATTTTTTTCATTGGAATTAATTTCACTTTGAAATTGGACATAATCAAGTGTCATTCTTTTGAGAGTTAATATTTCTTAAAAATACATTTTTTGTTTTAACAACGGGAATTAATTTTTAATGAATTAACCCAAAATCTATGTTTGGAATTTGGAAAGTAGACTTCATTTTTGAATTCAGAATATCAAATATATCTTAGGCTGAAGTTTTGGTAGTTTTATGAAAAACTTCAATTTTTGATGAATAGTGAAACCACTAAGTAGTAGTTTAAAAACCGACTTTTTCATTTAAAGGAATTTTACCATTTCTGTGAAGTGAATTTGGAAAATCATACATAAATGGTTGTTATTAGTAAGTAAAATGTGGTTTAATCAGATGAAAATAATTTTTGGTGAATAGTAAATTTTGACTTTTATTTACTATAGTTAAAGGTAAATAAAGAAATTAAAGGTAAACAGAATATCCAAAAAATACAAAATTACATTGACACTTTTCCAAACCTCATTGGATGTATAAAATCTGACCATGTGCATCCTTGGGTCTATTTGAGGACCCCATGGAGCCACTTAAAAGTGATAATGGAACTTTATTTTAATTAACTTAAAGTATAGAAGAAAATGAAATAAACAAATATCTTTAAAAAGATTAATTTTTACAAGGGGTTATATATGTTATATTTTCGAGTATAAATATTCATTGGAAAGATAAAAATATTTTCCCCATTATTGAATTTTTTTATAATTTTTGGACATCAAATAAATAAAATTATTTATGACACAATAATGATGCATGTTTTACCTCATTAATATAAGATTTAAATAAATAAGATTATAATGATTAAAATAATATTCAAAACCTGTATAATTATTATTAGATGATTTTATTTCGACCTGGATTCATCTTATCTTCAACATTAATAAGTTTTTGACCTTTAAAAACCAAAAATCAGTATATAATAAAATAATATTTTTACACCTTCCTAAAGAGCCCCTCCGCCCCTTATAAAAACCCCTCACCTCTATCCCATTCCTCACACATCTCAAGTTCCTTTTTCCACCCAAACAATTCAAAAATAAGCTATCAAGGTCCCTCTCTTCCATCTATAAGCCTTAACTTAGGCAAAATTCACTTTAAGAAGTCCTTCTAGATCAAACCAAAGAAAGTTACCCAAATTAAAGGTAACATATTTTCTTAAGTTCTTTTGTTTTATTTTACTTCTCCAACCTGCTAAAATATTTTTATTATTTTATTTTATTACAAAACCAGTATCCACAATATAATAGGATGTTTTTATGAGAATTATTTAACTGTACTTACAAACACTTCCCTCTAATGGGAAAAAACCCAATTGTTTCTGTGGAAGGAAAACTAATGACTCACGAAACGATGATTGTTCAATTATCTACTACCACCTATCATGGTGGAATTAAGATATCACTATATTAATATATGATATAAATTATGTTTATGTTTAATTTATACTCTTGTATTTTTCATTTATAGCATATCATTATGGTTTCTATTATGGGTTAACGTGATAATTTCATTTGAAGAAGTGCGGACTACCACCCCCTCAAAGTGATATGACTCGTTAATGCCGTATGTGGGATGTATAAAAGATGGTGTTATTGATATTATATATGATATAATACTTTAAATATAATATAATTATGTATAATTATGTTTTAATTCAATTAAAATAAGAAATAGAAAAGAATGTAGTGTTCACGCGTACATACGACTTATCATCTCCATGAACGGTGCATTTCATTTGTTACCTCCAAATGTTACGTACTATTATAAATAAACATATATACTGGATATATATGTTATATAGAATGTTAAATCATTAATATCATTCTTGATAAAATTAAATTTTTTCCACATGAACAGCTTGTAATTCTAAGAAGTCCATTTTTGACTCAAGTACCTAATATCAACAAAACAACCATTATTAACTTATATTATTACATAATGTTTATAACAAGGTAATAAGTGATATAAAAGGAATAATAAACTTGAAAAAGGTCTTTAATCAAGTATTAATTACCTTTAGTTTATTATTCAAGAGATTAAAGAATGAATGGGTCAATTCATACATGAGGTAAGGGTCCTCATCTCAATCTCCCTTCATCGAGGTATATTTTGTTTTAGTACACAATTTTATTTTATACACTATACAAACAACTTTGAATTTTCATTTCTTTCAAAGTGAATCTTTCTTCTATCAAGTGTTTTACTAAACGAAAAAACGTTTCTTTTTAACATATTCGGTGACAACGACCTTTCCACCACCCTGAGTATTATTTGATAATTGTCTTCATTAACATGTCGTATTGTTTGTAAAAGAAAATTAAATACTATATACTCTTTTACATATTTTGGTATTGAATTTTTTTTATAATGGATTTGTTATGTCAATATATTTAAATGACATATTGTGATTGAAATGTGGAAATTTTATCTTTACATTATGTTTGTTTTATGTGTTATTAATATGTTATGGTTTTGGGAATTGGTACATAAATGGGTGGTTCCGTGATAACCCTAGGGCGGATGAGCGAGATAGCTCTCTAATGCATTTTGTAACCTGGCAGAGGTAAAGGTGAATTTTTCTCCAGAGAGATTCAGGGAATATATATTGAAGGGTATTCCAAATGTGACTCCCTACATATTTGTGAATGATACAATGTTAGTATGTTATGGATGCCACATGTTAACTTTATGATTTATGTTTTCTATGCGTTATTCATAAATCTTATGATTTCATGAGGTATGTTAAGGAACCTTTGTTATGTATGTATTAATGGAAAAATGTTTCCTTTCATTGTTTTATATCCCTAAATAAGATTTTTATGCTCAACCCAAGTATTGAAATGTTTTTCGCAGGACCTAAATATGAATATGGTCAAGTATGGGATCAAGGAAAAGTCATGCTGTCTAAAACATGGGACTAGAAATGAATATTTTTTTCAAGTGTTTTTATTTTAAGAAAATTATTGAAACTGAGTAGAAGTTTCTACCTTGTAATTTTTGAGATGTAATGTAATAGTTATGGACTAATTTTCTAAATCTCTAAACCTAAAAGGATCCTAAATGTGAATTATTCATTTAATTCAAGATTATGAAATGTTTAAGGCTAGGTCCATATGGTTGGTATCAGAGGTCATTTTAGATAACATTAGGAGTTTCAGTATTGTTTAATTAATATACAAAAATTATGTTATGTTAGTATTGAAATGATATAGATTTTACAGATTACCTTGTTGCTTCGCCTAATATATTTCTATATTCATAATGGGTTTTTCAAAGGAAACATGGCAACTATGTTGGGACGACATCAGGAGGATGACAAACTTCCAAATCAGCAACCTGAGATGGTCAGAATTAGAACTGAACAGTTTGTTTCATTGATGGAACAATTTACTCAGGCTATAAATGGTGGTGGTATCCATGCATGAGATCAGCTATATCAACAACAAAGGAACATGTTAGTAGTGGATCATTTCATGAGGCAACATCCCCCCATAATTCAGAAGATCATCTATCTATGTCCTTGCGGAAGGGATGATTAAAGTACTGGAGAAATTGTTTGATGTCATGGGGTGTTCAGAACATCAAAAAGGTTAGTAACATTGTTTACAGTTTGGAAGGTGAAGTTGATCAGTGGTGGTCGATGGTGAAAAGTATCAGGGATAGTGAGGAGATTGATGATTTTTATTGGGATGAATTAAAAGGTATATTTCTCGAGAAATATTTTTCTAAGGTTTTTCATCTTAGGATGGAAAAACAATTCCTAGAATTTAGGCATTAGGATAACTCAGTATCTGCTTATGAAGGAAAATTTACTCGACTGGAAAGGTATGAAAAAAATTTCATACGAGATGTTGATAGTAAAATAAACCATTTTTACTTACGATTAAATCCAAAGTATCGAGGGGATTTTACTTATCGTGAGTTCAAAAGTAATGAAAAACGTGTTTGATGTGTGGAGAAGGTGGAAATAGAGTTTGTTTACGATCAAGTGTTCATAGTGAAACAATATAATAAGAGGTCAAGGTGGCAGGGGAAAGTGAAGAACTCTTCAAAAAAGTATAATGGTAAGAAACACAAGTTTAATGTTTTTCAAAATTGTGGAAAAAAGCATACTGTGGAATGTCTTTTGAATTATGGTAAGTGCTATAGATGTTGTAAAATGGGACATAAGGAACATAATTTCACTGAAAAAGAGAAGGGTAATGGTAAGAACAAATCTGAATTACAATCTATATGTTGTTTTATGTGTAATGAAATGGGACATTATGAAAATGAGTTTCCACTGAAGAACTCAACTAAGGGAAAGAAACCAGACTACAACCAGAAAGGGGTGGTGATGTCCTTTTCAACTACATCAGTAGATGTTGGGCCATCAAATGAAGTAGTATTAGGTACACTGTTTGTTTGTTCAGATTATGCCTATGGGTTGTTGGATATGGGGTCTACACATTCGTTCATTTCTACGAAGTTTTCTATTAAATTGGGAATTCCATATCAAGATATGAATCCTAAACATATGGATAAAAAATAAAGAGGAAATATTTAAACAAAAAGAAATTATAAGAACCTTCATGTCCTTGTCTTCAGAAAGAATCTACATGCAATCCTTATTGTTTTTCCTCTAATAGAGTTTGATGTTATTTTGGGTATGGATTGTCTTTCTAATTATCATGCTAAGATTGACTGCAGAGATAAAGAGGTTTCTTTTCCAAATGATTTTTAGTTTGCATACAAAAATGAACCCTTACTTTTGATAACATATCTGGAAGCATAGAAACTTGTAAAAGATGGAAATGAATGTTACCTTGAACATATTGTTGAAAACAAAGGAACTATTAAGATTAATGATGTGCCAGTGGTTAATGAGTACCTTGATGTTTTTCTTGATGAGTTTCCTAGTATTATACCTGATGGGGAATTTAAATTTTCTGTTGGCTTAGTTCCTGATGCTAAGCCAATTTCAAAACCCCCTTATTTAATGGCTCAAAACGAACCTTTAGAGTTAAATAAGCAATTATAGGCGATATTAGATAAAGTATTCATTCGAACTAGAACATAACCATGGGGTGATCCTGTATTGTTTTTTAAAATGAAAGATGGTTCAATGATACTTTGCCTTGATTGTAGAGTAGTGAATTACATCACTGTTAAGAACAAGTATCCTTTGCCTCATATTAATGATTTGTTTGATCAGTTTGAGTGAGCTCATAATTTCTCAGAGACTGACTTGAGGTCGAGGTATCATCATTTTAAATTAAAAGAAGAAGACATTCTAAACACTTAGTTTCATACTAGATATGGCGATTATTAATTTTTAGTTATGACTTTTGGTTTAACAAATTCTCCTGCTATGTTCATGGATCTTATGAATAGAATTTTCCATGAGTTCTAGGATAATTTTGTGGTTGTGTTCATTGATGATATTTTTGTTTCCTAAAAAAGTAAAGAGGAGCATGAAATTCATTTAACGGTTGTATTTCATACATTAAAAGAGAAGAAAATATTTGGGAAATTTAGAAAATGTGTTTTTTTGTTCCAATTGTTTTTTTCCTTGGTCAAATTGTTTTAAAAAGTGGCACAACTATTGATCTTGCTAAAACAAAAGTTGTTGAAGAATGGAAAAGACCCACAATTATAACAAAGATTCTTAATTTTCTTTGGTTTTCAGGTTATTACTAGAGGTTTGTTGAGAATTTTGAATGATTTTCTAGTCCAATGCCTATGTTAACTCGAAAAGGTGTTAAGTTCATTTGGACAAAATAACGTGAGGATTATTTTTAGGAATTGAAAAAATAATATTGAGTGCTCTAGTTTTGGCACTACCTTCTTGAAATGGTTCGTTTGTTATTTATAGTCAGTCTTAATTAAAAGGACATGGTTTTGTCCTTATGCAGAATGATTTGGTAATTGTTTATGCTTCACTTCAGTTGAAATCTCATGAGTTAAATTACCCTACACTTGATTTGCAAATATCTTCGGTTGTTTTTGATTCAAAAATTTGTAGGCATAATTTTTATGGAGTAAAATGAGAAATATATTCTAACCAAAATGTTTGAAGTATTTATTTACTCAGAAATAATTGAACATGAGACATAGGAGAAGGTTGGAATTAATCAAGGATTATGATTGCATGATTCATTATCACCCAGGAAAGTAAAATAAAGTGGATGATTATTTGAGTTTAAAAAGTAATGCTTCCTTGGCCATGGTACATTTGGAATGAGATACTTGTTGTTTTGATTTGATAAAATTTGGAATAGAAGTTATTGGTGCAGGAAATTATTCTATTTTTTTTTCAGGTGTCAATGAAATCATCTCTATCAGACTGAATAATGAAATCACAAAAGGAAGACAATGAGTTGCAGAAAAAGGTAGATTTGGTTCAGAAGGGCATGTTTACTGAATTTAACATTGATAATGATTGGGTTTTTAGGTTTGGGAAGATATTATGTGCATTTTAGAATTTATAGTTGAAGAATGAGTTGTTATGTGAAGATCATTGTTCCTTGTTTTTAGTTCATCCTAGAAGTACCTAGATGTACATAGATCTTAGGGAGTATTATTTGGTGGGATGGAATGAAAAGGGATATTACTGATTTTACTGTGAAGGGTTTGACTCATTAGAAAGTTAAAGTATAGTGTCAGAAACTGAAAGGGATGATTCAGTCTTTACCAGTTCCAGAGTGGAAATGGAAAAATATATCTATGGACTAGGTTATGGTATTACCAAAGAAATATTTAGGTAATAATGCAATCTGGGCTATTGTTGATCGGTTGAATAAATATTCTCATTTCCTACTTATTTGAGATAATTGTTCTCTAGATCAACTTTCTTGGTTGTATGTTAATGACATAGTTAGGTTTCATGGTGTTCTCTCTCCATTGGATCTGATCGTGATCCCAGGATTACATCTATCTTTTGGAAAGGCTTCAGAATTCGTTGGGTACTGAATTAAATTTTAGTACATATTTTCATCTTCAATTAGATGGGTAATCAAAACAAATAATTAAGACCTTGGAGGATATGTTAAATTTTTTCTTGGTGGATTACTAGGGAAGTTTGGAAAAACATTTTTCTTTTGTTGATTTTTCTTATATTAACAGTTTTCATTCCAGTATACAGATGGCCCCATTTTATGCATTATATGGGAAGCAGTTTTGAAGTCCATAAATTTGGGATGAAGTAGGAGAAAGTATGTTGATGGGAACAAAATTGGAAGAAGAGATGGTAGAAAAATTTTAGTTGATTCAGAAGCACATGAGAATAGCTTAGAGCAGGCAGAACAGTTATGCCGATAATCGGGGGAAGGATCTTTCTTTTGAGGTTGGTCATCATGTCTTTCTCAAAGTTCCTCCTTGTAAAAGTGTGATACATTTTGGTAAGAAAGGAAATTTGAGTCCGAGGTCCATTGGACCCTATGAAATCCTGGAGAAATTTGGATCAGTTTCTTACAGAGTGGATTTACCTCCAAGTTTATCCTTGGTACACAATGTTTTTCATGTTTGAATGTTGAGAAAGTATATGCCAGACCCATCACATGTTTTATGTTCAGAGGTAGTTCAGTTGGAAGAGAATATCTCATTTGAAAAAACAACCAGTCCAGATTCTTGACCAAAGAGTGATAGTGTTGTGGAATAAAGTAATTCACCAGGTAAAGGTTTTGTGGAAAAACCATAGGGTTGAAGAGGCAACATGGGAATCTGAAAATGATATAAGGGATAAATACCATTATTTATTTGATTATTGAATAAAATTGTGAGGACATAATTTCCAAAATGGGGGAAGGATGTAACATCCCAGGTAAATAAAGAAATAATACATTTTCATAATTATTCATATTTTTGAATTAAATATTAATTTTACTTTAAAGGGGTTTACATTCCTGATGGCATATCTGATACGCAACAACATGTTTCTTTGAAATATTACGTTTCATACTAATAATATAATAATTCTTTTATAGTTAACGCTTAACCATTGTATTGGAGGGAATGAATAGAACAATCTACAATATTATTATACCTGTTTGTTAAAATTTTAACATTAATTCAATAAAATTTAGAGGCTTAAAATGTGAATTAATCTAATTTAAATCATAAATACTCTAATATTCATTAAAAGGTCGATTTACCGCCTTTTGATGGAGAACCATCCTTAAATATAGTTTTGGTCACATTTATATGTAATTTTTGACAAAATAAAATTCATCTCCAGAATCGGGAAATTAAGATTTAGTTTGGGTAATTTTTTGGTATTTTTCTGATGAAATTCATTTTTTGATAAATAGTGAAAAATACTGTATTTTAATTCAATACTGCCTATTAATAGAATTTATTTAAATGGTTTGATTATCATTTTAATTATTTACAAAGTGTAATTAGATAATATTTTTACCATTTAATCTAATTTTGGTCATTGGAATAAATTTCACTTTGAAATTGGACATAATCAAGTGTCAATCTTTTGATTGTTAATATTTCTTAAAAAAACGTGTTTTGTTTTGACAACGGGAATTAATTTTAAATTAATTAATCAAACATCCATGTTTTGAATTTGAAAAAATAGAAATCATTTTTGAATTCAGAATATCAAATATTTCTTAGGCTGAATTTTTAGTAGTTTCCTGAAAAACATTAATTTTTTATGAATAGTGAAACCACTAAGTAGTAGTTAAAAAACTGACCTTTTCATTTAAATGAAAATTTACCATCTATATGAATTTAATTTTAAAAATCCAACATACATGGTTGTTATTAGTAAGTTAAATGTGGTTTAATAAGATGAAAATAATTTTTGGTGAATAGTAACTTTAGACTTTTATTTACTATGGTTAAAGGTAAATAGATAAATTAAAGGTAAAAAGAATATCAAAATAATAGAAAATTACCTTAACACTTATCCTAAACTTATTGGATGAGTAAAGGCTGACCATGGTTATCCTTGGGTCTATTTGGGGATGCCATGAAGCCACATAAGAGTGATAATGAAACTTTATTTTAATTAACATAAAGTAAAGAAAAAAATGACATAAACAAATATCTTTTAGTTGATTAATTTTCATACGGGGTTATAAAAGTTTTCATTTCGACTATAAGTATTAATTTTAAAGCTAAAAAGATTTCCCAAATTGTGTTATTATTATTATTTTTAGACATAAAATAAATAAAATAATTTATGAAATAATAATGATTCAGTGGTTACTGCATTAATAAATGATTTAAATAAATAAGATTATAAAGATTAAAATAAAATCCAAAACCATTCTAATTCTTA
This sequence comes from Viscum album, assembly GCA_963277665.1. Lineage (NCBI taxonomy): Eukaryota > Viridiplantae > Streptophyta > Magnoliopsida > Santalales > Viscaceae > Viscum > Viscum album. The sequence continues at coordinate 291,331,974 of OY728150.1, read as the reverse complement.
TTAGATGATTTTATTTAGACCATGAGTCATCATATATAAATCATTAAAATGTTTGGGACCTTTAAAAACCGAAAATCATTATATAATAAAATAATATTTTTATACCTTCTTAAAGAGCCCCTTCACCCCTTATAAAAATACCTCACCTCTATCCCATTCCTCACACCTCTCAAGCCCCTTGGCTAACCCTAATACTTCCCAAATAATCTCCCAAGGTCCCTCTCTTACATCTATAAGCCTTACTGTAGGTATATGGTAGTTCAAGAAGTATTTTTTGGCTCAAACCAAAAGGAGTTACCCAATTCAAAGGTAAGAGTTTCTCTTAAGTTCTTTTGTTTTATTTTACTTATCCAACCGCCTAAATACTTTTTATTATTTTATTTTATTACAATAACAGTTTCCTAAATATACTAGGATATTTAAATGAGATGGATTCGAACTGCACTTACACACACCTCCCTTTAATGGGTAAAACACATACTATTTCTTTGGATGTCAAACTAACCCCTCACGAAACGATGATTGTTCAATAATATCTTACTGCCTCTCATGGTGTAAATTAAGATGGAATTATATTTATATATGATATATATTATGTTTATGTTTTCTTTATGCTATATATTTTTCATTTATATCATTCCTTTATGGTATCCATTATGGGTATACACGATAATTTCATTAGAGGAAGTGCGGACTACCACCCCCTCAATGGGATATGACTCGTTAATTTCATATGTAAGATGTATAAAAAATGGATTTAATGATATTATATATGATATTATACTTGAAATATAATATAACTATATATCATTATGTTTTAATTCCATTAAAATAATAAATATAAATGAAAGTAGTGTTCATGCGTACATACGACTTATCATCTCCATGAACGGTGCATTTCATTCGTTACATCGAAATGTTTTTACTATTATAAATACATGTATATAATAGATATATATCATATATATGATATTAAATCATGAATATAATTCTGGATATAATGAAATTTTGACCACGGGAACAACTTGTAATTATAAGAAGTCCATTTTTTACTCAAGTACTAAATATCGACAAAATGGCCATTATTAACTTAAATGATTACATAAATTTTATGACATGGTAATAAGTGATATAAAAGGAATAATAAACATTAAAAAGGTTGTTAATTAATTATAAATTACCTTTAGTTTATTACTCAATAGATTAAATAATAAATAGGTCAAGTCATTCTTGAGGTAAGGGACTTCGTCTCAATCTCCATTGATTGAGGCATATTTCGTTTTAGTACACAATTTTCTTTTATACACTATATAAACACCTTTGAATTTTCATTTCATTCATAGTGAATATTATTCTACAAAGTGTTTTACTAAATAAAAAAATGTTTCTTTTTAACGTACGCGGTGACAACAACCTTTCCACCGCCACAATTATTATTTGATATTTGGCTTCCTTAACAAGACGTATTGTTTTTAAAAGTAAAATAAATACCATATACTTTTTTACATATTTCATAGTTGAAAATGTTTTTTATAATGGATTTTTTATTTCAATATATTTGAATGATATATTGTGATTGAAATGTGGAAATGTTATCATTTATTTATGTTTGTTTTATGTGTTATGAATATGTTGTGGTTCTTGGGAATTGTTACATATACGGGTGGTTCCGTGATAACCCTTGGGAGGTTGAGCCCGAGATATCTCTCCAATGCATTGTGTAACATAACAGAGGTAAATGTGAATGTTTCTCCTGAGATATTCATGGAATATACTATTATGGGTATTCCAAATGTGACTCCTTACATAGCTGGAAAAGCTACAACAGAAGTATGTTATGGATGCCATATGTTGCCTTTATGATTTTTGTTTTCTATGTGTTATTCATAAATGTTATGATTTCATGAGGTATGTTAATGAGCCTATGTTATGGATTTATTGATGGAATAATGTTTCCTTTCATTGTTTTATAACCGTTATTGATATTTTTATGCTCATCCCAAGTTTTGAAATGTTTTTCACAAGACCTAAAGATGAATACAGTCATGGATGGGATCAAGGAAAAGTCATGTTGTTTAAAACATGGGACAAGACATGAATATTTATTTCATGAGTTATTATTTTATGAAAAAATTTAAAACTGAGTAGAAGTGTCTACCTTGTAATTTTTGAGATGTAATGTAATAGTTATGGCCTAATTCTCTAAAACTCTAAAACTAAAAAGATCATCAATGTGAATTATTCATTTAATTCATGTTTATTTAATGTTTAAGGCCGAGTCCATATAGTTTGTATTAAAGGTCAGTTTAGATAACTTTAGGATTTAGGGTATCGTTAAATTAATATCCAAAAATTATGTTATGTTAATATTGAAATGATATAGAATTTACATATTACCATGATTCCTTTCCTAAGATATTAAAGTGTTAAGAATGGTTTTATGCAGAGGAAACATGGAAACTGTGTTGGGACAACATTAGGAAGAAGAAAACCTTCCAAATCAGCAACCAGAGATGGTCAAAATTGGAACTGAACAATTTGTTATAGTGATGGAACAACTGACTCAGGCTATAAATGGTGGTGGTATCCATGCTTGAGATTAGCTTGATAAACCACAGAGGAACATTTCATTAGTAGATAATTTCATGAGGCAACATTCCCTATAATTTAGAGGATCACCTGACCATGTCCTAGATAAAGGGTGGATTAAAGCATTGGATAAATCTTTTAATGTCATGGGGTGTTCAGAACATCATAAAGGTTAGTCTCACAGTTTAAAATTTTAAAGGTGAAGCTAATCAGTGGTGGTCTATGGTGAAACATATCAGGGATAGTGAGGAGATTGATGCTTTTGATTAGGATTAATTCAAATATATGTTTCTTGAGAAATATTTTTCTATGGTTTTTCGTCTTTGGATGAAAAACAAATTCTGAGAATTGTGGCAGTAGGAATACTCAGTGGCTTCTTATGAAGGCAAATTCACTCGGCAGGCAAGGCATGAACCAAATTTCATACAAGTTGTTGATAGTAAAATCAACTATTTTTACTTAGAATAAAAGACAAAGTATTGAAGGGCTTTATCTTCCCAAGAGTTAAAAAGTTATGAATTTTTTTTGATGTTTGGAGAAGGTGGAAATAGAGATTTTTGATGATGATGTGTTCTTTGAAAAACAATAGAATAAGTGGTCAAGGTGGCAGGGAAAAGGGATGAACTCTTCAAAAAAGTGTAATGGTAAAAAACATAAGATTACACTTTTGGAAAATTGTGGTAAAAAGGGTACTAGGGAATGTCTTTTTAATACTAGTAAGTGCTACCGATATGGTAAAATCGTACATAAAACTCATAATTGCACTGAAAAAGAGAAGGGTAATGGTAAGACCAAATCTGATTTACAATCTGTAAGATGTTTTAAGTGCAATGAAATTGGTCATTATGTAAATGAGTGTCTAATGAAGAACTCAACTAAGGGAAATCAACCAGAATAAAAGAAAAATGGGGTGGTGAAGTCCTTTGAAACTACTTTAGTAGATGTTGTCCCATCAAATTAAGTAGTATCAGGTACACTATTTGTTTTTTTAGATTATGCCATTGTGTTGTTGGATTCAGGGTCTACACATTCGTTCATTTCTGAGAAGTTTTCTATAAAAATGGGAATTCCATATAAAGATATAAATCATGAAGTTATGGTAAAAACCTTTGGAGGAAATATTAAAACACAAAGAGATTATAAGAACCTTCATGTCCTTTCTGTGGAAAGACTCTACCTGCAAACCTTATTATTTTTCCTCTAGTAGAGTTTGATATCATATTGGGTATGGATTGGATTTCTATTTATCATCCTAATATTGACTGCAGAGATAAAGAGGTTTATTTTCAAGATGATTTTTTAGTTTGTGTACATGAATGAACCATTACTTTTGATAACATATATGGAAGTAGAGAAACTAGTAAAAAATGGAAATGAATGTTACCCTGCACATATTTTTGAAAACAAAGGAACTATTCAGATTAATTATCTGCCAGTGGTAAATGAGAACCTTCATGTTTTTCTTAATGAGATTCCAAGTATTATACCTAAGGGGGAATTTAAATTTTATGTTGACTTTATTCCTGATGCTAAGACAATTTCAAAACCCCCTTATCGAATGGCTAAAATTGAACTTTTAGTGTTAAAGAAGAAATTATAGGAGTTATTACATAATGGTTTCATTTAACCTAGAACATCACCATGGGGTGATCATGTCTTGTTTTTTAAAAATAAATATGGTTAAATGAGACTATTCATTGATTATAGAGCATTAAATTAAATCATTATTAAGAACAAGTATCCTTTTCCTCATATCTATGATTTATTTGATTAGATTCAGGGAGCTCAGTATTTTTCAAAGATTAACTTGAGGTTGGGGTATCACCAGTTGAATGTAATTGAATCAGACATTCTGAAGACTGTGTTTCATACTAGATTTGACCATTATGAATTTTTATTTATTCCATTTGGTTTAACCAATGCACCTGCTGTATACATGTATCATATGAATAGAATTTTCCATGAGTTCTTGGATATGTTTGTGGTTGTGTTCATTGATTATATTTTGGTTTATTCTAAAAGTAAAGAGGAGTATGAAAATCATTTAAAGGTTGTCTCGAAAAAATTAAATGAGAAGAAACTATTTGGGAAATTTAGAAAGGGTGAGTTGTGGTTACAACAAATTTTTTTCCATGGTCACATTGTTTAAAAAAGTGGAATAACTATTGATCCTGATAAAACAAAATTTGATGATGAATGGCCAAGATCCACAATTATAAATGATATTTGTAGTTTTATTTGTTTTTCCGGTTATTATAGGAGGTTTTTTAAGAAATTTGAACATTTTTATATCCCAATGCCTAAGTTAACTCGAAAAGGTGTTAAGTAAATTTGGAAAAAAGAATCTGATGATTTTTTACAGGAATTGAAAAGAAGATTGACGAGTGCTCTAGTTTTGGAACTACCTTCTTGAGAATGGGTGTTTGTTATTTATAGTGATTCTTCATTAAAAGGGCTTGGTTGTGTCCTTATGTAGAATGATTAGATAATTTCTTATGCTTCAATTCATTTGAAATCTCATGAGTTAAATTACCCTACACATGATTTGGAAATAGATTCTGTTGTTTTTGCTTTAAAAATTTAGAGGCATCATTTATATGGAGTAAAGTGTGAAATATATTCTAACCAAAAATGTTTGAAGTATATATTTACTTAGAAATAGATGAACATGTGATAGAGGAGATGGTTGTAATTAATCAAGGATTATGATTTCCAAATTCATTATCACCCAAGAAAGGCAAATAAAGTGGATGATACTTTGAGTTGAAAAAGTAATGATTATTTGGCCATGCTACATTTGGAATGAGATCCTTTGGTTTTTTATTTGATAAAATTTTGCATAGAAGTTGTTGGTGTAGGAAATTATTCTATTTTGTTTCAGGTGTTAGTGGAATCATCTCTATTAGACAGAATAAAGAAAGCGAAGAAGGAATAAAGTGAGTTGCAGAAAAAGGTAGATTTGGTTCAGAAGGGAACATTGCCTGAATTTAACATTGATAATGATTGGTTTTTGATGTTTGGGAAGAGATTATGTGTGTTTTGTGATTCACATTTGAAGAATGAGTTGTTATGTGAAGCTCATAGTTCTCTGTTATCAGTTCATCTTGGATTTACTATGATGTACCGAGATCTTATGGAGTATTACTGGTTGGATGGAATGAAAAGAGACATTTATGATTTTATTATGAAGTGTTTTACTTGTTAGTAGGTTAAAGTAGAGTGGTAGAAACCGAAATGGATGCTTCAGTCTTTACCGGTTCCAGAGTGCAAATGGGAAAATACATCCAACGACATGGTTGTGGGATTACTGAAGAAATCTCTAGTTAATAATGCAATCTGGGTTATTATTGATCAGTTGACTAAATTTTCTCATTTCCTTCATATTTGAGATACTTTGTCTCTAGATAAACTTTCATGGTTGTATGTTAAAGAGATATTCTGGTTTCATGGAGTTCCCCACTCCATTGTATATGAACGTGATACCAGGTTTACATAGAACGTTTGGAAAGGCCTTCAAGAAGACGTTGGGTGCTGAAATAAATTTTAGCACATCTATTCATCCGAAATCACATGGGTAGTCAAAACAAACAATTCAATCCTTGTAGGATATGTTATGTGCTTTCTTGATGGATTACTAGGGAATTTGGGACCAATATATGTCTTTTGTTTAATTTTTTTATAATAACAGTTTCCATTCCAGTATACAGATTACTCCATTTGACACATAATATGGGATGCAATTTCGAACACCAGCATTATGGGATGAAGTAGGATAAAGGATGTTAATGGGACCAAAATTGGTAGAAGAGATGGTAATAAAATTTCAGTTGATTCAGAAGCACATGAGAACAGCTCAGAGCATGCAGAAAATTTACAAGGATAATCGGGGGAAGGATCTTTCTTTTGAGGTAGGTGATCGTGTCTTTATTAAAGTTACTCCCTGGAAAAGTGTGATGTGTTTGGGTATGAAAGTAAATTTGAGTCTGAGGTTCATTGGACCCTTTTGAAATCCTAGAGAATGTTAGAGCAGTTGCTTACAGAGTGGCCATACCTCCAAGGATATCCTAGGTACACAATGTTTTTCATGTTTCAATGTTGAGAAATTTTATGCCAGATCCATCACATGTTTTATGTTTAGAAGTAGTTCAGTTGAAAGTGAATCTTTCCTATGAAGAAAAACCAGTCCATATTGTTGATCAAAGAGAGAAAGTGTTGTGGAATAAGTTTATTTACCAGGTAAAGGTTTTATGGAAAAACCATATGGTTGAAGAGGCAATGTGGGAATCTGAAAATGCCATAAGGGATAAATACCCCCATTTATTTGATAAGTTAATAAAATTATGAGGACATAACTTCTAAAAAGGGGGAAGGATGTAACATCCCAAGTAAATAATGAAATAATACATTCTCATAATTATTTATATTTGTAAATTAAATATTAATTTTACATTAAGGTGGTTGATATTCTCGATGGCGTATCTGATACGCAACAATGTGTTTCTTTGAAATATTACGTTGAACACTAATAATATAAAAATATTTTTTTAGATAACCCCTAACAGTTGTATTGGCCGGAACAAATAGAACTAACTACAATATGATTATACCAGCTTGTTAAGTTTTTTACATTTATCCAATCAAATTAAAGGCTTAAAATGTGAAATAATCTAATTTTTAGCATAAATACTCTAATATTATTTAAAAGGTCTATTTACCACCTTTTGATGAAAAACGCTCTTTAAATCAATTTTTTGTCACATTTATATGTTCATTTTGACAAAATAAAATTTTTCTTCAGAAATGGGACATCAATATTTACATTGGGTAAATTCTTGGTATTTTTATAAAAAAATTCATTTTTTTCTAAATTATGAAAAATACCGTATTTTAATTCAAAATTTCCAATTAATCTAATTTTTATATGGTTTTATTATGATTCTAATTTTCCTTAATGTGTAATTATATTATATTTTTACCACTAAATCCAATTTTGGTGATTGGAAGTAATTTCACTTTGAAATTGGACATAATCAAGTGCCAATCTTTTGATAGTTAATATTTCTTAAAAACACATTTTTTGTTTTGATAATGGGAATTAATTTTAAATTTATTAATCTAACATCTATATTTTGAATTTGGAAAAATAGACATCATTGTTTTATTCATAATATCAAATATAGATTTGGCTGAATTATTGGTAGTTTTCTGGGAAATTTTAATTTTTGATGAATTGTGAAACCACTCAGTAGTAGTTAAAAAATAGACATTTTCATTTAAATGAAAATTTACCATTTTAGTGAATTGAATTTTAAAAATCTGACATACATGGTTGTTATTAGGGAGTAAAATGTGGTTCAATAAGATGATAATAATTTTTGGTGAATAGTAAATTTTGACTTTTATTTACTGTGGTTAAAGGTAAATATGGAAATTAAAGGTAAAAAGAATATCCAAATAATATAAAAATACCTTAAAACTTGTCCTAACCTTATTGGATGAGTAATGGTAGACCATGGGAATCCATGGGCCTATTTGGGGACCCCGTGGAGCCACATAAGAGTGATAATGACACTTTATTTTAATTAACTAAAGTAAAGAAAAAAATGACATAAACAAATATGTTTTAGTAGATTAATTTTTACAAGGGGTTATATAAGTTATCTTTTCATCTATAAATATTAATCTGAAATATAAAAAGATTTCCCACATCTTGGTATTATTTTATAATTTTTAGACATCAAATAAATAAAATTATTTATGACACAATAATGATGCAGTTTTTACCTCATTAATAAATGATTTAAATAAATAAGAATATAAAGGTTAGAATAATTTCCAAAACTAGTCTAATTCTTATTAGATGATTTTATTTCGACTAGGATTCATAATATCTTCAATTTTAATATGTTTTGGAATTTTAAAAATTGAAAATAATTATATAATAAAATAATATTTTCACACCATCCTAAAGAGCCCCTCACCCCCCTTATAAAAATCCCCCAACTCCATCCCATTCCTCACACCACTCAATCCTCTTAGATTGCCCAAACCATTATAAAATAATATCTCAAAGTACCTCTATTAAATCTATAATCCTTACCTTAGGTATTAAGAACTTCAAGAAGTCCTTTTGGCTCAAACCAAAGGGAGGTACCCAAAATAACGGTAACTTTTTCTATTAAGTTATATTGTTTTATTTTACTTCGACAACCCCGTAATATTTTTTTAATTTTTGTATTAAAACACCTGTATCCTAAATATACTAGTATGTTGTTTTGAGAAGGATTCAAACTTCACTTACACACACCTCCCTCTAATGGGTGAAACACATACTGCTTCTGTGGATGGCTAACTAACGCCTCACAAAATGATGGTTGTTCAATTATCTCATAACACCTCTCATGGTGGAAATTAATATAGAACTATATTTATATATGATATATATTATGTTTATATTTTCATTATTCATCTGTATTTTTCATTTATAGCATATCTTTATGGTTTCCATTATGGGTAAACACGATAATTTCATTTGAGGAAGTGCGGACTACTGCCCACTCAAAGTGATATGACTCGTTAATGCCATATATGGGATGTATAAAGGATGGAGTTAATGATATTATATATGATATTATATTGGAAATTTAATATAACTATGTATCATTATATTTTAATTCCTTTAAAATAAGAAATAGAAATGAAAGTAGCATTCATGAGTACGTATGGATTATCATATCCATGAACGGTGTATTTCATTTCTTACCTATACATGTTATGTACTATTATAAATACATGTATATACTAGATATATATGATATATATGATATCTAAATCATGAATATAATTTTGAATATAACAAAATTTAGACCACAGGAACAACTTGTAATTATAAGAAGTCCATTTTTGACTCAAGTACCAAATATCAACCAAACAACCATTATTAACTTAAATGATTACATAATGTTTATAACATGACAATAAGTGATATAAAAGAAATAATAAACCTGAAAATGTTTCTTAATCAAGTATAAATTAACTTTAGTTTATTATTAAAGAGATTGAATAATGAACGGGTCATGTCATACACGAGGGAAGGGACTTCGTGTCAATCTCTTTTCATTATGGCATATTTTGTTTTAACACATGATTTTCTTTTATATGCTGTATAAACAATGTGGAATTTTAATTTCATTCAAATGGAATCTTTTTCTATAAATAGTTTTACTAAATGACAAAAAATGTTTCTTTTTAACACACATGGTGACAATGACCTTTTCGCCACCACGTGTATTATTTGATCTATGATTTCCTTAAAATGCCATAATGTTTTTAAAAGGAAAATAAATAACATATACTATTTTAATTATGTTGGTATTGAAAATGGTTTTTGTAATGGATTTTTTATGTCAATATATTTAAATGATATATTCTGATTGAAATGGGGAAATTATATCATTCCTTTATGTTTGTTTTATGTGTTATGCATATGTTATGGTTCTTGGAAATTGTTACGTATACGGGTGGTTCAATGATAAACCTAGGGAATATGAGCCTAAGGTAGATTTCCATTGCATTTGGTAACTTGAAAGAGGTAAATCTGAATGTTTCTCCTAAGAGATTTAGGAAATATACTGTGATGGGTATTTCAAATGTGACACCCTACATAGCTGTGAAAGCTAAAATGTAGGTATGTTATGGATACCACAAGTTACCCTTCCGATTTATGTTTTCTATGTATTATTCATAAATATTATGATTTTATGAGGTATGTTAAAAAGCTTATGTTATGTATGATTTGATTGAATAATGTTTCCTTTCATTATTTTATATCCCTTACTGAGATTTTTATGCTCATCTTTAGTTTTGAAAAGTTTTTCCACAGGACCTAAAGACAAATAGGGTCAAGGATTCGATCAAGGAAAATTCATGCTGTTTAAAACATGGGACAAGAAATGAGTATTTTTTTCAAGAGTTTTTATTTTATGAAAAAAATTGAAACTGAGTAGAAGTGTCTACCTTATAATTTTTGATATGTAATGTAATAGTTATAGCCTAATTTTATAAAACTCTAAACTTGAAAATATCCTCAATGTGAATTATTAATTTAATTCAATATTATGTATTGTTTAAGTTCTAGTCCTTATGAATCCTATGAAGAAAAATTCATTTTAGGAATGGACAACACTAAAGAACACAACATAGGTATATAAAATTATTTGATTAGAAGGTTACCATCAACATTTCATTTATAATTTTTCTCGGTTAGCTAAACCATCATCCTAGATTACTCGTTAAGGTTTTAAGTTAATATGAAGAAAAATAATATGAATAATTTTTTGATGAATTGAATTGGAGATTAATGAATGCTCTGATATTGACACTACCATTAATGAAATGGTGGATTTGAGATTTATAGTGTTTAATAAAAGAAATAACCTCGATATATCCTTATGAATAATGATATAGTTATTTCATACAAATAATGACAATTAATAAATCACAAATAGAACTATCCAACTCATTATCTTGAGTTAGCAGCAACAATTTGTTTTCTTAAAATATAGATACACTATCTCTATATAGAAATATGTGACATATATATAGATCACAAGAGATTTAAATATATATTCTCCTATAAATAACTCAATATGAGAAAAAGTATATGTATTGAGAAACTCAAGGGTTATTATTATTTCATACACTACAACCCAGAAATGTTGAATAAGGTAACAGATTCCCTGATCAAGAAGGATCATGGAGTTGTGGCCAAGATAATGATTGAAAAGGAACCTTTGTACTAGAATCTAGAAAATATGGATATATTAATTATCAAGGAAGGTGAAACATAATTACTTTTTCAATTGGTTTCCCAACTATCTCAATTGAAGTGGATTAAAATTTTTCATATTGATGATGAGAATTTTCAAATGGAAATTAAAGATCTGAATGGTGATAAGTCAACAGGCTTCATGTATGAAGATGATATTCTAAAATTTAGGAAGGCAATTTGGGTTCCCCTATAATCGATCTAAAAATGGAATTATCTGATGATTCTCATAGATCTAATTTATCTCTACACCCTAATAGAAAAAATATGTATAGAGATTGGAAGTAACATTTCTTATAAGAAAATATAAAGTGATAAATTGATGATTATTTATCAATATGTTTATTCAGTCAATAGGTTATGTCTAAAAGAAAATATTCTAGATGAGTTTTGAAAACTATTCCAATTAATAAATTTAAATGACATGAAATTTCTATGGATTTCTCCACTAGATTACCCAAAACTCTAAAAAAGAATGACGTAATATGGGTAATTGTTGATCAACTTACGAAATCTGCACATTTCCTCGCTACAAGGGAGGATTTTCCACTAGATCACCTTACACTAATATATATTAATTACATATTAAGACTTTATGGAGCACATATTTATATTTTTCCTAATCATGATACATGATTTACTCATAGATGAATCTGCGCTGACTTACCTCATAACCTAGATGGCGGAAGTGGCCGATCCGGCTCCCTCTCCCCCCACGACGGGGGCAGGGCACCTGCCGTCCTCAAATGGAATCCACAATTGATTCCTCCCCTTCTCAAACCCAGATGTTCTCCCATTGTTTCCTATAATTTCAATCGTCCCTAAGGTATCTGATCTTTTCGAAGGGTGACCGCAGATCCCATTTTCTCTTTCGGGGTTCAATGAGGCCTCCTCTTTTTTTTCAATGGACATTAATCGAGAGATTAAAGGACCGTCACCGCTTGGTGGATGAGTTTGACAAGTTTTTTTTTGGGTTTTGGAACTTTTATGATCGAGTGATGGTGGGTCTCTTGGATATTCATAACTTAATGTTTTGATTTACATGAGAAAATGATATGATTCAAGCCTGGTCTTCGACACCTTGCCTTCTCAACGGAATTCGGTTCTTTCTTCTTCAATGGACCTACATCTTTCACATAAAGCAGGATTCTCCCACGACATCCATCTGGGTAATATTTCCAGAACTTCCCCTACCCTTTCAAAACCCCTCAATTATCTTCATTTTAGGAATCCTGGTGGGAAGATTTCTATGCTCGGATAGTAAAACACGATCAGTATGTCATCCTGTTGCACCCTGTGTATGTGTGGAAGTTGATGTGTCACATAGACCGGTTGATTTTATTTGGATTTCTATTGGTGAAGAATTCTGATACAAGAATCCGGTTCTATATGAATCATGGGTATGTTTCTGTTACTCTTGAAAGAATTTGGGTCATGACTGGGTGAACTGCAGGCAAGGAGGTAAGAGTATGCCTAGTAAGATAAAAAAATGGGAGGTGGGATCTACCCCAGGGTTGAAGGTTGTGGATCCTAGAGATGAGGCATGCCTTCAGGATAATGCCAGTAAGGCTGCTGGTAGTTGTTCTGCGGATGATGGAAGGATAGTGGGGGTGCCTTCCAACCCGGTGGTGGATGTGGTGTTTGGAAGGTTGAAGAGTGATCTTGGTGTGTCCAATATAGGATGTCTGGTGGAAAATGTGAATGTTGTAGTTCAATCTGATGGGAATAACGATTCATACATTGAGGTTATAAACATAAGAGAAATGTTGGATTTTGTAAATCAAGCAGCTGATCTTGGTGGGGATAATGATACAGTGAGAGAAAATTATATTACAGATATGTAGGTAGGTGATTCACTGGATGTTTTTTATGGGTTGGTGATGGTTTTAGCTAGGCAGAAGTCACACACTGAGAAGCAAGAATGTAGTATTGAGCTCTGGAACTGTTTTGTAGGTCTAGTGAATGTTGAAGTGGAACCAATCCCGGATCATGATACTTTAGTGACTGCTCATGTTGCCTCTCCTATGTCACCTAGAAGGGTGTCAGTTGATGCTTTTACTGATCTGGATGATATCAGCATCCCGTTTCATGGAAATAAGTGTGCCCATCATGATAGCGGGATGGGCAGTTACAAGAGCATGCTACTGGAAAAGGTTTTTAGGTTTTGATGAATGGGAGGGGGACTTATGTTGGATATGAAGTTGCAAGAAATGAAGTTGACATTTTACAGACTGACTCTTATCCCCTAGATGTTGTTTTTAGAGAAGGTTCTCCACAGGAGTGGTTGGATGGTTGAAAGGATCCTGGGAAGCATCCACAATGTTTAGTATCAGTTGATGATAACAGTCACTTTAAGCATTAACATGGAGTGCGTGATGGTTATCAGGAGGTAAAGATCACTGTTAATTGGTGGATATATATGATAGTGAAAAGGAGAATGTTGGCGGCAGGGTGAAGACCTTTTATAACGACATTTTTCAGGGTGGAGAGAAGGTTGTATTAGAGAAGGAAGAAGTTTTGACTTCTCCAGAAAAGTTAAATCTCAGGAGGAAGTATGTTAAGTTAATGAAGTAGTATGAAAGCTCAGAATGGGAGTCTACCACTACGGATGAAGCAACCAGGCATGGATTTGGGGATGACGATGGGTTTTATGATATGTAGCTAGTTTTAGGGATTGTTTGGTGGCTTGATGTAGTTTTTCTTTATTTTAATAAATGGTTGGAGACTTTGTCTCTGACTAAGATTTCTGTTATATCTAATCAACTTCATACTGATAGTCAGTCTGAAAGGACCATTCAGAAATTAGAAGACATGTTTAGATAATGCTCACATGAATTTCAAGGTATTTGGGATATATATTTATAATTGTTAGTGTTTTATTACAATAAAATTTTCGTTTCAGTTTTTCAAAGGGCACCATATGAAGTATTTTATAGAAAGAGATGTTGTACATGAAATTGTTGGGATGAATTTAGTGAAGGGAATCATGTAGTCCTTGAACTTGTGGAGGAAACGATTATAATGGTTAATATTATTCAAACCCATATAGAATCATCTAAAAATAGAAAAAAATCTATGATGATAACCGAAGAAGTATTTTTAGTTTCAATTCTGAGATCATGTTTTTCTAAAATTATCCCCGTCCAAGGGTGTCATAATATTTGGAAATAAAGGGAAAATAATTCTAGGGTATATTGGACGTTTTGAAATACAAAAGAGAAATGGAGTTGTGGATTATGATCTATAAATTACACCAAGATTTTCTAAAGTACACAATGTGTTTCATATATCTTTATTAAGGAAGTACATTCCAGAACAACGTATGTCCTCACATATAAGGGAATAGAATTGAAACCTAATTTATCTTATTATGAAGATCCTATCTCAATTTTGGACACTAAAGAGTAGGTGTTGAGGAATCAGATGGCTCATACAAAAATGATTGATTAGAAAAATCATAAAATTGAAGAGGCGACATGGGAACCAGAGGAAGATATGATTGAGAACTACCCAAAATTTTTTATGAGGTGACATTATAGATATTTCTATGATGAATTTTGTTTAAGGAGTTGAGAATATAACACACTTATATTTTATGTTATACATCTTTTTATGATTTAATATCTTTTATAGTGTATACTTCAGAAAACACAAAATATTAAACCATAATATACTATTAAGTATGAATATTGGAATAGTAATATAACCATTAGGAAAATTAATATGACTAATAGAATAGTAATGTCACATATGAAAGTATAATTTTTTTTGGGTGTCTTATAAATGAAAATATAGTATATTCACATCATGGAATAAGTAAATAAATGTTTTAGAAATGATAATTAAGTATCGGTATTTGTGTAAAATAGAAAAATTTATTAACAATTTTATCATTAATATAATAATTCTTTAAAAAAATTAACTTCATAAAAATGATTCATAAATTAATATTTTTTGTGATTTTAAGATAATTTTAGGAGACCTTGTATTTTTTTAAGTATTATAAAATCTGTTATAAATTTTAAATTACAATTTATGGAATAAATAATGATTTTAATTAAAAACTAAATTTATAATATTTTTATAACTATTTTCAATAAATGGAGATCATTTTTCAACAATGCACTTAGATAAATGGTAATGGTAAATATTTGTGATTTTTTTGAAATAGTTTATTTTTTTGTTGAATATTAAAATATCCTAACTTATCGTATATATAAATCATAAGATAAATATACTATTACTTGATTTATTAATGATGTAAGTATAGTAATTTCATAATTAAATTTATTATTTAATATATTTAGTGATAATTCTCAAACTATTCATAGTCTTGAACCAAAATAATAAACTATTAATTAAAATAATTAAAAAAACACCCATCTCCTCAACAATAAATACTACCCCCACAAACTCTTATCCACACACATCCAAAGTGTTTTATATTGATTATATTATTCCCATATCCTCTCTCAAACAACTCTTCCACGTTCTTGTACTGCTATTCTCATAAAAAGGCAATTTCAAAGTTCATTACGGCGGTTCTCAAGGAGATGAATTCAATAGGTAAATACTTTTTCATTCTATTTCAATTTATTTTATTTTATTTTCTTATTATTTTATTCTTATATCTTCTATAAAAACATGAATGATAACTCCAGTATCTTATAAATACTATAATATTATTAAGTTATTGCAATATTCATAATCAAATCTGTTCACCTACCACCTTTTATTTGAAAAATTAAAACACCGTCTTTGATGTGTTGATTTCCCGCCATTGTGGATGATGCATCTTCATTTTCCATTACCAAATTCAACGATGGTTATAAAACACTTATTATAGTAAAAATATATTTTAATTTTCATGTTATAAGTTATTTAGTGTTCTAGAACTAGTATATATTGATGATATTAATTAATAAGACAAAACTAGTTCACGATGATAGAAGAACCACTAAAATAATCTAAATGATTATCAATACAATTATATTTAACGAATTATTCTCATATATGGAAACAATATAATATGAAATACCAGTAAATATTATTTATTTTCATTAATAATATATAATTTAAATTCTTGAGAATTATTTCCATTTTACATCATCTTTTATACATGCACACTCGTGAATCAATCATGAAAATCAAGGAAACGAACACTCTCAATCAATGAAATTGAATATTATAACTCAGAAAAAAGGCCATAAGTGATCTTAATAAATGTATAATAAGTAAAATAAATTTATAAAAATTTATTAATTAAATTATTAAGGAATATAATTTAATTATTTAGGACACTAAGTACAAGTGTAAAATAACATCAGATATAAGGTAATGGATTCTACATTATTCAGGTAACACTTTCTACCTCTTTACCAAGATTTAATTCTTCATTATTTTTATATAAATATTCTAATTTCTGTGTATATGTTCCAAAATAATGTATCTAGGTCATTTCATATTTCTTATTTGGGGGAAATATATGTTTTACAAGGCTCCCTTCTCAATTCATCCCGATACGCAAACCCAATTAAAGTAAACTTCTCAATTTATTACCCATTTTTATGTACCATCCATACTATATTTTAATAAAACATTATTTTTATAAAATCAATAATTTTTTCAGGAGAAAATAAAATTTTGAATTTATAGTTTTATAAAAACTGTTATGACAAATAAAAATGATTTTTCCAAACTAATTATTCTTTTCAAAGTAAAAAGGGTATTTCTCTCAATAATTACTTGATGATTTTATTCGATAACTTTCATCAATTTCAGAAAACATATTGAATATTTGGATTTATTATGATAGATATATTATGATTATAATAAACCATATTTTATTAATTTTTTTATGATTATTTATAATGTGGATGTACTATATTGATTCCATTCACCATAATACTCAGAATTGTTTGTGGTTAGGTTTACAATCTGGGGAATGTTATTAACATTTCTGATGTATATGATTTTTAGTTTTCAAAACATTAATATGAGGAATATATTGGACTTATTATGTGATGGGAAGGGTCCTCTATATTGCCTGGATGCATAGGTAGGTCTAATGAGAAAAAACATAAATTTATTTGGCCAAGGCCATAACCATTTATTTTCAACTGTCTTGGCTGAGGAATTGATGGTATGTTTATGATGTATCAAATTATAATCTACATAATTATAATATTAATAATTGATAATATTTGTTATTATTATAATAATATAATACCTATAATTACGTTTCATTATCATGTGATTATGTATATGGAATTATTTTTTCATCTTTTATTACTACCACATTATGCTCTAGATTATATTCTAATTGAAAGTATTTTTTGTCATTCTCCAGGAATTATTGTTTATATTAGCTTTAGATATATTACTTAATCTTACTTAGTATCTGATATCACCCATTTACTATGTTTTATTTTCCCTCAGGATGTGAAGATTCATATTTTGAATGACATTAAAGGACAATATAAGAGTTTATGGATGTTTCAAAAGGAGTTTCTATGTTTTGTTTCACTTCAAGTTGTAATGTAAAATTTATGTACGTATCTATTTTTTCAAATCTACTAAAATATTTAGTCCTTTGATATGTATTTTCCATGTTTATTATACCAATGTAATAAAGAATGGTACTAACACTAGACTACTAGGGTCGAGGTATTAAAAATTTTGCGTATATTAATGTATCATAAACCATGATTTATTATGTTATTTTATATACTAATGTTGAAAACATTAATTTAAAATTGAATTATGAGAAAACCCCTTATTTTTATGATGTATGTTTTTTGCAAATTTTTTGAAATTTGTCTATATAATTAATATTTTATATTTTCTTTAATTCATATTTGGGAACATTATGAAACTTATAAAAAAATAAAAAAGAGATTAAAAAGATTAAAGGCAAGAATAATATTGAAAATTATTATTAAATTTGACATCAGATTATATTTGATGCTATAAGGACTGATGGAGGATCTGATGTCGGTCATCCAATGGATTGGCTCCATAGTTGTAGATTTCCCTAGAATAAAATTTTGAAAATGAGAAAATAGTACGTGTTTCTAGACTATTAAATCAACAAAATATTATGGAGGATGATTAAAAGGAAACTCACACCATGGATGAGGGGGATACACTAAAGGATTAGTTGAAATGTCTTTTTAATTTTGTATATCTCAGTGTTGTTGATGAGAAAATAAATCAATTTCTTGATTAGAGTACAATGAACAAACTGATATAAACGGTGATGAGTTAGAAAAGGAGAACAATTTTGAGTTTAATGATAAAAAGGATTAATATTATCACTCTAATGAAAATAAGGGTAATAACAAAATATCAGTATCTATAGGTTCTTACTCCATGAAACCAAATAAATCAAAGGTGTGTTAGTATTATTAAAATTTGAAAAAGAATATTGTCTCAATATCAATTAATTATAGAAAAATTCAAATTAAAAAATTATCTGAGGAGGAGGTGTTAGAGAAAATAGAGGGAACTTTTGAGCTGTAGGTTAATCTTCCTAAGGATTTTGATCAATGGTTTGATAAAAAATACACTTCTTTTTATAAAAATATAATGATGAAATAATTATCATTAAAATTTATCTCCAAACATGAGATCATATGGTCTCTATAATTAATAATTAAGAATGATCTAATATGAATTTTGATTTCAATTCCCTTAAATGGGAATTTTAATTCCGATGGTTTCCCAGGTTGTCTTTAAATTTTCTCTACCAATTTGGATTTTCAAATCAGTGGATATCATTGATGTGATTTTCAGATTTTCTAGATACCAGTCATTGTTTTCTCTAGGAATATTGATCATATAAATGGTTGAATTATTGGATGAAGGTGGATCTTGATTTTCAATTATTTTCAATCAATGATAAAAACATTAGGGCTCTACATTGAACATTATTTTATTTAGCAGGCATGGAGTATATAGTTAAAGACCTATATGATTTGGACAGACATTTCTATGGTTATTATGATTTTTATTAAGGTAATGATTAGTTTTAGATTAGTTTACAAAATTTAAAGTTTCATTGACATTTAATGCTTATTGATAGTATATAAATTTTCTAGGAATGGATGGTTTTCTCACTAGCAATACATGAAATGATCTATTTCATAATAGGACGAGATATCAACATATTAAAAATTTAATCTAAGTGTGATAGTTGTTGAAACGATTCTTTGGATTTCTTATATTTTGTGTGAGATTTGGAAATATAATCCATAATGTTGTATTTTTTTTAAAAAAAATTATTGGGATAATGAATTTGGTTTTCCAAATCCCTGGTTCACATTTTTCTATTAAAACATATCATTGGTTTCAAAATGAAAAATAGGTTTATAAACACAATATATTATTTTCAAATATTTTATTTTAATCCGTAAACATATATTTAGTCATTAAAAATGGTTCTAAATAATTTTAACTTATTCAGAGTTGAATATGATTTCATAAAAGTGAAAGTAATTGTAGAAAAATTATTTTCATTATTCATATAAAATCAACTTTTTAGAAAAAAGTAAAAAATAAACTCTAAGGTAATTTTAACACGATAAACCCAATAATGGAGTTTATTTTAACATTTTTGAAAATAAAATTTAAAAATTTAACTTTAATATAATACATTAAATGTGTTGAAAATAATATTTTGTTTAGAAAATAATTTTTAAACATTTATTGTTTTTTTCTCTATAAATTTATATTTTATATGAGTGTTGTGAATTATATTAGAAATTATATAACAAATGGATTTATATATTTAATGGATGTATATACAGTGACCATAAGTCTAATGACTATATATCAAATGATAACATGTCCAACTATCATATTACATTCCTACAAATAACCAAACATGATTGAATAAAATTTATTCATCAAATTAATTTTCCACTCTGTCAAAAAGATTATTATGTTTACAAATATTTTACTTATTTATATAGTTGAATATGGGGTTATAATAAGAAATTTGATCTATGAATAAATATTTTAATTTTATGGTATTTTAATACACATGTGCATTTACACCACTTGTAATTTTTCTGATGTAGTTTCATATTAAAATCACATAGCACATTAGTTTTCATATTTCATTAATATTTTTATCATAATAAAATATATCATGGTTTATTTTGGTTTTATTTTGTGTATATCACAAGAAATTATAAATTCTATTTTTATTTAAATTAGAATACATGTAGAATGTCAATATTAAAAAAACACTACATTTGATAATGTATAAAAGATGCAACATTGAGCTTTAACGAGCCAAAAAATAATATTATTTTATAAAAATTATGAAATATCCATTTATGTTTAATGAAAAAAATAAAATTCATATAATTATTAAATATATAAAGTTATAATTAGTTAATATGCATTGATAAATTCTAATTTAATAATCTATCAATTTTTTGTAAAGATGTTTTATTCTCCAAAATACATTTTTATTGAGTTATATGTATGATTATTATAATTAATTTCTTGAAATTTTAATTGTTTTATTTTTAAAAAATTGCATCTATTTTTTAAATCATCATATAAAAATTATCTTAGTGTGAATTTGTGATATTTTCTTAAAAAGAATGATTTTCTAGTGAACAGTGAAGATTACTGATTTTTATTGAAAAAATTATTTTTGATTCAAGAATTTAAAATGTACCCTTTTGCATTAAAATGGATTCAAAGTAAAATTAGTTCTCTTATGTTATTAATAATACCATTATGTTCATTGGAATCAGTTTTATGGTTGAATTTGGTATTAAAACATTTTTATAAATAAACATTATTTTTTCAGAAAACTGTTTTTTGTTACGTTTTATATTTTAATCACAAATTTATTTTTTCAATAAATAAAAAGTGAATAATTTAAAATGGAATTAATATTTCAAATTACAAGTTTAAAATTTGTAAATAATCCACTTTTATCAGTCTTCATTATTAATAGTAACTATAGTCAATTTTTATTACTAGAGTAAAGGTAAAATAAGTTAATTATCATTTAAACTCAAGTGAAATAGATTAAAATTCATTAATGTTTTTAGTTTATTTAATTGGATGAGTATATTCATAAATAATAATAAAAAATTTCAAAAATTGAAATTTTTTTCTATTTAAATTATATTTTTATCTTTATAATATTTTAGTAAAAGATAATGTCAAAAATGTTACTTTCTTTATTTTAATATCTATAATATTTTGTGGTATTGGAAAAAAAGTTATTCTTGGTTATAAATTTTTAAGTGAAATATGAATGAATTTTTTATAATGGTGATTTATTTATAATTTTTAGTGATTAAATAATTAACTTAAATTCTTATGGGATACTCACACAACGCTTGGGCAAGAAGTAAAAAATCAAGTAAATGACATTAAAAACACTAAAATTAATATTTTTTTAGTGATTTTAAGTCTCTAAAACATTTTCCATATATACATAAAATGTTATAGATGTTGTTGTTATTTATATTTTAATTCCATTACAGTCATGTTGTTTTCAATGTCATGTTATGTGAATAGTTTTAAAAATGACATAAATAATATTAAATGTTAAATATATATTATTACATTATATAAAAATCATAAAAATAATTTAATGGGGGAATATTCGGATGATAAATGGTCTAAAATTATATAACATGGATATTTATAATCTGATCTTTACATTTTAATGAAAAATTATAACCCTTTAATATTGAAAAATTAATTACCATAGTTAAGGATAAAATTGGTTAAACCAGGTGTTAATCAAAATGATATGGTTTATAATGACATCTAAAGCAGTTAAAATTTCATTAGATGATTATATAATTAAAATAAATTCCTTATATTTTAATCCATGTAATATTAGAACCATTTTAAATGATGTATATGCATATTATATAGTAACATTTCATGCATTCCCCGATATGACATCAATGATATTTTATAATAAATTGTAACTTATTAAATAATTTAAAATTCATAAAAATATTATTTTAATAAAATTTAATATAGTATTGTTTATAATTTCAACCATAGAACATTTATGGGTCTATTTTACTTTTATAATAAATTTATTGACATGATGGAGTAAAAAACATTGATATTGTGGTATTTTTCAAAAGGAAACACGGGGTAAAAACAAAGAGATATGGCTCAAAACATTGAAATAAATTGTCTAAATTTTATTTTATGATATTATTTCAACTAATAATCATATTTTAGTTTAATTATATTAATATTTAATTTTTTTTAAATGAAAATGATTTTATTTTAATATATTAAATTATGTAATTCTAAGAGTTCCCTCAACTTACTTATAAAGGGGTGCCTCCCAACCCTCATTATTCACAATATTTGAGCCCTCCAGCTCCAAAATAAATAAACTAATAATATTATTTATTCATTAGACACATAATATAGATTTGTTTTTATAAAAAATACCACACTTTAAATGGTTAAGGTGTAAGACAAAAGAGGTTTCTTAATGTAGAGGTATAACTCTTAATGAAGCATTTTTGATTTTTATTCTTCTTATACATACTAAAAATAAATGGTATAAAAAATAAAATATTTAATTTACTATATATAATATAATTAATGATTATTATAAAAATTTGACAAACATTATCCACCTTCATTCCATCCCACAAAAATCAAAAACATCACTCTTGAATATACCCGACTTACTGTCTCCACGTAGTGGTGTAATTCATTTTTCATCACTAGTTTACATAGATGGTTATTTTGATGGATTTAATAATTATATATTTCATTTATAATATTAATATGATTCTATAAAGGTGAATTATTATTAACATCTCTTTTTTTATTCATTGAAAAATGGATACATTATTCGTGCTTACAAATGCCATGTTGTCTTCATGAATGGTGTTTTTTTTGTATCTATAAATTTCATAGATGAATATATATATATATGATGAATATATATGATATTTATATCATTTTTAACATTATATATAATAGGGAACTGTGATCAAAGTACAAATACCAAAAAATTTTAATCGAAACATCCATGAAAAATGAAATAGTCCACACCTATAAAGAATAATTTAAACAAAGAATTATTAACAAATGTGTGTTGTGATTTTAAAGGTGGATCATATAGGATATTATAATTTCTTAAATGGTCCTATAATACATTTATAATAAAAATATATTTATTATATTGAAGTTTTTAATTCTTAAAAACAAAGAAGTGACTTGAGGTAAGTGATTTACTTATCAATCCAAATTAATTTACGATTGTTTTTACTTGAATTTTAATTAAGGAAATTATATAATAATAATGTGAAAAATGAAATTAATATTTTTTAAACAATGATTATTTTTGGAAAATAAAATTTTTTCTTTAATTTTCAGCACTTTAATTACTCAATATAGAGAGTGATTGTTCTTTAAGAAAATTGTCTATTTTTTACAATTCACTTTAGGATGTATTCCCTCAATTTACATATTTTCATCCAAAACATTTCAATAATGTTTTTTATTAATAAAAATTTATTGTTAAAATTCATTTTTACCCATTTTTTACTTTCTATATTTTTTTAAATGATCCTTTCTCCATTTTATAAATGACTTACTTTTTAATTTTTACAAAAACTTTAAATGGAAGCGTTGTTTTAAAATATACGCCATGAAAGTAATTTACCATCATTATAATAAATTATTGTCTATAATATCAATCTATAAGTTTCTATTTTTATTTTAAATTATATAGTTTCCTAAATATTTTATATATTTTTATATTTTTAATAATTGAATTCATAATAAAAAGGTATTTTTCCCAAGAAATATTCTGTATAATCATTTATGAAAATTTTCATGTTTGATGATATAATTTTATGTTATTTATTATTTATTAGGGAAATAATCAAATAATTTTATTATAATTATCTTTAAGGATGGTTTATTATTATTTTTATGAAATGTTTACAAAACCAATTTATTTTCCAGGGGTTAGGATATGATGAATTTATAAAAAATTTATGATACTTGTTTTCTTTTAATAGGTTATGATATGATGATAAAATGATTGTTTTATGATCTTTTAGAAAAAAATATGTATTATTTTAATTATGTGATAGGTTTCCTTAAAATTATATATTCCACCAATGCAATGGGTAATGATTTTCAACTCATGAGATAATTATTTTATGTGATTTGATGTGATCGATCCACTATAGAAAACTTATTGGTAGGCTTGATGCACTTTGAAAAATAAGTATGAATGAATAATCCAATATAGGAAACATGTGGTTGTTACCTGTACACCATGAGAAACATGTGATTAGGATTAATTTATTATGATATAGGAAATATATATTGATTCCTAATTGATTATGATTTAGTGGTCTTGGTAGTTATCCTTAACATATAAAATGGTTTCTATTAATATGATAGTTTATCATGTTTATGATATTATTTTGATATAAACAAATGTTCTATGATTTAATTATAATTTTCTATCACTCTTATGATTCATATATTCTTAAATGATAAATTATTAAGCCATGAATAATGATTTTGATCCATGATCGATTCATTATGAACTTTTTAAGTTATGATCATGAAAAAATACCCTTGTGATTATATTATGATTTTTTGATCATTGATTGATATCTCCCATTTTTACCTTTACATAGAATATGAGACCAATTTTTATTATGTTTACATTACCTAGGTTATGAACAATGATTATAAGTAGTGTATGTCGATAAGGGTATAAAGTGATAACATTATGTGATATGTTTTGGAATGTATCTAAATAATATTTTCATATATTTAGTTTATAAATACACTAAGACATTATAGTTCTAACATGGATCATAATGTTATAAATTGAATATTTTTATAAAATGATGTAATATTTATATATAAAAGGTATTTGTTTATATAGTTGGTATTATAGAGGGTTTTTGTGAATTTGTTTGAGATTATGAATAGATAAATTCGGTGAAAACACTAGGGGAAACCAAAATATAGGATAACATCCTAATGTTTTGGTAAGAAATAGATAATTTGGTTTTAATAGTAATACATAACTACATGGTAATTATAAGTGGGTGTGGTTTTTGTACAAATTAATCTACAAGAAATAATCTAAAAGGCAATTGGATTAATATATATGGACCATCATTATGGCGCACAGTGAGTGTTCTCTTACTATGCACCTTTCTTGACACTTCCATGGGATATTATTCGGTTAGAACACACTTTCATTATGAACCATTATAAAGGATTTTAATATATAATAACCAAAGATGGACTATTTATAACCTAATGTATCATATATTGAAATATGGTGCCATGATTTAGACATCATATGTGTAATTTTTCATGATTATATGATTTTCACTATGACTATTGTTTCCCACACTATACATTTTTGTTTTAGTCAATGGATGATACTAGGAGTATTATTGTTAACACCAAATATGATGGATAATGGAATTATTTTCCCCATGTGAAACCAAATGAAAAAAGAGATGGATGGTAAATCCCAGTGATTTTAAATAATCGGTTATATCCTTATATGATAAAAAATAAAAAATATGGTTAGTTTCCTGACACACCTAATAATATAAAAATAGAGTTTTAGGAAGACCATGTAGGGAAGAAGATTCCCCTTTCTATAGTAAAGTATGTGGGAATAAGGATTAGAGGTAAATTTTCAAAGGAATGAGAAAATATTTTATATGTGTAAAATAATTATATAGATAAAATAGTTGTTTAGGAAAAATAAAGAGTTTAATAGAGGGATATTAAGTTCATCTTATGTTACCTTTATAGTTTAATGCCTTATGTGTATGGAATATGGGAATTATCTAAGTCAATTAAAATATCATAGGTTTAACTTATATATCAAAGAATGACATATTCCATAACAATAATTGAAGTGAAATGATTTTAGTGTTTTTCTATTATGATTCAATAATTCATTTGTATATGTTTTATATCAATGATATTTTGGTAATGAAAATCATGAAACATATAAGTATTGTTCTATAATAGATTTTATTTATGTATTTGAAAACATATTTATTGATAAGGGATATTTTTGGGGTATACATGATTAATGGATAGATATCGCTTAATAAATTCTTCAAATTGATATAGTATTATTTATTTGGTATAAAGAAATAATGAAGTAAATTGTATATTATTAATAAACATTTAATTTATTAGTGATTTTATGAAAATGTTATTAATGTTATATTTGGTGAATTTTATTTCCTTATTATATTTATTAAGTATATTGGAATAATTATATATATTTATGTTTTCATTTATGTTTTATAGGATGGGATCTTGAGGTGAAATGAAACTTTTATAGGTTTTAGGTAGGATATGATATTGCGGTTTAAATAACACTTTATGTTAATATATGATTTTATGTTAATTTAATTATGATCTATTATATAATGGGATATAGATAATCTTGTTATTTGAAAAGAGAGTAATTGACAATGTGATATTTTCAGGGAAATTTATGATCATGCTAAGGATTGCCTTTTAGTGTTGTATTTAAATTTGATTCACAATATTTGGTGAATTTAAGAACATTATAATATTATATAGTGGTTTATCATGGTGGTTAATGATATTTTGGGTGAAATTTCATTGGTTTGAGGTATATTTGATGAATAGTCTTAACATGTAATTTAAAATGTCATATTATTTGTGTAGAGAAAAATTAATTTTTTTGGGATGTATGCTAAAAGTTATGATATCACCTATGAGTTTAAAAAATTATTTTATGTTGGGGTCATTGAGATAATTTAGTATATAATGTTATTTATTTATGGAATTATATATTCTAATCCTTTTGGTGTTATTATTGAAAATTTGGAGTAAAATATATTATTTCTTCACAAGGAGGTTTATACGTTTTGGATATTATTATATATTTGTCTAATCATTTTTTTAATTTCTAAAGATAATAGGAATACATTATTATCCTTTTTGGGATTCTGGGATCCATTATAATATTGTGTCAGTGCTTTAGGCATGAAAAACAATTCATCCTGAATACTCATCGTTTGGGGTAAAAATATGAAATTACGGTGGGAATTGATTCAAGGATGATATAAATATTTCTAAGTAGGAATATTTATTTTTTATTAGTGAATTTTTTAAAATACTTCATCATCTATTGGAAAGGGATATTGAAATAATTTTTATCATATTATATTCATTGTTAAAGAATCAATGGTATTTTTCTCACCTCATTGATTTATGGTTTTGTGGTCACTAAATTTCTAAAGATCATTCCATTTTTTATGGTCAATAATCTATTTCACTCTATATCATTATTTATAAATTTCCCCCCCATGTCCATATGTTCACTTTCTACGAATTTATCATACTTAGAAACAAAATTATGTGTTATTCAGGATGACCTTCATATTTCCACTACACTCTTTCAAAGATATTTTTTATTAGAACTTTTTATAAGGTGGGTTTCAAAAAAATTCATTTTCATATATTAAACCCTTGATTATAAAAAACAAGTAAAAATAATAATAGTTTCTTTACTAAATGATGGTAAATGTCACACCCCAATATTTCAAAATAAAATAATTTTTGATAGTATATATAACACACAACACTATGATTTAAAAAAATAATATTATTTTATGACCATTATAGTATAGCAATTTAATTGATAATTATGATTATAATTAAAAAATTAAAAAATATATATTATAGTCATAATCAATAATAATGCACTTGTAAATTTTTAGAAAATAAGCACTTAATTTGTTGTAAAGTCATTTTATTCTTCAAAATACACACTTTTTATAAGAGAATATTTTAATTAATTTCCTTATCATTAGTAAAAATTATATAATAATAATAATATCATTTTTTAAATAATCATAAAAAAATTATCTTATCATAATTTTTTTGGGATTTTCATGAAAAATTCTATTTCCAAATGAATAATGATTATACTATTATTTACTGAAGACCATATTTCTGTTTCCAGAAATTAAATAGTTTTTCTTAAAATGGTTTCAAAGTAAAATTAGATCTCTTATATTATTAATAAAACGATTTATTTTATTGGAATCAATTTTGCGGTTGAATTTGGTATGGAAACAATTTTATACATAAAAGATTTTTTTTGAAAAAATATTTTTCATCACATTTTATGTTTTTATTTTAAATTAATTTATACCAAATATATAAAATTAAGCATTTAAAATTAATTCCATATCAGGAATGATTAGGTTCAAATTTGGTAAATAAGTCCCTTTTATATTTGGTCATTATGAATAGTTTACGTAGTATATTTTTATTAATATAATAATAGTAAAATTAGTTTATTAGATTTAAAAATAATGTGATAAGAATTAATATTCATTAAAAAAACCTTAATTTTTTTATTGGACGAGTCTATTACATTATTAATAATCAAAAAATCTAAAATATGACCATTTTCATCCATTTAATGTTTATATTGACCATTATAATATTTATGTAAAAGTTAAAGTCAAGAATGTAACATTATAACTTTTAATATCTATAATATTTTGTTATAGGAATAAAAGAATTATGTTTAGTAATAAATTTATCATTGATATATTAATAAATTTATTTTATCATAGTGATTTTTTTATAATTTTTAGTGATTAAATAATTTTCTTAAATACATATGAAACACCGACAGAACACTTGTTCTAGCTGTGAAAACATCATGTAAATAATTATAAAAACTATAAAATTAATATTTTTTTCGTGAGTAAAAGTGTCCCACGAATTTTTAATATAAATATTATATATTATATTTATGTGAAAATTCTATATTTTAATTCAATTTCTTTCATGTTGTTTTCAAATTTAAATTATGTCAATAGTAATTTAAATGACATTAATAGTTTTTTAGGTGAAATATATTTTATTAAATTATATAAAAATAATAAAAATATTGGAATAGGATAATTTGGATGATAAATGGTATAAAATATCTTCTTTTATCCATTCATATTACAAATTTCACAATATTAGTAAAATTTTATCCCTTTAATATTGAAAAATAAATTACTGTAGTTAAGGTTAAAATTGGTTAAGCAAGCGCATAAACAAAATGATATGGCATAAAATAGCATATTAAAAAAAATAAGATTTTATGATTATATTAAGATAATAAATTCTTTACCATTGAATACATTAAATTTTGGAACTATTTTACATGATTTGGATACATATTATATTATAGTATTCCATGTATATCCTAAATGACATTAATGATATTTTCTAATAAAAAATATTTTATTAAATGATTTAAAATTAATAAAAATATTATATTTGGGAAATGTAATGAGATATGGTTTATTATATCAACCATATTCCAATTATGGGGCACTTTTACTTTTACAATAACATTCTTGACCCCTAAAGAGTAAAACAACTTGATATTGTAGTAGTTTTCTAATGGGTAATGAGAAGTTAAAACTAATAGATAAGGGTGAAAAAAATAAAAAAACCTATAAATATTTTACTGTATGAGATTATGTATACTCATACTCATCTTATAATAAAATTTAATCAATTCAGATCCAGTTTTTTATAAAAATTATTTTATATTAATTTAATACATTATGTAATTCCAAGAGTTCTTCTTCTCTCACTTATAAAATGGAGCCTCCTCTACATCGTTATTCAAAATGTTTTATCCTTATATATCATAAAATAATTGACCTAATATTAATATATATACATTTACTACATTTTTTATATTATTTTCCTTCTGAAATACCATTATTTCAAGTCTTAAGGTGTATTCCAAAAGAGGTTTCTAAATGAAGAGGTATAACACTTAACCGAGCATTTCCAAATTTATTTTTTCTTATTCTTTATCTTAATAAATGGTATACATTTTAAATTATTTAAAATAATATAATATATAAAATTAAGGATTATTTTTATGATTTAAAGACCACTACCCACCATCTTTCTATCCTACAAAATGAAAAAAACCTCACTCGCGTGTACGTACGTCTTACAGACTCCACATTGCCGTGTGATTTTTTTCATTACCAATTTACATGGATGGTTGTAATGACAGACTCAATAATTTTTTATGATATTTACGATATTAATTTTACTTAATAAAGTAAAATTATTATTATTTTTTCTTTCATTACATTCATAAAGAAATAGAAAGGGCGTTAATGTGTGTGTATAACCTACCGTCTCCAAAAATAGTGTAAATCATTTGTATATATATCTACCTTTAA
Source organism: Viscum album (assembly GCA_963277665.1). NCBI lineage: Eukaryota > Viridiplantae > Streptophyta > Magnoliopsida > Santalales > Viscaceae > Viscum > Viscum album. Next base: position 291,301,281 of record OY728150.1, on the reverse strand, counting down.
TGGATGATCATAAATATATATATGATGAATATATATTATATTTATATAATATTAAAAATTATTTAGATTGTTGAACCATTAAAAAATTATAAGGACTAGAACTGCATAACCGAAATTACCATGATAAAAGAAATAATTAACACATAAAAATGATTATTTAAATGAAGAAGTAGTAATAAATTTGGAATAGAGTGTTATATGTGGATTATATTTGATATTATATGTATTTAAATAGTTAAGAAATAAATTTATAATACATAAATATTTATTATATAAGAGGCTCTAATTTACAAAAATGAAGAAGAGACTTGATGTAATGGATTACGTTACAATCCCATTTTAGGTAGGATTATTTTTCCTTAAGTTTCTATGGAATGAATTAAATGATACTTATATGATAAACTTGTTTTTTTTGTAATACTATTTTTATACTTGTATAAGAAATGTTTTTATTTAATTTTCCTCAATTCAAGTACTCAAGATACTTTAATAACAATTTTAAGGAAAAATGATTATGTTTTACTATTAGATCTAGAATATCTTTCTTCCATGTAAATGTGTTATTTAAAATATTCTCAATAGTGTTTTTATTATTCTAATTTTTTTTAATTATTTATTTTTACTCAAGTTTTAATTTTAATGAAAATGTTTCAAATGGATATTACTATTTTTTTTAGAATGTGGTACTTTTGACTTTTTGTTGAAAATATGAATAGAATATTTTTTATCACATAAGAAATGAATAAAATTTCCTTCCACCATGAATACTATATGTTTTGAAACATAATTTACAAAATTCCCAGGTTATTTTTATTGGATTTTTTCCATTGATATAGGGAAATTTTTAGGTTTTAAATATGTGATTTTAAAATGAAAAGTTTATTTTCCTCAAGAAATATTCCATGTGATATTTTAATGGAATTTTCATATCAGATGATATCCTTTGATATTAATTATGATTGTTTGGGGATATTATTCAATGATTACATCCTTGTTATTTATATATATGGGTTTTTTATAATGATAATGACAGGTTTACCAAAAAAAAAATTATTTTCAATGGGTTACGCTATGGTAAATTTGTGAAATATTTATGAAAATGTTTTTTTCTTACATAGGATAGGATAAAATTAGAAGATGAATGTTTTTAGATCTTGTGGAACATATTTTTATTGTTTTCATTATGTGATGGATGGGCCTGTAATTATATATCCTTACAATGCATTGAGTAATGTGTTATATCTAATGATATAATTATGGATTGTTATTTGATGTGGTAGATCCACTATGAGAAACTTATAAGGATATCCGATATAATATGGGAAACATGAAAGGATTACAGTTCCACAATGGCAAATAAGATTTCATTAACGAAACACTATGGGAAATAGGTGATGATTCCTAATTTATTATGTTACAGGGAGCATGTGTTTATTATTAATCCACAATTATTTGATGGTCTTGGTAGTTAATATTGACATATCAATTTTTTTATTTGAAAATGATAGTGCACAAATTTTATAAAACTATTTTGATCTGAAGGTACACTTAATTGTCGATTTACAATGTTTTCTTACTACTATGATTCATTTATTTTGAAATGATAATGTTTTAGGCCATTAATCATGATTTTGATACATTATAAATTTGGTATGAATCTTTTAATTTAGGATTATGAACTCATACCATTATGATTATCTTATACATGCCTAATATAATCTATTGGTAACTCCCATGTTTAATGTTTATGAGTAGCCATTCTCACTCTTTATTATGTTTAATTTTCCAAGATTATGAATAAATATTTTATATATGGTATGTCAAGAGGAGTAAAAAGTGAGAAGATATTAATAAAGGATGTTTAATAATATACCTAAATAATATGTTTATTAATATATTCTCTAAATATAATAAGCCTTTATAGTTATAGTGTGGATCGTAATACTATATATTGAACATTTATCTAAAATGATGTAATATTTTTGTATAAAATTTATCGGTCTCTATAATACAAACTAAAATTTTAGGGTGTCACAATATCGCCCATATAAATTTCACCCTTATAATTTTATGATTTTGTTATCAAAATGAATTAATATTGATGTATCTATAATATGAGATATATATTTTATCATGTTTTTTAATTCCTAAGTAACTACCCAAAAACATAATATTAAGAAATTAAATATTTATAAAACAATATGTGGACCATTATAATGCTCATACTTATAAATTATTTTCTCAAATAATACCATGAAATATATGTTATATTTTCCACATTATATTAAATATATTTATCTATCTTTTTCACAAGATTTAGGAATTATATTATCATTGAGATAAGGAAAATGTGAAAAAATAATTTATTGGTTAGTTTCTATCATATCAATGTAATTTCATCCTTAATTTTTTTTAATTAGATTTCCACCTCTTCTTTATTTCATAATATAAATGATAAATATCTATGATGAAATTTTCATGTCTAAAGAAAAAATATAAACATTTAACATATAATAAGATTCTCAAAATAATGAGGTGTTATTCCTCCTATATCTATTCATTTAATAAAAAATAGTTCACATGAGTCAATATATTAATATATATGAAGAAAACATCATGTTAAGATGTAATACATTAATAACTAAAATTTCAACAATAACACTCAATGTTCAACATGTATCATTCAACATACAAATAAATCAAAAATTTCTTTAAAATAAGATTTTTAAATTTAAAACCCAAAAATATGAAATATATGAAAACAATTATTGAAATATAAACACAAAATTCATCTTAAAAAATGTTTCTCATCAATTATATTTATAAAATAATTCTAACTAGATTTTTATCCAAAAAATTATATGAACTTATGCTCCCAAAAAATATTATTCTTCACCACAATAACCTAAATGACTATGAAATTAAAGTAATTTTATATTTGCTAGGTTATTGAGTCTGTTCAACTTATATTCCAAAAAATTAGTTGTCCTATTGTGTAATATCCTAATATTTTAAAATAAAACCATATCCTATAGCATATAGAACACATAACACCTAGATTAAAAAAATCATGAAATATCAGTAATTAATGTTATAGTTATAACACAGCCAATAAATTGGTGTGTATGAATAACATTAACCACATTATAAAATATATATAATTTTACTACTCTATATAATTTTTTTTATTAATTATTAATAAATAAACACTCAAATTTACAGTAAATTAATTTCTTCTTAAAAAATATGGTATTCTTAAAAATAGATTTTATTGATTTTTGTGAGAGAATATTATAATTAATTTCTTGAAACAATTTAAAATTTATTTGAATAAAATTGAAATCAGTTTTTAATCTTTTATGTTGAAATTATCTTAGGATTATTTTTTTAGAATTTTCTAAAACCATTTATTTTAAAATTAATAGTGAAAAGTATTACTTTTTATTGAAAACTGTCATTTCTTTTGAAGTTATTACCAAGTAAAATTCTATATTAGATTATTTATAAAATAAAATTAATCTATTTTCATTAAAAATAATCCAGAAATTTTATTTTAATAATAATTATACATGAATTTGGTATAAAAAATTTTATACATAAAAAGTCATTTATCTGGAAATCAACATTCATTTCATTTTCGAGGATTAATTTCAATTAAAATATTAAAAATCATATTAATTGAATTTTATAAAATTTATACCGTATTTTTAATAATAATAATAATTAATATTTTATAATAATTCGAACTTTATATTTGGTCAATATGAAGAGTAACCATAATAAATTTCTGTTACCATAGTAATAATAAAATGAGTAAATTTTATTAAAAATAATGTTATAAGGATTAATAATTATTAAAAAAATTACATCATTTCATTGGATGATATTATTTATTTAATAATCATCAATTTTTTTAAAATAATACATTTTATCCATTTATATTTTATTTTTACCTTTATAATACTTTATAAAAAGATACAGTCACAAAATGACACTTTCTTTCTTTAAATATAGATAATATTTTTTGATGGGATAAAATACGATGTTCTATTATAAATGGTTGTTTTAAATATTATTTAATTTTTCCAATCATGGTATTATTAAATATCTATTTACGAATTTATTACCATAAATGTTTATGCGGTGCCAACACAATGCTTGTGCAAGTAGTAGAAAAATCGAGAAAATTATTTTAAAAACACTAAAATTAAAGTGTTTTGGGTGAGTTAAAATATAAAATAAAATTTTCAGAGATATATAACATATTATATATTTTTTAAATGTTTATAGTTGAATTAAATTTCTATTAGGTTTTTTTAAAGGTAAAATTATTTAAATAGTTCATAAAATTATATTAATAGTATTTTATATTAAATATATTTTATTAAATTATATAAATATCATAAAATACATTTCAAAAGAAAAATTAGTAATATAATGGTTATAAAATTTCATTATTTTACCATTTATTATTAAATTGAGACCTTATAAGAAAAATTATATCCCTTTAATATTCAAAAACTCATTACAGGGGTTAAGGTTAAAATTGGTTAACTAAGGGGTTAAACTAAAAGATAAGGGTAAAATGATATCCAATCCTATTAAATTTTTATTATATGATAATATTTAGGCTATAACCAACTTTTAAAATAAATAATTTTCATTTTGGGACCATTTTTTATGGGTTAGACAGATATTATTTTATAATATTTCATGTATTTTAGAAAATGACATTTAAGATATTTTATAATAAACAATACTTTATTATGTGATTTAAAATTAATAAAAATTACATCCAAAGAAACGTTAATTATATATGTTTTAAAATATCATCCATGTTCTATTAATGGGGTTAAATGTCTATTTATAGTATCTTTGTCAACCCATTCCGAGTAAAAAACATTGATATCGTGATAAATGTCAAAAGGGATTATGGGGTGTCAAAACAAAGAGATAATTGTGAAAAAACCCAATAAACTATAATAAATTTTATTATAATATATAATGTAGTTAAATAATCATTCTATATTTTAATTATATTAATTTGGATCTATTTTCCAATGAATAATAATTTATAATCCTTTAATACTATATGGAATACCAAGATTTCCTCTCCCCTCACTTATGAAGGGGCACCCTCTCTCATATACTCTACACATTTATTGATCCATTTTATAATATAATACATACATAAATAAATTCCTAAAATACCTAACCATGTTTTATAGGTTTTATTTTTGGAGTAATTTCAACATAGAGGGATTAAGGTGAAATGAAAATGATGTTATTTGAAAAAGTCATATATCTTTAAAGTGAATATTTTAGTTTTATTTCTTCTTCTACATCCTTAAAATATTCTACAAAAATGATGAAATAATAAAACCAATATATTTATTGTACTGATATATTTTTATGTTAAATAAATAACATATATCCATCCCATCTTCCATCAAATGGGAAACAAAACCATCATTTGTGTGTAAGATGAACTATCACCACACGAACCAGTGTAATTTGTTTTCCATCGCCTTCTCTCAAGGGTAGTTATAATGAAGGATTTAATATATATATATATATATGTTATATTAATGTAATATTTATATTTATATAAATATAATATGTTATATAGTTTCTTCTCTTTCTATCAATTGAAAAATGAAAACATCGTTCATGCATATGTGTCGATTACCACATCCACGATGTAATGTGTTTCATTTTTCATGAACACGTCACATGGATACAATATATAAGTATATTTAAAGACATAGTATTATATTAATGATATAATCATATTTTTTTAAATATAAAAACATTATTACCTTGTCTCGGTCATGTTTTTCGAAAAATAGAGACATTACTCATACGTACATACGACCTACCATCCCCATGTTTGTAACACTATTCATTTTTCATAATAATATTTCATGGATGGTTTTGGAAATAATGTTAATATATAAAAATTACAATTATTTAATTATTATTATTCTATAAATTATTTAATAATAACCTCTTCGTCCATTGACAATATAAAAACATCATTTTGAAACATTGATCCAAACATTCTCAAAAGACACGACAAAGACTTAAATGATTAATTTGTTAAATAGGACATTAAATTAAATAAAGAAAATGGTTTTATTTAAAAAAAATTAAATTTTTATTAAAAAATTATATAATTTATATAAGTTTACCATATATTTGTAAAAGGGAAGACATAGTATCTCTTATCTCAAGGTAATGGATTTAATATCAATTTCCATTCATTGAGTCATATTTTAATGTTATACCCTTAATTAATTTTATATAGAGATTTAATTCCATTTAAAATGTTATATCCTAAACTATTTATAATTCATGTTATTTTAAGTTTAAATGGAAATTATTTAATCAAAGTTTATTTGAGTTGAAAATATTTATGTGGTAAGGGGTATTTTACTCAAATTTCTATCATTAGGTTATACTTCTACATCATTTATTTTTTTATTCCATAATTATTTCTGAATTCATATCCAATTTTTTTATTCTAGGTTTAAACATATTTATGTATATTTAAATATGTGAAAAAACCACTTCATGTATTAATTATAACATCAAATATTTTGAAATTATAAAGTGGTTTCTTTGTCTCAATCTCTTTTTCTTGAGAAGTGTTTCATGTCTTGCAGCAGTATTTTTTTGAATGGTGTACTTACTGCATAATAATTTAATATGATAATATGAATTCACATAATTAATGAGATTTATTTAACCACATAATATTATATAATTCAATGAAAGTAGAGTTTGAATGTTTTCAAAGTGATAAAGAATTTCTGTTACAATATCATTTTTTGGTGGGATTGTTTATGATCAATGTTTATTTGGGGAAAATCATATAATATTATTTTCATAATAAAATATATTCTTATCATCTGTTTTCGAATTTGGTTTACATGTTTAGTTTCCATTACTTCCCTTATTTATTAAATAAACATCAAGAAAGTTTTCTATAAATGATACTGATCTTATATCTTCTTTTAGATCAAGAATATATATATTTTACATCTCTATATTTTATAAAATGTTTTCATCAATATTATATTATAAACATAAAATATTTATTGAAGTTATTTAAAATAAAATTTTACCATCTTATAAATGTTTTTAAAATTAAATTCCATATTATTTTTACAATGGTTCACATTTGAATCTCTTTAAAAAATATTGAAAAGAATGAATTATTTTAATGTTTTTTGCATGAATAGGTTTTCACACCTACATGAATGTTATTTTATTTTAAGATATGTCTATATGTTTCCAAGGTTATACTTAGTGAAAATCATTTTTGAAATATTTTTTATTTTAATTTTTGAAAAGTTATTTTCATATTAGAAAGGGTATTTTTACCAATAATGTTTTTAATGATATTTTATAATATTTTTATCCATAAAAGATAGAAACCATGAATATTATTTATAATATATATGGGATATTTTTTAATGAAAAAATCTTTATTAATTATATGGATTTACTATGATATTTTCATAGAACACATTTATTTTCAATTGGTAAATCATGCTATGGAATAAAATAAAAAATATTTTGATAGTAAAATGAATGATTTTATGTGTTATGATTATGTTATGGTTTTATACATTGCATATAATGAATGATGTTCCAAATATATATAATTATTTTTGGTTGTTCTAATATATCTTATTATGATATGTGAGGTTGATATAGCTCTACAATGCATTTGGTAATGATTATTTTCTCCAAATTATTCTCCTAGAAGTTGACTATATTGGTTATTACACTTAAAAGGGTTCTTGCAAGGGTTATATGAAGTTAATTGTCCAAGATACGAATGCCTTTTTTTATAATTGATATTGTATTTTAATTTTTCCTTCGATAAATATTGATATCACATGGCTCATGATTATTAATTATTATGGATATTTTCTTTATAAATGATTTATGCTATGGACATGTTTAATGATATTGGTTTTTATTAATGTTTATTACCTTTTTTTTATTTTCATGTACTTGGATTATTTCATAATAACCTTACGAGCATATTATTATCACTAATGACATTCAATTTTTAATGGTTATGTTTACACATATTTAGTATTTTAGCTTACCATTCTTATTTTTAATTTTCCCTAGGTTGTGAAGAATTTTGTTGAATTATTTTTTCTCTTGAAAGTATTAAAGTGTAAATAATTATATAAGATATTTTGAATACCTAATATTGAATATAAAAATATGGGTATAAGTGGAAAAAATATAAATATAAAGATATAGGTATTATTATGTAAGTGTTTTTCCAAATTCTCTAAAACTTTAAGCCTAAATGGTCCATGGGTTTTCAAGTGATATAATATTTCATGTTGATATTGATTTTTTTGTTGGTTTAAATTGGTTCATGATTTATTTGTATCAAATATAAAAATGTAAAGATTCTGTTTTTAAGAACCATATCCAAATTTGAGGGTCTGAGGTTGTCACAGTTCGTTTCTAAGAAGGGTTTATATGATTTTGGAGGTTAGGATGTTTTCATAAGAGGTTAAATTAAGAGTTATTTATTCTATCAAGGATTCATAAGTTTAAGTTTGATCATAAGTTCAAAATAACAGACACCTTTTTTGGTTTTAGTTGGGGGAAGTCTAAGATGATTAAGAGTATTTTTAGAGACATTTATGAAAATATAACAGTTTGGTTTAGTATGGGTTTAGGTTGAACATATATTCGAGGAATAATTCCTTTAATGTATTTCGAAATATGTTTAAGGGTATTGTTAACCTTTAGGCTTTATATTATCTTTGAAGTTGAGGTAACTTTGGGTTGTTAAATCATGGGAATATATGTTTTCTTTTAAAGATAACAATGAGATTGAAAAGTGATTTATTGATTAAGTCATTAAAGTTATTTCATAAAAAGATAACTATTTTTGGAACCTTATATGATATAACGTAAATGGGAATACTATTGGATAATATGAGATATTATTTGAGGAATAAAGGTCGACTTATCTTTTAAAATCATATATGATTTTAATGTGTCTTTATGGGGATTTCAGTTATTTATAGAAATGATTATCATATCATAGAGACTATATGATTACGGTATATATATTTTTAGTATGTGTCTTTAAGAGTGAATTATCTTATTTAAAGGTATATATTTAATTTATCTTGGGTGATTATGTGATAAAATCATTATAATATTTGAGTTTCCACCTTATTCATGAATATTTTGTCGAATTTTATGGATAGTTTTTATGGAATGATTTAGATTTAACTATCAGTATTTCTATTTAATTTTTTATATTAAATTATAAGGTATTCATAAGTAGATTTATACATTTTTTATTTTATATTACCATGTGATAACTATTTCAGTTTTGGTTAATGTATAAACGTAATATGAACAACTTTTTACCCTTTTGCAGATATTGTGATTTTATAAAAGTCAATTTTAGTTTTAAAAAATGAAATATTCATCGTATATAATAATAATTTAGGGAGAAATATGAAATTATGATGAAAATTGATTAAAGGATGATATTTTACATGTAAATTAAGTATATTTCACTATGTTTTTAGTCTATTTGGTAATATGACACACAAAATCTAGTAAAAGGAACTTCAAAAAAAATTCTATCTTATTAGGTTCAATTTAAATAAATTTTAAGACTGTTTTACACCTCATTGATTAATTATTTTGTGGTCATTACAATTTTCATGATCATTCACCTTCTTATGATTAATGTTCTATGTCACTCTCCGTTATTACATGCAAATTTATTTTTCATCCCCGTCCATATTTTCACTTACACTAATGTTATCCTATATCAACACCAAGTACGTGTTATTCCAGATGACCTTCTTATTACCCATTTCGTATTTTCAAATAAAAACTTTATTATCCCTTTTTATTATATGGGTTTTGAAAAAAAAGGTTTTTTTAAATGTAAAACCCATGATTACTTAGATAATGTTCAAATAATAAGGAAAAAATTATTTAAAGTTGGTAGAATTAAATATACTATGTTTTAAAAGAACACATTTTTCAATATCATATACAACATGCTACAACAATCTTAAATTATTCAAGAAATATTATTATACAAATTTTATAGTTATAACCTAGACATTAAATTGGTGGTTATTAGTAGGGTTAATCAAATTAAAATATATATATAATGTTCCAACTCAATGAAATTTTATAGATAAATTATTAGTATATAAACACTAAATTATTTTTTAAAGTCATTGTATTCTTCAAAAATATGTTTTCATCAAAATAAGTTTTTTTTTATTTTTTGGGGTGAATTATATAAATAATTTCTGGAAATTTTAAATATTTTATTTTATAAAAAGGATATTATTTTTGTGTTAATAATTTGATAATTATCTTAGTATTAATTGTTTTATGATTTTATAACATGGTTTATTTTTCATCGAATATGGAAAAATACAGATTGTTATTGATAACTGCCTTTTTATTTTAATTAATTTCAATTTCAAATTTTATTTTTAATTAGTTTTAAAATTTAATTTGTATTTTTTTATTAAAAATAATACAATATATTTCATTTTAATTAACATTATACTTTAATTTAGTATAAAAACATTATTATACTTACCAAATTATTTTTCAAAATAATCACTTTTCGCCGCATTTTGTGGGTTTAATATTTTATAAAAATATGAAAATTTGATGAATTGAATTTGATAAATTTTATTATATATTAGTAATAATGAATAATTAATATTATTGAATAAGTTAAACATAATTTTTGTTTAATATGGATAAGAACCATAAAAATTTTATATTTCTACAGTAACGGTAAAATGGGTTAATTATGATTAAAACTATTGTAATAAGGATTAAAGTTCATTAAAAAAAAATTCTATAGTTTCATTATATGATTATATTGTATCAATAATAATAATGGTTTCTATAATATTACATTTTTTTTCTATTTAGCATTGATTTTTACATTAATAATTTTTTAGTAAAATATAAAGTAAAAATGCCTCTTTTTTGCTTTGAATATCTATAATATTTTGTGTCAGGAATAAAAAAACATAGGTTTAGTTATAAATGGTTATATTAAATATGAATTATTTTGTATCATTGTAACATTTTTTTAAAAAATAATTTATTAAATAATTACATTAAATTCTTATGTAATGGCGACACAGTGCTTGGAAAAAGAGTAGAATAATAAAATAAATGATTAAAGTAATAATTTTTTAGGTTTGTTAAAGTGTCTAATAAATATTTAAGATAAATATAACATATAATATTTCTATTAAATGTTTATATTTTTAATCCACTCTTGAAAAGTTTTTTTCAATGTCAAATCATGTGAATAGTTATTAGAAATATATTAATGTTATGTTCTGTTAAATATATAAAATTAAATTATTTAAAAATGATACCAATTTTAAAATATAAAAATTATTCTAATAAATGGAATAAAATTCCCTCAATATTCCATTTATGACAAAAGTTTTACCTTACAACTAAAATCAAAAGCCTTTAATATTGTAAAATTCAATACCATGTTTAATTATAAAATTTGTCAACCAAGGAGCTAAAACAAAAGAAAAGGTTTAAAATGATATATAAACCTATAAAAACATGATTATATGATTATATTAAAACCATATAATCCTTATAATCTAATTATTTTCATTTTCAAACCATTTAAAATTAGTTATACACATATTATTTTATAAAACTTCATGTATTTCAAAAAATGACATTAATAATATTTTATAATAAAATATATCTTATTAAATGATTTAAATTTACTAAAAATAAACACATATTACTATTGATTGATATATGGTTTAAAATATCATATATAGTCCATTTATGGGTCAATTTTCCATTTATATTAGTTTTCTTGACCCTGAAGAGTAAAAACTATTTATATCTTGGTAATTGTAAAAATGGTTAATAAGGGGTTAAAAGAGACAGATATGGGTTGAAACATCAACTAAATGGTCTAATTTTTATTTCATGAGATAATTTGAACACATAAAAAATATATATTTGTATTATATGTATTTCAATCCATTTAAAAAAAATTAATTTATATTAATTTAATGCTTTAAGAAATTCCATGAATGCCCCACCTCTATGTTATAAAATAGAACGCCCTCAAATCACCTATAAAAACTTCAATATTACTTTTTATAATATAATAAAGACAAAAATACTTTCCTAAAATACCTCCCCATGTTCAAGATGTCTTATTTTGGGTAGAATACCAACCTTAGAATGCATAATGTGTAAAACATATGTTGTTGTCCTAAGAAGAGGTATAACTTATAATCGAATGTTTTAGTTTTATTTATTCTTCAACCTACTTAAAATCTTATTACAACACTCTAAAATAATAAAACTATACTATTACACATAATTTTTTTTGAGTTAATAAAATAATATATATCCACACCATCTTCAAAAAATGGGATATGAATCCATCATTCGTATGTACGATGAACTGCCGTCTTAGGAACTAATGTAATTGATTTTCCATCACTTCCTCTCATGATATTTTATAAAGATTAATTTGATCTATATATATGATATTAAATAAGTATTTATGATTTTTTAAATATAATATATAATATTTATTTTATTTTCATATATTGAAAAATGATATAATCGTTCATGCGTTCGTGTGTATTACCACCTCCACGAAGCAATGTGATTCAATTTTCATGAACAAATCATATAGAAACTATATATGACTACATCTAAAGAAATAATTTGATATTTATGATATAATAAGAATTATTTAAATATTAAATGATACTTACCTTATTTCTATCATGTTATCTGAAAAATGGAAATGTTACTCATGCGTATGCAGATCCAACCATCCTCATGATTCCAACATGACTAAATTTTCATAACCATATTTCATGAATGGTTTTAAAATTAAAATTAGTTTATAAAAATGAAAATTATTTCATGATTAGTATTCTATAAATTAGAGAAAATTACCTATTTGGCTACGATCAATATAACGAGTTTGTTTTGAAACTATAAACTGAACTTCCTCAAACCACACAACATGGACATAATCATTTGAGTAATTAAATATGTCAAAAAAATAAATGAAACAAATTTTTTAATGATAACTAAATAAAAATATAAAATGTTGGTAAAAAAGTATATAATTGATATTATTTTATTATATAATATTTAAATGACATATATGGGACATTTAGAATCAAGGTAATAGATTTTATCTCAATTTTCATTTATTAGTACATATTTTAATGTTATGCACATAATTTATTTTATATGTGGTATATGATTCCATTTAAATGTTATATAAAAAATCCTTTATAATTTATGGAATCATAAATTTTAATCCAATTATCTCATCTAATGAGATTTTAGTTGAATGTTACCAAGTGGTATGTGGTCTCTTAAATCAAGTTATTATCATTGGTCAATACATCAACATCATTAACTTTGATATGTCTTAGTTATGTATAAATTGATCTATATATTTTTGTATTATTTATTTACCATTTTTATTTGGATTTAAATATGTTCACATAATCCCATCATTGATTAGTTATCAATTTAAAATTTATGAACATTTTAAGGGTTTTGTTTTCCTCAATTTCATTTTCCTGATACATTTATCATGTTGTGATCCAAGATTTACTTGAATAATATAATTTATACTTCATGAATTAATTTTAAATATTACTTCTTATTATTTATAGGATTTATAGATAAATATTATATTCATTATTTCAAGGAATTTTGATTTTAAAATTTTCCAATATGGTAAAGGCTTTATGTTACAAACTCATTTCTTTTTGAGATTGTATATGTTCGAGGTTCAATTGAGGGAAATCAGATATTATTATTTTCTTGAACCACATATCTCTTATTATGATAATTTTTAAAAATATGGTTTGGTTGCTTAGTTTCCATTTCCATCCTTAATTATTAAAGTGATATCAAGAATTTTTTTTGTATGTGATACTAATCTTGTATCTTTTTTTTTGATCAAGAATATTACTTTTCCATAACCATGTTTTCTAAAATATTTTCTATAATGTTATTTTATAAACATATGTTATTTTATAAATATATTTTACATGATCTTTTATCTTTAGTTAAAAAGTTTTAAAAATAAATTTATTCAAATTTTCTAAAAGGGTTAGTTTTGACTCTATTTACAAGGATTGTTAAGAAATATTTTTTTAATGTTTATAGAATGAACATGTTTACCTTATTCATTTCAATTATTTGATTTGTATATGTCTTTAAAAGTTTCAATGTTTATTTTCCAGGAAAATAATTTTCAAATAATTTTATAATTTTTTTTGGTTTTAAATAGTGATTTTAAAATTGGAAAGGGAATTCCATAGAGGTTCTTGGAACATAAAAAATAATATTTTGATGGTATGAACAACTATATAAGAAACCCCGAACCTGCCTCTATGATCTAGTGCTATAAAATTTTTATTTACATTTCTATATTAGATACTGATTTTGTTGATACAATTTTCTCCATCCAACAAATTAAAACATCAAAAGGAAATATTGGATCACTTACCTACTTGTTCCACCTCCGAGGTGTTGCATTTCAGGTGGTGAAGAAATGGTTTGACAAGAATAATCACCCATCACATTTTCCCGAGACAGTTTCTTGTCAAATTAACCATTTCTTTTGTTTTGACCCATTCTGTCTTATTACCCTTTAATGGAAGGTTGGATTTACCCGGTGGGTACTGGGTAACTCACCTGTTTCGTATTGTGGAGGAGATTCAACTGTTATATGTTCCCAATAGGTGATTGTATAGGGTTAAGTACCTATGAAATCACTCCTCGTCAAATACAACTTCCTCGGATGGTCTCCAACAGATTTATTCGCGGATCCAAGAACACCCAATGACTATAGTATCAAAAATTGATAGAACTGCTTTCCAAAGGAAGGTGCTCGTAGAACAATTGTTTGGCCAATGACGCATAAGGAATCCATTGGTTGATAGGATGGGAAGTCAGGCACACCACACCCCTTCTAGGATAATTTACTACCTATTCCATGACTATCATATAGATTTAAGTTGTGTTCATATATTCACGAATCCTTGGTTTATTCCGGAAGAGTGTGTCCCCAATCTACACTTTGTTGGGAAGATCATTATAGGCATACATATATTTGATGCAATATAGGTAATACTAACCTGATCCGTATAATAAGCTGCTCTGGAGATTATCATCATTCAGGGGAGATGAAAGGTAACTTGATGTTGGGACCAAAGCCATAAGATGGGTTTCCTACGTATAGTTGAGAGCAGAATCATAACCCATGTAGTTTAGAAATAATGTAGGGATTACACATAGAATCCAACCATTATAGAAGACAATATTGAGTGAACCTTTTTAGAAGTGCACCCTTTTGAGCTCGGGCCTTCTAGTAGGCATCCTGCATATCCTGGTTTGATCTGTAATAAGAGTTCTCATAGTTCTGATTTTTTGGGGCTTACACATGAAAGTTTCCCCTTTGAGGGGAACAGAATTTGGTGAAACCTTTTGGAAGAGAACCCCTTCGGGCCCAGGACTTAAAGTAAGAAACACATATATCCTAGTTTGATGAGGAATCAGAGTTCTTGTAGTTCATATTGTTTGGATATCGTAATCATCACAAACCACTAATCCCAAGTGAGTCATGATCGGTATGAGAAACAAGAGGATGTGAGGGATCTAACCAACCATAGGCGTCTTCTAATGTTGGTGGGAGAGGGAGAGCCTATGATGGAAGAGGTTGGGGTGATCGTGGGCGAGGGCATGGAGCAATGGACCTTTTCATGTGAGATGACTTTAGAGGTTATGCGGCCTGACTTCAAATGATTGGGGTCTTACCTCAAGGGGAGGGCCTCAAAATGCGCTCTCATAAGGGGAGGAGTTTTTTCCTCATCAAAAGAGAAGAAAACATAACTCATTTGATTGATCCATATTCCTCATTGTATGGAAAATTATGTGATCCCCATTAATCCCTAGAATAGGAGGTTCACATTGGTGTCCCAAGGTTGGACTCCGGGTTACCAAGGGAATGTAGACTCACAGACATTCCTGATTCCCAAACCGTTGTAGGGAGATCTATCATGATTCTTCTTACCATGGGTACATAGACTCAAAGGGCCATGTTGAGGCACTCAATGATCTGATCATATGGTTTTGGTGGCTTTTGAGGAGGATATTTCTGGATTCTAGGGGACATGTTCGCGGAGGGATTATGGAGGACCGGATGACATCGAAGGGGTGAGTTAGGATCTAGAGGAAATAATACCCAAAACACCCCTTTTAGTGCACTGGTTTCTTTTATGAGATGGGGGATGCTCTACATATCATAGTGGTATGCACCCAGAGGGGACTTCCATGTACCGATGTGGTATGCACGCATGGGTATAGACCACTACACACCACAGTGGTACGCAGTACATCACACCGCTCTGGGTTCCATCTGCATACTATTTGAGAACGTGGCAGCGGGTTAAATCTAAAAAGCGATATACTATGCAGAAACCCCATTTTAAAGGAGGGACTGAGGGATTATCCTTCACAGAGAGTTCATCCATGAGAATTATGTGGTTTTCGGTTCACCAATTATGTATGAGGTTCTATTATTATTATTCAGTACCCCATTTCATGGTTTGGGGCTGGATGTACTATGGAGAGTGTGGTTCTCAATTCAGGCTTCACCGATGATTCAAGAATGATGCTGGAATTTTCTCCCAGTTCATTCTTCCACACACTAGGTCTACTTTAATATTTCATCATCTTTCCTCCTCAATTCCTTTTATGATCCTTTTATAGTGCATTAGGGAAATTGTAAATATAGGTCATGCGACACCATTTACGGAGGCCAATGAAAATATATCCTATCCCTCATAATACTTGGTCAATCGAGGATTGTGAAGGTTGTGGGGTTCACAATCTTGGTTCACTGAACCCTGTTGGTTTACTTCATCAACGAACTACTGAGTTTTCCAGACGGTATATAGACCACCTTCACGCATGAGTCCTTCGGTGATGTATTTTGTGGTCCACTATGTTCATTGACCAATTCTTAGCAAGCTAGCACCTCATAGATTATTCCACATACTAGTGATTTGTGATCCATGTGGTCCAAAAACCTTTCCCAGTGATGGCACGCATGCCATTTGGTATCTATTGAAAACATAAATTCCTTCATGTTTCATCTGAAATTTGTAATTCAATTTTACTCCATTCACATTGGTTAACTTGTTGGATTACTCACTCCCTTCTACAAAGTGATCTTTAGAGCATTTTATTCCATTTAAATAATTTCAAGACCCTACAAATTCCCCCTATCGAAATGGAGTCTATTCGGAACGAAAATAGGACATGTTCGATGAATAAGCAGTTTGAAACCAAATCTCCTAGACGATCTGATATCTATACAGTTTCCAATTTACAGATTTAGTCTCACTGAAGACATTCCTCTGCCATTGGCTGACACTGATACACCTTTTATCCTCTTTGAAGAACCACAAGTGCATGATTGCACCAACATTTTTCCAGTAGGAGATTTCATCACTACTGAAAGTATGGAGAACATATTCATATGAAGATGTTCAGCATTGACTCATGGAAATTGTGGGTATCACGATTGTTTCCTGAGACTAGGTTACCAATATTACTCATCCATTATCAATATCTCCTATGAAAATCCAAATTGCGAGGGGAGCACCAAGTGAGATCTATGGGCTGGAGCATGTTTCTCCAACGAGTGAGCCTAAAAATTCTGGGTACATAAGTCCTTCCTAGATTCCCCTGACCAGTTGTAGGTGGTGGGCTTGTATTAGGAAGTCTGGGTTTTTTTTGTTTTCAATCTTCTCTCTGGGTGAAATCCTTCCTGAGTTACTAAGCCGCTGATGTTAATGCATCAACACCTTCCACTTATTTAAAGGGGAGTTGGGAATAATCTTATGGGATATCCACCAGCTTGGAGGACTACTTATCCTTAGAGAGATATATGAAGAGTTTCTCTAACTAGCCAATACATGAAATGACACTGACCGCATGTCCACTTTGACCATGAGTTTACTGGTTTTGGATGATGGATAACTTGATCACCCCCTCTAAGTTCTCTCTATTATCCCATTCGAGGAATAGATATGATTATTATTATAGGTGAACTAACCTAAGCAGAAGGATCTTCGCCATTGTAGTCATCTATATTTTCAATCTCTACAGACCCCAAGGTCATATGGTACTACCCTTGAAGCGGGACGATATACCACATAGTGATATAAACTTCAACCAGGTGTATCAAGTATGATTAGATTAGTGGGTTTTTTTCCCTGTTTTTTTTTGTATATGGATTTTCCATTTCCGTGATGTTTATACCAGGGTTTGGGCCTGTAGTTTGATGATGGAGGCGATATTGGTAGAGGATTGACCATTAATTTCCACCTTCCTACCACTGCCCGACTTTATTTGTTGTCGGGTAAAATACAGGAAGGTAGGACCCCATATCATCTCAGTGAACCGTTTGAATTCCTATATATTTGGATGGTAGAACACTTCCCCAGTTACGAATATTAGAATAATACAATGGTTCCTCATGATGAATTTCAACCTACTCTTGTCAACATTTTTTCTGTTCATCCTAGGACTCTATGAGTTATTGATGTGGTTGGGTTGTGGAATGACGCTTCTCAATTCTAGATTGCTCCACATCCTAACCCTCATGGGCCATTAAGAGGTGACATGGGAGGTTCTTTGGAGGAATTATCATACCTTATCACACTTTGTGATTGATTTATCTCTACTCGTATAGATACAGTAGTTATTGGTGAGCCATACCCACTACTAGTTTGCAAGGAAATTCAGACGCCTTCAACAGACTGTGCTTCTTCTGACTATTCAATTAAGGGTAGAGTTTCATCCTATAATTCTTCACTAGTTATGTCTTGTGATGATGTCTGAAGGAAATTCTATGGAAGTTATCATTCCTAACACAATGTGATCCACCTTTCTATCCATGGAGTATGCATAAATGTTGGTGGAATATTACCCCGATGGAGTACTGAGAGAAAATGATCGGTGGGTGTAGAAACCTTTAACCATTCCCCATCCCATTCTTACCACAACGACAATCCCATACATATCTTCTACTATAAAGATTGTGACAACTATTCCTTCTACTCATATCCCTATAGAAGCCACGATAGATACACCACCTACTCCTACCTTTGTGGTAAGAAGACTCTTAGATCACTAGTTGATGCATCTGGAAGGGGATTCACAGGTATAACCTCTCACAGTGGGAAGTGATTTAGACTACCCCCTCTGACAAATATTTCACAACACCATAATGGGGCTAGTTCAAGTAGAGTATAAACGGACGCCCCATAAGCCGTGCCTAGTCCTCCACACCTGACTCCATTGGTTGAACAATATTAGGGAAATGAAATCACCCCATCTTGGGTGACCTATACAAGTTTCCTACGCACTCCTGTGATGACACATCCCACATATAGACATGTTGTGGCGAGGGAGGATCAAGGTACTGGTGCCGCGGGGAGGCACCGGGACATGAAAAAAGACACATGACACCAGTTATGTCGTCTTTTCGTGGAGAAACCTATGGTCATTTTTACGAATTAGACTGGCAATTGTTTGATATTATCCACCGAGTTAGGTGATGGAGGATTCAATTATCAGCACTTTCAAAGCCTCATCTACCAAATCAACATTTCCTAGGAATAGCTGGCTTCCTGCAAGGAGAATCTTTCCATGTTCAATTCTTCCCATCATAAAATGGACACCATATGTGATTTTTTACAGTAATTTTTTCACTTAATGACTGAGTTGGTGAAGTATCATGATTTTTCGGGAACCCAAAAAGAAGGTTTACTGGAGTGTGAGGGCTTCAAATCAAGGTCTAGAGAAACAATATAATCTTTTTATGCCAATTATGAAGCCCCCCAGAAGAATAAGAGAGACCTTAAAGTCATTCTAGAGTGGGTTCATCCAATGGTCAGGGCTAAAATACAGTACAAAGATTCTTTAGAGAAAACTATTGATGGCCTTTGATAATAACCTTAAATAATTATGTAATGGGTGAATCGAGCCTCATTTTATATCTGTCTTTCATCATGATATGTACTCTTCCCGTTTTTTTAATTCTTTGGAGAGACTTAGAACTGGGGATGTTCCTCCATTTTTCACTGAACTCAATGAAACTGATTTTACATTAAGTCATTTTTATTTTCCTTTTCTTATCATGTCAATTTATTAAAATTAATCATATAAACATAACTTTGATCAGGTCTTAATTTTAAACCATGATTAGTAAGATGAAATAATCAAACCGGGGTTTACTTTTTTTTTCTGAAACCAAGACTCATTATGTCTAGTTCGACAATTGCTGAGGTTTTATGGTAATACTAATGAAATTTTATTTATTTTTTATCATTATCTTAATTTTTTTCTATGCCATATTAACATGGGATTATAGGGCATAACTTGAATTTTTCTTAGGCCTCCCCTTGTGATTTTTTTACCAAACATGTTTTAAGTCTATTTTTTTGACAGCTCAATGTTTTTTAAAAAACCGATACTCGAATTTTATCTAGAGGTTCCTTCTGTAGATATTACCTCCAGAAAGTATGAATTTTTTTTAATTGGTAGTTCACAATCCAGCCAATCAAACTCATTATTGATGTTATAGGTCAAACAACTTTTACCAAAATTAACGGGGTTGGGTATTGAAAAAAGGGAATGTTCATATATTCTTTAGACATAGATTATGGATTTTTAATGACCCTTAATTTGTAAATTATAGACCTTCATGTGGATCAAAATCCGTTTTATCTTTACATAGGTAGGAAAGAACTCTCATGGGGAAGAAGTTTCCCTTGACTAATGACTTTTTTGAAGGTGGCATATGCAGAGCCACTGGGGTATGATGTGCATAGTCAAAAAAAGGTGTCCACAGGACACTGGCCTTCCATATTCGATGGTTTGGTAGGGTTTTTAATACATTTAATTTATTTTGATATTGGGATCCATAGTGGGTGGCCAGTATGTGTAATTGTGTCTGAAAATATTAGGGATATTCATATCATCATTGAGTGGGAAATTGTTCCCACATGATTCCTACATGCATAAGGGAGAGTTGGTGAATGGTCAGTTCAATTAGATTCCCGCTTTTTTATGTAAGGGGAATATTAAAAGAGGTAGTTATGTAATCCATTATCTAGGTGTTTTTCAAATCTGGGGGTGTGACAGGATATGAATGTCATTTTAGTGTATAATAGCCGGAAATTAATCTCCTAAAAACTAATCTTCCTTTGATTGAAAACCCATTTGTAAGCGGTATATGTAGAGCCTCCGGGGCATGGTGTGAATATTCAATAAAGGTGTCCCCATTACATTGTCTATACATCTTTGATGAATTTGAAAGATTTTGTAGATTTATGACTTTCTGAATACAATATGTGACCATTGACAGGGGGTGCACTTGAACACAAAAGGGGGAATTTTAACTGAAATTATCCTAGAAACCTTAAAAGCGATCAAAGAAAAATAGTTCGTGCATGTTATGATATATCATGGATGTGTGTAGGAAGGAAAATTTAAATCATGAATTTGAGGGCCCTTGAATTAGGAGGGATGGTGCGAGCCTTGGAAGCCTTTGGGCATATTGAGATAAAAGAAGACTCTCATAGGTATAGAGTTTCTTTTGATTAATGACCATTTCTAGGGGAAAGAGATGTAGTTCCATCAGGGTATGATGTTCATAGTCAAAAAAATGTGTCCACGACATAATGGACTTCCATATAAAATGACCATGAATGATTATGGGTATTCAAGATTTCTCAGCGAAATGAGTTTGAGGTATGAAAGGTGTGAGTTCTGACATATTGGGGACATTTGGGAGGTAATTTACTCATGGAGTCTGGTATCCCTTACATAGATCTGTCTCATATGCTAATTGAGGCATTCGTCCCATCTTTGGGGTGCTCGGTCATCTAACATCACATGGCCAGGACATGGGGATCCTCTCAGGGATGGGAACCAGGACATGCCTTTTAGGGTCAGGTTTCTAGGACCAAATTCCTCGATTTTTTTCCATAATTTTAAAATGGGTCTCTCTCTAATATCCCTAATCTCACATGATCTATGCTCGGTGTGATAAACAAGGGATTACAGGGATTTTTGATCATTACATAAAAATAGAAAAATAAACATCAGAGGGAAATTTATGCTTAAACCATTTCTATACAGTTTAACATCCTAAAACAAGGACGATTTTGGCCTTGTAGTTTAACATTGTGTGGTTAGGACTTGATGTAGTGCAGTTTAGAGTGATGCAACACAAACTATTTTGCTATCATATAGATCTTTAATAACTTTGATATAATCGCATTCAGGATGTTATGGTGTTCTTTAGATGTGAGTGATAATAGAAGGTGTATACCATAGTCCTGGGAGAAACTAGAACCAGGAGGGATGTTTTGAGTCTTGGAATCTATTGGGCATACTGAGATAGTAGAGGACTCTCTTGGGGACAAATTTTCATTTGATTGATGGACGTTTTTATAGGAAACATATGCAGATCCACTGGGCTTGATATGCATAGACAAACAAAGGTGTCTGTAGGACACTGGCCTTCCATCTCAGATGACCATGATTGATTATGGGGATCCATGTTTTCCTAGAATATGGAGTTTGAAAAATTGGAAAGATTTTCCTAGGAATGTAAACAATACCCATACCATGAATAACCGTGAAGTACTGAAGCTTCCACATAGGCATGACTCATATTTATTGGTGAAACTAGAATATTTAGACTTCTCATGAGTGAGGGGCATGTGAGGGATCCTGTAACACTGATAATTGGTCCACACATTACTCTTTAATAATCTCATAGTTAATTTTCAGGCGGTTAATACCTTTCACAGACTCCCTGTACAATTCTGTCCTATGGATGGGGAAAGCGGCATTGTTTTATAGTGGTCGGGCTGGGACACGAAATCTAGGTGTCAATATGTATCTTATATGAGCAGGAATCAAACCATACATAGTTCTAAACGTTCCCCGTACCGATCTGGCTTAGACATAAGGGTATGAAATTTTTTGTTAAATTATTAATGGGTGTTGGGTCTACCATACTTCTCTATAACATGTTCATGTAAGATAAGAATTACCAAATTATCCTAATCTGACATGAGTTATACAACTTTTGAGAAACAATTAGTGACATGGAATTACCACAACAACGTGGGGAAATAAAGGATATGATAGAAGAATTTTTTATTTTATTGTGGGGGCTGGGCCAAGATTGAGGATCGAGGCATCACTACATATCTTGTAAGGGAAGGAATTAATCCATACATAGTTCTGAAAGAGATTATTCAGTTTATCATCATTTAGTGAGGATGGATTCTTTATAGTTTAATTTCATGTTGAAAAGACTAAAACTAACAGATTAGTGTCATTGATTTGGACCTTGAATTCCCAATATTACTGCTCATTGATTATGGTCTTAGAGTTTGGACAATGATTCCATAGTATTACTACTAGTATTTTAGGGTCTTAGAGTTAGGACCATGACATCGCGTTATTAAAACTCATTGTTTTATGGTCTTAGTGTTTGGACCATGAATTCATGGTATTAATACTTGTAGTATATGGTCATAATGTTTGGAACATGAACTCACAATATTACTACCCATAATTTTCTATTATTACAGTCTGGACTTTGACTTCACAACATTAATACTCATAGTTTATGGGCTTAGAGTTTGGAAAATTACTACATAGTATAACTACTCATAGTTTAAGGTCATAGTGTTTGGACGATGACTTCACTGTATTAATACTCACAGTTAATGGTCTTAGAGTTTTGATGAAGACTTCACGATATTGCTACTCACTATTTATGGTCTTATAGTTTGGACCATGGCCTTGGAAATTGCTATTACGTGATGTACTTCTTCAAAAACATTGAATTTGTGGGAGCCGTGATGAGATATTCATCCATCGATATCATGGAATATGCTCCATTAGAATAGAACCAATTTATGACATATGTTCCTTCCCACTTTGTTTCAAGCATTGAGTGCTTATTACTGGTTATCATCGGTGTTCTGAGGTGTAATACCATTCTTCCTTCGATGAAAGATCGAAGGTGAACCAATTTATTGATGGCTTGTGTGATCCAATGTTTATATATTTTTAAATGGTGTAAAGTGTGAAGAATTTTTTTATCTAGCTACTCCAACTCATCAACCCATCTCTGGGATTTTTCTTCCATGGAAAATTGATTGCAAATTTCCATAAGAAGTGATGTCACATGGATTTCCATATGTAAAACCACCTATGCTCTGTATACTATTGAGTATGGGGTCACCTAGGTGGCAATGTGGGTCATGGACCAGTATTCCTATAAAGCATGAAAGAACTTTTCTGGCCATGATTTCTTATCCTTATCTACCTTTTTCTAAAGTATGTTGGATAGAGTCCTTTTTAAAGCCTCAATATTCCCATTGGATTTCGTGTGGTAGTGGGATGAATGGTTGGATTTGATTCCATACTCCTGGTATAGCATGTCCAACTCAGCAGAGCAGAAATTGGTGTCATTGTCTATCAGTATTGTATGTGGGATAGAAAATCTGGTGATGATGTTGGACTTCAAAAATATAATTTTGTTTTTCACTCCAAATTCATTGAGGGTTATGAGTTCATCCCATTTTGAAAACAATTTAGTCAATGTGATTATGAACTAGAATTTTTTGGTTGGGGTGTGAGGATATAGTCCCAAAACATCAATTCCCCTAAAATAAAATGGCCAGCATTACAAAGCTATATGAAGTTACTCTAGGGGTCAATGTTTAAAATTGTCATGAACTTGGTAGGAATGGCACTTCTTGGTGAACATAGAACAATCATGTATCATAGTGGGACAATAATACCCAAGCCTTCAGATTTGGTGATAGATCATGGTTGATGATTGGTGCCTCCATAAGCTCGGGTGTGCACTTCTTTCATGATGGTAGCAATCACTTCTCAATTCATTCACCTGATAAGGAATCCTTTAGGGCATCATTTGTAGAGAAACTTTTCGTGGTATACCCCATTGTACAAGACAAAGGTGACTACCCATTTTTAGACATGTTCCATTTTATCCCTATCTGGTGGGAGTTCCCCCTTCTGAAGGAAATTTTTAATGTGCGTCATCCAACCAGTTGTGTGACCATAAGGCTTATAAATGGGGTTAATTTCATCAATTTCTCTACATTACTCTAGATAAAGGTCAAGACCATCAGGAGGTGGGAAATGCTAATGACTGTTTCATCCCGGCCTAGATCAGCCAAGGTCATGGATGAATTTTCCAAAGCGTCGGCTTGGTAATTTTGTGACCTGGGGACATAAGTCAACATTTGTTCTGATGGGAATTCTTCCATCATTTCTCAAAGATGGATTATTAAGGTGGCCAATACTTCTTTCTTAATGGAATAGTCACCAGTGACCTATTAGGTAACTAGCTACAAATCACCCATTATCTTTAGGTGTTTGGCTTGCACATGATGTTTTAGTTCCAGGCTTGTAATGAGGGACTGATATTCTTCTTTATTATTTGTACACCATTCTGAAAGAAGAAAAGTGTAAGGCAGGACAACCCTTTTGGGTGATACAAGTATAATTCCTAGACCAACTTTGGTGATCTTCAGAACCTCCATCCATTTCCCTATCAAGCATAGAGAAACACCATTGATGTACATTTCCCATTTCTGGGTGTCCTCCTATATGGAGAACACATCTTCATCCAGATGTTCGGCATACAAAGGTGTTGTTTCTTCTGAGGTGTACCCTTCCAGGAAGTCCACCAAAGCCTATCCTTTTATGGAATTATGTTGTACATACCATATATCAAATTGTTGTAAGATGACCACCCATCATGATAGGTTTCCATCTAACATGGGACTATTTAGGATATATTTTAGGTGGTTGTAGCGGGAGACCAGGTGGACCCCAAGGTGTTGTAGGTAAGGCTTGAATTTCTGAACCCCAAAAATTACGGCAGGGTATTTCTTTTCAATGTTTGAGTAATGCATTTTAGCATCAATCATTCTTTGGATGAGGTAATAGAGACTGTTCTCATAGTCGAAATCATTCTTCAGCATGAGGAAGGTGCTTAATGACTACTCTAGGGTGGTTACGTACAAAATGGATGGTCTCCACTCAACTAGTGGAATCATCACTGGTTGTCTCAAAAGATATATTTTTAGATTTTTGAATGCTTCAATGAAATCATAATCCCACTCTTATGTAACTACATTCTTTATGAGCCTGGTGAAATGTAAGTATTTGTCCTCTACGATGTATATGAAGCAATGAATGTAGGACAGGTGTCCCTAGAGACCTCTCATCACTGTGAGGTTGTGAGGTGTGGACATGAAAATGATGGATTTTTCTTCCCAGGGTCAACTTCTATGTCGTGATGTTGTACAAATAATCTGAGGAATTTCCTAGAGGTAACACCAAAGGTTCACTTTAGGGGATTCATCATTTAATTGTGAATTCATAATTTTTTGAAAACAATTTCAAGATTGGCCAGGTGATTTGAGCTCCATCGTGATTTAACCACTACATCATCAACATAAATATTGACGAATTTTCCTAAGAACAGATTGAAGGTGCGATGCATGACACATAAATATGTGGTACTGATATTTTTTAGACCAAAGGGAATAATAGTATAATAGAACACTCCCCGAGGGGACCTAAAAGTAGTGGATTCATCATCTCCTAAGGATATATGGATGTTACTGTATCCAAAATATCCATACATGAAAGAGAGGGCTTTGTATATGGTGGTTGCATCGATAAAAAATTCAATGATCCGGACTGATAAATTTTCTTTTAGGAAATGTCAATTGAGGCCCCTGATGTCAATGCAGATTTTAATTAGTTTGTTTTTATTTTTGATAGGGACTGTTTATTCAAGTCAGATCAGATACTAGATATCACATATGATATTGGATATGATCATATTGTCAACTTCAGCATCTATTTTCGCATCATGCTTCGAGTGGGTCCTTCTAGAGGCCTTCTTATAACCCTGAGGATCTTCTGGTAAGCCCAAATGATGAGTTTTTTCATCAAGATCAAGGCATGAAATTTTTGTGTAATTATAGGTTAACAAATATAGATTATTATTTGAGAAGAAGTTATATACCTCCTGCTTTTTGGAATACACAGCCACACTGATCAGGCTGGGCCACATGTCTTCCTCAGTGCCCATGTTTATCTTCTTATGTTCATCTATTATGGTGGAGACCACTTTTTAGAATGCGAGAGGGGAATATCTAAGGTCTTCTTCTTCTTATTCACCATGTTTTCCTCATATTCCTCATATTCCTCTTTAATGGAGATTGGATTCTCGATACAAACTCTCCAATCATTGGTTGAGAAATCATCTTTTTTTCTTTAGTGAGTAAGAAAAGATTAGTTTGGGGTCCTGTGAATGGGTAGGGAACATCTCAGTTAGGGATTTTCCAGTCATCCTACTCTTCCATGTCTTTGGACATGGTATCAATAACATAGACCATGAAGTCAATTGAGTCTGTAACCAGACATGAACTTATGTATTCAACTTGGTTCAGGGGTAGTACATACTCTTCCCCATGCTTTTGGAGGGGATCAGTGGGAGCTGTTTCCAATCCATTTGGGGTAGTAACCCAATGAACTTCGTCTGTCAATGGATGTTTTCATTCAGACTCCTAAAACCCTGCATCGATATTATGAAACCAGAGGACTCAAATGAGGATTTATCAATAATAAATGGAGCTTTTTTCTTATTAGTGAAATATTTGATGCAATGATGGAATGATGATGGAATTGTAGTCTGCTGATGCAACCAAGGCCTCCCTAAGAAGACATTTAAGGCAGTAATTTTCTGTACTACTAGGAACTCAAAATCCAAAATGAGGTCCCCAATCCATGATTGAAGCATGAATCGACCCATAATCTTCTTCTATCTTTTTTCATATCGCAACAGAGTATTGGTGCGTGGTGTTATGATGTCTTCATCGTAGCCCAGTCGATGAAGTGTTCGCAGTTGGAAGTGGTTTAAACTAGAGCCGTTGTCGATGAAGATCTTCTGGGCATAAATTTTATTTATCTTTCTAGACACATACAATGGTTTGATGTGACCTTGAATTATAGAGTCTTTATACCTATATGTGAAGGAGACGACGTCATGAAATATTTAGGATTGGTCTCTATCTGAATGACTTCATCTGCTACTACATTGGACTCAAACTCATGGAGACTTAGTAAGGCTTCAATGAGTGCCTCTCTAAGAGCTTCAGATAAGATTAACACATCCAGGTTTGAATTTTTTTCTCATACTAAAGCCTACTACTTTTGAATATCACATTTTTTATCTAATGGTCATTGCTTCTCTATATGGGGTCTCTCTTTCAAAGAAACATTAGGGGGTTGGGATTTGGGTGTAGATTATTCAGCCTCTATGAATGGGGATGGTGGTGATGTAGTCTTTTCTTGGTTTGGAAGAACTAGTCTGCCCATAAGCTATGGGTGAGTTGATATTTTTTCATCCCCTGATATATATTCAAAGATAATTTGGCATGGATTTTTTCTAACTGGGGTGGAGGAGCATTCCAGTTCTTGTTGTGTATGTTAGAGGGTCATTCTTCATGTTTCTGTGATGTTAATAGTTTGAATTATGTTGTGGCTTGGAATTTGACTTCTTCCATGATCGTTTCTTCCAGGAAACATCCAGCCTCTACATCATCTTCTTCCGGCTCTCTAGTTAGGTGGGGGGAATGTGGGTTCATTTCCATAGTCCCCATACAAGAAAGGGTCCATCATTTGAATGACATTAATGGAGTCTAAGATCAATTCTTGATCTGATAATGTTTTTGTCTATCCGCTTTTGATGGTACCATTTGGCGGGATGGTGCTCATTGTACCTTTTGTGTGGCAGTTCCCATTGTACCATTTGGTAGGGAAGTGCCCTTTGTTCCATGTCTGTTGGAATTAAATCCGAATGTGTCAACATTGACTTTAGCTTTGGTGTCATCCCTTATTCTTGCTCCTTTCTACCCTTTAGAGGGCTGTGAGGCTGTGGAGGACGACTGTTTTGTATATCGATATTTTGGGGACACATTTGGTAATTTAAACTATACCAGGAGGATGCCATGGACTTGTATGATATTATTCTAGGTAATCCAATTAGAAAAAAATTTCTTCTTTCTACCGGTGACTATTTTCCATTCCTCTTCCTCTCTTGAGTCTGAGGTGGAAACATACACCACTTGTGCTGGCGGCAGGCCCAACTTAACTTTCCCATAATCCACCATCTTTTGTAGGAGATCCTTGAAAAAGAATCATCCCTAAATGGTGTGTCCCAGTATTTGGTGATAAGGAAAATAATTTGAACAGTCATCAAAACCCACTTCATCAGATATCTTTGTATTTGGTAGCCTGAGCAAGTTTCAATTCAGGGTATATATGAAATAGATGTGGATGAGATCATCTTGAAACTAGTACACTTTTTTTCTTAATACTTTGAACTAATTTATTTTAGCACCCCGTCACTCATCTTACCAAGGTGGGGGTGGCTGTTGGCATCCAAGGGGGTCCTTAATTATTCTATGGGGCCCTCGTAACTGGAGATGGTGCCAGAAGCGACATTAGCGTGATATAATTTGCTTCAACTTTTCTTATTATTTTTCCTAGCGCTAATGAGGCCACTCATGGCTTGAGACTGGACTATTGCATGGATTATTCTATACTTTAGGAAATGAAATAGATGTCTCATAACCCAGTTTTTTTACATAACAAGGATGAGTGGTGTTTTCAATTCATCATGAATGTTATCTATGCTCATAGAGTGCATTTCATCCTAGGGGAGCATCCGATTCAAGGAATAAGTTAGGCCTTTCTATCTATGAATTTAAGTCTAAGAATCTTTCATTTCCTTGCTTCTTGCAGTTCATTAGATCACTGAAAATCATCTTAAGTAGAATCTAACTGAACTGTAAGGGAAACTTTCTCAAAAGGTCCTCCCAACCCATGACTGAATTGGATCGAAAACTAGTATACCATTCAAAAGCTGAGCCCTACAAGGTTCATACGAAGAACATGGGTATTACTACTTCTTGTTGATCTGGAGTGCCCATCATGGTGTCACAGTAAAGGGCATAGTGAATTAAATTTTTTTCTGGGTCCCTTGATCCATTTAATACCAGGACTATAGGGTTTCTAAAATTTGGATGTGGCAGAACATTGCTTACCCAATCAGGGAAGGGTTTTCGCTCTAACTATATCGGAGTGTGCCATCCCTCCATGGATTATAGTCGATATGTTAATTTCTAAAAGGTGTTCATGATCCGTTCATGCAAATCAGGTAAATATTGAGATTGGGATGGTGTGATAGAGGAAAAAAATTGGTGTGTCAGTTCTGCTCAAATATGGTGTTGATACCCAGCCATAGGTATCATTTGTGGGTTTACCTAAATATATTATGGCTTTTTTCCTAGTGGGGGAAGTCTTGATGTCCTTACCGGGTCAGGTTTATGTAAGTTTATATTCCTAGTGCTGTATTGAATTGGGCATTGATCTTGGCTCCATTCACCAAGATGATTTCCATTGGTAAGGGAACCTCTTCTAAGAGCACCTGCTGATGTTCTACAGGGTAAACACATCTGGTGAGGTAGCTCCCTCGACGTATCTCATCATTAATTTTCCTGATATCTTTCATTTATTTCTACTTATTGGAGAAAAATTCATTAAGAGTGAGGGACACATTTTGAGGGGGAGGATAAGGCGGGTCCTAGATGTCCTTTGATTTATTATTCTCTTTGTTGGTGATTCATGTAGGAAGTAGTGTCAGATTAACTAAGGGGGAAAAAAATTTCAGGACGCCTCTATGGTTCTGGGTATTCACACCATCGGAATCGATGTGAGTTGCATATGGAAGGGAACCATATTCCATTGAATTCTTTCCCTCTACATCATTTCCTATAAGAACCATGGGGTTGACATTTACCAAGTTCACTGAGGCATACCACATTGATGGTGGTGTATGAGGTTCCAAATGGTAGGAAGACATTCTGTGTTCTTCATTTGACATCCTCCTTCCATTCAGAAATATTCTTATAGTTTCTTGGTGATGATTGACTGGAAGGGTTCCCAGATCCAACCATGTAATTCACCATTGTCTCGGAGGGTGTTAACCATGAGAAGGGGTGGAACGGGTGACTTCTTCGTCCATTGTTCTTCCAAGACTGGAGAATAATGATGTCTACTATGTGGGGAATTGAGGTAAAAATTACCTTAGACATACGAATTGGTGTTTTTCATGTTCTACTGTTAATGTGCTACATCCTAGATTTTTTGGTATTATAGGGGAACTTTGATTTAAATATTCCCCCAGCCCTATTGGCTGGGGTTTTTCCCGCATCATAGAGGCTGCAACTGCTATTTCTACCGTTTCAATTTCACGTACTGCCATGAAGGTATGAGATGAGTATGGCATTGTTACAGAAGGTATTCAATGGTCTTTTGAAGACATGAGCACTAATTGATAGTTGGATTCCATTATGTGGGAGGCTTGGTGGATGTTCTTGGTAACCTGACTCATAAGAATTTTGATGGCTTGATCTCTTCGGTCCCGACGCTTTTGAGACTTAGTCTAGGATGGGTTTTTAGTATTCCATCTTTACTGAACTAGGGTCTCACTTCATTTCTACGTTTGGGTGATAAAAATGCAGGATTTAATTTCCAAAGGGTTTTCTAGATGAGACGATGGGCGAAGTGTAGAGCTCCATGTTCTCCCCATACCCGAATTTGAAATCATGTTGAGGTGTCTACAACGAGGCGATGTAGCTTATGCAGTGAAAAGAGGAAATCCATTTCTAGGTTTTTCATTCACCTTCCAACTACTACTGCTATATCTATAGTTTGGAAAAGGATTGAAAATGTCTGGATCCTTTATTGATATATCTTTGAGGGCATCAATAAACCCAACTTCTAGTAGAGCAGAATCATGTATGTGCTCTTCATTTTCCAGTTACATTTGGAATGTTTCATTTTTGGGAACATTATCACATGAAAAAAGGGTCGTATGCTATTGGTAATAGACTTAATATATGGGTGCTTATCGTTTTGAGTCCCATGATGTCTATGGGATACACTGATAGACATCTTGAATTTTGGCAGGGATATATTCCAGCCTTGGAGCGGACACCATGTTGTACTAGTGTCCCCCAGTTCTAACAAGTATTTGTTTCCAATATGGTTGTCCATGTATCATAGGATATTTATTTAAATCCTTCAGGACTGGAGTAGGGATGCATAACTACTTGGCAGTGAGTAACTAATCTTTAATGTGAGTCATTCCATTCAAGGAAACCAGGTCTTAGTCCTGGTTTCTTCCCTTTATTGCTGATGCAATAATGTCTACATATGTTTTGATTATATAGTATTGGATCAATGTCTAATATTATATCATTTATAGGATGTTATAAGATACATATTTGTCTAAAATGGGTGTAAAGACCCATTCTGATATTGGAGCAGGAGTTTGTGCCTTCTTTGGTCCTCCATGAGTTTCCAGCAGATATTGGAAGTTCTATTATGCTTGGATAGAGAAACGAGTCTTCTACTGATTGTATTCTCCACTTTCCACCATATTTTATAGGTGGGATTCTTATTCATGACATGGATTTTTACCTGGTCGCTTGTAGCTGTATTTGTATCCTGAGATTTTTATGCAAACACACAAATTTGACTCTGCTCATGTTTTCTTGCCGCTTTATTTAGATAGAGGTCATGATATGCATGAATAGGTATTTTTTCCTATGTATAACTGGTTTCCGTCCTATATGGTTGACAGTCATGAAATTCATTACATATATATATATATATATATCTGCATATAGTTTTCCACTCTGTCTGCACAATGGGACTGGGGAGCACCAGCATGAACATGTATGGGCTCGTATTGTGCCACCCTATTTCTGTGGTGGACTTGAGTGTAGGGGAAAGAGTCGTATGCATGCACATTGAATGCCACCACATTAGTACAATGGATTATCTCCTCAGGAACTATGGCGATAGCGTGTTCCTAATTATATATTATCTTCCCTTTTCGGAAGCCCGCGGGGCCCAGGTCTCATAGACTTTAGCAGGTTTCCTCAGCATAAGGTCCTGTTCAACATAAGGAGGATTAGTTGTCCGATGTCGATAGCGATGTTCTATAAAGGTGGCCTGTTAGTAGGACCCCTATGTAGTTGAGATGAATCTGTCAATGTCGACTTCATCAGCCTCCCTATGATAAGGGAGGTACCTATTTTTACATTCTGAGGATTGGCTCCTGAAACTGTTTGAGACGACCAAAGGGGCTACCTTGTGCTGAGGTGTTGGTCATGGATCAGGAGGTGGATGATAAGTATTCACATACTGGAGGGCCTATCTTGCGTCCTCCTCTCTGTGGAGATTACAATTTTGGTTTTACTCTTTGATCATCATGTTGGATTTCTAGTGTTAAAGACACTAGGTAGGCAAGGGGGTCCGACTCTTCATTGCGGCCCCAACCGCTTGTGGGATCAATGTTGTGTGTGTTTGTTTTGGTCTTCGTGATGTCATTTGGATTGAAGGTTTCCCTGTGATAACCTATAATGTACAAATATGAAATAAATTTCACAAATTCTGATCAATGTATCATTATTTTAATCATATGCATATCTATCGATTCAGCTTGGCCCCTTCCCCTTTATTCTTTTTATACATGGATAGTTCTCTTGTGTGGGGTAAGACCCCAACCTTGTTTATGTATTCACAATGGTTTCAATATTTTTTTTCACCTCTGAGGTGGCACATTATGGGAAGTGATGAAATGGTCTAATGAGAATCATCACCCGTCTCTTTTCCAAGAGAATGTTTCATGTCAAATTCACCATTCATTTTGTTTAGGCCATTTCTATGTACTTATCTTTTAAATGATGTTGGGATTAACCCCATGTGGACTGGGTTACTCACCCCATTTATATTGCAATAGATATTCCACAGGCAGATGGTCCAAGTAGGTGATTGCATGGGGTCATGTACTTGTGAAATCAGTCCCTCTCAGATAAAACTTCCTCAGATGGTCTCCAATGGGTTTATTCGTGGAACCAACAACACCCAACAAGAATGGTGTCCATGATTCATGGATTTGTTTTTCAAATGTAGGCACTCATTGTAAAATTGTTTGGCCAACGACACTTAAGGACTTCGTTGTTTGATAGGATGGGAAGTAGGGCTCATCACACACCTTATGGGATATGTTACTGCCTATTCTAGGACTCTATTATAGATTTATGTCATGTTACTTTGTTCATGAATCATTGTTTAATTCCTGGAGAGTGTTTCCATGGGCTACCACCGGTAGGTAAGATCATCGTAGGGATACATATATTTGATGATATAGAGGTAATGCTGACTTGAGCCTTACAATATGGAACCCTGAAGTTTATCATTATCCAGGGGGATATAAGGTGACTTGATGTTGGGATCAGACACATAAGATGGGCTTCCTATGTATCCTTGAGAGTGGAATTTGAACCCAAATATTTCAGAATAGTGTGAGGATTACGTATTGAAGCTTCCCATTTAAGAAGACATGATTGGGTGAACCCTTTTTGAGGGGAACCCGTTTGAGCTCGGTCTTTTATGTAGGTGTCCTACATATCCTGGTTTAATCAGGAATCAGAGTTCTTGAAGGTCATATTTTTGGGGATTATGCATGGAAGTTTCCCATTGTAGGGGAACATAATTGGTTTAACCCTTTTGGAAGGGAACCCTTTTGAATTCAGGCCTTCAGATAGGTGTCCTACGTATCCTGGTTTGATTTGGAATCAGAGTTCTCATAGTTCAGATTGTGTGGATGTTGTAATCATCACAAAAATCTAAGACCACGTGAGTCATGATCGGTTTGAGAAAATGAGGATTCAAGGGATCCAATCAACTGCATGATTCCTCTCCTATTGGTGGGAGAGGGAGAGCCTATGACGGATGTGGTCGAGGTGACGTTGGGTGATGGTGAAGAGCAATGGACCTTTTAATGTGCGATGAGATTACAAGTCATGCAGTCCAACTTTGAATGATTTGGGTCTTACCTTAGTGGGATTTACTCAAAACAAGTTTTAGGAATGGGAGGAGTTTCATCCTCATCAAAGGAGAAGAGAATATAACTCATTCGACTAATAAAAATTTCTCATTGAATGGAAAATAAAGTGATCACCCTTAATCCCTAGAATAGGGAGGTTCACATTGGCATCCCATGGTTGGACTCCAGGTTACCATGGGAATGTAATCCCACATACATTTCTGAAGGCAAAACCATTGTGGGAAGAGCCTTTGTGACTCTATAAACCATGGGTATGTATACTTAAAGGGGCACACATATGTATCCAATGGTCTAGTCATCCGGGTCCAGGGGCTTTGGAGGAGATTTTGACCTGATGTCGAGGGACTGGTATGCATAGGGATCATGGTGGACTGGATAGTATCAAAGGGGTGAGGTTGGAACCAGATTAAATAAACCCCAAAACACCCCATTCCGCATACTGATTTCTTTTGCGTGATGGGGGAAGATCAGTATACCGTAGTGGTACACGGGAAGAGGGGTCGTCCGTGTACTGATGTTGTACGTGGGCATGGGTATAGACCATCACACACCATAATGGTGCGTAGTCAATCCCCCCAATTTGGATTCCATCCACATACTGATTCAGTTGGAGGAATGCCATTTTAAAGGTGGGTCCGGGTGATTATCCTTCTCGGGGAGTTCATCAACGAGAATTAAGTGGTTCACGGTTCACCAATTAGGTCTATGGTTATATTATTTTTATTCAGTTCCTCCATTTCAAGGTTCCCGACTGGATACTTACGCATAGTGTGGTACACAATTCAAGCTTCGCTGATGATTTAATACTTAAGATGGAATCTTCTCTGAGTTATTTCTTTTGGCCTCTAGGTCTACTTTATGCTCTCATCGTCTATCCTCTAAAATTACTTTTTTTCTCCTTTTATATAGAATCAAGAAAATTGTATCTATTGGTCATGAAACACCATTTATGGAGGCCCATGATGATATTTCCAAACCTGTGGAAGACTCAGTCAATTTGGGTTTTTGGAGGTTTTGTGGTTCACAATCATGGTTTTTAGAACCCTATCTCTTTGGTTCATCTATGAGCTTTTGAGTTCACAAGACAAAACATGGATCGCCTTCGCACGCATGAGTCCTTTGGTGACGTAGTTCGTGGTCCACCATGTTCACTAGCCATCACTCCGTGGGCCAATGCCTCGTGGATCATTCCACGTACCTGTGCTTTTTGATCCATCTTGTCCACGAAAATTTCCCAATGATGGTACATGGGCCATTTTGATTCCTTTGAGAACCTTAAATTCTTATAGGTTTCTTATGAAATTTGTAAATCAATTTGATTCCATTCACCTTGGTAGATAAGTAGGAGTACTCACTTCCTTCTGTGAAGTGACTGTGGGATCATTTTAATCCATTTGAAAAATTTTCAGGACCCTACAATGCCTAAGGAAATTATAGGTTTTGTTTTTTAGAGAATTGTGTTAAAATAATATTTAAAAAATAACCATTAATTTAAGGGAGTATTTTCTCATTAAAATTAATGTTTTATGTTCCATATAAAATCATTAAATTCTACGAAAAACATCATCATATTAAAAAATATATATATAAAAACTTTCAATAATTATTATTGAATACATGAGGAATAAGAAACATATGTATGGTGAGATCAAATACATAGTAGGTGTATAAATAACAATTTAAAATTGAATTTCATCTTCGAGAAAAATAAAATCATAAGGGTATGAATACATATCCAATGTGAATGAGTATAAAATAAGAATATTCACACACATTAGAACATGGATCATTAATCATGAAACATGGAATATAGATTTAAAAAATAACAGAGTTAAAAGAATAAATAATCACAAGCCATGTGATTTCAAACATGATCAAATAAATCATTCAAAACCAATAGAAGGAATAAGGAAAACATGTTGGTATCTTTGGAACATCATCTTCATAACCCATTTTAAACCTATATAAAAAATAACTGGATCCTCGTTAAATCCAAAAGAGAAAAACTCTTGTAAATCCTTCATTCTTGACTCTAAAGGAAAGTAACATTTCCCAATTCACAGGAACACTATCTAGTTACACCTATTTTAAAAGATATTTTAGGCTCACCCCGCACTATCTTACAGAACCCATCAAAAAATATATATATGGTTGACCTGACACTATATATGGGAACCAATAATATAAACTATATGGGGTTCACCCAATTCAATCATGGTGTAACCATCTTATACGTTATACCAGGCTTACTAATGATCATCAATAATTTCTAAGTAACTTTTATGAATAAAAAATTCAGAATCTTTCACTTTTCAATATAACAATAATAATTGTTCTTTCATTTCTCAATTCACACATGGAAAATAAATGATTTCAATATCAATCTCATAATCTATCTAGTGAAAGAATAATGATGGGATATATACCACATATACATAGTGTAATGTAAGTAACATCAAGTATTATTTTGTTGATGAATTGAAATACGACTAAGTGGTTATCAAAAACATTTTTCTAGGATAATGACCTTTTCATTTTGAGGATAGCCTTTAAAAAATAAAAAGTAACATGAATATTATAAAAAGAAAATTAATTGAAATTAAAATTTTTAAAATATAAAAACAATATTTAGGGAAAATAATTCTTATTAATGTGAGATAATCCATTCATGATGTAAATGTAAAAAATATTCTTCTCAAACATTTTATAAAGAGAGTCCAAAAGTGAGCCATTTGAAAAATGTCATGAAATTGTATTTTAAAAACATTTTAAATAAGTTCAAGGACCTTTTAAAATTTCTTTAGGAAATAATTTTTTATAAAAAACAATTATGAAAACTTTGAAGAACACATGTATATGGAAGAGAAAGGGAATCAATCTAAAAGAAAATATAAGACCAATATCACTTATAAATGATATTATTGATTTATCACTAATCAACAAGGGATTATATAAAAATATAACATATTAAACACATTCGTAACCAATGTAGAATAATGATATGTTTTTCAAGAATATTATATTACATGATTTATACTTAATGAAACTTGAACATAAATAATCCCAAATTAAAGGAGATTATAACATAAATTTGTTGCCACATTGAAAAATCATAAATCATAATCCCCAAGAAAGATAATATTAAAGAAAACATTAAAGATCCTGAAAATATTATATTCATGATATAAAAAGTCAAAGGGGTAGTATATACACCTTAAATATGACTATAGGTTCATATCATAAAGAAATGAGTAAAAGAAAGAGAATTTGAGATGAATAAACCTTACACTGATAATAAAATTTAATTTGATAATTAATTAATGAATAATTTATGTGTATAAAATGTAAATCCACACAAAAAATTGAAATAAAACAAAATATAACTATAATTCATTATACCCATCATATTAGAATCTCAAAGACAATGAATAAGTAATATAACACAATGAGAAGAAATTTAGGTTTGAAATTCATTATAACTTGGTATCATTCCTGTGAAATTCCCTTGGATGAAATTAAAAAAGTTAAAACTTATAATACATGGAAGTATGAATGACTCATGATAAAATAAAAAAATGGGTAGTATATACATAAAAAAATATAAATAATTGGTTAATATGGAAAATTTCTCAAAAAAATAAAAGTGAGATGAGAAACCCTTATATTGAGTACATACGTTCCATGGATGTGCTTTAAATCATGTATAATAAAGTTATATCAATTATTTAATTTCCTAAGAAACATATGAATGATTAATTACCTATAATTAAATAATTTATAATATTTATTTTTAATATAATATTTAAATAATTATTTAGTTAATTCCACATTGGGGTTTTTGAGGATGTTCAGTTTATTATTTCAAAACAATTTCAGTGTGTTGATAGTGGCCAAAGATTTCATTTTTCTATTAAATAGTTATTAATATTAATAAATTAATTATAATTTTTATACATCAATTATAATTTTAAAACCAATTATTAAATATTTTTATGAAAATTGAATATTACTACAATCATAGAGACGGTAGGTCATTCACACACATGAGTAATGTCTCCATTTTTTAATGATCATTATGGAATGATGTTAAGTATTATCTTATACTTATATAATATTAATAATTTCATAAATACCATATAAGTTATTTATATAAATTTATATATATCATCCATTTGATATGGTGAGGAAAAATTAATCACATCACTTCTTAGAGGTGGTAGTCCAAACATATGCACAAACGACACTATCGATTTTTAGTGAGTAGAAAGGTAAGAATGGAAATAGTATAAAATATTTTTAGAAATATGAATATTTAATTTATATCATAATAAATCCATATATATGAAATATAATATTTAAAATTATATGTATTGACTTCCATGAAAAGTTTTAATGAAAAATGAATCACATCGCTTCATCTGAAGGTAGTCTGCCATACACATGAGCGGCATTATCATATCCCCCACATAATGGAATGTGAGAAGGTTTATGTGAAATAATAATTTAAGACGTATAATTACATTAAAAATATCAAATATATATATATATATATATATTAAATCCATCATAATAACCTGTTGTGAGTGTTAGTGATGGAAAATGAATTACATCGGTTCGTGAGGCGATAATCTGCAGTAGACAGGATTGAAAAATTTGTTTCCCATTTGATGGAAAAAAGATGAACACTGGTTATGAAATCAATATAATAACATAAAATTATATTTTATATTATATTTTATTATATAATAATTATTAATACATGAAATATGGTTGTAAGAGAAAGAGTAAAATGAAATAGCTTAGCGAAGAAAATTACCTTTACCTAGAACAACCTACTTTGGATATCTATTAAAGAACAAATATTTGAAATTATGGGAAAACAAGAATCTATAGAATTGATATAAGGATGTTTGGGATGTAATTGTTTTGGTTTTTTTTGAGCCAAATAGATTTGGAGGGGTGAATAACTGAGGGGTTGAGGTGACCTTTTATAATACAGGAGTAGAATTATTGTAAATAAACAAAAATATTCAATAATGGGAAGTCACTTTCACACCAACTGACTGAAAATTTATAATTAATGGATTGGTTAGAAGCTAGTTTTTATCTACTACTTCAAAACAAATTTTTTAAATATGTGATTTTGGAACCTTTAAGTTTACTTACTTTTACCATTTCTATTATCAACTACGGGAACTAGTTTTTTACACATTAATGCTCAGGATAGGTTGTATAAAAGAAAAATATGCCAAAAAGATGAACTTGGTTGATATTTTAAACCATTTATTAATCACATGGTTCTGGAAAGTATTTTTATAGATTAAAAATCATTTCATGAAATTATTATTTATTATAACATATCATTAATGTCAATTTGGACAATATTAATTTCCTTTGACCATAATAACATAATGATTCCAATTAATTAAATTATAAATAACAAAAAATTCCCTTACATGTTATATCCTTTCTAAAAAAATCACTGAAGAAAATAACTCAGCCAAATTTTATTACTTATAACTTTCTTAATATAATATATTTTTTTACATTTTAATTAAATAATTACTACATCAGCATAATACCTGAATTTAAGGAAATTTTTAGTTACTATATATTAAAAATAAACTACCCTTATTATATTAATTTAATTAAAAATAAAATAAATCACAAAATTTATTCACATATTTTTTCTTTATGTGAACATATACATGAAAATTTATATCTAGAGGGTGAGATTTTGTCTTTTTCTTTACTTAAATTATTATTTTCAAAACATTCATCAAAAAGTTATATGAAAGTAAATAAAATGTTATTTAAAGGTAATAATTTTATAAATATGGCCATTAAGAAGAACTATTATTATTATTTTGGTAATTCTAACCCTTATTGGGTTAGTTTAACACATCGGTAAATCTGTTTTTACCTTTACCAAAGTAAATTATTTTTTATTTTTTTCACTATTAATTATATGAAAAAATAAGTCTACCATATAATATAATACAAATATACTATTTAAAAATATATAATAAATTTACTAAATTCAATTCATATATGTATAGTAATTTAATTTTAAATAAAACCTCTAGATGTGATGAAAAATCATTTTTTATGAAATGTATTTTTCAAGAATAAGATGGTTTTACATTAACTCTATGAGTAACAATAATACATATATGATTTTAAACTAATATTTATAAATACATAATTTATAAATATCATTTAAATCATTACTCATTATAATTTTTCCTAATTATTTAAAATGGAGAATCAATATTCACATTAAAAGAGTTTTTTGAAAAATGCACTTTGAATCCCAAAAAAAACTTACATAGAAATTTTGTATAATGAATATTCAAATATTATTAATTGGATTTAATATAACAAATAAATAATTAATTTAACTTAAATTAAATTCATATAAATATTTTTCATTTAAATTAATTAATTTATTTAAAGGAAATGACAGTTTTACAAAAAATATGTTTTTTTACAATTTTATGTAAAATAAATATTTTCTGAATGGTCTGAAAACATCGCCCATATTTAATATCATTATATTGATTTGAAAATATAATTTTATATTTATAAATAAATTTCTAAATGTTATGGAAATAAATTATAAAATTATCTTCTAAAAAATAAAAATCAGTTTTTTGAAGAAAACATATTTTTAATGAATAAAAAGACATTACTAAATGAATGGTTGATTATTTAATAATAATTTATCAATAAATTTATATTAATAATATATATATATATATATATTTCATATGTTTGTTAATATTATTCATACCTTTGAATTTAACATCTAGGATAAAAGAGTCATATTTAAAATAATATTATTTTATGGTTGGTTAATGCCCGATATTGCATGTATTATACTATTGATCATAAATTTCGTTATTAAAGTATCACGGTTAAAATTTCCCCCCCTATTTAATTAATTACATCCTTTAAATTTTAACTTTAACTCATTTAACAAGTTTTTGTCATTTCAAAATACCATTATAGAAATCCCACATCGTAAAAAGAGTTAAAAAAAATCTACTTGATAAAAGATAAAAGGAAGTACAAAGGTCATTTAGAATAGAAAATAATGTGTTTCAAAATATGATAACATTTTTGCTAACTGAAAAAATATATTTTAAATGAATAACCATTTAAGAGGAAATGTTATATTTTCTTAAAGAGAGAAGAAACCATCAATTTAATAAATAAATCTTTTATTTCAAGATTATTTTCCTAGAATTAAGGAATTTAATAACCATATAGAATAATAAAATACGGAAAAAATATTAATTTAAAATTCTAATTTTAAACATTAATAAATATCCACAATAAGATCATCCTTTTCTCCAAACGATGAGTATTTAAGATGAAATTTTCATGCCAAACCCACTGAAATCGACTTATAATGGAGCATACAACCATAAAAGTATAAGAAAACACTCATCATATCATTATAAATTAACCAAATAAAATGGTTGGTAAAGTAAAAGTAATTTGAAAAATGAACAAACCTTAATATAATGAAATAATACATTAATCTCCAAAATTCAATAGTAATACACAAAGTTCAATATAAATCATTCCAAAAATAAATAACACTATATCACAAATATCCTCAATAAACATAAAATTAAATAGTGTTTTAACCTAAAAGGTTATATCATACCTTTTATCATACAATAACTAAAATTTAGTGATCTTCTTATGAAATAACATTAATAACCAAATCACCAAATCAATTTTTAATCTCATTCTTATCAATATGATAAAACTTGTGTTCCCATAATTACCTAAATATCCAGGATTATATAAAACATAATTTTTATAAATAACATAAATTTTATTTTCAAACTATATAAAGGAATAATTCACATTAAAATAATTATTCACATACACTTTAACTTAGTCATACATCCTCTAGAAACTCATTAATCACTTTAAAATCTCATCACATAATACCTTATAATGTATGTTTAACACTTTAAACTTATAACCATACATAATATTATAAT
Source organism: Viscum album (assembly GCA_963277665.1). Taxonomy (NCBI): domain Eukaryota; kingdom Viridiplantae; phylum Streptophyta; class Magnoliopsida; order Santalales; family Viscaceae; genus Viscum; species Viscum album. Next base: position 291,258,042 of record OY728150.1, on the reverse strand, counting down.
CCTTTGATGGTATTCATAAATAATATTATAAACTCACACTAAAACATCACAGTCTAAAAATTTAACTAATCCCTCCTTTGATACCATCTATTATAGCCCCATGCCCACACTCCCAGTTCTAATGAAAAAATCATTACTTTTATGTTTTTATGTTTCATAACAATGAACGTGATGAAATTTTGAACCTCCTAAATATAAAATATAAAAAGGATATATAGAATAACTTATATACTTAAGGACCATTAGGTTTATTGTTTTATATAATTGGAAGAAACTGTTACTTAAAAATACATATGAATTCAGGGTAGTATTTTTTCCACTATACCCAGCTTCTATATTCCACATTTAGTTTTAAAAATCTTGAAAAAACCTCATCATGTTAGAATCATTTTTAAGCACAAATAATTTAATCATCATTCTTCATAACCTAGGTAATATGAAACAAAAAATGGGTGAGAAAAAACTATAACTAAGGGTAATATTAAGCATTAACAATTGAATGTAATTAGTGATAACAAGAAGAAACTAAGGGTATGGTGACATATTCAATGTTCTTGAGTATGAAATAAGAATATTTACATCCATCAATACCAGGATCATCAATAATAAAACATGGAATACATATTTATCAAAGGGAAGAGTCATAAGAATCTATAATCATGATCTATATAATTTTAATCTTGATCAAAATAAGGAATAAAAATACATTAAAAGTGTAAATAAAACATTTTGGTATCATTAAAAATCATGTTTATAACCCATTTAAAACTATTGTAATAAATAACTGGACACTAGTAAAATAAACAAGAAAACCATCCAGTAACACCACATTTATTAACTTTAAAGACAAGAAAAATTACCCAATGCATTAGAGAGATATCTCAGAACACCCATTGTATAAGCCATATTGGGATCACCTAAAGTGATATAGGAACACTCATCGTATAAGCTATAGGAGGATCACCCGATAATATCTGGGTGCACTCATCATTTAAGCTCGATCATGCTCACCCAACACTATCTAGGCACAACCATCATATAAACTACATCTAGATCAGCCGGCACTATATGGGAACAACCACATATAATATGTATCCGGATCACTTATAATCATCAATATTTTTGAAGTAACAGTTTTGAATAAAACATTTAGAATCATTCAATATTCTACATAATAATAATCATTATTATTTCATTTCTTGTTTGACCCCTGGAAAAGAAATAGGTTCCATTTAAACTACACAATCCATATAATGAAATAATAATGATTGTATCAATACTACATTTCCCTAGTAGAGTAAAAGTGACCTGAAGTGTTATTGTGGTTGTTGAATCAAAATACCATTATAAATACTTTAAAACAATTTTTAGGAAAAAATAATTTCATTTTTAAAATCACTTATAAAAACTGAAAATTCAAAAAATTATGAAAATATTTATATTTAAAATTATTCTTTTTTGAACATAAAAATTAATATTTTAATAAAATAATGATCATGATAGTGGGAGAGTCCATTACTGATGTAAATGATAAAAATAACCATTCTTTTTAATCATTTCTTAAAGCGAGTGAAAAGTTTCCCATTTAGAAAATGTTAAGAAATTAACATTGAAACCATCTTAAATTAATGAAAGAGACCATGTTAAATTGATTTAGGAAATCATTTAATTTTATAATGACCAATTTTTTTTTATTTTTTTGGAAAACATGGATATGTAAGAGAAAGACAACTTTTCGAAAAGAAAATGTAAGATCAATATCACATAAAATCAAATTTATTGATATTTATATGAAAAATAATAGTGTAAATATAATAAACATGTTAGAAACATCCATAACATGTAGAGAATAAGGATATGTGGTTCATAAAAAATAAGGTCATATGATTTCCACCGAAGGAACCTTGAACATAAATAATTCTGAATGAATGGATATTGTGACATAAATACTTTTCTAAATTGATAACTCTTAAATCATAATCAACATGAATGAAGAACATCAAATGAAGTATAAAATATCATGAAAATTATGATATTAATGATATAACATGTCAAAAATGAAGAATATGCACCCTAAAAATGACTATAGGTTTATATCATAAAATTATGTCACAATGAAAGACAATTTGATATGAATAACCCTTACAAAGAATATACCATTCATTTTTAGAAAATATCATTTGACAATAAATGTGTTTCAAATGTAAATCCACATAAAAATTTATAATATAACATAAGATAATAATTTTTTTTACAAACATAACCTTATAATATGAAATAAATTGAATAAGTAATATATCCCATAGAACACAAATTGGGGTATGAAATTATTTACCACTTGGTAACTTTCATGTCTAATACACTAGCATAAAATATATCATGTGAAAAATTATAATACCAATTGGTATGAATAATTTATGATATAACATATAAGTGGTGATGTATATACATTCCATAATAAAAATAATGAGTGAATATGGAATATGTCTCACATAAATTATAGTGAGATGAGAAACACATACCACAAGTATAGAATTTTTATGTATAAACATTAAATCTAGTATAATAAAATTATATCAAATATTTAGTTTATTATGATCCTTTTCTAGGTTTAATACCTTGTACTGAAATAATTTTTGGTTAACGGAATATTTAAATACATTATAAGTTATGTCCACATCTAGTGTTTTGAGGATGTTTGGTTCCTTATTTCAAAAAGAATTCAGTGTGTTGAATCTTGTCAAAGAAGTCATTATTACTTCATACCCCGAATAATAATAAAGAAATAATTAGCATTTTTTACATTAATTATAATTTTAAAACCAATCATGAAATATTGTTACGAAATTTGAACTATATTCCAATAATGGAGGCGGTAGGCCGTAGGTACACTTGAGTAATGTTTCCTATTTTCAATGAACATTATGGAAAGAAGTAAAATCTTATTTTATCCTTCCAAAAATATAACAATATGATAAATAAAATATTTTTTATGATATTTATATATATCAACCAAGTGATCTGGTGAATAAAAAATAATTATATGGATTTGTGAAGGTGACATTCCACCCATACACAAGAATGATATTATGATTTTTTAGTGAGTCGAATGGTAATAAAGAAAATAATATATTATATTTTAATAATTGTTATTATTTCCTTAATATCATTTTTATATTATATATATCATATATATTCTTTCAAATTATGATTATTAGCTTCCATGAAATTTTTTGTAGGATTGAAATATAGATACTCAATTACAAGGGGGGGGGGGTCAATTGGTTGTTTAAAAAAATAATTTTTTACCTTAAGGAAACATTGTTCAACATAGTTAAAAAATTGTATTTCAAAAAAAAACCGCATTTAGGATTAATGAAAAACTCTTAGGTTTAATAAAGATGTGTAATGAAATAGGCACATATGATTTCTTATACAAGATTCTACCATAAAGCGTATATAATTTTAAATCAGAGTAGAAACACAAATAAATTATAAGAAGAAATTTAATATTGTTAAAAATTGTAGAGAAGATTTAATGTACATTTAATATAGTTAAAATATTTTAAACCAAAGTGTAGGGTATCCAAAACACCATGGTTAAATGTAGCTTGATCTATACTTTAAAGAAATTCTATCTTACCCACACTAGGGTAAGCCCTTGATATAAAGAACAGAATATGTCTTACTATCCCTACAAGACCTCATTATTTCAGGTGATCTACACCACTGTATTCCTTTAGCTGGAATCCCTCGATTAAGCAATTAATCATACCTACATATTCCTTCATTTTGGAATCCCTCAATTGTATACAGTAGTAATCAGAATCAAAAAATAAAAATAAATCTTGTTGAATAATTAAGTATGTGGTACAAAATGTTCACAACTTAAAAACTTCAAGTCTTTCACATGGAGAATTTTTGGAAGAGGTCTCATAGAGTATCAGTTATCCCAAAAATCTATAGAATCTAAGACACTGAAATGATTGAATATTTATAGGTGATATCTCCAATGGTCGAAATTTCCTCCAAAATTCTTATTTTTCCTGAAATTTCATAGATTCTTATATAGTTGTAACTTAAAATAGACATATAATAATTGATTAGAATAAAATTTATAGCATAAAAAAATATCATGAGAAGTTGAGTATATATGAATCGATTTATATAAAATATTATGTTAAAGAAAAAATAATAACATTAATATTGTAACAAAAACATTACATTACGAAAATATTGTAACTTTTATAAAGATATAAAATAGGATCTAAGAATTATTGAGCATTAGAATTTAAAGAACAGTGAATCAGATTTGAAATTACGAGTGAATCAGAATTGGGAAACATAAATCATATTTAAAAAATAGAGAGAAGAAAAATAAAAACTATAACCATTTTTGAAGAAAAAACTATTTTTAAAGAATAAAACTAAGTTAATAAAAAATGATTAATTATTTAAAAAAAATTTATCAATAAATTTATATTGAGTATAAAATTTACCTATATATTTCATAATGTAGGTAACACTATTCTTACCCACAAATTTAATGGTTATGTTATAATGATTATATTTATAATAATATTATTTCTTGATTTTTTTAAGATTCGTGTTGCACGTCTTGTTTATTATCGAGAAAAACCTTATTTTTTAAAATATAAGGGTGTTACAAACTCATTTTTAGTCATATTTTTTGTGTAATTATTGTTTAAAATTATTTATACTCTATTAACACTGAAATCCTTATATTAGATGACTTAATTTATAAATAACTTATGATAATTTATATAATTACCTCACCCTTTAATTCATCTTTTGTTAATGATATGGTAGAATAGATCTCCTGAAACTATTGTTTGACTAGATGATCCAAAATTAAGAATACATCTTGCAGTGATCCACACATGCACCATAATATCTGAATCTCACTATTGAAACACTGAGTGCTAGAACCACTAATCTGGATCGGTTATGTTAGTCATGGTTGATCACAACAATATTATTTTTTAAGGAAGAATATATATAGGTAATATCTTGAGTCATCGATATAGGGGGAATAGAGATATTATTCTATATCTTTAGATCTCTATCTATTCATTGCGAACACCATAATTTAGTTATAAAAACTGATATAATTAGATATATATTATGTAATGTTTAGTGTTGGAAAATCATACACATACCCATAACCAACATTAATTTTCATGGTTGACCCCATGTCAATTAATAATGATTATAATATTATTATACATCTAACATGTGTAACATTTTATGAATAAAATAAACCCCATATAGCATTATCAAAAAGGCCATTAATCTCGACGCGCTTTCACTCGTCAATATTTACCAAATAACAAATAATGAATATTTAATAAATAAATTTTACTAAATTATTACATGATAAATATAATAAATATTACATTCACCAAACTAGAAATAATTATTTATTATCATAATTTAAATAAATTATTATTTATAATAACCTATGATTAAATTAGTCCAATTAACCAAAATGAATAAATATAATTTATTTTAACTTTGTTAAATTTATTACGTGAATTTAATCAAGATTTATGATTCACTAAGAGTGTAACCCTATATACCTTTCTCTCCGTGAAATTAGGCATAACCACCCAAAGTCCATGGTTAGTGTCTAGAAAATGCCATAACTTCCATATGGAAAGAATTTAACGTCACAAAGGCATCCAACCTCCTATGAATTCATACCATGTAATATAATATCTTTATCAATATATATCCAATACATAAGGATTCAAACTTCTTCCATCAACATATTTGATCAATGTCTCTTACGTTGAATTTTAAAAAACTAAATCTCTCGCCAAAAACTATGAAGGTGGATTTATAAAGGAAAATATATTCCCATCAAAGGGGATTGGATAACCAATTTCATCATGAGACATAAGGGATAAATCTTTTCTCACATTATCTATTAATGCAATATCACTCGTGATGCGCTGAATATATCATACCCCTCTAGGAATATGTTATCTTGATTTTCATTAATATATAAAAGTACGTGAGTCATGGTATCCATTAATGATATTATCAATGTATAGGGATCTATACCTAGATTCATATATAGTAATATCAAATTACACATGAAAATTTGGTTTTCTATTTAATGAGTCTATTATAATATCCTTATATCATGGAGATTACCAAAGGTGAACAGCCTGAGAAGGTGTCTCAATTATTTATGAGTTAAATACCTCTGTTAGATCTTATTTTTATGACACTTTATAAACATTAATCTAATTATAAAACATTTATTTAATAATGATGACATGGAACATCTAGTTTATCATTATAATGCAAAAATTGTATGAAAATTCAATGTGAAATATATTATTAAGATATTATCCCATACAAATTTCATGCGGAGGAAAAACAAAATCTGATAAAAAATTATTAATATTTAAAACATGAAATTAAGTACTAAAAAAGTTGATTATTGGGCACCAGATTCAACAAACTCCCACTTTCACTAGCACCAACTTACAATAACATTAAGTCCACTCGCCCTCACGTGAAACACATTCTTATTCTAAGATAAATAAATGATAAGAGGTACGTCCTGTTTTTTATGGTGGATACTCTGTATACCACAAACTCACATCATTAAGAAAAAGCCCTCAAGATAGGAACTTAGAAAGTATTTGCATTGTCTTTTTGTTTGACCTAGAAACATTGGATAGATCCACCACTACAGTGTTATCATTGTAAATTGTGATAAGTTTCTTTACTTTTAATAACCACATCAAGATCATGGATTTTTTCAAATCTAAACTACTTTCATGGATATAACCAAAGAAAAAAAATACTTATATTTGAATGTAAAATAAGTAAAACTTGGGTTTTTTACTATTTCACCACACAAATCATCCATTATGATAGAAATATTTATCCAGACTATGAATTCATATAATTATGATCTATCTGAAGGCTGAAATCTATATAACCCCTGATAAATATATCTTCATATCATCTATACACTAGGAATATATCAAAAGTTTGTCTTAGATACATAAGGATAGTTTCAACTACATTATAATATTTTTCATCTAGATTTTCATGATATCTTCCAACAATGCTCAAAACTTTAGAAACACCAATCCTCATACATGACATAGAATACATTATGAATCTTATCAAAGTAGTGTATGGGATATTAACCATTCTATCTCTTTCCCCTTTGTCTTTATGACACATTTTATTAGAATGATTTAAACTATGTGACAGTGGAACCAATTTCCTCATGGAACATTCAATACCAAACCTCGTTAGTTTCAAGTCAATTCAAATAAACTGGATTTGTCTAAGAAGCCTCATTGATCTATAATACATCTTACCAATCCCTATAATGTAGGATAATTCACCTAATCTTTTCATAGAGAATCACATAGTCAACCATGCCTTAACCTCTTTTAAGGATAGTATATGACTTCTAATTAGTAATATGTCATCAAAATACACCACTACATAAAATAAATGTACTTATATTAAACCTTTTGAAAAAATATGTATCAAAATAATTTTTAATGAAACCATATTCTATTATAGATTAATTGAATTAAATATTTCATGAGATGGATAATTTATTTAATCTACAAATTGATCTCCATAACTTTTATACCTTTTTGAGTTTTATATGGTCACAAAATTTTTTGGCTGTGTCATATATACTTCTAATTGAAGGATCCCATTATGGAATACATTTTTGACTTCCATTTTTCAAATCTCATAATCATGGTAATCTACTATGTAATAAATTATGATTTATTTAAACCTGAAATATATAGAAAACTTTTCATCATATTCAATTAATTGACATTTTCTAAACCTTTTATCCACTAATCGTAATTTATAGGTATTCACTTTTCCTTCCATGTCAATTTTCTATTTAATACAAACTAAAATAAAACATGATTTACATAAAGTTAAGTATATATTCAAATACAAAATTTGTTTTGATACATGGAATTCATCTCCAAACTAATGGATTAATTCTATCATGAAAGTTATGAGTTCTCTACTACCTAATTATAGAATATATGATCTTTATTGTTAACCAATAACGAGTCACCATCATCAATAACTTGAAAATCACATCTCAGTGATTCTCTTACCTCTTTTTCTATCCTATAAATCACTTGTGTTTCAAAAATAACATCTTCCTTAGGAAAATATGAAATCAGTTCTTCCCGAAACTCCTTTTGTTTCTTGAGAATTATCTTCTTCCAAGTAAATATTTCTCCTAGTATCCATCGTGAGGATGTGATCCCTCTAAAGAAATAAGGGTTGTTTGGTGATTTTAACTTTCTTATATGAATGGTTTTGTTGTTAGTATCCCCTTGTTTACTTAGGAATCCCTATAAAGATAAAAATTGTACCTCAGGGTGCTAGTTGTTTCTTTTTTTTATCCTTAACAAGTTCCCCATAACCCCATTAATGAAAATGTGACAAAATGGGTTTCTTACTAATCCATATCTTGAAAGGAATATCATTTTCCTCTTTAACTGGTAATCAATTTATTAAGTACGAAGTTGTCTATAATGAATATCTCCAAAAGGATTATATAAGTCATGGATGACTCATCATTAACCTTACCATGTCCAAAAAGGTATGATTCTTCCTTTCAGTATCACCACTCCACGATACTATATAAGTTGGAGTGATTTGAGATAAAAACCTATACCCTCATATAAAGTCAATAATGGATTGTTTATGATATTCACCACCTCAATGTGATCGACATTTCCTTATATTCATATGAATTTGATTCTGAACTACATTATTGAAATCTTGGAATTTGTAAAAAGTTTCAAAATAATAACTCATTCAGTAGATATAAATGTACCTACACATGTCTTAATGATTAATAATAATGTTAGAAAATATACCCGTAGACTCTAATTGGAATGTTCTGTACACATATGGATCACCACATCTAGAATCTATTTTACACTTTCACATTGACCATTGAATGGTTGTTTGTTTATCACAACTTGTAAATAGTGATGACATATATCAAGTGGTTTAATGTCAATATAGTTAATGTAACCATATTGATATAGATTTTTCAAATGCTCATCTTTTAAATTACTATGATGGTGAATCCGAAACTGGGTGTTATATGAGTCTTGTATGTTTTTTAAATATCAATTTCAAATATTTGATTTTCATAATTTAGTACATAAAGTTCGTTATTAAAATGTTCCATACTATACAATATTATATCATTATAAAAGTAGCATCCCTTTTGCCAATAGATAATATTAAATCCATCTATATTTAAACATGAAATAGACATAATGTTCTTGGTGACAGATGGTAGATAAGAAAAATTATTTAAAACCAAAATAAATATCATTAGTAATGTGAGATGGTAGTCTCCGATAATTAGGGATTCCAACCTCACTCTAGTAGTATCATATAGATCCACCTTATCTTTGGAAATATTCTGGAAACTACATGGTTCCAATATTTGGATACAAATGTGTGAACCAAGATTAGTATCTAAAACCCAACTTATTGATATGTAATGATTATAATCAACAATGAAATAAGATTATGCTTCCACTTGATTCGCTATGTGGGTCTTATTCCTCTTCTAGTGGTACCTTATTTTTCTTTAAAAACACACTAAATTATTTTCATTTCCATTCCTTTGAATCTTTTTCTTCTTAGAATAATGGTTCCCCAGAGCCTTATACATAGAAGGAGTTATTGTCCCCTTTTCATTGTGATTACTCTTTTAATTGACCATATGTATAGTGAGTTTTTTCACAAACCAAATCTTTTTAAAGTAGGTTAATACGTGTAAAATCTTACTAGTGTTTCTCCTCACTATTTATTATATTATAATTCCTAACCAAAAATGATAAGTTTTTAGGTAGTGAGGATAGAATGAGATCTATTGACAACTCATCCGGGATCTTAAAACATATGATGTATATGTGCTAAATATAACCAATCCTCTTGACTACATATTCCCTAACATGTGTTGAGTATCCAAGATTTCACGTAAACATTTTATTGGAGATCTTATTTCTCTATTATTGCACATTCACTTGAAAGAGGTCCTTAAGATGAGAAATGATGTTATGGGTATCCATTTCTACATTTTTCTTAAAACACTCATTGGACATGGATGATGTCATGAAAAAATGGAAATATATAGCATCATCCCAATTAATTAAATAGATAGATACTTTTTCCTCATTATTCTATTTGGAAATGAAATTAGGAAGTGGGACATCAAGAATATACAATTTACATTCAAGGTATAGTATATCATGAAAACTCCTATAAAATTTATAGAAATCCCCTCAAATGAAAATTTTATCCATAATAAAGATACATCATAATGATACTTCCTAAGTTGATTGATTTTCCATTTATAAAAAGTAAGAGAAGATAATAAGTACTTTTATTATTTATAACAACAAATTAAAAGATCTAAAATTTTATTACATTACATAAACCTCCCGCTATCTATTAAACACTAATAACCCTCACCTTGAGTTTCTAAATATTTTGTTGCTACATATTATTGTGGAAGGGGTCCATATATGCATTTTTTTATTTCTACAAGGGACTGAAAATCTATTTGAAGGGATTCAGGTAGGTGTAAATTTCTAACTACATTAACTCATAGTTCCTTGATCCATTGAGTGGAATACAAGTCATAATATATTTTTTAATAGATTTACAAAACAATTGTCTCTCAGTTACATGAAGTCAATCCCACGCAATCAACCCTTGATGTGAACCTAGTTAAGTCAACCCATAATTTCATTATAAAATTTAGACAATAATATAAATCACCGAATCTTGGGTTAGTCAATCACTTTGAGTTATGATTTTTATTCCAAACTATGTTGGAGAAGGACATAATTACCAAATATTTTAGTTTATGATTTTTTATCCTTATGTGTAATGGCCATTTTTCATTTGTTACATGCCTTGATAATATTAAGTTGATTTTTACTAAGTGATTAACCATGTATGATAAAAATGTATTTATAATTTTGTTATATTTTTTCCATCATGCATGAATAAAAATACATTTATTATGTGATTTCATAATGTAAAAAAACAAAAACAATTAACAATGAAACATATATAAATAAAACATAAGTGGCACGATCATGAGATTTTCTAATCGTTAGTTTATATAGTGGTTGTCAAAATAACCCTATACCCTAGTAAAAAATTACATACACCATAACTTTTTTTATATTATTGAAATCCACCTTGGATCATCAGTATTACATTGAATGGTTTAACCTCAGATCCTCGACTCAGACTACCTCCTTTCAATTGGAAACTCCATCATAACAAAATATTTTAACTCACTCATAGGTTAGGGGATCCAATAGATTGGATAAATGTTGTTTATATAAAAGAATAACATGAGTACAAAAATACCTATAAAATATGAAGGAGGGGTTGACTCACATTCTATCATATTAATTCAATAATAATAAATTATAATTAACCAATCACATAAAAATTTTGGCCAAATATCTTCATATAGAAAATATCATGTAATGAGAATACATTTCCAATCTTGTTATTAATTTATTTAATGAGTAATTTAAATATGATAATTATCCATTAATTAATATAATTAATTCAATTTATCTTAATTCTATCCAAGAATCCATGAATCCCCATAATCATTAATTTTAAAAAAGACTGATTTCATTTAAAAATTGTGAAGTACACAAGTGTACATAGAGGCAACATTGAGGGTGTTGGGTCTTGGAAACTCCACATTCTAGGAGAAAATAATCCCTAAATATGGAAAAGAAAAAAAATATATTTGAATAATGATTTTTAGGAAAATGATCAAAAGTGAAAATCTATAAATGGTGGTTTGGTTCTACATAGTAAATATTTCTATAAAGACCATCGCTATACATGGTGTTCCTATACTTCTTGAAGCACGCCACAAAACATTGTTCATAGGATGAGATGGTAACTTCAACACAAAAAACCAATTAATGTCATTTTTGGGCTGGACAAGGATTTACACCACCATGAACAACCTACCACCAACAAAATCATTCCTAAGACGAGACAATACTGTCGATGACTGCAATAGAAACCAATTCATTTATAGGACCAGATAATGATTTCTTCCCCTGAGAATGATGAAATCTTGTGAACTAAATAGTTTTGGGTTGGGGAATCCTCCTTGGGATCCTAAAAAAATCCCTATAGACCACCATAGAAGATCATCCATATCAGTATCTAGTACCTCAATTATTCAATATAAAACCAATGATGAGTACTCAGAAGAGAACAAATAAATTGAGATGTGTTCTAAGAATGAGATGAAAAAAAGCAGAGCCTAAAAGAGAAATATGGAGAGATCCATGGATTCCTAGTAGTTAAATCCACTGTATATAATGAATTAGAAAAAATTATCCACCCATCCAATAATATAAAATTCCTTAGATGATACCATTTTATGAAGCACAAATGGAAGGCCCATTTACGAACTGACACCCCTAGAGAATAATGATATCCTGAAATATCCCTACCCTACATTGAAAAATGATACGTGTGAGGAATGTGACCGCATGTTTAAAAACACTATACAAGAGGAACCTAGCTCTGCATAGAAACATTCTACATGGGTAGAACCTACGTACGCATAGCATAATGTTGCATGGATGGTACCCTCATAAGCATAACAACATTCTATGTAGAGGGAACCCCATCCTACATAAGAACATGGTATGTAGATTTGGACATCCAAGGGTGTTCCACTCCCCACCATCCATCACTCCCTTCCATCATATCATCATTCCCTACTTTCACCCCTCCACAAACTTGTGTAATGGAATCAGGCCAATGACTCTTTGAAAGCCACATTACATATATGGTCAGATTTTTAGGATCATCAGTGTGTCCCCTCAAGTCTACACCCCCATGGTTAGTGGATTCATGTAAGAAACATCCATAACTAGGAGGTCCCTCAAAATGTATTCATATTTATATTCTTGTGGTAACAAGGGTCATAACCTTGGAAGTTCCCTAGGACCCGGAGGTGCTCGCTTGAACATTCCCATTATAGGTATTGAGGGGAACCACCAACCTTTTCCTTAGATGATGGACAATGTTGTTCACTCCTCTCTTCCCAAGAAATCAGTATCATACCCCTAACAGAGTAAAGTTGTAATATTTTTTTGAGAGGGGGAACTCTTGGCCCAACTCACCTCCCTGGCTACCAAGATAAAAAAGGAGAAATGAAAACTCAATTTCATTTCCCACTAACTTTAGGCTTCTAGATTTTTAGTTACAAATAAATCTGGATCGTGTGATCTTAAAATCTATTCATTCCTCTTATTTATCAAACCAATCAGGACTCATGAAGGTTTATTGTGTAGTGGTGATCATGACATCTGCAAAATCTCAAACCTTAAAATTGGAATTCTCCATAGATAGAGGCCACAAAATCTATTCAAATAGCCCCCTACAAGGTGTAAGCCCCAACCAAATAGGCCTCATATAAATTATAAGCCTCGAATTCATGTCTCAACCTATAGAGGGCCATCTTCCCAATGAAGAAATTTCAGGGGAATCCTCACAGTTGTTTGTCCAAACTTATCGAAAATCATTGTCTTTGATTCCCAACTGAATGGGACACATAGGTAGCCTCACTGAGGTCCAAACCCAACACCCAAATTTTCTCTAATGTTCTCTGGGACACATTAAAAAAAGGTCATATCTATACAGGATAACATATACCTTTGGAGTCCATTGGACCTCTTCAACGTAAGACACATACCAAAATTTGACAAGGAACTTTTCTCCTGGACGTCCTTGTTGTATGATGACAAAATTCATGGCTGATTCGTCATCACCGAACCTAAAAAGGGTATGTCTCTAATTATGTGGAACCGAACTACATTGATTCTGATTACTTTACCGAGGTTATATAGTAATCCCATTATATGGGTTCTATCTCGACATCAAAACAACATACATCTTATTGGATGAGAGTATACTATAAAGTTCCTCACCGAGTGGATAAAAATAAGAAAAATACTAGTGAGGGACCAAAGAATCTATGAACCTAGTATAGAAATGATTTCATTGATGGAGAACCTTAGATACTTATATATCCCTCCATTGATAGAGAACCCCAGATACATACACATGATTCTAAACCCAAGCGTATTCATAATTTATCATTACCTATAGGTTACCCATATTATACATTATTTTAAATGGATAAAGGATATTTAGATATAACATAAGTCTATAGGAGAGTCCTAGAATAGTGAATGGTTCCCCCCTAAAACTTTGTGATGATCTTGAATTTCCATCCTCACAACCAATGTAATTTGTTGTGTTTTAGTGGACAAGTTCCACAACGGATGTATTCCTTTGGAATGTAGGACCATGAGTCATCATGGATATTAGTGTCATTGGGTGTTTCCATCTCCATGTAAAAACCCATCGGATTCCATTCAGAAGTAGTAAACTAGATGAAAATTTTTACACATAATCCAACCCCCTGAAATCAATTACAGGATGCCTGAATTTTTCATCAGAAAAAAATGGTGAACCCAATGTGAATCCTTAACCATGGCAGTGGTGTTACCCCATTTTAGGACCATTATGAATCCAAAATAGAAGCTGAGCAAGAGAAAAAATCAATTACGCATGATATAATGAGATTTTACTTTGAATAGAATTTTGTGTCCTTATTTTTCACATATATTCTATGAAATTTTATCTATAACTCTCTTCAATAAAATAGAGCCTCACCAATTATGATGGACATGTGCATCAATAACTGCATAGTCCATGTCCTAGACAAAATAGAGTATGCCATTTCCCACACAATGTCTTCAATACTAGTTTTTAAATACATTTGTCCTAGAGTACCACAAGAATGGTAATATTCCAACAATGGATATGGATTGATAGGACCTACTATATATGAATTCCCACTAATCATTAACCTAGTGAAGGTCGATGGTCCCGAAATACATGACCCCAATAGCCCTCTCAAATCATTTCTAGAGCCTGTCTACAAAACACAACAACATGTTCCTCCTTTACCATAGGGAGGATGATTATGTATTCACCGAAAAATTCACCCCAATAGTACATGGGTGCCACCTGAGGTCCCCTACCAGTAATCATAAATGTTAAGAAGTACGAATCAATATCCTCAACATGTAGAGGACACAACACTATGGACCATGACTGATGTCAAATGGATCTAGGTCCCTAGTACATCCTAAATTGGATGATGATAAAATAATCAAGAATAAGCTATTTAACTTATTATTTTTTAAGAATCCCGCAAATTAAATACATATATAACAACCTATTAGTATATAAATATCATTGCCGACTAATATCCATCCATCCAAGTAAATATGGTGGAAACACACAAGTTGAAAAAAATTCATGGTGATTCATATGAAGACCATAAATCAAATATGATTTCAAACCATGAGAATACACAACTTCTTTCTTGATCACATAAATATCTTATTGAAAATAATGAAGAAAATTATAGGCAGATGCATATCCCTATTAATGCAGAAAAATCCATTCAGGAAAATACGATTAAAAAAACTATGGGAAAATGAAAATCCTTTCTCCCTAATATCAATCCTATTAACTAAATATATAATCATCCCACATGCAGATAAAAATTCAAACAAAATCATATAAACCATGTCATCCAAATTTGATGGAAATCCACAAAAATATGAAAATTATTGCTTGTTCACATCATGACTACCATGAAAATATGATATAATATTATAGGCATACACATTTCCTTGCTAATGTACCCACCAGGTAAATATGAAAACTAACAAATATAATATGATTTAAATTCTCTCTAAAGAACATGAACCACGTTAGTCAAATATGGTGGAAAAACACAAGAAGGTAAAAATTACTTCTCATTCACATCAATCCCTACATGAAGATATGGCATGAAATTATAGGCATACACAAATCCATGATAATGAACATTGATCCCATTGATTAAATATAGTGTCAAAAAAAGATAAATATATGAATGTTCTTATTAATGAACATGAATCCCATTAGGAAAATACTGTGGAAATCTATGAGCATATGAAAAATCCTAATTGTTCACAAAAATACCTCCATGAAAATATGAAATCAAATTATAGGCAAATGCATATCCCTGCTAATATAGATCAAGACCACCAGGTAAATAAGGTGAAATTCAACTATGATAAAATGTAAATTAGTATGGATAAATATGAATCTTATTAAGAAAATACAATAACAAACTAAGAGAATATGAAAATTCCTACTCATTAATACCTAGATCATGGAGAAAATATGGAGGTGATCAGAGAAAGCATCTGGAATATCCTAGTAGTGAAATAGGGGAATACACATACCTCTTCCCCTGCACAAGAAGAATTCCTGTACATACTGAAAGGAAATAAAGGATTAATGTAAGCTCATATTCCTACACAACACCTAAATGGTAATATATTGTTGTTTACACTAAGGATGTCTCTAAATATATCTTGTAAATGATGAATGCTTAGTAATCAACCCCTATTTGTATCCTATATACATTCCAAAATGTAATCATGTGCACATAAATAGCTAGGAGTTGTTCCGACAAACAGACCTCCTTTTGTGGGCTGAGTCATCCATACAAAATGGTTGTTACGCAAGAGTAGACATGCATTCGTACTCCCATCCGGAAGGGTATCAAAAAATATTCCACTATAAATAGACAATATGATCAGGAAAAAATACCTTTTTAAACTGGGGGACACTGAAATAGTTTGGTGGCCCCCCCGGATAGTAATATATTCCTTCTATAATTTTAAAATATTACCTGCATATCACGAAACCACCAAGAGAGACACTTGAACATGCACTCGTATATGAAGGCCGCACTTAGAGTAATATACTTTAGTAACCCATAAGGGAGAGCCTAAAAATAACATTACAGCAAAGGTAATTGGAAAATGAAGTCCTGAATCATAACTGTACTCTGTTGGAAGTTGGTGTTCTTGAGGTTGTCAAAATCCTACCACTAGTAGACCATGATCCTACTAATAAATTACCAAATTATAGGAGTAAAAATTGTGAATATATCCCCACATCATTCGTAAGAGAAGCTTTAAAGGTCCTCCTAGGAGAATCTTCTATGAAGGCTTCCTTCATGGGCCCAAACTGATCGATCATGAAAGCCTATCTCCTGATGAGTATCTCAATAGCCCTCAATATGGCTAGAAGATCATATAGAAATAAGGTACTCCCCTTACTGTCATCCACCCTAAAGTTCCTCCAAAGGGTATATGATACATAAATTCTATTTCTTGTCGATCATTGATCTATGATACTAGTCATAACAACATTGTCATTTGCTATAAGGGACCTCCCCACACTGGCATTTCCTTTCGAAAAGAATGTCCTCCCCTTATTGAGTGAAATACGTGATAACCAACATATTATAAGGTGAATGGAAAAATGGGGATAAAAATGATAAATACCCTATCAATGTCATTTTACAACTTTTTTTTATCAAAATATATCATGGGGAAATGCTCATCCTCATAGATAACCTAATACCATTCCCATTCCAACGAGACATCCACTATCCAAGATACTTGTGATGAAGCCATCAATAAGTTTTAATGTTGGGATGATAAAGGGGAGGCTTTTTCCATAGAGGAAAAAGTATATTAATTTCAAGAGAAGAAAATTGGCTCAAGAAGAAATACCCATCATGTTTTGTCCCTTAGTCACTTCCCAATTCATTATTTATGGAATTTTTGGAATAATTCAGTCAAAATATCTTCCTGAATATCTAGAAAAATCTCCGCCACTTGAAAAACAATTTATACTTTACTATGGGGTACACAGACTATGTAAAAATATTGGAATATCTTCTTATTAAAATTGACTTGGAATCCATTCCATCTGCACAGAAACAATGATTATAGAGGCAATAAAGTGATCTTCAATCTGTAGTCCTCAATATATTGCATGAGTTGAGCCATCTAATTTTCAATGCCCCACATTCTATTAATATCTGGGGATGGGGGGAACATGAATATTTTAATTTGACCTTATATTCCACTAAATATAACCCACTATAAATGAGATATGGTAATTTCATTGTTCCTAGATTTTTATCAAGAAAACCCATACTCAAGAGTTATGGAACACTCAAAAAGAGTTGACCTAAAATAAGCCTCCAAATCATCTGGTGTGAGAAGAAAAATCCGTCAAAAAATATCCTAAACAATAAAGTTTAAAATATTCTACATGATTCATTATTAATGGAAGTAAAATCATAAAACAAAACTAATTTCCTCAAAAGAAAGAATTTCTCATGTAGAATCAGCTTCGTATCTAGCTCACACTCAAACAAGAATGCATGAGGTCAAGAGGGTACTAACTATAGTTAGAGCTGATGAAGAACGATATCAGACCCATCCCACATGACTTTAAAATTTTTTAACACACAATTCCCCATGTATTCAAATTTGGTCTAAATAACGACAACAATAGAAAAGAAGAAACCGTAAACCATAGGGTTGGGGGAATTTTTAACTCAACCAACCCTCAATGAAAATTAGTATTTTACCATTGATGAAGGATGAAATGTATTATGGTATCCTAATATATCCAATCTATTGAGCAATTTCTCCATGAGGGGTGGAATTCTACTATACAACATAGAGGTTCCCCCCCGAGTCACCCTTCACTAAGAAGCTAAAAGGTGACACCATAAAGTAAGAGAGCGGTCCAATAATGGTCTTAAACAACCCTCATATCATTTTATTTCCAATACAATGCCTAAAATGTGTTATGAATTTGTAACTTCTTTGTACATAAAACCAATTAAAAACACTATAAATGATGAAAAATAGAAACTAGAAGATTATGGCTCCATCTGAAACACATTCCACTACCTGATAAACAATAGAGCTGTGCATACCCATTACTAGAGAATTTCCCTAAATTTGGGTTCTCCCTCAATCAATAACATACTAAATCCTCTAAAAATATCTAATAAAAATAAAGGGATGGACACATATATCATTCCACATCCTATCATTAAGACCAAGATCCCCACGCTTGAAGAATGATTCACTCGTCAAGAAGAAAAAATGAAATATTTGATGCGACTCAATGATGATTTGCCCATAGGTAGTGTTCCTATAGAATATTATTCTTAGTTAGAGCCTCAAAGTGCACATATAATAGGTGGATCTCAGAAAAAGGATTAATCTTGGAAATTTATGTAAGGAATGGAAATTTTTCAAACATGGTGCTAGACCATCAGTTTATATGGACCCGATCTGGGATAGATATAAATATTTCCTCCCATTAATTAGAAAAATATATCGATTGAGGAAAATCCACAAAATATTTCCCTGACTAGATATCATCTAAAAATGATGGTAGAATTGGGACACTGGATCCTACTGATTGTTTCACCTATCTAATATCCTATTCAAAAAAAAACACTCTTATAGGGATTATGGAAACTATCGATTCATTGGTATCTCAATCGGAATCCATCAAAGAGCGGAATACAACAGTGAATCTAAAATATAAACCCTACTCTAGATGGGTGAGAGACACCCCACCACATCAAAATTTTAGGCATCCAACATTTCTGATTTTCAATAGCTCTTATGGCCATGAACAACATCACATGAATTATGCATCCCATTTTTATCCCATACGGGGAACTTTAGAGCAACAATTATAAGTGAAACTCATATGAATTTTTTGATCCTTGAAAGTACCATACATCATATGGTATAATAGTTTTCCATCATGGTCAATCAGAGAATGGGAAGACCTCTTTTGGTATTTCCCCTTTCAGTTTGCCTCAACACTAAAAAAGAAAAAAGCCAGTGACCTCTAGAATTGAAAACATTGAAAAAATTATAGAGTCATAAATTTCATTTCCAGATGGAATGGGATGACCAAATCTTTGAAACATCCACTTCCCAAAGAAGACATGATTGCTCTATGAATTGAGAACATTCACGAGAATCTATGAATGCTGCTCATCCTATTGAAATATATAGGCCAGTTTCGGGATTTCTCTACCATTTACCAAATAATGAATGATTCAAAAAAAAAGACAAAGATGAAGGTTATGATAACTCCATCAGTACCAAGGAAAATAGTAGGAATGAAATATGTATAACCAGTCACATTTAAGAAATAATTTTCACCCAAACCATCTTCTAATTCAGAAACATATCATGGAAAACCCCCTGGGCATAAAAAAAATCCCCGACCTCATAAGGATGAGCGGGGGAGACCAAGGAGAAATCAATTCAATGAGATAAGGAAGAAATATTACTAATTTTGAGATAATCAAGTCCATGGTTATTTTATAGCCACCACATGCAATGATTCACTCCACCTTCCAGAATGTAAAAATCCCAAAAAGGTAGGTCTTGATGACTACCATATTATTTCACATTTTAGTTGATATTGGGAAACCCATAGTAGGAATGCTTCATATTCATTGATATCTGGTAGAAAATGGTAGATTTTAGGCAAATTATTTTGGGAAGGAAAAGAATACAAGTAGAATATGCTTCCACTACTTCCCCTAAGGAAGGTTTTGAGTGGAAAGAAGTTGTTATAATAAGGGAATATATGTTTTATGGTTGTATGTATTGAAATATAGTCAACTTAACTCACGGTATTCTATAAGCATAGTTGAAATAGAAAACTACGCCCCTAGCCTCTGCTGTTGCAACCCAACTGAAATCCTTGGACCCAAAACATCTAGAATCCATCATTTAAAAAATTGTACTAACCAGAAAGGCGTATAGAAAATATAGGAGGATAAACCTATATAATGGCCACATTTTTTTTGAAACTCTCAAATTTCATTCCATAGAATTTGAAATGATAGGGACCACCCCACAAAACGACACCACCAGAAATGGTCAACCAGACAAATTCCTCTTCAAATGAGGTGTAGAACTTTGGATCCTTTAATTACATTCAATTAATGTATCCATCATCCTATTATGAGCATGGATATGAGCCCATGTTCCCCAAATATAATTGGGGAACAAAAGGAAGAGGCCTCATGAGCTAATGATACTGAGGAATACATAGTCCGGGTGAGAACTAGAATGTTAACCATATCCCTACTTAGACTGTCAATGCTGCAAAAACTGTTGGAAGATCCCTTCAACAGGTCCAACGGGTAATAGAAAATCCCCATGAACATTCCATAAGTTAGTTTAACCCTATCACTATGGAATATCAATCATATGGGTGTAGGTCATAGATCGCCCTTGACAGGAAGATAGATGAGCCAGACCTAACCCACAAAGGACAAAAGCATATCTAACTTTTATTTCGAGGACCGATCCATCTACAGCAAAGAGTCAAGTCCCTAATGTGACTAAGAAAGAGGATCCCAACCTAGGGAAGTACATTCCTTTATACCAGAAGCATGAAATCCTAAAGTAGTTATCATTATTACTGGGTAGACTATCGATCCTGGATGCCTTGATACTATTGAAATACTCTTGGGAAGCACTCATAAAGGATTTTATAATACCTAAGATATTTTAAGGTGAGGTATATTCAACTAAGGTATATTTGGTAGAGAATGATCATGTGAAATAACACGAAGTTATCACATTCATAGATCAAGATGAATTTTTCATTATATAGGGGAAAATAATACACTTGTATGATTCCAATAGGATAAATATTGTCGATATCTAAATAGTTTTTATTGATAATGGCTTCAGATTTAACCTCATTCTAGTATAATTTTTTTGATAGGATAATATGAGGATAACCTAGTACGTTATTCCATAATACTATAGGGATATGAAAAAAGGGAGAAGAATCCATTGGCCGCAAATCCTTCCTTTAGCGCTTCTTCACGGCATGATCATGGTGCGTGGCTCCTCTACCTGCGGTGACATGGAGGATTTGAGTTCAAGTTCCGATTCCTCTTTGGCTCATTTCTTGGTGGATGTTTTGTTTCCATATCTGTTCTATGCCTCTTGGGGCTCAAACCGTCATCGTTTCTCTGTTTCTTTATGGGTTCGACAGAAAGTCCTCGATGGCAGCCTTTGGGATGGGTTGTTTCATGGATCATCCTTGGTGGTCTTCTATCGGCTTGGCAATGCTGCTTCATGACCTAGTGTTAAGGTATTGATTTCCCTTCCCTATGTATTCCAGGAATTCTTTCGGGTGTTCTATGCGGTGGTGGGTGCGGTTATTTTTCATTTGCAATGTTGAGGATCGTCGAGGGTTCGTGGGCTCTGTCATTCCATGGAGGCTCGGTGTGGTTGATTTGCTACAATCCGCGGTCAGTTGGGTTGCTGTCTCGGTCTATGTCTGCAGGAGTGCTTTGGGAAGATTGTAGTGATCTTCTTGAGTGGGTTTGGTAGCGACGACAGGCTCTGTATGAATTTTCTAGTTCATTTTGTGGCGGGGTTTCATCTCAGCATTGTCTGGCATCTGGGATGCCTACATATGTAGTGATGGTTTTATTCCCATGAATTTCTATCATCATGAATTGGGCCAGTTTTTGGTTTTCATCAGTTGATTTGGAATGGTGGTAGGTGTTTTCTTGAATGGTTTTGTTTGCTAAGGTGGGATGTCTGTGATCCAGACTCGACTTCATGAATTTAATTCATAGGGGGTTTCATAGATGCAATTTATCTTTTCTGTGTTTTTTGGATTTGGTTGTTTGAGAGGGTATGACGCCAGCCATCGGATTGGGCTTGAGTTTTGACTCAGGACACTTTCTTGTCGAATTACCTTGCAAGGATGAAGAGATTCTTCATGTTAAATTACCGGGGAGGAGCAGTTTAGTTATGTTATCCTAGTTTTACTCTTTCTTCCTTTGCGTGTGATTGTCCTATGTCCATGATGTCATTGGGTTTCAACCGCCTTCATCCTTTAAAATGGGGCATTATCATATAATAAAAAAAATTTGAAGGCCTTCGGGCCGTTGGATGGAAATCAAGCTCATGGCTTAGTTTGGAGACCTTATAGCCAAAACATGATTTTTGGTGGTTTGGTAGAACCCAAACTACAACATCTATCTATGAAGAACCTATTTCCATCAACACATGACAATAACCTCATCCCACCATTAATGAATCATATACACGATTCATGAAAAATCGAGATGTTATGTGCCGATAATGCCCCATTTGAATCATATGAGTTTCACTATATAGATGTTGGATTCTATGATAGGGAAGGGAAATATCCCATAGTTTATGGGGATTCTTATGATATCACCTAGAACTGTCTAATAATGATTCCGACCAACCCATTAAAATATATTGATGAAGAGTATGTCTTTCCCATTAATGATGTTGGGTATTGAGCCCATAGTTAAGCACATATTCAGAAATATTTATGGTTTCAGTCATGTAAACCGAGTCCAGTATTTTTTAAAAGTTTTCTGACTCCCTATAATGTGGTGAATTCTTAAAGGAAAACACCCTCATTCACTCCCATTGCTATAGGAAGTCCCCGCCTCACCAATTGAGGTAGAAGAAGTCATCTCATCACACAAATAGGATGAAGAAACACATTCTCCATCTCACACACCATTATCTCTAGAGTTTAATGAAAATAATACATTTTTAATTATATCAGATGAGGTTTCATTATCTTCATAATGACATGATATAGGATCCTCCCCCAAATCTAGAGAACATATCCTAATACTTTCTCCCCAGACAAAACAAGAGGATAAAGATTGGGGGGAATAAGAAGAGGAAGAGGGCCTTAAGGAATCCCCTCTATCATTTACATAGGGTGTCCTTACCTCCATTTATGAATTCATAGAAATAGGAATGGGAACAAAATAATAAAAACAAGCTACATTGATCAATTCAACCATGTATTCATAAGAACGCAAGGTATATACCACCAACCCGAAGTGGCTTCAGAATGTTTTCACCTAAAACCACATATAAATGCATAGATTCAATCTCTAGGTTTCCACTCACCACTTGGGTTTACCAGAGGACCACTAGGGATATAAAATGGAATCCATGAAGACAAACCCAACACGTGCTGCCAAAATTGTGGCCAACATTGACAAGATTATCAGATCAAATATGATTCATGGGGTCCGCTATCCCAATTTATTAGAAAATACGTTCCTTGTTATGAATAAGAATGGGAAAATTAGATTCTATATTGATTTTGGGGATCTAAACTGACACTTCCTGAAAGACAATTTCCCAATCCCAATCACAGAACTACTAATCAATGTAGTATCCAAAAATCATGATCTCTCTTTCATTGATGGATATTCAGGATACAATCAAATCCAAATGGATCAAGAAGATGAAGAAGCCACCACCTTCATGTCCCTCAGAGAGTAATTTTCTATGGGTTAATTCCCTCTTGCTTTAAGAATGTCAATAGTACATACAAATATTCCATGTATCGCATCTTCAAACCCATCATCGGAATTTTCTTCGAATGACATATTAATGACCTTATATTTAAATATTAACATCACTATTACAACCTAGTATATCTTTAAAAATTCTTCAACATATTGTGATGGAATGACTAGAAAATGAAGCACATGAAATGTTATTTTGATGTAAACTTATAGAAATTTCTCATCTTCTTCATATTCCACCGTGAAGATGAAGTCTACCCCAAGAAGCCAAATGTTATCCTTGGAATCCAACCTCTTAATAACTTCAGAGAGTTGAGAGTACCTTAAGTATTAATAACCTAAATTTAGTTCTTCATATCTATCCTTACAGTCATGTTTCTTTCCATCCTTAGGTTGATGAAAAATGGGGTCACATATTAGTGGGTGGATGAATTTTATGAATCATTTGATAGTTATAACAAATATATCTTAATATCCCCAATACCAATGTACCCTTTTGAAGAAAGGACACTTATCATTCATGTGAAATCCATAGAGTGATCACTGGGTGACTTACTCACCAAAAATAATTATTCCACGACATTGAAAGAAATATTCATTTTGTCATTCGAACCATGATTAATGATGAGAATATTATTTAGATATTGAGAAGAGTTGTATGGAACTATTCTTTGCAGTAATAAAGATGAGGCTCTACTGGTAAAATCATTAGGAATTTTTGTTCACTCATTGAAACCCACTAAAATAAATTCCCAACCATCTGATGTTAACCAGATTCCTTTCATAGTGGGTGGTCATCCTGTAGCAGTTTGACATTCATTTGATGCCTCAAGAAAAAGTCTGGGGTTATAAGTTTGTAAATTTTTTTAGTATAGAACCCCTTAGTAGAAATGTATTCATTGAATACTGAACAACATGATGGATTGGTTTTTTATATTCAAGAGGGCCTTATAATATGAGAGAGGTATTTTGATGGTGTATACAGGAATCCAATATGAATGTGGATTGGATACCCCAAGCTCAACAAATCGGGCTGGTAATCACTATCATATCTCCAACAAAGGAAGTCTAGACTTACTTTTTCCTACCGCTAGAGGGGTATACAAACAATGAAGTAGAATACAATGATCTCATTATAGGGATAGAGATGGAACTTTAGGTATAAGTAAATCACTTGAAGATAAATGGAGATTGCAAACTGGTCATAAAGAAGGTTAATAAAGATTGTGATTTCCAAAAAGAAGAGATAATTCACATGATAAACCATATATTATGAGTAATTGAGGAATTGTGGATTAAAAGAAAATTGACTCACATCTGATGGTCATACAATGCCTAGGTAGACATCCTAGAAAATGCAGTCGCTACTCAGAAAGATCCAAATAGGGATGAATAAATCAGTAACATTGTGCATCGCTAGATGGTCTCACCTTTAATAAAAGAAAAAAAAAGATATTGATGATATTATCTTCATAACTGAACCGTACGATCCTACCACCATATGGATGACACCCACTATGGACTACATTGAAAAGGGAGAGATCCCACTAGACTGAGAAAAAAGAGTTCTAATCCAAAGACACGAGGGGGGGGGGGGGGGGTTCTTTTATAGGTGAATTAATGTAGAAAAGATAACATTTTTCATAGATGAAGTACACATTGAATTCTATGAAACCCAGCATTCAGGATCAAAATATTCCAATCAAATATGAAGGCATTGGTACTACTATCGCACCATAACAAATGATGATACTAAATTCCCCAAGAAGTACTATTCTAGCTAGGTTCATGCCATCTTCATTCACCAACACATGAATTTTATACACACATCCAAATACTCATATCCATTTTACATATGGGGAATGGATGTCATGGGATCATATCCTCTGTCTATATCCAAATAGTTCAAGAGCATTATCACTTAAACTAACTTATTCTCTAAGTGGTACAAATCCACAACCCAAAAAATTGTCCGGCTAAGGAATATTGTCAATTTTTTGAGAGCCAACATCATCACAAAATTTGATATCTCTCATACAATAATGATGAAAAATGACACCAATTTCAGTTCTAATGAATTGGAAAAAAAATATCAAGAGTATGCTGTCAAGTCAAATTATTTACCCCACTACCATGAACTGACTAATAAAAAGATAAAGGCCTTTAGAAAGACACTATCCAATATACCTAAGAGGGAAGTAGATAATTTTAGAAAGAATAATTTGAGCATATCATGCATTACTTGTGGAATTACAGGACTATGACCCTCACTACTACACAAGTGATCCCATACTCATTAGTATATGGGACAAATGTAGTATTCGCCATTGAAGTTTAATTTCCCTTGCTCAATGGTTCCATATGTGACCAATTATCCATAGATGAAATATAAAAAACAACTCAATAAATTTGAGTGACTAGATGAGAAGAGTTTTCACACCTTGAATGATTAGCATGTCTATCAAAACCAGATCTCAAAATCCATTAACATTTTTTTTGCCTTAGGTATTCCCTCAAGGGATAGATGAATTTGGTCCTCAGGACAACGATGAAACTCGGAAATAAACCACTAATTTTGGGGAAAAATTGGGAGGTAGCCTATTCTATACAGAAAGTCTACTCCAATGGATACTATTCCATTATTCGATTGATGATAATCTTATGATGTCCACCATCAATGATTGGTTCCTGAAGAAGTATTTCATGTAATAACAAGTCACAATCATCCTAATCACATGATGATAAACCTCATAGTGCGCCATCCATGTTAGAAGACAATAAACTACAAAAAACCAATTTTCTCACTGTATATGTTAAATTGTACACCACCATAATGTTCTAACCCTAGACAAATAATACCTTCTACATTGGTCACCTACCAACCCATATTCAACATATGCACATGGATTGATTTCTTTTGTTGAATGATATGTAGTGATGCACAAAATACCTATTTTAGGACCATGAAACAATTTCTCTCCACTCATAAGATGATTTTATTTTCTGCCTTTGTCATCAAGACCTATTTTCAATTCAATATTATGTTTCTCTCTAGTACAGACAATCATTCATCCCATAACTACAAGACACAATTATCTTGATCCTGTGACTTCAAACTGTATGGTACATTATCATGATCAGATATTGATAAACTACATGGTACATCATCCTAATTTCATGATGTTAAACTACATGGTAAATAATTCCAATGGAACCATGTTAAACTACAAAGTTAGTCTTTGTTACATGACCTTAAAAATGACGACATCATCATCCATGTTGCAAGAAAATAAAACGACTGACACTAATTTATTCACTGTATGAAGTTAACGTAAATGAAACCATAATGTTCCCACAAAAAAGGAAATAACCTCTGAAATTCTTCATCTACCATTTGATGTTGAAGAACTAAATGTGTCATGATTCCTATCCACACTGGATACATATCGAGACCCATATTTTACATCCTGGTGTAGGCCCATTGAAAGTAAAAAATACTTCTTCCCAATGTATGGGCAGACCTACATATGGATATATCTTCAATAACCATGTGTGTCCTGATTCATACCCTTGGAGGATACATAGTGACACCTGAATCCCCATTCAGGATCCTGAATGGATGATACTTCTTTCATGTTGAGTGACCCTTGTCCTTACCACAGGCATTAAAATGCACATCCAACATACTTACATAAAAATGTTAAACTACATGGTTCCTCAAGAACTACATGTGTATTAATTCCCAAAATCACAAGACATGTAGGGATTCCTAGACCTCATGACATTGGACCAATAAAAAAATAAAAGAAATAATCCCTACCCTATATACAAACAAAATTAATTCAGAGAATTTAAAGAAGGTGTTATTTATAATTTCAATTCATGTGAAACACCCTATCCATATACAAAAGTTAGATATGTTTAGGGAATCACATTTAGAAATATGCATGGATTTATTTATTTTTCTACATAGGATATGTATCAACACTTTGATAACTAATCATGGGTCCATCCAAAACGAAGGATAAAAATTCCCTCCTCCCAATGTACTGATCATATCGACACTTTGAGTTTTATGATAACTAATTGTGGATTTATTCTTTTATTGAAGAGATATGTAGTAACACATGGACTATTTTATCATAGTCTAGCCACCAAAAATTCAAAATTCCACTTCCATTCATTTTATCACCCATGTGTGGAGGAATAAACCTTTTCCAATCCATCATTATCACACTAAGCCTAGCTCATATTGGATTATGAGTTTCAGGAAGGGATTCCCCATATGATCAAGGAATTTCAAACCACATTAGGGTTTCTATTGTATCATTAGAATAACCTTAAAAGGAACACCTGATGTCCTTATTATATGACATTAAACTGAATAGTCAATGATAGATTGAGAACTTCATGTGTCTTGATTATTTCTACAACAAGATACATAGACACACTTGAATCTTATATCCTATTCATGATGAAATATTTCCTTTTCACATGGATTCACCTTCATCATTACCGCATGATGTTAATATATATAGCTAATAACCTGACTACATGACTTTAAAATGCATGGTACCTCATGAACCACGTGGGTGTTGATTGTCATTAAAGTGAGATACATAGTGACACATAGGCGACATGTCCTAGTCTCATCCACCTGTTAAATAAAATGTCCCCATATCCTATATACAACCAATGATATATTCATGAGATCTAATGTTTGAGTTCCTCACTCAATAATCTATCAAGGAAATAGAAATTTTCATTTAATCACCAGTTGAATATATGTAGGTAATTTCACACTCCATGTATAGTCATAGTCTGAATATTTCCTATATACCAGGGAAAATTCCTAGTATTCACAATACTCTGTGACCTAGGTAATTTCGGATCTCTATCATCTTTTTATGGCTGTCAAATATGGGGGGTCAGTGTCCTGAGGACACCATTGTTGGACTATGCATAATTTTCCCTTGTTTCATCTACATAAGTCCCCCCCATAAAAAGCCCTTCCAACCAAAGGAAAATTCAACCTTAGTATAGTCTTCTTATATCACCTTATTCCCCAATGTATTTTTTCCCAAATTATTTTTCCTAACCAAAGAAACATTGAAATCATGGTTTATACATTCTTCTAATCACATATGATCCATGTTAGAATATACAGACCTATTAAGCCTCTTATTTATCATTTTTATATGAAAAATGTCCCTAACAACATGACCTAAAAACGAAAGACACCATGTAATCTTTTTTTCATGATTTTAAATTACCTAATTGACGTCCTAATCACATGAAACTAAATTGAACATCTAATATACCAGTCACATGAAACTAAACTGCATGATGTACAAAACTATTCATGGGTTGATTCATGCCATCACATGGTACACAGTGACAACAAAATATCCAATACAAGGTCCCACCAAAGTAGTTGAAATTTACTATCCCTATACATGGGTCATACATGCACGTGGAAGTCTATAAGAACTATGTATGACCTTATACTCTCTTTGGTGAGATATGTATTGAAAACTAGTTCTTAAATCCCATTATATACACAAAAAAATTCCCTTACCCTCTTATATATGAGTTAGATATTCATGGGAGTGTCTAATATGTGTCTCAACCCACTTATGATCTCATATTCATTGTAAAATTATCATTTCCCACACAAGAGTTCGTTCGATGTGTAGGGAAACCTTCCCAGAACCATGTTTGTCTTGATTCTCATTTTGAAACGGTCTATTGTGATGAACATTAGTAAAATATTAGGCCCGACTATAATGATAAAAATAAATCCTATATATGTGTAATACCAATGTAAGGGAAACATTTCGACACATTGACAGGATGTTTCGACATGAAGTGGTCCTTTCATGTTCAAAAACATTCCTTTCACAAATAAACTATATTCCTAGGGATGTTATGATATAAATAAACCTCCCTAACCATCGTAGATGGAGTGTTAGTATCTTGGTGACACCTATGTTTGAATACGCACAATATGCCTCAGTTGGCTCTACATATGTCTCCCAAATAAGGCTAGTAAGCCAAAGAAAAATTAATCAACATGGGAATATTTTCCTTTCTCCATATAACCCTACAACGCATTTCATCCCAAATCTATCATTGTATTTGGAAACCCAAAGATTAATTCTTACACGCTTCTCCTTAATGAATTTGGATGAAAAAATATTATTTGAAAAGTTATCATGGAAAGGGAAAATTGTTAATCCCTTAGACAAAGATACGAAACCATAAGTCTTGGACCTTAAATTTCAATAGTTGAAGACATAAAAATACATTGTCAATATCCAAGATGCACGAAATTTAACTAAAAAATTCGTAAAACCTCCATTAGTCAAGACAAATTAGTGTAGGAGTGTTTTTTCATTCATGGTGGGTGTTAAAATAGACACCCTCATCATTTTTAAGACATCCTTTCATTGAAAATACACCCATAGTGGTCTTGGGATATCTGAAATTTGACAAATTATATAGCCATCAAAATTAGTGGGTGAGTTTCCCGAGGAAACATTTGTTTGACCGTTCACTATATTCCCTAATCAGCTCTAAATAAGTCTCCCCTAAAAAGGTTTGACAACAAAAGGAAAATTCATCCCTAGGAGGGCCTTTACTATATCTATAGTCCCTAAAAAATCATATTGGAAGCCATTATTGTGGTTAATCCTCTCATACTTTCCCCAAATCATGTATCATATTTATAAATCACAAAACTAAGGTCCATAAATCCCCCATTCATGTCAAAAGTATAATGGGAAATTCTCATCTATTATTTCCTATTAGGGTCCTCACCCCATAATTAATGGTAAAAGTTGGTCTATTTAAAACATTATTTTCATTAATATGGTCTTGATGAATCTAAAATACTGATAAAAATAGATGAAAAACTCACTAGGTGGGAAACCTACAATAGGAAACCCTAGGTAAATGTTGAGCACAATCTTGATAGACCTATTCTTTGTAGGGTTTAGGAAAAATTGATTAGCCAAAAGAAAATTTAAAAGGAACAAAATATTTTAGGTAAAAGACAAAAAAATGGTGGGTCAATATAAAGTTATGATATACCAAATAAACTAACCCCATATTGGACTTTAGAAAAAATTAATGTGATAAAATAATAGACACAAACTTTTTAGTGGATCCATGCAACCGTAAAAATAGTAAAAAATATAAATTTTTAGTTTCTTATCTAATGAAAAAATTAAAGCATTGTTGGTCCATAACCACATTGCAAACCAGTTCAAAATAATACCACATTATACATTATAATCACCACATCTTTTTCCCAATCAGAGAAAATTACGATAGGGTTAAATTTATTTGTCCTGAAAACTATGAATGGAAGGAGAAAAAATACGTGAATTTGGAATAAGAAAATAATATATCCAAAGAAAGTTTTTAGGGAAAAGGTTCTAAGGGGATGGAGCCATGATGAAAAGTTCATTTCTATGTTTAAAAAATTTCTACGTGAATTTCTAATTCGCATGGCATTTTGAGACTTCATGAAGATAAAAAAATGATATTTTCAGCAGGATGAGATAGTATCGCCGAATCCCAAAAACAAAACCATGTAATTTTAGGGTCTAGAGGATGATTTATTCCCCCATGGACAACATTACCCCATGAATGAAATTGTTCATGAGATGAAATGGTACAACCAAAACCTTCAAATGAAACCATGTCATTTATAGGTCTGGACATTAATATTTACACCAAAAATGAAATTCCTTCATGAATTAAATCATTTATGGGCTAGGGAATACTCCTAGGCATCTCAAAAAACAATCCTCATTACCTAACACTGATGACCGACCATGCCAGTATCAGGTACCTCTATTCTTCAACAAAAGTCTCATTATGAGAATTGAGAGAAGAAAGGAAAAAATGAGGCATGCGATGTGAAGGAGAAGTAAAAAACTAGAGCCTCAGAGATGAATTGGGGGAAGTTCCATTTATTTCTATTAGGTAAAACCAACCTATAGTATTAAGAAGGAAATAAAAATAATCCAACCATTTTAAAACATAAAACCCCTTACCAGACATCATTCCTTGAGGAACAAACGAATTGACCATTTTAGGAGAAGAACCCCACATATAAAATGATATATGGATGGAACCCTACACCGTGTAGAAAAATTTTATGTTCCAAGAACATGACCCCACATAAACAAAATACTACGTGGGAGAAACATGGACCTGCACCGGAACACACTACATGAGAAGAACCCAGGTCCATGTTGAATAATTCTATGTGAATGGTACACTCAATCTCATAGGAACTTGATATGTAGAGTTAACCTCATTCAACATAAGATCATGCTATGAAGAATGGGACATCCTACTATGTTCCACTCTCTAGCTATTTTCACTACCTTCCATCGTATCATCATTCCCTACTTCTTTTACCGTATAAAAACTTGTATAATGGTCTTATTAAACACTTTTTCCAATTTGTATGAAATGTATGATCAGATCATCGAGTAAATCAATGAATCCTATCGATTTTACATAACTATGGAAGGTGGTGTCCTCTTAGTAGCCATCGTGAAAAGGTGGACCCTTGGAAATTCTTGAATTCTAAATTCAGATGTCAATTAGGTTCCCAACCATATGAGTTCACATGGCCTTGGAGGTGATCATTTTAACCTTCCCATTCTAGGGATTGAGGGGAAAATTGACTTTCCCTTTTATGAGGTCATGTGATGGTCACTCGTCCTTTCCCTCAGAACCAACAACAAATACCGCCTAGTGTAATCCCCTAGTTTTTTGTGAAATAGGTGATAATATTTCCCCTCTTCTCCTCCCTATCTACTAAAAAAAGAGACTAGTTCACTCATTTACCACCCCTCTCTCTTTGGGATTCATACCTTGATTGTTATAAAAAGATGTTGATAGTTGGATCTGTAGATCTACTTCTTCATCTTGTTTCTCACACTGAAGATGAAACATGTAGGTTTAGAGGATAGTGTCGATCATGACATCCTCACGATCCAAAAATTTTAGATGGGCCCTGTCTATAGATGAAATACCCACCATTTATTAAAATGGGCCTCCTATAAGGTGTTAGTCCCAACCACGTGGGCCTACTATACTGTATAAGCCCCGAATCCATGAATCAACATTCAAAGGGCCATATTCCTAATGAGTAAAGTGCATGGGAATCCTCACAAGTGTATACCCTAACTTACTAAAGTATGAAGTCAATGATTCTTAACTACCTAGGATATTTATGAAGCCTCCCTAAGGTCCAAAAACAAAACCAAAATTGAACATATTTTTTTCCATGACATATTCAAAGTATGTTCATATCCACGATGGAGACCATATCACTACTGGGATACTCTGTGCACATCAACATAATCCGCACACCAAACTTTTACTAGGAACCTTTCACCAATTTTTCCTTACTGGATGAAGTTAAAATGGATTGTCGGGTCCGCATCACAAAACCTAAATGGTGATGTTCCATGTTATGTGGCACCGAAATACATGGTTTCTAATTTTATTCACGAGGATAAATACGAATCCCATTATAAGGGATTGATCCAAATGTGCAAAGAACTTCTTCCTCCCAACATGATATTGAATTCTTGATCACCTCAAGAAGTAGATTAAAACAACCATCATTCAAAAAAGGGATGAAAAATATATGATCCATATTTAAATGGGGT
The DNA here is from genome assembly GCA_963277665.1 of Viscum album. Taxonomy (NCBI): domain Eukaryota; kingdom Viridiplantae; phylum Streptophyta; class Magnoliopsida; order Santalales; family Viscaceae; genus Viscum; species Viscum album. Next base: position 291,223,893 of record OY728150.1, on the reverse strand, counting down.
TACATTGATGGATAAACATAGATACATACAGTTCAATCCATTGATAGAGAACCCCAGATACATAAAGATGATTCTGAACCCATGCACATTCGTAATTGATCACTACCTCTAGGCGATCATTATTATACATAAATGGGAATGAAAAAAGGATTCAAGAACATATCTAAAATCTATAAGAGAGTCTTGGAATATGAAGTAGTACTCCCAAAAGGGTTTAATGATCCCTTCTCCCAAACCATTAGACCAATGTGAGTTATTAAGTCTTGTCAGCCATGTTACCCAATGAAAGATTTCATTTAGAATGTTGGTCCACAATTCATCATAGATATATGGTCCATTAGGTGTTTTTTGGATCCCCAAAAAACCTTATAGAGATCATTTAGATTTAGTAAACCAAATTTAAATGATTTAACATAATTCAACCCCTGAAAATACCCCATCAGGAACATGAATATTTCATTAGAGTCTTCAGGTTTATCTAAAATATTAACATGGATTATATTTAACATATAATTTTTAATCATATGAAGTGGAATTTGTTTTTTAAAATAAATTACACATAGGGAACATGTGAATTGGTTTTATTGTATATTTTTTCCTGAAAAAAATGGACACACTATTTTCAGTAGACTGAATGACGTGTAGTATTTTACATGACATGTACTATATTTTACCCATGCCCACAACACATTCTTAAGGATTGGACTTGTTACCTTATATGGATGTGTTTAATGTATATGATGTGTAATATAGAAACAAGTCACATGAAATCATAATTATACAGAATGTTAGTAGCCAGGTCCTGTATCTAATACATGGAATTATTGGGACACCATGTGTTCACAACAGTGAGAAATAAAGGACAATACGTCGTATAAAATGGTTAATTGGTGTGTAGTTCTTCAATCCATGTACTGGTTTGTTTATATCATCATTATGATTCTATTTTTTTATATAATAGATCTAATTTCATCATATCCATTAAACTTTTTTGTGAGATATATATGCAAAAAATATAAGTACATGACATGTATGTGGGAATCACTTGATGTATATTTTTGTTTTGCCTATGATAAGCCTTTGATACATTCAACTAGGATTCTTATATGTTTTTTCATTTTTTAATCCTAAAAATATTCATTTTAGGTTAGAGAGTACAATGAAATGGATAATATGAAGATTTAATATATTTAAAGAAATAGATATTTTTAATTGAAAATGAAAATTGATTTAACCAATCAATGAAAAATAAAGAATTATAAATTCAATATGTAACCATTTTGTTATAACTTGTTGGTTCTGTGAGTAGTGGATGTTTCTTTTAATGTAACAACCAAATTTATATTATTATTAATTTACATTTAATTTTTCCCCACATTATTATAACATCATGTCTAATTATAACCATAGATCACTTGGCTAGATTAAAATTTTGGAACAATTAGTAGAGGAAATTAACATATAATTTATAATTAATTTATGATAAGCTATAGAATTACCTCAAATTTTAATTCATCTTTCATTGTTAATATGTTTGAATAAACCTCATAATTCCATCATTTCATTGTAGGATCTTAGTATATAATTCCTCTTACATTTATCCACAAATTCACTACAATCCCTAAACGTCGTCATAAAACCATCAGTTGTTTTCATGGATGATCACCTTCACTTACATTGTTCATGGTTGATCACCATATTATTATTCTCGAATGGGGATGAGATATTGGTTACTTTTTGATGTCTTCAAAGGGTTGGAAGAGAGATATCATCATATATCTTCAGATATCTCTATATACATTATGTAAAACAAATAGTTATGGAAAGTTATATCACTCAACCATGATTTGGGTAATGATTATGATATCTATATATTTCTTTTGGAAGCTGACTATATTGGTTATTCGACATGAAAAAGTTATTTTATGGGTTATTTAAAGATAATGTTTGAAGATACCAAAATGTTTTATTTATTTTTTATTTGATATTTTAACGGTTACTTTAATCAAAATTGACATCACATGGTTAAGGATTATAGACTCTCGTGACTCATACTTTTTTTTAAATCTTTATTTCATGCCACATGTTTAATGATCCTTGTTTTTATGGGTATGAAGTACCTAATATTATGATAACAAACATTTATTATTCCATCTTATTATTATTATCATATCATATTAATTAATTCAATTCAATTATTAAATCTTATATTTACCATTACTAACTGTTTGATCTCACCATTATTATGTTTCATTTTCATCTATTACAAAGAATGCATTTAATTTATTTTTATATAAAGTCTTCATGTGGTATTAATTTTCCCCGAGATATTGAATACTTAATATGGATTCTAAAAAACATGGTATATGTTGGAAACAATTATCATTTAAGGATACGAGGATTGTTATGTAAGAGTTATTTTGAATTATCTAACACTCAAAACCTATAAGTTCATTGGGTATGTTGGTGATATGATGTTTAATTTTCATATTATTTGTTTCGGATGGTTTTAACCAGGTTATATTTATTTTTATCACTGCCAAAAATGTAAATATAATGTTTTCAAGAACTAGATCAGGAATTGTGGGTCTAGTGCTATTATATATTTTTCAAATTGTGTATAATCAATTTATATTCCAAAAAATGGTAATCTATACATAAACATTTAACTCAAAATAATAATAATAATATTCTAAGATAGTCTTCAAAATAAATAAAACAATAAACCCATGTGTTATATCTAATGTAATCATGTATTATCATAAATGTTTCTAAAAATATCATTAATACCATTAATATCTAATCACACAAGACATATCAATAATACACATGACATTGAAATTTTGATCAACCTTATTGTTTTCAACTTTTCATAATCATTATAACTATTTAGTTTTACTTAGCTGATAACATCATAACCTATAAAGCTACCTAAACCTTTCTCTGATTCCAACTGTGATACCCTTTATATATACTCCCACATCAGAGGATAAAAATATAATCCTTTTATATTTACTTTGAAACCAACTAAATATAAACAAAAATAACTTTCAATAATTAAAATATGAAAAATTCATATTGAATCTCATACATATTCAATAACTTTTCTATTTTTAGATTTTTGTAAATAATGAAAATATATTTTAAAAAACCCATATGGTTCACACCCAATAAACCATTTTCCCATTATACAAAGAATTTATTATTTTATCTTAAACATGTCTTAAAAATATCTGAAAAAATTCTCCCCACAAGGATCTATTTATATATAACATATATAATTTTCTTCATTAAAATATCAGAAAATGGAAACATAGGATGTGAAAGATCAACCACTCAATAAGGGATATAATACATGGAGATATATCATGGAATAAGAATGACATGGATAATATGGAAAAAATAAATCATATATTACAAATCAAATGAAGTTGAAATATTACCACATATATTAGTATACACAATTATATGGATAATAATAACTTATTTTATTGTTTTGGAATTTATAATGCTAGAGATCATAATGTTACAATAAAATAATTAACCATGGAAAAAAATCAGAATAAAAATAAATTAATCAAGAAATAATAAATAATTAGATATTCCTACATTGAATACCTAGGCTATTTTGTCTCATGGTACTTACCAATGCATCAAAGATCTACATATTTTTAGGAACCACCATTGCCTAAATAATTCTAATATATTCATCATTCGAAAGTTATGAATTATCAATATAATATATAATAAACATTCCATAATAAAACATGTTTTTGTTTACTAGAAAAAATGTTAATATTCTATCCATTAAATAAATGAACTATCAATATTGATAAACACCCTCTAATATGATTTATGTATGGTAGGATATTCTCCCCAAATAAAGTAATAAATATATAGTTAACTAAATATTATAAATGATTTAGAATATATACATGATTAAGAAGACCATAAATTCAGCATTAATGAAGTCATTGTAGAAAATATAAGTATTTTGGGAGATAGAGAAGAAAATATAAGTGAAAACTTTTAAAATGAATTTTCCTTGCTGTTTTTTAACATTAGTGTAAAAAAATCCATTCAAAAAAATATTTTAATGATATATTAGAAAAATAACAACATTATTTTTAAGTTAACTTCCAATAATTTAATATTAAAACTAACCCATCCTTAAGTAATTAAATGTAGAGTAAAAAATAAAATATACATAAGTGGACTAAAATCCCTTTTAAAAACTATTAGTATGATAATATCCATTTCTATAGAAAAATTTAAAAAATAATGGGAATATATAATACATTAGAAAATGATAAAAACTTATATAGGAAGGTAAATATTTAATATAAGTCACGAATATAGAGAGCAACCATTAATGCATAAAAAAATTATTTCTTACAAATATATAGAAAGTAAAATATATCTCGTTAGAAAATGTTAAATGATTACTTCAACAAATTTTAAAGGGAAACAAAATGTAATGACCCCAACTGCACTAAGCAAAATTTGGTGCATATTTTATTACATTATCGTAGATACAAGGGTTCAAATCATGAAGGATTGGGTAGTTTATCTATTTTATAGAAACAAATACATACATGATAACCATTTTATATAGGGAAAATAAATACAAACCATATCACTGGAAAAAGTTTTTCATCCTTGAAATCATTTTTTGAATTATTATTCATACCATTTGGCGAGGAAACAAAATAGGGGTGATAGAAATTGCTCAGTAAGGTTTACATTTAATAGAAGTTGTCATGAATTAATAAATCATAATAAATAAGGAATGGAAATTAATTATCTTAAATTCCATTTAATAAAAAACTTAAATATCATAATTAGATAAGTCATAAACACTATATCAAGTTAAATAACTGAAAACACATGTCTTTAATAAATAAATAGAGAATAAAATAAATCCATAGGTTGTATCATTGTGAAAATAAAATTTATAATAATAATAATGGAATTATCAATGAAATTATTTCTTAATTATTAGACATCCTAATCTCATGTGTCACTAACACCTCTACTGTCATGCCCTTTCACAATAGATTTTAAAACTTATGGGTATGGATACATTATAAAACAATTTAACTCAGTCCATCCAATTGATTTATCTCATGGTACTAATGATGTATCATGGGGATGTGTAATTCCTAGGCCCACCCATCACATAATAATTCCAATCCATTCCTCATATATCAAATAATATATTTAATTAATAATCAATATTCCATAACATAAAATATCTTTATTGAATATGGAATACATATTAAAAATAATTTCTCCATTCAATCATATAACATTTAATGTAAAATATCATATTTATAAATGATATAAAGTTTAATTAATAAATATATGGAGACAAATAAATTGTATATTTAGGGAAAATTTAATGTCTAATGATCCCATAAAAGTGAATATTTCAATTGAATGTTATTTACAACATAAATAAATCAAGAAAGTGAATAATAATAATAATTTCCTTGGTCAAATTGATCCTAAATCATAAAAGTAGACAATAACGACTCAATCAATAGAAAATATCCATAGTGAATTATAATTAGAAAAAGGGTTTTTGTCAATGGGATTTTTTCTGGAAAATGATAGGAAGATTCTTTCAAAACATTTTGATACAATTGAAACATGGGTAAAAAATTATTAAATTTATAATTTAGAGAATGTTAAAAAATATGTTATTGGAACAACCTGAAAAATGAGTTGAAATAGAAAATCATACTCCCCAAAAATTTATTATAGAATAAATGGAGTTTTAATGATTACATGAGATGAAATAGTCTTGTACCAAAGAAGATTCAATGAATGAATATACAAGATAGATTATATGAAATTGAAAGATAATTTTTTTAAAAACACCCAATGATAAATTCATAAATAATTACTTATTTCATGTTAATGACAATTGAAATAAAAACACACCATTAGAAGATTCATATAAGGATTAATGGAATCACAGTTTTCAACATGGAAATTTTAGCATCTTCTAACGAAGCATACCAACCGACATCATTTTGAATATTTTGATCCAATGCTCTTTAAATGTTTTCTAAAAATATCACTTAAAATAGAACCATAGTATTTCTCTGTTTCCCAAAAAATTTATCCATTATTCAACTAATATATCACAATCCCATCGCACATTATAGGATTATTTGTTTTAGAAAACATGGTTTTGTTTCGACCGAAGAGGGCAATGATTTCATATTTTTTAAAAGGTTTTCTCAATAATAAGTACTAATTAAAGGGATATGTTACTATTACATGAAAAAAATCTATAATAACTAGAGAATAATAAATTAAAGGGGATTATTATATAATAAACAAATTATTTATTTCAATAAAAATTCAATATAAATAATTCCAATTAAAATGAGATTGGAAAATAAACCTTTACAATGAAAACAAGATTAAAGTGAGAATTAATATATGAGTTTATTGGGTGTATAAAATGTAAATCCACATAAAACTAGTGTAATTAAGATATAAAATATAAAAAATTATTTACAAATATAATCCTTTAATGTCAAGGTTAATGAAGAATTAACATAACATAATGAAATGAAATTGGGTTTTGAAATTATTTATCACATCGTAATTTTCAAGTATAATCACCTTTGATTAAATAATTAAAAGTAAAACTTACAATACGATGAATTGTTAATTATTCAAGAAATTACATGAAAATAAGAATTATATACATCATAAAAAATAAATAAGTTGCATAACATTATAGTATGCCTTAACAAAGGGAAAACGAGAGAAAGTCCGTTACCTAAATATTTAATTTAATTAAACAATATTTAACCACATAAAAAATGGTTTTTAGTGTGTTATAAATTTATTATAGAGACATAATCATATTTATAATGACATATATGACCCTCTTATAACATTTTACTACCTACATGTTAATAATATTTCATTATTTTCACATTTTTGGATGTTAATTGCCTTGTTTTATCATGCATGTATTGTAATGAATGTTTTTATTATTTTATATTTTATATAAATAAATAGTATAAAATTATAATTATATTATAAATATCATATTTACTCATTAGTTACATTATTATAACAATTCTTAAAAGTTAGGCATGGAAAATGAATCACATCGCTTCATGGAGATGGTAGGTCGTATGTACAAATGAGTGACAATATCTTTCCAATAATTGGTTAAAGAGTAAGGTAGTTTATGATGTTTAATTTCCATAATGTACATCATGTCATATATATATATCACATATATTTTATAAATTTATCCCCATTACCTTCCAAGTGAAGCTTCAATGAAAAATTAATCATATGGTTATGTGAGGCAATAGTTTTTCGTACACACGAGAAACATTATCGTATTTTAAAATGAATGGAAATTAATAAGGTATATGTTATATAGTAGTGTTAGAAATAAAATTATATGATAGTAATTATATATAAACATTAAATATATCATTATATTCATTCTTGAGAGGTGTTGATGGAAAAAGAGTTACATCGGTTCCTATGGTGGTAATCCACCATACATATGATTGATGATTTCATTTACCATTTATATGAAGTGAACATTGATATATGTTATGAAATTAACATAATAAAATATTATTATATGATATATAGAGTTGTTTTATTTTATCACAATTTAATTAGATTTTATTAAGGTAGGAGAAGAAATAAAATAAAATTAATTGTTTAAGAACATTACCTCTTCTTCTGGAAAGCTTTTTAGGCATTCATAAAAATACTTCCTTGGATGAAATTATGATCCCAAAAAGAGATATTTTATGATGTTATGGGAGTACGGAATTGGTTTGGGTATGTATTGGATGATCTAAACGGCTTCGTATTTGTTCAGGGTGATGAGAGGGGGTGAAATTTTATAAGTGGGGGAGAGGACACAAATGAAATGTTTTAAAATATTCAATTACAACCATGTATTTGTCATAAAACACCATCCACATTGTATAATTATCAGACTTTAAATGTAGAGACTTATAGTTTTCAGGTTTTACTTTTATATGTTGTATGTATTTTTTTGATATCAAACACTGAGTAAGTGTGTGATTCTGAGGATTGTTTTTCCTAGAACAAATGATTGAAATATATTAAATATATTAAATAACACACATGCACATTTTTCCTAAAAAAGTTGAATAAATTATAAATGCAGGATCATATTAGAAATTCTGGGGAACCATTTAGATCAAAATGCAGGGTTTACCCTAGGTGAAACATAACCTTTCTTTAGTGAAGGTCATGTGTGAAAAAGTCATTGTGGGCATGGAAATGAATAAAATGAATAAAATGAATTAAATAAATAAATATTTTAATTTATTTATTCTTCATTGAAATAATGAATGTAGATTCATTATGTATAAAACAATGATGAAACATTTAATTTATCCACAAAACATAGGAGCCATTTGAGAGATCTTTGGAGGATCTCTCTCAGACGAACTTCCACAGGATCTTGGATCAATGATCTAAATGCAACATAATATAAGGATATCACAAACGAGTATGACACTATATTTTTATTAATTAGGGATCAATACTTATCTAGGTATGATGTTTTTTTGTTTTTTTATTCCCCCATCATAAATTCTTATGATGAATGTAGAACAATATGTCAACGTAATGATCCACGGTTCAATCATTTTACACGACGAGTTTATTTGTGAGGTTATTTTAGGATAATTTTCTTTACGATTTAATTTATGATTCTTAATTATTAATTATAATGAAAATGAATAGACTTTGACATAAACATTGACAAAAGTTCATTTCCCTTGATTATTCTTGGGCTTTGATCCCCTAATTCTTCATCCATCATTGATATACTTTATTTGTCTTGTGGTTCGACATATTTAGATTAATCTGTTATTGCACAACCATTTTTTTGGAGAAAATATCTGATATTATATATATGGGATCATAATGATAGGATGGTGGTGTGAAAATGGAGAAAATAGATAATTATATGATGCAGGTACTCAGTTTTCTCATTCCCCAATGCACAATGAAGAACTATGTAAAATCTTTTTTTCATGTGGATTGAAGGGTAGGGAGATGCTGATTGATGGTGGGAATAATCATTGAGATGTGATAATTCATTTCCAGGTGACACACAATCATAATGGTGTCGAAATACCCAGAAAAAATGCATCGAAACAGATCTGAGTTTCTAAGAAATTTCTCACTACTTGAAACATAATGTAGAGACACACGTCGTATGGCCCCCTCCAAGTGATGGATAGGGTTACGAGAGGGATATAAGTATCACACGGCCTATGAATTTGTCTTATAGTGTGTGTTCCCCTTTGATGAACTTGAAATTTACCTTGAAGGGTACACATGCACGAGTTGGAGTATAGGGGAAGAATCATTCTACTTACTCCTACACTACCACAACCGGAACAAAGTACACGGGTTAGTCTATATACTAGTACACCAGAAAGGTACACAGGAAGCTGACATATTGTGTACTATTACAGAGAAATATGCACAAGACATGGTTCATTTGCATGGGTAGGACCCAGAGTCAAGGGACATGGTTTGTAAACCTAATGCACTCAGTGTCCTTTTAAAAACATTTCTTGAAGTTCTTTTCCATTGTATATGGAACATGTTTTTATTGGGTTTTGTTCCACTTATCCATCCCCTAAGGATTAGTATGGAATCCTCTCTTACTTATAAGATAGTGAGCCCATCAGTAATAATTCTTTGATTGAGCTATTGAAATCCATCCATGAGGCCCTTTTTGAAATCATATATCCATCGTTATTCCATAGGAAGAGTTATTGGAATCATCCGGGCCATGTATACACGAGATCCAATTAAATACTTTGTAGGTTATGCCAAATTGAGTTGTTAGTATTCCCAATTGGCATGGATTTGATTCTAATCTATGTATTGCATCTCTTCAAAAAAATTTAGCATGTACCTCATATGGTGAGACTTGAAGAAAATTACATTTCTAATGGATGTCATTAGTGTTTTCAGAATCAAGAGTGTGTTTTCCCAGACAAGTTCTATGTACAATCTTCAAGTAGTAATCTTACATTTTCATTAATGTTGTGACTTTCCTTTAGACTGGGTGACTTATTTTAGTATATATGTATATTCTTGTATGTATTGTAGACATATTACTATGTATAATAAATTATACTTGTTTTTTATATGATTTGTGGTTTTAGGGTGGCAGAGTGGGTATTTTTATACTCGCCCCTATATGGGATTTCCCAGGGCATGTCACTTCCTGTGAAGATTATCCACATTTTGATTGAATTCTGGACAAACCAGGACCATACAGAGGATAGTGAGACCAAATAGACCATGTTTTGTTCATGCAGTATCTTGATAGCAATTCTAGTTCAACATTCATGTTGGACTTGTTTTAAAGGTGGGATTTTCCCCCTATTTACTTTCCTTTACTTCATGTCAGTATCTGTTTGTGATATTTATATGTATACATTCATGGTTGTTTAGTTTTTTTATATTTCTTCTTTTTTATATGCTTGTTGATGTGTGTGTGTAGGTATATAGGCTAATTCCCCCCCATGTTAGTTATATGCCTACTCAACACTATTCACCATCCCATGTCCTATAAAGGTAGGCATGTAGATTTGAATCATGGGGCCCATCAAGATGGTTCATGACAGAGTTGTATCATAGAAATCAGTTTTACCTTTGTACTGGGGTCTATACGTTTGGGCTAGAAAATAGTGTTACGTGTTTCAAGATCAGATTTTAGTATAGGGGCTCTAGTGTATACATGATGGCTGATGTATCTATACACCATGACTCTGATTACATTATTTTTTACTTGGCATATAAAAAAATGGCTGTAGGTAGAAGAGTGTACTTACATATCTAGGAATGGGTTGTAGTTTTCATGTCCATCTTGAGTAAGATCTCCAGATATACTCATTTACTATGGTATATCTTATTTATTTCAGGATTCTTCCATGACATATTCCAGCAAGGATTCAACATCATTATCATATGGATGATTCCATCATTTACGAGACATAAATACAAGGTCCAGTTCTAGTGGTGATACCTCCAGGTGGTGAACCAGCTATACTGCCACCTATAGTGTAGCACATAGTACCTACTATACAAGTGGATGAGGTGTTTAGGATGAGAAAACTACCCAAGTTTCATTGAAAGATAACCTTCAGGTTCTGAGATGATCATGAGCCACAAGTGTATTAGGGCTATAATGAGGTGGTGACCCGAGTGTTTTATCTGGTAAGGACACCGGTAGATCAGATGGCGTTCCTGGTGGAAAGCCTTCATCAGTATTCAACCGGGTGATGGTGGGGGTTAGTGTACTAATCTAATGACAAGGTGAATCCACCATTGTTAATGTTTTGGAACCTTTTTATATAGGAGTTATATCCTTTTACACTGGGGAGTGTATGTATCCAGGTGAATATAGAGTTCTAAAAAGGTATCATGATAGTATCTGAGTATTAATTGAGGTTTACCAACCTATCAAAGTACTTTATGGATATAGTTCATATCCATTTATTCAATGACCAGACTTTCAAGTTAGGACTGCATAGATAAATCCAAGATAATAATTTACCTATATGCATTCCTACTTATGTTAGGGTTCTAGAACATGCTTTGGTGTTTGAAAGTTTCTCAGATGAACAGAAAAAACATGTGGTTGACGATTGCAGGAATAAAATATATGATACCTTAGTCATAGAAAGATGATGAAATTCTTAGGGACCTAGATGTTTGAAAAATTTTATGATGAGGTCCTAAGGTAGAAGGTTTATAGTTGAGGGCTCTCAGGATGGGTCTTGTCAGCCTAGGGAGAGGCGGTTCTACTCATGTGTTGAAAGGGGAAATATTTCTCAAGATAGTATGACCTACTATATGGCTAGAATAGAGAGCATGGATGGGATGACGAGGAAGAGTAAGTGGAAGGAACAAATATTTTATCACGGTAGTAGATGTGGTAGATGATATGAGAGAGGAACATGAGGTGGTAGATGTTTTGAATTCTTATAACCACCACCCCCAGGTGTTCCACACCAAGATCAGTGAACCTGAGGATAGGGGTGTGGTAGTTACAGGAGGTCAAAAAATTTAACTTAGAGGCTCTAGGAAAGATAATAGGGATAATATGCGTCTTTCAGACAATATATGAAGCACTGATAGACACAAGTTGAAGTCATTAATTTAATTACACATACCTTTTTCGATACATTTTGATTATAGCTGAGCCATTATCTTGAACCTTATGCTTAGAGACTCCAACTGGAGATGAGTTAGCAATAATTAACTTGTGTTGACCGTGTGACCTAACTCTTGGAGGTTACAGTTTATATCATTATCTCATTGTTTAATCAATGAGGCTTTAACCTATCATCTTAATAATGGATTTATTATCCACATTTCATTCCCATATTCACTTTTTCTGGTAGATGATGTGGTGTATCCATAGTTATGGAACTAATTCATCATTTTTTAGTGAATTGGAAACTAGGTAATGCATAATAAACTCATGGAGTAGAGGTTGAGGCATATTACTCACTTGTGGGATAAAATGACCCTTGGTTTATTGTTTTTTCTGATTTTCCCATCTTATATAGTTATACAGGAGTAGAAGGATATCTTCTCTAAGAATTTTCCAGGACTTCCACCCCACAATGAGATAGAATTATTCATTTATCTACAACATGGTATGGAATCGTTATATGTTCTATCATATCAAATGGATCCCACCATAATTTGTGAGAGGATGGTTCATATGGAGGACTTGAAGATGATGATTTTTGTTAGACCCATTGTTTCACCTTAGGATGCCCCTGATTTTTTCAATAAAAATGTTGATGAGATATTGAGGTTGTGTGTGGGATACCGACATGTAAACAAAGGGATTGTGAAGAACATGTATTCAATTTCGTGGATCTATGGCCTATTTTATTAGTTTATAGGTGGACGATAGTTCTCAAAGGTTATCCTCATGTCAAACTATACCCAGTTTTGAGAACAATTTGATGATATACCGAATATGACATTTTGATGACTCTATAGTCACTATGAGTAATTGGTTATTCCCTCTATTGTGACAAACGCCACATCAATGTTCATGGGACTCATGAACTAGATCCTTCATCCTTTATTAGATCGGTTAATGGTTGTCTTCATTGATGAAATCCTTGTTTACTTTGATTTTGATGAGGAGCACTCAAGGCACATGAGAATGATTCTAAACATACTTTTGGAGAAGAAAAATTACTAGAAGATATTGAAGTGACAGTTTTAGAAAAAACAGTTCCACTTTCTTGGAAAAAGTTTTCTAAATAGATGGATTGTCACTGGACCTAGCCATGGTTCAGGAGGTGTTAGCTTGAGAGCCACACAACAGCATGATGGTGATACATAGCTTACATAGGTTAGCATAATATTATCAAAGATTTATACCTTATTTGTCAAGGATATTAGAACCCATGATATATTTGACTAGAAAAGGGATGCCTTTTGTGGGAAAAAAGAAGTGCTAGCTGGATTTTCAGCAGTTGAGGAAGAAACTAATGGGTGCTCCTATCTAGAGATTTCCAAAGGAGGGTGTCAAGTACGTATTGTTTTTTGATGTATCTAGAATTGGGAATATTTGTTTTCAGATTCCTATGTAGGTGGTTATTGCCTTTGGTTCAGATTAGTTGAGACCATATGAGAAAAACTACATGACCCATGACCTTCAGGTTTTAACAACATTCTTCAAAATAAAGATGTGGTGAAACTACCTAATGGGAGAGAAGTTTATCATATATTTTAATCACAATAGTCTCATTTGTATATTATATCATAAGGATCATAACATGAGATTGAGACTATAGATATATTTCCCCAGGATTATGAATTCAAAAATGTATATACTCTTGGGAAGGGAAATGTTGTAAAAGATTCACTCAACAAGAGATCTTGTTCGCATTTTCTAAATGAGGAATCAAATCAGTTATCTTTATTACAGTTATCCATTGTGGATGGAGATGGAACAACATACATCCAGTCTTTGGTGGTTTCCCCTCCGATATTGTTTTGAGTCAGGGATGGACAACTAGGGGATACCAATTGTGGGACCCTATGTACTCATATATCTGCCAGATATGCTCCTAAATGATTTTATAAAAGTGGGGAGCATGTTATTATTTTTAGCAGATTCACAATGGTACCTATGACACTAAATGAGTATTTTATGATAGAGATTCATACATCTATTTTGGTGGTATATAGAGGTGTGGAAAATATGTACCATGACCTTTGACATCATTTTAGGTTGTCAGGGACAAATAAGGGATTTGTAGATCTAATCTCTTGATTCGTTAATTTTTAACAAGTGTAGATTGAGCACAAACATTCAGTGGGATTAGGAAAACCCCTTTAGGTTCCAGAGTTAAGTGGTATGGTATATCAGTGGACTATGTGAGGGGAACACCACATATATCAGTGGGACACAATTCTATATGGATAATCATAGATAGACTCACCAAGTCAACACAATTTTATCTATTCAATATAAGAGTTCAATACAGAGATAGATAATCCTATACATGAAGGAAATAGTCTGACTCCATGGAGTTCCATTGAATAAAAATTTGGATATTAATTATTCTTCACATCCCAGTTATGGAAGGGATTAAATGAGGATTTTAGGAATCTGTTATTCCTGAACATAGTGTTTCACTCCCAAACTAATGTCCAAATAGAGGGGACCATTTAGGTTTTAGAGGATAAAATGTGAGCATAAATGTTTGACATTGTCTTTATTTGGGAGGATCACTTACAAATGATGGAGATTTCAATCAATGACAGGTACCATTCCAGCATCAGTATGACCCAATTTGAGGCTTTTTATTAATGACCCTATATGTCACTACTTTGATGGACTAACCAGGAAATTAGGTACACATGGGACTAGAGTTGGTGTGAGAAACTATAAAGAAGTTCAAGATCATCCATGAATGGATTAAGACTGCACAAATCCATAAAATGTATTATGCGAATAGATGTGATAGGTGTTTGGAGTTTGAGAATGGAGACCATATGTTCCTGTGCGTTTCCACTCGATGTGGAATATGAATATTTTTCAAGGCTGGAAAGCTATCTGCAATATTTATTTTCAGTTTATAGATACTAAGTAGAGTTGGTGAGGTGGAATACCAATTGACTCCACATATATGATTAGACCGGGTATATTATGACTTCTAAGTTACATGACTCAAGAGGTACATGCATGACCCATCACACTTTATCGAACATGGATAGATGGACATCATGTATGGAGATACCTTTGATGAGTACACAATAGATATTTAGGATTAGCTAGTGTGGATCGTCTGTGGGTGAGAAATTCAATTAGTGAATGTCCGGTGGTAGCACATGAATCTCCAGGAGAGAACATGGGAGTGGAGGGCATAAATATGTTCCCATCACCCACATCTCTTTTTGTATCCCCTGTTTTGCCCTTTCAGGACATAAATCCCCAAGATGGGTAGAATGTAGAAAACTATATTTTCTCTGTTTTATTTGTATATATTTTATGGATTGGTTTCAAAACAAGGTACTAAGACGATGAGTGATTTAGAAGCCCATTTTTCTCGAATTTTTTTTGTGATATATTAAATAGATTAAATATCCTGCACACATAGTTTTCTTGAAATTATAGAACAACATCTAAAAGGTGGACTAGATTACAAATATGAGGGAAATCATGTGTTTAGCATGTGGGGTTTACCCTAGGCATGGCTTAACCTTTTTCATTTCTAGTAGTGTGTAGAAGAGGCATCATAGGCGTAGAAATGAACAAAATAATTCAATAAATTATTTTTTCAATTATTCATTGATTGTGACAAGAAAGTGTTTATGTATAATGATATAATAAAATTTCATGTTTAGTCACAAAAAATTGGATCCATTTGAGTTGGATTTTAAGGAACTCTATTAGAATAACTTATGTTGGATCTTGGATTGACGATTGGAATGCAACAGAACTGAAGGATCCCACCATCGACTATGAAGCCACATAATTATTTTCTAACGATCAATCTGAATCTAGGTATTCTAATTTTTATTTAGTTTTCCTTCCCCATTGTAAATTCTTTTGTCGAATGCAGAGAAATACACAAATAGATTGATCAGCAGTTCGGTCATCTTGTGGGATGAGGTTTTATGGTTATTTTGGGAGAATCTTATTCATGATTTAGTTGTAGATTATTTTTTCTTAATTATATGGTAAATTAATTGAGTTCATCATAAACATAGACTGAGGTCCAATAATATTTATTTTTCTTGTGATTTTCTCAATGGATTCCTCTTTCATAACTGGAGTTATTCATTTTCCTTGTGGTTCGAAATATATTGATGAAATGATTTTTCCACATCCATTTCTTGGTGAAATGATCTCATATGGTAGATATGGGATCAACAGGACATGAAAGTGGTGAAATGTTAGATAAAAAAATGTATTGGATGATATAGGTACCCGATTTTTATGTTCTTTAGTGAACAATGAAGAAGAAAGAACAATATGTTTTCTGAATAGATCGACTAGCCAGAAGTTGGTTATCAATTATTGAAAGACTATTTACGATGTGATAGCTGATTTTATAGGTGAGGAACATCTAGAATAGTTTTTGGAGAACTGATGAATATTTATGGAACAATATATAAATTATTGTGAAATTATGTACTACATGGTGTCTAATGTGGAGCCACACACTATGTTGGACCTTTCGTGTAGTGACTATAATTACAAGAGAGAGATAAGTATCACAGACCACATGACCCTATCACATGTTGTGTAGTCCCATTTGGTGAACTCATCATGTCCCACATAGGGTATGAGAAAATATTTTTGATCAGGTATAAGAACACCATGTACTCCCATATAGACATGACCCAAACAAAGTCCATGATCTAAGTCGTGTACTGATACATGGGTAGAGTACATTAAAAGAGGAAATTCTCTATACTGTTACATAGAAATATGTATGAGACATAGGAAGTTTACATAGGATGGAATCAAGGTCAAGGGACATGGTGTGTAACCCTAAAACATGTCGTATAATTCATAAAATAGGTATTATATCTCGTTTCCTTTATATCCATGTCAAGATTCATTAGGGTTCATTACCCTTATCATTTCTCTATGGGTTAGTATGGAATCAACTCATAATCCTTGGACAATAAACACTTTAACAATAATTTATATATCAAGTTATATGAATCCTTCCATGAGGCCTAGAGTGAGATCCTCCATTTATCTTCAGGAATTGGGTGGACTTTATGGTATCTTCAAGACCAACATTACACATGCACCAATCCTCTAACTAAAAGGCTAATATATATTGAGTTGTCAGCATACCCCATGACCTTGGGAGTGATTTTAATCTATGTATCTTATCTGTTATTAATTTTAGTATGTACTTTCTATGGAGATACCCAAAAAGAATTACCTCTCAGAAGGACATCATTTGTTTTATTATAATTAGTTTTCTTTTCTCATGGATAAGTGAAATGTGGAATATTCATGTTGGAATGTTAGGCTGACTTTACGGTTGTGAATTTACTTTAGAAACTTTGTATTTTTTAGGATATCTATATATTATTGTATTTTTTCTGTAGAAACATACTTATTTAGAGTTGACTATAATTCTTTTCTACATGCTCTGTGGTTTTAGGGTGTCCTACTTGGTCTTGTTATACTCATCTCTACAAGGGCCTTTCCGGCACATGTCATGTATTATGTTTAAGATCTAGATTTTGATGGAGTCCTAGATAGACCAGTACCAAATGATTCTTTGTGATATTAGATAGACTGAGGTTTGTTCCTATGTTATCTTGAAAACAGTCTGCGTTTTACATTCTTGTTTGATTTTTTTCAGACTCTTTATAGTGGGATTATTATTTCTTATATTTACCTTCCTTTACTTAATTTCTTTCCACAATTGTGTGATTTCGATGAATTCATGCATTTTTTTAGATTTTTTAACATTTTATCATTTTATAGTCTTGGATATGTTTGCGTGTTTATAGGTACTTAGGCTAAGGTCTTCTATGTTAGTGATATATCTACTCGGTGCTGGTCGTCAGCCCCTGGCATATTGGGGGCTAACTTAGGGTGTCATGACACATGCCCCATTGGTACGGGTCATTACATTAGAGATTATAGGGTTGAAATATTGCTAGAAAATTGTATTTTGGAATGTTTTAGGTTATTTAAACCCTTACATTCATAGTTAAACCCTTAGTAAATCCGGTTTTACCTTAACGTCAACAATTAATTTTTACTGATTTCATTATTTAAAATGGTAAAAAAATATGATTAACTTATTAGATAATATAAATTATTCTAATATGAAATATTAAATAATTTTTTACAAATTAATGTCACAAAAGTGGACAATCCAATTTAAAATTAAACCCACACATGGGAGGAAAAATCGGGTTTTCAAGGGAAAATTATCATAAATATAGATGGTTTTAATTTTCTAATTTAATATGAAATTGATTCCACGAGCCTAAATTGAATTGATGATTTTATAATTGCACTAAATTTACTTTAAAACTATTTTAATGTATAATATCATATTCTAAATATTTTTAATGAATGTATTTTTCAATAAAAATCAATATTATTCACTATTCAATTGAAAAATAAACATTTCATAAAAATAAAAAATAATCAACCTATGATAATTTTTATAGGTTGATTTAAGTAAGTAATTTTATATTATCAAATAAATTTTATAAATTTTTGAAAAACTAATTTTATCATTTGTTCAAAAGAATTGTCAAAACCATTTTCTTTAAAAAAATTTTTTTAGAAAACATATCTTTTAGTTTCAAATCATTATTATTATTACATCTCAAAAAAATTTAAAAAATGAAAATTTTTAATGTATATAGATTTTAATAATTTAGTTAGTCTTATTCATAACTTCCAATTTAATAATAAGGTCATAATGGTCATGTTTAAATTATATTTTAATAAGGTATAATGTTTCATTTAAACCTGGTGCTATGTACATCATAATATATCGAGGAGATAGAATTTATTTTAAAAGAAAATAAATCATAATGTTTAAGGTTGTTACATAAAATATGAAATAAATTGACTTTATGAAATCATATATGAATATAAAAGAAATATACTAAAAGAAAAAAAAAGGATAAGAATGAAAAATATTCCCAACCAAAATGAATAAATAAAGTATGTATTTCTTATAAAAATTCCGTTTGTATTTCGAGTAAAAATAGATAAAAATGGAAGTAATTCTAGAAAATAATTTATATAAAAGAAAGAGAATAATATATATGTTTTTTGATATGGAAATAAAATTTAATTCTTCTTATTGAAATTAATCAACCCTGATAAAAAACTGAGATTGTAAAATTAACCCATACACTTTTTGTAATATTCAAATAAAACACAATAGCAAGTAAGAACATAATACGATTATATAAATACCATAACTAAAATGAATTAATATGTTTAAATATATTATTTTTCTTATAATCACAGCATATAAAATAAATTATAGTGCACGACCACTTAATAATAATCACTAGAAAACAATCCCTTAATTGTGGTCACAAAAAGCAGGGAATATCCTTTAACTTGTATCATACAATATTCAATTATTAATTATTATTTTTAAAACACTTGGATAGTTATTTATATAGCCTATAAAGACAGTATCCACCTTTTTAATGGTTCCTTGTAACAAGAAGACATTATCCAACTATTGATACTTTGTAGGGAGATTATAATGTTGATTTGTTATTCTCTTTCTTATTATACAATAATTACTTCAATATAAATGGGAAAGTTACTTGTTTTCATATTCACAGCTAAAAAATAAAATACGTACTTCTTCTTCTTCATCCTATTTTTTTGATATCAAATGATAATAACAACTATCTTTGATACTGGTTGAACCTTTATTTTTCCATCCAGTAAAATGAATATACTATATTTCGAAAATCAGAAACCTCCTTTTTTATTATAAAAATGATGAATGATCATGTTATAATATTTATAACCAATTATATTATTCTCTCTTCATTCTCTAGTTATAATAATATGAATGTGCGGAAGACTAGATATCTCTGAATTCTTCTACAACCAAAATGATAATAAACTAAATATAGATCATGCTATAACTTATTCTTAGACCCATAACAATAATATATAGTTTATCAATGTCATATATCTTTTATTTGATACACAATATCAACAACTATTATTTTATCAATCCTCTATTTTATTTTTAAGGGCTTGAAATATTGATACAACTAAATTGAACTACAATTTCAATATTATTTAATACAAGAAATATATTTCAAAACTAAAGAACTTATTTAAAATACTTTAAAGGACCATCATGCATGTGTTGCATGGTACAATCATGTTTGGTAAAATTGACACATATAAGATATTAATATAATTATTTAATGTGATATTTCAATCTGTTTTGTATACTAATTGGCACTACCTTTGGATTTCTATTTCATCAATATTTATAGATTCTTTAGGTATCTAATTCATGTGATTGAATGTTATCACACAAAATTATGATGTCACTCACTCTTACAAAATCCTAAACTAGTGTTATGTGTCCCCTTACATATGTGTAGGTATGTATTCAAATAAAACCTACTACATTTTCATAATCAAGTGTATGCGGGATATATTTTCATTCATAATTAATTATAGGTATGGTTCATGGGATCCCAATGTGTTTATCCTTCATGTATGGTTTTATGCATGAAACACTGTCTTTTAACAAAAAAGTGAAAATGTTCAGGGAACCACCTCTTCATGTATCATAAGAGTCTCAGGGGGAAACTTGAATTCTCACATAACCAAATAATATATTTAATACGTTTTTTAAAGGGAAAATATTTGTTGGATATAACATGCACAACAACACTCATCTCAACATGGTGCTTAGGTATTTATAGGTGAGTATACACTACTTTCAAACAGCCTAAAATCCACCATTTTAATCTGTGTGAATGAAATATTTGAGTGCTCAAAGACATCATGTTTTTATTATTCAAAGGTGTGTTATCTGTTGACAAAACATTTCTTACTTTATTATATGTCTAGGAATTAATTATTTACTTGAATCTGAAAATCCTGGAATCATTATGATGAAGCACCATGTTCATTCTAGTATGTGAATCATTTCATGATCCCAAACATCATTGACCAATCTTTATGTTGTCTCTATTATTTGGAATTGATACTATTTTCAAATCGAATCATGTATAGCTTTATAGATGATCAGTCATGTTTCATATAATCTTTATCATCAAAGTTGATATGAATAATTTGAATAGTATGTTCCTTGGAGATAAAAAAATAGAAAAAATCATAATGTTTGGTTGGAATTGTATGTGAGATGTTGAAGGAAACCTCGTAGATGCAATCAGTTGGTGGAGATCATTTTTATTTAATGGTCGATCATATTTTCACATTATTTAATTATGGAGGAACAATACCATGTAGTAGTTAATCCCACATTGGTTCATGATTTTGTATCAATATTATATATAATAATTATCATTCTACCAAGAACTCGATTCGAAATTGGGGTTGGAACCAAGATATGATTCATACAATCATATGGCGTAGGTAGACTCACTCACCCCCATGCACTCCGTCGTGCGCACCCAAGGGGAATGCTATGTTCCCACTAGCAATCTTACTTACTTATAAATGAACTAACTACCTACTATCTCCATTATTGACTGTTGAGATGGCACTCCCATGTGGTTGTGGTCTCCTGCCACAGTTCAACAATTGCTCTGGATCCTTAGTTTTCTTGGCTAGTTTATTTTTTCCCAATTAAAGTTAGAAAATACATAGTGTAAAATTACATCATAAATAGTTATCTAAAAAAATTCCTAGACATATAATCAAACATACTACTCGAGAATTATTCCTGATAAGTATTATTTTTTTATTCACTAAATTATTCTTCATGGAAAAAAATATTTTCATGATCTTCAAATAAGTTCTACATGAAATAATTGTTTTCATGGATTTCCTTAATTTCAATTCTTCCCCATTTGGAATATCAATTTTGAATAGCTCTTCAACATCAAACCATCTTTCTTATTTAGAGCTTACTACTTATTATAAATAATATTTCATTTCAAATCACATAGTGACACATGTTATTGATATTCATAATAATGAAAAAAATCATTATACTTACAAACTCAATGTTTTGAAAAACATCCTTAATTGTGATGAAAAAACTTTAATTTTCACTCATTCATCCATGAAATATCCCATCAAAATTATATGTTTTGGATACATATGTAAAAAAATTTATATTATACTTTTTCAACAAATTAAAAGGAAAAATTTATTTCCATTTCATTGACCTTCATTGTTATTCGATAACAAAAATTTAACAAATAAAACTCATACATAATGTGGGATCTTCACTCCCCCTCTGTATTTATTGGAAATACATTAAATGATATTTCTAAATGAATATGTCAATATGTAAACCACTCTATTTTACTTTTACAAACATTCACTTCACTTTTGGTTCCTCTTATTGATAAAAAAAATAGAGTTCAACAAAAAAGGGTATCATTACATACATAAGAAATGCACCACCAATATTTTCAATTAGAGTATAAATGAGCTATGCTCATGTTAGAGAAAAACTGTATACTATTTTGAAAAAAAATATTACATTTAACAGCTAATACTGATACCACATTAAATGAGAAATCATAAACATTCCTTCATAGATTGTCCTATTTTATTATAGGATTATGAAACATAAATTGAGATATAAAAAATTTATAAAATAGTCCATCCCGAAACTCAAACACTTCCTTTTACAAAAATATTAAAAACTTTCATGTTAAAAATGATAAATATGCATCCATGGGGAACATCAATAATTACACTTTTCATACTTCCTAGATTTATTAAATTTATGCCACTTTTTATAATGATATTCAAATATAGGGACCAAGTTTAGGGATTAATAAATGTGTAACTTTTCCAATGGAATTATATTCAAGAACATTTAGAAATAATTATACAAGATATTAATTAATATAATAACTCTGGAAGTATCTTTATATTTTATCATTTTCTCCCCATTAAGTGAAATACTCATGAGCATATTCATAATGGTGGTTATCTTTATGAATAGATTAGTAGATGATACAATATAGCGATTACAAAAAAATTGATCTTCAACTTCTAAATATCCAGACTTGAGAACATCCCCATCTTCATCATGGAAGATCCTTAACAAAACATTTTTTGGAGATATTAAATTTACATCAAATCATGATATCAGCTTCGTAATTAATATATTTATTGATATTACAAATCATTATTTAACTTTTTGAATGATGACCCTCTATTATATTTTTATTTGAATACCAATAGTCTAATCATTCAATGTCAGTGAAACAATCACATTTACAATCAATTATTGACAAATATTACCTCTTATGAGGTTTACCCCTGAGAAAATAATTAACCTTCGATTCCCTACATTATTATCACACATAAAATAAAAAACATTAATGATGTAATTAAGATATTGCATTCTTAATCAATGCGAACAATAAGTTTAATATGAGTTTCTCAACTAAGCTTCTCTATTTCATTCACTATTCACACTTTCAGATCTGATCGAAAAATTCAGACTAAGGTTGTAATGTTCTTATAACATATTCAATTTTATCATGTGTTAATATTATTTTATCCAGGGATTCTAAATTACATGTATCACATGGTAAAAGTTTCATATTAATAAATTTTTTTTGTTATTATGGAATTTATTATAGAACAATTTATGCATGTTTGACCATACATGTTGTACCTAACAAAACAATTACATATACATGTGGAAACTTTTATTTTAGATTAGCATAATAATTATCTTTCTATTATTACACTCTACTATTTATATTAAAATATTTTATCTAGATAGAGAAATTATCTTTATGTACATTAGAAGTAGGTTAGGATTTTTCACATGGATTCTTATGAGTTTTATCCTTCTTATCATCTCTTTTTGATGAATTTTTCTTCATCTTCTTGGATTTGAAATCCAGGGACTTATTATCTTTCCAATATAAAATATTCTTAGAAGAATTGTTTTATAAAATTTTATTGATTACATACAAATAATACTAATTCATTTGTAATAAAATTTTGTGGTCTTATTTTCTTATCAATTTTGGACACAAGTATGGATGAGCATTTACTACCCTTATGACTATTGTTACTTTATAAATCATTGATATTTTCAAGACTTAAAAATATTTTTTGTAGTATACAAATTTATTAAACTTATGGGTAATGGTTATTCTTCTCTAAATTTATACAACATAACATGGTACTTATTTTATCATCAGGATTTAGAGTATTATAGAAAATATATAATTCCCAATATCTTAATCAATTGCAGCATCAACAAAGCCCGATCTTCTTATTTGTTCTGTATGATGTTTTTGGGACTTATACCAAGAATGTTGGGATATTCATGGAGAACATAAATCTAGAATCCTTTTCTTATTCAACCAATTCATGGTGGATGGATTCTCATATTATTTATTAATCAATACTAGAATATATTTTGATTCCAAACCTACAATATTTATGAAACCATATTTAACAATAGTTACATAGGATGGTATGGATGGTATCATTTTCTTTTCATATGTGTGTGATTTATAATTGAATGAAGTTATTTTTGTATTATGACAATTTAGTGGTATTTTAACATTACAATCATTTAGTGAGAATTGATTACCAACATTAACTGCCTCTATATTTTGTGAATTATCAATATCTGTTTTCTCATGTTTGGCCAATTTAACATCCAATTATAGGAATTTCATATTGAGGATGATTTTATGATACTAAATCTCAAAAATCTTATATTAATTTTTTTTATTTCAACTTCATATTTATGAAGCTTACTATTTTTATAACAAATAATCATATTTTTTGATCTTCTTGGATTTTTTCCCAATAGTAAATCCTTGACATTAGTTATATTTTAATTATTTTATTCATGTAAATGGATCTATTCTTACAAAATTATATTGACTTCATATTTCTCTTGATATTACCTAATCCATATTGAAAAAATATTTCAGGTTCAAAATTTTATGCTTCAAAGGGTCTAACCTATCTACAGTGCTTTAAACATTCATTACTTTTTTCTTATAATGACTTCTCCATATTTTGACTTCTTCTTTTAACTGGGTAATTTCTGCCTATATATATTGAAATATTTCAAACAATAGAGGGATTATTTTCATATGAATATAATGTATCATATCTTTTAATATATGAACTGTTATATCTTGAGCAATTGTAGATTTTTCATCATCACCACATCTTCTAGGATCTTCTTCAAGGGCATAGTTTGTAAAAGAAATTTCAAAAACCTCATGATCACATTAAAAACTTGATATATTTTAGGAAGGAATATTTTTCTTTTCATTGAGGGAAACATGAGTTACCTTTTTTTTTACATTCCACAAATGATATTTCTTCATTTTTTCAAATTCTTGGTCAAGATAATGGTTCCTATTCTTTATATAATTATGAATTCTTCTTCAAGTTTCATTTCTATATCGGCCTCATGTTTAGTAGGGTCTTGGTAGAAAAATTTTTTCATATATATAAATAAATCTATACAATAATTCAATTTCATTTTTAACATTGGAATGTAAATAAAATAATAAATTGGAAAAAAAATTAAATTTATATGATCATATAGTGATTGAACTTGGAAATGATACAAATTGATAGGAACAGATCATGATATACTCCACACTGAGAGGGGGGGGTGAAACAATATTAGTAACTTTTTATCTAATTAATAAATTCATCCCTCTTACCTCGTATACTTGTTAGGATACTTATTCTATTTTTAACATTATTTATAATGTGAATGTATATGAAAGGTGGTAAATATGACACATAATATTTTTATAGGGTTCAATACTCAATAAGGGTAGCTAGTCATTGGAATGGTTTAGAAATAAAAAAATTAAACACAACCGTTAGAAAATAATCCTTTAACCATGGTTATACCAAGTAAAAAATAACGTTTAACTTTTTTCATACTATTGTCAATAGATAGTTCTTGATTTATAGATTTTTGTTGGTTCTTTATAC
Source organism: Viscum album (assembly GCA_963277665.1). Lineage (NCBI taxonomy): Eukaryota > Viridiplantae > Streptophyta > Magnoliopsida > Santalales > Viscaceae > Viscum > Viscum album. The sequence goes on along the minus strand of OY728150.1, from coordinate 291,197,660 downwards.
CTTCTCTGTAGAAAATATTAATATTTTTAAAAGATATTTATAACACTAATAAATTAGTCCACCCATGAGACTTAGTATCGATGTCATTTTTCTTAATTTTTTCCTCTATTCTATCTTTATCCCATTTAAAATGAATAATAGATGGAAAGAAACTCTCTATATTGTTAACACCAACAAAATGAAAGGTACACATATTCTTCTTATTCACACTACTTATATGTTTCATGAACTAACATAGAGACCCCAGTATACTGATACCCAAGATAGATCTAACATATCATTAATATATTTCATGATTCCCACTATCTCCAACAATCATAAAAGACAAAAAGGGAATGATTTTTATAAAAAATAGGTAAAACAAACCCAAAATAGTGGATCATATATCCTCTTATCTACTCTATCACTCTGGATCAAAAGGATCGATAAAATTATCCACTTTAAAGTGACACGTTCCATTTTTTCAAACCTTGAAAAAGATAATCTAAAAAATCTCAAAGAAAAAGGTTGGGTATAATATAAACAAACCAGTAGGGTCTCACCAATTGTTCTATAATCAATTGCATAATAAAAACCCATTAATTATTTCAATTTAAATAAAAAAATCATTGAAACATATTTACATATTTCAAAAAATATTTTTTATACTAAAAAATATTGAAGATATTTCACAGTAGGCTTAAATAAATAATTTATATAAAAGAGTTAATATAAAATAGTTGACATGAATAAAACAGTTCTATATACAATGGCATGTAATCATAAAATCAAACATTTAATATCATAATTTGATAATCCCTGTGTAATTTTAGATATAGGTAATTGGATTATTATGCTTCTAAAAAATCAAGACATAACTAGATAGGTGCACACACCCAATTCAAACTAAACACCATTAGGGTAATCCTTTAGGGGAAGTCATGGTGAACAATGTTTATTTAGTATTTTCAACATCATTCCACTACAACAGAATAAAATTTCTAGTGTTCTTTTCCTTGTTATCCACTAACTACCTAGACTCAATGTTCATAAAACAATTAGTCAGTCATTCAATCTTGGTAAAATGAAATAGTTAAAATAATTTAAGAATAAAATTGTCCACTTTTAGTTTTCAACATACCTTTGTCATTCCAAAAAAAAATAACTCGTTTTTCAAAAATTCATAAATCTTTCAAATCATGTTTAAAATAATTTTTTTTGCATTGATTCAACATTAAATTATTTCATTTTCTTAATTCATTCAATCAAATAAATTTCTAATATTATGAAATCATTTATAAATCTACCCCATAATTCCAATATCATTGTAATTAGGGGTATTTCACAATATCCATGTTTGATAAAATATATCATCAAATAATGTAAATTAAAGGAAATTAAATTATTTAGAAACATATTCCAAAACAATTAACCAATTTATGGTTTCAATTGTTGGTTAATATTATATGGAACCACCTACCATTATTCAATGGATCAAATCGATAAAACACCCGCAACGAGATCTTCCAATGGAGAATGAAGGCATATGATATCTATAAAATAATATTAGAGTTAAGATATAATAAAATAGATATTAGATACATCAATAACATAATTATATATCAATCTATAAATAGGAAAGAAGTGGTGTTCAGAAGAAACCACACAAGAGGAGATTTATTTACTGGAAGGAGATCCAACGAGATTTTTGAAACTTCGATTCACAAAGAAAAGGGGTTGGAGGAGTGAAAATAACATATTAATAACATTCCCTAGAATCATGATAGAGAAAAATAAGTGTTATTTGGGGTTAAAATATATTTGTTTATGAATTTAATTAAATATTTTGAGGAATTAATAATATAACACATGGTTTTCTGGAGATGCCACATAGGTTTGAGTAACCATTAACCTTAAATGTGCTCCCCTATTGGAGTTCTGGATGGGGTGCATAGTCTGGATATATGGTTAAACTAACCATGCATCAAATTTTCCAAAACCAGATTTTATAGGTAGCATGATTTTAGGGATATCAAAATGGATTGGATAAACCATTCACCACCTTCCAGGGAACCATCATTGGACATATGGTTTAGAAGGAAAAATTGCATGGGTTTCGCTAACATTGAACCAATTATGAAAAACCTAATGGGCGTCCAAAATTTTCAAAAAAAATTTAGAATGAACCCAAAAAATGACCCAAAAAAGTACGATAAAAGGGTCAAGAAATATCTGAAAGAAGGTAACATGATGTTATAACCTACCTGCCATAAACTATTTCATTCCCCAGAAAACATATTAAAAAATTTTCTATAATAAATAGATGAGGCCAATCATCTCTCATCAGTTTCACACGCTCCCATGTATCATTAAAATCAGAACCATTTTTACATAACACATGAAACAAAGATATCATATTCTCATGAATAACCTTTTTCCCAGAATAAAATGTATAGATTGAATGGTCTATCACAGATAAATTCAGCTCAACCGCAGGATCATACCAGATGAAGAAATGAGAATGGTCTGAAATATACTATCAATTCTATGATACCTAAAATAGGTTTTGGACTGATGGAAGCAATGATAGAAGTGATAAATTGTAATTCAATTTCCCCCCCTTTTCAACATTCTAAAAATGACCCAAAAGCCTTGGTGAAAAGTTTCTATATCTTCCAAGAATTCAATGACCTAACCGTGGTGAAATTCTAAAAAAACAAATGTTCAACAATAGAAAACTAAAATGGTCATAAAAATGATCAGAATAAGATTTATACCATCTATGTTCCATCACTATTCTATAATTAATAAACTAAATCTTAGCTATAGTCAATTAGAACAATATCAGTCCTACTATGGAACTTTTAAAAATATCCTACAAATAGAGAAATGATCTAAAAAGAATGATAAAAAAGTTATAAAAATGAAAACCTTTTATACTGTAATTGTAATTGTTGTTGAATGATAACATTACTTGACCCAGATGGTCATCTAAAGAACCACCATAATCAAGAACTCAAGGACAAAACACCTCCAAAAAAATATGTATATCTAACAACATCTGGCCATATTACTATGAATGATAATAAATACTAAAATTAAATGGGTACCAATACCTCTTAGAGGCCTCTCCAAAAGTGGGAAGTGAAATATATATCCCTCTATCAGACTATAGTAGATCAAACTCAATGCAAGTTAACAATATCAAGCACATATAAACATCCCAGGTCCATAAATTAGGTTGTATCTTGAATGAGTAAAAGTGAACCAATTTTTTCATCTTATTAATCACATCCATTATCAAATTATTTCTTTCAGCTGTATGCATAAATGGACCCTAAAAGGCAATAAATATCTCATACCACTTCCTTGTAAGCACTATAAGTAGCAGAATTATTCCTAACATTCTCGAGTGTACATCTATGACCTATTGACTTGTATAACAATGATATACAAATTTATTTATGTCTCTTGTCATCCTAGACACTAGAATCATTTATGTATATCATGTACCAACTTTTTGGTTCTTGGGTGCACATCCCACCGTGATCTACAATAATAACCCATCACATCTATTTTATTGGGAAAAGGTACAAATTATTGATTTTAGAAAATTGGATACCCTCTAGAATGAACATCCTATCACCAATGATATCCCAACCATAATGAGAGTTCATAATTCCATAGAAATAATCACCAATAATCTTCCCTAGAAGAATCATTTTGAGAAGAAAATAGTTTAAATGCATTCTTTTCAAAACAAACACAGACTCACACTACTGGATTCCCAAATGAAATTATCAAAATAGGACCATCAGATTCAACTCTTTTGATGATTCTTTTATAGCGTAGTACATAATTTTCTACCAAAACATAATTAATAATGACCTACCCCATACCATGGGAGGAGTAAATTTCAAAATGAAAATATTTAAGTTACTCTACCCAATTCATCTATCTTATATTTAGATATTTTTGGGATATGATATAACTTATTTTTTTATGGATAAAATAAATGGTAAATAATTATCTAACAGTGTAACCCCACCAACTGTTAAGAGAATGTATCTGAGTAGTGAGCTCAAGATCATGAAATAAGTAGTTATTGTCATATGGCCTATACTTTATGGAACCATATGCTACCATGTGAATACCCTCCATCATAAAAATCCCAAATAAAAAAGTTTTTTATCCCAAAAGTTCATATATATCTTACTAGGATCTATAATAGTAAAAAATATCATAATAGTCAAAATATATTTCAAACTAACCGAATAACCTTGAAATTTTTGCTCCCAAAAAAATTTGACTTATTCCTATGAGAGAACATTCATTTGAGAATCCAAATTCAATAAATATTTTTTAACATTATGGTAATATCCCACTAACCCCTAAATGATCTATATCTCATAAACATATTTCAGTTGTTCCCACATCAAAACAACTTTAGCCTTCATAGAATCAACTGAAATACTGTTTTTTAGACCACATTTTCCATGAAATTCACTTCATGAATCAAAAAATATCATTTCATATGCTTCCTGTAAATATGTTGATTTCACAAAAATTGAAGAACTTCTCTCAAATTATGCACATAGACCTCCAATGAAAAAAAATAAAATATAATGTTTTCCATAAATAATACCATCATGTTTTCAAGGTACTCATTGAATATACTATTCAACAATACTATAAAAACAATAGGATTATTGGTTAGAGAAAATGGAATAAAAAGATACCCATAATGATCATACCTACCCTTAATGAAGACTTCAGAATTTCAAGATTTTTTATCAACTAGTACTAACTAGACCAAAGAAAAATCTTTGAGAACTACTTCAACACATTCAATTGTTCAAATAGTTCATTAGTCCATGGAATCATTTATTTTTTCTTTACCATAAACTAATTGAACTTTCAATAATAAATATAATGGTTAAGTGTTCTATTATATTTTCTTGAAAAGGTAATATAAACCGCCAAAGGTGATGCCCTAGGGGGAATAAATCTTTTCCCTAGAAGATAATCCAACTAATTATTCAAATATATTAGTTGACATGGGGATATAAAACAATAAGTAGACCCTAGATGAGTTATAGGTTCTAAATAATTAGATAAATCTTCATCACAAACTGGTGGAAACTCAATCACACAGATGAAAACACGTTGGGAAACTTGTTGAAATCTGGAGGGATATAATCCCTCAAATATTCCCACTCCAAGTAAAAATAAAATATAGATATTTCACTAAAAAACCATGTAAATATAGGTTTGACTATACTTAACGTCAGGTTATCTTCTCCTAGAAAAACAAAAAACACCATTAGGTGTAGTGGAGGAGACCCTACAAATATACTTGTAAAATTGGTCTTCATTATAAATCAACCAATTTCTACTAATGAATTATGTCAATAGGATTAATTTTGAGAACCATAAAATTTAAGGCAATCTTAATCTATGATAAAGAGAAATCAGAAGGAGGAAGTCAGTGAACCAAGTCTCTCTTTATTCCAAGGTGCATATTAATATACATTGCATAAGAAAAAATTTATATATGATGGTTTCGAAAATTTATAATATGGGTTGATAAAATTAAGTGAGATGCATTAATATCAAATAATGTAGTCAATATAGTTGATTCTATAGAGATGGTTCCTCTCATAGTCATTAGAATCATGTCAGCTTCCTCTAGAGACTCTTCCACTACATAAAGAAGCATTGTAACAGATTCCTATGGCTAGAACCCCTTAGTTATTGAATCATTTTATTGCAAAAAAATGGTTTTTTTGGTGTAGATGAGCACATTATACTATGGGAAAAGAAAATAAATGTAATAAATTATATAAGAAGACTTAGAGAGAACACAAACTATAGATCTTGGGTGTCCCAGTCCAAACCCACAACAAATTCCAACATTTTCACACTCATATAAAGTTCAAGGGAATCTTCTAGGAACATCGAGAGTTATAGAATATTCCTTTGATATCAAACCACCAAAAGGCTCATCACTCTTTGTAATTCCTTAAAGTGACTCATTTAACTACCACCGAGATAAAAGGGGACTCCTCTCAACCCTAACATACTATCAAGATCAAGCTCATACAAAAATACGATATCTAGTATAAAAGCATAAGATGAATATTCAAAACTGAAGTCTTGAGATCAAATTTTAGAATTAATATCTATAAAAAATATTTAAGATGTTATTTTATAATTTTCCCTACCTTATGAGATAACTAAACTAGGTAAAAAAATATTTCACATACTGCATCACAGTTCTACTACCTTGTTGGATGTTGAAGACTACATAGAATTTTCCAAGACCATCAACTCTATATAGAAATTATTATCAAAATGGGATATAAAACATTTCCACTCAAATACTGCATGCATCTTTATGATCACCATCTAATCCTTCCATCTCCAACTATGTCCCTTAAGCATGAATTTAGTGAATTTCACATTATTTTATTCATGTGATTCCAATAAGTCCAAAAGAATCACTATATTTTCCAGACAATCCTCATCCTCTTGAGAATAATTCGAACCTTGGTGATTTTTTGGATTTTAGGGATGAAATTTGTGAGTTTTACTTTGATATCAATAAATATGAGGATAGACTAATTGTGATTTAATGAGAAAGGTTTCATTTTATTATCCCAGAACATAGAAATCATGCACAACTATATCAATAAGATACCATTACACTAATGATATTGTTTGTTTTTGTTTACTATTATCATCCTCCCTTGGATTATCCAAACATATTATTGGAGTAATTATTCTTAAAAACACCAATAGATAACACGTAAATATCATGATGGATACATAGGTAAAAAAAATAATGAGGAGTTTAAAGGTAACAAATTAGTTATAAAAACTACAAAAATACTAGAAATAGATACATTCTTCATGGACACTTTTTCCATACTAAAAAGGTTACTAGTTCTTATTATGATGACAGCTAAATAGAAACTCCCTCATAAGTATCTCATACTTCAAAAAGATCATACATCATATTTACTAGGAAAATATGTAATGCATACTAAAATCACAGAAAGATAAAAAATGTCCCCGTGATAACAATTTCTAATGAACTAGCCAAGATACCTTGGTACATTGATACCTGATCCCACTCTGACATTTCCTAAAGGGATTTCCTGATCCACATGGGTAATAAACTAGTACCTACCATCATACATGATAAAAAGTGAACAATTTTTCCAAAAAATCGTAGAAGAAAAAAATATACAATTTAATATAATCAACACTCAAAAGGGAGAAATTACAATAAATATTATATAAAAAACCCCATGATCTGACATTATTAAGTGACAAAAAAAAGAAGACAAAACTCAAAAATAAAATGTAATAGGTGGATCACATATTCCTTGATAACCTCCATCCCTCTAGGTTCCATGGATTAAGGACATCCAGCACTTATATGTGACACTTTCCCATTTCTTAAAACATGAAAAAGATAATATATAAAAATCCTAAGGAAAAGGTAGGGTGTGATCTAAACATCCCATTATGGTATCACAAAGTGTTCTATAATCAATTCCATAATAATAATCCATTTATTCATTCAATTTTAATAAAATAAGTAATGAAAAATAATTTAGTTATTTGAAAAATCATTTTTTCATACACAAAAATATTATAGATATTTCAAAATAAGAATAAATAAAAAATTTATACAAAACAATTTATATGAAACTCTCTACATGAATAAAATAGTTATATAAATCAATGTAATAAAATCATCAAGTCAAACATATCATATAATGACATGAAAATTACAGTAGTATGTTTTTTTCTATATAATAGGATCCTCTCACTTCACAACAACCAACATCGCTCTAGATAGTTTTGAACAGTAAAATAAAACTCCACCCCATTTGGGGAACCCATCATGGGAAATCATACCGAATGTGGTTTATTTTTTATTTTCAACATCATTTTATTTTCAAGGAATAAAATTCATTGCATACTTTTCCCAGGTACCAAATAACTTCCTAGGATCACATGTGCTTAAAACAATAAATAAATCAATCGATCTTGAGAAAAAAATAATTTCACACGAATTAAAAATACAATTTCACACATTCAATTTTCAATATTTCTTTTTCATTTAAATACCAAGTCAAATTTTTTCATTAATACATGACCCTTTAATATCATCATTCTATATAAGATATTTTTACCAAGAATCATCATTGAATAATTTTAGATTCTCAAGTTAATCAATCAAATAATTTTCTCAAACCAAGCCATCATTTATAAATCAATTTCACAAATCCAATATCATTAGAATTAGTGTGTTTTATCAATTATATTCGATTTTAAATAATATATAAAATCATTTAAATTTTGGGGATTCAAAAAACTTAAAAAATCATTTAAAAAAAGATAATAAAATCAATGCTTAAATTATAGGGAATATGGAAACACATACCTTTACTCACAGGGTCAAATCATCATAACACTTGCAATACAATTTTCTAATTATGAATGAACGTGTAGAAGATCAGGAAAATAGTCCATGAATCATGATAAAAATAGATATTATATCCACCAAGTATTTTTTGATATGTCAATATCTAAAGATGATAGAATAGGAGATCGAAGAAACACCATGATAAGAAATTAACTTACCAAAATAAGATCCATGGAGACTACCCGTACTTTTATCCACAATGAAAAGGTGGTTGAGGGGTAGAAATTACATATAGAGATCCTTTAATGACCATATAATCATGTTAGGGTAAAATGGGGAATATTATGGGGTCAAACCATTGTGTTTAAAGATTTTAATTAAACATTCATAGAAATTAAAACCATCCACCCAATTTTCTATAAAGTCCGCAAGGTTATGAGTAACCGTTTTTTGTAACTATAAACCCCAAATCGAGTTTTGGATGGGGAACACAGTCTGGCATTAGAGATAAAATAACCATTCAACAAGAATGAAAAACTTACTATCCATAGGTTTCATAGTTTGGATGGGTATCCACATATTTTTTAAAAATCGTGCACCCCCATCTATAGAACTAAAATTGGATACATATATTATTGTGATGAACCATATAGTTATCTCGAACCGTTCAAAATTTGTCTACAACCTATTAGTCCTCAAAACTTTTATAAGAACTATTGAACTAATCCTAAAATGAGTCCCAACTTATGAATGATAAGAAAAGGGTCAACAAGTATCTAAAATATGTTAACGTTATGTTTTTATCTGATACCAAATATTAATAATAGCTCTATTCATCATTTGTTTGAAACTATTAATTTTTACTTCTAGTACACTAATTGTCCGGTTGTTCTAGAATCACATAACTCCCTTATGATTATCAGAAAAATTAATGTTTTTCCCATCATTATCCATATAACATCACTTACTCTATGTTTATTATTCAGTTAGAATAATATTAATGTGAAGTACACTGGATATCTTAGAAGTCTTCTTCAACATAAATGATTATTGAAAAAATATAGATTGGGAAGTCAACTATTTTTCAACATAGAATAATATGACCTGATATATTCATGTTGTATTCTCATTTATTCACTACACAACATCAATAATTTTATTTTATCATTTCTCCATTTTTCTTCTTGGAGTAATAAATATTTATCCATCTAAATTTCACTGCACTTTCAATATTACATCATGAAAGAATGATCTTTTTAAATTGAAGAATGTATTTTATCTACTTCAAATGAACATCATCTACATATTTCATAGAACTCTAAATTTTTCTAAAATTTGGACATATAAGATATCGTTATTATCATTTAATTCTCTATTTAAATTCTGTTTAATACCACATTTGATTATTTTCTTGGTTTTCTATTTCAACAATATTTGTATATGTTTTGGGTTTCTTGTTATCATGAATGAAATTTAGAACACACAGTCATACACACTCATTCCCTCATGAAAACTATAATAATATATTTGTGTCACTTAATTTCTGGACAAGTATGTATTCATTAAAATAAATTACTTCATGGAATCTAGTGTAAGAGATATCTCATTCTTACTTAATGAAATACATGAAGTGTTCATGATATATCACTATATTCATCCTTATTATATGATTATATATGTAGAACACTTTTTTCCCACAATAAGGTGAGATAATGTAAAACTAAAAGTGGGTCATATAATGTTTTTATCATCATACATTCATGAAGTAACAAGTTAGGCATGACAACGTGGAACTATTATTTTTAATGAAAATTAGTGCATGGAACTCCCCTCTTAAAGTATCTTACGAAGACAATGGAATAACTATCTTCTAGAATGAAACACCAAGATACAATGTTATTCAGAAAACACTAGAGTTCTCAAATATAATGTGAGCTGAATAACTCATCTCATCTTGGTCCTTGGGTATTTATTGGAAATTTTACTCCACATTTTCTCTACCTAAAATATCTTATTTTAGGTTATGTAAATCAAAATTTTGAATTCTTGAAGATCTCAGATTAATATTCATTGAATTTGGGTTATGTGATTCTAAAAAAATGTATCCATTTCATATGTTATGAGGCCTTATTTATTTATAAAATGTTTAGAATCATGGAATCTTCATGATGAAAGATCATGTTCATACTATCATGTGAATCATTTCATGCACCCACACTGCCTCAAGTGGTTAGAATATTTTCAATGACATTTGATACTGATATTATATTCCTCTAGAAGAATTCATGGATTTAGATATGATCCAGAATAGTTCATATCATCTCTATTGTTCAAGATGATTTTAATCACTGGAATTTTTCGTGTAGCATCCTAGGATTTTGAGTTGGGTTCAAAACCACTTCCGATTCAAACTTTTAAATTATTAGCTATGAATTTTTTTTTTCATTGATTGAAAGTCAATTTTGGGAGTTCTATTGGCCATAAATGTTGTTTGTGGGTTGGAGTAAAGTCTAGGGGAGTGCATTATGCTCTCGGAAGGGTTTCATTAGAATTGGAGGCCTGAAGGCCTAGTTTTTGGTAAGATGGTGCAAGATTATGGTTTAGGGAAAACTGTGCAAGTGGCATCACATGATCTCCCAGAGTCATTTAATGTTTTGTAGAGATATGCACATGGTATTTCAAATCATGTGAGGTGGTCATGTGGGCCTAAAGATATAGGTAGTGGCTTGTTCATGGTTTCTGAATGGTTTGAAAAACTTTGTTGGTAAATAGTAAAACCAAATAAATTTGTCAAATTACCATTTTACATTATTTACCAATTTTTCCCGTCCTCCCTTTCTTCCTCTCCTACATGGTTGTACGCATAGTAGAGAGCACCCCTCTCTTCCTCTCGTTTTTTTGGATCCAAATCCCCCATATGACCTCCGTTTTTAGACCTGTCAGAATCTATGTGATCGTCTCAGTATGGCTAACCCCACAGGAATTCCTCTTTCATGATCTTTCTCACTATAGAATGTTGTTTCCAACCTGAAATGTTTTAGGGTTTATGATAGAAATTCATATCTATGTCGATAATTTTTAAATTGGAGCTCATTATATGTTGTGACTATGCCTACGAATCTATGGTAGGTGGTACATACCTTGTTTTTAGTTTTTGTGGACTTTTGAGGGTTGCAGAATTTTTGCGCAATGGTTCGTTTTTAGTGGAACCCTGTGATAGCATATTTACTTGACTCTTTGACCATGTGGGATGCCATGATAATGCCCAATTCTTATTACTCCTAGGTGAGGTTTGGTTAATGGTCATTGCTCCTTGGGTTATTTTGGTCGAGGGCACCAATTTTTTTTTAATTGAATTGTTTCGATTTTAATTTTTATTTTTAAACTATTGAGGTTTAATTAAGCTAATAAAAGGCATTAAAGACCACCATGATAATTTATTAGATCTATATGCTTGTAATATTAAATATTTTTAAAATTAAATTGTATTTTAGTGTTTTAATATGATTAATATATTTTTATTATTGATATTACATATGCTGACACACCTGATGTTGTGATGGGGTTGGCATGAGGTTTGGATGGCCAGGCCATTGGTATTGAGTGATGCTGATCACTATTTTGGCTTGTACCAAATTGTCTTGAGAAGTTCTAACCATAGGATGGGGCGTTTAAGATGTTAGATTGTGGTTCTGAGGCTGTTATGTTGGGCATGGCCTAAGATAATTTGATGGAAAGACCATACGATTTGATTGACATTGTCGCATGGTTATAAGGTGCCAGAGATAGCGTGACATAGTTTCTTACCTGGTGATTCCCGCTCACATGTGAAGGCCAAAGTGCTGATTCAGTCATGTTCCCATAAGATGAATATGCGATGAGGTGGTTTTGAGCACTCTTGTGGGTAGAGGCCTCGATAGTTGTGGATTAGGTATATATTATTTGGGGGTGATTACTAGAGAAAGGCACATGTAAGGTTGTGATACATTGATTGATAACAATGAGGCTACCAGGATGGGGTATAGGGACCTTTATGATTGAGGCCAAGGTCCTAAATATTTATTTTAAAAAATTCATTTTATTTAATGTTATTTTCATGCCATTGGCTGACCAGAGATTTTGAGGACGGGTACATTACACATGGATACTATCATTTGGGTGTGTCTTTGGGATGTAGTTACCTTGAGACACTAGGTGTCATGATAAATTTGGTTCTAGGATATATTATTGATGTAAAACAAGAGGCTTCACAAGGACCTTTTGATTTTTGGGGTACATTTGGCTATAGGCCAGGGACTCCTTTTGCTTTAAAGATTTTGGTGTTATCCAAAGCTGGTGACACTCACTGGTGGCTGCTGAGCACCGGTGGAGGTTGTGTTTATTTATTACATCACACTTATTACTTTATAGAGAGCTATATATCCACACAAACACTTATAATAGGTATGCACCATTGGGTGGTATCCTAATTATAATTATCTCACACCTTACACGGACCCTATAGTGCGCTTGTAGACTTTATGGATTTACGAACATGTAGAGGATCTACCTCAAGAGAGGGGTCATAGTACAGTTTTGAGTGGAGATTAGAATGGACCATGATGTAATTCATATATGGAGATTATATTCAGTTTTCTTTTAGTTTCAGCATGTTTATTTTTTATGTAGGTACAATGGTTAGCTATAGGCACCCGTGTATATTGACATATGTGAACTAACATGGAATTCATGATTTTCTTGTTTTTTTTTGAGTTAATATAAGTGTTTTTATGGTATAGTATTATATTTAATTTCCTATTCTATTTATGTTTATTTATAGATTTTACTATTTATTTATGTTGGATGTGTTTTTCTCTATGGGTCTGGTTCAATTATGCTGAGTCATTTATTTACATTTTACGTTATCTTATTATACTAATATCAGTATTTTATCTATTCTCAAAGGGTATATCTTCCATACTATACCTATTTAAACACTTTATACTAGTCAAATGCCTTTTGTGTTTGGGTAGGTGTTCCAAAGGCTAGTGGAACCTAGCCCGTAGGCACTAATCAGGTGAATTTTCAGGTAGGGGATGCTATATGTGGTATCATATGGGTTTCATTTAACACATTCCTTAGTATTACTATTTGGGGTTATGGTAGAGTGGATATAGGTTGTTTTCATAATTTTATTTCAAAATCATGCTTCGGTGGCATCAACACCATGTATGAGGTATTATTTGAGTTACCCTGGGTGGGATTTACAATTTCATTTTTTCTCAAATTATAGTTTATATGACTTCCACCTCAGTGAATGTTTTGAAATGTGATGTTATTGGTTATGAAGTGATACATGGGTTTTTGGCCTGGTGTGGAGACAGATGAGATGTACCCTTCTATAGGCATTGCATGGGGGTTGTGATGATTGCATGTTTGGATTTTGATAGGCATAGTTTTGTGTATTGAAAATTTATAAATGCATGTATTCTCTGTAAAATGATTATACAATTTGAATAATATGAAATTCCATGTGGAAATATGAAATTCCATGATATAAATTCTTTTGATATGTGAACTATGATATTCCATACATTATATAAATGTGAAATTGTATGTGGATTGAGGAAATGATCTTTGATATTATAGGACCAGAAAGTCACTATAATTAAAGAGATTTTGATCACCAGTATTGGCTGATTCAGTTGTGGGTTTGAGGCAACATTTTTTGTTCATACGGGAATGGCCCATGAATATTTTGATATTTATCTCTATTGAGGGAGGTTAAGAAGGAAATGATACCGAGATTATAGGGGCATGGTTTTAGTGGGAGAGAGTAAGGGTAGTGATGTAATGCCACAAACATAGTTACCTAGAGTCGATGCATTATTACATAACATTGGAATGATAAAAAAAGTTAAAGTCTTGAAAGACTGATTAGTTTATTAGCCATGAAAATAGTAGATACATTTACATGTTTTACATTACATTATAAACTGAAAGAATACAACATCATAGTCTCCATAGTCCACACACATATCCCTTAGACTACCCCTGCAGGTTAGTCATAAAATACTTCTTCGGATCATGGGAAAAATAAAACATACAAAGGGGAGAGATCAGATGCTTAGTAAGGATAACAATATAGTAGAAACCTTCATAAATAAAAATAAACATTTAAGGGAAAGATAGACTAAAAAAATCCATTTAAACCTGAAATTAATCATATTATGGAAATGATAAAATCAAATAATGTCATTTACTTATTTACGTGGATTTCATACTAGTCTAATAATCACATGAAATATTAATATCCACTTTCCTAATGATGGAATGAAAAATGCCAGAATTCATAATCTCATAGTCAGGGCCTTGTGCCAAGACAACAAATAAGATTTTGTCAAGGAGTTGTTCCAAGACACTATTTTGTCTCATGAGAACTACCAATGCATCGAGGAGCTATAGTGGGCTCCACCCATCACTTACCATGTCCAATTCATTCCTCATATGAAATGGTTTAAACATAACATAAACATTTGTATTAAAACTGGCATACAAAATGTCAATACAGTATCCATAAACCATTAATGGTGTAAAAATAACACAACCACTTTGAAAAATATCAAGAAACCATTAATACAATATTGAAGTTTTGTATCATAATAAATCAACTTCAAATAATCTTAAAATCCATCAAAGTATGTTGACGTAGTGGTAATCACATAATTTTTTAGAGAAATATCTCTTAAAATTATAAAATCATTTAAAATTAATATAATTATAAAAGGAGACATTTATTTTTAAAATATTCTTATAATCTTGTAAGGGAAGCGTTACCAATGTTATAATGGTGGAAAATAGCTGCACCCGTAGTATATGTTAAAAAAACATTCTTATGTTAATTTAGTCGAGAAGGTCATAAAGTAACTTGTTTGGAAGACGACAAAAAGATTCATTTAAAAACATATAAGGTCAAATAAGGGTATAAATTACATTAACTAATTTTCTAATAAATAGTAAAATGCTTTGAAATAAATTTTTTAAAGAAAACACATATGGGGATGATAAAGAGGTCCCAGTAGATAGTTACGTAAAAACACTCTCGGATAATAAAGAGATTGGGAAATTAACACATACCATTTAATTTTACTTGGTCTAGGGTATGTTAAACTAATGTATAATATTTAAATCATTTATTTTAAATTATAAATGAACTATATACATAAATATGGTATCATATATGATCTTATTATACTTCTTTGTTAATGATATTTCTGTAGTATTATCGTTTTGGGTGTTAACTGATTTGTTTTCATATAGATTTTTTGTTACATAAGTAATGTTTGTAATAGATAGGATGTATCTTATAAATATTCATCATGATATTAAGTCTTTTAAAATCTTTTTTAATCATAAAATGAAAATTATTCTTTAATGGATACGATGGAGAATGAATCTCATCGCGTTCATGGAGATAGTAATCCGTACGTATGCATGAGTAACAATATCAGTATTTTTATATTAAAATCATATCTAATTGAATGGTATATGGTATAAAAATAATAGTTATTATTTTATAACTATTATTTACATCCATTATAGTCATTTTTATACCCATCCAAATGATTGTGTATTTGAATAAAAAACTACCCCACGACGTGGGGACAGTAATCCGTACGTACGCAGGTATAGTTACTTTGTCATTTATAGGATGGATAGAATAATGAATATGGTCGTACAATTTTTATAAAAACATCACAGTACATATAACATATTGGATTTATTATTTTATAATGTAAATAACAATTAAAGAGGAAGTGTAAGAATAAAATAACTTGAAAGAGGTGATGAAATATTTACTTCTTCTTCGGGTTATTCCATTTGATTTGATAAAAAGGGCTCCTTAGGATGGAATTATGACTAAAGGAATGCCTATAGGATGAAGGGAGAAAAATTATGAGGATATTTGGGAAGTTTTTGGCTGAGAATTTTTTTAAGGTGTGAATTTGTGAGAAGGGAAAGTGCCCTTTTTAAGAGGGGTGAGGGGAACATTAAGAAAAGAATGAAATATTATATTGTAATAAAATAATTTTCGGTTTATATTGGATAAAAAATAAATTATTTAAAGGATAAGGTGGGGATGGGTCGAAAAATACTCAACCAATAGGTTTTAGATAGGTTTGGGTCACTATATTAACCTTATCTTTTAGATTTAACTCTTTGTTAAATAGTCTGACATTTACCATGCATCTTTGTATTTTTATATATTATAGTTAATAAACATACTATAAACTTCTAGAAAACCTCAAGTGGTTCATCAATTACATATATAATATTATTTATGACATTTTTCCGAATATTAGACTTTTAGGAATAAAATATCAATTAATAATATAATATTAGTTTTAAAAACTCTTTTATGTCAATTTTGACACAATTTGGAATTTTTCTTTTGTTAAATTCATAACAACATTATTACTTAGAAAAAAATTCATATAATCAACCCTAAAAGGTCATATTAACCTATAAAATTATTGGAATTCATTAAAAGTATCATATTAGATTTATTAGGATATTTATAATATCAATTATTTTAATATTTTATTAATCAAGTAATTACTGTATCATCATTGTGTCCTAAATAAATTTAATTATTAAATTTCAAAACATAAAAAATAAAATACCATTATGTAGGAAATATTTCAATATTTCTAATGAATATTTGTAGACTAATTTATCTTATGTATAACCTTATATTAAAAATGGTTTAGTTATTAAACTTTGATTTTATCTCTTCCAACTCTTCGTTAAATAAAATAATAATAAATGTCCAAATCTAATCTATGTGGACCAAAGAGGTTCATATTTGACTGAAAATTATATTTTTATTTGATTTTCGAAATCCACTTTTTGGGTTAGTGGGAACCACCCAATTCCTGAAAACCGATTCAAAAACACCTCAAAAGACACTTCAACTTTCAACAAAGAGGTTCATATTTTATTCCTAAGGTTGTTTTTGATAAAATAATACTTATTCAATAGAATTATTACATGTGTTAGGGAAATAATATTATTAGTTTTACTTGTAATTACCCTATTTACTTTAAACCATGGTAAATAAAAGTAAATAAGTTACTATTCAAAGAAAATTATTTTCATCTTATTGAACCACATTTTACTTACTAATATTAATCGTGTCTCTTGTATTTTTTGATGTTCAACCCACAAAAGTGGTAAAATTAAGTTTTATGCAAATTTGAATATTTTTTTAGGAGGTGGGTAAACGATGGTAAAAAGTACAATAGAATTCTTATATATCTAAAATTATTATAAAATGACTCCAATGAATTAAATTGAACTTCTATTGGTATTATGTATATATTTTCACCTAATGTAAATTTAAATAAAATAAATAATTATTTAAAAAATAGTTGATTTTAAACAGTAAGATATTGTTCTTCACAATTCATCTAAAATTGAAATTTTCAGAAAAATACCAAAAATTCACCATAAGTTAATTTCAATATTCT
The DNA here is from genome assembly GCA_963277665.1 of Viscum album. Classification (NCBI taxonomy): domain Eukaryota; kingdom Viridiplantae; phylum Streptophyta; class Magnoliopsida; order Santalales; family Viscaceae; genus Viscum; species Viscum album. Next base: position 291,179,732 of record OY728150.1, on the reverse strand, counting down.
GAATCCAAAACTAAAGTCCATTTTTAAAGATAATATTTATAAAATTTTAAAAAGTGGGTATTAATATTCATAACGGCTAGTTTGATTGGTCATAGTGTGTTAGAATCTCAAAGATGCGTATAATGCAAGCTATTGCATTATTCAAAGGAAAATGTACCGTGGAAGCCAGGGTTGTTACATTATTTCCTCTTCAAATAATTTCATCCTTGGAATTTCTATAATACTACCACACAAAATGATTCAGGTGGTTCTTCATCATATGTGCCTTTGGTTCCCACGTTGCCTCTTCCATCTAATGGTTTCTCCATATAACTTTTACCGGATGAGTTGTCCGGTTTCTCAGCACTTTTTCTCTTGTATTAAGAATTTTGACAGGCTCTTTACAACAAGATAGATCTGGTCCAGTTCAATTTCTCCATATGTGAGTACATGCATTGGGTCAGGCATGTATTTTCTCAAAAGTGATACACGGAACACATCGTGAACTTTGGAGAGACGTGGAGGCATTTCCAAAAGGTAAGCTACAACCCCAATTATTTCTAGAATTTCGAAATGTATGAGGTTCCTGGGACTCAATTTATCCTTTTTACCAAATCATATAACTCCCTTCCATGGAGACAACTTCATGAAAATATGATCTCTTACCTAAAATTCCAAATCCTTCCTGCGATTATCATCATAGATCTTATGCCTACATTGTGCTACTTTGATGTGGGTTTGGATAAACTTAAACTTTTCCGTCATTTCCTCAAGAATTTATGGGCCAACGAGTTTTATTTCACCAACGTCAACCGAACATACTGGTGTGTGACATCTCTTTCCATATAACGCTTCATATGGTGCCATCTGATTACTTTAAAGTAAGCTATTATTATAGAAAAATTCTTCCAGAGGTAAATATTGACCCCACATACATTGAAAGTCAGGTGAGCAAGATCTCAACATGTATTCTATGTTTTGAATAGTTTGTTCTGACAGTCCATCAGTTTGAGGGTGGTAGGTAGTTCTCAAATGAAGTTCAGTATCCTGGGCCTTCTGAATACTTTTCCAGAATCTTTATTTGTAATGGGGATCACAATCAGAAAAACGTGATAGAGGTACACCATGGAGTCTTACAACTTCATTAATATACAGTCTTACAAAACGTTCAAGTGGTAGACCTTCTCATAAATAATGAAAATGTGTTGACTTTGTAAAACAATCAACAATGACCCATATTGCATCATTCCTTCTTGATTTATTTGGTAGACCCATGGAGAAGTCCATCGTAATATTATCTCATTTACACTCAGGTATGGTAAGAGGTTGCATGACACCTCTAAGTTGTTGCCTTCTAGTTTTCACTTGTGGAAAAACCATACATATTGACACAAAATCATCAATCTCCCTTTACATGTTGTCCCACAAAAAATGTTCCTTCAAATATTTATACATATTAGTGCTACCATGGTGTACAGAGAAACTAGAGCTATGAGCATCATCCCACTATTCCCTTTTTAGATCAGGTATGTTAGGAACACAATGTCTCTTCCCAAATTTCAAAAATTCCATTTTCAAATATGAAGTCACTCAATCTCCCATCATCCAAAAATTTTAATTTTTTTTGAAATTCCTCATCATCAACCTGAGAACGTTTTAACCTTTATTATAAAGATGGTTTCCAAACATTTAAAAAAGTATTGATGTTTCACCTTTCATGATTATTCCCATATCCATTTTCACTAGATCCAGGAAAATAGAATCCCTTTCCACTCTCATCTTGTTCAGAAATCCATGATTATTTCTACTCAAAGCATCTTCCACCATTTTTGCCTTTCCGTGTTGGTAGTGTATTGTGCCATCATAATCCTTGAGTTTTTGAAGCCATAGCCTTTGCCACATGTTGAGATCATTATGTGAGAAAATATACTTCAAAGTCTTGTGATCAGTATGTATCTCACATTTTTACTATAGGAATATTGTCTCAATATCATCAAATAAAATATTACAGCTACTAACTAAATATCATGAGTGTGATAGTTTTATTCATGAATTTTTAGCTTCTGTGATGCATAGAAAATAACTCTATCATTCTTCATAAGGACACAACCAAGTCCTTTAAAAGAAGTGTCACTATAAATAAAGAACCCATAATTCTTCGATGACAGAGTCAAGATAAGATAATTGACTAATACTCTCTTCAGTTCTTCAAAACATTCTTCACACTATTTTTTCCAAACAAATTTAACCCCTTTACATGTGATATTTGTAAATTGTTTAGCCAACTAGGAAATATTATGGACAAAACATCGATAATAACCCACTAAATCAATAAAACTGCATACCTTAGTTATACTCATTGGTACTTGCCATTAATATATTGCCTTGGTATTTGAAGAATCAAAAGTTATTTAATCCGTAGAGACAAAATGGCCAAGAAAAGGAATCTCTTGAAGCCAGAATTCACACATGAAAAATTTCCCATATTATTCGTATCTTCGAAGTGTCTTTATAATGGTGCACAAGTTATTTTCATTATCATCGTAGATTTTAGTGTATACCAAGATATCATTAATAAATACCACTAAAAAGTCATCAAGATGTTCCTTGAAATATCTATTCATTATATCCATGAAGACAGATGGTGCATTAGTCAACCAAAAAGGCATTACTATAAACTCGTAACATCCGTATCTGGTTTGAAATTCTATTTTTCGAGTGTATTCCTTCTTCAGACACAACTAATGACATCCAAATCAAAGGTCATTATTTGAAAAATATTGACCACTATGACGTTGGTCAAATAAATTATCAATTAGAGGTAGGGGATACTTGTTCTTTATTGTTATAGTGTTGATCACCCTCTGGTCAATGCACTACCTCATAGATCCATATTTTTCTTAAAAAATAACAGGGGATCCCCATGGAGAAACACTAGGGAAAATAAATCCCTCATTTCGCAATTCTTCTAGTTTTTTCTTTAGTTCCACTAATTACACAATGACGATTCTATAAGGTGTCTTCGATATGGGCCTTGACCCAGCAATTAAATCAACAGAAAACTCAATTTACCATTCTGGAGGATGTCTAGGTAAATATTTTGGAAACAAATCAACATATTCTTGCACAATAGGTAAGTCCTCTATTTGAACATTCCTTTCCTCACCCACAGTTATTTCATTTTCTTCCTCCCTAATAATAGAATTTATTTAAGCTAATGGGGGTGGATCTAGATAAGAATTAGGTGGTGATGTTTCTTCTCTAAAGTTAAGGTACTCCTTATCATCATCTAGAATTATAACCTCCTTCTTCTTACAATAACTTTTCATATCATGGTCTGAAAGAAAATCCATAGCAAGGAATATATAAAATTCAATCATGCTTATGACAATGAGATTAATAGATAAAGAACATTTATATTCCTTAATGGGAACTAATTCACAAAACATTGTTGTAATGATACATTTCTTAGGTTTTTCGACTAATATCTCCCTTGTTAAGTCAAATTGAAAATATCAAATTTTCTTAGCAAACTAGGAAGATATGAAACAATGTGATGATACATAATCAAATAAAGCATTTGATAAACTTGAAGAGAGCATTAAACTACAAACCACCATGTGTTTCAGAGCTTCAACCTCAACAGTAGTGATGGCATAAGCTTGGCCTTAAACCTTGGCCTTTTCTGAGGTATGTTTATTTAAAACTTAGAAAATTAATTTTCATAATTCCTCCTTTCTATACAATTTTATCATTAAACATTGACATCCTCTTTCTTCCCCATGCCGTCACGAGTTTGGTGGAATTTTTCACCACACTTGTAACATAATCCCATTACCTTCAGGTGAGTACCTGGGTATTTTTCCCACATTTACTACATGTTGGATAATCATCTTTTCCCTTCATAACCTTATTTCCATTTCTAGAGTGTTCAACAAATCTCTTCTTCTCTTTCATTGATATAAAGTCATAAGACTTAGAGAATTCCTTTTCTATATTGATAGAGCATGAAACAATTTATTCATATGATAAGATTGATTGTGAGACTAATGATCATCGGAGAAATGGTTTTAACCCATCATAGAATGGATCAATGTTACTCCTTGGGTTAGGTATATAATCTTCATAATGTCTTTCTAACCTTGTAAAGTTAGCCTCATACTTTGCGACATTATCATCCTCCTTTTTCCTATGACTTAGAAATTGCCTTTCCTTATCTACATGATGGTCATGAGGAAAGTATTTATCTACGAAAATATATCTAAACTACTTCCATTCTATACTTGATACCTCTTCATCTTTCATTGTGTTAGGGATTAATGAACACCATTGATCTGCATCTCTCAGGAGGCGATAAACTGCCATGACAACTTTTTCTCTTTTGTTACTCCCCAAAGCGTGAAATATTTTCTCTATGATATTTATACATTGCTTAGATACGAATGGATTTTTACTCCCATTGAATTTTGGTGGTTGTTTCCTCATCAAGTCGCCTAACATTGATCCTCCTCATTGTGGATCATGGTGTTCCATACAGGTAAGGTTTTTTTTCTAACCTGAGTGAGTTGTCCCAATATGGTGATAAGCTGATCAACACCAATTGCATCACTAGCTCCACTATAATTATCTTGAGTTGGAGGGAAATCACTAAATGGATTATGTGGATTGATATGGTTTACGTTACATCCACTAGGTGCCATTTCTAAAAAATGGCACACACTAGATTAGTTTATGAATCGCAATATACAATTAAAAAATTGTAAAACAGTTAACATAAATTGAATAGTTTATGGATATAACCCGTAATCATAAAAATGTTTTCATTGAAGAAGTATATACTCATATACCCTTCATAATGGGTTTTAAATAAAATGAGCATTATTCTAAGAATATCCCCCAGGAGTGTCGTAACCAAGAGTGCAGTAAGGACCATTGCCGTGCACCAGTTCCCGTTGGTGTCTAACTGAAAGAGGTGTTTTCTCGTTTGACCCCTAGGTACATCTCTGCCAGAGCCGCTTCTACCTGATTATATCTAGACAGGGATGTATTGCTTGGAAAACACACAAAATCTCTACAATACCAAAATTCTAGGAAGTTATTCTATACTAATACTCAAAGTCTATCTTAGGAAAATGTGCTCTAATAAATGTTTTTCTAAATCTAACTTCCACAGTTTGTACTAATCTTCTTCTGATACCAACTATAATGCTCCGAACCATGATACCCAGAGTTGGTACATTATTACATAACATTGGCATGATCACAAAAGATCATGTATCAAATGACCTATTAGTTTAGTAGCCTTGGAAATACTAGATAAATTTATAAGTGTTACATTACATTATAAAATGAAAAACTACAAAAACATAGTCTCTATAAGACACACTCATATCCTTTACACTATCCCTGTAGGTTAGTCAAAATATACTTCTTCGTATCTTGGGAAAAAGAAAACATAGTAAGGGGTGGGCTCAGATGCTCAGTAAGGATAACAATATAGAGAAAACTTTCAAAAATAAGCATAAACATTTAGGGAAATGTAAGAATAAAGAAAATACTATTAAACCAGAAATTCATCATAATATGGAAATTATAAAATGAAATAATTCCATTTACTTATTCACATGGATATTATACTAGTAAAATAATCAAATGCAATATCAATAGCCACTTTCATAATGATGTATTGCATAATGCCAGACATCATAACCACATAGATAAGGCCTTCTAACAAGAGTACAAATAAGATTTTTTCAAGGGCATGTGCCAAGATACTATTTTTTCTCATTAGACCTATCGATGCATTGAGTAATTATAGAGGGCTCCACCTGTCACATACTAATTCCAATGCCTTCCGCATATGAAAACGATTAAACATAACAAAAACATTCATAATAAAATGAGAATATGAAATGTCGATAATTTATCCACAAAAGATGAATGGTGTAAAAATAACACATCTACAGTCAAACATATCACAAAACCTTCAATAAAATATGTATGTTTTGTATCATAATAAATCAACTTCATGTAATCTTAAAATCCATCAAATGATGTTGACATAGATGAAGTCAATTTTTTTAGGGAAACATATCTTTCAATTATGAAATAAATTAAAATTCATTTATTTATAAAAGGAAAAATCTATTTTGAAAATATTCATATAAGATTATAAGGGAAGCTTCGACGATGTTATAATGGTTGGAAATAGCTGCACCCGCTGTATAAGTTCAAAAAACATTCCTACCATAATTTTGTCGAAAAGGTCATAAAGTACATTGTTTGGAAAATGACAGAAAGATTCCATTCAAAACATATAAGGTCAAGTAAGTGAATAAATGAATTTAACCCATTGGCTAGTAAATATTAAAAAAAATTGAAATACATTTTTTATGAAAACGCAAATGTGGATGTTAAAGAGGTCCCAATAGACACTTACGTAAAAACAACCTCAGATAATAAAAAGATTTCCGAATTTACACTTACCTTTTACTTTTCCCTAGTTAATGGTATGTTAACCTCCAGTTCAATAGTTAAATTATTTGTATTAAATTTTACAATAACTATATACATAAATATGTTATCATATATTATCTTCTAATATTTCTTTGTTAATGATATTTTAGTAGTATCATTGTTTCAGTTATGAACTGATTCATTTTCCTTTATATGATTTGTTACGTAAGTAATGTTTGTTATGGATTGGATTTACATTATTCATATTCAGAATGAAATTATGTTTTTAAAAATTATTTTTAATCATCAAATTAAAATTTGTCTTTAATGGATACGATGGGTAATGAATCTCATCACGTTCATGGAGACGGTAATCCGTACGTACGCACGAGCAACAATATCATTATTTTGATACTAAAATCATATATAATTGTATGTTATATCTTATAAACAGAAGAATTATCATATTATATTTATTATTTATATCATTTATACCAATTATTATACCCATCCAAATGATAAATTATTTTAATAACAAACTACACAATGACTTAGAGACAATAATCTGTATGTACGCATGTATGGTGACTTGGTCATTTATAGGATGGATAGAATATATAATATGGTTGTAAATTTTTTATAAAAAAATAAAATTATATATAAAATTATATAGTTATTATTTTAGAATGGAAACAATAAAGAAAGAGGAAGTGGAAGTAGAAAAAAAACTTGAAAGAGGAGATGAAATATTTACCTCTTCTTTGGGTTATTCCTTTTGATTTGATCAAAAGGTCTCCATAGGATGGCTTTATTACTAATGGAAGGACTCTAAGATGAAGGGAGGAAATTAGGGAGTATATTTGGGAAGGGTTTGGTGGAACCAAATGGAATTGAAGGTGTGAATTTTAGAGAAGGGATAGTGCACTTTTATAAGAGGGGCGAGGGGCACCTTAGGAAAGGCATGGAATTGTTTTTTATTATAATAATTTTTTTCGGTTTCTAATGGATTAAAAATGAATTATATAAAGGATAAGGAGGGTATGGGTCTACAACCACACAACCAATAGGTTCTAGACAGGTTTGGGTCACTATATTAACCTTATCATTTACATTTAACTCTTAGTTAAATAGTTTGACATTTACCATGTCTCTTTGTATTTTTATATTATATGGATAATAAACTTACTATAAAATTCCAAGAGTACCTAATGTTTTTTATTAATGAAATATATAATATTATTTAATCTCTTTGGATTATCATTTTATTTTTATGAATAGCATATTAATTAATAATATAATATTCGTTTTAAAATCTATTTTATGTCAATTTTGACACTATTTGGTATTTTGTTATTGTGAAATTCATAACCGCATTATTACTTAGAAAAAAATTCGGTTAGTCAATAAAAACATGTAATATTAACCTATAAAATTAGTTTAATTCATTAAAAGTCTAAAATTATATTTATTTAGATATTTATAATATCAATTATTTAAATCATTCATTAATAAGGTAATTACTGCATCATCATTGTGTCATTAATAAATTTACTTACATAATGTCTAAAAATTATAAATAAAATACAATTATGTATGAAATATTTCTATATTTCTAATGAACATTTATGTCTAACTTATCTTTTTTATAACCCTATATTAAAAATGGTTTAGTTATTAACCTTTGATTTTAACTCTTTTAACTATTCATTAAATAAAATAATAATAAATGTCCAAATATAAACCAAGTGTACAAACGAGGTTCATATTTTATTCCTAAGGTTGTTTTTGGTCGAATTATACTTATCAAATATAATTTGGACATGTTTTAGGGTAATGGTAATATCATTTTTACCCTTAATTACCCTATTTAATTTTAATCATTGTAAATAAAAGTAAAAAGTTACAATTCAACAAAAAATATTTTCATCTTATTGAACCACATTTTACATACTGATATTGTGTGTGTCTATAATATTTTTGAAACTCAACCCATAGAAGTGGTAAAATGATGTTTTATGCAAATTTTCAAATTCTCCTAGGCGGTCGGTAAAAGATGGTAAAAAGTTCGATAAACTTTATATATATCTAAAGTCATTATAAAATGACTCCAATTAATTAATTTTAACTTATTTATTATGTATTTATTTTGACCTAAATTAAATCTAAATAAAATAAATAATTATTTATAGAAAAATTCGGTTTAAAAAAATAACTCAGTGTTTTTCACTATTCATCTAAAATTGAATGATTTCAGAAAAATACCATAAATTCACCCTCAGCTAATTTAAATATTCTTAATCCAAAAATTAAGTCCACTTTGAAAGATAAAATTTAAAATGTTTCATAAATTTGGTATTACTATTCATAACTGCTATTTTGATTTGTCGCGGTGTGTTAGAATCTCGAAGTTGCGTACAATGAAAGTTATTTCATTATTTAAAGGAAAACATACTATGAAATCTTGGGGTATTACAAGTGAGGATGCACTTAATTTTTACATCTTTCCCTATCTCCATTATATAACATATTATATATATATGTTTTTTTACCATTTACAGTATTTAGTGGGTTCCCCTTGGACGGTTTAGGAGGAGAATCTAGAGGGTGATGATACAGTGTCACATAATCATGATTATGTCCATTCCCATGAGGGTCTGGAAGGCATGAGCCACATGTTTATGATCCGGGATAATATTTGGTTTTGGGTCTATTGTATGAAGGGATGATGCCAAACTAGATATAATTTGGGCTCTGTCTTGACGAGCATATCTGTTTGAGCTTGGTATGTGTCTTGTAGGGGATCGAATGTGGTGCTTAAGGAGTAGATCCATCAATGGAAAATCTTATTCCGTATTTCTAGTTGTTGAACCTGCTACTTTTTTATGGTGATGGTGTTCTGTAGTTGGATGAAAACGAGATAGGGTGAATTAAAATGATCTTTGAGCAGCTGGAGATGCCTCTAGGGTGGAGGGTCATGTTGGTGACTTATATTCTTAGAGGGCCAGCTAAGATCGGGTGGGATGTATAGGTTCAATCCTGAATACAAGATGGATTGGCGTGAATGGACTTTGAGGATAGGTTCATTGAGAACTTTTTTCCCTGAGACGTGGAGGATGGAGATAACTCAGGAGTTCTTGAGCCTTCAGTATGGTTACATGTCTTTCATGGACTATGAAGCTACTTTCAATGAGTTATCACAATTTTAGAAAGGTATTTTAATTGACGACACCTTTAGGGTTTAGTATCTTTAATGATTGTTTACAACACACAATTTGGGGGTAGGTAAACATCTTTAGGATGACCACTTTCTCAAAGGTGGTGAATGAGGCTCTCATTGCCAAGGGAAACCTAACAAAAATGTTTCTTTTGTGCCACGTGGAGACTTTAAGTGATGATTGAGATGTAAATAAATGGGTTCACAATGATTTCTAGGAGGGTAGTCAAGCCAGAGACCCAGTTAGACCACATCGTGGCAGCTTAACAATGGTTTTCTTTTCGTGTGGGAAACTAGAGCATGTACAGACTCAATGTGAGTAACCACCAAAGGAGTTTCGGGCATGTTGGTAGGATAGTCATCTCGAGAAGTACTGTAGGAAGACTTCTTAGACAATTGACATACGAGGTCCAAGAAAGGCACATGATTTATAGGTCGGTTAAGTATTAATAACTGGCGAGGGTATTCGAGTTCTGTTGCACGCAGAGGTCATGGTAGAGAGAATGGGACCCATTAGTGGGGTTAGTTTCTATTGTCCAGTTAAACATCATAGGGAGGCCATACATTTGGCAACCATGTGTCAAGCTAGGTGCAGTGTGGTCAACCAGGGGATGAGAAGGATGGTGAGATGATGATAGTTAGAGGTATTCTATGGGGGGGGGGTTTGTGATTTGTTCTATTTTCTTTTGGAATGGCATGTTGAGCCATGTCTATTTCGAGTGCAGGAGTTTCCCAATAGATATATGGACTGACTAGACACTGGAAAGTATGTTGGAACCCTCTTAGGATCTTTATATATATATATATATATATATATATATTAGTTTCTTGAAATCAGGAGCATCGTTGGATGCAGGTTTTGAGGTTCTTAGGCATTAGTGGATCAAAGGCATGCATGTTACAAGAGGTTACATGGGAATTGGGACATCGATTATATGGTTTGTGATTGAACATCAAGGCACCTGTTAGTTTTGAAAATCCATGTGATGTGGGACCTCGTTGTTTCATGGGTATTATGGGCTTGAGGGTGGTACTAATGCGGTGCAGGATGTGATTTGGTGTTTGGAATGACATGGGAGCACCCGATGACATGCAACGGTAATGATGCATCACAAGAGAACCATGGGTATGAAAATAGTTTGATAGACCATTGTTTAATTATAAATTTGGTTGGGTTGATACCAAGTTAGAAAGTTCCTATGGTGAGGAGCCCTCCTTGAGTAAGTTAAACTATTCCCTTGAAACTGGGGTAGTCTTAATTTTTTATATGGGATGGATATTTTTGGAAGCATCTCCATGTTTTTATAGCCTAGGGAGGAGCAATATTACTTTGGGGAGATTGTAATATCCTAGGTTTTTGAGTGGCGTATGAAAACCCCTCATGATTTTAATTTTTCAAATTGTGGCTGTGCTACTTTTTTTATCAGAACTCAATTCCAAGAATCTGTTGGGCTTAAATGGTGTTTTTGGGTTTGTCAAGAGGATATGAGAGTCCATCGGGTGTTTCAAATTGTTTTGAGAGAATCATATGCTATAAGGCCTTTTTTTAAATCTTTTCCATACCCACAGTTTAGGGGAAACCATGTATGTAGTGGCGCATGGCCATGCCGACTCATATGCATTGTTTTGGAGAGATGTTCATGCTTTTTGCATGGTATATAAAATTTCTGGGTGTCCATGTGAGTCTATAGCCTTAGGATGTGGATTCTACATGGTTGTTGAACGGTTTGGAAAAGTATGTGGGAAAACCATACGGTCCGATAAATGAGAAAAATCAATATTTTTCTTTTATTTTTATATTTCCACCCTTCCTCCCTTTATTTCTATCCTTCTAGGTTGAACACAGAGTAGGGAGTTCCCCTCCACACCTTTGTTGGATTTTGATCCAAGTCCTCTATCTAAACTCTATTCTTCAATCCATCTGATGCTCTAGAATCACCTCGGTAAGGCTAACCTCATGAACCCTTTCTCTTTCTTGATCATTCTCCTTAAGAACTATTGTTTCCATCCATTCCAATTTAGGGTTTAATTTTGGAAACTCTGATCTACATTGATCAAATTTAAATTGGAGCTCGGTATCAGACGTGCCTACACTTACGTGTATAAGGTAGGCAGTATATACATTGTTTTGAGTTATCAGGGACATTTGGGGGTTCTTTATTTTTAGTGCAATAGAGGGTTTTGAGAGGAACCCTATCATAACATATTAAATATTCTTTTAAACCATGTAGAATTCCATGAGAATGCCAAATTCATGGTACAATTGAGTGAGTCCTAGTTAGAGTTCATTACTACTTGGGTTATTTTTGATGGGGGTGAAAAATGGGTTTAATTTAATTGTTATGATTTGAACTGGTATATTTAAATTGACAATGCTTGAATAAGGTAATTAGAGGCCTTAAAGAGGTTCATGTTAATCTGTTATAGATTTTATCTAGTGTAATTCAACTTGTATAAAATTGATTTTTGGATTACATTGTTTAAATATGATTTATATATATCTACTTCTCAAGATTACATATGTTGAGGCCCAGAGGGTTGTGAGGGGCTTGGGCCGAGGTTGAGATGGAATGACCATTAGGATTAAGTAATGCTGATCACTGGGTGGGCTTGGCTAGGATTGGTTTTAGTGGTTTTGACTATAGGATGGGGAGTCATGGATGTTAGATAGAGGAAGTGAGGCCATCAGGGGGGGGGGTTAGACCTTGATACTTTGATGGAAAGGCCATCATATTTGAGAGACATGGTCACCGGGGCATGAGGTTCCAGAGATGATGTGTCTAGGTTCTTATTTGGGGATTTCTACTCACCCATGATGGCCAAAGATCCGATTGAGTCTTGTAAAGCAAGTATGAATCTATGACGAGCTGTTTTTGAAAACTCATGTGGGTATATGCCCCGATAGTTACAGCCTATGTATTTATGATCCATGGGTTCATGATGTAGAAATCTATGAGGAAGGTGATGATCATTCGATTGATAAAAATGATTCTATCAGGTTAGGGGATGAGGTTCTCCATACTTGGGGCCATGTGACAAGATTTTATTTGATTAAATAAATCAATATTCCTCCACTTTTCATGACATGGGAAGATGTGAGTATTTGAACCAGGGTCAATGAGACCGAGATACTATAATTTGGGCATGCCTTCACGATGTTTGTGCTTTGAGAGAGGAGGTTTTAGGAGGCACATGGTGCAAAGCTATATGATTGAGGTGGATCCTTAGGGTTCACCATCATTTTTTTGACTACATGGGTACATTAGGTAACATGCGAAGGACTCACATTTCTTTTGAGATTCTGATGTTGGCCGAAGCAGCTGACACATCCTGGTGGATGCTGAGCACTAGTGGAGGTTGTGTATATTAATTGCAATGTACAGTTTACATTACATAGATATTTATATCTGATTAAACTCATATAATAGATACACACCATTGGCGGTATCCTATTATGAATCATCTCACACCCTACATGGGACCATCATGATGTATGTAGACTTTATCAATTTATGTACAGGTAAATGACCAGCCTTAGAAGCATGATAATAGTATTCTTCGGCATGTAGATTAGCATTGACCATTAGAACATTCCTAGCCGATGTTTTTGTTTAGTTTTCCTTCAGTTTGAGTGTTCATGTTTTGTATATAGATATAGTGGATAACTATGGATGCCCTTGTATATTGACATATATGACCTGACATGAAATGAATTCTTTGATTGTTTTTCATTGTGTGGATAGAAGTAATTTTCCGCATGTTGTTCGGTTTACATTCTAGTATTTGTTTCTATTTATTTATCACTTCCACTGTTTATTGATGTTGGGTGTACTTCGTCTCTATGGTTCTTGTTCGAGTCTGTTGAGTCATTTATTTCAGCGGAATGTTATCTTATTATTCTTTTACTAGTATAATATCTATTCCTAGAGGGTATAACATTCCCACAATAGCGGTTTACACCCTCACTAATAGTCGGAAGCCTTGGGATATTTGGGCGGTGCACCCAAGGATAGTGGTACCTAACCCATTAGTAATGATCGAGTGGCTCTTCGGGTTAGGGATGCTAAATTAGGATTACTAAATATGGATAGAATAAAGAAATCTTAATATTGAGCTGGCCAGGGAAACTAGAGGAGGAATACAACTTAAAAGATGTGATCAAATGGATGAAATAAAATAGACAGAGTGGATAATATTATTTTTATATATTTTAATGATAGAAGAACTATTCCTGGTAGTAGGATATTCCACCTAAGTTGGAACTTATGTCTCCCTCTTCCATATAATACTCAAAATTCCACCATGAAATTGTTCTGAAAATGGGTTCAGTACTCAGATACACTTCACCCACCCACATTGGGTGGGATGACATACTTCCCCCCATAGAACACCATCATGAAATCCCTAAAGGTTCTCTATGAACCCAATACTACTCCATCATACTTTTGTAGTCACTCACTACCTTCATTATCCAATCTGTCTTGGTAAGCTAAATATCATATGTGGTTGAGGTATCCTCCCATAATGCAATGATCAATCTGGATCATTATTTGGATTGTATGGAATTTTTTTCTAGTTACACTTATAAAATATATAGTTAAAAATTCTATCATAAATAATTCCACTCACAAATGCCAATTTATTTAATCATAATTCACCTTTAATAATTCCCATGCTAAATTGTATTTTTGATCATCTTTACTAAATTATTATTTATGAAAATTATTATTTTTATGATCCTAAAATAATTCCGACATGAAATAATGGATTGCATGGATTGACTAAATTATCCCTATTATTCTATTGGAATATTGATTCAAAATATTTCTTCAACATCAATTAAACACACTTCTTCACATATTCTTCATTGTTGTAAATAATGTGTAATGTAAACTAACATAGTAAAATATGTTACAGAAATCAAAATCAGTGAAACTACTGTTACAAATATAATTTTTTTTTTAAATTGAACTTATTTAAGTGAAATATTCATGAGTACATTCTTTTTCATAAATTTTTCCAAAATATTATATATCAAGATTAGATATATTAGAAACTTCCAACAACTTTATTCATTCTGATTATTCTACATATTGAAATTGATTAGATTTTTCAATTTAATTATCCGCCATTGAAAATAAATTACAGCCATAAATAATTAAAACATATCATGAACAAATTGGTCTCTTCAATTCACTTATAATGACTTATTACCCAATTAATAAAAATTCTTTGTTTAAATCAATATTTTGCGATAAATATTTTGTTTTCCATACATGTTAAAATTCTGTGGGTTTATTCAATCCACCCTAGTCATGTTATAATCATATATATAATTTTCACGAATGTATATAGTTTTTTAGATATATTTTTGGAGTTCCACGTTCAATTTACGAAACTCATGGTGATGATACTAATAGATATCTTCAAAATATACTTTTATAGAAATTTTCATTACATTAAATGAATTGGTACTATTAGTGAATAAAATCATGTATATAAAAAATATAGAAATTTAATCATATTCTAAATACCCTATTATTAAATTAAAATTATTTGGAGAACCACCCCTGTCAGGCATTGATAGAAAATGAAAAATGTTATTTGTGGAGATTGCAGTTCGCACATACACACAACACCATTTTCATTTTCTAATGGATGCGAGTTAATGAATGTGGATAATAGACTATATTTCAAGAATAATAATAATTTCATATATTTTATTTTAATTCATTAAATACATCCTTTATAAATTTCCATTTAAGGTGGTGATTAAAAATGAAATATCCTATTTATAGAGGTGATAACATGCATGTATATGCAAGTCAAATTTTTATTTACCAATGGGATGAATGAGTATTGATGATGAATGTTCCATAAAAATAATAAATTTATTTAAAATAAATATAATTATATTATTAAGTTAATATTTTTATAGAATATTTGGAAGAATTTTTAGAAGAAAGAAACTTGAATGAACTTGATTAAGATGATTACCTATTCATTTGTTATAATACTTTCAATTGAAAAAATGTTTTTTAGACTATTGGTTTATAGACACATTAATGTATTGGGGATGTGTTGTGGAATTTATTAAGAGGTATTTCAGTATGACTATGAGGAAAAAATAAACTCATATGTTTATATAGAAAGTTTAGACTGATACACATTTTAGAGGAAAATATCGTTGGCATTTTCATAAATATTAAAATTATAAAGGCTACAAGTGTAATTTTTAAAATTTTAAATTGGATCAAAAATAGAACACATATAGTATTACATACTATTTAAAATCCACTTGAAATTGGAAAATAATTTTAAATTATTATATCAACTAATAAATTATTGAATACCCTTTAATGTCATTTTCATGACTACTCACATAATGTTTCTTCAATAGTATCTAGATTACCACATAAAAAAACATTAACCTTAAAACTTACTTTTAACCTAAGAAGATTATCCATAAAATTAATCAAATATTATATTTAATGAAAATATTATAACATTTAAAATTTTAAAAACTATTTACATTTAATTTTCTATTGATTTCACAAATGTTGTGGCCCATTGCATAAGAATTTTAATTAATTAATATTTTATTTAAAATTTAAAATAAATCATTCATATAAATGTAATTTCATAAAAATAGTTATATTAATCCAAATTATTTCATAATTTATTTTTTTCATTTTAATAATAATAAAAACATAGTTAAAATATTTAGTGAGTGGGAGTGATGTTTTTTAGATACTGTAATCCTAAAATAATAGAAAATTTATTCTCAAAGGAATGTGGATTAAAATGGGGACATTTTAAATTATAAGACAATATATTGAGTAACTCTTCACATAAAATAAATATTAAATATTTTTAGTGATATTTCTTGTATTATCTCTTCATTTAACCATATACCATATTTAACATCAACCATAATGACTAAATTTTTACCTTGGTAAATTATTTTTGTGGATAAAATATAGTTGGATACTATTACTTAATTTATATATTATGGTTAAACCTAGTGAATAATTTCCAAATATTTAATTTCTTGAGGTGGTAATATTTTTCTTAATATAAATAAAAATGTAATGAAAAATAATTTTGTTTTTGGAATACTAATTAATACAAAATTAAGTCACACTTAAATTAACTATTGAAGTGATCACCATGAAATTTAGTGATTTATTAAAAAATTACTGTTATATGAATTTAAATCCAAAACCGATCTGAATGTATTCTTTTTAAATACTTAATTATATAAAATAATAAAAAATTGTTCTTTTATTAGAATAAAACATAACTTTTGTTTTAAAATATCAAACATATTTTTGTGAATTGAACATAATATTTTAAATATTTTATTTTAATATATAAATACATAATAGGTCTCTAAAAAATGTTTTAAAAAAATTTAATTTGTTCTTATATGATTATTATGTCATAAAATTTATTGTATTCATAAAAGTAATATTTTCACTATTCACATAAAATTATATTTTAATAAAAATCCCAAACAATAACTCTCATAATTTTGAAATTTTAAATGATTTTTTATTTTATCTAATTAATATTATTAAAATTATTAAAATTATATTATATTAAAAACCTGAAATATAATAACAAAATGTATTTATATAGAGAATACTTTTTGAATCATTAATTATGTTTAACCCAATTAATTAATAATAGCGTTTGTGTTATAAATTCTTTGAAATATTATATACAAATTTGATTTAAATATACATAATATATACATATATATAATATTTATATAGATAAAAAACAATATGTTTAATGACTATATATCCAAAGAACATTTTTCCAACGACTATATCATATTCATATAAATATCCAAGCACACTTCACTAAAAGTTATCAATATTATTCATTTAATAATATTTTACCATTTTTATTATATTTCTAATTTGTTTAATTTTTCCATAGTTCCAATTAGAGTTAATATCTTTATATTGAACCCCATGGATATGAATTTTATTTTTATAGTAATTTTATATACATGTGCATTTAATTCACTTACAAATTTTCTAATTTTGTTTTATATTTAAATCTCATAATAAATTAGTTTTCACATTTAATTGTAATGTTTTATCATAAAAAAGAATCATGGGTCATTTCTGTTTGATGTTGTGTGTATCACAAGATATCTTACATATTATTTTAATTAATGAATAATTCATATTTAAATCTTTTTGTGTTAAAGTGAAAATTTTTAAATCATGTGTCTTATTTTCTGAAATGATTTTTTTAAGTATTTTGTAATTGATAAATTTTATATAAATCTTTTTTGGTTGAAATAAAGGAGAGTTTTAAATTTTATTTTTAGTTTTTTATATATATTAGTCTTATGTCTTTAAATATTTCCATTATTGTGCCTTGGTATTATAGTTTTTGGTATATGAAACATTAATATGGTAAGTTCAGGTTTCTTGCATTTTAGGTTTGCATCCCATAATGGTCTTTAGAAAAAGTGGAAGTTTGTTTTTAAGGGTGATCAGTATGGTGAATCCACGTATTTTTTGGCTGAATTTATGTGTAATGTTAACTTCACCACATTACATCACAGAGTGGCGGAGTTGAAGTATTATTTTATTTAGAATTTCTTAAATTTCTATCACCTAATTTTATGATGATCTAGATCCTTAGGGTAAATGAAGTGTTTAATTTTTTTCAAAATGTATTATAATATTGAATTTATATACTTATTTTGAGTGATTTATTATTTCAGGAACATTTCTTGGTGAGATGGAATGGATTGAGGATTGTTGATGTGATAACCTATAGATATATTCCTTATACCCTTTATGGTTCATTGTTAAGAGGATTGGATTGTGAAGATTATGTTTGTTCCTTGGGGTTTGAATTTTTCCTTTTAAGATCACATGTATAATGTTTTCCTTGTCTATGTTCTAATGGGTTGGACTTGGTAATTCCATGGTTGTGTGGCGTGTATTTCAAGGATGGCTATGGAACTAACTATTTTTTTCATTGGCTAGTGTACGTTTAGATCATGTTTGTCTCTCTGTGAGATGATGATCATTATATAGGGTTATAAATCACCCCTTCCATTCAATTTCATGACTCAATGATAGCTTCCATATAATTTTATTGTTGAGTAATGCAAATTATTGGGTTGTATTTATCATTTTAATGATATTGGATATTAGTGAACAGACATTTTTATCATTTGGATAACCATTATATGGTTCTACAGTTGAGGTTATGGGGTTTCTTATTGATTGTTTATACTAGATTTTTGGTTTTTTAATGTTTTAAATTTTTACCTTGATGGTAACCAATTTTTAATGGTGGTGTTTCTCTCTTGATAATTTTTATGATTTCATTAAATATTTTAGTGTAATTCTAAATAAAAGGGATTCCTATAATAGATATTCATTTTCATAGAACATTGTTATCTAGTTTATTTCTAATTGGTTATTCCTAGATACATTTGATGATATATGGTGTTTAGATTTCAGTTTAAGTAGTCGTGTGTTTAATTCAAGATATAATATCTCATTTGGCCTTGTTAAGTTTTACCTTGACTCATCTTTTATCGATGATTTTTTGGGATTATAAAATGGAATAGTGGGAAGAATTTGGTCACCCTAATACCATCCATGTTTTATATTTTATATTACATTGGTGTAAATTTAATTTTTTTTAGGTTTAATTCTTGAGTTTTAGTTTAATTAATATTTTTCATTTTCTTATTATTAATATTCCTAGTTTTGGGAAAACCGTGATATGACATTCGAATAGGGACTTTTCTTATTAATTTTATTCTTTAATTGTTTATTTCTATGGGAACTTATTAGTTCAGCTCAAAACTTTTAAAACCTAGTTAAAATAATGTGATTAATTTTTTGAATAAGGGTGTTGTATCATGATATTGTTATAGTTAATATAAACCATGGGAAAAGTATATATGATGATTTTTAAGTTTAAAAAATTTAGTTTTCGTGGTTTTCACATGATTTAGAAAAAACACATTCAAATAACGAAAATACATTTTTTTCCTATGGTTCTTACATGGCTGGTGCATATTTTACCATATCATGCAATATAACAAAGAAAGTTTCCTATATTTCATCTAATGTAAAAATTACACTTATGTACTTTTTTTATTTTAAATAAATTGTCCCCTCTTAATTCATCCTTTCTTGAGGTCTCTAATTGAATGAATGGGATTCCCTTCCCCCCATTCTCTTTCATTTTAGTTTGATTCCTCTCTTCTTTTCCATTTCAGATCTTCTTCTATTTCCCTTCAATTATTCATTCTCTTGAGAACCCTATCCACAATGTAGTTTGTATTTATTGTATGGTATTGTTTTTTGGATTTTTTGGTTTATAAGGATTGATTAGGCTGTCTATTAGCCTATTTGAACATTCTCTATAGAAGGTGATATGTTTCATATTGTTGTGAGTGGTTTCACATCGGTAAAGGTAAGCATTTTCCATGTTTCATTTAAATTCCATATAATTTACTGCTTGATTATTTTAAATTAATTGTTTTTTACTAATGAAATATATTAAATATATTATAGAGTTCATAAATGATTCATAGGTTAGATCACATGGAATATATTTATTATTTAGTTTTAATTTTTTTTTCCAAATAACTGTTTCAATTCCCTGAATTTTATATTGAAAGCATAGACAGATTGAAATTTAATTACATGTTTATGGTTATTTGATCTAGTTGGGGATAGGTTAAAAGAAAAATTATCGATCTACATGGAATCCATTAAAGGGAAGTAATTATCTTGGTTTCTTTCATGATTTTATAATATAAAAGGGGATTTGGTTTTAATGTTTTATTTATAGTTCTCCCTAATTGAAATTAAAATATATATTTAATGTGGTTTTAATGGTTTTTTGAAATGATATTTCCAGTTGTGTAAAATGGATTGGAATCTCATGATAGTTATAAATGAAATGTTAGTTTATCCCTTTGAAGGAAATGCTTTAAAAACATGTGGACCCTTTATTGAGCTCATATGATATGTGTGTGTAATTTTAAATGTGACCCCATTAGGGGAATGCATTATAATTCTATAATATTATTTTATAATTATTCTTATATTTGGAAAAGAGATATTTATTGCGAGGTTGTAAGAGGTGAGGTTGTATTTAGTGGGTTTATATTATTTTGATAAATTGGATATCATTTTAATAGTTTATGTGCTCACCTACATCGTGTAATATCATGGTATCTTTGGTATCTATGTAAATGGGTTATATTCAAGTTTCTCTAGCTAGGTGTCTATACACAAGCATTTTCCCAAGGATATTAACACCTCAATGGGGTTTATATTGTACATGGTGACCATAGATACTGCTAAGAGGTATATTCTTGTATCAAATTAGGACACCTAGAGAGATGTGAATTCATGATAATAGGTCTAGTAACGTTTATGTCATATCCTAGTGTGTTTCTTAATAAATATATTTTAATATTAATGATTATTTAGTGAATTTAGTATTCCTTGTTTATATCTTCTTGGATTGATTGATTTCATGGAAACATTTCTGATTGTCTATTTTTATTATGTTCCATTGGTATCTTGGTCCATCTGGATGTTCATGCTCATTTTAGTGTATTTACATTCCATGTTTATTTTTGAAATTTTTTGGAAAAGGGAATTTAAATTCGATTGTCATGTGTATTTTATGAAGATATGTTTGGGAAATTTATTTGAAATTGAAAATGGGACATATATTTTCTTTAAAAATATTATTAAAGGATCTTCTTTCTATGATTTAAAATCATTTAATATAAAAGGGATTGATTTATTCACATGTTATATGTAATGTATAAATGATTGTTATAATTATACATATTAGACATAAAAAAGATCTATATGATTTTAATGACAAAATTAACATCATGGAAATAATATATATATATATATATATAGAATATTTTATACTACCCTTTCACACACTTAAAAAGAGATAATTTCGGTCTTGGACGTGTCGACTACAACCTCCCCGAAATGATGTGATTGATTTCACATCACAAGAATTATAAATATATTAGTATATATGATTAAATAAATTGATATTTATTATTGAATTATCATTCTGGAAATATATGGTATTACATACCTTCTTTCAACAATGATCATTGAAAAATCGGAATGTTACTCAAGCGTACGTACGACCTAATGTCTCCATGATTTTAACATTGATTAATTTTTCATAACCATATGTAATTATTGGTATTAAAAGTATAATAAATATATAAATACGAAATTTATTCCATGATAAATTTTATAAGGATGTTATATATTGGCCCCTTGGACCATAACTTATATACCAATGTTATTTTTGACACCAAAAAACTAATTTGGTAAAAAAACATGATGTAAACACAATTATTTATGTGGTTCTATACAATATCATAAAAAAGTGAAATAAATGGAATTATAAACATGAAAAAGGTTGTCAAGAATGTATAAATTTACCATATATTTATTATACAATATTTTAAGGTTCTTTCACCCAAAAAGAAACTCATGGTAAAAAATTATAGTCTCACTTTTCATTTTTTGGGACGTATATTATTGTTGTGCACCTAATTTCTTATATATGTTGTACATAATGACATGTTTAAATATAATATATCTAATTATACTATATTTATTTAAAATAAATGTCTTATTTAATGATTATTATCTTTGGTTTTTCCCATTCATTTTTTGCCACAGGGTTAAGAGAATTGGTCTCTATTAATATTTAATTGAGGCACACTTATTATTATGCGGCAATTCACTGTTATTTGATGTATACACTATGTTTTTCTTGACATATCATGAATAAAATTATTCTAATTATATTATAAGTTTCATTTAATGACATAACATTCTGTATATTTTGAGGAAAATGTTTCAAAGTGGGATGAAACACATTGGAATGTTTAAATATTATTCTCCTCCAGAATGTTATTAATTATTATCATTGAAATATTACTTCCCTTTAAAATTTTTATATTTCTATTAGAAAAATGACTTTGTTTTAATCATTTTTCATTATAAATTTACATGAATAACCTTATTATCAATCAATATGTATTGGTATTTCCTAAACTATATACTATTTTAAATATAATGCTTCTTTAATGTTATGTGATTAACTGGGGAATAAATAATAAATATACACTTCTCATTAAATATGGGCATTTAATGAGGAATATTTTTTATTTTTTAATATTATAAACTATCAATGTTTTGTATTTTAAATGATGGGTTGAGCCTTGACATTATATGGCCCCTTCGATGCATCGATAGGTTCTGATGAGAAAAATTAGTTTCAAAAATTTGGATTGTTTAGACTATCTTCTAAAAGGACATGATAGTATTGGTTTTAATGTCCCTCAGACATCAAATCAAATAATTTAGCATTGAACTCATTTTTTCACATATTTTTCAACCTTGTGATCTTCCATCAACATATCTGTGGATATATTTCATTCTTAGTTCATGGATTAAATAGAATTTGTTTTAGTTTCTAACATTTCATTATTTATTTTTCCGTATCTATTATTTTGAATGGAACGTGTGTTCGGTTATTTACCTTTTCATATAGATTATTCTCATTGATTCACTATTGATTAATTATTGATTCCACTATGTTTTTCCATTACTTAATATCTGAGATCACCATTATTATGTTTCATTTCCCTTGAATCCAAGAAGCGTACTATGTGGGAAATACATCGAATTATAAGATATATTAGAGTTATCCTGAAATAAATTTATTTACAAATAAGTAAAAAAATTATGTTTTAATTTGTTTATTATTTTGTAATAAAAAATTCATGTCTGTATATGTTTTACCAGGAATACTAATCATTCATTCTTTTGAGATTTGATTGCATGTAATCATGATAATATAATTACTAACAGAAACAAGATTGTGATTCTAGGGTCTAGTCACTACATTTACTGGGTATATGATCCAATAATACCATCATTATTTTTTATGGAAGGTTTAGGGTTATTATTTCAAGATGTTTATGAATCCAATTTCATTTCCATGGGTTTCTCTATGATGAAATGTTTATGGGAACCAGTTCATTTTCATATGTTAAGATATGATGAATGTTCAATGATATTGTGGAACAACAATGTATGGACTATATTATTGGTGGAACCTATATATCCTTATATTTAATTCCACAATGATGAATATCTAATGAGATAAACATGGATGTACTAGTATGTGGACCCAGTTTAGTAAGAGGGTTTTGTCTACTCTGATAGTCTGGCGTGTTAAGAGTGACTACTCAATTGTTTTGTGAGTAAACTGAATCAACTATGATAGAATTGGGACTGATAATTGTTGATTGTGTTGGTTTGGGGAGCGAAATCAATCCATTATGATAGTTTTGGTAGTTAACCTTTACAACTAATGAATTTATTTTCTGTGATTTATTGTATTCTAAAAAACACATGTGTTATGCCTATTCTATACTCCCCTGATTCATGTTCTATGATACCTTTTCTATTTATGTATTATTAATTTCCATGATTTAGGTTATGGATGAAGACTATAATAAATGATATGTAGGGTAAGTTTTGTAATTTTTATTATCATGATTTTGTACACTTATCATAATGTTACATTTATATCTTCTAATTTACCCTTAATAGGCATTAGAGCTTACCCTTCTTATTTTTAATTTCCCATCGTAAGGAAGAATGGTTTTATGTGTGATTTGTATAATAGGGTTTATTGTTGGAAAACAATAAGTGGGAGATGGTGTAGATATCTTATGGACAAGTTTATTATGGGTCGATGATTCCAAAAATAATAAAACATTATGGTTATTGTGTGGATCATTAGGTTATGAAATGAATATTGCAATAATAATATGTGATATAAATGTATGTAATTTTTGGGTTATTAATGTTGGTATCATAAAAAGAATTTGTTATCCTTTTGGAAATAGGATGAGAAAAAGTAGTGAAAATTTTAGGGATAAGTGAACGTATGTAAATCAGTCATGAAATTTTAGTAAATAATAGAGTCAGTGATTTTTATGTAATTACATCCCAATCTAAAAACGACTACTAGATGTGGATCTGACACATTTGTACTTAGGGTTAATAAAATTTAAAAGAGAGAATTTATATTTGACCCTATCATCACTTAGTGAACAAAAATGGTCTTTAAATTACACATAGAGTTACACTCATAGGGGATATTCTTTAGGAATTCAATAAATCATTACAAATCATTATTGAGGATTTTCATAGATGATTACAATGAATTAAATAGGTGAAAAAAATGTGTTGTAGATTAAATTTTATAATCCCTATTTGAAAATACTATACATGATTTTTCATGATTATTTGTTTTTCCATTAAGATTAATTTCTCTCATACTATGTTTTTTAGTTTTAGTCAATTACTAGAACCTAAACGAATCATTTGAATAATAAATGTTCTGACCAGTGATATGACCATCCTCCAGAGAAACCAAAGCCATAGAATCTAGAATTTAATATTTTTTGACTTTTATCACCCCCTATATCATGCTATAATTCATAACATGGGTCATATTGACCATATATCATTACTAAGGATGAAGAAACATTCCATTAACTATTTTACAAAATAATTTCCACCCTCATTCTATGGAACTTCTAATCCAATGGTTACTTATAAATGGATTAATGTGATTTAAATGTTTTTATATGTTCTCTGGTGTTTTGTTTATGAAAATTTTATTTTTTTATATCTTTTTGGAACAAGAATATGATCAAAAGTGCACCCATATGAAAAATACGAGGCAATATGATGTAATTGACTCTATATAGTTGGATGAGTTTAGAACCTTATTTTTCAATAATTTATTTCCACACATTATTTTTATGAAATTGGAGAAGGAATTCCTTGAGATACAATATAAGTATGATGAATTTTTTGGTTTCTATGAGGAAAAGTTTAAAAGTATTTATAGGTATTATTATAGTATTATTATCATTCCTAAAACTAAGGTTGATCAATTACTAAGTTTCTTAAAAACAAGTCTCTAAAGATAATTTTCCATAATGTAAATCAAATGCTATGAATTAATCATATAAGTAGATGATATCTCCTTCATTATTATAGTGTTGCAGGAACCATGGAGAAAATTTTATGAATTTCACTAGTAAATGTTTTAATTGTGTAAAGGATGGTTTTTGGGAAATCGAATTTCTATGTGATGAGAAAAAGTTATCCAATGATGAGAATATAGATAAAGCTCCACCAAAGGCACAAACCACAGTACAATGTTTCAAATACAATGATTATGGTAATTATACTACCCAATTCACAAATTTTAATGTTAATGATAATGAATAACATCAGAATCTTATTATGAAAATAAAAGAAGGAAAATATTTTGAGTTAACTTTTTATAATGTGTGGTATGATAACAAAGTGGTGAAAGGTACAATTACTATTCATTCTAGAAATTATAATGAATATTTTGATTTATGATATACCTATATATTTTATATCTAATGAATTTTATAAGGGTATATCAATACTACCTTAATGATTAGAAGTATAATTAGTAGTGAGAACCCCAAATGGCATGATGATCACATTTCGATCCTATGATTCTTATCCAATAGATGTTTGTGGGAACACTATACCTAAAATTCTATTTATTATTTATATGTCTGTGTTCAATACTATACGAGGCTTGGATTTTGTTTGATTATATAAACATAATGTCAATTTCGAAGGACGAGAATTCACATTTAATATTTCAAACCAACATTTGATTTTTTATTAGTGTGATGATAAATATGAATTCAAAAAGAAATTACATCCATTATATGGGTCATGATTCTTATCCAAAAGGGTTTTTTATCTCTAATGGATAGGGATACTCTCAAATTTGTGGATATTACAATTGTGTAGAGTTTTGTTTCATATCTTTACATAATTGGTTCCTAGTATTCCATATAATCATGATATTTATTTCTCATTAGAGTTCATACCTGGTGCTAGACCTATTCTAAAGACTCTATATAGAATGGATCCTTTTGTGTTGTAATTAATAAAAAAGAATCTCTATGAAAATATTGGAATGTGATTCATTTCTCTAATTGTTTCACAATTGCTTACACTTATCCATTTTGTAAAAAATATGATGGATCAATGCAACTCTGAATTTATTAATAACAACAGAATAATATAATAATAAATAACATGTATACTCCACCCCATATTGATAACTTGTTTGATTAGCTACATGAATCTCTATAATTTTCCAAGATTTATCTTCATTCTATATATCATAAATTGAGGGTCAAAAGGTAAGATATACTGAAATGTTCCTTATGAATAACGAATAGAGAATATGAATATATAGTTATGAAATTTGGTTTTACTAATACCCTAGTCATCTTAATGTATTTAATTAATATATTATTTATTGATTACATTAATCCATTTATAAAAGTATTTATAGAGAATATTATATATTTTATTATAAATTCTGTGAATGAATATCACTTGATAGTTATATTAAAGTCTCTAAGGAAGGAGAAGTTTTATGGAAAATTAACAAGTGTGACTTTCAGATACAAAAGGTTTTATTTTTGGGTTATATAATATCAATAGAGGGTTTATCATTGAATCCATCAAAGATGAATGTTTTTCTAGACTAACAACAGTGACTTTGATCTATATTTTTCTTTGTTTTGATGGATATTATTAATGTTTTATAGAGAATTTTTGATGACTAACTAATCTGGTTACAAAGTTAACTAGGAAGGGATACAAGTTACTTTGGATAGATAAATGTATGAAAAATTTCAAATATCTGGATATAATATTAATCATCACATCTATGTTTAAATTAAACTACAGTAGAGAAGGGTCTGTAATCAATAGTGATGTATCAAAGAAGGGATTGAAGTGTGTTCCCATGGAAAATGAAATTATTATTGTTTAGGTATCATGAAAAATGGAGGTTCATGAGAAAAATTGCCCAATTAATGATTTGGATTTTTTTATCATATTAATTACAATAACTATATGGAGGTATGATATATATGGATAAAAGTGTGATATATATACTAATAATAAATGTTTAATATATATTTTTAAATAAAAAGAGATGAATATGTAATTGATAATATTATTTGAGATGATTAATGATTAATATTTCCCAATACATTAACAACTAAGAAAGAAAATATGGTGGATGATGATTTGTGTCAAAAGGATCATAGAGATTATCCTTAAAGAGGATAAAAAATATCAAATATTTGAGGATTTTCAAAGGAAAGATCATGAAATATTGAAGGAGTGGGAGAAATTTTATGAATCTTATATAAGTATTCCATCCATTCAAATAAATATTAGGTTTTACTAAAAGGCATATGTATATCTATAAAATAATGTGAGAAATATTATATAGTTTAACATTAATTATGATATAATGATAATTTTAAGGAACCATGTAAGTTTTTCATCCAAACCAGACATGAAAGAGGAGTTGTTTGATGAGGCTCAAAGTTCATCATTCTTAATTAATATTGAAATTAAAAAGATATTTTGATATATGAATGATTGTTAATGGTGTGAAAAAATAAAGTGAGTTATTGTAGGGTATGCAAATTGGTTCTTAGTATGTCATCAAGTTGTGGCTGAGATACATAAGTCTAAGGGGTTACTACAACCACTACCCACACATGAATGGAAATGGAAAAACGTCATAAAAGAATTTGTAATAAAATTTCCCAAAATTTCTAATGGTTATATTTCTATTTGGGTTGTAGTTGATTAACTTAAAAAACCAACACAATTCATTTACATTATAGAAGACATCTCTATTGTTAAAATTTCTTGAATATACATTACTTAAAGGGTATGGTCAAAAGGATTACTACATTCAGTTGTATCTAATCAGGATCTAAGGTACAAATAAATATTCTAGTGAATTATTTAGCAAGATCTGGAAAAAAAGTTACATTTTAACATAACTTTTCACTCTCAGACCAATGATCAGTCTAAGAACACTATATAATTCTTTGAGTATATGCTGAGATATTATTCTGTGGATTTTCAAGGTGGTTGTGATTAACCCAATCCCCTATTCTAGTTTAGAAATAACAATTGTTTTCACTCGAGTAGTATGTTGGATCCTTATGAATCACTCTTTTGAAAGAATTTTAGAACTCAACAATGATGGGATAAATATTAGGAAAGAATGATATTGTTACTAGATCTTGCTAATGAAATGACATAGAAAGCTAGATCCATTTAGCAGCACATCAAGGCAGTTTAGATCCAATATAAAATTATGCTGACAATCATGGACATGATATAGAGTTTTAATTTGATTAGAAGGTCTTTCTATGAATTTCTCCAAGGGATAAGGTTATTATATTTTGGAAAAAATAATATTAAGACCTGGGTATATTGACCCTTTCAAGATTCTTGAATGATTATGGATAATGTCTTATCACTTTTGAGGAAGTACAGACTTGATCCTTTACATGTACTGAACATAGATGTTAAATCATGAGAGAAAGATATATATTATGAGGAAAAAACAATGGATATTTTTCATCCTATAAGTAAACTTCTACAAATATAGGACCACTCACCTAGTCAATTTTGTTTGCAAAAATAACCAATTTTAATAATCCATATTAGAAACTAATAATATGATGAGGAAACATTATCTTCAATTTATTGTATTTTAGTGATAAAATTTTAGGGTGGAACTCATTTTAAAGGGGCATAATATATTTCATTGATTTTGTATGAAGTAGTTTTTTAATAAATTATATTTATTCAATATATTACCTTACACATAACACTATGTCCTAATGAACTGCAATATATTACAAAAAATATAATTATTTAAACATTACCATTATACGTAAAAGTTAAATTCGTTGGTATGAATATTAATATTTTTTCTAAAATGTAATTATGTAGCATTTATATAAAAACATATATTGATAAATAAGTAGAGAAGTTTTCGGTAAAGTCATAGTATACCTGTAGAATACAATTCATTTCAAAAAATGATTTCTAATTCGTTTTTGTATAAATAATAATAATATAATTTTTTTCAAATTTTAGAATTTTTTTTTGAAAAAAAATAGTTTAATTTTTGAATAAACATGTCAAAATTAACTTATCATGACATTTTGATAATATTATTAAAAGATTAAATTTTTTGATAAATTGTAAAAATACTACTTTTTTTAAAGAACTCTCTGTTCATTTGAATTATTTATAAATATTTTTTTTTTTAATTGTTTAAAAGTAAAATTACTTCAGTTATAATTTTATTAATCCAATTTTGTTAATTTTAATCAATTTCATTCTTAGTTTTGATAATTGAATATTTTTATAATTTTTAAAGCTTTTTATGAGAAAACTGTTTTTCATCACATATGCAGGTTTAATTTTGAAATAAATTCTCCCAGTTATTTTAATTTAACATAGATAAATAGAATTAAGGTTTTTAATAACAATAATTGATATTTTAAAATAACATTAACATAATTTTTTCTTAATTAATAGTAACAATAGTAAAAATTAATTACTACCGTTAATGTTAAAATGACTTTCATAGGGTTATATTAAAAAAAATCTATGTCAAAATGAATAAAATTATTTTATATTTATTTTTATCTAGTAATATTTAAACATTATCTCATGTAATGTTTAATAATGATCCATTTTTCAGTCTTATTACATGTGTAAAACGTGGGTATATCTTTATCTTTTAAAAATTTATAAGTGTGTCCATTCACCCACTTATAAAATGAACAAATAATTATATTCTATTCACACATTCAAAGTATTTTTATTCATGAAATACCTAACCAAATCCATTACTAAATTCCCTATCCATATAATGAAACCCATATTTGGATTGGGAAACAGTAGTATAAGACATAAGGTGCAAACCTATAGTTTTGTCCTGAAGAAGATGTATCGTTCTTAGATGAGAATTTTCGTTTAATTTATTATTCCATCTCATCGAAATATTGTTCAAATATGATAATATAACAATATCATTATCCAAAATATACCTATATTATATAATGTTAATGGGATTAAATATATCTATTTCCTCTTTTATAATACGTGAAATGAATCTACCAGTTGTTTCTATAGTAGGAAACTACCTCACGAGCCGATGTAGTTTGTTTTCCAGCATATCATCACATGGGTAGATATGATGAAATATTTAAAGTATATGTATGATATTTATGAAGTATTTATAACTATAAAATTATAATATCACATATACCTTCCTTTATTCAAAATCCATTGAAAAAATAACATCTCTTGGGCGTACGTGTGGACTACCACACCCATGAATTGATGTGACATGTTTTTAATTTTTATTTTAAATGCATTGTAATAATATAAAATTTAATAAATATATATGATATAATTATTACTTTTGAATGATGAATTAATATTGACCATTCCTTATTTCCATCTATCAGAAAATGAAAACAAAATTTACGCGTAATTATAACCTACTATCTCTAGGCACAATGTTAGTTTTTATTTATAATTTTATGAATGACTATAACAATGTAAATAATGAATATATATGATATTTATATCATTATTAACATTATGTATTTTATAGAACTACAATTAATTTCCAATTACCAAAACCTGCAATCCATAATATACTCGAAAAATGAAGCAGTTATCACATGGGACAATGATGTTAATAAAGAATTGTTAATGAATGGGTGGTAAAAGGGTATATGAAGATCATATATAGTATTATATAGAAGTGTATGTTTATTTTATAGATATACAATAAAAATAATTTTATTATAGAAAAGCCTCAAATGTAAAAAAATAAATTCAATTATTGATATAATATATTTTCATCTCACATTCATTTCTATGGGACACAATCCATATTAATAAATTATGTCTCTTATGTGGTGTATATACTACACATGAATTCCTTTTAAGGTTATTCTCATCAATATTTTTGGATATTTGTATTAATATGAGGTTTATTCTTACATATGACTTACAATTCAAAAAATAATAATTAATAGGGGTTCTATAATTCAATCTCATTGTTTCTTGGGAATATCAATGATTATAATCCCAATGATGAAATAATGAATTCTATCTATGAATAGACTCATGAATTTTATTCTACTATGGTAATTTTATAAAATCATTTATTTTACTTTCGTTTCCCCTCATTATGGATCCATAATAATAAAATAGTGTTTTTGAAGGGAAAATCTACTTTATTTATTATTTAGATCAAAAATCATTTTCCGTCCATATAAATGTTTTATTAAAAGAATTCTCATTAACATTTATGTTATTACTATATTTATTGTTTAATAAAATTAGAACGATGATTTATTTTTTTCAAAATGGTTTAAAAGGAATCTTCAAGTCATTTTCCAAATGTGGTACTTTTACTTTTTACCTAAAATGTGAATGAAATATTTGATTTTTCATAACTGACATGAACAAAATTTTCTTATATCAAGAACACTAAAATAAATAAGTATTTGTTTCCCTGGTTCGCAAGATATTTTAATATAAATTAATTTTCCATAATATTTTGGAATTTTTTTGATATTAAATAATTGATTTCTAGTGAAAAGTTAATTTTCCCTAAGAAATGTTCCATGTGAAATTTTAAAATCAATTTCAATATAATATTAAATCCATTTATGTTTCTTAACCTTTAATGGGGATATTATCAAATGATTATATCCTCCTTATTTATCTGTATTTTCTATTATTACAGTGAAAATATTTTTAGGAAGACTATTTCTTTTCAAAGTGATATACTATAATGAAATATTTATGAAACCAATTTCTTATTTATTGTATATGATATAATGAATGTTAAATGATACCAAGCAACATAAATTTATGTATCAAATGATTGGTGGGACCTATATCTCCACTAATATATTATGTAGTGATGAATATGTAATGAGATAAACAAGACTGGAATGGGGAGTGATCCTCATCCAGTAATGGAATATTTTTACTATGACAGTATTAGGAGGGGTCCATGACTACTAAAATGGACTAGGATGTGAATAAAATCAAGTATTATTGTCTTAGGAGTGATCCTCATGTACTAAATAAGTGTGGGGAGTGACCCTTGTCAACTTTGATAGTTTTGACAATGATACTTGACTATTAAGGGAGTTATTTTCTATTCTGATGTGTATGCCACAAAACTCATATATTATGCCTATTTTATATGATCACAGATTTTGTTATATTATTTCTTTTTTATTCATATCTTATGAACTATAATGCTTTAGGTGATGATAAAATAAAATTATTCATTATCAAGAGGGTATGGGTTTTTTAATTTTATTCTCATGAATAAATATCCTTATAATCATTTTATGTTGATATCTCTAATTTTTTTGATTATAATGCATCAAATATCACCATTTCTTAGTGTTCATTTACATAGGAAATGATGAAAGGTATTATGTGTGATATGTTTAAAAATGGTGATAATTTTGATGAACTAAGTGGGATATGAAGTATATATCTTATAAAATAGCTTCTTATGTGTCCTTGTTTCCAATTTTAGTAGACCTATATGATTTTGGAATGTATCATTATGTTATGTAATTAATATTAATCTAATAATATATAATATCTCTTTATGAAAATTATACGTAATTATATCCACATATTACATATACACCTTATTAATCATCAAATGGATGGATGATTTAACACTCATCTAGGATGTATATGATCTACCACCATTCCTCTTGATATCAAGATACCTTTTTTCAAAATCAATAAGTATTGGATTTTTTTAAATCCTCATCATGGACAATCATGCATGGTATTTTCCACATATAGTATCAGTCACCTTATTTTCTTTCCTATGATCGTAATGTATAGTGAAATAACAATATTCAATCAACTCTAACCATCTAATTTGTAACACATTCAACTTTATATGTGTTAATATATAATTATAGATTTTATTAGTAGTATATATATCATATATTTCAACATTAATATAATTACACTATATTTTAAATGAAAACATTACATATGGAAGCCTCAATTCATGAGTTGGGTAATTTACATCATGCATTTACAATTAGAATGAAGGATAAGAAATCAACATATAATTATGTACAAGGATGCATCCCATTCCATTATTCAATGAATCATTATAGATAAGAAAACCTTCTTTACTACAGGGAAGAGTGAGAATAAGTAATAGGCCAAGAATTTTTTTTTCTCTTGGTTATTTTACCCACATTCATATGTCTAGTAGAACATGATACCCTTTTATTTAATCACATTGATTAGATTAGATTGATATGAAGATTCTATTAGAAATCATCACAAGATTAAATCCAACCCAAAAATACTCTTGAACTTAGTCAGTATGGTTCTTCTAGTCCATTGATTAATAACATTAATCTTGGAAGGATTCACAACACCCTGACTTGACATTAAATGTCCCTTGAATGAAACATTAATTTTCCAAAACACTCCCTTGAAAAATATGAAATACAAATTATCCATCCATAAGTTCTTTAACGCAATCATCAAATGATCTTTATAATCTGCCTTTTTCATGGAACATATAATACTATCACCTATAAGAACTATAAAAATATTATAAAGGTAATATTAAATGAATGTATTCATTAAATAAATGAATATAACAAGGGTATTGGAATGTCCTAATGGGATAAATATAAATTAATAATTAATATACATTTTATATAAGGATATATTAATTATATCCTCTATATTGGACCTTAATTGATGATATAAACAATAACAATCAATTTTGGAAAATTATTGTGTTCTATAATGTTGATCAAACAAGTCATAAATATGGGGTAGAGTGTAATTTTTTTTATAGTGATCATGTTATGTTATCAATAATCCTTGAAAAGATGAATTAACTCATCTCTATTGTTATAAAAAATAATAGGTGAACCACATGGTGACTGTGACACCCGAAGAACCTAACTCTCAGATCAAGTGAAAAAAATAAAAACATTACTATTCTAGACATATATCAATATGAATTACCTAATTTCATTAATTTAAAATATATAACTATAAACTGAAATATATTTTTAGCCATATAACTAGGTATATTATAGTATAATATTTTTAGATTATTGTGAAATATTAATACATATTAGATCATATTCAAAATTATATTAAATATAATCTAACACTACTATAGTTTGAGTCTTAATCAAGAAAATTCATCATTAATTTTCACTCGTCAATATAAATTTGAAAATAATTATGAAACATGGGGTGAGAAAAAAATATCTCAGTACGGTGTTTAATAAGAATAGGTGAAATCATTTCTCCTTTAAAATGATATAAATATTCTTTTAAAAGTGTTTCCTTTCATATCAACTATTTTTAGAAAATTAAAACACTTGGTTAAACACATAATTTTCCAAAAGCATAAATTTTTTCATCTTAAAAACCATATTAAGATATAATTTTCAAAAAAAATTAATAAGTTATTATATTGGAAACCCATTTATTTTAAAACAAACTATTGAAATAATTCAAAATTTCTCATTTGATACTTATAAAATTTATTTTTGAAAATAAGATATCTTTATGGAATATAATGATACACAAAAAAAAATTAAGAAAACTTATTTCCAATATGAATATTAATGGCCCAAACATAAATTTTTGGATATAGTTACCTTGAGATTTGGAATTTCTCTCTATTCATCATGAGTATAACCAATAACTTAGTTCTTAATTTTAAATAGATTTTTTTTGTAAATATTTACTTTTTAATTCCACTTGATGTTATTAATATTTTCATGAGTTGTTATATACTCCATTTACTAATTTTATATGAAATGTTCATAATGTCTGTGAAATATTAATATTTTAATACTAAGTATAATTTTTGAGCATTTTTTATAAATAGTCCAAATGAGTCAGTTTACTATTATATTTATACCTCTCACCATACTAATCGAAATTGTGCGGTTCTTATTTTTTTAGGATTCCTAATTCAATATGCTACATTTCATTAGAAGAGAGCGTGGGCTAATTCATCCATTTGAAGGGTCATATAGGCTACACAAGAGGGCCTACAGAATCCATGATGAAACTGGACCAGTCATGGATATTGAATTACTTGGGTCAATATAGAAGTTAAAATTCCTTCATTCTCATCAAAGGATTGGGGGAAAATGTAAGGAGACTTGTATAAATATTTCATGGCCCAACACCAAAAACAAGGGGCCCAAAATATGTATTGATGTCCATCCCACCATTCTGGATGAGAAATAAAATCAGTACAGTATTCCTGACATATCTCATGTTATAAGAATACAATCAAGCTATTAATTTTCAGTGTGAAAAAGGAGATATAGGTGGCAGACGTTTTTGAATAAATCATTTGGTTTTGAAGGCATCGTCTTAATCAGAATCCCTTTCTTGTTTTGGACTTCAATAATACTAGATCAAAACGGACAAATTAAAATTGATTTATCAAACTGATATAACTTTGGATCCATAGGTCCAAATGCCTCCAAATCGTGAGAGTAGTCACCCATAATTAGTTTCTACAACTTTTAAAAAGGATATATCTCAATATTATTCTTCCGGGATGTCCAAATCATCCCACCATGTGGAGGGACAGATTGGGAATGCAAACAGTCCACTTCCTTGGGCTGTAAATACATCCACCTCCTATCTTTCAAAGGGGTTGGGATTTCAGAAGATAGGAGAAAATATTGGCATGAACAAAGGATTTTCAATTTCTTGGGAGGGCCTTCCATTATCAAGGTTTCACTTGAGATACATTTCCTCATCTCTTTGTTTCCTTTCACTTTTGTATTTTTCATCATTTATAATCTTGTAATTTTGTGTTTTGTAATTAAATTTTAATGAAAGTTTCTTATTAAATATCTCTTATTCTAATCCAAATTCTGTAGTGTAATATTAATTTTCTTAAAATAGTTTAAATACAGTTGAATCCTCTTCCATTTTTTTGCTTCCTCATTCAATCG
This sequence comes from Viscum album, assembly GCA_963277665.1. Lineage (NCBI taxonomy): Eukaryota > Viridiplantae > Streptophyta > Magnoliopsida > Santalales > Viscaceae > Viscum > Viscum album. Next base: position 291,143,013 of record OY728150.1, on the reverse strand, counting down.
AATGTATTTTTTTTAATTCTCATCATAGTTCGTGTGTCTGTGGTCGACGTACCACTCTTTTCTTATACCTTTATTTTTATTCTCTTGTTAATTAATAATAATAAATACATAAACCAAATTAATATTAATATTAATGGTTGAGTAAATATATTAATGGGATGAGTCAAGATTTAGGGATGTTAAGTGTTTGAGATTATTTGCTCGATGAATATTATTTAATTTAACATTGTGTAGGTTGGACTTAACATGTCATGGATTAATGACTTGTTTTGTTTAACATGTAGTTTCCATGGATTATTTGTACTATAAATACACTACCATCAACAATCTCTAATTGAGATTAGAACCCGAAGTTATGTTAAGGCTTGGACTAACGCCTTAACACTTAGTAATTCTACTAATCATTATATTGCATAGTGGGAGTTAAATTAACTACAATATAGAGAAATGCTCAAGGATATCAAAATCTTAACTCCATAAAAATGAAATCACCCCAATATTTATCAAATTTTTAAATAAAAATTGAATCATTAATCACATCATTTAAGATCTTAAAACAAACACCCCAATCAAAATATAATCAACTATAAAAAAAGACTATAACAAAGTATCATCATTGAGGATTCGACTTGAGTGCTGCTATAAACATTAGCAGAGCACCAGAACCTTGACCAATCGATAGGAGAAAATCGGCCATGCATTTCAAATGGCGCCATTTCCGGGGATAGTTCTTTAAGTAGTCATTAGTTTCTGTTTATTGTAAAAAAACAAAATTTAAAAAAAAAAATTGAAAAAAAATCACAAAGAAAAACTCATATTCTCATAAAAATCATAAACAGAATAAACACAAAGGAAAAAACGTCTTCCTTTTCATTCCAACATCTCTATGAATTCCCCTTTATCCTCCCAAACAATCCCTAGGATTTGTTTGACCCAGAAATTGAGTGAAAACTTCGCCAAATTAGATGGAAAATAAGAGAAAATCAAATAATTCAAGAACCATTCCTTTTCCGACAAATTGAATTATATATGGACAATCCTAGGGAACAAACACTAAAAGAACTTGATACCCCTAATATGAATTAACATCCTCTTGGTATTCAATATCCAAACATAGAAGCTGAATTCGAACTCAAATCGGGTTTGATTCATCTTGTCCCTCATTTCCATGGGCTAGCCGGTGAGGATCCACATCTCGTCCTTAAAGAGTTCCAAGTGGTGTGCTCTACCATGAAGCCTCAAGGGGTTTCTGAAGATCAAATAAAATGTAAGGCATTCATGTTCTCCCTAGATGACACTACTATGTCATGGATTTAATACCTACATCTAGTTTCCATATCCACTTGGAATGACATGATGCAACTCTTCTTAGAGAAATTCTTTCCCACTTCTCGTACTGCTTCTATCTGATAGGAAATAAGTGGTATCTGTTAGTTCCCAAGTGAATCACTCCATGAATACTAGGAGACATTCAAAAAGATTGTTGAAACATTACCACACCACCAAATCCATGACCAACTCTTGATCCAATACTTCTATGAGCGGTTATTGGCTATAGAGAGAACTTTAATTGATGCTGCAAGTGATGGTTCTCTTGTTGATAAAACTCTTTCAGCTGCAAGAGATCTTATAAGAAACATGGATACAAACACAAAAAAATTCCATACTTGATCACATGCTAAAGTAAAACAATCCCAAGATAATAAATCCATAGATCCGAACAAGTTGACCGAGTGGATGAGTGAACTTATAGGCCTTGTGCGACAACTAGCCGTGACATCCAAATCCGCAACTTTGTCTTCTCCACAATAAATGTTTTCTAGACCAGTCAAAAACTATGGAATATACAACTCTCTATCTCATCCAACTAAAACATGTACAAAAATTCAATAGAACAATCCGATTTATCTAGACCAATGGAGCTCAATGCAGCATATGCCCAGTGGAATACCAATCCTCATCTATCAGGTCAGTTTGTTAGAAACTTCAACCAACCTCACTCTGAGCCCTTATCTTCTCCCTATAACCAAGTCCATAGGTATGCTAATCCCATATCTCATCCTCCTCATTTACCTCCTCAAAACCCAAACCAGTTCCAATATGGTCAAGGTGTTGGTATGTTCCAAAAACCTTATCCTATTATTCCTCAACCTCAAAGGAACAATCTTCCACTGAGATTTCCTTATCCTAGTGAGCCTTCCAAATTCCAAAACCAATAAAATCCCTTTCCCAAGAACCAAAATCAAGGTAATCCCAATCCAGGACAAGCCTCTTCTTCCATTAAACCATGGGAAAGTGCAATGGAAGATCTTTCCTCCTTCACCAATTCTAGAATTAAGAAAATTGAAACACAAATTGGTCAACATGCATCCCAGCTTAGTCAGCATCAACCATCCAATTCATCCCAACTCCCTGCTCAACCCTTGCCCAACCCCAAGGGTAATGTGAGTACAATTGCAATTAGATAAGGAAAGCAAACTTCTCTTCCTCAAGATAAGTCCTCCAACCCCCTTTAAATGTTGACCTAGAAAATGAAAAGAAAAAGAAACTTGAAAATGAACCTGAAACCATTACCTAACCTCCTTCAATTCCACTTAGGAACACAATTCCTTTTCCTCAAGCAATTTATAATACAAAGAATTCCTTTGATCCCAATCATGAAATGTTCGATATGTTTAGACGTGTTGAAGTCAACATTCCCCTCTTAGATGACATAATTAAATTCTTAAGTATGCCAAATTTCTTAAGGAATTGTGCACCCACAAAGAGGCAACTTAGGACCTTAAAAAAAGTTTCCACCCAGCAGTCTATTCCCATAAAGTGAAAAGATCCAGGGTCCTTTACAGTTCCATGAAAAATTGGATGTTCTAACTTCGATGATGCACTCATAAACCTAGGAGCCTCAATTAAGATCATGCGCAAATCTATATTCTCCAACCTCGGCCTAGGTCACTTACATCCAATAGGTGTTGTAATTCAGTTAGACAATCAAAGCACTGCTAGTCCTGAGGGAATAATTGAGGGTGTCATTGTCCAAGTCAATGATCTTATCTTCCCTGCTGATTTTTATGTCCTTGACATTTAAGGTGAGACAAACTCTTCTTGATCTTCCATAATTCTAGGAAGACCATTCCTTATGACTTTTAGAAGCACGATTGATGTCCATTCATGCATCTTATCCATGGATTTCGGTGACCAACTGGTCATGTTCAACATTTTCCAAGCCATGCGATACCCATCTAATGATCACTCTGCAGTCTCAATCCATGCTTCTATGGACACTTCTAAGAGTCAGTTGAACCCCAATTCATCATGTTCATCTTGTTCTGATGATAAAGGATATTGTGAAATCTGCACCATGGTTAACCAAGTCATAAATGGTGATGTTTATATGGACCTATCATTCATAGACTCCATCAATATAAAGTAATTTGAAAACTACCTTAAATCCCACATAACCTCTAATCTATACTACTCCACCTTGGACAATATTATGAAAATGAATCTGAGGCAGCAGAATTCCCTTCCTCCATTCCTGAGTTGTTTAACCCAAAAATGAAAGATGATACTAATCTAAAACCTCTTCATAATCACCTGAAAAATGCATTATTTTTCCGTGATCACTCATATCCTGTCATTATCTCTTCTTCACTTACCGAAACTGAGGAGTCCATACTTTTTCAAGTGTTAGAGGAAAACAAAAAGGCCTTAGGGTGGACCATAGATGACAGACCATGAATCAACCCTGCCCTTTTCATGCATCAAATCAATGTTGATGAGTCATCCAAACCAATTATACAACCACAAAGAAGACTCAATCCACTCATACTTGAGGTATATAGGGAAGAGATCACCATGTTTCTTCCAGCTGGTATTATCTTTCCAATTTGTGATAGTGAATGGTTTTTCCCAATTCAAGTTGTACCTAAGAAGGGTGAGATAACTGTTGTCAAAAATGAACCTGGAGAGGTAGTCACAACTCGAGTGAAGAAAAAATGGCGTGTATGCATCAACTATATGAAATTGAATGTTGAAATCAGAAAAGATCACTACCCTCTTCCATTCCTTGATCTAATTATAGAAAAATTTGCTAGAAAGTCACACCATTGCTTTCTTGATGGATACACCGGCGACATCCAAATCCCAATCGCACCTCAGGAACAAGAAAAGACTAATTTAACATTCCCCTTTGGAACATATGCATATAGAAGAATGCCTTTTGGACATTGCAATGCTCCTATAACATTCCAAAGGGGTATGATGAGTATCTTTTCCGAATTCATTGAACAATGCATGGAAGTATTCATGGATGACATCACAATTTATGGTGAGTCATTTGAATCTTGTTTGAATTGACTCTCTCTACTCCTCCAAAAGTGTATCAAGTGCAACCTTGTGTTAAATTTTAAAAAATGTATCTTCATGGTTTCAAAAGCCATTTTTCTAGGGAAAATAGTTTCAAAAGATGATATTGAAGTTGATCTTGCCAAAATTGAAGTGATCCAATCACTTCCTCAACCCAGTTCCATTTGAGACATCCGTTCATTTATTAGTAATACCGTTTTATATCGGAGATTCATCTATAACATCAGTAGTATTTCTCCCCCACTCACTCGGTTGCTACAAAATGATGTCACTTTACATTTCGATGAGGTTTGCAAGAGAGAATTTTTTGAACTCAAAACTAATCTAACATCTTCCCCAATAATCCAACCCCCATATCTGTCCTTATACTTTTATTTGATGTGTGATGCCTCTGATAGAGCCATTGGGGCTTCTCTTGGTCAAAGAAGAGAAACGATTCCCCATCACATCTATTATGCCTCAAAAACATTGGATGAAACTCAATCTCACTACACTGTCACTGAAAAGAAACTTTTACCAGTGGTTTTTGCCTTAGATAAATTCTGGCCCTATCTCTTAGGAACCAAAATCATCATCTTCACAAACAATTCTGCTATAAATTTCTTACTCAAGAAATGTTATTCCAAACCAAGGATGATAATATTGATCCTAATGTTCCAAGAGTTTGACATTGAAATCAAAGATACACCTGGAAAAGAAAACCTTGTGGATGATCACTTGATTATAATTTCTAATTCTTCTTATTCTGAAATCATCGATCCAGAATTTCCCACAAAGAACCTTTCATCTCTCACTCCAAAAAATACCATGGTATGTCCCAATTGTAAATTAATTGATTTCTTGTGTTTTTTCTCAAATGTTCTCAAAATAACAAAAAATGAAGTTGAAAAGTGATTCAAAATACTATTTTTGGGAAGAAAATAAACTTTGGAATACTAGGGATGAAATGGTAATAAGGAGATGTGTCAATGAAAATGAACATTCTTCCGTATTAGATTTTTGTCACTCAATACCTGGTGGTGGCCACTTTGGGGCACAAAGGTCCTCCCAAAAAGTCCTATAATCTGGATTCTTCTAGCCATCACTCTTAAAGGACTCTCATGAGTTCTATCAATCATGTCCCACTTGCCAAAAGTTTGGCACAATTTCAAAGAGAAAGAAATTCCCAAGAATCCTTTAACATTATGTGAGATCTTCGAAGTTTGGGGTATCGATTTCATGGGACCATTCCCACATTCCAATGTATTTTAATACATTCTTCTTGTGGTTGATTATATTTCTAGGTGGGTCAAGGCCAAACCCACAAGAAATAATGATTCACATACTGTTAGTGAGTTCTTAAAGACACAAATCTTCTACCGATTTGGCACACCTCGTGCCTTGATAAGTGACTTAGGGACACATTTTTGTAATAGAACCACCGAATATCTTTTTAAAAAGAATGGGGTTGTATATAAAACATCAATTTCATATCACCCCAAAACAAATGGCAAGGTGGAACTTTCTAATAGAGAAGTGAAAAGAGTTCTTGAGAGAATTGTAAAACCCACCAGCAAGGACTGGTATGAAAGACTTGGTGAAACACTTTGGGCCTATAGAACTGCCTATAAAACCCCCATTAGGATGTCTTCTTTTAGGAATGTTTTTGGTAAAACATGTCATCTACTAGTTGAAATCCAACATAAGTCTTTTTGGGCGGTGAAAACTTGTAATTGTGATCTTGAAAAATTTGGTGAATAATGATTATTGCAATTGGCTGAACTGGAGGAGCTTAGACTTGATTGTTACGATATTTATAATCTCTACAAAGAAAAATCCAAGTATCTCCATGAAAGAAACATCATAATAAAGGTATTCCATGAAGGTGATATGGTAATGCTCTTTAATTCTCAATTTTGGCTTTACCCTGGTAGGCTTAATTCTCATTAGGAAGGTCCTTTTTTTATTACTAATGTTTACGCATTTGGTGCAGTGCAAGTCCAAGACCCCTCTTCCAAAAGGAAATTCATGGTTAATGGACATCGGTTAAAGAATCACCATGAGAGGACGCACAATCCTGGATCTACATCAACTTCCACTGGATCCCAAAATTTTGTAGATGACCCACCACTAGATGGAGATGGCGACCTGCCAAATCAAAACCATGGCACCTCTTTCTATTCATCTCTCTCTCTCTCTACCTCTCTCTCAATCTTTCTTCTTTTTTCCTTTCTATTTCATTTTTACCACTTTCTTCATCAAAACCATTATTTTTATATTTCTATTTTTTGTGGGTGTGTATTTTAATGAACACTAAAAAACTATATAAAATTAAAAAAAATGTAAAATAACCAAAAGATTCATACATACCCACCTTTAATTTTCAAAATTTGTCCAACCATTTTGGGGAGTCAAAAGACATGGTTTCATCTCATAAATGTTTTGTTTTCATCATGTATTTGGATAATGAATTTTTTGTAAAGAATAATACATTTTGAATGCTCAATTTTTTATTTTGAAAATGCTTTTCTCAAACCGTGAGGAATAACATATTCTTTCATGCCAAGGACAATTATGGCCATCTTTTCATAATGTGTGTTTTTACCCCAATTTGTGAGTATTGAGTTTGTGGACCTTCGAGATTAATTACCTTCTTTAGTGTGCATTTATATGATATAGGCATTTTCTAAACCCCATGATAATTATAATAGCCAAATAGTCTGCCATTAACAATACATTAATCCTCATTTTGAAAGCCCCTTAGAGCCTATGAATACCTTTTCATTGATAGCCAGATTACAATCCCAATTACTAATCCCACCCAATATCAACATGGATTTTCCTTGCATTTTTTATTTTTGAAATTTATGTGTGGGGGGAATGGATTCATTATGGGTACTCTTTGTTGATTTTATAATGTTATCATACGCTTGAGGGAAAGAATCCATTTCATTGTGGGGTAGAGTTTTTCATTCAGTGTGTTTTGGGGAATGTAATGTACTTTCATTTATGTAATTTTGTAAATTTTATTGACAAGTGTTAAAAAAATAAAAAAAATAAAAAAAACATTAAAAAAAGAGAAAAAAATTGTTTGGGTTGTTTCTTGGGTAGGTCAAAAATTACTCTCCCTCAACCTTTGATCTTGTTATAAATATTACAATTATTTTCGTGAGGAGATCAATCATGGGTTGGGATATGAGTGTGAGATCTTTTCCAAGTTCAACTTTCAAAAAAAGAGAAAAAAAATAACACTTGCATTATATTCGTATGCCATTGGGAGAAGTTTTGTGGTTTGTAAATATTCCATATTCTCATTCCCTTCAAATTTTCTTGCTCATTTGTGTCTTTCTTCACACAATAATTCCATTTTAAATATGTGTTTTTATTTCATCTTTGTTTTATTTCAAAAAAAAGTCCATTGCTTTTTCTATGTTGGTGTTTAACCCCGTTTTTTCTATCTTTTGGATATCATCTTTCTCCTGTCCTATAGCCACAGAAAAAACCCTTAAAAGACCTCTTTATTTTTGAGCACATTGGATAGTTAATGGAAGATTATATCTCTTTCAAAAACTATGATTTTCACTTTTGGTTGGTGAAAGAGTGAACCTCCACAAATGAATTTTATCATCTTGAGAGGTGTGAGTTTTGAGTGTCCACATTTTCCATTTCTAAATTTGAGAATTAAAAAATGAATTTGTTTTAGAAATTTTTTTTATGTAACAACTTGTGGTGGAATACAAAATGGATGAATGAAATAGTCTAAACCTACCCTGAATGGAGAAAACAAAATTTTAATATTTGTTGCTGAGAGAAAATGATTTTGTCATGTTTTTATATTTTTTGCAGATTTGGACATGCACAAAACTAAGTGTGGGGGATTTGATGTTATTAATAATTTCATGACTTATTATATACCCCCTTTAATGATTTTATATGAAACGTGCATAATGTGTGAAACATTTTAATATTTTAATACTACGTATAATTTTTGAGCATTTTTTAGAAGTAATCTAATTGAGTCAGTTTAATTTTTATTTATAAATCTAATCCTACTAATAAAAATTGCGTGGTTCTTGTTTTTTATGATTCCTAATTTAAAATAAAACATTTCATTAGAATGAATCCAGGGCTAATTCTTCCATTTGAAGGCTTATATGGGCCACACAAGAGGGCCTACAGAATCTGTAATGAAACTGGACCAGTCATGAAGATTGAATTATTGGGCTCACTCTAGAGCTTAAAATTCATTTTTTTATCCTAAAAGGTTAGGGGGACAATTTAAGGAGTCTGGTATAAATATTTCAAGGCCCAAATCCTGAAACAAGGGGCCCAACATATGCTTTGATGTCCAACCCACCATTCTAGATGAGAAATAAGACTAGTACAGTACTCATGACATATCTCATGATGTAAGTATCCAATCAAGCAGAGATGTTTTAGTGTGAAATAGGAGATATAGGTGGCCGATGTTTTTCAAGAAATAATGCAGTTTTGAATGAATATTCCTATTCAAAAACCCTTTCACATTTTGGACTTCAAAATGACTGGACTGAAATAGACAGATTAAAATTGATTAATAAACCGGCCATAACATTGGATCCATATGTATAAATTCCTCCAAATATTTAGAGTAGTTGGCCATCATTATTTTATAAAACTCGAAATAAGGATATATCTCGATATTATGCTGTTTGGATGTCCAAATCATCGAGCCAAGTGGAGGGACAGATTGGGAAAGAAAACAGTCCACTTTATTGGGCTATAAATACATCACCCTTCTCTCCTTCAAATGGGTTGGCATTTCAAATGAGAGTATCACATATTGGCACGACCAAAGGCTTTAAAAAGGCTTTGGAGGACCTTCCATACTCATGTTTTTAATCAAGATACCTTTCCTCATATATTTGTTTCCTTTCAATATTGTGTTGTTCATCATTTGTAATCTTTTATGTTTGTGTTTAGTAATTCTGTTTTTATGCATGTATGTTCATCAATATCTCTTATTCTCATCCACCTTCTATAGTTTAATATTAATATTCTTAAAATAGTTTAATTACAGATGAATCCCCATCCCTTCTTTTCCTTCCTCATTTAATCAAAAGTAAATTGTTTTAATTCTCATCATTGTTTGTGTGTGTGTGTTTGATGTACCACTCTATTCTTATCCCTTTATTTTTCTTCTCTTGTTAATTATTCATCATAAATATATAAACATGATTAATATTAATATTAATGGGTGAGTAAATATATTATTGAGGTGTGTCAAAATTTACGGATGTTAAGTGATTGAGAGTATTTTCTCGATGAATATTCTTTAATTTAACATTGTGTATGCTGGACTTAACATGTCAGGGATTAATGATTTTTTTGTTTAATATGTGGTCCCAATTGATTATTGGAACCATAAATACACTACTATCAATAAGTTCTGATTGAGATTATAACCCTATGTTAAGTTATGGTTTGGATTAATGCCTTGACACTTAGTAATTCATATCAACATTATCTTGCGAAGTGGGTTTTAAATTAACCTCAATATAAAGTAATGCTCTCGGATATTAGAAATAAACATAAAAAAATATCATATCAATATAATTTATTTTATAGATAGTAAAATAGTAACATATTCAATCAAAAAATAATTTTCCTTAATGAGAAATATATTCTTTCCTAAGATTGTATGTAATCCAAAAATTCTTAAGTTACACATATGAATGATTCTTTGAAATTTAACATCAGAAAGTAAATTTCCTTAAATATATAGAATGTCAATGAGAAATATTGAGTATATTCATTAAATACATATAATGAAGAATAGAATCCATGGAATTAAATAGGAAATTTTTAATCATATAATATTTATTTTAATACTCTTTAAATCAACCTTTAAAACACAATTACCTACCAAAGGGGTTTGAAACCCCTAATATATAAGAGATTGAAAAACTTTTCATTTAACATTAGTAAAGAAAATAAAAACACCATAAAACATTAAAAATAATTTTTTAAGGGATACTTTACATGAATCAAAATTGATTGAAAAATAATAATAAATTTCCTTTAAAACATTAAATCAAAGACATTAAAAATTACACCCTTACAAGAAAGGGTTTTTGTAAAATAAAAATTTAGTAAAATAATTTTCCCTTACCTTAATATTATACATTATATGATTTATTCATATGTATTTATTCTACAGAACTATATAAATCATCTAATCATTACATCTTTATAGATAGACTCCAATTATTAGACTCTTCCATCATTCAAAATTTCATTTTGACATTCCAAAATTAAAGGATATAAATAGGGATATATGTGATAGTTACTATTATCTATAACATAATCATGTTTTCTTTTTGAATATATTCCCTTTATAGAATTTTCATATTAAAATATTACATATATTAAATACCCGTTCATTATCATTAAAATTTTGTATATATGATATAATATAATTGATAGAATTTTTTATATAATATGTAATAAATCTTATTAGGATTCACACAAAAAGAATAAATATACCATAACTCCATAAAATAACCTCATTTATAACTTATAGGTAAAATCATGGAAGGTTTTATACAATCACATAATTCCAAACTGTAGATAATGAGGAGATATTGACTTCCTGACTCTAACATTTTAATAATCTGTAAACCTCAAAACATGAAGCTTCTAGTATGGTCATGTTCATTCATTCCTAAGTATATCATTTATGAATAAAACAAGGTTTTAAATGTGTATATTTATACTTATGTCATGTTATACTGTCTTGATATTTCACTTCAATAAAAGTTACATGCAAACCAATATGATAGTGAAATCTATATTATATTATTTTATCTATAGGTTTCATGAAAAAAAATATTATAATGTATTAGGTTTAAATATTATTTTACTAATATATTTAAATGGCTCTAATTTTACCATTAAATAGATATTATAAATATTTTTAACTCTTATTTATATAGTGTGTTACCCATACATGGATTTTGAAAGGCTGGTATTACATTTTCATAGCCCTGAGTTTACCTTTATCTGGGATTTATATCTCTACATTTCAATTATATAGAAGCTCTATGACCTTTACATAGCTCTTGGGAACACTTATTATAGTGGTTTGATAAACTTAATAGTGATGTATTTTCATTTACACATCTCTGCTATGACCCTTACGCATGCAATGCTTTGGGTGAGCTACTATTACACAATTGGTGCAACTTTTACATGAGCACAACCTACCCTTATACAAACACAAATTACTATTAAACAATATAGAGGATCGGTTTTTACATTATTGTGAGTACAATATTACCTTCACATAGTGAATAGGAGACCTAAATTACCCATACAAAACCTTGCTAAAATCTGATTTACCCATATATGAGTTGTGGGAACTCAATTATTCCCTTATGTAGTATTTGTAATACCATTAAAGAAAAAAAGGAAACACATATTACCCTTAAAAAACTAAAAAATAACTTTTGGTACCCCTAATACTCTTTTTAAAGTAGGTGTTACTCTTACTCAAGTTCATGTTTTTAAACAACATATATTTTAATTATGAAGTTCAATAATTCCACATCTATTAAAATTATTAAAATCCATTAATTTTAATTTATTTTATTTATTCATTATTAATATATCTCTAATGTATCTTAATAAAAATTTTAATTAATATACATTTATATTATTTTAGGATATTAATTTATTAAAAAAATTAAAAAATTTATAACTAATATTATGAATGTAAAATTTCATAATATAATTTCAGAAATACATTTATTTATATTTTTTAAAATTATATTCACTCAGAAAATTTATTTATGATAATTTCTTACATGTTATATTACTATTAAAATTTTAATATTGTTACATAAAATTAATAATTTATTTCCAACAGTATTTATATTATTTAGTACATATTATTTTACTATTATTAAATACTTATACTCATCCATAATATATCAGTTAACTTTATATCCATATGTTAATAATCAACCTCATGATTAAAAAAATAATTATGGTAAGTATAAATTTTGAAATGATATCTAATTAAATCTGTATATATGTTTAATAAAAATAGATTAATATTATTTATTGAAAAATAATAAAAATATATTAAAAGAAATATTTTATTAACAAGAATATTTTTAATTAACTTATTCTAAAATTTATGCTATTTACAAAAAAACTGGTAATTTTTTAAAAGAAAAATAATATTAAAAAAATAATATTATTTTAATAGTCAAACAACCTATTTAATAATCATATATTTAAAAAAAGGATTCAATAGTTCTTTAGATGTTATATTTCCCCCTTTTATGAAATTTTATCCTCCCCATTTTAATTATAATATTTTAATTACATAATTTACTTTAATAACAACAAAATACAATTTCAAATAAACACAATGGATTCATTAATAACTTTAAAATTATTGATATAAAAAAAAGAAAGTATTATTCATCAAATAAACCATTAACTAAAACACATATAACTTCTAATCATAATATTTCCAAAAATGATTCCCAAAATTATGAAAACTATAATCAATAACTATATTATTAACCAAAAATAACATCTTCCACATTAATATTTTCTATAAAAATATAATAATAATAATTAATACTTAACAAGTATCATTATAATAATCAATGATTTTTGAACCCTCATCTAATACCAAATGGGGCACCCAAAGATCTACATACTTAGGTTTTTGTTAAAAACATAAAATTAATAATTTTGGATTGATACCAATAAACCAAACCCAATTTCATCCCTTAAAAAATATAACATCACACTAAAATATTTGATCATATAAGTACCTATGGATCTTTAAGGATTAGATTTCTAGAGTATTAGAAAACTATAATATATATTTGATTTAAAAAAATTACTTAAACTCTTCTCCAGCATCACTCAATCTAGACTCTAAGATGATTCCATTCACAATAGTTCTTATACTCATCACTATACTTAACAAGGGGTGAGTAAAAAATTATCTATGGGTTTTAAAACATGAGGTGTAATCCTTTTCTATTTTAAAATTCTATAAATTTTTTAAAACCATTCCTTTTATATCAAATATTTTTTTGAAAATAAAACATTTGATTAAATACAAAATATTAATTAAAAAACCAGGGTTTTCAAAATACAAAATTGTTGAAACATTTGAAACCATTCAATTTTTTTTATTTTAAATAGATACTTATTTTCATCATATAATAACATTTGAAATAAATACATATTTCTCCCTTGATAAATCATAAAATTACATTTGAAAAAATATCTCTTTATGAAATATAATAATTCTTTAAACAATTTAAGATAACATTAAGGTAAAATGTAATATTGAAGTTATAAAAATCAATTTTATGAAAAATTACCCTTGAGATAATGATTTCACTCCCAATTCATTATCATAATAACCAAAATCGAAGACCCATATTTTAAATAATTTTTTTTGTAAATATTTCCATTCTCACTATTAATCAATTAAAATATCCTTTAAAAAACATTTTATATGTTCATTGTTTTCAAAGTAGAAGATAATTACATATCCATTAAACATAACAAAGATTATTTAATGTGAAATTTATTTTTTAATAAGGATTAAATGTAATAAAAACTCATAAAAAACACCTCTAAATGATTCTTGGAAATTTAACATAAGGAAAAAATAATAACATAAAATGAAATTAAATGAGAAAAATATAGTATGGACATAAATTATGTATAATCATGATTGAAATCCTAAAATTAAAATATAATTTTTACATGTAAATTAATAATTTCAATATTCTTAAAAATAATTTGTGAAAAGAAATTCCCTTACATATGGGTTTTGAAAACCATAAAATATGTAATTATTGAAAAAAAAATATTTCTTACCATTATTAAACATAATTTTAAATTTATTGAAAAATAAAAACACTTATTTAAGAGAAAATTTAATTGATCTAAAATTTTTTTTATTTTAAAAATAGGAAACCCCCTTAAAATATTAATGAAAAATATTTAAAAATTAAATCCTTAAATGATAGGGTTTTGAAAAATATAAATTTAGTAAAATAATTTTTCCATACCTTAATATCAAAAGTTAACTGATTTTTCATTAGGAATTATTTTAAAGATCCTTAATAATATTATATATCTTCTCCTATTAATATAAAAACTCATAATATTAGACACTTCCTGATTTCTCAAATTATCTATCACAATATGAACTGAAAGGATATTACCATGGATCTATGTTATACATATGTTGGTTTATAACTGAATAATTTTCACTATTTAAATATTAAAAATTTACTATATAATAATATTTAAATATTTTTATATAAAATAATAGTTCTTTATCCCTTAAATATTTTATATTTTATATAATCTCTTATATAGTGATGTTTATATAATATAAAATTTCTATTACTATCCTTATATCCCAAGGAATCACTATACTTATAAAGAATTGACCATAAACATTACTTAATGTTGAGAGAATTCAATAATATGAATTTAATTTCCATCGAGGATCTTTACTATTTTAGGGATTTAGATAATTAGGTCATAACTCATACATAACACCTTACTTATTACAACTTTTCACTTCTACTCACTGCCCATTTTTTTCATAAAACAACATCAACATGGGTTCATTTCATGTTTAAGAATCATAAAATTTCCTTGATCCCATCCTGGAAATTATTCTTCTTATGTATTATGAAAAATATTTAAAAAATTTTGATGAGCATAAAAGGTTTAGTAAGGGATACACAATGAAAGAAAATAGTTAGTCTTGGGAAAATATGAAAACCATGAATTCTTTTTCATAAAGTAATATTTTTTACCTTATGAAGTAGAAAATAATCTTCAATGAATATAAGATAATTTAGTACCTTTTTAACCAAAATATTTCCCTAAACCCATATAATGAAACACAGAACATATAAAGGTATCATGGTACACAAACATACTTAAAATGTAATAAACATAATGTCAAATTCCACACATATCACTAAATAAATAGTCATATGGACAACTTACATACCCAATTCATCAGAGGTTATAACATAACCACCCATCCATGGTTTATCATTGAACCACCTAGATTTTGTTTATCACGTAACCACCCATCAAATGTACAAGTACCATTATAAAATCATAACATTTAAAAGATTACAATTGTCAGTATTTTAATCATAACATTAAATTTGTAATCATAAGAAATAATTTCATGATATTGAAATTGTAAATCAACTTTAAAATCCATTTTCAATACCAAAACAACCCAAAATCTAACAAGGGATTTCATTTCCTTTAAAAACATTAAATATTATAGAGGAATCGAAATATAAAATAACAGAAACAATGGTAGAGAAGTCATTGTAACCATATACGTTAATAAAATTCCATTCCTCATTTAGTAAATATAATTGTAGAAAAAATATTTATTTTTAAATCAATTGAATGAAATATAAAGTAAAAGGGGTTTATTTGACACTATATAAATGAATATGATGCAAATTAACAAAATATGCCTCAATGAAAAAAGATTGAGACAAATTCTTTTACATTGATTCTGAATCACTACGTATTATCATTATGTTCCAGAATGATAAAAATAGGTTAATTTATACTTCCATGATAACATTTTTAATTTTTAATATTAATTTTATATCTCTTATTACCATGTTAAAAAAATTACATAAACATTTATGTTTATATTTGACATTTTGTCGATATACGGTAATTGAATAAAAAATGAACTTGTTGTGATGTAAATTGTCCAAGTGGTAAAATTCCATCATCTACAAAATAGTATTCATGATTTAGAAATCATATATATCCAGTATATATGTATTTAGAATAATCCATTATGTTTGCAGATAAGAAATTAAATTCACCATTCATATAGATTGTAGGTCGTACGTACACATGAATGCTAAATTCATTAATTTCTAATATTAAAATATATAAATGTATATTATACTAATAGTATTATATTAATGTCATATATGTCTCATATGTTTAATAAAACCATGCTTTATACATTCCATGTATAGTGGTAAGGTGGCATGTCTCTTTGAGGGGGTGGTAGTCCACATTTCCTCAAACAAAATAATCATATTTATGCAACATGGAAATAATAAACGTATTATATAAAACAATTATTGAATAATAGAATATATATATATATATATATATCACATGGAAAAATAGTTTCCATTTTAATGGTCACCATTAGAGGTGGTATGGGAAAATTGAACAATCATTGTCTCATGATGAAGTAGTTTGTCTTACATAGAAACAATATGTTTGTTACCCATTAAATGGAGGTGTGTGAAAGTATAGATAGAAAAATATAATTAAAAAAGCCAAGTATATTTAGGAAAATTGTGGTGTTATGTAATCATATAATAAGAAGATTTTACAGAGTGGATAAAGGAAAAGAAACTAAAAAGAATTAGAGAAGTTGTTACCTATTAATCAGGTACATTTTTTTTGGTTTATACCAAAACACATACTTGGAAGGATTTATACACTATGGTAGGCTTCTTTTATAATTTTAGGGATTATAGGAAGTGGTTTGGGTAGGGATTAGTATAACCAAAATTTTTATGATGAGTGAGTATTAGAGAAGAAGTGGTACCTTCTTATAGGATATAGATGAGGCACCCTTTGAAACAATTATATTATTAAATTAACATAAATTATTTTTTTAAATCAAGATTCACTAACTTGAGATATTTATAATATAATATGAGGATAGGTCTAAATAAACTCATCTAATAATTTGTATACATGTATTGAGTTTATTTTAAAACTTATCTTTTCATTTTACCCATAATTATTATCTTTTAATTTAAATTGTAGAAACTACATTTTAATTATTAGGAGAATATTTATTTTACTTATTTCAAGTAAATTTTATATAATTGGAAACTTAATGAACATTTATACCTTATTATGGCTACGTTTTTATTTTAAATGTTTTTATTATTTTTATATAATTTAAAAAATTACTATTTTTATAAAACATCAATTATGTCAATTTTTACACTCTTCATTTTATTGAATTAAAATAAAATAAAAAAAGAGAGATAAATTTTGAAAAAATATTTTAATAGTCTTTTAAAATATTATATTTAGCTATAAAAATCGTTGATGGCATTAATTATATCAAAAAACATTTATTTTTAAATTTACTATATCATTTATTTGATTCCTTCATTAGAAAAGCAATCATTGCATCATCATTATGTCATAATTAAATTTTATAATTTAATATATACAAAATATATATAAAACACCATGATATAGGAACTATTTTTATCTTTATAATAACTATTTATAATCAAAGTGATCACTTATATCAACCCATATTAAAATTGATTTATTATGATTATTTATGATTACAACATATTTTTCCTTCATATTAAATTAAATGTTATAAGTGTTATAATCACACCTAAGTGTCTTAAAAAGGCCCCATTTTGATTACAAGGGTTTTATTGGCCCTAAATATCTCATCCAATAGGATTAATAAATCTTTTAGGGTTTTTTTATTTTGTTATAATATTATTTTTACACTTATTTACCTGATTTACCCATTAACCGTGGTAAATAAAAATAATTACTAAAGTTATTATTCATAATGCAGAAAAATAAAAGGGACATATTTAAATATAGTTTTTAATTTTGATTCCTAATATGGAATAAAATTTTCCAAACTTAAAACAAAAAATTTATATTAAATAAATTTAAATTAATTCCTACTTTTAAAATAAGAAAACATGTTTTTTAAAAGTAAAAACTATCAAAAGATTCACATGTGTGTATATCAAATTTCAATTTGAAATTGTATCCAATTAAAACCGTTGGAATAAATGATAAAAACTAAACAAAAGTATACTATAAAATAATTTCTAAAGATATTATATTAATAAAAATAAATTAGACAAAGATTCAGTTTTGAATTAAAATGTAGTGTTTTTCATTATTCATAAAAAAATGAATTTTATCATAAAAATAACAAAATTTGTAGAAAAGTAAATATTGATGTCCCTATCATAAATAATAAGTTTATTTTGTCAAATAGAACTTATAAAAGTTGAAAAACATTATTTAAAAGGGTTTATCTATCAAAAGTCAGTAAAACATCCTTTTTATAATATTAGAGTATTTTATCCTTAAAGTTGGATTCATTCTCATTTTAATCCACTAAAATTTATTTTAAGAATATAAAAAATTTAACAAAATTGTGTAAACTTATAATCATTAGTTCTATTCATTCTTACCAATTCAATGTATATGCATTAAATACTATTAAAAATAATAATATTAATAGTGTAAACTATTTTGGTATAACTCAGTTTTGTGTGAAACATTTGATTTTAGAGAAACCTGTTATTGTGTGTCATGTATGAAATCATAAACTATAGCCAATATTAAGTGAACCTTATATCTAATTCATAAATATTAACAGATATGAAAATTACTTATTTTATAATTACATAGGATGTTACGTCTTTCCTCCCTTTTGAAAATAACATCCTCACAATTTTTTTCACTTATCAAATAAGTGGTGTTGTTTCTCCCTAACAGCATTTTAAGATTACCATGTCGCCTCTAGAACCATATGCTTTTCCAAGAAAACCTTAACCTAAAAAAATATCTTATTCCACATGAATTTCTCCCAATGGTCTTGAATATGGGCTAGTTTTTCCTTATAAGAAAGATTCTCTTCCAACTAAACTACTTTGGGACTCAAAACATGATATAGACCCATCATATACTTTTTGAACATTGAAACCTGAAAACATTGTGTAGCTATGATAAAATTAGAGGTAAATCATCTCTGTAGGAAACTAATCCAACTTTATCCCAGATTTCATAGCATCCAATAAACCACAGACACATCTATACCTTCTTACAAAAACAAATTAAACTTTTCAAGGGTGAAACATTGAGAAAGACATGATCACCTACATAGAATGAAATACCCTTCCTGCGGTTATACACATAACATTTATGTCATATCTGGGGTGTCATCATATACTTCTAAAAAATCTTAACTTTTTCTACCATCTCTTCTACTAATTCTAGTACAATCAACTTCCTTTCACATACTTCATCCCAAAAAGTTTGAGTTTGACACCTCTTTCTATATAATGGCTCAAATAGTTCCATATGTATACAAGAATGATAACTATTATTATAAAAAAATGCAACCAAAGAAATGTTTTGATCCCAACATTCCTTGTAATACATTGATAAAGCACATAGTATATCCTCTAAGGTCCAAAATTTTCATTCTGACTACCTTTATGATTGAGGATGAAAATTTGTAATGAAATCTAATTCAATACCCAATGACTTATGGAGGCATTTAAAAAATATATAAGTGATCCAAGGATCCTAATTAGATAAAATGGAAAGAGGAACTCCGTGTAACCAAACTATCTATTTACGATACAACCAAGAAAGATGATATTCAGACAATTTATCTCGAATAAGAATAAAATCACCATATTTAGTCAGTCAATCAACAATAACCCATATTGCATTATTACCTTGAGATATAATCGGTAATCCCAAAAATATGTTCATATATATATTTTTCAATATCAACTCTAGTACTAGAAAAGGATAAAGAATCCCTTATTTTAACTTCTACTCTACTTTAAACTGTTTACTAATAAAACATATTAAGGTAAAATCATCAATGTCTCTTTTAATTCCATGCCCCCAGTAATAATCTCGAGGATCCCTATACATCTCAATACTGCTAGGATGAACTGAAAATGGAAAACTATGGGATTCAAATAAAAAATATTTATTAAAAATTAAATCACAAGCCACACATAATCTCCTCCCAAACATCAAAACAAAATCTTTATTAATGTTAAATTCAGTTAACTTATCCTTTTCAACCAATTCTAACTTTTTCTACAACTCACTTGATTCATTTTGTGCTTACATAATTTTTTCGGATAGAGATTATTGCACTTCCACCTAAAACAAAAAAGAGGAGTTTCCTACACTAACAACATCGATCCCAAAATTCATCAAATCAATAACCGAGGGATCTTGTTCCAAATATAGTACGGATAATGTAGCATTACTTTTTCGACACAATGAATTATCCCCTTTATTTCTATTTCCTATATGGTAATGAATTGTGAAATCATAATCTTATATTAATTTCATCCGTCTCCTATGTATCATGTTCAATTATTTCCGAGTGAATATATACTTCATGATTTTGTGATCAATATAGATTTTACACTTTACTCCTGAAAAATGATGCCTCAAAACATTTAAATAAAAAACAACATTATCTAATTTGAAATCATGTGTTAAGTAATTTAAATACAAAGGTTTCAATAGATGCTAAGCATAAGTAATTAACTATTAATGTTTCATTGAGACAAAATTATTTACTTTTAATGAAGAATTAATGTAGATAACAAATTCAATATTCTTGGAAGGCTGGGCCAAAATTGGATCATTTACCAATCTTCTTTTGAGTTCCTAAAAACAATAATCTAATTATTTGTAAAAATAAACACAACTCCCTTAAATGTTTACTTAGTTAGTGGGATAGATATCTGAGAAAAATTTTCAATAAAACATTAGTAGAAATAAACTAATCTAAGAAAACTATAAATCTCTTTGATTTTGGTAAGTCATGGCTACTCCTCAACAACTTTTGTTTTAGAAGGATCAACATTTATGTAATGTCTAGAATAAATATAACCAAGGAAAGAAATTTACTACAACCAAAATTCATTGTTACTAAACATTACATTAATTTTATATTCTTTTAAGGTTTTCAAAAAATACTTTAGTTACATTAATGTTCCTTATGGATTAAAAATATACCAAAATATAATATATAAACACAACCATAAAATAATCAAAAAACTGATGAAATAATACATTCATGAGATTCATAAATATAGCTGTTGTATTAGATAATCCAAAATGAATAACTACTAACTCATAATGCCCAGATCTCATTCGAAACGTTGTCTTTGGAATGTCATCCTCATTCACCATCTCTTGATGGTACCCAGACCTCAAATAAATCTATGAAAAATACTGAACTCCCTCATACTTGTTAAAGAAATCATTGATATGGGGAAAATGATAATTTTTCACAATAGTGATGTTATTGAAGGCTCTGTAATCAATAAAAAGTATCATAGAACCATTTTTTTCAAAAATAAAATAGGATCACCTTAAGATGTAGTACCATTTCAAATGAAACATTTATAAAGAACTTCGTGCAACATTTTTTTTAATTCCACTAGTTATAAATTATACATTTGATAAGGAGGTTTAGATGATGGCTTTGAATCATGAACTAAATCAATAGTAAATTCAACCTCTCAATAAGTATCTATAATTGAAAATTTATCCAGAAAACATTTTAAAATTCATTCACTTCTGTAATTTCAATAATAAAAAATCATTCCTTGTTTTCAATAACATTAGTTATATAACATTAACTTCAATCATTAATCAATCTCTCAGATTATTGGTATGTTTTCAAAGGTATCAAATCATTGAATAAAGCTTTCTTGTCTTTACAATCTATTTTAGCATGATAAACTTAAAGCCAATACATACTAAAGATGATATCAAATTCTACTATGGGATGTTCAATAAGATTTGTAGGAAAGACACACCAACTAATGATCATAAGAATATTACTATATGTATATTTTTCTTTAATAATTCCACCCAAGTTTTTTACCAAACATTCTATATCACATTCATGTGGTTGTAATTCGAAATTACTTACAAATCTATCACAAAAGAAATAATGTAATGATCTTGAGTCAAATAGAGTTTTGTCATATTTTTAAAAAACATATAACCTGCTTGTCACCACATCATTTGATGGTCCCAAAAAAACTGTAGTAGTAGAAAATAATTTTTTCATGCCCTTCTGTATTCAATCTATCAAGTTTCCACCCTGGGTGATCAACTTTAGATACACACTGGCATAATGTCTTAACTCATTTCTAGTGAAACATCTTACCTCTTGTTTTTTATTACATGCATGATCATATTCCTTATAATTAAATGCAATATGAATAGTTTTACCATATTATAATAACTTCTTGAAATCTGAGAGAAATTATCTATGATGATTTTTACCACACTTCCCTCAAGTTGGAAATTTAATTTTTTTACATCTAGAATTTTTTATTGAATGCATTCCCATTTTATGACAATTGGATCACCTTTTTTGTTTTCGATCACAAAAAACATTATCATCAAAAAACTACATTTCTATAATTTCATCACATCAGGAACATTTTACATATATTTTTACCTCATGAAAAGATAATTCTCTTTGATATTTGGGGTTTAATATTGAGTTAAAATGACTTATCTTATTATCAATATCCCAGATAAAAGGTGGGATGTACGATGAAAAACTGGTTAAATTTTCTTCAAATGTATCCATTGATTCTTCCTATTTTTCTCTCAATTTTATGAATTTATTTTTCAATACTAATTTAAAAAACATAGGAAAATATTTCTCAAGGAAGATCTTCATAAATTCTTCACATTCCATGGTATAAATCTTTTCACTTCCTCTGAAATGTTAATCATTGACATCCAATTATCGACTTAACCTTGAAAATGATAAACCACAAGACTAAAATTTTGATTTCCTGAACACCCAATTACATAAAAAATATTCTCTAGTGCTTTAATCCACCCTTCAGATTGCACATGTTTAGATGATCATATAGATGACAGGGGAAGTTGCCTCATGAAATTCTCCATTACCGACACATTCCTTTATTGTTGATCTGGATGATCTCGTGCATGTACACCACCACCAATTATCACCTGAGTCAAATGATCAATCACTACAAAAAACTATTCAGTTCTGAATCAAACAATAGCAGGTTGTTCCTTTGGAAGGTTGTTTTCCTCTTAATGTCGTCCCAATATAGCTGCCATGCTTCCTCTACAAAGAACCATTCTATAAAAATATATCTTATACATTGCAATATTTAAATCTTCAAAAACATTATCATTTCAATTTTAACTTAAATTAAAAATAATTTAAGTAAATTCTATTAATAATATCCTAACCCCTAATTTTATATAAACGGAACAATGATACAAACTATAAATTCCCGACCATAAACATTACCTAAAAATAATATAAGTCAATAATTTGACTTTAATTCACATCGAGGATGATTTTAGGTATAATGAAGTCCATTATTAGGATATAAATCATACATAACAACTAAATTATTACAGGTAGACACTTCTACTCACAATTAATTTTTTAATAAAATAGAATATTTGAAAAACAATCTTGTGTTATTTTCATTGTTGAACAACATAACTTTTACTTGAACCCATACTTGACCCTATTCTACTTTATGTAATGTGAAATTAATTTTAAAAGATAGTATGAGAATAAAAATATCAGAAAATTATACTCAAATAAAGAAACCAGTTAGCCTTGGGAAAACCTGTAAACCCTGAATAATTTATCATAATATAATACTTTCACATTATGAAGTAGAAAATACTATTCTCGTAATATAAACTCATTAATTAACCATTTTGTATCCAAAATAATACACTAAAACTATAGAATGAGAAATATAATATATAAATGTAACTTGGGACATAAACATAGTTAAATGGAATAACCATACGACTGACTTCAACACATACCCCTAAATAAAATAGCCATACGGTCGAATTCCATACACAATTGATTGGAAGTTATCATGTAACCACATATCCTTGGTTTATCATGGAACCAACCATCATTGGTTTTTATGAAACCACCCAATTTTAGTTTATCATGTAACCACCCGTCAAATGTCCAAGTACCATTATATAAACATAACACATAAATGATTTCAATTATCAACATTTCCCTCATAACATTTCATTTGTAATAAAAAGAAACCATTTCAACATATTGAAATAATAAATCCAATTTCAAAAACATATTCAATACCAAAACACCCAAATAGGGAATATGAGATTTATTTTCCTTTTAAAGAAATTAATTCTTATAGAGGAATCCAAATATCAAATAATGGTTACAACATCGGGGAAGTCGTTATAATGACATTCATTAAAACATATTCCTTTGGTTTTTAAGTATAATGATTTTTTGAAAAAATAATCTTTTTGAAAACAATTCAATGAAATTAAAATTCAAAGGATTTAATTATACTCCATTTAAAATAAGGTTGTGCATATTATAAAAATTTTCATTTATGATAGGAGATAATAATGAAGTCTCTTACCTTGAATCTAACTCATCACCTGAAATCATTGTGTTCTATAAAAATAGATTTAGGTTAATTTATAATTTCTTTAGAACCTTTTACATGGTTATTATTCCTTTTATATACTATTACCATGTTATAGAAACTACATAACTATTTAAGTTCATATCAGATGTTTAATCGATATTCGGTACTTGAGTAAAAAATGAACTTGTTTTGATGTACATTATCCATGGGCTTAAAATCCTACCATCTCTAGAATATTATTCATGATTTAAATATCATATATATCAATTATATATATATTTATTATAATCCATAGTATTTAGAGATAATAAATGAAATGAATCATTCGTGGAGATGGTAGGATATACGTACACATGAAAGCAACATTTATTTCTTTGTCATATAAAATTATATATATGTATATTATAACAAAATAATTATATTAATTTTATATATTTTTCATTTGTTCAATAAAAACATCCTTTATACATTCCACGTATAGTAGGAACAGGTCCCATCGCTTTGAGGGGGCTGAAGTCAACACTTCCTCAAACAAAATTATCATATTTACACAACATAGAAATCATAAAGGTATGTTGTATGAAATGACAGAATAATAGAGGAAATATAAATATAATATATATCATATTGAAAAATAGTATCCATTATAATGGCCTCCACGAGAGGGGGTGGGAAAATTTTAACAATCATCATTTCGTGAGTTAGTATTTCCCCACCCAATGAAATAGTGTGTTCGTTACCCATTAAATAGAGGTGTGAGAAAGTGTATGTTGAAAAAATATCATAACAACCTTCTCATATATTTCGAATACTTGTGTTATTTTGTAATAATAGAATAATCTGTGTTTAGGGAGTGGATAAAGGAAATAAACTAAAAATCAACAGAGTTGTTGTTACCTCTTAATCAGGTAATTTATTTTAGTTTATACCAAAAGGCTTCATTGGGAGGATTTATTCTATAATAAAGGATTCTAAGACGAGGATTGGGATTCTAGGAATAGATTTGGGTAGGTATTGTATGATATAATGTGTTCTTGATGTGTGTGTACTAGATAAATGATGGTACCATTTTATAGAAGAGGGAATGGGCACCCTTGGAAATTCCTAAATTATTAAATTAATATAAATTAATTTTTTAATTCAAAAGGCTCCAACATGAGATATTGATAATATAATATGTATATAGGTTTATATAAACTCATAAATGTTTTTTATACGTGTATTTATTATATTTTAAACCATATCATTTTGGGTTACCCATAATTATTCTCTTTTAATTTTAATCGTGGTAACACCATTTTAATTATTATTAGGATATTTATTTTACTTATATGGAGTCAATTTCCACTAATTAAATAGTTAATGAACTTTTAGACCTTATCATAGTGACTTTTTGAAAATAAACGATTTTCATTATATTTAAAGAATTTAAAAAATTACTATTTTTATAAAACAACAACTATGCAAATTACTACACTATTCATTTTATTTAATTTAAATAAGATAATGAAATAGTGATAAACTAGAACCAAATAATTTATTTGTCGTTAAACATGTCATATTCACCTATAAAGTTAGTGAAGGACATATATTATGTCAAATAATATTTATTTTAATATTTATAATACCGTTTACCTGATTGCTTTATTAACAAATCAATGAATGCATCATCATTGTGTCATAATATAATCTAATTATTAAGTGTCTTAAAAATATTAAAAAAAACCATGATTTATGATATATTTTTATCGTTATAATTACTATTTATAGTTGAATATATCAATTTTATAAACCCATATTAATGTTATTTTATTAAGAATCTTTATATTTATAATATATTTTCCTTTACATTACATTAAAAGTTATAAGTGTCATAAGCACACCCATGTGGCTTATAAGGGCCAAATTTTCTACCCAATTATTTTATTAGTAATTCATATATCATCCAATCTTATTATGAAATTAATTATGGTAGTTTTATATTACTATAATTTTTTTTACCTTTATTTATGTAATTTACAATTTAACCATGGTAAATAAAAAAATTTCAAAAGTTACTATTAATCATTTCCAATAATAAAATATAATTATTTAAATAACATGGACCTTCTGATTAGAAATATGGAATATATTTTTAGAAATTAGAAAAATATTAGTTTTAGTAATTAATTTAAAAATAATTCGCGTTACCTAAATGAGAGAATTGGGTTTTAAAAGAAAAAACAATCAAAAGGTTAACTTGTGTTTATATCAAATTTCAATGTGAAAATACCCCAAATGACCAAAATTGTATTAAATGAATAATAAATAATCTAAAAATAATTTAATAAAAAGTAAAAATATATTATATGAAAACAAAAAAATTAGATGAAAAGTATGTTTTGAATTAAAATGCAGTATTTTTCACTATTCATTAAAATATGAATTTTATGAGAAAAATTCCAAAATTTAAACCAAAGTAAATTTTGATGTCTCCATTCGAAATAATAAGTTTATCTTTTCGAATGTAACATATAAATATTTAAAAAATAGATTTAAAAAGGGTTCTTAATAAAAGGTGGTAAAACGACCTTTTAAAAATATTAGATTATTTTATGTTTAAAATTTGATTCATTTTGATTTTAAGACTATAAAATTTATTTGATGGATGTAAAAACATTTAAAAACACGTGTAAAAATATTATATTTATTTATATTCATTTCCACTAATACACGACGAGGCTTTAACTAAAATTTAAAATAATAATATTAATAATGTATTATTTTGTTGGTTTAACTCAGTCTGGTGTGCAACGTAAGATTTCGAAAAAAAACCCATTGTTTTTTGTCCAGTACGATACTGTACACATCATCCCCTTTTATGTAAACTTAGTGTATAATTAATAAATAATACTATATACGAAAATTTCTTATTTTATAATTACTTAAGATGTAACAATATGGCACATCCTTAAAAGAACCATTTCTCTTACTTAAAGGGAAAGACATTCATGGCCATATATAACAACTAAAATCAACCTTCCTTGTCTTAAGGTGATATTTAATTACTAATTTTAACCATTTAATAATCCATAAACCACCAAACTTGAATCTTCTATGGTGGTTGATTTAATTTTGGAATACAGAGCACGTTGATGAATAAAACAGGGTTTTAAATGAAGTTGTTTATTCCTAACACATGTTCAACTAAAAT
Organism: Viscum album; assembly: GCA_963277665.1. Lineage (NCBI taxonomy): Eukaryota > Viridiplantae > Streptophyta > Magnoliopsida > Santalales > Viscaceae > Viscum > Viscum album. Next base: position 291,115,152 of record OY728150.1, on the reverse strand, counting down.
TGATATTTCATGTAAAAACAAGCATTTAAACATACATTATATTTAATTATTTATTCTATTATTATTCGAATAGGTTTAATGTAAGGAAGAATATGATAATACATGGGGTTTAAATATTAGTGTGCTCTTACCAATACATGTCTTAAATTATAGCTTTATATATCCACTACATGTTGGTTTAACATATACACAATTAATACAATAGCCCTGTGTGAATTTTAAAATATAGGGATTACTCTTATATAGCCATATGTTTTCCCTTAAATTAAATTTTTTTCTCTTATTTACCCTTATATAGAGGTCCCATAAAATTTATGTAGATATAGAGTTCCCTTACATGAGTTGTCCGATGCCATTATGTATCAGTGGGATTTTACATGCGCAAAAAATACCATTATTTTAACACAATATACCTTTATGTGATATATATGATAGGGTTGTGTCCATTAAATGAGTACTATATTACATTTATTTATCATATGGGAAATTGAAGTTACCCTTACCCAAGTTTTTTAAAACCCATGATACCCTTATATGTGGAAATGTATGCTCTAATATGACTATTTCATTTTTGGGTTAAGAGAATATATATATATATGAGGATAGGTTGGAGTAGGATATATCCCCACAATGCATTGCGTAATGATTTATTATTTGGATAAAATTTATTGGAAGTAGCTAAAAGAAGTATTTCAATATAAGTGGTTCTTAATTAATCATATTAGGATGATTATAAATATGATGTCCTAATAATACTTCATGATTTATCTAAAACCAATATTATTTCCTATGAGAATATTTTATTTAATTTTTATCATATAATTTTATTTCATAATTGAACAATCATTCATACAATTTCAAGGTTTATTATTCAAAGGGAAAATGTTTATGGGTTCCGTATATTTTAGTAACATTACATGTTTTATTATTTTCATACCATATAATGAGAATTATATTCACATCCAACAATTATAAATGATTTTGTTGGATTAAGGATGAGTATGAGTAATCAAGAATTTAGAGTTTCCATTTTTTGGACTTTTCTTGATTTAAACAAATGTATCATTTTAATTACTCGTTATTGAGGAAAAATGTACATTTAGTGGAAATGAGGGGGTTTCAATATAATGGGTTTTATAACATTATTAAAATATAAACCTATGTGTCTTGGGGTGTGTGTAATGAAATATTATTATTAAAATATATAATTATAGGGTGGTTATGTTCATGTTATTACACTTATTCAAAAAAGAAGGTAATATTACCATAAATAATTTGTTTTATATTGAAATTTTTAAGATGTTTGGATTATATAAATGATTAGTTTTTAGAAAAAACTATGAGTTAGAAATAATTATTCATGATATTATTTTAAATAAAATTACAATAAATCAATGTTTAAATCATATCATGAATTATAATTTAAATTACCATTGATAAATTATCATTGAAATGTTGTGGATGTCGATGCTTAAGTGGAAAAAAGAGTGTATTTTTTATGGTTCATAATTAGTAAAAAAAATATCATATAACCAATGTATCAATTTTAATATAATTTATAATATTTTTAACATTAAATTTATGAATTATAAATACAATAATATATGTTTTAGATGTAATTATATTATTGAATGAACATAGTTTCTTTAGTAATTTTTTATTTTTTTATTTCAAATTTTATAGTTTAATATTTTGATAGTTTATTTTTAGATTATGAATTTTACCATAACCTAGAAGTGCCTTGCATGGTGAGTAGGGAATTCATTTCATATAGAGAATTTGTAGAAAATAGAAGAATAAATTTATCAAAGTATTGAGTAATAGAAATTGTTTAATTGATTTTTTTCATGAAACAAGTGGGATAACATATTTTGGTTAACTACTTATGTTGTTTTGGCAAGGAAATTTAATATTGATAAAAGTGGTTTCAAGACAATATCATAGTCTTAATTACCACGGTGAAAAAGGTTATTGTTATTTTAATGATTAATATATTCATCCATGATATTTATATAAGAAGGGTATGAAATTAATTTTGGAATTATAAAAAATACATAAACACCATGCCAATTTTAACGTGAAACAATACTACAGTTTTATTATATTACCCAAAAGTCCGATAATCGAGTTTTAAATTACTATGATACTAAACAATAATTTTTTTAATATCATAAATCCTATTAAACACTTTTATTAACTATATCAATATTTCATTATATAAAAATCCCAAAGGGGGGGATATTATCTTTGAAACATGTTTTAGAAGAGTTAGAATTTATATTTTTGGAAATATATTTCTTAATTAGTATATTAATTTACTATTTCATGTTTTACATATTCAATTTTAGTAAACAATACAGGGAAGAGTAATTATGATATGTTGAGGTTGTAATTAAAAGAATAATTATTTATTTTAAAACTTTTAGTTTAAATTATAATTGTTGTGATTCTAAATTCATACATTAATAATTAAATGTTATTATTTTCCCATTCATGATAATTTATTGTTAATTAATTAATTATAACTTAATTTTTGAACATGTTAGCTTAATTTTATTATTAATAAGATATAATGTTTATGTTTTATATTTTGAAACATGGTTTTGAGTTACATAATTGTTAAATTGATTGATATACTAGATCAAAAGAGACAGTTGATTTAATGGTTATAAGGAAACACTAGTATGATATATTGTTTCTGATTTAATTCATATATTAAATTACCCATTAATGTTCTTAAACCTATTTTATACAAGATATTTACAATTATTGTTTTGGAAACATTTTCATTATTAAGTATTTAATTTTTATTTTTTTAATTTTATTATATAACAAAAAATAACTCAAATTGGATCACATTAAATGATTAAATGATGTAATTTTATAAGGATAATAATTATCTCAACAGGATTGACTATGGAATAAACCAATTTCTATAATTAATGCCTTTTGTTTTGGAAAGATAGAAATATAAATTCATAATGCTTGAATAATCATAAGAATGAATGATGTTTGTGATTATTTCAATGTCAACAACATTTTAATAAACAACAACCACAAACACATTACCTTCATGATCATCATTCGGTAGGGTAGTAGGATTTCATTGACTAATTCTTACTAAATAGCGTTTTGGTCTCTCTAATTATCAAAATTTCAATGGTGGTCATAAAATAAATGATATTTATCCATCACGTTGAATAATATATAATATTATAAGATAGAAATTAGACCCATAACCTAAATAAATAATATAATTTATCATCATCACAAAAAAATCGAATAATGGTTTAATTTTTAGAATTAAGATTGGGTGAAAATAAAGAAATCATAATTTCATATTTGAAATAATTTTTGAAATGAGTATAATTATAACTCATTATGATTATGTTATGATGACTAATATAATATTTAATATAAAATAAAATTGGAAAACTAAAATATTATGGCCTATCTAGGAATGTTTTAGATTTTTGATTGAAAAATTATGTATGGATTGTTTTAATAATGGTTAAACATTGAACATCAATGTACATGATGGTGATCCTTGGGAATGAAATTAATGAATATTTCCTTTATACATAATTCAAAAACTATGAGAATTATATGCAAAATATATATGACCTACCATCCATTATTTATGAAAATTTATTTCTTTGTTTAAAGTGGAAATTAAGAATAAATGTTTTGGATAAGGATTATCATAATGATATACATAAAAATGATGTTTTATTCACCTTTTATAGAATTACATAAATAAATTATAAAGGAAATGATGATATATATCACTAAATGTTATAACACTATTGGATGAAATAAAAAAAATTTACTTAAATAAGAAACATTTAATGTAATTGAACCGGATTCATGTGGTTAACATATATACACATAAGTAATAAATTTTTAAAGATTTAATGCATCATTATATAATATTCTAAAATATACCCTTTGATAGACTATATAGAGTAGGAACTTTCCATTGGACGTAATCTCCCATATTATATAGCCCATAAAGAGTATCTATCATTGAAACATACTCATTGGTTATAAAACAATATATACCATATCACACATATTTAATCTATTTTAATAAAAATTTTCCTTAAATATGATACTATTTCTTTGTTATATTTGAATTTATCTATATTTTCACATTATATCACATCATATATAACCACTTTTGAAACAACACCAAAACTAATTCTGATATGCAGTAAACTGTTTTGAATAAGATCTAATGTAAACTCTCTTATGTTTAGTCAAATATTACATATTAAAATTAAATCATTATTATAAAAACCATCATTAATGAGCCTAAATCCCTTTTTATAATTGATAAAGATTAATTAAATCATAATTCATAACCATATTCAATAAGTGTCACCAAGAAATCTTTCATTTCAACTAAATATACAGAAGAGTTAGACATGATCTATATCAAACACATATACCTCTAAGTAAATTTTTACTAGATCATTAACGGATAATATTTGGTTGTGGGTTTTATTTAATTAATACTATATTTATTTTGGTATGTTGATGATTAATGTGAGGCATTGTTTGAATTTTTGGTTCTTAATGAGCAGTATTTTTTCAATTTGGTATCTGGATTAAATTCCTAATGTTTTATGATAATTTTTTTTTGTGTTTTTAGAAATGGTTTTAGGTTTGGTAAGAGGATTGAGGGTTTATTTATATGAGCGGGGATTCCACCTATAGTATTAAGATGTTAGGTGACATTGGCTACGCATTGAGAGCTCACGAGGCACCTAGTGAGTCAAATAATGAAATGGGAAAAATCAGGGTGAATTTAGGTAATCAGTTTTCCCATAGTGAATTTATATTAAAATGGGTAATTTGGGTCATTTTAATGTTTCCTTTAACTACTCTATTTACATCCTTTTAAATTATTATTATTTTTATATTGGGCGGAATTCAATGGATCCCATTTATTCTTCTCTTCAGCCCCTTAATTCCCTATTGGTCATATTGGAATCAAGGGTGTTTTTAAGAGAAATACAAGAAAACCCTTCCCCCCTCATTTCATATTTATGTATTTTTTCATAATATTTATTTTATTATACTTTTTATAGGTATTTATGATAAATTCACCATGATATGGTGAAATCACATCAAATCATTGGTATTTCTCTTCCCTTATCTATATGAATCTCTAGTGAGTTGTATAATTTCTTTTTTATTACTATTTTATGTGATTTAGTATTGGTTTTATCTTACTTATATATTACCCAATTTTATAATATAATTGAGGATGATTATAGTGTGGTAATTTGGGTATTTTTATAGTGATCGTTTAATTTTTTTTTTGGAGTTATCTGCTAACGATTACATTAGACTTTATGGTTCAATAATTATGGTGGATATATATTATTGATTCCAGGTTTATTTATTATTTCCTAATAGTTTTTGGGGATATTTGGGTTCATCAGCTGTGTTCTTTTTGGTTTTTTTGTTATAGCTCATATATGATTAAAAAAGGGTTTTGAAACCCTATGAAAATTTCTAGGTTATTCATAGGGAATTATTTTCACCATGTTTCAAAATTTATTAATAAATCCTAATTTTTTTAATATTATGAATGGTTATTATCAAGATATTTTATTAAAAAATAAAAGTAATTTTTTTATAATTTCTTATGATGTTATAAAATATTTTGAAATATATTCTTCGATGTTTTAATTAATAATTTTTTCAAAAAAATTGGTTTTGAAGTAGTATTATTTTTGAAATTCTTCCTTCTTACATTTATTAATGTATCAAGATTTATTTATCACGTTTATTAAGAATAAATCATGGATTTATTTAAAAATTTTCGTGTAATATGGTTGTATCCTTTTTTATTTCATATATTTTCATGACTCCTCTAAAATGTATTAATGCCTAGATATTTCATAAGGTTCTATATGGGTAGTGTTACCTAAGCCGTTTTTACTATTATATCCCCATGTAAATTTTTAATTAAAACTGTAACATTAATGTATGATTAACCCAACCACATTCTATATAAAAAAGTCCTTATATTCCATTACAATATTACCTATGTGGTCAAATTATTCCACCATAGCCAAAATAAGTTATATTTTAGAGATGAAAGATTAACATAATTAATATTTTCATTGGTTATGTTTCTAGTAAATAAAAATTTAAAGGGAATCATTTTATAGAATATATAATAAATGGGAATTTGAATGTAATCATGTGGAAAATGTTAAAGAAGAGTATTTAAAATATTTATTCACACATTAGTAGAAAAATGTAAAATTCATTATAAAATGAAATTAATAAAACAAATAATTATTAATAATAATATTAAAAAATTATTAAAAACAATTACATGGATTATAAAGTTACTCAATTAAAAAAGATTCAAGGTCAACTCCACTAACATGAATCATTTTGGATTAATTTTAAACTATAATGAGGGGAGGAGCAGGTCCAAGTAGTTCTTCTGGGTTGTATGTAATGTTTGAAGCCTAGGGGAAATTAATTACTCTAAGGCCTATGGACCAGGTAATACTTAAACCTTTGGGCCTTTTAAGGGTTCCACCTCACCCTTTAAAAAGGTGGATTGTCAATAATAAACAAAAATTGAAGGCCTTCGGTCCATTGGAGAAACAATAATAGTAACTATTTTTTAGCCGTATTCATATCCATTATCTTTTATAATATTCAATTGTTTTAATTCTTTATCGAATGCTAGTAGTTTTAAATTTCTCAAGCCAGTTCTATAATTCTAATGTCAATCCTTAGTCATTGATAACATGTTTAACATTCATATATTAGTAATTTCATTTAAATAATTTAATTACAAATATTTATGCGTTATCATGTCCATTTTATGGAAATTATGGGTATGATTCTTAACATTAGAAGTTATAATGAGTATGTTTGGGTTTAATTATTAAAAATAATGAGTCACGTTATATAGTCTATTGGTTGTTTTGTCCCCCTTACAAAAAATATAATATGACCCACTTACCAAAAGAAGAAAATATTATTTAATTTTTTTATCTATATAATCTAATTGAAATTGTATTTTTAATAAATTTTACATATTCATGAAAAAAGTAATTATAAAAACAATATTTATTAAAAAATGAATTTTTAAAAAATCAAACATCATTATTATTATTATATTTTATTTACTAATCATAAAAATATTTCTAACATATATATATTTATATATAAATGAACTATTTCAGTTAAACCATTGTGATTAATTTAAATTTTCATTATAAAAGAAAAAAAATTTCACAACAATATTATTTGGAAACCAGTACTAAAAAATTATTTATACCAACATAAATCTGTTGTAAGATAATATATGTTTTGGTAAAAATGAGTAATTTAGATAGATATTAACTTTTATTGGTATTGATTTTATGTACCAAAAATTGTTTTTCTAACATATATATCTATTTATATTGACAGTTTAATAGCAACAAATCATTTACCAATGGTTAAATCTATTGCTTTATCATATTAATACCAACAATTTTTTTACCAACACAATAATTTGGGAGTAATATTAACAATTACCAACAAATCATTTTCCACATATAATTTATTTTAAAAATAAACCATTCAATAGAAAAAAAATATTTTATCAATATCCAATTAATAAAGAATCCAATTCTTTATATATTATTATTTTTAAGAAGTAAGTCCATATCCATTCCTTGTGGTCTTATTAAAAATATATCATTCATTGATTTTAATTTTAAATTTTTCGTAAATATCATAATTGTTCATATTTTTTAATTTTTTTCATTTAATAATAATTTAAATATTTTGTATAAAAAAATTAAACCATCACGATATTTGATATATTTACATATATGTTTTATAATATCTAAAAACATGATAATTTAATTTTTATTTTTGAATTTAATAAACATAATTAAGTCGAACCAATATAGTTATAAAAATTAATTATTAAAATTTAATAAATAAAAATAATAAAAATCAATTTAATAATATTATTTTATTAAAAATTGATATTCATTTATTTAAATTTTATTTTATATTATAAAAAACAATTAATTTTTAATAAATATTATTCCATTCATACATATATATGTATTATAATTTTAATTTAAAAACTCAATTGTTTTTGTTTATTTGTTTAATATAATTTAATTTTTAATAATCATAACCCATCAATATCCTTAATTCGACAGCACTCAATCCATACGACATCCATGACATCACTACCCTCCATGTATACCTTTTCCTCTATGACACCCAGCTTCCCCTAGAATCCCCCATGACCCAAAGCTTCCTCCACGACCACTACTACACTTGAAGATCCATGTCGTGTACTCCACTCTTCGTCGTTGCAACTCGTCCCCTATGTGACCACTAATACAGTATCTATGACCATCCACCTACACCACTAGCCCCGTCAACCGTGACCCTATTCCCTCTTTCAACAACTATTGTGCTGATATTATTGTATACACCAGACAACTCCCACTGTCCCCGGCCTTCCCCGTACAACCAATGCCATCTTGGACCTATCACGCTCAAACCCCAGCATCCACAAGATTCCCTACACAACCATTCCATACTTGTGTTTATACTCTCCCTCTGAATAAATTGATCGACAATGAGGTATGACATAATAATCATTTAGTTTAATCACTTCCCCTCTGCCACGATTGAGAGTGGAGTGGTGGAATTTGATCTGGAAAATGTGTAACTTTATTCATCTGTAAATATTGTTTTCTCCAAGTGTCCAGGCACCATGGCCACCAGGTGATGATTTCATTACTCATTCAATTCTCCCCAATTTCAATTCATTCCCATTCTTGATGATTCTATGAATCAAACCATGGTTAGAAGTTGTTTTTTCTCCTGTAGGAACAAAATGAAATCTCTCTAGTGGAGGTATTAGGAAATTCTCATGCTGCTTTTTCTGCAATTGATGATGTTGTCTAGGAAGATTCATTGAACAAGAATGGAATTTCATTTGTCATAATGAATCTTGATTTTATTTTTCTACATGTTGAGGGATTTCATACTTTAATACTAATGCAATAGAGTCCATCCTAGGCGATGATTTAATTTGATGTGTATATATTTTTGACCAGGGTTTCTATGAAGTGATTGTGAATATTTAGAACATTGGATGAATATAAAACTTTTATTTGTAAGGTTCTACTCTTATTTTTGGTTAAAAAACCCTATATACATTGTTGATATGGAGATGATTGAGGCTTCTTCAAAGAAGTCAGATCCTGATTTACTTACTAGATTTAAAAAACTCTATATGACTTTCTGTACGAATATGCTTTGATAAATACTTGATAATAGTTATCTATGGTTATAATGGATGCATTTTTAGGGCTTAGGTATGCTATAAGAATACTTCAAGTGTTTCTATCCATTTTAATCTATTATTAATCATCCTGACTATTTGTTTTTCTTCTCACACATCTATGTATATGTGATTCAGCCATCATTACTGCTGATAGTTCATGTGAATAAGATAGTGATATATCGTAGAATGATCATTTATTTTTATATTCCATCCTAGTTTGGGTACTAATGTATATTGTGACCATACATTGTTAGTTGAACTGTATTCACCTTGATTCTCCACGTCATTTTTTTGGAATTGCAGTGGCTATGTGTGTAGGAAAAATTAATTTTATTCAATGGAGGGAAACACATGTGACTCGAGAGGGCCATGAATTATAGCATGTACAATGTAACATGTATGAAGCTTCCCCCTCATCCCCTATAATATCAGTTTTTGTGTCCTTAATAGTTTGGTAGAGATGGATTTCGATCTTGGGATGATGCACTTATGTGTTTCTCCTACATAAAATTTGATCACACAATAATATGCTTAAAGGGATTGGGTCCCTTTATCTAAACTCCCACTTAAATTTCACAACCTTACAAGAATATTTAAAAAAAATGATTTAACATAAGTCTTAGTTTTCATGGAATAATCAACATTATACTGAATACACATGTAAAACATTTACTAGATAATAGAAAATTAATATTTAAATTATTGAAACGAGGAGGCAGTTCATGATAAAAATTAAAAGCATTCCTTCATGGGTGACAATAGTGATAGAGCCTATGGGTATCTCCATTGATAATTTTAGTACAATCTGAATGAAGATAGGTAATGATTGTATATGTGATAAAGGTGTCATCCTTATAGCATTTTAAATCCATTTCATATTATTCTATGATATTCTCTCCCCAAGGGTGACTAATAACCATGCCCTAGTTAGTTTGTCCTATGCAATCTCAAATTTACTAAACAATGAACATGTGGAATTTTTTGGGTACCCTAATGAAATTATGACTCAAAAGAAGAGTCTATTTACACAACAAAGGGATTGAAATTAGATTTTATTTCAAAGAGAGAGAAAATTATGTGTGGATTTTCTTTCTGATTTTAGGGAATTTCTCTGGCCATAAAATACATCTAAGGCCAAGACCACTAGTCACTCCCGATAAAGGTTTATTCATCCCCCATTCATGGTTCCCTCCATACATGTACCATCCAAAATAAATATAATCCTTATGGTCGGTGCACTTCAGCCCACCCACCATCCAATAGTAGATATAATATAATTCCCTCTAATAATAAGTAGAGTAAGATTATAGATAGTAGGTAATGATCCCTCTCATTGAACTAGGTTTTATTATATAATGTGAGTGATCAGTCTTTCACCATGGAATGATTGGAAAACATTCTACTACCATTACACCTATCTTCATTTAGGGCCTTCCAGATGACCTGAAATCCAAAAACTATCATTACACGGGGATTATAAAGCTCTGTTATTCAGTTTCAGGAGTCCTGAAACCATGTAGTATTAAAATATTATATTGATAGAGCCTGGTTGTCTATGCCAATAATGATTCAAAAAATATTCCATATGAAGCGTGCCTTCTCTCAACTATAAACAAATGGTTAGTTCTCTTGACTTTTTTCTTGCAAAAACATATTCATTTGAAAGATATCTAAATGAAATCACTTTGTAATTCTTCATAAGTGGGATGGACCAAGTTGCGAATTTTTTAAATAAAGAACAATAATTTGGGTGGAATTGTTATAGCCTATAAATGGTCTTCCCAGACTACTGTCTCCTATTTAAAGCATGTGATCCTTATTTTTTCAACATTGAATCTTCTCGAAGAAGAATATGTGAACCTATATCAATTGAGTTCCTCTATAAAATGGATAATTTTGTCATAAACCGCCATTGGCAAGATGAGGAAAGGGGAAAGAAGTGAAACACCCTTCCTTTTTCAAGATGATGATGAGATAATGACCCTCGATTCCCACCTCTAGTTGGCCCCGGAGTATTTACTAGAACCAAGGGTATAATTTTTCAAAATATGGGGGCTTTACACTTAATTTATTTTAATAGGATCAAGAGATAAGAGAAGGCAACCACCAAAAATCAAGGTACAATATGTATAAAAATAAACCCAAATCCAAAGCCCCATTCATGTTGTAAACAAAACTAAATAAAATGTACAAGAATCACCCATGTGCAATACCAAAATGGAGAAAGGGAAACTGAGCAGCAACAAGAAGACATAAACTGGCCAGAAACAACTACCAACGTCCAGACTAGTAGGGTCCTACAAGGTCCTCAAAGACATCATGGAAACATTAATTTAAACCTAGGGTTAGGATATAGGTATACTCTATAGGGAACCTAAATCTCTCGTACATAAGGGGGATACATTCAAATGCCTAATGAAAAGGATATCTCATTCCTTAATAAGATTTATCGTAGAAACAATTTATGTTATGAAAAAAATTTGGTTAAGGAGAGGATTGCATTAAAATCCTTTTCTTGACCAATTAAATGATTCACCACCATTACAAAAAATTAAAATAGGAGTTATGGCCTTTCAATCAAATGAGTCCTTTAAATGGGTATTTAAATGCATTATATGTAAAAGGAAACATCAATAGGGAAAAACAATATGATGTTGGAAAAATTGTACACAAAACATGATATTTTTCAAAGGGAATATCATGCTATTGGAAATAGCCTAATGTTCTAGAAACACTGTTCATGTACTAGAAATTTGGAAATTAAAAATGCCTGCTATTAGAATTAGACTACTATTCTGGAAAGACTATTTCTGAATTAGAAAATTGGAAAAAGAAAAATCCTACAATTGGAAATAAGTTGTTGTTCTAGAAACACTATTCATGTACTAGAGATTTGGAAAAGGAAAAATCCTACTTTTGGAAATATGCTACTGTTCTAGAAAGACTCTTCATGAACTACAAATTCATGAAGGAAAAAGCCTACTATTGGCAATATCCTACTATTCTGGAAACACTGTTCATGAACTAAATTTTTTGAAAAGGAAATAGCCTGGTGTTGGAAATAGCCTATTGTTCTGGAAACACTATTCATTAACTAAAAATTGGGAAAAGTAAAATCCCTATTATTAGAAATAGCCTACTATTCTGGAAACACTATTCATGAAGTAGAAATTTGGAAATGTGTCGGGAAAAAGTCACTTTGACCTCACATAACACGTTAATCACTAGATTTTAGCAATGTAATAGACCGTTGAGGTCTCAGCCATTTTATTATATATCACTCAAAAAATTCTCATCCCTGAGCATTCAAAACAAACATAGAAGAAAATATGGATCCGAACAACCACCGCGTAAGATACCTCTTTGTGGAAAACCACCATGAGTTGTTTGAAAGAAGGAAAAAACCATTACATCCAAGAACACCACCCAAGAGTTATCATATTTAAAAACTTCACCAACCCCAAAGATCACACTATCCCGACACATGGGTTAGAGAGCTCCTTCCTACATGTTATAATATTATCCTCTTTAGGTGTCACTGACATGCCCGTATGGGTTTAATCACATCCACATTAATGCGTCCTGATTAGAAGTCAGGTCCTCCCTTCCTTACACATTTGGACACATAAAAAACATCCAAATAACAAGGGAATAATAATTCCATATCCAAAAATGTAAATCATAACATCACATAAATGGTACTGAAAAAATTAAAGCAGAAATGAAAAACACATCACAAAAACTTAAAATAGCTCTGGGTACTCAACACACATTTGGGACTCTTTCTCCATAGAACTCTCCTGATGCCACTATGTCACCACAAGACACCATCTAAGGGAATAAAATTCCCCCATAACACATTATCTTTGTGGTCCCATATCTCCACCGACCGCTCCATAAAGGACACATCATCATCAATATCGATCTCACTCCGATCAATGGCGTATGAGTTGTCATGTAGATAATAGCAGATCCATGATACATGGAAAATATCATGAATGTGGCTCATCTACGGGGGAAGTAATATCTGATATGAAACAAATCCAACATGACCCATTACCTCAATAGGACCAACAAACCAAGGAGAAATATTATTACCATAACCAAGCATTCGCTGCCCAAAACAATGAGAATCATTTAAGAACACATGGTCTCTAACCGTGAGATCTAAAGGTATCATTGTACAATTGAAATTTGAATTCTGGTGGTATTGTGCTATCTTCATTCCTACCACACAAGATAATATTTCCCTATGGTGCTCTGAACCACATCTGAACCATGAATGCCTACCTCACCGACCAAAGTCCAACACACAGGTAAATGACATGACATTCCATACAAATCCTCGAACAGTGCCATAACAACGGTAGAGTGGTATCTGTTGTTGTATAAAAAATGATCCTGATGCAATATTTGGACCCATGATCCACCAAAATATAGAACACATGCCCTTTTCATGTCCTCCAACTTCAAGATAGTTCACTCTGTCTTCCCATCATTCTTGGGGTGGAAGGCTATGCTAAGGCATAAATGGGTTCAAAAAGCATGCTGCAATCCCCTAGAGACTTGTGATGTAAAACATGTATCCCAGTCTGAGACAATGGTGCTCAGAACTCGATGGAACTGCACCACCTCATCTACATAACTCTATTCTAAGGCACTCACCGAGCTCAACTTGTTGATCTCCAAGAAGTGATCCGATTTCATCAACCGATCCACCACAACCCAGATAGCATCACAGTCTCCTTGAGACCTGGGTAGACCTGTCAAAAAATAGTTTGAGATTTCATCCCACTTCAACTCAGGGACATTTAAAGGCTGCAACAAACCTCAAGGAACATAGTTTTCATCCTGTACCTTCGGACACACCAGACACTTTATCACAATCTCTGCAACTTCCCACTTCACCTCAGGCCACCAGAACTGTACCCTCAGTTCACGATACATCTTGGAAACTCTGGGTATACCTCTTGGGCAAAGTTATGAATCTCATGAAAAAAATAACCACACATCTCCTTGGGAACAAACAACCTTCCACAAATAAGCATTTGATTATGACCTTCCCATGACCACCCTTTAGGATCATTGACCTGGTCAACGTGATCTCACATCACATTTGCCTATGAGTCTCCCCAATGAGACTCCTCTACCTACAGCATTGGATATTACTACAATTCCATTTGATACAAATATCCTCTTCCACCATCGTCCCTCATATCTAGGTGCAAGATAGCCAATTCTCCCATTTCTCTTTATGTATTATCAGACTCACAAACTACTTCCTTTTAAATTTTTTGGATAAAGGCATCATCCACAACATTCTCCATACCTTTGGTGTAAGAGACCTCAAAGTCATAGTCTTGATGATTCTCCACCTATCTCTGTTCTCACAAATTCAGATCCCATAGGGAAATGATATACCAAAAATTCTTATGACTAGTGAAGACCACAAAGTGCTCCCTGATGAGATAATCCTGCAACAAACTCAATGTAAACAATAATTCATCAAGCCCTAGACAACGAGGGTCATAGTTATGATTATGAGGAAAAAACTGGATACACCCATAAGAGATCACTCCCCGCTGCTACATCAACACACATCCCAGAACAATAATGGAAGCATAACAAACACCTCAAATAAAACTTCTTGCTCTAGTAACCTAAGCACTGAAGCACTAAATAGTTTCTCCTTCATATTGCTGAAAGCATCCTAAAACTACTCACTCCATGTGAAATACTATTCCTTCTTGGTCAATGATATCAATAGAGTTTCAAATCGAGATAAATTTACACAAACCTCTAGTAATAGCCTTCTAAGCCCAGGAAACTATGAACATTTGCTTCTTTCTTGGGTGTTACTAAAGAAAAAATTTCCTCCACCATCGATAGGTCAACTACATCCCCTTATAGATACCCCGCATGGTTTAGGAAGTGAACTTCTTGTGTCAATAACATTATCTTAGAAAACTTCTCGTAGAGATGGTGTCATCGAAGGACCCTCCAAAACTTTTCTATGATACTCCATGTGCTTGTCTTTTGACCTAGAGTAGATCAGAATGTCATCGTTGAATACAACAATGAAAAGGCCTAGCAACATGTTGAAAAAATGTTTAGGGGTCTCATGAACACGACTAGTGCATTTGTGACACCAAATGGACTAACTACGAACTCAAATTTTCCATACCTATATCTAAAATCCATATTCGGGATATCACTCTTTTTCACCCTCAGTTGGGAATATCCAAACTGAAAATCAATCTTAGAGAACCATCATACTCCTTTCAATTGGTCAAATAGATCGTCTAGGATTGGGAGAGGGCAAAATTTGTTTAATGTTACTTTCTTTAACCTCTGTTCGTCTATGCACAACCTAGGACCACCATCTGCTTCTTGACCATCAAAATCAGAGCACCCCTTGGCGACATGCTAGGTTGGAAAAACCCTTATTTTTGAGGTCGTTAATATGAATATGCAACACTCATAACTCAGAAGGCATCATCTGATATGGTTTCCTCAATACCGGTTGAGTACCAGGTTGTATGTATATCCAGAACTCGAAGTCATGTAATTAGTTATAGTCACAACCTATTAGAGAAAAACATCCAAGAACTCTCTAACAACCACAAGAACACCAACCGTATCTGCATATACTGATTTCACTGACTGTCTGACCAACATATAAAATATAGGCTCCACACTTAGGCTTCCCATATGATAACTATGATCGGTGAGAAAATCTTTTCGATGACCTTACTCATCAAAAAAATGACTCTTTTAAGGAAGTAGTCGATAAAAACACGCACAGAGAACAACCAATCGATGCAAAGAATTTCATCGTACAGCTACATATACAACATAGGAAGATCCCAAATAGACTAATGTGGCCCTAACATCAGTCTACATCCCATGATAAAATAAAAAACAAGTATGAACTCCAATCGGTTTACTCAACACTAGGAGACATGATGTTTTTATACGTCTAGAACCACATTATGGGAAAGATTGGGTGAAACAAAGGAGTCCGAGGTCCCCAAAACAAGGGTGTTGATAAAATAGATCGTACCATGAATGAACTCTGTCATTTGAACTTCTAATTCTATAGTGTGGAACTATCCATGCATAGATCATCTACCTCTATATTGTCGACCACCTCCTCGACCATGCCCCGGTCGAAGTCCTTGAGGAGCACCGTGAGGTCGGCCTCCCCCCACATTGTCTTTAGTCAGAGGAGAATGGGACTACTTCTAAAAAGTCCACTCTGGTAGCTGTTGTAGATGAGGTGGGCCCTGAACCTACCCAATCCCATCGTACTGAGCCTAAGCTTGGCACCACCTCAGAATATTCCCAAAACCTCCACAAGAAAAATATTACCTGTCTTGAACCCATAAGAAAATGGTGGGGACTAGAGGATCAAAACTAGAATTATTGAGGCCTACTCCCCACTAGTCACAACCTAAAAGGATATGTTGTTGACATACTTTCCTGTTGATGAACCCATATGGCTCCCCTATCGTGGCAGGCCTCCTCGCGAGTGAATCCTTTCTATCACCTAAGCAGTTTTTTGCACATCCATGTATGTCGGTAAGGTAACAGGAGTAACAACATCCTGTCAAGACAGTCGAAGCACCTCCTATAGATATCTCACCAAAAAATACTCATCCGAAAAGGGGTCTAGAGAAAAACACAGAAGTTCACTGAACTTGAACCCCAATTCCCCCACCAACATACTTCCTTGCTATTGAGATAGATATTATTGTCCGTTTTCAGCCTTTTCCATAGAAGTATGTAATTACTCTTGAAACTCCTTCTAAAAAATAGACCACTGATGCTCTGTCATCATCTTTTCCCTGAGGTAGAGAATCCACCAGTCACGTGTTGCTCCTATCATCTAGCTGACTGCCAATGGGACCAAGTACTCTGGGCACAGTTCAGAGTGAAGGATATCCCTAGATCTTCATGTAGTCATTCTGTTTCTACATAAGGGATGTTGCCCTCTAATTTCCAGAGGGTATGTCGCTAGAAGGAACAGAGATTCCATGCCCACCACTCATCCTCCTACCCTCGGTTAGGCTTCTGCTGATCTGCTGGAACAACTTACTGAGCCTCAACTACCTATGCCACAGATGGACGACATCTGGGTGGCATAACTATATGGCAAACTAGGAATGCCTATTCTCGAGTTGTATGGAATTTTATACAATATTTCTGTATCTTATTAGTAAATTTTCACCCCATAAAACCCCAATTCAAGTATGAACTCAAGTCATTATGATGCATGTAACTTTACTAGGGTCTCTACACTTCAATAAATATGGGCTCAATTGGTCATTCAGTAGGCTTATAGTCCTTGCATCGGATCACGGGGGGCCCTAAAATCCCGTGTCCTAGCTGGTCTTCCCTAGCCTATGTCACACACCAATACTTCAGAGAACTATTTCCCCACCATCCCATTAAATTTACACTGTTATTAACTCTAAACTCCATACTATAACTCTACCATAACCTCTAATACCATTCTTTCATGACTCTCCTTTGGAAAGTGAAGGGAAGGGGAAGAAAAGTTCCCCACCCTTCCTTCCTCAATATAAAGACATTATAATGACCCCTGTGTCCCACCTACAGTAGGCCTCGGAGTGGAGACTATCCCCAAGTGTATATATTTTTACAATATAAGAGGAATAAACATTTTCTATTTTAACAACATCGAGAGCTAAGAGAAAACAACCAACAAAAAATAGGGTACAATATGTAAAAAAATAAACCCAAAGCCAAACCCAAATTTATGGTTTAAAAAATGAAACAAACGTAAAAGATTCTCTAAAATGAAATACCAAAAAGGGAAAAGGAATACTGATTAGTAGTATGAAACTAAGAAACATCTAGCAACAACTCCCAACGTCCAGACTAGTAGGGTCTCACACAGTCTAAAAATCCCTCCTAGAAACCAACAATAAAAGTAGGGTAAGAATACAAGTATACTCTGTAGGGAACCTAATTATCTTGTGCACAAGTGGTGAGGCATTATAATTCCCGATGAAAAATAGAATCTAACGGACACCGAGAAAGGAAAAAAACCACCTAGCCTCCCAAGGCACACTCCCAAAATATCTCAAACCCTATAATATAGTATTATAGAACATCATTTCAAGGTTCCCCTATCCATCATACCACTGGTCATTTTGACATATTAAACTCAATCATCTCCGACAATCTCCACATACATATCCTACTCGCACACACCTGGGCCACAAACATCCAAATATCCTGCCCACAAACACTATGGCGAAAATAACACAACCTGCTCATAGACACCTAGGCCATATCACAACCACATCCCACATAGTTCTACCTGCATACACCTGGGCTCCACAATAATCACACATCTTTCCCAAGGACACCTATGCCTCATACTGAAGACACCTGGGAAATTACAACCCCACCTCTCGCTCGATGGCTCCGGGGCCACATCCTGAAGACACTTGGGAACATTCTACCTAAAATAATCAAAGCCTCATATCTATAATAGAAAACTGGCCAAGGGTTCTGAGCTTAATCAACACACCATGCCCGAAGAGTCTTGGCCTAAAGTAACCACCTCCAGACATCACATCATATTGGAGATGGAGAATAAAGGAGCCAACATCCAGGGAAAACACCCTCACCCATGATATGGGGGTCTTCGGCACTATGTGCCCAAAATGGGTGGGGTGCACTCTAAACATGATGAAAATACAAGATTAATATTAAAAAAGAACTCTGCCCAAATATGTCTTCTAAAACAAATATCCAAGAACGTACTACAACACTACTGCCCCTACGACTTGCACAAAACAACAATACTAAACCTCCTCATTCAAGTTATCGTTTTTGACAATTTACAGTTCAACTATTACTTCACTACTAGAAACTAACATGAAAATCCATATATAGGAACAAAAACAAAACAAACACATCAAGGTAGTGAATTAATAGTTCAATTTTAGTCTTTCTTGTAAGAAAAATAAACAAAGGGAGATTCCTCAAACCATGTCCTCGTCAGCTTACGTCCACAACACAACCAAAGGCAGTTCAACATCCTAAAAGACAATACAGTCTATAATAAATTAACCTCTCAGTGTAAGGTTAAATTCCATAACTAGTGCCATCCTGTGATCTCAAAAACACCACCACATAACCCATACATGGATCCAAATAGATTCCTCATCCATATCAATAGAACAGATCAAGTATTTTAATTATTCTACCAACATTGGTCACCATGTTCCAATTTTTAGTCTGTTTAATTGGGGTGATCAGACAAGGTTTACTTTCATCTGACATCCATTTAAACATCCAGGTATATGTGATTAACCTCTTTTTATTTTTACATGTTTAATCATTATAATGTATAGAAAACAGAGCATTACTAGTGCGCAAACAAGGACCACCAATGAATATGATTTTTAGTAGAATTATTCATGAATAATTCACAACACAAAAATCAATTAATAACAATATCATCTCTGACCCACCCCTCCATTTAACATCTGTTTATTATCTTTGTTAAGGGTCAGGTTTCAACTATGTCTTGTGGAAGCATTGTCAAACCCACCCCACATGATGCACAAAAAGGAGAGACGAAGGTATAACTTCCTATCATGAAGATTTTGGATCATAGTTTCTTCCTCACTTCAAGAACATATGTTGGAACTAAGTCAATACCCATGGGTTTCCCCAAAATAGGTGGGTGGAATAAGGGTAGTGAAACCCCAAGGAAGGGATGATCTGAGGAGTAAAGATTGATCCTATAACTTCATGGAAACAAAGTAAGGGTTCAAGTGTCCTACACTAGGGAACATTATGGAAGATCCGAGGAATCATTGTATCTCATCCCTTAATAAGATTTAACATTGAAATGATTTAAGATACATTTTATTTTTTCATTAATGAGAGGATTTCATTAAACCTATTAGTTTGACAATGTAATGGTTTTATAACCATTAAAAATTTAAAATAGGAGTTATGACCTTTGAATCGGCCTATTCCTTAAAATGAGGTTTTGAATGCATTTTACATGAAAGGAGAAGTCAAAGGGGAGAAACTATAAGAAGATGTAAACATTGTACATCAAACAGAAATTTGAAAAAGTAAATAGCCAGCTATAAGAAATATCCTACTATTCTGGAAATATTATTCATGAACCTGAAATTTGGAAAAGGATAAGGAATGTTATTAGAAATAACCCACTATTCTGGAAACACGGTTCATAAACACAAAATTTTGGAAATAAAAAATCATACTATTAAAAATAGCCTACTATTATGGAGACACTATTCTTGAACTATAAATTTGGAAAAGGGAAAAAGCCTGATGTTGGAAAAATCCAACTATTTTGGAATCACAGGACATCAACTAGAAATTTGGAAAAATGGATTAGTCTTCTTTTAGAAATAGTCTACTATTATAGAAACACTAGTCATGAAATAGAAATTTGGAAGAAAAAAAAATTCTGTTAGAAATAACAAACTATTCTGGAAAGAGTATTCCTGAACTAGAAATTTGGAAAAGTGTCAGGAATAAGTCACCTTGACCTCCCAGAACACCTCAAACCCAAGATTTCCACAATGCAATAAACCAGAGAGGTCTGGGCCATTAAAACAACCCTGTATAACCTTTTATTTTTATGTCAAATACTACTTTCATGAATATCTGATAGTTTCAAGAATTTCTAAGGGTGATGTATGGGATTAGGAATGTTCAAAAATGAAGGAGACTGGACTAATAGTCAAACTACAAGTTGATGTTTTCTTTTCCCGTAATCCATCTGACTTGCACATGAAGATTATTTAGAGAGCATTGAATATTGTTCTTAAGAGGGGTTCCTTTCAAATCGTGATGAATGCTTTCATGCCTACAATGATTTTCCTTAATAATAATTCCTTTTGGAGTTTTCCCTTTTATCAATTCCTATTATGACATTCATTCAAGTCATTCATGGGCTCTTTCACATTTATAATATTAATACCTCCCAATATAATGTTCCTATCCATCAACACATTACTTGCCTAATGGAATTTCTCTTCCTAATGAGATTCCCAAATAAAACAATTCAACTATGGTTTCAGTATTCCACACAAAAGATTTAAAAACATTGAGAATATAGAGAATTTTCATGGGTATGAAGGGAGTATAAAATTAAAAAATGTAATTCTACCACTAAAAGAGATGAACTTATTTTTCCATTTGATGATTAGAGTGGTAATTTTATTCAATATCCCAACAAAATGGTGAGTGTGATCCATCCCCAAATCATAACGATCTCTAAAAAAATCCATATGGAATTATCATCTTCTAATTCTCAGCCAGCTCTCTAATTTATTGGAAAGACTGGGAGTGAACTTCTAGGATATGTACACACTTTTTTCCTTGAGATTTCTATTTTCTCATTTAATTTACTTTATTATTTACATAACGTATTGAAACATTGAATGGATATATATTTTTGTTTTTGAATGACATGTTATTAGGGAAAGTAGAGTGATACCCTAAAATAATATTTCTTACCTTTTAATATCTCAATCTTCCAAATAGCAATGCTATGCTTGATATTGTTACTGAAGAAATATTGAGCGAAAAACAAATAAACCTAGAAATTAATGATATCACTTTAGAAACCCTCACCCAAATTTGAAAAAGTCATTCCTACATCCCATTTTAATGATGAATAACCACGAGGAAGAGAAATATACAAAAATTCATTGACCTTGTCTGTGATGTCGTATCCATTCCGGTTTTTATGAATGATGTTCCAAAACATTATATCATAATCATAATCCATATCATCTTTTAAAACCACATTGGACCCCATTTTTTCATGTTGATATCACAAATCAGCTCTTTATTCAGACAAATGGCTCCATCGACACACCGTCATTTGATGAATCCATGTCATTCTTCTGAAATTATGCATTTACTAATCAATTATAGTCTAGTATTAATGATGGACACCGTGAATTTATATGGAAAATTGAAATGGTGGATATGCCGATACTGGTTCAATGCAATGTGACTCATCTTGGGAATGACCATGACATTGAAAAAAGGGGTCTTTTGTAATGATAATTAGAGAAAAATTATAAAGAAAATAATGGATCTATAAGGAGAGTTAATGGAATAATTAGAGATAATCATGATGCAAAGTAATAATTATGATCCACTAACTTATTTCATCATTTAACATTTTCATATTTTATTTATCAAACTTTTTATAATGATAATAATGTAAAAAATATAAAAGTTTATGTTTTATTTTTATTATAATAAATCTTTTTCATGTATTATAATAATTTTTTAAAATTGCTTTGGGAAAATAATCAAAAAAAATAAGTCAGTTGAATTATGAGTATATTATTTTATTTTAAATTCTTTATGATGATGAAATCTTGTGGATAAAGGTTTTTTATATTCTTATCAAATGTATACTTGAAATTTAGATGGAAAAAGGAATTGAATCTTATTAAGTTTCTTCTATTATGTGAGAAACGTTTACTATGTAGCTTTAACAGTTCTACCATTTGGTTGTTATTCTATTTGAGTAGTAATACATATTGAAAGGGGGTTGCATGAACATCCAGTATATAATTATGGAGTGAATTGACATCACTTGGAGTCATCATTATTCAATAAGTAGGGTATTTTATATTGTATCATCTTAATCCATGTCTTTTCATTAAATGAAAGGGAATGGTTGATTGAAATTAAGTGCTACTATAGGTATTTAGAGATTTTATAAGGTGTCTTTATGGACTCATTAATCCCAACTGGCCCATTTCACAAGAAGTCAATAAATTTTTTTAGATAAATCATTTATTCCAAGGATCTTTTCTTTTGTAGGTGAAATCTTAGTTTTTGATTCACTATTTTTGATTCAAGACTACTGCGAAATCTATAGAGCTTCCATTGAAGATGTGTGGGACCACATGAGAACATAGTGAAATGAATTATATTCTATAATTATTTACTCATGCTCAAGGTGGGGTTTTCTAAATTGTATCATGTCATTCCTTTTTATTTAAGGGAATGAATGTGGTTGTTTCATTGATATTTTTTCATATTATTTTTTTGCACAAAATTCATGATGGTGATAGCTAGAATTATTTATTTGGTGGTGAACGTAAACACAACTAACTAGATGACCCCCATTCATGTGCATCCCCTATTAAAATAAGCTCTATGTTGGTATCTACGTGAATTTATATTTCCAAACACACCATAAACGTAGGATTCTATTCCAGTGACTCGTCAGTGAAATCATCCAAGAATTCATGACAGATTCGAGGTTCCCATGATCCATAACATTAGTGCTTAAGGATGAAATAGAGGAGTTCCTTCTAGGACTGTTCGACGACACAAACTTATGCACCATCCATGGGACTATTGAATAAATTATGCTCATATATATTCAGTTGGAAAGGAGGATTCATGGTGATAGGGTGTGAATGTTCTATGGATGTGGTTGTCGCATGTATACTCTAATGTGATATCATTTTGATTGAAGTTGATCTATTTGAATTGAGAGACTCTTTGTTAGTGGGAATATAAATATTCATGAGATTGTCAACTTACTGTGAACCAAGAGGGAATGCTCGTTTAAAAAATTGTCTTCCAAGTATCTGACTTCTAAAAGTTTTATTCAAACTAATTTTCTAATTATTAATAATTATGTTATTAATGTTATATATAATTGAATTTTTTCATGTAATGTAATGAATATTGTAATATAAAAAATATTTTTTTAAAATATTTTTTTTTGAAATTTATATTATAGTTGGTATTACTTAAAGAGTGACAAATATATTATCTACTGGTATTATAATTTCAACAAAAATATTTTATCTTTCACAAAAACATATAACAACTCTGTTTTTACCGACTTTTTAAAGATAGGGGAAAATATGTTGGTAAAATGTTTTACCAATAGAAAATACCATTTTAACAATAGATATGACCCTACTAGAAAAAGTTAAATAATTTAAATGTTCATTTTTAATGTTAAATGATTATCATTTTTTTATTTATTTAATATCCATTTATTAAAAATTATATATCAATTAAAATTATAATATATAATTTTATTTTCAGAATGAATATAATTTAAATTACTATTTATATGTGATATAAAATATATAACTTATAAAAATTAAACATTTATTGTTAAATTTTAAACATTGGCCCAAATTTAATCTATTACATTTTTTAATCATTTTCATGCGCTACATGGGGTTCACACTTAGTATAGTTTGGAGTCCAACAATCGGTCAAGGGTAGAATCACTCTTCACATGATTATAAGTGTGATATCCTCTCTCTATCATGATGACATTTCATACTTTGTTAAACTATCTTTGTTGGATAAAAATATTTTAAGAAGAATCCCAATTTAAATAATGTCATAAAATAGAGCTCTAGTGGGAAAGTTCACTCAATATAAATTAATGATTATAAATTATTTTATATATCTATAATTGAAATCAAATTAAGTTTTAATTAGACAAATTGGTAGATGTGATATGGTTGAGATTATTGTTCCCTTTTGCAGTGTCAACTCTAATTATATTTTTGACACGGCCTTAATATAGCTCAGTCACTACATGGGGATTTCATTGTTTACACACTATAGTACCACATTAAGGTTTAGGGAGAATAAATATTCACATGATAATACGAGTTAGATAATCTTCCTTTCATGATTATTTTTAGTAGTAGATCGAACACCCTTTTCAATGAAAATACAATGCTGGTAGTATCCTAGAATAGGAAGTAACATGAAAAAAATTGATAGGGTATTGTTGGTAAACTAGATACAAAAAATCCTTACATTAAACTTGAATACAAGAAAACAACAAATTTGTTTTTGAAAATAACTATATTCCATTAGATAAATTTTCCATATCACTCATAGTGAACATCATGAATTCTTGGGGGAATAGAAAAATAATGGTAAGATTAAATGATCAGTAAGGGTTAAGTATTATTGATGAAATAATGAATCGTTAAGCATTATGACTATAAAAACAAAAATTACTGAACACATAGTCCAATAAATTAATAAGCTTTGATGGATGTGCATAAAAATAGGGTAAGGTAAATAACTGAGAACACATATCATCTAAATAACATGATATGAAATTACATGTATGTAAATGTAAAAACCTAAAATCTAATATCATTAATCAATAAATTATGAATTAAATGAATCTGTGGATTTTGTAATAGTGAAAATATAAGGGATAATAAAAACTAAATACTGAATGATGGAAATTATAAATCATGATACGTCGTGTTTCCCAAGAAGATGATACCATTACCATCAACAATTATTATCTATATAGTTTAAAACACACTTGTTAAAAATCCATTAGTCAAGGATAAACAACGGATTCATCCCATGAAATAACCGATATATAAAGGGAAATGATTTAACAGGTCCCCAACCAATTTTTATCATTTCAAAAGAATTGCACCTATATTGAATAATTGACTTAATTCACAAACAATGGGCCTCATAAAATATCTGTATTGAGTAAATGATACATATTTATCAATATTCACTACTTAATCAAATATCATTTTACATCAACATAATATGTAAAAAATTGTATATGGTTCAAGAAATAATAATAACCATGAACAATGACATGGATATTTCTGTTAAATTATTTGTTAAATGATCATAAGAAAGTGATAAACTCTAAGGGAATATAATGAGTATGAAAATTATTCGAGGATACGAATTTCAATACTATCCTTAGTAAAAATAATAATTGTCCATTAAAAAAATGAATAAAGATGCTTTCAATTCAAATTAAACCAGTTATAGTTTGAATAAGTCTTGTTTTCATTGATGAAATAAAAAGAAATCTTTAAAAAAAATTAAAACAAATATTTTTTTTAGTTACAATTGTTTTTAAAATAATTTCCCCCGAAAATTAATTTGAATTTTTTAAAAAAATATTTGAAATCATGTAAGTTATTTTCTAAATCGTTGATCAGTCATTATAGTGGGAAATACTAGACATGACAAGAATGATAAAAAATATATATTCCATTCACATCTATCATAAAAATACATACAAGAAATGTTTTGAAAACATATTTTTATATTAACTTGTTTTAAGAATTAAAATATTTAAAAATTACATAAGAACATTTTTAAATTGTTAAAAAATATTTGAAACCATTCTTAGAAAACATGGGTTTAAAATAAAACCGATATCAAATAGAAGACTCAAATGAAGTTAGATTTTCTTAAAAAACATTATAAAACATTTTATGTACCAAATTGTTAAAAAATGGTAATATTAGTTTAAAAATATCATTAATAATAACATTATAATAAAATTAAAGTTTTTATTAAAAAATTATGGTATATTTTCCATTAATGGATTTTCAAGAATAAACAATCTCGATTAGAATGAGGTTATAAAAAAACCCATAAAGTGATCATAGCATTGAAGTGTTAATTAATTAATGAATTGATTAGGATTAGAAATTATAAATCCACCAAAAGAAGTGTATATTCATCAATATATATTCAAATGTCATTATACACATAATCATAGAATATAAAAAAAAGGATATAATATTAATAAATGAAAAGGAGTTGAGTTATTAAATATCTTTTCCACTTGATAACATTATGTTCAAATCCACTTAAATGAAATTAATAATATTTCAAACTAATATAGTGTGAATATTTATGTATTATAACACCATATAAAATAAAATAGGTGCATGGCATTGCAATATGCCTTAATGAAATGAAAATGAGAGAGAAAGCCTTAGTGTATACTTTATTTTTGTTGAATTCCATTTATCATCCTATATTATTGTTTTAGTCTTGTTATTATCAAATACAACAAACATATTAATATTTATGATATCAAATATAATACTTTTATAACATATTATTACCTTTTATTTTATAATCTTTCCTTATTTTCCTCATTACTGGTGTTAACTGCTTGTTTTTTGGGCATGTTTTGTCTTGTTATTTAAGGTTCCTATTAAATTTTTCATTATACCATTATATACATATTTTAAAACATTTTTAGCTATATTATTTATTCATTATATATATAATCATAGTAATCCCAAAATTGTTTTCATATGAAATGAAATACACTATTCATGGAGACGGTAGGCAGTACATACGTTTGAACAATGTTTCAATTTTCATGTCATAATAAATGAATGATAATAAATAAATATATATATGATCATTAAATAATTATTATTGGGTTACATATATAACATATATTTATTAAGACCATCCTTTATACATTACATGGAAATTATGAACTAATCTAGTCTCTTTGCGAGGCGGTAGTCTTCCATACATATGAATGATGTTATCATATTCCCAAAAAATAGAATGATTGAATGTATGTTTTATATAATAATTAAATTAGTGTAATTAAATAATAATTATCATAAATATAATAAAAAAATCTTATGTCCTAAATAATTCCAAAAATAGAAAGGTTGTATTGGAAAAATGAACAAAATTAGTTCGTGAGGCGGTAGTCCACCATACACATGAATGAATATTTTGTAACCCATTTTATGTAAGGGTGTATGGTTTTAGTTTATACCCTTAATGAAAAAAAATTTTAACATATAAAATATACTAATGTTATTTAATAATCAATATATAATAATAATTTAAGGAGGTCGTGATAGAAATAAAATAAATACTTATTTACAAGATCATTACCTATTCTTGGGTATCCTTTTTTAGGTATGTAGTAATGGATTAATAAGATGGATTGATACATAATATATCAATTCTAGGATGAGGTTAGGGATGTTTTTGAGTTATTTTTTAGTGGTTTGTCGGAAATAAAGTGGTTTTAGAAGTGTAAATAAAGGGGAGAGGGGATGCCTATTATAAGTGGTGAGAGTGGAAAAGTTGTATATTTTTTAAAGAGGTAATAACACACATGATATTTCAATGTAAAGTGGATAATATAATAAATCCTAACATTATAATATATGGTATATGGATGAAATATTTCCAAAAAATGGTGTTGGAAAAGTTTCTATGTCATTTGTTACCAAAAATTATAAATTTTACCCATTTAGTAAACTCATTTTTTCTTAGTCAATGTAATGAAATATTACTCCTTTCACTAATCATTTTTCTAGAAAAATATATTTAAATTATTATAAATTATAAATTATTATTAATAAAAAAATGGAACCCATTTTTTTAAATTCAATTCATATAAAAGGAAAATTTTTATTTAAAATTAATCTCACCTATGTGTTGAGAGAGAAGGGTTTTAAAGTGAAATTTTCAATGTTTTAGAAAGATTATATATATAAATTCAATATAGAACCTATTTAAAATTAACTAAATTGTATTAATAGATGTATAATTGACCTATTTTTACTTTAAATCTTACTCAAAATATTATTTTATATTAAAATTATATGATATAAAAGTTTTGTTTTTAATTAAAAATTAGTATTTTTCATTATTCAGCAAACAAATGAAACAACTCAAAAAAAGGAAAAAATCACCCTTCAATAGTTTTGAAATTAATATTCTAAAAATTATTTTTGTTTTTTTGAAATATGACTAATAAAATTGTATATATTATGTTTTTAGATATGTTTCCCATTAAAAGGTGGAAAAAATACCATTAGAAAAATATATATTTTTCAGGTAAAATTAGCTTCGATCTCATATTATACCAAAAAATATATTCTAGGAATGTAAAAAAATTCTACTGAATATATAATATATAAATTTCATTAATATAATTCATAAATAATAATAAATTTAAATTTTTAACAAAAAAATCCTTTGGGGGCATACTAATAATTTTTTATAAAATAATATCCTTTATAATCAATTTGTTTTTATATTCAAATATAATTAATTTGTAACCAATTAATTTAACCAAAATAAATAATAAGTTAGTAAATACTATTAATAAAAAAATTTATTATTTATAAGATAATTTCAATTTTAAAAATTAAAGTTAATTGTATTCTATAAAACATAGTCTTGAGTGTACAACAATATATTGAACGAGGTCATTGTTGCATGTAGTGAAAGGTGAATCATTACTACATAAATTTAATGCTATCTTATAGATTTAATTTATTTAAAACATTATATAAATTGTAAATTATCGAGATGTTATATTCCATTCTACTCTAATTATTTTGTGTCACACATGATATTTAATAAAATGTTATTATTTCATAATTTTGTGGTGTTACATTCTATCCACCTTAAATAAATTTCATACTAAAAATTTAATATTGATATTAGTAATATAGGGTTTGATATTTTAAAATCCCACTATTGAAAAACCCATATTTTCAAAGGTTTAACAAAATTCCATATTATTTAGAGAAAAATGGAAGTTCAGAGGTAATATTTCATAACATATAACTATTTTTTTATATAGGTTAACATTAGTGTAAAGTGATAATATAGACATGAAGGAAAATGATAAATAAATATCGATAATAATTTATGTTAAGGATCTGAAGAAATTGAATGGACAATGGAATGTCAAGGACCTCAAATCCATAAATATAATTCATGTGAAAGGTCCATTCATATCTTCAGAAATGATTGTAATATGATATCATTTTATTTCATGATCCCTTATCAAAAGTCAAGGATTTATTTTACCATCTAAGAAAATATTGAAATATAATTACTTGATAAATTTCTATTTCATAAGAAATATTTTGACATTTCATAGATAAATTTAAAATTCATCACTTAATCCAAGAAATAAATAATCATAAATTATTTTTCATATACGAATATCTAAAATTTACTTTAACATATAATAACATCTAGAAAATGAAGAAAATTATATTTTTCAATATCTAACTATTTCTAAAAACTAATTTAGTTTATAAATAAATTTATAATCCTAAAATTTATTACAACTAGATCATTATTATAATTGTTTTTGTAAAATTTCTTAACTAAAAATAATAACATATTAATCAAGACATCGTGTGGGCCAGTAGTAGGTGAAGAACCCTTATCATCCATAGATCATGGGTTCAAGCACCACCTTCTTACTAGATGTGATATGTTTTAACCCTTTATGAGGATTTTACTTTTTATAAAATAATACTAATATAATTCTTATAAATCTCCAAAAATATAATGGACTCCCTTGAAATATATTTAATCAAGAAACAATCATTTTACCAGTATTTTCAAAAAATTTCTTTTATTATGTGAAATAGTTTTTTGACTATTATGAAGAATAATGATCATATAAATCATAATAGTTATCAATACCTTTAAACTTATTTCAATAAAATTTAAACGAATTATTCATTATATATTTTTTCCACTAACACATATTCTTTTCATAAATTTCACCCAAAATATCATTAATATTGTGACATTAGTGCTACATAAAACCTAAAAAGTCGTGTTAGATACATTGAACATATGATCAATGTTAAACACAATAACCCATGATGGTATCCATAACACTTATGTTAATGAATATAAAATTTATTCTAAAATTTAATAGAATCCATAGAGGTTTCAAGAATTTTTTAACTAAAATAATAATCGTAAAACACTTACAAAATTTATTTTACAAATCCCAATAAATTAGTACATGACCAATTTTATTACCACTTGGGTACATCCTTGGTCTAGGTTTGAACCCAGGACATTTTTTTCATTATTTATTCAAATCCTTCACAATAGTTTGTAAATAAAATGCGAGTTATCTTAAGAATATCCCATAGTAGTGTCAAACATGGTGTGAATAAAGGGTTGTTGTCATGTACCAGGTTAAACATGAGTCAATTCTGACACACACTTTATGATTTCTTTACACCTCAGTATAACTATGCTAAAACAACATCCACATGTACTATCCAGATATATTTTTATTGTAAGGAATACTAATAGAATATTGAACTTACCAAAATTTTTGGAATTTTTTCAATACTTATCAAAAATATATACCTTAGGGTGATACTCCCAAATATTTTTTTAAATATTGTATGATCTTTCTACTAAACATGATCTTATACAAAATATATTGACCCAGACCCCAGAAGCCTAGTGTTGATTTCTCCAACCAATACATTGGCATAAGATATATGGAAAATTCATCCCAATAGACCAAATAGTTGATTAGTTTTGATAAACTAGATACATACATGAGCCTTAAATTAAATTTGAACAGAACAATGATATTAATTTTTTTAAAATAACTTCATTCCATCTAGATACTCCCTATACTTGATACCTTTATATTCAAGATATATCCTCTAGATGTTTTAAAATATAATGGGTGATAATATATTAGAAGAGGATATCCAAATGATTAATATGATGAGACTACTAATGCACCAATGTTTATTCATCAACTGGTCCGCAACATATGTCTTTCATGGTCAAATTATTCCTCATATATTGAATAATCGATTTCATTCATAAAACATACGCCATATAAAATATCTGTATTGAGTAAATGATTCTAATTTTTGATTTTTTACACAGTTAATAAAAAATCATTCTAATTAATCATTGTATATAGAAATGTGATATGGTTTATTCAATAATAATATCCCTAAAAAATGATATAGTTGAATAGGGTAAATTTAATGTATAATTATAAAAAGAAACTGAATAACTTTTGGTTCTATTAATGGATATAGAAATTATTCTGGGAAGTTATTTTTAATAGAATCCCTGACAAAAATAATCATAATCCATTTGGAGGAATAATAAAGGTGGTTTCAATATATTGTATACCCAATAAAGTATGAATAATGGTTAATGTCATTGATGAAATATGAAAGGATCCTTAACAATAATTTTGAGAAAAATATCTTTCTAATTTTCAAAACATTTTGAAAATACTTTTAATTGAATTTTTTTTAAATTACATGAAAAATACTTTTAAAACTTGTATTGTAAGATTTCAATAATTTTGTGATCATGATAGTGGGAAATAGTTTACATGTCACAGATTTTATAAAACATATATTCTTCCAACAATTTTTTAAAATAAAATTTATAATTTTTTTTAAAAGGAAAAATATTTTTTTGAAATATTTTTTTGAATAATAAGAATTCTTAAATATGAAATTAAATAATTTTATGTGGTTATAAATATTTTTGAAATAATATTTTGAAAGTATGGTTTTAAAAGAAAAATGATTTCTAATCGAAGAGAGAAATGAAGTCAAATTTTATTACAAAAATTCTAAAATATTTTATATACCAATGTGTGGAAAATAGTACTATGAATTAAAAAATATAATCAATAATAAGATGATAAAAAATTTAATGGTTTTATTAAACATTTTTCATATACATACTTTTAACGGAATTCCATGAATAAAAAAACTCCATTAGAATGAGATTGTGAAATAATTCATTTAAATGATCATAAAATTTATGTCTTCATTAATAAATGAATATATTATGTATATCAACTTTATATACCATATAATAAGATTAAATACATTAATATATATTCAAAATGCGTTATACACACAATCAATGAATATTAACAACAACGAGGAAGTAATATGACTCGATGAAATAGTTTATTTGACTCAAAATAATATTTTTATTATTAAAAACATTTTAAGGAAATGTGAGAAACCATGAGTTCACCCACCATAAGTAATTAAATAGAAATTGAAGAAAAATTTAAGGTAGACATATTCAATCTATCTAAAAAATTTACATGTAATATTATTTACTAGATTGGTTGGTTAATCTGTTAGCATATCTTCAAACCGAAAGGCCAAATTTTCCCATCAAAATATATAATTTTTAAGGATGATATTACCATTATTTAATCCCCCATGAAGAATAATCTTAAATTTTTGGATCTAGATATAATTATCCTTATTGAGAGACACCCTCAAATACTTCTCCATTGTTCTAGCACCATCCTTTTTAGTAACAATGAGAGACAAGACCTATGTAACCACTTCTTTTTATAAGCTCATAAAAAGATCTTGACTACTAAAAACCAGAACATTAATTACTCCCATGATTGTTGTTTGACTATTGTTCTTTCAACATCATTGTTGATTGTGTCTCTATTGGAAGTGGCAAATGGTAGTATCCCTTCTTCCTCTTGGTTGTCTATTGGCTCAGAGACCTATCATCACAAATCTCCTCTTAGAATTCAACTACACTGGTCTCTCTTGGGAAGTCATTCTAACCATCCATAGATATCATGATTGGTTCACCCTCAGACTCATAAAAGGATTCATTAAACCAAAATAATTCAAAGCGATTACCAAACTCGATGACTTCAACCTCCCTACTATGTCTTAATCTGATCAATTTCACAATCCATAAATCTTTTCTCAAGGCATTATAACCCAAAAAATTAACCTACCTTCATTCTTTGAGTCTAATTCATGGATACTAGTAATAATAACTCTTCCTGGCCACCCCACCACCATATATGTTGCGCCTAAGGGAGTATTCTAATCTCTAGAATTCACTATTAGAGGATCCAATGAAATAACATCCTTCCTTATATATAGGATCATCTTTCTTATAAAATCAATCACTGAATGCTGAGGAACATCCCAGTTCTTAATAATTGGTCTAAATATGCCACTAACCATAAGATTTATTCCCCAAGTTTCACCTTGGGTTGTCTTTTCCAGGGTCTTTTCAACCACTTCCCCTGAAACAAGGAGCCATCAACAATACAGGTCACTGAAGCCTTGACATTTCTAACTATATCAGTAAATATTTGAATATCTAGCTATCTAGGGCCCCACCTACCAACAACCAATGAATGTCCCATTTGCATACACACCAAACATAAATCAAACCAAGATTCCTAAATGACTAACTATCTAAAACTATACTATCACACTACAATTATCCAAATAAAATATGGAGGTTTTCTTGAGGTATCGATTTAAACATAAGAATGATTTTTAAATGGATGGTAATGAGACATGGTACAACTATTATTACATATGAACATACCATAACTGTTTCTTACATCATAAATATCGATGTTATTTAAAATGGTAAAGGGATGTTAGGAGATCTTACCCAAATCGGGACTGAGGGAGAATCACATTTCATGTCAAAGTAGTTATTCCTTCTGAAGAGGAATAATTAAAAACCATTGTAGATTAATGGAGAAAAATCCAAATATTTTATAAAATCCTCTTCCAAATAAACCATATCATGATGTTCTTACTATCAATAAACCCCATGGTATCATTCATGATCTTGAAAATACCATGTGACGAACAAGAACCTCTCAAAATCATCCACTAAAGACCTTCTATTTTAGAATTGAGTGATCAAAGTCCAATTGAAAATAACCAAACATTAATTAAAAGACATTATATAGATTGGGAGTTTGGGGCATAGTTGGTACAAATCATAAACCATACGTCATAATGAACATTGAGGGAACATGGAATGTAGCTCGGGATTAGAAAATGGGGAAATGGGAACCACTGATCCATTAAAGGAAGATGATGGTCCCTCCTCCATCTGGGGGGACAACCATAATGGCCACCCATATCATGAATCAGGAGAAGAACTCACCATTTCCCCTAGGAATGAATGATAAAACATCGTTTGCTTCAATGAAAATGAATTGCATTATGAAATTTTATAACCACTAGAAAATTTATGTTGAAGTCCCCATTTGATGAAATAATTCAAATTGAAATTGAAAACACCCTTAATAATGATTAATTAATTATATTAAAGTTAATAGGGGTAGTATACATACCATATAAAATAAACTAGGTGTATAACATTACAATATACCTTAATGAAATGAAATTGAGACAGAATCATTTAACTTAAAACTCATTTTGGACAAAAACCATTTAAAATCCTACAAAATGGTTTTAATAGTGTAATTAAATTATTATAGAACCAATTTAATATTTATGATATCATATATTTCCCTTTTATAACATATTATTAATAATTTTTAAATAACATTTCATTATTTTAGTCTTTTTGGGTGTCAATTGCCTTGTATTTTAAGTATTTTTTGACTTGATATTTTCTTCATCATATTAATTTTATCATTATTTCATCACCTATGGAATTTAATAAATCATTTAATTATAATATATATTATAAATATATGCAATTAGATTAATCAATAAATTTATTTTATAAGAAATTAAATTCACCATTCATTATGATGGTAGGCTTTAGAAACACATGAAAATTATTTCAAATTGCATTGTCCTATTGAAAGAAATAAAAGAAAAAATTGTATATATTTATTATCATTAGAGTATAATTATCAGGTTATACATGTCACATTATTTATTAGAACCATAAATAATATATACCATGTAATATGTGAACAAATCACATCATTTCTTGAGGCAGTTGTCTGTTCTAAACACAAACAGCGTTATCATATTCAAGAAAATGGAAATAATTAAAGAATATGTTATATAATAATTATATAATAATAAATATCAAAAATATAATATAAAAATATTTATTATTTCATTATTCCCATCCTTAAATGTTGTAGTGTAATAACCACTAACATTGGTTCATGAGGCCGTAGTCCACCATACACACAAAAAATGATTTCATAACCCATTTGATATATTTTTGTGTTTCATTAGGTCATGATGATAACAAAAAAAATCTCAAAAAATCTTACATTTTTATGTTACGATATAATATTTATATAAAAAGAATTAAATTGGGTATATAAGGAAATAAATTAAAAATTGTTTTATAATATCTTTATTAGTTTTTCTGGTACACTCCCTAATATTGGACTAATACGTTAGTAAGTTGGATTTATTCCCAAGATAATTCTTATAGAATGCAAGGTGGGAGTTTGGGGAGATATTTATTTAATTGTGTTTATAAATAAAGATTTTTAATAGCTTTGGAGAAGGGGAAATGAGGGGGGCCTCTTATAAGTGGGGTGAGTGGGAAACATGTAAATTTTCGAAAGTGGAAATTAAAAACATGTACTTTTCATGTACATTAGCTATAATAAACAAAAATTTAGATCTTAGAAGTTATAATGTATAAATATGACCATATAATGGTTGTTAGATACATTTATAAGTCATTTGGACCCTTAAGTTTAATATTTATTCCTAGGGAAAACATGTTTTTATTTTAATCTCTTTAATTAATTTTAACTCCTATGACTAAAAATGTTGTTAAAATAATTTCATAATTTATTATACATTATAAATAATTCTTATTATTTTTTTAAAAAATTAATTCCTATATGTAGATAAAATTTATTTATTTTTTTTTCTTACAGACGCATCGTCAATGTAGGTTTTTAAACTGAAAATATTCAAATGTTTACAAATTTTTTATATCTAAATTTAAAATGAAATTGACTTCAAATGAACTAAATTAGATTAATAAGTGTTTAATTGAAATATTTTTACTTTAAAACAGTTAGAAATATTATTTATCATTACGAATTAATTGGATGAGATGTCATTTCAAATTAAAATTCAGTATTTATCAGTATTCATTAAATATGGAAATTCTCAGAAACTATCCAAAAATAACCTTAAGAATATTTTGATATTAAAAATTAAAAATTAAAATATATTTTTTCAAATTATATTTATGAAAGTTTCTAAATGAAATTTTAAATTATTTTCTCTATTAAAAGGTATAAAAACTACCTTTTGAAAAATACATATTTTTAGGTGCAAAATTGTGGTTGTTGTTATATTATTCCAATCAAATTTATTGGATTATTATAATTTTTTAATTGATTATATAATATATAAATTTCATTAATATAATTCTATAATATTAATTAATTTTATTTATTAGGATAAAATTCCATTGGTGCATAAAAATTGATATTTTATAAAAACGCATCCTTTATATCCAATTGGTTTTAATATTCATTTATAATTAATTGGAATCCAAGGAATCCAACCATATATTTTCATAATTTAGTTAATCCTATTAATAAGACAAATTTAATTACTATGATATAATT
This sequence comes from Viscum album, assembly GCA_963277665.1. Taxonomy (NCBI): domain Eukaryota; kingdom Viridiplantae; phylum Streptophyta; class Magnoliopsida; order Santalales; family Viscaceae; genus Viscum; species Viscum album. The sequence continues at coordinate 291,077,788 of OY728150.1, read as the reverse complement.
ATAATATTAAATTGTAATATTAACAGGTAAAACTCAATCTTGCATGAGACTCAACCTATTGAAGAAAGTAATTATATCATGCAACAAAAGTTTAGTTAGTTTTGTTTTCATTTCACACAACATTGTATATTGAATTTTTTTAAAATATAAAATATATTTTGAATTATTAGGTAAGTGTATTCCCTTATATGGTTATTGTTTCATTCCATGCATGTTATCGAATAAAATGTTATTATTTCATAATTTTAGTGTGTTATATTTTTGGATCTATAAGACTTACCATTATACTGATTATATATATTTTTTTAATTTTATAATTCATATAAATGATGGCATCTACATTTATATAATTTTTTAAAATTACATATTAACAGTAAAAAAGTTTTAGAATTACATCTCACAATTACATATCATCAAAAATGACCCTTATGTAGATTTTAAATTCTAAAAATTCAATTTCACTATGTTTTCATGATATTCATGATAATTTGATTTTCTGATTTGTTATATATTTTCTTAATTATTATAATGATTCTATAAATTTATTTTAATTATATATAATGTATGAAAAACTAGGTTACATTTTTTTAAACATATTCTTGTGAAGAAATTTGGTGTCATCATTCTTATATATATATATATATATATAAATAATGGAACAAAAATATTTGATTTTTTAGTTTGAGTTTTTTTCGAGTTTTTAGAGTTTCTAAATTTATTATTGATTTAAAAAAAGTAATCAAATATGTTTCAGAATTTTTTATGAACATTTAGACCTTATTATAGTTAATTTTTGATTTTAAATTTTTTTATTATTTTTAAATAATTTAAAAAATTACTATTTTTATAAACCATCAGTTATGTCAATTTTTACACTATTCATTTTATTTAATTAAAATAAAATAAAAAAAGGGAGATAAATTTTGAAAACAAATTTTTAATAGCCTTTTAAAATATTATATTTAGCTATAAAAATCATTGATGTCATAAATTATATGAAAAAACATTTATTTTTAAATTTACTATATCATTTATTTGATTCCTTCATTAGAAAAGCAATCATTGCATCATCATTATGTCATAATTAAATTTTATAATTTAATATATATAAAATATATATAAAACACCATGATATAGAAACTATTTTAATCTTTATAATGACTATTTATAATCAAGGTGATCACTTATATCAACCCATATAAAAATTGATTTATTAGGATTATTTAGGATTACAACATATTTTTCCTTTATATTAAATTAAAAGTTATAAGTGTTATAATCACACCTAAGTTTCTTAAAAAGGCTGCATTTTGATGCCAAGGGTTTTATTGGTCCTGAATATCTCATCCAATAGGATTAATAAATCTTTTAGGGTATATTTATTTTGTTATAATATTATTTTTACCCTTATTTACCTGATTTACCCATTAACCGTGGTAAATAAAAATAATTACTAAAGTTATTATTCATAATGTACAAAAATAAAAGGGACATATTTACATATAGTTTTTTAATTTTGATTCCTAATATGGAATCCAATTTTCCAAATTTAAAACACAAAATTTATAGTAAATAATTTTAAATTAATTCCTACTTTCAAAATAAGAAGACATGTTTTTTAAAAGTAAAAACTATCAAAAGATTCACATGTGTTTATATCAAATTTTAATTTGAAATTGTATCCAATGAAAACAATTAGAATAAATGATAAAAACTAAAAAAAATTAAATTATAAAATAATTTTATAAGATATTATATGAATAAAAATAAATTAAAAAAATTTAGTTTTGAATTAAAATGTAGTGTTTTTCACTATTCATTAAAAAATGAATTTTATCATAAAAATAACAAAATTTGTAGCAAAGTAAATATTGATGACCCTATCATAAATAATAAGTTTATTTTTTCAAATAGAACTTATAAAAGTTGAAAATATATATTTAAAAGGGTTTATCTATCCAAAGTCAATAAAACATCCTTTTAAAATATTAGAGTATTTTATGCTTAAAATTGGATTCATTCTCATTTTAACAGACTAAAATTTATTTTAAGAATATAAAAAATTTAACAAAATTGTGTAAACATATAATGGTTAGTTCTATTCATTCATATAAATACAATGTATCGTCATTAAATACTATTAAAAATAATAATATTAACAGTGTAAACTTTTTTGGTATAACTCAGTTTTGTGTGAAACAATTGATTTAAGAGAAACCTGTTATTGCGTGTCATGTATGATATCATAAACAATAGCCAATTTAAAGTGAACCTAATATCTAATTCATAAATATTAATAGATATGAAACTGACTTATTTAATAATTCCATAGGATGTTACGTCCTTCCACCCTTTTGAAAATAGCGTCCTCACAATTTTTTCACTTATCAAATAAGTGATGTTGTTTCTCCCTAACAGCATTTTAAGATTACCATGTAGCCTCTAGAATGATATGGTTTTCCAAGAAAACCATAATCTAAAAAAATTTCTTATTCCACATTCATTTCTCTCAATGTTCATGAATATGTACTGGTTGTTCCTTATAAGAAAGATTCTCTTCCAACTAAACTACTTTGGGACTCAAAACATGAAATAGACCCATCATATACATTTTGAACATTGAAACCTAAAAACATTGTGTAGCTATGATAAAATTAGAGGTAAATCATCTTTTTAGGAAACTAGTCCAACATTATCCCAGATTTCATAGCATCCAATAAACCACAGACACATCTATACCTTCTTACAAAACAAATTACACTTTTCCAGGGTGAAACGTTGAGAAAGACATGATCACCTACATAGAAAGAAATACCCTTCCTGCAGTTATACACATAACATTTATGTTATATCTGGGGTGTCATCATGTACTTATAAATAATCTTAACTTTTTCTACCATCTCTTCTACTAATTCTAGTCCAATCAACTTCCTTTCACATACTTCATCCCAAAAAGTTGGAGTTTGACACCTCTTTCTATATAATGGCTCAAATGGATCCATATGTATACAAGAATGAAAACTATTATTATAAAAAAATGCAACCAAAGAAATGTTTTGATCCCAAATACCCTTGTAATACATTGAAAAAGCACATAGTATATCCTCCAAGGTCTAAAATTTTCATTCTGACTACCTTTATGATTGAGGATGAAAATTTGTAATTAAATTTAATTCAATACCCAATGACTTATGGAGGCATTTAAAAAAGATATAAGTGATCCAAGGATCCTAATTAGATAAAATGGAAAGAGGAACTCCATGTAACCTAACTATCTATTTACGATACAACCGAGAAAGATGATATTCAGACAATTTATCTCGAATAATAATAAAATCACCATATTTAGTCAGTCAATCAACAATAACCCATATTGCATTATTACCTTGAGATGTAATCGGTAATCCCAAAAATATGTTCATATATATATTTCTCAATATCAACTCTAGTACTAGAAAAGGATAACGAATCCCTTATTTTAACTTCTACTCTACTTTAAACTGTTTACTAATAAAACATATTAAGGTACAATCATCAATGTCTCTTTAAATTCCATGCCCCCAGTAATACTCTCGAGGATCCCTATACATCTCAATACTGCTAGGATGAACTGAAAATGGAAAACTATGGGATTAAAATAACAAATATTTTTAAAAATTAAATCACAAGCCACACATAATCTCCTCCTAAACATCAAAACACAATCTTTATCAATGTTAAATTCAGTTGACTTATCCTTTTCAACCAATTATAACTTTTTCTATAACTCAATTTATTCATTTTGTGCTTACATAATTTTTTCGAATAGAGATTATTGCACTTCCACCTAAAACAAAAAAGAGGAGTTTCCTACACTAACAACATCGATCCCAAAATTCATCAAATCAATAACTGAGGGATCTTGTTCCAAATATAGTGTGGATAATGTAGCATTACTTTTTTGACACAATGAATTATCCCCTTTATTTTTATTTCCTATATGGTAATAATTTGTGAAATTAAAATATTATATTAATTTCATCCCTCTCCTATGTATCATGTTCAATTATTTCTGAGTGAATATATACTTCAAGATTTTGTTATCAATATATATTTCACACATTACACCATAAAAATGATGCCTCAAAACATTTTAATGAAAAAACTAGATTATATAATTTGAAATCATGTGTTAAGTAATTTAAATCCAAAGGTTTCAATAGATGTTAAGCATAAGTAATTACCTATTAATGTTTCATTGAGACACAATTATTTAATTTTAATGAATAATTAATATAGATAACAAACTCAATATTCTTGCAAGGATGGGCCAAAATTGGATCATTTACTAATCTTATTTTGAGTTCCAAAAAACAATAATCTAATTATTTGTAAAAATAAACACAACTCCCTTAAATGTTTACTTAGTTAGTGGGATAGATATCTGAGAAAAAATTACAATAAAACATTCGTAGAAATCTACTAATCTAAGAAAACTATGAATCTATTTGATATTGGTTAGTCATGGATACTCCTCAACAACTTTTGTTTTAGAAGGATCAACATATATGTAATGTCTAAAAAAATATCCAAGGAAAGAAATTTATTACAACCAAAATTCATTATTACTAAACATTCCATAAATTTTATATTTTTTTACCGTTTTCAGAAAATCCATTAGTTACATTAATGTTCCTTATGGATTTAGAATATACCAAAATATAATCTATAAACACAACCGTAAAATAATCAAAAAACTGATGAAATAATCCATTCATGAGATTCATTAATATAAATGGTGTATTAGATAATCCAAAATGAATAACTACTAACTCATAATGCCCATATCTCATTAGAAACGTTGTCTTTGGAATGTCATCATCATTAACCTTCTCCTGATGGTACCCAGAACTCAAATAAATCTATGAAAAATACTAAACTCCCTTATACTTGTTAAAAAAATCATTAATATGGGGAAAATGATACTTTTTCATAATATTGATGTTATTGAAGGCTCTGTAATCAATAAAAAGTATCATATAACCATTTTTTTCAAAAATAAAATAGGATCACCCCAAGATGTAGTACCATTTCAAATGAAAAATTTATAAAGAACATCATGCAACTTATTTTTAATTCCAGTAGTTATAAATTATAAATTTGATAAGGGGGTTTAGATGATGTCTTAGAATCATGCACTAAATCAATTGTAAATTCAACCTCTCAATAAGTATCTATAATTGACAATTCATCCAGAAAAACATTTGAAAAATCATTCGCTACTTTAATTTCAATAATAAAAAAAGTTTAATTATTTTTAATAACATTAGTTATATAACATTAACTTCAATATTTAATCAATATCTCAGATTATTGGTATGTTATCAATGGTATGAAATCATTGAATCAAGCTTTCTTGTCATTACAATCTATTTTAGCATGATAAACATAAAACCAATACATACTAATGAAGATATCAAATTCTACTATGGGAAGTTCAATAAGATTTGTAGGAAAGACACACCCACTAATGATCATAAGAATTTTACTATATGTATTTTATTGTTTAATAATTCCACCAAAGTTTTTTACCAAACATTCTATATCACATTCATGTGGTTGTAATTCTAAATTATATACAAATCTATCACAAAAGAAATAATGTAATGATCTTGAGTAAAATAGAGTTTTGTCATATTTTAAAAAAACCTATAACCTACTTGTTACAACATCATTTGATGGTCCCACAAAAACTGTAGTAGTAGAAAATAATTTTTTCATGCCCTTCTGTATTCAATCTATCAAGTTTCCACCCTGGGTTATCAACTTTGGACACACACTGGCATAATGTCTTAACTAATTTCTATTGAAACATCTTACTTCTTGTTTTTAATTACATGAATGATCATATTCCTTATTATTACATGAAATATGAATAGTTTTACAACATTATAATAACTTCTTGAATTCGAGAGACATTCAATACGATGATTTTTACCACACTTCCCTCATGTTGGAAATTTAATTTTTTTACATCTAGACTTTTTTATTGAATGCATTCCAATTTTATGACAATTAGATCACCTTTTTTGTTTTCTATCATAAAACACATTATCATCAAAAAACTACATTTCTATAATTTGAGCACATCAGGCACATTTTACATAGATTTTGACCTCATGAAAAGATAATTCCCTTTGATATTTGGGGTTTAATATTGAGTAAAAATGACTTATCTTATTATCAATATCCCAGATAAATGGTGGGAGGTACCCTGAAAAACTGGTGAAATTTTCTTCAAATATAGCCATTTATTCTTCCTATTTTTGTCTCAATTCCATGAATTTATTTTTCACTACTTATTCGAAAAACATTATGAAAATATTTCTCAAGGAATATGTTCATAAATTCATCCCATTACACTGTATAAATATTTTCACTTCCTCTGATATTTTTAATCATTGACATCCAATTATCAACTTCACCTTAAAAATGATAAACCACAAGACTAAAATTTTGATTTCCTGAATACCCAATTAGATAAGAAATATTTTCTAGTGCTTTAATCCACCCTTCAGATTGCGCATGTTTAGATGATAATATAAATGATAGGGGAAGTTGCCTCATGAAATTCTCCATTGCCAACACATTCCTTGGTTGTTGATCTGGTTGATCTCGTGCATGTACACCACCACCAATTATCACCTGAGTGAAATGATCAATCACTACAAAAAAAATTTCAGTTCCGAATCAAACCATAACAGGTTGTTCTTTTGGAAGGTTGTTTTCCTCTTAATATCGTCCCAATATAGTGGTCGTGCTTCCTCTATAGAGAATCATTCTATACAAATATATATTATAAATTTCAATATAGAAATCATCAAAAACATTATCATTTCAATTATACCTTAAATTAAAAATAATTTAAGTAAATTCTATTAACAATATCCAAACCCTTAATGTTATATAAACCGAACAATGATACAAACTATATATTCCCGACCATAAACATTACCTAAAAATAATATAAGTCAATAATTATACATTAATTCACATAGAGGATGATTTTATGTTTAATGAAGTCCAGAATTAGGACATAAATCATACATAACAACTAAATTATTATAGGTAGACACTTCTACTCACTCTTAATTTTATAATAAAACAGAATGTTTGAAAAAAAATCTTGTATTATTTTCATGCTTAAACAACATAACTTTTACTTGAAACCATACTCGACCCTATTCTACTTTATGTAATGTGAAAATAATTTAAAAAGATAGTATGAGAATAAAAATATCAAAAAAGTATACTCAAATAAAGAAACCGGTTAGCCTTGGGAAAACCTGTAAACCCTGAATAATTTATCATAATATAATACTTTTCACCTAATGAAGTAGTAAATACTATTATTGTAATATAAACTCATTAATTAACCTTTTTGTAACAAAAAAAATACCATAAAAGCATAGAAATAAAAATATAACATATAAAGGTAACTTGGGACATAAACATAGTTAAATAGAATAACCATACAACTGACTTCAACACATACCACTAAATAGAATAGCCATATGGTCGAATTCCATTCCCAATTGATTGGAGGTTATCATGTAACAACATATCCTGGGTTTATCATGGAAGAAACCGTCATTGGTTTTTTATGAAACCACCCAATTTTATTTTATCATGTAACCACCCGTCAAATGTCTAAGTACCATTATATAATCATAAAACCTAAATTATTTCAATTATCAACATTTCACTCATAACATTTCATTTGTAATAAAAAGAAACCATTTCAACATATTGAAATAATAAATCCAATTTCAAAAACATATTCAATACCAAAACACCCAAAAAGGGAATATGAGATTTATTTTCCTTTTAACGAAATTAATTCTTATAGAGGAATCCAGATATCAAATAATGGTTACAACATCGGGGAAGTCGTTATCATGACATCCATTAAAAAACATTCCTTTGGTTATTAAGTAAAATTATTTTTTGAAAAAATAATCTTTTTGAAAACAATTGAATGAAATTAAAATTCAAAGGGTTTAATTATACTCAATTTAAAATAATGTTGTGCATATTATCAAAAATTTAATTAATGATAGGAGATGATAATGAAGTCTCTTACCTTGAGTCTGAATCATCACGTGAAATAATTATGTTCTAGAAAAATAAATTTAGGTTAATTTATAAATTCTTTAGAACCTTTTACATGGTTATTATTCCTTTTATATAACTTATTACCATGGTATAGAAACTACATAACTATTTAAGTTCATATCATACGTTTAATCGATATTCGGTACTTGAGTGAAAAATGAACTTGTTTTGATGTACATTATCCGTGGGGTTAAAATCCTACCATCTTTATAATATTATTCATTATTTAAATATCATATATATCCATTATATATGTATTTATTATAATCCATAGTATTTAGAGATACGAAATGAAATACATAATTCGTGGAGATGGTAGGATATACGTACACATGAAAGCTACATTCATTTCTCTGTCATATAAAATGATATAGATGTATATTATAACACCATTATTATATTAATTTTATATATTTCTCATTTTTTCAATAAAAAGATCCTTTATAAATTCCACGTATAGTAGGAAGAAGTCCAATCGATTTGAGAGGGCGGAAGTCAACACTTCCTCAATCAAAATTATCATATTTACACAACATAGATATCATAAAGGTATGTTTTATGAAATGACAGAATAATAGAGAAAATATAAATATAATATATATCATATTTAAAAGTAGTATCCATTATAATGGCCGCCACGAGAGGTGGGTGGGAAAAATTTAACAATCATCATTTCGTGAGTTAGTATTTCCCCACCCAATGAAATAGTGTGTTCGTTACCCATTAAATAGAGGTTTGAGAAAGTGTATGTTGAAAAAATATCATAAAAACCTCCTAATATATTTATAACACTTGTGTTTTTTGTAATAATAGAATAATATGTGTTTAGGGAGTGGATAAAGGAAAAGAAACTAAAAATCAAGAGAGTTGTTGTTACCTCTTAATCAGGTAATTTATTTTAGTTTATACCAAAAGGCTTCATTGGGAGGATTTATTCTATAAGAAATGATTCTAAGATGAGGATTGGGATTCTAGGAATATTTTTGGGTAGGTATTGTATGATATGATGTGTTCTTTATGTGTGAGTACTAGATAAATGATGGTACCTTTTTATTGAAGAGGGAAGGGTCACCCTTGGAAATGCCTAAATTATTAAATTAATATAAACTAATTTTTTAATTCAAAAGGCTCCAACATGAGATATTGATAATATAATATGCGTATAGGTTGAAATAAACTCATAAAAATATTTTTATACATGTATTTATTATATTTTAAACCATATCATTTGGGTTACCCATAATTATTCTCTTTTAATTTTTATCGTGGTAACACCATTTTAATTATTATAAGGATATTTATCTTACTTATATGGAGTCAATTTCAACTAATTAAATAGTTAATTAAATTTTAGACCTTATCATAGTGTATTTTTGAAAATAAATGATTTTTATTATATTTAATCAATTTAAAAAATTAATATTTTTATAAAACAACAATTATGAAAATTACTGCACTATTCATTTAATTTAATTTAAATAAGATAATGAAATAGTGAAAAATTAGAACCAAATCATTTATTTGTCTTTAAACTTGTCATATTCACCTATAAAGTTAGTTAATGACATAGATTATGTCAAATAGTATTTATTGTAATATTTATAATACCATTTCCCTGATTACTTCATTAAAAAATCAATCAATGCATCATCGTTGTGTCATAATTTAATCTAATTATTAACTGTCTTAAAAATATAAAAAACCCCATGATTTATGAGATATTTTTACCTTTATAATTACTATTTATAGTTGAATATATCAGTTATATAAACCCATATTAATGTTATTTTATTTAGAATCATTATATTTATAACATATTTTCCTTTACATTACATTAAAAGTTATAAGTGTCATAAGCACACCCATGTGGCTTATAAAGGCCAAATTTTCTACGCAATTATTTTATTGGTCGGTCATATATCATCCAATATGATTATGAAATTATTTACGGTAGTTTTATATTACTATAATATATTTTTTACCTTTATTTATGTAATTTAAATTTTAACCATGGTAAATAAAAAAATTACAAAAGTTACTATTAATCATTTCCAATAATGAAATGTGATTATTTAAATAATATGGACCTTCTGATTAGAAATATGGAATCTATTTTTAGAAATTCAAAGAATATAAGTTTTAGTAATTAATAAAAAAATAATTTGTGTTATCTAAATGAGAAAATTTGGTTTTAAAAGAAAAAACAATCAAAAGGTTAACTTGTGTTTATATCAAATTTCAATGTGAAAATACCCCCAATAACCAAAATTGTATTAAATGAATAATAAATAATCTAAAAATTATTTTATAAAAATTCAAAATATATTATATTAATACAAAAAAATAAGATGAAAAGTATGTTTTGAATTAAAATGTAGTATTTTTCACTATTCATTAAAATATGAATTTTATGAGAAAAATACCAAAATTTCAACCAAAGTAAATTTTTATGCCTCCATTCAAAATAAGAAGTTATTTTTTCAAAAGTAACATATAAATGCTTAAAAAATAGATTCCAAAAAGGGTTCCTAATAAAAGGTGGTAAAACAACCTTTTAAAAATATTATATTTTTTTATGTTTAGAATTTGATTCATTCTCATTTTAAGACTAAAAAATTTATTTGATGGATGAAAAAACATTTAAAAACACCTGTAAATATATTATATTTATTTATATTTATTTCCACTAAAACACGATGAATATTTAACTACAATTTAAAATAATAATATTAATAATATATTATTTTTTTGTTTTACTCAGTCTGGTGTGCAACGTAAGATTTCAAAAAAATACCCATTGTTTTTTGTCTAGTATGATACTGTACACATCATCCCCTTTTATGTAAACTTAGTATCTAATTAATAAATATTAATATATATGAAAATTTCTTATTTTATAATTACCTAGGATGTAACAATATGGCACATCCTTAAAAGAACCCTTTCTCTTACTTAAAGGGAAAGCCATTCATGGCCATATATAACAACTCAAATCAACCTTCCTTGTCTTAATGTGATATTTAATTACTAATTTTATCCTTTTGATAATCCATAAACCACCAAACTTGAATCTTCTATGGTGGTTGATTTAATTTTGGAATAAAAAGCATGTTGATGAATAAAACAATGTTTTAAATGAAGTTGTTTATTCATAACACATGTTCAACTAAAATTGATATTTCATGTAAAAACAAGAATTTAAACATAAATTATATTGAATTATTTATTCTATTATTATTCCAATAGGTTTAATGTAAGGAAGAATATGATAATACATGGGGTTTAAATATTAGTGTGCTCTTACCAATACATGTCATAAATTGTAGCTTTATATATCCGCTACATTTTGGTTTAACCTATACATAATTAATACAATAGCCCTGTGTGAATTTTAAAATATAGGGATTACTCATATGTAGCTATAAGTTTTCCCTTAAATGAAATTTGTTCCTCTTATTTACCAGAATATAGAGGTCCCCTAAAATTTATGTAGATATAAAGTTCCCTTACATGAGTTGTTCTATGTCCTTTTGTATTAGTGGGGTTTTACATGCGCAAAAAATACCATTATTTTAACACAAAATACCTTTATGTGAGATAAATGATATGGTTTTTTCCTTTAAATGAGTACAATATTACATTTATTTATCATATGGGAAATAGAAGTCACCCTTACCCAAGTTTTTTAAAACCTATGATACCCTTATATGTGGAAATGTATGCTCTAATATGACTATTTCATTTTTAGGTAAAGAGAATATATATATATATATATGAGGATAGGTAGGAGTAGGATATATCCCCACAATGCATTGGGTAATGATTTATTATTTGGATAAAATTTATTGGAAGTAGCTAAATGAAGTATTTCAATATAAGTGGTTCTTAATTAATCATATTAGGATTATTATAAATATGATGTCCTAAGAATCCTTCATGATTTATCTAAAACCAATATTATTTCCTATGAGAATATTTTATTTAATTTTTTTCAAATAATTTGATTTCATAATTGAACAATCATTCATACAATTTCAAGGTTTATTATTCAAAGGAAAAATGTTTATGGGTTCCGTATATTTTAGTAACATTACATGTTTTATTCTTTTCATACCGTATAATGAAAATTATATTCACATCCAACAATTATAAATGATTTTTTTGGGTTTAAGGATGAGTATGAGTAATCAAGAATATAGAGTTTCCATTTTTTGGACTTTTCTTGATTTAAACAAATTTATCATTTTAATTACTCGTTATTGAGGAAAAAATGTACATTTAGTGGAAATGAGGGGGTTTCAATATAATGGGTTTTTGTAACATTACAAAAATATAAACCTATGTCTCTTGGGGTGTGTGTAATGAAATATTATTTTTAAAATATATAATTATAGGGCGGTTATGTTCATGTTATTTCACTTATTCAAAATTGAAGTTAAGATTACCATAAATAATTTGTTTTATATTTTAATTTTTAAGATGTTTGGATTATATGAATAATTGGTTTTTAGAAAAAACTATGAGTTAGAAATATTTATTCATGTTATTAGTTTAAATTAAATTACAATAAATCAATGTTTAAATCATATCATGAATTTTAATTTAAATTACAATTGATAAATTATCATTGAAATGTTGTGGATGTCGATGCTTATGAGGAAAAAATAGTTTATTTTTTTATTGTTCATAATTAGTAAAAAATATCATATAACCAATGTAACAATTTTAATATAATTTATAATATTTTTAACATTAAATTTATGAATTATAAATTCAATAATATATGTTTTAGATGTAATTATATTATTTAATGAACATGGTAGCTTTAGTATTTATTATTTTTTATTTCAAATTTTATAGTTTAATATTTTGATAGTTTATTTTTAAATTATGAATTTACCATAACCTAGAAGTGCCTTGCATGGTGAGTAGGGAATTCATTTCATATAGAGAATTTATAGAAAATAGAAGGATACATTTATCAAAGTATTGAGTGATAGAAATTTTTTAATTGATTTGTTTCATGAAACTAGAGGGATAACATATTTTGGTTAAATACTTATGTTGTTTTGGAAAGGAAATTTAATATTGATAAAAGTGGGTCCAAGACAATATCATAGTCTTACTTACCACGGTGAAAAAGGATAATGTAATTTTAATTATTAATATATTCATCCATGCTATGTATATAAGAAGGTTATGAAATTAATTTTGGAATGATAAAAAATACATAAACACCATGCCGATTTTAATGTGAAACAGTACTACAATTTTATTATATTACCTAAAAGTCTGATAATCGAGTTGTAAATTACTATGATACTAAAAAATAATTTTTTTGACATCATAAATCTTATTAAACAATTTTATTAACTATATCATGATTTCATTATATAAAAATCCAAAAGTGGGGGGATATTATCTTTGAAACATGTTTTAGAAGAGTTAGAATTTATATTTTTGGAAATAGATTTCTTAATTAGTATATTAATTTACTATTTCATGTTTAACATATTCAATTTTAGTACAAAATATTGGGAAGAGTAATTATGATATGTTGGGGTTGTTATTAATAGAATAATTATTTATTTTAAAAAATTTATTTTAAATTTTAATTGTTGTGATTCTAAATTCATACATTAATAATTAAATTTTATTCTTTCCCCATTCATGATAATTTATTGTTAATTAATTAATTATAACTCAATATTTAAACATGTTAGCTTAATTTTATTATTAATAAGATATAATGTTTATGTTTTATATGTTTAAACATTGTTTTGAGTTACATAGTTGTTAAATTTATTGATATACTAGATCAAAAGAGACAATTGATTTAATGGTTAGAAATAAACACTTGTATGATATATTTTTTTTGATTTAATTCATATAATAAATTACCAATTAATGTTTTGAAACCTATTTTATACAAGTATTTACAATTATTGTTTTGGAATCTTTTTCTTTATTAAGTATTTAATTGTTATTTTTTGTTATTTTTTTATATAAAAAAAATCACCCAAATTGGATCACATTGAATGATTAAATGATGTAATTTTATGAGGATAATAATTATCTCAACAGGTTTGACTATGGAATAAACTATTTTCTATAATTAATGCCTTTTGATTCGAAAAGATAGACATATAAATTCAGAATCCTTGAATAATCATAAGAATGAATGATGTTTGTGATTATTTCAATGTCAACAACATTTTAATCAACCACAACCACAAACACATTACCATCATGATCATCATTCGGTAGGATAGGAGGATTTCATTGACTAATTCTTACTAAATAGAGTTTTGGTCTCACTAATTCTGAATATATCAATGGTGGTCATAAAATAAATGATATTTATCCATCACTTTGAATAATATATAATATTATTGGATAGAAATTAGACCCATAACCTAAAGAAATAATATAATTTATCATCATCACAAAAAAAATAAAAAAATGGTTTAATTTTTATAATTAAGATAGGGTGAAAATAAAGAACTCATAATTTCATATTTTTAATAATTTTTGAGATGAATACAATTATAACTCATTATGATTATGTTATGATGACTAATATTATGTTTAATATAAAATAAAATTAGAAAACTAAAATATTATGACCTATCTAGGCATGTTTTAGATGTTTGATTAAAAAAGTAAGTATGGATTTTTTTAATAATGGTTAAACTTTGAACATCAATGTACATGATGCAGATCCTTGGGAATGAAATGAATGAATATTTACTTTATACATAATTCAAAAACGGTGAGAATTATATGTAAAATATATATGACCTACCATCCATTAGTTATGAAAATTGATTTTTTTGTTTAAAGTTGAAATTAAGAATAAATGTTTTGGATAAGGATTATCATAATGATATACATTAAAATGATGTTTTATTCACCTTTAATAGAATTACATAAATAAATTATAAAGTATATGATGATATATATCACTAAATGTTATAACACTATTGGATGAAATAAAAATATTTTTTACTTAAATAAGTAACATTTATGTAATTGAACTGGATTCAAGTGGTTAAAATATATACACATAAGTAATACATTTTTAAATATTTAATGCATCATTATATAATATCCTAAAATATACCCTTTGATAGACTATATAGGGTAGGAACATTACATGTGTCGTAATCTCCCATATTATATACCCCATAAAGAGTATCTATCATTGAAACATACTCATCGGTTATAAAACAATATATACCATATCACATATATTTAATCTATTTTAATAAAATATTTCATTAAATATGATACTCTTTCTTTGTTATATTTGAATTTATCTATATTTACACATTCTATCACATCATATATAACCACTTTGGAAACCACAACAAAACTAATTCTGATATGCTGTAAACTATTTTGAATAAGATCTAATGTAAACTCTCTTACTTTTAGTCGAATTTTACATATTAAAATTAAATCATTATTATAAAAACCATCATTAATGGGTCTAAATCCCTTTTTATAATTGATAATGATTAATTAAATTATAATTCATATCCATATTCAATAATTGTTACCAAGAAATGTTTCATTTCAACTAAATATACAGAAGAGTTAGACATGGTTTATATCAAACACATATACCTCTAAGTAAATTATCACTAGATCATTAACGGATAATATTTGGGTGTGGTTTTTATTTAATTAATACTATGTTTATTTTGGTATGTTGATGATTAAATTGAGGCATTTTATGAATTTTTAGTTTTTAATGAGCGGTCTTTTTTCGATTTGGTATTTGGATTAAATTCCCGATGTTTCATGATAAAATTTTTGGTGTTTTTATAAATGGTTTTAGGTTTGGTAAGATGATTTAGGGTTTATGTATATGAGTGGGGATTCCACCTATAGTATTAAGATGTTAGGTGACATTGGCTACGCAGTGAGAGCTCACGAGGCACCTAGTGAGTCAGACAATGAAATGGGAAAAATTAGGGTGAATTTAGGTACTCAGTTTTCCCATAGTGAATTTATATTAAAATTGGTAATTTGGGTCATTTTAATGTTTCCTTTTATTACTCTATTTACTTCATTTTAAATTATTATTTATAGTAGATTGGGTGGAATTCAATGGATCCCATTTATTCTTCTCTTCACCCCCTTAAAGCCCCATTGGTCATGTTGGAATCAATGGTGTTTTTAAGTGAACTTCAAGCAAACCCTTCCCCCCTCAATTCATATTTATGTATTTTTTCATAATATTTATTTTATTATACTTTTTATATGTATTCATCATGAATTCACTATGATATGGTAAAATCACATCAAATCATTGGTATTTCTCTTACCTTATCTATATGAATCTCTAGTGAGTTGTATAATTTCTTTTTTATTACTATTTTTATGTGATTTAGTATTGGTTTTATCATCCTTATATATTATCCAATTTTATAATATAATTGAGGATGATTATAGTGTGTTAATTTGGGTATTTTTATAGTGATCGTTTAAAATTTGTTTTGGAGTTATCTGCTAACGATTACATTAGTATTTATAGTTCAATAATTATGGTGCATATATATTGTTGATTCCATGTTTATTTATTTTTTATTAATAGTTTTTGGGGATATTTGGGTTCATCTGATGTGTTCTTTTTGGTTTATTTTTTTTGTTATACCTCATATATGATTAAAAAAGGGTTTTGAAACCCTATGAAAATTACTAGGTTATTCATAGGGAATTATTTTCACCATTTTTCAAAATTTATTAATAAATACAATTTTTTTTAATATTATGAATGTTCATTATCAAGATATATTATTAAAAAATAAAAATAATTTTTTTATAATTTCTTGTGATGTTATAAAATATTTTGAAATATATTCTTTGATGCTTTAAGTCATAATTTTTTCAAAAAAATTGGTTTTCAAATAGTCTTAATTGTGAAATTCATTCTTCTTGCATTTATTGATGTATCAAGATTTATTTATCACGTTTATTAGGAATAAATCATGGATTTATATAAAGTTTTTCTTGTACTATGGATGTATCATTGTTTATTTCATATATTTTCATGACTCCCTTAAAATGTATTGATGCCTAGATATGTTATAAGGTTCTATACGGGTAGTGTTACCTAAACAGTTTTTACTATTCTATCCCCATGTAAATTTTTGATTTAAACTGTAACATTAATGTTTTATTAAACCAACCGTGTTCTATATAAAAATGTCCTTATGTGCCATTACAATATTTACTATGTGGTCAAATTTTTCCACCATAGCCAAAATAAGTTATATTTTAGAGACGAAAGATTAAAATAATTAATATTTTCATTTGTTATGTTTCTAGTAAATAAAAAGTTAAAGGGAATTATTTTATAAAATATATAATAAATGGGAATTTGAATGTAATCGTGTGGAAAATGTTAAAGAAGAGTATTTAAAATATTTATTCACACATTAGTAGAAAAATGAGAAATCCATTATAAAATGAAATTAATAAAACATTTAAGTATTAAAAATAATATTAACAAAATATTAAAAACATTGACATGGATTATAATGTTTCTCAATTAAAAAAATATACAAGGTCAACTCCACTAACAAGAATCATTTTGGATTAATTTTAAACTATATTGAGGGGAGGAGCAGGTCCATGTAGTTATTCTGGGTTGAATGTAATGTTTGAAGCCTACGGGCAATTAATTACTCTAAGGCCTATGGGCTAGGTAATACTTACACCTTTGGGCCTTTTAAGGGTTCCACCTCACCCCTTAAGAAGGTGGATTATCATTAATAAATAAATAATGAAGGCCTTCATTCCATTGGAGAAACAATAATAGTAACTATTTTTTAGCCTTATTCATATCCATTATCTTTTATAATATTAAATTATTTTAATTCTTTATCGAATGTTCGTAGTTTTAAATTTCTCAAGCCAGTTCAATAATGCTAATGTCAATCCTTAGTCATTGATAACATGTTTAACATTCATATATTAGTAATGATATTTAAATAATTTAATTACAAATATTTATGTGTTATCATGTACATAATATGGAAATTATGGGCTTGATTCTTAACATTTGAAGTTATAATGAGTATGTTTGGGTTTAATTACTAATAATAATGAGTAATATTATATAGTCTGTTGGTTTTTTTGTCCCCCTTACAAAAAATATAATTTTACCCACTTACCAAAAGAAGAAAATATTATTTAATTTTTTTATCTATATAATCTAATTGAAATTGTATTTTTAATAAATTTTACATTTTCATGAAAATAATAAAAAAAAAAATATTTACTAAAAAATGAATTTTTAAAAAATCGAAAATCATCATCATTATTATATTTTATTTATTAATCATAAAAATATTTTTTACATGTATATATTTATGTATAAATGAACTAATTCAGTTAAACCATTGTGATTAATTTAAATTTTGATTATAAAAGTAAAAAAATTTCACAACACTATTATTTGGAAACCACTACCAATTTTTTTTTTATACCAACATATATCTGTTGAAAGATAATATATGTGTTCGTAAAAATGAGCAATTTAGATAGATATGAACTTTTATTGGTATTGATTTTATGTACCAAAAATTGTTTTTCTAACATATATATCTATTTATATTGATTGTTTAATAGAAACAAACCATTTTCCAAGGGTTAAATCTATTGTTTTATCATATTAATACCATCAATTTTTTTACCAACACAATAATTGGGGTGTAATATTAACAATTACCAACAAATCATTTACCACATATAATTTATTTTAAAAATATACCATTAAATAGAAAAAAATATTTTTGTAATATCCAATTAATAAAGAATCCAATTCTTTATATATTATTATTTTTAAGAAGGAAGTCTATATCCATTTCTTGTGGTCTTATTAAAAATATATCATTCATTGATTTTAATTTTAAATTTTCCCTAAATATCATAATTATTCATATTTTTTAATGTTTTTCATTTAATAATTATTTAAATATTTTTTATAAAAAAATTAAACCATCATGATATTTGATATATTTACATATATGTTTTATAATATCTAAAAACATGATAATTTAATTTTTATTTTTGAATTTAATAAACATAATTAAGTCGAACCAATATAAATTATAAAAATTAATTATTCAAATTTAATAAATAAAAATAATAAAAATCAATTTAATAATATTATTTTATTAAAATTTGATATTCATGAATTGAAATTTTATTTTATATTATAAAAAACTATTATTTTTTAATAAATATTATTCCATTCATACATATATATGTAGTATACTTTTGACTTAAAAACTCAGTTGTTTTTGTTTATTTCTTTAATTTAATTTAATTTTTAATAATCATAACCCATCAATATCCTTAATTCGGCAGCACTCAATCCATATGACATCCATGACATCACTACCCTCTATGTATACCTTTGCCTCTACGACACCCAGCTTCCCCCAGAATCCCCCTTGACCCGAAGCTTCCTCCGTGACCACTACGGCACTTGAAAATCCTTGTCGTGTACTCCACCACTCATCGTCGTTGCAACCCGTCCCCTATGTGACCACTAATACAGTCTCTATGACCATCCACCTACGCCATTATCCCCGTCAACCGTGACCCTCTTCCCTCTTTCAACAACTATTCTGCTGATATTATTGTATGCACCAGACAACTCCCACCGTCCCCGGCCTTCTCCGGTCAGCCAATGCCATCTTGGACCTATCACACTCAAACCCCAGCATCCACAAGCTTTACTATATGAACATTCCATACCTGTTTTTGTCCTATCCCTCTGAATAAATTTATTGAAAATGAGGTATGAAATAATAATCATTCAGTTTAATCACTTCCCCTCTGCCACGATTGAGAGTGGGGTGGTGGAATTTCATATGGAAAATGTGTAACTTTATTCATCTATAAATATTGTTTTCTCCAAGTGTCCATGAACAATGGCCACCAGGTGATGATTTTATAGTCATTCAATTCTACCCATTTTCAATTCATTCCCATTCCTGATTATTATATGAATAAAACCATGGTTATAAGTTGTTCATTCTCCTGTAGGAACAAAATGAAAACTCTGTAATGGAGGTCTTAGGAAATTCTCATGCTGTTTTTTCTACAATTGATGATGTTGTCTAGGAAGATTCATTGTACAAGAATGGAATTTAATTTGTCATAATGCATCTTGATTTTATTTTTCGACATGTTGAGGGAGTTCATACTTTAATACTAATGCAATAGAGTCCATCCTAGGAGATGATTTAATTTGATGTGTATATATTATTGACCGGGTTTTCTATGAAGTGATTGTGATTATTTAGAACATTGGATGAATATAAAACTTTTATTTGTAAGGTTTGACTCTTATTTTTTGTCTCAAAACACTATATACATTGTTTATATGGAGATGAGTGAGGCTTCTTCAGAGAAGTCAGATCCTGATTTACTTACTAGAATTCAAAAACTCTATATGACATTCTGTACGAATATGATTTGATAATTACTTTATTATAATTATCTATGGTTATATTGGATTCATTTTTAGGGCTTATGTATGCTATAAGAATAAATCAAGTCTTTCTATCCAGTTGTCTCTATTATTAATCATTGTGACTATTTGTTTTTCTGCTCGCACATCTATGTAGATGTGATTCATCCATCATCACTGCTGATAGATCATGTGAATAAGATAATGATATATCATAGAATGAACATTTATTTTTATATTCCATCCTGTTTTGGGTACTAATGTATATTGTGACAAACCATTGTCAGTTGAACTGTAATCACCTTGATTCTGCACATCATTTTTTTAAAGTTGCAGTGACAATATGTGCAGGAAAAATTAATATTATTCAATGGAGGGAAAAACATTTGACTCAGGAGGGCAATGAATTATAGCATGTACATTGTAACATGTACAAAGAATCCTCCACATCCCCTATAATATCAGTTTTTGTGTCCTTAATATTTTGGTAGAGATGGATTTTGATCTTGGGATGATGCACTTACGTGTTTCTCCTGCACAAAATTTCATCACACAATAATATTCTTAAAGGGATTAGGTCCCTTTATCTAAGCTCCCACATAAATTTCAAAGCCTTACAATAATATTTAAAATAAAAAAATTATTTAACATAAGACTTAGTTTTCAATGAATAATCAACATTATACTGAATACACATGTGAAAGATTTACTAGCTAATAGAAATTCAATATTTAAATTATTGAAACGATGAGGTAGTTCATGATAAAAATTAAAAGCATGCCTTCATGGGTGACAATAGTGATTGAGCCTATGGGTATCTCCTTTGATAATTTTAGTACAATCTGAAGGAAGATAGGTAATGATTGTATAGGTGATAAAGGTTTCATCCTTATAGTATTTTAAATCCATTTCATATTATTCTATGATATTCTCTCCCAAAGGTTGACTAATAACCATTCCCTAGTTATTTAGTCCTATGCAATCTCAAATTTACTAAACAATGAACATGTGGATTTTGTTGGGTACCCTAATAAAATTATGACTCCAAAGAAGAGTCTATTTACACAACAAAGGGATTGAAATCTGAGTTTATTTCAAAGAAAGAGAAAATTATGTGTGGATTTTCCTTTTGATTTTAGGGAATTTCTCTGGCCATAAAATACATCTAAGGCCAAGACCACTAGTCACTCCCGATAAAGGGTTATTCATCCTCCCTTCATGGTGCCCTCCATACATGTACCATCCAAATTAAATATAATCCTTATTGTGGGTGCACATCAGCCCACCCACCATCCAATAGTAGATATAATATAATTCCCTCTAATAATAGGAAGAGTAAGATTATAGAGAGTAGGTAATGATCCATCTAATTGAACTAGGATTTATGATCTACTGTGAGTGATCAGTCTTTCACCATGGAATGATTAGAAAACATTCTACTACCATTACACCTATCTTCATGGAGGGCCTCCCAGATGACCTGAAATCCAAAAACTATCGTTACACGGGGCTTATAAATCTCTTTTTTTAGTTTCAGGAGTCCTGAAACCTTGTAGTAATAAAATATTACATGGATAGAGCCTGGTCATCTATGCCAATAATGTCTCAAAAAATATTCCATATGAAGCGTGCCGTCTCTCCACTATAAACAAATGGTTAGTTCTCTTGACTATTTTCTTGCTAAAAAATATTCATTTGAAAGCTATTTACATGAAATCCCTTTGTGCTTATTTATATGTGGGATGGACCAGGTTGAGAATTTTTTAAATAAAGAAGAATAATTTGGGTGGAATTGTTATAGCCCATAAATGGTCTTCCCAGACTACTATCTCCTATTTAAAGCATGTGATCCTTATATTTTTCTACCTTGAATCATCTCGAAGAAGAATATGTGAACCTATAAAAATTTAGTTCCTCCATAAAATGGATACTTTGGTCATAATTTGCCATTGGCAAGATGAGGGAAGGGGAAAAAAGTTAAACACCATCCTTTTTCAAGATGATGATGAGATAATGACCCTCAATTCCCATCTCCAGTTGGCCCCGGAGTATTGACTAGAACCAAGGGTATAATTTTTCTAAATATGGGAGGTGTTACACTTTTTTATTTTAATAGGATCAAGAGATAAGAGAAGGAAACCACCAAAAATCAAGGTACAATATGTATAAAAATAAACCCAAATCCAAAGACCCATGCATGTTATAAAAAAACTAAATAAAAATTACAATAATAACCCATGTGCAATACCAAAATTGAGAAAGGGAATCTAAGTAGCAACAAGAAGACTGAGCACCGGCTAAAAACAACTACCAACGTCTAGACTAGTAGGGTCCTACACGGTCCTCAAAGACATCATGGAAACATTAATGTAAAACTAGGGTTAGGATATAGGTATACTCCATAGGGAACCTAAATCTCTCATACATAATGGGGGAGACAATCAAATGCCCAATGAAAAGGATATATCATTCCTTAATAAGATTTTACGTAGCAATAATTTAAGTTATGAAAAAATTATCTTTTAAGGAGAGGATTGCATTAAACTCCTTTGCTTGACCAATTAAATGATTCACCACCATTACAAAAATTAAAATAGGAGTTATGGACTTTCAATCAAACGAGGTCTTTAAATGGGGCTATAAATGCATTATATGTAAAAGGAAATGTCAGTAGGTAAAATAATATGAAGCTAGAAACATTGTACACAAAACATGATATTTTTCAAAGGGAATATCAAGCTATTAGAAATAGCCTACTGTTCTGGGAACACTGTTCATGTACTAGAAATTTGGAAATTAAAAATTTCTTCTATTAGAATTAGAATACTATTCTAGAAACACTATTTCTTAATTAGAAATTTGGAAGAAGAGAAAGCCAACAATTGGAAATAAGTTTTTGTTCTAGAAACACTATTCATGTACTAGAGATTTGGAAAAGGAAAAATCCTACTTTTGGAAATATGCTACTATTCTATAAAGACTCTTCATGAACTACATATTCATAAATGGAAAAGCCTGATGTTGGCAATAGCCTACTAATCTAGAAACACTGTTCATGAACTACAATTTTTGAAAGGGAAATAGAATGCTGTTGGAAATAGACTAATGTTCTGGAAACACTTTTCATTAACATAAAATTGGGAAAAGTAAAATCCCTACTGTTGGAAATAACCTACTATTCTGGAAACACTATTCATGAAGTAGAAATTTAGAAATGTGTCAGGAAAAAGTCACTTTGACCTCACAGAACATGTCAATCACCAGATTTTAGCAGTGTAATAGACCGTAGAGGTCTGAGCAATTTTATTATATATCACTCAAAAAATTCTCATCCCTGAGCATTCAAAACAAACCTAGAAGAAAATATGGATCCAAACAACCACCGCGTAAGATACCTCTTTGGGGAAAACCACCATGAGTTGTTCGAAAGCTAGAAAAAAACCATTACATCTGAGAACACCACCCAAGAGTTATCATATTTAAAAATCTACACCAACCCCAAAGATCACACTGTCCCGACACATGGGTTAGAGAGATCATTTTTACATGTTATAATATTATCTTCTTTAGGTGGTACTGACATGCCCGTATGGGTTTAATCACATCTACATTAATGAGTCCTGATTAGAAGTCATGTCCTCCCTTCCTTACACATTTGGACACAAAAAACACATCCAAATAACAAGGAAATAAAAATTCTATATCCAAAAAAGTAAATCATAACATCACATAAATGGTACTGAAAAAATGAAAGCAGAAATGAAAAACACATCACAACAACTTAAAACAACTATAGGTACTCGACACACATCTGGGACTCTTGCTCCATAGAACTCTCCTCGATGCCACAATGTCACCACAAGACACCATCCAAGGGAATAAAATTCCCCCATAACATCTTATATTTGAGGTCCCATATCTCTACCGACCGCTCCATAAAGGTCGCATCATCATCAACATCGATCTCACTCCGATCAATGACGTATAAGTCGCCATGTAGATAATAGCAGATCCATGATACTTGGAAAATATCATGAATGTGGCTCATCTACGGGGGATGTAAAATATGATATGAAACAGATCCGACATGACCCATTACCTCAATAGGTCCAACAAACCAAGGAGAAATATTATTACCGTAACCAAGCATTCACTTCCCAAAACAATGAGAATATTTTAAGAACACATGGTCTCTAACTGTGAGCTCTAAAGGTCTCCTTGTACAATTGAAATTTGAATTCCAATGGTATTGTGCAATCTTCATTCCTACCACACAAGATAATATTTCTCTATGGTGCTCTGCACCACATCTGAACCATGAACGCCTACCTCACCGACCACAGTCCAACACACAGGTGAATGACATGACATTCCATACAAATCCTCAAACAGTGCCATAACAACGGTAGAGTGGTACTTGTTGTTGTATGAAAACTGTACCAGATGCAAGTGTTGTACCCATGATCCACCAAACTATAGAACACATGCCCTTATCATGTCCTCTAACTTCAAGATAGTACACTCTGTCTGCCCATCAATCTTGGGGTGGAAGGCTATGCTAAGGCAAAAATGGGTTCCAAAAGCATGCTGCAATCCCCTAGAGCCTTGTGATATAAAACTTGTATCCCAGTCTGAGACAATGGTGCTCAGAACACCATGGAACTGCACCACCTCATCTACATACCTATATTTTAAGGCACTCACCGAGCTCAACTTGTTGATCACCAAGAAGTGAGCCGATTTCATCAACCGATCCACCACATCCCAGATAGCATCATAGTCTCCTTGAGTCCTGGGTAGAACTATCAAAAAATACCTTGAGATTTCATCCCACTTCAACTCAGGGACATATAAAGGCTACAATAAACCTCAAGGAACATAGTTTTCATCCTTTACCTACGGACACACCAGACACTTTATCACAATCTATGAACCTTTCCACTTCACCTCGGGCCACCAGAACTGTACCCTCAGTTCGCGATACATCTTGGAAACTCTGGGTATACCGCTTGGGCCGAGCTATGAATCTCATGAAAAAATTACCCACACATCTCCTTGGGAACAAACAACCTTCCACAGGAAAGCATTTGATTCTAACATTCCTATGACCACTCATTAGGATCATTGTCCTGGTCAATGTGATCTCACATCACATTGCCTATGAGTCTCCCCAATGAGACTCCTCCACCTACAACATTGGATATTACTACAATGTCATTTAATACAAATATTCTCTTCCACCATCCTCCCTCGCATCTAGGTGAAAGATAGCTAATTCTCCCATTTCTCTCCATGTATCACTAGACTCACAAACAATTTCCTTTAATTTTTTTTGCTAAAGGCATCATCCCCAAAATTCTCCATACCTTTGGTGTAAGAGACCTCAAAGTCGTAGTCTTGAAGAATCTACACCTATCTCCGTTCTCACAAATTCAGATTCCATTGGGAAATGATATACCAAAAACTCTTATGACTAGTGAAGACCAAAAAGTGCTCCCTGATGAGATAATGCTGCAATAACTTCAATGTAAACAATAATTCTTCAAGCCCCAAACCACGAGGGGCATAATTATTCTTATGAGGGAAAAACTGGATACACCCATAAGAGATCACACCTCACTGCTACATCAACACACATCGCAAAACAAAACTGGAAGGATAATAAACACCTCAATTAAAAACTCTTGCTCTAGTAACCTAAGAACTGAAGCACTAACTAGTTTCTCCTTCATATTTATGAGAGGATCCTAAAACTACTCACTCCATGAGAAATACTGCTTTCTTGGGTGTTACAGAAGAAAAAATTGCCTCCACCATCGATAGGTAAACTGCTTCCCCTTATAGATACCACACATGGTTGAGGAAGTGAACTTCTTGTGTCAATAACATTATCTTAGAAAACTTCTCATAGAGATGGTGTCATTGAAGGACCCTCCAAAACTTTTCTATGATACTCCATGTGCTTGTCTTTTGACCTAGAGTAGATCAGAATGTCATCATTGAGTACAACAATGAAAATGCCCAACAACATGTTGAAAAAATGTTCAGGGGTCTCGTGAACACGACTAGTTCATTTATGACACCAAATGGACTAAATACGAACTCAAATTATCCATACCTATATCTAAAATCCATATTCGATATATCACTCTTTTTCACCCTCAGTTGGTAATATCTAAACTAAAAATCAATCTTAGATAACCATCCTACTCCTTTCAATTGGTCGAATAGATCATCTAGGATTGGGAGAGGACAAAAGATCTTGAACGTTACTTGCTTTAACCTCTGTTTGTCTATGTAAAACCTAATACCACCATCAGCTTCTTGTCCATCAAAATCGGAGCACCCCATGGCGACATGCTAGGTTGTAAAAAACCTTATTTATGAGGTCGTTAATATTAATCTGCAACACTCATAACTCAGAAGGCATCATCTGATATGGATCCCTTAAACCGGGTGATTACCAGGTTGTATGTCTATCTAGAACTCGAATTCACGTCAATTAGTTATAGTCACAACCTCTTAAAGAAAAACATCCAAGAACTCTCTAACAACCACAAGAACACCAACCGTATCTGCATCTACTGATTTAACTGACTGTCTGAACAACATATAAAAGATAGTCTCCACTAATAGGATTCCCATACAACAACTATGATCGCTGAGAAAATCTTTTCGATGACCTTACTCATCGAAAAAAAGACTCTTCTTTGGAATTAGTCGATAAAAACACGCACATAGAACAACCAATCGATGCATAGAATGTCATCGTACAACTACATCTACAACATAAGAAGATCCCAAATAGACTAATGTGGCCCTAATATCAGTCTACATCCCATGAAAAAATAAAACAAACTAGTATGAACTCCAATTGGTTTACTTAACACTAGGGGACATGATGTTTTTATACGTCCAGACCCACATTATGGGCATGATTGGGTGACGAAAAGGAGTCAGAGGTCCCCAAAACAAGGGTGTTGATCAAATAGATCGTACCTTGAATGAACTCCATCATTGGAACTTCTAAATATATAGTGTGGAACTATCCACGCATAGATCCTCTACCTCTCTATTGTCGACCACCTCCTCGACCATGCCACGATCAAAGTCCTTGAGGAGCACCTTGAGGATGGCCTCCCCCCACATTGTCTTTTGTCAGAGGAGAATGTGACTACTTCTAAAAAGGCCTAACTGGTAGCTATTTTAGATGAGGTGGACCCTGAACCTACCCAATCCCATCGTACATGAGGCCAAACTAGGCACCACCACAGAATATTCCCGAAAACTCCACAAGAAAAATATTACCTGTCTTGAACCCATACGAAAATATAGAGGACCAGAGGATCAAAACTAGAATTATTGAGGCATACTCCCCACTAGTAAAAACATAAAAGGACATGTTGTTGACTTACTTTCCCATTCATGAACCCATATGGCTCCCCTATTGTGGCACGCCTCCTCGCAAGTGTATCCTTTCCATCACCTCAGTAGTTTTTTGCACTGCCATGTATGTTGGTAAGGTAATGGGAGTAACAAAATCCTGTCGAGATAGTTGAAGCACCTCCTATAGATATCTCACCGAAAAATCCTTATCTGAAAAGGGGTCTAGGGAAAAACTCAGAAGATCATTGAACTTGAACCCCAATTCCCCCACCAACATACTTCCTTGCTATTGAGATAGCACTTATTGTCCCTTTTCAGCCTTTTCCATAGAAGTATGTAATTCCTCTCGAAAATCCTTCTAAAAAATAGACCACTGATGATCTTGCATTATCTTTTCCTTAAGGTAGAGCATCCACTAGTCACGTGTTGCTCCTATCATCTAGCTGACTGCCAACAGGACCTAGTACTCAGGGCACAATTCAGAGTGAAGGATATCCCTAGATCCTTGTGCCGTCATTCTGTTTCTACATAAGGGATGTTTCCCCAGTATTTCCAGAGGGTATGTCGCTAGAAGGAACACAGAGTCCACGACCACCTCTCATCCTCCTACCCTCGGTCAGGCTTCTGCTGATCAGCTGGAACAACCTACTAAGCCTCAACTACTTGTACCGCAGATGGATGACATCCGGGTGTCATAACTGTAAGGTAAACTAGGAATGCCTATGCTCGAGTGGTAAGGAATTTTATAAAATATTTCTTTATCATCTTGGTAAATTTTCCCTCCATAACACCCCAATTAAATTATGAAAACAAGTCATTACGATGCATGTAACTTTAATAGGGTCTCCACACTTCAATAAATGTGGGCTCAATTGGTCATTCAGTAGGCTTATAGTCCGTGCATCAGATCACGGGGGCCCCTAAAATCCTGTGTCCTAGCTGGTCTTCCCTAGCCTATGTCACACACCAATACTTCATAGCAATGTTTCCCCACTATACCATTAAATTATCACTATTCTTAACTCTAAACTCCATCCTATAACTCAACCATAACCTATAATACCATTCTTTCATGACTCTCATTTGGAAAGTGTAGGGAAGGGGTAGAAAAGTTCCCCTTCCTTCCTTCTTCAATATAAAGACAATATAATGACCCATATATCCCACGTACAGTAGGCCCGAGAGTGGAGACTATCCACAAGTGTATATATTTTCACAATATAAGAGGAATACACATTTTTTATTTTAACAACATCGAGAGCTAAGAGAATACAACCAACAAAAAATAGGGTACAATAAGTAAAAAACTAAACCCAAAGCCAAACCCAAATTTATGGTTTAAAAAATGAAAAAAAATGAAAATGAATCTCTAAAATGAAATACCAAAAAGGGAAAAGGAATATTGATTAGTAGTATGAAACTAAGAAACAGCCAGAAACAACTCCCAACGTCTAGACTAGTAGGGTCCCACACAGTCCACAAATCCCTCCAAGAAACCTACAATAAAAGTAGGGTAAGAATATAAGTATACTCTGTAGGGAACCTAACGCTCTTGTGCACAAGTGGTGAGGAATTCTAATGCCTGGTGAAAAATAGAAGAAACCAGACACCGAGCAAGGAAGCTAACCACCTATCCTCACAAGGCACACTCCCAAAATATCTCAAACCCTGTAATATAGTATTATAGCACTTCATTACAAGGTTCCCCACACCATCATCCCACTATTCATTTAGACATATTACACCTCAATCATCTCCTGCAATCTCCACTTCCATATCCTACTTGCACACACCTGGTCCACAAACATCCACATATCCTGCCCACAAACACTCTGGCGACAACAACACAACCTACTCATAGACACCTAGGCCATATCACAACCACATCCCTCATAGTTCTACCTGAATACACTTGGGATCCACAACAATCACACAACTTGCCCGAAGACACCTATGCCTCATCCTGAAGACACCTGGGAAATTACAACCCCACCTCCTGCCCGATGGCTCCAGGGCCACATCCTGAAGACACTTTGGAACATTCTACCTAAAATAATAAAAGCCTCATATCCATAATAGAAAATTGTCCAAAGGATATGGATTAAGTAAACACACCATTCCTGAAGAGTCTTGGCCTAAAGTAACCACCTCATGCCATCACAACCTATTGGAGATGTAGCATAAAGGTGCCAACATTCAGGGAAAACACCCCCCCATGATATGGGGTTGTTCGGCACTATGTGCCCAAAATGGGTGGGGTGCACTCTAAACATGATGAAAATACAAGATTAATACTAAACAAGAACTCTGTCCAAATATTCCCTCTAAAACTAATATCCAATAATGTACCACAACACTACTGCCCCTACGACATGCAAAAAACAACAATACCAAATGTAGAGACCCAAAGATTGACTTACATGGACATTACATTACTTTTGCGGAATACATAATACATAAGAAAAACAAACACACAAGGACCGTAATAGTTTAGTGTCTTTGGAAACTCGGAATATAATCTTCTAATCGTGGTGAAGGATCTTCAACATCTCCCATAAAGATATTCTTTTTTTTAACCTAAATCCTTTCTTTATGTCCTGGGGAAAAGAAAACATAAAAGGGTGAGCTCAAATGCTCAGTAAGGGTAAACAAAGGAAATATCAATCACATCATATACATAAGCACATAACTTTTGGAAATCTTAACCTGCAAAAGAGATCATAATTTCATAACATGTTATAAATCATAGTAGTGAAATTTAATCCCAATAATCATAACTTAAAACATTAAAATTTGTGGCATACACACATAATCATAGAGAATCATTTCTTATTAGTCAAGACTCATTTCCAAGACTATCTTAGTAGACAAAGTCCATTTCTGAACCGAGTCACCCTCGTTTCAGTCCTGTTTCACTGAACCGGTATAACCTACCGTTCCAACCATGTCTATCTCATGAGATATAAAATCGTTACCCAATGCATTGGAGGTAGATATTGGTCCCACCCATCT
The DNA here is from genome assembly GCA_963277665.1 of Viscum album. Lineage (NCBI taxonomy): Eukaryota > Viridiplantae > Streptophyta > Magnoliopsida > Santalales > Viscaceae > Viscum > Viscum album. The sequence goes on along the minus strand of OY728150.1, from coordinate 291,046,743 downwards.
CATAATGATACCATTCTCATGTGTGCCACAAAATCATAAACCATACATCATAGCATAACCCATATAATAAAAATGGGAATCTTAAACATCGTGACATCATAAAACAATTCATATAAGATAAAGGAATTCATAAAAATATAATTCCATCAAAACATAATAAAATCAATGTAATTATAGGGATAGAAATAGAACCCATTATTATCTTAGATGGAAAATAATTTTGATAAAACACTTGAACTCCATTTTTGAGGAAAATATCCTTTCTGCTTCAAAAACACATTTCCTTTCTGAACATGTCGTATAATTATAATCTAAAAGAATTTGATTAAAAATAATCTTGAAAACTTGTAAATGAAGATTCTTGGAAATAATTTTTTAAAAATCCATTCATGCCGTATAAGTTAAAAAAACATTCATCTCGTACTTTTGTCGGAAAAGTCAAAAAAGTACCTCGTACGAAAAACGACAAAAGATTCCTTTCATATCTTTTACTAAAAACTCTCTGAAGGGTAAAATTGGATTTAAACAATTGTAGGTGAATGGATATAATATTACATATTGAGGAAACATGGATGTGTAAGATATAATACACCCCAGTAAATGCCAAAGTATAAACAATCTCGGATAAAAATGAGATTGTGATATTTCCCTTACCTTATGTCCGATATGCTTTTTACGTATCTGAACCTCCTGTATAATGATTTAAATAATGTCATTAACTTATTACAGAATCATATTCATTGTTATGATATCATATATGGTTCACTTATGACTTTATATTACCCGTTCTTTTGTAAATTATATGTTAAAAAAGCGTTTTGGGTAAAATCGTTTCATTTATCATAGGTGTTTGGACTTGTTGGTCTTGAAATTATTATTAATTATATCATGATTTAATTACTTCTAGAATATAAAATATTATTTATATATCATATATATTCTGTATATATATATATATATTAGATATATAAATGAAATGAAACACACCGTTCATGGAGACGGTAGTCCGTACGTACGCATGAACGTTGTTTTCCTTTCCTTATTGTCTTGAATGGAAGTAAGTATATGAAATATATATTTACATAAATAAAGTAGATTTACCATGTCATATATTTCATTATTATTCATTATTTATATACTTTATAATAATTCAGGAATGGTTAACATGGATAGTGAACCTCATCGCGTCGTGGAGACAGTAGTCCGTACGTACGCACGAGCGATGATATCATTCCCATGGTCGTGGAATTGTGTTGAAGTGTATTTATACTATTTCAGTATCAATATAAATTTATAATAATCATATATAGTTACTCATTACACCATTATACCCATCCAATTATGGTGGTGGCAGAAAATAGATTACACCACGGCGTGAAGACGGTATTCCGTACGTACGCACGCGCGGTGATTTCCTTTTTCCGTAGGATGGTTAGAAGGTTAATTAGAGTTGTTTCATATTTATAATAACATATCAGTATATAAGAAATACTTATGTTATTAGTTTATCATGAAACAACTAAAGAAGAAGAATTTGAATAAGAAAGAAATTGAAAAAGATCGGTAATGGATATTACCTCTTTTTGACGCGCCTTCACTTAACCTCCACTTAAAGAACTAAGGATGGTCTTTGAAGAATACCAGGACCTCTAGGATGATACTAGGGAAGTGGAGAAGAGATTTCGGAAGGGGTTGGCCGAGCTTGAATTCTCAAATTGGTGTGAGGAGGAGAGGGAGGAGGTGCCCTTTTATAAGGGAGGAGAGGGGCACCTTAGGAAAATCTCAAAATATTATTTTATATTAAGGTGAAATTCGGTTAATAATGGTTCCAAAGTGTCTTATTTCGAATATAAAGTGGGGATGGGTCGCAATACTATCATCCAATAGGATTTAGGAAAGTTTAGGTTATTAGTTTAACCTTATCATGTAGATTTAACATTAAGTTAAATAATTTTACTTTTACAGTATCTTCTTGTGTTCTTATACTATAAGGTTAATAAACTTCCTATAAGAATCCGAACGAACCCCAAGTTGTTTATTATAAATATATATAACCTTATCTAAGTCATTTGGCAGAAACATAGATTTTTAGGAATAAAATAACAATTAATAATATAATATTTGTTTTAAAAACTATTTTATGTCAATTTTGACACTATTTAGTAATTAATTTTTGTGAAAATCATAACAGAATGATTAGTTCGAAAAACGATAATTAAAGAAATACTAACATGTCATATTAATCTATAAAATTAGTGGAATTCCTAAAAAGTGTCAAATTACATTTATTTGGGTGTTTATAACATCAATTATGTCAATATTTCACTAATAATATAATTACTCCATCATCTTTGTGTCATAAATAAATTAAATTATTTAATGTCTAAAAATTACAAATAAAATACCATTATGTAGTAAATATTTTTAGCTTTCTAATCAATATTTATAGTCGAATTTATCTTTTGTATAACCCTATATTAAAAATGATTTACTTATTAAACTTTGATTTTAACTATTTTAACCCTTCTTTATATAAATTAATAATAAATGTCCTAATCTAATCCAAGTGGGCCTAAATGGTCATATGTTATTCCTAAGGTTGTTTTAGGTCGAATTACCATTGTCCAATAGAATTAGGACATTTGTTAGGGTAATAGTAATATCATTTTTATCCTTAATTACCCAATTTACTTTTAACCGTGGTAAAAAAAGTAAAAAGTTACTATTCACCAAAAATTATTTTCATCTCATTGAACCACATTTTACTTACTGACATCAACCGTGTCTCTCGGATTTTTGAAATTCCACTCACAGAAGCGGTAAAATTAAGTTTTATGAAAAATTCATTTTTTTAACTACCACTTAGTGGTTTCACTATTCATCAAAAAAATGAATGTTTCCAGAAAAATACCAAAAATTAGGCCTAAGATATATTTGATATTATGAATTCAAAAATGATTTCTATTTTACCAAATTCAAAACATATCATTTTCATTAATTAATTTAAAAATTAACTTCCGTCATCAAAACAAATAGCATGTTCTTAAGAGAGAATAACTATCAAAATATTGACAGTTGTTTATGTCTGGTTTAAATGTGAAATTACATCCAATAACCAAAATTGTATTAAATTGTAAAAATATATTCTAAATATACTTTAAAACCAATCAAATTAATAATTTATCACTATTAATTATTTCTATTAAAAAGGTTGTTTTTAATTAAAATTTTATAATTTTCATTATTCATCAGAAAATGAATGTTATCCGAAAAATACCAAAATTTCACCCTAAGCTAATTTCGATATTCAGAATCCATAAATGAAGTCCATTTTGAAAAATAAAATTTAAAAAAATTCAAAAAGTGGTTCTTACTATTCATAACGACTAGTTTTAATAATATTATAATAGCAATCGTTGTTTAGTGAAAATCGGTATTGCGTACTACACACGCTATCGAGGAAGGTCGCCATTGCGTGTAATGCAAGGCAAGTCAAGGATGCATGTTGTGCAAGCTCCTTTTGGTGTTGCGTACAACACAAGATATTAATGAAATTAAAAAGAATATTTTTCATAAATTCTCGGGGTGTTACATTCTACCCCCCTTAAAATGAATTTCGCCCTCGAAATTCGTCGGGGTTATAAATGGTTTACTATTCGAAAGTTTCATTAATAGAAACCCACATCGTAAAAAGGAATACCAAAACCTTTTTTTAAAAACAAAAGTATGAAACGTAACAGTTACCCAAATAAACTAATCACTGGGTTTCCACATAGGTGAAAATATGGATTTGGAAGAGAAATCTAACCATCATGTTATGATGGAGAGTGGTAGAGAACATGGATATGGAAGATCCAACAATCAAAAAGCCATAAATTTGTGACAATCTAAGGTACCGTCTGATTCATCAGATATAATATCACTAGGAAAACATTTTTGGTTTTCAAGATCATTTCCCTAAAGTTGATGAAATTGGAATTAGAAGAAATACTTTCGTGATTTTGGTATAGTCTCACTGTTTTTCATTATTTGGACAATTTCCACTTCATATCTTAATGAAATGAAGTTGAATTTGTCATTCATGATGTGTTAGCAGATCATGTGACAGAATGATGGGTCATTCCATCTGTCTCAAAGAAAAGGTTAGAAAAGTTATCAAAAAATACATAAGTCCATCTATAGTGAGATTAATCTTATATAGTTCCTAAAATGAACTTATAATTTATATATCATACCGCTTAATAAAATAAAACTAGTTTCTACTAACCAGGGACTTCCTGTAGGCCAGTGGTAGGTGATAAAGGCCAGTCGCACTTCGGTTGTGGGTTTGATTCCCACAGCCTTGTCCGACGCGATGGGTTGTCACCCGTTCTGCAGGTTTTCCTTTTTCTAAAACTACATTACTATAACATCCCATCAATAATATCGAAAAAACATGTATCATTAAACAATAATAACTTATTTCCAACATAGTCCATTCCAATATTTAGGCTTATCTATAATACTGCTGTCCAATCTCATATTATAGTGAAAACGATTACCAGAGATTTAATACCATCGTTGATCCCCATATATCATAAGATATGTCTTGTTGGTCACATTCCAAACATTCAAAGTCCTTAATCATGTATTCTCTTGAATATCAATTGATCCTTAGTGAAGACATGAATGTAGTTAAAAGTTAACTCTATACACATACCAAAATCCTCAAAATTCTATATACTCAAACCATGATATCACTTAGTCCTTATATCAATTATGAGCTCATGAATACTATCAAACATATTAGATTCTCTTTATCCCTTCATTATGTGCATATCATTTGCTTTCCAAAAATATTTCAATCACTTTTCATGGTTACCGATGCCATAAAATTATTGAAAACCACAATAGACCAAAACATAAATATTCCAATATTCCACGATACTATATACAACATTATTTTGGAATCCCATTACATAAACACTTAATCATTCCAGCACAACGTTGTCATATTCAACATCGCCAATGGTGATCACATGTGACTTTCCTTTGTCCTTTTCCTTAAGTGGTTTGTCATGTCGGTCATCACTAACCCCTGGATTAGGGCATTTATTAGCATAATGCCCCATTTCCTTGCACTTGAAACATTGAAGTGTTGGTTGTGCGTTCTCTGTAGTATTTGCTTTATTCACATCATTAGAATCCCTTTTTCCATTACTTAGACACTCAGCTGATCGATGACCTTCTTTTCCACACTTAAAACATTTTCTAGTCCCTTTAAGAAAATCTCCACCATGATTGTCTCCACACATTGTGCATAAGGAAACATTCATCTTCTTTTCACCATTATTCTGAGATTTCTCCTTGAACTCCATCTTTCATTTCTTGTCAAAACCATGAGATGGATATGTAACACTAACTTCAATTTCTACATTGATAGCCCAACGCAAAATTTCTTCATAGCTACTGAAGTCTCTTATAGCTAATGCCCTTCGATGACTTGGTTTTAAGCCACTGAAAAATCGATCAACTTTACTTTCAGGTTGGATGATAATGTCAGATGCATACCTTGCAAGTCTTGTAAAATTCGCTTCGTATATCCCAACAGATTCATCATCCTTCTGCTTTAGCTCAAGAAACTCTGTTTCCATCTTTGTTCGAAGAATACGTGGGAAGTACTTACTGAAAAACAAGTTCTTGAACTCGTCCCATTCCATGGACCCAATTTCATCTCGTGGCCTCGTATTCTTGATAAGATTCTACCATTGATCACCTTCACCTTCCAAACGATATACTGCTAAGATGACTTTATCATGTTCATATCATTGAAGAACTGAAAATATCTTTTCAGTGGTACTGATCCATTGTTCAGCAACAAGTGGATCAGAAGACCCACTGAAAGAAGGTGGACGTTGCCTCATGAAGGACTCAATAGAATATTGTTCACTTATCTGCTCATTTGGAAGTCTATAATGATTCATAGCTTGTGTAAATATAGCAATAAGATTTTGCACTCCATCTCCCATAACATTTTTTTGTTCAGGAGGACAATCATTGCATTGTCCATTGCATTGATCAACACGGTTCCTTCGGGTTCCAGCCATCGTCTAAAACCCAAAAAGAATAGTGTGAGAGGAAAAAATCATGATAGGGAAAACAACATAATAAAGGGGGAGTACCTTCAATATCTAACATCTTTGGTTTAATTCTATGATCGTTAGCGTAATTCTAGTACTATAACCTATACGTATACTTAACCTTAGGGACATCCCTAGACATACCTTAGAAAAATCTCTAGGGATCTCACTAACATTTTCGCATCCTAGTTTCCAATGGTTGACTAAACATTTCCTCTAATACCAAGTGTAGAGACCCGAAGCTTGACGTACATAGACATTATATTACTTTTTCAAAATACTTAATACATAAGAAAAACAAACACACAAGGACCGTAATAGTTTAGTGTCTTTGGAAACTCGGAATATAAACTTCTAATCGTGGTGAAAGATCTTCAACATATCCCATAAAGATCTTCTTTTTTTTAAACCTAAATCCATTCTTTATATCATAGGGAAATGAAAACATAAAAGGGTGAGCTCAAATGCTCAGTAAGGGTAAACAAAAGAAATATCAATCACATCATATACATAAGCACATAACTTTTGAAAATATTAACCTGCAAAAGAGATCATAATTTCATAACATGGTATAAATCATAGTAGTGAAATGTAATCACAATAATCATAACTTAAGACATGAAACTTTTTGGCATACACACATAATCATAGAGAATCATTTCTTATTAGTCAAGACTCATTTCCAAGACTATCTTAGTGGAAAAATTCCATTTCTGAACCGAGTCACCCCCGTTTCAGTCCTGTTTCACTGAACCGGTATAACCTACCGTTCCAGCCATGTCTATCTCATGAGATATAAAATCTTTACCCAATGCATTGGAGGTATATATAGGTCCCACTAATCTCATAATTATACCATTCTTATGTGTGCCACAAAATCATAAACCATACATCATAGCATAACCCATATAATAAAAATGGGAATCTTAAACATCGTGACATCATAAAACAATTCATATAAGATAAAGGAATTCATAAAAATATAATTCCATCAAAACATAATCAAATCAATGTAATAATAGGGATAGAAATAGAACCCTTTATTATCTTAGATGGAAAATAATTTTGATAAAACACTTGAACTCCATTCTTTAGGAAAATATCCTTTCTGCTTCAAAAACACTTTTCCTTTCTTAACATGTCCTACAATTATAAACTAAAAGAAGTTGATTAAAAATAAACTTGAAAACTTGTAAATGAAGCCTCTTGTAAATAATTTTTTAAAAATCAATTCATGCCGTATAAGTTAAAAAAAACATTATTCTTGTACTTTTGACGGAAAAGTCAAAAAAGTACCTCGTACGAAAAATGACAAAAGATTCCTTTCATATCTTTTACTAAAAACTCACCAAAGGGTAAAATAGGATTTAAACAATTCTAGGTGAATGGAAATAATATTACATATTGAGGAAACATGGATGTGGATGATAAAATACACCCCAGTAAATTCCAAAGTATAAACAATCTCGGATAAAAATGAGATTGTGATATTTCCCTTACCTTATGTCCGATATGCTTTGTACGTATCCAAACCTCCTGTATAATTATTTCAATAATGTCATTAACATATTACATAATCATATTCATTGTTATGATATCATATATGGTTCACTTATGACTTTATATTACCCGTTCTTTTGTAAATTCCATGTTAAAGAAGCGTTTTGGGTAAAATCGTTTCATTTATCGTAGGTGTTTGGACTTGTGTTTCTTGACATTATTATTACTTCTATCATGATTTACTTACTTAAAGAATATAAAATATGATTTATATATCATATATATTCAATATATATATATATATATAATAGATAGCTAAATGAAATGAAACACACCGTTCATGGAGACGGTAGTCCGTACGTATGCATGAACGCTGTTTTCTTTTCCTTATTGTCTTGAATGGAAGTAAGTAGATGACATATATATATATACATAAATCCAGTATATTTAACATGTCATATATTTAATTATTATTCATTATATATATACTTTATAATCATTCTGGAATGGTTAACATGGATAATGAACCTCATCGCGTCGTGGAGACGGTAGTCCGTACGTATGCACGAGCAATGATATCATTCCCATGGTCGTGGAATTGTGTTTAAGTGTATGTATACTATTTCAGTATCAATATCAGTTTATAATATTCATATATAGTTACTCATTACACCATTATACCCATCCAATTAAGGTGGTGGCAGAAAATAGATTACACCACGGCGTGGAGACGGTATTCCGTACGTACGCACGCGCGGTGATTTCCTTTTTCCGTAGGATGGATAGAAGGTTAATTAGATTTGTTCCATATTTATAATAACATATCAGTATATAATAAATACTGATGTTATTACTTTATCATGAAACAACTAAAGAAGACGAATTTGAAGAAGAAAGAAATTGAAAAAGATCGGTAATCGATATTACCTCTTTTTGACGCGCCTTCACTTAACCTCCACTTAATGAACTAAGTATGGTCTTTGAAGAAGGCCAGGACCTCTAGGATGATACTAGGGAAGTGGAGAAGATATTTGGGCAGGGGTTGGCCGAGCTTGAATGCTAAAATTGGTGTGAGGACGAGAGGGAGGAGGTTCCGTTTTATAAGGGAGGAGAGGGGCACCTTAGGAAAATCTCAAAATATTATTTTATATTAAGGTCAAATTCGGTTTATAATGGTTCCAAAGGGCCTTATTTCGAAGCTAAAGTGGGTATGGGTCAAAATACTATCATCTAATAAGATTTAGACAAGTTTATGTTATTATTTTAACCTTATCATGTAGATTTAACATTAAGTTAAATAATTTTACTTTTACCGTGTCTTCTTCCGTTCTTATACTATAAGGTTAATAAACTTAATATAAGCAGCCAAACGAACCCCAAGTTGTTTATTATTAATATATATAACCTTATCTAATTCATTTGGGAGAACCATAGATTTTTAGGAATAAAATAACAATTACTAATATAATATTTGTTTTAAAAACAATTTTATGGAAATTTTGACACTATTTAGTAATTAATTTTTGTTAAAATCAAAACAGAATGATTAGTTCGAAAAAGGTTAATTAAATAAATACTAACATGTAATAGTAATCTATAAAATTAGTGTAATTCATAAAAAGTGTCAAATTACATTTATTTTGGTGTTTATAACATCAATTATGTCAATATTTCATTAATAAGATAATTACTTCATCATCATTGTGTCATAAATAAATTAAATTATTTAATGTCTAAAAAATACAAATAAAATACCATTATTTAGGAAATCTTTTTATCTTTCTAATTAATATTTATAGTAGAATATATCTTATGTATAACCCCATATTAAAAATAATTTACTTATTAATCTTTGATTTTACCTATTTTAACCCTTCTTTAAATAAATTAATAATAAATGTCCTAATCTAATCCAAGTGGGCCTAAATGGTCATATTTTATTCCTAAGGTTGTTTTTGGTCGAATTAACGTTGTCCAATAGAATTAGGACATGTGTTATGGTAATAGTAATATCATTTTTACCCATAATTACCCTATTTACTTTTAACCGTGGTAAAAAAAAGTAAAAAGTTACTATTCATAAAAAATTATTTTCATCTAATTGAACCACATTTTACTTACTGACATCAACCGTGTCTCTTAGATTTTTGAAATTCCACTCACAGAAGAGGTAAAATTATGTTTTATGAAAAATTCATTTTTTTAACTACCACTTAGTGGTTTCACTATTCATAAACAAAATGAAAGTTTCCAGAAAAATACTAAAAATTAGGCCTAAGATATATTTGATATTATGAATTCAAAAATGATGTCTATTTTACCAAATTTAAAACATATCAGTTGCATTAATTAATTTAAAAATTAATTCCCGTCGTCAAAACAAATAGCGTGTTCTTAAGAGATAATAACTATCAAAAGATTGACAGTTGTTTATGTCTGGTTTAAATGTGAAATTACATCCAATAACCAAAATTGTATTAAATTGTAAAAATATATTATAAATATACTTTAAAACCAATCAAATTAATAATTTATCACTATTAATTATTTCTATTAAAAAGGTTGTTTTTAATTAAAATTTAGTAATATTCACTATTCATCAGAAAATGAAAGTTATCCGAAATGTACCAAAATTTCACCCTAAGCTAATTTCGATATTCCGAATGCATAAATGAAGTCCATTTTGAAAAATAAAATTTAAAAAATTTCAAAAAGTGGTTATTACTATTCATAACGACTAGTTTTAATAATATTTTAATAGCATATCGTTGTTTAGTGAAACTCAGTATTGCATACTACACACGCTATCGAGGAAGGTCGCGATTGCGTGTAATTCAAGGCATGTCAAGGATGCATGTTGTACAAGATCCTTTTGGTGTTGCGTACAACACAAGACATTAATGAAATTAAAAAGAATATTTTTCATAAAATCTCAGGGTGTTACACCAAACCTCTTAATTCAAGTTATCGTGTTTGACAATTTACTGTTCAACTATTACTTCACTACTATAAACTAACATGAAAACCTATATATAGGAACAAAAACAAAACAAACACATCAAGGTAGTGAATTAACAGTTCAATTTTTGTCTTTCTTGTAAGAAAAATAAACAAAGTGAGATTCCTCAAACCATGTCCCCGTCAGCTTATGGACACAACACAACCAAAGGAAGTTCAAAAAGATAAAAGACAATCCAGTCTATAATAAATTATCCTCTCATTGTTTTGTTCTATTCCATAACTAGTTCCATCCTTTGATCTCAACAACACCACCACATAATCCATACAGGGCTCCAAACAGATTCCTCATCTATATCAATAGAACAGATCAAGTAGTTTAATTATTCTACCAACATTGGTCACCATGTTCCACATTTTAGTCTATTTAATAGGGGTGATCAGACAAGGTTTACTTTCATCTGACATCCATTTAAACATCCAGGTATATGTGATTAACCTCTTTTTATTTTTACCTGTTTAATCACTATAATGTCCAAAAAAAAGAGCATTACTAGTGCACAAATAAGGACCACCAATGAACATGATTTTTAGTAGAATTATTCATGAACAATTCACAACAAAAAAATGAATTAATAACAATATCATATCTGACCCACCCCTCCATTTATCATCTGTTAATTATCTTTGTTAAGGGTCAGGTTTCAACTATGTCTCGTGGATGCATTGTCAAACCCACCCCACATGATGCACAAAAAAGAGATACGAAGTTATAATTTCCTACCATGAAGATCTTGGATCATAGTTTCTTCCTCACTTTATGAACATATGTTGGAAGTAGGTCAATACCTCTGGGTTTCTCCAAAATAGGTGGGTGGAATAAGGGTAGTGAAACCCCAAGGAAAGGCTGATCCGAGGAGTAAAGATTGATCCTATGACGTCTTAGAAACAAAGTAAGGGTTCAAGTATCCTACACTAGGGAACATGAAGGAATAACCAAGGAAACATTGTATATCATCCCTTAATAAGATTTAACGGTGAAATGATTTAAGATACATTTTATTTTTTCATTAATGAGAGGATTGCATTAAACCTTGTAGTTTGTTCATGTAATGGTTTTCTAACCATTAAAATACTAAAATAGGAGTTATGACCATTGAATCGGATGATTCCTTAAAATGAGGTTTTAAATGCATTTTACATGAAAGGAGATGTCAAAGGGGAGATACTATAAGAAGCTGGAAACACTGTACATCAAAGAGAAATTTGAAAAAGTAAATAACTTACTATAGGAAATAGCCTACTGTTTTGGAAATATTATTCATGAACCTGAAATTTGGAAAAGGATAAATAATGTTATTAGAAATAACCCACTATTCAGGAAACATGGTTCATAAACAAAAAATTTGGGAAATAAAAAATCATACTATTAAAAATATCCTACTGTTATGGAGACACTATTCATGAACTATAAATTTGGAAAAGGGAAAAAGCCTGATGTTGGAAAAAGCCAACTAGTTTGGAATCACAGGACATCAACTAGAAATTTTGAAAAATGGATTAGCCTACTTTTAGATATAGTCTACTATTTAAGAAACACTAGTCATGAAATAGAAATTTGGAAGAAAAAAACATTCTGTTAGAAATAACATACTGTTTTGGGAACACTATTCATGAACTAGAAATTTGGAAAAGTGTCAGGAATAAGTCACCTTGACCTCCCAGAACACCTCAAACCCCAAATTTCCACAAAGCAATAGACCAGAGAGGTTTGGGACATTAAAACAACCCCTCATAACCTTTTGTTTTTTTTTCAAATACTACTTTCATGAATATCTTATAGTTTCAAGAATTTCAAAGGGTGATGTATGGGATTAGGAATGTTTGAAAATGAAGGAGAATGGACTAATAATAAGACTATAATTTGATGTTTTCTTTACCCACAATCCATTTTAATTGCACATGAAGATTCTTGAGAGGGCATTGAATGTTTTTCTTAAGAGGGGTTCCTTTCACATCTTGATGAATTCTTTCATGCCTACAATGTTTTTCCTTAATAACAATTCCTTGGGAATTTTTCCCTTTTATCACTTCCTATTATGACATTCATTCAAGTCATTCATGGGCTCTTCCACATTTATAAAATTAATACCTCCCAGTTTAATGTTCCGAGCCATCCACACATTGCTTGGGTAATGGAATTTCTCTTCCTAATGATATTCCCAAATCAAACCATTCAACTATGGTTTCAATATTCCACACAAAAGATTTAATAACATTGAGAATATAGAGAATGTGCATGGGTATGAAGAGAGTATAAAATTAAAAAATGTAATTCTACCACTAAAAGAGATGAACTTATTTTTCCATTTGATGATTCAAGTGGTGATTTTATTCAACATCCCTACAAAATGGTGAGTGTGATCCCTCCCCAAATCATAACAATCTCAAAACAAATCCATAGGGAATTTTCATCTTCTAATTCTCAGCCAGCTCTCTAATTTATCGGAAAGTCTGGGAGTGAACTTCTAGGATATGTACACACTTTTTTCCTCGAGCCTTGTATTTTCTCACTTAATTTACTTTAATATTTACTGAATGTATTGAATCTTTGAATGACAAGTTATTTGTGAAACTAGAGTGATACCCTAAAAATTATTTCTTACCTTTTTATATATCAATCTTCTCAATAGAAATGATATTCTTGATATTGTTACTGAAGAACTCTTGAGCCAAAAACAAATAAACATGGAGATAATGGATATCACTTTAGAAACCCTCACCCAAATTTGAAAAATTCAATCCTACATGACATTTTAATGATGAATAACCACGAGGAAGGGAAATATACAAAAATTCATTGACCTTGTATATGGCGTCGTATCCCTTCAGGTTTTTATGAATGATGTTCCAAAACATTATATCATGAACTTAATCCATATCATCTTTTAAAACCACACAGGACCCCATTTTTTCAAGTTGATATAACAAATCAGCTCTTTATTCAGACAAATGGCTCCATTGATACACCGTCATTTGATGAATCCATGTCTCTCTTCTGAAATTATGTTTTTACTAATCAATTATTGTCTATTATTAATGATGGACACGATGAATTTATATGGAAAATTGATCTGGTGGATATGCCGATACTAGTTCAAGGCAATGTGACTCATCTTGGTAATGACCATGACATTGAAAAATGGGTATGTTATAATGAGAATTAGAGAAAAATTATTAAGAAAATAATGGATCTATGAGGACAATTAATGGAATAATTAGAGATAATCATGATGAAAAGTAATACTTATGATCCACTAACTTATTTCATCATTTCAAATTATCATATTTTCTTTATCATACTTTTTATAATGATAATATTGTAAAAAATATAAAACTTAATGTTGTATTTTTATTATAATAAAACTTTTTCATGAATTATAATAATTTTTAAAAATTGCATTGGGAAAATAATAGAAAAAAACAATTCAGTTGAATTTTGAGTATATTATTTTATTTGAAATTATTTATGATGATGCAATATTGTGGATAAAGGATTTTTATATTCTTATCAAATGTATACTTGGAATTTAGATGGAAAAAGGAATTGATTCTTAATAAGTTTCTTCTATTATGTGAGAAATGTTAACATTGTAGCTTTAACAATTCTACCATTTGGTTTTTCTTCTATTTGACTAGTAATACATGTGGAAAGGGTGTTACGTGAGCATCTAGTATATAATTATGGAGTGCATTGACAACATTTGGAGTCCGCATTATTCAATAAGTAGGGTATTTTATGTTGTATCATTTTATCCACGTCTTTTCATTAAATGAAAGGGGATGTCTCATTGAAATTAAGTGCTACTATAGGTATTTAGAGATTTTATAAGGTGGCTTGAAAGACTCATTAAACCCAACTGACCCATTTAGCAGGCAGTCAATAACATTTTTTAAATAAATCCTTTATTCCTAGGATCTTTTCTTTTGTATGTGAACTCTTAGTTTTTGATTCACTATTTTTAATTCTAGACTACTGCTAAATTTATAGAGCTTCCATTCAAGATTTGTGGGACCACATGAGAACATAGTGCAATGAATTATTTTCTATAATTATTTACTCATGGTCAAGGTGGGTTTTTCTAAATTTTATCATGTCATTCCTTTTTATTTATGTGAATGAATGTGGTTGTTTCATTGATATTTTTTCATATTATATTTTTGCACAAAATTCACGATGATGATAGCTAGAATTATTTATTTAGTGGTGAATGTAAACATAACTAACTTGATGACCCCCATTTATGTGAATCCTCTATTAAAATAATATCTATGTTGGTATCTATGTGAATTTATATTTCCAAACACAACATAAACGTAGGATTCTATTTCAGTGACTTGTCAGTGAAATCATCCTAGAATTCAAGACAGATTCAAGGTTCCCATGATCCATAACGGTAGTGCTTCAGGATGCAATAGAGGAGTTCTTGCTGGGACTGTTCGACGACACAAACCTCCACACCATCCATGGGACTATTGAATAAATTATTCTCATATATATTCAGTTGGAATGGATGATTCATGGTGATAGGGTGTGAATGTTTTGTGGATGTGGTTGTCGTATGTATACTCTAATGTGATATCATTTTGATTGAAGTTGATCTGTTTGAATTGAGAGAATCCTTGTCAGTGGGATTATAAATATTCATGAGATTGTCCCATTACTGTGAACCAAGGGGGAATGTGTCACGACCCGCCCTCGGGGTCCGTGCCGTGACTACCCCAAGCCCGCCTTCCAAAGGCCAGGGCCTGGCGACTAGCACCAAGGCGTAAATCCCGGTAAAAAGGGAAGGCATTGCCTTTGTATGTAAACAAACACCACAGAGTAAGCAAGTGGAAAGTAAACACTAAGCAAAAGCAGAGTACAACTGAAAGTGCGGAAAAGTAAATGGGCCAGTATACAAACCCAAACTGAAAGTAAAGTACAACTCGAAAGGGAAAACAGCAACTGAAAAGTAAAAGCCGCTACACCGAGCTGTCCACCGGAAATCCCACCTGAAGGGTGGGTACAGATAGCTCCTATGCTCCACGGGTCCCGCCGTCCGCTCCGAGCACGTCCCGCCCAGTGGTCCACCTCCGGGTACCGTCCCGCTCTGCATGCCTCAGCTAAGGTCAATGCTGTCTGTCGTCTGCAACCAACACAACGTAGTGCGGGCAAAGCCCGTGCAGGGGTGAGTATAAGCTACTCAGTAGGGATCCCGAGACCCCTGAAGGTCTCTCAAATCCACAAAGGATAAACCACGAAGAAAGGAACAATCACGAAGTAATAACAGACACTGCTTAGGTATATGCCAATACATATACCTAAGTCATCAATTTCAAATATGCTTCAACCTACGAGCCCAAGTACAACTCCGTCCACACAGGAAAGAAAACGTATTCCACACAGGAAAGCAAAACGTAATCCACACAGGATTGCACAACACAATCCACACAGGCAAGCAAAAGATTCAGCTCACACAGGTATACTTCTTCAAAGGACGATAAAGATGATCTCTGATCCATCTAAGTCGTCGGACCCACGAAGGATTGATAGGTAACTAACCCCCGCAAAAGACCCACACAGGATCGGGCCCACACAGGACCTGTAGCACTGATCCATGTAGGATCGCTGAGTGCGGTAGTCGTCGTCGTCGAATCCACACAGGATCTCTGTATTGTCGTCGTCGTAGTCACAGTAGCAGTAGTAGCAGTAGTAGTCACAGTAACAGTCGCAGCCAGCACTAGGGTTCCCGCATACAGCAAGCTCGTTTGGAGGGTCCGCTCCACGAGCCGAGAGGCTGATACATCAACTGACACAAAGTCCAGAGTTGATGTATCCAAAAGTTCCGTATCGTCAACAGGAACTCAACGCAACAGACGGCGCGTCGATCGGACGCCCAGTCTGAGAGTTATTGGTATTTTCGTCCCCGGGGCCCGGTTGGTTTTTTAAGGAAAAACCAACCCGACCGTACTCCACCTGCGTCCAAACCTCGGGCGGAGTATGCCAAAAGATCCGTCTCACTAAGAGGAACACAACCAAGCTGACGGCACGTCAATCGGACGTCCGTAGCTCAAGATATGAGCGTTTCTGCTCCAAAGGCCCGGTTGGTTTCGTGAACGAACCAACAAGGACGAACTCAAAGTAATCCGAAACCTTGAGTGTGATATACCGAAACGACCGTCTCGATCCAAGGATCGCGTTTCCATAGACGGTTCGTCGATAGGAGGTCCGTGGCTCAAGATATGGCCAAAAGACCGAAAATGATTCGAAAGGGGGGGTCCGGGTCCGGGCCGACCCCCCCTGGGTCGGCCCGAACCGGGTCGACCCGACCCGGCCCGGCCGGCCGGCCGGCCGGCGGCGCGGCGACGCGGGGGCCGTGGCGGCTTGGCGCCGCACGGTGGCTGCACGCAGGGGGCAAAGCCCCCGCTGATTGGAAGGGGCGGCGCGACATTGTGCCGCGCCCTTTGCAAGAAAACGGCCCCCACGTGGGGGCCGGCTTGAAGAAAAACCGGGGGGCTGCTGCCCCCCCCCCCTTTCATGGAAACCGCCCCCCTCTTAAAGAGGGGGGTTTTGTGCGCTGGCCGGGGGATTGATTCCCCCGGTTTAATGCCATCCGGCCGGCCAGCTGGCCGGCCCGTTTTCTCTAACGGGACCGGAAAATCCGGTCCCCTCTTCGGCTTCCGACGCCGGCGGCCCGGCCGCCGGTCTTCTCAATTCACCGCGGCCCGGAACCGGCCGCGGTATTCGTCAACCGACAGGGTGAGACGGCACCACGCCCCACCGCCGCACCTCGATTTCTTTCAACGCGGCGCGACGACGTCGCGTTCTTGATGTTTCTTCCATGGTGCGCGCGCGACGGCATCACGTTCTTGATTGGGCGAATAACTGCGTGGTGCGACGGCACCACGCCACCTTGATTCATCCACAAATTTAAACACCAAGAACAGAGGAGGGGGTTCGGCCGTGTTCATGCGGTCCGACCCCCTCACGTTAAAACACAACTTAAAGTATTCAAAAGCCACACGTTAGACATGCTAGATCCACGATCAAGAATGGAATAATTAAACAATAAATCAACAACCCCTACCTTGGGTATAGGTTTGAGGATTTGACAACGTTCCGCGGAAGACAACGTCACAGAGGTCGGGCGTCGCGGTCGTCGTTCGTCAAATCCGATGACGAAGGGGTGCGTCCGATGTGATACGTTGTTGGCGAAACTTCGTATGCCGACGAAGGGAATCCGAGGAGGAAGCGGCGTTCCCTCTCGTTGACACGGAAGACGAAGAAGAGCGGAGCAGCATTCTTCGTCAGAACTTGAACGTTCTTCGTCAAGTTCGAAGGTTCTTCGTGTTCTTCGTCAGAGTTGAAGAAGAAGAAGAAAAGCTCCCAAAAGCTCTCAAGGTGGCCAAAGCGTTCTAACCCAACCAAATAAAATAAGAGCTTATTTTATTTACAAACCTAACAAAAGAATTTCAAAGGTTTGAATTTCAAAAATATTAACTCCAAAATTAAATAACTCAAGTCATTAAAGAGGGGTTAAGGGAGTTGGGAGAAGATGAAAGGTTGGGAGCTTCGTGTGGGCCCCACCACACTTAATCCTCCCAAGGGAGGTTAAGTGGATGTGGGTCCCACTTCCAACCCCCTTTGGTAGGATTTAACAAGTTAAAATAAAATTTCTTCTTCACGAATTTTATTTAACTTAAACTAAAAAAACAAAAACTAACTTTCAACCCGCAACAAACGCAACTTCCGAAAAAGTCTCTTTAAGCGAAAATCGGCGCTGCGAGTTCATCGGTGCCCTCGGATTTCAATTCCGAGCACCGGATCAAAAGTTAGGAATTCCCGCTCATTCGTTCACTGAACGTACCCGAGCCAAAATTCGGAAAATGATTCCGGGCACTCCGGGCCTCGGAATCAGGTGCCGTCAGAAACCGCGCTCTTGTAAAATTCTAAAGAAAATTAAGAAAAAATTTCCCTTGAATTTTACGGGTCTTTACATTACTCCCACCTCAGGACTTTACGTCCCCGTAAAGATACATCAAAAACTAGGGAAACAAAAGAGGGTACTGAGCACGCATCTGAGCCTCCCGCTCCCATGTGCTCTCCTGGAGATTCCCGTGCTGCCATCTGATGCGCACAAGAGGAATAAATCGCCCACGCAGGACCCGCTCCTGTCGATCCTCTATCTCCACCGGGACCTCCGTAAAAGTTGCCCCATCGTCAACGTCAAGCTCCCCATGGTCAATGATGTGTGTCGGGTCGTGCACGTATCTCCTTAGCTGAGACACGTGGAAGACGTCGTGCACCCGGTGCAACTGAGGTGGTAGAGCCAGGCGATAAGCCACCTCACCAATCCTACTGAGAATCTGGAAGGGTCCGATAAAGCGCGGAGATAACTTGTCGCCTCGGCCAAATCTCTGAATACCACGTCGAGGTGAGACCCGCAAGAAGACGTGGTCACCATCCTCGAACTCCAGTGGCCTCCGCCTCCTGTCAGCATATGACTTCTTCCGGCTCTGAGCTGTCCTCATCTGCTCCTGGATGACCTGGACCTTCTCTATCGTGGCCTGGACCATCTCCGGTCCCACCAGTGCTGACTCTCTGGGGTCTGTCCAGCACAAAGGAGATCTACAAGGTCGGCCGTACAACGCCTCGTACGGTGCCATCCCGATGGTGGAGTGGTAGCTGTTGTTGTACGCAAACTCCACCAAGGGTAGGTGGTCCTCCCAGCTACGATCAAAGTCGAGGACACATGCGCGGATCATGTCCTCGAGAGCCTGAATGGTCCTCTCCGTCTGACCATCCATCTGAGGGTGAAAGGCTGTGGTCAGACGTAGCTGCGTCCCGAACGCCTCCTGTAACCCCTTCCAAATCCGGGAAGTAAAGCGGGCATCTCGATCGGAGACGATAGATGATGGCACGCCGTGGAGCTGCACAATCTCCTGAACGTAGAGACGTCCCAAGCTCTCTACTGAGCCCTGCTCTCTGATGGGTAAGAAGTGTGCCGACTTGGTGAGTCGGTCAACAATCACCCAGATGGAGTCGTGACCTCTGGACGTGCGTGGAAGTCCAGTCACGAAGTCCATAGATATGCCGTCCCACTTCCACTCCGGAACCTTCAAGGGCTGTACCAAGCCTGCTGGTACCCGATTCTCTGCCTTCACCTGCTGGCACGTGAGGCATCGAGAAACGAACTCTGCTACTACCTTCTTCATGCCCGGCCACCAGTGCTGTCGTCTGAGGTCCTGGTACATCTTCGCCACTCCAGGATGTACCGCAAAAGGAGAAGTGTGAAACTCTCTCAACACTTCCTCTCGCAAAGCTACTGGTACCATGGTACGTCCTCTAAAAAGGATGTCGTGCTCTGCTCCAAGGGAGAAACCATCAGGTGCGTGTCCCGAGGATATCAATGCATGCCGTGTCTCACAGTCAGCGTCCCCACGTTGTGCCTCCCTGACTCGCTGCAGTAGTGGAGGAGTGACTGTGAGAGACTGAAGGAAGGCTGTTCCATCTCTATCCACGAAGGATATCTGCAAAGAGGCTAGCTGCTCCGTCGCCTCCTTAAGTAGCTGAATGCCCGTCCTCCTGCTAAGGGCATCAGCTACTACGTTCCCCTTCTCAGGAGAATAGACTATCTCAAAGACATAGTCCTGGAGGAACTCGAGCCATCGCCGCTGTCTCAGGTTCAGGTCCTTCTGCGAAAAGATATACCTGAGACTCTAATGATCAGAAAAGACTGTAAATCGCTCGCCCATCAGATAGTGTCGCCACGTCTTCAGAGCGAAGACCACTGCTGCTAACTCCAGGTCATGGGTAGCGTAGTTCTGCTCATGCGGCCTCAACTGACGTGATCCATAGGCGATAACTACCCGCTCCTGCATCAGAACACATCCGAGTCCGGTCCCTGATGCATCACAGTTGACTACGTACCCTACTCCCTCCTCAGGCAACCTCAAGATAGGTGAGCTAGTCAATCTCTATCTCAGCTCCTGGAAGCTCGGCTGACATCTTTCTGACCACACGAAGGGTTTCCCCTTCTTCGTCAAAGTTGTGAGTGATGCCAAAACTCTAGAGAAGTATGGCACGAATCTCCGATAGTATCCAGCTAGTCGCAAGAAACTCCGAACCTCTGTCACGCTCCTGGGTGGATCCCATGCTAACACAACCTCAATTTTCGCGGGATCCACTGCAACTTCCGCCTCAGAGATAACGTGTCCCAAGAAGTGGACCTCACGTATCCAGAACTGGCACTTCGAGAGCTTACCATAAAGCTGGTGCTCTCGGAGTGTGTCAAGTACAACTCGCAAGTGATAGGCGTGCTCCTCCTCTGTCGTAGAATAAATCAGAATGTCGTCGATGAAGACCACGACAAACCGATCGAGGTATGGCTGAAAGATCCTGTTCATGAGAGCCATGAACACTGCTGGAGCATTGGTTACACCGAAAGGCATAACCAAGAACTCATATTGGCCATACCGACATCTGAAGGTCGTCTTCTTCACATCCTCGTCTCTGACTCTGAGCTGATGATAGCCTGACCTGAGGTCTATCTTCGAGAACCACCGTGCTCCCTTGAGCTGATCGAAGAGGTCGTCTGCCCGAAGGTCTGGTCTGTCTGGACCCCTGAGTCATCTGTCGACTGCCTGCTGCAGATGACTCTGCCACGTGCCGCACTGCGGTGGGTCGCTGTGCTGGTGTAGACGCAGCAAGGAAGCTCTCGATCAGAAGGGTCCTCTCCAGTACTCCTGTCTGAGTCGGTATGCTGAGGGAGATCAGCGATGCCCTGATCTCGTGTCTCAAACCCTGCTCGAAGGTCCGGGCCCGGAAGAATGGGTCCCGTACCATGTCGGTCGAGTAGCGCGAGAGATCAGTAAATCTCGCTGAGTACTGAGCGACCGTCATGCTGCCCTGCCGCAGTTGTAGAAGCTCTTGGATACGCACCGCACGAAGGGTGGCTGGGACGAACTCCGAGCGGAAGAGGCTCTCAAAGTCCGTCCAAAGTAGAGATGCCTCATCGTGCACCTGGAGGATCAAGCTCCACCATCGTCCTGCTGCTGCGTGTAGTAGGCTCGCAGCGAGGATCACCATGAGGTCTGCTGGTGTCCTCACTAGCCTAAACACTCGTACCACTGCCTGCAGCCAGTCTTCTGCTGCCTGGGGATCCGTCTCCCCGCGAAACCTGGGCGGTCGCTGGCGCTGAAACTCATGCAGTGCGCTGAGGCGATGTGCATCGTCAGCGGCTGCTGCTGGAAGCATCGGGGGCTCGGCGGGTAGAGCTACCGCCGGTGCCACTACTGACAAAGGGCCCTGCACCGAGGCCTCGTCGCTCGGTGGGCTGTCGTCACGCACGACTCTCGGAACCCTAGCTGGCTGCCGTCGTGGGGCCATCCTGAAAAGGAAACAGGTGCGCCATGGTCAGAACAGTATACCTGGTGAGCTGATATAAGTAATCACAAAGAAAACTTTGAAACACACACGCAATCAATGTTTTTGTGCATTAAGTCGGAAATCAGAAGTCAGGGTCCTGGTGTACGGATACGTCGGCCGCCGCACCAACACTGGACTCCCTGGACTGATAACCACACTCAATACGCTAAACATTATTGCTTCACATAGAAAAGATCAGAGTTTGCGGTAGAACCGAACTCCTCTGATACCAATTTGTCACGACCCGCCCTCGGGGTCCGTGCCGTGACTACCCCAAGCCCGCCGTCCAAAGGCCAGGGGCTGGCGACTAGCACCAAGGCGTAAATCCCGGTAAAAAGGGAAGGCATTGCCTTTGTAAGTAAACAAACACCACAGAGTAAGAAAGCGGAAAGTAAACACTAAGAAAAAGCAGAGTACAACTGAAAGTGCGGAAAAGTAAATGGGCCAGTATACAAACCCAAACTGAAAGTAAAGTACAACTCGAAAGGGAAAACAGCAACTGAAAAGTAAAAGCCGCTACACCGAGCTGCCCACCGGAAATCCCACCTGAAGGGTGGGTACAGATAGCTCCTCTGCTCCACGGGTCCAGCCGTCCGCTCCGAGCACGTCCCGCCCAGTGGTCCACCTCCGGGTACCGTCCCACTCTGCAAGCCTCAGCTAAGGTCAATGTTGTCCGTCGTCTGCAACCAACACAACGTAGTGCGGGCAAAGCCCGTGCAGGGGTGAGTATAAGCTACTCAGTAGGGACCCCGAGACCCCTGAAGGTCTCTCAAATCCACAAAGGATAAACCACAAAGAAAGGAACAATCACAAAGTAATAACCGACACTGCTTAGGTATATGCCCATACATATACCTAAGTCATCAATTTCAAATACGCTTCAACCTCCGAGCCCAAGTACAACTCAGTCCACACAGGAATGAAAATGTATTCCACACAGGAAAGAAAAACGTAATCCACACATGATTGCACAACACAATCCACACAGGAAAGCAACAGATTCAGCTCACACAGGTATACTTCTTCAAAGGACGATAAAGATGATCTCTGATCCATCTAAGTCGTCGGACCCACGAAGGATCGATAGGTAACTAACCCCCGCAAAAGACCCACACAGGATCGGGCCCACACAGGACCTGTAGGCGCTGGTTCACACAGGACCGCTGAGCGCAAGGACCCACACAGGATCGGACCCACACAGGATCGGGCCCACACAGGACCTGTAGCACTGATCCACGTAGGATCACTGAGTGCTGTAGTCGTCGTCGTCGAATCCACACAGGATCTCTGTACTGTCGTCATCGCAGTCACAGTAGCAGTAGTAGCAGTAGTAGTCACAGTAACAGTCGCAGCCAACACTAGGGTTCCCGCACACAGCAAGCTCGTTTGGAGGGTCCGCTCCACGAGCCGAGAGGCTGATACATCAACTGACACAAAGTCTAGAGTTGATGTATCCAAAAGTTCCGTATCGTCAACAGGAACTCAACGCAATAGACGGCGCGTCGATCGGACGCCCGGTCTGAGAGTTATTGGCATTTTCGTCCCCGGGGCCCGGTTGGTTTTTTAAGGCAAAACCAACCCGACCGTACTCCACCTGCGTCCAAACCTCGGGCGGAGTATGCCAAAAGATCTGTCTCACTAAGAGGAACACAACCAAGCTGACGACACGTCAATCGGACGTCCGTAGCTCAAGTTATGAGTGTTTCCGCTCCAGAGGCCCGGTTGGTTTCGTGAACGAACCAACCCGGCCGAACTCAAAGTAATCCGAAACCTTGAGTGCGATATACCGAAACGACCGTCTCGATCCAAGGATCGCGTTGCCGCAGACGGTTCGTCGATCAGAGGTCCGTGGCTCAAGATATGGCCAAAAGACCGAAAATGATTTGAAACGGGGGGTCCGGGCCGACCCGGCCCGACCCCCCCTGGGTCGGTCCGAACCGGGTCGACCCGACCCGGGTCCGACCCGGCCCGTCCGGCCGGCGGCACGGCGGCGCGGCGGCGCGGGGGCCGCGGCAGCTTCGCACCGCACGATGGCTGCACGCGGGGGGCAAAGCCCCCGCTGATTGGAAGGGGCGGCGCGACATTGTGCCGCGCCCTTTGCAAGAAAACGGCCCCCACGTGGGGGCCGGCTTGAAGAAAAACCGGGGGGCTGCTGCCCCCCCCCCCTTTCATGGAAACCGCCCCCCTCTTAAAGAGGGGGGTTTTTTGCGCTGGCCGGGGGATTAATTCCCCCGGTTTAATGCCATCCGGCCGGCCAGCTGGCCGGCCAGTTTTCTCTAACGGGACCGGAAAATCCGGTCCCCTCTTCGGCTTCCGACGCCGGCGGCCCGGCCGCCGGTCTTCTCAATTCGCCGCGGCCCGGAACCGGCCGCGGTATTCGTCAACCGGCATGGTGAGACGGCACCGCGCCCCTCCGCCGCACCTCGATTTCTTTCAACGCGGCGCGACGGTGTCGCGTTCTTGATGTTTCTTCCATGGTGCGCGCGCGACGGCATCACGTTCTTAATTGGGCGAATAACTGCGTGGTGCGACGACACCACGCCACCTTGATTCATCCACAAATTTAAACACCAAGAACGGAGGAGGGGGTTCGGCCGTGTTCATGCGGTCCGGCCCCCTCACGTTAAAACACAACTTAAAGTATTCAAAAGCCACACGTTAGACATGCTAGATCCACGATCAAGAATGGAATAATTAAACAATAAATCAACAACCCCTACCTTGGGTATAGGTTCGAGGATTTGACAACGTTCCGCGGAAGACAACGTCACGGAGGTCGGGCGTCGCGGTCGTCGTTCGTCAAATCCGATGACGAAGGGGTGCGTCCGATGTGATACGTCGTTGGCGAAACTTCGTATGCCGACGAAGGGAATCCGAAGAGGAAGCGACATTCCCTCTCGTTGACACGGAAGACGAAGAAGAGCGGAGCAGCGTTCTTCTTCGGAACTTGAGCGTTCTTCGTCAAGTTCGAAGGTTCTTCGTGTTCTTCGTCAGAGTTGAAGAAGAAGAAGAAAATCTCCCAAAATCTCTCAAGGTGGCCAAAGCGTTCTAACCCAACCAAATAAAATAATAGCTTATTTTATTTACAAACCTAACAAAAGAATTTCAAAGTTTTGAATTTCAAAAAGATTAACTCCAAAATTAAATAACTCAAGTCATTAAAGAGGGGTTAAGGGAGTTGGGAGAAGATGAAAGGTTGGGAGCTTCGTGTGGACCCCACCACACTTAATCCTCCCAAGGGAGGTTAAGTGGATGTGGGTCCCACTTCCAACCCCCTTTGGAAGGATTTAACAAGTTAAAATAGAATTTGTTCTTCACGAATTTTATTTAACTTAAACTAAAAAAACAAAAACTAACTTTCAACCCGCAACAAACGCAACTTCCGAAAAAGTATCTTTAAGCGAAAATCGGCGCTGTGAGTTCATCGGTGCCCTCGGATATCAATTCCGAGCACCGGATCAAAAGTTAGGAATTTCCGCTCGTTCGTTCACTGAACGTACCCGAGCCGAACTTCGGAAAATGATTCCGGGCACTCCGGGCCTCGGAATCAGGTGCCTTCAGAAACCGCGCTCTTGTAAAATTCTAAAGAAAATTAAGAAAAAATTTCCCTTGAATTTTACGGGTCTTTACAGAATGCTCATTTAAAAAATTGTCTTCCAAGTATCTGACTTATAAAATTTTCATTCAAACTAATTTTCTAATTATTAAAAATTATGTTATTCATGTTATATATAAATGAATTTTCTCATATAATGTAATGAATATTTTAATAAAAACATATTTTTTAAAAATATTTTTTTTGAAATTTATTTTATAGTTGGTATTACTTAAATAGCGACAAATATATTATCTATTGGTATTATAATTTCAACGAAAATATTTTATCTATCACAAAAACATTTAACAACACTGTTTTTACCGACTTTTTAGTGAGAGGGGAAAATATGTTGGTAAAATGTTTTACCAACAGAAAATACCATTTTAACAATAGATATGACCCTACTAGAAAAAGTTAAATAATTTAAATATTCATTTTTAATGTTAAATGATTATCATTTTTTTTAATTTATTTAATATCCATTTATTAAACATTATAAATCAATTAAAATTATAATATATAATTTTATTTTGAGAATTAATTTAATTTAAATTACTATTTAAATGTGATATAAAATATGTAACTTATAAAAATAAAAAATTTATTGTTAAATTTTAAACATTGGCCCAAATTTGATCTGTTACATTTTTTTAATCATCGTCATGCACTACATGGGGTTCACACTTAGTATAGTTTGGAGTCCAACAATTGGTCAAGGGTAGGATCACTCTTAATATGATAATAAGTGTGATATCCTCTCTCTATCATGATGACATTTTGAACTTTTTTAAACTCCCTTTGTAGGATAAAAACAGTTTAAGAAGAATCCCAATGTAAATAATGTCATAAAATAGAGCTCTACTGTGAAAGTTCACTCAATATAAATTTATGATTATAAATTATTTTATATATCTATAATTGAAATCAAATTAAGTTTTAATTAGACAAATTGGGAGATGTGATATGGTTGAGAATATTTTTCCCTTTGCAGTGTCAATAAATTATGAATTAAATGAATCTTTGGATTTTGTAATAGTGAAAATATAAGGTATAATAACAACTAAATACTGAATGATGGAAATTATAAATCCTGATACGTCGTGTTTCCCAAGATACTAATACCATTACCATCAAAAATTATTTTCTATATAGTTTAAAACACACTTTTTAAAAACCCATTAGTTAGGGATAAACAACAGATTCATCCCACGATATAACAGATATATAAAGGGAAATGAATTAACAGGTCCCCAAACAATTTTTATCATTTTAAAAGCATAGAACCTATATTGAATAATTGACTTAATTCAAAAAAAATGTGCCTCATAAAATATCCATATTGAGTAAAGGATACAGATTTATCAATATTCACTACTTAATCAAATATCATTATACATCAACAACATATTTAAAAATTGTATATGGATTAAGAAATAATAATATCCATGAACAATGACATGGATATTTATGTTAAATTTATTGTTAAATGATCATAAGAAAGTGAAAAACTCTAAGGAAATATAATGACAATGAATATTATTCAGGGATAAGAATTTCAATACTATCCTTAGTAAAAATAATAATTATCCATTAAAAAATGAATAAGGATGCTTTCAATTCAAATTAAACCCATTACAGTTTGAATAAGGCTTGTTTTCATTGAGGAAATAAAAAGAAATCTTCAAAAAAAATTTAATAAATTTTTTTTAGTTATAATTGTTTTTAAAATCCTTTCCCTCGAAAATTAATTTGAATTTATTTTTAAAAATATTTGAAATATTGTAAGGTATTTTATAAATCCTTGATCGGTCATTATAGTGGGAAATACTATACAGGAAAAGAATGATAAAAAATATATATTCCATTCACATCTATCATTAAAAGACATACAAGAATTGTTTTGAAAACATATTTTTATATTAAATTGTTTTAAAAATTAAAATATTTAAAAATTACCTACTAACATTTTAAAATTGTTAAAAAATATTTGAAACCATTCTTGGAAAACATGGGTTTAAAATAAAACCGATATCAAATAGAAGACTGAAATGAAGTTAGATTTTCTTAAAATAACATTATAAAACATTTTATGTACCAAGTTGTTAAAATAATGGTAATATTAGTTGAAAAATATCATTAATAATAATATGAGAATAAAATGAAGGTTTTTATTAAAAAATTATGATATATTTTCCATTAATGTATTTTCAAGAATAAACAATCTCGATTAGAATGAGGTTGTAAAACAAACCCTTAATGTGATCATAGCATTGAATTGTTAATTAATTAATGAATTTATTAAGATTAGAAATTATAAATCAAACAAAAAAAGTGTATATTCATCAATATATATTCAAATGTCATTATACACATAATCATAGAATATTAAAAACAAAAAGGATATAATATTAATAAATGAAAAGGAATTGAGTTCTTAAATATCTTTACCACTTGATAACATTATGTTCAAATCCACTTAAATGAAATAAATAAAATTTAAAACAAAAATAGAGTGAATATTTATGTATTATAACACTATATAAAATAAAATAGGTGTATGGCATTGCAATATGCCTTAATGAAATGAAATTGTGAGAGAATGCCTTAGTGTATACTCTATTTTTGTTGAATGCCATTTAGCATACTATATTATTGTTTTAGTCTTTTTATTAACTTATCCAACAAACATATTAATATTTATGACATCAAATATAATACTTTTATAACATATTATTACCTATTATTTAATAATCTTTCATTATTTTCATCATTACTGTTGTTAACTGCTTGTTTTTCGGGCGTGTTTTGTCTTGTTATTTTAGGTTCCTATTAAATTTTTCATGATACCATTATATAAATATTTTAAAACATTTTTAACTATAGTATTTATTCATTATATATATGATCATAGTAATCCACAAATTGTTTTGATATGAAATGAAATACACTTTTCATAGAGACGATAGGCAGTACGTACGCTTCAAAAGTGTTTCAATTTTCATGTCATAATAAATGAATGATAGAAAATAAATATATATATGATCACTAAATAATTATTATTGGGTTACATATATAACATATATTTATTAAGAACATCCTTAATACATTACATGTAAATTATGAACTAATCTAGTCTCTTTGTGAGGCGGTAGTCTGCCATACATATGAACGACGTTATCATATTCCCAAAAAAATAGAAAGATTGAATATATGTGTTATATAATAATTAAATTAGTGTAATTAAATAATAATTATCATAAATATAATACAAAAATCTTATGTCCTAAATGATTCCAAACATAGAAAGGTTGTATTGGAAAAATGAACAAAATTAGTTCATGAGGCAGTAGTCCACCGGTCACATGAATGAATATTTTTTAACCCATTTTTTGTAAGGGTGTATGGTTTTAGTTTATAACCTTAATGTAATAAAATTTTATCATATAAAATATACTAATGTTATTTAATAATCAGGATATAATAATAATTTAAGGAGGTCGGGATATAAATTAAATAAAAACATATTTAGAAGATCATTACCTATTCTTGGGTAATCTTTTTCGCTATGTAGTAATGGATTAATAAGATGAATTTATACAGAATATAACAATTCTAGGATGAGGTTAGGGATGTTTTTGAGTTATTTTTTAGTGGTTTGTCGGAAATAAAGTGGTTTTAGAGGTTTAAATAAAGGGGAGAGGGGAGGCCTATTATAAGTGGGGATAGTGGAAAAGCTGTATATTTTTTAATGAAGGAATAACACACATGATATTTCAATGTAAAGTGGATAAAATAATAAAAACTAACTTTATAATATATGGTATATGGATGAAATATTTCCAACCAATGGTGTTTGAAAAGTTTCTATGTCAGTTGTTCCCAAAAATTGTAAAGTTTAACCTTTTAGTAAACTCATTTTCTCTTAGTCAATGTAATGAATTATTACTCCTTTCACTAATAATTTTTATAAAAAAATATATTTATATTATTATCAATTAAAAATTATAATTATTAAAAAAATGGAACCCATTTTTTTAAATTCAATTCATATAACAGGAAAAAATTTATTTAAAATTACTCTCACCTATGTGTTGATAGAGAAGGGTATTAAAGTAAAATTTTCAAAGGTTTAGAAAGATTATATATATAAATTCAATGTAGATCCTATTTAAAAATAACGAAATTGTATTAATAGATGTATAATTGACCTATTTTTACTTTAAATCCAACTCAAAATATTATTTTATATTCAAATTTTTTGATATTAAAATTGTGTTTTTAATTAAAAATTAGTATTTTTCACTATTCATAAAACAAATGAAACAACTCAAAAAAAAGGAAAAAATCACCCATCAATAGTTTTGAAATTAATATTCTATTTTTTTTTGTTTTTTCAAATATTACTAATAAATTTTTATATATTATGTTTTTAGATAAGTTTCCCATTAAAAGGTAGAAAAAATACCATTAGAAAAATATATATTTTTCAGGTAAAATTAGATTCGATCTCATATTATACCAAACAATATATTCTATGAATGTAAAAAAATTCGACTGAATATATAATATATAGATTTCATTAATATATTCACAAATAATAATAAATTTAATTTTTTATCATAAAAAACCTTTGGGGGCATACTAATATTTGTTAAAAAATAATCTCCTTTTTAATCAATTGGTTTTTATATTCAAATATAATTAATTTGTAACCAATTAATTTAACCAAAATAAATAATAAGTTAGTTAATACTGTTAATAAACAAAAATTCATTATTTATATGATAATTTCAATTTTCAAAATTAAAGTTAATTATATTCTATAAAAATCAGTCTTGCATGTACAACAATATATTGAACAAGGTCACTGTTGTGTGTAGTGAAAGGTAAATCATGACTACATAAATTTAATGATATCTTATAGATTTAATTTCATTAAAACATTATATAAATTTTAAATTATCGAGATGTTATATTCCATTCTACTCTTATTATTTTATGTCACACATGATATTTAATGAAATGTTATTGTTTCATAATATTGTGGTGTCACATTCTATCCACCTTAAATAAATTTCATACTAAAAATTTAATATTGATATTAGTAATATAGGGTTTGATATTTTAAAATCCCACTATTGAAAAACCCATATTTTAAAGGTTTAATAAAATTCCCTATTATTTAGTGAAAAATGGAAGTGTAGAGGCAATATTTCATAACATATAACTAGGTTTTTATATAGGTTAACATTAGTGGAAAGTGATAATATAGACATGAAGGGAAATCATAAATAAATATTGATAGTTATTTATGTTAATGATCTAAAGAAATTGAATGGACAATGGAATGTCAAGGACCTCAAATCCATAAATATAATTCATGTGAACGGTCCATTCATATCTTCAGAAATGAATGTAATAGGATATCATTTTATTTCATGATCCCTTATCAAAATTCAAGGAATTATTTTACCATCTAAAAATATATTGAAATATAATTACTCGATAAATTTCTATTTCAAAAGTTTTTTTTGTCATTTCATAGATAAATTTAAAATTAATCACTTAATCCAAGAAATAAATAATCATAAATTAATTTTTATATAAGAAGAACTAAAATTTACATTAACATATAGTAATATCTAGAAAATGAAGAAAATTAAAATTTTCAATATCTAACTATTTCTAAAAACTAATTTAGTTTATAAATAAATTTATAATCCTCAAATTAATTACAACTAGTTCATTATTATAATTGTTTTTGTAATATTTCTTAACTAAAAATTATAACATATTAATCAGGACATCGTGTGGGCCAGTAGTAGGTGAAAACCCCTTATCATCCATAGATCATGGGTTCAAGCCCCACCTGCTTACTAGATGTGATATGTTTTAACCCTTTATGAGGATTTTACATTTTATAAAACAATATTAATATAATTCTTATAAATCTCTAAAAGTATAATGGACTCCCTTGAAATATATTTAATCAAGAAATAATCATTTTACAAATGTTTTCAAAAAATTTATTTTATTAAGTGAAATAGTTTTTTGACTATTATGAAGAATAATGATCATATAAATCATAATGGTTATCAATACCTTTAAACTTATTTCAATAAAATTTAAACGAATTATTCATTATATATTTTTTTCCAGTAACACATATTCATTTCATAAATTTCTCCCAAAATATCCTTAATACTATCACATTAGTGCTACATAAAACCTAAAAAGCCTTGTTAGATACATTGAACTTATGATCAATGTTATACACAATAACCCATGATGGTATCCAAAATACTTATGTTAATGAATATAAAATTTCTTCTAAAATTTATTATAATCCATAGAGGTTTCAAGAATTTTTTAACTAAATTAATAATTGTAAAACACTTAAAAAATTTATTTCACAAATCCCAATAAATCAGTACATGACCAATTTTATTACCACTTTGGTCCATCCTTGGTCTAGGTTTGAACCCAGGTTATTTTTTTCAATATTTATTCAAGTACTTCAAAATAATTTGTAAATAAAATGCGATTTATCTTAAGAATATCCAATAGTAGTGTCAAACGTGGTGTGAATAAAGGGTTGTTGTCATGTAACAGGTTAAACATGAGTCAATTCTGACACACACATTTTGATTTTTTACACCTCGGTATATCTATGCTAAAACAACATCCACATGTAGTATCCATATATATTTTTATTGTAAGGAATACTGATAGAATATTGACCTTACCAAAACATTTGGAATTTCTTCAATACTTATCCAAAATATCTACCTTAGGGTGATACTCCCAAATTTTTTTAAATAGTGTATGATCTTTCTACGAAAAATGATCTTATACAAAATATATTGACCCATACCCCAGAAGCCTGGTGTTGATTTCTCCAACCAATACATTGGCATAGGATATAAGGAAAATTCATCCAAATGCACAAAATAGTTGATTAGTTTTGTTAAACTAGAAACATACATGAGCCTTAAATTACATTTGAACAAAACAATGATATCAATTTTTTAAAAATAACTTCATTCCATCTAGATACTCCCTACACAAGATACCTTTATAGTCAAGATATATACTCTAGATGTTTTAAAATATAATGGGTGATAATATATTAGAAGAGGATAGCCAAATGATTAATTTGATGAGACTACTAATGAACCAATGTTCATTCATCAACTCGTCCGAAACATATGTCTTTCATGGTCAAATTATTCCTCATATATTGAATAATATATTTAATTTATAAAAAATACGCCACATAAAATATCTGTATTGAGTAAATGATTCTAATTTTTGAATATTTACATAGTTAATAAAATATCATTCAAATTAATCATTGTATATAGAAATGTGTTATGGTTTATTCAATAATAATATCCTTAGAAATTGATATAGTTGTGTAGGGTAAATTTAATGTATAATTATCAAAAGAAGCTGAGTAACTTTTGGTTATGTTAATGGATATAGAAATTATTCTGGGAAGTTATTTTTAATAGAATCCCTGAAAAAAATAATCACAATCTATTTTGAGGAATAATAAAGGTGGTATCAATATATTGTATACCCAATGAAGTATGAATACTGGTTGTCATTATTGATGAAACAAGAAACGATCCGTAAAAATAATTGTGAGAAAAATATCATTCTAATTTTCAAAACATTTTGAAAATAATTTTCTTTGAAATTTTTTATTTAAAATTACCTGAAAAATACTTTTAAAACATCTATTGTATGATTGAAATAATTTTGTGATCATGATAATGGGAAATAGTGTACATGTCACACATGTTATAAAACATATATTCTTCTCACATTTTTGTAAAATAAAATTTATAATGTTTTTTAAAAGGAAAAATATTATTTTGATTTTTTTTTTGAATAATAAGAATGCCTAAATATGAAATCAAATGATTTTATGTGGTTATAAATATTTTTGAAATAATATTTTGAATGTAGGGTTTTAAAATAAAAATGATTTCTAATCGAAGAGGGAAATGAAGTCGAATTTTATTACAAAAATTCTAAAACATTTTATGTACCAATGTGTGGAAAATCGTTCTATTAATTGAAAAATATAACCAATAATAATATGATTAAAAATTTAATGGTTTTAGTAAACATTTTTTATATACTTACATTTAACGGAATTCCATGAATAAAAAAACTCCATTAAAATGAGATTGTGAAATAAACCAATTAGATGATCATAAAATTTATGTTTTCATTAATAAATGAATATATTATGTATATCAACTTTATATACCATATAATAAGATTAAATACATCAATATATATTCAAAAGTCGTTATACACATAATCAAAGAATATTAACAATAATGAGGAAGTAATATGACTCGATTAAATGGTTTATTTGACTCAAAATAATATTTTTATTATTAAACACTTTTAAGGAAATGTTACAAACCATGAGTTCACCCACCATAAGTAATTAAAGAGAAATTGAAGAACAATTTATGGTAGAACTATTCAATCTCTCTAAAATATTTACATGAAATATTATTTACTAGATTGGCTGGTTAATCTGTTAGGAGATCTTCAAACTAAAATGCCAAATTTTCCCATGACAATATATAATTTTCAAGGATGATGTTACCATTATTTAATCCCCCATCAAGAATAATATTAAATTTTTTGATCAAGATATAATTATCCTTATTGAGTGCCACCCTCAAAGACTTCTCCATTGTTCTAGAACCATCCTTTTTAGTAACAATGGCAGAAAAGACCTATGAAACCACTTCTTTTTATAAGCTCATAAGAAGATCTTGACTACTAAACACCACCACATTAATTACTCACATGAAATTTGAAATTGTTGTTTGAATAATATTCATTCAACATAATTGTTGATTGTGTCTCCATTGGAAGTGACAAATGGAAGTAGCCCTTTTTCCTCTTGGTTGTCTATTGGCTCAGAGACCTATCTCTATAAATCTTCTCCTTGAATTAAACTACACTGGTCTCTCTTGGGATGTCATTCTACACATCCATAGATATCATGATGGGGTCACCCTCAGACTCATAAAAGGATTCGTTAACCCAAAATAATTCAAAGCGGTTACCCAACTCGATGGCTTCAACCTCCTTACTATGTCTTAATCTAATCAATTTTATAACCCATAAATCTTTTCTCAAGGCATTATAACCCACAAAATTATCCTACCTTCATTATTTGAGTCTAATTCATGGATTATAGTAATAATTACTCTTACTGTCCACACCACCACCACATATGTTGCTCCCAAGGGAGTCTTCTAATATCTAGAATTCACTATTAGAGGATCCAAATAAATAGCATCCTTCCTTAGATGTAGAATCATTTTTTCTTATAGAATCAATCAATGAAGGCTGAGGAACATCCCAGTTCTTTATAAGTGATCTAAATATGTCACTAACCAAAAGATTTATTCCCCAAGTTTCACCTTGGGATATCTTTTCCATGGTCGTTTTAGCCACTTTCCCCTGAAACAAGAAGCCATCAACAATACAGGTCACTGAACCCTTGACATTTCTTACTATATCATTAACTATTTGAATATCTAGCTATCTAGGGCCCCACCTACCAACAACTAATGAATTTACCATTTGAATTCACACCAAACATAAATCAAACCAAGATTCCTAAATGACTAACTATCTTAAACTACACTCTCATACTACAACTATCCAAATAAAATCTGGAGGTTGTCTTGAGGTATCAATTTATACATAAGAATGATTTTTAAATGGATGGTAATGAGATATGGTGCAACTATTATAACATATGAACATACCAAAAATGTTTCTTAGCATCCTAAATATCTATGGTCTTTAAAATGGTAAAGGGATGTTAAGAAATCATACCCAAATCGGGATTGAGGGAGAATCAAATTTCATGTCAAATTAGTTAGTCCTTTTGAAGAGGAAGAATTAGGAACCATTGTAGATTAATGGAGAAAAATACCAATATTTTATAAAATCCTCTTCCAAAAAACCATATCATGATGTTCTTACTATCAAGAAACCCCATGGTATCATCCATGATCTTGAAAATCCCTTGTGATGAACAAGAACCGGTCAAAATCATCCACTAGAAGTCCATCTATTTTAGAATTCAGCAATCAAAGTCCGATTGAAAATAACCAAAGATTCATTAAAAAACATTATATATATTGGGAGGTTGGGGCATCCATGGTACAAATCATAAACCATAGGTCACAATGAACATTGAGGTAACATGGAATGTAGCTCGGGATTAGAAAATGGGGAAAGGGAACCACTGATCCATTGAAGGAAGATGATGGTCCCTCCCCCATCTGGGGGGACAACCATAATGGCCACCCCCATCATGTAGCAGGGGAAAAAATCACCATTTACCCCAGGAATGAATGATACCACATCGTTTTCTTCTAAGAAAATGAATTGCATTATAATTTTTTATAACCACTAAAAATTTATGTTGAAGTCCCCATATGATGAAATAATTCAAATTGAAACTCAAAACACCCTTAATAATGATTCATTAATTATATTAAATTTAATAGGGGTAGTATATATACCATATAAAAAAAACTAGGTGTATAAAATTTCAATATACCTCAATGAAATGGAATTGAGACAACATCCATTACCTTAAAACTCATTTTGGTCGAAAAACATTTAAAATCCTACAAAATGGTTTTAATATTGTAATTAAATTATTATAGAACCAACTTAATATTTATGATATCATATATTTCCCTTTTATAACTTATTATTAATCATTTTTAAATAAAATTTCATTATTTTAGTCTTTTTGGGTGTCAATTGCCTTGTATTTTAAGTATTTTTTGACTTGTTATTTTCTTCATCATATTAATTTTATCATTATTTCATCACATATAGAATTTAATAAATCATTTAATTATAATATATATTCATAATATATGTAATTAGAGTAATAAAAAAATTTATTTTATAAGAAATGAATTACACCATTCATTATGATGGTAGGATTTACATACGCATAAAAATTATTTAAATTTGCATGTCCTATTGAAAGAAATAAAAGTAAAAATTGTATATATTTATTATCATTAGATTATAATTATCAGGTTATACATTTCAAATATTATTATTAGAACCATACTTAATATATTCCATGTAATATGTGAACAAATCACATCATTTCTTCAGGCAATTGTCTGTTCTAAACACAAACAACGTTATCATATTCAAGAAAAGGGAAATAATTAAGGAATATGTTATATAATAATTATATAATAATAAATATCATAAATATAATATAAAAATAGTTATTATTTCATTATTCCCAACCTTAAATGTTGTAGTGTAATAATCACTAACATTGGTTCATGAGGCTGTAGTCCACCATTCACATAAAAAATGATTTCATAACCCATTGGATATATTTTTCTGTTTCTATAGGTCATGACAATAACAAAAAAATCTCAAAAAATCTTCCATTTTTATGTTACTATATAATAGTTATATAAAAATAATTAAATAGGTTATATAAGATAATAAATTAAAAATCGTTTTATAATATCTTTATTAGTTTTTCTGGTACACTCCCTATGTTTGGACTAATACATTAGTAAGTTGGATTTATTCCCAAGATAATTCTTATAGAAAGTGAGGAGGGGGTTTGGGGAGTTATATATTTAATTATGTTTATAAATAATGATTTTTAATATCTTTGGAGAAGGGGAAATTAGGGGGGCCTCTTATAAGTGGGGTGAGTGGGAAACATGTAAATTTTTGAAAGTGGAAATTAAAAACATGTAATTTTTATGTACATTAGCTATAATAAACAAAAATTTAGATCATAGAAGTTATAATGTATAAATATGACCATATATTGGTTGTTAGATACATTTATAATTCATTTGGGCCCTTAAGTTTAATCATTATTCCTAGGGAATACTTGTTTTTATTTTAATCTCTTTAATTAATTTTAACTCATGTGACTAAAAATGTTGTTAAAATAATTTCAGAATTTATTATACATTATAAATAATTCTCATTAATTTTTTTTTCAAATTCAATTCCTATATGTAGATAAAATTGATTTAATTTTTTTTCTTACAAATGCATCTTCAATGTATGTTTTTGAACTGAAAATATTCAAACGTTTAAAAAAAATTTATA
Source organism: Viscum album (assembly GCA_963277665.1). Classification (NCBI taxonomy): domain Eukaryota; kingdom Viridiplantae; phylum Streptophyta; class Magnoliopsida; order Santalales; family Viscaceae; genus Viscum; species Viscum album. Next base: position 291,008,930 of record OY728150.1, on the reverse strand, counting down.
CCTAACTTTAATATAAACTTGATTAAAAATGAACTAAATTAGATTAATATATTTTTAATTGAAATATTTTTACTTTAAAACAGATTAGAAATATTATTTATCATTACGAATTAATTGGATGAGAAGTCATTCCAAATTAAAATTCAGTATTTATCAGTATTCATTAAATATGAAAATTCTCAGAAAATATCCAAAAATTACCTTAAGAATATGTTGATATTAAAAGGTAAAAATTAAAATTTATGTTTAGAAATTATTTTTATAAAGGTTTTTAAATGAAATTTTAAATTATGTTATCCATAAAAATGTATAAAAACTACCTTTTTAAAAATACATCTTTTTAGGTGAAAAATTGCAGTTCTTGTTATATTATTCCAATCAAATGTATTGGATTATTGTAATTTTTTAATTGATTATATCATTTATAAATTTCATTAATATAATTCTATAATATTAATTAATTTTATTTATTAGGATAGAATTCCATTGGTGCATAAAAATATCTATTTTATAAAAATGCCTCCTTTATATCCAATTGGTTTTTATATTAATTTATAATTAATTTGAATCCAAGGAATCCAACCATATATTTTCGTAATTTAGTTAATCCTATTCATAAGACAAATTTAATTACTATGATATATTTATTATTTTAAATTGTAATATTAATAGGTAAAACTCGATCTTGCCTAAGACTCAACCTATCGAAGAAAGTAATTATATCATGCAACAAAAGATTAGTTAGTTTTGTTTTCATTGCACGCAACATTATATATTGAATTTATTTAAAATATCAAAAATATTTTGAAGTATTACGTTAGTGTATTCCCTTCTATGCTTATTGTTTCATTCCATTCATTCTATCGAATAAAATGTTATTATTTCAAAATTTTAGGGTATTATATTTTTGGATCTATAAGAGTTACCATTATGCTGATTTTATATATTTTTTTAATGTTATAATTCATATAAATGATAGCATCTACATTTACATAATTTTTTAAAATTAAATATTAACCATAAAAATGTTTTAAAATTACATCTCATAATTACATATCATGAAAAATGACCCTTATATAGATTTTAAATTCTAAAAATTCAAGTTCAATATGTTTTCATGATATTCATGATATTTTGAGTTTCTGCTTTGTTATATATTTTTTAATTATTATAATTATTCTATAAATGTATTTTAATTATATATAATGTATGAAAAACTAGTTTACATTATGTTCAACATATTCCCATGAAGAAATTTGGTGTCATAATTCATATATATATATATATAAATAATTGACTATTAATATTTGATTTTTTATTTTGAGTTGTTTTTCTAGTTTTTAGAGTTTTTAAATTTGTGATTGATTTAAAAAAGTATTCAAACATGTTTCAAATTTTTTAATGCAATATATTATATAATAATATTTTAAATATTCAAGTGTTTTTGAAATTAAAAATATGAATACAATTTTTTGAATCCTTATGATATTTTTGTGATAGTAATGAAATAATCTCATGGAAGTGTTTTGAACTTCTCAGATGAGTAATTTAAAATGATTTGTAATTGTTCAAATGATTTTTAATTTTATTTCCTAGATGTATGGATAATAAATTTACCTCTCTATATCTCTCCCATTGTAAATAATGATTGATTATTATTGAATTTATTATTTTTAATTTACTAACTGATCACATAGAAGTGTGGAGTTGTTTTATTTTTAAGGAGATCGAGGCCTACATGGGATGCTAATGATATAGTGATAGTGAAAATGTTATAATTTTTAATGTAATCCATTTCTAAACAATTACATATATTCGATGAATTATCAAGGATGGAACATATCATTTTATATTTATTTTACCATTAATAGTCATATTATACATATTATTCAACACAAAAACTTCATTATAAAAATCCATTTAATGTTAATTCGTCAATTGTTTCATCTACATAATAATTTATAAAACTATCATCACTTCTGTAATTTTTGTATATATACCTTCTAGGTTTTTTATAGTTTTTTCTAATAAATTATTTTCACAAAGCCTGTTATACTACCTCATGAAGGTATGATTTTTTAATAATCACATAACAAAAAAGAAGAAAACATAGGTTGCTGATTCTCATTGTAGAATGACAAGAGTTTTTTCTAGTACTAAAAAGTGATAGTAATGTTTTGGGATATTTTCATGTAGATGTCCTAGGTTATTATTCAACCCATTATAAATGTTTGGGTTTATATTTTTACCATGTAAAAGTCTAACATATATCTTAGTGGGCTCCATAATCTACTAGTTGTGGTTTAAAGAGTGGACTATGAAAATTAGAATAAACCGCTATAGAATTAATGTCATTCAACTCTTTTATATCCAACATACACACATCACACATTAAATATTCTTATTCATTTAATACATAATTTTTAAATATTTTTAAACAACTAAACCACACAGCATTTTTTTAACTAAATTGTTATTTGTTTAGAAAATGAAATTCAGCAACTCTTGTATCTTTCAATCCAATGTTATGACCTATGAATATGTATCAGAGGGTGACCATTTTACGAATTCTATGTTTAGCTATATTTTTTCTTTATAGATACTGTCAATTTCTATCAAAGAAGATCTTTCACAAAGATATACTAATTTTTTATTCTTTTTTCCAATAACAATAATTTTTATCAAAATTTGAACAAAAAAGGAATGTATTATTTTTCATTTATATATATTGTGTTTCTTAAATATATTTTTTCCTTATAATTAAAAAACTATAGAAAATACATATTTTTTTATGTAAAATTGTAATATTAAATTTATGAATTCTTTAAGACCCCCTCATTTAAATAGAACTTATTATTGATACTGTTAAGATAAAATGGTAATATGTTATAAAAATATATGGTATGAATATTGGAATATTATTTTTATACTGTAAGAAATAGATGAGGATGATCTTGAAACGTTATCTAAAAATAATGGTATAAAATATGTCATTAATTTGAAAGTTATTAATATTATTTATTTATCTCTTATTATTTATTTTTATAGTCACACATAGTCTTGTAAAAATACTTTTCACATTTTAAGGACTTTAAAAGATACAGAGAATGGAATATAAAAATTATAGAGAAATAATCTTATCATTGACAGGGATGAATATCAAGAATCTAGAATAACATATCATAAAATGGTAAATGATATGTTCAAACAATTAATAATGGTTTTCGACATAATGTTTTCACATAATAATGAAATGAATAATTATATGATGATTAGAAGTATACCTTAATTCATAATAAAGAAGGTGAATTCAACGAATGTTTCTATTCAATGTAGTTAATATTTAAAATAATACTATCAAGATGAGTATATTCAATCCATATTACAATATGATATTGAAATAAAGAATAGTGATATTAATTTATCCAAAAAAATAAATGTTGTCACTTTGAAGTATTAAAATATTTCTAAAATCAAATTTGTTGATTCTATAGATTCTTCTTTGGTCAATGATAAGTTATGATATCAATTATGTTTTAATTTGAATTAAATGACTCATAAATATATAGATGAACATGGAAGGATAAAGGTAACAAATATTTATATACGAAATATTTCCAAAGTAAATGTATGAAAGGAAAATACACTATTTAATTTTAGAACATATAAGAATCTCAAACATACAAAATATTTGTGTATATAGTTGGAACAGTAAGGGAAAGATAAGAATTACATGAAGGAAATGAAACATTCTTATAATTATGGTCTAAGTTTCCCTACGGAATCATACTATAGTAAAGAATATGAATGTGATAAGGAAACTCGAAACCATACTTTAATAGAAAAAATAAAAAGGTGAAAGAACCCATTGATGATATTTTAACACCTTCTAGTTTGTTTTTTATGCACATTTCATGAAAGGGTAGTAATTATTCTAATAACAATTCATATTTGGAATCTTATAACAGTTATAATTTTACGAAAACTAAATTGAACTAATTAATTAATTTTTTGATGAATTTCATGAGGAAATTTAAATTATTTTTAACAAATATAGAGACCCAAAATTCTAAAACATTTATATTATATATTATTATTTTAATATTGATTATATTACATTAACATATTCCTAGATACCACAATAGTTTAGAAATTTTGTAAATATGGAAAAAATATTTATTATTCATGAAGGATATTCAATGCATCCCATAATTATTTCCCTTTTGGATTCCCATTTAAAAAACCATTCATAATATCTTAAGGAAAGGTAATATAAGAATGGGTGATCTTAGATTTTTAATATGGGTTACCAAGGGATATTGTTACGAACAACATAATTCTATGGGTACGATAACATGGTCATAACATTTGAAAAACAACACTACATATAAAAGATCATAATATTGATTCATGATATAAGGATAGGTAGTTAATAATACATAAACTAAAGGCTCCCTTCTTGGGGTATCATAGTATAATGTGTTCACTTCCCAATCTATCATAGTAGTCAAGATTCACGCCCTAGAACATCACGGGGGATAAAGTTCCTTATAGAAATTACTTCACTCTGCATTCTATTATGGTATATATCATGAGATATAAATCATTACCCAATGAATTTTATGGATATATTGGTCAAAACCATCAGAGAATAAAAATCAAACATATGTGTTCCACAAGATAATTTAAAATTTTTCATATCATAACCCATGTAATGAAATCAGTTTGAGTAACATTTTATCTTATCATAACATGTGAAAAAATAAATAGGTTTCATAAAATTTTAATCATTTAATCATTGCATAACCCATGATAAAATAAGCATGTCCATTAGAATACAATTATTGAATAACCCATGGGAAAAGAAATGGGTTTCATAAAAGACATGAAATCATAAAAATAAACCATTCAGAAAAATAATATGAATGGTATAAATGGATCATATACCCAAAAAATCATAATTACCATCAATGTAAGTTATCCTAGATGGATAATTATTTTTAAATTACAATCACTTGTATTGATTCATGATTAAAATAACTTTTCTTTAGAAATCAATTTTGTAAAATAATTTATGTAAAATAAATAATTTCCATATGTATAAAATAAAAAAATATAATTTAAAATAATTTTTGATACATTGTAGGGGAATTTTAAAATCCTTGGGAGGACATGAATGTGGGGAATAGTATTCATTTAGTTCGTGTTAAAAATAGTTATTCTTTTCATTTTTTTGGTAAAATCTGAAAAATCATTTTTTGGAAAATGATTTGATGATTAATTTTAAAATATATTATAAAAATTTTAAAAAGATTTAAAAAATATTAATAATTATATTGAAGTAATAATAAAAACTAAAATTCAAAAAAAAAAATTGTAAACAATTGTTTGTAAAATAAATAGTTCTCTTCTTAAAAGTGAAATAAATATAATTTTATTAAAAATTTATTTTGAACTCATTGGTACATATTGAGAGGGAAATTAAAAGAAAAAATGTATTCAAATTATATAATTGTTGGATAATAAACATATGAGTTTCTTTATATAAGCATAATATTATTTTATTGTAGGAAATATAATCCTAAACAATCCCTATAAATAATGAGAATTTAACATAATATCATTATCAATTTGTTAACATTGAAAAATAATACCCATGAAGTAATTTTATTAAATGAAACATATAATATAATGAAGATAAATAATTTAATGATATTAAATGTCTAAAGGGGTATACATACACCTCCTAAATGAATATAGGGGAAAACATACCATGTTTTTCAAAGTAAAAAAATTATTTTAAAATCCCTTAGTAATTTTATATTTTGAAGTGTTAACACCATGAAAGAGAGATCCTAAAATGAATATAATAATTATAATAATTTACAAGATAATAATCCTAAAATACAGTCAGTATAATTATATAAACCACACAAATGAAATTATTGGTTAATATGGAATGTGTCTCAGAGAAGTAAAAAGGGAGATGGGAATCCCACACTATAAGTCTAAACATAATTAATTATTATTCTATCATAATGTATCAAAATATATGTACATTATAAATATCTTATAGAACCACAATTTTATATATCATTCAATAAATTACTTACTCATTTCTATTTCTATTTAGTTTATTTACTATTAAATTTTAAATAATCATTCAGTGTAATAAATTATTTGTTTTTCATATATGTTTTGATTTTTTATTTTCTATACTCGTAATTTTATCGTGGTTATGTAATCTATAGATAAATAATGATGAATAATTATCATTTTTTTATCTAAATTATAACTTTAATACCAGTCATGATATATGATTTTGAGAAATGAAGTATGTTACAATCATGGAGATGATAGTTCGTACGTATGCATGAATAACATTTTAAGATTTCAATGATAGTGATGGAAATAATATAAGTAATATATTATTTTTTCATTAAATAATAATATCAAAAATAACATATTTTTTCATTAAAAATACCTATAAATATCATCTATGTGATGCGGTGATGAAAAGAGAGTCACATCACTTCTTGTAGGCAATCGCCCACACGAATACAAGAGACATTATCATCTTTCAAGGATTGAAAAGGTATGAAAGAAAATGATATATTTTTTTAGAATAAAAAAATAAATTTAATTACATTATTATTCATGTATATCATATATATTTTTTAAAATTTTCCTAGTTTTGTTATGTGTAAATAGTTATAGAAAATGAACAATATTTCTTTGTGGGGTAGTTGTACACCATACACATGTGAGAAGTTATAGTATCCCATATGGTATTGAAATTCCAAATTGTATATATGATATAATGACTCTAGATGTATAATAATGTTTTAAATATCATATATATATATATATATTTTATATTCATTATCATAACCAATTGTGAGTGGTTTTATTATAAAAACCAAAGATATTGGTTCACGAGGTGGTAGTTCTCCGTACACACTAACGATGCTTTCGTAACCCATTTGATGGAATTGGAGATGGTTTTATGTAATTTTTATATAAAAAGAACATAAAAAATATATGGAAAATAATTAATTCATTATATTAGTATGTTTTAATTATAATTTACGTAGTTATATGAATAAATTAAATAAAAATACTCATTGAATAACAATAAATATTCTTTGTGTTGCCTCTTTAGGTTTGAACTAAAAGTAATTAGAGTTTAGAATTATTTCCAATAAAGGAGTATAGTATTAGAGGATCAAATTATGGAGTGATTTGGTCTGGTAGTGGCCCAACCAAAAGAGGTTTATGGTGGAGGAAAAGAAGAGAGAGGGTGGCCATTTATAAGTGGCATGTGTAACCCACATGTAATTATTATTAAAAGAAATGGGTGTAACCATTTTATTATTATTACTAAAGATTAAAAAATAAAGTATTATTGAGACTTATACATTATAATGACTCCATATATCTAAAAAATATATCTTAGACAACTTTTTTAAAATTTTATCCTTTTTTAACCCTTTTAAATCTATTTTTGCATTAACTATAATAATGATTTTTTATTATTTTCACTATTAATTTTATTTAAAAAAATTTTCTAACATATTTTATAATATATAATATTCATATTTAAAATATTTAATAATTTTTATGAAATTAAATTAATAAAATTGGTGAATTTTAATTTTAATTTAATAATAAAGACGCGTTGAGAAAAAGGGGTTTTATCGAAGAGTAAATGTTCAAATGTATACCAAGTTGATAAATAAAAATTCAATTTAAAAATTAATATAGTGAAATAAATTTGCTTAATAGCTATATAATTTAATAAATTTTATTTTAAGAAAAATTTAAAATATAATTTAACTACATAAATAAATTAAAGCGAAAAAAGTTTTCAAATAAAATTCATTATTTTTCACTACTCATCAAAAAATTATTCTTTAAAAAAAATGACCCAAATATAATTTTTACATGATGATTTAATAAATTGTCTTTATTTTTTCAAATACATTTTTAAATGTTGTAAATATTAAATTTACAATAAAACCCTTAGACACGATGAAAAAGTGGGTTTTTGGGATGTTCATTTTTTAAAATAATAAAATTTTATATTAACTATGTCTATAAAAATGATAATTATATTAATATAAACTAATATTATTGATATATAATATATAAATTTAATTTAAAAAATTAGTCATTATGTTTTATTTTAATTAATTAAAATTGATAAACATACCATACATTATAATAATATTTAGAAAAAAACTTTTTTTAAATCCCAAAACACAAACTTATACTAAAATAAAATACTATGTTTATTAAAAATAAAATATGTGGAGCAATTATTACTGAATAATAATTATTTTAGTTTTAAAAAATATATTGTTAATTTTAATAAATTAATTAATTTAGAATAAATTAATTTTTTACATAAATTAGTATTTTTCACTATGCGGTGAATAATCATAAATTTCTAAAAAAAATCGCAATATTTCAATATAAGTTAATTTTGATATGATTATATTAAAATGAATTTAATTTAATCAAAATTATATCTAAAATATCTAAAAACATTTCTCATAATAATCTATAAAAATTATTTTTGACAAAAATTACTTTTTGATGAATACAATCAATTTGCTAAAAATTAATTGATTATTTGATACGAAAATTAAAATTATTTATATTTAGTAGAAACTTTATATGTATATTTAATAATGTTTTTAATATTATTCAAAACCTTCGATTTAATAGCTATGTTATAATAATAAAATTTCAAAATATTTTTTTTCACATTTCATTGAAACCCCATGTTCCATGTCATGCACACTACCGAAGAAACTAATTGTTGTATAAATTTGTTTTTTATGAAAAGTTAAATTAATTTTATTATTTTAATAAAATGTCCGGATGTAACATTCTATTACCAATAAAATTATATTTTCCTCAAAATACATCCTAGTCAACAATGGTTTATTATTTGGAACGTCCTTCTTAGGAGCCCCCATATTATAAATTAATAATAAAACATCCCATAAATGTAACACCCCAAGATTTAATAGTGTGTTATTTTTTCAAAATAATTCAATAACGTGCACTACACGCAAAACTGAGTTCAATCTCACCATGACATACCAAAAAAAAAGATATTCAAAAGTGGTTATGAATAATATTAACTAAATTTTAAACATTATATAATCCTTATAATTTTAGAATCCATATTATGAGAACAAATTCATTTTTAGTATTGCACTTTTATCAACTTTTAATAGTGAACCCTTTTTAAATACAATATTTTAAACTTTTTGACTAAATTGGGACATCAAAATTTTAAAATAAAACATCCCAAGATTCCACGGTACGCTTTCCTTTGAATAATACAGTAGCATGTGTTGTACGCAACATCGAGTTTTAACACACACCACAACCGATCAAACTAGCCGTTATGAATAGTAATACCAAATTTTTGAAATTATATATATTTTATATTTCAAAATGGACTTCATTTTCGGATTCAGAGTGTCGAATTTACCCTAAGGTGAAATTTTGGAACTTTTTGGATAACTTTCATATTTTGATGAATAGTGAAAATTACTAAATTTTAATTAAAAACAACTTTTTAATCAAAATAATTAATAGTGATAAATTATGAATTTGAGTGGTTTTAAAGTATATTTAGAATATATTTTTACCATTTAATACAATTTTGGTCGTTGGTCATAATTTCACAATTAAACCGAACATAAACAAGTATCAATCTTTTGATATTTATTATATCTTAAAAACACGCTTTTTGTTTTGACAGCGGGATTTAATTTTAAATTAATTTCTTCCACTTCTGTGTTTTGAATTTGGAAAAATGGATTCCTTATTTTGAATCATGATGTTAAAATTGTGTAAATAGGTAACTTTTATTTTTAGACATTTTGAATAATTACTGCGGTAAATATTTTATTTACCATGGTTAAGGGTAAATCCGGTAAATAAGGGTTAACAAATAATATTATAATAATACTAAATTACCCTAAAACGTGTGCTAACCTTATTGGTGGATACATGTCCGACCATGGGAATCTTTGTGTCAATTTGGGAACCTCATGGAGCCACTTGTAGGTGATAGGGACACTTTATTTAAATTAAGTTAAAATGAATACAAAAATGACACAAGCATATATCTTTTAGAAAACCAATTTTTACATAGAGTTATATATGTTGGATTTTAGATTATAAATATTCATTAGAAAGATAAAACTATTTCCTAAATAAATATATTTTATTTAAATTTTTAGACATTAAATAATTATTTTATTTATGACACAATGATGGTTCAGTAATTACTATAATAGTGAAAAATTAAAATAATTCATATTATTAATACCCAAAAAAATATAATATTAAACTTTTAATGAACCAAACTAATTTTTTAGGATAATATGATATATTAGGATTGATTCAATTGACTTTTTTCGAAGTAATCAATCTTTTATGAGTTTCACAAAAATCAACTATTGAATAGTGTCAAAATTGACATAAAAGAGTTTTTAAAACAAATATAATATTATTAATTGGTATTAAATTCCTAAAAATATAAGGCTCGGCCAAGTGACTTATATAATGATAGGTGTATCATTAATGGACCACATGGGGTTCACTTGGATTTATATGGTATGTTTATTAACCATATAATATAAAAATACAAAGAGACATTGTAAAAGTGAAACTAATTAACTTAGAGTTAATACTTAATGATAAGGTTAATATAAGTACTCAAACCTGTCTAAATTATATTAGTTGAGTTTTTTCGACCTATCCATACCTTAACATTTAAATAATAAACTTTTGAGCCATTATAAACCGAATATGAATTTATTATAAACTAATATTTCTAGCTTTTCCAAAGGGGCCCCTCACCCCTCTTATAAAAGGGCACTCCTCCTTCTCTTTTCGTCACACCTTCAAAGCCTTTTGGTTCAGCCAAAATCTTCCCAAATACTCTCCCAACATCCCATAAATACAACCTAGAGGCCTTAGTTTGATCTGAAATCCATCCTAAGGAGACCTTTTGATCAAATCAAAAGGAAGAACCCGAAGAAGAGGTAATATTTTCACCACCCCTTTTCATGTTCCTTTCTTCTTCCACTACTTCTTTCTTTATTATTACCATTATAAAATAATAACACCAGTATCATATATATAATGTGATGTTATTATAAATATGGTACAACCATATTCAGTATTCTATCCACCCTTTGAATAACATGTCACCATACGTGCGTACGTACGGCTTACCGTCTCCACGTCGTGGTGTAATTGTTATTCAATATATTATTATTTGGATGGGTATAATAATGATGTGTAACTCATGTAAATAATATATATAATATGTTGATGATTATTTATAGAGGATATACAATCCATTTATATATTATTTTAATATCAAAAGAATGATATTGTCACTCGTACGTACGTATGGACTACCGTCTCCACGAACGCGATGAGATTCATTCTCCATCATATCCATTCAAGTATAATTATCATTACTTGATTTAAAAATAATTTTTAAGGACTTGATATCATTCTAGATATGAATAATATAAAACCTATCCCTCACAATAGTGTCTTATGTAACAAAACATATAAAATAAAACGATTAAGTTAACACCCGAAACAACAATAATACAAAGATATTATTAACAAAGCAATGTTAAAAGATCATACATGATATCATATGAATGTATATTATTCTTGTATAATTTAATAACAATTATTTCACTATTATACAGGAGGTTAACCTACCCCAACCAAGGAAAAGTACAATGTAAGGGTTATTTCACAATCTCTTCATTATCCGAGGTTGTTTATACGTAATAATCTACGGGATCTCTTTATCATCCACATCCATGTTTCATGAAAATGTATTTCAAAACATTTTTAATATTTAAAAGAATATGGTTTAAGGTCATTTATACCCTTGTTTGACTTTTTATATGAGTTTCATAAAGGAATATTTCCGTCATTTTCCAAACAAGGTGCTTTTTAACCTTTTCGACAGAATTAAGGTAAGAATGTTTTTTTTAACTTATACGGCGGGTGCGGTTATTTTCCACCATTATAAAATCGTCGAAGCTTCCCTTACAAGATTATAAGAATATTTTCAATGAAAATTATTTATTTCATAAATATAATATGATTGAATGATTTCAAAATAGAAAGTGATATTTCTCTAAAAAGAGTTTTGATTTCATCATTGTCAACATCCTTTGATGGGTTTTACGCTTAGTTGAAGTTGATTTATTATGATAAAGAACTTATATATTGTATTGAAGGTTTTGTGATATGTTTGACTGTGGATGTGTTATTTTTATACCATTTATGGTTTATGGATGAAGTATTTACATTTCGTATGCTAGTTTTAATACGAATGTTTATGTTATGTTTAAACCTTTTCATATGTGAATGCATTGGACTTAATATGTGACGGGTGGAGCCCGCTATAGCTACTTGATGCATCGGTAGGTCTCATGAGACAAACTAGTGTCTTGGCACAAGGCCTTGACAAAATCTTATTTGTTTTCTTGGCACGAGGCCTTGGCTATGTGGTTAAGATAGTCTGGCATTATGCATTCCATCATTATGAAAGTGGTTATTGATTTTGCATGTGATTATTCAATTAGTAGAATATACATGTGAATAAGTAAATGGAATTAGTTCCTTTTATTTATGCCATACTATTTTGAAAGTTCAAGTTTGAAAAGCTTTTCTTTTATTTATACATTGCCTTAAATGTTTATTCTTATTTATGAAAGTTTCCGCTATATTGTTATCCTTACTGGGCATTTGAGCTCACCTCTTTTCTATGTTTTATTTTTTCCCAGGAATTGATGAGGTAAATTATGAATGACTTGCAGGGATATTATGAGGGGTTAATAGTGTGGACTATGGAGACAATATGTTGTTGTAGTAGTTTTTCACTTCATGATGTAATGTAAAACTTTATGAATATATCTAGTGTTTCCAAGGCTACTAAACCAATCGGTCTTTGGAGATTTGATCTTTCTTGTGATCATTCCAATGTTATGTAATAATGCACCGACTCTAGGTAACTAGGGTCGGGGCGTTACAATTGGTAATAGAGGAAGTTTAGTACAAACCTTGGAAGCTAGAATTAGATAAAATCTGATTAGAGCGTGTAGACCTAAGATGAATTTTGAGGATTATTATAGAAGAACATCCTAGAATTTTGGTATTGTAGATATTTTGTGGGTTTTCCAAGATATACATCCCTGTCTGGATACGAGCAGGTAGAGGAACCTCTGGCACAGATGTACCTAGGGGTAAAACCTGAAAACACCTCTTTGAGCTAGACTCGAATGGGAAGTGGTGCACGACAACGGGACATGTTGTACTCTTGGTTACGACACTCCCAGGGGATATGCTTAGGATAACTCTCATTTTCTTTAAAAATAATTATGAAGGGTTTATGAGTATATAATTCCTCAAAGGAGACATTTTTATAATTATGGATTATATCCATAAACTATTTAATTTATGTTATGTGTTTTACAAGTTTGGGATTAGGTATTGTTATTCATAAACTAATCTAATAAATGCCATTGTTTAGAAATGGCGCCCAGTAGAAGGAATGAGAACTCTAGCAATGCACAAGATATTAAGAGAAAGAAGGATCATATATTTCATGGTCTTAAGCCAGAATTTATAAGAGAAATAGTCTCGCATGTATTATCATCATATGAAAAAAATAATATCATGTGTTGATAAGATAAGTAAAGAGTTTACTGAGTTCTATGGCTTTGAAGGGAAGCAAGAGAAGAAAAGGATGGAAGAGAGAAAGATGGATAAAGGGAAGAGGGAAAAGAAGAATTTTCCCATATGTGATAAATGTGGAAAGAAACACCCTGGAACTTGCCTGAAAGGAATGGGAGTTTGTTATAAGTTTAGTGGAAAAGGGCACAAAGTACGTGGCTGCAAGGGTAAGAAAATAGTTTCAAATGTACAATGCTTCATTTTCAAGGAGTTTGGACACTATGAGAACCTATGTACCAGTCATCATACTATGCCGCAAATGATGCTATTGGATAATAACAAAGTCATGATACTACCACAGATAAAGAATAATGATTAGAGATCTTATGTTGGTTATTTCATTTGAGTGTTGTATCAACAATGTACTTATTATAATAATTATGGAGTATATAAGGATTGTACTGCAGTACTATTTCATTATGGACTTGAGATTGTGTGGAACAATGAAAAGTGACTCAATAGCAGGTTAAATTTTTGGAAAATATATGGTTGAGAGAAAGATAAACCATAATATGGTTCTTATACAGAGGTAGTGATTATAGAATAATACATGATTGTTTTGGATAAATTATATTGGATATTCTTGACTACCTTGAAACTGATTAATGATTTGTATATTCCATATTTTCTGGGGTTTACAACATTATTGTATTGAAGGAGTATATCTATTATTCTATAAGGAATAAGGGATCTTTAATGTAATCAATAAGGTTTTATGATAATTTAGGATGTTGCAGTGTTTTAAAAGAATACATGATGAAGGTGATCACATGTTATTACACGAAAAAAGGATCTTCATTGTGTTTACCTTCCTTATAAATTTTGGACTGAAGTATTTTGGATTTTTCTAGTTTGGATATTTTTGGATTTTCATAAAAGAACAACCCGGAGGTCGGGCGGCAACCCGTCGCGACCGGCAAGGCCGCAAGACATAAACTCGCAACCGAAGGGCGACAAGGGTGTATCACCTACCAATGGCCCAAAATATGTCCTAGATTAAATAATGTAGTTTTTATTAAAAGATCTGGTAGATGAATTATAAATTCGGTGTTTTTGGAACCCTGTACGAATAGTATAAATAGAATTTTTTTACGTTCTATTATCTTTTAGAGTGAAAGATGAGTTTGTCGTAGAAATTTATTAATGGATAAAACTCTAATAATACAATATATATATCTCCTTATGATCTTAGCCAATCTCATAGATGAATTCCTCAACATTAAGAAAAGGAACTTAGAACAAAAATGTTTTCCTAGATGGTACCTTAAATCATCACTAATTTATGGCTTTGGGATTGTTGGCCTTTTCATAGACATGTTCTCTACCACTATCCATTAGATAATTTATGGTTAGATTTCTCTTCCATATCCATATTTTCCTACATGGAACCCTTGTATGTGTTATTTTCGGTAATCTTCATACTTTCCACTCTTTATTTTAAATATAGGCCTCATTAATTCATTTTTTGATGTGGGATTTCAACTAAGATATTTTGAAACGTCAAAAATGTGTTATCGTAATAATCTATGTCTTATTGACTCAATGGTATTTCAAATGATCATAAATTGATGAATTTAAGGACCTCAATTTTATACTTGTTTGTGATTGATGACCTCAATCACTACCTTTAAATATTTACGTTTTTCCTACAATTATATGTCTCTAATTTCCACCAATGTTCTCCTAATCGAGATCATAATTTGGTGGTGACCCTATCATTTCTTTTTTACTCATATTAAGACTAAATTTTAGTAACACAATTTCCAATGTGGGTTTTCCCACAAATATATTTTCTATTTTTAACCTTTTATTTTCCAAGAACAATTTCAAATTGCGAGGACGCAATTTATTGAAGGAGGAGAGAATGTAACACCCCAAGATTTCATAGTGTGTTATTTTTTTTAAAATAATTCAATAACATGCACTACACGCAACACCGAGTTCAATAGAACCATTACTTACCAAAAAAAAATCCATTCAAAAGAGGTTATGAATAGTATTAACTAAATTTTAAACTTTATATAATCCTTAAAATTTCAGAATCCATATTATGAGAACAAATTCATTTTCAGTATTACACTTTTATCAACTTTTAATACTGAACCCTTTTTAAATAAAATATTTTAAACTTTTTTACTAAATGGGGACATCAAAAATTTAAAATAAAACATCCCAAGCTTCCACAGTATGCTTTCTTTTGAATAATACAGTAGCGTGTGTTGTACGCAACTTCAAGTTTCAACACACACCACAACCGATCAAACTAGCCGTTATGAATAGTAATACATACTTTTTGAAATTATATATATTTTATATTTCAAAATTGACTTCATTTTTGGATTCGGAGTGTCGAATTTACCCTAAGGTGAGATTTTGGTACTTTTTGGATAACTTTCATATTTTGATGAATAGTGAAAATTACTAAATTTTAATTAAAAACAACTTTTTTAATCAAAATAATTAATAGTGATAAATTATGAATTTCAGTGGTTTTAAAGTATATTTATAATATATTTTTACCATTTAATACAATGTTGGTCATTGGTCATAATTTCACAATTAAACCGAACATAAACAAGTTTCAATATTTTGATAGTTATTATATCTTAAAAACACGATTTTTGTTTTGACAGCGGGATTTAATTTTAAATTAATTTCTGCCAGTTCTGTGTTTTGAATTTGAAAAAATAGATTCCATATTTGGAATCAGGATCTTCAAATTGTGTAAATAGGTACCTTTTATTTTTAGACATTTTGAATAATTACTGCGGTAAATATTTTATTTACCATGGTTAAGGATAAATCCGGTAAATAAGGGTTAAAAAATAATATTATAATAATACTAAATTACTCTAAAACGTATCCTAACC
This sequence comes from Viscum album, assembly GCA_963277665.1. NCBI lineage: Eukaryota > Viridiplantae > Streptophyta > Magnoliopsida > Santalales > Viscaceae > Viscum > Viscum album. Next base: position 290,992,260 of record OY728150.1, on the reverse strand, counting down.
TTATTGGTGGATACATGTCCGACCATGGGCATATTTGGGTCAATATGGGACCTCATGGAGCCACTTGTATGTGATATGGACACTTTATTTTAATTAAGTTAAAATGAATACAAAAATGACAGAAGCATATATCTTTTAGAAAAACTATTTTTACATAGGGTTATATATGTTGGATTTTAGATTATAAATATTCATTAGAAATATATAACGATTTCCTACATAATGATATTTTATTTATAATTTTTAGACATTATATAATTTAATTTATGTATGACACAATGATGATGCAGTAATTACTATAATAGTAAAACATTAAAATAATTTATATTATAAATACCAAAATAAATATAATATGAAACTTTTAATGAATTAAACTAATTTTATAGGATAATATTATATATTAGGATTGATTCAATGGACTTTGTTCGAAGTAATAAATCTGTTATGAGTTTCAAAAAAATCAAATATTGAATAGTGTCAAAATTGACATAAAAGAGTTTTCAAAACAAATATTATATTATTAATTGGTATTAAATTCATAAAATATAAGGCACGGCCAAGAGACTTATATCATTATATTTGTCTCATTAATGGACCACTTGGGGGTCTCTTGGATTTATATGGTATGTTTATTAACCATATAATATAAAAATACAAAGAGACATTGTAGAATTGAAAATAATTAACTTAGAGTTAATACTTAAAGATAAGGTTAATATAAGTACTCAAACCTTTCTAAATTCTATTGGTTGAGTTGTTTTCGAACTATCCCCGCCTTGACCTTTAAATAATAAACTTTGGAGCCATTAGAAACTGAATATGAATTTATTATAAACTAATATTTCTAGCTTTTCCAAAGGTGCCCCTCACCCATCTTATAAAAGGGCACTCTTCTCTTTTCTTCACACCATCAAAGCCTTTGGGTTCGGCCAAAATTTGCCCAAATACTCTCCCAACATCCCCCACTAAAACCTAGAGGCCTTATTTTAATCAGAAACCCAACCTACGGAGCCCTTTTGATCAAATGAAAAGGAAGAACCCGAAGAAGTGGTATTGTTTTCACCACCCCTTTTCAAGTTCCTTTCTTCTTCCACTTCTTCTTTCTTTATTATTACCATTATAAAATAATAACTCCAGTATCATATATATACTGTGATGTTATTATAAATATGGTACAACCATATTCATTATTCTATCCACCCTTTGAATAACATGTCACCATACGTGCGTACGTACGGCTTAATGTCTCCACGTCGTGGTGTAATTGTTATTCAATATATTATTATTTAGATGGTTATAATAATGATGTGTAACTCATGTAAATAATAAATATAACATGTTAATGATTCTGTATATATGATATACCATCCATTTATATATTATTTTAATATCAAAAGAATGATATTGTCGCTCGTGCATACGTACGGACTACCGTCTCCACGAACGCGATGAGATTCATTCTCCATCATATCAATTCAAGTATAATTATCATTTCATGATTTAAAAATAATGTTTAAGGACTTTATATCATTCTGGATATGAATAATATACAACCTATCCCTTACAAAAATGTCTTATGTAACAAAACATATAAAATAAAACGAGTAAGTTAACACCCGAAACAACGATAATACTAAGATATTATTAACAAAGCAATGTTAAAAGATCATATATGATATCATATGAATGTATAGGATTATTGTATAATTTAATAACAATTATTTCACTATTATACAGGAGGTTAACCTACACCAACCAAGGAGAAGTACAAGGTAAGGGTTATTTCACAATATCTTCATTATCCGAGGTTGTTTATACGTAATAATCTACTGGGATCTCTTTATCATCCACATCCATGTTTCTTAAAAATGTATTTCAAAACAATTTTAATATTTAAAAGAATATGGTTTAAGATCATTTATACCCTTGTTTGAATTTTTATAAGAGTTTTATAAATGATTCTTTCCGTCGTTTTCCAAACAAGGGTCTTTTTAACCTTTTCAACAGAATTAAGGTAAGAATGTTTTTTTTAACTTATACGGCGGGTGCAGTTATTTTCCGCCGTTATAAAATTGTCGAAGCTTCCCTTAAAAGATTATAAGAATATTTTCAAAGAAAATGTTTTATTTCATAAATATAATATGCTTAAATGATTTCAAAATAGAAATTAATATTTCTCTTAGAAGAGTTTTGATTTCATCTTTTTCAACATCCTTTGATGGATTTTACGCTTATTTGAAGTTGATTTATTATGATACAAAACTTATATATTGTATTGAAGGTTTTGTGATATGTTTGACTATGGATGTATTATTTTTATATCATTCATAGTTTATGGATGATGTATTTACATTTCGTATGCTAGTTTTAATACAAATGTTTATGTTATGTTTAATCCTTTTCATATGGGAATACATTGGACTTAATATGTGATGGGTGGAGCTCACTATAGCTCCTCGATGCATTGGTAGGTATCATGAGACAAACTAGTGTCTTGCCACAAGGCCTTGACAAAATATTATTTGTATTCTTGGCACGAGGCCTTGGCTATGTGGTTATGATAGTCTGGAATTATGCATTCCATCATTATGAAAGTGGTTATTGATTTTGCATGTGATTATTCGATTAGTAGAATATCCATGTCAATATGTAAATGGAATTATTTCATTTTATTTATGCCATACTATGTTGAAAGATCATGTTTGAAAGGATTTTGTTTTAGTTATACATTGCCTTAAATGTTTATTCTTATTTATGAATGTTTCCGCTATATTGTTATCCTTACTGGGCATTTCAGCTCATCACTTTTCTATGTTTTATTTCTCAGGAAGTGAAGAAGTAAATAATGAATGACCTGCAAAGATATTATGAGGGGTTAATAGTGTGGACTATGGAGACAATATGTTTTTGTAGTAGTTTTTCACTTCATGACATAATGTAAAAATTTATGAATATATCTAGTGTTTCCAAGGCTACTAAACCAATCGTTCTTTCGAGATTTGATCTTTCTTGTGATCATGCCAATGTTATGTAATAATGCACCGACTCTAGGTAACTAGGGTCGGGGCGTTACAATAAAAATTGAAATTTTGAAACATTAAGGATACCCAATATAACTCATTATTAGGAATCTACAAAGGATAAAATAAGTGGGAAGTGAAATCATGGACATATAAGTGAAAACTAACACATAAATATGGTTGGATAGTGATAGAGAAATTGTTAGGATAAAGTTAACGACCGTAAATCCATAAACCATGGGGGTATGTAAAACGTCATAGTTATCATAAAAATGATGATAATAGGTCAAAATTTTATTCCAATGCCATTTTTGTAATTTTAGGAACTTATTTTCTATATATATTAGCAACATATGAAATGTTACTTGATATTTTTTATTTCGTATGAATTATTTCATCCTTTGGTTATGCCTTGAAGAATATACACTTTACGTATCACTCAAAGTGATGAAAATTTTCGGTATGAAGCACTAAATAATATCAAAAATAGAATAAAATGTCTTTCCTTCTATATATAGTAAAAAATGTTGAAATTTCTTATCCAATGTGGATATATTTTTATATAGTGATGTAGTATGTTTATATATAATTACTCATCTATAGTTCAATATATACTAGTCAATAAATGTTTAACCTTATAAAACTTATATGAAATTAAAATCTAAAAAATAAAATGAAGGTAACTAAATTTTTAAAGAAAAACTACAATTATTCCCCAAAACAACATGAAGTAATATATAATTATTATATACTAAACATGTGAATACATTACTCGTGTATTCTGTTGAAACATGGTATTCACCCTAATTACCATAAAAAGTTATTGAAAATATAAAGTATTCCTTATTCCTGACATAAAACATATATTACTTAATATATTCAATAAATAAATTAATTTTATAAAATCCATCAATGACAACGTAAACTGATTTTCCCCAAAATCATTAACTGTTTCCAAGGTCTTCAATAAAATATAATTTAATTATTCATATCCAATATCACCTTTTCCAAACATGATTATCTGAATATATTTAACAAATTAAGAGTTATATTCCCATAATCATGAATTTTTTGTGAATTATCACCTTTTTATTAAATTGATTTTATAGTCCATGATTATAATACAAAAAATTATATAAAACAAATACTGATAAATCACTACAAAAAAACCAATTATATATATAGTTTGATTCATATAAAATAATTCTCGGATTCCAATAAATAAACACTTAAATTATTATTAACAATCATTAATCCGTTAACTAGGCTTCCCATATTATTCCTTAATACATATTTCCTTTCATTTTCATTCATTGTCTCTTCAACATCAACCAAAAATCCATTCATCTAACATGAATTATTATTCAATTTAATATATTTCCCCTAAGGATATTTATTTTGATAATTTACCTATATAACACATTTAAAAACATTCGCCAATTTATAATACATTATGGTTACCAATATTCATATCTATTGTTTCAACTACCCATTTCATTAATCCTCATAAACTACTTACCTTACGTTATAATCCAAACCTAAAACAACTTCTATTCCTCTATGAAATTCCATAGAGTGATTGTCCCCACATTCTTATCATATAGTAAACTAATTCATCATTTTTTTGTATGGTCTCCAATTCTCAAAATATAAATGAACTATAACATTCTTATATTTGGTAAGTATTAGAGTTGGATAGGTTCACATTGTTAATCATGTTCCATGAGAAATTATTAGGTATAACAAAAATATTCTTCACCCTATTCATAATCCAATTTGGTTGATCATTAGAAAATTTCACTTTAGATTAAACATTAACAAAGTTATTTTAGTTATATTCATTCAATAAAACCAAAAATCATAGTGTAAGAAACATTAATAATAGTTAAAATAAAAAAAACTTATAGGATCTCAAAATCTTTAAACATTCATTAAAATATATGACTCTTTATTCTTATCCTAGGTCGTTTCTATTCATAATCTATTTCAATAAATCATGATTGTTTTTAAAGTGTTTATAAATTTCCAAAGAAAATCCCATGGGGTTGTCAAACATGGTGCACAACATGGCCCTTTTTCATGTATAAGGTGATGATATAGTCATTATTAATACACACCTTTTTGAGTTATTACCCCATGTAACCAATTTTCTAGATCTACATCCACATGTAGTACCCATAAATGGTTGAAATTTCTTATAAAATTCTCTCTCAATCTTATACCCAAATTCCATGAAATTAATTATAATATGACAAATCTTTATAGTTATCCTGAGAAATATCTCTATACATATACTTATAAATACCCATTGGGATCTCAGTAATGTTTTTTCATCCTAGTTTCCAAAGGGTAAGGAAACCATTCCTATGATACCAAATATAGTGTCCAAAGAATCTAATACATATATATTATATATTTTTTGGATGAATATTAATTACATTATAAGAACAAAAAATATAGACCATAATAGTTTAGTTCCCTTATAAATGTGGAATAAAATATTATTAATTCATGATGGATCTTCAATTTCTACCATATAGATAAATACATTTATTTCTCCTATTTAAAATATTTCTTCATAACATAGGGAATGAAATCATAATAATGGGTGATCTCAAATCATACGTAAGGGTAAATGACCGATATTCTTAAAAAACGAGAATAAGGGTATTAGAACATGAGGAATATATTTGAAAAACATAAATTTCATATAAAATATAATAATATTATGTCATGGTATAAATATTTCCAGTTAATAAGACATGAATCATAAGTGAATCAAAGAACATGGGAAACGAGAGTGTATAATTGTTATAATACAACATGTTTCATCTAACACATAAGCATATAAAATCATTTCTATAGTAGTCTATGTTTATTTATAAGACTATCACAGTGTAATATGTTCACTATACACACAATCAGAAAATAAAGGTTCACTCCATAGATGAACAGAGTGGATAAACTACCTTAATGAACTAAGATTACTCCCTATTCCAATCATTTATATCTCATGAGATATAAATATTTAACAAATGAATTAAGGGTGATATATATGCCACCCATAACAAAATAAACATCATATATATATATATGTGTGTGTCCCATAAGTTCATAAAAATTCAGAAACCCATAACCCAGAAAACGAAATGGGTTTTATAAACATTTCCCCATATCATTACCTATGGAAAATAGGCATGTTTCAAAATAATTTAATCATTTAATTATAGCATAACCCATGAAAACATAATCTTATTTTTTATGAATTATATCAAGGTATAACCTCCAGGAAAAGAAATTAGTTTTTTAAAAATCATCAAATCAAAAAAAATAATCCATTCTGAGAAATAATTGTAATAATATCCTTGTATCATATCCCATATAAAGGTTAAATAACCTCAAATTATATCATCTTATTGGGATAATGATTTTGAAATAAATATCACATGTAATGTTTCTTGAAAAAATAAACATTCCTTGAAAATCACTACTGAAAAATAAAATTTATAAAATATTTTTGAAATCATTTTTTTGAAAATATACATTTAAAACATATAAATGAAATTTAAAATATCAATTAATATGTTTATTGAGTAATATTTACCTTCCACTATGAAAACAAAATTTGTAATACATAAATAATTTTCAAAATACTTTTCATTTTGAAATCATTTATTTAAAATATAAAAATTTCTAGTTATTAAAGAAAAAACATTCATTGAAAAATATTTTGAAAACATATAAGTGAATATTGATATCATTAATTGGTCATGAAGATGCTAAATGCTATTCATTTCATGCATGTTAAAAATATAGAATCTTATCACATTTTTATAAAATTTAAATAGTCATTTGTTTGAAAAATATTTGATGTTTTATTTAATTTTCTTTAGTAAAATGTAAAAAACTAGTAAAAAATTATTTAGCCAATCAATTGAAAAAATTAATTTTCATTAATTTTGTTAGAAAATATGATTTTTAATGATAATGTGTCTTTCAGAGGACAGTGAAATCAAAATTTTCCTATAAAACTATTTTCTAGTTTTCAGTACAAAGAGAGACGAAAATGAAGGGAAAAAATATATTCTAATGACATAACCCTAGTATAATAAAATTAATCATATTATTTAAAGATTAATAATAATATTTTTTCTCATGAAGCAAAATCGTAAAAAATAAATATAAATTATGAGATTATAAGATAAAATATCTAACACTTTGGTAACATTAAGATGTTATAACGATGAAGGAATATCATTACATTTAATATAAAATGTCATGATGGCTTCTAAATGAATGAAATTACATGTAAACAGGGATATATATACACCTTATACTAGAATATAGGTTTATAACATAACATATGTCTAAAAGAATGGAAATATGAAAAAAATACCTAACCTCTTTGGAGACATTTGAGCTATATTCATCGGAAAAGATAGATCATAAAATGGATAAGTAAATCAAAATAATTTAAAAAAACAATCATAAAATACCCTCATGTATTTATTTACACTATAAAAAATAAATAGGTGTTGAATATGGAATGTGTCTCACAAAGGTAAAAAGTGAGATGAGTAACCCTTACCGTATGTGTCGACTTCCTTTATAATCATTAAATCATTATGTATTATAAATATATATTTTTATACATATATTATAGATCCATAATTTTATATATAATACCATATATGATTTACATATGTTCTTTTATTTACGGATTATTAAAAATTCTTTTTCAATGTCTTGTTTTGGATAACAACCACTTGTTTTTATTTTAGATTTTGATTTGTAATATTCTTTACTAATAATTTAATCATGGTTATATATTATCAAGAATAATTTTTAGGAAATAAATATCATATTTATACATAAATTAAACTTTTATTACCAATCATTAAATATTGTTTATGAAATGTACTATGTTATAAGCATCAAGAGGGTAGTTCGTACATAGGCATTAGTAATGATTCCATTTTTGAATGATAATTATAGAAAGGAGGCATGTAATATATTATATTTAAATTATTATAAAAATATAATAAATAAAATATTATTTATTTAAATATACTTATACAAGTCTTCTATGTGGTGTGGTGTTGAAAAAAGAGTCCCATCGCTTCGTGAAGGTGGTAGTCCACACATACACAAACAACATTACCATCTTTCAATTACTGAAATGAAAATAAATGATATGATATATTACATTTTTAGAATGAAAAAATTTCTATTAGTATAATAATTATTCCATGTATATCATATATATTTTATAAAATTTATATATGTTATCTTCCATGTGAAGGGTTCATGAAAATAAATTACAATGCTTTGTAAGGCCGCTGTCTTCCATACACATGAGAAAAGTTACCAAATCTCATACAGAATAAAGAATAAAGAAGTTATATTTGAAAAAATTAAGCAAGTGTTATAAAAATTTAATAATTTTCACATATATAATTATTATCAATTACCATACCCTCCTTTGAGAAGTTGTAATGGAAGAATGGATAATATTGGTTCACGGGGTAATATTCCTCCACACACATGAACAATGATTTTATAGCCCATTTTATAGAAGTTTAGATGATTTTAGGACAATCCACTAAAATAAAAACATCTAATTATATTGAATGTAATTTTTTATATCAGCATGGTTTACTAGTAAATGATTTTGGTGGAGGAATGGGTAAAATAACAGAATCTCATTTATGAATTCTCCCTCTTCTTCAGGTAAACTACATTGGGTTTCCCAAATCTCCTTACTACATCTGACTTATTCCGAAACTTATTCTTATAGTATGGGTTTTCATAAGTTGGTGCATGATTCGGGTAGATAATGTATTATAAAAATGGTTTCAATGTGTTACGAAGAGAGGTGAGGTGGTGTGCTTCTATAAGTGAGTAGAGCGACACACTTGTAATGTTTTGAAAAGTAAAAGTTCTATCAATTTTCCCCTTTAGAAAATGATAAAAAAATATTCTATTATTCATAATTATATATTATACGGTATAAATATATATATTCAATATATTTTATAAAAAAATGAAGGTCATTTTAACCAATATTATTTTAATTTTAGCACAGACAAACCATTTTTACCTTAACTGGAGTAATTAATTCTTACTGTTTCACTATTCATTATGGAAAAAAATTAATCTTATAATATAATATAATAAATATTGCTTTCCTTAATAGTATTTAATCCATTTTTTGAAATTCCATTCACACAAGTGGAAAATTTTATTTTAAATTTAACCCCGTAGAAGGGATATGAAAGTGTTTTTTTTTCAAATCGAAAATGTTTAAATGTTTCAACAGTTTTTTTATAAAAAGGCTATGTTAAAATGATTCTAATGACCAAATTTTTATTAATAAATATATAATTAAACTAATTTTAAATTTAAAAAAATAAATATAATTTATCGTTTTGAAAAATCTAAATGTAATTGTGTTTTTCAATTCAAATCTCGTATTTTTTACAATTCATCAAAAAATTAATCATTTTAGAAAATTCAAAAAAATCATAGTAGAAGAATGTTTTAATGATGATTAAAAAAATGAAGTCAATTTTTTAATTTTTCTTTGCTAATACAGGAAAAAACATATTGAAAACAAAACACATAGATGCAACGAAAAACTGGAATTCCATAAGTGCAATTTTTTTCAAGAAAAAGACTATTATTATCAACTATATGTCCAATAATAGTCATTGTATGAATATTAATTATATTTTATTTAAATTTTTTTTGGGGGTGTTATTATTATCTAAAACGTAGAAACATTATACACATGAAAAACATTTTCTAAAAAAACTCTTCTTTAAACCCAAAAATAAAATCATACTAAAATCAAGTATAAATTTGATTAAAAATTAAAAAATTTGATTAAATATTTATTAATTATAATTATGTTACATTAATACATAAATTTTCATTTAAATTATTTAATTTATTGAAAATAAATGATATTTTTAAAAAATAGTATTTTTTAATATTCACTGGAAAATAAATATTTCACCAAAAAAAAATTTATCAATAAAATAATTCAAATGTGGTGATTTCAAAATATAAGTTAATTTTATTGACTAAACATCCAAGAATCTATAGAATATTTTCTCATAAAAAAACACAATCTATTTTTGATGAAATCATATTATCAATGAAAATAATAACTTTAATAAAAATTGAATGATTATTTACCATGAGTTTAGAAATAAATTCATATTTAGTAGGAAGTGTTTATCTATATAACTTATAAAGTATTTGATACTATTAAAATTGTCCAATTTAACGTCTATGTAATAATAATAACATTTAAAATAATATTATTTCATAGTTCACTAAAACATTGTGTCATGCGACTAGAACTATAATGATGAAACTCTTTCTTACATGTAGTACCACATATCTAATAATTGAAATTAATTCAAGAAAAAAATAATAAAATATTTTGTTGTCACATTTTAACCCCCCATTAACAAAAATTTCACACATAAAACACATATTGGTCACCAATTTTAGAACATTTTGAAATTCATTAATAGAAATCCATATCATAAAAATTAATAAGAAAAGATCCCACTAAAATGTAAAATTTTAAAACATTATGGTTACCTAAAGTAAGTCATAACTTTATTTCCACAAAGGAGAAAATATTTCCGAATTTAAAAAATGAACACATAATAGAAAACAAACTCCAGAATATAGATAGAGATTGATAGAGAATAGTGTCGAAATAAAATTAATGACCAAAACGCTATAGATCAAGGAGATGTGGAAAAGTTCATTGATATCATACAAAAGGATGGTAAAATAAATAATTGTATTTCAATATTATTTTCCTAATTTTTCAGAATTCATTCTCCATTTTATGTGAAGAAATATTTAAATTTACTTACTTGATATCTTTTTATTTCCTAGACATAATTTCATCTTTGGGTTGTTCCATGAGCAATTTATACTAAATATCTTACTCTAAGAGAGACTGTTTACACATATGAAGAATTAAATAGGACCCATAATAGAACTATAAGTAATTCCATCTATCCCATGTAAAAATATGTTTACATTTGTTATCAAATATGTACAAATCATCAGACCATGAAGTAATATGTTAATATTCAAAACATTATACAATTTCTAACATAAACCATTCAATTAATGGTTGACCTTATAAACCTTTCAAATGAATAAAATCAAAAACATCAGATAAAATTTATCTAAATTTATAAAATAAAAATATCATTAATCCCCAAAACAAGATGATGTAGATCTCTATTATCACATACTAATCATAATAATACACTTATAATGAATTCCCTTTAAATAATAGTAATAATATGAATCACCATAAATCCATATTAAAGACTTATATCATTTACTGTTCAATACATAAAATAATATTTCATATATTTCATGAATCCAATAATATTGAAAACCATAACAATTGATAATATGAACCACTTTTTCTATAAATCATTTATCATTTCCAAGGTCATCAATACAATATAATTTATTATTCATATCCCACATCTCTTTATCCCAACATTATTATCTATATATCTGTAACATATGAACGTTTATATTCCCATAATAATTTAATTTATAACGTATCACTTTACCACTAAATTTATTTTAATGGTTATTATTACCATTCAATATACTAATCAAAATACATAATGAAAAAATTATAAAAAAATACTTATAAATATTATGATACATATAACACAAATCTATAATTTCAACACCTAGACACATAAATTATTCTATATCATCTTTAAGCCATTAAATTGGCTTTATCAATTTGTTCTCTAATACCTATTTCTGTTCAAATATGATTATTAGTCTCTTCATCATCCAAAAAACCATTACTCATAAAACTTTGCTGATAATATTCAACTTCTCTACACTTATAAACACTTTTTCAATAATTAAAATACATAACAAATTTAAAAATGTCCAAAAATTGATAATACTTTAGGTTGACCAATATTTCTATCCATTAGATTAATATAATTTTTTAAATTTTCCTTAATAATTGCTTACTTTGTGTCCTCATCAATACCTAAAACATCATCTCATTCCTTTGAGGCATTAACTATAATGTTTTTCCCATATTCTTGACCTGTAATAAATTGAATATTCTTTCTCCAATGGCCCCTATTACTAGACATCTCAAATAAAACTATCATTATCTTCTTTTTTAAGTCAGAGAGATGGTTTAGACGAGTATTGTTAATAATGATCCATAATAATTTATTATGAATAATCAAAATATCATTCTCCAAAGTAATCATCCCTTTGAAATTCTAATGAAACAATTTTCCACCACATTCTATGTTAACAAATTCCATTCTTTTTTCAATCATTGAAAAAACCAAAAACCATAGTGTGAACAACACTGACCATAAATGAAAACCAAAAAATTACTTCTAGGATATCAAAATAATGACACATTATTTTAAATCTAGGACACACTAGGAAGAACCTTCGTAATTCATAGTTTACATATATTTAACTCCATCATGATGGTTTTTAAAGAGTTTATGAATTTGAAAATAATATCCCATAGGAGTGTCAAATTAGTTGTGAATCAAAGCTCATTTTCATGCTCTAGGTGTCAATAAATTCAAGCTTAATTGAGAATTTTAATGGTAATTAAAACACGACACCTCTATGATAGTTCCACATAAAATTATATTATTTAGACGTGGATGAAATTTATTGGAAACCACTCACTCTTTCCTTTTCCAAAATTATATAAAATTTTATGATACGTTGACTCATCTTAGAATTATACATAGATTTATCCCTAGTCATATGCCTAGAAATATCCATAGTGATATCAATAATGTTTTCTCTAAAAGTTTCTGAAGGATAACTAGAAAATTCATTCAAAAAAAATATAATTAACCAGTATTTTCATACATGGACATTACATATTTTTAGATAAATATTCATTACATTAAATAAACTATCACCTGTTTTCATAATAGTTTATGGACTTTAAAAAATTGTGACACAATATTTTTAATTATTGAATGATATTAAATATATCCCATAAAGGTCTCCCACATTAATAGTCCTAATTAAAAAACCTTCTCTCATAACATTGGGAAAGGAAACATAATAAGGTTTGATCTCATATTCTCAGCAATGGTAAACAAGGGAGATTCATAAACATAACCCAAAAATAAGTGTACGATAATATAAGGATAACATTTGAAAACCATACCTTATATATCAATGATCGTAATATCGAGTCACTGAATTATGATTATCGCATCATTAAAAATTATTCACAAGAAAATAAAATAACAAGATCTTTGGGGAATGAAATTGGCATAATATATAGTATTGTTGAATACACATAAGAATATAAAATCATTTCCATGGTAGTAAAGGCTCACTACCAAGGCGAAGATAGTAGATTGCATTCACTACACAAAAAAATATTGTAGTCAAGGTTCACTCCCATGACAATCATATATGACACATAACCATTTTACACCAATACACTCCCCATTATATTCATATACATCTCATGTGATATAAATATTTTCCCAATTTATTTGAAGGAGATATAGGTCCCACACATAACTGAATGAAAAACATACATATTTATGCCACAAGATTAATATTTTTATCATACCATACCCGTTTAAATGAAATTGGTTTAATAGAAATTTCATAAAAAAATATTTCGGAAAAGATATATGTTTTATAAAAATTTTATATTTTAATCAAAATATAACCCATTGAAAAATAAGTTGGTTTATAAGAAATCTATAATGGTATAAACCATGGGAAAATAAATGGGTTTCATAAACATCATGAAATAATAAGAAATAAGAATTCGAATAAAAAAATAATTTTGTAATCCTTTTATCATATCCCAAGTAAATCATAAGTAATCTCAATGTATGTCATTTTTATAAAGAATTATTTTGAATGAATAATCACATGGAATGTTTCTTGATCAAAATAACCTTGCTGTGAAAATAAATTTTATAACCTCAAATTTAAAAAATATTTTGTAAATAATTATCATGGAAAATAAAAATGAAAAAAACAAAGTAATCATTAAAAATAAATTAAAGTATTTCATTATTAAAATAGTATTTCCACTTTGATTTATTTAAATCATAAAATATTTTATGACTACTTTCTGTTTTTAAATATATTTACTAAAATATAAATAATTACCAATTATTAATAAATGTATTTCTTGGAAAATAAAATTTAAAACATATAACAAAAGATTTAAATCATTGATCGATCATGAAAATATGAAATACTATTCATGTCATGCATGTATAAAAAATATTATTTTTATATTTTTAATAAATTCAGAATGGTAATTTATTGGAAAAAAATTAAAGATTACTTTTAAAAAAAATTAATAAGAAGTAAATCATAGATAAATTTTTTAGAAAAAATTCATTTGAAATTATTTTTAAAAGAAATTGTATTTTAAAAAAATTGTTTTATAAGAAATATGTTATTCGAATGAAATATTAAATAAAGAAAATTGTCATAAAAACCTTATTTTAAAATATTATATTTATTAACAGATGAAAATTAATTGCAAACATATATTCACATGAAATAACTTGATCGAATAAAATTAATTAGTTTCTTCAGTTATAGAATATAATATATTATTATCTGAAACATAATCATAAACAATCTTGATAAAATATGATATTGTAACATACAATCTTTTCTACTTTGGTAAGATTATTAGGTAATCCCCATAAATGATTATAATTATATGAAACATAAAATATTATGATTATAGATAAATTTTTAATATTTTATGTAAATGTGGATTTATATACACCACATAAAATAATATTGGTGTATAACATAACATATGTCTCAAAGAAGGAAAATTGGGGTAAAAATATCTTACCGATTAGGTAAATTTTAGACTGTAAACCCCATAAAAGAGAGGTAAAAGAATTTATATTTAAATCAACATAAATATCAAAAGAATTTTCTCAAAACATTTAAATATTCAGAATTTACACCACATGAATGAAATTGTTTGGGAACATGGCTTGTTTTTTCACAAAAGAAAAAAGTTATATGGTATTCTATTATAATAATATCAACTTCATTATACTAATTAGAATCCATTTTATAATATATATAATATTAGTATAAATATCTTATAGAAAAATACTTTTTTATATTCTACCTAATATGGTTTAATCCGGTCCTTTTATGAACAATAACATGTTAGATTATCATTTCGAGTAATAACAGCTTACTTTTTTGAATAAGTTTTGATTTACTAATTTTGTTCCTATTACTTATACCTTGGATCAATAATCTAAAAATTAATAATAAATAAATAATATTTATTTTTATATATCAATTATTATTTGAATAGAAATAAAGAAATATGTTTTTGACAATTGAAGTATGTTGTAATCATGGAGGCAGTATGCCATATATATGTATGAGTAATGTTTCTATTATTCATTGATCAATATGGAAAATGGGAATGAAATAAATTACCTTTACATACTAATAATAATATAATAAATTCCATATTATATATTTAAACATATATATAAAATATCAACCATGTGGTGTGGTTATGAACAGAGATTCGCATCGCTTCGTGAAGGTGGTAGTCCACAAGTACATGAATGATGTTATCATCTTTTAGTGAGTGAATAGTTAAGAAATAAAATGAGATATTATATATTTTTTAAATCCATTTCACTAATATCATAAATATTTTATTTATAAAATATACATTTATTTAAATTATATTTATTATATTTTATGTAATTCATTGGTGAAAATTAGTCACATCGCTTCGTGTGGCAGTAGTCCGCGGTACAGACGAACGACATTATCGTATCCCCTATTGAACATAATATATAATGGTATACATGATACAATTATTATATAGGTATATTAATGTTACAAATATCATATATATATATATATACTTTATATCAATCATCATACTTAACCGCGAGAGGTGGTAATGGAAAACAAAACGACATCATTTCACGAATTGGATCTCCACTGTACACAAAGGCAACAACTTCCTAACACATTAAATAAAATTGGAGATGGTTATATGTAATTTAGTTAATAAATAAAACAATTAATATTATTAACGGTAATTATATTATAATTTCATCATGTTTTAATGATAAGTAAATGATTTGGAAAAAGGAATAAACTATAAAACACTCATTGAGGAATATTAACTATTCTATAGGTTACATCATTAGGGATGTATAAATATTATTCCTGTTGTACCTATCGTACCCCTCGTGGTTTGATTTTCATGATCACAATCACTCACTTATTTATCTAATCCTCTTTCAAGTGTTTTTGGATGATAGGAATCATTTCAGGTTACCAAGGAAGTGGGCCAAGAAAGCTGAAGCCAAGAAAGGAGCAAAGTGCACTGTTTCCATGGGCACCAGCCAACCGGTGGATCAGCACCGGCCAGCCGGTGGTCCCTTGACAGAGAGACCCCCCCACTGTCCAGAGCACCGGCCAACCGGTGGCCTCAGCACCGGCCAGCCGCTGGAGCCTGAACCAAGAGTCCAGCCACTGCCTCCACACCGGCCAACCGGTGGACTCAGCACCGGCCAGCCGGTGGCACCCAGCCAGCACAGTGGTTGCTACTGCCTCAGCACCGGCCAACCGGTGGCCTCAGCACCGGCCAGCCGGTGGAGCCTGAGCCCATGCCCTCCTCCATTTTGCAGACACCGGCCAACCGGTGGCCCTGTACCGGTCAGCCGGTAGAGGCAGTCAAACTAGCCGTTGGGCTTTTGACCAGCCTGTCCACATGGCCTCCAACGGCTCTGAAAGCCTCTCCAACGGCTCCAAAGGCCTCCAACAGCCATATGAGGGTTCCCCCTCTATAAATAAAGGACTAGGAATCCCCGAAAACTAAACCAAGTCATACGGAAGCCAACGAACACATTTTACATCATTTGGCGAACCTCCGGAGGATTCTTCCAAGGAACCCCACTTGCTCCAACACACTTCCACATCCAAGGAGCACCACCAAAGAAACTTGGGAGCGCCCTTCATCAACTCCTTCAATCTATTGGCGCCCAAGACTTCCCCATTACGGTTTTTCATTGTTTTATTTATTTTGAGCATCATTTTGGGTTTGTGTCTACAAACCCCACCTCTTTCTCTCATCCATTCTTTTGGGTTCTCACACCACCTTCATGGTGTGAAGAGGTTGGTCAAGCCTTTCCTTTAAAAGGCTTGAGACAAAGGTGAGCTAGCCTTCACCTGTAAGAAGGCTAGTGGGTTCTTGCTCAACCAATTAAAAGCAAGTGGGTTCTTGCATAACCATTTAAAAGCAAGCTGTAATAGGTTCTAGACTACCTGAAATGTCTAGTGGGTTTCTTGATAAAACCATTAAAAATCAAGCGGTAGTAAATCTCTCAACGGTTGAGTTGGGAGCGGAGACGTAGGCCGGGTTTTTGGCCGAACTCCGTTATCAATTTTTGTGTCTTGCCTACTTTATTTCCGCTGCACTTTCAACTTTGATTTTAAATTGTTAATTAATTTTTAAAAGGCAATTCACCCCCCCTCTTGCCATCACTTCCCCTTCTTTCTCTGACAAACAATTGGTATCAAAGGAAAATTTGAGTAATACCCTAACCGGTTTCAAATTTAAGATCCATTGTGATGGCTTCAACCTCTTTCTCCCCCGAAGGCTTTTCTTTGGGTCGTGCTCCATTTTTTATGGAACTGACTATAATTATTGGAAAACCCGCATGACCACATTTCTTAGAAGTATAGGTTATCCCATTTATAAAATTGTCATGCATGGTTACACTCTTTCTTCTCCCGATGAATCCAAATGGACCCAAGCCGACATTAAAAATTTCGAGCTTGATGGCAAAGCCATGAACGCTCTTCATTGCGGCCTTGATCGTAATGAATTCAATCGAGTTTCCACATGCACCTCATCACATGAAATATGGAAACTTTTGGAGGTTACCCATGAGGGGACCAACAAAGTCAAGGACACTCAATTGGACATGTTTCTTCAAGATTTTGAGTCATTTTATATGCACCCACATGAATCTATTTCTGATATGTTTACTCGATTTACTGACGTTTGCAATGGTAGAAAGTCTCTTGGAGATAATATTTCTGCAGAAACAATGGTCAAGAAGATCTTATGGATCCTACCAAGCTCATGGGCACCGAAGGTCACGACAATCCAAGAAGCAAAGGACATCAAGAACATGCCAGTCGAAGAGCTCATCAGATCACTCATGACCTATGAGATCACCATGAGGAGGCAAGCTGAAAAGGAAGGCAAACCGATCAAAACTCCAAAGAACATCGCCTTCAAGGTTCAACATGAAAAAAGCTCCTCCTCCTCATCATCTTCCTCTTCAAGAGGCGATTCCGAAATGGAGAATCTTGCCCGCAAAATGCACAAGTTCATGAAGAATCACAAGAAGAAGAAATCCCGCAAGGCTCGAAAGGAAAAACACGACGAAAAATCTGAGCCCGAGGTAACATGCTATGGGTGTGGCAAGAAAGGCCATTACAAGCCCGATTGTCCACTCAACAAGAAAAAGGCCAAGCAAAAGGAGAAGAAGAAGGCATTCAAGGCCACATGGAGTGATAGCTCCACCTCCTCCTCATCCTCCTCAAGTGACAACGGTAAAAAATGCCTAATGGCATTTCATGAGGTAACTTCTTCCGACTCCTCTTCCTCTTGTTCTTCAAATTCCAATTCTTTAAATCATCTATCTTATGAGGATCTCCAACATTCTAGAGATCAATTGGAGGAAGGTTTTCACGAACTTTCTTCCAAATTTGTTTCTTTAAAAAAGAATTTCAAAAAACTTACTACCGAAAAAGAGTAACTTCTCAAAGAAAAGGAGGAGTTATCCCTCAAAATCCAAAATCTTCCCGATGTTGATTCCATGGAATCAACTATCAAAGATTTAAAGGAATCCTTAGCCAAGTTCACCCAAGGGGAACAAAATCTGACCAAACTCTTAGGTTCCCAACGCGTATCTAGAACCACCAAAGGGCTTGGCTATTCCAAGCAAGCTTCCTCTTCCCATGCTCCAACTATTTTTGTAAGGGGGAGCTCCCAATTTAAATTTTGTAATTATTGTAAAAAACCCGGGCACTTAATCTATGAGTGCGATTGCAAAAATGCCCGGTATGGTAGGCCCAAAACTATTTTCTTCAATGATGAATTTTATAGTAGAAGACCCGCCACAAGACAGGTATGGATTGAAAAATCCCTTTTAGCGAGTCTCTCCGGGCCAAAATTTGTCTCTGTTTCAAAAACCTCTCCCCAGTGATTTGTTGTTTTTATTTAGGGGGAGTTAGGATCGTTTAAGCCCTTTTGATTTCAATTTCAAAATTTTCGATTCAAACATTCAATTTCAACACTTGGTATCAAATTTTTCAATTCAAACTGTTATTCAATTTTTCACTCAAAACATTCAATTCAAACTATTATTCAATTTTTCATTCAAAACTTTCATTTCAAATTTTTGATTCAAAACTTTCAATTCAAATTTCAAAAATTTCAATTGGTTTAAAATCTTTTTTCCCTCAATCAAGTTTTATGCCCCGTGCTATTTTGATAATCACAAAGGGGGAGAAATTCTTGGTTGATTGGGGGAGAAATATTTCTCTAATGCATTGCTTGTTTTCAATTTATCTTTTAATGCATGCCTTTCATTTCATTTTTACATTGATTGTTTTGGTGATTGTGATCATCAAAATAGGGGGAGATTGTTGTACCTCTCGTACCCCTCGTGGTTTGATTTTCATGATCACAATCACTCACTTATTTATCTAATCCTCTTTCAAGTGTTTTTGGATGATATGAATCATTTCAGGTTACCAAGGAAGTGGGCCAAGCAAGCTGAAGCCAAGAAAGGAGCAAAGTGCACTGTTTCCATGTGCACCGGCCAACCAGTGGATCAGCACCGGCCATCCGGTGGTCCCTTGACAGAGAGACCCCCCCACTCTCCAGAGCACCGGCCAACCGGTGGCCTCATCACCGGCCAGCCGGTGGAGCCTGAACCGAGAGTCCAGCCACTGCCTCCACACTGGCCAACCGGTGGACTCTGCACCGGCCAGTCGGTGGCACCCAGCCAGCACAGTGGTTGCTACTGCCTCAGCACCGGCCAACCGGTGGCCTCAGCACCGGCCAGCCGGTGGAGCCTGAGCCCGGGCCCTCCTCCATTTTGCACACACCGGCCAACCGGTGGCCCTGTACCGGTCAGCCGGTGGAGGCAGTCAAACTAGCCGTTGGGCTTTTGACCAGCCTGTCCACTTGGCCTCCAACGGCTCTGAAAGCCTCTCCAACGGCTCCAAAGGCCTCCAACAGCCATATGAGGGTTCCCCCTCTATAAATAAAGGACTAGGAAGCCCCGGAAACTAAACCAAGCCATACGGAAGCCAACGGACACATTTTATATCATTTGGCGAACCTCCGGAAGATTATTCCAAGGAACCCCACTTGCTCTAACACACTTCCACATCCAAGGAGCACCACCAAAGAAGCTTGGGAGCTCCCTTCATCAACTCCTTCAATCCATTGGCACCCAAGACTTCCCCATTACGGTTTTTCATTGTTTTATTTATTTTGAGCATCATTTTGGGTTTGTGCCTACAAACCCCACCTCTTTCTCTCATCCATTCTTTTGGGATCTCACACCACCTTCAAGGTGTGAAGAGGTTGGTCAAGCCTTTCCTTTAAAAGGCTTGAGACAAAGGTGAGCTAGCCTTCACCTGTAAGAAGGCTAGTGGGTTCTTGCTCAACCAATTAAAAGAAAGTGGGTTCTTGCATAACCATTTAAAAGCAAGCTGTAATAGGTTCTAGACTACCTGAAAAGTCTAGTGGGTTTCTTGCTAAAACCATTAAAAAGCAAGCGGTAGTAAATCTCTCAACGGTTGAGTTGGGAGAGGAGACGTAGGCCGGGTTTTTGGCCGAACTCCATTATCAATTTTTGTGTCTTGCCTACTTTATTTCCACTGCACTTTCAACTTTGATTTTAAATTGTTAATTAATTTTTAAAAGGAAATTCACCCCCCTTTTGCCATCACTTCCCCTTCTTTCTCCGACCTTACAATTCCTAGGATGGATTTATGAAAATATATAAGGATTCTAGGAATATATGAGGGAATTTTAGATGTTATTTTTAACATACTAACTAAAAAATGTTTTAAGTTGTCAATAAGAGAGTATAGGGGGTGAACCTTTATTATTGAGTTAAGGGATACACTCATAATTATTTGAAAACAAAATGGTGTACAAACATTTTTCTCATGAAAATGGGTAAAAATTATATTATTATACAGCCTTATAAAATATAGGGTCTAAATATTTCTATTAAATATATTTTATAAAAAACATTAGGTAATTTTAAACCTTCTCATTTTAGTTTAACCCCATAGTAAACCTTTTTTTACCTTATCCAAGATAATGAATATTTATTTTTTTTAGAATTAATTTTGTTAAAAAAATATGTTAAAAATGTAATAACTATAAATTATGAGTGATTTAAATATGGAATCAATTTTCCAAAAATAAATTCATATAAATGGAAAATATTATATTTAAATTAATCTCCTAGATGTGATGAGAAAGTGAGTTTTTTTCAAAGAGAAAATTTACAAAAGTATAAAAAGTTATCCTGTCAAGCATAAATATGAAAATGATTCTAATTAACTAATATATATATATATATATAATTTTTCTAAATTTATTATAATGTTAAATGAAAATATAATTTATTTTTAAAATTAGTTGAAAAGAAAGCATAGTTTTCAATTAAGATTTAATATTTTTTAAGAGTCATAAAAAAATTAATATTTTGAGAAAGTTTTAAAAAATTAACCCCTTGATAATTTCTAAATTATTATTTGAAAAAAAAAAATTTAAATATATTTTTAAAAAGTAGAAAATCATTTATTTAGAAAAACCCATACACGTAATGAAAAAGGGTGTTTTCGAGAAGCATATTTTTTATGAAGAATATTATGTTATATTAACTTTATTTAGAGTAATAATAATTGTTTGAATATAGATCAAAATTTATTAATTTCATTTAAAAAATTCCTAATTAGATATTATTTTAATTAACTATAATTGATAATTCTTAAGTACATTAAAATAGTTTTCAGAAAACCCCCTTTTTAAATCCAAAAAATAACATTATATTAAAATCCATCAAAAAGATTATAAAAATTATTTAATTGAAACTAATATTACTAAAGAATATTTATGTCACTTTAAAACATTATTTGTCCTGTAAATTACTAAATTAATTTAATACAAATGATATTTTTTTAAAATGTTTTTTTCATTATTCACTAGAGAAATATTATTTTTCAAAAACAAAAATAAATTTCACAATAAGTTAATTTAAATATTATAATTTAAAAAATAATTTCATTTTATGAAATAAATTTTCTAGAATCTCTATACTATTTTCTTATTAATTTTTTTGAAGAAAACATATTTTTTGTGTTAATATAATCCCCTTAATAAAAATATATTCATTATTTAATTATTATTTATATTTAATAAAAAAATTCAATATTATTCACATTGCCCTATTTAATAGTTAGGTTAAAATGATCACATATAAACATAAAATTTTTATATGTTTCATTAAAACTAAGTGTCACATGTCGTGCATGCTAACGATGAAACTCATTATTGAATGTAATGATGGAAATCACAAATCTAAATTAATATGAAATTTTTTTAATTATTATTATGTTAAAAATTTTAAAAAATTAGTAAGGATTATAAAAATGTTACTAAAAAATTGTTTTAGAAAATGAAAAGTTAAAAAAATCCATTTCATAGATTTATAAAGAATATGGGTTTCTAAAATTTAATTTTTTTTAAACAAGAAAAGAGAATCATTATTTTAAAATTTATAATTCTAGGATACAAGAATTGTTTTACGAATTTGAAATTATGCAAAAGTAAAATATGTATTTGATGGTTGAGATATTAATTTTGGAGGCAATGTTACAAAAATTTACAGTTGGAGTTAAATGTTTGGATAAAATTATGATATCAAAAAAAAATTATAAATCCAAAATATCTTTTATTGGTTGTAGTAATAAATTACCACAAATATATAAAAATATACTATATTTAAAGGTAAACCTGATGGTATTTTATCTGATACATGTTTTAGATGTGGAATATTTGACCAATATACTTCTAATTGTTCATTGAAATTTGATCAATATTTTTTATTGACAAATGATTATTCTTATAAATTTGATTTTATGGTAAAGAGTACAAGCACTTCCTCAGTATGTGTTCCTAATGGTACTTTTTCAAATTTTATTAGACCAAAACCTGCTTGTTTTCCCATTCCGTTTTTTACTTTTTAATGATTATCATGTATATTCAAATATTTTTTTCATATGATATATAGTAATGTGTTCTAAAATTTATATAGTTCTATCTAGTGATCATGTATATAGTGTTTTATTTTATGGTGTACTCACATGTTCAAATAATTGGTCAATTATTTTATTCTTTTGATATATTTTAAAAAAGAAGTTGATTATCATATCATTTGTGTTTATGGATCTGTTTTATAAATTTTTATGAGGAATCAATTTTATGGGAACCCTAATTTTTAGTATAATTTTTTTCATTTAGCGGGTGTTTTTTCATATGATATATTTATTTTTTGGGGATGAAAATATGCATGATTTGTTTCAGAAAGGGGCAGAAAATGATGGCTTAAAATATGATAATATTTTTGAACCATTCTAAAAAGGGGGAGAAATTTTTAAATGGACAATTACTTTTGTACTTATAAAAAATGGTTGATTTTTGTTATAGATCTCTTGGGAAAAATAATTTATTTATTATTTTAAAAATTAAAATATTTTTTATTTATAATATTAATTTTAGAAAATTTAATGAATTTTTTTATTATTTAATCATTTTTTTATGCCTATTAGTCAATATATGTTTTATATTTTATATAAAATTAATTTTATTTATTTTTTTAACCTTGAACTTGATAGGTTAATTATTATTTACCTTTAAATGATATTTGATAGTCTATTTTTACCCATACAGAAGTATTCTCATTCTCTTATAGAACGTTTATCAATTCCCTCTAACCCTTACATAAGTCCTCTTTACCCATACATAAGCACTATAATATCATTGTTACGCTTACACGACTTCTATTCCACCTTTATGAAACATGGTTTTACCCTTATTCATGATCTTTAATTTATGGTTTACTTATGCAAATGTGAATATTATCTTCATTAAATAATTAGAGTTTTAGTTTTATTCTTTAATGACATCCTGCTTACCTTATGTAGGATGTTCAATGTCATTTTTTCTTTAAAAAATTATCATTTGTACCTTTAAACAAGTAGTTTAAAATTCTGTTCAAAATTACACAATTTTTATGGATAAATTTACATATCTATAAGACATAACTTTATATGGATTTTATATATTTTCTTTTATCCTTACACAATATATTATAAGTAGTGGGTTCCTTTATATAATGTTTTCAAATTATATATTACCCTTATAGAATGTGTTAAAATTATAACTTACGTTTACCCCACATAAAAATTGATCCTTACATAGGTATTAAATTTTTAAATACATGTTCCATATATTTTTATGATATTCATGGTAGTTTTTTATATTTTCATGATTATATTACATGTTATAATTATTCATGTGGTGATATAAATTCATTTTAATTCTATAGAATGTAAAAAAACTCTTTTAAATATTTGTAAACATATTTATTTGAACATTATAGATTTTTATTCATTCTCATATGTATATATATAAATCATAGAAGTAAAATAATCTGATTATATAATTGTATGTTTCTCAAATGTTTTATATTTTTTAAATTTATATATTATGATAAAAAACATATTAAAATGTATTTAAATTATTTATTGAATATATTTAATTTTCGATACTAACATATGTTAAATATGGAAGATTTTTTTAAAATAAAATGTATAATATTATTTTTTGAATCCTTGTGATATTAGTGTTATACCCTTGAATTAATATTATGGAAGTTTTTTATAGTCTCTAAGTAGGTATTTTAGAAATTGTTTGAATTGATCCAAATGAATTTAAATATTAAATTCTAGATGTATTGGTAATATATTACTCCATCCCTTTCCAATATAATCATGATTTATTATTTTTGTCTTTATTATTTATAATTACAAAATTAATAAGTTGGTAGTGTTATGTTGTTTATTTTTAAAGGGATAAAGGAAAATATGTACTGTTGGTTGGGTGGGGGAGAGTGTGGATATTAAAATTTAGAAAGTGATTATATGCCAAATAACTCTATATATTGGCAGAACATTCAATGAAGGAACAAATCATCCCTAACTTCATTTTCATTGAAGATAACTACTATACCTTTTCTAGAATTCCCATAATTTATCATAAAAATATATTTAAAGGCATTACATTGATTGTTTCCATAATTACATTCTTTAAAAAAATATATAGTTATTTCTTATTTTCTGTTAATATTTATTCTATTATGGGAAGATTTATATCCACTTAAATATTTTCACTCATTATGTTATACTACCTATGGAAGGTATTATTTTTTTCCTCACCTTTCTAAAATAAAGAGATTTTAGGATGTAGTTTCACATAGTAGAAAAGCAGAAATGTTTTCTTCTCCTACAAAAAGCTATTCAGGTTCGGGGATTATCCCTTATACAAGTCTTGGGTAGAGATTCATCCCATTGTAAATATATAGATTTAGATTTATTCGGTGTAAATTTATCTGTCATATCTTATTTTGTACCACAATCCATCTGCTGGGGTTCAAATAATTGACTATCTAGATTATGCTGAAAATATGTAAAATTACATGTATTAATTTATTTAATTTTCTACATAAAATCTTCACATATAAACTATTCATTTTCTTTTATGCAATAATTTTTTAATCCATTTAAACAAAAAAATTAAAAAGTAGTTTTCAAAAAAAAATTGAATAATTTATGAAATATTAATTATCCCTCTATTATACTTTGGGATCAACTATTCCGGCCAATCACTATCAATTAATACCCTCTATTTATCATTATATTATACTAAAATCTACTGGATTGGATTAATTATTCCAAACAAGTGGAGTCCTAAAATTTAATAAAACATCAATCAATATGGTGATTTATTTTAGTGGGAGTTGGAGGAACGTGTTTAGAGGTTTTTAATACAAATCTAAGAGAATATGACCCCTATAATGCAAGAAAGATGTTGGAACTGAAGTCACATCCATATTTTACTGGTAATAAGTGTTATTAATTGATATATTAAAAGGTATGTATCATATTCTTGTGTTTTAAATATTATTCTATAATTGTTTTGAGAGAATTTGATTTAGTTTATAGGTCAGGTTCTTTTGGAGAAAGTGGATGAGTTTTAACTGCTAATATTTTAATTGAAACTAATTTGGAGACATGGAAAAAATTTAATTCTTAACAAAAAAAATTATTCCTTATACGAAATTTCGAATAGTGGGATTATGGGATTTGTCATCAAATGCAGTTCTATTTAGTAATTTCATACACTAGGGTTCTTTGAGTAAATACAAAAAAAATATAATAAAATATTTTAGAGGATGGAATTGAAAAATTAATAGTTAATTTATTTAACATGAAATATTCTAGAGTGATAGTATTTTTGAGTTGTCTTGGAGGATTTTTATAGAACCAACCACTCTAAGTCTAAATTTTTTATAGTTTATATTATAAAATTATGTAATGATAAAATTATAAAAAGAATGTACTGATAAATGGGGTTTGTCTAGCTAAGGGATATTTTATCATTTAATTAATAAGTAAATGTGGATTGGAATCATATTTGAAAAAAATTATTTTCATGTCAATATGTGATTAAAGAATATACAGATTCAAGAAGATGAATATTTCTTTCTATGAATTTTATGATTGAAGGGGGATAAATAGTTGATGATGGATTGTACCATGTCATTTCAATGAAAAATGGGGAAAATAATTTCCACTTAAATACACAAATATTTTTGATATTTTATGATTCATTCAAACTAGTGAAGTAGATTTGGGGTCAAATTGTCAATAAAAATCCAATAGTATTATTTTGCGATAAATCCACTATGATTGATTTTGGGTTTTTTTTATTCCTATTAAATTGAATGGAAATTTTAATTTTACATATTTACCCTCATTTAGTTCATATCTGGAATGATGATGGAGTTTAAGAGCTAAGTTATTGAATTAATTTCAAGAAAATGTAGAAATATTTATTTGTATAAATATATTCATATATACATAAGAAGTATTTATTCATAAAAATGATGTTCTGAAAAATGAAATTTTCATATCTATAATAATTCATTTAATACTAAAAATAGGTCTATTGGTATGTACGTCGTCTAGATGTTGGGATATTGAAAACGAAATTTTCATCAGAGAGAGATATATATATACATAATCTAACATTAATGATATATAAGATGATTAAAAGTTATGAATTTTTAAAAGGTAAGGAATATTAATGAATAGTTTTATAATATAAAATATGTTTCAAAATATTTAAGAAGTTTCCTAGTATTTAATAAATAGAAATATTTTTGAGATTATTCCAGATATGTAAGAAAATCCATGATGCATCATATTAAATATGTTTCAGGGTGCTGCATACATATGATGATCTAGGGTATTGATACATAAGAAATTGATTTAGGAGAACACATAATGAAATAAATGAATGATGGTGTTGTTGATAAATATAATGTTTAGTTATTTCAAAAGATGTTTTACCATATTATTTTTAGGGGAGACCAATATTTTATTGTTTCATAAGTATGTTATTAATAATTAAACATGATTGATATTTCCATCAAACATAAATTGATAAAATAATTCATTATTAATGTGATATTTTTCATTCTCATTATTATAGATTAAAATTTAATATATTAATTAAGATTCATAAATATTTTGTCATACATATAAAGGAAAAATTAGGAAGTATATTGTAGGGATTGTGATGATTTTTAAAATTATAAATTCTTAATATTTATATTCAAAAAATATCAATTAAAATCCATGAAATAATATATCCAATAATAACATAAATCGCTGGGCTAATAAAGATGGATATGTAAGTGGGGTTTCTAATATTCAAATTATGAAAATTAATTTCTGTAAAGAATTGTTGAGGGAGTAACCAATATCAAATCAGGAATAATTAAGTCATCGTTGACTCATATCAATAAGTTGATAAAACCTTAGTAATTATGTATGGTTTTAAATATTAAAAAATATAGTAGGGAATATCGAACATGTTTATTATTAATATAAAAATAAAATATCAATGGATAAATGGGTGATCAATTATTAAACTATTATTATATAGATATATATTCATGTTTAAGGAGAAGGATTGATTTTACAAATAAGAAGTTAATGAAAGACCCACTACCTTATTTAAGAAGAAGAATGAGGATTCTATAGAATAACAAAGGAACAAATATTCATATTGTAGCAATGAAAAATTGATGGTTCTGTAGGCTCATTTGGGAGGAAGAGAACATGGGGCTTCCAGTAGATCCTAATAAATGAGAAGAAGAAAGTGTTTTCCCTAATGTATCATATGATTATTATTATGATTCATTTCATGGGAATTTTTATATCATTTCTATGAATGTGAAGCCTAAGGAGTAAAAAGTTCAAAAACCCACACCCAATGCA
This sequence comes from Viscum album, assembly GCA_963277665.1. Lineage (NCBI taxonomy): Eukaryota > Viridiplantae > Streptophyta > Magnoliopsida > Santalales > Viscaceae > Viscum > Viscum album. The sequence goes on along the minus strand of OY728150.1, from coordinate 290,963,455 downwards.
ACGCAACTGTGGTGAAGTATTTATTTATTTCCTTTTTTTCCATCATCAGTTCCTTTCATTATTTTATTTATCATAATGAAAAGGATTTAATTTTTGCAGTGAACCTTATTTGGTAGTGAACGACCCAAATAATATTAAAAATTTTAACCCTATGCTCGAGTTGTCTAGCCAAAACCACTATAATGGGTATCAATACAACAATGATTTCTCAATGTGTGATCATGGGGTTATCCCATTATGGGAGATATAGGTAAAAAATATTATATAAAATGTGTTATGATTTATTTTTAACTACATGGATGAACATATATAAGTGGGATAAAGGAACCATTGGATATATTTGGTAGAATTCTAAAAATATTACAGCAGTTTAATCACCTAAATAAATGGGAAAAATACTGACCCTAATAAAAATAAATTCGAAATTCATTATTGAATAGAAATTCTTTTGATGATCATTCAATTCGGTAAAGATTCCATACTCCGATTCACCCCCATCTAAGATTATTTCTCATATAAGTCCCTTAGTGACCTAAAACATTAGAAATTAATTTTTTTAATTATACATTTTTGACATTTTATTTAATTCTAATATTATTTATTATATATGTATTTGTCATCTTTTATTATTTTATGATCTTTCAAATATTTAAATTAAACCATTTTGATATGTTTATTTCCAAATTCCATATATAAAATGACCATATAACTAATGACCATATATCCAATGTCTATATAACAAATTAAAACATTTTGTTATTATATATAACCTTACATAGTTAAATAAAATCACTCATTATATTTCCTAATTTATTTATTACCATTTTTTTCAATATTTATAATTATTTTTTTCTACAGTAATCCTTGGTTGTAAGGTCATTATGGATGATTGTGATAGTGATAATTTATAACTTGTTGTATTTTCATGAAATATTGCTTCAATCATTTTATAATCATCCCAATTACATATTGGTTTTTTATTATGTAATATATTCTATTTTAATTATAATTTTCCTCCATAATGAAATTAGGAATTTTTTAGTACAACACAGTGATGCATGTATCACAATCTGGGTAGCGCATACGATTTATTTGTATGAAAAATCGATAATAAAATTTTGAGATGTTAAACTCCACCATTTTGAAAATACTTTTACCCTAAATTATTATTACTAAAATGAAAAACAAGTTTATTTTTTAATGATTACATATATAGGTTGACATATATCTTCCTAAAACATTTTATTTTTTACAAAATGTTGATCAATTGAGTGGTCTAGTTTGGAAGTACCATATCTTAATTATATAAGATCTAAACACTATGTTCCAAAAAAGAGAGATCATGTTGTAATTATATATATTCTACTATCAAAATAAATGGTGGACTTGTTATATACTTCTTCAAAATTGTTACAGTAAACACACTATGCACTTTAGAGAGGTTTCGTGGAAGTGTTAAATGATAAGACACATTCCCTATGAAATATAGTATCTGAAAGAAGATGAATGATCTAGAGATAAACATTAACTTCTTCCATAATCTCATAGCCTTCTAGATTGGTGATATTTAAATTAATCCCTATCTTGAACATCAAACTTTAAATATCACTATTTATTCATATCATTACTCTTCTGTTGAAACTATTCTAATTTAATATCTCACTAAATAATTTAAATCATCTTTATAATTTATTGATCATAATCAGTTCTGAATATATTATTATATCCAACTTAATCATTAAATGTTTCATATATTCACATATAGTCCCTCAACAGTGCTATTTGGAAGCTATAATTAAAACTGTTTTCATATTAGAACTCAACCATGGGAAGATATTGTTCCTTGATTCAATCTAAATCTACTGGGAAAGATCGTGGAATATTTTCCATTTTCAAAATGTTCCTTTTAAATTGACCAAAATATTGATGATGATAAGATATTCTAGATCTCAATTTTATATCTAATTCTTATTGAATACTTTTTTGAGTATTGATAAAAACCATGGGACTTGATCAAGTACAATTGAAAGAGTAATTTCATTTAGTATCAAAAATTAATTTTTTAAATTACATTAAAAGTTCACCAATCATGAAATATTCTCAAATATCAATTAAATGTTCCAACTTCCTAATGTAATAAATTAAAACCAAAATAATTTTATATCCATTATATTAATTGGAATGTATGATTATGAAATAAAAAGTTATTCTCTCTCATTTCAATAATGGTATAGGTAATGGTTGCATCATACCCATAGACTTTGGTTATTCATACATAACTTTTTGGAAGACCAGGAATTGAGATATATAGTATGTAATACCCCTTTTTATTTTTTCCGACCAAAAATGATATTTTATATATGTATACCTATTTATGCTTCTTGGATAACTAGATAATAAATAGATATGTATATCATATAATAAATCATTCTTAAATTATATCATTGAAAGGGTATACATTCAATTTTTATATCATAATATTCTATAAATATAATTGTATAAATTCATAATATTTTTCACCCTCTTCATTTATACTTAAATATACCATCAATACCTCATCGATCTTCACATGAATGTATAGTTTATTAGTTTTTCAAGAAATATTGGATTTCTCCCCCTCCCATATGATTAATAGGGATGTACTTTTCATATCAATGATTATTGGGTATCTTTAAAACCTACTCATGTATAATATAGCATTATCCTTCTCAAAGAAACAACTAAATTTTTTCATTCCCAATGTGGAAATGTATTAAGCAATCAAAATGTCTGATCAACTTCAACCATCAACATTGGTTCATGTTTAACTCCTTCCACGTGAATATATATTTTAGTATATTTTTATTAGTATATATATAACACTTCTTTCCAATGAGATAATTCTAATATATTTTTGATTTAATATTTATCATTGTTAGCTTAAAATCATGTGTTAGGTAATTTAGATCATTGTAAATTAATTTACTTGGACTATAATCAACCACCAAGTTATATTTTATAAGGAAATAACCTAAGACATTATTTAATGAATATCTATTTATCAACACGTTCCTCCACTATAGGTTAGTGTGATTGCAGGTTTAGTGGCTAACCATCTCTTATGCTCCTCAAAATTATTATTACATTCATCTCTCTAGAATTAATTGACTGCATGTCAGGTAAATTTTGTATTCAGATTTCATAATCAAAATAAAATGTACTAAAATTATTGGATTATGATAGAATAATCCTTAAAAAAATATTGATCTATGTCATAGTGTTTTTTCTAGGACATTCATAAACTACCTAGACCAATAATTTATCCAGAGATATAATCGCTATTATGATTACAAAATCAAATAATGTTTTTATATCAATAGAATTCATAATGTAATATTTGGAATATAGTTTCTCTTTTATTGTGGTAATTTTAGTAATCCTGAAAATCTCTTCATGATCCTCTTTTATCTAAGAATATATGAGAGTATTATCTATAAATACTACTATGAAATATTTTTTTTGAATATCTAATGATGTAATTTTTCAAATACATAATGATAATAAGGGTATTTTTATATTTAAAAAGAAAAAATATGAATTCAAAATGTCTATATTTCATATGAATGGAAAATTTTGGTATATAATCTATTTAACCCAACAATGATGGTATCCAAATCAATTATCTAACATTGAGAATTATTGATCCCCTAAAAGTTGATCTAAGAAGATGCATTTTGAAACTAAGATATGTTTGGTGATTTTTATTAACCTTAGATTCTAATTTAAGTAGATGTGGTATATTTTTAGTAATTTATTCAAATTATTTTAATTTCTAGATATTACCTAAATCATATGTTTTAATTCGATTCAACATGTTGTTATTTTCAATTTTTTTGGCATGCACGATAAAAAAATGGTAACATTATTTCTAGGGTTATTTAGTTTCACGTGAACCACTTGAGAATCCAAATATTTTTGTGTTCAGTATATGTTAAATTCACAACATTTCCAGGAACTATAATAGTACTAGAATGATATCATCAAAATATTATGAAAAATATTTTCATGTATTTAATAATGACAATAAATACTGAAGATTGCATGCTTGAAAATTTGTTAAAACAATTTATTGAAAATTACCATAGACTATAAGGATTGATGATAAATGAAGTTATAATAGTATATTTATAATTTGATACAATTACATTCCATTGTTATTTATTTGAAATTGATTGTTGTTCATGTATTTTGATAATTGTATTATTTATTTATGAGTTTCTTTCAAAGAGTTCATTTGTGAGGATTCTGGATTAATTCACTTTGAAATTACATTTCCATCATTTTTTTTCTTCAATACATAGTGATTGAGAACTTTCAATTAAGAAGAGAAATCTATTTCCACTCATTTATATAATGGGATTCCCAGTTAGGAAAGTTGAGTGATTGGTGTTAGGATACATATACCTTCTAATAGGTTTATTATTAATGGAATCTCATGATATGAATTTATAGATACATACTTATAAGATTATAGAAATTCACATTCTAGTGTTTGAAAAGTATTCACCTGGGGTCAGGACTTGATATATTCTTTTCACATTAGGTTAAAATTTGGATTTTGGTAAATATATCCTTTTTTAGTTTTAATATTATTTTTCTTATTTTGGTATTTTTTTTATATTTTATTTCTTGTTTTTATTTCCACAGTTAATTAACATTTGATAAATGTTTATATGGTTATGATATTTTATTTACAACATTCCATAAATAATATACTATGATATTTTTTGGATTGATTGGAAGATAAAATATATTAGTGTTTTTTATTGTATAGGTGTATAAAAATTTTACTATGAATTTATAATAAAATTTAACCCCTCTTATTTTTTCTAACTTTATATATTTTGGAAAACATTTTGTTTTATGGAAAGTCTCTATAAATGAGACAGAACCTAAACTTATTATTCATGAATTTACAATTTTTATGGATATTTTAATCAAATTTTCCTTCCATTAACCATATAGTAGAGATTTTTTATGATGGAGGGTTTACATATTGAATACCTTGATAATTTTAACCTAAGATGACTGTTGATTTTTAGAGGTGTTTTTTATTAGTTTTGTCATGATAGAATATAATCATTCATTATCAATACTGGCATAGAGAATTTTATAATGATATAAAGAAGTTATAAAATTCATGGGATATATATCTCAACATGTTCCTTATAATGAAATAATAAATTTCAACATAATTTAAAACAATGGAATACTTTTAAATGTTTAATTCAATGGTACTTATATATTCATGTCTCTTCATGTATAACAATTCATTTAATCTGATATAAAGCCATAAAATTTTGAAACTATAATGTTTTGGAAACTAAATGAGACATTTTGAAAGTAGAATAATAATATTTTGATTTTAAACCTAGATAATGTTTTCAGAATATACATCAATGTTTAATTAATATCATGAATATCATTAATTTATTAGTTACATGGATATTTCAGATGATCATCCTGTTGAGAATAGTATAGAAATATTTTTAAATGAGTGGGAATTTAAGATTAAAAAATAGATAACGCATATCATATTTACAAATTATGTTCGTAATATATTATTGGAATTATCATTTAGTATTATAGTGGGTTATAGTGAGAATCAGAAAAGGATAAGAAGAAAATTAGTGTTTTATTGACACTGATATCTTATGTTGTAAATTTCAAAGAAAATTATTCAATGAGTAACATTAAATGATCGCCAAATGAATGTATTATATAAATATTATACATAAAAATTTCTTTTATAAAATGAAATATGTTCAAAAGTGGAAAACTCTAATGTGCATTTAGTGAACAAAAAACTGAGAAGGTAGATAATGAGGTTTATTCTATAATTTTTTTCTATGAGTGTAAGAAACCTTAGGATATTTGATAGAACTGTATATAATTGAAGATATGTGATCAAAATTATTTTATTAAATTATTAAAAAGTTTTGAAAACAAAAGTATAATGGTATTAGAAACCTGTAGGTAAAGTAAATGTGATACTTCTTTATATATCACATTAGATGAATGTTATGATAAAAGGAAGATCACTAATTTCTATGAAAATATAAAAATGATTGAAACTGTAAAATTTTTTAGAGGTAAAAAAAATACTAAAAATTTATCACAATATTCATTGGTAAATATATTTCAAAAATTATATTATAATAATGAGAGTTATGTTGATTTTTTTTCTTAGTTATGTTAAGAATGATAAATCTCAAGTGGAATTAAGAGATTATATTATAGAAGTTGAGGATTCATATTTAATTAAGTAAAAAATATATATTGGAATCTAGGTAATCGTGAATGAAAATAAAATTGATCTATTTGAATTAATGAATAAGGGTTTAATGCTAAATTTTGAGTTGATTCCTAATAATGGTAAATTCAGAAAATTAAAAGGTAATGTTAGTAGGATAACTTTTGAGTTGAGGCAATGTAATGCCTTAGTTAGTTTGATCCAAGATGGGTTGAAAAAATTTAAAAATTGGTATAAAAAACATTTCTTTTAGTTAGACAGGAGAAAAGAGAATATTTCAAAGTTACTCTTACAAATAAATAAAAAAACAGATTTTAAATCACTAGAAGAAAAATATTTGTCAGATGATCAAAATATTATAAGTTAGGATAAGAAATTATAGTTTAATAAAGATAAGAGTGAGTTTATCAACCAATCATGTGATATGGGAAGCTTAAATAAAATATCAATTAACATTATAATAAGAAAAAATTATTTTATTAATTTTTTTTTATTTTCAATACAAAATGTTTATTTTAAGAATTTGAATTAAGTCTAGAATAAGTTCAAAATATTAATCAAAATATTTATTTCCAAATAAATCACAATTTTTTATAAGGTTTTATAATAGAGGAAAAAAGAAAGATAATATTTTTTTAATATATGTTAATATATTGGATCTAATTTATCTATTATTTTAGTAAAGTATTTACTTTTTAGCCAAAAATACCAAAGATAATGTGTGTTCCGAGGATATTATTTTTAAATTATACTAGATCATAGAAATAGATTCTACCAATAAATTAATTTCTAAAAACCTAAAGTCACATCATACAAGTAGTTAAATTTTCAATATCTGATACCTGGTAACTTTTAATTATACTTATCATAATTTTTCATATAAATTATTTTATAAATTTTTTTTTTTGTATTTTCCTTATCGATTAAAATATCCTATTAAGGGGGAGTTTTGTATATATTTGGATGAAATTTGGCTATATCATTGTAATTCTATTCTAAAAAATCTTAATTTCAGATATGATCTTTGTCAAATTAACATTGTATAACTATATTCAAATGAAGAATATGAAACAATTAATATGATATAAAAATTAGGGGATATTTATTAATGAATAATTTATCAATTTTATATTTTCATCTAATTGAATTTGTTTCTCTATATGTTCTTGTTTTATTTTATAATATCTATTTATTCTCCATTTCATAAGATCATGTTTGGAAAATCATTGTGAAATTAAAATTTTAAATATGAACATTATTTTTTTAAAATAATATTATTTTGATATTTTTGAATTATCTTATTTAGAATGAGATTTCATAGACCATTGGAACAATCTGATTATTTAAAGATAAATGGCTATATATATCCAATTAATACATGATCGTCATAAATTCCATTGTCTATATTTATTGTGAGGAAAATAATGTTTTCATTCAATAATCTCTAATCCTATTATGGATTTTATCATCTCCATTATGGTGTCTTCCTGAGAACTCAAAATAAAAAATATATTTAAGGAATGGATAGTTGATCATGTTTTGTAAGGTTTTTTTGAAAAGATATTTATAATTTTTAGGGAAGATAGTTTCATGTGTGGAAACATGAGTTTAATTATATTTTTAACCCTCATATTATCAAGGAGTTTTATAAAAAAACTCTTTTTTGTCGAGTATAGTGGTGTGAAGAAAGTATAATTTTTAGTATATTTATTTTAATTTTATATTTCTATAAAACATGGTGCCAATTTTGTAGATTCACCTATACATGGAGATTTTATATATTTTTCTTCCATAATTCTATACCTCTCAATATATTTTTTTAGGAAAATATAGAAGATATCATTTTTTTAATCTAGGAAAGAGTTTAGAAAATGAATCATTTGTATCTGAAAGGATATAAGACATTTTAGTAGGTTATAGATTTAATTTTAGTTAGATAATGAGGTAGAGATATAGTAAATATTGAAATATTTGTCTCTTATATTTTATCTACAATATGAGATAGTTTAATATTGTTAAGGTCTTATGGGATTATATAGAATCTGTATATTGTAGTACCATAAAACTCATTATTTCTATATATTTGAGAATTATGAAAATGTTTATTTTTTATGTTGTTTCCAATGGAATGTGTTTTTAAAAATTATGTTTATAATGGTGTCAAGGAGAATATTATTAACATATAGATTTTTTCTATAATGAATATATTTTATTTTCTAGTATAATTTTTTTATGGAAGTTCAGAAGTTGCATCTGAAGTTAATATTGTGAAGTAAAAGTAGAAATCCTTAGAGAAAAATATAAAGGAACTGAAATGTAGGGATCCAGCTCTTAATCATATATGAAAATGATCTTAACTGATGAAATTTATAGGGATATTTATGAAATTTTGATTGTTAGGGAATCCATTGTACAATTAATATTGAATAAAATGTTTTCATTGTAATATATATCCTTCAAAAATAGAAAATAAAAAGAATTAGATATTACTGTATCTTTAATAGAAGGATTCCTACATCTATTGACCATAGAATCATTAACTATAATATAAATTGATATAATGAATAAATTTCTTCAAAAATAATTTATTAATCAAGATTCTTCATACTCTATAGTGTTAAAAAAAATTCATTGGGATATTTTTTGTAAATATTAATATCATAAAAATGTTGTGAATATATATTTATAAAAAAATTATATTGATCAAGAAATTATGACATTGTAGGTGAATAATAATATTAAAGAAAAAGTTCTTCAATATATAGATCTTGAAAACTGATAAATAAAAAACAATATAATTTCTCATTACTCTATTATAAAGGATACAAATAATCATTTATATTATTATAAATAATAATTTCAAGATGAATCAAATGAAATATAGTATCATTGAAATTCATAATTCTCATAATTTTAGACAAGTTCACTGTTAACTGAGAATAAGATAAAGGAGTTAAATGGGTAAATTTATTCACATTATTCATCAAAACAGAAGATTCAATGACCTATAAAGTAGTTAAGATATTTTTTTATAAAAGATAAAATGTTAATATATAAAGATCCTATATTTGTTAGAATTACTGGAAGAAATAATATAGAAAAACTGTATTTGAGAATTAAATTTTAGAATCATAAAAGTGAGAAATGATGTCTTTAGAAGATTCTTACAAAATATTCAATTAAATATTAATTCCAAAATATTTATTAACAATGAAAACATAAAATATTCATTATTTATAATGTGAAAAATAATTAATCTATTTGGAATATTAAAATTTCTTATTTCTTAATTGAATTTTATTGCATATTTTATTTTCAAAATAAATTAAATAATTGTATTTTTGGAATGGTTTTATCTATTTATGATAGTCAAACTTTTGTTTTTAAAAAATTATATTCGATTTATTTTACTAAAAAAAATACCTTTTTAAATTCAATGTGGGATATAATTTTAAAAAAAATTAATTTTTTGATACATTGAATATCCTATGCATAAATTAATTCAATTTTAAATAATATGTATGATTGATATTATTTTTTAAAAAAGGATAGAAAGGTCCTAGTATCCCGTTTTATGAAAATATGATGAAATCATGGGGGAATCCAATAAAAAAATTACTACTAAAGAGGGAAACTTAATTAAACTTAATAAAATTTAGTTTTGATTGGGACTTTTTTAAGATAATTGATTTTTTTCTACAACAAATATTTCATATTTATTAATTTTAAATATCACACATGGGTGTAATAAATGTTATAGTTGTCTAAAAAATGGGAACTGATTTTGGAAACAACTAATATAATCAATGGGATGAGAAAAAAATGAATGTTTCGATATTTTACAGGGGTTTGTGTTTCACATTACCCTAATAAGTATTTCTTGATTAGTTTGATGTAATGGAAGTTATTATTTTCAGTATAATACTTATAAACTATATTGGATTTCAATAAAATTAACTCAATATTAATTTTTCATTATTTTTAGTGATTTTCATAAGCGACATATTGTTGACTCGTAAACTCAATTTAGTTTTAGTTTTGAAAAGTACATTATAACGCCCCAACTCCAGTTACCTAGAGTCGGTGCATTATTACGTAACATTGGCATGATCACAAAAGGTCAAGTCTCGAATTACAGATTAGTTTATTATCCTTGTAATAACTAGATACATTCATAAAGTTTACATTACATCATAAAGTGACAAAATAAAACAACATCCTGCCTCCAAACACCAAACTCATATCCCCTCATTCTATCCCAACTGGTCATTCATAAATTACTTCTTCACATCCTGGGAAAAATAAAACATAGAAAGGGATGAGCTCAGATGCTCGGTAAGGATAACAATATAGCAGCAACTTTCATAAATAATTATTAACATTTACGGAAAAGTATAACTAAACCAAAAGTCTTTTAAACATAAACATCAACATAATATGGCAGAAAAAAGTGAAATAATTCCATTTACTTATTCACATGGACATTCTACTAATTGAATAATCACATGCAATATCAATAACCACTTTCATAATGATGGAATGCATAATTCCATACTATCATAACCACATAGTCAAGGCCTTGTTCCAAGACTACAAATAATATTTTTTCAAGGCATTCTGCAAAGACATTATATTTTCTCATGAGACCTACTGATGCATCGAGGAGTTATAGCAGGCTCCGGCCGTCACTTATTTATTCGAATGCATTCCTCATATGAACAGGTTTAAACCTAACATAAACATTTGTATTAAAAATACAATACGAAATGTAAATAATTTCTCCATAAACCATGAATGGTATAAAAATAACACATCCATAGTCAAACATATCCCAAAACCTTCAATACAATATGGATATTTTGTATCATAACAATTCAACTTCAAATAATCTTAAAATCCATCAAAGGATTATGACATAGATGAAATCAAAACTATTTGATTGAAATATCTCATTTTTTGAAATAATTTATAAGACACATAATTATAAAATTAAACATTTAATTTGAAAATATTCTTATAAGCTTTTAAGGTAAGCATCAATGATATTATAATGGTGGAAAATAGCATCACCTGTCGTATAAGTTAAAAAATACATTCTTACCTTAATTTTGTCGACAAGGTTAAAAAGATCCCTTTTTGGAAAATGACGGAAGGATTCCTTTCAAACCATTTTATGAAAAGTAAAACAATTGTATAAATGAATTTAAACCATAGTCTAGAAAATAGTAAAAATTCTATGAAATACATTTTTAAGAAGCATGGATGTAGATGACAAAGAGATCCCAGTAGATAATTACATATAAACAACCTTGGATAATAAAGAGATTGTGAAATTAACCCTTACCTTGTACGTTTCCTTGGTCAAGGGTAGGTTAACCTCCTTTATAATGGTCAAATAATTGTTATTAAATTATACAAGAATCATATACATGAATATTATATAATATATGATCTTTTAACATTTTTTTATTAATAATATCTTAGTATTATCTTAATTTCGGGTGTTAATGGATTCGTTTTCCTTTATATTATTTGTTATGTGAGTCATATGTTTTATGTATGGGATGTATCATATTAATATCCATAATTATATCACATCATTAAACATCATTTTTAATCATCAAATGAAAATTAGTGTTGAATGGGCATGATGGGAAATGAATCTTATCGCATTCGTGGAGACAGTAATTCGTACGTACGCACGAGCAAAAATATCATTCTTTTATTATTAAAATTATATATAATTGGATGGTATATTATATATAGAGAATCATTATCATGTTATATTTATTATTTACATCAATGACACATCATTAATATACCCATCCAATTAATGATGTATTGAATAACGATTACAACACAACGTGGAGATGGTAAGCCGTACATACGCATGTATGGTGAAATGTCATTAATTGGATTGATAGAATAATGAATACTGATGTAACATATTTATAATAACCTCATAGTAAATATAATATACTGGAGTTATTATTTTCGAATGGAATTATCAATGAATGAAGAAGTGGAAGAAGAAAGGAACGTGGAAGAAGGTGGTGAAATTATTACCTCTTTTTCGGGTTCTTCCTTTTGATTTGATCAAAAGGGCTCCTTAAGATGGCGTTCTAACTAAAATAAGGCCTCTAGTATGGATTGAGGGAAGTTGAGAGGATATTTTTTCAGGGGTTGGCCGAGCCAAAAGGCTATGAATGTGAATTAGAGGGAAGGGGGAGTGCCCTTTTATAAGAGGGGTGAGAGGCACCTTTGGAAAAGCTAAAAATATCATTTTATAACAAAATAATTTCCTGTTTCTAAAGGATAAAAACTGTATTATTCATAGGATAAGGTAGTTATGGGTCTAAAACCTCTCAACCAGTAGGTTTTAGAAAGGTTTGGGTCATTATATTAACCCTACCTTTTAGATTTAACTCTTAGTTAAATAGTTTGACATTTCCCTTATCTCTTTGTATTTTTATATTATATGGTTATTAAAAATACTATATAATTTCAAGAGAACCCCAATAGGTTCAAAAATGATACACGTATCATTATATAAGTCCTTTGGCCAATCGTTTGGTTTTGTAGGGATATTATATCACTTTATAATAAAATATTTGTTTTAAAAACTCCTTTATGTCAATTCTGACACTATTTTATAATTGATTTTTCTTGAAGTCTTAAAAATCATATTAATTAAAAAACACATTTAAGTAATCTTATTATGTTATATTAACCAATAAAATTCTTTTATGGCATTAAAAAATTCAAATTATATTTAATTTAACATTTATAATTCCAATTATTTGATTCTTTCATTATTAATGAAAATACTGCATAATTATTGTGTCATAAATAAATTTAATTATTAAATATTTACATATAATAGATAAAACACCATTATGTAGGAAATAGTTTTATCATTATAATGAATACTGATATTCGAAAATATAACATATATAACCCTATATAAAAATTGATTAGCAAAAAGATATATGCTTATGTCATTTTTGTATTTACTTTAACTTAATTAATATAATGTGTCATTATGACTTACAAGTGGCACCATGAGATCCCAAAATCAACCCAAAGGTGAACATTTTTTAAAATATATCAAAAAATAGGGTTAGGACACGTTTTGGGGTAATTTATTATTATTATAATATTATTTTTTAACATTATTTACTGGATTTACCCGTTAACCATGGTAAATAAAATATTTACCGCAGTAATTATTCAAAATTTCTAAAAATAAAAGTTACAAATTTACAAAATTTGGACCTCCTAATTATCAATATAGAAACCATTTTTCTAAATTCATAACATAGAAGTGGAATAAATTAATTTAAAATTAATTCCTGTTGTCAAAACTAAAAGTGTGTTTTTTAGAAATAATAACTATCAAAAGATAGACACTTGCTTATGTACAGATTAAATGTGCAATTATGTCCAATGACCAACATTGGATTAAATTTTAAAAATATAATCTAATTATACTTTCAAATCACTCAAATTCATAATTTATGACTACTAATTATTTTGATTAAAAAAGTTGTTTTTAATTAAAATTTAGTAATTTTCACTATTCATCAAAATATTAAAGTTATCAGAAAAGTACCAAAATTTCACCCAACACTAATTTTGATATTCCGAATCCAAAAAATAAGTTTATTTTGAAAGATAAATATATAAAATTTCAAAAATTGGGTATTACTATTCATAACAGCTAGTTGATGGCATATGGTGTTTTAGAACTCGATGTTGCGTACAACACACACTACTGTATTATTCAAAGAGAAGCGTACCATGGAAGATTGGGGTGTTATATTTTACCATAAAAATAATTTCATCATTGAAATTTATAGAATACTACTACATTAAATGAATTGGGTGGTTCTTTGTCATAAGTTCCTCGGGTTCCCACATTTCCTCTTCCATCTTATGGTTTCCCTGTTGAACTTTTACAAGACGAGTCGTCTGGTTTCTCAGAACTTGTTCTCTGGTATCAAGAATCCTGATGGGCTTTTCCAATAAGACAGATCATGTTCTAGTTCTACATATTCATAAGTGAGTACACGTGTTGGTTCATGCATGTATTTTCTCAACAGTTATACGTGGAACACATCGTGAACTTTGAAGAGACTTGGCGACATTACAAAATGGTAACCTACAACCCCTATTTATTCTAGAATTTCGAAAGGTCCTATATACCTAGAAATCAATTTACCATTCCTACTGAAACATATAACACCATCTCATGGAGATACCTTCAAGAAAACATGATCTCTTACCTAAAATTCCGAATCCTTCATTCGGTTATCAGTATAGATCTTCAGCCTACTTTGAGCATCATTGATGTGGTTTTGGATTACCGTCACCATTGCCATCGTTTCCTCCACTAGTTCTAGGCCTATGAGATTTTATTCACCAAAATCATCCAAACAGGTTGGTGTGTGACATCTCTTTCCATATAATGTTTCATATGGTGCCATCTAAATACTTGAATGGAGGCTATTGTTATAGGAAAAATTCCACCATAGGTAAATATTGATCCCACATACCCTGAAAGTCATGTGAACAATATCTCAACAAGTCCTCTAAGGTTTTAATAATCCGTTCTGATTTTCCATTAGTTTGAGGGTGGTAGGTAGTTCTCAAACTAAGTTTAGTATCCAATGCCTTCTAAATACTCTTCCATAATCTTGAAGTAAAATGGGGATCATGATTAGAAACAATGGATGAGGTAATATATGAAGCCTCACAACTTCATTAATATATTGTCTTTCTATACGTTCAAGTGGTAAATATTACCATATAGAAAGAAAATTTGATGACTTGGTAAGACGATCAACAATTACCCATATTTCATCGTTCCTTCTAGGAGTCTTTGGTTGCCCCATGACAAAGCCCATTTTAATATTATCCCATTTCCACTCAGGTATGGGAAGAGGTTGCTTGACTCCTCCAGGCTATTTCCTTCCAGCTATCACTTGTTGACGAACCACACATCATGACACAAAATTAGCAATCTCCCTCTTCATGTTGTCCCACCAAAAATGTTCAATCACATCTCTATACATTTTTTGTGCTCCCAGGGTGTATAGAGAAATTGGAACTATGATCATCGTCCGAAAATTACCTTTTTAGATCAGGAATATCGGGAACACAAATCTTTTCCCAAATTTCAAAATTCCATCATCATACACAACATTATTCAATATCCCATTATTCACAGCTTTAATATTATTTTGAAATTCTGCATCATCAGTTTGAGTTGTCTTTTTTCTTTTCTAGTAAATATTGATTGGAAACCTTTTGAAAAACATTAATGTTTCACTATCCATGGTTATTCCAATGTCCATATTCTCTAGATCCATGAAAATAGGATCCCTTTCAATTATAATCATGTTCAAGACTCCATTATCCTTTCTCCTCAAAGCATCTACCACCTTATTTTCCTTCCCCGGTTGGTATTGAATCATGCAATCATAATCCTTGAGTAGTTAAATCTATCGCCTTTGCCTCATGTTGAGTTATTTGTGTGAGGAAATATACTTCAAATTCTTGTGATCGGTAGATATCTCACATTTTTCACCACATAGGTTATGTCGCCATATCCTCAAAGAAAATATTATAGAAGGTAACTCAAGATCATGAGTAGTATAGTTGTTCCCATGAATTTTTAGATCTCGTGATGCATAGGAAATACCACTATAATTATTCGTAAGGATACAACCAAGTCCTTTCATTGACACATCTCGATAAATAACAAACCCATAATTCCCTGATGGTAGAGTCAATATAAGAACATTGACTAATCTTCTCTTCATTTCTTAAAAAAATTCTTCATACTCTTTTGTCCAAATAAATTTATCCCCTTTACGTGTGACCTTTGTTAATGGGTTAGCTAATCGGGCAAAATTCTGGGCGAAATGTTGATAATAACCTGCTAAACCAATAATACTACGTACCTCAGTTATACTCGTTGGTGCGGACCATTCATGGATTGCTCTGGTCTTAGAAAGATCAACAGATATTCCAACCTTTGAGACAATATAGTCATGAAAAGAAATCTCCTCAAGCCAGAATTCACACTTTCCAAACATCACATATAATTCATGTCTTCTCAGAGACTTCAGGATAATGCGCAAGTGATTTTCATGATCTTCGTAGCATTTAGAGTATTCCATGATATCATTAATAAATGCCACTAAAAAATGATCGAGATATTCCTTGAAAACTCTGTTCATTAGATCCATGAATACAGAGGGTGCATTAGTCAATCCAAAAGGCATTACTGTAAACTTATAATGCCCGTACCTGGTTCGAAATGTTTTTTTCGAAATGTATTCCTTCTTCAAACACAACTGATGGTTTCCAGATCAAATTTCAATCTTTTAAAAGTATTGATCATCATGTAGTTGGTCAAATAAATCATCAATGCGAGGTAAGGGATACTTTTTATTTATTATTATAGCATTGATTTCCCTATAGTCGATAAAAAACCTCATTGATCCATATTTCCTCTTAAAAAAGGACATGGGCTCCCCATGGACAAACACTAGGGAGAATAAATCCATTTTTAATCAATTCCTCTAGTTGTTTCTTTAGTTCAGCTAATTCCACAGTGGACATTCGATAAGGGGTCATTGATATATGCCTTGTACCTAGAATTAAATCAACGGAAAACTCAATTTCTCGTTCTAGAGGATGTCCAGGTAAATCTTCTGGAAACACATCTACATATTCTTTCACTATAGATACATCCTCTATTTGAAAATTCCCTTCCTCACCCACATTTATTTCATTCTCTCCCTCCTCGATAATTGAATTTAGTTGAGCTACTATGGGTGGATCTAGATAAGAATCTGGTGGTGATGATTCTTCTCTAAAGATAAGGTGTTCTTTATCATCATTATAAAAAATCATAAGATCGTTCTTCTTACAATAAATATTTGCATCATGGTCCGAAAGCCATTTCATACTGAGGATTATATCAAATTCACTAAATAGTATGACGATGAGATCAGTATATAAAGAACATTTATGTGCTCTAATGGGGATTGATTCACAAAACATTATTTCAATGATACTTCCCTTAAGGGTTTTTACTAACAACTCCATTATTAAATAAAATTTGAAATATCTTATTTTCGTAGAAAATTGGGAAGATATGAAAAAATGTGATGATCCATAATAAAATAATTAATTTTCTTAATGTTGAGGAAATTGTTAAATTATATGCCACCATGTCTTTTAGAGCTTCTAACTTCACAGTAGTGATAGTATAATCCTAGCCTTGATCCATTGGCCTTTTTTGAGGTAAGTTCTCCTAATTCTTAGGTCATTAATTTTCATAATGTACCATATCCCTATAATTTTAGCATTGAACATCAGTATCTTCTTTCTTCCCCTTGCAATCACGAGCTTGGTGTCCTTTTTCACCACACTTGTAAAAGACTCCCATTCCCTTCAGGAAAGTACCAGGGTGTTTCTTCCCACATTTACTATAGTTTGGATATTCTACTTTTCCCTTATTCCCCTTATTTTCATTCCCAGAGTGATCAAAATATCTCTACTTCTCTTTCTTTGCTCTTAAGTCATAAGACTTAGAGATTTCTTTTTCTCTCTTGATAACGCATGAGACAATATCTTCGTATGATGAGAAGAATTGTGAGAATAATGCTCAATAGAGAAATGGTTTTAACCCATCAAAGAAATGATCAATCTTACTTCTTGGGTTATGTATATGATCTACTGCATGACTCGCTAACGTTGTAAATTTTGCCTCATTTTTGTGACATTCTCATCCTCCTTTTGTCTCAGACTCGGAAATTGTCTTTCCATATCTACATGATGGTCATGAGTAAAGTATTTTTCTATGAAAATAATTTAAATTCCCTCCATTCCATATTTTATACTTCATCATCTTCCTTTGTGTTTTGAATCAATGTCCACCATTGATCAACATCTCCAGTGAGGCGGTAAACTGTCATGATAACTTCTTTCCTTTCACTACTTCCTAAAGAATGGAATATTTTCTCTAAGGAATTTATCCATTTCTCAGCTACTAGTGGATTTGTACCCCATTTAAATTCTAGTGGTTATTGCCTCATGAAGCGATCTATCATTGATCCTCCACATTGCAGATCAGGGTGCTCCATACAGGTATGGTTATTATTCATAACCTGAGTGTGTTGTCCCAGTATGGTTATTAGCTAGTCACCACCATTTAAATAACTAGATCCACTATAATTATCTTGAGTAGGAGGGAAATCCATAAATGGAGTGTGTACATTGATACAGTTTCCATTTCTTCCACTTGGTGCCATTTCTAAACAATGGCATACAAGAAGATTAGTTTATGAATCACAACATATAAATCCAAACTTGCAAAACACTTAACATGAGTTGAACAGTTTGTGGTTATAATCAATAATCATAAAAAAAATTTCATTGAGGAAGTACATACTCATAAACTCTTCATAATGCTTTGTAAATAAAATGAGAATTATCCTAATCATATCCCCCAGCAGTGTTGTAACCATGTGTGCAGCAAAGCCCGTTGTCGTGCACCAGTTCTCATTTGATTCTAGCTCAATGCGGTGTTTTTTTTGTTTTAACCCTAGGAACGTTTGTGCTAGATCCGCATATACCTTCTCATATTGATTTAGGGATATATTTCTTGGAAAACTAACAAAATCTCTATAATACCAAAATTCTAGGAAGTTATTCTATATTAATCCTCAAAGTCCATCTTGGGTATATGTGCTCTAATCAATATTTATCTAAATATAGCTTCAAATGTTGGTACTAAACTTCTTATGATACCAACTGTAACACCCCGACCCCAGTTACCAAGAGTTAGTTCATTGTTACCTAACATTGGCATGATCACAAAAGATCAAGTCTTGAAAGACCAATTAGTTTAGTATCCTTATAATAACTAGATACATTCATAAAATTTACATTAAATCATAAAGTGAAAAACAACAACAACATCTTGTCTCCATAGACTACACTCATATACCCTCATACTATCCCTAAATTTCACTCATAAAATACTTCTTCACATCCAGGAAAAAATAAAACATATAAAGGGGTGAGCTCAGATGCCCAGTAAGGATAACAATATGTAGAATACATTCATAAATAAGCAGAAAAATTTACAGCAATGTATAACTAAAACCAACTCCTTTTAAACTTGAACTTCAGTATAAAATGACAAAAATAAAATGAAATAATTCCATTTACTTATTCACATGGATATTCTACTAATTGAATAATCACATGCAATATCAATAACCACTTTCCTAATGATTGAATGCATAACGCTAGACTATCATAACCACATAGTCAAGGCCATGTGCCAAGACTACAAATAAGATTTTATCAAGGCCTTGTACCAAGAAACTAGTTTTTCTCATGAGGAATACCGATTCATATAGGAGCTATAGAAGGCTCCACCCATCACTTATTAAGTCCAATTCATTTATCATATGAACAGGTTTAAACATAACATAAACATTCGTATTAAAACATGCATATGAAATGTCAACAGATTCTCCATAAACCATGAATGGTATAAAAATAAAACATCCACAGTCAAACATATAAAAAAACCTTCAATACAATGTGTGTGTTTTGTATCATAATAAATCAACTTCAAATAATAATAAAATCCATTAAAAGCTGTTGTCATAGATGAAATCAAAACTATTTGAAACAAATATCCCTTTTTTGAAATAATTTAAAAGCCACAAAATTATTAAATAAAAAATTTACTTTGAAAATATTCTCATAAGCCTTTAAGGGAAGATTCAATGATATTATATGGGTAGAAAATAGCCACACCCGCCGTATAATTCAAAAAATACATTCTTACATTAATTTTGTCGAAAAGGTTAAAAAGTATCTTGTTTGGAAAATGACCGAAATATTCCTTTCTAACTATTTTAAAATAAGTAAAACAAGGGTATAAATGACATTAAAAAATATTCTAGTAAATAGTAAAAAAAATGAAAAATACATTTTTAAGAATCTTGGTTGTGGATGATAAAGAGACCTCAGAGGATAATTACGTATAAATAACCTCGGATAATAAAGAGATTTTGAAATTAACCCTTACCTTGTAATTTTACTTGGTCTAGGGTAGGTTAAATTAATTAATAATGGTCAAATAATTGTTATTAAATTATACTATAATCAAATACATTAATATTTAACCATATCTGATATTTTGACATTTTTTTGTTAATAATATCTTAGTATTATCGCCGTTTCGGGTGTTCACAGATTGGTTTTTCATTATATTATTTGTAATGTGAAGCATAATTGTTATGTATGGGATGTATATTATAAATATCCAGAATGATATCAAATCATCAAACATTATTTTTAATCATCAAATGAAAATTATTCTTGAATGGACACGATGGGTAATGAATCTCATCGCGTTCGTTGAGATGGTAATCCGTATGTACGCATGAGCGACAATATCATTCTATTAATATTAAAATAATATATAATAGAATGGTATATCATATAAAAAGAATAATTATCATGTTATATTTATTATTTACATAAATTACATATCATTAATACACACATCCAAAAAATTATGTATTGAATAAAAATTACACCACAACGTGGAGACGGTAAGACATACGTACGCACGTATGGTAACATGTCATTCAATGGATGGATATAATAATGGATATGGCTGTAACATATTTATAATAACATAATAATATATGTATGATACTAGAGTTATTATTTTATAATGGAAATATCAAAGAAAGAAGAAGTGGATGAAGAAAAGAACATGAAAGAGGGTGGTGAAATTATTACCTCTTCTTCAGGTTCTTCCATTTGATTTGATCAAAAGGGATCCATAAGTTGGCTTTATGACTAATGTAAGGCCTCTAAGATGAATTGAGGGATGCTGAGAGGATACTTCTGCATGGGTTGGCCGAGCCAAAAGGCTTTGATGGTGTGAATTAGACGGATGGGGTAGTGCCCTTTTATAAGAGGGGTGAGGGGCACCTTAGGAAATGCTAGAAATATTATTTTATAATAAATTAATTTTAGGTTTATATAGGCTGAAGAATGGATTATTTTAAGAATATGGTGTGAATGGGTCACAAACCACTCAACCAATAGGTTTTAGACATCTTTGTGCCACTATACTAACCTTAACGTTAATATTTAACTCTTCGTTAAATAGTTTGACATTTATCATGTCTCTTTGTATTTTTATATTATATTGTTAATAAACATACTATATACTTCCCAGAGAACCCCAAGTGGTTCATTAATGATACACATATAATTATATATGTCATTTGGCCAATCCTTATATTTTTAAGGGATATTATATCAATTTATAATAAAATATTTGTTTTAAAAACATTTTTATTTCAATTTTGATACTCTTTAATAATTGATTTTTGTTAAAGTCATAAAAACATTATTAATTAGAAAAAAATTATTTAAGGAATAATATCAAGTCATATTAACCAATAAAATTCGTGGATGGTATCAAAACTTTCAAATTATATTTATTTTAACATTTATAATACAAATTATTTGATTCATTCATTAATAAGGAAAATACTACATAATTATTGTGTCATAAATTAATTTAATTATTCAATTTCTAAAAATTACAAATAAAATACCAGAATGTAGGAAATATTTTTACATTTCTAATGAATATTTATAGTCTAAAATATATCATATATAACCCAATGTAAACATTATTTTTCTAAAGGATATATGCTTATGTCGTTTTAGTATTTACTTTAAGTAAATTAATATAAAGTGTCATTATCACTTACAGGTGGCTCCATAGTGTCCCAAAAACGACCCAAAGATGCCCATGGTTGGAAATGTATCCACCAATAAGGTTACAACACGTTTTGGGGTAATTTAATATTATTATAATTTTATTTTTTTCCCTTATTTACCGGATTTACTCTTTAACCATTGTAAATAAAATATTTACAGAAATAATTATTCAAATTGTCTAAAAATAAAAGGTACCTATTTACAAAATTTGGAACTCTGGATTCTAAATATGGGATCTATTTTTCTAATTTAAAAACACAGAAGTGGCATAAATTGTTTTAAAATTAATTCCCGTTGTCAAAACAAAAACCGTGTTTTTACGAAATAATAACTATCAAAAGATTGACAGTTGCTTATGTCCAGTTTAAATGTGAAATTACGTCAAATGACTAACATTTTATTAAATTGTAAAAATATAATCTAATTATACTTTAAAATCACTCAAATGCCTAATTTATCCCAATTAATAATTTTTACTAAAAAAGGTTTTTTTATTTAAAATTTATTAATTTTCACTATTCATCAAAAAATAAAAGTTATCAAAAAAGTACCAAAATCTCACCCTAGGATAATTTCAATATTTAGAATTCAGAAATGAATTCCAATTTGAATGATAGAATGTATAAAATTTCAAAATGTGGGTATTACTATTCATAACCGCTAGTTGACTGGTTATGGTGTTTTAGAACTCAATATTCCTTACAACACACGCTACTGTAATATTCAATGAGAATCATATCAGGAAAGCTTTGGGTGTTACACACTTTATAATAATTATTTTATATTAACATTATGTTTTGGTAATAATTATTTTTAGTTTATGTATAGAATATCTTATAACATTATTCCTATAAGTTTTTTTGTTTTATCTACATATGATGAAAATATAAAGATCATATTATTAATTCAAGATTACATTCATTTGATTATCAATCATTATAGTTGTTCTAGATTGACTAAATCAATATTTAATGAAGAAGCATTCGATGGGGTTACAACTAAATATAAAGTCCTCATAATTCTATTGTTTGAGTTTTTCACTAATTAATCTATAAAAGAACAGAAAATAAATTATTAAAATATATGAAAAGATAGTGTAATATGTTAAGAAAAAAAAGAAAAGAATTAAACAAATTTTTTAATGTAAAAAATTATTATTGATATCTTATAATCATTGTAATATTTTTTATATTTTTTTCATGGAGTTATTTTGTAAGGGTTCTAATATAAATATCTTATCATTTCTATTATGATAAATATTTTTCCAATTATTTAAAATTATTGGATTATAATTTGTAATTTATATCTGTTATTCTTGATATGGATCATGGGATTCTAGGTTTTAAATATAGAGTGTATAATGATTGGACAATGATTCCTTTTTTAGGGTTTATAGATAAGGGCTTCCATGGATAAAAAAACATAGACAACTACTTATGAGTTCATAGATGAAGGTGTTTCAATGTTTGGAATAAGTATACCATGGGCCAAGATTAAATATTATCCATTATCTTTGGGATAAATGTAATGTTTGGTAAAATATATCTTTTTTGTGTTTTAGGATTTTTAACCATACCCAAAGAATTATTTTTAACATTGTTTTTCTTTTTTTATATCTGTTGTGAATTTTATTTTTTCTATCTTTTAAGGATCTAAAAATTTAATTTTTCCTATTGTCATATTCATTACTATATTATTTTTTATGTTGATTGAATGGTCATTTCTTTTGGTTCTTTTAAATGTGAGGTAGAGAAAAATATAGTAATATTTTTTCTACTATAATTAACAGATCTAGTTTTATATCATTATATATTTTGGTTAATAATTAAAGTGTGGATTTTTGTTTTCAATATATAAATCATCTCCATACACACATTAAATTAACATTATCCTATGATAAGAATGGATTTTAGTTTTTTGGATTTGTATTTAAAATGTTCATCGGTGTTTGTTTATAAGTTTGAGGAATTAATAAAATTTAAGAATTTTTATAAAAAATGGATAATTGTTTGGAATATATGTATGTGTCATGTTTAATGTATGGTTGAATGTTTTTAAAGGAATAATATATATAAAAGAGTGATTTGAGTCTTGGTATCTGTTATTTATCTTTTTATATGAGTTATCACCAATAATTACAAGTCATTTGATCCAGAATATGAGTCATTGGATTCTATTTATGAGTCATTTGAATATGTGTATTAGTAGTTCAGAAGGAACTTATGTTCAATCATAAACAGATTATTTGAAACATGTATATAAGCCATGGAAATTTTTATTGAATCATGACATAAAGAAAATATTGGAATTATGATGGCTGATTTTTGATGCTTAAAGTTTTGAAGAATAATAAAAAATTGGAGTCAAAATCATATAAATAGAGAAGGGAAATTTATGTCATGTATGAAAAAATTATAATCTGGCTTCGTAATGCATTTTCTATTCATGAGTATGCTACCCCCACATAGAAACATGACTACAATCTGTCCCTATAAATTATCCAACATTGTGGACATAACCTCTTGACATCCCCACTCCAATGGAATTAGAGTAATATTTGTAGGCATTCCATACGGTGACCTCCTCTTACGGATAAGGTGATGCTCATGTGATCACCATATAAATAACCTAACCTCACAGAGTGAATGACTATGTAGAATTACCATCCTCATATCATTGGAGTGGTAAAATTTACCATTGAACAAGACCCCTCATAGAATCCCCCAACCAAATCACACTCTATGATCATGTTGAAACTAAATATGTCTAACCATTTTAGGAAAATAATTAATCTAGGATTTTTTTATAAATTCACCATTCCTCCATGAAATAGAAAAATAAAAAACAGTAAATGGAATAAGACACTAATATATCCCCAAAAGTGTTCATTGGGAAAGAATTATATCTCATAGAGAATCCACAGATAACTAATAAGGTAAAATTTTATGAATTAGTGAAGTATAAAACAAATGAATGAGGAAATATTATATATAAAAGTCATCATGTGAGTCTATGGAAGAAGCTCAAAAAAGTCAACTAGTAGAGACAACCCATGAGGAAACCCCATAGTTTAAGATCATGAGGCAGGACTGTGCAGAAAAACTACAAGGGAATCCCATATGATAATCAGGTGATGTTGACCAGTGTCACAAACACCATGAGGTGAGCTCGAAAATATGACCCCTTGAGGAAAGTTTGAAAAGATAACCCCAAAAGTACATTCCTTAATGTATACCTATTGAGGTCACCTCAATATGTTAAATGCATGAAAACTCCTTTTTGTGGATGGGATATTTTTTTGGAAGACATCATTATCCCATGGTGTTCATTCAAAATGAGAATTCTATGGGGATACCCGATCCCTATACCATTTGGAGGAAGTATTGAAATTTTTATAGAAAGTATTCTATTAATATATATTATTACCCATGAATTGCCTCTTTGGGCCATGAAATCAAAGTGCCATCATTGATCTCTTTCTCCACGGTCAAAACCCAAAAATCGATAACTAAATGCCTACTATAAAACTACAAACAATACATACTTAAGGAATTAGAACTACAATTCCCCATTTTATCATGTATTCCCCTAATAAAAGGGATCACTTTGTTTTTACCCTTGGATCTAAAAAACCCTCAAGGAATCATTCTCATATATTGCCTTAATAGTGAGGGACTCAGTTGTAAGAAAATCATGATGATCTCTCATGGTTTACAAAATGAAACATATTTTACCCAGGTCCAAACCATATTAGCCTTGGTAATGATTAGATTCTTGATTGACATCAATAATCTAAAATAACATGGGATTTCATCTCAGTATAAGGGCCCAGTTCTATCTCAATGAAGGATTTTTTTACCACCTAATGATACATTTTTGAAATGGAACTCTTTCCATGGTATAGTCCAATGTCACATCCTTACGGGAGTCTCTAATTAATAATCCATAAATTATCTTTGTGGGACCCTATCCTCCCCTGAAAACATCTTCAAGATTCCATATTACCTCTTTCCGTTAAAGCATTATGATTAATCTTATATTTTTTTGTTGTATCTCACACAGATCAAGACTCATATGGCTATTGAAAATCCAATTTGTCATTTCATTATAATTATTTATGAACTACTCATTGTCCTAGTTTCATTTAATAAAACTACAAAAAAATCCTTAATATAAGATATTAAACTACATGATTTTGTCATATCATTAAACCAAAAAATATTACACAAAAAATATATGGTATTTTATTCTTGTTTCAATAGGATGTGTATGACACCCTTTATTTGTTCAAACCCAAAATATAAAACTATAATATTTTAAATGTATTGTAATCTTAGTGTCGTCTTGAACCCACATGGAGTTGGAAAAAATCACCCTCAAAATTGTGTGGTGATCATAACCTCCATCCCTCTCGTCTAAATTATATAATGATATTTCAATGACAAGAATCCTCAATAACTAATTTCCATTGGAAAATTTCCCCCAAGTACATCAATGGAAAACTATCATTTATTAGGTACTATGTCATATATTTCTATTTTAAATTGAAGGGTGAAATCTATATAAAAATGTTCATTTTCCAATATAACTGAGTAATCCAACTACCATGAATGAGATTTATTATATATGCTCTTATAGGGACCATGTAAAATATAATATAATTTTCAAATTTTTTAATACATTTTTTTCCATTTATATGAGAAATAAATTCACATATAAGTGCTGGGGATCAGATTAAAGGAGTATCAAACATCGAAGATAAGTCAAAAATTTGAAATGCAATTTAATCATTTAAATTTTTCTATACATGTGTTATTTTTTGGGTGAAATTATTTTCTATACTCACATTTTTTCTATTGTGATAAGTTCTATCATATTTAAAATATATTTAGTTATGTACGAAAATGAATACAATGATTATTTTCAATGAAAACATTTTTCAAAATCAAAAGTTAACAAAACATTTGTGATCCATGATTTTTGAAAGAAAGGGGGAGATAATGAGTAATTTATGAATAATTCTGATTTCACTTTTTTTATCTAATTATTCTAAAAATTAGGATCAATCCGTGTAACCAGTATATTTTTTTTGAGGAAATAGAATATAAAGTCTAAATATTCAGATTCCTGATCAATGATGTGATATTGACTCGAAACAAAATGTGTGTGATGGATAGGGATTTGAAATTTTTGTAGTCATAGTTATTGAAAATGATTGGAATGAATGATCTTTTAGAGGATTCCTAATGTTGATCCATCACATGAACAAAATCACTGAATGAACATTCAACTTTTGAGTTTTAAGAAGAATGAATTAATTTTTGTATTGGTCCATTAGACAAGGAGTACAACAAATTCATCAAAAGGATTCATACACTAATCTATCTAAATAGTTTCTAGTACTGATCAATATGATGAGTTGTTGGCACAGATAAAACATCATAATCAGAGTTCTATTAGAGTTAGAACATCAAACTATCCGTGTTGTACCCAATGGACTTGATTTTTAAAGTGTTAATAAGTAGAGAATTTGTTAAAAATAATCAATAGGTTTATGTTTTTGTACTAATGAATCTATATGGAATCTGAGAATGATCAATCATATGAATAAACAAATGTAGTCATCCATTTTCATATAACTAATGCATTAATTATATTTAATTGGTTCAAAACTCATTAAATATTATTTGACATCGATAATTCATCAAATGATGAATTTTATAAGATACTGATTCATTGGTTTGGGGGAAGTTTAAAAAAAATGAATAATGTGTAAACATATTGAATTTTATACTATAATACCGAAAATGTTTTCTAATGTCTGTAATATTTTCAACAATAATTATAGTATAGTAGCTTCAGATAGTTTGAATCATCAGAATGGATGGACATTTATTTTTTATGTTATTAGATAGATCAAGGGAACTATAGTAGAAAGAAGTTTTTGAGTGAGATGTTTTCTAGAATATAAAATTTTAGACAGAGCATTTTTTGTTTTCTTATTAAATTATTTGATTAAGTAATGTGTTATA
Source organism: Viscum album (assembly GCA_963277665.1). Taxonomy (NCBI): domain Eukaryota; kingdom Viridiplantae; phylum Streptophyta; class Magnoliopsida; order Santalales; family Viscaceae; genus Viscum; species Viscum album. The sequence continues at coordinate 290,935,288 of OY728150.1, read as the reverse complement.
TGAAATTCATTATGATTCAAGAATAATCAATGATAATTGAGATGTGTCAAGAAATGGTAAAAATAATGTTCAATTGGAAATTAAATTCATGATGTTTAAATATGTGTGAGAAGAAAAATAAATTTATTTCTAAACTTTTCTTTACAAATAGGGTACATATAAATAGAGTTCAATGTACAACGTACTCTTAAATTGTCTAGATTTAGGAGAAAGTGAGAGTGATAGAGTTTTTCAGATATAATTTTTAATAGAAATGATTCCAGATATAATTACATCAAGAAATGTTTTACAAAAATAAGAATAATTTAGAATAATTTGTTATCAGTTTTACTAGATTAGACAAGGAAATAAGATGGAAAACATTGTGGAAATAAATAAGTGAGCCAGACATGATCTGAAATAAAGAACTTATACTTGTTTCCTGAGAGAAGAATTGTACTGAAGAATTAATGTAATCTATAAAACTGTGTTTTCATAAATATTTTAACGAATTTTTTATAACTTCATACTGGATTGGAAAATGATGAATTGAGAATTGATTAATTGCAAATGTGGATGTTATTTAAGAAGCTAAATGACATGTTCCGCACCAACTGGTGAATGATTGTAAAAATGAAACAATATCTTATTTACAGCATTCATTCTTGAATATTCACACTCAATATTGTATTTATAATTTTTATAAAATAGTTGCAGGGTAATTTAAATTGTTTTGTTTAAACAAAAGGAATGAATTCAACTAAAATTTTTTGTTTTTTATTATTTGTAAACCATGATATTGACAATCTACTCTTACTTATTAGTAAACCCTAAAAAAATTGTGTTCTTATATATGTGTGAATTGATAGTTTTTGAAAATGTGATAAATCATTAATAGTAGGAAAAAATTGTTATACATGGAATATTACATGAAAGAAAATATTTCACTAATTCACTCCTCCACCTCTCTATGATTACATAGATCATAGTTGAGATTTTTCAATTAGTCTTAGAGTAAAGTTTCAACTTATATATTTTTTGATGAAGTTTTTTATGAGAAATAGTTATATAGAATTTTAATTGATTGAACGATAAGGGGATTAGTATCTTTGATTAAAAGAACAGTCATATCTAGAATGATAGAATACTATTGTATCTTCTGTATCTTAGGAATGATTTATTGGAATCCAATATAGATGGATTTCATCCTCTAGTTGAAAATGTTCCCCTTTCATCTATGGATATGAAAAATATATATAATGATTTAAAGAATAATTATTATTTACATTTATCACTCTGTAATGTGAGTTTCTAAGAGTGAATGCAGTTATAAATGCAAAATGCATCTATAAAAAGATGAAAAATATCTATAAAGGAAATAAAATGGTAAGGAATGAAATATAAAAATATAGAGGATTATGTGCAATGATTTCAAGATGGGTGAGTAACCATTTCTTGGTGACTTCTTGATTGCCTATGGAATCTGGGATGACCTTATTAATTGAACGTTCAAACATTCCAATCGGTTTTAAGGGGTTTTTCGTAGAACCGGAAACATCCAATGATTCCATATCAATTTGGACCTACTTTCCAAGGGTAGGTGCTCATTAGTTGTGAACTGATGAGGATTAGGAATTTGCATTAGTCGAGAGGATCGGAGGTCAGACTCATCACACCTTTTTGAGGGGAATTATTGTCTACTCCGGGACTATCTTTATAGATTTAAGTTATGTTCGTGAATCCTTATTACATTTCCAAGTATAAAATGATCTTTCCTTTAGTATAACAATTAGTGATTTATATGTAAGAAATTCAGAGAATCTTTTACATGTATTCTAGGTTCTTCATCGATGAAGAATCGTCTGTATTTTTTATAGATTCTTAGTTGATGGTATCCTTAAAATACATAAAATTATGATGGTCATTATGATGACCATACTGGTTTTAAATCCATTCAGTGGGAACTTGAAGTTTATTTTCATTCATGAGGACATGGATTATTTCAGAATTGGGATCATACCTGTTGATGGGCTACCTATGTATCCTTTGTTTTGAAAAAGGAATCAGAACCCATGTAGTTTGAATAAGGGAGTATGATTCTTATGCATGATTGATGGCTCAAAGAAAGATGTCATGATTACTTTTACACTCTAAGCTCACGTGAGTTATGCTCAGTGTGAGAAACAAGAGGAATTGGTGAAACCAAACAATTGTGCCAGAATGATGCAATGATGTGGGGCTTATGTGTTTATGACTTTCCAAAATAGATGAGGATTAAGATTTACATCAGGGATGAAATCCAGGAACATGGTCCATAATGGTATTTGTACTTTATAGAGATTTGGATACTCTAATCTTGAGACTTACTCCTAATGAAGATTCCCATGTTAGGAGGGGACTTATGATTGGGTTTTACTATTGATAAAGAAGCCCCAAATCAAAATTAAATTAGAACTGGTCAAGGGAAATTAAGATTGGGGCTTACTCGTGAAAAGGAGTCCCAGTTTAAGGGACTTGAAAAATTAAGGGACTTGGGGCTTACTCCTGAATAGGATGCCCATATTTGAGACTATGTCTTATTCTTGAAAAGGAGGCCCATGTTAAAGGGAATTATGGATGGGGATTACTCATGAGGAGCATGCCCATATTTGAGATTGGGGCTTACTACTAAAAAGGAGGCCCAGGTTAAAATAGGACTTGGGGCTTACTCATAAAAAGGATGTCCATATTTGAGACTGGGGCTTACTCCTGAAAAGGAAGCCCAGGTTAAGAGAATTATGTGTGGGGATTACTCTTGAGGAGGATGCCCATATTTGAAACTGGGGATTACTCTTGAAAAGGAGGCCCATGTTAAAGGAATTAAGGTTTGGGGATTACTCCAAAAAAGGAGGCCCAGATTTGAGAATTATGACTAGGGCTTATTCCTGAAAAGGAGGCCCAGGTTAAGGATTCTCTCATCTTAAAGGATGAGGCTGAATAAATGAAATCTCAATCTTTAGTTACATAAAGATATATAAAGAACTAGATTTTGAGAGATGTTCCACAGAGTTTCTTTTAGATAAGGAATCCAAATGAAGAAATCATGCCATAAATGGCATTGAAGAGTGTCTTGAAGACTGAATCTTGTATAAGAGAAGTGGAATGGCAGAAGAGGGGTGAAGTGGGCAGGATAGGCACCCAAAAAGGTAGGGGTGTGCAAGTCCTGGAAGGCGCGCAGGTACTGCATGGGCACTGAAGTCCTGGTCGCACAGGTATACCTGCACGACACATGGGTACTTGCGCGATTTTCAGTCCTTGAGTAATACTTGGGTGAGACTTGGCTCGAACCCTAGGTATTATCCCTAGAGGCTTTCCAGAAGATGGCACGCAAGTTGTTGTGAAGATGTAGGGCAGCACGCAAGTGTGTTCACTTCCCTTAAGGGTAAGACACATAGGTGTGCACGCGATAGTGAATTCTAACACTTAAACCTTACTCCTCCTATTTAGAACTTTCATTCTAGTTAAATAATTTCCTTAGAAGAGTTTGGAAGACCTGAAGAAGAGACTTGGGCGTTCAGAGCTCTGTTTGTGAATTCTGGAAAAATTCCTCCGCATATGGGGGGCACACAGGGTCTATTTATAGGCTGGAGAAGACCCATGGCAGTTATCCTTTAGGGCGCGCAAGTCACATTCATGACCATTAGCTTGCGTGCAAGTATACTTGTGCGATTGTGACGGAACTTGCGCGACCCTTGTGCTTTTGAAGCCTTGTTCATGCCATTGTCGATTTTTTATGATTTCTTCAAAGGATGAATCAATTTGTGCTAAGTCATTTCCCTTTCCAATATTTAGATTTTATGAAGAAATGAGCGTCAACAAAAGTCCCCCCCCCCCTCAGAGTTGGACCCAAAATAAATGAGGATGTGACTCTGAGGAAAAGAAGAAAACTAAAGGAAAGGTGGTGTGCAAGGTATGGCACGCAACATCCAGCAGGACAGACTTTGGCGCGTAGGGTACAGCTGTGGCCTATAAATATGTGGCCCCATTTCTGTACAAAGCATCCTGATTTCAAATTTTCGAGCTCTCACCGCGCAAGTGGCCTTCGCCATGCAGGTTGCTCTATTTTCTGCTGTTTCTTTGTTGTCACACTACCGTAGAGGTGTTTAGACTTGCGCAGTTTATACTAACACGGCACACTAACACTTGCGCGCCTTAATGCCTTTTCCATTTTTCTGAATTCCTTCACAAATTATATGAAAAATAAACCCCTTTAAGCGTTAGTTTATTCAACTTTTGTGTAGATTCAATGGCTCTAAAGAGAATCGGAATAGCTGGTGAACTGGCTAGAAAGCGGATTGATGATATGATGAACATTGTTGGCCATGATTACAATGATATCTGTGACAACACTCTCCAAGATTTGGCTATGTACTTGAAGAAATATCAAAATAATTTCCCACAAAGAATCTACCTATCTCTTTATGTTCATGGTCATCTGCAAGGAGTTAATGTTTCAAATGCAAAGAACTATACGCCTGAAATGCAGCTGCACTTCTACTCCTCTATTTCGATTATTCAGTGTATTAAGAGAAACAACAATTGTGTGAACTTTAAAATTTTCCTTCCATGTCATTTCCTTGCAGATATGAAAATAGAAAACCCATGGGCGGAAATGTTTTCCACGGCCAGTTGGTGGAGATAAGAAAAACATGGAATTAGAGCAATATCTGAAAAGAGTACTCTCTCCATATGGATCTTTACTTCCAATGCTCCATTCTCAAATCCATGTATCCATTCCAAGTATCTTAGATAGAAATAGTGTCACAGTTTGATCAGCATAAAATTTTCTCAAACCGCACTTAAGAACATCCTTTTACAGTTGTTCCAAGAAGAGCTGGTATCTCTGCATCTCTTATTGTATCCAATTGAATGAATGAATTCCAGGTGGTTGCTGATGAAGCTCGGGATGTCATAAATCAAATGAAGAGTTACGTTGAATGCCTTTTGTAATTCCTGAAAAAGCGAAGAGACTCTAGTATGTGGATGTCCTTCTATCTTCTGTGTATCAATGAAAAACACTTTCATCTTCAATCATTTGTGCAAGTATTTTCCTGCTAGCTACTTTAAATTTTACCTTATACAATGGGCCAAGCAAGCATAGTTTGATTTTTACTAAGATTAATGTAAATAACCCTACAAACTTTGAATCTTTTAATTGCTCAATATTACCTAAATCATACAAAATGTATGTTTAGTAAGCTGGAACTTGACTTTTATTCAGAGTTCCTTTGTCTTTTTTGGTCAGTTTAAAGTCATGAACATCGTACATACAGAGGATAATGTTTAAGCTCGCATATATATCTTTGACCGAAATGAATTAGAATTGACTCAATTCCATGAAAATTTATCTGAAAAAACATTACCACACTCAAGTATGACGGAAAATATGTAAACTATGGCTTAAGAATATTTGAATCTGAGGAATGATATGAAAAAGATCTAAAAGGAATTAGAAGAAGTAGTTTCCAAGAATGAAGTTACTAATATTTAACAAACCTGTTAGGGGGTTGAATTATGCAGGGCCAACTAAGGGCATTGGCTGCATAGTCAAATAAATAGCATCTTTTGGCTAACAAGTTTGTTATGTAAAATATTTATGCAAGGCCGCATAAGGGCACGTGCTGCATAGTTAGGAAAAAGAACTCTCATAATTTTACTTTCCAAGTTCTAAAAAGCCAGTGGAAGTTTATAGAGATTCAAATCTTCCAAAGTATAGAGTTTGTTGTATGGAAAGACGTACTTGAATATGGAGAAGATATTTCCAATCAAGATTATCAAAGAACTAGATAGATATCACTCCAAAGAAGGTCTTAACCAAACAAAGGGAGGGAGAATATAAACCATAGACTTGAATAATTTCAGATCCTGAAAAATGATATGGGACAAATATGTTAAGGATGGATATTTTTTTCGGATCCCTACATACTGTCATTTAAGACCAATAAGGACAAAAGAGGCTTTCATTCAAAGAATGAAGTTACAGGTATTTGAAAAACCCATTAGGGGGTTGAATTATGAAGGGCCACCTAAGGGAATTGGCTGCATAATCAGATAATAGTATCTTCTGGTTGACAAATCTATTATGGGGATCGTTTATGCAAGGCTGCCTAAGGGCACGTACTACATAGTCAGGTAAAAGAAATCTCAGAAATTTGACATTTTTGTGATTAAAAGTCAAGAAATGGGTTATGAAGATCTGAAAATATTTAAGGTTAGGATTATGACACATAATCATGGGTATTGTCCAATGTATATAGAGATACACAGATCAATGATAACAACAATCATGTTGTGGATGGGTCCTGAATGGAAATGTTGGACTTCACTACGTATCCCATATGAATGAGAATCAATCCATACATAGTTCTTGAACTAATGTTTAACGTCATGTGGGACAAAAGGATTGGAGATCTTACTTTATGGTCATAGAGAATGGACCATTATAAAAAATACACAATGTGTGTTTTAATGGGGACTTTTTAGCCAAGGGACTGATAGTGGAATTTGGGGTTAGGCCCAAAGACTTGGGTCTGGATTCGAGGGACACTCGAACTTTCCTACGTATCCCATAAGGATGGGAATCAATCCCATATAGTTCTAGAACTACTCTATGTACAAAATTGGTTCATACATGTGAAGGGTGAAAGGGGACTTTAATGTATTGATGGTTTAAACCAAGATAAAAGGTTCAGGCATTTCCATGTATGCATTTAGTCTTTGAAATGAAACATGATTGAAAAAATCAATGTAAATAATTGTTCCCTCTTAGGTGAGGGTATCAAATAATATTTTTAGTTTATTGTCATACTGGACAAAATAGTGGTGTACAGTTTACCATCGTATAGCAAGGAAGAAAGTGAATCAATGTAAAGATATTGATTGTAGGGGCGGTTTTACAAATCAACATCGTATGAGATGGAGGTAAACCGATGTGAAGAGATTGGTTTTGGGCTTGAACCATGGGAGTTTTCCTACTTACCCATCCTGGAAGGCAAGGATCAAAGTCCGCGTAGTTCAATTAAAGAATGAATTAATGATCAAGTTGTTCTTGGGGACAACGACCTAAAAATGATGTTGTTGGGACTTACACATGGTTAGTATCCCCGAGTGAGTGTTATGGTTGAGGTTTGATCTAAGCTCACGTGAGTCATACTCAGTGTGAGAAACAAGAGGTAACAAAAACCTTAACGATTCACAGTTTAATGTCATGTAGGACATATAAAGAGACTATGCAGTTTAAAGTCTTGCATTTAGGACTATTGGTGATGCACAGTTTAGTGTCATGTAGCAAGGACAAAGTAAAGTTTAATGTCATGTAGGGCGTATCAAAGGACGTTCTGTATAGTTTAGCATCATGTAGTTAGGATGATGGAGACAACACAATTTAACGTCCTTTTGGTCAAAAAGGATACTGTGTAGTTTAATGTCATGCAGTAAGGACAAAAGAGTACACCATTTAATGTCATGTTGGACGTATTAGGGGCTTTTTTCATAGTGTAACATCATGTTGGATGAAAGTAACACAAATAGTTTAAGGTCATATGTATAGACCATTGAGGATGCTGTTTAACATCATGCTGGATATAAGAGACGTTTTCATAGTTTAACGTCATGTTGGATGAAAAAGGGACGATACAGTTTAGCGTCATGTTAGATGAAAGTGTGAATAGTTTAAGGTCATATGCATGGACCGTGGATGGTGTAGTTTGATGTCATGCTGGATGTAATGGACTTCTGTATAGTTTAGAGTCATGTAGTTAGGATGTCACAGTTTAACGTCATGTGAGACGAAAGGAATAAAAATAGTTTAAGGTCATATGTATGGACCATTGCTGTATAGTTTAACGTCATATTGCAAGGACGATGAAGGGGACACAGTTTAACGTCATGTTGGACGTATGTGGAAATACTTTAGGGTCACATTCATGGACTGTTGATGATGTAGTTTAATGTTTTTCTGGAAGTTGGTGCAGTTTAAGGTCATACCAGACCACAGATGCTATATTTTGTGTTTATACAAAATACTTCTTAAACAATATCGCATTGGTTGGAGTAGTGATGAGTTCTCCATCCATCTAGATTAATTAATAAGCTCTATTGGAGTAGAACCTATGTATTGATTATGGTCCTTCCAATTTTGGCTCAAGATTGGGAGGTTTCATTCCTGGTATCATTGGAGTTTTGAGAACTAATACGAATTCTCCCTGAGTGAGTGAACGAAGATGAACTTTTTTGTTAAAAGCTCATGCTATTCGATTTTGATAGACTTCCAAGTGGTGCAAAGTTCACAATATTTTCTCATCTAATCGTTACAATTCATTCAATCGATTTTTAGATTGTTAAAATGTAGATGATTGATCACAAATGGAAACTCTGAGCGAGGGTAGTAGAACTTCAATTCGCAAGACTGCTTTCGTTCCATATACCAATGAATATGGAGTTTACCGAGTTGCAGTGCGGGTGGTAGTTCGATAAGCCCATAAAGCATGAAATAGATTATCAGGACATGATTTCTTATCTTTATCCACCAACTTTAGCAGTATATTTGACAGAGTCTTGTTGAAAGCTTCTATCTGGCCATTGGCCACTGCATGATACCGAGATGAATGGTTGAATTTTATGTTGTATTCTTGATACAATTTCTTCACCTTGGATGAACCGAAGTTGGTGCCATTGTACATCGATATGGTATGAGGGACAACAAATATGGTAATGATGTTAGACTTGATGATGCAAACAATGCACTTAGAGGTGACTTCCTTGAGAGGTATTGCCTCTTCCCACTTGGAAAATAAATCAGTAGCAGTAAGAATATACTTATACTTCTTGGTCGTAGCTAAAGGGTAAGGCCCTACCACATCCATTCCCCATGTGGCAAATGGCCATGATTATTTAGATATATGAAGAAAATATGGTGGTTGATGAATGAAGTTGGAATGTACTTGGAATGAATGACACTTCTTTGTGATATCAACAGAATTCTGTATCATTGAAGGCCAAAAGTATCCAAGCCTTTGAATCTGATCAGACAGTCTATGTCTTGACTGGTGAGCACCACAGACTCCTGTATGAACTTCATTCATGACATTCGTTGTCTCTTCAAAATCAATGCATCTGAAGAGAACTCCATCAAAACCACGTTTGTAGAGAAATTTTCTCTAGGTGATCTGGGCTATCATAAAGAGTAAAATTGACCACATGTCTCCGGATTTGTTCTTTATCAGCTCTATCAGGTGTAAGTGTTCCATTTTGAAGGTATTCTCGGATAGGTGACATTCATCCTGTAATATGACCATACAGTTCAGTAATGGGACTAATTTCATTAATTTCCTTTGTTTTGATTCGAACATAAGGTGAAATTGCATGACGGTGGGCAATACCGATGGTCGTCTCATCCCAATTTGGATCTGCCAGAGCTATGGCTATATTAGCCAGTGCATTAGCTTGAGAATTTAGTGATCGCATGACAAAAGAAAATGTCAGTTCTGAAGGGAATTCCTCTATTAATTCTCTGACATAATCATATAAAGGGATTAGTTCTTCTTTTCTGATGGCATAATCCCCATTCAATCATATGATTACCACATCTAAATCACCTTTCACCTTTAAGTGATTCACTTGTGCTTGAAGTTCCAATTCCAAGCCTGCGATGAGAGCTTGGTATTCTACTTCATTATTGGTACCACATTCCCACAATAAGAAGGAATAAGGTAAAACTGCCTTTTCTGAAGAAATGAGCACAATTCCTAAGCCAACTTTGTTGAATTTTGGATTTTCCATTTTCCTCCCTATTGGACTTATGGAATCACCATCAAAATACATTTCCCATTCCTGAGGTCTTTCTGGAATAGAGAAGATTTCCTCATCAGGGAGTTCAATATCTAATGATATGTCTTCCAATGAAGGGTGTTCAGCCAGGAAATCAGCCAGAGCTTGGCCCTTTTTTTTCTTTTGAGACACATACTAAATATCAAATTGCTGCAAAATAACTGCCCACCTTGCTAGACGTCCTGTAAGCATTGTACGACTAAGGATGAATTTGAGCGGGTTATTGCGAGATAACAATTGGACCTCGTGATGTTACAGGTAGTGTCTCAACTTTTTATCTACAAAGATTAATGCTAGGAAGCACTTCTCAATACTTGAATATCGGGTTTCTGCTTTAAGCATATTCCAACTGAGGTAGTAGAGGTTGTTTTCAATCCCAGCGTCATTCTTCTGAGCAAGAATGAAACCCAATGATTGCTCTAGAGCTATCACGTAGAGGATAAGTTGTCTTCCTTAAACAGGTGGCATGAGTACCTATGGACCCAATAGGTATTTCTTGAAAATATCGAATACTTCTTGACATTCTTCAGTCCACTATTAAGTGACTCCCTTCTTCAACAATTTGGTGACGGGTAAAAATTTTCCTGCCAAATTGGCGTTGAAACGCTGAATATAGGCTAAGTGTCCTTGAAGTCCTCTTAATTCATTCAAATTTCAAGGAGGTGACATACCAAGGATTGACTTTTTCTTCTCAGGATCGACTTCAATACCAAAATGGCGTACAACAAAGCCGAGAAATTTTCTTGAGGTTGCACCAAAAGAAAATTAAGTGGTTAATCATCAAATTATGTTGTCGAAGCTTGCAGAATATGACTTCCAAAACATCCAAGTGATTAGAATGTTGTTTGGATTTAACCACCAAATCGTCTACATATCATTCAATAAACCTCCCTAGATAGGGTTTGAAGATAGGATGCATGGAATGCTGATATGTAGCGCCCTCATTCTTTAAGACAAAGGGCATTGCCCGGTAGCAAAACACACCCTTAGGGGCTCTGAAGGATATGGATCTCTCATCTTCTGGGGCTATTCGGATTTGATTATATCTAGAATATCCATCCATGCAGGTAAGTGCTTCATAGCTAGCTGTTGCATCAATAAAAATTTCTGTAATCAGAACTGGGAAATCATACTTAGGACAATGCCTATTAAGATCTCTGAAATCGATGAAAACTCTAATTTGTTCGTTCTTCTTCTTTACATGGACAATATTAGCCAACCACATGGAATATTGAACTTCTCTGATGAAGTTAGCTTTGTTAATATTATCCACTTCAGCTACAATTTTGGAAGCATAAGTTGGGTGTGTTCTTCTCGCGGCTTGATTAAATCATTGATGTTCTTCTGGTAAACCAAAATGATGAGTAGAAACATCAGGATCATGCCCGGGCATTTTTGTATATTTTTAATCAAATATATCTCTATTTTTCTTCATAAAGGATATATACATCTCTTTATATTCAGGAGTCATGGCTAAACTAATTAATGTGGGGATTGGATCTTCTTTTATACCCAGATTTATTTCTATGAGTTCATCCACGGTGGTAGAGATACCCTCTTCAAATGCAGGAGGAGAATCTCTAAGATCTTACACTTCTTCTTCATCATGCGTTATTTCTTCCATTTATACTTTCATAGTAGATGATAAAGCAGAATTTTCATGATCAGAAGAGATGTCAAAATTTGCACATCTTGAAGAAGAAGCTTCCATTTCCGACCTGATTGATGATAAAGGGTCTTCTTCAGGTAATAAAGAGGAGATGATGGATTGAGAATCGACATCATTTCTCACCTCTGATGTTGATATAACTTATTCTGGCCTAATTGGAACAGTATAGACTTGTTGGATTTCATCATTTGAAATGAAGATGTCACCATTTGGGCTTTCATCACAGCTTGGAGAATCACCAATTTCTCCCATATTGTATAGCTTGATTGCTGTAATTGACATTATGGATCTTTCCATAAGAGTATTTTGATTTGGTTCTATCCTGTCAGTTTTACTGATAGGAAACTCATAATCTATACTAACATGTGCAAATGGATTTACTGGAATCTTTTCCAAACCATATGGAGCATTAACTTTGGTAATCTTCTTTGTTGTGGATTTCTCCCTTCACTTCATGTGATAGAATTACACCTCAATGTATTGAGAATCACATGTCTTGAACGGGGCCTTATCACCATAAAATGTCCCAAATTGACCATCGAAACAATATCTGAGACATTGATGGTATGATGAAGGGATAACCGCATGTTGATGTAGCCAGGGTCTTCCAAGCAGGATGTTGAAGGCTGAGTCTTGATCAACAACCATGAAATATGAATTCGATATAAGATCTCAAAACTGAGTTCTGAGTGTAACTTTGCCTAGTGGTTCTTCTTCATTTTTATCATATCCTTGTGAAATCATGGTATAAGGAGATAAATCAGATTCTGTGAGGCCCAATCGATGAAGTGTACGAATGGGCATGAGGTTGACTCCCGAACCATTTTAAATGAAAGCTCTTCGGACGTCTACGCCATTGACCTCGCCCGATAAGTAAAATGGTATAATATACCCATGCACAACATCATCATCATCTTCATCAGTAAAAGATATTATTTCATGGAATTCTGCAGGATTATTATCTATGTGATAGAATTCAGCTGCAGCAATTTCAGTTTCAAAAACCAGAGGAATTGATGAAACCTCGATGAGTTCCTCCCGAAGATCTTTTGACAGATTCAAAGCAATCAGAATTGATAACATGGATGGTACTTGGGCCAAGTGTTTCAACACATCATACTTTTGATACAGAGGTCTACGTTTCCTAATAGGAACATGTGGTCTAACAGGTGCCTTGGAAGTTGATGATTCGGAATTTTATGCATCTTGTATTGGGATAGGAGTTGGTAATACTCCTGGATTTGGAAGATTAGACCAATTTGGTCTATTTGAATGCTGGGAGGAGGAAGATGGATCCTTCAACCGATCTTCCAAAATAACTGTTTCTAGACTAAATTTTCTATTGGTGGAAGAACATGCTTGTTCTGGATGAGCTCGTTGAAGGGCTCTACCACGACTTTCTACTGTGTACACAGTTCTAGCAGGGGTAGAACTTGAATAGTGTCATCATAAAGATAAACATCGTCCCTTGTATCATGAGCCTCTGGAACTTCCTCTGATTCCTCTGTTTGATACAGGGAATTCAGGCTCATCGAAATCGAAACTGCAACTGGCATATGGATCTGCTAATTGAATCATATTAACAGAATCGAACATAAACTCTTCATCCGATGAAGATTCTGCCTGACTAGCCAATTTAGGCTATGCCGTTTGGTGGGGAGGTGCTCGTTTATTTGAAGTAGATGGAATGAAGTCCGCCAGAGTCAAAGGCAACTTACTCTTTGACACATACTCAACTTCTTCTGATTCTTTCTCTTTCTTTGAATTATGTCACCCTTTTGAGGATTTTCCCTCTGAAGAGGATTTTTTGCGGCATTCGTGGAAGAAGGTAAAATTGGTTTCTTCAATTGTGTTCGCAAAATAGAATGAGTTCGGTTTATTGTCTTTCTGACCATCCAATCATCATATTTTTGTGCATTTTTTTGACCTCTAGCCACCCGCCTTCCTCCTCTAGAACTTTAGCAGAAACACATGCTACCTGGGATGAAGAGCCTTTAATTTTGACTTGTCCCATGATGACCATCTTACCCAACATCTGATGAAAGTGGAAATAATTGGGACGGTCATCATATCCTTCCTTTTTTGGCCTCTTGGGCCTTGGCAGCTGAACCACATTATTCTCCAGGGCCGAAATGAAGTAACCAGGAACTTGTTCATTTCGGAAAGAGTATGTTTTGCTCTTTAGATCCTCAAATTGTTTCCGTCTTTGATCTCTTTGATCATCTTGAAGAAAAAAACTTTGTTTTTGGCGCTCAGGAGGTGGAGCCCTACGAAAAGATGAAGGTTTTGAGGTAGAAGTAGGTATAGGTGCTTGTTTAAGCATAACTGTAGTAGTTTCTGCTTTACCCATTCTCCTTCCTAGAGCTGATGGAATTACATGAGACTTATCCGTAGTCTTTATAAGAGAATCTTCAATTTGTTGAGCGATTAAAGTAAGGTCTCGAAACCCTCCTGTGTATTTCACAGGGATCAGTGGTGTGCGTAATTCGTCACGCAGATTTGACACAAAGATTGGAAACAGTTCCTCTTAAGGGAGTGCTAGGCTCAGGGAATATGTTAATCCCTTCCAGAGAGCAATGAAATCATAGAATCCTTCATTTTCCCTTTGCATACAGTTTTTAAGATCAAAAACTATTGTCTTTGGAAAAGTTGAGATGAATTGAAGAAGAAATCATTGACGAAGATCTTCCTATCTGGTAATTGACCGGGACTTCATGCTTGTGTACCAGACAAAGGCTGGTCCTTGCAAGGTTCGCACGAAGCTTCTGAGTTTCACTGCTTCTTGCTACTCCGGAGTTCCGATCATAGGATCGCAACAAGACACGTAATGCGTCAAATGTTGTTCAGGGTCGCCTGATCCATTCAAAAATAGGGAATACAGGGTTAAAAAAAATTGATGGGGGAGATATTGAATCTACCCATTCATGGTAAGCTTTATATTCCGATTGACCTTGCGCACACTTCCCTTCCATAGTCTCTAATAGAGCTGTTATTGACTCAATGGTAGTTATTAACTTTTGAGAAACATCTGGCTGAGCTTGGACTTGGGCAGGTGCAATGACTGGAGTCTGGACATGTATGGCAGCTGGTACTGCAACTAATGGCAGAACTACCAATTTTTGTTGCACTTGATCCATAGGATTAGACCTGTGAGGGTGTACTGATAAAAGAGAATATTATTGATCCATCTCAGTAGCTGCAACAAACTCCATTGGCTGACTGACTCCATCACGCTTCGGAGGAAGACTACCTTGAAGTAGTTCTGTGTTCAACCTCCTCAATTCTTTCATTTCTTCCTCCTATTAGGCAAATCTTTGCTCTAGTGAGAGCGATTTTCCTTCTTCAGAGGAAGGATATGTACCCTAATTGTTTCCCTTCCTCTTGTTTTATCCCTTTAGGAGAGGGGGGATTGGGTTATTTGAAGGAACACCAAGATTCTGGGTAAACCTTTGATTTTGTGTACACACACCTTCTTCATTTGTGACTGTGCATACAACTTCCTGAGCAGGAACCTCTTCATATGAGTCCCCTGATAGAGGCTCATCCGGTGGATCAGCAACAACGAAATTGATTACATGGATTGATCCATAACGCATCACATCCCTTCTATCAGAATTTATGTGATGTTGTCATCATCCATGTCTTTGATGAGATGTTGCCTTTTGCTGATTAAATCCCTCAATAACTTCTTGACGAACCATAATTTGGAGAGAATCTCCTGATATTTTGGCTCTTCATTCCTCTTGATGCTTCTTACCCAATAGAGAAAAGACCGAATTTCTCTAAGGAGGGGATTGATGATTTGTAAAAGTCTCCATTTCGGTGGACTGGGGTAGTTCCTTCTGTCTTTCCTCAACCCCTCATATCCTATTTGTTGATTCCGAGGGTTGGTTTAAAAGAGTCCCCAATCTGGCGAGCTGGGGTGGCTATAGACATGTTATGTCTGAGAGATTCGTAAAATCTCTCCTGATCTTGCGAACCTTAGTCCAGAAATTAGCTGGATGCATCAACCGGTATCCACTTTTACCACCCAGTTCGAAAGACCATTGGATGATTTCTCACACTTCTGTCGCTTGATGATGTGCTTTCTCCATAAGAGAGGCCTATTCAATATTCTTGTTTGCTTGATGTAGGAGTAATTCAACATCTTGTTCTCTATATTCTTGATTTTCATAGGAACTAGTTGAGGCCTATGCTTGGGAAAGCATTTGGTTACAAACAAATCCCATTGACTATGGCCGTCCATGGGCAATAACATTGCGTGAGACCATTTTCGGCGGGCTTTTCTAACTAAAGAGAACCATGAAATGTAGTGCTCAATGAACATCCCATCCTCTGACATGAATACCATATGGGGTATTATCAATTAACTAGGGAAATCTTCTTAGTGCGCCAAGGCATGAACGGTGAAGGGCTCTCTGCTGCTTTTTAGCCTTCAGATATCGAGAGATTGATAGAGATGCCAAATCAATCTGACGTTTTAACCCTTATATTATCTTAAGATAATTTTCATATTCATCATAAGATAATACATTCTTTTTCAACTGAAAATATTTTTCCATATGTTGAGACGAATATCATGAATCTCATCTTCTGTCAACATTTCTAGAATGTCATATCGAGAGTCAGCCAGAGGCCAAAACATGACTAGCACTTCACCCTTCTCCAGTTGTTTTCTCATGTTCATCATTTCTTCTATATTGTTCAATGATGATTATTCTACCTGATTTGACCAGAGTCAGTGCATCCGTGTTGTTTCATCGTATTCCACAAGATTTGTAGAGAAATCCTTGATCAAACAAAAAGATGCATGACTTAGGGGTGGTTAAGAGAATGACCTACACCCTGGGCTATCTTCTAATTGGGAAATTATTTCTCTTGCTAGAGATGAAGCAACATACATGACTAGTTTTGCATTTGCATGTGACTCAAGATAAGAGGGATTTCTCGGCACTACATTGTCCACTAGAGCTTTTTCCAGGCAGTGTGCATCACTACTGCGGAGAGTATTTTCACAGATAAATTCATCATCATGTGGAGGACCACCATGGTTGGTTACAAAAAAAGATGAGATATCTTGCTAAATGGTCTTCTGACCACACATAGGGTTCCTATGGATCTCATCTAAAGATGAAACATCAAGATCGATAGAATTGTCTTGAAGCAAGCCTTCACGAGGAAGTGTTTGTTTAAGACCTTCAGAATTAATGCTCCCACTATTGGGAAATGAGGGAGTAGAATCTTGAATTCCAACAGATAACTGCCATAGGGCTTCAAGAACAATATCATCGAGCAAGGCCTTGTTACAGATTTGCTCTTGATCTCCTGACTGTGTTGGGCGATTCTTCTTCTTAGATGCCTTCATACTCGCCTTGGAATCCACTTGTTGAGGAAAGTTGTTTCTCTGAGAACGTGTATATGCCTTATCAGGAGAGATGGCCAGGTTAGGCTGACAATCTCTACTAAAATCAGGTTATGTGCCTGACTTGGTTGTCTATATGATATGGTGGAGTATTACCCACAACCCTCTTGGACTAGAACAGAAGTGTGTGTCCGTTCCGGAGTGAACTGTTGATGTGTCACTCCACTAGTAGGGATAGATTTATGTGTCTTCCATTGAGATGCTGCTGAAGCTGTTATAATATCCTAGAAAGAATCCAGAATATGAGCAGGGATTTGCTTCTGCTCTTTCACCATTGATAAAATATGATTGGTGACTTCAGCTGCTGGAACATGGATATATGTCCATTCCGTGCTTGGAGTAGGTGTATGTGCCTGCTCCTGTCCTCCTTTTTCTGTTAGTGAATCCTGAATGTACTCATGTTTGGGGGCAGATTTTGAGTCTGTCTCATGTTTGTTGCCAGAACTTTCCGACTGACTTCTCTGTGTGCTACCAAGAGAGACTGTTGGTATGATTGATTAATACTAGTAGATGTATGTGCCTACTGATTGAACTTTTCCGAACATGGTTGAAGAGATCCATCATATGTCGTCAGATGAGCCTACTGACTAGCTAATGATGTATAAACAGGTGTATGTTCCTGCCTATAGTACTCTGCCGGAATTGCCTGGCAGGATTGATGTGATGCTTCCAGACGAGTCTTCTAGACAGTGGGATTAAAATGGGCAGGTGTATCTGCCCGCTCATTTCTTTCCACCATGTTAGGTTGATGGACTTCTCCAGAGATGGCATAGATGATAACATGCTCACTGTTGACCATATTCCTCCTATGGCGGTTCGTCTTGCATGCTCGAGTTCGAGGAACCTGAGCCGAATGCCTGGAGTCAGTATCCTCATCATGTTGAGGGCGTACTGCCACACACGTCTGGCGGTGATTGTTGATAGGAGCCCTCAGGAAGGACTCCTGCTTCTTTGAAATAAGGCCCTGCGGGACCTGCTCATTCACCTCCCCAGAATATGGTAGTGAATGGTGATTGCATTCTGGGGATAATGACCTGAAACGGTTGGAGATGGTAGTTAGCACTGCCTTCTTCTTGATCACTGGTCGTCGTTGTCCAGACGACCAGGGTGAATTGTTCACTTGGAGGGCTTTTCAAGCAGCCTCCTAAGTTGGAATGGTACCATGTTGACGATACTCCATAACTAGCAAATTTGATACCCAGCGTTGAAGACACTGAGTAGGTGATGTCATCCTCATAGCGGATGAAGATCCAGCAAGAGTAGGAGTAGTGGCATTTGCAGAAACGATATTCACAACAGTGGAATTAATAGCTGTGAACTTCAGAGCAACCATTTCTTAGAATGCAGAAAATCTTGAAAAATAGTGCATGTTTGATGTAACAGACGTAATCAAGATAAATTCAACTACTACATCTTTTGGATGAGTACATAGGTCAATGATTGATTTGTTGGACATCTCATTGAGTTTTAAATAGGGGCCTAACAAATTAGAACAACATTATTTTAACTTGGTTATTGATTCACATCGGGTTCACCATTTTTTGTTTCCCTCTAGAATCAGGGATGACCTCCTTGATTGAAGGATCAAACATTCCAATCGGTTTCTAACGAGTTTTTTATAGAACTGGAAACATCCAAGGACTCCATATCCATTTGTACCTACCTTCCAAATGTAGGTGCTCATTAGTTGTGAACTGATGAGGTTTAAGAATTTTCATTGGTCGAGAGGATTGGAGGTCGTACTCATCAGACCATTTTGAGGGGAATTATTGTCTACTACGGGACTCTCTTTAGAGATCTATGTTATGTTCGTGAATCCTTATTACATTACCAAGTATAAAATGAGCTTTCCTTTAGTCTGACAATAAATGATTGATATGTAAGAAATTCAGATATTCTTTTATATGTATTCAAGGTTCTTCATCGATGAAGAATCATCTGTATTTGTTAGAGATTCTTTGTTGATTGTATCCATAAAATACATAAAAGTATCTTGCTCATCATGATGACCATGCCGGTTTTAAAGCCACTCAGTGGGGCACTTGAAATTTATTTTCATTCAGGAGGACATGGATAATTTCAAAAATGGGATCGTACCTGTTGATGGGCTACCTACGTATCCCTTGTTATGAAAAAGGAATCAGAACCCACGTAGTTCAAATAAGGGAGTATGATTCTTTTGAAATATTGATGGCTAAAAGAAAGAAGTCATGATTACTTTTACACTCTATTCTCAAGTGAGTCATGCTCGGTGTGAGAAACAAGAAGGATTGGTGAAACCAGACAATTTTTCCACAAAAGATGCAATGATTTGGGGATTATGTGTTTATGACTGCCCAAAATAGACGAGGATTATGATTTACTTCTGGGAAGAAATCCAAGCACATGGTCCATAAAGGTATATGTACATTATAGAGATTTGGATACTCTAATCATGAGACTTACTCTATGGAAGATGCCAATGTTAGGAGGGGACTTATGATTAGGTTTTACTCCTGAGAAAGAAGTTCCAAATCAAAAGTAAATTAGAACTAGTTAAGAGAAATTAAGACTGGAGATTACTCCTAAAAAGGAGGCCCAGTTTAAGGAACTTGAAAAATTAAGGGACTTGGTGCTTACTCCGGAAGAGGATTACCATATTTGAGACTGGGGCTTATTTCAGAAAAGGAGGCCCAGGTAAAAGGGTATTATGGGTGGGGCTTACTCCTGAGGAGGATGCCCATATTTGAGAGTACGGCTTACTCTTGAAAAGGAGGCCCAGGATAAAAGAGGACTTGGGGCTTACTCCTAAGGAGGATGCCCATATTTGAGACTCGGGCTTACTCCTAAAAATGAGGCCCAGGTTAAGATAATTATGGTTGGGGCTTACTCTTGAGGAGGATGCCCATATTTGAGACGGGGGATTAATTTTGAAAAGGAGGCCTAGGTTAAAGGAATTATGGTTTGGGTCTTACTCCTGAAATGGAGTCCCAGTTTTGAGAATTATGATTGGGGATTATTCTTGAAAAGGAGGCACAAGTTAAGGATTCTCTCATATTAAAGGATTAGGTTGAATGAATCAAATCTCAATCTTTAGTGACATAATGATGTATGAATCACTAGATTTTTGAGAGATGTTCCATGGAGTTCCTTTCAGATAAGGAAGACAAATCAAGAAATCATGCCATTAATGGCTTTGAAGAGTGTCTTGGAGACTGGATCATGAATAAGAGATGTGGAATGGCATAAGAGGTGTGAAGTGGGCCGTAAAGGGACCCAAAAATGTAGGGGTGCGCAAGTCCTAGCATGTGCGCTAGTACTGTGTGGGCGCGCAAGTCCTGGTCGCGCAGGTATACCTGCGTGACACATGGGTACTTGCACTATTTTCAGTCCTTGAGTAATACTTGGGTGAGACTTGGCTCAAACCTTTAGTATTTTCCCTAGAGGCTTTCCAGAAGATGTCACACAAGTTCTGATGAAGAAGTAGGGAAGCATGCATGTGTTTTTATTTCCCATAAGGGTAAAACACTTAGGCGCGCAAGTGATAGTGAATTCTAACACTTATACCTTATTCCACCAGTTTAGACCTTCCATTCTAGGTAATGAATTACCTTATAAGAGTCTGGAAGACCTGAAGAAGAGACTTGGGTGTTCAGAGCTCTGTATGTGAATTCTCGAAAAATTCCTCCCGAAATGGGGGGCCCACAGGGTCTATTTATAGGCTGGAGAAGACCCCGGGCTGTTATCCTTTAGGGCACACAATTTACATGTGAAACCACTAGTTGGCGTGCAAGTATACTTGCATGACAGTGAGGGATCTTGTGCGCCCTTTGAACTTTTAAAGCCTTATTCATGCCTTTGTCGATTTTTTATGATTTCTCCAAACGATGAATCAATTGGTGCTAGGTCATTTCCCTTTACAATCATTAGATTCTGGGACGAAAGGAGCATCAAAACTTCTTTACAGGGGTTAATGATTTTTTTATAAAGAATATATGTATTCGTGAGATGTTGGATGATTCCAAAGTTGTTGAAAATATCAAAAAATATTTAATGACTACAATAAAGTAAAAGTTTCATCTTTTGAATATAGAGATCCAAAAACTCTATCTTATAATATCCATCATAGCATACTATTGATATATAATTGTAGAAGAGATAATTTTATAAAACATTAATAAAAATTTGATCAATAAATATCATTCAATTTTTCTATGAAATGAACATATAAGAAGATTCTTGAAAAAAAAATAATTGTTGACTACAAATCCCCAAACAGGATTTGTTATAATTTATATTCATTATTATATATATTTTAAATATGTGAATATAGGTATAGAATTTTATAAAGGGAAGCTACATCTAAAATATTTTTAATGTTGAGCTATAGGGTATTTTTATACAAATTGGCCTCAATGAAAAGTTAAAGATTATAGTGGTGATGTTGATAAAAAGGCTAAGAATACATTGGAAGAAAATTTTCAAAAATCCAAAATCATATTCCAAGGGAAAAGATAAAATGCTCCAAAAAAACTAAAATGAGATGTTTTTTTCTTAAAGTAGTTAAGATGAAGAAATTGAAGTTTAAATAGAATAATACACTAATGTTTCTAGAGAAAGAATGTTTATAGATAAAATTATTTGCAATGTTTTTTCTAGTGATGAAAGAAAGATTTATGAAGAATTATAGAATTTTTATAATTTCATTTGATAAGAGTGTTTAAATATTCTCTCAAAAATGCTATACTAATTGAAAAAGAAATCAAGAATTTGGAAATGAAATTTATAATTAAAAAATCAACAATTACTTATTGAAGATAAAACTATGTTGATGGAGGAGTTTGATCAAATGAAGAAATATATTGAAAAAAAATAGATGAAAATAATTATGTGAAGATAAATTCAATTGAATAAGAGTTAGAACATGTTCAAAAAACGTTCTCTAAAATATAGAAGATAGTTACACGTTTCAAGTAGTCTATATCAGCTGTGGGAAAATTTTTTAGACAGTGTGAACCTGAGAGAGGTAAAAAAATAATCATTAAAGGTATTAAATAATGTTGACTGTGTCCATAATAAGAAAAATTCTATCAAAAAATGCATTTTTTTAAAATTCGGAATGATGAAAAATCATAGGTTAAAAAAATTAGATTCTAAATAAATGGTTTCTAATACTTCTGATTATGTTAAATATGGTAATAAATTAGAATTTTAGAATATTATTCCATATGATAACATGATTTTTGGGTCTTAGTAATGTTCTGATTCATAATGTTAAAATGATGTTTAATAACATGGTCAAAACTCCAATAAATTCGTAAATTATAGAGGAAAATAATCTTTATATGGTTACTACTGGTATTATGGTGTATTTGGGTATATTACATATATGACTGGGTTTAACCAACAATAACACTATTAAATAATGACTTTTAGGAATAAAAGTTTTAGGGGGAGTCAATCCTCTAAAATAAATAGTTTAGAGAATATTCTTTTAAAAGTCGAACAAAGCATCCAAAATCCTAAAACTATTTCTGAATGAGTTGAATACCTAGGGATCTTGAAATATGATATCTTGATTTTTTATTAGAATAAAAACTTGTATATAAAAATTATAAAATAAAGGATTTGAAGAAATATAAGTGGATAAAAAAAGATAATGTTGTAGAGTCATCTATCAAAACAAACCCTGATTTGGGATTGTGGTTGATCCTCATATATGACAGGTGATTTTAAGCAGTTGAAGAACGTAAAATATTTTAAATATTTAACAGTAATGTTTGGAATGGTAAGTCACTAAGAATCAAAGGTGTTTAATATGTTATCATTTGTGAAGAAAGGCTGATATCCAAGATGACCTTGTCTATTGATGCCTTGAACACAAATTTCTGAGTGTTTAAAAATAGTATGATGAAATTAATAATTTTTTTAATAAAACATATTTTTAATGTGAAAAGGGTTAAATAATTTTTTTATAAGAGGCCAATATAAAAAGGTAATATTTATCATGTTGGAGATGTAGAAAATTCATGTTCTTTTTGTATAATAAAATAAAATCACATATAGAATAAAATTTTAAGGAATGCATGTATGGGAAGTAAGATAATTTTGTCAAAGCTATGTAGTGTTCATGATATTTATGAATAAAAACATTAATAAATTAGTGTTCTTCAATTTGATAGAACGAGAATATTGCAAACATTTCACACAATAAAAATTGACATTCTTTCATCTCATCCATTTGAAATAGTTCATTTTGATATTTTTTTGGAAAATGATTACACAATAAATATTAATATATAATTAATAAAAATCATTCTTTTATATTTTTATATCAATTAATTGAATAATTTATTTTAAATATACTTCAAAAGTAGTAAAATGTTTTATAGTTACAAGAGAATACAAAAAAGGAATATGGATATTCTATAAAAAAAGTTGTGAACTAATAATGGTGTTGAATAATATAAAAATGTATGCTAATGTTACCATAATATTTATCCAATTTATTATGTGTTTAGTTAACTATACACACTAAAACAGAATGAGGTTAATGAATGAAAGAATATATGTTTTCAGGAGATGGGGAAACTAATTTAATTAAACATATTATTTCTCAATACTTCTGGAAGAAGGAGATGAGTACAATATTTTACATTCAGAATCAGCGTTACATTAGAATATTTACTTATATGTCTCCTTGAGAAATGTTTTCCAATTCAAATCTATGTTTTAAACCCTTAAAATGAATAGATAGTACCTACATCATAATGATTAATGGAGTAAATCGTGTAAAATTTGATCAAATAGGCGATTATATAATTGTTCTTCAATATAGTCCAAATTCTAGAGGACATAGATTATTCAAAAATTATAATATGTATATTTTATTTTTCAATGTATAATTTCATTAAAAAGTTAAGGTAATCTTTCACAAACTCATAAACATTACAAAGATGAATAAGATAAAGGAGTTCATGTTGAGAAACAGGAAAAGTATTTCAATAGTAGTGAATCCACAATGTTCAATGAATTAGAATCGGATATTTCTAATGAAGATAGTGAGATCTATATATACAATAACAGGATGAGAATATAAGATAATTTTCAAAACATTATTGGTGTTCAAAAATAGAAATTTCAAATAATAATATCATTGATGTTTGCTAAAAACACTTCTCGGTATTCTGATGTTGATCAAAAATATTATAATGAATCTTCTGAGAATAAAGAGTTGATTCATGATATGAATGAAGAGTTATATCATATAGAGAAGAATGATAATTTTGAACTTATACCAAAACCAAATGATAATAATATTATTGTAATAAATATGGAGTTATCAAACAAGTTGAGAAAATATGGCGAAGTTATAATGAACAATGAATAATTGGTTCTCAAAGGTTACTCACATATTGAACATATTGATTTTGATGATTATTTTTCTCATATTTCACGGTTATAAACCATTAGAATCTTTCCTAAAATCCCTATAAACCAATGTTATAATTGTTTAGATGGATATGAAATCATAATTTCTAAATAGATAACATAATGAATGTGTTTATATCGAACAAATGTGCGTCTTTTTTGTTAATAATGATTAATGTTTCTAGGAATGGTGAGTGTTATTTGTTAAGGTTTAAAAAAAATGCCTGGGTTAAAGAAAGCTCTAAAATCTTGATTTCCTAAATAGGATTCCTTTACAAAAAAGTTGAATTTTAAGAATGGGTGACTTGATAGTAATTTTTTAATCATTGAAAACAAATAGAATTAGCACATTATTATTGTTTGTATTGAAGATTTCATATTTTCTATGAATGATAAATGAACTTGTGAAATTTTTTCTAAAAATATAAAGTTGATTTTATTATAATTTCGATACATGGTGAAATGAAATAATTTATTGGCATACAAATCTCACAACATAAGAAATAAATTATTCAATTATAAATGTAGTATATTAAATAATTCATTAATAATTTTGGAATTGAAAATTAAATACCAATTTATAAATAAATTTCTATTGGAACCATGTTGTCAAAAGATAGATAATGAAATGAAGTGGATCTAAAAATGATTTAAAAACTGATTAGAGGAGTATGATATCTAACTGCTTCATAATCATATATATTATGCATTGTTTACATTTGTGAATGATTCCAATGTGGTCCAAATAAATATCAACCATTGGATGTGAAACAATTATTAGATATCATAGAGGTAGGATAGACATTGACATCAAATATGAAAACTAAACAAGAGTTGATATATTTGGTTATATAGAAGTTAATTGAGAAGGAAGTGGAGATACTAGAAGATCCACATCTAGGTATGTTTTCTTTTTAGTTGAATGTTGTGTGAGTTTGCATAAAAAATTGAAAAATTTGTTAATTATAATAAGGGATGATGTTTTATATATTGTTAACACTCAAGCTGAAACAGAACATATGTGGATGGAGACTCAGTTGGAAGATTTTCTTATTGTAGTGAAATTACCCCTTCTCTTGGGTTATGATAATAAATTTCTAAAAAAATAATTAGAAATCCAGTGAAACCTTATTCTTCAAATCATGTTGATATCAAATATCACTTCATTTAAGATCATATGGTGAATAATGGACTCATATTAGAATGTGTTCCTATGGCGGAACAACTTTATGACATTTTCACAAAACCCATAGAAAATAATCATCTTGGAAATTGAGGTTCCACATGAGTTTCCAACCTGTTTTTCTTCATGTTTTAGTTAATTGTTTCTATCCCATCATTTATCTTGTCATTTTAGAGTGTTTTTCTTGGTGAAGAAAAAAGATGTCTCATAAATCAATCAATTGGTCTATGTTAACCTTTTAATGAAGCATATTGTTGGGGGAGTTTTTAAAAGGGGTATGTTGTGAACATAGAGTGTAAGATTGTAAACTATATATTTATTTTTTGTTGAAGTGGTTGTAGGAAACCAAGTTTCATAAGTTGTAAGAAGTTGGGAAGAGATAGAATGTATTCAAGTTTGATGTTTGTGCAAATATTTCATCATGGATTTTGTCTTAAAAGATTATAGTTTCCATCATTGTCTTAACTCACATAGTCATAGAATTAATGATTGGTGACCCATGGAATTATTTACAAAGATTTAGTGATTTATGAATATTGGTTGAAAATAAAATCCAAATGGGGAGTTTGTTTGGACCAAGTTGGTTTAATGCTGATTTTCGGAATCTGAAAGAAGTAGTTTATAATTTTTCCTTTTTTTTTCTTTATGGGAAATTGATTCACTTTTTAGGTATTAACGATTGGATTAAAAGAGTATCAGACTCAAAATATCTCATTTAAATTAGATAAGAAATTCTATTGTCTATAAATTTTAACTATGAATGTGTTTTCAGAGTGCATTTTTTAGACTCACATTTTTCCTAAGTGAGAATTCATATTGGATACAAAATGTCTTTAGATTTGTGTGATAACAAATATGATGATGCTTTGCTATGAGAAATTTATGAAAATCACGTGTTAACTAAAAAAAATTTATCTTTGATTTTTGAATGAATGGAGGATAGAATGAGTTTTTAAGGAATAAATATGCCTATGATTTGTTGATATCAATGTTCTAAAAAACATGACGAATTCATGATATAATGAAAAGTTTATATAACAAAGAGTATAAAAGTATATGCCTTCTAGTGGTATATTGTTTGTGTGAGATTCACTAGACGCATGATTATTCTGATGTATGGGTATTTTAATTTTCAAATGTGAGATGTTTTTCAAAATCTAGAATTGATTGATACATTGAACATCTCTAGGAACTAATCCATTAGATTAACTGATTCACATAATGGACCCTGAGTTACATAGTTTTAGAATCAAATAATTCACATTTGATACCAATCAATCAGACATGGTGTGCCACCAACTCATCCTAAGGGTTTAGACATCAACCTATAAAAGAAGTTTCAAACACTAATCTAAAAAATTAGTGGTTAACACTGATAAAAAATTACAATTATAGTTCCATCATATCTATAATGTTGGAATTTCGTTGTTTTATAGAATAGTCTAGAGTTGTAGAGTGTGACTGGGCAGAGAAGTTTTTGACGTAGATATATAAGTTGAAGATAGTGGAATTGGTGAATCAAAATGGAATTAGAGACTGATCAATTATAATAAGAACAACAACACAGTTATCCATTTATAGTGTGAATGTTTTTAATGGTTTAAAATACTTCAAGAATCATCATACATGCTTTAATAGGGATATGTCATCAGATGATGAATTTTAGTTGACACTGGATCATTAGTACAAGGGATAGTTGAACAAATAATAGGGAAAGTGGACATGTATTGAATTTACTACCATAATATTATTGAAGGGTTCTAATGTTTATATAATGTTAAAACATGTTTATGGATGAAAATGTTCAATTTTTTGGTGTATCAAAAGGTGAAGTCTTCTGATTTAAATGATTTCAATCAGATCAAGGGAATAAGAATTAAACTTTTTTAGGAGTGAGAAGTACTCTGGAATATATAATTTTTAACTAATCACTTGTATAGTTCTTGAAAAATGATTTTGAGAAGTAAAGTGTTATCGAAAAATCATTATGATTCAAAAATAATTCAAAAATAATTTGTATGTTTCTGAAATGGTCAAAAATAACATCAGATAGTTTTGAAAATTAAGAATCTTAATTTTTTATGAGTGGAAAAAACCGGTTTCCTCCCCTTCAAATATATTAGGAACCTATAAATTGGTGTCAGAGTATAACATACTATGACACTATTCAAATGCTGGAGAAAATCATAGTGATTTAGATTTCGAGACATAATTATTCAGAGATAGGTTTGTAGATATATTTTCTTGAGGAAATGTTTTTTGAAAAGAGGTCATGTTCAGAAAAAATATGTGATCAATTTTACTAGAATGGACAATGCAATCATATAGATAGATTATAGAAAAGAAATATGTGAGTGAATTTGTTTCCATGAGATAAATTTATACTTATTTCCAAACTGAAGAATCATATTGAGGAAACTGAGTGTGAAATTGGACTATGATTTCAAACAAAGTCATGAGAAACTATTCCCATATTTTTTGGGTAAGAATGAGATTAATTTTTATTGAACAATTACACAACTGGAATTTGTTAAACCAGTAATGTGACATGTTCATAATCAACTAGATATGGTTTCCGAAATTTTCACAAAATTTTATTTTCATCATTCATTATAAAATAATAACATGAACTATTATATTGATTATTATGATTCACAAGTGTAAGGATATTTATTACCTATTTTATCTTTACAAAAGGATAGTTTTCTAGTGGATTGTCTGGTATTGTATTTTTTGAAAACCATGACAAGGACTAACAATTATTATTTTATAGTGAATCTTATAATTAATTTTTTTCTTATAGATGTGTGAATGTCCAATTTTTGTAAATGTGATTAATTTTTAATAGGAGGTTAATGTTATTGTTCCTGGGAGATAATATAACAAAATATGTATCACTCTATCACTCATCCTCCTCTCCGTGATTATGTTGAACCTAGGTGGGTTTTTTTGAACATAATATTTATGTTCAACTAAGATATTTTCCCTGTGTTTTTTATATTTATAGTATTTCTTACACAAAATCCCCCTACAATCTAAATTTATTAAATTATATAATAAAAAATAAAATTCCAAAACTACTACCAAAGTGGTGTCTTCCATTTTTAATAGGATGCTAACACACCGACAGTTTGTTTGATGACTGATAATAAATGTGATCATGATGGTGTAAAATGTAAATTTTATTATCCCCACTAAAGTGGTTATTTGAGAGATTATCCATGTCATCAATTATCCTAGGTCACTACCCAATAATATATGACTAAGAGGAATATGGTGGAATCATTGACTATAGATAAACTCTTTGAGAGCCTTTCCTCAGAGCATGATAATGAATGGATCTCTTATATTATGATAATGGAAGAAGAAAGCTGATCAAAACCTCAAATCATCTCATGAATAAACTTGAAGGGATCATGCTGACTATTTCATCCCTTAATTTTATGGGATCTTGACTCCTTAAATAAATTTGAGGGTTCTTCCAAGGAGTTCTTAGATCTAGTCACCCAATACTGGTTGCTGATGATATCTCACTGAGGATGATGATTTACAAATTAGAGGGAATGAGATCATATCCCCACACTCACAAAGCCTATCAACACACTATGTAGGCATATAAAGAGTAGGATGATATCCCTACTCAAGAATAGAAATCCTTCTAACTGACCAAGGTTTTATATAATATTACATGATAATATATATCCTCATCAATACATGAGAATAGTCCTATTTCCCCTATCATTAGAAGCCCATCGATATATTCCAGTAGATGATGTAGTATTGGTGAGGACATATATCCCCACTATGACTACGGAATGGGAAGATATTCCCATTTCTACTATGAATGAACATTACCATATCATAAAGAAAATGGAGTTGTAAGATGATATTTTTTCATATACCTTACAAATTTCCCAATAGATAGATGTAGTATAAGTAGTAAAATAAGTCATATAACAACACATTATAGTTGTAAATTGGGGATATTCAAATAATTCTACCCCTACTAATGTTAAATAAACTCAGAAAATATTTTGGAGCTACATAGGAGTGGGATATTTTCCAAATTTTAATTTAATAGAATTTTCAATATACTCTGTAAAATATCTTGATCTTGAAAATATTCGCATTATAACTGGTGATGTCCTACACATTCTTACAACCACATAGGTAAATGATCATATTCCCACCAACACTAATTTAAATCATGGTATATATTTTCTTATGACATTTAGTTGTATATAATCTCCCCCATTAATCTAGTGAGGGTTGGTGATATACCTCAATGGCATCCTAGAGGTAGAGTTGTACTCCATCCCAATCTTTAAAGGCACACACAATAATTTTGGTGAGAAAAAAAATTAAATATTCTTATTCCTTAATAGCCTAAAAAATATAGACATATTTCAACAGGAATAATCGAGTTTCCTAGGAAAGATAATATATTTGAAGGCTGATATGCATAATTTCCAACCCCATCTTCTTGATAAAAATTTGGATTTTGAGATATTTAGGAGGGAAACACACACCTATAAAGTTTTCCCATATTTAATTCCTAATTAATGATGATTCTCTTATAGATCTATAAGAAATTGTTGAAGTATCCCTACTATCTAAAACCTCAACTTTATAAAGGTTCATTATATTTAGATGCAAAGGTCCTCCCGACATATTTCATTAACCAATTTTGGATATCTTCCCAAAAACATTAATCATTAAGTAGGTCTTCATGATGCCATAACAATCATTAATGTGAACTATTATCATGATGAAATGTAGGAACATCTTTCTCATGGATCTAATAACATTGAGAAATTTGTCATCATGATTATTTTGCATCATAAACCTCCCAACTTTGTAGTCCTCCTCATGGAAGCTGGTCTAATGCCCCCCTGACAATTGCATCCCACTATAAGAACTAGGATCTCCCCTTATTAACATTATCCTGAATATTATATTGTATTGAGAGATACTTGAGTGTTTAAGGTCAATAATATTAGCTTAATTATCATGGAATAAAAATAATATATATCGATTAAGGGATAGTAATAAGAAATATTTTTTATCCATGCCACCTTCATTTAAACATTATTTTCTCATAGCAACTAAGAAGAACTTAAAAAATCCCTCTTCCCTTTGGTCAGATCACCTTATTCAGATCAAGACGAGATATTTTTCCTAAATAGGAGGAAACATTTGTGTTTATTATAAATGAACTGTCTAGAAATAATATATTATTTGTGCTATAGACCATGGATATTGATCTTTAGGAAATTATAGATGATTTGAAATAATATTTCATATATTTTCTTCATCTGAATTTAAGTGCGACTTTACCCCATTTGAATATTTGACATCTATCTAAGAGGGAGCACACTAACTACATTAAAAATTATTATATAAATATAATTATATTGATTTAAAAACAATTATAGTTGAAAGAAAATAAACTTTAGGAAGTCATTGCAGAGGAATCTATCATGACTACCACATCACAATGAAATATCTATACTACCTAGTCATTAAAACCCAACATGAAATATATATATCCTAGTTTTGGGTAAAAAAGGATCATGGAATTTTACTATGTTCCATAGAAAGTAGATTACTCCTAAAATGGATTCATGAAATTCCATCCCCACAGGAAAATTAATAGGCCAGAGGACAATATGAATTTACTTCTCTCTTCTGAAAAATACGACAACATCAAAAACCTAAAAAGACATAATTTATGTTAGTAGGTCATTGAGGAGTTGTTATGATAATATTTAAAAAGTGTAAAATATTTTTATAATATGTTGATGATAAAACCTCCAACATTAAATATAAAATAAAAAACTAGTAGTTCATACATAGTATGATCCATTTTTTATTCTTTTTCTTTGGTAAAGAAATGGAAATTCATAATGTAATTTAAGTTATCTTCCACCATTACAGTATAGGACCATCCTCTACTCATTGGTCTAAGGGAATTTTAATTATTGTTGAGAATTCTATCACTCATGAGATATAAAACCCCAAAAAATTCAACTCATATTGAAAAAAGAACAAGAAAACCATATCCCATAGTTCTGGGAGCATTTATACCATCACCAAATCCTCTCACAGGAATGGTAGTATTGTCTAGACTTAAAGAATAATCATAAGTTCTTTCGTCCTAGTTACATCCAATAAACAAGTAACCATATATTTTAGGATAATGTTCAGTGAATATTATCATGGATTCCAATAATATCAACCTACATAAACCATTTAAATGGGATCCGAAAAGAGATAATGTGAAACCTCAATGTGGTTGTGATGAAAAAATGCTTATAAATAAGGCAAGAATTTTGGATGATATTAATTTTTTCTCAAGAAAAATATCTTGTGTATGGTTGTCCTTTTATACATTAGATGATGAAAGGATTTAAATAGGATGCATTGCATTTGTAAATTTCATTGGAATCACCACTATGGATATCCTATAAAACTTTGTTGATAAAAGATATCCTTCTATTTATTAGAATACATTAAAAATAAAAAATTTCATGAATGTGTGTGTACCGAGAACTAGAGATAAAATTGAACTATGATACATATTTTAAATGATATTTTATCTATTATCCATGATTAATGAAAAAAGGAATAGTGTGTGTCTAAATCACACCCAATACACT
The DNA here is from genome assembly GCA_963277665.1 of Viscum album. Classification (NCBI taxonomy): domain Eukaryota; kingdom Viridiplantae; phylum Streptophyta; class Magnoliopsida; order Santalales; family Viscaceae; genus Viscum; species Viscum album. The sequence continues at coordinate 290,903,099 of OY728150.1, read as the reverse complement.
AGGAGTTCAAATATCTCACAATAGATGAATGGTTTTCTCATCATGGGGATGATTTTGGGAGAATGATATAGATTAATGGTAAATAATTCAACAGAAATATTCCTATTGATTATAATACTTTATTGGAAGTAAAAAAATTTACCTTTGAAACATATGAAACAAGATGAAAATTCACTATCGATGTAAGAATGGCCTAATAGTCTGATATTCCCTAGATCTAGAAATCTGATGTACATAATCATGAAAACTAAAAATTACTAATAATTCCCTCCTCTGGGAAGGAAATTAGATCCATGTTAAGTGAATTACTATTAACTATCTTAGGATGGGTTTTTTCAGGGGATAGATGTGTTATTACCATATCATACCATGCATGTCTCCTCATATCATGCTTATAATCATTTGAAAATATCACCAAAACAATTATACTCCATTGAAAATATGAATTTCCAATTTGAGCATTTTTAGGGGAGTAAATTACTAGAGTCTCCAGAAAATAATTTGTACCATATATGGGTGTATAAAACCCCTCTTTCACCAAACTGCAAAAATCAATCCATTCTAATAATTAATATTACTAGTTACCTGGAGTATCACTCTCACATTTTTTTATATAGACATGGACCAATGATGGTAACCCTCAAATAAATAGAGGCAAAAAAACTCAACTATTCTATGTAGTCTCTCGATCGAATAAAATATTCGTAGTATAACATCTTTCTATCTAGATCCATCTCCAATTGATAATTCTTATGCTGAAAATATTCATATCATTTTTTGATAAACACTAAGAAATATGTTAGAATATGATATATAAAATATAAAATAATGTGTGAATCAGAGGGTATCAAAACACATTTCTAAATAGAGTGGTTTAACCTACAATTTCAACAAATAACTCCCACATGAGAATCTACTAGAGATACCGATATAAAATCTATATTATAAGATGACAATATGTCTAATAAAAATAAAATATCCTTGTGGATTCAAAAAGCTGGTAGTTATTGCACAAAGTATAGAGAATTCAATTCGATGAAAAACATCAAACTATATTCACACTCTAATAACATAGTGTAAAATTTTGTAAAGCCATAAATTATGATTTTCTAAAGTCAATACATGTTTTGAAACCAAAACATATGTTTATATAACAACATATAAATCATCCCCATGAATGTTACTGACATGAGAAACTCCACCACCAGGATAAGGCCATGGACTAGTGACATTCATTATTTGAGGACTATAAGAATTAAAATGATTTTTTTCTCAATGAATAATATTTTATGATACATAATTAATTGACCATAAAATATTTATTTGATGTTACCAAATCCCATAAAATCTAAAAAGATCAGAATCACTAATAATCTTTACTAATTTCCCTTATATAAAATGATGGGGAATAGAATTTAAAAGTTATTTTCTGTTAAATAAATAACCTAAAGCATGATTGGTTTTTGGGAAGTTATGTTGGGAAACATTGAGAATAGGTAACTTATGTTTCTATCATTTCAAAAAATAGAATAATTATAATGTAAAGAAGTCACATGTTGGAATTCAATGATGTTATATGATTGGATGGAACAATACTTGTCAAATAAATTCACATAATTCGTAGAGACTATCATAACTAATATTTTTAGACAAAATTCCCCTTAAAAAAACTAAATCATTCCATTCAGTATCAAACTTTTCATAGAGTCTATCCAAATAATGTGTGAAGGAAAAGGAAAAGGAGAGGTAACTCATACTAGTTCCCAATTTACTTCAGACACATGAATAATTTCTAAAAATTATGTTGAAAGGATAAAAGTTGAAATAATAAATATAGTACTTAATAGATGAAGGTTCATTATATGAATTAGTAAATTTCATCCATTTGGGAAAACCATTATATAATGAGGAACTTTAATATAAATATAATGTCTATAAACAAAATTGGGGGTGGAAAAAAAGAGGTCAAATATGATGAGGGTGTTTAGGATGAAGATCATGAAATGAGTCAAAATCTTCATGATATTTACCTATTTTGACTATATATGCTCAAGTGACACATATGTAATCACTATTTTGGGAAAAATAACAGAACCAATTTTCTCCAAAGTCATCCAAATCATGTTCAAATACCATTATATTAGTTAACCCATTTAAAGATGCCCCACAAAATGACCACTACGAGAAAAAAAAACATCAACACTGTCTAGTCCATAAGATATATAATTGAGTCCAAATATTGTCTAACTAAATGGGTCTTTATCATTAAAAACATAAACCTCAATGATATAAAATATGCAATAACCTCCTGTTTTTAAATGAAGGCACCTAGTCCAAAAGTATTATATTGGGAAATATATCATAATTACCACTTCCAAGATCTAAATCATTTTTGGATACCACCTTTTAAATGATCTCTAGTAATCACTCGTTGAATGCGATTAGTGAGAAGTATGAATTTCCCATAAATTATTACATAGATGAAATTCCATATTTGAAAAGTTATAATGATTTTCCATATATCCCAATGATCATGAAATAATTCATTATTGCTGAAAATTTCTCATCAAATGAGGTATTAATTTCAAAAAAAATGGTAACCCCCCCCCAGATGAGGATGCACCTACATTTTTTAGATTTTAGATATATAATTAAATAATCATGTGTGGGAACCAAGTATGCATCCCCATTATCACATGGAAATAAAAATTATCTCAATTAGTCCTCAAAATGTTAGGACGTTAGTACAACCTTTTTAGATGATGATAGAAAAGTGGATGGAAAATTTTTACAGGATTCCCCTAGTGGGGTGGCCTCTAAACAAGCCTCACAAGAACATTGGGAAGTACCTATTTCATTATCATGAAATAAAAACATCCCCTTTTCACTCACATTTGAGGAAATAGACATAGATGTTGTGGATGTATATTACATCAGAGTTATAACACTAGAATTCAAGGAAGGTGCCTCTACCGTCAAGAATGAGATATGAAAAGTAAATCTTGGCATAGAGGAAGAACAACTACCAACGTTGATTAGTTAATCCATGACTCATAAAAATAAATAAATTCGTATATCATTCCAAAAATACAACATGATATACTATCCTTGAATTTTACAGAAATCCAGTGATTGGACCCTAATGTGGGCATCCAAGGTCTTGACCCCCAAATGATCATCATGGTTTCAAGCAGGTATCCAGAAAGATGTGTCCCTCCCATGTTGCTAAGTTCAAAGATTAAGTTAAAAGACTATAAAATTAAACACTATCATGGAATTTGAACACAATAAATGGACCACAAACACCACCCCCATTAACAGAAATAATGTCCAAATCAGGTTTTGAATTGATTTTAGCGATCTCAACACACATTTAACAGTGGATTATTTATATGTACTGATTATAGAGGTAATTATATATATTATCATAGGATTACATTACCTCACCTTAATTGATGTGATATCAGGGTTAAAACATATTATAATGCACCATGAAGATGAAGAACCTACTACATTTGAATCTCCCCCAATGGTATTATGCTATCTGGTTATTCCATTATGTATGAAAAATTAGAGTGCCAAAAATCAAGGATCCATGTATCACATCTGAAATCCCCTTTGGGTACTGATTTCAATGTTTAATGTTAAAGATATTATGGTCAAATACTAGAAACACTAGGATCATCTTATTGACTACTATACAATTTACAACAATCTATGGAATAATAAACCGATGATAAAATAAATGAAATTATATTTTGGGTCGATATCATAAAACATTTAATAGAATCATTGTGGGTGAAAATTTCATAAAAGTTGACCTTGAGATACCTATGGTAAACCATAACAATCCACCTCCTAGAAACCTAAAAGGAATGATATGAATTTAAAGATGAATATATTACATCATGAATTAAAAAATTCATCATGCCATCATGTTGATTCCCTTTAGGAACATATTGAAGAAAAGAGTCACCCTCCTATGGGATGGAGATTATAAAGAATAATATATGCTCTACCAAATGGTATTAATTCCACTAGCGTAAGTGAAACATCCCATTCTTTATGTGTCCACCCTATAGAAATAAATCGGTGATATTCATGGGTAAAAAATGATTTGAGGAAGGAAAAAAATATGTAATATATTCATAGAACAACTATATATTATGAAAGATTATATTTTTTCATCATGAATAACTTATTTATTCTATATCTTATTATACCTAATCTGATGAACTATTTTCTACAACATGAGGTCTATATAGTATGCCACATTAATCCACTGAACTATATCCCATACCATTACATATTTAATGGATGGTTACCTAGAATTTGATTTTCATTTAGCACTTAATCATTTATTTTAGGTAACAAAAATAAGTATAGGTATAGAAAAAATCAATTTTTTCATAGAAAACCCAACACAATAATGTATTCCAGTGGACATTGAGATCACTTATAAAAAGGTTATTTCATTCCATGAAACTTACCTAGCATGAAATATGTACATTAATAGTGCCTTATGATGCCTAATTTGAAAAATAATAGAAAAAATGAATCTCAATAGAGTTACTCTAGGGGGTGTATTATTATCAAACATCCATAGTGGGTATAGATTATTATTTATAATTATATAAATGATATATAAAAAATGAGGTATAATACTAATCTCTTATTATGGGTTTAGAGTTATCCTTACAACTATAGGAAGAACATCATAATGTTAAAATTAAATCAGAGGTTTTCATCAAAAATTTTAATGGTGAATATTCAATTAAGAATGCTGATTTATCTCCCCTCTATTATTTCATAAATTGTATGTTGTAATTATTAAAATCTGATCTAATAATGAATTATACCTTTCAATAAAAGAGAACATGTGCAGAATAACTGGATAATGTAGACACATGCCATGATGATCCTGACTAGGACTGGGCAATCTTCACATCATAAAACATTGGGTGGTATACCTATTCACCATAAATTACATAGAGGAGATTGTTGAATTAAAAATTTCCCATGATTATGATGAGACATCATTATAGGAAAATGATATTTCTACTAAATGCATTCCACATATAATAAACCATATCAAATGATGGATCATTCCATCAAAAAGATCCAAGAATGAATAAATCAAATGCTGAGTGGAAATCTTCATCCTATCTGATATTGTATATTAATTTAAGGTCATATTCAATAAAGATTTTTAATATTTCACCATAGTGACATGATGGTGGAGAAACCCTCACCATTATATAATAACTCATGATGGATTCTATGACACCCAAAATCCTTGAACCAAACTCTACAATTAAATTCGGTTACATGGCTATGCCTTCCCAATATCATAGAATAAAAACAATGAATCCAAAATTGATAGCCGATGAAGTTATGTATTTATGAGATGATTTTTTAGGCTATACGATCTATTATTTCTCCAGTCATAACTAATATCTACATAAATAATTTTATGATTCATGAACTCATAGATCATTAATGAAAAAACATCATTTTTGTAATGATTCTGTGTATGTGATTATTACATGAATTTATAATCCATTGCGTATAAAGTTATTTCAACAATGAAAAAAGAAAATATATAGGAAAACATACATGAAAAATAATTTAATCATGAATGGTAGTAGTGAAAATGATAATGTTTTAATCTCTTTAATGTTGAAAAGGAAAAATTAATTTGATGTATTTCATTACACATGGTTCATATGTAGTGCTTAGAAATTAATGAGAGTCTATTAATAGTATTGCATGATGTTTAACAGAACTAAAAACTAGTTTGTTGCATGAATAATGTGTGTACATTAGAAATAAAATATTTGCGAAATAGTGTAGTTATAGTTAAGAAAATATATTTCCATGTATATGATGATATTTACATGTGAAGTAAGAGATATAATATTGCGAGGTTTAATCTTCTAGAATGAGAAGTGGAATTTTTCAATGACCTTGAGGCCTTGTGAAAAATACATATAAGTTTAAATTGAGGCTTCAAGAACAATAAATGAGTGGTGAATTTTCTATTTATCAAACAAAACATAAAAATTGTGTAGGGGAATTATATTCATTATGTATTATAATGTGATCTTTTTTCTGAAGAGGAAAGTGAGTTTCATACATTAGTGTTGTTTCGTGAAGAATGTGTAATGAATGTTTTATACCTGCATGATGATAAGAATATCCTGTAGAAAAATATCCTTTGAATGAAAATATAAAAACATGAATTAATTTATGAATAACAATATAAATACTATTAAGATATATCTTTTATTTAAAGTGATATATTTCATTAATTTGAGGAAGAATGAAAATAAAATATCTTGAAATCAATTTAGTTGAAAATTATTAAAATTATGTGAGTTGTTTTAAAAGTTGTATATTATAATAATATTAATTATTATTGTTTAGAAAAAAATATAATATTACTAATTATATTCATTTTCATTCATAGACTTTTAGTGCTTCTGATCAAGTATATAATCTATATATCATAGTGTGTTGATGAAAATGATCAGTTTTATGTTGTAGTGGTTGCTTGTATTTTTTTGTAATATTTCTCAATATGTTATGGTTTTATTTGTGTACATTAATGGGTTGATAGTACAAAGTAAACTTGTTCAATGAAATCATTATTGAAGAAGTTATTTATTCCTTCCCATTATGGTTTTACAATGAATCATGACCAACCGACTTGTAATTTCTGATTAAGTTTCTATTAGAAAAAAAATGTAGCGGATCATCCCAAAAACAAAAGGAAGTAATCACACACATCGGGGGAGAAAAAACTAAAAATTATGTGCATTGTACCATATTAAAAATTTCCCTTTTTGAATTTTTTCTTACCATGTTCAATCATCCAAATAGGTTTACTGGTTTCAAAATAAAAAATGGTAAAATGTAAAATGAAAGTAAGTTTTAAAAAAATTATCCCATATTCACCCTCCCTTAGTTTACATTCTTGATGCACTAGGAATCTTTATTCATATAAGGAATTTAATATATAGTAAAAACTATTTATGAAATATTTTAGATTCATAAATTCTAATCATATTATTTTCTTTTCCCTTTCTATGGAACATTAACTCATCATCGACGCCTATGTGTGGAATGCAATCTCTATTGAACCATTGATTTACATTTTCTCTTCATCACTTGATCAAATTGATTTCCATGATAATGATTTTAATGTATAATTATGATTTTTATGAAATTACTATGTTTCTAGAAAGAAAAATTGGACAAACTATGAATAATATGAGTAATAAAATACTGTGGTAAATTCATCTCTCTAAATTTTTATTCTAAGGTTAAGGAATGATTTCTTCATACATTTAAATAAATTCACATAGTTTATTTTCTTATTATATTTATTTGTAATTTTAATATATCACACTAATATATACTAATTAAGATCATTTTGTTTCTAATATAATGATATTACAACAAAACCACCACATAATAATCCTTTAATAATGGTATGTTCATATTTCGGTTGAATTAAAAACCTACATGAAACATTATATGAAATTATATCATTGATGAATTCACAAAAAAAATATTAATAATTGATACAAATAAGTGAATAATGATAATATTAGATACATCATACTGTCATTATTATTGAAATAATTTATTAATAAATCACCTTTCATTTGGTAAGAAGCACCAGAACATGATCATTGATGATTTCATCTTCATGGATTGTAATAAGAAATTATATAGAATGAAAATATAAATTAATTAATATCATGTAAAATATATTAAATAAAATTTAATTATATTGGGTTGAGGTAATTTGTAGAAATATTTTATAACTAATCCATTTAAACCAAATGGGTACAATCAATTAAATTATAAACACTCTATGTGGGAAAATAGATAAAATAAAATAATAAACATTCATATATATATTTTCTATATAAGAAGGGTATAAACGAAAATGGTTATGATTATGGTTATAAATTAAATTAATATGACAGAAATGTTTCTGATACATGAGGTTAATGTATATTCGTGGAATTTAGAATATGAGGTAGGGGTTTCTTATCTCAAGTTTTCACTCCTTGAGTCATATTTTTTATTATACAGAATGTCCTTCTAGGAACTGTGAATTTAATTCCCATTTAATATTTTTCATATTAATTATATATCATTTCATTATATTTAATGGTTCATTTGAAATTATATCCTTTCACATATTGTTTACATAAAAATATTATGGTTGTAAAGATTTTTCTTGGTCCTAGTTATGATTCTTTGAGACTTGTTACATTATATGAATTATAATTCCTTCATATGGAGTTATGTTTATGTAATATCATAAGAATTATTTATAAATTATTTCAATATAACATTTAGTATATAATAAACCAAATAATGATCGTTTATAATTTTTTTTGAGTCATGTGTTTCTTCAGTCATAGGATTTTTTGTTAGCTTTATCTTCTTTCTTTGTGTTAGCATAATTAACATGTAATTATTTCATATAAGTGCACTACATTATATCATATTATTATATTATATTTGTATTTACGAAACTTTTATGCCATGTTATGCCAACGTGGTGCGTATGGACTCCAGATGAACGTCACATTATGGCCCGCATTCCTAATTTCTAAAGGATTTTGGCATCCATTTCCTCTTGAGGGTTGTTTTTTCCTTGATTGAAACAGGTTTTTGGGATGTTGTTTCATCTTTCCATGGATTCCTCCTTTTAAACTATTTCCTAGACTCAGTCACCCGTAACGATTAAGGCGTTTTTCATGAATCTTGTTCCCATTTCCTTATATTTGGGGATGCCAGTTAATTACGCTGCATCTGTCCGGAAATTCTAAAGCATTCACTCTGGGTAGCAAAATTATGTTAGGAAAGTAGTCACATTAAGGAAAATGTGGAATTTCATTAGGTTGGAACACTATAATTATTGTATTCCTCCACATTTGTGGGATTCTAAATGGTGCACAAACATAAGGATCACCAAGTTAATTGCAGGGTATCTAATGCCAGAGGCATCTATCCGAGTTTTTCCTCAGCCTAACATGATTAACATGGGGTATGTTATGAGGTTAACATATTGAGGAGATGAATTGTACTGATCGGAAAATTGAAAAAAGTGGACCATATGGGTGAATAACTAGAAGGGATCACTGAGTAGGTTTACTGGTTAGACAGATCTGAATTCCCAATTGATTACAAACCTAGGATGGTTTGTCTGAAAAAAGGTAATATTTCACACCATGAAGGCTGATATGGACACTAAAAAGGGATGATCAGAAGGTATGATGGGTCTACAAAAATGAGAGACTGAGGTTTTCCATTATTTTGGATTAAAACTCAAGATGTATTCCTACATACATTTCTTGAAAAAGGTGTGGATCAAAACCCTATTAGTTCGAACAGGTGATTTGGGGATCATGTATTGAGAGAGCACAAGTGAATGACGCGAGCTCACCATTATGAGGTTGAGGTGATGGAGTGGAGAGCTGGGGATTGTACATGTTTTCTTCATATATGAATGGTGTGATCCCACTAGGGTGTGGTGGCATTAGTAGGGAACGTGATAAAAAATAGATGATTTAATTAAGTGAATGAGATGAATGGGGTGGAACCGACATGAAGACGAGGGTAGTGTTGGGATTGAACCTCGGGGAGGATTCTAATGTATCCTTGTGGTGTGGAATCAAAGTCAATTTAGTTTTGGGATGGGGTGAAGAGTCACCTAAGGTGGTGGATCATGATAATCGACACATGGATGTTACTTGAAGGATGTATAAACTTGGAATAGGGCATGGTGTTATCAATACATGAATTTTCATGGAAGAAACTAGTATGGGGAATGAATAATGGGCATGAACCTCAATGATGATTCCTTTATATCACTATGGTAGGGAATCAAAGTCCACATAGTTTAGTATGGGGTCATATAATCAGGTTTTAAACAATATAAAACAAATTGAAGTCACTATGGTGATTTTTCATGGATATTAACCCATCACAAGAGGGACACTCTTTGTTGGAGGCGTATGTTGAAGTGTAAGGGTATTAATCATGGTTAGCTACCCGGATGGTTCAAAACTCCTCATAGAGGTAGACCTAAGATATGTGTCTTGAAAAGTGATGATTTCACATCCGGATGGTTTATCCCTTAGAGGGAGCACCAATGTTTACCATTCTTCAGTATTGAACCATAAGTAGGCTCCCTAAGTATCCTATATAGATGAAAGGGAAAACCCTCATAGTTCGATAATATATTTTTATGTCATGCAAGAAAATGGAGAATAAAGTTTAATGTCATGTGAGAAAAGTGTGAAACGATGAGAAGTGGTCGAGACCAATGGGTGATATGTCTGAATCTCAAGGAGGCTTCCTATATACCTTTTTCAAAAAGGGAAAGGAACAATGTTCACAATGTTCAGAAAAGAGGGTAATGGGGATTATGTGTTGTTGTCATCCTATCAGAGGATTTCGTGGTCGATTCATACTCTAAAACCACTTGTCTCATTCTTGGTGTGATAAACAAGAGGTATCATTAGACTTGACGATCATGTCGTGATAGATGTGTCTTAAAGGCATGGTGTAGGGAATACACAAGGTTAATGACCTAGGGAGATAAATATTAAGACATAATATAGTATGGAAACCTAAGGAGGGTGTCTAGGTGTACAAGGAGGATAGGTCCATTCTATAGGGATAACCCCATCCTGGTGGGTTGAGGCTTATGTCGAGACATCTCAAGTCACATGCGGCGAATTATCCTAGAGAGAGAGAGAGAGAGTAGTCAGGTCGAAAAGGAGGGACAGATAAGCTCTATGTTACATCCACATTATGTTACTCTGAGGCCTATAAAACATGTGTAAATATAATGTTTAATTTCATGTGTTGGGGATAAGGATATCTTAACATGTTAACATCATGTAACTCAGACTATGTGGAATCTCTCCTCAGCCCTTGGACTTAAATAACTTGCATCGACCTATGCTTGGGGGTAGTAAGGTACAATAAATGCCTGACGGGATTGAGGTGAATGATTGTTAACCTGAGGGTCTCATGAAACTATGGCTAAGTGAAGAAATAATAGGCATTAGCGTACTTATTAAAAGAAGGAAAAGGTAGAGAAATGCAACATGAGGCACCACTTGGGGAACCATGAATTCACATCGCACGATCCTAGAGGGCTACATAGGAAACAGGTTCACAAAGTATAAGGCCATACATAGGGGATTCACAATGCATGTGACCTCATATATAGGGGATTTGTGATGTTTAGTTTCTTTGAGAACCTCAGAGGATTCACAAAGGAAATAATATCATGACGAATATAAAAAGGACCTCTTCGAAATGAGGATCTCCATGAAGCATGATGACCTAGTGATGGAATGGAGTCAATATGTTCTTGTAGGGTGCGTCGTGAAGAAAGAATTCTCTAAGATATGCATGTACTCAAAAGGGACTCCTACATTTTTTATGTCTATAGGAAACCACAAGTTGAATCTCCATAATAATTGGATGAAAAATTTAGAAAAGGGAAATCTGGTTCGGAAAGATGAAGAACCTTGTTTGATTTATTTTTATGGATGGGTTACTAATCAAAAGATGCTTCTCGAATAGAGAGTATATAAGGAAAGAGGTCAAGGTGTCAATACTTTTGATCGATGTCGACCTGTCTATTTATAGGAACTTGGGATCATGAATCTTCGAAGTGAACTATAATGGAAATGGAGATCGACGATTTGAGACAGTTCTTTCACAGTTCACATGCATCTGTTATTTCTCTATAGCAATTGTAGTGTTCATCAGACACAGAAAGGCTTCTGTCATTTATCCATAGAGGTGGTGTATTTCATCTAAATAATAAAGGCTTCATTAATTTCTCTATGGTCTTCTCCATGAATCCTACTATCTATTTTTTCACTGGACATGGTGATAAAAGGAATTACAAAGCGGCTTTGTGAAACCATACCCTTTGAATATTTTTCAATGTTTTTGATGATCCATTTCAGGTACATATTATGCAACCAAAAAATTATCTCTCTCAGAATGGGAGCCTTGGAAAGGACGATGGTTGTATTATGAGGGTAAATATCTCAAAACATGTATATCATGAACCTGAGATTCTATGGCAGATGCAAGAGCATTTTCTAAGATCACTGTGAAGATCACCACATCAAAGGGTGCTGGAAAGATTAAGAGGTCTTCTCCTATAAATAGGGGTTTAGGAACATAGTTTTTTCTACATTTATCTCTGCGAACTTAGGATTGAGCTCTCGAATCGCGAATCTCTATCAACCCCGTGAACTCCCATTGCAAACTAGGTTCCATGGATCAGTCCTCTACAAACACATCTTGGCGAACTGGTGCATTGTGAACTCGTAATTCACTACAGAGCATAACAGGTCCATCAAGGCATTGAGACAATGTTCCCCAAAATGAGTACTTGGAGAATGAGTTCTACAAAGGATCTATGTGAAGAAACATTGTAACAAATCATCGCAAACAATGAAGGATGTTTGACAATGTCCTAAAATCGAATGGCTAACCAAGAATATTCCATTAAGGTTCTTGTAGATGATTCTGGTGGAAAGAGATATAAAATATATTGACATCAGAAAATACGTACGGAGTTATTTAGACTACGATTCCATGGTGGAGGTGTTTTTTGATGGAAAACAATTATCCTCTCTATAAAAGACTTCCACTATACGGTTTTGGTATGAGTTATGTTGTTGTTATTCATGGAGAAAGTAGGTATAAACCAGGTCACTAGTTTAGGGCAACATCGTGCCAATATCAGTGGTTTAGTGATATCAACATCTATACCTGGAGGGATGACATGGCTATTGTCACAGACTGTATGGACAATCACTTAAATTGTTTTGACATGAATTCTTTACATCTGGAGGTATCCACCCCCCTAAATAGCACACTAGTGTAAAGGAAGCCTTAGGGAAATCGATGAATGGGAGGACCTATAATTCGTACCTTCATTAGGTATGCAACATCACATATGACTGGGCCTTGTATTACTGGGTCTATGCATTTTTTGATGAGGTCAGGGAAGATTTGAGGCATATAGGCTGGTATGAAGCTGTTTGGGCATCTCAATTCAATATTTAACAGCAGAAACATATGATCCCTTACAGGAAAAGAAGGTGGTCATCAAGGTCAAACACCATCCATTTCTATCATGGGGAGGTCAACACCATCCATTGGGACCTCCACCAGATTTCATGGATTTCAATTTTTATGGTGATGCACGACGAGTTCCTTCATACTAAGAACACAAGGTAAGACTCAGAGAAGATGCCATGACTAGAAATCTTGTTGATTGACTGGGTACCAGGTGATGAAAAATAGTTAGTGGGGGATATCAGTTTTAAGATGTGGTTTGGAAGCTTCCTCAAATTCCCAAGAAATCAATCCACTGAAGGGTAGGATGTATCTAGGGTATACTAATCAGGCCTCCCAATAGTTGAAAGGGATCTCAGCACAGTAATGAAAACCCCAACTATAGACTCATGGAGGAATCACAATGGAAGCTATGGTGGTATTGTGTTAACATTGAGAAGTAACCTATGTGTAGGCTAGCTATGTTTATCTATTCACTTATTTGCAGCATTATCTTGCCGATCCGAGGTATGAACATGTGCGTGAAACAGAAAACATTAATTATGAAATCCAAACTAGCAATGGGTTGTTGGTCAACATTAGTATAATGGTACTTGCCACCCTATATATGGTGCTTTGGAACATCACTGGGGGAATGAAGCCACATAAGGTATGTGGGCCACTCCACTTCTTATACGGTTGGATAGTAGAACAGATAAGGGTTTATGAGTTTCAAAACCATATTTCCTCTCATTGATAAGACATTCAACCATCCATTACAAATTTAGTGAGACGTTTCCCAAAACATATGACATCCTAGGTGGTGCTGATCAAAATTTGGAGTGTGGATGAATTTAATTTTCATCCATTCATGCATCCAATGAGACTATTTACTGATTAAGTCCATGGAACGAAGGAGAAATGATAATACCTCCTGGCCATCTGAGGTGGAGTTATAGAATCATAGGATGACCACGAGCCTATCTTTTAGTTGTACACCGTTCATCAATTTTCAACGAAATTACAATTCTTGTAAGAGATGACCCTACAAGTTTACATGGGGGATATCCATGAGGACCCCCCAAAGGGTGTTGCTGATGGTGTGTCTCATGTTCACCTGGGAATATGGGAAACTATAGAATGAGTTGCCACTGTCTTCTGCCATTTAGGATCTAGTTGAGGAGAATGTGAAGAGCTGGGAGATAGCCTACCCATAAAAATTGATGAAACAATAGAATATCCATGCTGATGATGGGGATCCCCCTCAACCCTAGGGTAGGGGTCATACAATAGCGAAAGCATGCCGCATTGTAGCAGCTCCAAGGCTAGTGATTCCAAGGATAGCTCCAGATATATGTGGAAGTGGAATGATGGAAAGCCCAGTAGATCCAAATGGGAGATCGGGGATAGGGGTTGGTCACCCAAAGGGTTTTGCAGGATACCTTTTCAGGCGTCGAGGAAGTGGCTACACAACATAGATATTCATGAGGATAGTGTTTATATGAAGGAATTGGATACATGGGATTTTAATTGACAATTTCATAGTCCCTTTGAGATTAGGGGACTCTTAACCATATCGTGATATATCTTCCAGATATCATAAATGATAAAGATGATTCTTGGTATCATAGTATAAGGGGAGAAATATGTAGTTGATATCGAAGAAATTGTTCATTTTAGTAGTACTTCGGGTCCAATGAAGGACAAGGTGAGAGTACTGCTCGATCGAACATCCCAGCTATAAATATATTAATATGATTTGATGGAGATTTCTACCTCACTCGGAGAATCATAGGGTTCCTCCTGGGGAGAAGAGGATGATAGGGGGATCCCTTTGGAGGAAGGTGATGTTGTGGCCTTGGAGCTGGTAGATTTCACCGAAACAACTGATGTAAATAGTAAATCATTACTTTTTTTCCATGAAACTATCTATGTCATTTAGGATTGACAACTGATATTCTTCTTGTGTAGGAGAGCCTCATTTGAACTCCCCTCGTGCATGATGTTGAATATAGCTTTTGGATCCGTGCAGGGGATGATGAGAATTGTAGAATCCAGCAAGGCTGCAACACCCAAGGTGGCCTTTCTGGAATCTTTGGATGCCATCCACAACAACCCAATGGTTGGATTATCTATATGAATTCTGTAATAAAAATTTCTCATAATAGAACAACTATTATCCATCGAACCTAGAAAACTGATATTGTGTTTTTTTCTGAACAGTTCTTCAGATGATGTGTGTCATGCTTATGAGGATGTATGGGGATTCTAGAACACCTTTCATAAGGAAAACACTGATCTTTGTGGAATCAGATGTCCAAACTGATCCGAATGGGGTGATCATGGCTATGGTAGGGACCATTAGGAGAAACATATCAATACTTATCATGGTGGTAACCAATGACGAATATCTACCAGATGATATGGAGTGTAGTCCAACCGATAGGATGATAGAGGAGGGTGCTAGTGCTGAACTACTGGGAGTTCTCCAAGAATATGAACCCGTTGACAAAAAAAGAGATGGAAGAGACCCCCTATGATTAGGAGGATAGTAAGAATGTCTGTCCCTGTTCATGGAAACTGATCAACTGATTCATTGATGCACCATGTTATCAAAGTGGATAAGACGGATGGGATACATATCCTTCGGTTGCACGAAATATGCACTGGAGGGTTGTGGGCATGAAATCATCACATGACCATTTGGGATTACATGGAGAAGAGAAAATGGTTGTATTACTATGGCCTCTGAATTTTCTGGGAGTGGGGTAAGTATGTCAATAATCAGAGGCTTCATGAAGTTGAACAAGATATTCAATTCTTGGAAATGTATCTATGTAATTGCTCTTCCTTTACCACCGCCAAATCAGAATTCATATCATAATTACATACCCCACTTAGAGAATCTAAATAGAAGTTGATGGAAGAATCTCACAAAGTAATCAACACACAGGCCAAGGGGATTGGGCTTGGATCAGGGCTGAAGAACTTCGCCCAACAGTCAATGAGGAAGGGAAGGGGCATAGGCAAAAAAAAGGAATCCTAAATGCCACCATCTGAAGGGTGGAATATCTAAGATATCCCATTGATGGTTCCAATCCATATGGGTTGTACTCCATCAAACTCATAAACCATTTTCCTACTTTCCAACCTAGTCTACATGCATGAAAATCATACTACATTCATTGACTATTTCACATCAATCAGATTTTTGAAACAATTAATGATCAATCACTAAGCTCACATGGCTCATGTCAGGTGTGAGAAATAAGGGATTACTATGTAATATCATACTTTTGATATGAGAGATCCATTCAATCATCGAACACTTGGGGTCTGAATGACCACCCATAAATATTGATATGAGGGAGGGACTTTGACTAGAGAATAGGGTTCTCTGAACATCCAAATTTCCCCATCCCCATGTGCTATAGTGCATGAGTGGAAAACTCTAAGGTCATTGGAATCAATATGATAAAAGGGACATAAGATTTTTCAATCAAGACACCCGAAATTCGTAACATAGTAAGAATGAAATGATGATGAAGGATAACTATAGACCTAATGTAAAACACAACAGCCATATTGTGTTATCCTGAAGTGGATACAAACAAATGAGGGCCATCCACTGAAATTATTAGATAATATGGGTCCAATTTCAATGTTCCATAAAATTTCATTCAGAACATTGACATAGGATGGTAGAAGATCCTTAAGGCCTAACATCCTAACCACTAGGGGTTCTATTAGATGTGAGAGTGAACGAGGATCCAAAATAGAGGGCATGTAGAGTGAGGAGATGGAGTGTGGAGATATTTAAATGAAGTCCAAATCTCTTGAAAATATTCTAACATGAAAAAAGAATATTGGGTGAGCAAATCGGTCTAAACAAATATCAAACCTATCCCAAATAGGACCTTTCTAGTGAGGGATGATAATTCATTGAAGTTTGATATCATGAAAATGAAAATGATAGATGCGTAGTTTAACATCATTTGGTGAGGACGATACATGGGATAGTTTAACTTCATATTACATGTATATTTCACATAGTTTGAGGTTATACTACATATACCGTGGCCAATATTTTAGAGTCATGTTACATAGACTAGGGGCTCCTAGTTTATGTTTATAGTGTTGGGATCGTGGTTGGAAGAAAAGGGCATGATAGGTTAATACCTGAGGAGGGGCACACTGACTAAATATATGTGTGTCTCTAGATATGTCATAATGACTAGAATCAGTCCAAACATAGATTTAAATAATCCAAGTAGGTTAATTGTGTGCGGTAAGGATGTAAATTAAATGAAAAAATGATCATGAGAGAGTATACGGTGCAACTGCTTCAATTCTAACATGAAAGGGGACATAAGAATCCCACAACACACCATGTTCTCCCAAAAAGGAATCTAAGGCCATAAGAACGAAAATGGGGGAATGTGGAGATTAAACCAAACACGGGTGTTCCTACATATCCCCTATAAAATAGAATCAAGCACGACATAGTTCATAAAATTCCATGTATTTTAATGTCATATGGTATGGAAGAAAAGTTACAACACATATTACTATCTTATGACAAAGTAAATGGTATAGAAAAGGTAAAATGAGTGGCAGAGTACACAACCCAACATGAATGGGGATATAAGAAGTCCACACCACACCAAGCACATCTAGGAAAAAAATAGGATAATAGGCCCAGAAAGACAAATGTTGTCACGACAAGACCATATATAAGAAGTTAATGGGTTTCTACATATCACATAAAAATAATAATCAAGAAAAAAGTAGTTATAAAATAGAATGGTGGGTAGAAAATAACGAAATAGGGAAATATAATCTCAAGTTAGAAACATTGTATTTGTTACATTGTTTAATTTCATGCAAACTCACACAGTAAGAATCTTTTATTAAGGTCAAATAACTAAGACTGTAAGGTGCTCGGTTTAATTTCATCTGCATGGTACATGCATGAATATTTTATCTCCATATAGAACGGAATAAAAAATGATGGATCTTAAGGTAGGTAGATGGTTAATTTTGGAAAACTAATATGAATGACGAAAAAGGTGGTCTCATAACACACCACACACTCCAGGGAGAAACCTTTGAAAAAAGGGGAGAAAAATATCACTATGATGCGGCTAGGCCCATTGATAAAATTTCTTTTCATAACTATGTATCTGATGAGGGTGATAATCAGTCCATACATAGTTATTAAAGATGTAATGTAATATATCTAGTGCCAAAAGTGAAATAACATTTCAAATGATGACATCATACAACTTTAATGTTTAACATTATAAAGTTAGGATATAGAAGTCATAGTAAACATTATACAATATGAAGAAAATAGATCTTAGTTTATGGTCATAGAGATTGGACCAAAAGGGGAATATTTTCAATGAAAAAATACATGATGGAGTGCCATAAGGTTACCCAGCCTAAATAAGTGGTCTTCACTTATCTTTTATTGAAGTTATATGAGTCCCAAATTAATTACCCATTCATAGAACATTAGAATAGCATAAGTTTGGGGTCGATCCACAGGGAACCATGGCGTGCATGAATTTAATTGAGTTAATACTTAATTAGGTGATGTATGCAAAATTTAGAAACAATTGGGTTGATTTTTGGGTTTTGATTGAAACTAAACTCATTTACTTTGAAGAATGAATACAGTTTGAAAGAAAACAATGGGTATATTTAAAGAGTTCTTAGAAATGGAAAGAAAAGACGTGTCAGGGCCGTGGTGAATAAGGAGTTCTTATGCAGATTGTTTAAATGGTTGTGTTGTTCATAATAATTCAATCATTCAGGATTTCTTTTGGTTACATGATTTCTTTGGTCTTGTTCCTCTTGTTTGGAAATATAGCCGTTGAATCCTTGGTCTGGTAGTCAATGTACTTAATTATTTATTACGTCTAGTACATTACTTGAATCAGTGAATACATTCCAATGGTCATGGAGGTTTTCACCATTACTTTTCGTTCGTATCGCTGAGAATCCTTACCTTGGTCAGGCTATGAATTCTCAGTTATATTAGACAGTGGTTTAAGAAGAGTAAGATGAATTACAATGATTCAAACACAACTATATATAAAAATATACAAATTATGATCCCATCATCCACAGCCCCAACATGAGGGGTTTAGTTACACATAGAATTTTGGAGAGAGACAACACATGTGATACCTTACGGATTCATCGTGTAGGCATTGAGGTACAGTATCAAAAGGAGGAATGGCAGAGTGACGGAAGTAGCTTCGGGAATGGTGATAGCAGAGCTTCTCTTTCCATTCAATGGTTCTCTACCCCCTAAATCCGTAGGCCAAGGACACATTTTATATAAAAATAATGTACACGACATGTATAGAATGAACATGCCATGTACTTTTCGTCAACGCGTTTTGGTGCCATTTTCCCCGCTGGAAGGTGGCCAAGCACGCCGTTTTTGACTTTTGAACACGGGGCCACCTACATGTTGAGTGTACACGGCGTGTAGCGTGGCTATACACGGTGTTTAGTATCAAAAGATTGGCTGCCAGCACCTTCTAGAACAGCAAACACGACGTGTAAAGTTCAAACATGTCGTGTCTTCATCAACGACCACATGGGTGTGTGGACTTTTCTTCGGCAACCACTGATTCTAGAAAGTAGTACACGACGTGTAGCACCGCCACACATGGCGTGTATATTCTTCCTGGTGACATGGGCGTGTACTCCCTTCTTCGGTCAGTGTCCCTGCCTGGATGTACACAACGTGTATAAAAAGTACACGCCGTGTAGTTTCAAAATTTTCACATGCATCCCTTGATTCGTGTATTTATCCAGAAAGCTCCTGAAGGTAAAAAGTATCACCAAAATCAATGAAAATGGTAATAAAACAACATATATTTTATGAAAACATGTTTTTATCTTCAAATATATATATGTAAAATGTATACATAAATTGGGTGCATCAAATACTCCCACACATAGTCTTTTGCTTGCCCTCAAGCAAAATCTCAACATCTAATTAAGAGAGTCTATACGTTAAAAGGAATGCATTTAATTAATCAAATGTATAACTGATAAATTTATTGAGGAAAAAATCTAAAAGGCACAAACAAATTCAATTCATAAGATATTGAACTCATGCCTCTTATATAATGTAATTAACTACTCTCATCCTCTTTCAACACATTGTTCAACCTTACAAAAATAAGCATGCCACTTGATGATTTACCTTACCAGTTAAAATTACACTCCACACTCAAGATGTTTTTAATCGAAGTTATGCACAATCCTAGGCATATACACTCTATCCATAGGTTTGAAAGATATCTTGTTCTCTACCTCAGAAAAATTGAATTACAAAAATCATGATGGATTTATCAATAAGGTTCAGATGTTTCTGTGGCTAAGGGTTGGTAGGTTCAGATGTGAAAATAAATTCTGAGGTTTTGAAAAAGGATGGCTCATTCCTTTTAATAACATTTCATTATATTAAAAGTAAAGCTCACTGAAAATACATCCTTCAAAAGCTCAGTCAAATGCTTTTGTAATCGTCACCAGCTTCTTTAGGTAATTAGGGTTTATGGGCAAATAAGCATAATGTCCACTTGTTGTTTGTTTGTTTTTATTGTTGTTTTTTTAAAAAAATAACAAAAAACAAGGGCATCCCTTATGAATACAATGAGAAGATGTTTGGAACCCATTCTGCCCCAAATAATCAAGAGGCACTCCCCCACACTTTATTTCATAGAAGTAAACTATAATATGCCATGTATTGCAAACTCCCTCTTTAAAGCTTAAATGAATAATCATGCAATGATTAAAAAGAAATAGGGTAGGAAGGGAAATAGGATTTTAATGTGGCTTCCTATAAAGGTTGTTCATGGCTTCAATGGGATTAAAGAAGATTAATTATAGGGTAGGTCTCAAGATAAAGGGGTTGAAACAATCTAATGCCTCAATCATGTTTAAATAATTCAAAATTTTCATCATGTTTCGAAAAGAAAAACATGAAAATTCTGTTAGTGATGCATATCCTAAGAATCCTTCAAGAAAGAGGGTATTAGAAAAGAAATACGAAAAATGGGATAGAATACCTCTCATGAGTGGAAAAATAATAAAAGGACAATTAGGTCATGACATGCATATAAATGATTAGCCTAATTAATGTAATTTAATCAAGGATGAAAGGTTTCAATTGAAACTATATCAGCAATCATTTTAAAATACTTAAAAACTAAAAAGCATGTAACCATTCCAAAAGTTCCTACTGATAAATATAGCATTTATAAAACTGATTAACCAAAATTGCTTTACATTTTCAAATATAGAGTCTAATAATGATATCTCCTAGGTTAGTTTAAGGTAAAAGACCTAGGTGAAAGATATAGATGCTCCCCCACACTTAAAACATCACATGGTCCACCTTGTGCAACATCAAGGTAAAGGGTCAGCAACAGGGAGAAATGGGGAACAAAATGAGGGAAAGCAGTGGAAGAAGTAAATCAAAAAATGAAGAAAACATAAATGAAAAAATACCCCCTCATGAAAAGTGATGCCCAAGGCGCTCCATGTCCGTACCTGTGACTGTCGAGAAAAAAGAAAACAACAAACATGCATTACATCACAACATAGAAAATGACAGAAGAGATATATAAAGGAATATGTCACTATCATGGGGTACCCTCAAGGGAGGCATCATCTGGTATAGAATTGGCTGGTAGAGACGGCGCAGGAGGCGTGGAATGGTGAGGCTCTGACACGGCATCAGGGAGGGTAGCTGAAGAAGTAGGAGCCACGAGTGCTAGACATGGGATCAGACGCTCAGCAGTAGGCCATGGCCCAGCAAAAGTGGCAGCAGCAGAGCTCAACGTAGTCATTGGAACAGAATCGGTGGCCGGTGCAGGAGATGGCAGTGGAGCAGCAGTAGAAGGCCTAGGAACAGAGGCTGAGGCTGGTGGCTGAAGCAGTGGAACACCACGATGCTGAGAAATATGCACCAACAGATGCTCCATCCGGTCCTGGCGGCCGTCCAGATGAATCAAATGGCATGAAATGGTGTCCTAGGGGCTGATGATATGGGCTAACTTCTTCTCTCTTGTGGCTAAGCGGAAGGAAAGGGTCATATCGACCGAGGGTACGGGGGTAGGTGGGATGGGGGATGGGACAGGAGAAGGAAGGTCAGAAGAAGTGGGGTCATTAGGAGGTGGGTGAGGTGGAGAAGCTGGAGGGGTGGGGAAGGGTGAGCGGGGTCAACAGCTGGAGCATTGTCTGTAGGTGGGGCATGGTCAGCAGGTGGCGGGGCTCGAGCCTGAGCGAGGATTTAGGCACCCCCTGCTTCCAGACGAATCCCATGCGAATTAGCATGAGGAAGTCCATCCTCTGGGGTGAACAGATCAAGTCATTAGGTAATGAGGGCTCGAATACCCCCAAGTGCTGGGCAAGACGGGTCGTGTAAAACCCACCGTTCAGGTTTCCCTGACGGCCGGTAAACATGGAGTGGAAATAGGAGGCGTCCAGATATGGGAGGTCTGGGTAGGCGTGCCGGATGACAAAGGTAAGAAGCTCCATGTCACGGCCGGTCACAACCCCCATATCCTCATGGCAGGGAAAAATGATGGCGTTGAAGCACCGGTGGGTGAAGCGAAGGACAGGGTCGACTATAAGAGTGCTCTTCTGGGAAGTGGGGGAGTATCGGTGGTAAGACCCAGTGATCTCCAACCACATGGAAATAAGTTCAGAGCGCTCTGGCTGTGTGAAGTCAGAAATGGGGGGTGGTGTGATAGGATGGGGTAGAAGCCGCACCCTCGTCCAAACACTGTCATCGTCAGAGAAAAACATCGGCTGCCTAGCCGGAATCAAACTACTGGCACCGCATCGCCAGGTGTCTCATGTTACTCTCCTCCATCGAACTCAAAGGTGGCAACAAACTCCAAAAATAAATCTCGAAACATAGGAGTGCTGACCTGGAAAATCTCGAGGAGTGTCTTGTGCCAGAGAAGTACCTCCAACTCCTCCCAAATACCGAGCCGCTACGGAAAGCTTCTATCAAGGTACCAGCTGCTCAATTGTATCAGCCGATGAGAGAAGCGTCAGATCCTGTCGTATGCGAGTTCGGTGATCGGGAATACCGTGCAGGGATATGGAGCACCTGCAGGTCCTGACCCAAGTGTCGATGTAGCAGCATCATCTGGCTCTGGAGGTGGATCTGCCGAAGAAGAAGGTGGCTCGGGGGAAGGGGTGCTCGAAGAGGGAGAAGCTGCTAAGGATGATGGTACAACAAAACTGGCAGTTGGTGAAGTAGAAGGAGGCCTCGCCTCATCTGAGGGAGTGAGTGGTGGCGAAATGGCCAACATAGGGAGCTCAATGACCGGAGCGTCGGGGTCCGGCTGCGTAGGTGGTCGGAGTTGGATCTGACGATAGCTGGGCCCCTCGCCCTCGGTGGGGGAGGCTGGCCACTTCCCGCGGGAAGGATCATGATATTCCATACCCTGAAATAGAAAGAAAAAGAAAACAAAACAAAAGAAAAAGAAAAACAAAAAAATGTGTGAAAACTGGAAAATAAAAGTACACGGCATGTACTCCAGAGTACACGACGTGTAGTCAGAAATGGAGAGTATCCCGTGTTCTCTAGAAAGACACACCGAGGGTGGAAAGTGACCATGTAAAAGGACACGGCATGTACCGAACATACACACCGTGTTCACATCAAATTGCAGGTGGTCGTGTAATAAAAAGGACACGTCCATGTTGCTATTAGTTCAAAGAAAACAATACACGTCGTGTAAGTACAGGCCATGGCGTGTATTGCACATGAAGAACATGGCCGTGTAGAGGGGGAGACACGGTCCGGCTACAGATATAAAGGACACGTTGTGTACTGAACATACACGCCGTGTTCTGGAACATTGGGTGATAGGCAGTGTTATGCGCCACACAGGAAGGGGCCCAAGGAAATGGTCTACACGGTGTGTACCGAACATACACACCGTTTACATTCAAATTTTGAAATATTTTTTGTCTGGATGTGTACATATGTACACGACGTGTGTTCTTCATATTGTGGCTATGTATAGGCGGAAGCCGAACGGTCGGCCGATCTGATTAACACCCTAAACGATTCTAGAAACATGAAAATAGCGGGTTCAGAACGGCGTACCTGGACTGAGGATCACAATGTGAGAAGAATCAAAAGGTGAAACACCCCAAATCGACAGATCTAGAAGGGGGGGGGGGGGTTCAGATGGCGTTAGAGAGAAGAAACGGGAAGAGGGGAGGAAATTGGGACGGCCGTGCGACACGACCTCAAGCCGGGTACCCCACTGCTTATATAGCCGCGGTATACGTTGTGTAGTTTTGGTACACGCCGTGTATCCCATTTTTTACTTGATGAGCTTATATAAATAAATATAATTATTATAGTAAACTATATAATAATTATTATAAAAAATAGATATATCTACAAATTCTATTATACATAAACCTATACACGACGTATATCGGGAAATACACGTCGTGTATTTTAAAATAAGAAAAATATTAGTACAACCTTTGGTCCGGTGCTTGGGGAGGGATTCGAACCGATGATCGGCCGATTCGAACGGACGCCCTCACCCACTGGAGCAAAGGTTGGTTTGCTGTTAATATTTATTTTATATATATATCTATTCTATATGGCCTATACACACGGAAAGAATGAAATGCACGACGTGTGGTTTTTATTTAGGAAAGGATGGGGGTGAAGCGGGGATATTAGCGCGATTCGAAACCAGGTCTTCTGAACCTGGTGCTGAGACTTTGCCAATCCTCCAACTTCACCAACATGTAATTTATTTATTTTTAAATGGTTTTAATTTATATTTGAAAAATCATGGCGCACACGGCGTATATCGGAGTACACATCGTGGGGTTTTATTAAAAGAACAAATGATGGAAATGGAATGGTTGGCTGGATTCCAACCCAGGTCTTTTGAAACCGTATTACTATTCTAGCCAACCGGTCCATTCCCATCACGGGTTTTATTAAACACATTTATATATATATATAGATTGAAAATATGACACACGTCGTGTAATTAAAAGGAGGAACCCCGTTCCGAAGGTAGGTCAGGAGGATTCGAACCGAGGACGGCTCAAATAAACTCTAGTGACTTTGCCATCGGCACTGGCATCATCCCTGGTTAGTTATTTGTTATTATATAGATTTATACTATTAAGTTTACAAATTAAAAAGATATGTTCATGCCGTTTATATAAGTGGGACATGGCGTGTAACCTCTGGGTTGCCTCCCAGAAAGCTCCTTTGTTTTATGTCTTTTGCTCGACCTACATACAGTGCTTACCTGAGGAGTATAGTGGACAACATTCCCACCATGTTATCTGAAGGATGGTATGTTTTCAAGCGATGCCCGTTTACCTTGAATGGTTGACCATCTCCTCCAGAAATTTCTACCACTATGTGATGTAATACACGGATAACGTGGAATGGTCCCGACCAGCATGACTTTAACTTCCCTGGAAATAAGCGAATATGAGAATTAAAGAGAAGTACCTGATCACCGGGTTGGAAAGCTTTTCACGATATCATCCTGTTGTGAGTGGATCTTGTCTTCTCTTGGTACAACTTTGCGTTCTCGTATGCCTCTAATCGGATCTCATCTAGTTCCGATAGTTGGAACATCCATTTCTCGTCAGCTGCCTTTAGATCAAAATTCTGGGCTTTGATGACACAGTAGGCTTTGTGTTCCAATTCTACTAGCAAATGGCAGGGCTTTCCATAGACAAGGTGGAACGAGGACATTCCCAGTGGTGTTTTGAAAGCAGTACGATATGCCCACAAAAAATCATCTAACATATTGGACCAGGCCTTCCGTGAAGTGTTCACTGTTTTTTCCAGGATCTGATTGATCTCACGATTGGAGAGCTCTACCTGTCCACTGGACTACGGATGATATGGTGTCCCCATCTGATTCTTTACTCCATACATTGACAGTATTCCTCTCATCAGTGTAATGTCGATGTGGGTTCCTCTATCACAGATCAGTACTCATAGAACTCCAATCCTGCTAAAAATATTTTTCTTCCAGAAATTTATGACTACCTTGGCTGTGTTGTGAGCTATAGCAGTAGCTTCCACCCATTTGGAGATGTAGTCAACGTAGACCAGGATGTAAGTGTTCCCAAAAGATGAGGGAAAAGGACCCATGAAATTTATTCCCCAGACATCGAAAATCTCGACCTCCAAGATTGGGTGCTGAGGCAACTCGACTCTACGTCCCACATTACATGTCCTTTGGAACCGATCGCAATAGGAAACAAAGGCCCGGGCATCTCTATGCATGGTGGGCCAGAAAAATACAGACTGCATGATCTCATCTATGGTACGGTCCGGCCCATGATGTCCTCCTACTGGTGAGGCGTGACAGAACATTTGGACACTGTGAACTTCATTCTCTGGGATTCAACGACGGATCACTCCATCTTCACAGGATCGAAATAGCAGAGGATCCTCCCATAAGTACCTTTTCACATGAGTGAAAAATCTTTTCCTTTGCTGGAAGTAGAGGTCGGGGTGAACAATACCTGTAAGCAGACAATTAGTGATATCAGCATACCATGGTCGAGGTGTTTCATTGATCTAAAAGAGGTGCTCATCTGTAAAATCCTCCCTGATCTCCCGATCATATTCCTTCTCCAAGTGAGGCAGCTCGAGGCGGGAGAGATGGTCAGAAATAAAGTTATCACTCCCTTTCTTATCCCGGATCTCGAGATCAAATTATTTTAGGAGGAGTACCCAATGGATCAATCAAGGATTCAATTCTTTCTTGTTGAGTAGGTACTTTAGTGCTACATGGTCAGTATAAACAATAACTTTAGACAACACTAATTAAGAACTAAACCTATCAAATGCAAAAAACACTACGAGAATCTCCTTTTCGGTGGTGGTGTAGTTAATCTGTCCCTCGTTGAGCATCCTACTGGAATAATAGATAGGTCGGAAAATCCGGTCAAGTCGCTGGCCCAAGACTGCTCCCACTATGTAGTCGCTCGCATCACACATCACCTCAACTTGTTCCTCCCAGTTGGGAGAAATCATAACTGCAGCTTCCACAAGGCACAGCATTAGATGCTCAAAAGATCTGACACAATGGTCATCGAACTCAAATATGGCATCCTTGGTTAGAAGATTGGTGAGGGTTTGGGCTATTTTGGAGAAGTCGCGGACAAACTGCCTGTAAAATCCAGCATGCCCTAGGAAGCTGTGGATGGCGCGGATGGAAGTCAGTATTGGTAGTCGTGAAATGACTTCAATCCTTGCCGGGTCAACCTCTATCCCCTTCGCTAAAATTTTGTGGCCAAGGAATATGACAATTTTCACCATAAAATGACACTTTTCCCAGTTCAAGACTAGGTTAGTGTGCTCACATCTTTCCAAAACAATCTCTAGGCGTCGTAAACAAATGGTAAATGATTTTCCATAAATGGAAAAATCATCCATGAATACATCTAGGATTTTTCCCGCCATGTCATGTAAGATGGCCATCATACAACACTGGAAGGTGGAGGGGGCATTACACATGCCGAAAGACAGCCTTCGATAAGAAAATGTGCCATAGGGGCAAGTGAATGTTCTCTTTTCATGATCCTCTAGAGCAATATAGATTTGGTTGTAACCGGAAATACCATCGAGGAAGCAATAGTTGTTGTGCCCTTCTATACTCTCTAGAATTTGATCCAGGAATGGCAAGGGGAAGTGATCCTTTCTTGTTGCATCGTTTAACATCCGGTAATCCACACAAACTCGCCAGCCCGTGATAGTGCATGTAGGGATGACCTCGTTATTTTCATTTGAAATCACAGTGATACCCCCCTTTTTGGGTACCACATGGAGAGGACTCACCCACGAACTATCCGATATGGGATAGATGATGCCTGCATCAAATAATTTGATCACCTCCTTCTTTACAACTTCCTTCATGGGAGTATTCAAGCGCCGTTGTGGTTGCCGAGATTGCTTGGCACCCTCTTCAAGTAGCACCTTGTGAGTCAAAATGGTTGGGCTGATGCCCTTCAGATCAGCGACTGTCCACCCAATAGCCTGCTTCTGCTGTTTGAGAACCTGAAGAAGTGCATCTTCCTGATACTGTGATAGTTCTACATTAAGTATAACAGGAAAAGTTTGATTGGGTCCTAAATACCCATACTTGAGAGAAGATGGAAGAGTCTTCAGTTCCAGTTTAGGTGCCTTTAAAATCGAAGGTACAAGTGGTTGCACCTTGTCCCGTTCCAAATTATCAGGAAAAACTAAAATCTACTAATAGTGGCTGCCCTGGCCTTCTATGAATTGCAAGTCTTCTGGCGCTTCTTCTAATAGAATCTCTGGATCAGTTAAATTATTCGAAATAAAAGAATATACCAGTTCATCCCCTTTGTTTCTAAAATGATTAACCATGGTGGACACTGAATAAAAGTCATCATGTTCTAACAAGGAAGCATGTTTGATGGCTTTGAGGACATTATAGGAAACTCTTTCATCACTTACCCGAAAAATATGCTCCCCTTGGTGCACATAGATTAGTACCTTCCCAGTTTCCATGAAAGGCCTTCCAAGTATAATACGTGCTTCCTGGTCATCCCCCATGTCCAGGATGATGAAATCAGCAGGGAGAACCAGCCTACCCACCTTGACCAGTACATCCTCTAGTAGTCCCTTCGGGTTATTGATGGATCGATCAGCAAGTTGAAGGGCGACGCGGGTAGGCTTGAGCTCGTGAAGACCCAGCTTCTTGAAAACTCTTAGGGGAATGAGGTTCACGCTGGCCCCTATGTCGCAGAGGGCCTTCCCAAACTCAAAGGATCCAATGGTACAAGGAATGGTGAAACTACCTGGATCTTGGAGTATGGGATGAATGTAATGTTGAACCACCACAGAGCACTCCTTCATTAGTGCAATAACGCCCAAATCCTCCATCTTCCTCTTATTCGAGAGAATTTCCTTCATGAATTTGGCGTATATTGTAATTTGTGTCAGGGACTCCGCAAATGGTATGGTGATATATAGCTTCTTGAAAACATCCATGAATTTTCAGAATTGATGGTCCAGCTTCCTCTGCTTCAATCTTTCCGGAAAGGGTAAGAAAGGCTTGAATGGTTAGATTACTTCCTTTTCTTTATATTTTAATGCCTCCGTCTGCGGACATTTGGATGAGGACGGGTGGGTATTGGTACCTTTTTTATCAACAGTGGGTGTGGATGCACCTTGCTGTGATGATTGGTTCTGGTGGAGCTCTTTTCCACTTCGGAGCATGATAGCATTGGCCTCCTCCATTGGATTATATTCGGTGTACCCCAGTAGTGTACCAGGATGCCTCCCTGAGAGTTGATTTTCCATCTGGCCAATCTAATTCTACGAGCCTTGAATCGAAGCTTCCTGATTCTGGAACTGAGTCTCAGCAGTAGATATGAATTTAGACATCAGATCCTCTAACCTTGAGGTGTTCTCCTGTTGTGTTTGTTGTTGAGACGGTGGAGGATGTGGCTGACATGGCTACTATGGATGAGGGATTTGATACCCTTTTTGCTGATAAGGACCCTGATGGGGCTGTTGCGGCCTTTGTAATTGGTTCTGATATAGAGGTTGGTTGTAGTTGGGCGGTCGCTGGGGCGGAGGATTCTGCTATTGTTGGCCCCAGCCTTTGTTCTGTTGGTCTCTCCATGTCGGGTTCTGGTACTGCTGGTACTGGTTGGGCCCTCGATTTTGGGCAACATAACTCATCTCGCTCATCTAGGGGCCTCCACCTGAACCTGGACATTCTCCCATGATGTGGTTATCACCACTATCGCCACATGCTGGATAGTTCGTCGCATGAACTTGAGATGCTCATTTGAGGTTCAATGCGTCGATTTTCTAGGACACAACATCCAACTGAGCAGCTAACATAGTGATAGCGTCAATGTTGTGCATACCTCACTTTGATTCCCCCACTCGGAGTGCCATTGGAAGTTATTGGCTGACATGTCTTCCAGTAGTTCGAATATTTCTTCGGGGGACTTTCGCATCACCGTACCTCCAGCAGCAGCATACACCACAGACTAGGTATTCATGGTAAGTCCTCTGTAGAAGGTCTAGACTTGCATCCAGAGTGGGAGTCCGTGATGTGGGCATTTTCGTAACATCTCCTTGAAGCGTTCCCAGGACTCGTACAATGACTCAGAGTCGTGCTGCTGGAAGTTATGAATCTCATTCCGGAGTGTCACCGTCTTGGATGGTGGGATGTATTTGGACAGGAACGCCTGGGCTAGCTCCTCCCAGGTGAGTATCGACCGTTGTGCAAACCCCATGATCCAGTCTTTTGCATTATCCCTTAGAGAAAAGGGTAATAGGAAAAGACAGATGGCGTCCTCAGACATGCCATAGTAAAGAAAGGTATTGCAGATCTCCAGAAAGTTGGAGAGCTGGGCGTTCGGGTCCTCACTGGCCAGGCCTCCAAATTAGACTGTGTTATGGATCAGCTGCATGATAGCAGGCTTGATCTCAAAGTGCTGGGCCTAGACTGGAGGATGAACAATGCCCGTATCAGCTCCGTGAATTGATGTAAGTCCGTACACCATAAGGGTATATCTTGTAGATTGTTGTTGATGGGGTGGAGCTTCCATAAACTTCTCTTGAGGGGGAAAGTATGGCCTTGGGAATAGTTGATGCGGCGGCTGTTGGTATTCCCTTGGGAGGAATTCCATGAAGGCTCCAGGAGGTTGCTCAGGTAGACCAGCAGCGGGAGGCTTCTTATCCTGGTACTGATGCTCAGTCGCAGCATCTACGGCTGGTGCTACTTTTTTCTTGTTCTCCATGGGTTTTAGTTGATGGTTGTGAGTTTCTGTCCGTGTACGCCGACGATGAAGCAAGGTCCGTTCCATTTCGGGGTCAAGAGGAACTAATTCCGAAGACTCGGCACTTCTGGATCGTGTAAAACGTCGAAACATACACTTTAAGCTCGGGACAACACAAAAACGAAAACCAGGCGTAAAAGGGAAAAATAAAAAAAAATCAAATTTGAAATGGGATTAGAAAAGAGATTTTTGATAATTTTTTATTTTTATTTTCACTTAAATCAATTATTAACACAATTTAATTCTTATCACTAAAACCAAACGGTTTCCCCAACAACGGCGCAAAAATTTGGTCTTCGCTTATCGTTGATTGAAGTAATATGTATCCCAAATTAATTACCCGTTCTTAGAACATTAGTATAGCATAAGTTCGTGGTCGATCCATTGGGAATCATGGCGTGGATTAATTTAATTGAGTTAATAATTAATTAGGTGAAGTATGCAAAATTTAGTAATGATTGGGTTGATTTTTGGGTTTTGATTGAAACTAAACTAATTTACTTTGAAGAATGTATACAGTTTGAAAGAAAACAATGGGTAAATTTAAAGTGTTCTTAGAAATGGAATGAAAAGACATGTCGTGGATGTGGTGAAGAAGGATTTCTTATGTATATTTTTTAAATGGTTGTGTTGTTCATAATAATTCAATCATTCAGGATTTCATTTTGTTACAAGATTTCCTTGGTCCAGTTCCTCCTGTTTGGAATTAGAGTAGTTGACTCCTTGGTCCCATAGTCAATGTCATTAATTCTGTATTATGTCCAGTCCATTACATGAATCGGTGAAAACCTTCCAATGGTCATGGATGTTTTCAGTGTTACTTTTCTTTTATATCACAGAGAATTCTTCCCTTGGTCAGGCTAAGAATTCTCAGTTATATTAGACAGTGGTTTAAGAAGAGTTAGATGAATTACAACGATTCAAACACATCTATATAAAACAATATTCAAATTATGATCCCATAATACATAGCCCCAACATGAGGGGTTTAGTTACACATAGAATTTAGGAGATAAATGACACATGTGATACCTGACGGATTCATCGTGTAGGCGTTGAGGTAGAGTTTCAGAAGGAGGAATGGCGAAGTGACGACAGTTGCTTC
This sequence comes from Viscum album, assembly GCA_963277665.1. NCBI lineage: Eukaryota > Viridiplantae > Streptophyta > Magnoliopsida > Santalales > Viscaceae > Viscum > Viscum album. The sequence continues at coordinate 290,870,989 of OY728150.1, read as the reverse complement.
GGGAATGGTGATAGAAGAGCTTCTCTTTCCATTAAATGGTTCTCAAACCCCTAAATCCGTAGGCCAATGCCTCATTTTATAGAAATATAAAGTACACGGTGTCTATATAAAGTACACGCCGTGTACATTTCTTCAACGCATTTTGGCGCCATTTTCTCCGCTGGCAGGTGGCCGAGCACGCCATTTTTTGAATTTCGAACACGGTGCCTCCTGCAAGTTGAGTGTACATGGCATGTAGTGTCTCCATACACGGCGTGTAGTATCAATTGTTTGGACGCCACCCCCTTCTAGAACAGCAGACACAGCGTGTAAAGTTCAAACACAATGTGTCTTCATCAACGTCCACATGGGCGTGTTGACTTTTCTTCAGCAACCACCGCTTCTAGAAAGTAGTACATGGCATGTAGCACTTCCACACACGGTATTTATCTTTTGGATGGACACATGGGTGTGTACTCCCTCCTTCAATCTATGTCCCTGCTTGGATGTACACGACGTGTATAAAAAGTACACGTCGTGTAGTTTCAAAATTTTTACATGCATCCCTTAATTTGAGTATATAGCCAGAAAGCTCCTGAAAGTAAACAGAATCACCAAAATCAAATAATATGTTCATAAAAAAACATATATTTGATGAAAACATGTTTTTATCTTCAAATATATATATGGAACAAGTATACACAAATTGGGTGCATCAATAAGGACCATGGAAGTCCGCACCACATAATATATTTCCCGAAGAATACCCATTGTATAATGTTATGATGCTTGTACTTTAGTATAAGTTCTCCTAGGTTAAGGTCATAGAGTTCATACAATGAGGTTCGTATCTCTTCCACGCGGGCATAAATTTTACCAAAACCCCTACTCCCACACGAGCCATTCTGGGTGTGCTAAACATGGGGTGGAGAAGAAACTAACTACATGTGGAAGCATGAAATAGGGAAACAGAGGTGTGAGGCCAAGAGTATCCTAGAAACACTGGCTTTTCCCTCAATGAATAAAGTCACATTGAGGGATAATATCGAGGATATTGAAATTCCTTCTTAACATAATGGGGTGGAAATAGATGTAAATCATGAAACTATTATTTATGGAAAAATGAGGATGGAAATAAATATGGATGAAAACTGCTAACCCTATTCACAACGTTGTATCCCTAACATTTTATCCTAGATATGTGAACAAAAAACTAAGGATATGTCACTGACCATAATATCAGTGTGGGACTTGAATCAAATAACTGTTCGATATCCTTTGAATAATTGGACCAAGATGGTATACCGGCACATTTGTTGGGTATCCATACCATTAGGGGTCAATTAAGATATTAAAGATAATGGGGACCCAAAATAAGTGACATATAAAGCATGTAGATTGAATAAAATCATGTCCATGCAAAAACCAACACTCTGGGCGGTATAACATCTCACATCACAAGCATGTTGATACGGAGCGGCAGTGGTCGAGTGGGGACCAACTTATGGAGTGAAAATCGGTAAGATGAGAATTATAAAGAGGATAAATGAGATGATAAACACAATGATTAAATAATTGTGAGTTCTATGTATCCCATAAGGATGGGAATTAAGACATATGTTTTCATTAATGTCCATACAAATTAATTTCATACAATTAATATGTATGGTGAAAACAGAATTTATCCTCGTGCGACTAGAATAATAGGTAATGTTAATGTCCAAAAGGGATGTGCACGATATTCAAAAATAATCCTTATCTGAATGAGGACAAAATGAGTATTCACAACAACATTCACTCCAAATAGGGGTCATAGGCCGAGGGGCCAGAAAAGGACGAGGGACTTGGTGATGGACCAGAAGCAAGATGCTCATGAATTCTTATGTATCCCATGAGGATGGGAATCCATCTTAACATTTTTATTGAAGGATCCATGTAGTTTAACATCATGTTATAAGGATGAGTGTAATGAGGGATACTATTCAGGGGGAGCACATGCAGTGCCTTTTATAAACCCGATGTGAATGAGATTCAAAGAGGTCCACACCACAACACATGATCCCAAAATAACCAAGGACAAAGGGCTAAAGAAAAGAGAATGTTCAATAAATCTAGGTCTGGACCCAATGTAAAATTGTTGGGTGTTCCTATATATCCCATGAAGATGGGAATCATGTCACACATAGTTCATAATATTCCATGTATTTTAACATCATGTGGTATGGATGCATATGAAGACGAAGTACGTCATAAGGGAGGGGGTGCATGGCCCGAAAAAACCCTGATGTAAACAAATATGAGAGGGGCCTCATACCACACCCTATACCCCCAAGAGGAAACTTAGCCCAATTTTCATAGAGAAAATGAACGATTTACAATACCTAGGGTTGGACCTGAATAATAAATTTCATGGACTTCCTACATATCCTATGGTGATGGGAATCATTCCATACGTAGTTCTTATGATTCCATACAGTTTAACTTCATGTTCTAAGGATGTAGGAACATTGAGGTGATCCTAAGGGTGGAACATGGAATTTATGTTTCAATCATGAATTGAATTAAGACAAAAGAGGCCTCATACCACACCACAGACTACTAGAAGAACCATGTCCAATGCGGCCGAAAAAAGGGAAGTTTAGTGGATGTTGGGACTAGAATCGAAGAAAAATGTCTGGGTGTTCCAACAAATCTCATGTGGATTGGAATCAGTCTGCACATTGTTCTAGAAATTCCATTCAGTTTAACATAATGTGGTATGGATTTAAATGATATCATAGTTTAAGGTCCTAGAGCTTTAACCGTAGGGTATGTTCACCATCATTAGTTTATTATCATCAAATATTTAATATGTGTTGTTAAATGTGTTTCAACCCAGAAAGATGGCACATTTTTATGTCATGTGGATTCTAAGAAAAAAGTAATCATTGGAGAAGTACTATTTGATGAATTTATCCTTTGTGGGAGGAGTAATAAGATCCTTATATGTAGTGACCATAGAGCAATCACTGTTTGGGTAATCCATGTGGATAATATAAGGTCCCACCAATTTTGTATAGAACATATGTGGATTTCAGTTGGGATTCATTGGATCCCTCAGAAAAGAACCATCTCACATTGACGAAAAGATTGAAGACAAGAATTATTATTGAAATCCATAGTGATCTTATTTTGGTGTCTCTGAATTTTTTGTAAGGCACGTAACCTATTCTTATCGAGAGCATCTAGCTCATCCAGATAGTATTCTTCTAAATTTTTTAACATCTACTTATTGTATATAAATATTCACATTCATGATTACTATATTTCAATGGGCAGGACTTAAACTATTACATAGATTAGGGAATATGGGGTCAAATAGGTGGAATTATGTGTTTTCTTTGGGTAAAACCAGAGAGAATTGGGGAACATATCCAACCTTCTTTTTTTTATTGACCAAACATCTTTTAATAATGTTTGAGAAGTTCTTGTTGAATTCTTTGACATGCCCATTTTCTTGTGCAAGATAGCGAGAAGTAAGGATGGACCAGATACTATACTTGGTGTAAAATTTATTCAACTCAGATACTCAGATGTTGGTTTCATTATCAGTGATAATGATTCAGGGACTCCAAATTTTATAATGATGTTGGGGATCACCAATATGAAGATAGAATGGGACATCACTTATTTGAGCGGTGTCACTTCTACCCATGTGGAAAATAAATCTGTGGTAGTCTGGATAACACTATACAATAAATCAATTTCTAGTGGTTACGGTCCCCTGAAATCGAGTCCCCAGTCCGTTAAGGGTTAAGATTTATTGGCAGCATAGAGACTCTTCCATGGCCAATGTAAAAACATTAGTGTGGATATGACACGCGTTGAACCTATTGGTGAACTCAATACAACCAAGGACCATGGGGGCTAGATGTAGCCCAACTATCAGATCTGATGGGAGAGATTTAGCCCTACTTGATGAGCTTTACTAGAAATGACTTGAATATTCTGCATAACCTTGGTGATATCATATCCTTGAATGTAGTGGAGGAGGACTACCTTGAATTCACGTTTATTGAGTATCTTATCAAAGATGGGACCCTTGGGGAGGGAAAATGCACTGCCCACCGACAAATTCATTCATGTTATACTCTTTCTATTGGGAGATTGTCATGTCATGGGTACTCAATAAAGGGATTCATCCAACCAGATGTCTCTTCTGCTATTACAAGGGTAGACTAGAAGTCCTGATTTGGATTCAATGGTGGTAATATGGCTTACTTACTATATTTTCATCATCATTCAGTGTGACACAAGAAATGATTATTTGATGTCCATATGGATAATCAAATCATCATGGTCATCGTCTACAATAGAAGTATAAAAACTGCCCAAGGCATCGAATCGACCATTCTATGACCGAGGGACATGAGTATCCTCTGGTGGAAGAGGGAACTAGGCCATTAGCTGGAGACTTCACACTAATATGGGTATGATCTCGGGCATTATGATGACATATTCACCATTGATATGCTTGATGAATATCTTAGAGTCCTCCTTCACATGCATGCGAGGGACATCAATCTCAAGGGACAACTCAAGACTTATGATGAGACCCTAGTACGCAGGCACATTGTTAGTGAAACGTTTTTACAATAAGAATGAATAGGGCATGAAAACCTATGTATTTGTGATAAAGATGATACCTGTTCCAGCCATATTGAGTATGGGATAATTTATCATCTATCTCTTGGTAATTTGGAAGCACCATAAAAGTGCATCTTCCATCATGGCATGGATTGATCTACTGAGATGATGACCTCATCTTGGAAGCCATGATCCGGAAAGGATGGCCTTAGCTGGCTAGATGAGTAGGAAGGAATTCTGATGGTGCTAGAAACATGGTTGTTTTATGAATAATGAATCCGATGTGTAACTATTGAATTAATATTTCCCGCCCTGATATATGAACTATTAACATGGGTTGGTTCAGAATATAATTTAGCGGGTCTACATGGGACACTAGATATATCTCGCGGTGCTCTAGATAATGTTATAATTTCCACACTGTGAATAGTAGTGCAAGGCAACTCTTCTTGATAGAGGAATTTCTAGTCACTATATAGAATAGAATGCAGATGATATAGTATAAATTGTTCTCTGTAAATTTATTACACTTTTAAGAGATATGGGCACCAAGGAAACATTATAGAGAATCAAATAAAGGACCAACAACTTTTTATTGATGGGTGGAATCAGAACCAAAGGCTACAACATTAACTAGTTGATCTCCTCAAAAGCGGTAAGACAATCTTCATCCCACCGATAAATGAAAACATTCCCCATGAGTTAAGAAAAGGGATAACAATTTCCATCCATATTCACAGAAAATCAGTGTGTATAGTATAAGTGGCCATGAAAACCCCAAATATCCTAATGGTTTCTCAAGGGAGGCATGTGAATGATAACCTTGATCTTATATGGAACAATCTCGATACATTTATATCAGATGAAAAGGCTGTCGATCTTTCCCTAGTGACACCAAAGGAACATTTCAAAGGTTTCATCGCCAGATGGTGGTAACATAGGATTCCGAACACTTTATGATGAACTATATTATTTTTTTGATGATGGCAAGATTCTACCACCTAGCGGTCTACGTGGAAATCCAGTAATGTCTCTAGGATTGTTTTGAATATGTGGTGCATGGAATGCTGATAGGTATATAATACATTATTCAGGACAAAATATATTAATTGGGAACCAAAAGTACTGTGTGGTGCTCAAAATTTAGTAGAATATTTATCCTTGGGGACAATTTAGATCAAGTTATATCTTGAATACCCATCCACGAAATAGAGATCCTAGTATCCAATAATTGCATCGATAAAAAATTATCTCATGAGAAGAGGAAAACCATCCTTTGGACAATGACAAATGATATCCCAAAAATCAATGAAGACATTGATCTTTCCATTCTACTTAATGGAAGGCACGATGTTGGATAACCATATGGGTCACTAGACTTCATTGACAAAGATATATTAAATAATCTTATAAACCTCAGCATTAACCATGGAACCGTGAGATGGGTGCATTTTCCTATGATGTAATTAGAACCCACGATGACTTACTAGCATGACAAGGTGGTAGATGAGAATATGTGGCTCTAGGCATAGAATCTAATAATATCTAATGGAAAATACATCCCATTGTTGCTTCAAGAAATCCACATACTATTGATTCTCTTTCGAGAATATGGTATCGTTGACCAGTGCTGTCTAGGGTCTGCCTCAGTAATGAGATTTACCTATACCAACTTATCATTAGTGGTGGAGGCACCCTCCTCAAATGTAAGAGAAGCATCATCTAAAGATTCTTCATTATATAAATTGATATTTTCATTGTCATGGGGAATTTATTATGTGTTTACTGACCTTGAAAGAATGCTGGTGTCGGCCGGAGTGGTGGTGAAACCATCATCAAGAGATTCCCATATTTCTGAAACCCTTGCGACAAACATTGTCGATCCAATCCCATTAGCTACTTGACTATGGGAACAAAAAAGATAATATTGAATCAGTTATAGTGTGTTGGCTTAATCCAGCTCATCCTAGCCCGGTGAAACAAGAAAGTACGATGTACTATTTTTTTCATTGGGCGAACATCCTGATATATTATAAGGATAAGTGTATCTACAATCACTAGATCTGAATTTGTATAGGAGGATGAAGTGATATTATGGCAGACATTATATCTAGTAATGCATTTCCCCCTCACTCCAGTGATGAAAATGAAATGTCCCATGTCTAGAGTGGTGGATTCCAATTGATGGATTGGGTGTATGAAGGCATCCTATAAGTGTTTTCACATATCACCATAATGGTAGTGTGATCAACCTTGTAGGCCTGAACATTCTATTCCTTTCACTTATAATGGTTATAATCCATGTAGTGGGATTAACAAGAGTAAAAGGGAGACAAATAAGCATAGATTACACCTACTCGTCCTTTTAGAGAGTACTTAATGAACTGGTTATTGGAGGAAGGAATGGCCATGTGTATGTGGATCTAGGGTCTACCCATCAAAGAGTTGTAAGTAGTGTCATACGAGAGAAATGTATACATGATACTGTAAACTAGGCCATTGAATTGGTTATTTAGATGAATTTTTCCAACCAAAACATGCACCGTCCTGTCATAACATTGGATCTTTTTGTCTGAGGGACCTAGATCTACTTGAGACAGTCCTAGTTTGCGAACTGTTCAGGTAGGGATGAGATTGATCTCAGAACCTATGTCGACAACACAATGATGACCTTCCAAACCACTGAATTGTCCGGTTATGCACATCAGTCGTATGTTCCCATATATGGGAGAACATTTATCTTCCTTATGGAATGAGATGATGGCATGACATTATGAATTCTCGAATTCCTCAGCACGAATTGCATCTACAACATTTATCTCTTTTTCAAAATAATGGGGGATTCTAAAATCCTCTTCGAGGGATTAACACACATCATCAGACAAGAGGAGAGTCTAAGGAATAGATATATTATTATAAATTATAGAGATATTTTTAGGTGCATCATACTTTTGTTCTAGGCACACAGTTCTAACAATAGGAGGTTTCTCTGTGAAAGGAGGTACGAAAGACACTACTGGTCAAACATGTGGATTCGGGATTGTGCAGGGGATATCTAATTAGTCTCTAGTAGAACCACATAAAATTAATACTTCAAGACATATTGATTACTATGGTCTATCCGCTATATTACATGACTAATCATATTGAGATCATGATGGTTCAACCTGATTGAATAGAACAAATGATGGTGCAAATAAATCTTGTAGGATATAAAGAAAGGACTCTATGTGATAAGCTCTTCATTGAGCCTGTTTCCTGGTCTTGGTGGCATGAATATCTTTGTTTGAAGAAATATCTAATGAATTATGTTGATTATCAAATCCATTACATAATCGACATCACTGTCGACCAAGTAAAATAGGTTGGTCTGCATTGCATTACTCATTTTCATGAACCATATAAGGGGTCACCAACTCAATAATTTTTTACAATGATAAACCCATAATCATCTAATGAAGTATCCAAAATCACTACTCTGACACTAAGTGAAATTACCATCTATGGGGGCATGAAGCCAACAAGAGTATGGGATAAATTTGGCACAGACAGCAGACTTTTCATTCCCTTGCGCTATCAGCGCCTGCCCTTCCTTGAAGATGAAGATTGAGATGTGGAAATATCAGTAGAAACTGTAGATGGTGTGGCATCCTTATAAGGGATTCTCTGGTTTAAACAACCATGAATGATTAAATGATCACGGGTGACCACTTTGTGCACTATATAGTTGTTATACTTCATAAATCTAGAGCTAGAGACCTGTTTTCATTCACCTTATTCATCACTACTAGGATTTGTAGACACACATGCATCCTATGTCGGGGCCAAACCTAATCTAACCATGTTTTTTAAATCTTGTTCTATAGATAATCCTTGAACAAATAATATTTCTTTAAATTATGTACATGGATATGGAGATATGGGTAGCAGTTGTGGCTATGAAAAAGATCATCCTATTCGACCCGCCAACATTGTGGAAACAATATGATTCCATAATCCAAAGAACATTGGATGTAGTAGGGGACATCAGATTCATAGAATGTGTAGGTATAATATATCCTATCTAGAAAGGGAATCTAGGATCTTGGACTTGAAGAGAGGTTGGAACACGGTGAGTATGTGTATCATGGTTGGCTCTCAGAGGTGGCAGCGGTTGATGGTGTGGCGCCTACTGATTCTGAGGTGGAAATTTCTAACCCTAAGGTTGAGGCTGAGGTGGAAGTCCACAGTGAGGTAGTGGAGGTGGATCTACAAACAATAATTCCAATGGCATGTGGGACTCCTCCTACATGAAGATAGTTGTCTTAGCTTTATCTCTCCTTTTACATGAGATGCGGGAGGCAACATATGTTCCTATTTGCCTTATAGAAAGGCTTTCTCTAGGTGCTGATCCATGTCAGAGAAATACGAGAATCCACCTAGAAATTTTATAGTAATGTGATAAGGAACCAATTCTGTCTTCACATTCCCCATGCACATTATTAGAAAATTTCTCTTGAATCAACAACATCTCAATGGAATACCTGAGGCCCTTACATCTAGCAAAAGAGTCTGATAAATGATCATATGACCTAGGCTTTCATTTTAAGAGGACAAAAATACTTGTATTGTTGGTGGTGGAGCAAAAAAAATATAAAATTTCCCACAGATATCTTTCCAGATAGATATAGCACCAATATGAAACTGGTTTTCCAAGATGAGGACATTCCCTTACAAGGTCTATACAAAACATCAGTGTTTGGTGGGTTCCTATTACAATGTAGTCCCTATCATTCATGGACACATTGAGATGAAGAGTCCTAGGTGTTTGAGCGGGCCACCCATCCCATTGAAGGAGGAGAATTTGGGGTTCCCAAAATCATGGGGTTTTAGCATGTCGTTTAACAATATTATATATAGTTTAAAATCATGTGATATTTCCACCTATCAGGTCCCATGATCATCGAAAAGGGAAATGATAGCAGCCATCAGATCAATAGGAGGGTTTCTATCCAGATGAGGGTTCAAAACAACAAGAACATTGGCAGGATCTTTAACAAGGTAGGTGATCTTAGTGACTCATGGAGCATCTGGTGGAATAATTTTCTGAGCTACAAGAGGGTCTACCTATGGGTAATTGAGAGGAAAAACCTGTAGAGCCTCTATAGGCACTATTGGGGGATGATTTTCAGATAGCTCAAAAAGATTCAAAAACGCATACTATTATCCCTTAAAAAATACTCTGTAATCTACCCTATCTTGATGGGAAGGGTTGCCGATGTCACCATGATGTAGCTCACTAGGAAGGTGTTATAGCTTCCCCTATTGCCCAAGTCTAGGATAACCATAATCTAGACATCTATCGATGCACATTCGGCTTGGAGCTTATTGATGACACATTTCTACTTAGCGAGATATTGACACATTGAAGCCTTTTATCTATCATCCTAGTTATTTGAAAATGAATAAGATGGGTTAGAAGGCTTCACATATCTAAGGTGGGGGTGTCTTTTCCCTTGATGGGGACATTATCAAAAGGTAGTGACTCTTTTGGGATAGCGAGGTAGAGAAAATGCCTCTCATGATGAGTAAAAATGACCAGTGAATCCCAAAAATGTGGCACTCCCCTAGAGGGAAGGTTCTACACGTGGAGTGCAACCTCATATTCCTTCTCTATTAGTTCAGTGATATTTACAGCAACTTCCACTAGGGGAATGTCTTCAAAATCACTCGGTAAGCTGGGATGTCACAGGATTGAACTGGTATGGAGGGATTTAGGCTATACCCAACCAAGAAATTAAATGTTTGGGGATGCCTCAATGATAATTATTTAGAGAATAGTGAAGCTATGGGTGAATTTTTGTTGGAAGATCCAATGATAACCGGATGATATAGGATGTTGAGCCATGGAGAGGACAACTAATTCATTAAAGCAGTATTGATAGTTGAGACTATCATAGTTCTCTTAATTATGAGGATAAACCAATCGACGATGGGGTAGGTGGAAACACATTTAATAGAGTATCTAGAAGAGACATGTAATATCCTCTTGTGTGAGTGACTATATAATGCTGAAATATATCGTCACAGTTAGCCAGAATATTTCAGATAATTGATCCGTGGTAAGAATGTCCGAAAAGATTCTTCGCTCCGTAGTGGAATATGGTGTCATATTTCTCCTCTCATGAATTCAAGGTATCTGGGGAATTGGTAATGACACTAATATTGTTTTTTGAAGCGGTGGACAAGTCAGTGGGGAGTACAATGTGTGTACTAAAAGCCACTACACATTAGGTTGTCTATCGGGGACTGCAGTGACAGTATCACTACACCCCTATAGGATAGGGTAAAGACCGAAAATTCTTGTACAAGGGTGGTGGTCATTCCTGGAGAGTTAGTCTAGTGTTAATAATCTTATTATCCATGATCTCGTGTCGAGGTATAGAGTAAATTGAGTGATAGTGGAGTATCATGAACAAAATGACCCCAAAAAGGTGTTAAATCTTCCTCCTCCAGTATATATTTATAGAGTGATTAAGGGAACTGATGTATCTTGTTGTATAGTAGGAAATGTATGATACCCAGAGTCCATGCACCAGACCCTGATATCGAATATCGGGGAGAGGGCTCCATCATTGAATTGTACTACAATTCTTAATCTGATAAGTGAATGTGATTAATGAATGTTTGTCTCTTCTCGGGGTTTTTTCTTTGGTGGTGATAGTTATCCCTCCTGCCCCAATATGGATATATTATGAAAGTTTATTCTTCAACATAGAGAGGTCCTCTTCATGGGTTTTTTATAGGTTAGGGAGGAACACATCTTGAGTTGGATGGGATATGAGGAGGTCCTTCATATCAGTTTTCATTGGAGTGGATAAGGCCTCCACTTTGGTGGGTTATGGTGCGAGGAGAACCTGATAATATGTCTAATGGAGCATGGAGAGAATCCCCATATATATTTTCAGGTATATGGGGAGGACCACCACAATAGGGAGTGCTAAAGAGGGGATAACCTCCACTTGCGGTTATATCAAAGGGAGGACCACCATGTAGATATGTGGTGGAGCGTAAATGAGAATCACGCGGATTTGTGTTTCTGTGGGGAGGATATCCACATGAGAAACTGATGATGTAAAGAGGGAACATGAATTGATAACCTAAAATATGGAAAAATATTCCATATTTAGAGTCAGGGGAATATAGAGGTCAGTCGTGCCGAGTATTGATTAGGCAGGGAAGACCTCTTCTAGGATCGGTGACTGTGGAATGGTGACGAAATTTATACTGGGAAAAAGAGTGGATATTACCTCATCTATAGTCGGTGATGGTATAGGGATGACCTTTTTAGTGAACTCCATCATCATAGGTTGGTCCACAACAGTTTCTACCTGCTCCAGTGACTGAAAGAGTCAACCCAGAAAACCCATGTGTGGACGGGGCCTCAATTCCAACTGGGAATAGAAGTGCCCCTACTCTTCAGTAACAATGGGTAGATATTTTGCATCAATGGTTGAACAGGACACTAAATCTATAGAATATGACAGCCCCTAATGGGTGTAATCCTATTTTTATGCCCGATGTTGATGCCTAGTGAGTTTTAATAGGTATAGTTGTGCATGGTTGTGGACCGCATGCACCTTAGTCTATGGGACCAGATGGTGGCGTTGATGCAGCCGGTTGAGAGCCCTCCTTTGTGGATCCCTGACTGAATTCGAAGTTGGGATAACTCAAATTTACATAACCACATCAGCATAAGAGAGTGAATCATAAGATAGTTTTTGGGAGAAACTCTTTAATTGTTTGGACATTAGAGGGGTATGTGTTCCTCCATGTGCGACCCAAGGGGGTGGCGACAACATTGAAGCACCAAAACCTCTTGATCTTAGCGGGCCATTTCCCTAGTTCGAATGACCCCTCCTGTTTATATCACCAAACAATAGTGTATATCATCCTTCTCTTAATAATCATTGATAATGATATGGGGTTTCAGAAAACAAAATTCCTATATGTGGAAACTATTGTGGTGGAGGCAGAGTCAAGCAGAAATTTTATAACATTTTTCTTCTAGCCCCTGTGTTTGTGGGTGGGTGGTGATTGGTTCCATGTCACTGATTCCAGGGTCCTGCAATGTAGGGAGATATATACATCATTATAGATATGTGGTAGGAAATACTCAGTTCCCCATTTTCTTTTAGTCTTCCATGGCTTGAGAGAAATATCCATGATGGAGATTCCACACACTGAAATGCTCATTGATTAACTACCTCAAATTCTAGTGGGTTCAACGCTAGGCCAATTATTTTCATTGGGAGGTATGGCACCATATATCTAAATATAGGGACATGTTCATATAATGATGTCTAGATCATTATTAATACTAAAGTTGAGGATATGATACTCACTTCGTGTTCACCATTTTTTCTAATTCTCTTCCTCTAGGGAATGCCTGCATAGAGCCTATGGACGCTCGATGACTATCATATTATGTCCCACATTACTTATTTCCAAAGGAAGGAAGCATCCATTGCCTCATGAGGGATATTCTATCCTTGATCAAAATGGGATGATGGGATGTCAGTTCCTCCTATCGTGGATTCCTCTATGGAAATTGTTTAATAATAGAGGCCTCCCTTAAATATTATGACTTTGTTCATGAATATCGTTCACTGATCCATCTCATTGTGGTTTCTAGTTAACTATGATGCATCAGTACGGACATTCCGAAGGGTCCAATTAGAGAAGAAATGTTTAATTAGGTGAGTATCCATGATGAAGAATCTATGGAATGTCTTGAAGCTGGAACACCGTAACACCATAATTTTTCCTCGTCATAGGGATTCTAAAAGGCACACAAACCCTATAGGGGAATGTCTCCAAGGTTTTCTTCAATTCAATATGTTTAAAATAGGGTATTCTATGGGTTTAACGTCTTCCATAGTTGTATATTTCTGATTAGAACACTAACCATAGTGGATTAGATGGGTATATCTCTAGATGGGATCATCGAGTAGGTTTGCCATATGGATAGATCATAACGCACAATTTGGATGGACCAAATATTGTGGGCTCAATATAGGGAATATTTAACACTATTAAGGATGATCGGAACACCAAAAGGGTGGAAAATAAGGTATTATGAGTCCACACAAATCAGAAACAAAGGATTACCGTTGGTTGGGATTGAATCTCTAGGAGGATTCTTATGTACCTTGATTACAAATTGAAAAGATCAAAAACCATGAAGTTTGAATTATAGATTTTGTTATTATGAACAAATTTATCCCTAGAGCATGATGTGACCTCACCATGATATGGGTGAGGTGATGGTACGGATAGACAAGGTTTATGCATGGTTAGCTTCTCATAGGAATGGCGTGATCCCTCCAGGATGTGGTGCAATTGGTAAGGATCAGGATGGATAATGGTTGATTTAATGAAGTGAATGAGATTAATTGGATGGAATATATGTGATGATTAAGGTATTGATGGGGTTGAACCTCATGGATGTTTCCCACATATCCCTGTGGTATGAAATTGATGTCAACATAGTTCGGGGATTAGACAATTAGTCACCTGAGGAGGTGGCTTGTGAGAATTGATGCAAGGATGAGAGCATAAGAAAGCAGAACCTTGGTCCATGGAATTGTTGTCCTCAAACATGAATGCTTTTGGGAGAGACTAGGATGGGACATGAATTATGGTATTGATTCTCTACATATCCTTGTGGCATGGAATCATAGTCCACATAATTCAGGATTGAGGCAGAGAATCAGGGTGTAAACAAAGGACAAAAAACCTTGAGGCATAGTTGGGATTATGCATGGTTACTAGCTCATAACATGAGGAATGAAATTCATTGGATGATTATGGCGATGTTCGTGGGTACAGTGCATGGTTAGCTTCCTGGATCGATCAAAACACATCATGTAGGTGGATATGGTAGATGTGTCTCAAGAAGGGAAGATGTCACATCAAGAGGGTACATCCCATGTAGGGAGCATCAAAGCATACTGGTGGTCAGGATTGAAACTCATGGAGTATTTCTACCTACCGTACTTATCAAATATGGATAAAAACCTTGTAGTCCAAGAATAAAAGTTAACATCATGTAAGAAAAATGGGGAATATAGTTTAACATCATTTGGGATAGGGGTGAACCGATGTAAAGTGATAATGACTGATGGGTTATGGGATTGAACCTCAGAGAGGCTTCCTATGTACCTTTCTTGGAAAAGGGAAATGATCAAAGTCAACATAGTTCATCAAAGAGAAGAATGTGTCTTATGCACGGTTAGTGGTCCATTAGAGGATATAATGGGTGATACATACTCTAATCACGCATGATTCATGCTCGGTTTGAGAAATAAGATCTAGAATCAGACATGATGATCATGTCATGAAAGATGTGGCCATAAGGAATGGTGTTGGGAAAATGCATGGATTGATCCCCAGGGAGATAGATATAGGGACTTACTCCAGGAAGGAGCCCTAATAAGGGATTCCAGGTGTGCTAGGAGGATAAGAACATCGTACAGGGATCACCCAATCAAGGTGGGTCAGGGATTATGTGGAGACTTTACCTGGTGCACACAGCGAAAAAACACATAGGGAGAGATGAGGTGGATCTAAAATTTGGAAAGAAAGAGGATATCGATTCCATACCCTTTATTCTTCTATCTATCCTTCCACACATTCAAAAAGTTACAATTTAATGTCATGTGTTGGGGATAGGGGTTTCATGGAAATTTAATATCTTGTAGGTCATATGATAAAGACTCACTACTCACCCCTTAGGGATACATAACTTTCAATGACCAATGATTAGTGTCGCTAATGCATAAGTAATGGTCAACGAGATTGAGGTGAATGAGTGGTCACTCTAGGGTATCACATTAGTGTGTATATGAGAAGAAGAAATATCCATTAACATGCCTATGAAAATAATCAGGATACAGAGCAACGAATCCTAAGGAACCACTTGGGTAATAATGTTGTCATGTCATAGAAACCTACAGGGCTTCACATGAGAGGGGTTCATGAATAAGAAGGCCTCATAGATGGGATTCGTGATGTAGTGGGCCTCATAGAGAGGGTCTTTGAGAAGCACAATTTCTTTATAAACAGTAGGGGCTTCACAAAAGAAAGGGTATCACGAAGCATGGTGAAAAGGACCTCCACAAAGGGAGGAGATTCTTAAGGCATGATGACCCAACTGATGTATGGATTTAACAAGTTCTTGGAGGGTGCTTTGTGAAGATAGTATGCTCCATGAAGTCCCGAGTAACCAAAAAGTTCTACTAGCTTTATCATGGATGTAGGGATTCATGAAGGGAATCCCAACGTTAATTTGATGTATAATGGATAAAATTGAATGATGGTACAAGATTATCATGTACCTTGGGTGATGAATTTTTCATGAAGATTCATAGAGAAAAATTTGATTCATGAATTGAGATCTCAAAAGTCGAATGATCAGGGTGTTGAACCTTTTGAAGGAGGGGAGCCATATATTTATAGACACTATGGTTCATGATGCTCCAAAGGTGTTCGGTGAATGAAATAGAGATCAACTATTGGAGGTAGTTCTGTTGGATCTCAAAATATTCTTTCATTTCTCTATGGCAGTAAAAAAAATTTGAACTTGTATAGGATTCTGTCATTTTTCTGCGGTAGTCGTACAGTTCTTCGGACTCACAGAGGCTTCCATTGTTTCACCACAGCTCTCACTATGTTCATCATACTCATAAAGGATTCCTTTATATCTCCATGGTGACCTCAATGAAGGCCACATGCTATCTTTTCTCAAGTTGTGGTGATAAAGGTATTTTGCAAAGTGGCATCGTGATACTAGATGCTTTTGTTATTTTTTATATGTTTCTATTTATACATTTCAATAAATGGATTTTGGAAGTAATTGTATTATTATCTCATTATATCATCTTTCTAATATAAAATAGTTTACAAACATTTAACTCTACATATATTATGTTTCCCATATGAGACATTGATATCTCATATCACATTTCCATGAGTTATGAAGTTATATCTTGAACATTGTTCTTCCATGCTTGGGTTCTCCCACAATAATATTTAATTACATGATATTATTTTATCCTATTTTTTAAAATTATGTTTTAATAAATATAAATATTTATATATCTTTCAGAAATTAAAGTTATCAATATTCAAAATTTATAAGTATTAAAAATGTTTTTTCCCTATAAAATGTTTTATCATTAGATCCTTATTTCATATGAAAATATTTAAATCATTTTTAATGTTCAATTATTATAAATTATTTTTAAAAGTAATTTTTTTAAAAAAATCATTGACTTACCCTTTTAAAAAGTTAAATAGTAATGTTACAAAAAAAATTTAATTTTATGTTAGTGATAAAAAATTTCTAATTTCACTTTTATGTTTTCACCACCATTTTCCTTCTCATATTTAAAAATTTATTTACAATAATGGAATTTATATTACATGATTTACTATCAAATTAAAATATATATATCATTTTCAGGTTTTCATTTATGATATCAAATAATTTGATTTCGGAAACCTTCAAATGGGTTACCGTTTAAAGAATTATTTTGTAATGAGGTTTCTCATCAATTTAGACGACCTTATAAGTTTCTTTTATAATATTAGGGATATATTATTTCTGAATCATCCACCTTTATTCTCTGGATGGATCATGTAATGTTAATTTATATCAAATATATGATCCCTAAATACCCTTTTTTAATAATCCACCACGAATGAGAATAATTTTTGGACAATGTATTTAATTTTTGAATACCATGTTTTCCATTTAGTTAATTCATGGGCCTTCACGAAATTTCAATAAATCGATGGATTGGAAAAATATTGAAAATCCATATACATTTTATTTCAATATGTATATTTATTTATTATGTATGAAACCTGAATTTATATTGTTTAATCTTTGACTATCTTTCTACAGGTGAGTTAGGATTGTGTTATCCCATTTATTGACAAGGGGAAAAATATTTGTTGTCTCTATGTAGTTTTTATAAGAAGGGTGATTATTGTAATTTTAAATGACACATTATTTAGTCATTATCTAATATGATGAATTAAAAATACTTAAAAATGTTATGTTTATGGTCTTACATTATATATCCCCTTGATGCATCAACATGTCTAAAGAGACCATCATATTTGGGAATTTTGGGTAATTCCTAGCCGGATTATGTTATTTCCTATAAACATGTTCTTAAATTCATGTTTTTATTACTATGATCATGATATATTAGCTTAGGTAATTGAATTAGATTCATGGAATTATAATTTTCATCACTACGGGTCAATTTATTCCTAATTATTCAATCTTTTGTATTTCCATTATTATATGTGGCCATATTTTTCATTAAAATTCATTTTATAATGGAATTATTAATTATTATTAATTGATTACATGAAATTTATGGAATTTTTATGAAATTAATTCTGTAGTTTTTTGTGTTCAATTTGTGATTATTTTAGATCACCCCTTGTTATGTTTCCATTTCCCCAAGTTATGAAAACAATTATTACACATGATAATTCTAATAGTATAACTTATGTAAATTTTTTTGGGAGATTTTGAAGACATTTTATAGAATAATGAGTTTATTTTATAGTAGAAAAAGATCAATTAGTTGATATTAGTATATAATGTATGTTTTTATGGAAATGGACCTGGGTTAATCAATCTGGGGTGAAATAGTTTATATTAGAGTAGGTTTTAAATAATTTTGGAGATTAGTATTTTTTTAGTTTATTTTAAGGGTATTTATGTTGGGTTGATCATAATTTCAATGGTATTGATTACGATTTATGTTCATTGAATAAATATTTAATATTTTGTGGAATATGAAATGTAAACATTAGTGATAACACTAGAGAAATGTTTAAAGGATAATTATCAATATATGATGTCATCATTATGTTTTGGTAAGTTAGATATTGTGTGGTTCTCCTATAAATTATATCTTTATATGGATACAAGAATGTGGATGTGGTTGTGGACCAAATAAACTTATAGTTAATCTCCCAAAAAGGAAAAGTTTGAATTTAATTGACCTTTACTCTAATACATGATGAGTGGGATTACACATTTATTGACACTATGTAGGATACTGTTTGGTTAATCACATTATATTAATTTAATATTATTAAGGATTAATTTCCTAATTACTTTAATGGATTAGGATAATAATCCGAAGAGAACCTGATGTAAATAAGAAATAATTGAACATGAAGTATCATAGGTTGAAATTAATGTGCCATTAGAGAAGGCATATTAATAATTATTTTAAATCTCCATATTATAATTTACATTGATTATATTGATAATTAATTTTTTAGCACTTGTTGTAACAAAATCACAGAAAATAACATGAGAAAGTTATGTATCTTGAAACCATTATGCACTATATCCAAATTAGGGAGATTATGTAAGTGGTAATGAATTTTTGTTTAAACCAATTATGATGGTAATGGCCAGTTTTATAGTCTTACATAAGTTAGCAATATTTATATTTTAATAGAAACAAAATTTTTAATGTTTTACCTTTTCTTAATAGTGAATGATATTTATTGATAATACTATGGTATATTATAATATTTATTTGTTTTATTTAAAACATATAAGGGGTTTTTAGTAGTAATAGATTAATTATTGTAGCCATATATTTAATAGTATCCATAAACATCAATTCTTATTTTATGAAATGTTTATTGTTTGGGGTTTATTTGTAGGAGGGAAGATGATTGAGGGATGGATATCATTTAGGATTAAAATATTCCCATTATCGAGGAAATAAATGATTGATTTGTGTTATTAAAATTTATTTATATTTTATTGGAATTTATTATTGATTTAAAAAAAATAATCCAAGAATTTTTTGATATTTTATATATATTTTTGGAATATATAATTTTTTACTAGTTTTTGACATTATGAACTATTGAATAATACATTCAAGGGTTAATGATAGAGTCAATTATGGGTATAATATATAATATCAATGTAGGATAATTTCATAGTTATTCAAATGGATTTATGGAAGGTATGTTACCATGAATATGGAATTAGGGTATATACTTAATTGGGTATAAGATTATTAGAATGAAGAATGTTGTTTGAGGAAGGATATGTACCATGATATAGCCTAAGATACTAGTTTAGATATCATATTAGAAGTTGTATCCCAAATGATAAATATGTTGACAACACCCTCACCTAATTTTATCTGTGATTAATAATTTTAATTGTGATGGAAAACATTAGTTGTGTGGGGGGATCTTTCTCATTGTGTAACAACATACATAAATGAAACAACGATATGTATAGATAAAAAATAAATATTATGTATGTCCATTAAAAATTTTTATTAAATTAGTGGAAATAAATAAGAGTGTCCTATTTATAAAATGTTTATATAATTTAATATAATTCATACTTTTAATAACTATGAAATTATATTGATCAAACAAAAATAACTAATATGATCATTTTATGATTAGAAATTTAGTTTTTGACATAGTTTTGTTTTTATGCAATATAAAATTATACTTCAATAATATTAAGATTAATGATGGTGAAAAATATTTTATATAAATAATTGGTTAAACCTAATTTAATTACTAAATTATATTATATAATAATGAGAATTTTTAATATTTTGAAAAATATATTTCCTTATAAAAATAAGTTTTAATTATATATCATGTTTTACAATAAAAGTTAAATTTATAAATTTGAGAATTTTAATTTGATAAAAAAATTATTATTTTTGGATTTACTATCATAATATTATTTACGATGAATTTATGGGATTTTCATAAAATATTGAGTTTAAGTGAATTTTATAAAATATCGTTTCTATAAATAACAATAATTTTATGATATTATTAATTTCTATGTATGAATAATAAATTCCTAAAAACCTTTTATAAAACCAAATATGTATTAAAAAAGTATTTTTAAAACTTTATAAATTCATTACTTAATTTACAAACCCATATTTTAAAATTTATAACTTATATTATATTTAAAAAAATTATTTTTCATAATTATATTATGTATTTTAAATTTAATTTTTATCACTCTATGAAAATTAATATAATAAAATTATATCAAAATTTTGAATCCTTAGGTCAAAGATATTAAGGTAGGTGAAATTTATTTTCAATTATAAATGTTTAGCTACTTTGGTAATATTTTGTTACCTTGATATAATTCAAAAGGGGTAAAACGGGTTTAACCAAGAGGGAAGGTCCAAAAAAATGTTTAAATCTTGTGTGGGAGTGGTTTGAGGATTCAATTGAAATTATAAATTACCATATCCATTTTTTCCAAAATGTATCCACATTACTTGAGCATTAATTCTTACTATTGAAATTGGTTGTATGTTTATAAATATTCAATCCCATTTCTCTTATAAAAAGTGAACTCTTATCCTCAATTAAACTCACACAAAAATAGGATTAGTTTAGATAAAAAACAATCTAAACATATGTTAAAAATTCATATACACCATTAATAGGTTATTTTATTTAGAAAATACCTTCCCTAAAAATTTTAACTCTTTATTAAATTTGATAATCAAAGAAGTGAGGTATAAACTCCTAACAATACCTATCTCATTTCTATTTCAATATGCACAAATATTATTCTTAAAACACCATTAAACCACATATATATATATATATAATATCATATGTATAGTACTATTTTATTATAATAATATATTTAATTAACCACAATTCCCTCTTTCTATAAAGAAAAATTAAACAGTCGTTCCTACGTTTTTAGGTAGCTGCATCCACAATGCAACATGATTTTCTTCACTTATCCACATTAAAAAGATGAAAAAAATGGAATATAATATTTCAGGATAATATTTATTAAAAATTTTAGGATATAAACATACAATCCATTTTACTTATTTTCTCTATTTTATGGAAAATGATATAATCATCCATGCGTACATTAGGAAAACTACCTATGTGGAATGATGGATTTCCATTATTGTTTCCTTCATGATATAAATTTACTACAAGGATAATGAGTTTAATGTATTGATATTATTTTTATGAAATTAATAAGGTTCTATAACTGAAATATGGGATAAAAAATATCAATATGAAAAATAAATAACCAAGGTATATTAAAAAATCAAAAAGATCATTTTGTGAAAAAATATGATTTTTTCAAACTATAAAATAACATAAAATAGATTATATTATTCATTTAATTAATTAAAATTATGATATATCAAAGTAATATACAATAAATAATATCATTATCATTATGTTATAATGATATTACAACTAAACCACCACATAATTATCCATTAATCATGGTATGTTAATGTTTGAGTCAGTTTAACAATATACATGAAAAATGTTATGAATTTATATCATGGATTACTATGGAAACATTATTAATTGTATAATATGATATAAATATGGAAATTATTATTTTTAGGGATCTATAATGGAAAAATATTTCATTCACACATTAATTTAGAAAACAACTTTCATTTGTTAATGATCACAAATACATGATCAGAAATGATTTCATCTTCATTGTTTGTTAGCAAAGGTAAAATGGAATGAAATTTTACCTTCTTAAATAACATGGAAAATATATTATAATAAGTTTAGTTATATTTTTTTGATGAATATTTTTTCAATAATTAATATAATAAACGTTTTTATGAATCCAGTAAAAATGATAAAACTAAAAACATCTAATGGGGACCAAATGGTAACCAGAAAATAACTCATATTAATATATAGAATGAATATATATGGAGTATATAAATGGATATTTTATATTATTAATGTTATGAATCATGAATCATAATTATCTTTATTATTATAAAAACACATTTGAGGAAAATTTGATAATCTATACATGACATCACCATTTTACAACTTCATCACTTCATCAATTCACCACTTCTCCAATTAAAAAAATATAGGGATTTAAAAAAACAAGGTTATGAATCATGATATTAATATAGATTTATTTTTGAAATAGGTGGTTTAATTATGATCATGTAAATTAGGATAAGATTTAAGGGTTTCTCATTTCATTTTTTCACCCATTAAGACATATTTTTCAATATACACATTATTTTATTTGGTATGGTTTATTAACATCCTCATTACTATTTTTCATCATGATCCTCTATTTTTTAATTAAATTTAATTTTTCACATTAAATCACATAATTCTAATGGAGTTTTTAATTAAATTTCTGAAATATATATGAGTTTTTCGTAGTCTCAATTCTAGATCCTTTAGATATGTTACTTGTTATACACCATGTTTCCTTTTTATATTATTCTATTGATTTACTGTTTCATGACTTTTATAAAACTTATTTCCTTTAAATTGTTAATATATTCTACGTCAAATAAATTTCTTATCTTCAAATAATTCTTTAATCACATGTTACCTATGTCGTAAATGTTTACTGTCGCACAAATTTTGTTCTTTATGTTATATCCATTCCCATAAAAATATTTAATATATGTAAGGTATATTATACCCATTAATTTTATCATGTGTTATTTTATCATTTTTTATGTTTTCCTCACATAAATATTATTTTGAAATATTTTTGTCTTCAATGTGGTTGTTTCCGGTATGGGATATTGATAACACAAATATCCTTTCCTTGAGATTTGAAGTTTTATCATGGACATTG
Source organism: Viscum album (assembly GCA_963277665.1). NCBI lineage: Eukaryota > Viridiplantae > Streptophyta > Magnoliopsida > Santalales > Viscaceae > Viscum > Viscum album. The sequence goes on along the minus strand of OY728150.1, from coordinate 290,847,672 downwards.
TCATTCAATTATTGGGTTCACAAAAACTAATATTTTATAATATATTATTTTACAATATTATTTGTGGAAATAAAACTTTTATACAAAAAATGTAGTATTACCTTTTTACAATGGGGGATTAAAACAAAGGTAATTTCCATGTTTTAAAAAGGCTTAATTGATAATAATATGTTTTATCTTGGATCAAAATCTCATATAGGACAATTTATTCAATTTTAAAGGATGAATTATTATATTTTTTTAAATTTAAAAGATTTCAAAATATTTCACTTTACAATTCCTAGTGTAAATTGTTAAAGTGACATGTATTTTAATATTTTACATCAACATTAAAAAAGTTTTCTAAAATATCTGTAAATTTTTTTCTTATGCTTTACTTTTCATATATTAAAAAATTTAAAATCAAATTATTTATATTGAATGAATTATTATATAATAAATATGTATACTTATAGTTTAGGGGATTGAATCTATAGTATCAAAGAAGTCAATTATTGGTTTCTTCTTCTGAGATATAATTTGAATAATTATTTTAAAAATATTTTTTTTACCTATGTCAAAATCCATATGAGTATCCATTATTAAAATGGTGATATATTGATTTTAAGCTATGATCCTTCTTTTTTTGGATTAATTATGTAATATTATTTTCCATCAGAATATAATACATCACTTTTATTTTTTTTCCTAACCATCAATCATGAATATGAATAAAAATTCATTAAATACATTTTATTTATCATTAATCATGTCTCTATTCCTTTTATTGAAGGGTATTAACCTTGTTTCTATACATTAATTCATTTTAGAAGTATTAATAATTTTCATTCATTTTATTTTTATATAGGTGTTTATTGATAACATAGGTATGTTGAATATATATTTTTTATCCATTCTAATTTATTCTCTCACAACCCCTCCCCACAAAGTGTACCCCTTCTGGGCCGACAATGTGAGAAAGGAGATAATGACCCCCAATTCCCGCCTCTAGTAGGCCTCGAGATGGCGACTAGCACCGAGGGTATAATAAACACACAAATGGGAGGCATTACCCTCTAAGAGAACACATACGGGAGAGAGAGATAAGATAGACATCAATCAACTCCAACTCAGAATTGGAATATAAAAGAATCCCATGTTCATATATGAAATGTGATGCAAAATTACTACAACAGGAAGGAAAAAACTACTAGTACCCAAAAGAAAGTAAAAAATAGCAGCAACCACAATCTAGAACAGTTCCTACAACTCCAAGATAGAAGAAACTGTCTTGATCTCTAACCTGATCCAAATGACCTGGAAAATAGTTTATATATAAATAGGGTGTGTATAACAGTATACTTATTAAGATCCTCCCCAAAGCCTCTTGTGAAAAAGTGAAGAGAGCATGCTAAAGCACAACGAAAAACAAATATAACTAACTCGTTATCTAAACAGGTATACTAGGTTCCCAACCACACCATGGTTACTCTCACCATGTAACACATGCCATAATATATCATATAATAAATAATATCAATGGTACCCTGCTACTACTTTCCCACTGGTTTGCTGCTTTTCCCCAACATCGCACGTCCTAAGAATATCTCTCCAAAAAGGCTTGCCCATAGACACCTAGACGAATCACCACAATATGAACCTCATGCTCTAGAAAGACTTGACCGCAGACACCTGAACGAAGCACAACACCATCCTCACAACCAAAAGTAACCAGGTAGTTTCCGGGAGCCACCACAGCTCACATTATGTGAATCATATGTCGTTTATTTTACCTCAAGCCATTACTACCCGTACACCGCGTAAGGATTATAAGGCCACCACAGTCTACACAAGTTACACCTATATTATTACATAAAAAACTATATCCAGAGTATATGTTTGTGAATAACCACAATCCATTACATTCCTCTACACACATATATGGGGAAAACTATCCAATGTGCCTATCAACACAAGTAACTACAAAGAGAAGATAGTGTGGCCAAATGGGGTAGTCAACCATTCATCCTCCCACTGGAATGGTGGGGAAAACACCCCCTGGGCTCAGAATCCCCGGGGTATCAGTTTCCCTTACTGACTGGGTTCAGTAGCATATAGAAACACAAAAATTATAGGATATATTATATCTCACAACCACACTATAATCGTTAACTATTCTTATACACAACTGAAGCTAACTTCTTGCAGACTTCGGGCAACTACTTCTAAGACTAGGTATCCAATAAGCACACAACCATTTAAAGATATTTATTAGATTACATCATTCCGTTTTTATCAGTTCCACTGTATGTTAATTAATTCGTTAAACATTAATTAACCATGAACAATTCCACATTAAATTTTTGTTAGCATCACACCCAAAGTCAATTGTTCCTTAAAAAATTACAACCTCATCATTATGAACCTCCATCTCCATCTCTATGGATTAAGACCATTTATTCAAATATTCCTTACAGAATTACTTTCCCATATTCTCAGGAATTATAGAAAATAATTCTATGCTACTAAACACAAGGGGGCTCAACACAGTTAGTATATGTAATACCCGTCAAGTCTTTGCCACCTATAACAATCGAGTATACCAATTTCCCTTGAAAAAATAAATACAGAAAGCACGTGGCATACCCTGAATTTCATCGCCTCTTTCGGGAGAAGGGTAAGCAAGACCCGCCTCCTTGAGTAGTGGGTAAAAGTAAAGCTGATAGACAAACAATTAAAATTACCAAGCATCCAACAATCACATCCACTCTATTCAATCATCCGTGGCATTCTCCCTGACACCCATATGCATAATCTGATGCATATCACCACTCTAAGAGTCATATGATGTCACATATAAAAACCTCCATGCCCCCAAATATCACAACAGCCATCAAGGAAAACAAACACCACATTTAATTGGTCTCTTAGCCCGTTAACAATCAAGAGGGTAACTCAGAACTCTTTAAGGAATTATCAAACAATCAGTTCTTTAAACCATCTTTAATTAACAGATTTATTATTTGTAGGTTCCAAATTCGGGAAATCTAATCAGTAAAATATCCCAAATAATTAAACATTATTAATGTGCCAATTTGATTAACATCAAATTACAAATAGAACCATATTCGTTTACATGCCTCTTTATCTTTATCCAGACAATTATAAATTAATCACAATTTACGTTCTTTACTGATTTACATCAAGAAAAAATAGCTAATAAAAGAAAGAATAGATATCACACAATATATAAAAACATGAGGAAAAAACATACTATCGATATCAATTTATTTATCTAGTTAAAATATTTATTATGTCAATTTCATTGTCATCTAGTGGGATTTAAACATGCTAACTATACAGTTGCACATAAAATAAAAGATAAGAAACTAATCCCCTACATCGAAGAGTTCTTGACGTTCTTTATCCACACAAAGAGTCACTATCCTCCTCTCACGCGAACTTCATCCACCCGAGGATTCCATGGAACAACAGCACTAGCCAAACCCCAATAAAAATTCCATTAAGATCATGGAGATTACATGATTTAATATGGCAGGGAGAAATAGGAGAAGATGATCCCCAAAGGAATGACTATAAAACATACCTTATTTCGAGGATTGATCGACACATCATGGTTGCATCAAAAAATGAGCAGAACTAATACGAGTAGTAAACTTTGATTGTGAAACTCCTACGAGATGGATTGAAAGGTTCTAGCGTCTCATATCTGAGATCAAAGAGGAATAACAAGGGAGGATGATATCTTGTCCCTTATGAATATTTAATGGGGTGACAGTTTAAGATAATTTTAATTCCCCAATAAAATAGGATCCCATTAACCCATGTGGTTTAGCTGAGTAAAAACATACAGATCTATATGAACAATTAAAATAGGATTGATGGTCTTTGAATCATCTGTCTTAATTTCAGGGTTGCAACGTCACAAATGGTTTTCCATTCCAACACCGTATGAGGGAGATATGTGGGATGCAAGATCATGTAATAATATTATTATTATTATTAATGGGTGATTCATGGACCCAATCCATGAACCATAATTTAATATTCCACATAAACGTGAGTCGATTGAATTAAAGACATGATCACATTACCACTGATAATAATTCAATCGGACGTCGGATGCTGGAGTTATAGTGGGTCGAAGATTTATTAATAATATTAAATCTATTATTTTCTGAGTGTTTCAGGTCCTCGATCCAAAAACCCAAAAGATACATCCAATATTGGAATTATAATTTCTGTCTCGAAGTCAGGGTCACACTATCGCTGACGGTTCGTAAAACTGAGGTCACACAAAGAAGTTACGGTCAAAAAAGTGTTTTACTAAAAATAATAATAATATGATTATTATATTATAATTTTTAATTGATTTATTTCAAATATCGAATGTCACGTACCCCCCTCTCTCCAATTTGGTGTGCCTCAATCCCTTTCACCTTAATTGATTTCCTTTTCTTTTTCTTTTATTACTTCCCCATTTAATTCTCACATTCTATCTCCAATCTATCTTTTCCATTAAAGATTTCTTCTCCTACTCCACCAAAAGTGGAACCTCCCCTTGGTCATTACTCCATGCCCTCATCCCCCACTCATTTCTCACATAGAAGTTATTATTAATAAAATTAATAATAATAACACTCATCATTAATGTTCTAATTTAATCCCATTAAATTAGTTGACAATGATTATTATCATATTAAATTAAAACCATTCCATTTAATTATGCACACACTAAAATCTACCATTACCATTATTATTTAATAGTAATAAATCCTCTTTCAATTTCATCAATCAGTGTCCATCATTATCATTAATTATTATTATTATTTTTGACACCCATTATTATCTTATAATTACTCCCTCTCTCCCATAAATTAAATCCTTCTCCCACGAAACTCATATGAAATCTTTCTAACAAAAAATTTTCACAAACTAACAGATAGGAGAGGTCCGAGCCATTACATCAGATAACTCTCAAAACATTCTCATCCTCGAGAATTCAAAACCAACCTATGGAGACAAAAAAAGAAATGGGGTCTGAAAAAGTACCCATTGAGATACCTCTCAAAAGAGAGCAAGACACAAAAGAAACAAAACAAATTTATAAATAAAACATGATAGGTCTAACCACAAAGAGAATATCATTACATGAAAGGAGTTAAGCATCAAACAAATCTGGGTTCTAAGCACATATCTGTGACTCATGTTCCCAGGAACTCTCATCCATTCCACAGTGTCTCCACAAGACATGAACTAAGGGGATTGAACGCCCATGAAACACCTTCTCCTTGCGGTCTTGGATCTCCACATGTCTCTCCTAAAAGGTTTCATCATCATCAACATTGATCTCTCCCCAATAGATAATGTGGGAGACATCATGAAGATAATGACGGAGCTGTGATACACAGAAAACATCTTGTATCTGACACATCTGTGGGGGATGTTCTACTCAATATGCTACATCTCTAACACGATATAACACCTAGAAAGACCCCAAAAACTAGGAGGAAAGATTACTTCCACGACCAAAAATTCGTTGCCCACGACGGGGAGTCACCTTCAGAAACACATGATCCCCAACAAATAACTCCAAGGGTCTCCTCCATTGATCATCATATGATTTCTGAAAATCTTGGGTTCTCTTCATCCTATCACGAATCACCTGAACCATCTATGTAGTATTCTGCACTAGTTCCGGTCTGAGAATTGATGACTCTCTGACCCCTGTCCAGCACAACGGATAATGTCAAGGTCGGACATTGTAGGCTTCAAACGGAGCCATACCGATGGTGGAGTGAAAAATATTATTGTATGTGAACTCCACCAAGGGTAAGTGCCTCATCCATGAACCTTCAAAATCAAGAACACAAGATCGTAACATGTCTTCAAGAGTCTAGATGGTTCACCTTGTCTAACCATCCATTTGAGGGTGAAAAGAAGTGCTAAGGCATAGTTGATAACGAAAAGCATGTTGGAGACCCCTCCACACCCTGGAAGTAAAACGAGGATATCGATCATAATTGATCATCCTGGGGACTCCATGAAGTCTCACCACCTCCTCTAGATACTTCCTCGACAAAACATCCACTGATCTCCACTCCTTGATCGCTATGAAGTGGGACAATTTTGTTAAACGATCAACTACCACCCAAATAGCATCATGTCCTCCCGGAGCTCGAGGTAAACCTATAACAAATTCCATTGAGATGTCCTCCAACTTCCACTGAGGAATATCAAATGGATTTAGAAGACCACCAGGAACACGGTGTTCAGCCTTCACATTTTGACATACTAAACATTGAGACACAAACTCCGCAACCGTACACTTCAGCCCAGGCCACCAAAACTGACTCCTCAAGTATCAGTACATCATTTTCATGCCAGGATGTACTGATAATGGAGAACTATGTAACTCTTGGAGAACTTTCTCGCACATTGTCAATGGAACAAAAATCCTTCCATGATATATCACTTATTGTTTTTGTCCTCTAACCAACCATCAAGGGCCTCACCATAAACAACTCGGTCTCTCCAATCCTCTACCTCTAGATCTCCCAATTGGGACTCTTCCACCTTTTGCAACTAGGATGACTGTACCATCATTTTGAAAAGACAACCTCTACCCCCAACTTCTCCCATATCAAGATGCAATGCAGATATTTCTTCCATTACTCTCCATGATTCACCGGATTCATGCATAGCTTCACTACATGAGTTTCGACTGAGCGTATCAACTACAACATTACCTTTTCAAGGTGCATACAATATTTCGAAGACGTTTTCCAGTAAGAACTTCATCCATTGATGTTGTTGTAAGTTCAAGTCACGCAGGGAGAAAACATACCTCAAACTCTTATGATCAGTGAAATCCACAATTCACTCACCAATGAGTTAATGTATCCACAACTTCCGAGAAAACACCACGGATTCCAACTCAAGATCATGGGTGGAATAGTTGCGTTCATGGGGACGCAAATGATGAGACCCATAAGAAACATCTGACCTCTTCTACATGAGATCACATCCTAACACGAGATGTGAAGCTTCACAGAAAACATCAAACTGGACACCCAAAGATGGAAGACAATGGGCTGAATCACTTACTAAAATCCTATTTAGATACTCGAATGTTACATTACACTGATCAGTCCATATGAATTCTTGAACCTTCCTGGTCAAAGCTATCATAGGAGTCTCAACTCGTAAAAAATTTTCTATGAACCTCTTGTAGTAGCCTTCCAGACCACTGAAACTTCACACCTCTGAAACTGTCTTGGGGGATTCACAAGACACAACTGATTCTACCTTCGATGGATCCATAGCTAATCCATGTTGGGACACAACATGCCCCAGGAAATGGACTTCTAGAGCCCAAAACTCAAACTTCAACAACTTCTTGTACAGTTGATGTAGGCGAAGAACTCCCAAAATGGCTCGTAGATGCTGTGCATGCTCCTCTTCAGATGTGGAGTACACAACGATGTCATTGATAAAGACTACCAAAATTTTGTCCAGGAACTCATAGAACACAAAATTCATCAATACCATGAATATATCTGGAGCATTCTTCATGCCAAATGGAATTACAATGAACTCATAATGCCCATGACAATAATGGAAAGCAGTCTTCAGAATATCCTCATCCTTCACACACTTCTGATGATATCCAGACCACAGGTCGATCTTTGAGAACCAACTTTCACCCTTAAGTTGATTGAATAAATCATTAATTCGCAGAAAAGGATTGAAATTCTTTATTGTCACTTTGTTTATGTGATGATAATCGACACACAACCGCAAACTGATGTCAGACTTCTTCAAGAACTAAACTGGTGCACCCCATGGTGACACACTTGGCCAAACAAAACCCCACTGCAATAGACCATCAAGCTGTATATGTAGATCTTGTAACTCAGAAGTTTCCATCCTATATTTGGACATAGATATAGGAGATGCTTTTGGATACATCTAGATCCCAAAATAGATCTCTCGTCGAGGGGGTAATGCTACAACCTCTTCTGGAAAGACATCAGGGTACTCCTCTATGACCCAAGGAAACGGAAAGTACTAAACCTCTGAAGAACTCAACATCATCTCAGCCATCAAGGAATATAAGGATGGAATGCGCTTAAGACCAATCCAAGGGTCTCGCTCACCAAAAAACACCACTTTCTCTCCATCCGCATGAATGGAAACGACTTTTTTCCTGAAGCAATCAACAATATCTTACACTAAATACAACCAATCTATGTTGAGGATGACATCATATGGTTGTGTTCGTAAAAATAAGAAATCTCCACAAGAGCAGTGTTTCCCCAACACTAGCTCATAGTCTCTACATACTTCAAACAAGACAGCTCGACCTCCAACTGGCGTAGTCAATGCCAAGGGCACTGGAAGCCTCTCTAACTCATTTCCAAATGCTTAGACAAGGGTAGGTGATATGAAAGGGTGTGTTGCTCCTGAATCAATCAAGGAATACACCATGGTAAAAAACATGCAATGGGTACCTCAAACGATGTCTGGATCACATGGAGATGGCAACTCTAGAGAATGAATCTAACCACTACCTCCACCACGGCCTCTCTAACCCTGATGACAACCACCACCACAGCTGCGCTCTGATATCTGAGGATGAGGAGTGTCATGGGGATGTACCCTACCTACCCCAGCTACCCTATGCAAATCTAAAGCTGGTGCCACTGGTCACTGCTGCCTCAGATGGAACTGCCAAAATGAAGGAACCTGGAGCATAGCTCCCAGTGCATAATGACTGCTCTGAAAGGTTGAGCACTCCCACTACTAATGGAAACGACCACCATAAGAAAAAAAGTGCAAGATCCATTGGCATAGGCCTGAGAGATTATGCCATTGTAGAAACGAGACCTGAATGTATGGGACCTACCCCCAGATGAATAGACAATCTTCTGCAATGTAAACTGGGAACCCCGGACCACAAATCATCTTCATGAGGGATCAGGATGAGCCCCCTATCATGATGATCCGATCCTGAAAAAATCCCTCTCGGTAACCTCTGACCTTCCCAACACCTCATGGTATGTTTTCAACATAAATGGGCTGACCTCTCACTAGACCTCTGAACACAAATCCTCCTTTAAATGCCTCTCCCTAGCCTCCTCATCTGGTAACATGTACGAATCATATCATAAAGGGTTCCTGAAATGGATTCCAAACTCTCAAACACTTGAGCTCTCCTGCCGAAGGGTAATAAGATCCTGGCGACTAGACACCTTCGCAGTCGAAGAAAGAAACTCGACTCTAAACCTATATCATAACTCCTTCAATGAGATCGTTGACTCCTCATGATCCCTGAGGAATAAGAACCACCACTTCCTCGCTTCTCCATGTAGCATCGTCACAACCAAGTACAATCATTGCACCTTCCAAGAACAAATCGAACTGAAGTCGATCTCGACCTCATCTAACCAGTCTTCTTTGACAGCATCTAAAACGGAGCCCTCATACTTCTACAGACTCTGGCATTGAAACTCTTGGAGTGTCTTCCTCCAGGTGTCATAGTCGTCAACCTATACACTACGATGATCTTCTGGAACAACCTGCTGGACATTTTCTGCGCAAACCTGACGAGGATGTCAAACTGTAGCCATACCTATTAAATAACAACCGCTAGAGTTCCTAAGTCTGGAATATGGAAGACTCAACATTAATTAATTTATTGTTTTCTTTCTTTCATTTTAGGTTAACCTACCCCAGGGTCTACCCATTCAAACACTGGCACAAAGAGGAATGATGCATGATCCTTTATTAGGTCTCCACCCTGTAACTAGTATCACCTTGTTTAGTATCCATTGTAAACATAATGGTACATACATCAGAACATAGAGGGCCATAAACGCCAATGTTTTAGCAAGGATCCAGTGTTTACCTCACTTGCTAAACATGACTGACACTGTTTCCCTACCAACCCATGCAACATCATCTGTGCCTAACTCGAAACACCATACAATCCCTCAACCAGACCTCTGATACCACTCTGTCATGACCTCCTCCGCAAAAATTGTACCCCTCCTGGGCCGACAATGTGAGAAGGGAGATAATGACCCCCGATTCCTACCTCCAGTAGGCACCGGGTTAGAGACTAACACCAAGGGTATAATAAAGACACAAATGGGAGGCATTCCCCTCTAAGATAACACATGCATAAGAGATAGATAAGATGGACACCAATCAACTCCAACTCAGAATTGGAATATAAAATAAACTCATGTTCATATATGAAATGTCAGGAAAAATTACTACAACTATAATGGAAAAATTACTAGTACACAAAATAATGAAAAAACTACAGCAACAATATGCCCGAACAGCTCCGGCAACTCCAAGCAAGTAGAAACCCACGTGATATCCAACCTGCTCTGAGTGACCTAAAAAATAGTTTATATATACATTGGGAGAGTATAAGAGTATACTTAGTAGGATCCTTCCTGAATCCTCTCGTGAAAAACTAAATAGATCATGCTAAAGAACAGTGAACAACAAGTGAAACTAACTCGTCACCTAAACAGGTAAACTATGTTTCCAACCTCCCCATGGAAACTCTCACCAAGTAACGCATACCAGAATATATCATATAATAAATAATATCAAGAGTAACCCTCTACTACATCCCCACTAGTTTTTCGTTTTTCCCCAACGTCGCGCGTCCAAAGAATCTTTCTCTAAAAAATCATGCCTATAGTCACCTAGTTGAAGAACCACAATATGCACCTCGTGCTCAAAAAAGACTTTCCCACAGACACCTGGCCAAAGCACCAAACCATCCTCACAACCAAAAGTAACCATGTAGTTTCCAGGAGCCACCATAGCTCACATAATGTGTATCATACGACGGATATTATACCTCAAGCACTTACAGCCCATACACTGAGTAGAGATCCTCAAGCCATTATATCCTACACACGTTACACCTATAGTAGTACATAGAAAACTCTATCTAGAATTTATGTGTGTGAATTACCAAAATCCATTACATCCCTCTACACACATTTATGGGGAAAACTAACCAATGTTCCTATCATCACAAGTAACTACCAATAGAAGAGAGCGAGGCCAAAGGGGGTAGTCAGCTATTCATCATCCCAACTTACTTTTTCAGAAACACCCCCCCCCCCCTCGAGGGGTCAGAATACCTGGGGTGTCAGTTTCCCTTACTTACTGGGTGGAGTAGAGTATAGAAACACAAAAAGTACAGGATATATTATATCTCACAACCACACTATGTTCATTACCTAATCTTAGAAACAACTGTAGCTAATGTCTCTGAGACTCTCGGATACTACTTCTAAGAGTAGGTATCCAATAGCCACACAAATATTTAAAGATCTTTATTAGATTACATCATTCCCATTTTATCAGTTCCACTGTACGTTAATTAATTCTTTAAATATTAATTAACTATGAACAATTCCACATTAAAATTTCGTTAGCATCACACCCAAATTAAACTATTCCTTCAAAAATTACAACCACATAATTATGTTCTAGCATCTCCATCCCAATGGGTTAACATCATTTATTAAAATATTCATTATAGAATTACTTTCCTATATTCCCATGAATTATTGAAATGCATTCTATGATAATAAACACAAGGGGGATCAACAAGGTGAGTATATGTACTACCTCTCGAGTCTTTTCTGCATATAGAAAGAGCTTAGACCCATTCCCCCTTGAGAAACTAAACATGGAAAGCATGTTCCCATGTGTCTTCACCTCTTTCGGGAGAAGGGTATGCAAGACTAGCTACCTTGCACAGTGGGGAAAAGTAAAGCAAATAAAAAACCAATCAAAATTACCAAGAATCCAATAATCACATCCACTTTATTCCATTATCCCTGGGGTCCCCCCTGACACCCATATGCATAAACCGATGCATCTCTCCACTCTAAGCATCATCTACTTCCACCACCACAAACCTCCTTGCCCACACCTATCACAACATCCATCCATGATCACATCAAATCACAAATAGCAGGACAAAAACACACATTTAATTGGGCCCTTGTCCCTTTTACAATCATGTGGGAACTTAGAACCCTTTAAGTAATTATCAAAAAATCAGTTCTTTAATCCATCATAAATTAACAAATTTATTATTCTTAGGATCCAAATTCGGGAAACCTAATCCGCAAGCTATCACAAATAATTAAACATAATTAATGCACCAATTTGATTAAAATAGAATTACAACGAGAATCAAATTCATTTAGATGCCACTTTATCTTCAGCCAAACAATTATCAATTAATCACAATTTACATTCTTTACTGATTTACATCAAGAACGAACAACTAATCAAAGAAATAATAGATATCACACTATCTAGTAAAACATGAGGCAATAACATACGATCAATATCAATTTATTTATCCTCTTAAAATATTTATTATGTTAATTTCATTGTAATCCAGTGGTATTTAAACATGTTAACAATATAGTTTCCCATAAAGGAACATAGAATCAATGAATCTCCTACCTCGAAGAGTTCATGATGTTCTTTATCCACAAAATGGGTCATGGTCCTCCTCTCGCGCCAACTATATCCACCCGAGGATGCCACAGAACAACCGAACCAGCCAAACCCCAAAAAAACCATTAGAAGCATGGAGATTACATGTTTTATATGGGAGGAATAAATAGGAGAAGATGATCCCCAATGGAATGATTGTAAAACATACCTTATTTCGAGGATTGATCGACACAGCTTGGTTTCATCAAAATAGAGCAGAACTGATCCTAGGAGTATTTTTTGATTATGAAACTCTTATGGGAAGGATTGAAAGGTTCTAGTGTCTCATATCCAGGAATAAAGAGGAAGAACATGGGAGGATGATATATTGTCCCTTTTGAAGTTTTAATGTGGAGACCGTTTAAGATACACATAATTTCCCATTAATAGAGGATCTCATTATCCCACATGGCTTAACTGAGTAAAAAAATCCAGATCCATAGGAAAAATTAATATAGTATTTATGGTCTTTGAATCATCCGTCATGATTTTAGGGTTGCAACGTCACAGATAGTTTGCCATTCTAACACCGTTTGAGGGAGATATGTTGAATGTAATATCCTGTAATAATATTAATAATAATATTATTGGTCGTTTCATTGTCCTGAGCCATGAACCATAATTTAATATTCGACATTAAACTTGAATCGATCGTATTAATGACAGGATCACATTTCCAATGACGAGAAGTCAATCAGATGTCGCACACGAGAGTTATGGTGTGTCTATGATTTAATAATATTATTAGATCTATTATTTTCTGAGTACTTCAGGTACCCGATCCAAAAACCCAAAAAATTCATCCAATATTGGACTCATAACTTCCGTCTTGAAGTCAAGGTCACACTACCGCTGGCGGTTCAGTAAACAGAGGTCACACGAAGAAGTTACTATCGAAAAAGTGTTTTATTAACAAAAATAATAATATGATTATTATATTATTATTTTAATTGATTTATTTCAAACACCCAAAGTCTCTCACCACCCTCTCTCTAATTTTATGTGCCTCACTCCCTTTCACCTTAATTTATTTACTTTTCTTTTTTTATTTTTACTTCCCCATTTAATTCTCACATTCTCTCTCCAATCTAACTTTACCATTCAAGATTTATTCTCCTACACCACCAAAAGTGGCACCTCCCCTTGGCCATTACTCCATGCCCTCATGCCCCAACTCCTTTCTCACATAATGTTATTATTAATAAAATTAATAATAATAACACCCATCATTAATGTTCTAATTTAATCCCATTAAATTAGTTGACCATGGTTATTCTCAAATTAATTTAAAACCATTCCATTTAATTAATAACACACTAAAATCCACCATTACCATTATTATTTAATAGTAATAAATCCCCATTCAATTTCATCAATCAGTGTCCATAATTATCAATAATTATTATTATTATTATTGACAACCATTATTATCATATAATTACTCCCTCTCTCACATGAATTAAATCCTACTCCCATGAAACTCACACGACATCTTCCTAACCCCAAAGTTTCACAAAGTAATGGACCGGATAGGTCCGTGCCATTAAATATTCCCTAGATGTTTTATGATTATGTTATAAATTTTATTGACTTGGGATATGTATTGGTAGTATATTTTTTATCCCACAAAATATCATTATTTAAAAAATCAGTTATTTTTTTCTAAATACCTTATAATATGAATTAATTTTAATTAAACACATGATGGATTTGACCTGATATTATATATCCCCTCAATGGATCATTAGGCCTCATGAAACAAACATGTTTGTGTATTTTGGTGCATTCATACCAAGAAAAATATATTACCTAGATAAGAGTCCTTGAATGTAATATCATGGCATATTATATTAGTTTATTGAAATATCTATACAACATTATGAATTTACATGGGATAAGTTGAATTCATGTATATAGTTGAAAATGATTTGGAAAAATATATTTAGTGGAATCTATTTCTTTTTATGGAATATCAGCTAATTATTTGTGTTATTATATTAGGAGAAAAAATCATGATGGGAAGAATGTAAAAGTGTTGTTGATATTATCCATGTATGACCATGAATGTTCACCTGTGTTTTGAATTTAAATGTTAGTTTTAAATACATCAAAAATATAACTTTTAAGAGAAATTTTGAATATGAAAATTCATATAAATTTATAATAAAAAAATTAAATAGTAAGAAATTCTGGTTATATTGAATTAATATATCATAATAATACCCATGGAGTTTAGGATATTGTTTTAATAACTGGTGTTGTTTTAGAGTTTCAATTAGCTTCAGGATGTCAGAATCACTGAAGTCTATATAAAAGAATATGTATAGTGGATGTGATGAATTTTTAAATAAGAAAGGCCTTATAACACATTATAAGTAAGATAGACACTTCCTGTAACGACCCAATGTTTCATTAATGGAAAATCACTATTGATCCAGTTAAATGTCTCTTTATAAAAAATGTTTTTATAAGATGTCAACTTCTTTGGTTGTATGATATGATTTTTGACTATTAATTTTATAGCAGTTGAACATTGATCACATGATTAGTATAAATATAAGGCTTTAACAAACCCAATTTTACTCAGACAAAGGAAGCGATGACCTCATCAAGTAGAATTGCCCCATACAGAGCCCATTTGTCGGAGCTCGGAAAAGAGGTGGAATCCTTGGGCTTCTCCCTTAACCAAGCCCAAGCTGAGCGTCATTATGTCAAGCTCGAACATGACCGTCTACGGGAAAAGTGGAAGTTGATTGAAATTACCACTCGAGCAATGTTATCAAAGCCACCCCAAGAGTATGTCACCATCGCACACCTTACCCTTAGGTCTTATGCGGCTATTTTAAGGGGTTATGTAACAAATAAGTAGTACTATGTTCATGCGGATTATTTTTTTTGTATATAATAATGAATATAATTTCTGGTCATTTTTGATACATTGTAAATAATTTTTAAAGTAAAAATGGTGTTTTTAGTTATTATTTAATTAAGAATTCAATATTAATAAATTAAGGGATTTTTTTATTAAATAATATTTTAATAAAATATTATTATTAATATTAAATTAATTTTTATTAAATATAAATGATTATATAATTTTATGAATGCAATTAAAATTTTTATTAAGGTTTGAAAGCCATTTCTATCAAAACCCATGAATTTTCGATAAATATTGGTTTTTATTTTAAAAGTGAAAATTAACATATTTATAATTTTTTTAGATAAAATAAATTTCATTTCTGGAATCATGACGTCAAAATTATCCAATAGTGAATTTTTCATAATTTTCTGAGACAGTCAAATTTTTGGGTAAAATTGAAATACCGTTTAAATATATAATATGTTTTATGACATCATAATGACACAATGGTTATGTAACAAAATATCCTAATCCTTATGTTCGGCCTATATATGTTTTAAAATTAAAATAATGTGATTTTGGTTTGTTTGACTTACTTTTCAAAGCATTAATGGACCCCTCAAGACATATTCAACACCTTTCCGTTTTAAATTAATTTCCATGGGAGTGTGACTCACTTCCACATAAGAAACCTTATTATTTTAAGAATTTTGGACTTGGGCCTTATAAAATATTGTTTTCCTCTTCCCTTTTCGAAAAACCATGGGCAAAAACCATGGGATTGTTTGTGGTTTGGATTAATTTAATGTAAGGGGACCCAAACCTAAATAATAAAGAATTCCCTCACCTTTCCTACATAAACCCACCCAAGCTCCCACTTACTCCTCACTAAAATCCCTTTGAGTTCGTCCAAACTCTGACCTACTCTCTCTATTATCCTCCCAAGGTGCCCCATGCTCCCAATAAGCCTCTCACAATCCTCTCTCTAGCCTTTGGAAGCACACTTCCAAGTAAGGGTTTTTTCTTCCTTTCTCAATTTTGTCAATTTTCGTTAAATTGTATTTCCCTTTTAATTTCAACTATGAATGATGGGTTATGGTTTCTCACCTCCCCCATACTTCCCTTTTATTGTTTGAATGATTGGAGACCCCTTTCTCTCTCATTAAATGCCTCCCATGTACACCCATTACTATGCCGAAATTCCGAAAGGAACTTCTCTCTCCTCTTTTACATTCAAGCAATACTTTTGTATCATGAATCTAAATTCCATTACAATTGTTGGGACATGTATCTATATTACCTCCTTACTTCCCATTACATTTAAATATGATGAGTAACCCCTTTCTCTCTCATCAACATTTTATTATGAATTCTTATGTCACGCCGTTACGCTGCCGAAATCACACCGATTTTCTAAGCCAATGTCATTGTGTAGTGAATACCATGCCCATTTCTCCATTAAGGGTATTCACCTTTATGCACATGTACATATTGATTGTAAAGTTTCGTGTATGATTTCCACATTCCTTTATTGTGGAATAAATGATTATGTTTTATGAATCTATGTTTTATGATCCATGTGGCACACTTATGCCTGAAATGAATTGTTTAAGAAGGGTGCGCCCTTATAGCGCTCCAATGCATTGGGTAAAGTATAGTATCATGGTATGTCATGTGAAATGAGTGTTGAATCATGCTAATTCAAGTGCAACGACGGTTACTCGTGCTTCTTGTGCAATGAGGGATTACTCATACTTTATGTGCAATGAGCCTTGGATCATGCTAATTCCATGTTAAGTGTTGTTGCCACATTTCCATGTTATGATTATCATGCTTTATCATTACTTAATGTTCATGTTTATATTATGCTATATTGAAATGTCTATTTCCTAACATGTATTGTAATCATCATGTTATTTCATGTGTACTCACTTACTAGGCTTTATAGCTCACCCTTTTCTTATGCATGTCCTCAGGTTATCCCATGTAATGCTAAGTACGAGGGCATGTAGTGGTCATGTAAAGGATGTTTTCAATAAAGATGTTGTATTTCATGTTTTAAGTTTTTATGTAATGATCCTAAGCCCCAATGACACTAAACCTCTCGATCTTCTTTGTTGTATCAAGTGATGTTTTATGTAATAAACCATGTTAAAGTTGAAAAAAAGTAGGGTTGTCATAGTTGGTATCAGAGGATAGGTTTGGTTATTTTTGGAATTAGGATTAGAAAAACCCTAGTAATGCCTTAGAGATAAGACTAAGTATAACAAAAACATCCCTATGTTTTTTTAAGTATTTATTAAGTGGTTTATCATGCAAATACATCCCTGTCTAGATACGAGAAGGTAGAGGCAGCTCTGGCACACTTGTATCATAGAGGTAAAACCCGAAAACACCGCTTTGAGCTAGACTCGAATGGGAACTGGTTCACGACAATGGGTCTTGCTGCACTATTGGTTACGACACTCCCGGGGGATATTCTTTGGTAAATTTACAAGCTTAGTATGAACCCTTATTAAGGGAATTAAAAAATATTCCCCTAAGAATATATGTTCGAAAGTAGATAATGAATATCCTAGATTGAAGCCTATAGACTCATGAGTTAAGGAAATTAAAGTTTATTTATAAGTCACCAAATTTTGTCTTTGGATGACCCTCGATGTGTTAGCCCTAACTTTCCTTTTATTCCAGCCAATGGTAGGTAATAGGAGGACTCGGGATAACAACCATTGTGTAGATCAGTGTGATGACTGTACTAGTGAGATGCCAAATCCAGTGGGAGCAGGAATCACGAAATTTGTCAGGCTACTCTCTCAGATAACTCAAGTTTTGAATAGAAACACAGGTCAAGAGGAAATTTCAACCCCCCCTATGAAATAGCAAGTCTCTATCAAGAGCTTCATGGGAAAAAGGCCTCCTACTTTTAGTGGATCATCTGATCCCACGATCGCTGAACAATGGATCAACTACATTGAAAAGATTTTCTCCATCCTCCAATGTTCTGAACAATTGATGGTTCTCATGGCTGCTTATCGTATGGAGGGTGAAGCTGATCAATGGTGGACGTTGATCAAAAATACGAAGCTTGAGGAGGAGATTGAGGCTTTGGAATGGAAGGAATTTCGGATGATGTTTTTCGATAAATATTTTCCGGGCTCCCTCTGGCTTAAGATGGAAAGGGACTTCCTTTCCCTCAAGAAAAAATATGAAGAATCTGTTGGAGCATATGAGGCACACTTCACAAGGCTTTCATGATACTCGTCCTACTTTGTCGTTACCCCCGAATGAAAGGTTGACCACTTCTTTGGTGGGTTGAATCCTAGCTTACGGAAAGTATTAGAAATCCGTGACTTCGACAGCTATGAGGAAATTGCCCGATGTGCCCTCAAGGACGAAATGGATATCGAAGAATCATAGGGGTATCATGGGGAAAAGAAGTGTAAGGTAGACTTCAATGCTGGTGGTGCGATGGATAAATCCAACGACGCAAAGAAGTTCCAGTACCCCACTTTCCAAAAGTGCGGAAAGAAGCACCCTGGAAATTGCCTTAAGGGGATGAGAAAATGCTTCAGGTGTAGAAGAGAAGGGCACCTAGTTGTTAACTGTCGGCAAGAAGGACCCGCAGCTACGACAGAGGAGAGGAACACTCTGTTCGACCCCCAACGCATTGTTCAAAGCTATAAATGCAAAGAACCATGTCATTTTGCAAATTAGTTCCCTAATCAAAGGGTTATCGGAGGCAACCAACAACCTCCAAGACAATAAGGAAGAACCTTTTCCATCACTTCTGCCGAAGTGAACCTCGACGACGAAGTTGTGATAGGTACGCTTGTTATTAATTCAAGAATAGAGAATGTACTTTTTGATTCAGGTTCTACACATTCTTTTATATCTCGAATATTTAGTAGAACAATCCCAGCACCACCAAAAATCATGGAAGTAAAGATGTTCGTGAGTACGAAAAATGGTGCAATCATTGCATCTCATGAATATAAATCCTCCCCCGTTATAATATGTGGATTGAATTTCCCGGTGAACCTCATCATACTCCCTCTTTTGGAATTTGATGAAATTATTGGTATGGATTGGATTTCCTTATATAGAGTCAACATAAACTGTCAGGAGAGGGAAATCACACTCCATATGGAGAATCGACCCCCGATTCATTACAAGTGTCAGGAGGATGATGAATCTTTTTTAGCTCCGTCATCTCAAGCATGGATATTAATGCCCTATGAGCATGCGTATCTGGCTCAGATGATCGAGTCTAAGGAGGAAACCATCCTTGAAGTAATGCATATTCTGAGGGAATTCGTGGAAGTGATTCCCGAGGAACTGCTTGGTCTTCCTCCTAGAAGAGATGTTGAGTTCTAAATTGAACTTATACCTGGGGCGTTAACAATTTCCAAGACTCTATATAGAATGGCTGTTGTTGAGCATGAAGAGCTGAACAAACAACTATAAGAGAATCTGGATAAAGGGTTTATACATCCAAGTTCTTCACCATGGGGTGCACCATTCCTCTTAGTCAAGAAGAAGGATGGGTTAATGCGGATTTGCATAGGTTATTGTGAACTTAACAAAATCATGATAAAGAACAAGTATCCTCTCCCAAGAATCGATGACTTATTCTATTAGCTTCGTGGAGCACAATACTTCTCCAAGGTGGATTTGGGGTCCGGATATTATCAAGTAATGTTGAAGAAGGAAGATGTCCCCAAGACTGCTTTTCTTACAAGATACAGGCACTATGAATTCATAGTAATGCCTTTCGGACTCACCAATTCTCAAAAAATATTCATGGACTTGATGAATATATTCTTTAGAGATTATCGTGACAGATTTGTGGTAGTCTTAATAGATGATATTCTAATATACTCCAAAACCAAGGAGGATCATTAGAAACATTTAAGAACTATGTTAGAGACTTTGTAAAAGGAGAATCTCTATAAAAAGTACAGAAAATGTGAGTTCTGGTTGAAGGAGTTCTCATTCTTGGGCCATATCATCACAAGCAATGGGATATATATGGATCCCTCCGAAACAGATGCAATTGAGGGATGACCGAGGCCAACATCGGTAACCGATTTCCGTAGCTTCTTGGGGTTAGCTAGATATTATCGACGATTTGTGAGAAATTTTTCCTGATTGTCCAACCCTCTTACCAAGCTAACTCGAAAGGGAGTAAGTTTTTCTTAGAGTGATGAATGCAAAGAAATCTTCTATGAGTTGAAAAGGAGGCTTATCACTGCACCCGTGATCACTTTACCCACATGTGGGGAGATTTTTGTGGTATTCAGTGATGCTTCAATGAAGGGCTTAGGATGTGTGATGATGCAGAAATATAAAGTGATATCCTATGCCTCAAGGCAGTTGAAAATACATGAGCGAAACTATCCAACGCATGATCTGGAGTTGGAAGCGGTGATCTTTGCCTTGAAAATCTGGCGGCATTATCTCTATGGAGAGAAATGTGAGATATATACTAACCACACGAGTCTTAAATATATATTCACACAGAAAGAGCTTAATATACTCCAGAGAAGATGGATAGAGCTCATCAAGGATTATGACTGTTCAATACATTACCACCCTGGGAAAGCGAACAAGGTGGAAGATTCCCTAAGTAGAAAGGATCCAGTGATTCTATAAATGATGAGAATTGAGAAGGATACAATCTTCTTAGACTTGATGAAGATGGATGTGGGAATCATAAATAAGGGAACATCATCAATCCTTTCCCAAATGATTGCCCAACCATCTCGTTTGGATAGGTTAAAGGATGCTCAAAAGTATGATGTGAGAAATCAAGAAAAAATGTAATCTATCAAAAAGGAAAAATCCTCGGAGTTTAATGTTAATGAACAAGGAATAGTGATGTATGGGAAAAGACTATGTGTTCCATCAAGTCCGGAGCTGAAGAAAGATATTTTGTATGATTCACATAGTTCAAATTTCTCTATTCACCTAGGGAGCACAAAGATGTATCGAGATCTCTGAGAAAACTTTTGGTCGGATAATATGAAGAAGGAGATCGCTGAATATACATCAAAGCTCCTGGTGTGTCAGCAAGTGAAGGAAGAGAGGCAGAAGTCTAAGGGGATGATGCAACCATTGCCCATACCAGAATGGAAATGGGAGAACATCACCATGGACTTTGTCACCGGACATCCAAGGACATCCAAAGGCAACAATGCAATCTGGGTTGTTGTGGATCGTCATACAAAGACTGCACACTTCATTTCTATTCGAGAGGATTTCCCTTTGGATCAACTAGCACAGATATATATCAGGGAAGTGGTAAGGTTGCATGGAGTACCACTATCTATTGTGTCTGACCTAGATCCAAGATTCACCTCTATGTTTTGAAAGAGTCTTCAACATGATCTGAATACTTAACTGAACTTCAGTACGGCCTATAATCCTCAAACTGATGGCCAATCCGAGTGGACTATCCAAACACTTGAGGATATGTTGAGAGCATGCTCAATGGACTTTAAAGGAGGATGGGATCAACATATTCCTCTAGTTGAGTTCTCTTATAATAACAGTTTCCACTCGAGCATCCAAATGGCACCATATGAATCCCTGTATGGGAAAAGGTGCAGAACACCTACATGTTGGGATGAGGTCGGTGAACGTAATCTGCTTGGCCCAGAAATGGTTGAAGAAATGGTAGAGAAGGTGAAAAAAATTCAGCAGCATATCAAGGTATCCTAGAGTTGACAGAAGATTTATGTATATAATCGTCGACGAGACCTTGAGTTTAAAGTTGGAGACATGGTGTTTCTACGCATAGCTCAGTGGAATAAAGTCATGAGGTTTGGAAAGAAAGGGAAGTTTAGTCCAAGGTACATCGGCCCCTTCGAGATTCTTGATCGTGTTGGGGATGTGGCCTATCGACCAGCACTTCCACCTACCATGGCCAAGGTGCATTATGTCTTTCATGTATCCCTCTTAAGGAAGTACATACCAGACCCTTCACATGTACTCTCTTCCTAGGTGGTACAATTGGAAGATGATCTTTCTTATGAGGAGAAACCAATGAAGATATTAGATCACAGTGAAAATGTTTTATGAAATAAGACAATGCCCCTTGTCAAGGTGTTGTGGAGAAACCACATGTTTGAAGAGGAAACTTTGGAGTCAGAGGATATGATGAAGCTGAGTTACCCACATTTGTTTTAGTGTAGGAAAATGAAAATTTCGAGGGCGAAATTTCTTAAGGGGGGAATATTGTAACGACCCAAAGATTCATTAATGGAAAATTTCTCTTGATCCAGTTAAATTGATCTTTATAAAAAATGTTTTTATAAGATGTAATAATATTTGGTTTTATGATAAGAGTTTTTACCGTTACTTTTATAGGAGTTGAACAGCGATCGCATGATTAGTATAAATATAAGGCTTTAACGAACCCAATTTTACTCAAACAAAGGAAGTGATGGCCTCATCCAGTAGAATTGTCCCATATGAAGCCTATTTTTTAGAGCTCGGAAAAGAGGTGGAATCCTTGGGCTTCCCCCTTGACCAAGCCCAAGCTGAGCTTCATTATGTCAAGCTCGAACAGGACCGTCTTCGGGAAAAGAGGAAGTTGATTGAAATTACCACTAAAGCAATGTTATATGAGGCACCCCAAGAGTCGGTCACCATCGCACACCTTACCCATATGTCCTATGTGGCTATTTTAATGGGTTATGTAACAAATAAGTAGTACTATGTTCATGTACATTATTTGTTTTGTATATAATAATGAATATAATTTCTGGTCATTTCTGATACATTGTAAATAGTTTTTGAAGTACAAAGGGTGTTATTAGTTATTATTTAATTAAGAATTAAATTTTATTAAATTAATGGATTTTTGAATTAAATAATATTTTAATAAAATATTAATATTAATATTAAATAAAATTTTATTAAATATAAATTATCTTATAATTTTATGAATGCAATTATAATTTTTATTAAGGTTTGAAAGCCATTTCTGTCAAAACCCGTGAATTTTAGATAAATATTGGTTGTTATTTTAAAAGTGAAAATCAGCATATTTAGAAATTTTTTTAGATAAAATAAATTTCATTTCTGGAATCAGGATGTCGAAATTATCCAACAGTGAATTTTTTATAATTTTCTTAGACAGTCAAATTTTTGGGTAAAAATTAAATACCGTTTAAATATATAATGTGTTTTATGACATCATAATGACCCAATGGTGATGTAATAAAATAAAATAATCCTTATGTTCGGCCAATTTATGTTTTATCATTAAAATAATGTGATTTTGGGTTTGTTTGACTAACTTTTCAAAGCATTAATGGACCTTTCAAGACATATTCAACACTTTGCCTTTTTTAAATTAATTTCCATTGGAGTGTGACTCACCTCCACATAAGCAACCTTATCATTTTAAGAGTTTCGGACTTGGGACTTGTAAAATATTGTGTTACTCTTCCCTTTTCTAAAAAACATAGGCAAACACCATGGGATGGTTTTTGGTTTTGATTAATTTAATGTAAGGGGACCCAAACCTAAATAATAAAGAATTTCCTCACCTTTCCTATATAAACCCACCCATGCTCCCACTTCCTCCTCACTAAAATCCCTTGTAGTTCGTCCAAACTCTGCCCTAATCTCTATATAATCCTCCCAAGGTGCCCCAAGCTCCCAAGAATCCTCTCACAATCCTCTCTCTAGCCTTTGGAAACACACTTCCAAGTAAGGGTTTTTTTCTTCCTTTCTCATTTTTGTCAATTTTTTAATTGTATTACCCTTTTAATTTCAATTATGAATGATGGGGTATGGTTTCGCAGCTCCCCCATACTGCCATA
This sequence comes from Viscum album, assembly GCA_963277665.1. NCBI lineage: Eukaryota > Viridiplantae > Streptophyta > Magnoliopsida > Santalales > Viscaceae > Viscum > Viscum album. The sequence goes on along the minus strand of OY728150.1, from coordinate 290,823,429 downwards.
TTATTGTTTTGATGATGGGATACCCCTTTCTCTCTCATTAAATTCCTCCCATGTACACCCGTTACTATGCCGAAATTACAAAGGAACTTCTTTCTCCTCTTTTACATTTAAGCAATACTTTCGTATCATGAATATAAATTCAATTACAATTGTTGGGACATGTATCTATATGACCTTATTACTGTCCATTACATGTAAATATGATGAGGAACCCCTTTCTCTCTCATCAACCTTTTATATGAATTCTTATGTCACGCCATTACACTGCTGAAATCACACTGATTTTCTAAGCCAATGTCATTGTGTAGTGAATACCATGCCCATATCTCCATCAAGGTTATTCACCTTTATGCACATGTATATATTTATTGCAAAGTTTCATGTATGAATTCCACATTACTTTATTGTGGAATAAATGATTATGTTTTATGAATCCATGTTTTATGATCCATGTGGCACACTTATGCAAGAAATGAAATGTTTAAGAAGGGTGCACCCTTATAGCGCTCCAATGTATTGGGTAAAGAATAGTATCATGATACGTCATGTGCAATGAGTGTTGACTCATTCTAATTCAAGTGCAACGAGGATTTACTTGTGCTTCATGTGTAATGAGGGTTTACTCATGCATTATGTGTAATGATCCTTGGTTCATGCAAATTCCATGTTAAGTGTTGTTTCCACATTTCCATGTTATGATTATCATGCTTTATCATGAATTTATGTTCATGTTTATATTATGCTCTATTTACATCCCTACTTCCTAACATGTATTTTACTCATCATGTTATTCCATGTGTACTCCCTTACTGGGCTTTATAGCTCACCCTTTTCATATGCATGTCCTCAGGTTATCCAATGCAATGCTATGTACGAGGGAATTTAGTGGTCATTTAATGGAAGTTTTCAATAAAGTTGTTGTATTTCATGTTTTAAGTTTTTATGTAATTATCTTAAGCCCCAAAGACACTAAACCACTCGATCTTCTTTGTTGTATCAAGTGATGTTTTATGTAATAAAGCATGTTTATGTTTTAATAAAAAGAAGGGTTGTCATACTTCCTAAATTGTTATAATAAATATCCCATACCCACTAAATAATATAATATGAATACCCTCTTTACCTTCAATATGAAAACACTAAAAATAGGAAACTTGCTAAATGAAATATATAGAGAAAGGTTTCCAACAATGAAATTAATAAAATGTGTGGAATATGCGTGGATAATTCATAGAAATGAATCTATGTTGGTGGTATAGGATGTTGAGGGGGAATATATTTTTGGATGAAACTAAAAATTATCTACTGAGCTTTGACATAGAGTCAGGATTGTTTATTCTTCAACATCATTTTAAAATTTAAATGCTAAAAGCCCATAATCCATGAGTCAACCTAGTATATTATGTTTTGATATGAAAAAATAAATGATTCTGAGGATGGATGTGATTTAATTCATGATTTATATGGTGAAATATGTATGAACATAGAGTGTGATATTTTTATGGAAAATAATAATTGATTATTGAGTGATATATTTCTATTAAGATATATATATATATATATATCATTGAGGGGATAAAAGAAATGGGAATTAATTATATTTACTTTATAATAAAAATAGAATCATGATCATTATAGACGAATAATAATAATAAGGAATGGTGTGTTGGAAAATGGAATCACAATGTGTAGGTATTTGAATTTTATTTTTGCACTCATTTTGAAATTAACTTTTTAGTTTTCATAGTTTAAGGATGGGGAAATTGAAAATTAACATAATTTCATATATATATTTCATTGATAACTTTCAGAATTGTAATCGAAAAATTTTATCATTAACTAAAATACTTCAAAATACATAAAAATAATAGAAATTTTATTTAAGTTATGAAAATAGCATAAAAATTGGGCTTAATTATTTTATTTTATATTGGGTTTATAAAAATAATATCTAGACTTAGTCATTATATTTTTGATCAATTTTCTAGGAAGAAACATTTAATCTGATGATATAATATTATTTATTTTCTAATCATCGAATTTTGGAATATTTTTTAATAATTGGATAAGAATCTTAACCATCCTTAAGATGTCCCTCACAATAAACCACACTTTCATTCCAATCGACTATGTGACTATTGAATGCATGAACATCAACCAAAATATAAGATCTGGTCAGCCATAACATTACTGGATTAACCCTGATTAGAAATTATAAAATGGCTTTGTTTGACCTCTGGATGATCCCAATCAACCATACATTGAATCTAACAAGTAGTAACTTTCCTTTCATGTGGTCTATCTATTGAATTGTGCATCTTTTTCGAGAGAAATATTTTTCAAAATTTGGTTTATGGAAGCTTATGAGATAACATTAGGTGGCTCATCAAAATTTTTAGTAAAAGCCATGGGGTCCATTTCAGTATACACGTGATTAATAAGATGTTATATAAGGATAATTTTACCGCAGTATATAAATCATAAATGTATAAAAAATAAGAAATTACCATCCTTCATTGCCTATGTAAGAAAGAATTTTATATTATTTAATCATTATGTATCCGTATATAACAAAAATGTAGACTTGAATAACAATCCTCAATTACATTACCAATGGATAAGCATCCAAAAAGTCCCAAACATCTATATGAAAGATTTGGATGAGACGTAAAAATCCTAGCATAACCCTAAAATCAGATGGGGGTATCTTTATGAGTATTATTTATACATTGACCCTTGAATTAGGGATACTATATCAATATTTTTTTCTAGAAATAGAATATTGACATATGGATAATGTTTACTAAAATTATGGTTTAGTTAACATGGAAAATAAAAAAAATATCCAAAATTCTCATATGGATTTTTCACAATGTAAAATAAGGTAAACAACTAAAGAATTATAATGATGGTAATTATGAATGGAGAGAGGATATTATAAATTTTTACCATCATTGAAAGTAATGAAAACAGAGTAAATAAATGAAAAACATTAGGCTAGGAAATACCAGGTGGCCATGAGTGGAATTCAAGCTAGAGACTTGTGTCAGAGATGATATTTTAACTTTATTTTCTATCTTCTTTAGTTTTATAATATCATTATATTCACCTTTATTATCTATAAAATATAACACTAATTGGTTAATTCAGAATTATTGGGTAAGAGAGGTCTCAAATAATAACAATTCTTCAATATCTATACTTCATTAAATAAAATTATATTTGATCTATTAAAAATATTTAAAGATTACAATAATAGTTTTTATTATAAAGTATAATTGTATTTGGTTTTAGATTGTATTAAATGATCAATTTTTTTCAGGATCATTAAATCAGTAGAGTATATTTTGGGTTGTATAAAATAGAATAATATAGTGATAAGCAGTAAAGTGGTCAAATCTTTTTATCAAAAGTTGAAGTGGGAGTAAATTTTTTTATGAAAATTCCAACTTAAAGGTATTAAATAATTCAACTAAGATAGTATATTGAAATAATATCACACATATTAAAGAGGTAATCACAAAATCGTATCTCATTTATGAATATTCTCATCATCAATATATGATCAAGGGATAGAAAGGAAGGAATTGTGGGTTACCTCTGTTAACAATTAACAGAAAATGGGTTGATGACTATGAGACCATAACAATATTAAAATAGATTAATCCAACCTCAACATAATCATTATCACATAACTAGTTTTTTTTTCAAATCACTATTTTATTTCCTTATCTAGTTTAAACAATATAAACTTTTAGAAAATTTATTTTTTTACAAATAATTTTTAGTAGTTATAGAGAACTCATATTTTGATAAAACACATTGTTAAAAACATTAGTGAATTAAACCTAAAAGTAATTATTATTTTTATACACCCAAATAGAATTTATGTGTAAATATTCACTTATGGATTATTATTTAATTAACCTTATTCAAATACGTAATTTTATAATGATTATTTGATATTGGAATAATAAATATAATGAGTTAGACTAAAAATTAAACCTTATGAACCAAGGGAAAGACATGTAGTAATTATATAATGAAATCAATTTTTTATTATATAATTGGAATATCATTAATATTTAGTTTCTACCCAACCATTTGAGGTAAATACCCTATAAGATTGGGCATTTAGACCCATATAACAGAAGTAATTTCCATATTATGTGTACAATAATCCTTGAGCTGATAGATGATTAGAACATTATTTGGAATACAAAATGTGACTTAACTATAATGAAAAGTGATATTAAAAATATTAATAGAGATCTAATCCATGAAAAAAAACATAAAAATTTTACCAAATCGGGAATTCCAATATTTCCTTGAAGACGAATCCCAAAAATATTATATATACAATGGTTTTAGACTTGGGATAAATTCTTAGTACTTATAAGATAGTTCTCTGACCGGTGAATATCTAATAATTATGGTGGTGAACCAATTCCAATTAAAAACACTATATATTAGATGTATTGGATATAACTATAATAAAATATGCTATATAAAGTACTTGAGATCATAATGATTATACCATCCACCAGTTTTCATTGATTAACCACTTCATATGTTATGATTTTATAGGATTCCCCTTTATTCCTTGGATTTATATGCTTATATCACCATTTCTATTAATGATACCATGGCCTAGTTCATTTATTATCATAATTTCAAAACATATTCTTGTTATAACATTGATGTCTGAATAATTCAGTTGGTGTAACTTTATTTTCATACATTTTATATGTTGTATTTATTATATCTTATCAAAATTAATGTCCTTCATGTTCTTATTTACATCACATAAAGAATAAATATTTTCATTTGAGTTAATTCCCCAGTGATTTTTACCTAAATTATGAAATTTAGAGAGATAATTATTCTTTCTACAATGTGATTTATTATATGAGTTTTTCTGCACTTTTCTCTCCTTGTCCCTAATGTAAATAGAATGATCATATACTAATGTATCAATCCTCATTTTAGTACATCTCAGGGAATTATATTTTAATATTACTATGAATAGTTCAGGGAAAATACATTTGAAAAATAATTTCATTATGTTTTCTTATTAATTTTTTAAATTTATTAGTTTTTCCTCACATTCTTATTGAGAGTCCATCATTAATCCAATTAAAATCATTGATTAAAAATATAAAACAACTGTTTCATAAATTGAGAACTAGATAATGTAAAATATCATTTCTATTGTAATGATCCATTACAAAAAAAATTGGATTAAAAGAACCACTAAAGAAGGAAGGTAACAATCACATTAATGAATAAATGATGAATTGTAAATTACATAAAATTTTTGGAAAAAAGTAATATCAGTGACACATGAAGGAATGAATAATAAAATTTTCTTTATTTTCCATGTTTGGGTTATCAAAATGGTTCATGTTAATGTTTATATCTTCATATTGTTTAGTGATCATCACCAAATTTTTTTTCTCCAAATACAATGTCATTAGGTTTCTAATTTGTTATGTCATTACATACCTCATCACTCTTACATTTCACTAAGTACCTCATAGTTACAACTATTGAATAATAATATAATTATTATAGTAAGTATTAAACAATAATTACAGGTCTAATAAATTATATGATAAATAAAGTAGACCCTAAGTTTCAATTAATTATGAGACATTTATTTCAACGTAAAAAAGTTAAAGTTCATCCTGGGTAAATTTTTTCAGTACCTATGATATTTAATTTTTATTGAACCTAGTTTTTTTGAGTTTTATACAAAAATTATGAATAAAATAATCCACGAAATTTACTAAACCATACATTGATACCAACAGCGATAGCATAAATATATAATAAAATCATAATACAACATTTGTAAAAAATATTCGTCATATATTATTGTAAAACAAACGCGAGAAAAAATATGTTTTGTGTTTTTGGATACTAGATACAAATATTACATATTTTATTATTATGTGTACATTTCTTCATTATTTCATCAAAAATTAAATCCTTTCTAGAAAAATACAATATTATTCTAGTTTTCATAACCTAGTGAATGAAAATATATAAAAGTGAAGATATTATATCATTATAAATAGAAAATATAAATAAATATCCATTTTGAATATGAGAATATAAAAATGGAAATAAGAGAGGATAAGATGAACTTGTGGGTAACAGAACATAGTTAAGGTATATGATCATAACATAAGGAAATCATACCTAATAAATAATATGTCATAAAACATGAATAATGAAATAGATTATTTATTTTATAAGAATTAAATACCAAATTATTGATAAGAGAGAAAAATATCATAATAAATTGAAACACAATATTGGAATGTGGTATAACATATAAATTTAAAAACAATAAACATATAAAAAATTTTATTATGTCTATGATCACTAACAAGAACATCCTCACATAGTTGAAGGGATCTCGTCACGTAGTTGATTGAGATCACTCCAAATTACCTTAAATATAGTGGATTAAAAATTCTCTGTTGTCCCTTACAAATAATATAAGGAGGCATAAGGATTTACCAAATTAAATTTTTGTCTATATTGTTCATTTAGCACCCAATAAATTGAAAAAGTAAAAGCATAAACCATTAAATAAATTACAGTCAAGAAAAAATGAGATTTATTAAAATTTCAATGACACATAGGCATTGTCAATCTGAAGGAAAAATTTGGTGGAATCATCAAAAACATTTATATTGATTCATATTAACATTTAATGTATTATAAAATGACTTTGATGAAAACATCTACATATTGATAATAACAATTTGATGTCTAGAATGTAAAAATTATTTCACATATGATTTTTTTTGTTATTAAAACCAAATATAATTCCCTAATATTTAACATTTTCTATGTTCTTAAATAAATTCAATTTATTCGATAGATTGTGTTTCATGAAAAATCACGCTTAAACAAACCATGATATACTATTAAATATAAAAATAATTGTTGGAATAATAAAGTATTGTTAGGAGTAGTAATATAGAAATTAGAATAAAAACCACACTTTTGATAGTTAAAATAAAAATTTGGTATCTCATAAATTTAAATATGACATATTTATATAATGTGATAAGTATATAAATTTGTAAAAAATGATTAATTAATTTATAGTATTTTTGTGACATGTAAATATTTCTTTAAAATTTTATAATTAATATAATGATTTAAAATAAAATTTATTTTCAAAAAAAAGATTCATAAATTATTATTTTATTTCATTAGAATTATATGATTATTTATTGTGACTATCATTAATTTTTCCATGTCACGTATAATGAGTTAAAATGTTAAAAACATTATTTTTGACTAAATAATGATTTTATTTAAAAATTTAATTTATAATATTTAGGAAATTATTTTCATAAAATGGAGTCCATTTTAATTGTATAAACATAGAATAAATGGTTAGTGTGAATTCTATTATTTTTCAAAAATAGTTTAATTTTTTATGAATATTGAAATAGGTTAATTTACGGTTTTTAACATTATTAGTTAAATTCGTAATTTTTTTAATCAATTATAATGATAGAACCCATTAATTTGAGATAACATAAACTAGTTACTGTACATAGTCAAAATAATCAACACTATTGATAGTATAGATCCAAAATAATAAATCACTAAATTAAATAATAAAATAACACCCATCTCTTAACTTATAAATAAAACCACTCACCAACCCTTTTATTCACACCTTAAAAGCCTTTATAATTTTCTACCTTCTTCCAAATTATCTTTTCAATCCTTTCATCCATGTCTAGGACCTGATGGTATTACCAAAAGACCAAATCCATGTTTCTTTAGGAAGTTCCCAATGAGACAATATTTAAGATGTAAAATTCATCTTCTTTCGCTTTTAATATATTTTTTCCCTTATATATCCTTACATGACCAATCAAAAGAGGAATAAAAACTCTAGTATCATATATATACCTTAATTTAATTGGATTAATAGATTTTTAATAATCAAATCCTTTCTTATCTCTTTTTATTTTATAAATGTAAACATCGTCTGTGATATGTCGAATCACCGCCTTCATGGATTATAATTTTTTATTTTCCATTACTACATTAAAGACAAGTAATAAAACCATTATCAATGTTAAAATATATTTTAATATATATATATATATATTAGAATTTATTGAACATTATGGAAACAATATATATATATTATTAAATAAAATTAGACAATTTCATAATGGTCGTAAAATCCACCAACATAAATTAAGGCATTTTGTTCAACACTTTTTATAAGGAATCATCATCATACCATATTACCGAATGTTATATGAGATGAGTTAAACGTCTGTATTTTCATTAATTATAATTAATTTCTCTTTTGGGGAAGTTATTACAATTTTACAATAACTATAATATTTATACTCAAGGGAACTAACTAGAAAACCAGGAAACAAAGACTTCATTGGAAAGGGAAATAAACATCATAACTCATCAAAATGGCCATAATTGAACTTAATAAAATGTTCAAATGTAAAAATATTTGAAGGAAATTATTAATTATGTAATTATTGAATCTAATTTGATTATATAAGGCCTTATGTCCAATTTAGGAATGATTCTTGACATATGGAAAGGGTGTTTTCAATTCAATTAATATGTTTTATTTCATTTCATATTGTTATATAATACAAATGAATTTATATAGTTTTACAAAGCTACTATGATATTTATAATAAAGATACTAAAATATTAATTCTATTGGGTGGTGATTACTTGTACTTAGTTCAAATGTAGTAATGTGAGGTACTAGAACTGGGCAATTAGGTTCGAGGACATTACAGTTGGTCTCAAATAAACATTAGTAGAATCCCTGGAAACAAGATTTAGAAAAAAAAATAGAATGGGGAAATATAACCCTATAAATGACATTTAAAATATTACCAAGGTAACCAAGTTAATTATTTGGATACTATTTACTATTTCACTAGTTTTAAAATTTCATAATCTAATCTAGTGTATTACATTGTATAAAAATGGAACAAAGTAGAAAGAATGTAAACTGTAGCAATGAACAAATTCTATGTTGATATTTCTATCTAATGCAAGAAAATAATGATGGAGCTATTACTATAACTAGATATGACCAACTAATCACTATACTAGAAAAACTGTCCTAGTTTATAAGAAATAAGAATACTCACATGGAGAATCCTTATTCACATTGAGGTATAATAATGTTAGACCACTTCATGTGAAAAAAAAACCATCATGATTCAATGGGAATAAAAACAAATTAGTTTTTGAGAAATGGATAAGTTACTTCGAGAAGTTATTTTTGAACTTGGTTTATAAAAATATATAGATTGTTATCAAGGAAGTTTATCATCTTTAAATAAGTATAAATTAATAGAGGTCAATAATTCAAAACAAAAATAAGGATGTTGAAATTAAAAATATAGAATGGATAACTCTTACTGAATTTATATTGGAAATATATTTCCCTCATAAAAAATGAAAAGATATGGAGATACAATTGATGAGTTTGAGAGAAAAATATGATGAAGCCCTTTCTATGAATGAATCGGACATTACATGGTTATCAAGGAATGACACAGAATACATACATACTCTAAAGAGCAGGATTATACTTTTTTTTGATGGAATTAACCCACTTCAATGAAGGGAGTTAGTATCCCAGGAATTATCATTTTATGAAGATATAATATCATATACTATTTTGATGAAGAATCAATTTTGCAAAAAATATGGCTTCAGAAGGAAGTAAGATAAGTATAGGGATTATGAGCACAATAAGAAATGAAATAATGGAAATTGGAATAAGGGACTAATAGAATTTATATATTGTAATAAATGTGAAAATAAACAAAATGGAACATGACTATTGGGAATTAGAGTTTGTTACAAGTGTAGAGAAAAATTACACCCGACTAGTGATATAAAACAGAAGAAATAATTAGTTAATTTCCAATGCTTCATCTATAATGAGATTCGACACTATGGACATGATTTTCATAGCTTTCAATGTATTATTCCCCAGAAAAGGACAAGGGAACATGAATATGAATATTCAGTCACATGATATGACATTGAAGTTCCGAATAATGATTTTGAAGGTTTTTTTATTATCGTTTAAAATTTATCTGAGGCTCTATCTGATTCTAGATCATCACATTCTTTAATATCTTCCCAATTATCTATAAAATTAAAATATATCCAACTCTCATTAAAAAGTGGGTTTTAAAAAAATCTTATTGGAAACAATATTATAATATTGTTGTGTCAGGAAGTTACTATTATGACACATAAACGTGCTCTAAATGTAGATTCTGACATCATTTCTTTTGTTGATTTTTATATAATCCTTTATATTGAATACATTTCATAATATTATGAAAACTTTTATTATGAAAAGAAGTGATTATGATTCATGAGGAATACATGAAGCTTATAATATTCAAATGGGACACATCATCGGTTGAATCATATCTGGAGCCACCTTCAGTAGCCTTACTATATGAGATTCTGGGAGAAGAAGAGAAGATAAGTCCCAGAAATGATAATGGCAATCTTGAAATTAATTATGTACCTATTGTATAAAAATACATTGTCCTATTTCTATAGTCATTACATTGATATCCTCTAAAGTGGAAAGTTAATTTATTATTTTCTTAATCATTTATGAAAGACATATAGAAAAGACTCCATATAGAATGGACATAGTGGAGTTAATATAGTTAAATAAACCACAATATGAATTGATTAGTAATGGATTTATACACCATAATATTTAACCTAGGGGATCTACTATTATTTTTGTTAAGAAGAAAGATGGATCTATGAAGTAGTACATTGAATATAGGGAGATCATTGTGATTATAATAAATAATAACTATCATATGCCTCGTATATATTTCTTATATGAAAAACATCATGGAGTTCGTTATTTTTCAATGATTAATCTTCATTATATATTTCATTAATTTCATGTAATGATGGAATACATTCCCAAGAAATCCATCCAAACAATGTATGTACATTATGAGTCAATAGTAATTTCATTTGGATTGACTAACACTCCTTCTATATTTATAGATATAATTAATAGAGTATTAATTGAGAATATTGATAATATTTTATGGTATTTATTAATTATAAATTATTTTACTGTAAAATATACAAGGTCCAAGGGAACCACTTGAGGATTATTCTACATACTCTAATAAGAAAAGTGTTATAGGGAATGTTTAATGTATGTGAATTTTGGATTCCAATAGTTTATTTTCATGGACATATGGCCTCAAATGGTGGAATCCCAGTAGATCCTACAAAGGAAAAGGTATTCCATGAATGTAAAACACCAATGAAACTGACCAAGGTATGTAGTTTCACTGGTTTTTAGTGTACTATGTGATTTTCATTCATAATGTATCCCAATTACCTAACTTTTCTCCATGATTTATTGTACATAGGTAATCTTATTTTGGAAAAAGAAATGTAAAGAAGGTTTTGAAGAATTTAAGTGGATATTAGTGATTTCACATATCTAAAATAAACCAAAGGGAAATGGTTGATTATTGATTTATAGTGATGCATCGAACATAGTATTTACTTATGTCATTATGAATAAGGATAAAGTTATTGCATATGAATGAAGGGAATGAAAAATAATGAACAAAACTATAAAACTCATGATATGATGTTAGAAGATGTAATGTTTTCTCTCATCATATTGTTACACTATAACTATGATTAATGATATTAGATATCTATTGATCACAAGTGTTTGAAATATATCTTATCACAAAATGAACTCATCACGTGGTAATAGTGATGGATCGAGCTAGTCATGTATTTTTATTATTCTACAACATGATACCCATGGAAGTAAAATATGTTAGCAGATCAATTGAGCCTGAAAGATTATGGGGTTATGAAAAAAAATTAAATAAAAAGGATCCTATTTGTATAGATATAGTAAATATGGATATGTGATTTATCAAGGAAAGTGAAATTTAAATTCTTTTTCAAATTGATTTTAAACCATATATATTTGAAAATATTAATTGTTTTTGAGTTTGAAGATGATAACTTTAAAAATAAAATTAATGTTGTGGATGATGGGAAATTGGTAGACATCATATATGAAGATAGAATTATAAAATATTGGAAGATACATTATGTTTCCATTATACTGAATCAAAAAATGTAATTAATAAGATATTCTCATAGCTCAAATTTCACTATACACTCCAGTAGAACTAAGATGTTTAAATATTTGAGGGTCCTTTTTTGGTGGGATAATATGAAGAAGTAAAATGCTATCTATGTAATGAGATTTTAGTTTTTGAATAGGCGAAGGATTAATGAAAAAATTCTAGAGGATTTATGCCACCTAAACCAATTCTTACATGGGAATGAGATGAAATTAATATATTTTGTTTTACTAGATTAACAAATACTCAAATAAATAATGATTAAATGTATGAAATTATTGATCGACTTTCCAAATTTGCACATTTCTTCACTACAAGATAGTATTTCCCAATAATTCCTTAAATAAATATATATTAATAAAGTTGTAAGAATTCATGGTGCACCTATATAGATCGTGTCAAATCTAGATCCCTATTTTACAACAAATTTATAGAATAGTATTCAAACATTTCTGGATACTAATCATCATTTGATCACTTCTTATCATTCTCAAACTGAAGAGCTGTTGGAAAGGATGATCTAAACATTATAGGTCAAGTTAATAACACTATCACTTTAGTTTCATGTTACATTAGATTAAAATTTACCATTAGGAGTGTCTTCCTTCAATAATAGTTTACATACTAGTATGAAAATGGCATCATATGAAGCATTAAATCTGAAGAGATATTGTACTCCAACTTGTTGGGATAAATTTGGGGATTTTAAAATTATATGTCTGGAACTGATTGAAGAGACAAAAAAATTAAAGACTATTCAATCTCATATTAAAGTACCCCGAATTTTGAAAAATATTTATTCTAACTACCATAGAATGGATTTTGAGTTTTAAGGGGGAGATCATTGCTTTATGAAAGTATTTGTATGGAAGGGTGTCATATGATTCAATAAGAAATGGAAAATAAGCTCAGTTTATATCATACAATTTTAAATTATGGAATGAGTTGGAGATATAGATTATATTTTCCGAATTCCATATAGTCTTTTGAATGTTCATGCTATTTTACACATATCATTGTTAAATAAGTACATTCCAGACCCAACACATATACTCATTTATGAAAAAATATAACTGGAACATGATTTTTCTTTCTACAATGATCCTATCTTGATTCTTGACACTTGAGAAAAATTATTGATAAATTAGATGACTTGATTGGTAAATGTTATTTGAAAAAAAATATAAAATGACGAACTAATGTGGGAACATGAGAATTCTTAGAAGAAAATGCACCACCATATGTTTAGAAGGTAATACCAATGAGAAGTTTGAGGATTATATTTTATGAAGGCAAGAAGAATATATCATTCCATTATTTTAAAAAATATATTCTTAAGTAAATAAAATTTAGTCAATAGATTATGTTGAAAGAAACATTGAGATTAATCAAATGGAGATATAAAATTAAATATTTACTTGTAATTTGGATTAGTGAAGTGACTATTAACAATAATAATATGGAAAATAGTAAAACAATCTCAAATATTAAAGTATAAATAAAATATATTTATCACATAAATTAAAATATGTTATATTTATATCATTATATAAGTAAATAAATGTTTTAAAATGATAAATCATGTGTTGGTATTTTTATGAAACATAAATATCTATTTTATTTTCATAATAAATATACCGATTTAAAAAAAAAATTCTTTTAATAAAATATATTCATAAATTAAAATCTTGTTTCTTAATAATTATAATATTTTTTGTGATTCCATAATTAATTTTTGAAAGTGTTATAAAATCAGTTATAATATATAAATAAGTTTTTTTGAATAAATGATGATTTTATTTAAAAATTAAAATAACTATATTTAGAAATTTATTATCGAAAAATTCATTCCATTTTTGACATATACATATATTAAAATGGTGAGTTCAGAATTCTGTGATTTTTCAAAAGTAGTCTAATTTTTCACGAATAATAATATTATGTAATTTATAGTATTCAAAATTATAAGATAAATAATTGAATTTTTGAGTCATTGATGATGAAATAAACAATTTATTTTAAATAACATTGAATAATTATTCTATATAGTCCCAATAATAAAAAATAATTATATTACTGAGAAAAAAATAATAAATAAATTCTTTAAAAAATAATTAAAAGAACCCCTCTCTTCCTATAAATACGACCCAACACCACACCTTATCCTCAAAAAAATATGACAATAATATTTTCAATATTTTCCCAAATTCAATTACAAATCATATTTTCCATTTCCAATAATTATGGTCTAAAAGAAGACCAAATAAAAGTGTGTTAAAGAGGTTCCCAAGGATACAGTATTCAAGTGGTAAAATCATCCGTCTTTCTCTTTTAGTTTGTATTATTTTCTTATCCTTTCATCACAGCCCATAATAAAATGTAATTGTAAATAAAATATCATATATATGTATATATATTATAATTTTATTATTCTAATGGATTATTCATCATCAAATACCTTACCCTTTTCTTTTCTAATGAAAAAAAATCTTTTATGATGGTTGGATTCACCAACTTTGTAGACGATGAGTTTTTATTTTTCATCACTTCTTAAAAGGATGATCACAAAAAAAAAATTTGTTAAAAAAAATTTTATATGAATATTTTATGTTATATGAGGTACTAGAAGAAATATATATATATATATATAATTTATATTAAATTATAAAAGATTGTGATGGTCGTCAAAACCCCCAAAATAAATTAACAAATTTTCATCAACATTTTATCAGTTGAACCATCCTTATAACATATAATAAATTGATATATAAGACCCATTAAATTTACAAAGGACAGTTAATACTAATTAATAGAAATTCAAGATATTTTATTCCAATTTTACAAGATCTACCATATTTATACTCCATAGAATTGACTATAAAACCCTAAAACTAACTCCATCGGGACAACATAATTAAACATTATAACTCATCAAAATTCCCATAAATTAACTAAATAAATATATACTAAAAATATATATGTTTATAATTTTTGGAATTATGTAATTAATGAATCTAATTTGATTATAAATGATATTATTTAAAAGTGAAAAATGATTTTTGACATAAGGTAATGGTTTTTTGTCTCCCTTTTACTTTTGTAATAATATTCATTTTTGAACCATTATTTTCTATGGGTGGTGTAAAAATTTTATTTAACATAAATAATTTTTTTATCATAATGGAATTAATTGTTTCATTTATATTCATTAATGTTATAGGGAATATGGTTTTTCTGATTACATAGTGGTAGAGAATTCATAACCCAATTTCCATTATTTGTGTTCAACTTATACATCATTACATAAGTAATTCTATGGTTATATGTGAATTATTATTTTTTATATTATGATTTATTTACACTATTTATATTATTATTTATATATGATACACATAATCAATATATTTGGTCAATTTTCACAGATTCTTTAAAAAAAATATACTTTTAAATGATTCTTTTTACAAATTTAAAAGGAATGTTTTTTAACATATAAAACATGAGAAGATTTAAAATATCTAATAACACCTTTATGTATTAGGGAATCCTTTACTAGTTTATATGGTTATTTTTATTTAAATTGATTTCTTTTATGATTGTAAATATTTTTAAATAAATGATTTCAACGTAAATTTGTAATTTTACTTATAAATTCCGAATGATTTTTTGATTATTTTCATTTATTCCAACACCCTTTATTGGATCATATGATTAATTTATTTTTATCTATTATTATACCATATATAATATCTTAGTGAATTTTTTATGATTATTTTTACTGTGGATGTGCTCTTCTGATACCATAAAAATATTATAGTAGACTTTTAGTGATTATGTTTATTGTTTGGGGAACATTATTTCATATGCTTGTTTCAATTTAAATTTATATATCGATTTTGTTTCGCATATTTCATATTAAAAATGCATTGTACTTATTAATTGTCTGTCATGGAATTTTATAGCCCCTAGATGCATCTGTATGTCTCTTAAGAAAATCAAGTTTGGGTATTGGATTATGTCATACCTAATTATGTATAGTTTATTGGCTAATGCCTTGAAAATAATTTTTTGATTTTGTGAATTATGAATTCCCTCATAATGTGATTAGTTATTGATAATACATGTGATTATTCTACTACAAAATAGAAATGGTTATGTTTCATTCTCATATTTTTATTTACCTCTAATTATTTGATCTCATTTTATTAATTTCATATTATAATCAATATTATGTAATAATGAAATGTGTTTTTAGTTATTCACGTTTCATTATTTTTTATGTTTATATATGATATATTCCGCTGTATGATTACCCTTAATGAGAATATGTTCCCACCCATTTATTATGAATAATTTTCACATGATTCCAAGTTTGTATATTATGATTGACATGAATGGTTAATATACGAGAATATGGGTGTTTTCAATGAAGTTACTATGTAGTATTTCATTATATATTTTAATTTAATAATTTTTTTTATAGTTTTCCAATTCTACTAAACTATTTATTTTATTGAGATGTGATCACTTTTAATTATTAAAAATGTAATAATATAACCATCTACTTTATGCCACTAGGGATGGAATCTTTACACCAAATATTATGAAAAAATTGATTAATAAATGAAAATAAGGATAATAATATTTAAAATAATCATTGAGTTAAGAAAAATTATAAGAATGTTTTATAATGAATATAATGAAAAAGAAAAAAATAAATCAACCATATAGAAAATGAACATGAAGGGAAATTAAATTATTCTTTTTACACATATGTTAAAAATATTATGACAATATAAAGTTAGATTTAGAAATAATTAATGTAGTGAGAAGCATATTCAAGTTAATTAAATTATAATAAAGAGATGATTTATAAAGAACATTAATTTTTTGTGTAACCCTTAAAAAACCATATTTAAACCATAAATAAATATTAAATATCCTATATCATGAAAAACAATATATTTTTATTGATTTATTATAGAAATAATGGAGTGGGTATACCATTTTTCATTTAGGTGGTTGAACCGAACCAAATAAGAAAATTATATAAATTAGTAATAATTTAATGTTATGTTAGAGTATTATCATTATAAATTTAACATAATGATGTTAATATTGAATACTTCCAGATGATAATGAGATAAAAAAATTCATATGTAAAATAAATATATATTTCTTAAAATAAATTGATATATTCTAAGAGGTAATTTCTATTTTTCATAATGAGATCATTCAAAATAAAGGAATTAATCTTGTTTCATGAGAAAAAACACTGAAAAACATGTAAGATTTTTTTTAATAGGGAATATTCGATGGGATTCAGTATTTATATGAAGGATTGTAATGTTTTAGAGTCTTTGGAAGATTACTCATAGTATTAATGTAAGTGATGGACTTCTACTGGGAACTTAAGACTAGGGTAAAGATGAAATAATGAGGGAGTTTGGTGTGCTAGGTAAGGAAATGATGGTAAGTTTTTCTAGATTCACTCATGAATACGAAAAAGGATTTTATAATTTTTAAATATCTTCTTAAGGACTCTAAATATGGGACATGTTAACTAAAATCCTTTTACCTATTTCTACTCTATTTATTTTTTTATTGTTGCACATATATGTTGTAAAACATATAATATATCCCATATGAAATAATTTTTTTATGATTCAAAATTTAATCTTCATGTAATCTAACTCAAAAATTAAATATTTAAAAATTATCTTTTATATAAAATAATAAAATATGATAAATTTTCTTATTTATATGAAAAATATTTTTCTTAAAACAGTTATTTTTTTATTGTAATTACTTATTAGTTACTAATCATCAAAATAATGTGAAAATGTTATATATATATAAATGGAAAATTACATGAAAAAAATTCACAAGTATTTATTAATTTAGTTTATCATGATTAAAATTTCAAAGGATTAAAAAGTTAGTATTTCAAAAAATATCACTTTTAACATTTAGTAGTTTTATTCATTTTATTTTTTTATTAGGAAATTAATTAGAATCTATTAACCCATTGGAATTAAAATTATTAAATTAATCTTATAAATATATTTTATTAAAATAATTCTAAATTTTATATAAGATCTATATAACATAAAAAATGAACATTACATTGAAAATAAAATATATTTTTTCAAAATTTAATTAGAATTTTATCATTAAAATAATGATAATTATATACAAATTATAGAATTTTTTATATTCTACTAACTTTAATTTATAACCACTGACCCATCTAGATATGTGTATATCCATTGAAAATATATCCCATGACAATATAACCATGAACCATATAGAAAATAACCATATAACCAATGATCATATTACAATTCAATATAAAGTCTCTCAAACTTCTATAAAATCATTCATCTCATTCTATAATTTATTTATCAATATGTTGAACATATTTTGATGTTTTTTATACTTTATATAGATACCCTCAATGGTATGATATTCATAGATGATAATGATGAATAAAATTTCAATCTTTTATTATTTATATATATATATTCAATAATTTAATAATCCTTTTCATTAGGTTTCATTTTTTTTATATTTAAATAAAATTCATTTTAATATTTTAATATTATATATAAATAAAATATTGAATTTTACATTCATGTTTCATGTTGTATATATCACATTGTATTGAACACATATGATATATCAAAATGAAAATACAAAATAAAATTTTGGGGGTGTTAGTATACTCACCTGTCAACATTTCAGCTGGCCACTAGAAATATGTAAATGTTCCTAAGGGGTTTTTATGTTCTATCCCATTTCTATTTGGGAATTCAAGTTAGGTAAATTTAAAAATGTTATTAGACCAGTTTTTATCTAATCTACGATTCTATATTTTGTGATTTAGACTAGAGATAGGGTGCCATGAATTAGTGGTTATACTGGTGAATGCTTTTCTAACTTATCTATGATGGAATCATGATTCTCCAAATTGTGGTTTGGGGATCAATTTTCATAAAATATGTATAAATGATGTATTTTTTTATGAATCTTGAAATAGACATAATATTTTTGGGAGTTTATATGGATCAACCGAGATCCACTTCTTATTTTAATTAAAACATCATGTATTCATGTGGAATATTATAACCTTTTCATTGGGGTTATATAATTATTTTTAAGGTTATACAATGTAGTAGAATGTACTGCGACCTTACCCAGTAATGAGATTTCTCTAGTTCATTCTGAAAATTATCTTATAATATGGCGAAGCGACCACCCAATTAGTTAATAAAAGGATATTTTCACATATAATTTATAATTTTCTTTTAAAAAATTACAATTTCATTAAAATTATTTCATAATTGTATTTTTTTCAGTTGATTCTCTCACATCATAATTATAATGTACAATCAAATCATGAATTATATAATCATAATCCACAGATGCTCCATAAATATCTGAGTTTTGTTACTAGCATTACATGTACTAGTGTAGAATAAATAAACCTCTTATGTCGTACACTAATGATCATATGAAGAATTCAATCTAGCATGATGAATTATTTCCCTTGTTCTCTTAGTATTGAGAAGGAGGAGGGTGATAATTTTTCGATGTTATTGAGAGAGTTATTGAGGGATTTACTGGGTCACAGCTGAATCCTCTTTGAAGAATACCTTAATCATGAAAATCCACTTAAACCCTGATATGATATATAAATCAGACTGAATATATAATATTATAGAATATGTAATTTAACAATGTCTCTTTAACTTATTTATTTATTCTAAGTAAACCCGATGAAAATTACAATAACATGATTATTATATTTCATGATGTGCATTTGCTGATATATAGTTAAATATATTTTCTGGAAAAACTGTAACTCGGCTTATTAATCAGACTCATCATTTAACAAGTATTGAAAAAAAAATTAATTTTAAAAAAATATCCACATATAATTTATTCAGAAAGTATTTTTTATTTACACAAACTAGAGAATTCATATTTATTTAAATATTCATGTAACAAAATAAATAAATATATATTAAATAAATAAATATTTATTACCTTGTGAATAATAAATAGTCGAAAAATAAATATTATATATGACATATCAAGACAATAAAATTTATTTAATATTAAACATATATATATCATGGCTCAAATAACACATTTTTTGCAATGATAACAACCTCATATGAATGTTTACTATGTAATACATTTCGTTTTCCTTGATATAACATTAAATGTTTTTGTACTTGTCTCATATACCATTTTTCCTAATTATCTATCCTTAACTACCTAAAATAGAACCATCAATTAATTAACATGGAAATTGATTTAATTTTAATGTTCTTTTTCAAACATAGGGACAAAGATATCATATCCCATAAGTTATAATGGAAAAATTTATTCTTGAGTTATCTATTAATGTCAAATCACTTATAATGCACCCAAAACATCCTACTATTCCTCATGAATATATCTTCATGGTGTTAGATAATACATCGCACTAATTAATTAATTATATAAATAAATTATTATATCAAGTATGGGGACCTATACACATGTGTGTATATATAAATATATATTGACACATAACATGTATAATTTATATTGGTGGGTCTATTCTCATTAACTCATTTCTCAGATATTTTTTCGTATAAATCATTTGAGAAGAAGTATTAATGCCTTCTTCTCCATAAAAATATAATATTAATATATAATATATATTCCTTCTACATGATATCATCAATATCATAGAACATATATTTTAAAGTATTATCCTAGAACAATGTGGTTTTTATTATAGTGAGAAACTACTATCACATTTAAATCTTATAAATACTCACTTGGTAAAATTAATATTATAAAAACATGAAATCATCTAGTGATAACAGTTTTATTAATATATATATATAGGTAATTGTATGTTTGTGTAGATGAATGTACAAAGACATTTGGTTCATTGGAACCTACTCTAATTGACTCTGACTTTCATTCAAATTAACTTATAACTGAATGGAATATCTAACAGAACTATATTTCTACTACTGATGTATAGTTATCTCTTATAAGACTATTAATTTTTTATCCAGTATACTCACTACAACTTCACACTTTTATAAAAAACTCCTTGTAGTGATATCGCTGATTATTTACATTTTTTGCTCTATCATAATCATGAAATATTTTTTAACACCACATCATAATGGTTATATTAACATTATAAAATTTTATTTTCCTCCTAAAACTATAATATAATATAAAGTCATTGAAATACCACTTATGAGGATACATCAAAATCCTAATCATATAATTTCTATATAAATATTGTATTTGATGGCTACAATAAGTTAAAAATTCTAATTTCCTTAATATTATGGTGATAATATATTAAATTGATTTGAAGGAAGAGATGTTTTATATACCCATGGAGATAATTATTCCCACTTCTCTAACATCTAGGTATTTATACATTAAACTTTATCAAGTACTCTTTGATAGTTTTGATTGTAATCTTATGTAGTTCTCCTTGTTATTCTTGATATCACCCATCCATATATTATACATAATAATTATCAAACCAAATTAATATAATGGACTGTATGATATATTAAAAACTACATTAAGGATTATATAATTACATAAAATATAATAATATCCTCCTATACTTTATCAAAAATACTTAAAGATAAGTTATTAAATTTTACATTTGAAATAATTTAGTGTTGAATTGCTTTATCTTTTATTTTTCATTTCTATTTCAAAAAAAGTAAAATTAATTAATAAATGAAAAACCATAGATCTACAAATCCTGAACAGATTTCAAAGAATCTATTTTCTACATTAATTCATTCTTTGAGAAAGATATTTTCTTTAGATTTTGTCCAAAAATGTATAACAAAATTTAAATTGTCCATATGTTAGACACATTACTATCTAGAAAAAAATGTCTTTACAACAAACCATGTGTATTTACATGGCACACAAGCATTCAAATTGAATAAAAAATATTTGGTGGCTTTGTTAATTGAATTTTCAATTTTCAATATTTTTTTCATAAATCTCTAAATGAGAATGGGAATCCAAAATATAATATTTAATTTCTTGGTGTCTCCAACCCAGTTTTCTACATAATATTGACATATTACGTACGTTTTCTATAATGGAATGTGGTATTGAAATATAATTTTCAAAATAATGATACTAATATATTTATAGGTCATATATAATTCATAGATATTTTTCCATGAATTATGGTATAATGTTTCATTATAGAATATTTCTAAGAGTCACTTGAAACTTCTGGTAACCAATGAAGTATTATTGGTAATCACATTAACTATCCAGTCGTTTTTTCATTTTGAATACAAATTAATGACTTTAAATTAATTGATAAACAACTGATATAATAATTTGTATTCTGGTTTATGAAATCCATTGCATAATTCACATGATATTTTCAAACTTATCATGTTTTAACTTAGAGTGTCACATAAAATTTAATATTCATTATTGAATGATATAAAAAATGAATCAGCAAATAAAAAACAACTAATTTCATTTAAACATTCCTTTTTAGTATTTGTCTATATAACATCACCAACCACTGATTCTTGTGTATTTTGTGTTCCAAGGACAACTCATGTGTATCCAAATACTTAAAAACATAGTACTCATGTCTTCTTCCGCCATCTCAAAGTAGTATATCCACACCCATATATTAATATAGTCTGTCTAAACTAAATCATTTTCTTTGATGTATTCTAATATCTTTGTTAGATATTTAAAAATTAAATGATATGCATTTAATGTTTTATAAATGTACATTTTTAGATAAAGATGGATATAAAAAATGGTTCCCATCAAACATAAACAAATGCATCATAATAAGTATCTTTATATTGTAACTTATATAATATACATTTCTCAATATAGTTGGAATATAATTAGCTATAATGATTCTAATTGTGAGACACTTTATAAAAGGAATTTTTAAGCTCTAAAAATTCATAAAAATATCCTTATTTTTCTTATTCGTACAAAAATGGGTTATTTTATGTCTATAATGTAATCAATGCTCATAAATTATTTCACTATTAATTTAAAATATCGATGAACAACTGGTTAAGTAATTTACATACATGCTTTTTAAGGGGGATCCAATATATTTTACAGTGTATAATCACTTGTACCATGATAATACCCATAATATATGTGATGAATCTCATGAAGTAAATATTATTACCACTATATTCTCCTTTTAATTGCTCTCATGGTATTTCTGAACATACTCAAGATGTATTATGGAATACCATTTTGGATTTGGTGGCCATAAACAAATTAATTTTTTATTTATTATTACCTATATATTCAGTGGAATGACATTAATAAATCTATTATCATATATTGTTCATTTTTCCATGTACCATTAATGTGATAATGTCCTAGAGTACATAAAACATGAAAATTTCTTAATAGTTCCCTAATGATATGATAACCTTGAAGTGCTTGGAAAAAATTCTTAAACATATTTAATACAGCCATGATAACATTCTATGACATGTCACATAGTGTGTTTGACTCTTGTTTTTCTGATACTTGTAAGTGGTTGATACGTTATCTCATGAAGTTCATACATTGTTATCTATGGGATGAGTGATTATTAGGAAATAAATAATAGGAGGAATTCTTTTGGGTTATGTGTTATTAAATTTTCTTATATGTTAACATTAATAATTCTCTGTTGATATGAGATTATTATTAATTCATAGTATAAGACATATACATTAATGTATTGATGAAATCCCTGTTGAAATATTCTCATAGTGAGTTTTGATATATTGGGTGCTTCGAGATTGATATTGCATTAATTGACAATTTAATAAATGACTTTTTACTTTCGATTTAATGATGATGATGTCTTAGGCCCCTAGAGTAGAACATAATTTTGGAAGAAAAAAAACAAGTTTATGGTGACTTATGGGTTCATTTAAATAAAAGAAATAAATAATATATGGAGCATATAGTTTGATGATGTGAGTATAAAAATATCATGATATTCAATATCAAGATAAATATATTTCATTAAATAATGAGTGTTCATATGTGGGTTTTGTTGTCATGGAATTAGCTTTTTCCTCTCTTTGTGACATTACATTTTTCTTGATACTGATATTGGGCTTTAAGAAATCCCACCTAATGCTAGTAAATATTTTATACTTCAGGGTAATACATTTAGTGTTACCATTGATCATACTAGAATTATATTTAATTTTTAAATTTAGAATAAATGTTATCCTCAAGAATGAAAAATAATATATATTATTAATTTATTGATCACATGTATTTAGTTACTATATTTATATGAGTTTAGTATCAAATAAATAGTTTTTTCTGAAGAACATGTGTATAATATTTATTTATTTTATAACTAAATAATAATAATAATTTTTTTTGGTTTGGTAAATGTTGGGGAATGTGGTCCATAAAAGTTATATATATAGTAATGTGAATTATATAGTCATATAATATAATTTAAATAAATACTAAATTATTTATTTAATGAAATTATATCTATTTTTTACACGTTCACATATCCCACAATAGAATAATAATATTATTATTGGTATGGTGAATATATTAAATTTACTCTTTTATTATGTAAATTATTAAATTTTCAATATTAAATCTTATCTCTATATATACCCACTTATATAATTTTAATGAACATGTGAAATCATTTATGTTTTGGAAGACACATTCTTTAACTAGATAGTCTTCTCAATAAATAACATCTCATTCGTTTTCATGAGACCAAGATGATTCCTATAATTTCATCCTCTTTATCTAGAATGAGATAACATGAGATTGATAATGCTCAATCCCAAAGGATTGAGTTGTGACTAAGGAGAACAACAGAAGAGGAAAATATCATCCACAATAGAAACCAGTATTCCATTAAAATTGTTTTTAGATACAGTAAAAATTGAAGATCACATCTTGAGGGATTCTTTTTACGATTGTATTACAGAAATAATGGTTGAAATAAAGAAATGGATTTAAATAATCAACATCGTCATCAAAACTGACATCAGGTAAGTGGAATTTTTTTATTAATTAATTAATGATAAATTTAACGATAATGGTGATCTTTTTTCATTTCTGTATTATTAATTAATTAATATATATACTATTTCTATGCATGATATTTCATCATTATTTCATTAATATTATTCATTAAATCCAAAGTATCTAGGATAGATATAGTTCGACCACAAAATCCTCTATTCCTATAAGATTCAAGTGGTATAAAATAATTCACATTAATATCTTAAATATCATTCAATGTTTTTTTATTGATTTTTGATTTTTTAGCTGTTCATTTACACTTTGTTATTAATAAAACAAAAGTGAGATAACTCTTCAGTTTATCTTTAAATAACCAAGAGCGTGTTAAAAATAGATTAAGAACATCCAAATAATCCATCAAAATGTTTTAGGGACTCTACCTAGATAACATGTGACTATATTATGTGTTACCAAACTATAGGGTGTGTACCCAAATTCACTGTATAAGTAAACAATATTTGTAAACATAATCCAATATATTATACTAGAAATTTAAAAGTTCCTACTCATCTATAATATGCCAAATACATCATCCTATTTTTACTAGGCGATAAAATGAATATTCATAATTTAAAATCTACTTTATCCCTTTATGAATAAGTCTCTGATCAATCTATATGTTTGAGTAAATTATTTGTTTTCTTTTCCAATTTATTATCTTCTACTAGAAAAAAAAATATCATCAATAATTTAAGAATTTAAGAAGGATCCTTTCATTTTTTCTATCTTATAGTTCCCATTTTTTTGGGGAAGGCCTAATTCTGTTTACTTTTTCACTTTGGTTGACCTGGTCATCTTTAAATTGTCTTCCTGGAAGGGTTAATCTCTCTCAATGGCTAGTAGGATTTTCTTGCGAAATCATCTATTTTCTAAAAAATGGTCTACTCGTTGTTGGTTTATAAATGGCATCAAGGTCTGCATATGAAATCTAATGTTTAAATCATTTTTTTGGAATCATAATATTCTAGTAAGGCATATTGTCAATAATCCATCTGCTACTTGTTGAAAATTTATAGACAAGGGTGATCTTGGAATATAAAATCACAAATTCTTCGGTGATGCCCTTCAAGCTAGACTCACTTGGAGGTTGATTCATAACTAATCTATCTGTATTTCATTTCCTAAAGAAATATTCCTTATGAAGATAAGGAGGGAAAATTTGAATTACATAAACTCCTTCATCTAGCCATCCATTTGAAATTCATTTTCCAAAATCATGAATTACACAAGACAGATGGTTAACACTGATTCTTCCATGATTTTCTAACTGGAAAACTGTACTGGAACCCCTCTAGTCTCTAGGATTCCTCATAATTATCTTCCAGAAAACACAGACTATAATATAAATGATGTCATTCAATATCATAACTTTAACTATCCTGATAACATCATATAGATCATATATAATTATTCGTTCTCTAATTTTGATGACTTTTTTAATTGGGAGACTTCTCATAATGGTATCCTTGATTCCAAATGTTTTTAAAAGTAAATTTTTTCAAATTATGATCTAAATTTTTTTTGGTTGAAATCCTTTGATAATCCACAGATTAAACACTCAAGATTTACTCTTGTTTGGCGTATTTCTCACAACTGTTTTCCCACTACAATTTTTATTCAAACATTTAAAATACAACATTTCCTTAAGTTTCATTTTTGTCACCAGAAAATAAAGGATACTAACCTTCTATATCTATCCTGTGCTAAATCTTCAGCACTTTGAAATTATATTACTGAAATATTTGACTGCAGAAGGATACCTCTTGACACTATCAGCGCCCAATTAAAGCATTGTGCAGATCTCAAATCCTCTCAACAAATAATGTATCTCTTATTAACGATTGTTATAGATATTTTTCATTTTATTTGTGATGATAGAAATGATGTTATCTGCAATAATTACTCATTCAATCTTAATGCAGGTAGGATGAGGATTATTATTTCCATATGGGATGCTTTCCAGATTCAAAAGGCTTATTGTGACAACACTATTGGAGACTTTGAGATTCTTCACCGACACCGGATTAATTATCTCTACAGATAACTTAGATGATCTTTTGCTGTGTTCGGGAAAGCCCTGATCTTGGGATGAATCAAAGTGAATGTTGATGGTGCCACTAAAGGCAAACTGAGACCTGTGGGTTGTGGTGCCATTTTTAGATATTTTCTTTGCTAGTGTTAGATACGATTTTTTGGTAGTTGTAGTACAACCTCATCTATACAATTGGAAATGAAGAGCGTGATCCATGCTGTTGATTTTTCCAAAAATAAACTGGAACAATATTTGGATTAAGAGTAATTCGACCACTATTTTCCATACTATTTGGAATTATTTGGTGCATCTTTCCAAGCCACTTACCACCCATAGGATCATCTTACTTGCTTCACTTCTGGAGATCAATTACATTGTCACTCATGCCTTTCATGATGTGAACATGGTTGCATAAGATCTTACTAACAAGGGACTAAACCAGGATATAACCTAGTAGGATAACCTGCCTGTTGAAATTCTCCCTCTCTATAATAATTATTGTAATATGATTCATTAAATCAGACTCATATAACTTCTTTTATTATATTTAATAAATTTTGTTATGTCATTTGACCAAGAAACTAACTTATTTAAAAAACATGAAAATGATTATGTATAATATTTATATTTTATGTATTTTCTGGGGTTATTTAGCACCCAGTTTTAGGTACATAATGATATTTATAAAGATGAAATGCAATTTTGTCATATATGTTTGTTTCAAAATGTGGTAAAATGCACATAATGAATTTATTATATGATGTGTTATGACATAATGCTGATAAATAGAGGTATAATGGAATTACATGGCCTATAGATGGTGTAAATTTTATGTATCACATAAATTTATACACGGATTATATATGGATCCCATAGAAATATATTATTTAGTATCATAAAATGTGACATATAACATGGAACATGTTATACATGTCCTGCCACACATACCTATTTAAATGGAGTATAAAATAATTTAAAATATTTATTGTAAAATTTATTTATAGTAAAATAAAATTCATTATTCCATTAGAGAAAGTTAACATGTTATTGTGTGTTATAAATTGATTTGTAAATTCTTTTTTTAGGGTTCTAAAAAAATTAAATGAATAATTAATTTTCATGATAAATCCCAAACTATTCACCGTGTATGGTCGTTACACATTGTGTAGTCCACATGGATTAAAAGAGATACATGTTGTGTATCTAACATGTGATCATATATCATAAATTGACAATAGAGGGAATATACATACATGAAAAACAATGTATGATAATATCCATATGAGTGCATGATACAAAACAAGTACCATTATAGATGATAAGTAGTACATGTCATGTTTCCACAACATACATGATATTTATTGAATTAAATTGATACCAATTTTATTTATTAAATATTTTTAAAAGTAAAATTAATGAAAATATCTTGGATTGTATGAATGAAAATTAATATAAATAATAAATAAATAAATAAATGAGTTAATTAATTTATTATTTATATTAATTTATCATAAATAAATAATTATATAAATGATTACTAGAATGCTTCTTAAGTAACTATTAATTTGAAACATGGATGATCATGATATTAACCAACCTATGAATGTGTTTGATTTATTTCAGTTTTATTATTATTTTACATTTCATTATAATAATTTTTATTAAATTAAGTAGATGGTGTATATGTTATTCTCTCTTCTATATCATGTAAGGACATATGTGTCATTAGCTTATTTTTTTATTCATATAAACATTCCTATGGTATTCCTATCATATGTGGGAGTGAAGAATATGTAAATGATGGATATTCTAAAAGAATGGTGGTCATTTATGTTTTTATTGGAGATTAATGTCATCAGGGTAATATAAAGGAGGATAGGTATAATAGTACAAGTCAAACCAACATATAGTTCATAGAGTTAATACTAAATAGATGAGGGATTATTTATCATCTAATCTATAAAACTCACATTTGAAAGCCCATAACCATTAAATACTATTTTTTTTAGTTTTAAATAGTGAAAAATTAATTTTGATAGATATATTATCACAATCATATAAATAAATGAATTTAAAATCATGGAATATTGAATAATTATAACTTATATTATGTGAAAATTATCCTATCGTGATGTGGTGAATCAGTATTATGGAAACCGCATAACGAAAAAACATAAAATAGATTGAAATAATAAAAATATGCATATTACACATATATACAATAATTATATATTAATTCAAATAACCTTTTATTACATGATATAGAATATATCCATAGAACTATTTGATGTCCTCAGTGTTGTTATGGAAGATAATTTTATTTTGGAGTTGTAATGATGAGTTATAATTATGTTCACCATTTTGTAATGAAGAAGAGTATCCCTTTCTAGAATTGGTTTAAATTGGAGGCATGTGTGGAGGTAAAAAGGAAACACAATTTCATGATTTTGGAATCCACTCAATGGTATAAGGAGCAGTGATCAAGCTGTTAGCAATGATGCCAAGCGAAATACCTTTGTGCAATTGAATTGATAATTGACTAGATTATAAGATGAAAAATTTTGAAATTTCCATTGCTATGTTATACAATAGTATATTCCAGGTCCATTAGTGAGGTTTTATAGGACATAATGAGAGAATGGATGATAAATCAGATCATCAAAATTAACATAAATCGCATATTTTGGTAATCAAGATAAATAACTAAATATAATTTTATATAAATATAAATATTTAAATTTCCTTGATATACACACGATTTATACTATATATAGACAAAAGTATATATGGTAGTAACATACAATGGTGGAATATGTTCTTTTACATTGTAATATTCCATGAACATAGGTTTTAGGTGCTGAAGGTTGATGTTCATGATCCTCCAACTAAATAGATGACTGAAGAAGATATCATGGTCAATTTTAAAAACTTTTATGATTTGATATATATCCATTGTTTGATGTTATATTTCATTAATGTATATGTTGGGTCGGAAGAAACACGAGAATGATGGCAAGAGGGGGGGTGAATTGCCTTTTAAAAAAAGATTAACAATTTAAAAAATTAAGTTGAAATGCAGCGGAAATAAACAGGCAAGACACACAAAATTGATAACGGAGTTCGGCCAAAACCCGGCCTACGTCTCCGCTCCCAACTCAACCGTTGAGAGATTCCTACCGCTTTCTTTTCAATGGTTTTAGCAAGAAACCCACTAGGCTTTGAGGTAGCACTAGGACCTATTACAGCTTGCTTTTGTGGTTTAGCAAGAACCCACTTGCTTTTGATGGTTTAGCAAGAACCCACTATCCTTCTTACAGGTGAAGGATAGCTCACCTTTTTCTTAAGCTTTTTAAAGGAAAAGCTTGTGAACCTCTTCACACCTTAGTGGTGGTGTGAAACCCAAATGAAAGAGGGGATGAGAAAAAGAGTGGTTTGTAGAAACAAACCCAAATTAAGATCAAAAAATGATAAACATGAAAAACCGTAATGGAGAAGCCTTGGGCGCCTTTGAATGATTGGAGATGTTGAAGGCCGCTTCCAAGCTTCTTTGGAGGAGCTCCTTGGATGTGGAATTGGATGGAGCTAGGTGGATTCCTTTGAGGAAGTCCGCCGGAGGTACGCCAAATGATCCAAAATATGTCCGTTGGCTTCGTATATGATCCGGTAGGTGTCCGGGGCTTCCTTGGCCTTTATTTATAGGCATGGAACCCTTGGGGAGGCTTCGGAGCCGTTGGAGAGGCTTAAAGAGCCGTTGGGAGCCAAGTGGGCCAGCCTGGTCAAACTGCAACGGCTAGTTTGACTGGCTCCACCGGCTGGCCGGTACAGTCCCACCGGCTGGCCGGTGTTTGCAAAATGGCATAGGATTCTTTTCCAGGGGCCACCGGTCGACCGGTGCCAGAGCCACCGGCTGGCCGGTGGTGAGGCAGTAGCAAACCCTGTTCAATCTGAGTGACACCGGCTGGCCGGTGAGATGGCAGTGGCTCAGCATCCTTCCCAGGGTCCACCGGCCGACCGGTGGTGAAGCCACCGGTGGGCCGGTGGACTGATTTTCAGTCCACTTGTGTTCCTTTGCCACTTAAACTTGCTTGGCCCAATTCCTTGGCCACCTGATTTGATTCCTATCAATCCAAAAACACTTGAAAGAGGATTAGATAAATATGAGGGTGATTGTGATCATGAAAATAAAACCTTGAGGGGTTCGAGAGGTACAACAATCTCCCCCTATTTTGATGATCACAATCACCAAAACAATTAATGTAAAATTCTGAAATTGAAAGGAAATACTAAGCATGATGAAAATGATTCTCCCCCAATCAATCAAAAAATTTCTCCCCCTTTGTGATTATCAAAATAGAATGGGGCATAAAACTTGATTGAGGGAATCGATGAAAAACGAGATTTTAAAACAATTGAAAATGATACTAATTGTTGGAAATTTTGAAATGAAAAATTGAATTGAAAAATTTGAATAACAGTTTGAATTGAAAGTTTTGAATCAAAAACCAATTGAAATTCGAAATTTGAGACCAAATGAAATTTTTGAAATTGAGAGTTTTGAAAAATCGATACCAACTGTTGGATATTTAAAAAAGAAAATTTAATAGAAAATTTGAATTTCAAAGCCAAGTGTTGAGTTTGAAATGAAAACTTTGAATACACAAAAAGGCTTAAAAAATCCTAACTCCCCCTAAATAAAAACAAAGAATCACTGGGGAGTGGTTTTTGAAACCGAAACAAATTTAGGCCCGGAGAGACTTGCCAAAAGGGATTTTTCAATCCAAATTTGTTTCATGGCGGGTCTTCTCCTATAAAATTCATCGGAATAGAAAATCGATTTGGGTTGGCCGTACCGGGCGTTTTTACAATTACATTCATAAATGAGATGCCCGGGTTTTTTGCAATAGTTACAAAATTTAAAACAAGAGCTCCCCCTTACAAAAACAGTGGGAGCATGGGAGGAGGAAACTCGGTTGGTGTATCCTAGCCCTTGGGTGGTTCTTGATATTCGTTGGGAACCTAGGAGATTGTTCAAATTTTGTTCACCTTGGGTGAACTTGGCTAAGGTCTCCCTAAGGTCCTTGATGGTTGATTCCATAGAATCAACATTTGGAAAATTTTGGATTTTGAGGGACAACTCTTCCTTCTCTTTAAGAAGTTGTTCTTTTTCGGAAGAGAGTTTTTTGAAAGATTTTTTTAAAGCAATAAATTTTGAAGATAAAGCATGAAAACCATTTTCTAGTTGGTCTCTAGCATGTGAGAGTTCTTCATATGACAAATGATTTAAAGAATTGGAATTTGAAGAGCAAGAGGAGGAGGAGTCGGAAGATGTTACCTCATGGAATGCCATTAGGCATTTTGTACCTTGGTCGCTCGAGGAGGAGGAGGAGGAGGATGAGGTGTCACTCCATGTGGCCTTGAGGACCTTTTTCTTTCCTTTTTTCCTTTGGCGTGGCCCGTTTCTTGTTGAGTGGGCAATCGGGCTTGTAATGGCCCTTTTCGCCACACCCGTAGCATTTTACCTTGGGCTCGGATCTTGCGGTGGGTTCTTGCTTACGCGCCTTGCGGGATCTCTTCTTCTTCTTGTGCTTCTTCATAAACTTGTGCATTTGGCGGGCGAGATTCTCCATTTCCGAGTCGCCGCTTGATGATGAGGAAGATGAGGAAGGAGATGAGGAAGAAGATGAGGAGGAGCTTACTTCCTTTTGAACCTTGAGGGAAATGTTCTTTGGTGTCTTGATAGGGGTGCCCTCCTTTTGTGCTTGCCTCCTCATTGTGATCTCGTACGTCATAAGGGATCCGATGAGCTCCTCTACCGGCATATTTTTGACGTCCTTAGCTTCTTGGATCGCCGTCACCTTTGGTGCCCATGAGCTCGGAAGGACCCATAAGATCTTCTTGACCATTGTCTCGGCTGAAACATCATCACCAAGGGACTTTCTCCCATTGCACACGTCAGTAAATCGTGTAAACATTTCAGAAATTGATTCATTTGGATGCATGGAAAAGCTTTCAAAATCTTGCCTATACATGTCTAACCGAGTATCCTTAACTTTGTTAGTTCCCTCATGGGTCACTTCCAATAGTTTCCAAATTTCATGAGATGAGGTGCAAGTGGAAACTCGGTTGAATTCATTTCTATCTAACCCGCAATGAAGAGCGTTCATGGCTTTGCCATCAAGCTCAAAATTCTTAATATCAGCGGGGGTCCATTTGGATTCATCGGGGGAAGACAAAGTATAACCATGCATGACAATTTTATATATGGGATAACCTATGCTTCTAAGGAAAGTAGTCATGCGGGTTTTCCAATAATTATAGTCGGTCCCATCAAAAAATGGAGCCCGACCCAATGAGTAGCCCTCGGGGGCGAAAGAGGTGGATGCCATCACAATGGATCTTTGAATTTGAAACCTTTTAAGGTTTTACTCAAATTACCCATCTGATACCAATTGTTGGGTCGGAAGAAACACGAGAATGATGGCAAGAGGGGGGGTGAATTGCCTTTTAAAAAAAGATTAACAATTTAAAAATCAAAGTTGAAATGCAGCGGAAATAAAGAGGCAAGACACACAAAATTGATAACGGAGTTCGGCCAAAACCCGGCCTACGTCTCCGCTCCCAACTCAACCGTTGAGAGATTCCTACCGCTTGCTTTTCAATGGTTTTAGCAAGAAACCCACTAGGCTTTGAGGTAGCACTAGGACCTATTACAGCTTGCTTTTGTGGTTTAGCAAGAACCCACTTGCTTTTGATGGTTTAGCAAGAACCCACTATCCTTCTTATAGGTGAAGGATAACTCACCTTTTTCTCAAGCTTTTTAAAGGAAAAGCTTGTGAACCTCTTCACACCTTAGTGGTGGTGTGAAACCCAAATGAAAGAGGGGATGAGAAAAAGAGTGGTTTGTAGAAACAAACCCAAATTAAGCTCAAAAAATGATAAACATGAAAAACCGTAATGGAGAAGCCTTGGGCGCCTTTGAATGATTGGAGATGTTGAAGGCCGCTTCCAAGCTTCTTTGGAGGAGCTCCTTGGATGTGGAATTGGATGGAGCTAGGTGGATTCCTTTGAGGAAGTCCGCCGGAGGTACGCCAAATGATCCAAAATATGTCCGTTGGCTTCGTATATGATCCGGTAGGTGTCCGGGGCTTCCTTGGCCTTTATTTATAGGCATGGAACCCTTGGGGAGGCTTCGGAGCCGTTGGAGAGGCTTAAAGAGCCGTTGGGAGCCAAGTGGGCCAGCCTGGTCAAACTGCAACGGCTAGTTTGACTGGCTCCACCGGCTGGCCGGTACAGTCCCACCGGCTGGCCGGTGTTTGCAAAATGGCATAGGATTCTTTTCCAGGGGCCACCGGTCGACCGGTGCCAGAGCCACCGGCTGGCCGGTGGTGAGGCAGTAGCAAACCCTGTTCAATCTGAGTAACACCGGCTGGCCGGTGCTTGGCCACCGGTTGGCCGGTGAGATGGCAGTGGCTCAGCATCCTTCCCAGGGTCCACCGGCCGACCGGTGGTGAAGCCACCGGGTGGCCGGTGGATTGATTTTCAGTCCACTTGTGTTCCTTTGCCACTTATGCTTGCTTGGCCCAATTCCTTGGCCACCTGATTTGATTCCTATCAATCCAAAAACACTTGAAAGAGGATTAGATAAATATGAGGGTGATTGTGATCATGAAAATAAAACCTTGAGGGGTTCGAGAGGTACAACAGTATATACATTAAAAGTCATAGAACAAATTGGATTTATATTACATTCTCAAATGTTTTTGTGATCTTTATTAGGAGATAGATAAATAAGAGTTCTATGAGATATTTAAGGAACTGTTTACTTGGGAACTTATAGAGAGGTATCAAGATGGAACTTATGTGGCCATGATGACTAGTTACATTGAGAATCCTTAAATTCTAGGGTTAATGCATCCCGATGAATAATTAACCAGTATTATAATTACTTTATGACCCTAAATCTTCTATAACATCATTTTATATGTTAATGTAATCAATAGTGAGAAATCACTCCCAAATCTATTTACTCGTCTTTTTAAGTTAGATAAGAATATGTATCTTGAGAATAAATATTTAGTTATACATAATCATAGCAGACTCTACATTTATGGTCTCTTTGCAATATCCACTCGGGAAAAGAAAGCTCTGGGGGAATGTGAGTGAGTATGAGGCAATCTATCTTTCATGTGAGAAGAAGGGATAATAAAAATAAAACTACACAAATGAAATATGTAAGGGTAAGGATTTTGTCTATTTTATATTGATTGAAATATATTTATTATTATAAATTTCTTTATTAAGTATACATTATTTTTTCTGATATCTATATCCAATTACAAGAAGAATGATGATTTTGAAGAATTTCAAGAGGTGAGGTAGACTTATGTAATGATTATAGATGAAGAGTAATTGTAGTGTCAACTAGAGTTTATAACCACACATGTCCAATAATATAAATATTTTTTAAATATAATTTATTATGTTTGAAACTTTACTAAAAATTTTATTTTTTTATTTTGTCACCATATTGA
This sequence comes from Viscum album, assembly GCA_963277665.1. Classification (NCBI taxonomy): domain Eukaryota; kingdom Viridiplantae; phylum Streptophyta; class Magnoliopsida; order Santalales; family Viscaceae; genus Viscum; species Viscum album. The sequence continues at coordinate 290,787,541 of OY728150.1, read as the reverse complement.
TGTTTTTTTCAAATTTATTAATATTAGATATTATTTTTATAAATATATAATTTTTTATGAGATTAAACATCTCATTTATGGTCATTATATGTTTTAGTATAAAAACCAAGCATTGGTAATTGATGAAAAATCTATTTATCATGAATCATATAACACCAAACTATGACATCACTAATGGGGTAATGTAAATGAAATGAACTTCAAAAAACTATACCAAGGTAGGTATTAAAATTATTTATAACTGAAAAGACATAGTATATACAATAATTTTTTATAATGAAAAATGAATAATAATATATTTAGTGTAAAGGATGAATGTTTCCCATGGATTATTGAACATATTAATAAAAATATTTATGGACCACATCTAATTGATGAATGGGCTGGATACTCATTCTTTATAAATATTACCAATTAATTTTATAGATATTGTTATATGTTCTTAATGAGTTATAATTTTGTATACTTGATGAAGTTAAATGAATATAGGAATGATATTGAGAATAAACATAGCATGAAGATAATGAAACTATTCTCAGTCCATGGTAATGAATATATTAAACATGAGTTCATTGATCCTATATAGGTGGTTGGGAATTGACTACAAATCACTCCTCTATATACACTATAATTGAATGATATAAGTGCATGTAGGAACTATACATTTATATATAATGTGATATAAATGATGAGTTATGCAATCATTATATTATTATTCTAGGGACATGTATTACAAAAAATACACATATACAAAATAAATTGATAACTAAATAATAAATTATTATTACACATAATATTTGGTGTGGAAATAAATATGTGTCCTAAAATATACATGTCTGTGGGTGAAAATACTTATTTATGGCGTCTTTATGAAACAATATTTAACCCTCAAGGAAAATGGAATAAATATTTGATATTCCTAGTAAATAAGAAGATTTTACCCAATCTATCACACTGGGGTATCCTAAATGAGGTATTGGTTCTATTATGTTACCAAACAAAATTTTTTCATCCCTCTCATAGTATATGAGATAGATTATTAGTAGATTCATGTTGTAGGGGCATCCAACTATAGGGAAAAAGGCACTAACTAGCCATTGTAGGCTAGAGAATACCCTACAGGTCTAGATGTATTATTTTCTAGCTTGTGGAATCTAAATAGCTAGATGGTAGATTATTATATCAATAGAATCACTACCCAAAACCATAATTTTCTAAATTGAGGCCTTTTTCTAGCTAGTGGAAAAAATAAGGATGTACATTAGTAGGGATATAATTTTCATTTTATCACAAAATGTTATCATAATAACCACTTATTTGAATCTTCAACACAATTTATATTTCTCAAGACTTTGGTGGCTCGTTGGTGTTGTTTTCCTCTCCCCGGTCTTTATATAATTATTGATTGAATTTATAGATTAAATCATTATTATTTATAGTACAGTAAGATGAATATTTATAAACATGGGTTTCCCATATTTCTCTATTATTTTAATGCATTATAACACTATATCATTTTATCTATCTTAGAAAAAGTGAATTGTTATTTTTTTAATCAGATCTAGGTATTTTTGGATAATATTTAATTATTTCTCATATCCATCCATGAAGAGGAAATATTTTTTCATCATTCACATGGTAGGTGTCCCTATCCTATATTATAACCCATAGAAATCCTTTTGTTAAGTGAATATTTACTTTGGGTTATATTGTAAAATACGTTTTAATTGATGAAATTATACATTGGAAGATATGTTTTTTTCAAAAGTTATTTCTTTTTTCAAAAACCATTAGATAATTATGATTTGTTTGATAAATTGAATCAATTATGTTTTAAATTTTGAAATTCTTTTTTGAAGGGAATATATTTTAGATATCTTTTTAAGTGATTTTTAGAAAAAATTGATCTTGAATTTAAAATGGATTATGATTTATAAAATGTTAATGAATATTGGTTTTGGATTTTATTCATTAAAAATGTTCATAGAACCTAATTTTTTTTCTTGGAATGTAATGAGGAATTAATAATGCAATTTGGGGATGTTGGAGTATGGGGAAACACAAAAAATTACTTGACATAGTGGAGTTAAATATCACTAGATGAGTTTCCCTTGACGTTATTGAGACTATAGTGTATCCTTTCCAAGGGAAAAATTTCATGGGATATAGAGTTCATGTATTCGAGTTCGTGTTCCTTTTATATTATTCATGGATGGTTTTTCTACACTTACATGTTATATATAATCAACATGGAATCATTGATATTAAATTATGTGCATGATATATCAATATGATACAATCTAGTTGTTTATATTTTACGAAGTGATTCTTAAAAAATATATATTAAACTATTTGTTCCATTGAAAATGTGACATCTAATATTGATCTATTTTGTTTAATATTAATTTTTTTCAAAAGGAAAACAAAGGTTTTTTTCATAAATGGAAAATTATTTATAATTATGTGTTTTATAAAACTATTTAGATTGGGAACTGAAGGATTAAAATAGTATATAATTAAATGGACTATTTGTTAGTATCCCTCATGGAATTTATGTTCCCACCCTACTTTTCCCTTTAGGAATTTTTAGCCTTGGGTTTTCAATATAATGTTAATGGTAAGAGTATCATGTAGAAAAATATTATCCTTTCTCATTTTTTATAATGTTTTCTTTGAAAATTGGATAATTATGGCCATGTGGAGATGCACCCGTGGGTTATTATGGGTTCTATGTCATTGATGATATTATTATAATGTTCAGAAAACTTTTTTCTAGATGTTGATTGTTACCATTATGGTTATTATTTTTGCATATAAAATATTTTTTGTTATATTTTATTAATCAGTTTATCTTATATTATCGTTCAATTTATAGTGAAATCATTTTTATATTCTCCATTATGATAATAAAGTTCTTGTTTCCCACCTATTAAAATTCATAATGTGCTTTGGTCCTTGTAATAGATCGATTTTGGTGAGGTTATGGATTTACCTAAATTGGTCTGTTAAATATATGATTCAGATCTTATAGTTATGTTAAAACATGTTCTCATACATTTTTATCACTCTCTTATGTTTGAGGTTTTTTTATGGACTATAAATAGGACATTCAAAAAATCTAAAGGTATTGTGGGAGTGTTCCTGGCCATCTTACTTTCTGGAAAACACTCAATTTACCTCGAGATATATAGGGATGTTCAATGTTCTTATTTAATGTTTTAATTTTTTTAATGTTTATGTTTTTTAATGTTAATCGAGTAAAATTCCATTAAAAATGTATTAGTTCCTCTCATTTTTAGTTTATTTAACCTATAATATGAGTACTCAATGTTTCTAAAGTGGATCATATAGATAAATCCCTAAATAGAATTCTCATATTTAGATTTTTTATTATACAAAATACTATTCGTATGATACAATTTATTACAAAGGTTTCCAAGGTTGAACATGAAGAATATTTGGATCAATAATAAATGTTTACTAAAAACAATACCCAAATATTTCATCATGAAAAGGGTCCTTAAGACATTGTGTAATTGATCAAAATAATTATGACTATTTTCCACTATATCAAAACTCCATAAAATTTAATGGTTAAATTAAACACCTATATGCCCAAAGTGTTAAGGACGATGTGGTGGGAATCTATCACAAAATCCTTATTCACTAAATATATCACTTAGGCTACCTTTATTAATAACATTAACAAATATTTATTTCTTGATACAATGATGGTGGTGAATTCATGAGTACTTATTCAACTGGAGGATATAGAAAATTATTTTAAGGAGTATGATATTGGGTTTGTTGTGTTTGTGATCTTAAATCCATTTATGGATTCCAATTATTACATCGAGTTATAGAGGATAAAATTGGGGTTAAGGGAAGTTATTATATTTATAATGATTCTCATGTTCTTATCCACCTACCGGGAGGGTGTGAAATGTTAGCTATGGATGCTTCCTATATATATGGAAATAGAAGACTATTTGGATCACTTGTGATGGTGTGATGAAGATATAATTTTTTGGATAGAAGATTATGTGAGATAACTACTATTTAGGTGGAGATAAAAGTGCACAAAAGACTTTTGGGATGAGTTCGGAGGTCCATTACCCATTTGGGGAAATGGGAGACCTCAAAACTGATTAAAAGGCTATACCTAGGATGTGTCAAACATGGGTGTAATCTAGTCATATTCATTATTATGTGAGAGAGTATCCTAAGGATGTAGGGAAAGATATTCCTTAACCCATGGGTCTCATTATTGAAGTGATGTGTCTAAAGGGGTGGAATATTAATCTCATTATAGGGGGTGATTAGATAGAACATAAGGGGAAGGATGAAGCTAAATTCACATATGATGCAGAGTGTGCAGTAGCAAAGAAAATGGTAGGAATGACTATAAATATATTTACAATTATCATATTATCTTATGTGGTTAGAGTGTTCTTTGATACTAATGAGACTCAATATTTTATAAAATCCAATATTATCGATACATTGGTCATAAATATATAGTGGATGAATTTCTTGATGACTCTATCAAATCCTCTATAAAATAAATAAGATATGGGATTTAAATCTCCATAGTATATGGTGATGATTTCAAAATGTGAATCTGTATGGTACTTTTATGTCTTTAGGATTAATAGAATTAAACTTATCATTATCATGGATTGGATTTTTTACAATAAATCTCAAATAAATTTATATCACGTTCAGGTATATAATATCTTCCCCAATAGATCCACTCATGTAATCTAAGGTGAATGTGTTCTATGATCATAATGAGTAGGTATAGTTATTCTTTTGAATGATTTTATCTTATTAATTTTGTAGAGATATTTATTGATTCAATCAATCCATGTCTTACTGTCAATCTTCTAGTGATTGTTTTTGATTTTTTCAATGTTTTTTAGATTATTTCTCTGGGTAATAGCACTAAAGGGAAGCTATGTTCCTTATAGACTTACATTTAGGATTGATAAACATTTATGTTTATTTATATTGAATATAATCCACACAATTAAAATAATTGAAGGATCTAGTAGAGAATATTGAGGCTATGTGATTTATTCTTCGTTGTGTTTAACCATGGTATTCTCTTGTTCTTCATACTAATAAGGTTCATGGGCTTCTATATCTTTATGTTGACTATAAGCAACTCAACAAAGTGAATATAAAGAAAAAATATCCCTTCCTAAGAATTAAAGACCTTTTGATTAGATTAATTGGAATCAATGGTTTAAGATGATGTATTTTAGATCATAATACCATCTTATAAGGGTTTGGTATGATTATATTATTAACATGTATATTATAATATGGTTTATTAATTATGAGAAATTTGTTATTCCATTTATCCTTACTATCAATGTTGTTGCATATAATGATTAATTAAACCGAATCATTAATTAGTCATTGGATTCCATTGTGGTTTTCATTGTGGATGATATTTTTTTTTATTTGAGATCAAAGTAAGATCATGAGGAGTACCTGAAAAATGTCCCTAAAATCATAATATAACATCATATATACTAGAATTTATCTAATTGTTAGTTCTAGATTCAAGAAGTTTATTTATTGGGCCATGTAATTTTTCAGAAGGGAACCATAGTGGATTATAAAAATATTCAAGAGTTCATGTAAATATAGTATCAAAGGAATGTGTTATAGGATCAAAGATTAATGTTTATGTCTATACTTCTCTAATCACGCATATTCTATGATAGAGTTTTATAATGAGTTTGTAATATTTTTTTGAATGATCTATACAATAGACTTTCGGATGGGTAAAAAGTGTTATTTTATATAGCTCCAGTATTAGTTCTTCATGGGTTGGGTTTAAGAAATGATGTAGTCTTTTATAGTGACCCAATATTTTCATACATAAATTATATATCAATTTATTATGAATATTATACATATAACATTACAAAGAACACTAGAACTATAAAGGATCCGCGTATTTGGAGAACAGATACATGAATATATTATTTAGGTACATTATTTAACGTATCCCATCATGTTATTCTCACTTTTTTCCATTATTGACACACCCTACCTAAAACCATTATTTATACACGAGGGAAAGTAAAAATTGAAAATATTGATCTAATATACTTGGAAATGGAAAACCTGTGAGATATGAATCGATAATAATAATCAAAAATAAGACAAGAATAGGGGTATGAGTTAATGATCATAACATAAAATATTTATAAACAATATATCAAGGATCCAAATCATGATTCATTGAAGAAAACGTATCATTTGTAATTAAAACATTAATCATAAGAGAGAAAAAACATAATAAAATAATTGTGAACTACATTTTAATATTATATTCATGTCATAAAAGTGTGGAACCATCATTGGAATAGAAACAATTTCATATTTCTACGTTAACAACCAATACAATTAAAAAATAAAGTATCTTGCATTAGAACCAGGTTCCAATGTCATAATACATTTAGAATGATCATTAGTTTTCCATAGAGGATCATTCATTCCAACCTATTTCCCAAAGTGTATCAATCACACAAACTCATTTCAAATAATTTCATCAGGATATAAAAATCCATTACCAATGCATCATGTGTCTATATAATTCCCTTCCTACATGTTTCATAATGGGAAACATACATTGTGTGTCATAATAAAAAAATTATCTTATCATCGTATCATAACTCCTATAATGAAAAAGGGTTAATTAAACATTTCATAAATTTATCTAGCATATCCCATAGAAAAAAAACATGTTTAGTAAACATATCATCACTACAAAAAATAACCATAGAGTGAATGAATAAGGACAATATTACTATATTTTATCTATTTTATATAATAATGAACATCATAGGGTATCATCTTAGATGAAAATTCTTATAAAATATCCAAACTATATTTTTTTTTATAAAAATAACCTTTTCAGTTTGAAATAATATATTTATATTAAAAATATTTATAAAATACTATGTAAATTTTTATCTTAAAATGTATAATGGATACTTTTATATTATTCTTCAAAACATTGAGTGTTCATAATGGTTGGATATTCTCTTCATGTTGTATATATGAACACAAATTTTCAATTAAAATATCTGGTTAAAATAAAATAGTACATCATTCATAAAATGACTTGAAGGTTCTTTATGGTTTGTTTTATAGAAATTAAAAATTGGGTAAAAAGTAATTTTCACAATTATTGGCTAATAATAATTATATTTTTGAATACATAATAATGAAAAAATGTTCATGTAAATAAAATATTCATGACCAAAGAGTATAAACTAGTCTGTTTTCATTAAATAAATTCTTTCAGTCTCTTGAGAACATAAAGTGAGGAAAATTAATTGAAAGTATGTATTATATATAAATAAATATATAATAAAAATATTGAAATATATTTATCAGATAAGGATCATATAATTTCCTCAATGTAAATTCTAGCATGAAAACAATCCAGAAGAAAATAGGATTTAGACGTAAATCACATGTCTCAAGTCTCTTCTTTCATCATATTCATTGAAAACTACAGTATAATAAATATATATTTATTATACATGTAATAAATAACCATAATAATACATATCATACCTCATATGATTTAATTATAATATATTACCAAATATTTATTAATAATATGTTATTAACATCATTATTACAAATGAAAAGTACTTCATTTTCATGCATGTTTTAGTTCAGCAATCCCTATCCATACACATTGATCATGGTTACATATTATCCCAAATATAAATCATTTCAAAATTTTCATATTTAATCATTATATATACATTAATAACTATTCATACAAATTGGTGATGGAAAATGATTTACATCACATCATGGAGATAGTATTCTGTACAAACGCATAAGTGATGTTCTTTTTTTTGATGAATAGAATAAAATAAAGGTAAATAAAAAATATAAATTATGTAAAAAAATTATTTTATATATATCATATATTTTTGTAGAATTTTTTATTATTACTATCCATCTAAAATGTGTTCGAAAAATGAATCACAACTCTTCCTAGAGGTGGTAGTCAACTAGAACGCATAAGAGAAGTTATCATTTTAGAATAGATTGAAATAAGTTGTATAATGGTTGTAACATAATCATAATAAAAAGTAATTATATTTAAAATATTTAATTCATTATCTATTATTGTATTCCATTGAGTTATCGGTGGTATAATAAAATATAATCTTATATATGCCTTATCAAGAGTTATTCATCTTCGTTGAGTAACCTAATTTTTATTACACCTTAATACTTCAAAGGATAATATTTTGAAAACCAAAAAATATATAATATTAAATGTATGAATATATTATAATTGTTTTTTTGTTATGGGTTGAGATATAAGGCTAAAACATTGTTTATAATTTAGCATATCATGTTGCCTTATATAAGTGATGGGAGATGCAATCATAGAATTACATAAATTATTAAATTAATATAAATTAATGTTTACCAAAAAAGTACCAAAATAGATATAATTGTATTATAATATTTTAATTTTCATAAATAATATCCTAAAAAAAATTTAACATGGTTAACTTATTTGTTTACCCTTATCCCTCAGTTTTTACTCCACCTTAAATCATTTGAAAATTTCTACAATATCAATGCTTTTTTTACTTTAAGGGTTATGAATGTAACAGTAAATGTACATGTGACTAATAAAAGGTTCATAATTAATATTTTAAATCATATCCCACTAAATGAAAAAACATATAAAATTTATATGAATTTTAAATCATATTATTAAATATAATTTGTTATAAAATATCACTCATATTATTTTTTAAAATTTTCATTCAGTATGAATTTGAAAAAATGGAGAAATGAATTATAATATAAAATTTTAAAACCTCTATACATTGTTTTATTTTTCAATAAAATTATTATCAAATTATAAATAACTAATTTTTCTAGTGTTTTGAAATTTATTTAATTTTTTTCAACTTCTTTCACAATGTAACATATTGAACCCGGAATACTCTCAAATATGCTCTGAGCCCAGCTGTCCACATTGCATCAAGGGAATCTCCCCAAACAAAAAATTATAGTAGATGGAAAATATGGTCTATGTTGTGTTTATGGGGATACTATGAACTTATTACCATAGTGTAACACAACAGAATAGAAATACCAATCAATAGTGGACGCATTGTAAAATTTAGACAGAAGATAAATAAATGAGACAAGAATATATAAATAATGTTGGAAGTTATATCATATATAGATAGTGAGGATTATTATACATGTAATCTATCTTCAAAACATCAAAAATAGGTAGATAATATTAAAATACAATACATGTGTCAAAATACCAAAAATAAAAAAATGTGATATCTCTATATATCATCACGATCTTTAACTACGTCCAATGATCCCCAACTCACAAGAATGACCGAAATATAGTAAAAACATTGGGCACTTTCCCTGGTCCCTTCCAGTATCCATAATGTCTATCTGGGTACCCAATGTTGGTTTTAGTAGGGTGTGAGAAACAATCCTGATAGGTAACCACCCAAAGATCAATATCATGTCTTGGATAAGGAATATAACAAGATAAAGCAGAATGTAATTTATATCATAGGTATGCAGTAAACAAATGTAAATTGACTAGGGAATATCGAGTAAAAAAAGTTATCTTTTATAGCCATTCAAGGATCCAGGAAAAATATTCGTCAAGCTTCTATACAGGGAAACTACAACTTAAAAGGAATTACATACCATGAATATGTCTTATACACCATAAATAATATAATCCAGAACATTCCTATACAATATGCAATAAAATATCAAACATTACCTCGCTGTATAATCATGTAAATCAAATATACTATTACTGAGATATATAATCAAAGTGTCAGACCATGATGGGATAGATCCAATGTATATAAGACCAAGGAATCATCATCGATTCCTAGGAGAATCATGAGGGAAATTAGTAATGAAAATAGTGGTGTCAAATGATCATCTCAACAAGGAATTTCTAATGTGATTCCATAAATCTAGATCCATGGGTTTGAAATTCCTTTATCATCCAACAGAATAAATATCCATAGAGAGTAAAGTTCCAAATAATATTCTATAAAAAAAATATCCATTGGTGAAAAATCCATAGATTATAAATGGAATCAATATCCCTGGAATACCAACCAAGGAATCCACTAAAATTTCATTTCACTTGTCATTCAATCCATCAAATCAAACTCAATTTAATGAATGAGTATAGACACTCACTCAACCATTCACATTCAAATTCAACCAATTAGTATACCCAGTCATATACAATTTTCATATAATCCACTTTATCAATCTAGGATGGCATAAAATATAAAATAACAGAAACATTGGCAATACCAAACATAATTGGTCTAGACAGTTTAATTCATTTACAAACAAGACTCTTATAACTAGGAAATCCAAAAAAACACCCCTTAGGTGGCATAACAAGTGGTAAAGAAAAATGTAAAACCCATGGGTAGAATTGGTTATGGAAACAACATTTAAAAGTGATCAAAGGAAATGACGGTCATCCCTAATTGATTTCATTTAGTGTAATTCAACTATTCAATTTAATTTCAGTGTTGTTATGGAATCTATGGTGGTTGAAATAATATAAACAAGATTAATATATCTAAAATCCTTAAGGTAATGCTTCAAACCCCCTACTTTAGGTCATTATTTGAGTTATCGTCTAGTATCATCTCTTGACTCAACTTATAACTAGAGATAATTGATGAAAAGATGAAGAACCTAAAATTAGGGAATATTAGATTCCAGCAAATTAGTATAGACAATACTAAGAAGAATGAGGAATGATACAAAACCAAATGAGTACAAATATATGTTGATCTAATGAGATGATCAAAGCTCAATTCTTTGATAAGATAAAGAATTATCTGAAAATACAACCATTAATTCAAGATAGGCTCTCAAAATGGTTCTCCAATAGTGCACCCACTACTATAAGGAGGGAAACCTCACATGGTTAGTGTACACAGTTTTACTAACCACTTGTAAATTGTGCAATTTGGATCTACTAAAAACTACATGTTCCTCAAATTGGCTTGTCACTCTATCAAAAAAGTTTGAAAAACCCATTTGGACTTATTTAACCCTCTTTTTAAGTCACACATGGTTAGTCAGGCCATGCCACTTGTCTCACATAGATACTAATAATCGGTTCTCCTTCCCTTTATTCTAGGAAATCATTGTTCAAGGCTCTTATAATTCCTTAAATAACCCTAATACTCCCATAACCTCAATTTATATTAACATTATACCATAAAAATAAATTTAAACAAAAATAAAAAGGATATGAACCACATATGAAAACATTGGATCTTGTAATCTTCCCCTATAAAAAACTTTATTCATGAATTTATATTTTGTGGGTGGAAATATTCATTTTAGAGAAACTTTGAGCACAAATCATGTAAACCTACCTCCCATTCACAATTCTCATCCTACAATAATTCATGCCTCCACCTCACTTGTACAAGAGAAATTGACCTACATTAAATAACCTTCATCTTCAAAAAAATGATATGAATCAGATGCTCTTCAAAGGAATCATATACCTATAACACATCCTACATGGGATTAAAATAATGTATAGCCATGAATAATAATGGAACAACTGAGAAACAAGTAATATTTCATGTATGGATCGATACATATGAGTTAGCTACAGCCAATAGGCTACCGACCCAACTCTACCAAGAATCTCGAAAAACCTAACATATTGCGGTGCAAGTTTACCAATTCTCTTCATCAACATGTGTCCTTGCCTATGTAAAACACATAAAATAATTGATCCCTCGACTCAAACTCTAGAGTTTATATTTGGTATTTGGAATAACATTTTTGTAAATGTTTTGTAGTACCCATCCACTTTTGAATCCACCGAACCTACTCAGAAGTCTCCTTCATGAGATGTGATCCCAATAAATCTACTCAGACTACATCTAAAAAGTATAGGGGGGATTGAAATGGCCTACCATAAAAATACTCATAAGGTTTAATATATATATATATATTCAATTGATGGATATTAATTGAGTAGAACTCAAAAGGGTAATAAGCCTCTCCAATTATCCACCAAAATCTAGGACACAATCTCAAAACATGTACATAAGAACATGTATTGTACACTAATTGAGAAAATATTTTCAATTAAATTTACATTGAATTTAATTTTTTTAAACCCAAAAATATGTTACTATAAGATGAACTACATTATATTTATGATATTGGTGTTATTTTTAGATGGACAGTAAAAATGGACCATTTATTATTTTTATCTATTCTAAATTATTTCAGTAGTTTGGGCTTAAGATCTTCTACACAAATCCAAATTGCCAATTTCGTTCATTTCCTGATTATAATGATCCATGTAGTCATTTAATCTTTATGAACCAAAAACTGAATTGACCATATGGAATCTCAAAAGAATCTCAAAATGTGCCTCAAGAGAACCGTTTATAGTTTTAAATATTTTTGGTGTGGGGCCCATAAACCATTCTTGGTGGGAAAAATTGTTGTGGAATATGGTGGATGCACGTGCAAGGAGTTTTGTAATATTTTTCATGAAAGAAAATCCTCATTATGGGGCCTTATAAGAGGCCATTATATATTCCTAATCTGGGGTTTTGTGTTTTGGAGAGTCTGACTGGCCAGAATAAATGGTCAGTGTAAAATGATCATAACTCTCGGAATAATTTCCCAAATTTGTATCCTTTTTGAGGAGTAGCGCCCATGATAATTATGCACATAATTCAAGAAGGGTTCAATGCGTGAAGATTTCATTTAATGGGGCTAAAAAGCATCATAATTCGGGGTATGAATTCTGGATATAAAAGGAGGAGAGGTCCTCCCTCTGAAAGCGTCTCTCATTCTATCCCATTCCTTCGGGGACACCAAGGCGGAGTACATTTTGAATTTCTCTTTTAATTAATGTATTTTTCATATTTTTTAAATTACTTATTTTTCTCCATTCATCTATATTACCCTTACCATGGTGGGGTAATCATTTGGTGTGGTTGAGGAAGAGTTGGTTTTCTACATTGTAATGCTTGAGTTCTTGGATGTAATTGAATGAAATTTCATTCTTCTTGAAAAGTAGTTTTCAATTTTATATATAGAATTTTATTATCAAGTGTGGTCATTATGGATTTTTAATTTAATTATTGAATTGTTCCTTGCTAAAATAATAATTTTCTCCCTCTAGTAATTTGTGGTCTAAATTCAATGGAATAGACCAGAGATTAGTGGTGAAGTACTCGACGATCGTCTGTACGTGTAAAATGTGTAGTGAATGTTATTGATTGTTTAGTATAAACAACAACCGATCGATTATTGACCATGTCTATTAAGTATATTCAATACAACTATTTTTCACAAAGAAGGAGAGTTGACCAAACTGATATCTTGGTACGGTTTTCTCTCACCATCATAATTTCACCAAGGAAGTGAGAGAAAACAATTTTGGAAACTTAATTTAATAAACTAATAAGAAGAAGATTGAATTAAATTGAACAAAGATAGCATTACAATTATGAAACTGACCCTGACATAATCACCACTTTTAATATCATAGTTTCTCAATCATTTGATTTTCAAATTTACTTTATAAAACTCTAAAATTTTACGCTCGTTTAAAAGCAACAAACTAATCTGTGTCCACTCCTATTCAAGAGACTTCCCAGGTTAACAAATTTACTTTATTTTTAGCTTTGGAAATAATTTTTTTTCCATGCCCTATAACAAGAATGTGTCAAAAATGATGCCATTTATTGGGAGGCAGTTCAAAAAACTAATTATAAAAATTTGACTCTTTTTAAATTAAAAAAAACAAAAAGAGTATTTTTTCATGTTGTTTTGAAATGATTATTTCTTTAATTCATGGAAGAATTACCCACTGATAAATGAAATAATTATTGACTCAACAGTTTCTTAGGAGGATGATGTTTCGTCTATTGTTAGACTTGTGAGGTCATTTAGGAAAACAAATAATGGGGGATAAACATTCAAACAATTCATATATGGACAAAGGGAGGACATGAACTACAATGTTTTTAAGCGATAGCCCAAAAACTAACATAGTTATTACAATACTTTCCAGAATTTTATGATGTTTCCAAGGTCCAAGATTAACCCCCATTACTCATCTCTGATTTTTCTATAGATATCCATGATATAGTGGCGAATGACTACCTGCCTCTAACTGGTACTACTTAACTCCAAAAGGTGTTTTCCATTGAAGAAGAGATTGACAATGAAAAAACTCAAGGAGATAATGTTCTCATGAACATATTATCTTTTGATTTTGTTGAAATTGAATGAGTATTACCTCCCCTTGTTTTAATTTTTAAAACTCATAACATATATGTATTTTTTTGGAGTGAGACGATGAAAAAGTGATTCATCTGAAAAGGAACATCAAGAGATCCAGGAACATGATGAACATTTATTGGAGGGTGTTCAAGAGGGGATCAAAGTAGATTTATCTAAGGAAATAGGGAAAAAATATATAGAAATTAAAAGGAATGAATTTGATATTAACACATCTTGTGTTAATTTTGATCAAATAGAATTACATTCTAACATTCCCTTCGATTTTTCTATGGATTTATAATTCCATCAACAACCACTAGAGCATAAAGAAGATGTTGTTCAAGTAGAAACCCAGAAGGAAGAGGACTCATTCATTATCGTACCCCACCTCTACGTATTATGTAATTTTCATAGGATAGGATTTTTTTGTTCTATATACATGGAGTCCTTAAAAAAATGGAAGAAGTGTATGATATAAATAATAATTTTATTTGTTCATGAGCAAGAAATGTTTCCCACCATCAGATTGGGGATGAATGATTAGATCCTTCCCTAGAGAGGAAGTCAAAACCCAAGGGCCACTTGGGGGATTAAGCCAAGATTTATCCATGTTTTCTTATTCAATTTCTGTTTTAATTTACTTTAATGTATTTCTTATGTTATCTTTTTAATTTTTTAGTTTTTCAAAGAGAAAAATAAAGGAGTTTAACTTAATGTTTCATTGACAATAAGTCATATCGTAACTCTCCAATATATTTTCTTGTTTGATGTGATTCATTTTCAAATATTCATACATGTTTAATCAATTATAATGCATTTAGGACACTAAATCATTTATGTTTGGGGGAGGGAACTTTTGTAGTTTAATATTCTCATTTTGTGATTGTTTTTAAAAAAACAAAATTTGAGTTTTTTCATAATTTTGTGTGTTTATATTTAAATTTTAGGTGTGTTTTTGAAACTTTTGAACTAAAATGATTATCATTACCATTTTAGAAACCCATTACAATGAGTGAACCAATCCATTCCATAAAACATAGCTTATATGAATGTTGAAATGACTTTGTTTCGTGTTCAAATATTTTCGAATTTCATGAAAAGTACACAGATTGTTGAATCCCATGACATATTTCACTTCCTATATCATTGAAATAACATCATTATGAGGCTTGAGAACCATTTTTGTCATATTATTTTCATTCACCACATTTCTTGAGAGAGACAGACCATGCTTGCTTTAACCATAATTTGATTTATTCCTTTCAAAACTTGAGGGTTTGGGGTACATGTGTTTTAAATGATTGAGGCATTTATTTGGTTTTAAGCCCCGTTTTCAAAATATTGTTTTTCATTATGAAATATCTTACATTAATACTTATAGAAATTAGAATCCTTGAACAACCTATTAGGTTATCCATATTACTAGCAAATTTTCTATATCCAACCTTTTTTGAAGTGAAATTGCATGATCTAGTTGAACTTAAGTGTGGGGGAAGATGTCTTTTGTGGTACTATGTGATATGGGGATAATTTGGGCAGAAAGTAAAATGATTAAGATATAATTTTTATACTGAAGATTTAATTTTTATAAAAGTTATACCTTTCGGGAGCATTCAGGATAAAAAAGGTTGTTCCATTTTGGAGCATCCAATGTAAAAAAGAAATTTGTGCCTATCTAAAGCATTCAAGAAAAATAATGATTGAGAAGAATTTTTTTGGTGAAATTCTAAATGGAGTGAACATTCCTTGAGTAAAAATTATGATGAATCATATTTTCTACAAAGGGGCAGATTAGGAGACCATGTTCGAGTGAATATTAGAATATTGAAATTTTTCATCAAAAAGAGCCAAACCCTCCTTTTTCACCCTCAAAATTTTTAACATCTAAATACTACCAACTAAAAGCCACAGAACCACCATGAAAATTCGTCAAGAGAAACACATGTCCTTGACTCACATTAGATGGAGATTTAGGAATTTAGTAAGCCTATGGTGACTCTTTTGTGTGTTTGGATGAGAAAATCCTTGTTCAACATTTACATTTGTGAGATGAGAATAAATTCATTTGAGGTAAATGTTTTGTGTGCATGGGATAAGAAATGAAGTGGAAATATATTAATTAATATGAAATAGAAAACATTAAATATTAATTTTTTATTAGGTCATGATATATTTTTGTTTCATAGTATGGATTTGGTAGATCTCATTGGAATGTGTTTTGGATTTGATTTGATTTTATTTTTACTTGTCTAGTAGTCCAAGTGCTATATGTGGGGGAATTGATTGATAAAATATTTTAAATTAACATTAAATTAAATTTAATTGTTTTAAACCCACTAAAAAGTTAATCTAGGTTGAATAGCTTCATTTTTGTGATATTGGTGTAATTTTGAGCTAAACAGTAAAAATGACCCATTTCGGATTTTTTATTTTTCTAAATTATTTCTGTATTTTGGCCATAACATCTTATAAACTAATCCAAATTTAAAAATTAAATCTTTTCCAGATTCTAAACATCCATGGATTCATTTAATCGTTTTGAAAAAAATTATGAATCGATCATAGTGAATCTCAAAAGATGCTCTCAAATTGTCTCAAGAATACTGTTTACAGTTCTGCCGATTTTGGGTGTGGGATCCATAACTCAATCTTAGTGGGACCAATTGTTGTGAAATTAGGTGGATGGACTCGCAAGGAGTTGGTGAATATCATTCATGAAGTCAGGTTCACGTGAATGTTTTGTTTAAGGGGCCATTAATGCTTCTTAATCCGGGGGTTGGAGTTTTGGAGAGTATGACTAGACATAATAAATGGTCAGAGTAAAATGAGAATAACACTCGGCATAATTGTCCAAATAAGCTATGATTTTGAGGGGAAGAGCCCATGATAGTTATTAACATCATTAAATAAGGGTCAAATGGGTTAAGATGTCATTTAATGGGATTAAAATGCGTAAAAATTTGGTAGAGAAATTATGGCTATAAAAGGAGGAGAGGTCCCCACACTGAAAGCATCTCTCATTCCATCCCATTCCTTCCAGGACACCAAGGAGGAGAAATTTTCATATTTCTCTTTTCCTTCAAATATTTTTCATAGTATTTAAATGACTTATTCTTCCCCTTTCATCTATTTTACTTGTACCATGGTGGGATAATCATTTGGAGTGATTGAGGAAGGGTTGGTTTTCTACATTGCAATGCCAGAGTTCTTGGAGGTAATTGAATGAAATTTCCATCTTCTTCAAAAGTTGTTTTAGATTTCATATAGTGGATTTAACTATCAAGTGTTATAATTATTTATTTTTAATATCTATATTGGTTTTCTCTTTGTTAAAATAATCATTTTAACCCTCTAATAATTTCTGGTTTATAAATGATGGAATAGAGCATAGATTAGTGGTGAAGTACTCGATAATCCTCAGTACATGTAAAAGGTGTAGTGAATGTTCTTGATTGTTTTGTATAAACAAGACCCAATCGATTATTTCCCATGTAAATTAAGGATATTCAATAAAACCTTTTTTCACAAAGAAACAGAGTTGACCAAACTGAGTTCTTGGTAAGGTTTTCTCTCACCATCATAATTTCACCAAGGAAGTGAGAGGAAATGAATGTGGAAACACACTTTAATCAACTAGGAAGAATATGTTGGAATTAAATTGAATAAGGATATAATTACAATTAGAAAACCGACCCCAACCAAATCAACTTTCTAAATATCATAGTTTTTCAATCATTTTAATTTCAAATTTACATTAAAAAACACAACATTTTTACCCTCGTTTAAAAGTGACAAACTATTTTGTGTGCAGTCCTCTTCGGGAGACATCCAAGGTCAACCACATTACTGAATTTTTAACTTAGGAAATAATTGTTTTTCCATGCCCAAGGATAGGTGTGTGTCATTCACTCTAACTGGCCATCCATATGAGGGTGTTATTCTAAGATTAGAAGAACCAATGTACCCATTTTACATTGAGAACTATACCCGAAATGAGATATAAGACAACATCCCCATCTTAAATGATATTGTGTGAGACCCCATGAAGTCATAATATCTAACATATACAAATCCACCCAAGATTACCCCAATGATGTTCTCCTTAACCATTATTAAATGAGAAATAATAATTATCCTATAAAAATATCACAACATGTATCTACAATATGGAGACCATAGAAAACCAGTAATGAAATCCATCAAGTAAGCATCCCTCTTCCACATGATAATAAGGTAACTAATATAAATGTATATCTGGTCTCTGATGTTCCTGTTTTACCTGCTTACAAGGAAAATACCTCAGAACAAAACCCCTTACCTCTCACTTCATACCCAACCATCAGTACTACCGATGTATGTTATCATACATCTTCGTAACACCGGGATTCACTAGCCATGTCTTATCATGAAAGTATCACATCACATCTTTATAGATATCTATTTGATCCTATATGAAACCATGTTTATACAGAATCTCTCCCATATCAATAGTGAAACTAGGAGGTTGTTCCTCACCATCCACCCTCTCTTGTAGGAATAGGACCTCTGAAGATGATAGTTGTTGTATCCTCTATATATCTATTACGGTAGATATCAAAAATAAGGATGAAATAAAATTAGACCCCTAACTATTTTTTTTCTTCCATGTAGATTTCAAAGAACAAATCTATAATATGCCCGTCTCTAATGTCCTTATGAACATATTATATCGGAGTTATCCATTTTTGGATATCATTTATTTCATCTCCTTTACCAGGTATATATGAAAACTCGAACTAGAATGAATATAGGTACTAAATCCACATTCACCGGCTCAGATTTAGATCATGTTGTGTAAATATTCACTGGAAGAATTTTTCGTCCATTTACATGAAAAAACACCCATCAAATAGTGACTATATCATAAAAAATCATGAACAATTATAGTTAACTCAATATCATGCATAGAGTATTTCTTCTCATGTGGCCTCAACTATTGAGCCCTGTACACCACAACAACATCCTAATACACTAGCACTACGACATGACTCATACATGAAGATTCATAATAATCAATTTACCTTTTTCCACACTCAGTCAGATTCAAGAATGATTGTGAATTAAATTTCCCTTCCAATTCCTAAAATGAAATCTCGCAGATAACTGAATATACAAATGTCACACACTTATTTGTCTAGCCTAATAGCAGAGTTGCTATGAATTATAATTCTAGTATGTAAAGCATGTAATATCCAACTAGCCCCATGAAACTATATATGTCATTCAAATTTTTGGGATTCCCCCAGGAAACATCTCAACTTATCCATGCCTATTGATACTCATTTCACTTAGATATTATCACCCAGGAAGTGAATCTTGTCCATCCAGTGGTGGAACCTTTTGATCATAGCATATATCTGATTCTATCTCAGTGTAACCAAAACTATATAATGATTATTTGGAATAGTCATGTCGTTTATAATAATAAAACATGATATTTTTAATGAAAATCGCCACAAATGATTCCACATAAGGATGGAAGACATTGTTCGCCAATTCCATGAAAATATTTGGTGTTTCCTTGATAAAAAATGGGATATCTAGATACTTATATAGACCATACCTTATATAAAAGGATATACATGGTATGTCTATAGGTTGAATACACACATGATGATATCAGGATCCCAAATCAATTATCAAGAACACCCATGCTCCTTGAATCTAATCAAACATGACATATATCTATGGTAAGGGATACTAGTTATTATCCATTAACTGGTTCGATTTTTGATAATCCATCCATATCCTATGGGTACCATTTACCATATTATCAATAAGGACATGAAAAAACCATAGATATGTTCTAGGTAGAGTAACCCAATTTTTCTCCAAATCCTGTAGTTTCATCTTGATATTGTAAAAATCCATCATAATAATCCCATAAGGATGAATGAATATTGGTTCATCTCATGAACTAGGTTGATGGACATGTCAAACTCTCCTTTAGGAGATATCCCAGAAAATTCATTTGAGAATATATCCCAAAAACGATTGACCACTGTTGGAATTTCCTCCTATTACACTCACTGATCATCCAGATACAAACTAGAAATCTATGTTGTTATTACCCCTATAACATAATGGGGTGGTCCATATCAAATTTCTAGGACATGCCATTTAACCTTGTGATTACAAACTACACCCTCTAGGGATTTGAATGTCACCCTCCAGTGAAAACATTCAACATAGTCTCAATAATCCACTAGGAAGTCCATCCAGATTATTGAATAAACTCTTCATCTTGAAGACATTAAGATTCTAGAAAATGTGAAACCCACAGACCTTAAGGGGGAACTCCATTCACTAACACACATCCTCCATTATTGTATACAATGGAGTCTCAATATGCATAATTCCCTTATAAAATTGTATCATAAGACTAAGGGTGTCTACCACAGGTACATATATGAAACTATTAGATGCACCTATTTCAATGATATCAAATAATAACATAGAGGCTACTAGAATCATACCTCTGACCATAGATTGTTTGACACCCTGCACCTCTAGGGTAGGATATAATGAATATATTTGGCATGAACTCCAGCCCTATGAAACTACCTCATTGCCCGAAGTAGGCCCTCTTTTTTGTCTTATTACTACTGTTGCATGGATTCCTTTGCCACAACCACCACTACTTGGGCCAAACCAACCGATACTGCTCCACACATGACATAGAGCTATGAACCCTTCTCTTGTCCTAGTTTCATATCTAATACCCTATCACTCTTCTCCAGAGGGATGTTCCTTTAGAAATGTTTCATGTTTCCCATCCTACTGCAGGCTCTACACATGAATGTGTCTCAATATCACCAAAACCTCATGTGTCCCCATCTTCCACAATGATGATAGAACACTGAGAAACCAGTACACAAAGAATGGATAATACTCATCTAATTGGAAGGATCAAAATGGGGAATCCTTCCTCATGATACTGATCCAATGGGTCGATAGACTACACTTCTTAGCTTTATGCTCTCGGCTTCCCACACGTTCCACTGTGTAATCGGTGCATGTTTCACAATTTCAGAAACTGAGATCAATCTGAACATGTTGATCTGATCTCGAACGACATTTCATAGAACATCCTCAAAGAATCTCACCCTCGACAACTCATTAGTAAGATACAATATCTCAATTTACTATAGATCAATAAAGCATACTAAGTACTCCATAACTATCATCGTGCCTTGATCAAGACATATGAACTCACTAGAATTCTATTTCTTCATAGTCATGGGGAAAATGAATTCATATAATCTGTTCTAGAAATTACACTCAAAAATATCATGCATTTCATTGTCCTTATTTAAAACAAACAACCAATGCATTGCTTATCCCCAATGCATGTATGTCATGATATTCACTCTCCCCACAGGCGTCATCTCCACATGCATGAAGATCATCAGTGTAATCCCTAGCCACAGATCAACAGCCTATGAATATCGGTCCAATGAAAACATGGTAGGATTATACTAAATGAAAATATGCATTAGCACAACCATTGATATGGTTGGTTTTAGTGATCCCTAAAAAGACTTCATAATTTGATAATACACCCTATTGAACTATTCCTCAACACCTATATTAAGTGAAATAAAAGTTTCTAAAACTGGTATTAAAAGTATATCCACTAATAACCCATGTCCCACCACCTCTATTGTGTTGTCATCACCATCTTATTGGTGTACAATTGGAGGTTTTCATGTTGACATCACCTTACAATGGTAAACAAACTCCTCTAAAACGTCGATATAAAATTTCACTACTCAAAAGAATATTAATGGTCAAAAACATCATCTAAAAAATTCATACCACACCATATTCTATTAAATCGAGTAGTGTAAAAATGAATAGAGAAACACTCACTAGATATGTTTCCTACTACCCACTCAAAATGTGTGTCAAGTTGAATCCTCAACTCCCATGTTAAATTTTAAATATCAATTTCATATTCATTTCACACTTCATTTTTAACGGTTGAACAAAAAGGTTCAAAAGATTACGATCTATGTGGGCTCATACTCCCCATCAACCAAAATCATGTTTCCACCTAATCAGCACCATAACATGTTCCAATCCATTTGAGTGATAGTTTAGGACTCATCATGCACCAATATGTTTCTTAGGGTCTCTGTTGTAGCCCAAACAGGAAAATACTACTTAGGTTATGGAATACACTTTGAATACTAACTGTGTTTCTGATTTTACTGCACACAATATCTATCACAAAATTAGATATGTCAATCACAGCACAAAATATAGTATCATGCAGTCATGAAATTCACCCTATATGTAATTTAAAAATACGTGGAATTTAAATTATAGAATGTTCCTAAAAGGATGAATGATATAGAATACCCTCATATCATTGTTTTTCATAATAAACCCATAATCGTATCAATGATAACATAACAATTCAATTTCTTCACCCAATAGTGGAATAAAATCAAAAGTAATAGTCAAAATCTAGAAAAATATAATTTCAATTAGAGGAAAAATGGATTTTCCTTGTACATGGGTTAGCTACACATATGAATAAATCATTACAAAATTAGATTACATTTCTATTCCTTTATATTTTCACCAAAAAATAAAAATATGACATCCTATTATAAATATTTTTAACATCTCGAACGTAGATTCTACTCAATCGTGCTCCAACCCTGAATGGAAACATGGAATCAAGCTAATTAATCCAAACACGAGAATCTTTTACATTTAATTAAGGGACGTGGTTTTATCCCTCGGCAGATTATTCTCTCATTAACATATTTTATCACAAAAAATAGAAATAATAGTCAATAATGGATGTAGTTTAATAATCATACATATTACATACAAACAAGAGGAAAATATATAAACAATACCAGAAGTAATATCATATACATATGATGATGGTAAATTTCATCTCTTAGAAAAAAAGAATAGGTAGTCAGTAGTAAAATACCAAACATGGGTAAAAATACCAAAAATACGAAAACAATATATATTAATACAACATCACAAGCCTAAGATCAATCATGTTCTCCCCTACTTCTATGAATCACAAAAAATCAAGCATCAAACTATGCACCATTTCTATGGTATGAAACTGCCCTGATAAAGTGTATCTGGTTACCCAATGGTGGCCCATACAAGGTGTGAGATACCACCCTTGTAGGTTACCACCCAAAGGACTATAAAAATTCCAGAATGTGAAATATAGCAATCTAAATATCTTGCATTATTTATCATAGGTATGAAGTGAAAAAATAATGTGTATATGGAATATCTATTAACAAACAAGTGATCATATACATCCCATAAAGTCTCTCTGAAAAACATGGGTCAAGATCCATTAAATAATGCTTCAATGTAAAAGGATGTAAACACCACAACCATTCAACATATACCATAACTCATATAACTGATATCCATACTATACAATATTCAATACTATATTAACCACAAGTAATACATATTATCATGGAATTCATATTTAACATGGTCGAGTCTTATAATCAATGTGTCTGGCTAGAAAGGGTCAAATCCATGGTATTGAAGACCAATGAATCCTCAGAGAGTCCTAATAGATTCTTCATAGAAACTCAATAATGGAACTAGTGGGGAAAAAAGAAAATATAAATAGATCTTGTCCAATAAGAGTCTAGAAAGCTGGATTCATGGGGTAGAAAATACCTTGGAGAACTATGGAATCACGATACAATTAGCATACATGTCTAGGATATCATATATCATAAAGCAAGATCCGTGGGTGAAATGAACATGGAACTTAAATAGAACTAATATCCATGGTATATTAACCAATAAATACACTACTATTATAATAATTAAATATTTATATCCATCAATTCACATTCAATTTAGTCAATGAGTATACCAACTCTTTTAACCATTCACAATTAAATGAATCAAATGATTATACCCACTCATATATCATTTCTATATAAGTCATTTCGTCAATGATGAATGGAATAACATGTCAAATCATGGAAAATGACTCTATAAATTTACAATCTAAAAAAAATAAAAAAATATATATTAACAAGCCTCCACCAACTCTAAAATCTAAAAAAAACACCCATTGGGTTGCATAACAAGTGTAAAGGTCAATGGGAAAACCCCATGGGTGGAATTTGTTAGGAGAAATAAACTCCAGCTAAGCTTAAAGGAAAAAATGGAATACATAATAGATATTATTTTATTTTATTTTATTTTTCAATTCAAATTTAGGGTTTCATAATAAATTTCAATGGGATGAATAATGAAAAATATATTACAAACACACTAAACCTCAAGGGAAAGGTATAGACCACCTACCATAGGTTGGTATTAGATTTTTCATCCAATATCAACTCTTTATTTGACATCGATTGGGAAACAAATGAAAAACATATGATGAACCTTAAATTTGAAAATATTATCTTGAACCTGACTATCAGAAGAGATGAAAAAAATAATGAGGAATTAAAAAACATTAATTGGGTACTCACCAATGTGAGTACAAGGAGGTGATCGATGCACAATATTGAGATCAGATAAAGAATGGGTAGCAAATTCTTCCTTTATATTCAGCGAATATCCAAAAACAAGTGGATTCCCAATGGGAAGAAGAAGAAAAAATAAATAAAGGTATAACCTTTTGTTTTGATATTTTGGTAATTTAACCAAGAATATATGGTTGACATAGGTTTGTCATACGGTTGTCCAAATCATATACTAAACGTGCACCCACTACTGTATGGAGGGGTGTATATTTACTACACAAGATTTGACTAACCATGAGGATCTAAAAATGTTTGTAGGTTACTCACACCGTTGTGTGACTCCATCGGCATGATTTGAAAAAAAATTGTGGGCTCCTCCAGACCACTTTCGAAGCCACTCATGTTTAGTTAGACAATCCAGCTTATCCTTCATGGTGTCTAATAACTGTGCGACCTACACTATATTCCCAAAAAGATGGGTTCTGAGATTCTATCAAGTCTTAGACACCCCTAATAGCCCCATATATCAATGGTTATTCACCTTCAATAAAAAAAATCATTTCAAACAATATAAAAAGGTTCCGATACTCATATGAAAACCCATGTTTTTACATACAATCACTGTGTAGGTGTTCTTAAGTATTTAATGTAATTATATCAACACTATAATTTAACAATAAATTACCATGAATAAAATAATGAATATTTCAGATAAATGTTTATAAAAAAACATATGTTGTTTTAAAAAAAATTCATTTTAAAATTATTATAAATATAAAATTAAATAGATTGGGATTTCTAACATTATACTATACTTAAATATTATAAAGGGGAAACCATTATTAATTAAAAAAATTACATACTATAGTTATTTGTATGATTATTGATTAAATGGATTCATATAACGAAATAAATGAAAATGTAGGAATGATTATGAATCCTTAACATAATATTTTTAACCATTATATTTGAATTTTACATTTACCGTAGAAATTGAAACTTAATATGATTACTATTCATATTTACTGAATAAAATGATACTATATACCACATTTGGACCTCCAAATTACAAATATTAATTCAATTGGTTGAGATAATTTTTTTTTACGTGGAAAAATAAATTAAGGTAAATATTTATAAAAAGGAGAACTAGTTTTAAAAAAACTATTTTGTAGGGATGAAATTGTTTTATACAAAATGCATACCTAAAATTGATTTCAATGAACATAGATATATTATCTATAAAAACAACTTAACTAAATTTATGTTAAAACTATTTTTAAACAATATCATGATTTTTAAAAGCTTGAAAAAAACACATTTTTGAAAAATATATATAGTTTTCACAAATCAAAATACAATTAATCATTTCATAAAAATCCCAAAAATTTATCCAAATAATATTTTGATATTATAATTTAAAAAGTTGTTTCATTTATAAGAAAAAATTGATAAACATAAAAAAATTAATTATGATATTCTCTAAAAATATCTAAAACCCATTTTGGGTGAAAAATTGTTTTCATAGAATAAAATAACTTCACTAAAAATCGATTCTTTATTTATTTATCATTAATTAATACATTTTTATTCAATAGGACCTATATATATATTAATATGGTTATTAATATGTATATCTTCTAAATCAATGACTAGGTGATAACGTTCACCTTAAATAATAATATTTCAATAATGTTACATGTTTTTTAAAGCGTGGTTTTTCATATAAATGATTATATAAAAAAATAAGATATATTTATTGTGAAATATATAAGAAATATTTTAAATAATATCCTTAATAGAGATTAAATTAATATTAATTTAAAAAATATAAATATAATAAATTCAAAAATATTGAGAAGCCATTTGTATTTTTGAAATTAGATACATAAAAAAATAACCAGAGATAAGTATATGAAAAAAATATTTAAAAATCCATAACATTTCATTATATTACATTGATCTTCTAAAACTATTCATAATAACATGGGATGTACACTAGAATGATGTGAACTATAACGCCCAATAATGGAATAATCAAATATTCACATGACAAAATTAATTCAATTGTTTCACAAGGAATATCATGATTAAATAAAAGGGTTGATAATCATATATATGAATATCAATGAATCATATATGATGATAACATATTTGAAACATATTATTTTTTGAAAATCACAAATCATGAAATAATAACAAAAATTTAAGTCTAACTGATAAGACATCGATAAATAGTATACACCGGATAACCTTCCATGTATGATACATGGTATCTCAAGAGAAAAAAAATTATAAAATGTGATGGTGGGATATAAAATTCCATCCTGAACCATAAAATTCATATATCGTATATCCATTATTCTTCCACAAGGATTATATAATATATGAACAAATTTCATACAATTGATTTATATTATTATGATTTATGGTTGGTATACAAGTATTTCCCTATTACATAGTTAATAGTTATATCTATGTGAATATTCATGAGCAGAAATTGGGATGGGTATTCACAATATAGATATTTGGAATCTAAAATAATGGGATACCTTCTATATAATCAAAGTTGTATATAGAGGTCTGTAGAAGGGATTAATGAGATTGAAAAGTAACATACCAATACATGTATATAATAAGGACTGTAAATTGTATTTTCAAAAACCCTATTCCAGCATGATAAATTATGAATAAAAAAGAATAAATAAAATAATGTTCATGAATAACAAGGAGGAAGAGGTAATTACTTAATTAATAATAGTAACAACTTAATTATAGTTATTATGATAGTGGATACAAAGTCCCTCATTATTATAAAATCAAATGGATAGTTATGGGATATTTTTAATGGTGTGATGACCTAATAAATTGAGATTTAAAGGGTTACAATGAAGGTGAAAAAAATGGAACAATGGAGAGAGACAGACAATATTTTGATATGTCACCTCTAAATGATTAAGAGTATATTCTTATGATCATGGGAACACATAAAGAGATATTTTGATATAGATTTGGAGAGTAAAATAATGGTAAATGTGTTATTAGTGTATGTTTGTTGGATTATTGGTGGTTATTTACACAAACAAAAGAGGATAAGTTTTTTTATTAATTTCCAAACATAGGTTTTAGACTCTATGTGATAAAATAAATAAAACCATAACACTAAAAATTTATTTTATAAATGTATTTTACAAATAATAGTTTATTTTAATATTTTATATGTCTAATAATATAAATTATTTAAATAATGCCATTTTTGATGGGCACATGATTATTATTCATAATGAATTTATTTTTATACCAAAGAATAGATTATCTATTTTGGAGAATTCATTATAGGATTATAAAATTATTTAAATAACTTTATAAGAAAATTATTCAAAAATTAAAATAATAATTGGTTGTGAATACTCCAATTAGAATTTAATAAACTTCCTTGGGTCTATTATGATTTCATAACACAAAGTATATATTTATACCCTATTTATTTTTTACTAAAAAAACCAACTATTCAGTAAAATTATTAAAATCAAGCATTATCTAATATAAATTCATTAATTTCAAAAAAAAATATTTATTTAATCCTTGTAATTTATAAAATATGATAAAATTTACAGTCAAATTAAAATCCATACTTTCTGAAAAATATTTTTTTTACTATAATAAGATCTTTATGACCCTCTGAATAATTACATTGGACTTCATTAAATTGTATTATCATCTTTATTAAAATAAATATTATTTTAATATAATAATTTATTGAAAAAACATTATTTTATGAATTCTTGAATCTTTCAAAAGATGGCCATAAGATAGATTTTATATTTCTCAAAAATACAGATTTTATTTCATTGTATCAAAATATATATTTTAGACATTTTTTTGTAATAGTTTATAAATTATTAATAAACAATGATAATGATAATAATTATTTAAATAAAAAGTAATAAATCACATTACTAAGATATAGATACATAAAACATTATTAAAAAAATATACAATGTAAGGGTATGGTGTGTGTTATAGGTACGGTTTATTGGTGGTTCGACATACATTTTCATGGTATTGAGATCAATAAGCTTGATGTTTTCCCGTAAACAGATACATTAGGTATCAGACAGTGATTTGTTAAGGGAATTCCATAGTGATTTCATATCACTTAGGAGATCTGATAAATTGGATTCATATGGTTCAATCATATTGGATGAGGATATCATTAAATTCATCTGTATCAATTAGACAATATCATAACACTTAATATATAATGATAATAATTTTCAACGTACAAAAACTATATTATCCAAATTTATGATGCGTAATGGTATGTTAAATACAACATGCTATATTTTATATTATTCAAAAATATGCTATGTAGTGCATGTGGTTTCTATAAATAAATTTAATAATATTGTATATATTAATAAAAATGGAATTTCATATATAAGATTTCAGTTCATTACAGTAAAATCTCATGGAGTTAAATTCTACCCCATTGAAACGAAATTTTTTACCTCAATGTTCTAGCCACAGATAAAAAAAGAGAATATCCCTATTTCATCACTCCTGTGGCTTTTTAAGTCACTTCCTTTAATATATGGTTTTGTTACATAACTCTTACCATGTTTTTGTCCTTTTTCAGAGTACATCCCTCATACAATAAATAATCTCCACTGATTATTACTTATAAGAGGGATCTTGCTCTAGTGATATGACCATTGAGTCTAATACATGCAAAAGTTCACATATAAACATCATAATGATAGATATTGAAACCCAACATGAACTTGGATGATATTTGGAAAAAGTTCCATAGGATATGATAGTATCCTAATACGATCAATAATTTCAAATGAATCGATATATCTTTGTCTAAAATTTCCAATCTTTTGAAATATCATTATTATCATGTGGAGAAATATGTAGGAATACATTTTAAATATATTTTAAATGTTGATCTCAATGACTATTTTCAGTATAGAATTTCTATTGACTCTGAGGTGAAATTAAATGTAGTTTAATGGATCTAACATTTTGAACATTCCATTTTGGTGGCATGGGTCCCAATAAATTTCATTCTAAAACATCTTCCAAACAAATCGGTGTTCTATAATTAATTCCATGTAGTACTTCATAAGAATACATATAATTTGTTACTCTATGAAATATTACTAAAATATTCATTTATATTCTAGAAATGTGATTAAGAGAAAAATAATTATTTTATGGTAATGATGTGTCCTATCTTCATAAGGTGATCAAACATAATAAAAATAGAATTATTCCTTTTATATTTATTGGGATTACAAACAATGAAATCCCTGGTATTGTTTTCTTATTTTAAATCGGGTGTGGAAAATTATTTGAAATTCCACATATACTTCTATCTATAACATTAGAATTATGAAATACCTAGTATCAAGACACATACTCTGCAATATCCGATTTCATGTTTTCCAAATATAAATATTCTTTCAGACGTGTTTACATGTTTTTCCTTTCCCAATGTATAAGAGAAGTCAAACTATAAGGTTTATCTATTTGTTCCATATTTAATTCTTATATTTATGGGATAAATACTCCATTCTCAAAACTAATCATTCCACAACAATAAGGGTAAACGTCAAAAACACTCTTGACATTATTTTATAATTCTATATCTTCCCTTTATTCAACTATAATATTCAATAGAATGGGTCATTAATCATTATTCTAATAATTATTAGATAAGTAATCTTATTTATTATTTCAATTATATCATCTACAAATCCATAACATTAGATATATTTCAATACACATCATTTCCAACCTGCATGGTTCTTCTAACTCAAGGCATAAACCATATTATTTTCCATCCTAGTGTGGTAATCTATTGATCCGTCATAATGTTAAATAATTTCCTACCATATAATCTGGATAAAATAAAATATTTAAATAAAAATATGTTATTAAATATATTATTAATTATATTTGTTACACCTTTCACTATAAAAATATTTCCTTTAGGTATTCAACATATAAATTACCACTTCAATCTCCAAATCATGAGTCAGAATATTTTACTTAGGTATTTTTAATTGTCTTAAGTTGTTTTAAATCACCATGTAATTTTACCTGATGACACATTAAAACCCATTATTTTAACAAAAATTATAATATAAATTCAGATATTTAAATTGAATTCAATTCATTGATATTTACACAAGTTTTATACTATTATTTTCTAAATATTATTTGAACTTTTTAAGAAATTGAATCTATATTGAAATAATTATTTGTTGTTAATGGAAAATCATTAAGACTATTTATGACTTAAAAATAGTTTATTGTGTAAATAATTATAATTAAGTCTATCTATAGGCTACTCCATAAAACCCATTCAAAATTTAAAAACAATGTAATAACAGAATTACATGCAGCGTAAGAAGACTCACACCGTAAAACATGATGGCCTTGAAGACCCCACAAATTTCATTCAATACCTGAAATGTGGATGTAAATAAATATATGAAACCATAAATATGTAAAATTTGGAATAAAAACAATACTTATTGTGTAATTTGTTTTTATAAAAATATCAAATAAATAATACTTAAATCATAAATTATAAGTATGTCGAAAGGTAATGGAGCCTTTAAATAGACCAGGTGTTAGAAAATTCTAAAGAATTATATATTAATTATGTTATTTGTTATTCTAAACTAGTATATTGATATATTTGTCTTCTTTTTTCATTCTATTTATGTTAAAATGAATAAGTTTGTAAAACATTTAAATTCCTTTTGGTGTTTACTATTTCAACATCCTTTCTTATTTAACTACCATGTCATGATAATAATTCATATCAATTCAAGTAAAGTAATTTTTTTGTTATATAAACTAATAAGGACCTGTTTTAATGACTATTTTAAACATGCTACACATTTTTCATATATTTAATTCTTCTTTTTTTTCATATGTGGCCAAACTTTCAAGGATTGGGGATTGAAAGTATAGATAACAGTTCTTCAATGAACATCTAAATTAACATAATTATAATACATAATCTAATGAATTAGGTTAGTAATTAATTCATATTATATTACATTTCATGAGCCAGACTTTTAGATTATAGTGGGTGGAACCCAACATAATTGGAATGAAATAAACTATGAACAATAGTTTTTTTGTTTCGTACTGTTATAGTTGCTCTTAATTTCCAGAGGCTAAACACCTTTAATGGACTCAATCCGAGTTTTCAGTTTAGGTATGTCTAATTTTATGGATCAAATCTAAATTGGTGATCACAGAATAACTATGTGGTAAAATAAGATAGACATTACATTTTTACATTTCATAATTTCTTATGTTACAGAACCCCGAAATTAATCTAACAACTTTTTTTTATCATCTGATGTTTAAAAACATTAAATATTCTTATACCAAACTCATATAATCAAGTGAGGAATCCACTGATAGGTCCCAATTTCTATGTCATGATCAATTTAAATCTTCTACATTTCTGTTAATCCATTTTCATATACTATTTTAAATATAATCATAATAGTTTTTGTTGGGATAATAAAAATTTATTATTCGATGAACCTAGTGTCAAATAAATTAAACTATGAGGTCTATTCATATTTTGGCATTGTTTTCGTGGGAAACTATTTCTTCAACATATGACCTATAACCAAAAACCAAGATTTAGTCACAATATTTCTCATTCCCTTTTCATTCTAAAATTACAACACCTAAATTAATTGATTTTTCCATATAGGTTTTATAGGTCATGATATTGGACTCTCTGATATGATAAAGTATCCTAGAATTATTTGAACCAATCACATTTAGAACCAAAGAAATTTTCTTCCAATTTTTACATCCTCACAAAACTACATCCATGTTAAATTATCTTGTGAATCTCAATACCTAGAATTCTCAGTTTATTCCACTCTAACCCCAAATAGCATGACCACTACTGTTGGAGCACACCATCGTGGACTCTGAACATCCATCATTATCGGTGCTTTATTATAAACATATTAGGTCCTTTTGAGACAAACACATTTGAAATCAAATCTTCCCTCATACATATGATCTTGGACATTGGAAAATTTAGTGGGCTCTCGACTGCGAACCCACACAAGAATATCTTGGTTTCAAAGAGGTTTATAACACATTTTGAAATCAAGGTTTCTCGTATGATTTGAATTTTACAAGATTAATACCTATCTCTTTGTGTATAAGATCAAATGATATTTATGATTCTGTCTCCCGATTCCATCACAACTTCTTATTATTTAGCTAATAAATTACAAGACATGTATTTCCTACAGAAACATATCTCAATGATGGGATTTTAAATTATCAATTTTTCTCATATTACATGAGAATCATCTTGGGAGGTATTAGATTACATTAAATAATTAAATTAAATGTTATATCATCATGTGATTGATTCCTAGATCTATCTTCAAATGTTACATCAATAGCTACACCAACTTCTCGAATTGTAGTGAATGCCAAAAATTATTGAAGAATCATGATAAAGAATCCTCAAATTAATTGATCCCTAGTTGATGAATGTTCACAAAATAATAGTCTCTTTAAAAGTGAATGAGGGAATCCTTTTCACGTATTGAACCAAGTAAAAGAAACCACAAAACTTGCGTCATAGGTATAATCCCTTACAAAATAGGTATAAAAACTTTCTTCTACCTTCATCACCACTACCACCACTAGGCCCTATCCTAAATATACATTAATATGATATGTTTATAGGACCATATCTAAACTAGAAATGTCTTGATTTGATAGTGGAAAACCAAATTCAGTAATGTAAATATGTAAACTCAAATCAACAACCCAAACCATTTCGATAAACACAATAATACCAACACCAATATTATCCATAGAGACCAGTTCAATAATAAAAAAATCATGGGTAATATAAATAGAGGAGTGTTCATTATTCACCAGGGAATTGTGTAACTCATCAGTACCCACCATATATATGTGCTCCTCTACCACATGAAACCTTTTAGGAAAAATCGTTTCCCCCTAAAGAGAAAAATTCCCACATCCCCATCAACAATAGTTCCCACAACAACACCCACCCTATCTTAAAAAAATCCCCCCTAAATAATAAAACGTGGAAAATATTATGACCATTGTTTTTTGAATGTAGTCCAATGAATTACTATTGAATAAAAATAGATAAAAAACATAACAGTAATCCTCCACAAACACGAACAACAGGTTGGAAAATTTTCCATGAGTGTTTAATAATGAATACCAGGAACAATGCCTAATAATACCAATAGATAATGTAGATAAGATGATAAGGATATGGTGTTTAATGTAAAATAAATGAAATTTAATATTCCAATAAAATGAGAATAAAAACATTGTTTTCATGAGTATCATGTGCACATTTTTTCAATAATTATATCGGGGATAGAACACACAAAAATGGTATAAACTAAATTCTTGAAATAAATCCAAGAGTAAACGGTCACGTATTATACAATATCATAAAAGATTATATTTATGTGTCCACAATACCATATGTACCCCTACTTACATTCTTAGAAAGAATAAAATAAGTGAAGATAAATTTGGAAGCATAAAAAATAATAGGAAATGTTTAAAGTACTCTATATTAATATTACTCCAGTGGATTCCATTTCTTAGACTCCCTCTTATTATAAATTTTAATGAATATTTTCTCTAATAACTGGAAAATTTAATACTTGGGAGTTATTTCCTTGAATTAATAATGATTCAATTTTTTATAGTCAAATCTCCCGCAAAAAAAAGATAAATTTTAAGAGTTTCATGATCCAACATACTATTGGGAGGTGCACTTTAATAAGAATAATTATATGATCTTAGAGAAATTATATATATCATGATAAAAAGTGTATTATGAAAATTGGTACTCAAACACCCAATAAGAACACTTACATCTCTTCATCTTGTCGATTGATCGTTCAAATATCCATCAGTATTTCTTAAGGATGTCTTAGTCTAATTTGCTAAGTACATAAATGTGGCTAGTTTTCTTATCTGAGATATAAATGATGAATGATATGACCTAATAATTTTAGGATGACCATTTATTTCCATTGATAATGATTTAAGAAATATGTACAAAAGTAGAATGATCTTTATAGTTGGTGAAGCGCATACAATGTTCGATAAAGTAATTGTTTCTAGGAAAAGTGGTGAACCATTAGATTGTAAGTCTATTTTTATGATTGATGAAATAGGTAATTTTATGGCTATTTAGAATGAGTGCAAGTCTCTATATCATAATTAATAATACATTAGTTAATTTGAGGATTTTTATTTTTTTAAACCTGTAAGGATAGATTCCTCATAAGACTTCACAACCTTGGTTATTAAGCCACTAATATTAGAATAAAATCCTCTATCGAGTGCATTAAAATAACCATACATTGGATCCAAATAAGAATTTACATTAATAATAATCTTATAAATGAATTAAGTGTAGTAATAAAAAATAATTAATCTCTTCAAACCCATATAAATTCAATAGCTTAGGGACTGATTGATATTTAGAAGAAAAGCCCCATGATATATAATTATATTGAATTAAAGAACAAAATCAAAATTCCAACAACATTGGTGGATAACACTCCTATGAAATATTTTTTTAAGAAGGAAGTTATAAATCATCATGATATTGGTATTTTTTCCATATTTGACCTTAAATTTTTAATCAGGTAGCAATTAGTGCAAATAATGGCTGCATGATTGTAATTAAAAACAATGAAAATTAATTAATCCCAACATGAAATATTACTAGATGGTGAGTCCATGTCCAATATAGAAATATCAATAAAAACATGAAGTGATCAATTCCCTATCCTATTTATGTGACTGATTTTTGAGAGGTTAGTTGTGCATGAATTGTATTGATTCGTAGATAGATATTCTGGGAAAAATAAAATCCCTATTGAACTAGATAATATTTTTTAAAAAACAGTTCTCATATCCATTCAAAACCATTACGTATTGATGAATATTTTTTTTGAATTTTTTAGGAATTATAAAATTTTAAATTATGTACAAAAAATATATTTCATGATATGGTAAAATAGTTATTAGAAATCATCATTGATATTTGTTTTCAATATATTGATGATTCTTTGAGTTCTATCTAAGTAATTTGGAAATGTCATTGGAAAACTATGAAGATAAATTATTAGTGATTAGTTGCGATAAATTCCATTATATTACCTAACGTGGCATTGTAATCTTGTATAAAATTTAAATATTTTCATATAAATTTTCCTATTTAATGTCAAGGTAATCAGAAACATACTTAAGCCCACTATTGTGAAAGGTATATGGTGTTTGTTGGGCCATGTCGGGATCTCCCATCATGTTTAAGGGGATTTTAGACAATATTATATAAAAAGAACATACTATATATAAATGTACCTTTTATATATAGTAAATAATGTATTTGATTTTTTTTTAAACCCCAACCTGGTGGCCACTCCCATCACTTTCTCAACTAATTAGGATAAATACATTAAGTTGATGTGTGATGCTAGTGTCTTCATTGTAGGAACTATTTTAGAAAAGAGGTATAGATATATTTTAATCCCCATTTATTATTCCATCGATACTATAAATGAATCTCAAGTAAATTATAGAAACATAAAGAACAAAATTTAGTAGTGGGTTTAAAATTTGAAATATTTAGATATTATCAAGTGTTCTTTAGAGTTTTTTTATAGATATTGTATAACTAAAACACCTTTTGAATAAAAATTTTTCTAAAAAGAGGCAAATTAAGTGAATATTTTTTCTGTATGATTCTGAAATCATAATAAAATACATGAATGAGGCTAAAATTATTATTGGGGACAAATTCTCTAGATTTCAGCAAAACAATATGAGGGAAGATGAATATTTTTGTTGACATCCGCGATGTGAAACTGTTCAACGTGGATGTGAATGAATGAGTAGGGTTTGTAGAAATAGAAAAGTGTATAGAGATTGGAAACCTCTATCTACATTTTTTTCAATATATTAAAAAAATTACATTCAGATTCATCATAGTAATATATTGATAAACCAATATTATTAAAACATTGTGTTGCTAGTTTAATGCAATGTTGAATTCGAGAGGAGAAAATTCAAAGTGTGATAAAGTTCTATCACATTTCACAGATTAGTTATCATAATGGTTCAAAACATAATATAGGTAAAAAAATTCACAGAAGTTTATTTTAGACAATAATACATTGGGATACAAGATGTATTGTCCATAGATGCAATTAGTAAAAGAAAACATGCATCCTTGGGAAGTGTAACAATATAA
Source organism: Viscum album (assembly GCA_963277665.1). Lineage (NCBI taxonomy): Eukaryota > Viridiplantae > Streptophyta > Magnoliopsida > Santalales > Viscaceae > Viscum > Viscum album. The sequence goes on along the minus strand of OY728150.1, from coordinate 290,750,311 downwards.
ACTAGAAAACTCTTCAAAAAGTTGAATGCTTAAACATTTTGGAATTAGTTTCAAGGTCAACTTTCCAAATTCCTAGGGAATGTTATATATCTTGGTCATTGTCAACTAAATTTCAATGTGGAAAAAAGAAGAAGATATTACCCATATAATGACAAATTTGGTAATTTAATTGATGAATATTTTTTTTACCAAATTAGAATTCCCTGATTACTCATTAGTTACTACTAAACACAATTCAATAATATTTATGTAAAAGGGATACTTAAAAAATGTTTAATAAAACACTGACACCACTTACCAACGGAAAACTTTTGAGAATCATAAAATTTAATTAGAGAGAAAAAACAGTGTAATAGTGGACACATCACTTGGTGGGTATTCACACTAGGGAACAAAGATATATTTTTTAATTTCTACCTACAAATACTACCTAAAAAACTAAAATATCAATGGTGGAGTCAATTTTAAAACATTAAAGTGTTCCCATATGGAACTATGGACATTAAATGACAAAATGATACACCCGTTAAAGTCTTTGTAAAAACAATTTAAAATTTAACAATATATATTTAAATAATTGTGTTTACCTTATGTAAAATTTAATTGATTCTATATGATTTATAGATTTCGATTTGAAAATATGCTCTTACTAAGAGAAAACCATGGTTTTTTAAATTATTAGGTTTAGGATCATGGATGTTTAGTAGGTTCACCTCAATCTAACTAACGATCAGTTTCCAATTTTTTTAAAATATAATTTCTGTTCTATGAAATTCAATTAATTCCATAATATTAGATGTTTAAAAAATAAAGCATCCCAATAATATATTATATAAATACTAAATTTATACTAATTTTTTACAACCAATATACAAGACCTAAAAATGTTGGATTTACATCAATTCTACCCCTACCTCCATTCTCCTCCTTCTAAACCAACAAACTACCTCACTGCTCCTTCACCTTGTATTCCCCTTGGATGGAAATTATACTCATTTATCCTATAATACATCACTATCTCAATTATGGTGAATACTATGGGTTAAGAAAATCCATACTCCAAAATTATTTCTATAAAAAAACAACTACCTGAGGAAAAGTGATGAGATCCAACAATGCCAACTCATTCTTCTTCACCGCCACCTCTGGTGGATAGAACCCTTCATTAATACCCTTCAGTTAAAATATTTCATTCAAAATCACACCATTATTAGGTCATTACTCCACCTTCTAAGATTCTCCTCTACCTACCGTTTGAGTACTGTCAACATTAGGTTTGATATACCCATCTTCATTCCATGTTGATATGGGAAGAATATATTGAATATATCCATACAAAACAATGATTCAATTTTAAGAGAGATGATATGGAATATCATTGATGGATTTACCTATAACAAATAATTGAGGTCATAGAGGAGATGTATTGAAAGACTTCCTTGAGTTCCAAACTATATTCGATCTAGATATTGTCTATGTCACCATTCGATTATGTGTCTGGGATTTTAATTTTTTTGGAACATGTAGTTTTTCCATGGATTTTATTCATCTAACTTTTATACCCCTCCCATATTTTGTGATTTTCATATTTATGTAATAATTATGGGAACACCAAATAGCTGGGCAACAATCACAAGTGATACCATGAGTATTCATGATCCTTCCATCACCAAGAGAACCCAACCGACGGTTTCCACTAAAAGGATTATTCAAAATGATTTCAATGAAGATGGGAAATCATAGGATTTACCCCAAATATATATTACACAGAATAAGTTGTACATACATTACACTACCCATAGAACCCTCTTCGTGAACATGGACTACAATTTTTCTTTGTATTACAATGGTTAGTCAAGTTGGAGGCATGGTCCTCCTATGGGTTGTTACATCATCACTCTCCTACCATGGTACCCATGAATATTTAAAGGCTCCAAGATGCTATAATTTTTATATATTATGTTGTCCATGGATCTCCCAATTCTATATAAGATGAGACTATATTAGAATGTGGTTAATCACTCCGATTGGGATCCAGAGTACACAGAGCCAACTGATGAGTCACCAGCTCATACTTCTTCACCAAGTGACAATATTCCTTATAATTAATTAATAGATTATAGAACCAAGGTGTTATTTTATTCTTAGGATAATTCATTTACATTAGATATTTGCGAGGTGATCTGAAAAAAATGATGGCATTCCCTAATGACTTTTACAGAACATGTGTCCGATATAGTATCATTTTTCTATCCCATTCACTATGTCTTCCCGGTTTTAGTCCTCTATTATTCCAAATTATTATACATCCACCCATAATCATCCTTCTAATGATCTCCCATCATATGATTCCATCCCTACCCATCCACCATAGATCTGTTAGCCACCCCTATTGATTTTTTTGTTGAAGTCCTTGACCATGCAACCCAACATGATATGTTGGTGGAGCATTCTTGATGAAGGAAAGGGCCCTCCTCTAGAATCTACTTCTAATGATTGATTCATTGACCCCAATTATAGACATATGACCTCACTCCAGGTTAACGTGTAACATAATACAATGATGTTCTAACCCACTACCAGCACCAAGACACATATTTTACATTTGATTCGAATTTACTCACAACTATCAAAAATATTGACATATTAGGGTATATCCAACAACCCGTCTTTAGGTAAGGGAACACTGATGCTGCATGCTGAGATTCTACCCGCTAAAGTTATATATACCCTATTGTACCCCTCTCATGTTTTTATATATATAAGTTTTTATTTCTTCAATTTTATTCCTTGCCCCTAGTTAGTTTCATTTAAATAATATAATGGATTGGATGTGCTTTTTTGTTTGAGTTTCCTTATCTTATAGTATTCTTATTACATGTTCATAAAGATTTCATTTCAAGGTCATATAATTATTTGATCACATATGATGGAAGTTCTAGGATACCACATGGACCCCACCATGAGGTGTATCCTCTTGTATCCATGATGTATGCATTACCCTTGGAGAATCATCCACAACATACAAATATGATCTAGGTACCACACATGTTGTTTTTCTAGTCCATGTATGAGGATTTGAATGCTCCCAATAAACTTTCAGAGCTATATTTCATAAAGTAAAATTATTATATGATCCCATGGACTATTTATATGATGAATATCTATAATTTATTTCTTCCCATACATCAAGATAACAATGTTTTTTAACATTATGGGAGGAAACCCATATTTTGTTCTTTTGAATATAATTTTTAGTTTTTGTAGGTGTTTTATTATATATTTCTAGGATGTTATACTTATTATTTAATTAGGAACAATGGTTTTTTTTCTCAACACAGACATTTATACAATATTATATCTATTCATGAAAACTATATGCATCTATCCACTTAATATTCAGATTTTGTCTATATCATATGAATAAGTAATTTATCTATTATATATTTGTTTTCTTTATATAATTAATTTTGTTTTCATTATTACACACCAAAAATCACAATTTACCCCATGCAATAACATTTATTTTAGCATGATATCAATTACCTTACCTTAGTTCATTATTTCAAATTATTTTTTGAATGTCATCATTGATATCTCTCCGACATCAAATTGTAAAATACTATAGAGACATTAAATTTTATATGCATGTCTGGGATGGGGTGAACTGTAGGGGGGGATTGTTCTTATGATGTATTATATATATACTTCAATTTATATATTTTGTCAGTAGTTGAAGAGACAAGTTTAATTTTCAACATTCATTATCTTGAAATCCCATTGCACTTAATCAAATAATAAAAAAAATAGAATGTTTTAAAATATTTTTTTATTTATCTTCTGATTTTATCATGATTGGTATGGTTCATAAATAATAATTATTTTAATTTTACAATTATTTTCGGATAAATTATTACTAGTTACTATGACTTGACTTATTTACGCTTTTATAAACACTCACATTCCTATGATGATTTTGGACATACTTCTTCCCATTAATTTTTTGAGTATATATCTCATATGATACTCATGGAATTGAAACCTATTAGTACATTCATTAGGATATTATCGATGTTATTAATAAACAACTTCATTATTTAAATCACTAAAAAAAATTAATTTATCAATTATTCTTAAGAACAACCTTTATATTTTTCATTCGTCACCCATTGAATCCATGAAGGTCCTTGATAGGATTGATCCACATTACAATCCCATTATATAGCTTTATATATTACTATTTGGCATGATTAAATTATTTCCCCTTAAATATGTGTTGAGAAATGAACAATGCTACTGGACATGGGGACCTTATTACTATGGATATGTATGGTGTATTTTTCACCCAATATGTAGGATATATTCTACCGTTACATCTAATAATCTTTCTTGACTGTGATATTTTTTAAATTTATATGTGTATTATGAGGTTTATAATAACCAATACTAGATCCATGAATATCATGGTAGATCATACATGGATAGGTGGTGGATGTGATATTTTTAAGGCCATGAATTCCAGAAAAAAAAAGAAGAAGAAAGAAACATTATAACTCTATTTTTCTTTTATAGTGCATCCACGAACATTCCTTAATATTTTTTGGAGTGTGGATATGTAACTTTATAGAGGATGTTTTTCATTAAATTATTTTATATTATCATGAAATATAATTTTGTGTTTTCCATCAGCTTTTGCATAATGTTTAATCATCTACCCACGTATCCTTAGACTTATAATAATTGTATCATTTTTCAAGACATCATAATTTTTTTTAATTCTTATTTACTTAGTAGATTTATTAGAAACACTGATAGATTATGGTAATGATAATGTATTAGGTATATAACTATGAATAAATTTACATTTTACCCTAAGATATGAGAGAAGATTCATGGTGAGGTAAATTGCAACATGGGAATTACTTCAAAATAATATTTAAAAATTATAATTAATTTAAATAAATAACCTGATTATGATTCATGATTAATTTTTGCTACAATGATGATTTTTAAAGATGATTTGTTTCTACTAACACTTTTTCCCATTTTCTTGGTTTCCAAACACATTTACTATTTATAAATATTTTCTTTTGGGAACTATGTTGAAATTAATTTTTTCATAAGTAAAATATATTTTTTTATATGTTATGGAATCTGATAATATAAATTCATATATATGATTTTCATTCAATTCACTGAGTATTATAAATGTTTTATATTATCATTTTTAAGAATACATGTTTGATTTTATTGAAAATGGATGTTAATATTGAAAAAGATGAGTTTCTAATAATGGATGATGTTTTAGAAAACTTACACAACAAAAATAATATTATGACAAAAATCCTTGAAAAATATAACAATAATGAGTAGGTCAGTAAAAAATAATCAATCAATAAAAACATTCTATTAAAAGAATAATTTATGGTGTAATAGTAGACATACACCATAAAATTATCAGGGTGTACAAGACCCCCCAAAATGTTATTCAATCTATGAACAGTTGAGATACCAATATCAAAAATAGCATAAAGATATAAAATAAATCATAATTAAAATTCAAACAATGTAAAAGTGTCATCTATAGTTAAAATATATAAGACATATGGAATAAATCTAGTTATGTCATAATTTAGGGAATCCATTAAATATTCAATGCATCTAAAATTTATAGAGATAAATTTTAAATAATGTTATTAATTATTTTAAAATACTCTATATTATTTTAGTTCTTTATTTATTTCATGATAGTATTGGTACTATGATTTCTTTAATATGTTTCCAATTCCTTTTGGTGTTTCAATGATTCTATTTCTTTTATTCTCCAATTGTTGTGTTGTGCCTCTATTATTCTGTTATTCAATTATGATCATTTTTATGGATTTATTATCTAAACACGGATTGTTTAAATAATTGTTTCAATCATGATATACCTATTTAATATGTTAAATTATAATTTTTATAGAAACAAAAAAACTACATTCGGAGAGGGATAAATATTGTTATACTGGTTCTTTGATCATTCTCTAAATTAAAATTGGGGTAATATTTTTGCAAAATAATTATGTTGATAATTAATTCACATTTCATTCCCATATGTGATCTAGAGTTAAATATTCTAAGTTCTGGACTCTAAACATATTAGAATGATCAAAAATTGGACCAATAGTTTTATTTAAGTTTTTCCTATTTAGTATCTCTCAAATAACAATGGCAAACAACTACCTCTAGACCAAATACTAGTTTTCAACTTTGGTATATTAATGATTCGAGATGAAATAGGGATTGGTTATACATGAAAACAATTTTTTAAGTAAATATATTATACATTGTTATATTTAGGGATATTCTATTTTTAGGAACCCCAAAATTTGTCCTAAAACCTTTCTTTTATCAAAAGAAGTTTAAATCAATTAGACTAGTTTTAACCCATCCTTAATGATTCATGTTTAATATTCTTTTCTATTTCACAATATTTAGGTTAATATATTTATTTATCTTCTATTAATGGGTTAGAAAAAAACATATTCTATTCAATGTATCTTATATGTATTGATAGTAGGGTTAATATAAATTTATAAATTGATCATGATCTTGTAGAACACATAATATTGTGCAAGATAGTCACATTACTCTAGATAATAAAATATTATCCACTACAGGGTAGTGTGAGACTAGGTGCATTGACTATTCAATTATTCTATTCATTGACATTTAATTAACAAACAAATATCAATAATAACAAAAAACCCATTTTGAGAACACAAGTTGATATGAATAGATAATTTAGGAAAATCTCCCACAAAGCATTGATAATAACTATCCAACCCAAGAAAATTATGGATAATTGTCATCATGGTTGTTCTAGTCCCCTTTTTAATAACTTAATCCTTTAGAGGATCCAAGAAAATTCCATCACATGATATTATATATCAAAAGAATGAAATTTTTTGAAGCCAAAATTAAATATTGAATTTTTTTCATAGAAATTTTCATTCCTTAGAATCTCTAATGTAATTTTCAATTAATATTAATGTGATTACTTATATGTGTCATATATAATAATATTGTCTATTAAGACTATAAAAAACATGGAAAGGTAATCTTTAAGGAGTCCATTAATTAAATCAATTACGGTAGTGGGCGAATATGTAAGTATAAATAACAAAACTATAAATTCATAATGCTTTTACATCATATAAAAGGATGCCTTACGTATATCCTCCTTCTAATGAATAAGTTGATGAAATAAAGAATGATGTTCATCCTCAAAAAAGTATGATCTCCCATAATTGATAAAAATCATCAATATAGGGTAGACGATAATTGTTCATGATACTGATTTTTATGTTGCTAAAAAACAATTCAATGAATCATTGAACAGTATTTCTTATTGAATAAAAGATTTGGTGCACCCCATGTTGACACACTAGTGGGAATTAATACCTTATAAACATTCTCCAAGGTTTTCTTCAAAAAACCCTTCAACTAAATTGAGAGAATTCTAGAAGGAGTCTTTTAATTATGCGTAGACTAGGTATGAGTTCTGATTAAAATTTATCATCACAATTCACAGTAATACTATGAAATTATTTAGGAAATAACTAAATAAACACCCCTAAAAAGGTTATATTCTTTCTGTTGAGTTTCCCCTAGCCATATAATATATATACAACCCTCATGGAAATGAATTGAGACCCACATGAGAGAAGTATGTAATTTACATTGTAATTGTTTATTCATCCTTGGACCAATAAACTATCATATGTTCATTTTTAATATATAGTTTGACTTACCATCCTCAAAACATTGTATGAGATCCATATAAAGAAATCCAATCCATGCCTATAATTATAAAAATGAAACTAGGTTAAGAATAAAAATATTAATAGGAGGCACATTCCAAGAAATTTCTATCAGTAATACTCTATAGACTTGATACATGGTCATTGTATCAATAAGAGGGTTATGTAGTAATTAAACATCTAATAATTGTGGTGGAAATAGATATCATTATAAAATTCCTTAGATATAAATGTGTTGTTAAAACCATTATAAAATAAGACATTAGATGTTGTAAAGTTGATGATTTCTATACCTTTCACCAATTCATTCTCATAAAAAAATTTAACATTAACAATCTAATTATATTTCCCTTATTATTTTGGATTAAAAGGTTATTGATGTCGATCATCACTGAAAATCTTTGAATTTGTGCACTGATTAGTATAATTCATATACTACATGCATTTTAATATTTATAATATAGTTTGTGAATTAGTTGGCATCATTATTTCATTTATTTTATCAAATAAAATATTTATTGTGTCTCAATAATAATAGGATTCATGTCTAATCTTCTCATATTTAAAGCACCTCATTGATCTATTCAATAAACCCCCTTTATGACTTTCTAAAATTTATTGATGTATATGGATATAAGTTTTTCCACCATGTGATTTATTTATGTTTTCAGGAGATTCTATATTAATTTTGATATCAGAACAATATGAATAGTGGAAACTACAATATCTATTGCTACCCTTTGTGAACATTGAAAAATTTATCTATACCTACTTATGTCGCTTATAGATAGTGCCTTTTAAAGATGTGGTTTCAATCCAACAAAGAATTTATAAATTTTTCATTTTTGGATGAAGATTAAATGAGAATCATACATTTTAAGTATTGTAAAAGTTTCTTCCAAAGTACAAATGGATTCATTATCCTTATTTTTATGATTAAAGAAGTCATTAACTATTTTTTCCAAATAATATGAGTGAAGTAATAACTAAAAAGTTTTCTCTTAAACTCAACCCATTATATGGATTAAATTTCCTTATATTTACTTGTATTCTTAATAATATTCCACCATTGATCCTCTTCAACTTCTAAATGATAAAAACTAAGATAATAGTTCATGTTTCCAGAAGTAGAGAACATACAATGTTATCTCGATTGTATAAATCTATATTTCATATGATTTTGGAAGATAAGGAACTGTATGTGAATGTGTATGTTTTCTCATGAAATACTAAACTATATGTTGTTCTTTCATTTTACTGTTTATAAAATCACCATACATTCAAGGATTGAGAATGTTGTGTGAGAATAACAAAAAAAATTATATTATATATCATTTTGAAGTTGGTTTCATAAATGTAAAATCATTTAATTTTATATCACATTCATTGTTATCATAATGTATTTTGGTTTTCTGTATTTTATAAAACTAAAAACTACAATTCGAGAAAGAATATAAATAGTGAGAAAAAAAACCCAATCATACAAATATTATATTATGTAATTATGTAATTATATTTATCACAATTGGATTTTTACCAAATTTAAATAATCCTAATAAATAAATATTAACTGAACACTTAATTGATACTTAATATAGTGATACATGCTTGTATTGAAAAAATAATACATTAATTTTAATGAATAATGAATTTATAACATTATGATCCACCCTAGAACCTAAAAATTTATTATATATAGAGACATCATACATGAAAAAATAATTTATGTAAATTTTAAAAAATATTTAATCAAGTTATGATCACATTGTTTCATTATTGACATACCCTACTTAAAACCATTCTTCATAACATGGGAAATAAAACATAATAAATGGTGATCACATATAGTCTATATAGGGTAAACATAGAAGATATTAATAAATGATCAAAAAAATATAATAATAAGTGTATGTGTTAATTATCATAAGATAAATATTTTCACACCGATTATAGTGTGGATCAAAATAAGAAGTCATGATTTAAAGCATTAACATTTAAAAAAGTAAAAATCAAAATAGTGATAATAATCTAAAATAAAATTATGAAACCGACGTATGGATCATAATCATGTACTAAAAATGTTGTACCATCATAGGAATAAAAACCATAACACAAGTCAAGTTTAACCACTTATAACATAAAATAATAATATTTTAAGCATCAAAACTTATCTCCCATGTGTAATATATAAGACATTATCACATATTTTCCATTTTTTATTAGGTATCCCTACATGTTTCCCATGTTGATCGAACACATAAATTGTTTTGTAGTAATTAAATAAAAAGGTATAAGGATTTGACTAATTAATTGCGGGATATATAATTTTTGTCCCATGGGTCACATAATTGACCACATAAATATATCTCCACAAGATCATAAAACATTTATATTATCATCACATCCTATCCCGTGTTGAGAAAATGCGTTTCCTAAAACTTTCAAAAATTTATCTTATAACAACCCAAAGAAAATAAATGGGTTTATTTAAAATATTATAAAAATAGTAACAAACCATGTAGATAAAGAATAAGGATGGTATCATTAGTTTATATCATAGTTAAACTAACATTAACATAAAATAATATCTTCTTAGATGAAAATTCCTTTATAGGATCCCTAGAATATTTCTTGAGAAACATACCATATATCTTTTTAAATAACATATTTAAAATAAAAATGCCTATTAAATATTATGGAATTAGTTTTATTTAAAAATATATTTGTAAAAATATATTGGAATCATCAATAATTTGAGCTTTCAGGACTACGAGAAATTACATTCATATAATATATTTTGAAATAATGATTCCATTCACAATTTTAGTAAAAATTCAAAAGTAAATAGTTTAGAATGTGTTAGTAATATTCCATTAAAACATTTTAATTGAAAAGAAAAAATATGTAAAAATTATATTTAACAATAATTGGGGAATAATAAAAAATATTCAAGAGAACATTTTAAGGGAAACAAAGGCATGGAGGAAAAATATTCTCGACCAAATAGTAAAACATAATATATTTTCCTTAAAAATACTTTTATTATCTATAGTACATAATGTGAGGAAAATGAAATGAACATATTTTTTTATACGATGATAACTATATGAGAAGAAACAAAAAATGATTTATAAGATAATGATCAAATAATTTTCTTAATGGAAATTCAATCATTAAAAATCTAGAATAAAATGATATTGAGATATAAATCATATTCCTCAAGTATTATATGTCTTTATATGAATTAGATACTAATGTATAGTAAATATATATATATAATACATGTATTCCGGAACCATATTCATATATATCATAATATAAATGATTTACTTATAACAAATTTTCACTCGTTTAGTAACAATTTGATATTTAAATTACTATTACGAGTAATAACTCCTTCATTTTAGCTGCATGTTTTGGTTTGTAGTCTTCGTCCATATACTATGATCATGGTTCCATCATCTACAAAATGATAATTATTTAATTAATACAATTTTAAATAATATTATATAATTTTTAAATATTTATATAATTTGGTGATGAAAAATGAATTACATCACTTTTTGTAAATGATAGTCCATACGTGCACATGAGTTATGTTTCTATTTTTCAATGGATATAAACATTAAAGGAGTGTAACAATACAAGATTAAAAACTCATATATTTCTCATATATATATATATTATATATCCTTAAATTCATCCTTATTTCCATCCATGTTAAACAGAAGTGAAAAATGTATCAAATGGTATGGTGGAGGCGGTATTGTACAAATAAACACGAGCTATGTTATCATCTTCTAATGAAATTATAGAATTATAATAATGCTTCTCCACCAATAATAATATAAATTAAATATATTTTACTTGATTATATATATTTAGATGTATTATAATAATATATAAAATTGAAATTGATCAATTATGTATTATACCTCTATTTAAAAACAATCATTATATTATAGATTAGTCCTCGAATGGCTAGTGTATTGGAAAGAAAATATTCTTTAATATGTGGTTAGTGAATCTATAATGATGTAAAGGTAGATATTGTTAGAGATAGAAGGCCCAAACATTGTGAATAATTAAGAAGTGTAGGTTCCCTATTATATGTAATGAGAGGGGAAGTCATTGAATTACATAATTTATTAAAATAATATAAATTTGAATTCATGTAAAAAATAGATACAAATTGATATCATTAAAATTTAATAAGATTATTACTTTATATAAACTCATAAAATAATATTCAAATATGTTTTTCTATATTTAAATAATTATTTATTTGTTTAACCTAGGATTACCCTTTTGACTATTACTAAAATATAAATTATTTTACTATTTATGTTCTATTAATGTAACCATAATGGGAATAATGAATTATAAATATATTTTGGTTCATATTTGGTACCATAACCGATTCAATTGGATGGAAATCCTATTTTTTAAGGAATTTAAAATAATTAATAAATTTAATTTATCATAAAATATCATTAATTTCTTTTTTGGAACTATTCATTTAATTTTATAATAAAACAATAACACGAAGGTTAGTTATTTTAATTAAAGAAAATAATAAAATGTTGACAATATATCATATTTATCTATAAAATTTGACAAAAACTATAGATAACTCAAAAAAATAAATTTAGATTTTTTAAAATTGATAAGTTGATTATTCTTCCTTTTATCCATTAAAAATGTCCCTATTTTATAAGAATTTAAGGTAAGTATCTAATTAATAAAAATTAAAAATTATTTATGGATAAAAAAATTCATTATTTGTTTTTAAAAAACAATAAAAAAATTATCTCATGTTTTTTTCATATTCAAAAATATTATAGATTCTAAAAGAAAGAATATCAACTATTTAGCTTTATATTTTGAATAAATATTATAAATGTAAAAATCAAGTTTAAATAAAAAATATGACATATATTAGAATTTTGGGTCATTTTGGATTAAATAAACTCTTTCCGTGAGATAATTGAAATGGATTTAATAAATTTTAATACTTATAAAGTCATTCTGAGACATAATAAACTAATCTTAACTTTTATCTCATAATTGTTTGACTATAATCAATATTGACATTGATGAAAACAATAAACACCTATTTACCAAATTTGTAAATAATGATTCAAAATATGGAATAAAGGTTTTTGATTCAATTTCTATAAGTGATAGAAATTTATTTACAACAAAAATATAAAATACATCGGAAAATAATTTTTCTAAAAAATTACATTTTTAGTATAAATTTTCTATACTACAAATTCAATAATAAAAATCATTCAAATGAAATAAAGTGGATTAATAATATAATAGGATTTATTCAAAATTTAAATTATTCAGAAATATATTGGATAACTACAAATTCATGAATTAGAAATTCAGTTTTGAATGAAAATATTGCTTCATGATAATAACAAAACATGACCATAAGATAGTATTTATATTCTATTTTCAAGATTTATATCAATTTTAGTGAATATTATTTCTAAATTTCTTTTAAAATTAATTATATTATTCCCTCAGAACAATCTAAATAAAAAATTTCTAAGAAAATGTATTTGGGAAGAATTAATTGAATTATCTTGAAATTGATCCCTTATTTAATTAGAATTAATTAATAAATTTGTTTCCATTATTGATTTTATATATTTTTTATAATTTGTTTAATTATATTTATATATCCCAATTAAATTTCTTGGTGATAACTATCACATTATAAAAAACATTTCAATAGTATAATGCTATTTTTTAAATCCATTGTTGCATATAATGCATGCTATGAATAAAATTATATTTATTTATTGAGAACTATATCATAAAAAATTTGTGTTTTAAATATGTGTTACATTATTGTTTGGATTTTGTTGTTTTATAAATTACATAAGATAGATAATAGTTTATAACTAATATTCTGATCGCCATAATTAGAGGAATTAACCCACACATGTTCTTGAGTTTTTTTTGGTTATCCATGTTCTCAATACATGAAACCACAAACTCTTTATGGAGGAATTTATAGTTTATTTAAAACATGAGAGTTTGAAGAATACTTTCACTTATTGTGATCCCATAATTACATATGGACATTGGATGTAATAACATGATACATTTTAATTTGATATTCTAACACCCCTAACAATAAGAATATGGTCACAGATACATTGAGAATTAAATTGTTGACTCTGATGGTGAATGAATCAGCATAACAATGGTGACTGATGAGATTATTTGTTGAAATTTCCTTAGAAGATGTGATAGTTGATAGATTAGTATTCATTGATTGTACTCTGGCTGAATCACCCATAGATGATTAGACTCAACCTAGTTACTATGAAGATATAGTGGCACAATGTTTTAGAAGAGGCTTTTATAAAGGGTGAGACATTAGGTGTGTGATTTCATTCTTCAAATTGAACTATGGACTTTTGAGGCATAATGTTTTTTCCAATGGATTTGAGGTAAAAGTTGATAGACACCATACCATAATTAAGACACTTCATGCACCATATATCTATCATTTTGTACCATGAATTGGGATTTCATTACTAGTATTCATAAATGAGGTCTTTGATTTCAGGTTTTATATTGTGGTGGCTCAGAAATATAAAAAAGTCATAATATCAGATACCTGATGCCTGGTGATAAATATTACCCATTACAATATGGAAATGGGATGATATAGCCCTGTCCTTTTTTATTAGGCTACCATGGAATCATAGTGTGAATGGTGAAATTTGGAATATAATAAATCACTCAAAAAGTTAGAGAATATAATTCATATTAAGGAGTTTATGATGGTAGAGGATATTGAGGACTTATATGTATAAGAGTTTATTAAACATTACGGTGTTCCATAAAAAATCATTTTTCACAAAGACCCTAAATTTATATCATGAATTTGGAGTGATTTATATATATAAATAGGTTCTCAGTTGATGGTGATGATGGATTTTCATCTACATTTAGATGGAATAACTGAGTGAGACCTCATAATTTTACCAGAAATGATATCAATATTTTTTAATAAATTTAATGAAACATGGGAGATGAATCTTCCCTTGATATATTTCTTCTATAACAATAGTTTCACATTCTCTATCTGGATGGTGACATTTGAGGTGTTGCGTGGGAGTCCTTATTGTCATTATTGAGTTTGGAAGTGGTTGAATTAAAATCCTTGGATTGACTGAGTATTATTATGGATATGAAATATATAATTTAAGACCCATCCCATTTTATATAGTTCGAGGATAATGAGATTGAACCCGAACCCATTGTGGTTTAAATACTTGTTTATATAGTGTCCAAACTAGATATCATATTAGGTTTATTGTTGATCTTAATGGTTCGAGTGAGATGATAATATTGTAGGGACTTCAATGAGACATGAAACTGTATGGAATTGATGTTGCAGTGATGAATTTATCTTTCTGCTGTTTCATGATCTTGTTTCTTTCTAGGGAATAAGATTTAATAGTATAGGGTTTCATCACATATGTTATAGGGTAATATTCCTAGATAAATTTATCTTTTGGTAATTTAATATTTTAGGTTAGTCATAGGTCGAGATATATATATTTTTTAATTGGTGGAAAAATGCTTCCATAGGATAGCTTGTGAAGGACACTGGATAAACATTCTTTGATGGAAGAAATATTGTAGTCTTATATGCTCCACTGGCTAGCTAGTAGACTCTAACTGTCCACCAATGGAGTCTTGAAGCTACATGAACAGTACCAGTAGCCAGAGGCTAGCCCGTGGTGTCACTGAGGATGTGAATTTGAAAGGGAACTATTTTTTTGGCCAAAATTGTTTTCTTCATCCGAATATTCAAAACTAATTTTATTTTTAATGATTTTATAGTCTCTTTGGTGATATTTTTACTCTAACCCCTCTCTATTGGTGAATCATTGTGGGGATTGATGGTTTATCTCTCTATTCATCATAATCCGGGAATATGACTCACCCTTTTCCTATTACTCATCTCTTTTTGAGAAAAGCTGATGTCTCATGACACCTAATCATTGGATCTAGTATTTATATGGGGAATTGGAGTTGTTTTAATTTGATATAAGTTCTTTAGGATGTGATTTCAATGTTTCCTATCAACAGTCATGATGAGGGAACATTGTTTCATTTTTCACATGGTATTTTTATCTATCTTATGATAAAAACATTGACATACCTTATGTTAAATAATTACTTACTTTAGGAATTATTTTAAAATTTATTTTTTAATGATAAAATTATTCCATGATTGATATTTTATTGTGGAAGGCCATATCTCACCAACTAGACCAGTCACCCAAGTGAGCTCATTATAGGGTGGGGTAAAACAATGACAATAAAGTCCTCTATACATGAAAAACAAGATTTCAAAGAATAGTATATATTAAAAAAATTGAGAGAGACAACTGATCCAATATGGAGAAATTAGATGGTACCACAAGTCTAGATATACTAGTCTCCATGTGACCAAATGTCACCTCCAAACTTCCCCAAACTGAAAAACAATATAAATTTAAACCTACATTATATAGAATGATCTTCCATTTAACTATATCATGAAAACATGATATAAAACATCCCCAAAGTAGAAGTATGGTGTGTGTAATAGATCTTAGAAGGATACCACTAAGATATATATACAAGTTATAATACCATGAATTCAAAATTACATTATTTTAAACTAAACAAATTTATAGGCATCATCAAATAAAAAAAATTTCATTTTTTTTCAAACAATCCTTGACTTTTTTTTCAAATATGTATTCAATTTTTTTCAAATACATAACAATGAATGTAAATTTTCTAAATATTAATATACATGTTATAAAAAATCCATTAAATAATTTACTATGAAATAAACAACCATAATCAAAAATGAACATTCTTGTAGGGCTCTATCACATGGGAAAATATGCACTAAACACTCACGATCATAAAAATTAAAAAGGTTGTATCTAACAAACATAAAGGTCTTACAAATATAATTGGCATACAATAGGTTACATCATAGTGGTTTCACAAACACTAATTCTACCTGTTTTCTTACCCAATGTGCCTAAGGTTCCCACAGTGTCTTGTTTATGAATTTCAATTTTTAAAACCATGCTCACATTTTCATAAAACCATTCCAAATAAAATCCCTACAATTTTTGGGATAGAAAATCCATTTTCCATTTCAAATCAAGGAAATTAATTTTCCAGGGAGTGAATCATATTAAAATAGGAACCCATTTATTATTAAATTTCAACACATGAAATCCCATTAGAAATTATAAGAAACCAATATGAACAATGAGAAATTTAAGAAACTCGAACAATTGAACATATCCACCTACATAAATATTGTACAAAACATAACTTCCTTTGACAATAGTTATTGTAAACTACATTTATATGCTTTAGAAGAAGAGGAATTCCATGATTTTAAAGAATTGATAGAAATTATAATCTGATTACCAATCCATACAGCAAACTATGTTGCAAAAAAATTAAACTGTGAGTAAAGTAATACATTAGAGTAAAATCACATAACCCTATTTATCAATTACATAATAAAGAGATCTATATGGTACATATTCTTCAAAATAGAATAGGGATTTCTATAGGCCGAAAGGGGAGGTATGCACAAGGAAATAATGAAACATATCATTCATACGACACCCTATGAAAACAAAACTACAAGATTTACATAGCGTGTAACCCATTTACATGTAAGGTAATCCATAGGGTCTAAATATGGTGATAAACCCATCACCTTTTTATTTAAAACCCTATATTCATACATACATAGGGTTTACCTATGACACATCAAGTACAACATTCACATCATATACCCAGTTCAAGAATTCAACTTAGAAAACCTCATATGGTGTTTAATACACTTACATCTTGTGTATGTGATCAGTGAATAGTATAGTATCGAAGGTTTATATTGAATATACAAAAAAACCATGACATAACCATAATTGGGAACCTCATAATTCATGGGATGGCCATACACACTCATAGAAAAAGGTTATCCCAAAACATATTGAAAAAAAATTTGATATAAAGGTAACATTGAATTATAACATCCCCACCATCAAAGATTTTTATGACTATAATGAGTTTTCAATCCAAGAACTAAAAATAGAGAGGAAAACAACTACCTCATTAAATAATGATGATCCAATGTATCATGAATATAATGAATGCACATCCACAGTACCCAAAAACAAGAGATCATTTTATGACACATTACTTTATCCTAACAATCCAAAATCTAAACTTGATATTCAACCAATGCGGTATCAGGATCACGATCAACAACTTCCCATATAATCACAATGGGGATGATCTTATCTATAATTCCTATACTATGAATCATTAAACACATAGTGTATAAAAGTCAACTCAGATATTTAATGAAATAGATAATGCACCCTACCCAATCACTCAATGATCTTAGTGTTCCTACAAACCTCAGTGCCAGTTTAACCTACATACCCAACTATCGATGTACTTTTTGAGATGAAACTATTATAAAGACTCTATCACCAACTAAAAACTACATCAGTCAATGACAATAAACCACATAATAATTAATGATTACATAGTTCCATGATCAAATACCTCTGGAATAACTTACCTGTCTTTTTCAACACTTGGACAAGAATTTTCCTAGAAATGGAACACACTCCCAACTCTGTGCAGCTTAAGAGAGGGTGACATGAACACCAATAAAAATCCACAATGGGTGACATAATGATCAAATCTGGATAACCAATGTTATCATAAATCTTAAACAAAGGAAAATTCATATCCCAAGATCCACCAAATTCAAGGACATAATCCCAAAACAACTCTTCAAGAACCGTGATAGCCCTCTATGTATTTCCAACCATCTGTCAATGATAAGGTATGGTCAATTTAAAATGAGAACCCATTTCCTCCTGAAATGATTCTAGAATATGTATTTTATCCTTAAGACCCTATCAAATTTAACCTTTTAGGGAACTCAATGAAGTCTCACATTATCTCAGATGTATAAGTACCCAAGACATTCCATCTTCTTCATCTCCATTATTGTTATTTAATGTGTTGATTTAGTGGTTATTTCATTAATCACACAAACAAAATCATTCATAAAAATATTTCATGGTAAACCACTGATGGTATCCCTATAATTAAAATCCCACTTCCATACTAGAATTGGAAAATAATTCAATAAACCTATAGGTATTTTGTGTTCCACCATAACTCTTTAACAAGTGGGCTCCACAACATAATATTCGCATATGAACACCTCATCCCCATTCACCAATAAAAATTTCGAAAATCATTGTTAAATGTTTTATGCACAGGGTGCACTAACCTTAATGACTAGTGTCCACTGTCTAAAATCATTTCCTCAATGAAAAACTAACATCCAACTTGTTACAGATGCACAAAGATCCCCTGGGAGACCGTAAAATCTCCCTAGAGGCATCCCCAAAAATTAGATTTTTCCAAAGTATCAAATTTATGTGTATATCATTTTATCAAGTCAAAATAACTCATCAAATGATGATTCAACTATTATATAATAAAAAACACCTTCCCACCCCCTAGTTTAATACCAATATCATCTCAGAAAACAAACTCATCAGATAAAATATATCAACATATTCTTTAATGTCATATATTAGTAATTTTCTACTAAACAAGCCAAAAAACACGTCTCATTTCATGAGGGTATAATGAATATTAAAATCATTGTACAGATGATACTCAACTCAAATTATATTGTATATGATCAAATCCCCTTGAGTAAAAATATTCTTCGGGATTTTGTAATCAAAATATATCATAATGGACTCTACAAATATATTGTGATATCACATTTTGAGTTCTCGCATAACAAATTATAACTTTGTACCATTGGTAGGGTAGTTCATATCATGAGTGTGTAACTAGTGAGATGTGTAACCCATGACCTATTTCCACTAAATCCAGACACATCCTAAAACTATACCAGATGCATCACTCCAAACATCATAACCCGAACATGGTATAGAATGAATCAAAACTAGTTCTGAAGTCAAGCTCATCTTTATCTACTCAAAATACCTCTGAAACATTTTGTTCCATTTAAATATTAGATTCTTACTGACTAACGTATCCATAAAAATTAGTATATAAGAGAAATCATGACCAAAAATTCAATATTAACCTACCAATCATAAGAAGAATCATATCTCAGAATTGTTTCTAGATTGGTCCCAAGATGTATCATTATTTTACCTTTTATGTTTTACAATAACAACCCTAGTAGATATCAAATTATTCAGAAACATTACATATTGGATCCAAAATTCACTCTTTTAAAGCCTACCATATGAATGAAGTTTTCTCATGGTTTGAAGAATGAAATAAAAAATTTCAACATGATCGTTATATGTCTTAGATTACAGAAAAATATTTTCCATGAACACAAAAACAAAACATTCCAAGGACCTATGGAAAACTTGGTTAATAAAATCCATTAACGTTGTAGGATAATTAATATGACCTAATGGCATTACCAAAAAACTCAAAAGGCATATATCAGCCCTAAAAAACATTATATAGTATTTCCTCTTCATGGAATATCAACTATTGCTACCTCAACCACATTAAAACCTTGGAAAAATAGGGATCCCCTCTAAGTTGATCAAACAGGTTATCAATTCTGGTTATATTATACAAGTTTTTATCAATCACCCAATTCTACTTTCTATATTCAATACCAAGTAAAGTATCTTTCCTTCCATTAAAGAAAAAATAACAAACAAATCCCATGGGGACATGATAGAATTAATAAATTATTTCTCATATAGGTACTCAATATGGAATTTATGTTCCAACAAATCATTAGGTTATATTTTATAGGATTTCACATAAATGGGCATCGTTATGGTTACATATAAATAGAAAACTCAACTTCTCTCTCTGATGGCAAACAAAAAATAATATTCAAATATCACATGGTGTGATTAGAAAACAACATGTAAATGACCACTTAATAAAGGGTCAACATCATCAAGAATCACTTTTAGAAAATATAATGAGATCAAACTGGCATAAAGAATAATAGGACATGTGCTTATTGATCTAGAGTCCCACTATCTTTAGAAAATATGAGTGACCCAATCAGTCAAAGGTAATTATACTCAATGATGATTATAGTATATATCATCTTTGAAAAAAAAAATCCAATAGCTCAATATGATCATGTAAAATATTTCATGATTAAACACAAATAATTCCCAAACCATGTTAGGAATGATTATCACCACTCAACCCATGTTTTAGTTGAAACCTTGTTCATTTATATTTACCAAAGGCATAAAATGACACAAAAATAATAGAATTTACTCCAAATGCAATAACAACATGCCAAAAAATATTAAAAATATAAAATAATTATTGGAACTCAAATAACAAAAATCACCATGGAAGATGAAATAAATAACATATCTCTATCTATAGCTTTCCCAACATCAGATTCATCAGGCACCGAATCTTTCAAATAATGACTTCTAGACTTAGGAACATGGACATTAGCTTTGATCTGAGAATTTACCCTCCCAAAAATCAATGAATAAACCAGAAACTACAACTCCTTATTAAAATTGTATACCACCTTACTAACATGGGACATATTACAAAAGAAAAATTTCAAAAGGTTTGATCACCCAAAAGGATGATATGTCATAGGAGCCTTTATAAAATTATTAATTGTATTACCACTCCTCCCATACTATAAGAAAATAACTTTTTTTCTACCCTCAAAAATCCCCTGCAACTAGTCCAATATAGAACTGACTTATAACAATTGTGATTTAATTTCACACCTAAATGTAATTTATTACATGACATATCAGTTAATTAAACATAGAAGATCATGAGGTCTAGTGTCTTTGGTAATAAGATAATTATATAACAACATAAAACAAAAAATACAACATCTTTATTGAAAACATTCTTTACATGACAACAACATTCCTTTGTACATAACATTGCAAGGGATAACATAATTACATACATAAGAAATGGGTGAGATATAAATCCCAGTAAGGGAATAAACATGGATTATCATAGGGAATACATTACATGTTAGATAATATGTATATCTATGGATCACAAGATAAACATGAACATAATGTCAGGATAAAGAAAGATAATCATTACATGGAGATGTGTAAAAAACATTTAGCATGATATTAGCATGAGCCAAGGCTCATTTCACATGTGGCATGAGTAAATCCTCATTGCACTTGAAGAATGAGTACACCATAATCACGATTGAATTAGAATTATTCAACACACATTGCACATGATGTATCATGATACTATAAATTCACCATTGTATTGGGGTGCTATTATGGTGCATCCTTCATAATCATTTAATTTCATGCATTTGGGTTCCACATAGATCATACAACATGGATTCATTAACATTATAATTAATTCTGTTATGCCCAAGTGATTGCATTTGTTGTCAATAACATGTCACTAAGTGTCAACTGATGAAGTAGAGCTTGAAGACTAATGGGTGAAGATGCATCATTAACTCAGACGATTGCAGAGCCGATCTTAAAGTTCAAAGACTTGTATCTAGATGATACAAGGTCACAACATTGTTATAAGTCCATGCATTATCTTCACAATGCATGAGGAAGTGAAGAAGTTCCATCCATATCTACTAAGTGGTTGAGGGATGAAGAAAATGAGATCCATACATATTACTAAGTGGATGAAGTGGTTTGATGAAGACCATGCACTATCTCTTAGTGCATGAGGATTTGAAGATGATCCAACCATATATATCATTGGATTGAAAAAGAACATTGAAGATCAAGTGATTTTTGATTAATAGTTGATGAAGATATTTGAGAGATTTTTGGTATTTCATCTTCTAAATAGGAGACAGAGAAGAGTTTTTAAAGAAGATAGATGGAATTCCAATGAAGAAGAAGAGAATGGCTTGATGTGTCTTGTTCTACTTTACTTGGTAATTTAACCAAGTATACAAAGAGGGAGAGGATCTTATGCAAAAAATGGGGCCAACCCACAAGCTGGCTACCCAAGCTTCAACCCAAGGCACATGTGGGACCATGTCACCACGCCCATGAGGAGGCCTAGGCGGAGCCAGCCGTAAGAGGAATGGTGTGGGTCGTGTGTAAGCCCGCGGGTGCCACACGGTGATGATCCCGTGCAACATGGGTTCTAGGTGCGTGCCCGGAGGAGTAGAGTGAAAGCTAGAGCGCACCCACAGGAGAACCGGAGTGGGGCGGCACCAGAGGGGGGAGAGGAGAATTCTGATGAGTGGATTCAGTAGCTTGTTATTAAAAAGGGAAGTGCATGTGTCCGCGTTTCGATGTGGGAAAAAGTTTTTTGACGCGGATCTCATCCTGGCCGTCCATCTGATCTCACATCCTATCTCAGCCGCTCATTCCATCGCGTGAGATCCTGGCTGCACATCTGATCTTCAATCGAGCCGCGAAGGGTGTGAGCCATCCGATTGTCGGGGAAGCATTGTCTTCAACCTCCGGACACCCGAGCTTCACCTGATGAGAACCAGCTCGCTGTCACCACTGTCGATCCACCATTTTTGAATCCAGACCACCATTGATGCTCAAACCAACTGCATGGTGATCGTCTGATTGAACTGAGACCATGCATGCAATATACATCTTGCATGCATGAGAAATCTCGAGGAAGAAGGTACGGTCAAGGAAAATGGAGTTGCCGAGGCCACGTGGACTCGTGTGAGATTGATGCATGAGAATCGGGTATATAATTTTGAATCCATACTCGGAGATTGGATCACATGTTTAAAAAAAGGGAACACCTGAGATATCTCGAAAATCATTAACACTGGTTAAATGTTTTTAAAGAACCGAATATCTCGGTTATTCGAAGTAATGAATCTCGGACGATTCATGGATGAATTTTGAATGCACTCTTTGTCTATAAAAGTAAGATTCCCAGACGAGAAGAGGTTGCTGCCATCATTTAGAGAGAGCTCCTGTTTTTTCAAAGAAAAAGAGCAACTGCAAATCCCTCTGGTTCGCGAAGGGAAGGGGTGTCCGTGCAAGTCTTGCGCGTGAAGAAGAGGTGTCTCATGCACCACTTGTGCGAAGGAGTCTGCAAATGTCTTGTGTGAAAGGGTGGGTAGAACCCTTTGATTCGTGGAAGAGGTTGCGCATCACTTGAGTGAAGAGAAGAAGCACGGACCCCCTTGGTTCGCGAAGGAGGTGATACACACTCTCTATACAAAGCATTCCACAAGCGCGCGACAGGTTCTTTGAACCCTCACCGTGTCTTTGTGAGGAGAAGCCCGTGAGAAAAAAACGGTTTATTAACACCCTTGTATTTCTCCTGTGAAGACAGAATCACAAACCTCTATGGTTTTCTGAACCAGGTTTTTTTATCTTACCCGAAGAATGAAGGAGGAGAACTTGTTCCCTCTTGTTTTGCACGAAGAAGAACAATCGTTCACTCTTGTTTTGCAGAAATGAGGAGAACCCAAGGCCTTGTGTTGTCACATAGAGGAACAAATGCTTGAGGCTGATGCCTTTATAAGCTTTTGAGAAGAAACCTTCACAGATATTCTATTCACAAACCCATTCAGGTTGTGTGAGATTTACATGAAGGAGGGTGCTTTCATGGTGGAGTACATGTGCATTAAAACATAAGAACAAGGTGTGTGAGCACATGTGAAGGAAGATAAAAATTATATGAAGAAGGATTATTCATGAGAAATATGCATGTTTCATATTAAAAAAAGTATTGGTGAGCAAGACCGACAAGTTCTCCTGGAGTATGTGGAAGCAACTTGAAGAATTAACCATCACATTTGAAGAAGAGAAGTAGAGCTGGAAGAAGAAGATGTTGTGAAGTTGGGGGGTTTAAACAACTTGTAATTGGGGGTTATAACCAATTATTGTGTAAACATCTTCTGGCATAGTGAAGAATCCGTGTTGGGGAGTGCAACCAACACGACAAGAAGTAGGTCTTTGAACCGAACCTTGTAAATCTCTGTGTTCTGAGTTTTTATTATCAATGCACCATAAAAAGAGTAGATCTGGGCCTTAACCAGCCACAGAGGTTGAATTGATCATTCAATGGAAACAATTCTTAAAAAAGTTATCACTGATCCACCCCACCCCTCTCAGTTATCAAAACTGATCCAGGCATTTCAAATTCCATGAACAATAGATGTGTAATAAATAAATTTATATCCTCAATAAACAATTAAATGTGTATAATGGTGGATACCCTAATAGAGGAGTTAGTATGGTATTCACTACACAATTATTTTGGCATGAAAATTTTGGTGTTACTTCAGCAGCATAATGACGTCAAATAGAAATTTTTAAAATTTGTTGATGACAGTTAAAAATTTCCATCATCATTATTACATTAAATGGAAAGTAAGGGGGTTTGGGTCAAAATATTCCAACATATGGAATGGAAAATAGATTCATAATATAAAATAATTTCTTGATTATAAATGAGGAGGGAGAAATTCCTTATAGAATTTTTGCATGGTAATAGGTGTAAATGGGAAGCATTAATGGGAGTGAAAAGGGGTATCCCATCAGTCAGAAGACATGAAGGCAGTATAGGGGAGGTTTGATATCATACCCCAACATTTATTACTGTAAATAAATGAACATAACAATATTAATAAACTCACCTAATATTGCAATGGAAGGAATCCTTTACTTGGATGTGTGATCCCAAAGGATTGAGAGAGGCTTAAGAGAGGCTTCATAGTAGCTTGGGGCCCCTTAGGAGGATTATAGAGAGAGGATGGTAGGGGTTGGATGAACTGTAAAGTCATTGAGTGAAGAGGAAGTGAGATAATGGGTGGTTTTATATTGGAAAAGAGATGGAATTCTTTATTATTTAGGTTTGGGACACCACACATTAAACCAATCAAAACCAAAAACTAAATAATCGTTTTTCCAATTGTTTGTTCCAAAGGAGAGTGGAGAAATATATTTTATAAGGCCAGTGGCCGAACTTTTATAAATAATAGGGTTTCTTATGTAGAGGTGAGTCACACTCTCAAGGAAATCAATTTAAAAAGATAAAATGTTTTATAATCCTTGGGTGGTCCACTAATGCTTTTTAAAATAAATCAAACAAACCTAAAATCACATTATATTAATTTTAAAACATATGTTGGATAATAATAACGTTTATTTTATTTTATTACATCACTATTGGTTATTTATGATGTCATAAAACACATTAATATTTAAATGGTATTTAATTTTTACCCTAAAAATTCATGTGTGTCAGAAACGTTTGAAAATTTCTCCATTGGATAATTTGACATCCTGATTCAAAAAATAATATTCCTTTTATCTAAATAATTTTCTAAATCCAGGAATTTTTACTTTTATAACAAAAAACAACATTTATTAGAAATTCATGGGTTTTGAAAAAAACTTCTTTCAAACCATAATAAATATTACAATTGAATTCTTAAAAAATTTTACGATCATTTATAAGTAATAAAATGTAATTTAATAATATTGTATTAAGATATTATTTATTTCAAAAAATACATTAATATATCAAAATAGATTTTATAGTTGAATATTAACTAAAAATACTAGTTGTGATTTATAAACTATTTACAACGTAACAATATAAAAATGAATGTATATTCTTTATTATATACAAAAATAATGTCATAATCATAGTGATAAAGTATTGTAACATAATTGCTTATAACACATGCATAAGTCCTTAGGGTAAGATTTGCGATGGTGACAGACTCCTGGGGTGGCTCGGATAACATCGGTTGGGTGGTAATCCCTATCAACATACACTTCTCCCATAGGTGGTTCCGTTCGAGCTAACATGTTGAAGATTGTCTTGGGATCGGTCAAGAGAGAAGCTCAATGATGCCACCTCCTTTTTGAACTCTGAAAAAATGGGCTACATATGGGTAATGTCTACCGGATGAGGCCATCGCTTTCTTGGTAGGAGTTAATTAGATTTTTTGGAGCACTATATTTATACTAATCATGTGATCATTGTTCAACAGATATATTAGCAACAGTCACAATTTTTAAAGGTATTTTAAAAAACAAAAATAGGAAACCAATGAATTGAATATTTCATATAATCATTTTACAT
Source organism: Viscum album (assembly GCA_963277665.1). Lineage (NCBI taxonomy): Eukaryota > Viridiplantae > Streptophyta > Magnoliopsida > Santalales > Viscaceae > Viscum > Viscum album. Next base: position 290,723,321 of record OY728150.1, on the reverse strand, counting down.
AATAAGACATTTAATTAGATCAAGATTAATTTTCATTAATGAATCATTTTGTCATTACAATCATACACCCCTTAAAAAATTGTGTCCTCAAAATTTTATAACATATTAAATTAACTCTGAAGTTTAAATATAAATTCGGGGTTGATTACCCACCACCATTATTCATTCTACATCTCCCATTATCATGTCAATTACAGAGAGATAGATCCCACATAGGGCAAAAATACCTCAATGCACATTAAATGTCTTTAACTTCCTTAGTCCAGATGACATCCATGAAACTCGGATCGTACTAACAGAAAATATGATGTACTATTTGAAAAAAAATATTTCTAACAGATAGTTTCAAAACATTACAATGTACCATTTTTTTCTAAAATTAACGGACAGAGTAAGATTTTACATTATTTAAATGTGTTTCTTCTAATATATTTTCTAATTTTCCAAAATATCTAGAAGTAAATACTATATATATATAGGTTTCTCAGATCTCTCCCTCATCAAAATCTATTCTACAATCAAATAGTGCATCGTAATCTCTCCATAAGCTGAAATGTTTGAAAATACCCCGATGGTACCTCCCTTGTCGTGAAATGTGGTAGAGTTGGGAAGTAAATATTTGATCATAGGTGAGCCAGGATCCTTGATGATTGTGTGGTATAAAAGAGTTTTTTGATATGTCATAGAGCATCTTGAAAGAATGTTTTACAATGAAAAATGTTTCGATTCTATGCGATCTTGAATTCGGAATAATTATACCTAGTGATTCCTTAGGAAGGGACAATAGTGTTGATTGAGGTTCTTCCCCTTCCATCTCGAAACTATAATTTATCCTTCTGATGAAACATATCTAATTTTTAGTTACCCTCTAGAAATTATAAAATATTGATATTATAATACTTTATGTCTAACAATTTATTAATCCATAATGAAAGGAATTTTAGGGCTAACACATAAAGGGTATTGCAAGCACAAAATAGATGACTTATAAATACCTTTTATTTCCATAACTTATGAAACTATAGGCAGTAGTATATGTTACGCCTGATCTAATTTCTAACATCTATTCATAGTGGAATTTTTTCCATAATAATGGTTTATACTAAGCTTGTGAATTTACCAAAGCATATACCTAGGAGGTACCATAACCAAGAGTGGAACAAGGACCATTGTCATGTACTATGATACCATGGGTTAAGCCTGAAACTCATTGTTGGTGTTTTCAATCCTAGGTACATATATGCCAGAGCCACCTCTACCTTCTAGTATCCATACCTGGATGTATTTTATTGATAAACCACTTACTCAATACTCAAAATTTTAGTTATGTTATTATTATACTTATTCTTGTTACTAATGTTTTCAATAGGGGTTTCTAATCCTAATCCTAAAAATAACTTAACCTATCCTCTGATACCAAATATGACAACCCTTCTATTATTTCACACATAATCATAATTTATTACATTAAATTTAACTTAATAAAATATTTAACATTGAGAGGTATAGTGTATTTGGGGCTTAAGATCATTAAATAACAACTTTAAACATGAAATAGAACATATTTATTGAAACCTTTCTTTACATGACAACAACAATCCTTTGTACTTAACATTGCATTGGATAACCTGAGGGCATACATAAGAAAGTGGAGAGTTATAATGACCATTAAGGGAATGAACATGGAATAACACGAGGAGTAGACAACATGTTAGAAAATAAGAATATTGATGGAGATTAAGGTAAACATGAACATAATGTCATGATGAAGCCTGATTTTAATAATATAGAGATATGGCAACATCATTTAACATGATATTAGCATTAGCCAAGGCTCATTGCACATGGAGCACGAGGAAACCCTCATTACATCAGAAACATGAGTAAACCCTCATTGCACTTTAATTAGAATGATTCAACACTAATTTCACACGACCTATCACGATATTATACCTTACCCAATGCATTTGAGTGCTATCGTGGGACACCCTTCATAATCATTTCATTAAATGCATAAGTGTGCCACATAGATCAAACAAAATGGATTCATTAACATCATAATTAAATCCATTAATAAGATATGTGGAATAAAAAAAATTTATTACTCAATCAAGAACTATATGTTCATATAGATGAATACCTTTGATAGAGGAGTGGGTATGGTATTCACTATACAATGATTTTGGCAAGGAAATTTTTGTGTGATTTCAGTTGCATAACAACCTTAAATAGAAATTTGTAAAATTGGTTGGTGAGAGTGAAAGTGATATCTCTTAATTTATACATTAAATGGAAATTAAGGGGATCATGGGACATAATACACCACATTTTTAATGTAATTTTTTGTGTAATATAAAACAATATCTTTAATGTAAATGATGAGACAAAAATTCCTTACATAATTTTGGAATGGTAACAGGTGTACATTGGAGGAATTAATGAGAGAGAAAAGGGGTATCTCATCATTAAAACATTAAGAGGGTTGTATGTGGGAGGTGAGAAATCATACACCAACATTTATAATTTAAAATAAAAGGACATAAAAATATTAAGAAACTCAACTAAAATGAGAAACTAAGGAATCCCTTACTTGGAAGTGTGATCCCAAAGGCGTGGGAGAGGCATGAGAAAGGCTTCTTGGGACCTTGGGGCACTTTGTGAGGATTATAAAGATAGGAGAGAATATGTTGGATGAACTCCAAGACTTTTAGTGAAGAGGAAGTGGGTTCCTGGATGGGTTTATATAGGAAAGGAGAGGAAATTCATTATTATTCTGGTTTGGGCCACTATACATTAATCTAATCAATACCACAAACCAACCAATGTTTTCCCCTTGTTTTTTTCTAGAGGGGATTGGAAATAATTATTTTATAATTCCAATGGCCGAACATATTAATATAATAGTATTTCTTAAGTGGAGGTGAGTCACACTCTCATGGAAAACAATTTTAAAGAAAAAATGTTTTATAAGCCTTGGAAGGTCAACTAAAGAATTATAAAATAAATAAAACAAACCAAAATTCACATTATTCTAATGGGAAAACAAATATTGGACAAAAAAATTTATATTATTTTATTACATCACTATTGGGTCTTTATGATGTATAAAATACATTATATATTTAAACTGTATTTAATTTTTAAACTAAAAATTCAACTATCTCAGAAAATTATGATAAATTAACAATGTAATTATTTCGAAATCCTGATTTGAAAAATAATATACATTTTTTCTAAATAATTTTCTAAATATGTGAATATTTAATTTTAAATTGAAAAATGAGATTTAGAAAAAATTAATGGGTTTTTGACAAAAACATCTTTAAAAACATAAGAAATATTACAATTGTATTCCTAAAAATTATACGATCATTTATAAAAAATAATAAGTAATTTAATAATATTTTATTATATTTTTATTTAATTAAAAATTCAATAAATTTATTTAAATAGATTCATTAGTTTAATATTATCTAAAAAAATATTTCTTCTTTACAAACAATTTACAATGTAACAGTAATAAAATGAATATATATTCAATATTATATATAATAAATATGATCATAATCATAGTTCTAAGGTCATTTTACATAACCCCTTATAACACCAGAATAATACCTTAGGGTAAGGTGTGTGATGGTGACATACTATTGGGGTGGCTCGAATAACATCGCTCGGTGGTAGTCTCTATCAACTGCCACTTCTCCTGTAGTCGGTTCCATTCGAGCATAACAAGTTGAAGCTTACCGTGGGCTTGGTCAAGAGTGAAGCCCAAATATGCCACCCACTTTTCGAGTTCTGAAAAATTGGATTCATATTGGGAAAGTATACTGGATGAGGAAATCACTTCCTTTGTTTGAGGAAATTGGTTTTTTTAAAGCCCTATATTTATAATAATAATGTGATCACTGTTCAATGGATATATTTGCAACGGTCACAATTAATAATGGCATTTTAAAAAAAAACGAAAAACCATTGAAGATCATATTTCATATAACCATTTTACATAGTAAGACATTTACTTAGATCAAGAGGATTTTTCATTAATGAAGATTTGGGTCGTAAAATGACCACTAATGTACTTTATTTTTTGAAAAAAAGAAACACCTTTTGTAACTTATTCACCCACTAAAATTTCACCCACACTTTTCGTTCTGGTAATTTCAGCCACAACCAAATAATATGTGTACACTACATCAACTAAGTTGGGAATGAATCAAATAACTATCATCGACTGACTATCAAACCTCATACCCATATCAATCCTTTGAGTATCCATTTAATCATTTGTGTCAAGATATCATGTAAGATCCACCAATTCAGAAAAGTGTGTGGAGTAATCCATGAAGGTATGAACCCATTACTCCAACGTCATGAAATTCTAGGTATTCATAGCACATAAATTATCGGAATAAAACATATCGTTAATGATTTTCTTGAAAGTTACCTATGTAATTCTTTAATGAAACATAAATATTGATTTGCACCATCACTTTTCTGGTTTGTCGAACATAGATGTGGAAAACTGATCTATGAATATTCATGAGTATTCAAAAATTTGAAGATCCTTTCAATCCATTCAGGACACTCCTCTGATTCCTAGGTCACAATGTAACCACATAACATGGGTGGATGTTTCTTTGTGTACTCCATTCCATGATCCACTACTAATTCTGGGTTCACTAAACACATTGATTCGAGATTATGAATGGTACAGATCACCCTTTAACCAAAGAAGGGTCCATTATAGGATTTTCTGGTGGAACCTTCCCCACAACATCCCATATCATATTTGGAAGAGCTTCTCTAGGTGTCATTCCTTCTAAAAAATAATACAATAATGAATTGTACATAATAAACTCCAAAACCATTGAGTAAAAAACAATAATCCAAAACAATTATTTACATAAATTTTAATTTAAATTAGTCATGAATCCTAGAAAAAAGGAAAACACCACTTTAATGTAATATGAGAATCTATATAAACTCCCCATGTCTTTTATTCATGTGACCACAGACACACTAATTCCCCAGACTTTTTAGATAGGTTGATTTAAATAAACATCCAATATAATTGATTCAAAGGATCCTTGTACTAGGTATTAGGCTTCATAAATTTTTTTTTTACCTCCCATGGAATCTCAAATTCGGACAGGGGAGTGACCTAGATATGCCACATTTCTAGATCTATTATATAAATTTTGATGATCCTACTCCTATCTAACTATGACAATAAAAAAAATCTAGAAATGATGAAAAATGGTAGGCTAAACCTCCCACTGATACCAAATGTTAACAGACAATCTCGATCCCACCATACGAGTCACACAAAATATCCCATTACGTGGAGATATAGAACAAAAATAAAAAAACAAGCCTTTTTTATACGAAAAAACACATTAAAGAAGTGTATAATGGATAAAAAACAAAATGATAGAGATGAGACAAACTAGATATACCATAAGGTATGAAATTTCTAGGAAATAATGTTTCTTTGTGACCAACCATCATCTCTGGACTATCAAAAACTGAAAACAATTTAAAGAAAGATTACACTTAACAAATCCTATTTCCTTAACCTGTATCATAAAAAATAGTCAATATAAACCCATAGTAAAAATCAGGGTGTAATAAATAGAGCATAGTATGATACAACCAAGAGATATTTACATGTTTGAACAATAAGAATGATAAATTACAAACATTAAAACAAAACCATTTTATAATAATTATATTAATAACACAATTTCAAATTTTTTGTCAAACAATCAGTGAGTTTTCATTCAGGAATTTATTTCTATATTTTCAAATATAGAACAACCAAGGTAAAAATAAAAAATCATATACATGTGAGACAACATCCATGATATAATATATCATGAATTAATCGACCAAAAAAACAATTCACCTACCAGTTAGGATCTAACATATAAGAAAATATTAACTAGACACTCATGGGCATAAAAATTCATATGGTTGGATCTATCTAACATCAAGCCCCACCATATTCCATAGAAATAAAATAGGTTGCCTCTTAGTTTTTTCGTACACATTATGGATACTTGGGTCATTCTCTTTATGGATCCTCAGTTATTTCTATTCAATGACTGTAAATTTATATTTTTTTAAATATGATCACACTTTCATAAAAACATTTAAAAACTAATACATTATTCTTAATCATTGGTAAATAAATATTACATTTTAAATCATCAAAATTAAATGACCATGGATAAGAAACCATTATAACACAAACCCATTCCATTTTGAATTTACTCACATGAAATACCATTACAAAACTCAATAAATAAAATATGAAAAATAATAAAATCAGGAAACTGAATCAATTGAATAGATCTACCTACCATGAATATATAGAAAACCTAACTACATTTGACAACAGGGATTACAGACCAAATATTTTTCATCAAAATAAAAGTAATGATAAGTGAATCAACTGATTTAAATAAATCAAAATCTGATAACAAATATCTACCAAAAATGGAGCCACAATGACAAATGAATGAAAATTTGAGAGGAAAAGCTTAACCAAAAAGGCGCAATGCTGAAAACTTATAAATAATTAATGAAGGAATTGATCAGTACAAAAATGATTTACCCAAAATCATATATGGAACTATATAGGTCGAGAGAGGAGGTATTCTTAGAGAATTAATAAATTATATAATCCGTAAGGGGAAAAAATTGTATCAGAACAATAGATGGTGTGTAATCAATTTTCACATCAGGTTATCCATGGCGTCTTTATATGCCAAAAAACCAATTACTATATCATTGAAAACCATATTTTCATTCATAAAAGACATGTAACTATTGATAACCATGTAAATCTTTCACAAAATGCACCCAGTTCTGGACTTATTCCTTGTAACCCTTATAAGATGTGTAATATACAAACATATTGTCTATATTCTCAGTGAAAAATAAAATTTCCAAATTTAATGATGAAAATTCCAAAAAACTATGACATTTCTATTATAGGTATACTCCAAATTCTAGGGTCTACCACACCCAATCATCCAAAAAGGGAAACTAAAACAAAGGTAAAACATAACTAGTTTAAAGTTAATAGCATGTTATATTTTATTTAATATAAGAGTTTCTGATGGAATAAATTAGAGACTTGTGATGTGTTTGATAAATTCACTCAATGATATTTTAAAAATGGAAATGTTTTTTAACCATATAATGTTTTTTTATTTCTATAGATTTTTTTAAAAAAAATGGGTTTGTATTTTAAATGGTTATTCCATGGAAAATGATTATAATATATCAGTTTCTATTATGTCTAAGAAAATGTTTATAGAACATTTTTTTGGATTCCGCGAACGTAATGATAATGGAATAAAAAACATGGTTGATCTTGGGTCATTAGAAAAACTAAACAAAGAATATCCCTAATTTAGTTATCTATTACTAGGGAAGGATCCCCTGATGTCATAGAGACTAGGTTAAAAACATTCTAAGGGCTTAAGAATCATTGAATATTAGAGTCATGTATTTCTAGATTTCCTTCAATAGTCATAAATTTTTGGTTTTTTGAATATCATGTAAAAAATAACAAACTTAGTTTATTTGAGATAATATTCCATGAATTACCTTTTGAGATTTTATGTTTGACACTTGTTCATGTTAAATGAAGATATTATTGAAAACAATTTATTTATTCATTTAGACCACCGAAAAGTTGATATGTCATATTTCATGGTTTTTTTGAATATGACATGTTTGTTAAATTAAATGAACTGTATATTTAATAAATTTAATTTAAATTTTAATGACGTTTCTAATAAATATTTTTTGACTGTGAATTAATGATTTCATGTGGCTAGAAATTGTATTGATTCTTTAGTTGTATCAAAATGAGCCATTGTTCTCACTCCCTACTTTTTACTTTAGTAATTTATATCATTGGTTTGGAATTATATATTTAATGATAAGTGAATCATGTTGAGAATGCATTTACTTTCCTATATTTCCTATGGGGTGGATGGAGGTGACATTTTCTAATAGAGAGATAAAAAATGTGTTGTTCGAGGTTCCATGTTATTGATAGACATCCTCTTATATATTGATACCTAATTGTCTATTTATTGGGTGTTTCCTTCATGGATATGATATATTTTGGTTATCCACCAATTTACGTGTTTTCCTAATGTCATATTTTAATTAAGTGTGAAATCAATCACATTTTCTCTTGCATATAACTTATGTGCCTGGCATCAGCCCATGGTGGTCATTAAATGTGATTTATGGCTGGTACGGGATCAATATGGGAGATGTTAGAGGTTTAATTGAGTTTATATGTTGTATATAAAATCCCTCAGATAAAATTTTAATATTTTAAAGGTATTAAATGTTCCTAGATTAGGATGACATATCTAACATAGAATGTAGTAGTTAGAGAAACATTGATAATGTCAAGGTTCCAGATACACAAGATTTGGAATTCAATTTTATTATATAAATCCATATATAAGATGCATTTAAGAGACATAAATACTCTACATGGACATGACAGATGTCATATAACAATGAATATATTTAATTTTCTGTCACATTGTTTGGTGACACATTATTATAAGATATTAATAAAATTTTATCATATATGGATTTAGTAAGTGAAATAAAAGCTAATATATGGAAATATGCCTAGAATTATTAAAAATAATCCATATTATCGATTTTTTTAATTGTGTAGATATTTATGTCAATATATATATTATTATTGATAAATATATATTATGTGAGATGCACCACATTGATGGTCGATTCAATACCTAGAGAGTTGTAATGGTTGTAAAAGAGTTAAAAATCATAAATTCATTGACTATGATGAAAAAATTTCACCAGTTTATATGATAAAATCCAAATAAACTATACTTTTCATAATAGCTAAACATTATAATGATATTTGAGAATTTTATTTCAAAATTTCATTCCTTAGTGGAACCCATATTGAATATATCAATATGTCATAACAATAATGGTATTTGGATAATAAATATTGAAATAATTAATTGTTGTTATATAGATGTATTTATAGTTTAAAAAAGAATTTATATCATGGAAAAGTGTCCTTAATGATATAATAATTGAAATTTATTTCACAAAGATAAATTTTTAGGATTATATATATAATAATATTAGTGGTTTACAAATAGTTTATATTGATGTCATATTACTTATTAGAAATGAGATATATGTATTACAATCCATTAAAATGTGGTTGAACACACGATTCTACAAGAAGGTTCTAGGTGAAGAAGGATATATTTTTGGCATTAATATTAATTATGATAGATCCAAGATGCATTTTTAATAATGGTATGATATATAAATTGACATGAAAAATAAATAGATTCAATATAAAATAATCAAAGAGGGCATTATTACCAATTTCAAATGGAATACATCTTACTTAGAAAAGTTTTCATAAATAACATTACTTGAGAAAAGTATTAATAATGATCCCATAAAAATTAGAAATCAGGACTAACATATTTTCCAAAATATGTTCTCATCTAGATGATTCCCACACCCTGACCATAGTAAATTTATATCAAGTGGACGTATAATAATGTCATTGAATGGAAATCATGACAATCCTGAGTAATATATGATGTAATAAGGATTTTCCCTATTTATGGAAGAGATAAGGTTTTAGTAATAATGTGATATTCAAATTCCACATTCCAACCCGATGAGCATGATCTAAAATTCCAACATGGGTAAGTCTTGACCCATAATAGAGGAGTTGTGAGAACGATTATCTCAATTAAATAAGTAGTAACTAACTCTATAATAGAGTCTGAGTATATTATGGATACAAATATTGAAATATGAATACTATGGATGTGTCACATCATCTATGAACATGTTTTTGTTCATAATAGTAATTATCCAATCATTATATACATTTATAATACTACAATTGTTGATTTAGTAAAGTATTCAAGTTCACATAAGTGGTTTAAACATATACTCTAAAAGAATCATCTATTAAAGTATCCTTTTCAAGGTAGTGGGTTCAGAATAAGTATATTTCCATTGGAGGTGAACATGGATGCCCCATTATATAATTAATTATCCTAGAAAATTCATGAATTTCATATGAGAATACATGGAATATAATTTTAAGACAATTGGGTCTAGTAAAAGTTGGAGTTTTTTTGTGTTAGTTCTTTATAACCAAATTATCAGTAGGTTACATTACCTTTATATTCACTTATATGAATATTATTAAATATATTATCACATATTCCATATTATTTTACATATCATAAATATGATAATAACATAGGAAAATTTTTATATTGAAAGGTCATAATGGGCATTTTCAATGATTTTTTTATAATGATATTATTAAAAAGGTATACTACAGTCATGATAATATTATATGATGGGAATCATAGAATGTTTTGTTTTAATATTATTGATACTCATATTAGATAAGACTTTATATCATAGATTTCACATTTTTAAATCATATTGACAGTGGATAATGAAGATATACCCACAAGTAAAATGTCTACATGTTAATTTTTCATTGGATATTCAGATATATGAATGTTTTTAATTATCATTGTAATTCATATTATTATTAATTCCTTTTATGAGTTTTCTACTTTGACGTATTTAAATTTTTTGATATATATTCACATTATTACGTGGGATAGATCTGGTGTATAACATGGGATATGAAATTAATGAATAAGTCTATATATGAAATGTACCCTCCAATTTAAGGAAGATGATATATCAAGAGATTTAACTTGAATAAACATTTTAAATAAAATTAATTTTCCATGGTGATTAACAGATGCATTTTAGGAATTTAAATCATTGAATATAGTGATCATAAGTCAATTAAATGAGTATGAAACATTCATTATTTGAGATACCAAGATAAAGGGTTTATATCACAGAGTGTTCATTCACATGTCGATGTTTTTAACTATGATAATATCTTATTTATTTATCAGTTCCTTTACGTATTGCTCTATAATGATATTAGTCTTTAAGAAATATTTCCATGTTCAATTACTGAAGATGTGTAGAGGGTCACACACATATTGTTTCCATTGATCTTACTGGAATTCTATTTGGATTTAACAATAAGAATAAATTTTATTCTCAAGACCAAGAAACAATATTTAATCATGATTTATTGGGTGAGTGAATTTAGCCACTATATTTATTTTAGTTGAATAATAAATAATTTGTTATTTTTGAGACAATGATTATAATAGTTAATTTTTTATCTTATAAATAATATTGATAATTAATTTTGGGTTGGTAAAAGATGAGGATGGCTGAAGGGGAATGTTATTTTCCTAGTGATAGAAATAAAATAATGATTTAATATTATTTGAATAAATTATGAATTTTTTATTTAATGAAATGATATTTATTTTAACAATATGTTCATTCCATTATAAAATAACCATACAAATAATAAAATTAATAATAACATAATATTATCATTGGAATATATTAGGTTTTTTATTTTATTAATGGAAATTTTGAAATTATCAATATTAAATTCCAACTCAATATATACCAACTAAAGTCATTTTGGATAATATTTGGAATAATTTGTGTTGTGATCAATTTATTCTCTCTCTATATATTTCTCTCATTGAAGAATAGCTCAATTTTTTGTATCAAAAATAAATTGACTCATCTACTTCCTTTATTCCTATAAATAATGATGAAATGAGAGATATATAATCCTCAAGACCAAAGGATTGTGTTTCGATCAAGGTGAACTATTAATGATAGAAAAATCATGCATTCTTGAACCCAATATTCCATCATCATCAAAAAATAGTCATGGAGTATGTGAATATTACTTTGGGAAAGATTCTATTTTTTATCCTCTTAGAACAATGATGGTAAAAATATAATAAGGGGTTGAATGATCAAAATCTTCATTTTAAAATGATGTCATGATAGATATTTTTTACTATCATTTGCATAAATATATATTTAATGTGAAATATCCTTTCTTCTTGATTATTGTATTATTTATCAATAACCTCTATTAAATCCATTAAACAAAACAATGATTCATCATGTTCTTGAAGACTATTAATTGAATCTGATAAAAACTATATTTTGAATAGTCACATCATGACTTCTACTACACTGAGATCATTAATTCGAATATTTTAGTATAAAATAATCAAAAAAATTAATAAATAAATATAAAATATAATTCCATCAATATGTAGAAAAAAACAATCATATTTACTTGAAGAGGAAAAAAACATTAATGAAAATACGAAGAAGTTTCTTAAAATATAAATATCTAAGATTCATCTTGGAAATATCATTTAACTGAACGTGGATTAGGAATTTTATTCCATCATCAACAAAAAACATTATAGTTAATTACCTAGGGAAAAGAGGTCTAGGTCCCAGATCAGTCTAGGAGGATCAACCCCTATGAAAATACACCTATGATTTATTAGTATTGAAAATAACTACGATTTATAGCTCTAACGTGTCTAAAACTATTTTATTAGAATATAAATGACAATTAAAATTGTCTTTACATGAAAAATATTTTTATTTCCATACTAGTTATGTGAATTATATTTTTATAAGAAAAATTATTTAACAATATGAGATATCATTGATTCATGTACCACTATAATATACATTATTTATGAAATAACATTATAAAATTCATTCCAAACATTAAATAATGTGTTGTTATATATACAACTATACATTGTGGTACATTGTTATTTATTATTTAATACAGAATAATAGTTTGACTTGATGCAATCAGTGTTTTCAGGAAAAACAATCATTGGAAAAGTTAGACGAAAATGGCCTATATGGGAAGTTCACGCGAGTTAAATGTAAGAGTGATTTAGGATTCACAAGGGATAATTCTTCCACCATATAGTTAGAGGTCATTACCCTCATTCATATATTTCAAATAATTACTACTAGATTATGGGGAGAAGAGATATTTCATTTTTGTTTCATAATTGGGTTAGGTCGCTTCTCATCTTCCCAGGCTGTCATACGCCTGATCACAACATCAGGGATATATGAAATTAAACAAGATTAATTAATGTCATTTTAGATCAATTATTATATTCTACCTTTGATCTGATTGATATGAATTCAAGGATTAATATATTCATATTTTCAGATTCTTCCTCTAAGTCCTTTATGACAAATGATTGTCCTTGGATTCAAACCTCTATCATGTCTACTTATTAGGGGGAGGCTCTCTAGTTCAAATATAATCCCGACAAATTCAATTTTATGGGATGGAGAATCAAAATTCACACTGTTACAAAATATGAGAATATACTATGCCTTTGAATTAACATTCCCACCAAATGTTCTTGTGGAAGCGTGGGTATAATAGATTTGAATAATCACCTATTATTCTAGAGGAATTAAGATCACACCATAGATGGAACCTTTGATGAAGTTAAGTGATTATCTTCTCCACCCAACTAGTTTCTCCCTTTCCGCAGTTCCTAGTTCCATGGCACATAAACCTTCTGTCTGACGAGAAAAGATTGAATAATGATCCTTCTTCCAGGTTTCTAGAGCATTTGGAATGGAGATACATCACACTCTATGACGGGAGGGCCAAAAAAGGTCCTCATTGATCATTATCACAAAAAATATTATTCTCGACTTATACAAGATTACAAATAGGTGAGATGATGCCCCTATCAATGTTTTTTGTTGTCTAGATGATTACCTCTCTCCTCGTCCCTGGGCTCCTCTTATGGTCATTGGGTGTGTTGGATCCCTCCATGGTCGGGCCTCAAGATAAAAAAATATGGTCCATGTTTCTTAGGGGTTATATACGGTTGTGTTATGGTGCATGACTCACATGGGTCTAACATATTCTCTATCTCAACATTATTAGGAAAAAACCATTTACCTACATGCTGAAGGTAAGGAATTGTTCACTATTCTAAAACATTTCATTCAAAATAATATTTTCCATTAGGCCATTAATATAGACTCTTTGATTTTCAATTACCCCCTACACCAAATTAGAACCCATCCCTAGTTTGTCACATTCATCTATCGTAGGTGAAAAATAATGATCCCCCCAGATGAAAATTCCTCACACATGGTGGGAGAGAATTAATGTCTCGGACTACCTCACCTCCTCTATGGTTCCTATCATAGGTATAACCTATTTTTCTCACATTAACTTGTTCTCCCTAAAGTAATATATTTTTTTTGGGGTGATGCTCTCGGGTTGCACGGTTATATGAACACATAACTAGCTCTATGCTGCATGCTCTAATATATTTATGAAATGATGATGATGATGATGATGATGAATGGAGGATAAACCCAATGATTCATCCTCAATTCAAAAAAAAGTTTTTTGGTATATCTTTGTTGAAATCATAAAAAATATGAATTATTTTTTTAATATACTAAATAATAAAATATCCACCTACATCATTAGTTTTTATGATGGGATACCAAATATCAATATTTTGTAATCTTGAATATTGTAAATGATTTTTGAAAAGGATAAATGGTGATTTTATTATCATTGTAAATATTCAATGGTTTAAAAAATTCCGCTGAAAAATACTCAAGTTTAACTTTCATCAAAATAAATTTTGTACAATCATGGGTAGTAGAAGCATATTATTCTTCTTCTGTACTCAACAAACCTGAATTTAATTTCTTATTCTGACAGATCAAAAACCATACCCCAAGAAAAATGGTTCTCTATGTGTTGAATTTCTATCATTACAATATAAAATTCAATTATTATTAGTTCAAAGATGATATTTTGTATCATAAATTCTTTTATAAAACATCACAAATGAATAAAATCCTTTAGAATATCAGATAATTATTTTTTCTTTCAACATCTGTGATTCCTTAGTTTCACTTCATATTTTTTAAATAATGTAAATGGATAAAAACAGTTTGGAATTAAATATATAATATAGGTAAATAATCATATCAATTTTATAAAGACTTTGAATAAAAATATTCACAACTTTATCACTACTCATCTTCAACCCAAAAGTTGTTAGAGTAGAGACTTATTTGGGATCTATTAGTCCAATAATTTTTAATAATAACTTGGCATAAATTTCTTCTGATAGGAAAATATATCATTAATTGTCTTGATCTTTTAATCAAAGATGGAAATTCAACTCTTAAAGCATTGAAATTTTAACGTTTTTAATCATTTCATTAGAAAACAATTTTCATTAATTATCTATATTCCCTAAAAATATAATTTTATGAATAAAAAAAGAAAAATTTGGGTATATAAATTCAATTATTTCAAATATAAATTTCTTTAAATGTTTTCAATATAAATTTATATCTTCTCTAAGATGCTATATAGTTTTCAATATCAGGACCACGAAGCTTGTTTTAAACCATACAAAGATATCTTCAACATACACAACTTGGATACATATTTACCAAGTATCAACACACGAGGTTATTTAATGTAAAATTATAATTCAATTTCTTCATTTAGGAAATCAAAATTGATATTATAACAACCCTTATCATTATTACAAACATGCACAAAATTTATTACCTAAAATCGTCACATGATATAAGATATAAGATCAAGAGGTATAGTGTCGTTTGGGATTAGAAACACTACATAACACCTTAGAACATAAACGAAATCATCTTTATAGGAAACTTCTTTTACAAGAACACATCATTCCTTCGTACATAGCATTTCATGGTATTACCCAAGGACATGGATAAGAAATTGGTGACCTATAAATCCCATAAATAGAGTAAACAAGTCATAACATGAAAAATACAGTACATGATAGGCAATATGAATATCGATGGAGCATAATAGAAACATGAAAATAAAGGAATGATATAGAATGAATATCATAACATGGAAATGTGGCAACAACACTTAGCTTGATATTAGAATGCGCCAAGGCTCATTACACATGGAGGGTGAGTAAACCCTCATTGCAATTGAATTAGGATGAGTAAACCCTAATATCACTTGACTTATCAAGATACTACTCTTTACCCATTTAATTTGAGCACTATTAGGGCACATCCATCTTAATCATTTCATTTCATTCATAAGTGTGCCACATGAATCATATAACATGAATTCATAAAACAACCTCATTTTTTAGATGATAAAGGAATTGGGAATCCATAAATGGAGCTCTATAATAAATAAATAAATTTGAATAAATTTGAATACCCTAGATATTAAAATGGGCATGGTATTCAGTACACAATGACGTTGTATTGTAAAATCGTAGTACAATTTTGGAAGTAAAACAGTGAGATAAAAAAATTCAGAAAAATGGATGATGGGAGAGAAATGGTAATATAATAATATGTACAAGAAATTTACAGTAAACGGTTCATGTAGATATGTATCAAAAAATATGTAATGGAATTTTTATTCATAACGCAAAATAATTTCTTGAATGTAATTGAAAATAGAGAAATTCATTGCAGAATTTCAGCATGGTAACAAGTCTACATGATAGGAATTAATGGGATAGAAAGTGTTATATCATCATTTATCCATAAGGATGAATGTATTATGGTGGTGAAAATTTATACCCCAACATTTGTAATTGAATAAAAAATGTTATAACAATATAATAAAATGTGGACAAACTTGAGAAAGGAAGTAATCCCTTACATGGAAGTGTGATCCAAAAGGCTTGGGAGTGGCATGAGAGCGGAATATAGGGAGATTGGGGTGCCTTGGGAAGATTCTAGACATAGTATTCTGTGGTTTGGTCGAGCTCAAAGGTATTTTTGTGAAGAGGATGTGGGAGATTGTGTTTGTTTATATTTGAAGGGGGGACTATTTATTATTTAGGTTTTGGAAACCACACAATAAACTAAGCAAAACCACAAACCAACCCATGGTTTTTCCCATGGGTTTTACCAAAGGGGAGTGGAATGAATTATTTTATATGTTCTATAGCTGAATGTATTAAATTATTATGCTTGCGTACGTGGAGATGAGTCACACTCTCAAAGAAATCGATTTAATAAGATAAAATGTTTTATAAGTCTTGGAGGGTCTACTAAGGAACTATAAAATTAATCAAACAAATATAAAATAACATTATTTTAAATATAAAACATAAATTGGATGAACATACCATTTATAGAATGTTTTTAAATAACTACTGGGTCATTATGATGTCATAAAATGCATAATATATTTAAAAGGTATTTAATTTTTACAAAAACAAATTTATTGACTCATAAAATTATGAAAAATTCACTGCTTGATAATTTCGAAGCCCTAATTACAAAATTAATATTCATTTTATATGTATAATTTTCTATATATGTGAATTTTTTTCTTTTAAAATAAAAATCAGTTATCAAAAATTCTTGGGTTGTCAAAAATTTATTTTAAACCATAATAAAAATTATAATTGTTTTCATAAAATTAAAATGTAATTTAGTAATAATAATAATTAATAATAAAAGTTAATTTAATAATAAAATTTTATTAAAATTTTATTTAATTAAATAAAATTTTATTTCATCAAAATATATTTATAAAAATACTATTTGTTCTTTAAATACTATTTACAAAGTAAAAATAATAAAATGAGTGTAGATTCTTTATTTTTTTCAAAAATAATGCACATAATCATAGTGCTAAGGTTTTTTTACATAACCTCTATGACACCTGCATAAGATTGAAGTTTATGTTGTGTAATTTTGATAGTATTTTGGGTGGTTTGTATAACATCACTCGAGTTTTTATCTATATCCACATCCACTTCTCCCATAGGTTGTTCTGTTCAAGCTTAACGTGATGAATCTCGGCTTGGGCTTCGTCAAGAGTGAAGCCCAACGACACCACCTCCATTTTGAGTTCTGAAAAATTGGCTTCGTACAATTAAATTCCACTAGATGATGTCATCACTTCCTTTGTCTGGTTAAATTGGGTTTGTTAAAGCCATATATTTATATTGATCATGTGATCACTATTCAACGACTATATTAGCCACAGTAACAACTCATAACGTTATTTTTGTAATCAAAAATCTTAAAACCAAAGAAGATAATATTTTATATAAGAATTTCACATAACAATACAATTAATTGGATCAAGAGAAATTTTAATTAATGAATGTTTGGGTCATTACAATATTCCCCCATTAGAAAATATATCCCTAAAATATTTATTTTCCCACACTAAAACATATGAGGTTAAATCTACATCATCACTTACTCTGATTCCCATGTTGCCTCTTCAAACATGTGGTTTCACCACTACTCTTTAACGAGGGGCATAATCTTATTTCATATAATTTTTCCGCTACCATCTATGATCTTTACAGGCTTCTCTTCAAAAGAGAGGTCATTCTATAATGGTACCACATATGGATATAGTACATACAATTGGTCAGGTATGTACTTACCCAAGAGTGATACATGGAATACATCATGTACTTGAGATAATTTTGTTGGGAGTGCTAGTTGATAGGCCACTACTCCAATTTGATCAAAGATTTCAAAAGTGTCAATGTTCCATGGACTATGATTTCCCTTCTTCAAAAATCTCATAATTCTATTCCATGATGATACACAAAGGAATAACTTGTATCTAATAAAAAACTCTAGGTCTGGTCGAAAATTATCATCATAGATATTTTTTAGAATATGAGCATCATTAATGTGCTTCTGGATGGTCTAAACCTTCTCTACCATTTACAGAACCATTTCTAGTCCTATGAGACCTCGCTCCCCAACTTCATCTCAACATGCCATCATTCTACACCTCTTCTCATAAAGGGATTTATAAGGATCCATTTCGATGCTTCAGTGGAAACTATTATTATTTGAGAAATCAACCAAAGGTATATTTTGATCTCATTTTACATTGATGTTCATTGAGAATGCTCTCAACATTTCCTCAAGTGTTTGGATATTCCACTAAAATTGACCATTAGTTTTAGGATGATATGCATTACCAAAGTCCATCTTATTATTTATAGTATGTTGATGACTCGTCCAGAACTTAGTGGTGAATCTTGGATCTTGATTGGATAAAATAGATAATGGAATTACATGTAACATTTGTAATTCTCTAATATATAATCGTTCTAGTTGATCTAATAATAAATCCTCTCAAATTTCAATGCATTGTGAAATCTTTGTATGATGATCCATAACAACCCATATAGCATTGTTTCATATGGATGTCGTTAGATGTCCAGTGAAAAAGTCCATGGTGATGTTATCCCATTTCAATGCTAGTATGGGTAATGGTTGCAACATTCCCTTGGACTTCTGCCTTTTAGCCTTCACTTGATGACATATCATTCACATTTATGTATACTCAATGATCTTCTTATTCATGTTATCCCACTAATAAATCCCTTAGAAACGTCAATACATCTTTGTGTTTCCTGGGTGAATGGAGAAATTCAAACATTGTGCATCATCCGTAATTTCGTTAATTATCGCTAGATTTTATAAAACACATAGTCTTGTCCCAAATCTCAAAATTCCATCTTCATTATTATTAATATTTGAGGATTTCAGGTTTCTGATAGTTTTCACTATCTTATGAATTCCCACATCTTCCGTTTGAGCATCCTTTAACCATTCTAAAAGTGATGGTTGAGCAATAATTTTTGAAAAGATTGATGATATTCCCTTCATTATGATTCCCATGTCCATCACCATCAAATCTATGAATAATGGATCATTTTCAAATCTCATCAATGTTAGAATCGCTGAGTCCATTACACATAGAGAATCAGCCACATTGTTCGGTTTCCCAGGGTGGTAATGGATTGATCAGTCTTAGTCTTTCATCATCTCCAACCATATTTTTTGGTCCATGTTTAACTCTGTCTTGGTGAATATATACTTGAGGATATTATGGTCCGTGTATATTTCAATATTCTCCCCACATCAGTAATGATGCAAAATTTTCAAAACAAATATTATTGCGACCAACTCCATATCATATGTTAGATTTTTTTTTCTCGTGGAAATTTAATTTACATGAAGAATAGGAAATGAGATTGTCCATTTTTTTCAAATTCCATCAAAAGGAGCATTATAAATTCTCAATAAGAAAATTCCCATAGACATCCACATGTGATACAACACTTATATATTTTTTTATTCATAACGATTTTATATGATTTCTACTAGTGACACAATGTTTTTAGAAAAAATAAAATATATACTAAGAGGAAATTAATTGAAATACATTACAACAATCACTACTTTCATGTTGTGGCTACATGTAATTCATTCATCATTATCCATATTAGCATAGGACTTCCCATGCTCCCTTGATCAAAGATATTATTGATGCCCATCATGCTTCTCAACACATGTAATAATGAATCATCTGGGATAAAGCATGGTGTCTCCGCATTTACAATATAGAACCATGTAAGATTTCTTAGATGAACCTTTATTTCCATCTATCACATTATCCATTATTCCATGGAAACTGGATACTTTTTTCCCTAACATTCCACACATAAATCATCTCATAGTCTCTTTGTGACATTTTCCATAGTGCCACTTCTCACATTTTTTTCATGAAGGAAATTAGGCTTTCATTCCCTTATCGACTTTATCAGATTGACTTTCATGAGATTCCACATTACTCTACCTTGATGTCTTGGTCCATTCAAAAAGTATGAATTGTTAATCGTGATATTTGTTAGCTGGTTAGGCGTAATCATGATATGTCCTACTTGATCTCAATTTTGATTTGGAGTCTCACTCGGACATTCATCACGTTTCCCTTCGCATCAGTTCTTAGATATATTCCTCATATTACCATCCATTGGATTTAATATTAGGATATTTAGGGGTAACACATAAAGGTTAATCCAAATACAAAAATGGATGACTTATAAATTACTTTTTTTCCTTAACATATGATCTTATATGCACTATCCTATGTTATCAAACATATAATCATAGGGGAATTATTTTATTCCTTTAATAATCATTCATACTAAGATTATGAATTTACCAAATTATATCCATTTGGAGTGTCATAACCAAGGGTTGATCAAGGCCCGTTGTGGTGCACCAATTTTTGTTCGAGTCTAGATTAAAGTTGTGATTTTGTGTTTTACCCTAAGGATTGATATATGCCAGATTTTCCTCTACCTACTCGTATCCAGATAGAGAAGATTTTTTTTTTGATAAATCACTTACTCATTACTCACCAAAACATATGGATTTCTTTGTTATACGTCATTTTATCCCTATGTCATTCAATAGGGGTTTCTAATCATAATACCAAAAAACCCTATCCTCAGATACCAACTATAAAAACCATTCACTTTATTACATATATAAATATAATTTATTACATAAAATAGTAACTTGATAAAAGATTTAATATAGATAGTTCTACTGTCTTTGGGGCTTTCGAACATTAAATAACAAATTAGAACATAAAACACAACATCTTTATTGAAAACATCTTTTACATGACGACAACATTCCATCGTACTTAGCATTGAATGGGATAATTTGAGGACATGCATAAGAAAAGGATGAGATATAAAGACCATTAATGGAGTAAAAAACGAATAACATGAACAAAACAATACGTGTAAGGAAATAATCATATAAATGGAGCATAAGATAAACATAAACCTAAAGGCGTAATATAGCATGGTTATCATAACATGGAAATGTGGAAACAACACATAACATGATAGTAGCATGATCCAAGGCTCATTGCACATGGATCATGAGTAAACCCTCATTAAAATTTAATTAGAATTATTAAACCCTAATTTCACATTATGTATCATGATATTACTCTTTATCCAATGAATTAGAGTGCCGTTAGGGTGCTCAATTCTTAGTAATTTCATTTCATGTATAAGTGTGTCACATGGATCATATAACAGGGATTCATTAAACATTATCATTTATTCCATCATAAAGGAATGTGGAATTCATAAATGAAACTCTATAATCAAAAATTAAATGTTCATAAAGCTGAAAACAATTGATAAAGTAATGGGTAAGGTATTAACTACACATTGACTTTGCCTTAGAAAATTTGTGGTGTAATTTCCGCAGCATAACAGTGTGACATAAGAATTCATAAAAATGGTTGATGAGAGGGAATGTGGTGTCTCATAGTATTTACATGAACTGGATAATAAGGTTTCCATATAGATACATGTCCCAACATACTTAATGGAATGTAGATTCATAACACAAAATAACTGCTTTAATGTAAATGACATGAGAAAAATTGCTTACAGAATTTCAGCATGGTAACAGGTGTACATGGGAGGAATTAATGAGAGATAAAGACGTCTATCATCATTATAACATAACTAGGGATGTGTGGTAGAGGTGAAAAATAATACTGCAGATTTCGTATTTGAAAAAAATGGTATAACAACATAATGAAATTTGGACAAAAATGAGAAATAAGAAATCAATTACATGGAATTGTGATCCCAAAGGCTTTGGAGAGGAATGAAAGAGGCTTCTAGGGAGATTGGGGACATTGGGAGGATTCTAGAGAGATGAGGGAGGGGGTTGTTTGATCTCTAAAGGCATTTAGTGAAGACAATGTGGGAGAATGGGTGGATTTATATAGGAAAAGTGAGGGTATTCATTTTCATTTAGGTTTTGGATAGCACACATTAATGTAATCAAGTCCACATACCAACCCATGGAATTGCCTATTTTTTCGAAATGGGAGTGGAAAACATTATTTTATATGTACAATGGTCTGAATTATTAAAATAATATACTTGATTTTGTGAAAGTGAGTCACACTCTCAAGGAAATAAATTTAAAATGTTAAAATGTATTATAAGTCTTGGAGGGTCTACAAAGGCAACATAAAATTAATCAAAATAATAAAAAAAATCACTGTATTTTAATGGTAATACTTATATTAGATGAAAATATAATTTTAATAATTTTATTACATAACTATTTTGTCATTATGATGTTGTAAAACAAAATATATAACTAATTGGTATTTAATTTTTTCCAAAAAAAAATCCACTATCTTAGAAAATTAGGAAAAAATCACTATTGGATATTATAGACATCTTGATTCCCAAAAATAATATTCATTTTATCTAAATAATTTTCTATTTATGTGAATTTTTTACTTTTTAAATAAAAACATCAATTTATCGAAAATGCTTGGGTCTTTTTTAAAATCCCTTTCAATCCATAATAAACATTACAATTGTACTCATTAAAATTATACGATCATTTATATTTAATAAAAAGTAATTTAGTAAAAATATTTCACTAAAATATTATTTAATTCAATAATTAATCAAAATAGATGTCTAAAAATGCTATTTGAGCTTTAAAAACTATATAAAAATTAAAAATAATAAATTGAATGTATATTCATTATTCTATAAAAATTAATGTTCATAATAATATTACTAGGGTATTATTACATAATCTTTTATAAAAACCCCATAAGACCGAAGGGTTAGGTGGGCGATGGTGACACACTCTTGGGGTGGCTCGAAAAACATCCCTCACGTGGTAATCTCAATCAACTTTCAGTTCTCCTATAGGTTGTTCCATTCGATCATAACATGTTAATGTTCGGCCTAGGAATGGTCTAGAGTGAAGCCCAAGGATTCTACTTCCTTTCCGAGTTTGAAAAATTGGACTTTATACAGATCAATTCTAATATATGAGGTCATCTCTCTCTTTGTGTGAGTAAATTGGATTTGTTAAAGCCGTATATTTATACTAATCATGTGTTTGCTATTCAACTGCTATTTTTGCATAGATAACAATTCATAATGGTATTTTGAAATATAAAATCATAAAACCAAGGAATTGAATATTTTAAATAACCATTTTAAAAATAATACATTTAATTAGATCAAGATGAATTTTCAATAATGAATGATTGACTTATTAAAAATATACATCTTTTAAAAATTTTAAAAATTAAGGTCAAAATAATCCATGAATATTCATGTCATTTATATTCTAACAACACGAGAACATGTTTCTTCAAAATCTAAAAAATCCACCAATGAGTAACCCTAAAAAAAAGTTGGTGTTTTTTTCCTAAAAATGTTCCATATATATTCAACTTCATTATGAACACTGACATTTTCCCTAAATCATTATTTCCAATGACCATTGAACTATTTCCAACGTATCATTATTCTCAATATAATATAAATCTTTACTAATATATTTCCCACTATTTATGTTCAAATGTATTCAAAATAAATATAGTTCATGTAGTGAGATAAGTGATTTGTTATTTTCTAATACCAGTCTCCTTTTAGATTGAACTATGAATTTCATTTTTTAATGATTTTTTCATATTCAAACCAATTTCTATATGATATAAAATTTGAGTTGTTTTCAATATGTCGTACTTTCATCATTATAAGTGTGTTCAGATTCAAATTTTATTTGTTTTGTGACAAAATAATTTTTAATTTTATAATTATCATGGGGGGTATTTAATTTTTATGATATAACATTTTCATAAATTTTTAAGGTATATGGATTTGAATCATCTTTCACATCCTAGAAATCAACCAATGTTTATAGAAATTTATTCCAAAATTTATAACATCTTCCATTAGATGATTATCCCTAAAAATTCATTCCTTACTATTTTAAAAAACATTCCAAGACCTAGATCTTTTATCTTTTCTGAGAAAGGTATCCATAAGACATTGAAATATTTAACTAACTATATTTAATATAGTATATTACAAGATATCATTTTGGACTCCGAAAAAAAAATAGTTTCTTACTTGAACAGCAGTAACACTAACTACTCTTTAGAAAATATTTTAACATCTATATCTATCCAATATACTTTTTCCAATTTCCAAAAAACATGTTTTATTTCCTTTCTTCCAATACACATTTTATCAGTTTTTGGAGAACTGTAGTGGTGGTTGATTCAAAGATTATTCATTTTTTTTTAATGCTTTATTTTTATACTCTTATATATTAACAATTACCATCATTAGTATATAAGAAAAACTAACTCTTACAACATCCATTCTATATAATCTAAACATATCTTTATCCCTTGATTTATTATTTATTAACATTATACCAGTAATCTAATTGAATTATTCAATAAATGTGATAAATTATAAATCTCTTTTCCTAGAGAATTGGATTTTATATTTTTTATGTCTTCCAATAACCATATATTCTTTGTAACATGCTATACAATAAGTGCCATTTTCTATTTTTTACATTGCCAAGTACCTAAAAAAATTCCTTACAGTAAGTGGTCAAGATCTTATGGCATTTATGGAAAAATATTATATGTCATAACATATTTTTATCATTTTAATTTATGTAAAATGAGTTAAAATAATTCTAATATTCAAGATATTTATATTGGTTATTTGTCACAAGGTAACAAAATTTCCACCTATAAATCATCTTATAATATGAAAATATATAAGGAATAAAACGTCCTTACCATCATAAAAATGTTTTTTAACACTCATTAATTTTTAATTGGTCTTATATACATATAAAACTTATATTAAATTTAGTTTTTTGGTTCAATTTAAGAAACCTCTATTCCACTAATTTTTAATGAACTAACACGTCTAAATGATACCTATTGTACTTCATGTTCTTCAGTATCATTCAAGAATTTGAAATATCCTATTGTGTATAACGAAATACTAATAATAAGAATCTATGGTTTGACATGTTTTCTAAAATTCCATGTTATAAATATCCATTAAATCTCTATTAAATGAAGTATATTTATATGTGGGATACTCATCAACCAAAAAATAATAATTATAATGGAATCTAGCTGATACCTAAGGATATACGTATTGACCTTCACAAGCATCTCAGGGCCGATGCTTATGATCAAAACTAACTATGGTCCATTTTAAAAATTGTATAAGGAACTCATTGATAAATCTTATAGTACGATGTCGCAATTAGACAATATCATCTGATAGCTAAAACAACTATCTAATGATCACTCTCATCCGTGCACTACCCTTTTCACAGGATGGTTACATAGAAGCATTCAATGTCCCTAGAAATACTAGAGTATAATAGTTTTCATTACAATAAAGAAATAATTTCATGATCACTATAGATCATTATTGTTCAATTTTCATTCATAAAACCTATCCTAGATAAGAACCAACTCACAAGTTAGTGGTTTCTGGATGTTACATGTAACGACCCAAAATTTCATTAATGGAAAATCCCTCTTGATCCAGTTAAATGTTTCTTTATGTTTTTATATGATGTCAACTTCTTTAGTTTAACGTTAAGATTTGTGACCGTTACTTTTATAGCCGTTGAACAGTGATCATCTGGGTAGTTTAAATATAAGGCTTTAACGAACCAATTTTCTACTCAGACAAAGGATGCGATGGCCTCATCCAGTAGAATTGTCCCTTACGAAGCCCTTTTGTCGGAGCTCGGAAAGGAGGTGGCGTCTTTGGGCTTTTCCCTTGACCAAGCCCAAGCTGAGCTTCATCAAGTCAAGCTCGAACGTGATCGTCTACGGGAAAAATGGAAGTTGATAGAGATTACCACTCGAGCGATGTTATCCGAGCAACCCCAAGAGTCTGTCACCATCGCACACCTTACCCTCAGGTCTTATGCGGCTATTTTAAGGGGTTATGTAACAAATAAGTAGCACCATGTTCATGTACATTATTTTTGTATATAATAATGAATATAATTTCTAGTCATTTTTGATGCATTGTAATTAGTTTTTAAAGTACAAATGATGTTTTTAGTTATTATTTAATTAAGAATTATATTTTATTAAATTATAGGATTTTTGAATTAAATAATATTTTAATAAAATATTATTATTAATATTAAATTAATTTTTATTAAATATAAATAATCTTATAATTTTATGAATGCAATTAAAATTTTTATTAAGGTTTGAAAGCCATTTCTGTCAAAACCCGTGAATTTTTTATAAATGTCGGTTTTTATTTTAAATGTGAAAATTCACATATTTAGAAAATTATTTAGATAAAATAAATATTATTTTTGGAATCAGGACATCGAAATTATCCAACGGTGAATTTTTCATAATTTTCTGAGACAGTCAAATTTTTGGGTAAAAATTAAATACCATTTAAATATATAATGTGTTTTATGACATCACAATGACCCAATGGTGATGTAATAAAATACCATAATCCTTATGTTCGGCCAATATGTGTTTTATCAATAAAATAATGAGGTTTTGGGTTTGTTTGACTCACTTTTCAAAGCATTAATGGAGCCCTCAAGACTTATTCAACACTTTGCCTTTTTAAATTAATTTCCATGGGAGTGTGACTCACCTCCACATAAGCAACCCTAATTTTTTAATAAGTCCGGACCTTGGCCTTGTAAAATATTGTTTTCCTCTTCCCTTTTCCAGAAACCATGGGAAAATACCATGGGATGGTTTGTGGTTTGGATTATTTTAATATAAGGGGTCCCAAACCTAAATAATAAAGAATTCTCTCACCTTTCCTATATAAACCCACCCAAGCTCCCACTTACTCCTCACCCAAAGCCCTTGAAGTTCGTCCAAACTCTGCCCTACTCTCTCTAGAATCCTCTAAAGGTTCCCCAAGCTCCCAAGAAGCCTCTCACAAGCCTCTCTCTAGCCTTTGGAAGCACACTTCCAAGTAAGGGTTTTTCTTCCTTTCTCATTTTTGTCATTTTTCTTTAAGATGTATTGCCCTTTTAATTTCATTTATGAATGTTGGGGTATGGTTTCGCACCTCTCCCATACTGCCCTCTTATTGTTTGAATGATGGGAGACCCCTTTCTCTCTCATTAAATGCCTCCCATGTACACCCGTTACTATGCCGAAATTCCGAAAGGAACCTTTTTCTCCTCTTTTATATTCAAGCAATACTTTTGTATCATGAATCTAAATTCCTTTTCAATTGATGGGACATGTATCTATATGACCTTCTTACTGTCCATTACCTGTAAATATGATGAGAAACCCCTTTCTCTCTCATCAGCCTTTTTTATGAATTCTTATGTCACGCCGTTACGCTGCCGAAATCACACCGATTTTCTAAGCCAATATCATTGTGTAGTGAATACCATGCCCATTTCTCCATCAAGGGTATTCACCTTTATGCACATTTACTTATTGATTTTAAAGTTTCATGTATGAATTCCACATTCCTTTATTGTGGAAGAAATGATTATGTTTTATGAATCCATGTTTTATGATCCATGTGGCACACTTATGCATGAAATGAAATGTTTAAGAAGGGTGCGCCCTGATAGCGCTCCAATGCATTGGGTAAAGTATAGTATCATGATACGTCATGTGCAATGAGTTTTGACTCATGCTAATTCAAGTGCAACGAGGGTTTACTCGTGCTTCAAGTGCAATGAGGGTTTACTCATGCTCCATGTGCAATGAGCCTTGGCTCATGCTAATTCAATATTAAGTGTTGTTGCCACATTTCCATGTTATGATTATCATGCTTTATCATGCCTTTATGTTCATGTCTCTCTTATGCTCTATTGATATGCCTATTTCCTAACATGTATTGTACTCCTCATGTTATTCATTATGTACTCCCTTACTGGGCTTTATAGCTCATCCTTTTCTTATGCATGTCCTCAGGTTATCCCATGCAATGCTAAGTACGAAGGAATGTAGTGGTCATGTAAAGGAAGTTTTCAATAAGGATGTTGTATTTCATGTTTAATGTTTTTATGTAATGATCCTAAGCCCCAAAGACACTAAACCTCTCGATCTTCTTTGTTGTATCAAGTGAAGTTTTATGTAATAAAGCATGTTTAAGTTGTAATAAAAAGCAGGGTTGTCATAGTTGGTATCAGAGGGAGGTTTAGTTATTTTTGGGATTAGGAAACCCTAGTAAAGCCTTAGATACAAGACCAAGCATAATAAAAACATCCCTAAGTTTTGGTAAATACTAAGTAAGTGTTTTATCAAACAAATACATCCCTGTCTGGATACGAGCAGGTAGAGGCGGCTCTGGCACAGATGTATCCTAGGGGTAAAACCCGAAAACACCGCTTTGAGCTAGACTCGAACGGGAACTGGTGCACGACAACGGGCCTTGCTGCACTCTTGGTTACGACACTCCCGGGGGATATGTCTTGATAAATTCACAATCTTAGTATGAACCCTTATTAAGGGAAAAATGCCCCTAAGAATATATGTTAGAAGGAAGATCATGAAAAGCCTGGATTGAATCCTATAGACTCATGAGTTGAAGAGATTAAAGTTTATTTATAAGTCATAAACTTTTGTCTTTGGATTACCCTTTATGTGTTACCCCTAACTTTCCTTTTATTCCAGCCAATGGCCGGTAATAGGAGAACTCGGGCTAACAACCGTTGTGAAGATCAGTGTGATGATTGTACCAATGAGATGCCCAATCCAATGGGAGCGGGAATCGCGAACTTTGTCACGCTTCTCTCTCAGCTAACTCAACTTTTGAATAGAAACACTGGTCAAGAGGAACGTTCAACCCCCCCTAAGAAAGAACAAGTCGCTATTGAAAGCTTCATGAGACAAAGGCCTCCTACTTTAAGTGGATCATCTGATCCCACGATTGCTGAACAATGGATCAACTCCATTGAAAAGATATTCTCCATCCTCCAATGCTCTGAAAAAGAGAAGGTTCTCCTGGCGGCTTATCGTATGGAGGGTGAAGCTGATCAATGGTGGACGTTGATCAAAAATACGAAGCCTGAGGAGGAGATCGAGGCTTTGGAATGGAAGGTATTCCGGAAGATGTTTTTCGATAAATATTTTCCACGCACCCTCCGTCTTAAGATGGAAAGGGACTTCCTTTCCCTCAAGCAGAAAGATGAGGAATCTGTGGGAGCATACGAGGAAAACTTCACAAGGCTTTCACGATACGCTTCTGGCTTTGTCGTTACCCCTGAATGCAAGGTTGACCGCTTCTTTGGTGGGCTGAAGCCTAGCTTGCGGAAAGCATTAGCGATCCGTGACTTCGACAGCTATGAGGAAATTGTCCGATGTGCCCTTAAGGTTGAAATGGAGATCGGAGAATCACAGGGGTATCATGGGGACAAGAAGCGGAAGGTGGACTTCAATGCTGGTGGTCCGATGGATAAATCCAACGGCGCTAAGAAATTCCAGCACCCCACTTGCCAAAAGTGTGGAAAGAAGCACCCTGGAAATTGCCTTAGGGGGACAAGAAAATGCTTCAAGTGTGGAAGAGAAGGGCACCTAGCTGTTAACTGTCAGCAAGAAGGACCCGCGGCTGCGACGGAGGGGAGGAACGCTCCGTTCGAACCTCAACGCATTGTTCAATGCTTCAAATGCAAAGAACCGGGTCATTTTGCGAATCAGTGCCCTAATCCAAGGGTTATCGGAGGCAATCAACAACCTTCAAGACAGCAAGGAAGAGATTTTGCCATCACTTATGCCGAAGTGAACCCCGACAACGAAGTGGTGACAGGTACGCTAGTTCTTCATTCAAGAATAGCGAACGTACTTTTTGATTCAGGTTCTACGCATTCTTTTATATCTCAAAAGTTTAGTAGAATAATCCCTGCACCACCACAAGTCATGGAAGTAAAGATGTCGGTGAGTACAGCAAATGGGGAAATCATTGCATCCCATGAGTATAAGTCCTCCCCTGTTATAATCTGTGGATTGAATTTCCCGGCGAACCTCGTCATACTCCCTTTGGTGGAATTTGATGCAATTCTTGGCATGGATTGGCTTTCCTTATATAGAGCCAACATAAATTGTCGGGAGAGGGAAATCACACTCCATATGGAGAATCGACCCCCGATTCTTTACAAGTGTCAGGAGGAAGATGAATCTCCTTTAGCTCCATCATCTCAAGCATGGATATTACTACCTTATGAGCACGCATATCTGGCTCAGATGATTGAGTCCAAGGAAGAAACCACCCTTGAAGAAATGCCTATTGTGAGGGAATTCGCTGAAGTATTTCCCGAGGAACTTCCTGGTCTTCCTCCAAGAAGAGATGTTGAGTTCTCAATTGAACTTATACCTGGGGCTCTACCAATATCCAAGACTCCATATAGAATGGCTGTGGTTGAGCTTGAAGAACTGAAGAAACAACTACAGGAGAATCTGGATAAAGGGTTTATACGCCCAAGTGCATCACCATGGGGTGCACCAGTCCTCTTCGTCAAGAAGAAGGATGGGTCAATGCGGCTTTGCATCGATTATCGTGAACTTAACAAAATCACGATAAAGAACAAGTATCCTCTCCCAAGAATCGATGACTTGTTTGATCAGCTGCGTGGAGCTCAATACTTCTCCAAGGTCGACTTGCGGTCGGGATATTATCAAGTAAGGGTGAAGAAAGAAGATATCCCCAAGACTGCTTTTCGTACAAGGTACGGGAACTATGAATTCATAGTAATGCCTTTTGGACTCACCAATGCTCCAGCAATATTCATGGACTTGATGAATAGAGTCTTTAGAGATTACCTAGATAAATTTGTGGTAGTCTTTATAGCTGATATTCTGATATACTCCAAAACCAAGGAGGAACATGAGGAGCATTTAAGAACTGTACTGGAGACTTTGCGCAAGGAGAAGCTCTACGCCAAGTACAGCAAGTGTGAGTTCTGGTTGAAGGAGGTCTCATTCTTGGGCCATATCATCACAAGCAATGGGATATCTGTGGACCCCTCCAAAACAGATGCAATTGAGGGATGGCCGAGGCCAACATCGGTACCTGATATCCGTAGCTTCTTGGGGTTAGCTGGATATTATCGACGATTTGTGAGAAACTTCTCACGATTGTCCAACCCTCTTACCAAGCTAACTCGAAAGGGAGTAAAGTTTACTTGGAGTGATGAATGCGAAGAAAGCTTCAAGGAGTTGAAAAGGAGGCTTATCACTGCACCTGTGCTCACTTTACCCACAAGTGGGGAACTTTTTGTGGTATTCAGTGATGCTTCGAAGAAGGGCTTAGGATGTGTGATGATGCAGAATGATAAAGTGATATCCTATGCCTCAAGACAGTTGAAAATCCATGAGCGAAACTATCCAACGCATGATCTGGAGTTGGCGGCGGTGATCTTTGCCTTGAAAATCTGGCGGCATTATCTCTATGGAGAGAAATGTGAGATATATACTGACCACAAGAGTCTTAAATATATATTCACACAGAAAGAGCTTAATATGCGCCAGAGAAGATGGATAGAGCTCATAAAGGATTATGACTGTTCAATACATTACCACCCTGGGAAGGCGAACAAGGTGGCGGATGCCCTAAGTAGAAAGGATCCAGCAATTCTATCAATGATGAGAATTGAGAAGGATCTAATCTTCTTAGACTTGATGAAGATGGACGTGGGAATCATAAAGAAGGGAACATCATCAATCCTTTCACAAATGATTGCTCAACCATCTCTTTTGGAAAGGTTAAAGGATGCTCAAAAGGATGATGCGAGAAGCCAAGAAAAAGTGGAAGCTATCAAAAATGGAAAATCCTTAGAGTTTAATGTTAATGAAGAAGGAATTGTGCGGTTTGGGAAAAGACTATGTGTCCCATCAAGTTCGGAGCTGAAGAAGGAACTTTTGGATGATGCACATAGTTCAAATTTCTCTATTCACCCAGGGAGCACAAAGATGTATCGAGATCTCCGAGAAAACTTTTGGTGGGATAATATGAAGAAGGAGATCGCCGAATATACATCAAAGTGCCTGGTGTGTCAGCAAGTGAAGGAAGAGAGGCAGAAGTCTAAGGGGATGATGCAACCATTGCCCATACCAGAATGGAAATGGAAGAACATCACCATGGACTTCGTCACTGGACTTCCAAGGACATCCAAAAGCAACAATGCAATCTGGGTTATTTTGGATCGTCTTACAAAGACTGCACACTTCATTGCTATTCGAGAGGATCTCTCTTTGGATCAACTGGCACGGATATATATCAGGGAAGTGGTACGGTTGCATGGAGTACCACTATCTATTGTGTCGGACCGAGATCCAAGATTTACCTCTAAGTTTTGGAAGAGTCTTCAACATGCTCTGAATACTGAACTGAACTTCAGTACGGCCTATCATCCTCAAACTGATGGCCAATCCGAGCGGACTATCCAAACACTTGAGGATATGTTGAGAGCGTGCTCAATGGACTTTAAAGGAGGATGGGATCAACATCTTCCCCTAGTTGAGTTCTCTTATAATAATAGTTTCCACTCGAGCATCCAAATGGCACCATATGAAGCCCTGTATGGGAAAAGGTGTAGAACACCGGCATGTTGGGATGAGGTCGGTGAACGTAAGCTGCTTGGACCAGAAATGGTCGAAGAAATGGTGGAGAAGGTGAAAACCATTCAGCAGCATATCAAGGCAGCCCAAATTCGACAGAAGAGTTATGCAGATAATCGTCGACGAGACCTTGAGTTTAAAGTCGGAGACATGGTGTTTTTACGCATATCTCCGTGGAAGAAGGTCATGAGGTTTGGAAAGAAAGGGAAGTTAAGTCCAAGGTACATCGGCCCATTCGAGATTCTTGATCGTGTTGGGGCTGTGGCCTATCGACTAGCACTTCCACCTACTATGGCCAAGGTGCATGATGTCTTCCATGTATCCCTCTTAAGGAAGTACATACCAGACCCTTCACATGTACTCTCTTCCGAGGTGGTACAATTAGAAGACGATCTTTCTTATGAGGAGCAACCAGTGAAGATCATAGATCGTAGAGAAAAAGTTCTACGAAATAAGACAATGCCCCTCGTCAAGGTGTTGTGGAGGAACCACAAGTTTGAAGAAGCAACTTGGGAGTCGGAGGATATGATGAAGCTAAGTTATCCACATTTGTTTTAGTGTGGGAAAAGGAAAATTTCGAGGGCGAAATTTCTTAAGGGGGGAATGTTGTAACGACCCAAAATTTCATTAATGGAAAATCCCTCTTGATCCAGTTAAATGATTCTTTATGTTTTTATATGATGTCAACTTCTTTAGTTTAACGTTAAGATTTGTGACCGTTACTTTTATAGCCGTTGAACAGTGATCATCTGGGTAGTTTAAATATAAGGCTTTAACGAACCAATTTTCTACTCAGACAAAGGAAGCGATGGCCTCATCCAGTAGAATTGCCCCTTACGAAGCCCTTTTGTCGGAGCTCGGAAAGGAGGTGGCGTCTTTGGGCTTTTCCCTTGACCAAGCCCAAGCTGAGCTTCATCAAGTCAAGCTGGAACGTGATCGTCTACGGGAAAAATGGAAGATGATAGAGATTACCACTCGAGCGATGTTATCCGAGCAACCCCAAGAGTCTGTCACCATCGCACACCTTACCCTTAGGTCTTATGCGGCTATTTTATGGGGTTATGTAACAAATAAGTAGCACCATGTTCATGTACATTATTTTTGTATATAATAATGAATATAATTTCTAGTCATTTTTGATGCATTGTAATTAGTTTTTTAAGTACAAATGATGTTTTTAGTTATTATTTAATTAAGAATTATATTTTATTAAATTAAAGGATTTTTGAATTAAATAATATTTTAATAAAATATTATTATTAATATTAAATTAATTTTTATTAAATATAAATGATCTTATAATTTTATGAATGCAATTAAAATTTTTATTAAGGTTTTAAAGCCATTTCTGTC
Organism: Viscum album; assembly: GCA_963277665.1. Classification (NCBI taxonomy): domain Eukaryota; kingdom Viridiplantae; phylum Streptophyta; class Magnoliopsida; order Santalales; family Viscaceae; genus Viscum; species Viscum album. Next base: position 290,688,670 of record OY728150.1, on the reverse strand, counting down.
AAAACCCGTGAATTTTTTATAAATGTCGGTTTTTATTTTAAATGTGAAAATTCACATATTTAGAAAATTATTTAGATAAAATAAATATTATTTTTGGAATCAGGACATCGAAATTATCCAACGGTGAATTTTTCATAATTTTCTGAGACAGTCAAATTTTTGGGTAAAAATTAAATACCATTTAAATATATAATGTGTTTTATGACATCATAATGACCAAATGGTGATGTAATAAAATACCATAATCCTTATGTTCGGCCAATATGTGTTTTATCAATAAAATAATGAGGTTTTGGGTTTGTTTGACTCACTTTTCAAAGCATTAATGGATCCCTCAAGACTTATTCAACACTTTGCCTTTTTTAATTTATTTCCATGGGAGTGTGACTCACCTCCACATAAGCAACCCTAATTTTTTAATAAGTTCGGACCTTGGCCTTGTAAAATATTGTTTTCCTCTTCCCTTTTCCAGAAACCATGGGCAAATACCATGGGATTGTTTGTGGTTTGGATTATTTTAATATAAGGGGTCCCAAACCTAAATAATAAAGAATTCTCTCACCTTTCCTATATAAACCCACCCAAGCTCCCACTTCCTCCTCACCCAAATCCCTTGAAGTTCGTCCAAACTCTACCCTACTCTCTATAGAATCCTCTCAAGGTGCCCCAAGCTCCCAAGAAGCCTCTCACAAGCCTCTCTCTAGCCTTTGTAAGCACACTTCCAAGTAAGGGTTTTTCTTCCTTTCTCATTTTTGTCATTTTTCTTTAAGATGTATTGCCCTTTTAATTTCATTTATGAATGTTGGGGTATGGTTTCGCACCTCTCCCATACTGCCCTCTTATTGTTTGAATGATGGGAGACCCCTTTCTCTCTCATTAAATTCCTCCCATGTACACCCGTTACTATGCCGAAATTCCGAAAGGAACCTTTTTCTCCTCTTTTATATTCAAGCAATACTTTTGTATCATTAATCTAAATTCCTTTTCAATTGTTGGGACATGTATCTATATGACCTTCTTACTGTCCATTACATGTAAATATGATGAGGAACCCCTTTCTCTCTCATCAGCCTTTTTTATGAATTCTTATGTCACGCCGTTACGCTGCCGAAATCACACCGATTTTCTAAGCCAATATCATTGTGTAATGACTACCATGCCCATTTCTCCAACAAGGGTATTCACCTTTATGCACATTTACTTATTGATTTTAAAGTTTCATGTATGAATTCCACATTCCTTTATCGTGGAAGAAATGATTATGTTTTATGAATCCATGTTTTATGATCCATGTGGCACGCTTATGCATGAAATGAAATGTTTAAGAAGGGTGCGCCCTGATAGCGCTCCAATGCATTGGGTAAAGTATAGTATCATGATACGTCATGTGCAATGAGTGTTGACTCATGCTAATTCAAGTGCAACGAGGGTTTACTCGTGCTTCAAGTGCAATGAGGGTTTACTCATGCTCCATGTGCAATGAGTCTTGGCTCATGCTAATTCAATGTTAAGTGTTGTTGCCACATTTCCATGTTATGATTATCATGCTTTATCATGCCTTTATGTTCATGTCTCTCTTATGCTCTATTGATATGCCTATTGCCTAACATGTATTGTACTCCTCATGTTATTCATTATGTACTCCCTTACTGGGCTTTATAGCTCACCCTTTTCTTATGCATGTCCTCAGGTTATCACATGCAATGCTAAGTACGAAGGAATGTAGTGGTCATGTAAAGGAAGTTTTCAATAAGGATGTTGTATTTCATGTTTAAAGTTTTTATGTAATGATCCTAAGCCCCAAAGACACTAAACCTCTCGATCTTCTTTGTTGTATCAAGTGAAGTTTTATGTAATAAAGCATGTTTAAGTTGTAATAAAAAGTAGGGTTGTCATATTACACATCACCCATTCCAACATATCTAGAACGAATCCCATGTGTTCCCTATTTTCGAAATCAAAAAAATGTTCATCACTCTAATATTTCCAATGATTCACTCCCAAAATTATTGATCCCATTATACTTTATCTTGGGTGCAATGTTAATAGGTTTCATCCCATACATCTATCACTCTTAATGAGAAAAAATCACTGCCCATTGAATACCTGACAAGTATTCAACCAAATTTGTCTTTCCACCTCACCCTATCCAATATTCTTTCCTCCTATATAAGTATAGAACAGTTATCATTTCAAAAAAAACTCTAGGAAAACCAATACAATAACATTCATTTAAACCCATTAGTCCTCAAATAAAAAATGACACCTCATAAACTTACTATTTAAATAATACTATGGTTAACCAGCACATATTATTAATCTATTTCATAGATCAATGTGTGTATTATCACATATGACTGCCATAAATACAAAAATAAAGATCTTGTGAGTCATTCATCAATAATTAAAAGTTAAACATGATATTAGTAACATAAAAATTTAAATATCTTGAGTCGTCTTGGAATACATATTAAAAATTTGGCATCTCATCGATTCCTTAATTTACTCCCCAACTACCCATCACATGAAATATTTTACTAAAATTAATTAATAAACTATAGAACCACTTGTTTTAAGGTTTAGAAACCCAATAGCCTCATCAATTGAATCCATTATTGATATCCAACCACCCATGTTTTTCTTTAGAAAACAAAGGAATATACATCCAATATCATAAAAACTGAGTCCCACATATGAATTACTCTCAATATGAAAGTAAACTCAATCTCTCTATATAAAAAAAGAATTTCTAAAATTTGGATAACCCCTCCCTCATGATATGCTTTATAAATCCAAATGTTCGCTCATAGGGGTCAAGTCAAAACTAAGGGGATATTGGTATACCATATTTCCATACAGATCATGTCTCAGATCAAGGTAACTAGTTCCAACAACCATGACCAATGGTCAGACTTTTCAATAAGGCCAGCTTTCATTGGTAATTACCCAGGAATCATTCAAATCCATTACACTGAATATAATGTTCTTTTGAACCATATCTAAAAGAGGTAAAAGAAGAATGTAAATGGATCATCGATCTAAGAGGGTCAAAATAATTAAATAAGGGATTAATTACATAGGTTTTCTATTCTATGCTATTGAATAAAAACCCATATATGGTATATTTGGAATACAATTTTGGGGAAACCCATTTCCAACTCCTAACTGAAGGAGGATTATAAAACCAGAAACATTTAAAATGCCACCTTCTACGAATGTACCTACTAGAACCTGATCCTCTTGGAGAATACTTATAAAGAACTACTCTCTAAAGTATCATGTTATATAGTATGAGGATGATAATGAACATACTATCAATGAGACACCTTATATTGTATTACCCCTTGAGGACATAATTCACAATAAATTTTTATGTACCTTTCAACATCCCACTGAGATGATTCATCAAGTCTAGTATAATAAAAGGTTAATTAAGTAAAATATCATCACATTATAGATGGTAAAAATCCTAGTACGTTGTTATGATTCTTTATTCAACCTCACATGAAAAAAAGACACCATCAAAGGGTTTAGCTAGAATGGATCCAATTCCTTCAACTAACATATGATGGTCTATAGTCCACACAAATAATCATCTCAAATATATGTGCTCTATAACACTCACATGGTTCAGTTAAGTATAATTGTTTTCTATGATTTGTGGTAAAAAACTATAATTTTTTTCAATGGAACATGATATGACTAATTATCAGTAACTATTCTCCCAAAGATTTATAACTCTTGGGTATAATTTATCTTATTGTCCCACTTTCATCAATGAACATCTTATGAATGATGAACAAGTATTAAAAAAAACTCATACATATCATTAAAAAAATAACATGACCAGCCATAAGAAAGAATTATATGTATAACTTGTCCAAATTAATTAGTATTAAATAACGAACCTATATAGAAATCACCATGTATGCTGTTTGTATCACATTGAACAGACAACATCAACATAAATAGTAAAATAAAACATTTTAAATCCTATAAAATATAGACCATATGTTCCAAAAATGTTGCATTTACATGAGTCTCTTTCATCTATAGACTAAGAGTCAAAATAAATCACTAGACTCTCTCAAATTTTTCAAGAGACATAAATTAATAATAAATAATATACTCCACCTCACATGTATTTCACTCAAACTGAAAATTATATAAAATAATATCATTTCATAGTGAGAAAAATAATACCATATCCTTAGAAACATTGACATATTATCAAAACAAGGGGTCTTGAACAACCTACCAGATATCAAACATAGGAGCTAACACATTCCTAATAAACATTTCTAACATGTACTCAAGTAGAAAAAAAAGTCGTAATGGAATGTATATGATGCCAATTCATCTCATTATGGCCCGAATGAATCTATATATTGTAACAATGCATATTGAAGAAACGACCTCAAGCATTCCATTCAGCATACTAGAGGCTACCAAATTGTAGAGTTGATCTAAGGCACATATATTTGGAGACTATAACCTCAGATCAGAGTAAGAAACAGGAAGATACAACCCAAAAAATAATATAATTAAATAATCTGAGTACAAATTTAATAAATATAGACATGGATAAATAGACAAACTACAGTAAAAACCGAATTTCTATGTCATACATAAAAAATAAATAGAACATTGGTACATAAAAAATTACATGAAATAAATGAAATAAAGATAAATTTTATGTATATACTTTCCATATTGAGCCATACCACATACAAGATCTCTAGATTCATATATGATCCATATTTTGTAATTAATCTCGTACCTCAACACATCATTTGACTACAACCAAGTGAATATCTTTTCAGGTACCCCAGGGTAATGGTTGTCCAATTAGGGTGTGTGTAAAAGACATAGTAGTCTACAACCAATGCTGTCATATACATGTATATGAAATCTATTTTAGGTAAATATGATATAATAATGAGGATAACATTAAAAATAATAAAAAAAATGGTGGAAATATACTAAACAAGAAAAGCCAAATCAAATTTTACTACCAAATGTGCATACCTAAGTAATATAATACAGAGGTCATCCATGGGGTTGTAACCCTGGTCGAATGGAAATCCTATGAATAGGGTATTGAGATGGATTTTATTCCACTCATTCCATGTGTAATCTAATTTATCGTAGGAACTATGATGCAGATTATACATACCTACTTTTCTAGTGCTGTAAATTTCTATATGAAAGCTTTGTCATGATAAGAAGATACATGTACTAAACATAGCATCACCCATACTTACCTCCAATATATAAGAAAGGAATATAAGTATGAAATGGATGTACTATAATCATGGAATTTATATAGATGTAATACCACCCAATCAATGTGAAAATCCAGTTAGATGTCTCATTCCAAGGTCTCAATCTATTGAAAATAATGAAATTTGAGCACGGATAATCCATATGGGGTATTACCCTTATGTGATATATAGGTAGTAATATCATTAGCTATGATTAAAACTAATCATCAAACATAAAATGTATCAACATCACCTTTAATATGAATGTTTTTACTACGAATTTATGGTTCATACCTCATAACTTAGTAAGTATTCAATTTTCTTATCAAGGATATACACAATAATAACTAAGAGTGATTGGGGGAAGTGACCAACATAGAATCCTGAAGAAGTACTAGAATCATATTAATATAGCCACCATGGGATATAACCTATGTCTTCAGGGTTCCAAGGATCACTCAAGAAACTACTTATATATCACTTGTGAAGGGAGGAATTCCTGTACAAAATGGGACTTCCAAAAATAGTAATAAATATTAAAATAACGAAAATATTTTCAATCCTCGATAGTACATCTAGTTATCTATGTCATATATTTCATATAATCCAGTTCATTATACAAGTACAAGGAAGCATGTCTAGAAATAATAATTACAAAAATTGTTTCTTGGTAAATTTATAAAGATAAACTTGAGGATATCCTAATGCTTAAACACATCAGTAATACCAAATACTTATGTGATCACATTTTTATTGTGGTTTCTTGGTGACACCTACAACCATATCTACTCAAACATAAAATTCACTAGATCTTTATTGGTCATCAATAAAGGCTACCACTAGAGTAACATAGGTCGAATCACATAAAGGTATAACATTATGTATCTTAGAGTTCATAATGGATGCATTAGCATTCCTCTTGGTACCATAGTAAATATTATGGTTGTAAACGAATCCCACATAAGATCCTATTGGATAGAGTCATGGCCTAGGGTAAACAACTGATTCACTTTGAATTAATGTCCCATGAAATCATAGTAAGGGAAGTGTGTCCTTTCCAACTATATGAGGTATTTCCATGAAGTTAAATATAATAAGATGGATCATGGCCCATCACAATGTTTAATGTTGGTCTGGTGTGGTCATCTAATACAACCTAATCCTGATTTGTCTATTGTAAAACAGCCAAGGCCTATATAAGGGCTAGTATAAACACTAGGTGCATCCTCGCCTCGTAAGAGGTTTTGAGATTACTCAGGGTGTCATTGGGGGAGTCATGGACAAAAGTGGTGACGGAATGAGGATCACATGCAAGAGATTTTATTGTGCCATGAAATACAACCATTGTAATAAATTATTTATATTAATTACACATCTTATTAAATTAATGGTAAATTGGGGATTACACTCAAGGGAGAGACAAGGTAAAAACATACTAATATAAACATGACTTAATACCATATGGAATGTACAATAAACCACCTACCATTAGAATGTATTCATAATGATAACTATGATCTGAAAATAGTTACCAAGGACTATCTATTCCTACTGAAGACATAAAATGTACTTCCTCATAAACACACAACTAGAAATTATTATTTTTAATTAAATTATATTTAATTAATCAATTTTAGTAAACTATAATCAACTTAAAAAATAATCTAAAAATCAATAAATCTAGAAAACTCACTAGTAAATCATGTCACAATAGATATATGACCAAACACTCACCAACAACTCATGACACATCCTCATCCATGAACCAAAAATAATTCCAATGAAACTAAAATAAAAAAATATCATTTATTATTCAAAATCTTTAAATGGAAATATACCTCAAGTTAACATCAAAAAACGAAGTGCATACCACTTATCATGAAATCATCTTTATTTTATTAGAAAAATACCCATCAAAGATATCTAATTTCACCACAATTTTGTGGAATTAGAAAAAAATCATGACTGGGAAGTGTAAAATAAATGGAAGAAGGGGAAGAACATAATGTAAGAAAGCACATTTGAAGTCTTTCCTCTTGGCTTCCAAAACCTCTAATAGAATTTTATTTAGACCAAGAATGAGGGAGATCCTCCATGGATAAAGGGATAAAGATGAAGGAATTCATGGTGATGAGACTAAGTGAAATGAGGAAGGGAAATTGGGGAAATCATTTCAAGTCATTAAGGGGGAAATGGAAAGTATACCCTTTTAAAAAGGCACATATTGAGGCAACATATTAATGAAAACCATGCACTAAATATGTGATCTTAACTATCTGAACACTGAATCCTCACATAGTTTTAGGGCATTTTTAGTTAAAGCATGATACTATCATGTGATGTTCACTATCTAAAAACCTTAACATTTATAGATTGTAGTTCATAGTATGAAAAGTCATGTGAAAACCAAGGGAGTCCAAATATACAATTTCACCATACTAAATAGTTTTTTTGGCACTATTTCACCATTATAGAATCCATCCAACTATAAAAATTGGATTCAAAATTTCAAATGAATGGTTACATTAACAATTTTATGACCATTTTCTTCAAGCATAATTCTCTCAAAACAATGTTTTTAGGACCATTGGTCCTAATTCATAACTAAGAACCTAAGGATGCATTCGGGGACCAAATATTTTTTAAAAAAATACAAAACTATAGAATAAAATCACTCTTAATTATTATTTCAATATTAATTTTAAAAATATACCAGCCGGCTAATTAAAAATTCAATTTACTTTGATGTTTCAGATTCATATAAAATTTGATCCTACATGATGTATCAATCTAGTGAACCCCATCCATTAAAAGTGATTGTCTAAAATATTGAAACATATAAATTATTCAATCTTAATTATTATCAATACAATTAAAACTTCTATACTTGTTATCTATGTATTTTTTCCTTTTTTGAACTCAAAAACTTTTTTTAAAAATTCGATAATTTTTCTTTTAACAAAACATCTTATGGTAAAATAAACTGTGTTTAATCAGGAAGATTAATCCAGTTTCCTCAAAAATTTTATTCTAGATGATCTATGTCTAGAAAACTATGTTTGATAATGTTGTTTTATATTTTCTCCAAATGGAAATCATATCATGTAACTCTATCCACATTCATATGTCAACTCATTTGTGTTTGATAATCTTTATTTGGTAATAATTTTTTACGTCATTACCATTTAGAAACTTTTTAATTAAATGAAATTTCACCATATGACTAGTGGATTTGAACATCGCCTTTAAATATATGATTTGATAATGAGGTTTTTAAGGATTTTTAAATCCTTGATTAATGGATTATCATAATTGAAATTTGTAAGAATTTTTCTCAAAAAAGTTATGTAAGAATCCTAAAAACTAACAACAACATCATATGAAAAGAATTCTTAAAATATTTTTGCAACTTCTTTCTCTCTTTTAAAAGAAAATCATAAAAAAATCATCTCAAAAAAAAATAAACAAAATATTTCTTTTCACCGTAGTGTACCTTGGGGGTTTTGAAATGTTAAAGCACACTAAAGATTAATGTAGGGGTTATCAAACCTTTGGTCAATTTCAATTATAATCTTAGGTCATTAATATAATTTAATTTGTATATTTTATTAATAAATATTGACCATTATTTTAGAATAATGAATTACTATTTCACACTATTTCATTACATTAGGTGGATTAATATTACAGGAATTTCATGTAATGTTATATTTGTGTTTTATATCAATTTTCTAAACCCATGAATCATATTTTTTATCAAGGAATATATTTTTTTATAATTTCCAAATTATGAAATACATTGTTTTTACAATTTATTACTAACTTAATATTTATATATAATTTTTTTTATTAATGTATAATTTCCTTAATTACAATAATTTATGCACTTATGATTCATATTTTTTATTTTTATTTTTTTATATTACATATCTCAAATGAATCCATATTTCTTGATGTTATAAAGTAATATATGTTATTAATATCTACATTTTCTTGACCATGACATAACCTCGTATTTTTAAAAATTTTAATGTTATATGATCTTGAATATAATGTTTATATAGTAAAACCATGTTTTATTTAGAAATATACTTTTCTAACATTTCTATGTCCTCATAAGTTTCTTAATTAATTATACCATATCATAATAGATTCATAATATATTGATAAATTTTATATTTGGTTAAAAGACACATCAATGAGGAAGTAAATGTTGGGCAAATTGGTTGGAACAACACGATAAACCCTTTATATATAGTATAATTGTAAATACATGTAGATACTTCAAAATCATTTCATATATTAAATAAATATTCATATTTATATATAACACAATTTTATATATTACTGTTAAAATACATTACCTTGTATTTTGTATTTAAAAATATATTTTTACTTTAAGAAAAAAATACCTCTCAAATTTATACTTCCTATTTTTATAAAAAAAATATTTAAATTATAATGTTTTATTTGTTTATAAATAAATTTCATAAATGAAAATATTTTTATTAAGATGAGTATCTATAATGGAGAAATTATATTTAATGGTACATTAAATTAAGACAAAAAGTTTAAATTAGATTCCACATTTCATATTACCCCTTTTGGGTCAGTACAAGCATATATTGTCTATGAATAATTATATACTGAATCTCTATCTAGATTAATAACAAATACCTACAAGTGACATTCAAAAAATTAATTGTGCATTGTTTGTAAATATGATAATAAATTATAGATAAACCCATCACCATAGTATATTCATGTCCAAGATTTATTCAATAGCATCTTTATAGAAATTCTATTTTATATATTGGTCCTTGTTTGGATATTTTACTCTTTTCATTATTTTAATACCTTAAATATTATTCTTCAATCGGTTTTTTATGATATATTCATGTATATTTTGTGATTAGCTTTTGTTATTATGAATGTTAGTATTATAAAAATATCTACTCCTTAAATATATTATATTGAAAATTTTAATTTAACTAGAAAGTTATTTATATTTAATTTTATATTGATATATATTTCAAATATAAAAATATTTCATGTGATCATTTTTTGAGTTTTGACTGAGTATAAACCACCCATTCCAATGGGATGGTGTCTAGATTGTCTGGAATCTATTATAATCTTTGACTATCCCACACGATGGGTCCATAATACTTCATTATTTTACATTGTTACGATAGATTCCTTATTTTTTGGATGGCATTGGGGGATCCTAACTGATATTGTTTGTTCACCCGAGGTGTGATTATCATGAATGGAGCATGATAATATAAGGAAATACTTGATTTATATTATTAATAATCTACCAAATACCAATTTAATAATATTATTATTATATGATAGTTTTTATAGTAATATAATATTTTTAATGAGTATACATGTTTATACATACAGAAATATATTAAAAAGTTTTAGGAGGCCCACCAATAGTTACCAACTGTGCATATACATTCGAACACCATGCATTAACACTCATGGAGAAATGTAGTCATTATAGAAATAATTCATGTTCCGAAAGATGAATTATTATGAGTTTGATGGTTGTATCTCAATTGATCATGAAGACTGTCTGGTGATAAATTTTTATAATCTTGATATATACTTTTTATTATCATGATGGTCATATAGGGTAGGTTTATTTGTCTTATCTGTAATCATATAATGAGTATTCAATACATGGAACCCCCACATTTTGGTTTTGTAGGCCTCTTTTTTATTTTCTAGTGTGTGTATAGTGGGTTGTGTCTATTTTACAAACCATGTAGTCCTATTATATGTTTTTGGAAGGGTTTTAGTTTCATCCATAATTCATATAAATGTTCATTAATTTATTTCAATATAAATTTTTGAGCAAGTATGTCAATTGTTTGTAACCATAATTTTTTTCATTGTATCTAACAACCCACATTCACTTCTTAAATTTGAATAAGGAATTTATTTTATTGATCATATTTTATCCTATTTTACTATTCTTAAAAATTCAAATATTTATGAAAAATAACTAAAATTTACCGTAAGCATTTTTCTACAAGTATAATTCAAAAATGAACTCCATTTATCGAAAATAATTTTATAAATAATTTAAATTAATTTTTAAATAAAATCATAATTTATTAAAAAATAATTTTTTTAAATATATCTCATTTATTAAACACTTTGAAAAATTAATCAGCATCTCATTATCATCTATACTTAATAAAAATGTAATAATAGGATTTACTTTTTATATTCGTCATGTTACTATTAATATTACTATTCATAAGGGTATGTTAGTATTCAAAAAATATATGTTGGTTCTATCAGATTCCAAATAACTTATTGATGACAACATTAGAAGACTGTTTTTTGAAATTCAAATAATAAAAGCGGAAAAATTATGTTTAAAGGATTGTTATAAATATCTACTTGAAATAAAGTTTCATGCACTTTAATTTATTTTTTAAATACATGGGGTGTTACATTATCCACATCTTCAAGAAATTATGAAAATGAAATTTTGTTAACTTATTAAACAAGTGAGGGTACCTTTCCCCATAGAATTTTCAGATTCCCATGTTGCTTTTTCTAGTATGTGGTTTCCCCAAAAAACCATTACTTAGTGGATTAATATATTCCTCAACACATGTTTTATTTGATCAAGAATCATATCAGCTTTCTCTTCACAAGAAAGGTTCATTCCTAGATGAAATACTTCTGGGCTCAAAACATGAGATGAACTTGGCACATATTGTCTCAACCTTAAAATGTGAAAAAAAAATATACGAACCAACGATAAAACTAAAGGAAAAATACTCGATAGGTTACTGGTACAACATTATCAAGGATTTTATAAAGTCCAATGAACTGTAGTCTTAGATTTACTTCCATACCAAAGCACATAACCCTTTTCCCGAGTGAGATTTTAAGAAAACCCCAATCACTTACCTCAAATAAAAAATACATTCCCTTTATTGTCTGCATACCTTTTCTTCCTGTTGGGAGATGTCCTCATGTGGTGATGAATCATATTCAATTTCATAGCAACATCCCCTACTAATTATGGTCCCATCAAAATCATGTCTCCAACTTCATCCCAAAAAGATGGAGTTCTACACCACTTCCCATACAATGCCTCGAATGGTTCAATTTATATACTAGAATACAAACTGTTATTATAAGAAAACCTAACTAAAGAGTTATTTTAATCCCAACATCCCTTGTAGTCCTTTGAAAAATATTGAAGAATATCCTCCAATGTTTGAATCATTCATTCTATTTTCCAATAGGAATGATGATGAAAATTTGTAATAAAATTTAATTATTTTCCAAATGACTCTGGAAGGGACTTTTAAAAGTTCTAAAGGAACATGGAATACCAATAAGATACAATGATAAGAGGAACTCCATGTAACCTGAAAATATCATTGAGGTAAAGTCATGAAAGCTGATCCAGAGACATTGTATCCCAAATAGTATGAAAATGTGCAGATTTTGTCAACTGATCAATAATAACCCAAATAATATTTTTACCTCAAGATGTATTTTCTATTCTCACAAAAAATTCCAAGGATACATTCTCCCATTTCCTCTATGGAACTGGCCATGGATGAAGCATCCCCTTCAGAAAGTGTTTGTCATCATTAACATGTTGACGTGTAAACATTTCATGGTAAAATCAGCAATATCCCTTTCCATTCCAGTCCACTTAAAATACCCCTAAAGGTCGATATACATTTTAGTTCTTCCAGGATAAACTGAAAATGAAATAATAAAACTGAACATTTATCAAAGATAAATTCTGTAAAATTACCCATTTAAATCAATACTAAATGTTTCTCTAGGTCACATTCTTCCTTTCTCTCTTGTTTAATTCTTCTTTATAAAAATGAATGCACTGAAACCTGAAACAAAACAATGATATTTCCATCACCAACAACTTATGAGAAAAATTTCATCAAAACATTAATCAAGGGATCACGTTCCATGCATATCATGGTTAATGATGCATGTTGTTTTTTACCCAAGACAACCTCCATTTTTTTTTCTTCTCCCAGATGGTAATTGGTCGTGAAATCATAACCCTTTATCAGTTCAAGTCATATTATCTGGCACATGTTTTATTCTTTATGTCCAAATTTATATTTCAAATATTTATGGTTAGTATATATTTGACATTTGGATCTATATAAATGATTCCTATACATTTTCAAAGAAGAAACAAAAGCTACAAATTATATATCACGTGTGGGATATTTTAGCTTCTGAGTTTTTAGTTTTCTAGAAGCATAAAAAGTTATATGATCATTATTCATCAAAACAAAACTAATTCCCTTCAATTAAGTATCACTATAGATGAAAAACTCACCATTTTGGGAAGGTAACGATAGAACTAGATAATCCACCAATCTCTTATTCATATCCCAAAAAAAAATCACATTCCTTTGTCCAAATATATTTAACCAATTTTCACATTTACATTGATTTCATGCTAGATTTCCATTCAATTTTTTATAAAACTATTGGTACTAATCTTCTAGTCCAATTAAACTAAGAATATTATAAACATTTGGAGGTTCTCTCTATTCATTAACCTCTTTTGTTTAGGTTGGATGAATTATTATTCCATCCTTAATTAGAATGTCCCCAAGAAAGTAAATCTATTTAAACAAAAAATTACTCTTTCTCATTTTTCCATATATATTCTTGTTAATTTATGTTTTTCAAAACAACCCTGATATGTTATTCATGCTCTTCTTAACATTAATAATACCAAATAATTTCATAAATAAACACAACAATGAAATTATCCAAGAACTCCTGAAATAATCTATTCATAAGATCCATGGATACATCATGTGAATTAGTTAACCCAAAAGGCATAAAAAACTCATAATTACTATATCTAGGTTTTTTTTGATATTTCATCCTCATTAACCTTCATATGATGGTATCTGGATATAATTTCAATCTTCAAAAAGTACATAACTCCCTAGAGATGATCAAACAATTCATCAATATGAGGGAAATGATACTTGATTTCAACATTGATGTTATTCAAGGATCAATAATCAATTTAAAGTCTCAAGGAACAATCATTCATTTTAATAATCCAAATGGGAGCACCCCATGGTGAAGTTATTGGATGAATGAATAATTTATCAAGAAAGTACTGAAACTAAATTTTCAACTCCAAAAGTTCCCTTGGAGTCATTTTGTAGTGGTGGTTTGAAATTTTCATAGCATCAATAACTATGTAAATTGTGAATTTGACTGTTTTATTATGTATGAAAATAGGTAAATCATAAATAAAAACATCAAGGTATTAATTTACCACTGAAACAACATTAATATGGGCAATTCCCTTATTTTTGACAATATCAGCATGATAAATTTCATTTTACATATTTCAATGGCTTCTCAGTTTTCTAATATGTTATCAATTGTTAGGGCTAGTTCTTGTCAACAAACCAAAACTATATCTAAAAAACAACTTCTTTATCACTACAGTCAATCATAGCATGATAAAGAGAAAGCCAATCCATTTTCTAGAATGACATCATACTCATATAAAGAAAAAACTAAAATATTATCATATAAATTCATTCAAGAGACCACAATTGAAATTTTCATATAATTCATCTTTACAATAATATTTCCCCCTAGTGTTTTAACAATATGTTCTGGTCTCATTTGTTGAGGTGATATTTCCAATTTCTCAAAAGAATCCTAAAAAACAAAGGAATATTACATATATTGAAGAAAAATATAAAAATATGAGTAAAAAAACAAGGTACCTGATAGAACCTCATTAGATGGTCTGACATTTGTAGTTGTAGTCAAAAAGGATCTCACTACACATTTTTTCTTATATTCTGGCTTCTCGTTGTCATTTTGATCTCTCTTTTTGATGGAATTTTCATAATGACCCATATCTCCACATTTAAAACACCTAATATTTTTCTTATCAGGATTCGTCATAGGATAATTTTTATTACAATCTCGTTCCATATGTCCAAACTAAGAATATCTAATAAACATCCCAGTTTTGGTAAATCTTTCCCCATGTAGAGTTTTTCTAAAATTTTCCAATACTATAAACTTGAATTTCATACCATCAAATTTATTTGGTTGATTCTTACCCGTTTCTTTCCATATTAACCTCTTATTCTACTTTTTTTTTCAAAGTTCATGTGATCATCATCACAATATATATTTACCCTATTATCAAATCAGACATGTTTTTCCTAACTTTTCAATTTATGAGAGGCTAACTCACTTAGATACCTTGGATTTAATACTGAGTAAAAGTGGTTTATTTTGTTATCATGATCCAGAATAATATTTTGAGCATTCCCCACCAGTCAAGTAAATTTTGATTCATAATCAACCACTAAATATTTCTAATATTTTTTCAATTCAATTAATTTCTTCTCCATAATAAGTCGCACAACCTTAGGAATATATTTTTCAAAGAAAATATTTTTTTATTCATCATATTCTAAGGAATAAATATCTTCTCTATCCCTAATATTTTTGACCATTAACCACCGTTGATCATAATATCCTTCAAAATGATAAATTGAAAAACATTCCTTTTGATTATTTGTACATCCAATAATATAAAATATAATCTAAAGGTCCCTAATCTAGCCTTCAACCACTCCTAGGTCAGAATATCCATTAAAATAAGAAGGCTGTATTCCCAAAAATGTTTCACTCTCATCATGTTCCATTGTGTTACCTCAAGTTTTTCACTAAAATGGATGCCACCACAATTTATTACATATATCAGCATAGCCATTACTGTCACAAACTTTTTCGTTCCAATCCCTACCATTCCAGGCTACAGATTCGAATGGATATTGTTCTATCGGTTCTTATACTCTTCTGCTACCCTATTTTTTCTGCGGAAAAACCTGATGAACAAACATATCTTAGTCAAAGAAACATGGTTATATATAATTATTATATAATTAAAAATTAACTATATATTAAAAATCATTTCTGTATTCTATTAATATTATCCTCACACATAATGTTATCTAAATCATCCTATGATACCAACTATGAGGACCCGACCTTATTATATTACATAATCATTAATTTTAGTGAAGAAATAATTTCCTTTAATATTGATTATATTTTTAAGTGTAGAGTTTTATATAATGGGATATAATAAATTAATAACAATAAACATTCATATTGAGAAGACACCACAAAAACATTATCCATATCTTCAAAAATATAAATATTTTTAAATAAAGTTTTTTGAAAAATAATCATTGCATTTATATTTCCTTCCTTATTTTTCTTACGCATACTTATTACCTTTGAAAATCATTTAAAAAATAGATATGGGGAAAAATATTTGTAAGGGATATCATTAGAATGAAATAAAACATTATTCCCTGAATACTTGTAACGTATGAAATCATTTTATGAAAACATAATTGAACCCAAATAAACATACTTTGTGAAACTTGATATTTCCATGATATTTCAAAAAAATATATAAAAAATAAATAGTACCATAAAGTTATCATGGGGAATTACATACATAATCTTGAAACCCTCTCAACTTGCTTATTATTTGTAACACTGACAACTACATTACAATTTGTGTAACCATCACAATTACACTTCGGGAAACCATATGGCCGACCTCCAGCATACTCATAACAAATTAATTGGATGGAAATATATGTCTAACCCTTAATCATTATAAAATACAAAGAATCAAAACATAATAACAAAATATTAATAGTTTCATAAAAAAATTTCTTTTTAATTTCTCTAAACATAAATTTAAAATAGATTTTGAAATGGAACATCCTCAATAAATATCATATAATTGAAGTGAGACATTATAGAGTGGATGAAATATGTATATACACTACAAATAAACAAAATTAGACAGAATATAAATATAATTTATCTCACAAAATTTTTTAATGCCACATATACATTGGTATAGAATGTTAACAAAAGATTGGAAATCGGGTTAAAAATTCACTTACCTCGGGTTTGTCTTACTAAAAACAAATTTACTAATATTGTATAATTTTAAAAATAGTTTTATTATTATATTAAAAAACATATCAATGTTTACAATAACTTATATGATCATTTCATTACATAAGTTCTTCCTTTAATTTTATGTATTTGGTTCCTTCCATTGTTTTGGGTGCGTTATTTACATGATTTCCTTGATCGGTTCATGATGATTATACCTATCGATTGGAAGCGACACTCATGAATTGGAATGGAATGGTATTTAAATATTTCTAGATCCATAAATTATTCCATTTATAATATTTAATTCCAAAATTTTTATGATTCATTAGTTAAAACATTTTTGACATTGTTTAGGTTATTTTGGTGATTCAATGATCGTAATGAACACATTTTATTTTACCAATTAATAACATTTGAAAAAATGATTCCAGATCCTTATTTTATATATATTACAATAATTATATTCTAGTTCAACCATAAAAATGGTTCCATGACTATTCATTAAGGATATAAAAGAAAAGGAAATCACATAGTCCAGAATGTCAATAAATCGACACATTAGGAACAATGTTTAATTTACTGAATAAGAGGGAGAAGATAAGAAGTATAATGGTTATTCTTCTACATAAAAGATGATATCCATAATATTAAAGATACAATATCATTCATGCCTCTTTTATAGGGGGTATAGTGAAGAAGAATATTATTAAATTAAATAAATAGAAAAGAAAAAAAATCAAAAAAATGATGTTTACATATTTTTCACTTCTCCTTGATATCCTTCTTATGGACCATGGTTTTGGCCTATGAGTGAGACCAGTAGTTATTTGACTTGAGTAAGGGTCTTGGGGGAGGTATTGGAAAAAAAATAGGTAGGGATCAAGGCTTGAGAGGTGTAGGAGGAAGAGGGGAATGAGGGTCATATTTATAGTGGAGGGGAGGAGGGATTTTACATTATTTTAATCAATATTATAATATTTTTTCTCAACACTATGGATAGTGTTGATTCCTATGACCCCAACATGTAATAATTTCTTTTGAGTTTTAACTACGTGGGCTTATATCATCCTTTAATAACCTATGATGCAGTAAAACAAGTATTTAGCATTTGTCATATTTCTTGAATTGTACTATTTATAAAAAATTTATGAATTTCATAAAAATCACAAACATTCACACTAAACATTTTTACACTGTAGAAATAAAATATGAATAACGTTTTTTTTAAATAAGTTATAACTATTATTAGTTTAATTTTTAAATAAAAACACAATTTATTCAAAAATATCAATTTTAACTCTATATCTTCTTTTTAATCACCTTGAGAAATTAATAAATATCTCATTATCTTATATCCTAAGGAAAATAAAATAATTTTTTGATTTACTATTCATAAGTTTCATATTACTATTCATAATTTTGTGTTACTATTCACAAAAAAAACAACTTGGTTCTATCAAACTCTATAAAATTTAATGATCACAACCGTGGATAATTGTTTTTTCAAATTCAACTCATAAAAGAAAAAAAATTATATTTAATGGCCATTTGTAAATATTATCTTAAAAAATAGTTTCATTCATTTAAATTTATTTGTTGAAAACATGGGGTGTTATAATTATCATAGTGTGACACCTCAAGTTTCCACAGTACGTTTTCTTTTGAATAATGCAGTAGCTTGCATTGTACACATCATAGAGTTTTAATACACAACAACCAATGAAATTAGCAGGCATGAATAGTAATACGAACTATTTTAATTTTTATAATTTTAATATTCAAAATAGATTCCATATTTAGATTTGAAATATCATAGTTAACTTTCGGTGAATTTTCAATATTTTTCTGAAAAAATTTCAATTTTTTATGAATAGTGAAAAAATAGAGTTATTGTTTCAAACAGATTTTTTTTAAATCATTATTCATTTTAATTTAATTTATTTTAGGTCAAAATAGATCCATAATACCTATATATGTGAAATGTAATTAATTTTTTATATTTTATAATGATTTTAGATATATAAAATTTTATTGAACTTTTTACTGTATTTTACCCACCTTATAAGAGAATTTTCAAATTTGCATAATCCATAATTTTACCACTTCTGTGAAATGTGGTTCAATAAGATGAAAATAATTTTAGATGAATAGTAACTTTATACTTTTATTTTCTATAGTTAAAAGGAAATAGGGTAATTAAGGGTAAAATGATATTATAATTACCCTATCACATGTTATAATTCAATTATATAAGTGTAATTAGACCAAAAAAATGTTATGAATAAAATAGGATCCCCATTTTTCAAATTAGATTAGATTAGGTCAACTATTATTATTTTATTTAAAAAAGAGTTAAAAGTGTTAAATTCAATGTTTAATAACTAAAAAATTTTTAATAGATGGTTATACAATAGATAAAGTCGACTATAAATATTCATTTAAAATATAAAATTATTTCCTACATAATAGTATTTTATTTATTTATTTTAGTCGTTAAATAATTATATTTATTTTTGATTGAATGATCATGTAGTAATTACATTTTTAATGAAACATTAAAATAATTAATATTATAAATATGAAAAAAATGTAACATGTGTCTTTTAATGAATTCAAATAATTGTTTAGGATAATATGATATGTAATAGTTGATTAAATTTTTGTTTCTCTAAATAATCATGTTGTTATGATTTTCACAAAAACCAAATACTAAATATTGTCAAAATTGACATAAATGAGTTTTTAAAACAAATATTATATTATTAAATGATATAATATTATTAATAATCAATGAATTGGCCAAAGGACATAAATAATGATATATATATCATTAATTAACCACATTTGGTTCACTTGACTCTTTATTGTATGTTTATTAACCAATTATAATAATAATACAAGAATACATGGTAAAAGTTAAAATATTTATCTTCGAGTTAAATATAAAAGATAAGTTTAATATGGTTACCTAAACCTATCTAAAACCTATTGGTTTAGTGGTTTTCTACCCATCACTACCTAATCATAGAAATAAACCAATTTGTATCCATTAGAAATCGGAAATGAATTTATTATAAAATAATATTTCAAGCTTCTCCTAAAGTGACACTCACCTCTCTTATAAAAGGGTACTTCCCTTTATCTTAATTTCATACCCCTAGCCATTTGAATCAGCCTTAACCTACCAAAATATCTTCCCAACTTCCCTCACTTCAACCTAGAGGCCTTACTTTGATCATAATTCAAATATAAGGAGCCCTTTTGATCAACACAAAAGAAAACAGCAGAAGAAGAGGTATTAATTTCACCACCATCTTTCAAATTCATTTCTTCATCCACTTTCCCTTTCATTGTTTTTCCCACACCAAAATAATAAATCCAGTACGTTTTATATTCTGTGATGTTATTATAAATATGGTATATCCATATTTTTTATTCTATACATCCTATAAATGACAATGTCACCATATGTGTGTGCGTACGGCTTACTGTCTCCACGTCGGGGTGTTGTTTGTTATTCAAACACGTCATTATTTAGAAGTGTATAATAATGAGTATATCTAGTGTAAATAATAAATATAACAAGTTAATGATTCTGTATATATGATATACCATCCAATAACATATGATTTCACCATCAATATAATGATATTGCCGCTCATTCTTACGTATGGATTACCATCTCCATGAAAGCGATGTGATTCATTCCCTATCATAATCATTCAAGAATAATTATAATTTTATGAATAAATATAATGTTTAAGAAATTAATATCATTATAAATTTGAATCAAATACATCTTATCCATGAAAAACATGGCTTAAGTAACTAACCATATAACAGAAATTGAATTTTCTAACAACTGAAACGATGATACTACTAAAATATTTTTAACAAAGCAATATTAGAAGATCATATATGATATCATATTTATGTTTATGATTAATTTATAATTTAATAACAATGATTTAACTATTATCAAATATGTTAATATAACTTTTACCACAGAAAAGTATATGTTAAGGGTTAAATTTCACAATCTCTTTATTATCTGAGGTTGTTTATACATGAGTCACTACTAGAATTTTTGGCTTTCGAGGTGGGGGACTTATAGAAGTAGCCATTTGGCGGTAGCTAATACTATTAACTGCGGCCACCAAATGGCGGTCGTTGCACTTCAATACTGAAAAAACCAAAATTTTCCCTCCCCCCATTATCCCCTCCCTGACCCCGTGACCCACCCCTCCCCGACCCCATGACCGTGAACCCTGGAAACCCCGACCCCACAACCCGGCGAAACCGATCCACGGTGATTCTGACCCCCAACGACCCCTCCTTGAACCCTACCGACCCCTCCCTGACCCCCGGTGACCCCGACCCCCAACCTCTGGCGACCCCGGCGACCCCGAACCCTGGAGACCCCGACATCTGCCCCCGACCGCCGACTTCCCAGTGACCCCGGCAACCCCCGGAGACCCCGACCCCTGACGACCCCCACCCCCAGTGACCCCCACCACCTTGCCTCGGTGCGGCGCCACCCACAAACCCATCGACCCCCACTGTATGGCCTCCACGATGCACCCCCCCGTGACCCTAACACCCCCACGACCTGGAAAACCCCACCCCCTACCTTCACACTACACCTTTCGATAGTCTTGCCACCTTCATCTCCTTCTGGACCCTTTGCATCCCTCCGGAAAGTCCTCCTGCCTCTGCTGGACCCTCCCGGTCTATTGTGCCCCGCTATGTAGAACCCTCCAATGCTTCATCCAACAGTTCTACTCCTTTTGAGTCCGTCCATCGAACCCCTATCATCAATTCACTACACCTTCATGGATCCACAATCGTGTCACACCCCGTTACCCACGGTCGAGTCCTCTGTAGGTAATGTTTTTTATCCTTCAAATTTGGTTTTTAAATTTTAATGATAGGTATTTTTTAAGAATTTATATAAGATTTTTCAATTTTGATTTATATTAAAAACAGATATGGATAAGAGATGCAAAGATATGAAATATAGATTTCTAGCTAAATATTATGAGGGGATTAAGTGATTTGTGGATTTCACCAACAGATTTCCAAGTGTTATGATTAGTTGTTCATGCAGAAAATGTGAAAATAGATATCTCTTCAAACGAGATAGTGTTTGAGAACATTTTTTTTGAATGGGTTTTTGAAAAACCATAAGACATTGACACATTATATAAAAGATTGTGTTTCATGTCATTGCTCAGAATGTATTCATATGAATGTTGATTTGAGAACAGGTGATCTGATGAACATAATTCTCAATGATATGATGTGTCAGTATTTACCTGAAGACATTTATTTCATAAATTATGATGATGTATTGAGTAACCCTCGTTCTTCTGTTGATGGAGAAGCATTGAAATTCATTGAAATTCTTGATTATGTGCATACTAAATTATATCCTTGATGCACTAAATTTAGTAAACTATCATTCATCGTTGAATTGTTACACCTGAAGACCATGAACCAGTGGTCAGACACCTCATTCGACATGTTGTTGATATTATTGAAGATGGTACTCCCTGCTGGAGGGAAGATTCCTATGTCATTCTATCAAGCTCGCAAGTTGACTGATGATCTTGGTTTTACATATGATACAATTGATTCATGTAACAATAATTGTATGTTGTTCAGAAAAGATAATGCACAATTAAATATTTGTTCTATTTTCTATACATCCAGGTAGAAGACCAATGAGATTAATCAAGGTAGTCAGATTCTTCTTGGGAGAGTCTTGAATCAAGGGAAACAAGTTTTTTCTAAACAGATGCGTTATTTCCCACTGAAACTGAGATTGAATAGATTGTTCATGTCCACTAAAATTTCTATGTTGAAGACTTGACATTCAGAGTGAAATAAATATGTTGATAAATTCACTAACCTAGAAAATTCATTGGCATCGAAAGAGTTTGACCAAAGACACCCAGACTTTTCCTGAGATGATCGTAATATTTGACTGGGTTTGGCAGCAGATGGTTTTAACCCATTTAGGTCCATGGTTGGTTCGACACATAGTACAGGGCCAATGGTGTTGCTTCCATACCACATTCCCCCATGGGTATGTATGAAGTAACCTTATTTGTTACTCTCAATTCAAATTGATAGATCGAGAGGACCAGGTGATAAAATCGATGTTTATATGCAACCATTGATTGATGATCTAGAAGAATTTTTGGCCGATGGTGTCATGACTTTTGACTCGGCAGCTAATGAAATGTTTAGACTTCGGGCCGCTTTGTTATGGACAATTAATGATTTCCCAGCGTATGCTAACTTATTAAGTTTGAGTACAAAAGGGGAATTTGCTTTCCCTTGTTGTAATAAGAGTTAGAAATCTATATGGATTAAGAACTGTAGAATGTGGGAATATCTAGTTCACAGACGCTTTCTGTCTCCATTTCCAAGTTCAGAAAATATTGTGTATCTTTTAATGGGAATAAATAGTATGACCCATCACAAAAAATATTGTATGGGGTTGAAATTTTTGCACGACTTCATCAAAAAAACATCTGTACAATGTATTATTTTCAAGATATATTGGTTCCCACATTGCCTTCTACTCTTGCTGCAAATAGACAGTGAATCCATATTTGGAAAAAAGAGAGTATTTTTTTGAATTGCCATATTGGAAATATAATATATTAGGACATAATTTAGATGTGATACACATTGAAAAAAAGGTATGTGATAATATTATGTGCACCATTTTAGGCGTTATGGGGAAATCAAAGGACACTGCTAATGCTCGACGTGATTTGTATGAAATGGGATTGAGAAAACCTTTACATTTACCATTGGGTGAAGGTAATTGGGTATACATTCCTGCTGCATAGTACACAATGATTAAAAAATAGAAAGAAAAATTTCTATAAAATTTGAAGACTGTTAAGGTACAGATGGTTATTTCTCTAATATTTAAAAGCATGTGAATTCGAGGAGCATGAGATTATAGGGTTTGAAAAGTCATGATAATCATATTATGCTTCAACAGTTAATTACTATAGAAATTCATTATTTCTTACCCTCCCAGGTTGTTGAGCCTTTGATTGGAGTTTATAAATTTTTTAGATAGCTATGTTCTTGGAATCATCGCATGAGTTATTTGAAAAAGCTAAAAGATAAGATTTTACTTGCACTATGTCACCTATAAAAACCCTTTTCGCCATATTTTTTTGATTTCATGGTTCACTTGACTGTGCATTTATCTGGTGAAGTCATTGCTGGTTGTCCCATGCAATTCAGGTGGATGTATCCAATAGAGCAATACTTAAATAAATTTAAACAGTATGTGTGAAACAAAGCTCATCCGGAAGCCTCAATTTCCAAGGTATATTTAATGGATGAGTGTACTAATATTTGTTCTTTATATATTGATGAGGTTGAAACAAAGATAGATAAACCATCCCAGAATGATGAGGGTCCAATTGGATAAGGAATAACATTTGATATGTGGAACGATGAGTGGGTTGAAGCTCATAGATATGTGTTGTTCAACACTCCATCAGTTATTCCATTGAAATAGAAAGTTTCATTGTTTATGTGTATTTTGTTTCTATATTTATTTTATTTCTTAAATTATATTGTTATGTGATTTAGGATGCATATCACTGAGTTGAAACGTGAAAGGCCTCATGAAACTGACTATCAAATCCAAAAACATCATTTCAACACATTTCATGAGAGGTTTAAGACTTATGTATCAATATTTGATTTAATATTTTTATAATTCAACTTAGTTTTATTTTCACAATCCTTTATCCATTAAACAATATATGTGAAATTTGAAAATTCAAAAGTTACGTGATTTAACCCAGCATGTGAGTGAAGAACTCAACCAACTAGCTGATAGTCCATTTATTAAAGATCTTCACTAAAAGTATTTGGATTCTAACAGATTCTGATTTCGTATTAACGATGTTGACATCAACCGAGCCACAAAAAATAGTGGTTTTGGTTGTTCTTTTGTTGGTGCGGGTTATTATTATGGATTATTGAGAGATATTATTGAGGATATTTATAGTCGTGGCTTAAAAGACATATTGTTAAGGTGTGATTGGGTCGATCCTGTTCGTGGAACGAAAGTTGATAACTTCCAATTTACATTATTTAACTTTAATAATATGCTATATAAAGATGACTGAGTTAGCAATGAGCCCTTCATAAAGACATCACAGGCAGAACAAGTTTACTTTGTCGTCTTTGATTCTGATTGGAATGTTTTGGTGAAAATGTCTAGATGTGGGGATTTTCTGATTGACCAGGTGGAACCTAAAGTTGTCGAATTTCCTAATCAAACACTTGACCAAACAACAGTAGTTGTACGAGATGAAGATATGCAATGGTCTAGAGAGACAGTTGAAGGAGATACGATAGACTTGCATGATTAGTGCAAATTGTAATTATATCCCCAGTTATTATTGGTAAAAATATTTATGAGTTATATATGTATAAAAATTTCTAGATTTAACTATAATTTCGTTTAATATAGTTATCTCATAGGGTGGTCACAGTGGTTCACCTGATGATGTCGCTATGTATGTTTTCATTTTTCTAAATTAATTGATTGTAATTTCCTATGTAAATTTCCCTATCTGTTTCATATAATTAATTTATATAGTATTTGAAATATGAATTTATGATTATTAGGATCTAGTTCATCTTCCAGCAGACACAAGGGTCCTGTTAGAGGGGTTTGATCCTGGAACTCTGGTTCCCGATTGTATATGTTATTTGACGACACATTTCATCCTGTTGGAGATGGTGCTACTATGCTGAGTCATAAGTTTGTGCATATGATATGAGACTCACACAGATTCTATCTGGATAATCATGAATGGAGTTCTTTTCCCTAGGATACGATGGATATATTATTGAGGAAGGTTCGGGTAAATTCAATGTTTAATTTTTCATGATATTATTATTATTATTGTCCAATATACTGACAATTTTTTTAACAGGATAATTTGACATCCTGTCCAGATGAGTTTTGAGATGTATGTATTTCCAAATGGCCAAAATTAAGGAAGTATTACAAGTCAAGGGTGAAGAGAGATCACTGGACACCATTTGTGGGTGTGCTAGACATTCTATAGCGAGTCCCTTCAGGCATTTATCCTGTGTAGTGGCAGGATTTGGTTGTGTTTTGGTCGAGTGAGGCAGCGATGGTAAGAATTATTACTTTTAATCTATAAATAACTAATTTTTCAAATGTCTATTAAGTAAATACATTGAATGTTGACCGAGTATTCTCATCAATCACATAATTAGGCGATTTAGGGCATGTCTTCCACACTTATAACTCGACATGTGTCACAACTCAGGCATGATGTAAATTTAGAATTCACTATTTCATTCATATTTTAAAAATATTGTAGTATAACATGGTGAACCACTTTATTATTGTTACACCAATGCGGTGAGCCAATCGATCAGATGTCCATATGGGTGAGGACTCGTGGGTCAGATGATCCCGGTGTTTCCAGTGTTATAGTAAGCAAATTATTTACTAATAGATGAATTTTTATTTTATATAAATTATTCATATTTGTTCATTGGTTCATTATATGCTACATGCTCTGTTTAGAGCTTAGTTAGTAGAGTTTCCAGAGGAACAACATTGTAGTAATGTGCGTAGAGATGAAATAATTCACTGTGTCATGGGGTGTAATGGTCATGGTTATTCTTTGACTTATGGCGGTGGTGTCCCATGACGTGTAGTTGTTAGAGCAGATGTGATGGGTGCATGCAGAGAGTCAGGTATGCGCACACAGGCTGAGATAGATGCTTCCATGCAGGATATGTAGTGCAATTTTGATGCATAGTTTCAACAGTTACTTGCAGAGTATGAGGAGAGGATGTCATGGATGTCATCATGTATCGATGGAATGACGACGCAAAAAGTGGCGCCACAGGTAAAAAATAAAACAAACCATACTCATATTTACTTTTATTGATATGTTTAAGACACATAATATTGGTATATATTGTAGTCTCTGAATATAGATGGTGGACATCATATTGATATTGGTGATCCAGATGAGAATGAACCCCATGCATGAGGTAATTTCATTTGTGTTAATGAATTCTCTAGATGTTTTCATATCCTTAATGAATATAATCTTCTTTTTTTACATAGATTAGTTTTTTTAATTTTTGTGGATGACATATTCATGCACCCCAAGACTGATGATGGTCATACCCAATATATTGACATTATATAGATTAAACTTATAAAGCATCAACTATACGCGAATCTATATATATGTAATTTTTTTATTGATTAGGTATTGTTATTGGGTCATATAATCTCAGAGGAAGGTGTGTCAGTTGATGGAGAGAAACTTCACGCAGTTGTTTCTTGAGAGAAGCCCAATAACTTTTTTGATATCTGTAGATTTCTAGGGTGAATGAACTGTGACATGTACGCGCTGAAGGCACGTAAATCGGACGTGGGGTTTGCGCGGTACGGCTCAATATGTGGTTTCCATGTGTTGGGCGCGCTTCATAAACGCGCTTGGGGGGTCCAAATGGGTCGAACGAAGTCATAATGTCCTGAAATAAGATGACAGAAACGGGTGAGTAAAATTTGAAGTGGTCGAGCAGACGACATGTCAGTCGGATGTGTCGTGTGCCCGTGGGGACCGAGAATGCAGTTATGGTGTCACAAATGGGCGTTTAACAGTCAAATGCATAGAGGACGACATCATATTGACCTGAAATCAAAGGGAAACAATGTAATTATTATATTTGATGTGTACGCGTAGACGGAACATCAATCGTATGTGCGGTTTGCGCGGTACAGCTCAATATACGTTTTTTATGTGTTTGACGTGCTTCATAAACATGCGTGGGGGGGAGTCCAAATGGTCCGAATGAAGTAGGAAGGGCCTGAAATCAGATGAATGCAAGAATTGAGTGAAATTTAATGTGTTTTAGTAGACGGTACATCAATCGGACGTGTTGTGTGCCCACGGTGACTGAGAACACAGTTCTAGTGTCATAAACGACCAAAACAGGCGTTTAACAGTCAAATTCATAGCGGATGACATTGGATTGACCTGAAATCATAGGGAAACAATATAATTATTATTCGTGACATTTATTTGTAGACGGTAAGTCAATCTGACATGCAGTTTGCGCAGTACGGCTCAATATGTGTTTTTTATGTGTGGGGCGAGCTTCATAAACGCGCGTGGGGAGGTCCAAATGGGCTGAACAAAGTCGGAATGGCCTGAAATAAGACAATAGAAACGGGTGTGTGAATTTTGAAGTGGTCGAGCAGATGGAACGTCAATCGGACATGCCGTGTGCCTGCGGTGACTGAGAATGCAATTCGGTTGTCATAAACGGCCAAAACAGGCGTTTAATTGTCAAATTCATAGAGGAAGAATCTAATTTCCATGAAATCACTAGGAAAAAATCTAATTATTATTCTTTATGTGTACGCGCAGACGACAATTCAATCGGACCTGTGGTTTTCACTGTACAACTCAATATACGTTTTTTATGTGTTGGGCGTGCTTCATAAACGCGCGTGGGGGGGGGGGGACATTCCGAACGAAGTATGAATGGCCTGAAAAAAGACGACAACAATGGGTGAGTGAATTTTGAATTGTTCAAGCAGACGACACTTCAATCGGACGCGTCGTGTGCCCACGGTGTCCGAGAACGCAGTTCTAGTGTCAGAAATGGTCAAAACGGGCATTTAACTATCAAATTCATAGCGGACGATATCAGATTGACCTGAAATCATAAGGAAACAATTTTTTATCACAAGTGAAATGTACTAATGACACGTCAATCAGATGTGCAATTTGTGCGGTACGGCTCAATATCCATTTTTTAAGTGTCGAGCGCACTTTATAAACGCGTGTGGGGGGTCCAAATGGGCTGAACGAAGTCAGAATGGACATAAATCAGATGAAATCAATGGGTGAGTGAATTGTGATGTGGTCGAGTAGACGTCAAGTCAATAAGACGCACCGTGTGCCCGCGGTGATCAAGAACGCAGTTCTGGTGTCATAAACGGCAAAAACGGACATTTAACGTTCAAATTCATAGCATACGACATCGTTTTGACCTGAAATCACATAGAAACAATGTAATTATTATTCATGACATGTATGCGTAGACGACACGTCAAGCCGACGTTTAGTTTGGGCGGTACAGATCAATATGCATTTTTTATGTTTTGGGCGTGCTTCATAAAAGTGTGTTGGGGGGTCTAAATGGGCCGAATGAAGTCATAATGGCCTGAAATCAGATGACAACAACGGGTGTGTGAATTTTTTAGTGGTCGAGAAGACGGAACGTAAATCAGATGTGCAGTGTGATCATGGTGACCGAGAACACAGTTCTACTATCATAAACGGCCAAAACGGGCGTTTAACGGTCAAATTCATAGCAGGACGACATCGGATTGATCTGAAATCATAGGGAACCAATCTAATTATTATTTGTGATGTGTACGCGTAGAAGGAATGTCAATCATACGTTTGGTTTGCATGATATGTCACAATATTCATTTTTTAAGTGTTGGGCGCGCTTTATAAACGCGCGTGGGGGGTCTAAATGGGCCGAACAAAGTCGGAATGGCCTGAAATCAGAGGAATGTAACGGGTGAGTGAATTGTTAAGTTTTTGTGTTGACGGAATGTCAATCGGATGTTCCATGTGCCCGCGGTGACCAAGAACACAGTTCTGGTGTCATAAACAGCTAACATGGGCCTTTAACAGCCAAATTCATAGCGGATGACACCGGATTGACATGAAATCATAGGGCAACAATCTATTTATTATTAGAGACGTGTACGCATAAATGGAACGTCAATAGGATGTGTGGTTTGCGTGGTACATCTCAATATGCATTTATTATGTGTTGGGCGCACTTCATAAATGCGCGTGTGGAGAACCAAATGGGAAAAACAAAGTCAGAATGGACTGAAATCAGACGACATCAAAGGATGTGTGAATTGTGAAGTGGTCGAGAAGACGACACGTCAATCGGACATGTCGTGTGCCCGAATTGATCGAGAACGCAGTTCTGGTGTCAAATACGGCCAAAACAGGCATTAGACGGTCAAATTCATAGAGGACAACATCAGATTGACCTGAAATTATATGGATAAAATCAAATTATTATTCGGGACATGTAAGCGTAGAAGGCATGTCAATCAGACATGTGGTTTGCGCGGTACAGCTCAATATGAATTTTTTAAGTGTGGGGAGCACATCATAAATGCGTGTGGGGGGGGGGGGGGGTCCAAATGGGTCGAACTAAGTCGGAATAGCCTGAAATCAGACGAAAGAAATGGGTGAGTTAATTTTGAAGTGGTAGAGCAGATGACACGTCAATCGGACGCACCGTGTGCCCTCAGTGACCGAGAACGCAGTTTTAGTGTCATAAACGGCCAAAACATGCGTTTAATGGTAAATTAATAGAGGATAACATCATATTGACCTGAAATCATAGGTTAAAAATATTATTATTATTCGGTACATGTATGGGCATACGGAACATCAATCAGACGTGTGGTTTGCACGGTACGACTCAATATGCCTTTTTTAAGTGTTGGGTGTGCTTCAAAAACGCGCGTGCGGGGGTCCAAATGGGCTGAACAAAGTCAGAATGGTCTTAAATCATACGACATCAATGGGTGAGTGAATTTTGATGTGTTCGAGAAGATGGAACATCAATCGGACGCGTCTTCTACCCGCGGTGACCAAGAACGCAGTTCTAGTGTCATAAACGGCTGAAACGGGCGTTTAACAGTCAAATTCATATCAGATGACTTTTTATTGACCTGAAATCACAGATAAACAATATAATTATTATTCTTGAAGTGTACATGAAGAGGGAACATCATTAGGACATGCGGTTTGCATAGTATAGATCAATATGTGTTTTTTAAGTGTTGGGCGCATTTCATAAACGCATGGGGAGGGGGGGGGGTTCAAACGGGACGAATGAAGTCGGAATGGTCTGAAATCATACAACAGAAACATGTGATTTAATTTTAAAGTGTTCTAGTAGAATTCATGTCAATTGGACGCACCGTGTGTCCGCGGTGACCGAGAACGTAGTTCTGGTGTCATAAACGGAAAAAATGGGAGGTTAATAGTCAAATTCATAGATGATGACATCAGATTGACCTGAAATCACATTGAAACAATAAAATTATTATAAGTGATGTGTACGTGCATACCGTACTTCAATCGGACATGATGTTTTCACGGTACAGCTCAATATTTGTTTTGTAAGTGTTGGGCGCGCTTCATACACATGCGTGGGGGTCCAAACCGGCCAAATGAAGTCAGAATGGCCTAAAATCAGACGAGAGCAACGGGTGATTGATATTTAATGTGTCCGAGCATACAGAACATCAATTGGAAATTGCGTGTAACCATGGTGACTGAGAAAGTAGTTCTGGTTTCACAAAAGGCCAAAATAGGCCTTTAATGGTCAAATTCCTAGCGGATGACATCGGATTGAACTGAAATCATAGGGAAACAATCTAATTATTATTCGTGACGTGTATGTGTAGACGACACATCAATCGGACGTGCAGTTTGCATGGTATGACTCAGTAGGTGTTTTTTAAGTGTTGGGTTCGCTTCATAAACATGTGGGGGGGGGGGGGGGAACAGGTCGAACGAAGTCGGAATGGCCTGAAATCATAAGAAAACAATGGTTGAGTGAATTATGAAGTGTTCAAGTAGACGACATGTGAATCGGATGTGTCGTGTGCCCGTGGTGACCGAGAACGCAGTTATGGTGTCATAAACGACCGAAACAGTCGTTAAACTGTCAAATTCATAGCAGACAACATCGGATTGACATGAAATCGGACGAAAATAATATAATTATTATTCGTGATTTGTTCGCGCAGACGTCACATCAATCAGACGTGCGATTTGCGTGGTACGACTCAATATGGGTTTTTATGTGTTGGGTGCTCTTCATAAATGCGTGTGGGGAGTCCAAATGGGCCGAACGAAGTCAGAATGGACTGAAATCAGACGACATCAATGGGTGAGCGAATTTTCATGTGTTCGAGTGGACGACACAGCATTCGGACGTGCCTTCTATGCGATACGACTCAATGTTTGTTTTTTTATGTGGCACGCGCGCTTCGTAAACATTCATGGGGGAGGGGAAATAGGACGAACGAATTACGAATGTCTTGAAATCATATGAAAATGACGGGTTAGTGAATTTTGAATTGGTCGCACAAACGACATGTCAATCGAAGGTGTCGTGTGCCCGTGGTGACCAAGAATGCAGTTTTGGTGTCATAAACGGCCAAAACGGGATTTTAGCGGTCAAATTCATAGGGGACGACATCGTATTGACCTTAAATCACAGAAAAAAAAAAGTCTAATTAAAACCATATAATTATGGATTTTAAAATTTTAAAACGGTAATCAAAATTATGAATATATTTTTGAAAATCGAATACATTAGATCTGTTACGGTAAGTTTTAATTGAAATATGTTAATTTGTATCAATTATTTGTTTTCTAGGTTTTATTCGGTATTAATTTTGTTATTAAATTTTGTTATGCAGTTATATATGATGATGGATGTGGAGCTTGGAATATTACTGATGATATTTATTTTTTTATATTTTATTGTGTGATTGAATTTTTTAAAAAAAATATTAAAAACCTATTGCGGTCGGCATTGGGCATCCGCTATATGTATTTCCATCGCCACCTCTAGCGGCCACCGAATGGCAGCCACATTAGGTCTAGGCTACAGCGGCTGCCAATTGGCGGCTGCTAAAGGCTATTACGGCTTGCCTACAACATCCGCCAGATGGAGGTCGCTGATAGCAATAGCGACGGGCCAAAAGTGGTCGTCGATTGGCGGACACTAGGTGGCCGCTATAGACATTTAGCGATGGCTTTTAGTGGCTGCTGAAGGTCATGATTGTACTAGTGAGTATCTACTATGATCTCTTTATCATCGACATTCATGTTTTCTTAAAAATTTATTTCATATAATTTTTACTATATACTAGACTATGGGTAAAATTTATTTATAACTTTATTTGACCTTATATTTTTGGGAAGGAATCATTCTGTTGTTATCCAAACTAGGTACCTTAGGTCCCTTTCAAAAAAATTAAGGTAAGAATTTATTTTTTTAACTTATACGACGGGTGAGGCTATTTTTTGCGGTTATAACATTGTCGAAGCATCCCTTGCAAGTTTATACAAATATTTTGACAGTTGACATTTTCTCGTCTAAATATGAATCTTTTAAATGGTTTCAAAAAAATTAAAGAGATATTTTTTTCAAATATTTTTTTATTTCATCTATGTAAACATCCTTTGATGGATTTTACACTTATTTGAAATTGATTCCTTATGATATAAATATCCCATATTGTATTGAAGGGCTTGTGATATTTTTGACTATGGAAGTGTTATTTTTTATACCATTCATGGATAATTGTTAAAGTATTAACATTTCGTATACTAGTTTTAATATGAATTTTTATGTTATGTTTCAATCTTTTCATATGAGGAATGCATTAGACATAGTATGTGACGTGTGGAGCCCGATATATCTCCTTGATTCATCGGTGGGTCAAATGAGGCATATTAGTGTCTTGGATAAAGTCCTTTACAAAATCTTATTTGTAGTCTTGGAACAAGGCCTTTACTATAACACACCAAGGTTTTGAAAATAAATATAGAAGGAAATTTTATATCCATTAAAACACAACTTTTCTTCTTCTATGTTTTGAATTTCAAAAAACGGCCATCTAGAGTACTGTTCACTAAGCAATTTGGAGTCTGATAGAACAATCATGATTTTTTAAATAGTAACATACCATTATGAATAGTAATATAAATAGTAATATGACCCTAATGAATAGTAAGTTTTATTATTATTTTATTTTCTTAAGACTAGAAGATAATAACATCTTGGATAATTTTTCCTGATGATAAAGAAGTAGTTATAGAATTAGAAATGTTAATTTTTTAATTGTGTATGCTTTTAATTAAATGTTAAATTAATAATATATAGAAAATAATTTTTCAAAAATGGAGTTCACTTTTTAATTCTACACGTCGAAAAATGGTAGGGGTGAATTTTTGGGATTTTTATGAAATTCTAGAATATTTAATGAATAGTAAAATACGATAAAATGCGATAAATGAAAAATGCATGATTTACTGCATCATAGGTGATTTAAGGATGATGTAAGCTCACTTGGTTCGAACTCACATTCCATTATTACTATTATGGGTCACATGAAACAATACTATTGGTTGAATAGAGAGAAATAATAAAATAATGAATTAAATATTCAAAAATTACCCCTCTTCTCCACTATAAAACCCCTTACCACTACCTCTTCTCTTCACTCCTGTAAGCCTTGAATCTCCTCAAAGTTCTTCCCAATTACCCTTCCCTAGGATCTATCCACGTCCAAGAAGCTTCTGGTCTTTCCAAAAGGCTAAAACCACTTTCCATAAGGTGTTTCTCAAGGAGGTTATTTCATGAGGTAAAGCACCCATCTTTCTCATTTGGTTTTATTTCAATTTATCTACTTTTGTAATCCTCTCCTCACCTCGTCTGATCAAATGATCATGATAGCTCCAGTAACATCTATATACTAGATTGATATCAGCTGAATGGATGAACCAACATAAATATTCTTACTCCCTCCCTTTTATTTTATAAACAAAATCGACGTCCATGAGGTTCCGATTTATAACCTTCGTGGACGATGAAGTTTCGTTCTATAATTTCTTTTTCATTACTGGTCATGAGAAAATATTTATGGTTAAAACAGACTATAATATATGTTTTATAACCTAATTAATATTCATGAACCAGAATATGTACATATAATTAAGTTATATTACAAAACTAGTTCATAATTTTCCAAATACCGCTGAATAATCAATGTGGGGGTCATCTAATGGTTCATCCTCATTCAATGTAACCAAATGATGGAAATGACCATTATCAATTCTATATGTTCATTAATAATATATAATTCTGATACTGTAGATTTATAACCCTTCAACATGAACTTCATTAAATAAAAACATGTGAACCAAATATGAAAATAAATGAAACGAACACTCCAGAACGACGGAATTTAATACAATAACTTGTCAAAAAAGACATAAATAAACTAACCAGAATTATGGAAAACTAACTACTTGTATAATTGGTTCTTAAATAATTTAATAAAAATTATAATTTCATATTCCAGGAGCTTATGTACAAGAGAGGAACATGTTTGGAGTTAAGGTAAGGGGTTTTCCACCCGAACATCCATCTTCATATGGGATACATTAATTGTCTAAATACCTCTATGAAATTATTATGTATTGTTATGTACTATTCATATATTCTTTGTGAGTATCATATATATGTTTACAACCCAGATTCCTTCCTTATTTTATGGATAGTTACATGTTTTAAAAGTAACTTTCAAAATTGTTTCTAAAAGACAAGCCCGATTAAACGGAGTTTCTCAAATTCTTACCTATATTCAAGGGAACTCTATAATATGTTTTTGGAAACCTTATTTTAATAAAATCACTCATTTTATTATTAAAATAATATCTTAAATCACTTTTGGTTTTTTACAAATATTTTTCCAAAATAAATTTTCTTTTCAAAATAAAATAGTGTTTATCCCCAGAATTGCTTAATGATTTTTTAGAGTGTTTTCCTCTAATTAAACACTCTTTTTGATTCCATGGTATTATTGGGATTAATTATTTATGAAGTAATCTACCATATTTTATTTAATGGTTTATGACTAACTCTATTGGGGATAATCTATCCTAAAACCATTCACCATATTACTCAGAATGGTTTGTGTTTTATGTTTAATGATTGGGGAAAGATAGTTACATTTCATATGATAGTTTCAATATTAATGTATATGTTTTTTCTGTTTATCCTCACTCATATGAGGATTGAATTGGACTTATTATGTGACGGGTGGGGCTCACTCTATCCCCTCGATGCATTGGTATGTCTCATGAGACAACTTGACATGGAATTGGCCAAGGCCTATCCCAATGCGATATAGATGTTGGTTGAGGCCTTAATCACAACACGTCTTGGCCGAGGCCATCACAATATGTTTCAGAATGTCTGGCATATGCACTTCCCTCATTATGAGTCTAGTAATTGAAAGTTCACATTGTTATTTGACTAGTAGAATACCAATTATTATGTTTTATTATGTTAATATTTAATCATCTCATATTCCTGTCATAATGTGTTCATGTTTATTATTAAAGCCATGTGTTTTTAATAATTCACCATTTCTAATTTTTATATTATCTTCCACTGTATTGATTACTCTTACAGAGCATTTAATCTCTCCATTTCTTATGTTTCATTTTCTCTGGACATGAAGAAGTATTTTATGAATGACTTGAAATCATAATCTAGGAGATGTGATGTCTCTGGTGGAATAAATTAGTATTGTTTTCCCGTCATGTTGTAATGATCAACTATTGTAAGTAATTTTTTCCAATAATACTAAAATACTCAGTCCTTCGAGATTTGTATTCCTTGTATGTATGCAAACTTACTCAAATAAGGGATTGGCTCTAGGAAACTGGTTCTGGGTCCTTATAGTTGGTATCATAGGAAGTTTAGTAGAATACTTGGAAACAAGATTTAAAAAACGTAGAATTCGGGAAGAGTCCCTAAGTTAGTCTTTGAGGATATACATACAATACCGTCCTGGTATTTTGGTAAGGAATAGATTATGTGGATCTTTCAAGCAAAACATCCCTGTCTTGATACGAGAAGATAGAGGCGGCTCTAGCACAAATGTATCTAGTGGTAAAACCCGAAATCACCACTTTGAGATAGACTTGAATGGGAACTGGTGCACGACAATGGGCCTTATATCACTTTGGTTACTACACTCCCAGGGGATATTCTTAGGATAATTCACAATTTTTTTACAAGCCATTATGAAGGAGTTTAAGGTAAATATTCCTCAAAAAATCATTTTTGTGAATATGGGATTAGCCATGCATAGGTTCTCAATTTTTCTCAGTATTTTTAAGTTAAGATTATACAATGTGATTCATAACCAGATCCAGTGTATGCCATTATCTAGATATGGTTCCTAGTGGAAGGAATGGAAATTGCACGAATGCACGTGTCCCCTGTAGGGATTTTCCACCGATGCAAGATAATGATGTTGGCTCGGGTGATGTGACTGGTGTTGAGCAACTCATAACTATAATGGGACAACTTTCTCAATTTTGGAATAATAACCTTACCCATTTTGAGCATCTGGATCCACCATGTGAATGAGCCATGCTAGATCGCTTTATGCGACAACAGCCTCCATCGTTCAATGGGACTACAAACTTGTTTGTAGAAGAGAAGTGGATATGTTCCCTTGAGAAGATATTTCTCGTTTTGGGATGTATGGAAAGAGATAAGGTTTTCGTAGCAGTATACCATCTATCAAGAGATTCAGATCGGTGGTGGTCATTAATTCCTAACAAAAAAGGAGGAGGAAGAGATAAAAGAGTTAGAATGGAGGGATTTTAAGGAAATCATCTAAGAAAAATATTTTCCACATGAACAGCGAGAAAATATGGAGAATCAATTCTTGAATCTGAGGAAGAAGGAAGATGATAATGTTCCAAGATACAAAGCTAAATTCACTAGAATAGCAAGACATGTTGTGGACTACATATGAAATCCAAGGAGAAAAATTGATTGATTCATTGATGGCCTAAAGCCATTCCTCTGACGAGAACTGGTATCCCAAATTTTTTCATCATATGAAGATGTAGTTTCATGTGCCATCAAGATAGAAAATGAATTCTCCAAGCCTTATGACTTTAAGGGAATGCAAGAAAAGAGGAAGGCTGCTGAAAAACCATGGAAAGGAAATAAGGAAACATGGAAGAAGGGAAGAGTCGATTTTCCACCATGTGATAATTGTGGAAGGAAACATCCTGGTGCATTCTTAATTCAAAAAGGAGTATGCTGAAAATGTGGTCAGAAAGGCCATATTGCTGGTGATTGAAAAGGGAAGAAGGAAGCCAATGATTTTAAATTCTATAGTTGTGGAGATATGGGACACTATGCTAATGATTTTCCAAAACGTCAAGGAAATATGCAATAGAAAAGGGAAAGGGATCAGGGAAAAGCTTATGCAATCACGACTGTAGAGGTTAAAGTTCCTAATGATGTAGTGGTAGGTACTTTAATTGTTTTCACATGTTTATCCAATGCTTTCTTTGATTCTGGATCATCGCATTATTTCATATCTTCCATGTTTGCTAAGAAAATTAGATATTTCCAATTTGATTTAACAAGGGCGTTGTTTTTCAAAACACCTAAGGGAAGTATCATTGCTACAATGTTATTTCAATCAGTTCCCATTAGGGCATATTAATGTTTATTTCTAATGATCTCATCATCATACCCATGATTGAATTTTTATATAATCCTCAGTATGGATTGTCTTTCAAACCATGACGCAAAAAATTATTGTAAGAAGAAGGAGGTCATGATTTTTGATGACGATGATAAAGAACACCTTATCTTCACAGAAGAATCATCACTGCCTAATTCTTATCTAGATCAACCCCCAGAAGCTTAACTAAATTCAATTTTTTTGGAGGATGAGAATGAAATAACTGTGGGTGAGTAAAGGAATGTTCAAATAGTGGATGTACCTATTGTGAGAGAATATGTTGATGTGTTTCCAGAAGATCTACTTGGACATTCTCTAGAATGAGAAATTTTGTTCTCTGTTGATTTAATTCCTGGTTCAAGGCCCATATCAAAGACCCCTTATAGAGTGGCCACTGTGGTATTAGTGGGGATAAAGAAAAAACTAGAGGATTTTAGTAAAAAAGGATTTATTCAACCTACTATTTATCCATGGGGAGCCCATGTCCTCTAAGTCAAGAATAAAGATGGATCCATGAGGCTTTTCATTGATTACAGGGAAATCAATGGTATTACAATAAAGAATAATTATCCCCTACCTTTCTTTGATGATGTATTTGACCAACTGCATGGAGCTTAATACTTTTCAAATATTGACCTTTGATCTGGATATCATCAGTTGAGTGTGAAGAAGGAAGACGTTTCGAAAATTGCGTTTTCAACCAGGTATAGGCATTACGTGTTTACAGTAATGCCTTTTGGATTGACTAATGCACCCTCTGTCTTCATGGATCTAATTAAAAGAGTTTTCAAGGAATATCTCGATGATTTCCTAGTGGTATTTATTGATGATATCTTGGTATACTCCAAAATCTACGAAGACCATGAAAATCACTTTCAAATTATCCTGAAGAATCTTAGATGACATGAATTATATGGGATGTTCAGCAAGTGTGAAGTTTGGCATCAAGAGATTTATTTTCTTGTCCATATTGTCTATAAGTATAGAATCCTAGTTGATCATGCAAAGACAAAGGCAATCCAATATTGTCCCACACCAACTATCCTAACTGAGGTACGTAGTTTTATTTTCTTAGCAGGTTATTATCGACGTTTCTTATTGAATTTTGACCAACTGACTATCCCGCTAACAAAGATCACATGTAAAGGGGTTAAATTTGTCTGGAAAAAATATTATGAAGAATTTTTTGAAGAACTGATGAGAAGATTAGTTAATGCTCTTATATTGACTCTACCATTGGGGAATGCCATGTTTGTTATTTATAGTGATGCTTCAAAGAGAGGACATGGTTGTGTCTTTATGAAAAATGATAGGGTTATTGCTTATGCATCACGACAGCTAAAAATTCATGAGCAAAACTATCCTAATAATGATCTTGAGATAGTTTCTGTAATTTTGGCTTTGAATATATGGATACATTATCTCTATGGTGAAAAATGTGAGATGTATACTGATCAAGAGTGTTTGAAGTATATTTTCTCACAGAAAGAACTAAACATGAGGCAAAGGATATGGCTTGAACAACTCAAGGATTATGATTGTACGATACAATATCACCTTGGTAAGGTAAATAAGGTGGAAGATGCTTTGAGTAGAAAGTATCATGGAGTTTTGAACAAGATGAGAGTTTAATGGGATCCTATTTTCATGGATCTAGTAAAGATGGATATGGGAATAACCATGGAAGGTAAAACATCAATGCTTTTTAAAATGGTTACCAAACCATCATTACTAGAAAGGATAAATAGTTCGCAGTATAATGATGAGGAGTTTTAAAAGGATATTAATGCTATTAATGATGGGATATTGAGTGACTTCATATATGAAGATGGAATCTTGAAATTTGGGAAAGGACTTTGGGTTCCCGATATACCTGATCTAAAAAGAGTTTTTTTGGATGATGCTCATAGTTCCAATTTATCTATACACCCTGGTATCATTATGATGTATAGATATTTGATGGAACATTTTTGGTGGGACAACATGAAGAGGGAGATTGCAGATTTTTTTTCAAGATGTATGGTTTGTCAATAAGTGAAAGATGGAAGGCAACAGCCTGGAGGAGTATTGAAACCTCTTCCCATACCTGAGTAGAAATGGAATAATTTCACGATGGACTTTGTTATGGGACTACCAAATAATACTAGATGGAATAATTCAATATGTTTCATTATTGATCGTCTTACCATGTCAGCACATTTTATTTCTATAAGAGAAGATCGACCACTTGAACGCCTAGCAATACTATATTTTAATGAAGATGTGAGACTTCATGGAGTGCCCCAATTGATTGTTTCTGATCGTGATCCGCATTTTACATCATGATTCTGGAATAGTCTTCAGAAGGCCTTAGATATTGATCTTTGTTTGAGTACTGCCTACCAGCCAAAAACTGATGGACAATCAGAACAGACTTTTCAAACATTGGATGACATGTTGAGGTCTTCTTCACATGATTTTCAAGCCACGTGGGGTCAGTATTTACCTCTCGTATAATTTTCCTACAAAAATAGCTTCGAGTCAAGTATATATATGGCACCCTATGAAGCATTATATGGGAGGCGATGTTTTACAAAAACTTGCTGGGATGATGTTGGTGAAAGAAAGCTCGTGGGTCCAAGAGTTGTTGAAGAAACAATAGAAAATGTGAAGATTATCCATAACCATATAAAAATAGCTCAAAGTAGGAAAAAGAGTTATGTAGATAACAAAATATAGGATTTGAAGTTTGAAGAAGGTGATCATGTTTTCTTATAGGTATCTCCATGGAAGGGTATTATAAGATTCATTAGGAAGGGAAAGTTATGTCCCAGTTACATCAGAACTTTATAAATTCTGGATCGAATTGGAGCTGTAGCTTACCATTTGGAAATGCCGCCAAGTCTCTCCAAGGTTCACAATATGTTCCACCTATCAATGTTAAGAAAGTACATGCCAGGCCCAACACATGTACTCACTTATGAAGAAGTGGAACTTGAGCCCGATCTATCTTACTGTGAAGAGCCTATCACCATTCTTGATACTTGAGAACATGTATAGAGAAATCGAACGACTCGTCTGGTGAAGGATTTATGGAGGAACCATAAGATGGAGGAAGAAACATGGGAGGATGAGGATAATATGTTAAAGACATACCTGAATCATATTAAGTAATATTCTGTAAATTTTGAGGATGATTGTTTTGTAAGGAGGGGAGAATGTAGCACCCCAAGGTTTGGAAAATAAATATAGATGAAATTTTATATCCATTAAAACATAACTCTGTCTCTTCTATGTTTTGAATTTCGAAAAATGGTCATCTAGAGTTGTGTTCAGTAAGTCATTTGGAGTCCGATAGAACAACATTGATTTTTTATTAAATAGTAACATACCCTTATGAATATTAATATGAATAGTACTACAACCCAAATGAATATTATGTTTTATTATTATTTTATTTTCTTAAGACTAGAATATAATAACATCTTGGTTAATTTTTCATTGTGATAAAGATGTAGTTGTAGAATTAGAACTGTTAATTTTTGAATTAATTATGATTTTATTTAAAAGTTAAATTAATAATATTTAGAGAATTATTTTTAAAAAATTGACTTCACTTTTGAATTCTACACGTCAAAAATGTTACGGGTGAATTTTTGAGATTTTTCTGAAATTCTAGAATTTTTGATGAATAATACAATACGATAAAATACGATGAATGCTAAATACTTTATTTACTACATCATAGGTGATGCAAGGATGACTTAAGCCCACATGGTTCGAAATCACATGCCTTTATTACTATTAGGGGATAAATGAAACAATAATATTGGTTGTCTTGAGAGAAATAATATAATAATGAATTAAATATTCAAACTTTACCCCTCTCCTCCACTATAACCCCCCCCCACTACCTCTTCCCTTCACTCCACTAATCCTTGATGCTCCTCAATTTTCTTCCCAATTACCCTTCCCAAGACTCTCTCCACTACTAATAAACTTCTGGTCATTCCAAAAGACTAAAAACCCATCCCATAATGAGTTTCTCAAGGAGGTTATTTCAAGAGGTAAAGCAACCTTCTTTCTCATTTGGTTTTATCTCATTTTATCTCCTTTTGTAATCCTATCCTCACCTCCTCTATCAAAATTATCATGATAACTATAGTAACATCTAAATACTAGATTTATATCATGTCAATGGAATAACCATCATAAATATTCTTACTCACTCCCTTTTATTTTATTAACAATATCGACGTCCATGAGGTTCCAATGTATAACCTTCGTGGATGACGAAGTTTCATTCTTCAATTTTTTCTTCATTACTAGTAATGAAACCATATTCCTGGTTTAACCAGACTATAATATATGTATAATAACCTACTTAATATTAAGTATCCATAATATGTACATATAATTAAGTTATATGACAAAAATGGTTCATAATTTTCCAAATACCGCCGAATAATCGAAGTGGTGGTCATCTAGTGGTTCATCCTCATTCCATGTAACCAAATGATTGAAATGACCATTATAAATTATTTATGATAATTAATAATATATAATTCAATTCTTGGAGATTTATAACCATTCCAAATGAACTTCATTAAATAAAAACAATTGAACTGAATATGAAATTAAAGGAAACTAACACTCCAGAACGACGGAATTCAATACAATAACTTGTCAATAAAGACATAAATGAACTATCCATAATTATATAAAAATAAATAAATGTATAATATGTTCTGAAATAATTTATTTAAAAGTATAATTTCATATTCCAGGAGCCTATGTATAAGATAGGAACATGTTTGGTGTTATGGTAAGGGTTTTCAACCCAAACATCCATTTCCATTTGGGATACATTCACCGT
Organism: Viscum album; assembly: GCA_963277665.1. Lineage (NCBI taxonomy): Eukaryota > Viridiplantae > Streptophyta > Magnoliopsida > Santalales > Viscaceae > Viscum > Viscum album. Next base: position 290,645,073 of record OY728150.1, on the reverse strand, counting down.
CTAAATACCTCAATGAAATTATTATGTATTGTTATGTACTCATCATATATTCTGTGTGAGTATCATATATATGTTTAAAAACTATAATCCTTCCTAATTTTTTGGGTAGTTTCATGTTTTAAAAAGAACTTTCAAAATGTTTTACAAAATACAGGCCCGGTTAAAGAGAGTTTCTCAAATTCTTACCTATTTTCAATGGAACAATATAATATTTTCCTGGGAACCATTATATTTTTAAAATCACTAATTTTATTATAAAAATACTACCTTACTTAACTTCTGGGTTTATACAAATATTTTTCCAAAACAACTCTTCTTTTCAAAATAAAAGAGTATTTATCTCTAGAATTGCTTAATGATTTCATAAGAGTGTTTTCCAGTAATTCAACACTCTTATTGATTCCATGGTATTATTGGGTTTAGTTATTTATGAATTCATCTACCATATTTGATTTAATGGTTTCTTACTAACTGTATTCTAGATGATCTATTCTAAAACCATTCACCATATTACTCGGAATGGTTAGTATTTTATGTTTAATGATTGGGGAAAGATAGTTACATTTCATATGGTAGTTTCAATATGAATGTATATGTTTTTTATGTTTATCCCTGATTATATGAGGAATGCATTAGAATTATAATGTGATGGGTGGGGCCCACTATATCCCCTCGATGCATCGGTAGGTCTCATGAGACAACTAGACGTGGAATTGGTCGAGGCCTTTCCCAACATGATATTGATTTTGGCCGAGGCCTTAATCACTAAAAGTCTTGGCTGAGGCCATGAAAAAATGTTTTAGAATGTCCAAAATATGCACTTACCTCATTATGAAACTATTAATTGAATGTTACCATGGTTATTAGACTATTATAATACCAATGATTATGTTTTATTATGTTAATATTTACTCAGCTCATATTCCTGCCATAATGTTTTCAATAATATTATTAAAGGCATGTGTTTTCAATAATTCACCATGTATAATGTTTATATTATCGTAAATAGTATTTCTTACTCTTACTGAGTATTTGAGATCACCCTTTCTTATGTTTCATTTTCTCAGGACATTAAGAAGCATTTTATGAATGACTTGCATGAATAATCAAGGAGATGTGTTGACTCTATTGGAATAAATTAGTGTTGATATTCCCTTTATGTTGTAATGATCAAATATTGTATGTACTTGTTTTCCAATAATACTAAAATACTCAGTCCTTCGGGATTCATATTCCTTTTATACATACGCCATCTTAATCAAATAAGGAACCAGCTCTGGGAAACTGGGGTTGGGTCCTTACATTTACTATGTGGTTATGATGTCTGACAGTATGTATTCTATAATTATGAAATTGGCTATTGATATTTCATGTGATTATTCAATTAGTATAATATCAATTTGAATAAGTAAACGGAATTATTTGATTTATTTTTTCCATATAATGCTAAAGTTTAGGTTTAAAAGGCATATGTTTTAGTCTTATAGATTGACTTAAATGTTTATGATTATTTATAAAAGAGTCGGATATATTGTTATCCTTACTAAATATCTAATCTCACCACTTTTTATGTTTTATTTTTTCATGGATATGAAGAAGAATATTATGACTGACCTATAGTGATAGTCTAAGAGATATGAATGTGGTCAATATAGACAATTGTGTTATTGTTTTTCATTTTATAATGTAATTTAAAACATATGAATGTATCTAGTACATATATGGGTACTAAACTTGTCAATATTTTTGGATTTAATCCCTTGTGATCATGAAAATTTTATGTAGTAATGCACTTATTATGGGTAATTGGGGTTTGGGCATTACAGTTGGTATCAGAATAATTTTAATACAAACCATGGAATTTAGATTTAGGTAAACTCTGATTATTTCACATTACAATAAGAAACAAATTGAGGATTAGTATAGAAGAACTTCCTTGAATTTTTTTTGTGTATAAATTTTGTGATTTTTCCAAGAAATAAATAAATGTTTAAATACAAGCAGGTAGTGGTGACTTTAGAATAGATGTACATAGGAGTCAAAACTCCGACAAGGAGTTTTAGGATTGACTCGAGGTATCGTGGTACACAATAACGGGCCTTGTTTCACACTTGTTGACGAAACTCCCAGGGGATATGCATAGGATAAATAATATTTTCTTTATAAACCATTATGAAGTCTCTATGAGTATATAACTTTTCAATGAAAACATTTTTATGAATATGGATTATATCCATACACTGTTCAATTTATATTAAGTGTGTTACATGTTTGTAATTATGTATTGCGATTCATAAATTAATCTAGTATGTTCCATTTTTTATGAAAGGTTCCTAATGGATGGAATGGAAACCGCATCAATTCACATAATCCATTTAGGGATTTTCATCCTACCCAAGATAGTTATTGTGGATCTATTTTAGAAACTAGTTATGATCAGCTTAGCACCATATTTTCACAACTCACTCAACTTACTTTATAATAACCTTACCCATATGAAGTACCCTGATCCATAATGTGGACAATAAATTTTAGACCTCTTCATGAGGAAACGACCAAAATCATTCAATGGGAGAAAAAATCCATTACTATCTGAGAAATGGAAAAGTTCCTTTGAGAATATATTTCATTCATTTCAGAGTAGCGAAATGGAAAATGTTGTCATGATAGTTAATCGCCTCACGAGAGATTCATATCAATGTAGGTCATTAATCCAAAACACAGATGAAGTTGAATAAGTGTCGAAGATGAAATTGAGATACTTTAAAGAGATGTTATTATAAAAATACTTTCCTTGGGATAATCAGGTGGATATGGAAAGACAATTTCTAATTCTAAGGAAAAGGAGGATGAAAATATCACAATGTATGAGGGTAACATTACAAAGTTAGCACAACATGTAGAAAATTATATACATAACCTGAGGAGTATGATTGATATATTCTTTGATGGGTTAAAACTATTTTCCCACTAAGCATTAGTCTCACAATCCTTCTCATCATACGAAGATATTTCCTTATACGCTATCACGACAAAAAATTAATTCTCTAAGTATTACAACTTCAAAGCAATTTAAGAGAAGAAGAGATCTGTTGAACACTCTAAAAATAGAAATAAGGGGAAGAAAGGAAAAGCTGAATATCCATCCTGCGGTAAATGTGGGAAGAAACACCCCAGTACATGACTGAAGGGAATGGGATTCTATTACATGTTTAGTGAAAAGGACACCAAGATGGTGATTGCTAGGAGAAGAAAGTGATTTCTAATTTTGGATACTAAAATTGTAGAGAAAATGGGAATTAGGAAAATGAATGTCTTAAGTGCCGAGGAATCATACCTTAGAAATGGATAAGGGAGAAAGGAAAAGCTTATACAATCATTACTACTGAGGTTGAATCTCCTAAAGATGTGGTGGTGGGTAATTTAATAGTTTCCTCATGTTTTGAAAAAGATTTATTTAATTATGGATCATAACATTGTTTCATATCTTCCCAGTTTTCTAAAAAAAATTAGATATTTTCAATTTGACTTTACAAAGGTACTTGTCTGTCAAAACTTCTAATGGATGTATCATCGCCAAATATTTTTGGGAATTAGTTCCCATTCAGGAATATAAATGTTTCCTATCTACTGATCTCATCATCATACCCATGATTGAATTTCATATAATGCTATATATGGATTTGCTTTCGGACCAGGGTGTGAAAATTATTTGTAATAAGAAAGAGGTAACAATTTTCGATGATTATAAGGTGTAACTTATCTTTAGGGTAGAAACATCACAACATAATTCTTATCTAGATCCACCCCTAGTAGCTCTAATAAATTCAATTATTAGGGAAGAAGATAATAAAATAACTATGGGTGATGAATAGAATGTTCTAATAGAAGACATACCTATTGTGCCAGAATATGTTGATGTGTTTCCAATGGATTTACTTGGACATCCTCCAAAATGAGTAATTGAGTTTTCCATTGACTTAATTTCAGGTTCAATGCCCATAACGAAGACCCCTTATAGAATCACCACTACAGAATTAGTGGAACTAATGAAACATCTATAGGAGTTGATTAATAAAGGATTTATTCTCCCAAGGGTTTCTCCGTGGGGAGACCCTATCCTTTTTGTAATGAAAAAAGATGGATCAATAAGGTTGTGCATTGACTACAGGGAGATCAATGCTATGACAATAATGAAAAATATCCCCTACCCCACATTTATTAATTATTCGAAAAACTTCATAGATCTCAATATTTTCCATAGATTGAAGTTTGATCTAGATATCATCAGTTGTGGGTGAAAAAGAATACATTTAGAAAACAACATTTCGAACTAGGTACAAGAATTATGAATTTATAGTAATACCTTTTGGATTGATTAATTCACCCTCTGTCTTAATGGATCTAATGAATAGAGTTTTCAAGGAATATTTTGATGACTTTGTAGTGTTATTTATTGATAATATCAAGGCATACTCAAAAAGATATAATGATCATGAAAATCACTTGTGCACTATTCTAAAAACCCTTAGAAGAAATTAATTATATGGCTTGTTTAGAAACAGGGAATTCTGGCTTCAAGAGATTTCTTTTCTTGTTCATATTTTCTCTAATGATTTAAAGTCTGTTGATCTTTCAAATACCAAGGCAATCCAAGAATGGCCAGCACCGATGAGTATAACTGAGGTATACCATTTTTTTGGTTTAGCAAGTTATTATCGATGATTCATACGGAATTTTGCCTAGTTGGCTAACCCATTAACCTTTCTCACACGTAAAGGGTTTAAATTTGTTTGGACAAAAGAGTGTGAAGAATATTTTGAATAATTAATGAGAAGATTAGTCAATGATCTTATATTGACTCTACCATTAGAGAATGAGGAATTTTTTATTTATAGTGACTCTTCAAAGAATGGACTTGGTTGAGTGCTTATGCATAATTATAGAGTAATTTCTTATGCTTCACAAAAGCTAAATATAAATAAGAAAAAAATCCCAGTCATGATCTTGAGTTAGCAGTAGTAATCATTTCTTTGAAAATATGGAGACACTATCTCTACGGGATAAATTGTGAGATATATAACAATCAAAAGAGTTTGAAGTATATTTTTCATAGAAATACTCAACATGAGGCAAAAGAGAATTCTTGAACTAATCAATGATTATAGTTTCACTATTCACTACCACCTGGGGAACAAAAATAATGTGGCAGATGCTTTGAGGAGAAATGATCATGAAGTTTTGAATAATATGAGAGTATAAAAGTTTCCTATGTTCATTTATCTAGTAAAGATAGATATGGGAATAAACATAGAAGTTGAAACATCAATACTGTTTCAAATGGTTGTTAAACCATCTTTACTAGAAAGGATAAAAAGTTCTTAGACGGATGATGAAGAGTTTCAAAAGAAAATTAAAGCTGTAAATGATCTGTGATTAATTTAAATCATATATGAAGATGGTATTTTGAAATTTTAAAAGATACTTTGTGTTCCTGACATACCTAATCAATAATGTGAATTGCTGGATGATGCCCATAGCTCCAATTTCTCTATACACCCTTGTATGAGTAAGATGATTAGTGATTTGAAGGAACATTTTTGGGGGGGCAACATGAAGACATATATTTTTGATTATGTGTAATGATGTATAGTTTTTCAACAAGATAATTTTTGAAAACAACATCATAGAGGATTCATGCAACCTCTTCCCATACTTGATTGAAAATGAGATGATATTACGAAGGTCTTCTATAGAGGGCTACCAAACACTCCAATAGGGAATTATGCAATATGGTTCATTGGTGCTCGTCTTACCATGTCAGCTCATTTTTCATGATATAAGAGAAGATTTAACACTTGAACGTCTGGAAAGACTATATATTTATAAATTTGTAAGACTTCATGGTGTACCCCTACCGATTTTTTTGGATCATGATACCTATTTTACATCAAGATTCTAGAAAAGTCTTTAGAAAGCCATGTATAATGACCTCTTCTGAGCACTTCCTACCACCCAAAAATCGATGGACAATCAGAATGAACTATACAAACCATAGAAGATATGTTGAGATCTTTCTCACTTGACTTTCAAGGTATATGGGATCAATATTTTCCTCTGGAAGAATTTTCATATAAAAATAGCTTCTATTCACGTATTCTGATGGCACCAGATGAAGAGTTTTATGGAAAGAGATATCCCACACCATCTTGTTGGGATGGAATTGGTGAATGAAAAATAATAGTCCCAGAACATGTTTTCGAAACAATGGAAAAGGTGAATATTATCAAACCCACATCAAAGAAGCCCAAATAAGGGAAAAGAGCTATACTGATAACCAAAGGAAGGTTTTGGAAATTCAAGTAGGACACCATGTTTTCTTGATGGTATCTCCATGGAAGGGTGTTAAAATATTCTATACGAAGGGTAAATTAAGTCCCAGGTACATCGGACCTTTCAAAATTACAGAACAAATTGGTGTTGTATCTTACCATTTGGCCTTGATGCCATATATCTACAAAGTTCATGATGTGTTCCACGTTTCACTGTTGATAAAATACATGCATGACCCAATGCATGTACACACCTATGAAGAAATGGAACTGGAACCCGAGATGTATTGTTGCAAAGATCCTAACATAATTTTTTATACAAGAGAACTATTGTTGAGATACCGTATGACTCTTTTGGTTAAAGTCCTATGGAGAAACCATAAGATGGAAGAGGCAACGTGGGAACTCGAGGAAATTATGATGAAGAACCACCCGAATATTTTTAGGCTGTAATATTCTAGATATTACAAGGACAAAATATTTTATGTAAGAGAGAATGTAACACCCCAAGCTTCCACAGTACGTTTCGCTTTGAATAATGTAGTAGCTTTCATTGTACGCAAATAAGAGTTTTAAAACACCATGACCAATGAAACTAGCCATTATGAATAGTAATACCCACTTTTTAAAATTTTATAAATTTTAATTTTCAAAATGGAATTCATTTTTGGATTTATAAAATCAATATTATCTTAGGGTTCATTTTTGGTATTTTTTTGAAAACATTTAATTTTTGTTTAATATTGAAAAACACTCGGTTATTGTTTAAAACTGACCTTTCATTTAAATAATTATTTATTTTATTTTAATTTATTTTTGGTCAAAAGAGATACATAATACCTATACATTTTTAATGTAATTCATTGGAGTCATTTTATAGTAAGTTAAATATATAAAAAATTATTGAAATTTTTACCGTCTTTTACCCACCTTCAAGGAACATTTGAAAATTTTCATAAAACATAATTTTACCACGTCTGTGAGTTTAATTTCAAAACTATGAGTGACACAATTGACATTATAATGTAAAATTTAGTTCAATAATATGAAAATAATTTTTAGTGAATAGTAACATTTGAATTTTATTTACCACAGTTAATATTAAATAGGGTAATTAAGGGTAAAAATAATATTATAATTACCCAAACACATGTCTTAATTCTATTTGATAAGTTTAATTAGACCAAAATAACCTTATAAATATAATATGATCCCATTTGGTCAACATGGATTAGATTAGGACATTTATTATTATTTTATTTTAAGAAGAGTTAAAAGTGTTAAATTTAATGTTTAATAACTAAACTATTTTTAATATAGAGTTATATATAAGATAAATTCGACTATAAATATTCATTATAAAGATAAATATATTTAATAAATAATGGTATTTTATTTATAATTTTAATGTGTTATATTATTAAATTTATTTTTGACAAAATGATGATGCAGTAAATACCTTATTAATGATAGATTAAAATAATCGATATTATAAATATTCAAATAAATGTAATATGAGAGTTTTTAAAAATTAAACTACATTTATAGGTAAATATATCGTTTTAGGGTTGAGAATTTTAATTTATGTAATCATGCTATTATGATTTTCACAAAAAACAAATACTATATAGTGCCAAATTTGACATAAATGAGTTTTTATTACAAATATAATATTATTAAATGATATAAAATTCCTAAAAAACTAGTGTTCTATAAAAGGACATATATAATGATATACATATCATTAATGATCCACTTGAGGTTCCCTTGTATTTTCATAGTATGTTTATTAACCATTTATTATAATAATAGAAAATACAAGGTAAAACCTAAACTATTTAACTAATAGTTAAATATAAAAGATAATGTTAATATAGTGACATAAACCTGTCTAAAACTTATTGGTTGGGTGGTTTTAGACCTATACCCACCTTATTATAGAAATGAATAAGTTTTCAGCCATTAGAAAAAAAATTGATTTTATTATAATATAATATTTAAAGCTTTTCCTAAAGGGACCCTCACCTCTCATATAAAAGGGTAATTTCCCTTCTCTTAATTTTGCACCTACAATGCCATTTGGATCAGCCAATATCTGATGAAATATCTTTCAAACTTCCCTCACTTTAACATAATTCCATACTTTTATTATAAATCCATCCTATGGAGACATTTTGATCAACTTAAAAGGAAACACCCGATCAAGAGGTAATAATTTCACCACCTTCTTTCATGTTCTTTTCTCCTTCAACATGCTGTTTATTTTTTTCTTCCTTATAAAAATTATAAATACAATTCTTTATTCATACGAAGATGTTATTATAAATATGGTACCACCATATTCGTTATTCTATCAATCCTATAAATGACAAAGTCACCATAAGTGTGTACGCACGACTTAATGTCTCCACGTCGTGGTGTAGTTTGTTATTCAATCACTTCATTATTTGGATGAATATAATAATTAGTATAACGAATTGAAATAATAAATATAAAATATTAATGATTCTGTATATATTAGTTACCATCCAAATAAATATGATTTCACCAAAAATATAATGATATTTTCACTCGTGCGTATGTACAGATTTTCGTCTTCACGAACGCAATGAGATTAATTTTTCATCATAAACATTCAAAAATAATTTTCATTTTATGATTTAAAATATTGTTTATGAAAATAATAGCATTATGTATATGAATAAAATACATCCTATCAATAACAAAAATTTCTTACATAACAACACATATGAAAGAAAATGAATCAGTTAACAACTGAAACGATGATACTATTAAAATATTATTAACATTGAAATATTAATAGATCATATATGATATAATAATTAGATATATGATTATTTTATAACTTAATAACAATTATTTAACTATTATATAGGAGGATAACATACCTTTAACCAAGGAAAATTACAAGGTAACGGTAAAATTTCACAATCTCTTTATTATCTGAAATAGTTTATACGTGAGTATCTAATAGGACCCCTTTATCATCCACATTTTTGTTTTCTTAAAAATGTATTTCAAATCATTTTTACTATTACTAAAATTGGTTTCAATGTCATTTATAACCCTATTTGACCTTATAGGTTTTGAAAAAAATCATTCCGTCATTTTCTAAATAGGTAACTTTATGACCTTTTCAACCAAATTACGGTAAGAATGTCTATTTTTAACTTATATAGAGGGTGTGTCTATTTTCATCTGTTATAATTCGTTGAATCTTCCCTTAACTTCTTATAAGAATATTTTCCAAGGAAATGATTTCTTTTATAATTATTTAACTTTTAATTTATTTAAAAAAAGTTATTTCAATCAAATAGTTTTTATTTCATCAATGTCAACATCCTTTGACTGATTATACACTTGTTTGAAATTGATTCGTTATGTTACAAATCATCCATATTGTATTGAAGGTTTTGAGATATGTTTTAAGGGGGGTGAATTATTTTTATACCATTCATGGTCAATTGTTAACGTATTAAAATTTATTATTCTAGTTTTAATACGAATGTTTATGTTATGTTTCATACTTTTCATATAAGGAATGCATTGGACATAGCAAGTGAAGGGTGGAGCCTGCTATAGCACCTCAATGCATCGGTAGGTCTCATGAGACAAATTATTTTCTTGGAACAAGGCCTTGAAAAAATATTATTTATAGTCTTGGCACGAGGCCTTGATTATGAGGTTACGATATTTGGCATTATGCATTCCATAATTATGAAAATGGATATTGATAATGCATGTGATTATTCGACAAGTAGAATGTCCATGTGAAAATGTAAATGGAATTATTTGATTTATATTTTTTATATAATTCTGAATTTTATTTTTAAAAGGCTTATATTTTAGTGTTATACATTTCCTTTAATGTTTATTTTTATTTATGAATGTTTTTGTTATATTGTTATCCTTTCTGAAAATCTGAGCTCACCACTTTCTATGTTTTATATTTTCCAACATGCTAAGAAATATATTATGACAGACTGTTAGGGATAGTCTAAGGGATGTGATTGTGGTAAATGGATACAATGTTTTTTTTTTGTTTTCATTATATAATGTAATGAACATATTATGAATGTATCTAGTACATCCAAGGATACTAAACGGATCGGTCTTTTGGGATTTCATCCCTTGTGATCATGCCAATGTTATTTAATAATGCACTTACTCTGGGTAACTAGGGTCGGGGAATTACTCATGAGATAAATTATACAGTGTCACTGTTTTATGACTTACCTATATATGTATGCCATCATGTAATGAGTCCTTTACTATAAGACTATTATATAAAACTGTATTATTTACATAATAATGAATTCAATTATTTTTTCCATGTGATTATTTATTCTGTTATTATATCCAAAGATATATTAAATTCCCATGATTCTAGTTATGATATACTTGATTATTACATTTTCCTATAATAAAAATCATATCCTATATTTTTTTGATATATTATACTATACACCTCATTTAATTGATCATTGGAGAAAACCTATCTTATATTTTTCTCCTTTCCATAGGAAGCTATACAGAAACCTATTAATTATTTAAAAATATACTAGGAGAAATAACATGGATATAAATTTAATTTTATGTTATATTGTTTTCATTGTTAAGGTGTTAATCATTTATATATCAACCCTCCTAGGAGTAATAAACTATTAGATCTCTGGTGATGTGCTATTTTGTCTATTTTAGTAATGTAATAATGTAAAAATAAACATTAGGTTATTGAATTCTGGGTTATTATAGGTGCTATTATGTAATGTTTATTATAAAACAAGTGAACTATATCTAGAAGAACATATTAGAATATAACAAAAAACATTATGATACCCCCTTTGGACATTTAATAATGTTTTATAGACAATTTTAAAAATATATGAATAGTGTAATTTGATTTCATATTCAAAATATTAGGAGATAATTAATCATATTACATTCCATATAAAGGTAACAAAGAGAATGGAAAAAATTTTATCAACACACATAATATATATAGAGATTTCTCTCATGATAAATTAAATGATTATAGAGTTAGAGATGAGAAGATTATAATTAAATTATATTAGTTCAATCATGTTTTAATAATAACATATCTCATATATATAAATATAATTATCCAAAAAATGATTTATTAATATTTTACTGATTTATATGACAATATGCTCCATCACTCAATAGAACAAAAAATCAATTAGTAGCTAAATATTTGAATGAGTCTCTAGATATTTTTTGTACATTTCCATGTAGTCAAAGGGTAAATGTTAGCATGATGGTTTATCATGTAAATGAATATTACTCTAAATCATGATCAAGTGATTTAAAACACTATAGAGGAAAGTGATATTTAAATCATGGGATGAAATACATTTAAGGTGTTTTTGTTCAAAAAATAATTTCATCATTAGAAATGAGTTGATATGAAAAAGAAATTTCTCAATTGGAGAGATAATGTTGAGTAAACTATATTTGACTATGTGGGTATGTTTACATATTTAGAGATATATATTGATGAATATTTATATAAAATATCAAAAATTATTTACAATAAATATTATGATATAAATACAATTATTTTTTGGTCATTAATCTGTAAACTATTTTCATTATACGAGGATATAAAATCAAGTAACCTTAAGAAGTGGAAATAATTCTTTATTTACTATATTTTATATTTATATAAAGATTTGTAAAGGATGTCCAAGAACTATAAAAATATAATGTGGAAAAGGGGAATAAAAAATAGAGTAATTTCCAACAAATAAATAGTATTGTATGATATAAAATGGGACATTCTAGATGGGAATATTGGTTTTTTCATTTGAAGAGATAAATCTATAAAGTTTCTAAATGAAAAATAATGGTGTGATACCTTAATGTATAGAGATTTAACATTAACGAAATTGGTATAAATGTGAACTAATTTCCTAAACGTCAATTAAATTTACATTAGAAAAATTCAAATGAGAATGATAAATCTTATGTGATTAATACAGCTAAAGATGATATCTTTAATGGCCTGAAAGAAATTATATTGATTAAAAATAATATTATCTAATGATATATTTTATATTAGATATAAAATCAATTTTATAACATTAAAATTTAACAATAATAATATAATAATCTTGCATGAGACCCTTAGATAAAATGATTTATATGATAAATTCAATATGTATGAATTTTTGATACAATAATTTCCTTTTCATGTAAATATTATCTCCAATGATGGAATATATATTTATATATTAATGAAAAGGGAAGTAAAAGAATAAAACACACTGATTAGCATAATAATGATACACAATTTCTTTGTTTTAATAGGATATTAATGGTGATTTGTTCAAATATTTCTAGATTTTCCAACCAATTATCCATGTTGAAACATTAAGGTGTCAAGATAACATGTTAAAATTTATCTGAATAATATTTTGTAGATCTAAAGAGAATATTTTAGTCAATGCACTGGTATTAACTTTTCAATATGTAAATGAATGATTGATTATATATAATAATATATCAAATAAAATATAGGGATGTTAAATTTTTAAAAATTATAGAGTGGTAACCAATACATCAAGAAAATTAATTATCCTTTAAAAACTATAAAAATCATTATCTTAAGTAGGATGAATCAATTTTTTCCTTAATGATAAGAAGAAATAATCTATATAATGAATGATGTGACATATATATGGATCATGAAATTTTGAGTTAAATACTATCTTAGTAGGTGATCAATATGAGACAAAAGAGACAGATAAAACTATTGAATGGCTATGAATAGTTGACACACTACCACCATGGGGATGAAAAAATGATGGTTTGTTTATAAAATAATAAAGACTATTTGTTCTATAAGATTAAGAGATTTCATAAAATATTTTTAAAAAAATAATTAAATGATTTTGATATTTTCCATTTCACGTAACACTGGAATTTGATTATTTTTATATTAAAGATATATGTTTGTCTTATGTTATACAAAACACCAAGTTAATCATGCACTATAATAAAAATAATTTTTCTATTTTTCTATAAATAACACCTAGGTTAGCTTGTGATACATGAAAAAATTACATTAATCAATGGCTTGTGTGATATGCAAGATTGAGTTTTACCAAAATATAATTAATATAATATGATATAAACATGAAATTAAACATTAGGATATGAATAGAATTAACTAATCTATGAAGGTATATGTTTAATAATAATATTATATTAATTTGTAGGTTACTAATTTATTATAAATTAACAAGAAAAATAATTAAGTATAAAAGAAAATATTTTTATTTTTATTGTAAAAAAGTGATTTTACCCCCAAAGAATTTAATTAAATTAAATTATTCACTTATATTATTTAAATATATATGTTATATATTAAATAAAAATATTATATATTTATTTAATTGATTTGATATACATAAGATAGGAACAAACCGAATTTTGTTCTTAAAAATATATATTTTTACAAATGATGTTTTATGGCCTTTTAATGGTGAACACATTTTTAATCCCAATTTTAGATATTTCATATTTTTAACAAGAGGTAATTAATATAATCTTGGAATGAGAAACATAAAAATTGGGCTAGGATAAATTTTTGGTATTTCTCTATAAGGCCTTATTTTTTAATGAATAGTTAAAAATACTATATTTTATATACAAACTACCATTTCATCTATTCATTCATAAGGTAAAATTATATTTTACAGTAGATTAAATTTTTCTATAGATAATATTTTTAGCAATTAATCTAATTTTTTTAATTAAATATAATTTCACATTGAAATTGGATAAAAACAAACCAATCATTTGATCATTTTATCTTTTAAAACCCCCAATATTGTCCCATCAGGGGGATTAAATTAAAATTAATTTATGACTCTTTGGTGGATTTAATTTTAAAATAATTATTACATATTTGGAATTATAACAATTAATAATTATTAATATTTTTTAATTATTTTTTATCCAAAATTATTTGTGAATGTAATTAAAATTTATTACATTGATTAAAATTATTATGTTTATTTAATTACTAAAGAGTAAATTTAAGACCCAAAAACCTAGATACTATTACAAAACCCATTATTACAGAATATTCTTCCACGAACATTCCATTATTGAGTCTTGTTGGTTTTTATGAATTTTTTAGATAAAATCGTTGCTGCACCTAAATTGTTTTATAAAAAATGCCATGTGTATCATTTCCCTTCGGTATAAAAGGACACCAACTCTCCCACTTCCCCACATATCTCAAACCACATTGTTTTAGAATATATAATCCCAATATACTACCCAAAATACCTTCCATTCACCATGAATCCTACCCCTTAGGAGGAAATCAATCCAAGGATTTGTTTTGGAACGAACCAAAAGGGGTAACCTGATTAAAAGGTAACATATTCTCTCAAGATCCTTTATCTTATTTTTATTTATCCTCCCCCTCAACAATATTTATTGCATGATTTTATAAAAAATCGAGTATAAAAATATTATATGATTTTTTTATTCAATGTGTTTGACCTACAATTACACACATGTTGATCTTATGGGCAACAAACATGCTTTTTATGTGTACGGTGAACTACCTCATTGCTAAACGATGACTGTTCATTTTATCCTCTTCCACCACTCAAATTGAACATTATGATCGAAATTATGATTATATATGTGATATATTAAATTTATTATGTCTCTAATGTTATTTATTCTATTTAAAACACATTTTTTTACATTCCAGTTAGTCTAAATACAATAATTTCATTTGAGAATGTGTGGACTATAACCCCATTACCATGATGTGATTCATTCACACAATATATAGAATGGATTAGGGATTCGATTAGTAAATATATATATATATCTAATATAGTAATTCTACTAGAATAATTATATATATATATATATAATTATTTCATGTATTTTCATTCATTCAATAGGATAATTAAATTGGAAACAAAGATTAGGTGTACGTACAACTTACCGTCTCCATCAACGGTGTATTCCATTTCAAATTTATATATCCTATATATTATTATAATATAAATATAATAAATATATAATATATCTATATCATGGTTTAAATTATATAAATCATGATATATTTATAAGGACAAAAGATATAACAATGTAAAACACATGTGACCAATGAAGAAAATATTACACGAAGTGAAACCTTAAGATAAAATTATTAACAAGTGTTTAATATAAGGTCATAATCAAAACATATTTTTTATTATATATAATAATAATATTCAATAAAATATTTACAATAGTATTACAATTATTATACAGGAATCTTGTATGTGTATGAATAGAGTCAAGACAAAAAGAATGTGAATTTCATATCACTTTATATTAGTGAGGAGAATGCCATGATCACCACTATACTATTTTGAGTGGTGTATATACTACCCATGAGTTCATTTTAAGAAAATTATACATAATTTAATGTCTATTTTCATGTCCATTTTATTATCTTTCTTTCATGGGATTTATATTTTAAATGTTACCAAATTGGTAAATTAATTTGGTCACAATTTTCCTTCTACGATACACATGCCATGTTTTGCACCATAAATTTTATATGAGGTGTATGTACTACATTTTTATTGTTAAATAGTGAATATAATATTTTCCTGATATTATAAGCATCATTTAATTTCATTTTATTTGATATAGAGTATATTTTAATGTTACCATGTGCTTAGAGTTTTTTGCAACAATCCTATCTCTTTTAGAGATTGTTTATTATTATACTTCCTTTGATGAAATATAATGATCCATCTCTCAAGGTAAATCGTGAGTTTTTATTTCCTATGTTTATTAAAGATACATACATTTATTATTAACATTTTATTCTATTTTGAATTTATTATTTAATAAAAAAAATTAAGAAAAATATGACAGTAGTTCTATGTTCTGTTGGAAATAGGTTTTAGTTCAAAAACTATGTTTTAAAAAATGTTTTTAATGTTTTTTTCAAATTATTCAAAAAAATAATTTTCAACTTTAAAATAAATTTAATTTATTATATTTATTTTAACAATTTATTTATAATTTTTCAAATTTATTTTCAAGCAAAATTCTTTTCACAAAGCCTTCAAGATATATGTATATATTTTATTGATTATTTTCTAGAAAATGGTTTTTAAAATATTTTATGTCTAAAAATAAATTTCCAAAGAAGAAAGGATTGTTTCTTCAATAAATATTTTTTAAAAAATATTTTTATTTAATTTTCCATCTATGATGACATCCACTATTTTTACAAAATCCCTTCTAGGAAATGATCCAAATGTTCCTTTTATATTCTTTCCTGAATGGTTTTTGTTATTCTTGGAATAATTCTTATGACACCAATTTATCTTACATGGGTTATATTATTTTGAAACATACTTCTTTTCAGGGGTTTATTTATTGATGAAATGATTATTAAACCTATATATCATCTATAGGTTATGCAGTGATGAAATGTTAATGATACCGATTTCATAACATGTGTTATGATATTATGTTTATTGAACCCATCTATTTTCATTGATCATGAAATGATGAGTATTTTTTAGTACATGAATTTATGACTTCATTATGTTATTTCTATGACTTATATCTCCAATTAATTTAATGGGAAATGGTGGATGAATCATGAGTATAAATGTGATGGCTAAACCTAATTTTGTGGTCACAATATTATTCCCAGACATAGTTTTATATAAATACTATTTTATGTGAACCTCATTACACGGTAAAAGTTTTATGTGTAAACCTTATTATGTTTTAATAATTATATTCATGAACTTTATTACATGTTCATAAGGGTATAAATTGAACTAGTTTCCAATCTATAAGTTTATTCCTGAACCTGAATACATGTTTACAATTTAACGTGTGAACCTGATTCCATGTTCAAAAAATTATGTTTGGACTTGGTTGGATGTCCATAAGTCTATTAGAGGGCCTAATTTAATGTTATTAACAAAACTTGTGAATGTTTTTCTACTTATACATGTTTTATATGTTATACATTGATGTGTATACCTTAATTACATGCCTTATTCCTATGTTATGCTATCAAGGCTTATGCTCTTTAATTTTTAATGATTCTATTCTTATGAACTAAAAATATTTATAAAATGAATCTTATTTATAATAATTGATAGACAAATTCTGATATTCTAATGACCATAAACATGTTCTTATAACATTATATTCATTATATTCATACACTGTTTCTTTATTTACCCTTATTGGTCATTTGAGCTCACCCATTTATTATGTTTCCTTTCCCAAATTTATGAATAATGATTTAAGTATGAATAGATACTAAGGGGTGTATTTTTTCAAGAAATTGATGATCATTAAATTCACTAGAATATTTTTATTCCATTATTCCATATACACTAACTAATAGGGTCTTTGGGTGTGCTTTTTCATAATCATTTATGTATATCAAAATAGTGAGATAATGACTATGTACATTAATACTAGATCTCTATAGTTGGTATTAGATAAATAGTTTAGTTATCCTTTATAATATATGATGACAAAACCATAGTCATAACCCTAAATAAATCTCTATGGAAATTTTTAAGGATAATAAATAGTATGGAAAAATGTCTAGAACATTTGGTAAATGATATAATTATTGGATTCCTATAAATAATTCCTTATATGGATATAATAGGTGGATTTGGATTTGGAAAATATGTAATTATTTGTAAAAACTATGACATGATGTTATAGGAATTGTTTGGGGTAATTTGGTACCTGAAAACACGCATTGTCACAAAATTTGTTTGAAGCTCTCGGGTGATTTTCATTGTAAATTAACAAACTCATCATAAATAATTATGGTGGATTTCAATAGATTATGACTATGAATAACCTAATATAAACCTAATGTGTCTCCCATTAAAAGGTAGGTTTCATGATTTAGAAATCCTATAAGTAATTTTTCAAGATTATTTCATTATATTCTACGATATGTGTTTCTCACCTTGTGATTTCTGATTTTATTCAATGGAGAAAACTCAATGAAACATGGTTAATATTGAATGATTCAGATGTGGAATTAATGGGATTTATAAAAATCAATTTCCAATATAGAAAACTAGTAAATCAAATTAGTAAGGTTGAATGAGTACTGGTTATACTTATAAAGTTAAAGAGACTACATATGACATGTTAAAGTTAAGCGGTGTTCTTTAAGTATTGTTTACATTAATCCTAAGAAGAAGGAATAGATTGAGATTCATAAACCTTAAGACCTAATTAATATTTCTAATTCTAAGAATGTGGTATTATTAAATAAGTTTATAAATCATGGGTAATGTTTTAAAAATAATGTTGGATTAATTATGTAAATATGTTTTGGAATTGAATAATGTTCTTATACGAATCCGGAAATATATGAATATTTTTAGTATAATTTTTTTATGGATTGAAAAAGAGATTTTGAATAGTTCTAGTGAGGTAGAAAAGTAATTTCATTGAAAGGTGATATTTTGAATAAAGTATGTTAACCCATAATTTATTTATGATTTTCAGATAATTATGTTTGGATAGAAATATGTAGGATTGTACTGATTACATTATAATTGGTATATGATTTATTGAAGATGTAGTCTATGTTATCATGGGAAAATTATAGAACTTCTTTAATATAAAGAAAATATCCTGTAATATTATGAACATGGAAAAATGGATGATTTATAGAAGGATTTATGAAAATGTTGGATATTAACTTGTTTATAGAGGGTTTATGGTGAGGGTATTCACATATTTGGAATGTGACAACCAGGAGATACATTTTGATATATGGGGTGAAATGTTAAGGTGATTTCATGACCTTCTTTGTACAATTTTTTACAATAATCTTTTGGAATGGTATTATGGTAAACTTTTCATCAAAAGTTTAAGTTAAAATTTTGGTGAAGTATTTATGTAATGTTATTCTATTGAAAACCATGGTTAAAAGGCTATTTGGTGATTAACCCTATTTTAGGTATTTCTATCATATTAGTGTGTTATTATAAAATAAAATAAAGTATGTTGGGTGACAACAAATCATGTCTGGTATGGCCATGATTTGGGAACCAATGACCAAAGGACGGTAAGGGTTCCACTCCTACCACTGGCCTACACAATGCCCTTGTCAATTTATAACTATTTTTGATGAATAATTATTTAAGATTAAACAATATTGTTATGTTTTATGTTTATATATTAATGTATTAATAAAATATAATTTTAATAATAAATGTCGGAAAATTATTATAGATTCCTTATTTATAGGACATAATATCCTCTAAATATGTATTTTATGTCTTCAGGTATCAGAGTTAATTTTTGGAAATCCATTTCATGATATTTTGGATGAATTAGAAATAGTTAAAAGAACAATCGAAGAATGTAATTTTATTTATAGAAATATATAAAAAATATTTGGTTATATTCATGGTCAATAAAATAATTACTCAAATATTAGATAGTGATACAAAAATGTTTTCCAAATACCTTAATTTTATTGAACTTATGGCCTTATAAATCATTAAATATTTATTACATTGAGGACCTCAAGTATTCTTTGATCAATAACATATTTTTTGATTGATGAACTCAATAAATCCCAATAAATATTTATATTTTTTCTTATATTTCCAATATCTACTCCAAACCCATGTTCACCCATGTGTAACCTAGTTATATATTACTTTCGGTAACCATTAGGGTTCCAACATTCCCCTTTTAAGGGTTGTTTTAGTATTAATTTTTATTATGTGAGTTTTTGTGAATGAAACATTCAAATATTAAACCCTGGACAACCCAGAAGAATTTTTGAAAATAAATTAATTTTAAAGGGTTAAAATGTGACACCCTGATAATTTTTGAAATATATTTTTCCTATAAATTTAATCATTTTGAAATTCTTCATTTCACGGAAAACCAAAAACAGATAGTTTTATATTAAAGAAGAATATTTTTCTTTCATAATAAACAAAAACCAATTTTACCATGGAATATATGAAAAATAAATTTTATCTTTCTCATCCCAGAACACTAAGGTTATCTATGGTTATATGAAACAATGAAATTCTTTAATAGCTTGGGAATCACAAAATATAGAGTTTTACAGAAATAGAATTCATTATTAAGATTTTATTTTTAATATTATATTATATAACCAAGCTGTAATATTAGATTTTATTTATTATATTAACTTATTTATCATAATTTAGGATTTATAAAAATATATGTTGAATTCATAGTTTACCAATTTATTATAAATTAATATGAAACCCAATTGAATTTAAAATGAAATATTATTATTTTTATGATCACATAATTTGTTTACACTATTAAATAAAATTAAAAACAATTAGTTAGAGATATTAATGTAATATATATTTTATTTATTGAATAGAATGTTTTTAATATTAATTTATTTTATTTTATAGACATAATATAAGAACAAACCATGTTTTATGATTAAAAAATAAATTTTTATAAGTATAGATTTACCACTTTTTGATGGAGAACCCATTGTAAATCAAAAAATTGGAAAATTTATTGGTTTAATATGTCAAAAATGAACATCACATTTCAAACAGAAAAATAAATTTTCTATTATGATAAATTATAGGTATTTTTCTATCAGCATTAATTTTTTAATGAACTGTTAATAATATTGAATTTTAGCCCAATTTTTTTATCTAATTCATTTTAAATGAAAAATTATATATTAATCTAGTTTCGATATTTTATTAGATAAAAATTTGGGTAAGTTAATTTAATTTAGGAAATTAGAGTAATTTTCACAATATAATTTATTTTATAAACTAAGAAAACTATTGATCATTTTATCTTTAAAAACCAGCAATGTCATCCTATCTGTGATATTAATTTAAAATTAATTTCTGCAACTTATGTGGTTGGAATTTAGAAAAATGGTTTTAATAATGGGAATCAGGATAATGTATAATTTTTAATATGGTAAGAATTGATTTTTACAAAAAATATTCATGAAATTAATTAATGTTTATTACATCGAATAAAGTAAAATTGAGCTTAACTAAGGAATGAACCTTATATTTTACAACCCAAAAAGGTCTATACACTTTTCCAACAAACATTGTGTAACCATTATTCATCGATTAAATTCCATTACTGATTTTTTGGTTATTATTACATTTTTATATAAAAATGTGGTTGCGTTTAAATATGACATCATTTTCATTAAGACAACATTGTTGGAGATGCCTGGAAATGAAGAGCACATACTACCAATAACTACAGAGTTATATGGTGATATATAATTGTTGTCTAAGTCCATTATGCACTAGATTTGTCCTAGGAATGGGAACTTTGCATCTTTTAAGTATCAAGATGTATACTTGTTATATTTTTTGAAGAAAGTGAATATGGTGAATCTGTGTAGATGCCGTATTATTCACATTAGTGAGATGGTAAATCCATACTCTAAAATAAATTGTATATTCTTTCATAGGATTATTTATGTTTTATTAATAGATAAATGATGTTTTAGTGAAGATGATGAGACTATATCTAATTTTAGTGGAATCTTTTTCAATAAGGAAATTTTGAAAATAATGAATATTCACTAGAATTCCAAGAATATGGAATGTATTGGAGATGAAGATAAACTTTATGAGATGTTTAATATTGTTGAAAATCAGTCTAGGAAATGAAATGTAGTTGATCCATGTCTAGGATCAGATGAAGAAGAAGAATATTCTGATGGTGAGGATGAAAAATAGGAAGATGGACCTTCTAGATAGAAAGGACCTCATATAGATGATAAGAGTGACACAAATATTGTTGAAATCCCAAGGAGATTGAGCTTTGTCCCACATAGTCCACCCTCATGCGCTAGCATAAAAAGAAACAATTTTATGTGATCATAAAGAAACCAAAGAATCTTGTAGTGTTGAGTAAGAGAGAAGATCTAGTGGCGAATTATATAAATCTAAAGGAGAAGAATAAGAAGATAGTGAAGAAGAATAAGAATGTAGTAGTAGTTATAATAGTTTGTTAAATTATGATATAAAAATGATTAAAAAATTGGAATCGAATGAAATGTATATGAGCATGAATATTATGAAGATGGTGAATAATGTTTGATTGGTATTAATTCAGATCACTCTAGTGATGATCAAGATGCTACTGTAGAGCTATATTTTATAGGGAATCTGGAACCCATTGTAGACCCTCCCAGTTCATTATTTGTTGATACTACTAATGAGGGAGTGGATAAAGTTCAATGATAAGTTCAAGATAAAATATTCAACATGCCTCACATGATTTATGCTATAATAAATTCTCATGCTAGGGGGGGATGCAAATAATAAGATATCAAGTTGAGGGGGATTTAATATATAAGATATCAAGTTGAGGGGGACCTCTAATTAGAAGAGTGAGGGTTAATAGACTCAGACATTTGGAAGAATTTTTGTTTTCTGAATGGAAAATCCATCATGTATTTTTTTTCCTCTACTTGGAATATTCTAATTCTTATGCTGAAGCTGATAGAGTAGTTCCAATGAGATTAGTAGTGGAGAAATCTGTACAATGTGTGACAATTCTTGTAGGTGCATCTGCTTCTACTCTTTCACCATTTCTAGTTAAAATTACTAGTGGCTATTTCACTAGAATAGATTTTTTATACATTTAGGGGGTAACTTTTATCCACCATTATGAAATTTTTCCTTCAGTATTTCCATGTTATGATTTAGTGAAAGTGATGCAAATAGTCTCTTTGGAACTATTATTGTTGAAGGGAATCCTCGACTGATTGAACCCATTGAAGTCAATGTTACTGATAATTAGAATTTGAGAAATGAGTTTTCTATATTGGTTTCCCCTATACATAAGTTAACCTATAAATAGAGAATAGACACTAATAGTATCATGAAAGGACATGAGGATATTATTTCCCACTTTAATATTCCTCATTTTACCAAGTTAACATAGTATGTCAGAGACATTTTACAAGGTGTATCAAGCTCTGCAGCTCTTATATCTCACTGACCATAAGTTGAGGCAGTGATGATTGATATTATCAAAGAGTTTCAAGTTTTTTTGGGAATAACATATCAATAGAAACATGAAAATTCTATGAAAAATAGTGACTATTTTCATGATATGATTAGGGACTACTCTAAGTGTGATGAAACTGCTAAAGCTCAGATCACTATGAAAGAAGAATATTACTTGAAGAGAACATATACCAAAAACTAATTGAAATGTCTCTTTAAATATTTGGTGGATCATCAAAAGTTGACTCTGGTAACTGAAATGTATAAGGAACAAGTTAGGATACTAAAGGACTTTACAACTACTCTGCAAATGTTAATGGAGAATGTGGAAAAATATTAAGAGGACATGGAATATGGTGGTGATATTATCAAAGATTTAATTAATCTTTTGAAAACATATCTTGTTGTTTAGAGCTCATCCATAGCTTCTCCAGCTACTGCACCCATCAGACCGCCTCTGACCTCGTCATCCTCTCCGAGTAACTCTTTTCCACCATATCCTCAATCCATCTCTATTGCTCATTCTCAATTCAAAATCAGTCAGATTTTCATAGAGCATACCATGCCTTGCTCTTCCTCTAGCCTCAACGTTTCATGTTAAGTTCATTAAAAAGTACATACTCCTTCACTTCAAATTCACTCTGATCCATCTCACAATGGAAAGGAGAAACTAGATACCAATGACTATTTTGGATCCATTTTTTCTATGGATTATTGATTTTAATTTAGTTGTATTCCTATGAAATATTTTGTGCATTCATTATGAAATTCAGTTATCTTTTATTTCACTTATTTATATTATGAATCATTCCTTCTTTCATTTTTTTCAATAATATCGTTAACTCTTTCTAATAATCCCAAAAGGGGGAGAAAAAGATAAGAAATTTTTCCTTTTTTACTTATTATTATGTATGAACATTATATGTTATTCTTATGGAAATATGAAATAAGTGGTAACATGTTAAATTTCTATATTATTCATCCAATGATTTTACATTATAATTCCACGATGTCTGATCATAAAAAAGGTGTAGATTGTTGTCCCCTCTTGGGTTTTAATGGTATTAATAATAACAAATCATGCTAAATCCTAGGAAATAAAATCAATCATTTTTATTTATGTTTAAATATGATTAAATATTTTTATTTATGATCACATAGTTATTTAATACATTCTATGAATATTCATGTTATAAGACAATTAATACTGAAATGTTGGGTAACTATGATTCATGGACACGAGCATAACAAGTGTGAGACAGATAGCACAAACTGAATCAAGAGTATATAAAATGTAATTGTATCACCAATAGGAGGAATTTCTCACAAATATTATAATCTCAATAACTCATAGACAAATTTTTTATAGTATAAATGAGACCCTGATAGAAGGAATGTATCAGTGACAGATGGAATGACTCACTGATGGTACAAAATGACTCACCGATAGAAAACTCACCAATAGTACAAATGAGACACCGATATAACGAATGAGTCATCAATAGAATAAAAAGAGTCACACATCCATAGAGATACTGATAGAATTAATCACTAATATAATGATTCAATTATACCAACAAAAGGTCTCATTGATAGATAGAGTCAATGATAGAATGAATCACGATCAGAGGAGTAACTGAGAGACTGTTTAAAATTTCTTCTATTTAAAATTATATCTAATGGTCATATTTGAGTGTTTTAATTCTTCTGGTTCAAATTAATCCTTTTTTAAAATATAAAATAAGGACGTTTTTAATAGAAATTATATGGTATAATGTACATCCACATGCTTCTTGTTGACTAACATAAGACACCTAAAATAAAATGAATGGTTGGTGCACGAGCAATATAGAGGAATTGAACAATAAAAAACATAAGAGAATAGATACTATAAGAAGCTGTAGAACAGAATAAGAACACTCATTCATGTATATATGTACTAAGGAAGGATTTTTACACATCAAAGCTTCAATAATATTTGTAGAAAACAAATAATAAGCATGAGAATCCCATCATCCTGGAAACCAAAACACAGAGTTCCAACGACACTATGGTTTAGTGTTTATTCAAGGAAAGGACTAAATATTTACTTATACAATAGTTAAATAGTCTAGAGAATCATTTCACAACACTCATATAATTCTAAACTCTATCCCCAAATTTTCAACTCTATTATGTACATTTTTTATAAAATTTATGATTTAGGTGAAAACAATTTTTATACACACACAATATCCTATTCTAAACTAAAGGATACAAGATATCTAGATATTAAAATTATCTAAAACCATATTTCTCAGACAAGGAACTATAGAAGAGGTCTACTTGTGACCTGGTTTGTTGATGCTCCTTTCGTCACCGAATCTAAAGATCGGAAAAGGGGAATATCTGGGCTCAAAGTGATTCATCCTTTGAAAACAATATCAATAATCGACAAATGAATCAACAAGGAGAGGATTTCCCATAAGTCGCGCAAGTTCCCTCATAGTCGTGAAAGTCCATTTGTGCGACACATTATGGTTGTGCATGTGACTTGCATGACCTAAGTGATAACCGCCCGTGGTATTCTCCTGCCTATAAATAGACCCTGTGGGCCCCCCCATTCGGGGAGGATTTTTTTCCAGAAACTCAGATTTGAGCTCCCGGTGCCCTAGTATATTCTCGAAGCTTCTGAAACACTTCTAAGGTAATTTCTTACCTAGAACAGAAGATCTAAAGAGGGGGAGGATGACATAAGTGTTGAAACTCATCAACACTTGCGTGCCTGAGTGGCCAACCCTTAAGGGAAAAGGCCACACTTTTGCGACGCCTTACTCCTTCAATAGAACTTGCGCACCTCTTTTTTGGAAGAAACTCAAGAGGATTCTAAAGGATTTAATCAAGAGTCGCTCAAGTATTACCATGCTGGTTAACCGTCATGGAAGTACCCCATATGTCGCTCAGGCATACCTGCGCGACCATGACTTGCACACCCTCGCGGTACCTGCGCGCCTGCCAGGACTTGCGCGTCCCTAACTTTTTGGGTTCCCATCTTGCCCATTTCACCCCTCTTAAACCATTACTCCCTTCCTATTCAAGATTCAGTCTTCAAGACACTCTTCAAAGACATTTATGGCATGATTTCTTGATTTTACTTCCTTATCTGAAAGGAATTCTGTTGAAAATCTCTCAAAAACATAGTGATTTACAAATCATTATGTCACCAATGATTGAGATTTCATTCATTCAACCTCATCCTTTAAGATGAGAGATCCCCTAACCTGGGCCTCTGTTTCAAAAGTCAGCTGCAGTCATAATTCTCTTAACCTGGGCCTCCTTTTCAGGAATAAACCCCAGTCATAATTCTCAAATCTGTGCATCCTCCTTAGGAGTAAGCCCCAAGTCCTCATTAACCTAGGCCACCTTTTCAGGAATAATCCCCAATCTGCTAATTTGGGCATCCTCTTCAGGAGTAAGCACGAAATCCCATAATTTTTCATGTCTCTTAACATGGGCCTCCTTTTCAGTAGTAAGCCCCAGTCTTAATTCCTCTTAACCAGTCCTAATTTACCTTGGATCTGAGATTCCTTCTCAGGAATAAAAAAACCAATCATAAGTCCTCTCATAATTTGGGCCTCCTTTTCAGAAGCTAGTCCCAAGTTAGAGTATTCAAATCTCCGTGAAGCACATATACCATTATGGACCCAGTTCCTGGATTTCTTCCCTGAAGTAAATCCAAATCTTCATTATCTGGGTAGTCATACATACATAAGTCCCACCTTATTTCTTATGATTGCATCTTTCATGGTACAATTGTCTGATTCATACCAATACCTCTTGTTTCTCACACTGAGCATGACTCACGTGAGCTTAGAGTATAAATGTAATTATGACATCCTTCTTTGAGCCATCAATCATAAACATCAAACTCCCTTACTCCAACTACGTGGGTTCTGATTCCTTTTTTGACCAAAGGATAAGTAGGTAGCCCATCTGCGGGTTCGATCCCAACTCTGAAATAATCCATGTCCTTCTGATTGACAATAAACTTCAAGTGCCCCACAGAGTGGCTTTAAAACCAGCATGGTCATCATAATGACCGAGAGACTTCTATATAAATGTGTCGAAGGATACCATTGGCCAAGAATCTCTAATAAATATAGATGATTATCTATCGATGAAGAACCTCAAATACATATAAAAGATTCTCTTAGTTTCCTACACATAGAACATTGATTGTCAAATCTAAAGGAAATATCATTTTATACTTGGTAATGTAATAAGGATTCATGAACATAACTTAAATATATAAAGAGAGTCCCAGAGTAGACAATAATTCCTCTAAAAAGGTTTGATGAGTCCGACCTCCCTTCCTCTCGACCAATGGAAATTCCTATGCCTCATCAATACACAATCTAATGAGCACCTACCTTTGGAAAGTAGGTCCGAATGGATGTGAAATCATTGGATGTTGCCGGTTCTACGAACATACCCGTTAGAAACTGATCAAAAATTTTGAACCTCCCATCAAAGAAGATCATCCCTGGAATCCAAGGGAAAAAAATGGTGAACCCAACGTGAATCCTTAACCAAGTTAAAATAAAGTTTTACCTATTTTTTAGGCCCATATTTAAAACACAATAAGAGGGAAAAAACTATCATTGACATATGTGCTCATCCAAAAGATGTAGTGGCTGAATTTATCTTGATTACGTATGTTATTGGAAACATGCCCTCTTTTCCAATATCTTCTGCATTTCTAGAATGGCTGCTCTCAAGTTCACACCTTTGAATACTGCTGCTGCAAATGCCACTACTGCTACTCCTGCTAGATCGACATCCTCTCTAAGGACGATATCACCTACTCAGCATCTTCAACTCTATGTATCAAATGCACTGGTTAAGGAGTACCATCAAAACGGTACCATCCCAACTCTAGAGGCTGCCCAACAAGCCCTCCAAATAAATAACTCACATCGGTCGTCTGGACAACGACGACCAGTGATCAAGAAGCAGGCGGTGCTTACTACCGTTTCCAACCGTTTTGGGTTGTTATCCCCGAAACGCAATCACCATTCGCTCCCTTATTCTGGGGAGGTGATCGAGCAGGTCCCTCAGGACCTTAATTCAAAAAAACAGGAGTCCTTCCTGAGGGCTCCCACCAAAAATTGCCGCCAGACTCGTGCGGTAGTGCACCCTCAACATGATGAGGGTACCGACTCCAGGCGTTCGGTTTAGGTTCCTCGAACCCGAGAAATCAAGACGAACCACCAGAGGCGGAATCTGGTCAACAGTGAGCAGGTTCTCATCTATGTCATCTCTGGAGAAGTCCACCAACCTAACTTGGTGGCAACCAAAGAGCAGGCATATACACCTATCCGTTTTAATTCCGCTGTCCAGCAGACTTGTCTAGCAGCATCACGCCAATCCCACCAGGCAATTCTGGCGGAGTACTATAGGTAGGAACATACACCTGTTTATACATCATCATCTAGTCAGAAGGCTCTTCTAACTACATATGATGGATCTCGTCAACCACATTTTGCGAAGTGCATTCAACAGGCACATACACCTGCTGGTATTAATCAAGACTACCAAAAGTCTTGCTTGGTAGCAGTCGAATAAGTTAGTCGGAAATCCCCGACAACAAATAGCAGGCAGACTCAACTCTCTGCCACCACAGTTGAGTACTGTCAGGATTCACTGACAAAAAAAGGAGGATAAGAGCAGACAAATACAACTGCTCCAAGCCTGAAATGGATGTATATTCTGGTTCCGACAGCTGAAGTCACCAAGAATATTCAATCAATGGTGAAAGAGAAGAAGCAAATCCCTGCTCATAATCTGGAGGCCTTCCAGGATATTATAACAACTTCAGTGGAATCCCAGGGAAAGACACATAAATCTATCCCTACCATTGGAGTGACACATCAACAATTCACTCTGGAACAGACACACACATCTGTTTCAGTCCAAGAGGGTTGTGGGGCATACTCCCCCATATCATACGGACAACCAAGTCAGGCACATACACCTGATTTGAGTGGAGATCATCAGCCTAACCTTGTCATCATTACTGATCAGGCATATACACCTGCTCAGAGCAACCACTTTCTTCAACAAGTGGTTTCCAAGGTGAGTAAGAAGGCGTCTAAGAAAAAGTCCCGCCCAGCACAGTCAGGAGATCAAGAGCCAATCAATAACAATGCCTTGCTCGATGCTGGAGTTCATGACACCCTCAGACAATTATCTGTTGAAATTTAAGATTCTACTCCCTCATTTGCCAATAGTGGGAACATTAATTCTGAATGTCTTCAATAAACACTTCCTCATGAAGGCTTGCTTCATGACAATTCAGTCGATCTCGAAGTTTCATCTTCAGATGAGAGCCACAGGAACCCTCTGTGTGGTCAGAAGACCAAGGGTCAAGAGATCTCATCTTTTGCTGCAACCCATTATGGTGGTCCTCCCCATGATGATGAATTTCGCTGCAAAATTCCTCTCTATAGTAGTGATGCACATTTCCCGGAAAATGCTCTAGTGGACAATGTATTGCCCAGAAAGCCCTCTTATCTTGAGGAACATGCAAATACAAAACCATTCATGTCTGAAGCTTCATCGATAGCAGGTGAAATAATTTCTCAATCAGAAGATAGCCCAGGGTGTAGGTCATTCTCTGAACCACCCCTAAGTCATGCATGTTCTAGTTTGATCAATGATTTCTCTACCAATCCTATTGAATTCAATGATTCAACAAGGAAACACCAACTCTGGTCAAATCAGGTAGAAGAATCTTCATCAAATGACAAAGATGGAATGCTCAACATGAGAAAACAACTCGCGAAAGGTGAAGTGCCAGTCATGTTTTGGCCTTTGGCTGACTCTCAGTATAATATTCCAGAAATTTTGACAGAAGATGAAATTCATGATATTCGTCTAAAAATATTGAAAACTCTTTGTCAGTTAAAAAATAATGTATTATCTTATGATGAATATGAAAATCATCTTAAGATAATATAAGGGTTACAACATTAGATTGATTTGGTGTCTCTATCAGTCTCTTGATATCCGAAGGCTGAAAAGCAGTAGAAAGCCCTTCAACGTTAATGCCTTGGCGCACTAAAAAGATTGTGTCTGTTATTTTCCAATTCCACATCTGGTATTCGTGTCAGAGGATGGGGTGTTCTTAGAGAACTGCATTTCATGGTGCTCTCTAGTCAGCAAAGCCCGCCGAAAATGGTCTCATGCAATGTTATTGTCAACGACCGGCCACAGTAAATGGGCTTTGTTTGTATTCAAAAGCTTGCCCAAGAACAGGATTCAACTAGTTCCTCTCAATATAAAGAACACGGAGAACAAGATCTTGAATTACTCGTGCATCAAGAAAATGAGAATATTAAACAGGCCTCTCATTTAGGGCATGCACGTCACCAAGTGACAGAATTGTTAGAAATCATCCAACGATCTTTTGAACCGGGTGATTATAGCGGATACAGGTAAATGCATCCAGCTAATTTCCGAACTAAGGTTGTAACAGCCCAAGATTTTATGAAAAATATTCTTTTTAATTTCACTAATGTCTTGTTTTGTACGTTATACCAAAAGGAGCTTACACAACACGCATCCTTGACTTGCTTTGCATTACACGCAATCGCGACCTTCCTCGATAGCATGTGTATTACGCAATAACGAGTTTCACTAAACAACAATATGCTATTAAAATATTATTAAAACTAGCCGTTATGAATAGTAATAACCACATTTTGTAATTTTGTAAATTTTATTTTTCAAAATGGAATTCATTTTTGGATTCGTAATATCTAAATTAGCTTAGGGTGAAATTTTGGTGATTTTCGGATAACTTTCATATTTTGATGAATAGTGAAAATTACTAAATTTTAATTAAAAACAACTTTTTCAATCGAAATAATTAATAGTGATAAATTATTAATTTTAGTGGTTTTAAAGTATGTTTATAATATATTTTTACAATTTAATACAATTTTGGTCATTGGATGTAATTTCACATTTAAACCAGACATAAACAAGTGTCAATCTTTTGATAGTTATTATCTCTTAAGAACAAACTATTTGTTTTGACGAAGGGAATTAATTTTTAAATTAATTAATGAAACTGATATGTTTTGAATTTGGTAAAATAGAAATAATTTTTGAGTTCATAATATCAAATATAGCTTAGGCCTAATTTTTGGTATTTTTCTGAAAAACTTTCAATTTTTGATGAATAGAAAAACCACTAAGTGGTAGTTAAAAAAACTGAATTGTTCATAAAACTTAATTTTACCGCATTTGTGAGTGGAATTTCAAAAATCCGAGAGACACTGTTGATGTCAGTAAGTAAAATTTGGTTCAATGAGATGAAAATAATTTTTTGGTGAATATTAACTTTGTACTTTTATTTACCACGGTTAAAAGTAAATAGGGTAATTAAGGGTAGAAATGATATTATTATTACCCTAACACATGTCCTAATTATATTTGACAAGTGTAATTCGACCAAAAACAAACTTAGGAATAAAATATGACCATTTAGGCCCACTTGGATTAGATTAGGACATTTATTATTAATTTATTTAATGAAGGGTTAAAAGAATTAAAATCAATGATTATTTACTAAAACATTTCTAATAAGGGGTTATACATAAGATTAATTCGACTATAAATATTCATTAGAAAGATAAAAGATTTCCTACATAATTTTATTTTATTTGTAATTTTTAGACATTAAATAAATTAATTTATTTATGACACAACAATGATGCAGTAATTATCGTATTAATGAAATATTGACATAATTGATGTTATAAATATCCAAATAAATATAATTTGAGGCTTTTTATGAATTCCACTAATTTTCTAGGTTAATATGACATGTTAGTATGGATTTAATTAACTTTGTTCGAACTTATCATTTTGTTTTGATTTTCACAAAAATCAATTACTAAATATTGTCAAAATTGACATAAAATAGTTTTTTAAAACAAATATTATATTATTAATTGTTATTTTATTCCTAAAAATCTAAGGTTCGGCCAAATGACTTAGATAAGGTTATATATATTAATAATAAACAACTTGGGGTTCGTTTGGATTCTTATAGTATGTTTATTAACCTTATAGTGTAAGAACACAAGAAGACACGGTAAAAGTAAAATTATTTAACTTAATGTTAAATCTAAATGATAAGGTTAAAATAGGAACCTAAACTTGTCTAAATTATATTGGATGAGAGGTTTTCCACCCATCCCCACATTAGAAATGAAATAAATCAATTTGGATCTATTTAAAACCTAACTTGACTTTATTATAAAATAATATTTTTTGTTATTCCAAAGGTGCCCCTCTCCTCACTTATAAAAGGGCACCTCCTCCCTCTCCTCCTCACACAACATTGATCCTTCAAGCTCGGCCAACCCCTGCCAAATTCTCTTCTAAAATTCCCTAAAAACATCTTAGAGGTTCTGGTCTTCTTCAAAGAACCATTTTAGTGCCCTAAAAGGAGGTCTCAAAGAATCACTTCAAAGAAGAGGTAATGTCTGTTACCGATTCTTTCATCTTTATTTCTTCTTCCACTTCTTATTCTTTAGTTGTTTCATTATGAAGTAATAACATCAGTATCACTCATATACTGATATGTTATTATATGTATTAAAAAACCATATTTCACCATCTATCCATCCTACGGAAAAAGAAATCACCGCGCGTGCGTACGTACGGAATACCGTCTCCACGCCGTGGTGTAATCTGTTTTTCCACCAACACCTTACATGGATGGGTATAATGGTGTAAATAATAACTACAAATAGTTATTATAACATCATACTGATTCTGATATATTGTATCATCCACTCCAATTCAATTCAATAATCATGAAAATGATATCATCGCTCGTGCGTACGTACGGACTACCGTCTCCACGACGCGATGAGATTCATTTTTCACTTTAACCATTCATGAATGATTATAAAGTACATATAATAAGTAATCATGAAATATATGACATAATAATGATACTGGATTTATGTGTAAATATATGTATGTCATCTACTTAATTCCATTCAACTCAATAAGGAAACAAAACAGCGTTCATGCGTACGTACGACCTACCGTCTCAATGAACGGTGTATTTCTTTCCATTTACTGATTTATTATATATATGTATATTCTGAATATATATTATATATAAATCATGTTTTATATTCTGGAATTAAGTAATCATGATCTAAGAAATCATATAAATAATTACAAGTCAAAACATGGACGACAAATGAAACGATTTTACCCAAAACGCTGTTTAACATGGAATTTTCAAAAGAACAGGTAAAATAAAGTCATAAGTGAATGATATATGATATCATAACAATTAGTATGATTATGGAATAAGTCAATGACATTTTTTAAATCATTATACAGGAGGTTCGGACACTTACGAAGCAAATCAGACCTAAGGTAAGGGAAATATCACAATCTCATTTTTATCCGAGATTGTTTATACTTTAGTATTTACTGGGGTGTATTTTATCATCCACACCCATGTCTCGTCAATATGTAATATTATTTCCATCCACCTAAAATTTTTTAAATCCAATTTTACCCTTTGGGGAGTTTTTAGTAAAAGATATGAAAGGAATCTTTTGTCTTTTTTCGTACGAGGTACTTTTTGACTTTTCCGACAAAAGTACGAGAAGAATGTTTTTTTACTTATACGCCATGAATGGATTTTTAAAACAATATTTCCAAGAATCTTGCTTTACAAGTTTTTAAGTTTATTTTTAATCAACTTATTTTAGTTTAAAATTGTATGACATATTAAGAAAGGAAAAGTGTTTTTGAAGTAGAAAGGATATTTTCCTCAAGAATAAAGTTCAAGTGTTTTATCAAAATTATTTTCCATCTAAGATAATAAAGGGTTCTGTTTTTATCCCTATTAATACATTGATTTGATTATTTTGTGATGGAATTATTTTTGTATGAATTCCTTTATCGTATATGAATTGTTTTATGATTTCATGATGTTTAAGATTCCCATTTTTATTACATGGGTTATGCAATGATGTATGGTTTATGATTTTGTGGAACGCATAAGAATGGTATCATTATGAGATGGGTGGGACCTATATCTCCCTCCAATGCATTGGGTAAAGATTTTATATCTCATGAGATAGACATGGCTGGAATGGTAGGTTATACCGGTTCAGTGAAACAGGACTGAAACGAGGGTGACTCGGTTCAGAAAGGGACTTCGTCCACTAAGATAGTCTTGGCAATGAGTCTTGACTAACACGAAATGATTCTCTATGATTATG
Source organism: Viscum album (assembly GCA_963277665.1). Classification (NCBI taxonomy): domain Eukaryota; kingdom Viridiplantae; phylum Streptophyta; class Magnoliopsida; order Santalales; family Viscaceae; genus Viscum; species Viscum album. Next base: position 290,610,342 of record OY728150.1, on the reverse strand, counting down.
TGTGTATGCCACAAAGTTTAATGTTTTAAGTTATGATTATTGTGATTACATTTCACTGCCATGAGTTATCCCAGGTTATGAAATTATGATCTCTTTTACAGGTTATGATTTCCAAAAGTTATGTGCTTATGTATATGATGTGATTGATATTTCTTTTGTTTACCCTTACTAAGAATTTGAGCTCACCCTTTTATGTTTTCTTTTCCCCAGGTTATAAAGAAAGGTTTTATGTATAAAAAAAAGGACGATCTTTATGGGAGATGTTGAAGCTCTTTCACCAGGATTAGAAGATTATATTCCGAGTTTCCAAAGACACTAAACTATTACGATCCTTGTGTGTGTGTTTTTGTTATGTACTAAGTATTCCGCAAATGTAATGTAATGTCCATGTACGTCAGGCTTCGGTTCTCTACATTTGGTATCAGAGGAATGGTTTAGCCAACCTTTGGAAACTAGGATGCGAAAACTTTAGTGAGATCCCTAGAGATATTTCTACGGTATGTCTAGGGATGTCCCTAAGGTTAAGTATACGTATAGGTTATAGTACTAGAATTACGCTAACGATAATAGAATTAAACCTAAGATGTTAGATATTGATGGTACTCTCCCTTTATTATGTTGTTTTCCCTAGAATGATTTTTGCCTCTCACACTATTCTTTTTGGGTTTTAGACGATGGCTGGAACCCGAAGGAACCGTGTTGATCAATGCAATGGAAAATGCATTGATTGTCCTCCTGAATAAACAAATGTTATGGGAGATGGAGTGCAAAATCTTATTTCTATACTTACACAGGCTATGAATCATTCTGGACTTCCAAATGAGTAGAGAAGGGAACAATATTCTATTGAGGCCTTCATGAGGCAACATCCACCTTCTTTCAGTGGGACTTCTGATCCACTTGTTGCTGAACAATGGATCAGTACCACTAAAAAGATATTTTCAGATCTTTAATGTTCTGAACATGATAAAGTCATCTTAGCATTATATCGTTTGGAAGGTGAAGCTGATCAATGGTGGAATCTTATCAAGAATACGAGGCTAAGAGATGAAATTGAGTCCATGGAATGGGACGAGTTCAAGAACATGTTTTTAAGTACTTCCCTCGTATTCTTCGAAAAAAGATGGAAAAGGAGTTTCTTGAGCTGAAGAAGAAGGATGATGAATCTGTTGGTATATACGAAGCGAATTTTACAAGACATGCAAGGAATGCATCCGACATTATCATCCAACCTGAAAGAAAAGTTGATCGATTTTTTCAGTGGCTTAAAACCAAGACTTCGAAGGGAATTAGCTATAAGAGACTTTAGTAGCTATGAAGAAATAGTGTGTTGTGCTATCAAGTTAGAAATTGAAGTTGGTGTTACATATCTATATCATGGTTTTGACAAGAAATGAAAGATAGAGTTCAAGGAGAAATCTCAGAATAATGGTGAAATAAGATGAATGCTTCCTTATGCTCAAAGTGTGGAAATAAGCATGGTGGAAATTGTCTTAAAGGGATTAGAAAATGTTTTAAGTGTGGAAAAGAAGGTCATCGAGCAGTTGAGTGTCGAGGTATTGGAAAAAGGGTTTCTAATGATGTGAATAAAGCAAACACTATAGAGAACGCACCACCAACCCTTCAATGCTTCAAGTGCAAGGAAATGGTGCATTATGCTAATAAATGCCCTAATCCAAGGGATAGTGATGATCGACATGAGAAACCACTTAAGGCAAAGGACAAGGGTAAGTCACATGCGATCACCATTGGTGATGTTGAATATGACAACGATGTGGTGGAATGATTAAGTGTTTATGTAATGGGATTCCAAAATGATGTTGTATCATGCAGTATTGGAATATTTATGTATTGGTCTAATGTGGTATTCAAAGTGATTGAGATATTTTTAATAAGATGATATGCGCATAATGAAGGGAAAATGAGAAAATGAAATGTTTAACAGTATTCATGAGCTCCTGATTGATATAAGTACTATGTGATATCATGGTTTGAGTATATAGAATTTTTAGGATTTTGGTATGTGGAAAGTGTTAACTTTTAACGGCATTCATGTTTTCACTAAGGTTCAATGGGTATTCATTCTTCAAGAGAATACATGATTAAGGTATTCACATGATTGTAATTTGACCAACAAGATATATCTTATGATATATGAGGGATAAATGATGGCATTCACATGATTATTCTATGACATTTCAATTAATCATTTTCTTTAAACTATGAGCTTGGACCGAAGTATTTTAGATAAGACTAAAGATTAGAATGGATCATGTTGGACATAAGTTAGGATAAAACGTTTTTCGATATTATTGATGGGATGTTATAGTAATATAGCTTTAGAAAAAGGACAACTTGCAGGATGGGCGACAGCCCATCGCGTCGGACAAGGCTGAGGGAATCGAACAAACAACCGAAGTGCGACTGGCCTTTATCGCCTACCACTGGCCTACAGGAAGTCCATGTTTAGTATAAACTTGTTTTATTATATTAAGAAGTATGATATATGAATTATAAGTCCATTTTAGGAACCATATATGATTAATATCCCTATAGAATGACTTATGTATATTTAATAACTTTTTCAAACCTTTTGTTTGAGACCGATGAAATGACCCGTCATTCTATCACATGATCTGCTAACACATCATGAATAACAAATTGAACTTCATTTATTTAAGAGATGAAGTGGAAATTGTTCAAGGCACGAACAACAGTGAGATTGTACCAAAATAAAATAAGTATTTATTCTAATTCAAATTCTTCAACTTTAGGGAAACGATCTTGAAAACCAAAAATGTTGTCCTAGTGCTCTTATATCTGATTAATCAGATGGTACATTAGATCGTCACAAATTTATGGATTTGTGATTGTTGGGTTTTCCATAGCCATGTTCTCTACCACTCTCCATCAGAACTTGAGGGTTAGATTTTTCTTCCATATCCATATTTTTACCTATGTGGAAACCCAGTGATTAGTTTATTTGGGTAACCGTTACGTTTCATACATTCGTTTTTAAAGATTGGTTTTGGTATTCCTTTTTACGATGTGGGTTTCTATTAATGAAACATTCGAATAGTAAACCATTTATAACCCAGAAGAATTTTGAGGGAGAAATTCATTTTAAGGGGGGTAGAATGTAACAGCCCAATATTTTATGAGAAATATTCCTTTTAATTTCACTAATGTCTTGTGTTGTACGCTACACCAAAAATAGCTTGCACAACACGCATCTTTGACTTTCCTTGCATTACACGCAATCACGACCTTCCTCGATAGCGTGTGTAGTACACAATAACGAGTTTCACTAAACAACAATATAGTATTAAAATATTACCAAAACTAGCCGTTATGAATAGTAATAACCACTTTTTGAAATTTTGTAAATTTTATTTTTTAAAATGGAATTAATTTTTGGATTCGTAATATCGAAATTATCTTAGGGTGAAATTTTTGTGATTTTCAGATAACTTTCATATTTTAATGAATAGTGAAAATTACTAAATTTTAATTAAACACAACTTTTTCAATCGAAATAATTAGTAGTGAGAAATTATTAATTTGAGTGGGTTTAAAGTATATTTAGAATATATTTTTAGAATTTAATACAATGTTGGTCATTGGATGTAATTTCACATTTAAACCAGACATAAACAAGTGTCAATCTTTTGATAGTTATTATCTATTAAGAACACGCTATTTGTTTTGACGACGGGAATTAATTTTTAAATTAATTAATGCAACTGATATGTATTGAATTTGGTAAAATACAAATCATTTTTGAGTTTATAATATCAAATATATCTTAGGCCTAATTTTTGGTATTTTTCTGAAAACATTCAATTTTTGATGAATAGTGAAACCACTATGTGGTAGTTAAAAAAAACTGAATTGTTCATAAAACTTAATTTTACCACTTCTGTGAGTGGGATTTCAAAAATCCGAGAGACACGGTTGATGTCAGTAAGTAAAATGTGGTTCAATGAGATGAAAATAAGTTTTTGGTGAATAGTAACTTTGTACTTTTTTTTACCACGGTTAAAAGTAAATAGGGTAATTAAGGGTAGAAATGATATTATTATTATCCTAACACATGTCCTAATTCTATTGGACAAGTGTAATTCGACCAAAAACAAACTTAGGAATAAAATATGACCATTTAGGCCCACTTGGATTAGATTAGGACATTTATTATTAATTTATTTAAAGAAGGGTTAAAAGAGTTAAAATCAAAGTTTATTTACTAAAACATTCTTAATTTGGGGTTATAAATAAGATAAATTCGACTATAAATATTCATTAGAAGGATAAAAAGATTTCATACATAATTGTATTTTATTTGTAATTTTTAGACATTAAATAATTTAATTTATTTATGACACAACAATGAAGCAATAATTATCAAATTAATGAAATATTGACATAATTGATGTTATAAATACCCAAATAAATATAATTTGAAGCTTTTTATGAATTACTATAATTTTTTATGTTAATATGACATGTTAGTATTGATTTAATTAACTGTTTTAGAACTTATCATTATTTTATGGTTTTCAAAAAAATCAATTACTAAATAGTGTCAGAATTGACATAAAATAGTTATTAAAACAAATATTATATTATTAATTGTTATTTTATTCCTAAAAATATAAGGTTCGGCCAAATGACTTATATAAGGTTATATATATTAATAATAAACAACTTGTGGTTCGTTTGGAATCTTATATTAAGTTTATTAACCTTATAGTGTAAGAAAACAAAAAGACATGGTAAAAGTAAAATTATTTAACTTAATGTTAAATATAAATGATAAGGTTAAACTAGGAACCTAAACTTGTCTAAATTCTATTGTATGAGAGGGTTTTGACCCATACCCACCTTAGCCACGAAATAAATCAATTTTGAGCTATTTAAAACCGAACTTGTCTTTATAATAAAATAATATTTTTAGTTATTCCAAAGGTGCCCCTCTCCTCCCTTATAAAAGGGCACCTCCTCCCTCTCCTCCACACACAACTTTGAGCCTTAAAGATCGGCCAAACCCTGCCAAATTCTCTTCTCCACTTCCCTAGAATCATCCTAGAGGTTCTGGTCTTCTTCAAAGACCCGTTTTAGTGCCCTAAAAGGAGGTCTCAAAGAAGAACTTCAAAGAAGAGGTAATGTCTGTTACCGATTCTTTCATCTTTATTTCTTCTTCCACTTCTTATTATTTAGTTGTTTAATTATTAAGTAATAACATCAGTATCACTCATATACAGATATGTTATTATAAGTATGAAACAACCCTATTTCACCATCTATCCATCCTATAGAAAAAGAAATCACCGCGCGTGCGTACGTACAGAATACCGTCTCCACGCCGTGGTGTAATCTGTTTTTCCACCAACACCTTACATGGATGGGTATAATGGTGTAAATAATAACAATACATAGTTATTATAACATCATACTGATTCTGATATATTGTATCATCCACTCCAATTCAATTCAAAAATAATGAAAATGATATCATCGCTCGTGCATACGTACGGACTACCTTCTCCACGACGCGATGAGATTCATTCTCCACTTTAACCATTCATGAATGATTATAAAGTACATATAATAAGTAATCATGAAATATATGAAATAATAATGATACTGGATTTATGTGTATATATATTTATGTCATCTACTTAATTCCATTCAACTCAATAAGGAAACGAAAACAGCATTTATGCGTACGTACGGCCTACCGTCTCCATGAACGGTGTATTTCTTTCCATTTAATGATTTATTATATATATGTATATTCTGAATATATATTATATATAAATCATGTTTTATATTCTGTAATTAAGTAATCATGATCTACGTAATCATATAAATAATTACAAGTCAAAACACGAACGACAAATGAAACGATTTTACCTAAAATGCTCTTTAACATGGAATTTAAAAAAGAACGGGTAAAATAAAGTCATAAGTGAACCATATATGATATCATAACAATTAGTATGATTCTGGAATAAGTAAATGACATTATTTAAATCATTATACATGAGTTTTAGACACTTACAATGCAAATTGGACCTAAGGTAAGGGAAATATCACAATCTCTTTTTTATCCGAGATTGTTTACACTTTAGTATTTACTGGGGTGTATTTTATCATCCACACCCATGTTTCCTCAATATGTAATATTATTTCCATCCACCTAAAATTTTTTAAATCCAATTTTACCCTTCGGGGAGTTTTTAGTAAAAGATATGAAAGGAATCTTTTGTCGTTTTTCGTATGAGGTACTTTTTGACTTTTTCGACAAAAGTACGAGAAGAATGTTTTTTAACTTATACGACATGAGTGGATTTTTAAAACAATATTTCCAAGAAGCTTTCTTTACAAGTTTTCATGTTTATTTTTAATCAAATTCTTTTAGTTTAAAATTGTATGACATGTTAAGAAAGGAAAAGTGTTTTTGAAGTAGAAAGGATATTTTCCTCAAGAATGAAGTTCAAGTGTTTTATCAAAATTATTTTCCATATAAGATAATAAAGGGTTCTGTTTTTATCCCTATTATTACATTGATTTGATTATGTTGTGATGGAATTATTTTTTTATGAATTACTTTATCATATATAATTTTTTTATGATTTCATGATGTTTAAGATTCCCATTTTTATTACATGGGTTATGCAATGATGTATGGTTTATGATTTTTTGGCACGCATAAGAATGGTATCATTATGAGATGGGTGGGACCTATATCTCCCTCCAATGCATTGGGTAAACATTTTATATCTCATGAGATATACATGGCTGGAATGGTAGGTTATACCAGTTCAGTGAAACAGAACTGAAATGAGGGTGACTCGGTTCAGAAAGGGACTTTGTCCACTAAGATAGTCTTGGCAATGAGTCTTGTCTAACAGGAAATGATTCTCTATGATTATGTGTGTATGCCAAAAAGTTTAATGTTTTAAGTTATGATTATTGTGATTAAATTTCACTTCCATGAGTTATCCCAGGTTATGAAATTATGATCACTTTTACTGGTCAAGATTTCCAAAAGTTATGTGCTTATGTATATGATGTGATTGATATTTCTTTTGTTTACCCTTACTGAGAATTTGAGCTCACCCTTTTATGTTTTCTTTTCCCCAGGATATAAAGAAAGGTTTTAGGTATAAAAAAGGAAGATCTTTATGGGAGATGTTGATGATCTTTCACCAGGATTAGAAGATTATATTCCGAGTTTCCAAAGACACTAAACTATTACGATCCTTGTGTGTGTGTTTTTGTTATGTACTAAGTATTCCGCAAATGTAATGTAACTTCCATGTACGTCAGGCATCGGGTCTCTACAAAGGTTCGCAAGATAAAAAGGGAATTCAAGAAAGTCTTAGACATAGAATGTCAAGAACCATCCCAGCTCGCCAGACTAGAGACTCTTTTAAACCAACCCTCGGAATCAAAAAATAGGATTCGAAGAGTTGAGTGAGAACAGTAGGAACAACACTAGTCCACTAGACTTGTAACATTTTCAAATCGCCAATCCCCTCATCAGAGAAAGTCGGTCTTTTCTCGATTAGGTAAGAAACCTCAAGAGGAATGAAGAGCTAAATTATCAGGAGATTCTCTCCAAATTATGGTTCGCCAAGAAGTTCCCGAGGGATCGAATCAACAAAAGGCAATGTCTCATCAAAGACATAGAAGAATAAAATATAACAGAAATGCTGATAGAAGGGATGTGATGAGTTATGCATCAATCAATTTCATCAATGTCGTTGTTGTTGATCCACTAAATGAGGCTCACATAGGGGACTCAGATGAAGAGGTTCTTGCTCAAGAAGATGTACGCACCAACATAAATGAAGAAGGTGTGCGTACATGAAGTAAAAGGATTACTCAGTACCTAGGTAATCCTTCATGTAACCCACTTCCCCCTCTCCAAAAAAGAACCTAACAAAGGGAAGGTAAACAACCAGGTTACATATCCTTCCTCTGGAGAAGGTCAACCGCTCTCACTAGAGCAATGGTTTTCACAACAGGAGGATGAAATGAAGGAATTAAGAAGGTTAAATGCAGAAATACATTAGAGTAGTCTTCTTCTTAAGCATGCTGGAGTCAGTTAGCCTAAAAAATTTGTTGCAGCTAGTGAGATTGATAAAAAATATCATCCTCTATCAGTACACCCTCACAGGTCTAATCTTACGGGTCATGTACAACAACAGTTGGCAGTGCTACCATCAGTTGCAGCACCAATCGCCACATCTGTCCAAGCTCTAGTCATTGCACCTACCCAAGTCAAAGTTCAACCAGATGTTTCTCAAATGTTAATAACTACTATTGAGTCATTAACAGCTCAGTTAAATCTATGGAAGGTAAACGTGCGCCAGTTCAACCATAAAAGAAAGTTTACCCTGAATGGGTAGATTTAATTTCTCCTCTATCTAGTTTTGGGAACCCTGTATTCCCTATTTTCAATGGATCAGGCGATCCTGAGAAGCATTTGATGCATTACGTGTCTTGTTGCGATCCTATGATTGGAACTCCCGAGCAGCAAGAAGTAGTGAAACTCAGATGCTTCGTACGAACCTTGCAAGGACCATCTTTTTTTGGTATACAAGCTTGCAATCCTGATCAATAACCGGATGAGAGGATCTTCGCCAAAAATTCCTCCTTCAGTTCAGCTCAACTTTTCCAAAGACAACATTTTTCGATCTTACATACTGTTAGAAAAGGGAGAATGGAAGGGTCTCTGATTTCATTGCTCGATGGAAGGGATTAACATATTCCTCGAGTTTAGCACTCCCTCATGAAGAATTGTTTCCAATATGTGTGGCAAATCAGCGTGGCGAATTACGTACTCTATTAATCCCTGTGAAATACACAAGAGGGTTTCAAAACCTTACTTCAATCGCTCAGCAGATTGAAGATTCCCTTATACATGCTAAGGCTAAATCTCATGTAATTCCATCATCTCTAGGAAGGAGAATGGGTAAAGCATAAACTGCTATATTTATGCTTAAACAAGAACCTGTACCTATTTCTACCTCAAAACCTTCATCCTCTTGAAGGGATCCACCTTCTGAGCGCCAACAACAAAATCCTTTTCGTCCAAAAGATCAAAAAGATCAAAGACAAAAACAATTTGAGGGCTTGAAGAGAAAAACATACTCTTTCCGGAATGAACAAGTTCCTGGTTATTTCATATCGGCTCTGGAAAACAATTTGGTTCAATTTCCAATACCCATGAGGCCAAACAAGAAAGGAGATGAAGACCGTCCTAATTATTTCCCTTTTCATCAAATGTTGGGGCATCCCATCCAGGACTATTTCATCTTCAAAGACCTCCTGCAAAGGATGGTCGACTTGGGACAAGTCACTTTGAAAGTCCCCTTAGCCCAGGTAGCATGTGTCACTGCTATAGTTCCAGAGGAGGAAGGTGAATGGAAAGAACTCAAAAGAAAAAATGAAAAGAAGTATGATGATTAGATGGTCAGAAAGACAATGAATCGAACTCATTCTATTTTTCGAACACAATTAAAGAAACCAATTGTTTCTTCTACCATCAATGTTGCAGAAAACCCTCTTCATCAGAGGGAAAGTCCTCAAAGAAACGGCATGATTCAAAGAAAGAAAAATAATCAAAAGAAGATGAGTATGTGTCAAAGCCTAAGTTATCTTTGAATTTGGTGGACTTCATGCCATCTACTTCAAAGCCACGGGCACCGCCCCACCAAACGACACAACCTAAATAGGCTAATCAGGCAGAGTCTTCATCAGAAAAAGAGTTAATCATTGGTTCTGTTAATATGATTTAGTTAATAGATCCATATGCCAGTCGCAGTTTCGATTTCAATGAGCCTGAATTCCCTATATCAAACAGAGGAATCAGAGGAAGTTCCAAGGGATCGAGATACAGGGGAAGACGTGGATCTTTCAGAAGCCACCATTCCTATTCTACCCCTGCTAGAACTGTGTACGTAACAGAAACTTGTGGCAGAGCCCTTCAGCGAGCTCAGTAAGAACAACCAAGTTCTTATAACAATAGAAAATTCAGTCGTGGCACAGTTACTTTGGAAGACCTGTTGAAGGTTCCATCTTCCACCTCTCAGCAAGTAAATGGATCTAATCAGTCTAATCTTCCAAAACTAGGAATATTTCCTACTCATATCCCAATACATGGTCCATCAACTTCGAAAGAATATATTTCCAAGGAACCCGCTAAACCACAAATTCTTATTGGGAAACGTAGACCTCTGGATCAAAAGTATGATATATTGAAACACATGGCCCAAGTACCATCCAAGTTATCAATTCTGGATGCTCTGAATCTGTCAAAAGATCTTCGGGAAGCACTCATCGAGGCTTTGTCAAGTCCTCAGGAGTTTGAAACTGAAATTACTGCAGCTGATGTCCACCACATAGAGAATAATCCTGCAGAATGCCATGCAATAATATCCGTTACTAGTGAAGATGAATATGATGGTGTGCATGGACATATTAGACCATTGTACTTGTCTGGAAAGGTCAATGTCATGGATTTTCAAAGAGAATTCATTGATAATGGTTCAAGAGTAAACCTCATCACCATTCGTACACTTCGTCGATTGGGCCTCACGGAATCTGATTTATCTCCTTCCACCATGATGCTACAGGGATATGATAAAAATGAACAAGAACCACTGGGTGAAGTTACACTCAGAACCCAGTTTATAGATCTTGAATCCAATTCATATTTAATGGTTATTGATCAAGACTCAGCCTTCAACATCTTTCTTGGAAGACCCTGGCTACATCAACATGTGGTTGTCCCTTCATCATACCATCAATGTCTCAAATATTGTTTTGATGGTCAAGTTGGGACATTTTATGTAGATAAGGCTTCGTTCAAGACATGTGAGTCTCAATACATTGAGGTAGAATTCTATCACATGAAGCAAAGGGAGAAATCCATAAAAAAGGAGATTACCAAAGTTAATGCTCCATATGGCTTGGAAAAAATTCCACTAAATCCATTTACACATGCGAGTACATATTATGTATTTCCTATTAGTCAAACTGACAAGTTTGACCCAAATCAAAATACTCTTATAGAAAGATCCATAATGTCAATTACAGCAATCGAGCCAGACAACATGGGAGAAATTGGTAATCTACCAAGCAGTGATGAAAGCACAAATGGTGACATCTTCATTTCATCTACTAAAATCCAACGTGTCTATGCTTCACCAATTAGGCCAGAAGAAGTTATAGCAACATAGGAGGTGAACAATGATGTCTATTCTCAATCCATCATCTCCTCTTTATTACCCAAATAAGACCCTTCATCATCAATCAGTTCGGAAATGGAAGCTTCTTCTTCCAGATATGAAAAATTTGACATCTCTTCGGATCATGATAATTCTAATTTATCATCTACTATGCAAGTAGAAAAGGAAGAAATAACACATGATGAAGAAGAAGAGGAAGATCTCAGAGATGCTCTTCCAGCATTTGAAGAGGGTATCTCTACCACTGTGGATGAACTCAGAGAAATAAATCTGGGTACAAAAGAAGATCCACGCCCCACATTAATCAGTGTGGCCATGACTCTTGAAGAATAAGAGATGTATATTTATGTTCTAAAGAAAAATAGAGATATATTTTCTTGTAACTATACAAAAATTCCTGGGCATGATCCTCATGTTGTTACTCATCATTTGGGTTTACCAGAAGAACATCGAGGATTTATGAAAGCTGCGAGAAGAACACACCCAACCTATGCTTCCAAAATTGAAGCTGAAGTGGATAAGCTTATCAAAGCTAACTTTTTGAGAGAAGTTCAATAACCCAAATGGTTGGGTATTATTGTTCCTGTAAATAAAAATAACGGAAAAATTAGAGTTTGCATCGATTTTAAAGATCTTAATTGGAATTTTCCTAAGGATGATTTCCCAGTTCAGATTACAGAACATCTAATTGATGCAACAGCTAGCTATAAAGCACTTTCCTTCATTGATGGATATTCCGGATATAATCAGATCCGAATGGCCCCAGAAGACGAGGAATCTACAGCCTTCAGAGCCCCTCTGGGTGTGTTTTTCTTCTGGTTAATGCCCTTCGGCTTAAAGAATGCAGGTGCAACTTATCAGGGTCCCATGAATCGTATCATCAAAACCTTCTTAGGGAAGTTTGTTGAATTCTATGTAGACAATTTGGTAGTTAAATCCAAACAACGTTCTAATCATTTGGATGATCTGGAAGTCATATTCTGCATGCTTCAAAAACATAATTTGAAGATGAACCCCTTAAATTGTGCTTTTGCGGTAACCTCAGGAAAATTTCACGGCTTTGTTGTACGCCATCATGGTATTGAAGTCGATCTTGAAAAGACCAAGTCAATCCTCGGTATGGAACCTCTTCAAAATTTGAAATAATTAAGAGGACTTCAAGGACACTTGGTCTATATTCGGCATTTCATCGCCAATATGGCAGGAAAAAGTTTACCCTTCACCAAATTGATGAAGAAGGGAGTCACATACCAGTGGGCTGAAGAATGTCATGAAGCATTCAATATTCTCACGAAATACCTCTCAAGTCCATCGGTACTCATGCCACATATTGAAGGAAGACAACTTATCCTCTATGAGACAGCTCTAAAGGGATCATTGGGTTCCTTTCATGCTCAAAATAATGATGCTGGGAATCAAAATAGTGTCTACTATCTCAATCAAACCATGCTTGAAGCAGAAACCCGATATTCAATTATTGATAAGTGCTTCCTGGCATTAATCATTGCAGTTCATAAGTTAAGACACTACCTGAAACATCATGAGGTCCAATTGGTATCTCGAAATAACCCGCTCAAATTTATCTTAAGTCGTCCAATGCTTACAGGACGTCTGGAAAGGTGGGCAGTTATTTTGCAGCAATTCGACATTCAGTATGTGTCTCAAAAGGCGATAAAGGGCCAAGCTCTGGCTGATTTCTTAGCTGAACACCCTTAAGTGGAAGACACATCTTCAGATATTGAACTCCCTGATGAGGAAGTTTTCTCTATTCAAAAAAGTCCTCAGGAATGGGAAATTTATTTTGATGGTGCTACCATAAGTCAAACAGGGAGGAAATTGGAAAATCTTAAATTCAACAAAGTTTTCATAGGAATTGTGCTCATTTCTCCAAAAAAGGCAGTGTTACCTTATTCCTTCTTATTGCGGGAAGGTGGTACCAATAATGAAGCAGAATACCGTGCTCTCATCGTAGGCTTGGAATTAGCACTTCAAGCACAAGTGAATCACTTAATGGTGAAAGGTGATTCAGACCTAGTAATCAAACAAGTAAATGGGTATTATGCCATCAAAAAAAAGAAGTAATCCCTTTGTATGATTACGTCAGCGAGTTAATGGCAGAATTCCCTTTTGGAACCGACATTTTCTTATGTCCCAAGATCAAAAAATGCTCAAGCTGATGCATTGGCTAATAAAGCCACAACTCTGGAAGATCCAAATCGGGACGAGACAACCATCAGTATTGCTCACCGTCACGCATTTTCACCGTATTTTCGAATCAGAACAGAGGAAATTAATGAAATTTTTCCCATTCCTTAACTGTATGGTCATACTATAGGATGGATGTCACCTATTGGGGAATACCTTCAGAATGGAAAACTTCCACCTGATAGAGCTAAGAAAGAACAAATCCAGCGACGTGTGGTTAATTTTACTATTTATGATAGCCCATATCACCTAGAAACAATTCTCTGCAAATGTAGTTTTGATGGAGTTCTCTTCAGATGTATTGATGGTGAAGAGACAATGGCTGTCATAAGAGAAGTTCATGCAGGAGTCTGTGGTGCCCACCAGTCTAGACATAGACTGTCTGATCAGATTCGAAGGCTTGGATACTTCTGGCCTTCAATGATATGAGATTGTTTCGATTTCACAAAGAAGTGTCATTCATTCCATGTACATGCCAATTTCATTCATCAACCTCCAGAGTTACTTCATACAACTAAATACTCAAGGCTATTTGACACATGGGGAATGGATGTGGTGGGACATTACCCTTCGGCTATGGCCAAGCAATTTAAGTACATTATTACTTCTACTGACTTCTTTTTCAAATGGGTAGAAGAAATACCTCTCCAGGAAGTCAGTTCTAAATGAATTGTTAGCTTCATCAAGTTTAACATCATTACCAGATTTGGTGGCCATCATACCATATTGACGGATAATGGAACTAATTTCTGTTCCTCCGAGTTGAAGATGTTGTTTCAAGAATACAACATCAAATCCAATCATTCATCTCGGTATCATGCTGTAGCCAACGGACAGATAGAAGCCTTTAACAAGGCTCTTTCAAATATACTGAAAAATATGGTGCATAAAGATAAGAGTTCATGGCCTGATAAACTCTTTCATTCTTTATGGGCATATCAGACTACCACCCGCACTGCAACTCGGTCAACTCCATATTCATTGGTATATGGAATAGAAGCCATCTTTCCCATTGAAGTTCAACTACCCTCACTGAGAGTTGCCATTTGTGATCAAGAATCTACAGATGAACAATATCAAAAGCTATTTAATGAATTGGAATGTTTAGATGAGAAAAGATTGTGAACTTTTCACCACTTGGAAGTCTATCATAATCGAATAGCACGAGATTTTAAAAAAAAAATTTGTCTTCATTCATTCACTCAGGGAGAATTGGTATTAGTTCTCAGAACGCCAATGATACCAGGAAAGAAACCTCCCAAACCTGATCCAAAATGGGAATGAATTTATTCAATACATAGGGTCTACTCCAATTGAGCTTATTCATTAATCTCGATGGATGGAGAACTCATCACTACTCCAACCAATTGCAGATATTTTTATGAATAATTTTTTATAAACTGAAAAGTACGTACTTCGTCCTAGCTACATGACACTAAACTGTACATAAGTACTCTGTCCTAGCTACATGATGCTAAAATATACAAAAGTAATTCATCCTAGCTACATGACGCTAAACTGTACAAAAGTTATTTTCGTCCTAGCTACATGATTTTGAACTGTACAAAAGTACTTCGTCCTAGATACATGACGCTAAACTTTACAAATGTACTTCTTCCTAGCTACTTGACACTAAACTGTACAAAAGCACTTCGTCTTAGCTATATGACGTTAAACTGTACAAAATTACATTGTCCTAGAGACATGACGCTAAACTGTACAAAAGACCTTTTCATCCTAGCTACATGATGCTAAACTGTACAAAAGTCATTTTCGTCCTAGCTACATGATGCTAAACTGTAAAAAAGTACTTCGTCCTAGCTACATGACGCTAATCTGTACAAAAGTCCTTTTCGTCCTAGCTACATGATGCTAAACTGTTGAAAAGTACATCGTCCTAGCTACATGATAATAAACTGTACAAAAGTTGTAACAGCCCAAGATTTTATAAAAAAATATTCTTTTTAATTTTATTAATGTCTTGTGTTGTACGCTACACAAAAAGGAGCTTGCACAACACGCATCCTTGTCTTGCCTTTCATTACACGCAATCGCGACCTTCCTCGATAGCGTGTGTAATACGCAATACCGAGTTTCACTAAACAACGATGTGCTATTAAAATATTATTAAAACTAGCCGTTATGAATAGTAATAACCACTTTTTAAAATTCTGTAAATCTTATTTTTCAAAATGAACTTCATTCTTGGATTCGGAGTATCGAATTTAGCCTAAGGTGAAATTTTGGTACTTTTCGGATAACTTTCATATTCTGATGAATAGTGAAAAATTACTAAATTATAATTAAAAACAACTTTTTTAATCGAAATAATTAATAGTGATAAATTATTAATTTGATTAGTTTTAAAGTATATTTAGAATATATTTTTACAATTAAATACAATGTTGGTCATTGGTTGTAATTTCACATTTAAACCAGACATAATCAAGTCTCAATCTTTTGATATATATTGTTTCCTAAAAACACGTTATTTATTTTAACAGCGGGATTTAATTATAAAATTAATTAATGCAACTTCTATGTTATGAATTTGGTAAAATAGATTTCATTTTTGAATTCGGAATATGAAATATAGCTTAGGATGAAATTTTGGCATTGTTCTGAAAAACATCAATTTTTGATGAATAGTGAAACTACTAAGTGGTAGTTAAAAAAACTAAATTTTTCATAAAACTTAATTTTGCCGCTTCTGTGAATGGAATTTCGAAAATCCAAGAGACACGGTTAATATCAAGGACTAAAATGTGGATCAATGAGATGAAAATAATTTTTTTTGTGAATAGTAACTTTTTACTTTTTTTACCGCGGTTAATAGTAAATAGGGTAACTAAGGGTAAATATGATATTACTATTACCCTAACACAGGTCCTAATTCCATTGGACAAGTGTAATTCGACCAGAAACAAGCTTAGGAATAAAATATGACCATTTAGGCCCACTTGGATTAGATTAGGACATTTATTATTAATTTATTTAAAGAAGGGTTAAAATAGTTAAAATCAAAGTTTAATAAGTAAATCATTTTTAATATGGGGTTATACATAAGATAAATTCGATTGTAAATATTCATTAGAAAGCTAAAAAGATTTCGTACATGATGGTATTTTATTTGTAATTTTTAGACATCAAATAATTTAATTTATTTATGACACAACGATGATGCAGTAATTATCTTATTAATGAAATATTGATATAATTGATGTTATAAACACCAAAATAAATGTAATTTGAGATTTTTTATGAATTCCACTAATTTTCTAGGTTACTATGATATATTATCGTTGATTTAATCAAATTGGTTCGAACATTTAATTCTGTTATGACTTTTACAAAAATCATATATCAAATAGTGTCAAAATTGACACAAAATAGTTTTTAAATCAAATATTATATTATTAATTGTTATTGTATTCCTAAAAATCTAAGGTTCGGCCAAATGACTTAGATAAGGATATATATATTAATAATAAACAATTTGGGGTTCGTTTGGCATGTTATAGTAAGTGTATTAACCATATAGTGAAAGAAAACAAAAAGACATGGTAAAAGTTAAATTATTTAACTTAGAGTAAAATCTAATTGATAAGGTTAAAATAATATCCTAAACTTGTCTAAATTCTATTGGATGATAGGATTTCGACCCATCCCCACTTTAGCTTCGAAATAAGACCCTTTGGAACCATTATAAACCGATTTTGACTTTAATATAAAATAATATTTTGAGATATTCCTAAGGTGACCCTCTCCTCCCCTATAAAAGGACACCTCCTCCCCCTCCTCCTCACACCAATTTGAGCACTCAAGCTCGGCCATCCCCTGCCAAAATCTCTTCTCCACATCCCTAGAAACATCCTAGAGGTTCTGGTCTTCCTCAAAGACCAATTCTAGTGCCCTAAGAGGAGGTCTCAAAGAGGCACTTCAAAGAAGAGGTAATTACCGTTACCAATTATTTCATCTTTATTTCTTCTTCCACTTCTTCATCTTAGGTTGTTTCATTATGAAGTAATAACATCAGTATCAATAATATACTGATATGTTATTATAAGTATGAAACAACCCTATTTCACCATCTCGCCATCCTACGGAAAAAGAAATCACCGCGCGTGCGTACGTACGGAATACCGTCTCCACGCCGTGGTGTAATCTATTTTCCACCACCACCTTACATGGATGGGTATAATGGTGTAAAGAATAACTATACATAGTTATTACAACATCATATTGATTCTGATATATTGTATAATCCACTCCAATTCAATTCAATATTTATAGAAATGATATCATCGCTCGTGCGTACGTACGGACTACCGTCTCCACGACGCGATGAGATTCATTCTCCATGTTAACCATTTAAGAATGATTATAATGTATATATAAGACATAATAATGAAATATATGACATTATAAATCTACTGGATTTATTTATATATATACATATGTATGTCATCTACTTACTTCCATTTCAAGACAATAAGGAAAGAAAAACAGCGTTCATGCGTACGTACGGACTACCGTCTCCATGAACGGTGTTTTTCATTTTATTTATCTACCTATTATATATATATATACTGAATATATATGATATATAAATCATATTTTATATTCTGGAAGTAAGTAAATCATGATATATGTAATAATTATGTCAAGAACAAACAAGTCAAAACACCTACGATAAATGAAACAATTTTACCCAAAACGCTTCTTTAACATGGAATTTACAAAAGAACGGGTAATATAATGTCATAAGTGAACCATATATGATATCATAACAATGAATATGATTCTGTAATAAGTCAATAACATGATTTAAATCATTATACAGGAGGTTCGGACACTTACAAAGCAAGTCAGACCTAAGGTAAGGGAAATATCACAATCTCATTTTTATCCGAGATTGTTTATTCGTAAGTATTTACTGGGGTGTATTTTATCATCCACATCCATGTTTCCTCAATATGTAATGTTATTTACATCAACCTACAATTTTTTAAATCCAATTTTACCCTTCGGTGAGTTTTTAGTAAAATATATGAAAGGAATCTTTTGTCGTTTTTCTGTACGAGGTACTTTTTGACTTTTCCGACAAAAGTACGAAGAATGTTTTTTTTAACTTATACGGCATGAACGGATTTATACTATTTTATAAAGCCTTATTTTCATGAAGCTTCCTCTAAAATATTTCATGACTATTTTCAATAAAATCTATTTCTTTTAAAATTGCATGATGTTTTGTGAAAAGAAATTGATTTCTAAGAAGAAAGGATATTTTCCTCAAGAATTCAATTCAAGTGTTTTATCAAAATTATTTTCCATATAAGACAATAAAGGGTTCTGTTTCTATCCATATTTTTACATTTATTTGACTATGTTGTGATGGAATTATGTTTATGAATTCCTTTATCTTATATGAATGGTTTTATGATGTCATGTTGTTTAAGAATCCCATTTTTTTACATGGGTTATGCAATGATATATGATTTATGATTTTGTGGCACACATAAGAAAGGATTCATTAAGAGATGGGTGGGACCTATATCTCCCTCCAATGCATTGGGTAAAGATTTTATATCTCATGAGATAGACATGGCTGGAATGGTAGGTTATACCGGTTCAGTGAAACAGGACTGAAACGAGGATTACTCGATTCAGAAAGGGACTTTGTCCACTAAGATAGTCTTGGCAATGAGTCTTGACTAACAAGAAATGATTCTCTATGATTATGTGTGTATGCCACAAAGTTACATGTTTTATGTTATGATTATTGTGATTACATTTCACTGCCATGATTTATCCCATGTTATGAAATTATGCTCTCTTTTGCAGGTTATGATTTCCAAAATGTTATGTTCTTATGAATATGATGTGATTGATATTTCTTTTGTTTACCCTTACTGAGCATTTGAGCTCACCCTTTTATGTTTTCTTTTCCCCAGGATATAAAGAAAGGTTTTAGGTAAAAAAAAGGAAGATCATTATGGGAGATGTTGAAGATCTTTCACCACGATTAGAAGATTATAGTCCGAGTTTCCAAAGACACTAAACTATTACGGTCCTTGTGTGTGTGTTTTTGTAATGTACTAAGTATTCCGCAAAAGTAATGTAAAGTCCATGTACGATAAGCTTCGGGTCTCTACAGTTGGTATCAGAGGGAGGTTTAGTCAACCTTTGGAAACTAGGATGCAAAAACGTTAGTGAGATCCCTAGAGATATTTCTACGGTATGTCTAGGGATGTCCCTAAGGTTAAGTAGACGTATAAGTTATAGTACTAGAACTACGCTAACGATCATAGAATTAAACCTAAGATGTTAGATATTGAAGGTACTCCCCCTTTATTATGTTGTTTTCCCTAGCATGATTTTTGCCTCTCACACTATTCTTTTTGGGTTTTAGAAAATGGCTGGAAACAAGATGATTCACGATAATGGAGGATATGATGGACAATGGAATGATATTCTTCATAATGAAATGGGATTTGGAAGTCCAAACATAATTATTATGCCGAATCAGCAATCTCATAATATGATCAATAAAGTAAAATTTGGTAAGTTTCCTGACTCGGCTAATAAGAGAAAGATGGAGTTTCAGGATGATCATAGAGGAAAGAAAGTTCAATTTCCCCTATGTAATTCATGTGGGAAGAGGCATCAAGGAGAATGTTTCAAAGGAACTGGAAGATGCTTTGGGTGTGGAAAAGAAGGACACAAAGCAAGTAAGTGCAAAGGAAAAGGTTCAGTTAACACCATGGATGAGGATAATGGTATTGCTACGACATCAAAAATGGTTAAGTGTTTTAAATGTGGAATGTATGGGCATTATGCAAACCAATGTCCTAAGGGAAAGACTCATGAAGAGAATCAGTATGGCCATATGGGTAGTATTTATGTGGATGATGATGAAGAGACTACAAATGATATGTGAGATGAAAGAATTGTTGAAGCTCGGTTAATGGTTTAAGAATGTAGTGGAATGATTACATGTTTATCATGTGTAATGTTGTATAAGTAATCTCATGGTACTATGGAATAAAGAGACATGTAAGGATTGTTACATTGTTGTCTGATTAATGTTACCAGTAACCATGAAATGTTATTCAGATACTTTTGGAAAGTAGATGATAAGTGCATAATGAAAGGATAAGAAGATAATGAGATGTTTGATTGTATTCATGAGCTCATGATTGATATAAGGACTAAGTGATATCATGGTTTGAGTATAAATAATTTTGAGGATTTTGGTATGTGTAAAGTGTTAACTTTTAACTGCATTCATGTTTTCACAAAGGTTCAATGGGTATTCAAGAGTATACATGATTAAGGACTTTGAATGTTTGGAATGTGACCAACAAAACATATCTTATGATATATGGGGATCAACGATGATATTAAATCTCTGGTAATTGTTTTCACTATGTTATGAGAGTGGACTGCAATATTATGGATAAGCCTAAAGATTGGAATGGATTGTGTTGGACGTAAGTTAGTATTGTTTAAGGATTGAAATGTTTTTCGATATTATTGATGGGATGTTATAGTAATATAGTTTTGGAAACAGGACAAACTGCAGGACGGGCGACAACCCATCGCTTCGGACAAGGCTGTAGGAATCGAACCCACAACCGAAGTGCGACTGGCCTTTATCGCCTACCACTGGCCTACAGGAAGTCCCTGTTTAGTAGAAACTAGTTTTATTATATTAAGCAGTATGATATATGAAGTATAAGTCCATTTTAGGAACCATATATGATTAATCTCACTATAGATCGATTTATGCATATAATTTTTGCTAACCTTTTGTTTGAGACAGATGGAATGACCCGTCATTCTATCACATGATCTGCTAACACTTCACGAATAACAAATTCAACTTCATTTATTTAAGATATGAAGTGGAAATTGTTCAAGGCACGAACAACAGTGAGATTGTACCAAAATAAAGTAAGTATTTATTCTAATTCAAATTTTCAACTTTAGGGGAAATGATCTTGAAAACCAAAAATGTTGTCCTAGTGATCTTATACCTGATGAATCAGATGGTACCTTATATCATCACAAATCTATGGATTTTTGATTACTGGCTTTTCCATAGCCATGTTCTCTACCACTCTCCATCAGAACATGATGGGTAGATTTCTCTTCCATATCCATATTTTCACCTATGTGGAAACCCAATGATTAGTTTATTTGGGTAACCATTACGTTTCATACTTTTGTTTTTAAAGATTGGTTTTGATATTCCTTTTTACGATGTGGGTTTCTATTAAAGAAACTTTCGAATAGTAAACCATTTATAACCCCGACGAATTTCGAGGGCGAAATTCATTTTAAGGGGGGTAGAATGTAACAGCCCAAGATTTTATAAAAAAATATTCTTTTTAATTTTATTAATGTCTTGTGTTGTATGCTACACAAAAAGGAGCTTGCACAACACTCATCCTTGTCTTGCCTTGCATTACACGCAATCGCGACCTTCCTCGATAGCGTGTGTAATACGCAATACCGAGTTTCACTAAACAACGATGTGCTATTAAAATATTATTAAAACTAGCCGTTATGAATAGTAATAACCACTTTTTAAAATTCTGTAAATCTTATTTTTCAAAATGAACTTCATTCTTGGATTCGGAGTATCGAATTTAGCCTAAGGTGAAATTTTGGTACTTTTCGGATAACTTTCATATTCTGATGAATAGTGAAAAATTACTAAATTATAATTAAAAACAACTTTTTTAATCGAAATAATTAATAGTGATAAATTATTAATTTGAGTAGTTTTAAAGTATATTTAGAATATATTTTTACAATTTAATACAATGTTGGTCATTGGTTGTAATTTCACATTTAAACCAGACATAATCAAGTGCCAATCTTTTGATATATATTGTTTCCTAAAAACACGTTATTTATTTTAACAGCGGGATTTAATTATAAAATTAATTAATGCAACTTCTATGTTATGAATTTGGTAAAATAGATTTCATTTTTGAATTCGGAATATGAAATATAGCTTAGGATGAAATTTTGGCATTGTTCTGAAAAACATCAATTTTTGATGAATAGTGAAACTACTAAGTGGTAGTTAAAAAAACTGAATTTTTCATAAAACATAATTTTGCCGCTTCTGTGAATGGAATTTCGAAAATCCGAGAGACACGGTTAATATCAAGGACTAAAATGTGGTTCAATGAGATGAAAATAATTTTTTGGTGAATAGTAACTTTTTACTTTTTTTACCGCGGTTAATAGTAAATAGGGTAACTAAGGGTAAATATGATATTACTATTACCCTAACACATGTCCTAATTCCATTGGACAAGTGTAATTCGACCAGAAACAAACTTAGGAATAAAATATGACCATTTAGGCCCACTTGGATTAGATTAGGACATTTATTATTAATTTATTTAAAGAAGGGTTAAAATAGTTAAAATCAAAGTTTAATAAGTAAATCATTTTTAATATGGGGTTATACATAAGATAAATTCGATTGTAAATATTCATTAGAAAGCTAAAAAGATTTCCTACATGATGGTATTTTATTTGTAATTTTTAGACATCAAATAATGTAATTTATTTATGAAACAACGATGATGCAGTAATTATCTTATTAATGAAATATTGACATAATTGATGTTATAAACATCTAAATAAATGTAATTTGAGATTTTTTATGAATTCCACTAATTTTCTAGGTTACTATGATATATTAATGTTGATTTAATCAACTTGTTTCGAACATGTAATTCTGTTATGACTTTTATAAAAATCATATATCAAATAGTGTCAAAATTGACACAAAATAGTTTTTAAATCAAATATTATATTATTAATTGTTATTGTATTCATAAAAATCTAAGGTTCGGCCAAATGACTTAGATAAGGATATATATATTAATAATAAACAATTTGGGGTTCGTTTGGCATGTTATAGTAAGTGTATTAACCATAGTGTGAAAGAAAACAAAAAGACATGGTAAAAGTTAAATTATTTAACTTAGAGTTAAATCTAATTGATAAGGTTAAAATAATATCCTAAACTAGTCTAAATTCTATTGGTTGATAGGATTTCGGCCCATCCCCACAGTAGCTTCGAAATAAGACCCTTTGGAACCATTATAAACCGATTTTGACTTTAATATAAAATAATATTTTGAGATATTCCTAAGGTGCCCCTCTCCTCCCCTATAAAAGGACACCTCCTCCCCCTCCTCCTCACACCAATTTGAGCACTCAAGCTCGGCCAACCCCTGCCAAAATCTCTTCTCCACATCCCTAGCAACATCCTAGAGGTTCTGGTCTTCCTCAAAGACCAATTCTAGTGCCCTAAGAGGAGGTCTCAAAGAGGCACTTCAAAGAAGAGGTAATTACCGTTACCAATTATTTCATCTTTATTTCTTCTTCCACTTATTCTTCTTAGGTTGTTTCATTATGAAGTAATAACATCAGTATCACTCATATACTGATATGTTATTATAAGTATGAAACAACCCTATTTCACCATCTCTCCATCCTACAGAAAAAGATATCACCGCGCGTGCGTACGTACGGAATACCGTCTCCACGCCGTGGTGTAATCTATTTTCCACCACCACCTTACATGGATGGGTATAATGGTGTAAAGAATAACTATACATAGTTATTAAAACATCATATTGATTCTGATATATTGTATAATCCACTCCAATTCAATTCAATATTTATAGAAATGATATCATCGCTCGTGCGTACGTACGGACTACCGTCTCCACGACGCGATGAGATTCATTCTCCATGTTAACCATTTAAGAATGATTATAATGTATATATAAGACATAATAATGAAATATATGACATTATAAAGCTACTGGATTTATTTATATATATACATATGTATGTCATCTACTTACTTCCATTTCAAGACAATAAGGAATGAAAAACATCGTTCATGCGTACGTACGGACTACCGTCTCCATGAACGGTGTTTTTCATTTTATTTATCTACCTATTTAATATATATATACTGAATATATATGATATATAAATCATATTTTATATTCTGGAAGTAAGTAAATCATGATATAAGTAATAATTATGTCAAGAACAAACAAGTCAAAACACCTACGATAAATGAAACGATTTCACCCAAAACGCTTCTTTAACATGGAATTTACAAAAGAACGGGTAATATAATGTCATAAGTGAACCATATATGATATCATAACAATGAATATGATTCTGTAATAAGTCAATAACATGATTTAAATCATTATACAGGAGGTTCGGACACTTACAAAGCAAGTCAGACCTAAGGTAAGGGAAATATCACAATCTCATTTTTATCCGAGATTGTTTATTCGTAAGTATTTACTGGGGTGTATTTTATCATCCACATCCATGTTTCCTCAATATGTAATGTTATTTACATCAACCTACAATTTTTTAAATCCAATTTTACCCTTCGGTGAGTTTTTAGTAAAATATATGAAAGGAATCTTTTGTCGTTTTTCCGTACGAGGTACTTTTTGACTTTTCCGACAAAAGTACGAAGAATGTTTTTTTTAACTTATACGGAACGAACGGATTTCTACTATTTTATAAAGCCTTATTTTCATGAAGCTTCCTCTAAAAGATTTCATGACTATTTTCAATAAAATCTCTTTCTTTTAAAATTGCATGATGTTTTGTGAAAAGAAATTGATTTCTAAGAAGAACGGATATTTTCCTCAAGAATTCAATTCAAGTGTTTTATCAAAATTATTTTCCATATAAGACAATAAAGGGTTCTGTTTCTATCCATATTTTTACATTTATTTGACTATGTTGTGATGGAATTATGTTTATGAATTCCTTTATCTTATATGAATGGTTTTATGATGTCATGTTGTTTAAGAATCCCATTTTTTTACATGGGTTATGCAATGATGTATGATTTATGATTTTGTGGCACACATAAGAAAGGATTCATTAAGAGATGGGTGGGACCTATATCTCCCTCCAATGCATTGGGTAAAGATTTTATATCTCATGAGATAGACATGGCTGGAATGGTAGGTTATACCGGTTCAGTGAAACAGGACTGAAACGAGGATTACTCGATTCAGAAAGGGACTTTGTCCACTAAGATAGTCTTGGCAATGAGTCTTGACTAACAAGAAATGATTCTCTATGATTATGTGTGTATGCCACAAAGTTCCATGTTTTATGTTATGATTATTGTGATTACATTTCACTGCCATGATTTATCCCATGTTATGAAATTATGCTCTCTTTTGCAGGTTATGATTTCCAAAATGTTATGTTCTTATGAATATGATGTGATTGATATTTCTTTTGTTTACCCTTACTGAGCATTTGAGCTCACCCTTTTATGTTTTCTTTTCCCCAGGATATAAAGAAAGGTTTTAGGTAAAAAAAAAGGAAGATCTTTATGGGAGATGTTGAAGATCTTTCACCACGATTAGAAGATTATAGTCCGAGTTTCCAAAGACACTAAACTATTACGGTCCTTGTGTGTGTGTTTTTGTAATGTACTAAGTATTCCGCAAAAGTAATGTAAAGTCCATGTACGATAAGCATCGGGTCTCTACAAAAGTCCTTTTCATCCTAGCTATATGACGTTAAACTATACAAAAGTACTTTTCGTCCAAGCTACATGACGCTAAATTGTACAAAAGTCCTTTTCATCCGAGCTACATGACGCTAAACTGTACAAAAGTACTTCATCCTAGCTACATGATGCTAAATTGTACAAAAGTACTTCGTCCTAGCTACATGATGCTAAACTATACAAAAGTACTGTGTCCTTGCTATATGACGTTAAACAATACAGCAATGGTCCAGTATGACCTTTAACTGCAACTTCGTCCCAGACGATGTTAAACTGTGAAAAGTTCCCTAAATGGTCTAGTATGACCTTAAACTGCAACTAGGTCCTATATGACCTTAAACTACATCAATGGTCCAGTATGACTTTAAACTGCAACTTGGTCTTGTATGACCTTAAACTGCATCACCAACGGTCCATGCATATGACCCTAAACTTTTGCAAGTCCCTTACGTCCAGCAAGATGTTAAACTGTGACGTCCTAACTACATGACGCTAAACTATATAAAAGTCCCTTACATATAGAAAGACGTTAAACTACATAATCATCAAATGTCCTATATGACCTTAAACTACTCACAGTTTCGTCCGACATGACGCTAAATTGTGGAAACAAATCCCCAATGCGTCCAATAAGGCTTTAAATGGTGTACTCTTTTGTCCTCACTGCATGACATTAAACTGCACAGTCCCCATTTCATCCAATATGACGTTAAACTCTATTGTCCCCATCGTCCTAACTACATGACGCTAAACTATACAGAAAGTCTGTGATATGTCCTACATGACATTAAACTGTACTTTGTCCCTGCTACATGACACCAAACTGTGCATCACCAATATTCTTAACTACAAGACTTTAAACTGCAAAGTCCCTTTATATGTCCTACATGACATTAAACTTTTCATCGTTAAGTTTGTTGTTTCCTCTTGTTTCTCACACCGAGTATGAATCACACGAGATTAGAGAAAACATCCACCATAACACTCTTTTTGGGGCGCTAACCATGTGTAAGTCCCAACATCATTTTTTAGGACGTTGTCCCTAAGAACAACTTGATCATTAATTCATTCTTTAATTGAACTACACAGACTTTGATCCATGCCTTCTAGGCTGGGTATGTAGGAAACCTCCCAAGGTTCAAGCCCAAAACCAATCTCTTCACATCGGTTCACCTACATCTCATACGATGTTGATTCGTGAAACCTCCCCTAGAATCAATATCTATACATTTGTTCACTTTCTTCCTTGTTATACGACGTTAAACTATACAACATCTTTGTCCAATATGACAACAAACTACAATATTATTTGATACCCTCACCAGAGAGGGAACTGTTATTTACATTGATTTTTCAATCATGTTTCATTTCAAAGACTACGTGCATACATTGCAAAGCCCAAACCTTTTATCTTAGGTTAATCCATCATTGTACTAAAGTCACCTTTAACCCTTCATATGTGCGAGCCAAATTTGTACAAAGGGTATTTCTAGAACTACGTGGTCTTGATTCCCATCCTTATGGGATACGTAGGAATGTTCGAGTGTCCCTCGAATCCAGCCCCAAGTCTATGGGCCTAACCCCAAATTCCACTTTCAGTCCTTTGGCTGAAAAGTCCCCATGAAAACAAACACTGTGTATTTCTTACAATGGTCCAAGGTCTATGACCCTAAACTAAGATCTCTAATCCTTTTGTCCCACAAAATGTTAAACTATATTTTAAGAACTACGTATGGCTTGATTCTCATCCTTATGGGATACGTAGTGAAGTCCAATATTTCAATTCAGGACCCAGCCACAACATGATTATGGTTTGCATTGATCTGTGTATCTCTGTATACATTGAACAATACCCATCTTTATGTGTCATAATCCTATCCTTAAATATTTTTAGATCCTCATAACCCTTTTCATGACTTCTAGTAAAAAAAATGTAAAACTTATGAGAGTTATTTTGTCTGACTATGCAGCGCGTGCCCATAGGCGGCATTGCATAAACAGTCTACATAACAGACTTGTTAGCCAAACGATACTATTATTTGACTATGCAGCCAATTACCTTAGGTGGCCCTACATAATTCAACCCCCTAATGGGTTTGTCGAATAGTGGTAACTTCATTCTTGGGAAGAATGCCTCTTTTGTCTTTATTTGTCTTAAATAACAGTATGTAGGGATCCACAAAATAGCCATCCTTAACATATTTGTCCCATATCCTTTTTCATGATCTGAATGTATTCAAGTCTATGGTTTATATTCTCCTTCCCTACGTTTGGGTCATACTTTCGTAGGAGTGATATTCATCCAGTTATTTGATAATCTAGTTTGCAAATATTTTCTCCATATTCACGTACCTCTTTCCATACAGCAAACTCTATACTTTGGAAGATGTGAATCTCCATAAAAATTCACTGACTTTTAGAAGTAGGAAAGTAAATTTCTAAGAGTTCTTGTGCCTGACTATGCAGCAAATGCCCATAGGTGGCCTTGCATAAACAGTCTACATAACAGACTTGTTAGCCAAAAAATACTATTTTATTTAACTATGCAGCCAATGCCCTTAGGTGGCCCTGCATAATTCAACCCCCTAATGGGTTTGTTAAATAATGGAAACTTTATTCTTGGAAACTAATTCTTCTAATTCCTTTTAGCTCTTTTTCATATAATTTCTCGGATTCAAATATTCTTAAGTTATAGCTTACATATTTTCCCTCAAACATGAATATGGTAATATTTTTTTCAGATGAATATTCAAGGAATTGATTCAATTATAATCCATTTCGGTCAAAGCTCTTTCGATCATAAACATTAGCATTTTTATGTCCGACATGCATGAATTTAAACTGCCCAGAAAAGACAAGGGAACTCTGAATAAAAGTCAAGTTCCTAGCTCACTAAACATACATTTTGTATGATTTAGGTAACATTGAGCAATTAAAAGGTTCGATGTTTTTAGGGTTATTTACATTAATCCTAGTAAAAATCAAACTATGCTTACTAGGACCATTGGATTAGGTAAATTCTAAAGCATGTAGCAAAAGATAATGCAGGTACAAATGAGTGAAGGTGAAAGTGTTTTTCATTGATGAACAAGAGTTAGAAGGACATCCACAGACTTGAGTCTCTTCTCTTTTTCAATAATTACAAGAGGCTTTCAACATAACTATTCATTTGATTTACGAAACCACGAGCTTCATCAGCAACCACTTGGAATTAATTCATTCAACTGGATTCAATAAGAGATGCAGTAATACTAGCTCTTCTTGGAATAGTTGTAAAAGTATGTTATTGAGTGCGGTTTGAGAAAATTTTCTGCTGATCAAACAATGATTCTGGTTCTGTCCAAGAGACTTGGAAGATGGATACATGGATTTGAGAAAGGAGCATTGGAAGTAAAGAGCCATTTGGAGAGAGTACTCTTTTCAGATATTGCTCTAATGCCATATTGGTCTTCTCTCCACCAACTGACATAGGAAAACATTTCAGCCCATGGGTTTTCCATTTTCATATCGGCATGAAATGGAATGGAAGGATAATTTGAAAGTTCACACCATTGTTGTTTCTCTTAATTCATAGCATTACCGAAATAGAGGAGTTGCAGTGCAGCTGCATTTCAGGTGTATAGTTCTTTGCAATTGGAATATTGACTCCTTGCATATGACCATGACCATATAGAGGCATGCAAATGCTCTGTGGGAAATTAAGATGATATTTCTTCAAGTACTTAACCAAATCTGGGAGAGTTCTGTCACAGATATCATAATAATCATGGACAATGATGTTCATCATGTCATCAATCTGCTTTCTAGCCAGTTCATCAGCCATTTTAATTCCGTTAAGAGCCATTGAATATGCACAATATGTGAATAAACTAACTCTTAAATGGGTTTCTTTTTAGTAAAATTTGTCAAATAATTCAGAAAAATTGCAAAGGCATTAATTTGCGCAAGTCTAAAACTTGGCACGCAAGTATGGATATTTGGCGCAAGTATTTGGCGCGCAGGTAACACCGCACAAATCAAGATACTTTGACAGCCGCACTCCATCAAGGAAACACCGGAAAACAGAGCAACCTGCATGGTTAAGGTGACCTACGTGGTGAGAGCTCGAAGGTTTGAAGTCCGGAAATCTGGATGCGTTGTACGGAAAGGAGGCCCTCAATTTATAGATGCGACCAGAACCCTACGCGCCGTACCCTGTGCGACTAAAGGCCATACCCCTGCGTGTCGGACTCTGCATTCCCAAAGCTCATTTGTGTGCCCAAACTTGCGTGCTACATTTCCTTTGTTTTTCTTCTTTTCCTCAATGTCAGATCCGATATTCTCTCTAGATCCAACTTTGAGGGGGGGACTTTTGTTGAGGCTCCTTTCGTAACAGAATATAAAGATCGGAAAAGGGGAATATCTGAGCTCAATGTTATTTATCCTTTGAAGAAAATATCAAAAATCAACAAAGGAATGAACAGGGAGAAGATTTCCCATAAGTCGCGCAAGTTCCCTCATTGTCACGCAAGTCCATTTGTGCGATGCATTATGGTCGCCCAAGTGACTTGCGCGACCTAAGTGATAACTGCCCGAGGTCTTCTCTAGCCTATAAATAAACCCATTGGGCCCCCCATTCAGGGAGGATTTTTTTCCAGAAACTCAGATTTGATCTCCCGGTGCCCTAGTCTCTTCTCGAAGCTTCCAAAACACTTATAAGGTAATTTCTTACCTAGAACGGAAGATCTAAATAGGGGTAGGATGGCTTAAGTGTTGAAACTCATCAACACTTGCACACCTGAGTGGCTATCCCTTAAGGGAAAATGCCACACTACCGCGCCGCCTTACTCCTTCAATAGAACTTGTGTGCCCCTTTTTTGGAAGAACATCAAAAGGATTATAAAGTCCTTAATCAAGTGTCGCTCAAGTATTACCATGTTGGTTAACGGTCACGCAAGTACCCCATATGTCGCGTAGGCATACCTGCGCGACCATGACTTGAGCGCCCACACAGTACCTGCGCGCCTGCCAGGACATGTGCGCCCCTGCCTTTTTGGGTTCCCTTCTTTCCCATTTTACCCCTCTTAAACAATTCCACCTTTCCTATTCAAGATTCAGTCTTCAAGACACTCTTCAAAGCCATTTATGGCATGATTTCTTGATCTGACTTCCTAATATGAAAGGAATTCTGTGGAAAATCTCTCAAAAACCTAGTGATTTACACATCTTTATGTCACTAAAGATTGAGATTTCATTCATTCTACCTCATCCTTTAAGATGAGAGATCCCCTAACTTGGGCCTTCTTTTCAGATGTAAGCCCCAGTCATAATTCTCTTAATATGGGCCTTCTTTTCAGGAATAAGCCCCAGTCATAATTCTCAAATCTGTGCATCCTCCTTAGGAGTAAACCCCAAGTCCTCATTAAACTAGACCTCCTTTTCAGGAATAATCCCCAGTCCCCTAATTTGGGCATCCTCTTCAAGCGTAAGCCCCAAATCCCATTATTTTTCAAGTATCTTAACTTGGGCCTCCTTTTCAGGAGTAAGCCCCAGTCTTAATTCCTCTTAACCAGTCCTAATTTACATTTGATCTGGGATTCCTTCTCAGGAATAAAAAAACCAATCATAAGTCCTCTCATAATTTGGGCCTCCATTTCAGATTTATTTCCCAAGTTAGAGTATTCAAATCTCCATGAAGCACATATACCTTTATGGACCCTGTTCCTAGTTTTCTTCCCGGATGTAAATCCAAATCTTTGTTTATTTGTGTAGTCATACATACATAAGTCCCACCTTATTCATTATGATTGCATCTTTCATGGCACAATTGTCTGATTCTTACCAATACCTCTTGTTTCTCACACCGAGCATGACTCACATTAGCTTAGAGTGTAAAAGTAAATATGAAAACCTTCATTGAGCCATCAATCATAAAAATCATACTCCCTTACTCGAACTGCGTGGGTTCTGATTCCTTTTCTGAAAAAAGGATATGTAAGTAGCCCATCTGCGGGTTCGATCCCAACTCTGAAATAATCCATGTTCTTCTGAATGACAATAAATTTCAAGTACCCCACTGAGTGGCTTTAAAACCAGTATGGTCATCATAATGATCGAGAGACTTCTATATAAATGTGTCGAAGGGTACCATTGGCCAAGAATCTCTAATAGATACAGATGATTCTCTATCGATGAGGAACCTAAAATACATATAAAAGATTCTCTAAATTTCCTACATATCGATCATTGATTGTCAAATCTGAAGGAAAGATCATTTTATACTTGGTAATGTAATAAGGATTCACGAACATAACTTAAATATATAGAGTCCTAGATTAGACAATAATTCCCCTAAAAAAGGTGTGATGAGTCTGACCTCCCATCCTCTCGACCAATGCAAATTCCTAAGCCTCATCAGTCCACAAACTAATGAGAACCTACCTTTGGAAAGTAGGTCGGAATGGATGTGGAATCATTGGATTTTTCCAGTTCTACGAACATACTCGTTAGAAACCGATCAGAACATTTGAACCTCCCATCAAAGGAGATCACCTAAAGAATCAGAGGGAAACATGGTTCAAATCTATTTCCCACATAGTACAGTTTTTGAGGACTTGAATGACCTAGAAAACATTGTGTGATGTTTTAAAACTCATATCCAGGGTGTGGATCAGATTTTATTAATTTATTCCACATGGTGGATGGTGGTCACCAGGTAGAGAGGATTAGGCCTCAACATCAGATGAAACATCTTATTTTATTATGTTGTCCTTTTCAAATTTACTTTATAATGTTTTCACTCATATTTAATTGAACTATGTTTTATATTGAAAGATGATATTTGATAGTATTTATAAAAAAATTGTTATAGTAAAATTTTTTCAAAAGTTTTTTCAATATTTCAGGTTAATATGACAAAGAACTAATCAATATCTTGAGAAATAAATTAATCATTTAATCTATAATAAATTTACTACTATGATTAACTTAAATGTGTAGTTTTTAAATAGGGGTATTTTCAAATAAATATTTTAACATAAATTTTTATAGAAACCCAATTCACCCCATCTTGAGTATCATACTCTTACAAACATATATTACCCATGAGTATATTATAACATGATTATATATATATTTATTTGTATTTACATATCAATTTTATTATATTTCTTTCATGGGGTCTATGTTTTAAATGTTAACAAATCTAAAATGTAATTTTGTCTCAAATTGCCTTCTTTTGGACACATGCCATGTTATGGAACTATTGTTTCAAATGAGGTGTATATATTGATTTTGACATGTTATATCATGAATATAATAATTTTCATGACATTTAAATATTCCATTAATTTCATTTTATAACATGGGGAGTATAATTAAAAAAACCAAATGGTAATAGTCTATTGAAACAGTCTCATATCTTTTCGATATTGTTTATGATTATGGTTCTTTTGATGAAATATTATGATCTATATCTTAAGAAACATAATAAGTTTAATTATTCTCTATTTACGATATATGTCTACATGTATTCTCATAATTCATATAATATTTTCTACATAATTTTATTAATAATATGTTTTAAAGAATAACCTAATAGTATTTCTTTCTTCAGTTGAAAACATGCTTAAGTAAAAAAACACTTTTAAAATATGTTTTAAAAAAGGGTTTCATGTTATCCCTAAAAATAGATTTCAATAAAAAAAGGTTTTTAAATTTTTTATAGTTATCAAATATTTCTTTATATGTTTTAAAATTTATTTTCAATTAAATTTCTTTTCAAAATATTTTCCTTATTTATTTATACGTTTTCATGTTTATTTTAACAAAAATTTTCTTCAAAATGATTCATGATTAAAAATTACATTCCACAGAAGTAATGATTCTTCCACAAAAAAGTTTTCAAAATATATTTTTATGTTATTTTACATCTAAGACGACATATATTGAATTTAATCAAACCCTTGTATGAAATGATCAAATGGTTCCATTCATATTTTTTTGTAATAATGCTTACAACAACCATTTCTCTTCTATGTGTTATATGCTTGTGAAACCTAATTCATTCATGGTTTATTATTGTATAAAATGATTATGAAAACTATATCCCTTCCATATGTTATTATTTTATGAAATGATAATTATTCTAATTTCATTTCATTGGTTATTAATTGATGATTAAAGAACCCATCTATTTTCATGGGTCATGACATGATTGATGTTTTCTGAAACATGCTTGTATGTTTCCATTATGTGGAGGGTTGCACTTATTTCACCCTTTAATTCATTGGTTAACAATGTATGACTCGTGATTATAAATGTTACATGTGAAACTAATTACATGTTTTCAATGGTATGCATAGACCTAGATTCATGTCCATGAGTTTATGTGTGATACTAATTACATGTTAAAAATTTTATGAGTGATCCTTATTATGTGTTCATAATGTTACACATGAACCTTATAACAGGTTCACAATGTTATGCATGGACCTAGCTTCATATATATATATATATATATATATATATATTTGCGAACCTTATTACAGATTCAAAATACTTTTCATGAACCTGATTCCACGTTCAGAACATTATGTGTAGATCGAGTTTCATGTTCATAAGTCTATAAGGAGGCAATATTTCATGTCCTTAACTAAATGCGTGAATGTGATTCTAATTATACTTGTTCACTATGTTATACATTGATTGTATTCCTTAATTCGATGATTCATGTCATATGTACTAAAAATAATTATTTCATGATTGATGTTTATAATATTTGATATGAAGGATACAATCTTCTAATGAGCATGATCAGATTTTAATAACCTTATTTTTGTGGTTTGAATTAACATTTCCTTTATTTAACCTTACTAAGAATTTGAGCTTACCGATTTCATATGAGTGGATTCCTCAGGATATGAAGAATGCTTTTTTTTATTTAGAGTTACTAAAGTGGAGGATCTTTGTGGGAAACATTAAAGATCTTTCCCTTAGTTAGAAGATTTTTATTCTCTATTTCCAAAGGAACTAAACAAATATTGTCTTTGGATGTCTATTTTTTAATGTTTTATGTATTCAAAAAAAGTGGTTTAATTTCAATGTACATTAGGATTGGGTATCTATAGGTTCTAAACATGTGGAAAAAAGGGATCTTATACTCAGGTATTTCATCAGGATTGATATCATAGTTGTAACTAATGGGTAAGAACACATTATTTTCAATGATATTTCTGGAACAACATTATTTTAGAGGATAATAAATCCATAAAAAATATAATGTATTAAAAATAAAAATGAAATCCACAAATTAAGTGATATTTACAAAATTAATTTATAAAGATGTTGTATTTTGGTTTTTAAATAGGTTTTTTTCAATATACTCTTTCATTGAAGAATGATGTAGTAGATGAATATGATATCTCATATTTATCTATACACCATGATAACATCGTGATGTATATCTATTTTAGGGATGATTTCTGATGGGACAATATGAAGCATGAAATTTCAGATTACCTCTCAATAATTTTGGGGTGAAAAAACATTAAGGCATAGAAACAAAATTCTTTGAGGATTATTAATCCTCTCCCAATGCCAATTTCGAAGTGGGACAATACTACATTTGAATGTTGCTACCGAAATTATGAATAATCTTAATAGAAATTTCATTATATGGGTTATTATCACCAGACATACCAAATACAAACATTTCATGGTAATATGAGGGGATCTACCCCTTTTCCAACGTGATAAACTGTATATTAATGAATATTTAAGACTTCATGGTGCTTGTCTATAAATTTTAAGTGATACTGATTAATAGTTCACATCAAAAATATTGATGAGTATACCAAAGGCTCTTAAAATTGTGATAAATTTTGGTACATCCTATAATACTCAAATAGATGTGAAATTTGGAAAAAAAATTGATGTTAAAACACAAGAAACCATCATGCTAAATTTATTTTGAGGAATAATGGGATTATTATTTTACAATTGATGAATTTTCATATAATAATATCATCCATTCAAGGATTAGAATGGAATAATTTCTTTCATTTTATGGAAGATAGATTTTACTAGAACATTTTAGGATATAGTTAGTGAAAGGAATTTAGTATGTCCAAAACATTTTCACAAGAACGATTTAGAGGTTTTCACTCATTAGGATTATATCAATAAATCTCAAAGTTGAAAAAATATATTTTAATTATTTACAGAATAAATTTTAGTAACAGATGGGGTATTATGATTTTGTAATTATATATCCTTGGAATGAAATTATGTAGTTAGATAAATAGGGGAATGTAATTACTATGTATATCATGCCTTATAAAATTCTATATAGAATAGGAGTTGTTTATCCATATTTAAAAATTACACCAAAACTGTGGATGAAATTTTCCATGATTCATTTTTGAGGTAATATATACCACATCCAAAAAACATAATCAACATTGTGAAGATGTAATTGGAGCCCAAATTTTATCATCCTATAGATGTGAACATTTTATAATTACATGATTTATAGAAAATATTTCATTATAAAACATTCACAATATCATTTATGTTTTGAGTCAAAGAAATAAAAAACAACAACATATAAATCCCAACTCCCATTCAACTAACAAAAACATTTCCCACAAGATAAGAAGCTGCTTAATCTATAAAAAGTTATCAAAATATCCTAAAAATTATCCAAAAAACTCTTATAGAGAAATATTAATTATTTAAATTTCTTATAATCGAATGAAATGAAAATATGAGAAAAGGTTGATCTTGGATCCTTAGTATGGGTAAATATAAATGATAATAATTTAAGATCTCAAGTGAGAATAAGATCAGAATATGGGTATAATAAATGTGCATAATAAAGTAATAACAAATAAATAATAAATCATAAATCATGTAATAGGTAATTCTATGATATAAAGGTGTATGATATCATAGAAAATACAAACAAACACAGAATAAAAAATAGCACTAAAACATTCGAAACAAATAAATGGATGACAATAAGAATCATATGAATCTATTTTGAAAAAAAACTAATATGTACATGCATTATGTATTGAGAAAATCCTTGTATATAAACCATTTAACTTATGAAAAAATAGATCAAATTATAAAAATTTCACTAACCTATATTCCATGTTTTTTAACAAATAAATAAGGAAAAATAGATATGTGGTGACTTCTTATTCAATTAATTGATATCTATAAATTATAAAAATCAAAAAAGGGAACTGCTTTTTCATTTTAGTCTTTCTCTAAAGCTATTATCATTAAATTTTTTATTTACTGAGCGAGAAACATATAGCTTTGATACCACATGACACAAAAATATATTCAAATCACCCATGGGGTTGGGGTGAATTAAGGAGTTATTTTATTATTTTATTACCACTATAAAATTTTCTAATTATAATATATATTACATGAACCCATTAATCTTCAAGAGCACATATAAAATTGATA
This sequence comes from Viscum album, assembly GCA_963277665.1. Lineage (NCBI taxonomy): Eukaryota > Viridiplantae > Streptophyta > Magnoliopsida > Santalales > Viscaceae > Viscum > Viscum album. The sequence continues at coordinate 290,572,812 of OY728150.1, read as the reverse complement.
TTTAGAAATTAAAATGAGTACATATAGTTTTTACATGTTTCACCATTAATAGACAGTCTATGGATAATATTACAATATAATATGAGTTTACAGAACACAATATAGATGTTACAAATATTTTGGAATGACACACTGTTAGTCTTGGGTAAATCACTCTTAATTTCTTATAAATGTTATAAGAATAGAAATACAATATAAATTTGATATGATGACAACTTTTCATGATTCAAGAAAAAATTCAACACAAGTATCACTTGGTATTTTTAAATGTTCATAAATTACTACATTTATTCTTGGTCTTTAATCATTCTTCCCATAATCATCCATTTTTATCACTGATTTCCATATTATATGGAATTCTCATCATCCTTTCTCTTTATGATAAATATCTTTTAATCAGATAATCATATACCAATAATCATGATTTATAAACTTATCACATATATCCACATAATGTTTCTTAAAATACACTTACTAAATACCAAATAATATGAATTTTTTTCATAGGATATTTTCTAAATAATCTCAGTGATATCTACTTATCGCTATAACATACTAACCATAAAATATTACATCAATTACCACAATAAAATATTTTCTAGATGAAATACCATTCAATAATAATTCCTCTATACTCACCTAAACATATCCATTTGAAATATATAAAAACTAATAATCAACCTTAATTGCTATACAATGTTGTACATTTTAGTTTTTCATTCATGAAAGGTATTCTGCAACCTCAATATTGCATAAAAAATTCCATTTTTAGTAACATATTGTTGCGTATATATTCATAAAATGATAAATTTCATATATCATGTTGTGGAACTCATATTACACCTATTTCAGTGTTTCCAAAATCTTAAACATTATGTGAGACTCCACATTTTGATTCCATAAAAAACATACAAAGCTATCATCCCTTAGCTACAATTTTTATGTTTCTTAAGAAAATAAAATAAATATGTATGAGGGGATTTTATTCCTTTTTAGTCATTTCTATAAACCACTATGGACATTAATAGAATTGAAAAATCCATATAATTTCAAATATAATTTTTTATAATGAAAATTCCATCCACCACATTATTCCTAGCAGGATTGTTTTATACTGAAATAATTTCATTTTCTCAAGGATTTGAAAATGCAAGAAAAAATCAGAATTACTGTTCCTATAACCACTTGTATATACCCAAAATAACTAATTCATGGTGAATTATGTTTTGATGGTTTCCTCTATCAATAATCTCACAACATCCTTGGGGATTCATGATTTTTAATATGTGTCTACTAATAAACTATTAATTGACAACTAATGAAACAAATTAAAACTCATGGAAGAAATAGATATTAGGGATATAAAATGAGTTTCCAATATTCCTTAACTATGATTTAAATGGGATTGTATTTAGGTATTTGGTGTATATTCGTAATGTGGATATGATATTAGAGTTGAAAATTCCTATTAAGAATTGGTTCAGGAAGGTCATTTGAGTTGTGGATTTTCCATGGGTGAAAATAATGAGGTGTACTATTGAGTAGATATTAGATTTAGTCTGAGTAATTGAATGGTTTTCTACCCTAATTATATTGGAATGGAAACCCATATGATATTTCATACAGTATGGATTATGGTTTAACATGGGAGGGCTTGATGATGAGGTTAGCATGGTATTGAGATGGGCCTGGTTAGTGGGGGTGAGTCTCATTTGATTAACACTCTAGTTGGGAGTGATGACTCAAAATAATTGGGATGTGTGGGATGATATCAAAGGGATGTATTTGTGAATATGATTCATATTTTTTATATGGTGTATATTGGTATATATATTAAGGTGATGGTTTCACAGGACCATAAGATGTTGTATGTCAGAATACACAACCCAGGTTCTCATTCCATTAGATTGGATACATTTTATTATCATGGTTATACTAACCCAGGGATCAAGTGTAAATACAGAATTTTTTATATATGGATATAATATATAATTTTTTATATTCAATATGATTTTTTTATCAGGGATTTTATTGATTGAGTGTCCAAGAAACCATATAACATTTTATACTCTTTATTACACTAGCTGAGGGTTTGAAGGACCAAATGTTATTTTGAATAGAAGATACATAAAATCTAGTTTCCATGATCCAATATAAATTATGATTCCATTTTTAAACCCAGTAGAGGGAATAAGATGCAATATATCATTTATCAAGATTTGTTTTTACCATATAGAGTATGGAATTTCATCTGACATTTGGTTTCTACGGTTTAGGGGTAAAGTCCACAAAACTCAATTTATAATTTTAAATATATTTTCAGACATATAGTAGTTTATTATTCCATTCATCATACTCCTATTATTGAAACAAAAAATTAGGCGGTTTAGAAGAGGTGATCAAAATATCTATGGTTGTAATTAATTGTGGGAATGTTATAATATGATTACAAAACATATGTTTATATTATATATGTTATAATTATTTCTTTACTTGTGTAGATACATGTATATTATTTCATAAGTTTTAGAAATATTTTGGGATCCAACTAACATATATTTATCACATAATTTTTTGGTAACCTTTTGTACACAAGGACTATTTTTATACTAATTATGAATCTATGAAGTATTTTATTTTTTAGCAACTAATTTAATGTATCTATGATGATTTTTTTTGGATTTTATTGATTAATTAAATACAAGTGGAATTTATGGTTTCTATCCACATATGAATATTATTTTTCTATAATCCAATTTTAATGATGAGCTAAAGATATTTTATATATGGAGTTAATCTTGAAATCATTTTCTAATAGCTAAAGATGTTCAAAAAATGGAAAATAATGGTTGAATCTATAATTTGTTATTTTTATATTCTTCATAGTGGAATAGCCTTGAAACAGGTTACATGAAAATTGATATTATCTACAAATAAAATGACCTTTTTCAAAAAAAATTAGATAACTACTTTAGAGATCCTGGACAATCATTCTGAGTGTTGATTAGGATAATTGATCAGGAAGAAAATATGGTGAATCCACATTACTAAGTTATATAAGAATGATTTAGATGTTTCAACCATAAGACTAAATTTTGAGAGTCTTCGATGATGTTTTGATGATAGAGAAGAATGATAAATTAAGTTGTTGTTATAAAATTAGAATGATTTTCATAGACATATAGATTAATAAATTAGTTTCGTTTTATAGTGTTTATTTGAAAAATACAAATATTTAAAATTATAAAACCCTGTGATTATAAAGTCAGAAAACTAGGTTTGATAATATATATGAAATGAATCAATTATCATATATTAGAATCTATCACCCCAAGACTTTATGATATATTTATTTTCAAAATTAATTCATTCTCTTTAGTATCTTGCTGAATTGGGAACTCGGAATCTAGATAAAAAATCATATAATATATTATTACATTTTAACCATTAAAATGGTAGGTATCAATAGTACTAACTTATTTATGAGAAGATATATTTTTATCAAATTTAAAGAAAATCATTGGTTTTATATTTATTATAAATAAAATTACAATCATCTAAAATAAATAGAATTGTTTTCTGAAAACTATATTTTTTCTAAAAGGTTATTTCACCACACTTTCACAAATATTTTTTAAAAATATTTTTTATAAATTTTATATAATTTAATTGAATTGATAAATTGTGTTTTTAAAATATACAGGTAAAATTTATATTTTGGTGAATTTTCATTATTTTCTAGAAATAATAAAATTTTGATGGGTAGTTGTAAATACTGATTTTATTTAAAACTGGATTTTAATTTAAATAATTAAAAAATAAAAAACCAATGTTTATATATAATTTTTAGTCACATTTAAAAATTTATATTAAAATGTAACAAATTCTTGTCACTTGAAATAATTTCATATTGATATATATTTTTATGTTTTTTTCATTTTAATTATATTCTTGGGAAAATAAATTTTCAATATGTCAACGGGTATTATATTAAATTTTGAATTAAATTAGGAAAATATTATTCAATTTTAATAATGATATTAATTTATATTATCTAATATGTTCAAAATATCTTTTAACCATAATTAATTATGAAAATAAATATAATTAATTTACATGGCTATGAAAAAATGGGTTTGTATGCGGTTAAACTAAAATGATAAGGGTTAAAAATGGTATAAAAATTTTCCACGACACATTTTATGTCCATATATTCACCTAATAAGGTATAATTATCTATATAGATAGATTATGGAGTCTTTTATCAGGATAAAATTGGGGTTATCACTTTATCATCTCTAAAACTCTAGGTGTACCTTCTCTCACACATATGAAATGCAACCCATTCTCCAAGACACTTAACACATAAAAAATAAATTATCTCTGGAAATACCTAGCCAACAATCTTACATAATTCTATATTAACATCTTATTGGCCTTATTTTCCATAGAAATACCCTTTATGATATATTTTGGTATAAACCATTTGATGCTCTCCGTATAAGAGTTAAAATTCGTAAACATGCTTATTTTTTTCTTGTATCTTATTAAATTAGTTATAAAATATTGTAATATTATAACACCATTATACCCTATATATTTACATATTTTTATGTTAATTAAATATGTTTTATATATCTACCCTTTAATCAAATGAGAAACAAAATCGTTGATCATCTATAAGATAGACATTTTCCTCACAAATCGATGTAATTCTTTTTACATCAACAACTACAAATGATGAATTAAATAATGGATATAAGATATTTATGTTATAATTATAAAATTATTCTACTAATATAATTATTATGTTACATATACATTTTTACTTTCCATTCCATGTGGGATATGATAACGTCACTCGTTTGAAAGGAAGACTGCAAACTTGAAAAGTGATGTGTATTTTTTTTATCATAAACTATAAATAGAACGTATTCAGGTTTAAATTATTTAATATATATGTTATATTTATAAACTAAACATTTATTTGTAAATATATTATCACATATAACTTTATAACATCAAATCCATTGAAAATTAATAACATCACTCATGCGTATATGTGGACTAACACAGGCGCATATCATAGTGATTTTTTTTCTTTTTATTATTAAATGGATGGTACTAAATCTGTATTTGAATAATATATATTATATATATAAATAAATAATGGTTATGAATTAGTTAATTGAAATAAATTTTCATTTGTTACATCCATCGAGAAAAAATAGAGACATCATTCATGCGTATATATGACTTAGTATCTCCTTGAATGATGTAATAAATTTTCTATCTCTATCTTTTATAGATTAATATATCTAAATCTATAATTAATATATATTATATTTATATCATGTGTATAAATTTACTTATTTAAGAACCATGATCAATGTCATTGGACAGAAATTATCATACCAAAACATATAGGAAAAATGAATCAATTATCACACCAAATAGTGATTTGAAATAAAAATTAAAATAAATGGGTGGTAAAATATTGTAATTAAATAATATATGGTATGAAATATATCATTATAATTTAATAAAAATATATATTGTAAACCAATATTTTTTATATAGTAGTTTTGAACATTTAATAAGGAAATCAGACCCAATTTATGGGTTCTTCATCTCACTTTTAATTCAATTAGAGATATGCAACATTAACCACTTAAAATGTAGTGTAGATTATATACTACCATTTTTTTATATATTCCATAATAAATTTAAATATATTAAATATGATAAATTTTTGGTTTGATATTGTTCCTTTCTTGTGGAATATAATTAAAAATTTAATAAAGGGTTAATAGATTCATATTTCAATATCATATTAATAAGGAATGTTTATACGTGAAGTTATGATGAATTATATTATTTGATAATTATATAATAAACCTATTTAATTTTATTCTTCTATAGTTATTCATGATTTTTTCACATTATTGTACCACACATCATTATTTGGTACTTATACTTACTGATAATGTTCTATAATAAAGCCCAACAACATTTCTCTATACGGTAGAAAATCATTTTCATCTCAAATATTTGTTTTATATAAATTATTTAAAAAATAATTTTAACTTCCACAAAGTGATTTATAAAAATTATTTTTACCCATGCATGACTTTTGAAATTTGTTTTGAATGGAATCTTCAAGTCGTTTTCCAAACAAGTCCCTTTTTGATTTCAGCAAAAATGTGAAAGGAATATTTGTTTAACATTTACAACATGTATGCAATTTATTATGTTCGTGAAAACACTATTTTAAAAAAAATACTTTGTATGTTTGGAAAGATATATTCAATGAAAATTATTTTAGAAAATATTTTCTTAGAATTTATTTTGAAAAAACATATTTAATGAAAAAAATATATTTAAATACGAATGTTTATAATGAAATTTTTAATTGTATTTATATTCATCCAATACACAACCCTTAATTTTACATTTGATTCTATAGGGATATGTTGTTTTTATACAATGATTTTTTATATCATGATGTTTTATGATCATTTTTACAAGAAAAAGTATTTAATTATTATTTCTCAAACAATTTTTTAAATCATAATTTTCCTTTGAAATATTCACTTTCATATCATCATTGAAAATTAAAAAGCCAATTAATACCCAAATTATTTATCATGGATATAATTATTATTTAAACAATATATAATTTCAACAAATGGTTCTTTAATTTAAATTTTATATGATAAACTAAGGATATTATGGTTAATATACATTCATTATATGATACATATTTTTTTATACAGGTTATTATTCATGAATTACATCCATTATTAGATATAAGAGAAATGATTTTAAAATTATGTTATGGGTTTGGATTAGTTGTAAATATCCCCACAATGAATCATTAGTCTTATGAGGTAAATCAGTTTTCTATCCTTATTTAAGTGGTATTTTTTTATACCTACACATATGATTAATCTTCAATGGAGATGGTCTTGATAGTAGAGTTATCATGATTCTAGATATCATGAGATAAAATAATTAGACATTTGATTCATTTTGAATTTAGTTTTTATTATTATTATCCACGATATTTCCCTATTCATATTATTTTGGGATGAATTTCATTCTCATTTTATTGATTATATAGAAGATTTATATAGTTATTTTCATTTCAATAATTGTTTAAACCTGATCTAATCATGATAGTGAAATTATTTAAATTGAATGTGTGTTTAGTTAATTAACATTCAACGATAACTATCCACATTGATTAGAAATTTATTCTAATGTACTTAACCCTTACTATGAATTTTATATCAGTGTTGTTTTTTACTTTTTTATGAATTTAGGGTCGAACTATGAGTGATATGTCAAAATATTCATGTGGGAATAATAATATTCTTGAAAACAATTATTTTATAATTTATATTATAAAATGAAATATAGGAATCATGGATGTATCTATTTTTCCAAGTCATATAAACTATTAAACCCTTCAGGATGTGGTTTTATGTATCTTATACCAATGGAATAAAGTACTCACCAGATTTATGTTACTAGATTCGAGTTCATTAGACTTGTAACTAGAAGATATTTTTTAGGGAACATGTGTCCTATAATTAAGAAAACCTATATTTGGGGACTTGACCCAAAGGTAGGACAAAAGTAAAATTATATAATAACAAATTAATGTTTTAGTAATGTAATGATTATATAGTAATTTAATGAAATAAATCTCTATTTTGATACTAATAGTAGACATGTTTTGGTAAAATATGTTACTATGAATTGTTACTCCAAACAATTCCCATTTGGTTTGATCAAGAGTTTCCATGTATAATAAAATGGGTCTTACTACACAACTACTGCATCAATCATAGGGGATATTATATTTATAATTATCATTTTTTTACCAACCATTATGAAGAATTTGAATAGATGAAGAAAATGAATGACCTAAGTGAAACCTAAGGTGTATATGATTTAAATGAAGGTGTCATAATTTATAGATAATATAAATTATTCTTAACTACATAGGGTTTACCACTATGATAATTATTACTCACACTGATTTATTGTTATAGCCAATAGCTGAAACCCAAAGGAATCCTGTTAACATTGAATTTGAAGGACAATGTGGTGACTATTTGAAATTGAGTGGGATGTTTATTGAAGTGAATGATATCATGATTATGAATAATAATTTATAACAAAATATTATTAACAACCAATACATTAAAAATCTATTAGAATAACCAATTAAAATAAATACATAGTTCATGAAGGGCTTGATTGATGGATACCATGTTGGAAATAAGTCTTGATTTACATCATGTATGAAATGTGGAATGAAGAGGATAGTAATGTGTATTAAAGGAATGTGAAAAATGATTTATATGTGGGAAATAAGGTAAAAAAAAAATGAATTTATGAAGAAAAATAAAGATAATGGTGGAAGGAAATTAATTTCTTCTTATAGTTCCATTTATAGTTTGTCAATATAAATTTGTAGAATCAAGGAATTCTCACAGTCAATTAAATATTATATAGGTAAACTCATAGATCATGGAATGAGATCCATTAAAATAAAAAAGATGAAATATTTATGTATTGGAATTCATGAATTAAAGTGTTGAATTATTTTTACCATTTTTATTTCAGTCATAATAATCCTCAAAAAATGTAGATTATGTAAAAATTATAAATCATTTATGTCATCTATAAATTACATGTTATGTATTCCATAATATGTTTATCAATTTAAAACTAATTAAAATATTAATAATTTAAACACCCCTATTGGGTTTGTACGATGCACTTTTAAAATGATTAAGAATGTATATGGAAACCATTATGGATAATATAACCCATTGTTTTATTATTTTAATGGATTATTTCAAGAATAATGCCTAAAAAATTTTCATTTAGAGGATTAATTGTTTTGGTATTATTTATGATTTCTCTTATATTTAATATTTTCTTAATTTTTAGTCATCACAATTGGGAAGGTTATATGAATTATATTATTATATTTTTTGAGAAAGGATAACATGTTGTATCTGGTGAATGACATGAGGCTTAAACCAAAAACTAAGTGATGATAAAGGTTTAGATACATCTAGTGATCTATTTGATATTCTAGTTATTTTGAAATTATTTTTACATAAATGATTTAACAAATAAATATTAACGATGAACTTTTGTAATGACTATTGAGTTTTAGATATTAATGTACTATATTTGATAACTTTTGATAACCATATTGGTTATTTAAAATATTTATAAACATGAAGAAAGACTGATTACTCTTTTATTGACCATATGATACATTAATATTTAATTTTAGATCATTAGGATTAAAAAACACATTTTATATTCATTTCATAGAGTAATAAAGGAAGTGGAAATTGATCAAAGCACCACTAATGGTTGAAACCATGCATATGAAATAAAAATATAGCCAGTAATAATATTTCCCTATATTCTCACACATTGAAAAAATTCATCATTAAGAAAATGATCTTGAAAAAAATCATATTACCTTTATATATGATCAATATGAATCATAAAAAATTATAGTTTGTGGTTGTTGACATTTTATTTATCATTGACAATATTGTGATCAATGACAATCATAACCCTCCATCATCTTTTGGTAATTAAATTTTTTTTCTATGTTGATATCATCTAATCCATATATTGTAATATTACATTTCAAAATTGTTATTTTTTATTCTAGATGAACTCTAATATTTCTATTTTTGTATTATAAGAGGAATTGTCTTAAACAATTTTATTATCGGTGTTTGTTCATAAAGTAATTTTTAAAGAGAAATTATTTCCATTTATGTGCACGTTAAAATTATAAGGACCCAATCTAGTGGAGGTGGGGAAAATGTAACACCATGAGATATTAAAAGACTAATATTGGGATATATATCACATATTAACCAAAAAATATAACATAGAAGATAATTTAATGCAGTGAGACTTTATTATGTATTTGTTTCTAAATAAACATGATCTATTTCATAGCATACAAAACACACAACACCAAGTATAAATGAATGGTAATACATTATAATGTCATAAAATAGACATTAAATTGGAGGGTATGAATATTACTAACAAAATTATGAAAACTATATAGTTTATAAATTTACAAAAATATCATTTATTATTTATTGATTTGAAATAAAATAAGAATCACTTGAAAGAAATAGAAACGATTTTTGGATAACTGTTTTTTATAAGGTAGTCTTATATCTCTTTTCACATATATTTTTAACTGTTAGTTTTATCAATTTCATAATATTTAAATGGAAAAAATTAATTTTTGAAAACTACATATAAAATTTATCATTATAATATTCTCTTGAATTTTTTCTCAAAAGAATTAATTTTTTGATAAATAGTGAATAATACTATTTTTTATTTACAATTTCAATTTCATTAAATATTTTACATGGTTAAAATATTTTTAAAATCAACTTTTAAGTAATATTAGTTATGTTATATAAAAATTATCAAATTTAGGTCATTGAAATAATTTTTTATTGAATTGTTACATTAAAACATTTTAGAATTTTTATATTTGATCTTTGGGAAAACCATTTTTCATGCGTCTCTAGGATTATTTCTACAATAAATTACACCACATAAATGTATTTTGAAAGGTTAAATTCACTAAATGTTATGAATAATGATTATTTATAGTATGAAATAAGTTTATATTAATTTTTTACCATAATAAATATGGATAATATAAAATATTAATTATCTAGATAATGAAAAAAATTGGTTTACCAGACGTTAAAATAGAAGATAAGAATAAAAAAGACCAAAAAATTATTAAAATACTATTTTATATAAATATTTTTACCCTATGAAATATATTTATATTTAATGACATATTTCTAAGTCTTTTTAAATTATTAACATATGGTTATCACATAATGTTTTCAAAACATCCATTTATGCCATCTCCCCCTCCCTAAATAAATGGAGATCCCCTCTCCGCCCCTATTAACCCAAAGTAATAAGTTTTTTTCAGACAATCTGTACCGAAATATCCTACATAATTAATTCACTATTTCCTAGTTATTTTATTTTTATTTTAGTCCCACATATTAATGATTTAGGTGCAAATTGAAATAGGCTCTCCGAATAAGAGGTAAAATTATTAAACTTTCATATTTGATTTATTTCATTATGAAACACATTAAAATAAACATAATCTATGAAAAAATAATAAAAATTCATTAAACTAATATGTAATTATAATGATTTCATGTACCACATCCATCTACACTTCGTATTAAATGGATGATAATGTCGTCAAAATATGTGAATATATCTGACATTTTTTAAATAATATTATTTCTGGAAAAATTATTTCCTATATATTTCTCACCATAAAATCTTTTTGAATATAATAACATCGCTCATGCATAGGTTTCAACTACTATATCCATGTAATAATGTGAGATGTTTTTATTTTATTATTATATGGATGGGAAAATTTGTATTTTATTAATATAAGTGATATATATATAAACTAATAATAATTCAAAAATAGTGAATTAAAATTTATTTTTTTATTTTTTTCATCCATCATGAAAAAATGGAATCAATGTTCATGGGTAAATATTACTTATCATCTCCATGAATTATGTAATCAATTTTCTATCTATAAGTTTTATTTTTTACTATAATTAAATATATAATAAATAGATAATATATTTTATTCATGTCTAAAATAAGGGAGATTATGAAATTATGATAAATGTAAAATAAACAAAATTAAATAACCATAACATACATGAGAAAAAAACCAATTACAACCTATGGTAGTGACTTTAAAAAATAAATTTTAACAAATAGGTGGGAAAAATATAATTAAATCATATATGGTTTGAAATATATTATTATTGTTATTAAATATATTAATAGTATAAGTTAAATTATTGAACATGATTTTTGAACTATTAATAACGGAAATTAGGCCAAAGGTAAGGGTTTCTCGTCTCACATTTACTATAGTGATACTTATGCCATATTCACCACTTATTCCATTGTGTGATGTTTATAATACCCATTTAAATATGATATATCAATAATAAATTTTTCATCAGGTTATTTATGGTATCATTTTATGTTATTCATTTCAAGGGGCATATGATTTAAAAATTACTCAAGGTAGGAAATTCATGTTTTAATATTCTTTTAATCATGACTATTAATAATTAAATTTTTATTTAAGGAAATTATATTATAATTCACAAATAAAACCATTTTGTTTTATTTTTTATGTTTATTTATGTGTTTTCAACTAATATTACAATATTCATCACATTGGAACAAAAAATTATTATAAAAAGTTTTCAAATGAAATCTGAATTCATTTCTCCCTCCAATCGAATATTCATTTTTCTTCTAAATCCACATTTTCAGAAAAAAATTCATTTTTTTACATTGTTTCATGATTTATAAAAAAAGTATCATTATTGTACTTTTTACATTTTTTTTGAAATATATATTATTGTTCGTTTAAAACAAAGTCTATTTTTTCTTTTTCCAAAAATGAAAACAAAATATTGGTTTTAACATAGAAAAAATGTATGTAATTTCATATCATCTTGAAAAATAAATTTGTTAAATGATTCTTTTATAGCATTAAAATGGAAATTTTCAGTGAAAACAATTTTAAAAATATTTTTTTAACATTTTTTTAAAAGTTATTTTCAAAGTGAAGAGGTTATTTTCCATAAGACTGTTTTTAATGAAATTTTATTATAAGATCTTTTTAATATAATTACTATTAATAATGGATATTATTATTACATAATCCATATATCATTTCAACATACAGTATTTTATTTTTAATGTGATATTATTGATCGAGGAAACTGTGGTTAATATGAATTCAATAAATAGTATAGAATTTTTTTGATAAGCCATATTTCTCATGATTTAAATCAATTATTTGATATATATAGAAGGAATTATATAGGCGGTGATGAATAGGGTCTAATTATAGATATCTCATTAATGCATCAGTAGTATCAATAAAAAAATAAGCTATCTAGAAATATTTAAATTTGGTTATCTGTTATACCTATAAATAGTATTAAACATTTTTGTCAATGGTATTAATAGTATAAGAATCATGATTCCTAATATTATGAAATATTATAATTAATCATTAGTTTTTTGAGAGTTTATTAATATTTATTATTGATTAAATTATCACATTGATATTATATTGGTATTCAATCTATTATTAATTTATTGATTAAATTTCATGTGTATATTGTTTTTTAAATTACAATATTGATTAATCCTTATCTTTTCATGATAGTAATATAATTTAATTTCCATGTTATTCTAGTTACATAACGTTTCATGTTGAATGTTCATATTTATTTAAGATTTATTCCACTTTATTTAACCCTGACTGAGCATTTGTGCTCACAATTAGTTTTTCCATTCCCAGGAAGGCAAGAAGTGTACAAACAATTATATGAAAATATATTCTATAAGTAATAATGATATTATCAAAAAAAATATTTTAAATTATGGTGCAAACTCTTCGATACTTTTGTATGTGAGTACCTGTAACTTATGATAGTTTAATAAAGTATACACTAGATTTGAGTTATTGTATTTGGGGACCTTATTATTGGTATCAAAGGATGTTTAGTAGAATCTATGAGAACATATTTTTTGAAATCATATATTAGGGATCATAACCATGTGGTAGAATTTATGGATTTTTATACTAAAACATCCTACTATTTTGGTAAGGTATATATTATGACTTTTTTCATTAAAATATATCCCTTTACAGATAATATATGTTTGTATGGTTATGGAAATAATGTACAGAGGGTTAATAACTAAAAATATTAATTTTAGGATAGACTCTTGAAATACCTGAAACATGAAAATGGGCCTTACTACACACATGGTTTAACTCTCATGGAGGAAATGACAACAATAATTCACATTTTCATTAACAAACATAATTAATTATTTTAATAGATGATAATAATGAATAACGTAGGTAAAACCAAAATTATCATATATTGAAAATAATTTTTCTTGATTTATACATCATATAAATTATTATTAATGATTATATGGTTTCCCCCTATGATTATTATTTATCAAACTAATATTTTTTGTATTCACAGGTTGGAAACTGGAGGAATGATGTTAACATTGAATATAAAGGAAAATTTGGTGATTATGAGATACCAAATGGGAAGATTATTTGAGTGAAATACATCCTGGTTATGAAAAATTAGTTAACCCAAATAATATTAAAAACCTATAACATAACCAAATATCAGGATAACCATAGAATAAAAGGATGTAGTTTTCTATGACAATGAATAAATGAGTGCATTCATTAATGAAGGTAAAATTTCATTGAAGTCGAATATTTGGAAGGAGAGACCCAATAATGTGCCAAAAAGGAATGAATTTTTTTTGGAAAATATGGGAATAATGTAATCAATAATTGATATAAAATGAAGAGTGTGTTCAAATGAAATAAATTTCAGCATATAGATCCATTTATAGTTCATTGTATTAAATTTGGGGACGATGTAAATTATCCAAGAGAATTTACTATTTTAAAGGTCAATCACTGCCCATGGAAGGACATGTGATGAATTTAAACAAATAAAATATTTTTTATTGTAATTATGTGATTAAATTATAAAATTATATTCAAAAATGGTATTTAAATAATAAGAATCATGAAAAATAAAAATGTTTTGTAAAAGTTTAAAAGAATATTTTTCATTAATAAATTAATATCTATGGAGACCATAATTGGATAATAAATATATTTATAACGACCCATACATTATATAAATTGTTATTACATCAAAATTGAAGCACACTTATTACAACATATAACAAAACCATGAAAGGACTGTATAGGTATAGTGTCTTTAGAAACCGGGAAACTTAAAAAACCGGTTCATAAAACATCTACACTATCTTCCATTTTTATAATCATATCTAGAGTCTCTTTTGGCATATCTTACATAATAACCTTATTTTTGACCTGGGGAATAGAAAACATAAAAAAGGGTGTGCTCAAATGCTCAGTAATAGTAAACAAAATAAATATCAATCACATCATATTCATAAGAACAAAACATTTGGGAACTCTTAACCTGCAAAAGGGATTATAATTTCATAACATGGGATAAATCATAGTAGTGAAATGTAATCCCAATAATAATAACATTAAACTTTGTGGAATAAACACATAATCATAGAGAATCATTTCTTATAAGTCAAGACTCATCGCCAAGACTATCTTAGTGGACAAAGTATATTTCTGAACCGAGTTCAATCCACATTTCAGTCCTGTTTCACTGAACCGGATTAACCTGCCGTTCCAGCCATGTTTATCTGATGATATATAAATCATTACCCAATGCTTTGGAGGGAGATATAGGTACCACCCATCTCATAATGATACCATTCATATGTGTTCCACAAGATCATAAATCATACATCATAGAATAACCCATGTAATAAAAATGGGATTCTTAAACAGAATGCTATCATAACATAATCCATATAAGATAAAAGGACACCATAAAAATAATTCCATCATAACATAATAAAATCAATGTAAAAATATTGATAGAAACAGAACCCTACATTATCTTAGATGGAAAATAATTTCGATAAAATTCTTGAACTCCATTCTTGAGGAAAATATCCTTTCTACTTCAATTTTTCTTCCTTTCTTATCATGTCATACAATTTTAAAATAAATGAATTTGATAAAAAATAAACTAGAAAACTTTTAAAGTAAGCTTCATGGAAATAATGTTATATGAAATCATAAAATCCATTCATGTCCTATAAGTTAAAAAACATTCTTCTCGTACTTTGGACGAAAAAGTCAAAATGTATCTTTTATAGAAAATGAAAAAGATTAATTTCATATCTTTCACTAAAAAAACACACCAATGGGTAAAATTGGATTTAAAAAATTTTAGGAGGATATAAATAATATTAAATATTGGTGAAACATGAATGTGGACGATAAATATTCCCCAGTAAATTCTGAAGTATAACAATCTCGGATAAAAATGAGATTGCAAGATTTTCTATTACCTTACCTCTGATATGCTTTGTACGTGTCTGAAACTCCGATATAATGAGTAAATAATTTCATTGACTTATTAAATAATCATATTCATTTTTATGATATCATATATGGTCATATTCTTAGATTTGTATTAGTAATATTTCATTGATACTTGTTATTCTGGTGTTTATTTCTTTTTGTTCTTATGTGTGTTTTGTCGAATAAATGATGATTATTATTTTTAGGTTTTAGATACCTAATTTCCAGAATGTTATTAGTGTAATATATATCATATTTATTCATTCATTTCATTTATATAATCATTATACATTGAAGATCATGTAGAATGAGTCGCATCACATCATGGGGACGGTAGGCCATACGTACGCACGAGCGATGATATCATTCCCATGATCATGGAATTGTATTGAAGTGTATGTATACTATTTAAGAATAAATATCACATTACAATAATCATATATAGATATTTTTTAAACCATTATACCCATCCATGTAATGTGGTGGTGGAAAACAGATTACACCACGGCGTGGAGATGGTATTTCGTACGTACGCACGCACGGTGATTTAGTTTTCCATAGGATGGATAGAAGGTGAAATAGAGTTGTTTCATATTTATAATAACATATTTGTATATGAGTGATTTTGATGTTATTACTTCATAATTAAACAACTAAATAAGAGGAAGTAGAAGAAGAAATAATGTTGTAAGAATCGGTAACGGACATTACCTCTTCTTTGAAGCACCTCTTCTTAACCTCATCTTAGGGAACTAAAGATGGTCTTTGAAGAAGACTAGGACCTCAAGTATGTTTCTAGGGATGTGGTAAAGACAAATTGGCATGGTTTGGTCTAGCATGAAGGCTCAATGTGGTGTGAGGAGGAGAGGGAGGAGGTGCCCTTTTATAAGGGAGGAGAGGGGCACTTTAGAAAAAACATAAAATATTATTTTATAATAATGTCATATTTGGTTTTTAATAGCTCCAAACTAATTTATTTCAAAGATAAGGTGGGATGTGTCGAAATAATCTCATCCAATATATTTTAGACATGTTTAGGTTACTATTTTAACCTTATCATTTAGATTTAACTCTAAGTTAATAATTTAACTTTTACCGCGTCTTCTTGTTTTCTTACACAATATGGTTAATAAACATACTATAATAAGCCATAAAAACCCAAAGTGGTTGATTATTAATATATATAACCTTATCTAAGTCATTTGGCCGAACCATAGATTTTTAGGAATAAAATAAAAATTAATAATATAATATTTGTTCTAAAAAATATTTTATGTCAAGTTTGACACTACTTGGTAATTGATTTTTGTGAAAATCATAACATATTGATTAGTTCGAAAAAAGATAATTCAATAAATAATAATATGTCATATTAACCTATAGAAATAGTTTAATTTAAGAAATGTCTCAAATTACATTTATTTGGGTATTTATAATATCAATTATGATAATATTTCCTTAATAAGGTAATTACTCCATCATCATTGTATCTTAAATAAATTAAATTATTTAAAATCTAAAAATAATAAATAAAATACCATTATGTAGGAAATATTTTTAACTTTATAATTTTTATTTATACTCGAATTTATTTTATGTATAACCTTATATTAAAAATGTTTTAGTTATTAAACATTGTTTTTAACACTTTTAACTCTTCTTTAAATAAAATAATAAGAGTCCTAATATAATCCAAGAGGACCTAAATGGTAATATATTATATCAAAGGTTGTTGTTGGTCGAATTAAAATTATCCAATAGAATCAGGACATGTGTTAGTATAATAATAATACCATTTTATCCTTAATTACCCTATTTACTTTTAACTGTGGTAAATAAAAGTAAAAAGTTACTATTCACCAAAAATTATTTTTATCGTATTAAACCACATTTTACTCCTTGATCTTAACCGTGTCTCTCAGAATTTTTGAAATTCCACTCACAGAATTGGTAAAATTACGTTGTATGTAATCATTCAAACTCTCGTAGGAGGTGGGTAAAAGGCAGTGAAAAGTTCAATAAAATTTTTATATATGTAAAAATTATTATAAAATGACTCCAATAAACTAATTTAATCATATATAGGTATTATGTGTAAGTTTTGTTCTAAAATAAATTTAAATTAAATAAATAATTATAAAAAGTCGTTTTCTAAATAGCAACCTAGTGTTTTCCCTATTCATCAATAATTGAATGTTTTCAGAGAAATACCAAAAATTCACCCTAGGATAATTTCGATATTCCGTTCTAAAAATGAATTCCATTTTGAATGATAAAATTTATACAATTTCAAAAAGTGGGTATTACTATTCCTAACGGCTAGTTTTAATAATATTTTAATGCCATATTGTTGTTTAGTGAAACTCAGTATTGCTTACAAAGCAAGCTATCGAGGAAGGTCGTGATTGCGTGTAAGGCAAGCCAAGCTAGTGTTGTGTCTAGTGAAAGATTACTTTGATGATGTATATAACATAAAAACAAAATATTTCTCATAAAAATCTCGGGTGTTACATTCTACCCCCATTAAAATGAATTTCACCCTCGAAATTCTCCACTTTGTAACAAACAGATGAGGATAGCTCTTCCTCATCATATCCTCAAACTCCCATGTAGCTTTTTATAATTGGTGGTTCCTCCATAAAACTTTTACCAAGCGAGTTTTCTTGTTTCATAGGAATTTTTCGCTAGGATCAAAAATCTATGTCGTCTGTTCTTCATAAGAAAGATATTGCTTCAGGGGTACAACTTCTGAGCTGAGTACATGTGAAGGATAGGGTGTGTACATTCTAATTAGAGATACATGGAACACATCGTGAACTTGGGAGGGATTTGGTGGAAGAGCCAATCGGTAAGCTACCTTCCCAACACGATCCAGTATTTTGAAAGGACCAATATACCTAGGGCTCAACTTTCCATTCTTTCCAAATCCCATTACTCTCTTCCAAGGAGATATTCGTAAGAACACTTTATCAACCACTTCAAACTCTAGCTCTTTTCTTCTGTTGTCGGCATAACTTTTTTGTCGACTCTGAGATTCTCTTATGTGTTATTGAATAGATCTGACCTTTTCTTACATCTTGTCAACAAGATCAGGTTCTAATAGATTTCTTTCCCCAACGTCATCCCAACAAGTTGGAGTTCTGAATTCATTCCATAGAGATCTCCATAAGGAGCCATCTGAATACTGGAGTTAAATCTATTATAATAATAAAATTCCACCAAAGGTAGGTGTTGATCCCAATCACCTTTTAAATCCATATAGTAAGCTCTCAACATATCTTCTAGAGTTTGAATTGTCCTCTCAGACTGACCGTCTGTCTGAGGATGATAAGCAGTGCTGAAACTCAACTATGTATCCAGATTATGCTGAAGACTTTGCCAAAACATTGAGCTAAATCTCGGATACCAACCATATACAATGGAAAGTGTTAATCCATTCAATTTTACCACTTCCTTTACATATATCCTGGAAAACTGATATAGAGAGAAATCCTCTCTAATAGAAATGAAGTGTGTCAACTTCGTAAGACGATCAACTATGACCCAGATAGCATTATTTCCTTTGGATGTTTTAGGAAGTCCAGTGAAAAAGTCCATAGTGATGTTTTCCCATTTCCATTTGGGTATGGGTAATTGTTGTAACATCACCTTATACTTCTCTCTCTCAACTTCAACTTTCTTACAAACCAAGCATCGAGAACCATATTCAACCACATCTCTTTTCATTCCATCCCACCAGAAGTACTTTTTCATGTCCGTATAGATCTTCCTGCTTCTAGGATGAATAGAAAATTAAGAACTATGAGCCTCATCCAGTAGCTCCTTCTTTAATTCTAGGATGGGAAGAAAAAAATCAATATTCTTGAACCTTATTATCCCATCACAATCAAGGTTGAATTCAGGAACACTTCTCACTTTCTTTTGTAACTTGACATCTTCTTTCTGTGCCTCTTTAATCATCACATGTATATATGGTTGATCATTCATTTGATAAAGATAAGATTTTCCCCTTCCATTATAATTCCAAGACCCATCCTTTGTAAGTCCATAAATATTGGATCTTTTGTGATCCTCATCATGGATAAGCTAGCATGGTCTTGTTGACTTAATTCATCTACCACCTTGTTTTCTTTCCCAGGTTGATAATGAATTGAGCAGTCATAATCTCTAATCATCTCTAACCATGTTCTTTGGCGCATATTCGTCTCCTTTTTTGTGAAGATATACTTTAAACTTTTATGATCTGTATAAATATCACACCTATCACCATAAAGATAATGCCTCCAAATCATGAATGCAAATATTATCGCAGCTAACTCCAAATCTTGAGTTGGTTAATTTTTCTCATCGATTTTCAACTATCGTGAGGCATTAGATATCACCATATCATTTTTCATGATAATAGACCCCAATCCCGTCTTGGATGCATCACTGTAGATCACAAATCTTTCTCCACTACCAGGCAGTGTGAGCACAAGAGCACTGGATAACCTTCTTTTTAACACCTGGAAATTCTCTACACACTCCTCCATCCAAACGAAGATAACTCCTTTTCAAGTCAAACCGGCGAGTGGATTAGATAATCATGAAAAATATTTCACAAAACGTCGGTAATATCCAGCCAGAAAAATAAAACTTCGGATCTCAGTTACTATTATTGGTCTCAGCCTTCTTTTGATAACCCATGTTTTTGCTGGATCCATAGATATCCCCTCTTTTCAAATTATGTGACCCAAAAATGAGACATTTTGAAGCCAAAATTCACACTTGGTAAATTTGGCATAAAGCTTCTCCTTTCTCTGGGTCTTCAATACAATTCTCAAGTGATCTTCATGTTCTTCCTTGCTCTTTGAATGGACATGAATATATTCTATATATACTACCAAAAACTGATCAAGATAGTCTCCAAAGACTCTATTCATTAGATCCATGATGATAGAAGGGGCATAGTAAGACCAAATGGAATCACTATAAATTCATAGTGTCCGTACCTGGTATAGAAATTCATCATTGGTATATCCCCCCTTTTGACCCTTAATTGAAGATACCCTGAACGAAAATCAATCATGGAAAAGTATTGAGCTCCAAGTATTTGGTCAAATAAGTCATCAATGCGTGGGAGAGGATATTTGTTCATGATAGTGATCATGTTATGTTCTCGATAATCAATGGAGAGTCTCATTGATCAATCTTTCTTCTTAAAAAACAGAACAGGTGCTCCCTATGGTGACACACTATGGTGTATAAATCCCTTATCAAGATTCTCTTAGAGTTTTTTCTTCAATTAATGCAACTCAATTGGGGCCATTGTGTAAGGTGTATTTGAAATAGGTAAATCACACTGTATGAGTTATATTGAAAACTCAAATTCACAATTTGGTGGAAGACTAGGAAATTACTCCGAAAAGATGTCATCAAACTCTTGTACAATGGGTGTTTTCTTAATAGTGAGTTTTTCTCCAACCATTTGAGATAAATAACCTTCATTTAGTGGAATCAAGACCTATAAGATGGATTAAATTTCCACTATAAGTTTATGTTCATCCTTGCGTCAATATGCTATCATAGATTGAAATGGAATATGAAATGTGACTTTCCTTATTTGGAAATTGATATGAACTCTATATAAAGAAAGCTAATCCATGCCATGAATCACAAAAAATTACACTATAGGAAGGGTCACAAGATTTTCAGGTAGAAATTTCCCACAAACTTCAATCGGGGAAGAATTGTAAACTTTTGATGCAACTATTGTTCCATTTGGGGTTGTCTCAGCAAACTCAAAATCTAACTGCTGAGGTCATATGGCGATACCCATAGAAAATTATTTATAAATAAAAGAGTGGGTGGATCCAGAATCAAATAAAACATTTTCTACTTTATATTTGATGGTAAGTGTACCTTTCACCACTTAATTATCATACTCCACATCATTGAATATAATTGCATGTGACTTTCCTTTGTCTTTACCCTTAAGAGTTTTTTGACGACAATAATCATAAAAAAACCCTTGGATTAATGAATTTATTAGCATAATTCCACATTTCCTTCCACTTGTATCATTGAAGTGTAGGAGGTTCACTCTGTGTAGCATTTTCTTTGTTCGCATCACTAGACTTATTTTTCCCATCACTGCGGCATTCAAATGCATGATGACCCTCCTTTCCACAATTTAAACAATTACTTGTCAATTTTAGAAAATTCCCTCCATGCTTCTTTCCACTCTTTGAGCATAAGGGAAAACTAATCTTCTTTTCAGTGTGGTCTTAAGAGTTCCCTTTGAATTCCATTTCCTCTTCTTATCAAATCCATATGATGGATGGGTTAATCCAATCTCTATCTCAACCTTGATAGAACATTGAATGATTTCTTCGTAGATATTTATGTCCCATAGGGACAACACCTTTCGATGACATTGTTTTAAGACACTAAATAATCGATCGATCATACTCTTAGGTTGGATAATAATCCCAGAAGCGTACCTTGGAAGTCTTGTAAAATTTTCATCGTAGGTACCAACATATTCATCATCCTTTTTCTTCAGTTCAAGAAACTCATTATCCATTTTTTCGACTAATACAAGGGATGTATTTATTGAAAAATAAGTTCTTAAACTCGTCCCATTCCATGGATTCAATTTCATCCCTTTGCCTCATATTGTTGATAAGATTCCACCATTGATTAGCTTCACCTTCCAAATGATATACTGCTAATATGACTTTATAATGTTCTGAACATTAAGGAACTAAAAATATATTTTCAGTGGTACTGATCCATTGTTCAACAACTAATAGATCAGCTGAATGAGGGTGGACGCTGCCTCATGAAGGATTCAACAAAATCTTGCTTCTTTTTTTCTTGTTTCGAAGTGCTACAAGATTCATAACTTGAGAATGTTGTGGGAGCATGGATACAATATTTTATATTCTAGATCCCATAACGTTTGATTGCTCAGGGGGACAATCATTCCATTTCTCGTCGCATTCCGCATTAACAGCGTTCCTTCAAGTTCCAGTCATTGACTAAAACCAAGAAGAATAGTGTGAGAAACACAAATTATAATAGGAAAACCACATAATGAATAATAAAATTTCACACATAAGGTCTTATCATAGGTTATTCATGGCCTTTTCTAAAACACTAAGTTTGTTTTCTATGCTTATATATATCCTTGGGGTTCTTACAGAGGCCTTCAAATCCTAGTTTCTGAAGGTTGACTATACCCTTCCTCTAACACCAGCTATAACGACCCATAATTTACATACATTTTTATTACATTAAAATTGATGCACACTTATTACAACATAAAACAAAACCATGAAAGGACCGTATAGGTATAGTGTCTTTAGAAATTGGGAAACATAAACAACTGGTTCATAAATCATCTACATTGCCTCCCTTTTATTTTATCATATCTAGAGTCCCTTTTTTCATATCTTACTTAATACCCTTCATCCTGACCTGGGGGAAAGAAAAAATACAAAAGGGTGAGCCCAAATGCTCTGTAAGGGTAAACAAAAGAAATATCAATCACATCATATTAATAAGAACACAACATTTTGGAAATCTTAACCTGCAAAAGAGATCATAATTTCATAACATGGGATAAATTATAGTAGTGAAATGTAATCCCAATAATCATAACATGAAACTTTGAGGCATACACACATAATCATATAGAATCATTTATTAGTATTCAAGACTCATTGCCAAGACAATCTTAGCGGAAACAGTCCTTTTCTGAACCAAGATCACTCCTCGTTTCAGTCCTGTTTCACTGAACTGGATTAACCTGCCATTCCAGCCATGTCTATCTCATGAGATATAAATATTAACCCTATGAATTGGAGGGAGATATAGGTCCCAACCATCTTACATTTATATCATTATTATGTGTTCCACAAGAACATAAATCATAAATCATAGCATAACCCATGTAATAAAAATGGGATTCATAAACATCATGCTATCGTAACATAATCTATATAAGATAAAACGACACCATAAAAATAATTCCATCATAACATAATCAAATCAATGTCAAAATAGGGATATAAATAGAACCCTATATTATCTTATTTGTAAAATAATTTTGATAAAACAATTGAACTCCATTCTTGAGGAAAAGAAACTTTCTACTTCAAAAACATTTTTCCTTTCATAACATGTCATACAATTTTAAAATAAAATAAGTTGATTAAAAATAAACTTGAAAAAATTGTAATGGAAGCTTCATGGAAATAATGTTCTATAAAATAATAAAATCCATTCATTTCGTATAAGTAAAAAAAAATTCTGCTCGTACTTCGGATGAAAAAGTCAAAAAGTATCTTTTACTGAAAATGAAAAAGATTCCATTCATATATTTTACTAAAAAAACACAGAAATGGGTAAAATTGGATTTAATAAATTTTAGGAGGATAGAAATAATATTAAATATTGAGGAAACATGGATGTGGATGATAAATATTCCCCAGTAAATTTTGAATTATAAACAATCTCGGAAAAAAATGAGATTGCGAGATTTTCTCTTACCCTAGGTTTGATATGATTTGTACGTGTCCGAACCTCTTGTATAATGATTTAAATAATTTCATTGAATTATTATATAATCTTATTCATTTTTATGATATCATATATGGTCATATTATTAGCTTCGTATTAGTAATATTTCATTTCTACTTGTTATTCGGGTGTTTATTGATTTTTGTTCTTATGCGTGTTTTGTCGAATAAATACTAATTATTCTTTTTAGGTTATAGATACCTCATTTACAGAATTTTATTGGTGTAATATATATCATATTTATTCATTCAATTCATTTATATAATCATTATGCATTGAAGATCTTATAGAACGAGTCACATCACAGCGTGGAGGGTGTTGGTCGTACTTATGCACGAGCGATGATATCATTACAATGGTCATGGTTTTATATTGAACTGTATGTATATTATTTCAGAATAAATATCACTTTAAAATAATCATATATAGTTGTTCTTTACACCATTATACCCATCCAAGTAAGGTGGTGGTGGAAAACGGATTACACCACGGCGTGGAGACGGTATTTCGTACATACGCAAGCGCGGTGGTTTCGTTTTCCATAGGATTGATAGAAGGTGAAATAGAGTTGTTTCATAATTATAATAACCTACCAGTATATGAATGATACTTATGTTATTACTTTATAATTAAACAACTAAATATTAGGAAGTAGAATAAGAAATATTGTTGAAAGAATCAGTAACAGACATTACCTCTTCTTTGAAGCGCCTCTTCTTAACCTCCACTTAGGGCACTAAGGATGTTCATTAAGGAAGACCAAGACCTAGATGATGTTTCCAGGTAAGTGTAGAAGATATAATTTCCGGTTTTTTTTCCGATCGTGAAAGATCAAAGTGGTGTGAGGATTAGAGGGAGGAGGTGCCCTTTTATAAGGGTGGAGAGGGGCACTTTAGGAAAACCATAAAATATTATTTTATAATAAAGTCATATTCGGTTTTCAATAGCTCCAAAATGATTTATTTCTAAGATAAGGTGAGGATGGATTGAAATAATCTCAACCAATAGATTATAGACATGTTTAGGTTACTATTTTATCCTTCTCATTTAGATTTAACTCTAGCTAAAATAATTTAACTTTTATCGTGTCTTCTTGTTTTCTTACACTATATGGTTAATAAATTTACTATAATATACCAAAATAACCCTCAGTGGTTCATTGATAATATATATATATCCATTTATAAGTCAGTTTTTCAATCATTATATTCTTTGGAATAAAATAACAATTAATAATATATTGTTTGTTTTATAATCTTTTTTAAGTCAATTTTGACACTATTTGGTAATTGATTTTTGTTAAAATCATACCAGCACGATTAGTTCGAATAAATCTAATTAAATAAATAATAATATTTTATATTAACCTATAAAATGAATTTAATTCATGAAAATTCTCAAATTACATTTATTTGGGTATTTATAATATCAATTATTTTAATATTTCCTTAATATGGTAATTACTTCTCATCATTGTGTCATAAATAAATTAAATTATTTAATGTCTAAAGATTATAAATAAAATAAAATTATGTATTAAATATTTTAATCTTTCTAATGAATATTTCTAGTTTAATTTATTTTATTTATAACCCTATATTAAAAAAAATTAGTTATTAAACATTGTTTTTAACAATTTTAACTCTTCTTTAACTAAAATAATAATAAGTGTCCTAATCTAATCCAGGTGGAACTAAATGGTCATATTTTATTCCTAAGGTTGTTTTTGTCCGAATTAAACTTATCCAATAGAATTAGGACATGTTTTTGTATAATAATAATACCATTTTTACCATTAATTACCCTATTTACATTTAATCGTGGTAAATAAAAGTAAAAAGTTATTATTCAATAAAAATTATTTTTATCATATTGAACCAAATTTTACTTTATGATGTTAACTGTGTCTCTCGGATTTTCAGAATTACACTAACAGAAGTGGTAAAATTACGTTTTATTTAAATTTTCAAACTCTTTGATGAGGTGGGTAAAAGACGGTGAAAAGTTCAACAAACTTTTTATATATCTAAAATTACTATAAAATGACTCTAATTAATTAATTTGAACATATATAGGTATTATGAATCAATTTTTACTTAAAATAAATTTAAAAAAAATAAATAATTATAATAAATCGGTTTTTAAATAGTAACCCAGTGTTTTCACTATTCATCAAAATTTGAATGTTTTCAGAAAAATACAAAAAATTCATCCTAGGATAATTTCAATATTCCGAATCCAAAAATGATTTCCATTTTAAAATATTAAATTTATAAAATTTTAAAAAGTGGGTATTACTATTCATAACGGCTAGTTTTACTAATATTTTAATAGCATATCGTTGTTTAGTGAAACTTGGTATTGGGTACAACGCAAGCTATCGTGGAAGGTCACGATTGCGTGTAAGGCAAGCCAACCTTGTGTTGTATGTAGTGAAAGATTCCTTTGATGATTTATATAACATAAAAACCAAATATTTCTCATAAAAATCTCATGTGTTACAATATTAATGATCATAATATCATTTTCTTAAACACTCATTTTTAGGTTTTATGTGATATGAATCTATGACGATTAAAGATATTTTTCTAAAACAGTAATGGGAACAAATCCCATTGGTTAAGTATATGAAACTGTTTTTTAAGGTAGGATGCCTTTACATATTGAATACGTAATATTAAAGATATTTTATACCCAAAATGTTTCTATTATCTTTAATATAGTATAAATTAATGATAATCATAATTTGTGAACATTATAGGAATTATATTTTTATAATTTAAGAAAAAGGATAACCCATTCCATATGGCGATGTTGGTTGGACTTAAACCCACAATAGAATGACCATAAGTGTTTTGTTCCTACCATTAGACAAAATGATTTTATAATTAATATGTAATAGTTTTTAATTAAACTTTTTGATGAGTAAATATTAATGATGAACCAGTTATGTTATTCTTCTGGTAGAGGGATTAATTCATTATATTAAATAAATTGTGATAACCATATTAGCATTGTAAAATATTTAGAAACATGGGGAAAGACTCATCTCCCCTATTTTGATATTATGATCCCTTAAAATTTTATTTCATTTGTTTAAGAATAAAAAATAAATTTTTATATTAAATTTATTGTGTAAGAGATGAAGTATAAATTTATCAAAGCACAACCAAAGGATGACATTGGTCTTACGAAATAGAAATATATCAAGTAAGAATATTTCATTGTATTCTTATTTGGTAAAAAAATTATTCTACCTTAGGAAAAAAATTCTGAAAAAATGATATCATTTTAACTTCATATAACATCAATCTATGGTAATTTAAATAATCAATGATTTATAGTTTTTTTGGAAATCTAAATTCTCTTGATCATTCAAATTCTTATGATCAATGTCCTATATCACCCTCCAACATCATTAGTCAATTTTTATTATCTCACATATAGATATATTCACATCAAACTTATATATTTCAACATGAAAAAATTGAGATTTTTAATACCAGATGAACTTTTTTATTTATCTTTCCCTATTTTTATAATAAATTGGGATTACATTTATATATAATGGTGTTTTTGGAAAAAAAATTATGAATACAAATACCTTTACACCTGAGTGAAAGATAAAATTGGGACGACGCTATTATTTGACTTCGAGGATAATGAAACACCCTATGATTTTAATAAAATAAAATTGGGTTAAATGGAATATATAATACAAAACATAAATATTATAATATGACATAACATCATAAAACATTACAATATATTTATTTTTAAATTTGTTTCAATATTATAGCTTCTTGAACGTGAAACTCAAAGTCTAAATGGACAATAATATAAAATATCGTTACAACCTAGAATCTAAATTGGTGAGTATGAATAATTATAAATAATTTTTAATGTATATGTATTTATCATTTATATAAAAAAATAATTTCTTATCGATTGATTAGAAAGAAAATAATAATAAATTGAATGAAGAAGAAATGTTTTCTGAAAAAACATAGTTTTTTATAAAAGGATATTTCATCATGAATTGAACAAATATTTTTAAATTTTAATTATAAAACTTTTAAAATATTCATTCAGTACATTACAAATAATTTTTTATATAAAAATATAAAATATATCCGTGTGTTATTTTTTGGGATTTTTATGAAGAGACTAATTGTTTGATGAATAATTAAAAATACAATTTTTTTTAAAACTTACATTTCATTTTAAAAAAATTCAAATTCAATTTATATTTTATTCTTGGTTTTAAAATAATATTTTTTCCTTTATTTTATTACTAAACTAATTTTTTTCATTTCAATCTATTTCATATTTAATTTTGATATAATATTTTTTCAAACATTGCAACCTTTTTTCAAAAAACTATTTTTCAATGCATCTATAGGTTTAGTTTTAATTTAAATTAAAACAATTCTGTGAATTTAATGTAGAAAAATTTATTCCATATTTAAAATGATAATAATATTTTATATTATAAAATATATTCATCTTTATATTTAATCATAATGAATAGTGAAAATATTAAAAATTAATTTTTTCGGGAAATATGAATATCGTTTTTTGTCGGGGTAAAACTAAAATATTATTAGTAATAAATTACCTAAAACTTTTCCAAATCTAATTTTTCAGATGTATTTCATACTTAAACCGAACATATTTTATTTGGAACTATTTAGTGGCTTTTAGTGTGATAAAAATGTTGTTTCACATTATTTTATGAAATTTCATGTGTGTGATCCCCCAACTAATGAATACCAAACCACTCTATTATCTTAATAATCCCTCAAAACCCATTTGGTTCATCCAATAACTTCTCAAATATATTTCTTAATCCCCCCAATATTATTATAGGAAATTCCTTCAGTAATAATATCTCCCAGGAATGATTTACATATAAACTGAAAGTAGCCCTCTAAATTAGAGGTAAACTTCATAAACATGTGTTTTTTTATTTATTATAAATCATTTAAATCTTATAAAAATATTATAATATTAAAAAAAATAAACTATATAAGAATTGTTTTGTTAATTTAATAAACAACATCCATTTCCACTTCAATTAAATTTGAAAACAAATCATCGATCTTTTGTACAATGGATTACCGCCTCATGAACTAATGTAATTATTTATTAAATTATAAATTACAATGAAGGTATTAAGGTTATAATAAATGCGTATTATTTATATTTATTAAATAACCAAAATTACTTATAAGAAAAAAAATTAACATATTACCATATAATATTTTGGAAAATAATAAGGTTTATTGTACGTTTGTGTACATTTTCATCTCCACACAATGATGTGAGATGTTTTTAATATTATTTTTAACTAGATAATAAATAGATTAATTTTTTTAATATTTATGATAAATATAAAATAATTATTATTTTGTAATAGTTAGTTAAATAATTTTTCTATCATGCCATTAATGAAGAGAAAATGGTGACAACATTTTTGATAAATTACGATTTTCCATCTAAATGAATGGTGTAATCCATTTTCTATATACAACATTTATATATTAATATAGATAAATATATAATTAATATATGTATATATATAAAATATTTTAATCATTTTTAAAATTATAGTGGTTTTGGAACCATGATTAATGTAAAACGAAAACAATTTATGAAAAAACCATACCTGAAAAATGAATCAAGGATCACATAAGAAAATGATTTTAACAAAGAAATATTAATAAATGGATGATAAAATATAATAAATAATCATATATGGTATGAATTATATGCTTACGGTTATGTAATATATTTTTAATAAAAACTATTTAATATGAATGAATTTTGAACACTTAAAATGGAAATTAGACCTTGGGTTTGTTTTTCTCATCCCACATTTACTTTCATGAGACACATACAATATTCACCACTTATTAAATAATGTGGTGTATATAATTACACATTTAATATGTTATAATATTAATCTATTTATCATAAATTTATATAATGTTTTATTTTAAGTTATTCATTTTATGGGGATTATGAATCAAAAGATACTGAAGGGGTAAGAGAATCACGTTTCAATCTCATTTAATTAGGATTTTATATAATTGAAATTACATAAAATGAAAGTGTGTTAGTATTGTAAAATAAATTATTTTAATTATATTCTAATGTGGTTATTCAATATATTTCTATTTAATAATATAATATCTAAATCTTATGTCAATAAAATTATTGAGAAATTACTTTTCTAAAATTCGACATTATTTCATTCCTTAGTTGAAATTCCATTTTCATAAAAAATGATGTTTAGTAAATATTGTTTCAAAATATTATTTATAATTATATAAACAATTAATAAAATCTTTTTTACCCTTGATTGATTTTTGAAAAAAAAAATAAATGGAATATTAATATTGTTTTCCAATCAATTTTAGTTTGACTTTCACTGAAAATGAGACTGGAATATTTTTTAATCATATGTAGTATTTATAGAATTTAAATTAGTCATTAACACTAAAAGTTTTTAATATTAATTTATATTTCTCAAAGGATACCTTCATTAAAAAGTAAATTAAAATTTTTGTACTTTCTTTTAGTTAAAAAAATATAAAATTTTAAAGGGTAATTTCCTTAATAATGTTTTCAATAAACTTTTTATGATATTAATATACATTAACATCCACAATCACATGTTAAATTTATGAACCAATGGTGTTATGTAGAACATATTCCATATTTTTTATTTATCTAGATGGGTTATGGTAATTTTTAACATTTAATGTATTGACATTATCCTTCAAGATTAATTTTGGTAATAACTAACTTTCCCTTGAAATATTTGATTTACTCTCATCTTTGGACATTACACATCCAATATTTATAAATATTATATATTTTTGGATATAGTTTATAAATAAGACATATACCACTTATAAATAACTAATATTATAATGAATTTTATATTATTGATAGGGGAAATAAATATTAATAAATATTTCTTATATTTATTGAAATATTTTTATAAATAGAATTATTCATGAATTGAATACATTATTTGATATATGGAGAATGATTTGTCCATGAAGTGATGATTGTTCATAGTTTTTAATATCCCATGATTAATTGGTTGTATGATGTGACAAATTATTTGGTCAGCTTTATTTAAAATTGTATTTTGAGTTTATTACTACCCTCACTATTAAATTGTCTTTTGAATATTCTTTATAGTAGGGGAAACATTTTTTCTGAGATCATGGAATCCAATAAGGAAGACATTATGTAATTAAAAATTAAATAATTATTATTATAAATGATAATTTTTTATTGATATTATATCTGGATGCATGTAATTCTCATTTAAATGATTAAATGACATGTGTATTCTGTTATTTATATTTTCGTATTAATAATGCCTTATATATTCATGATATTATTGTTATTTATATTGAATATTTGAATATTTTATTACTATTTAATATTTATTATTCATATTTATTAATGATATCTAAGACTGTACTGAACCCTTACTGATAATTTGAGCTCTCATTTATTTTCATCAACTCCCAGGAATCTTGGAATCGTACTAATAATGATATGAAATGAAATTGTAGAGGCTATAATTATATTCATAAAAACTAATTATGTTTTAGTTTTCTTCAAATGTAATAGTGGAATCATATAGGTATCTAGTTTATAATGACAACAAAACTATTAGGTCCTTCAGGATGAAATTACTCATATATTAGGTCTATATAATAAGTCAGACACCTTATATTTTTTATTGGATTACAAGTCAATAAATAATGAAATGGAAATGGGATATATTAGACAATGAATAGGTGGAATTGGAAATGAAATTGATAAGACCAAATGTGATGCATAATATTTTTTATCGGTATATAATATCCATTAAGTGATACATAATATACGTGGATAATGCAGAATATCCACCATAATGTATAAATGGGGTATATGAAAAACCATCTCATAGATATGTAATATATTTTAGGGATGATTAATATATTCCAAATCTTATTCATGGTTTTCAAAATTTTATGTAATATATTCATATTTATATGTATTCTATTATAGATGGTATGTAAGATCTTATTATATGTTTCCTGGAAATATATTGTATCTTAAATGTTATATATAAGACACCTAGAAAGAGACTTCTGATGTTTTGGTTGATGGATTATATATTTTTGTTGGTATATAAAAAATATTTTTTTGAGCTTCTATAAAATGTAAAATAAATTATCATTCATGTATGATAGTTAATAAATTAATATATATTTATATTAATTTTTTTAAGACTAATTTTTTGACACACTTTCTAATAAAAATTAGTATATGTAAATTTAATTATGATCCGTGATTAAATGATATGGCTATGATGTTTTTCATTGATAAGATGGACCACATAGCTTTATGTTGGGGGATATGTATGGTTCAACATTTTGATCCATATGATTGATGGATGATTTAAAAGGTAAAAGTGTGTGTGAAGAAAGAATCATGGAAATTGTTTTTATTATACATTGATATTCATAATGTATTAAATAGGGAAGAATAGATTATCTTTTCACCTAGTTTAGAAACCTGACATATGATGGGATTGGTGACACATTTTTTCAATTATAAATGTAATTAAAATGATTATATGGTAGTTTGTAAATTATAAAAACAAGGATAATGGTATGGATGCCATATATTTACTTATCATTTAATCATTTGATGAGTTTATCATGAAACATTTTTAAGAGAGAACATCTTCAACTATTATTATAGAGGAAAGGATGACAAGAACTATAATATAAATTTATAAATATATATTATATTATTATATTATACAAATAGAGGGGATAAAAAATAAGAAATATGAAAACATCCAAAAAAATTCCTAGGATTTTAAATGTAAATGAATGTATTTTTACTCATTGAAGATACATCTTATGATTAAAGTAGTAGTTTTAAAGTGAGTTTATGGATGTTGATTTTTAATGGTGATGTTAATTTTCTATCCACGAGGAAGCAATATGTGGAGATAAAATAGTAAATATATATTTAATATGTCAATGAAAATAGTGATATTTTTCTTTTTTTGGATTGCATAACTATGAAATTTTTCATTCCTGAAATACGGAGAATTAATTGAGGAGTAAGTGACTGACTCAAGTTTTGGGGTTTTTTATCTTGAAAACACTACATAATGTGATTTAGGGAATTTTGAGACATTGACACATTATTATTGTATGGATTATAGATATTCTCAGTATAGGTTCACCATGTAAAATTTCATATCTTATGAGAATGAATTACTTTTATATGGGGGTACATAAATCATTATGTTTGGGTGATGTTATCATTGGTCAAACTGATTAAATTATGACAAAAAGAAACCCCGTCAAATAATCATCAAAAGAAGAACCAAAGAGTGGTCCTAGAGAAAATGAAGTCATGATCTCAAAGTGTATTTAAAAATTTTATATTTTGTGGAATAACATAGAATAAGTTTCAAACCTTAATTAACACTTTCTCAATTTATCCATAATATAAGACACATTCCGTCCTAATAAGTGGTATTTGAGAATATATCTTTATTATTGGATTTTTTCAAGGAAATCGATCATATTATTCCTTGGAATAATCAATTATTATTTTAATATTATATTTTTATGAAAAAAAAATGGAATTAAGATAAATAAGAAATAGAACACCCAGGTTATTCCATATAATGGAAATGTTATAAGTGAATTTTATATTTAGAAAAATTATTTTAACATATATTAAATGGATTTTACGAAATATTCTTACAGTGAATTTATTTTTTCAATGAATGATTCGATAGGATTAGTTTGAATGATTTATCTCCTGGATGATATTATATCTACTGATAATGATGATATATCAATGATTAAATGGGTGGAAACTATTTATATATTATAGATAAAAGATTGAGGCTTTTATAGAACGTATTTTTGTTATAAAAGGATAATACATCTCTATATATCCATGTTGGAGTAAAAAAGATTATGGTTTTAAAATTTTAAAACACAAAAAATATAATATTTGAAGTTAATACTAAACCTAAAATAGAATATTAAAACACAAATAAATGAACTGGGATACATTCCCTAAAAAAATAAACCTATATCTAGTTTTAAGGAAAAAAATTATCATTTATGAAAATAATAATTTCAAATCTGTAAAGGATAAAATTCTATCACAAATTGAAGAATTGGATGAGGTAGAAAAAAAGGAAGAAACCTAAGCTTATGATCCTCAAAAATTAAAATTCTCAATCGAATCAAATATAATAAATTATATAAAATAATTCTAATGAATCATTAAAGGAAATTTATATATTTAATATCCCATTAAATTCAAAAAGTCATAATTTTGTAGAAATGGTATAGATACATCCATGCTTATTATGGAATGAATGGTAACATTGATAGATATTTCAATGAAAAATCGAACTATATTTAATATTATAATATTTATAGAAAATTTTCAAAAATAAGTTACAAATGACTATACATTTATTTATTGGTTTTAATATAATTATTCATACCATTAAAAATATGATTTTTAAGAGATATAAAGATATGTGTAAATATAATGAATAGAGAAATCAAACATGAATTTAATGAATAGTCTATTATTTAATTAAATAGATTTCACAGGTCATTGGAAGATGATGACCTTTCTAAAAATGTACAAAAACATTTTTAATTCTATTATAAGATAAATAGTTTCCATGAATGTCATGAATATAATTTTTAAAAAAAAATATGTTTCTATGATAAAGAAAATCATGCACATGTGAAGGAAATATTCTAATGAATGTTATTTTTTAAATAAAAATTATATTTTCTTGGGATAAAAAAAATTAAAAATATGTCTGGAAAATGAAAATATCAATTAGGGATGAGTGGACAGATGATTTAAAAAAAGAGAACACCTGAAAAAAATTCATAATTATTCAATGAAGAAATGAAATGGTATAAGGAAATTTTTATGAAGTTGAATTCTATCAATACATATTCATATTTCAAAACGCATTCAAGTGTCATAGAAAATAGGTTCCCCAAAAAGATTCCCCATCGTCTTATGTGCTAAGAAATTGGAGGAACCCTTGTCCCTAAGTAACTAAATGGGAAAACTATTATTAAGGTAACACATTTTATGCGGGAGATAAAATCCAAGAATTGAAAGAATCATATAACGAAACAATTATCAAAGGATTGTATAATTATATTTATATTAATTTAATTGATATCATTTTAAATCTATAAATAAATTTGTTAAATAAGATCTAGTGGTGAAATTATTCAAGGTATAAATTTATAATACATGTGATGGTGTCAAGATAAAATATTAATTACATACAATCAATCCATGAATATGGAAGTGGAATCATATATTGAAAGGTAAAAATAACATTTTTATCGATTTATTTTTCTAAAGATTAAATTGTGTTATTATATGATTATTCTCAAGATATCAAAAGGAAGTATAGATTAATGAATTTTATTAAATATTTCAATTCCATATTTAGTGAAGAATATTAGAATAATTCAGGTGTTTTAATATGATGATTTATGATGTTTTATCTACATAATAAAATGAAGGATACTCTCTTAATGAATGTTAAAATATGTTATATCTAGAAATGTGTTGGAACCATGGTTTTTCGTTGATAATATTATAGTCTCGATTGTGTTTTTTGTACATTTTCACATGGATTACTTGGGAATTTGCAAAGAATGTGGTCATATGTATAAGGCTGAATGTAGTATTGAAGGTACCCTCTCCTCAAGAAATTCTTCACATCAGAACATCCATGAATGTCACCACAAAGCCTATCAAAATATCCTCCTCATAAAGAGAGTCCCAATGCCAAAAATGG
This sequence comes from Viscum album, assembly GCA_963277665.1. Classification (NCBI taxonomy): domain Eukaryota; kingdom Viridiplantae; phylum Streptophyta; class Magnoliopsida; order Santalales; family Viscaceae; genus Viscum; species Viscum album. Next base: position 290,536,207 of record OY728150.1, on the reverse strand, counting down.
ATCGGCAATCAGATGTTCGGTTTTCAATATACATGCGTTTTAGTAAATAGGGGTCCAGTTACACAGAATAGTACATGGCGATGGTATGTGGTTCGTAGAATGGTACGCAGTGGAGGAATGCAGTGTGTGGAATGTTGCTGAATATAGTTTGCATTGTGGTACGCCATGAAGGTTCATGGTATTCAGTACACATAATGCTATTGAAATGGTTCACACAAATGTTATGTAGGGAAGTTTTGCGGTATGCGGAACAATGAAAAGAACTGAAAATAGTTCGCAGTGATTAAACATGGTGATGGAATGCAGTACGCTAAATGAATCCAAAAATGGTTCACAATGATGGTACGATGTGATGATTTGTTGTACGCAGACCAACATCCAAACGGTACATGGAAGTTTAATGGTACATGAAAAAGATTCACAGTTCATAGGATTACAGTACACGATGGAGGCTAATAGTATGCATATGGTGTTCAGTTTAAACTATAGATTTTCCCACATTAAAAATTTGGCAAAATTTGATTATCAAAATTTACGGAGATATGAGCCAATTTATGGAGAAGTAATCTTATTTTTTAAGAGACCAGATTTAAAATTTAAATTTTTATAATGAAATTCAGGGATGTACGAAGTGGTACACTGGGGAGAAGTTGATACATAGAGGGAATCATCTAGGTAAAGTAAACATTTCGTTGAAGAGAGCACGGTTCATACATGAATCTCTCATGGTATGAAGCAAAGCTAGGTAGTATGTGGAGGAGAACGATACGTGGAAGGGTGGAGCAGTACGTAGAGTAGGGAATTTCACATATAAGGGAAGTATGCAAAGGAGCTAAATAGTAAGAAAAAAATTACAATAGTACACAAAAACAACATCAATATGAAGAAATAGAAGTAGTACGAAGATGCAGTTGCACGATACATGGAAATAGTTGCATGGTATATGGAAACAACATCGGTATGCGAAAATAGCTGTGGTATGTGGAAACAATGGAATTATGCGGAAACTACTGCATGGTATGTTGAAACAGCTAAACAGTACGCGGAAACAACAGTAGTATGCAGAAACTACATTAGTATTTATAAGTAGCAAGAAGTACAGAGAACACCCAAGGAATCATAAAAATTGACCAAATCAGTTTGTGACATTCATATCCATAACATATCACAGTAAGGGAAATAAATAATAATTTTGAGTGAACATGGTACTTCAACATAGCATCCATTTACAATTGAATATGCATGTATAAATGAAAAACTGTTGAAACAACTAGCATGTTGTTAAACTGAGTGAAATGATTTCCAACCCAGTGAGCTAGGGGGAGTCAACAGAAGTGATCTGAGGTACGCAGTGTTCTATTCTAAAATCCATGAAAATGTATTTTTCCAGGAACATATTGAATATGCTAAACTCTTTTAATCCACAACTTTCTTAGATTATTGGTCTCTGGTATGACTGTCATAATGTCGTTGTATGCTCCTTAAATGAATCCCATAGTGGGGAACCAAGTAAAATAAATGTTTCATTTCATTCCATGTGATTGATTATTTTTTTCACTTCCTCCTCAGAAAGGTTTAATAGGTACCTACAAATTTGGTAACAACATGTATAAATTTAAAATAAAATGTTGACACCTTGATTCACCTCTCGCCTATCTCAGTGTGCTCTGGGGTCTCTCAAGTGGTATCAATGCTAGGATACTGGGTTTTGATATATTTTATAATGTCATTGAGAATTCATCTAATGTCAGGGGAGTCCCCCTATTCGATGGAAGTAATTTATAGATATGGAAAAACAAAATGATATCTCATCTAAGATCTCTATGAATGGATGTCTTATTTTTTACTGTGGATGGAATACATTTTACTGATCAAACAGGGATGGCTATGACTAATGTAGACATGAAAATTCTTGAGGCATATTTTAATTCAAAGAATTATCTAAACACATACATATCTGGATGATCTATATGAATGGATGAGTTCCACCACAACAAAGACCATGTGGGATAAACGTGAAAATATTTAATGTATATTTCAAAGATAAATAATTGAAACTACATGTCCGACATAATGGGTTTGAATATCTAAAGATGCATCCTGATAAGTATGCAAACTCCATCAATAGAATTACTTAAGTGGTTGGAGATATTCAAGGTCCAGGTGAAGAAAACAAATACATTAATATTGTCAAGAAAATGTTGAGAAGACTTACACCCTTTTACAATGAAAAGTATTCATCTCTTGAAGAAATTGATCTTTCCTATCATTCCCTCAATTATCTACTGAACATCCTAGTGGCATATGGAATGATAGTTAATCCAGAAGATGCTTTGACTCGAGTGAGAAAGTAAATGGCATTCAAAAGCATGGAAAATTTGATAATTTCCGAAGATAATTGTGGTGAAGATGATGGGGGAAAATAAATTCTTTCTCTCATTGCCATGACGTTCTATAAGGGAATAGTTAAATTAAAAGGGATGTTTTCTGTAGCTCTCTTTTATTGTGGAAATGTTTGTCACATTGCCTCTCAGTGCTCATGATTGTTTAAATATTAAGAAAGCCAAGGTGAATAGGTTGAGACATCTTAGAAATATGTTTCTAAAAGGATATACATCAAATCTAGAATGAATGTATAGAAGAAGAGTTTTGTATATGAATAGGATGAGGATGACAATGAATTATCTGATAAAGAGGAATCCAAATTCAAAACTGGAAACCATGCATCCATGATGGCCACCATTGAAAAGTCATGACCATTATAGATAATGCTAATGATAATCATTTGAATGTTAATGTCAATCCCAAGTTACAACGTAAGGATTATTTTTAAAAGAATGATATTAAATGTAAGATAAGCAATATGTTGAAAGAAATTGCGGATAAATAATCAAAATATATTTATTTGGTGGAAGAAGAAATTGAATAACTGGAATAATAGTTGAATTTTCAATCATCAATCCTTAAAAGAGGTGATTATGTTATTGAACTAAAACACAGAATTGAAGTACAAGAAAAGGTCATTAATTAACTAACCATGACTGTGGAGGAAAATTCCAAGACCTTTGAGAGACTAGAAGAATATGTTTTTATTCTAAGAAGTAAACTCTAAAGTGAATCAATTTTAAAAAAAGATAATAAAATAATACATTTTGGAAGGTTCTCATATGAAGATTTTCAAGAAAGAGATAAAAATGGTTCTGATGGAGTTGAAAAGTTATTGAGTGATCAAATACACACATGCATTGGAAATAGTATAATTGGTTGTAATGCTGATGCCTCAAATTCTATAAATAAAGTGAGGGAGAATAAATGAAAGATGAAATTTGATCATTTTGAAAAGACATGAGAAGTGCTGTAAATGAAAACCTTAAGACGAACTGAATGTAGAATCGAATATTATCCATAAGTCTCTAGAAAATATATGCAGTCAAATTATTTTCTTGAGGAAGAAGGCGTGAGGAGAAATTGAAGTGAGAACACATTTCCTTTCATGAATAGTCATTTTGTAGCGATCTAGGCCATACCATATCATACTATTAAGAGGAAACGAGCTGTAAGAATGTGGAAGAGTTACGAGTTCAAAAAAGGAGAACATATTCATATCCTACTTCTTGTAGAATAAATAATTTCTATGGATATTGTTATCACTCTTCTAGCTTTGGCCATAAAGCTATGTATTACAGTTAGAGTTATGACAGGAGATATTATTTCAATGTTTTGAGATGAGTCAATACACTTCAAACAGACATTGTTGCTATTTCAAATAGGTTTTCTCCACTAAAATAAGAATTTTAAAATGAATAAACCATGTTCAAAAAAGATAAAATTGAAACATCATCAGTTCCTTACACTGAATCCAATAAATCATGGAAAGAAAAGACAAAAATTGAAAAGTCCAATTTTGTAGAAATATCCCTGAAAACTACAAAGAACCACATCACCTAGATTTTTTATAGGGGATTTTCATCCCACATGATGAGTAATGAAGATCTATTAAACAATGTTCAGAAAAATGTCGATGGAAATATGAGGTTCAGAAATGATGGATCTTTGAATATAAAAGGTAGTGGAAGTACTGAGCTAGGTGATGGAGAGCTGAATAAAATTGATTTCTTGTATGAGGATGGTCTGCGTCACAGTATTATTAGGGTAATTCATCTTTGTGACACATATATTATTGTGACATTAAATCAGAATGGTTGTACTATAAGAGGAATTTCTCGGAATTCTCTCATGATAGGCTATTAAACAATAATCATCGTACATCAGGTTGAGAGTGAAGAGTTTATTTTCTACCAAACAAATTGAGAGGAAAACAACATAAAGCATATAATATTGGGGAATATCAATAAGAAATATATGGAAATTATATCTATGATGAAGGGATTCAAGGATGTCCCTAATCTGATGCACGAATGAATAAAGACATGTTATGCTTACATGTCACAGAAACTAGTCTGCAGTTCCTACTGGCTATAGAATAAAAGACCATCAAGTCTTTTTGAACTCATCCATACATATGTATGTGGATAGATAAAAGCTATTAGAAAACATGGAGAATGGAATGATTTTGTTTCCATATATGATTATAGTAGAATGGAATGTGTGTTCATTATACATATGAATCGCCAAGTTCTTGATTGCATGAGAACCTATCTAAGAATCAATGAGAATGATACTAGATAGAAGAAAAAGTACTATGGTTTGAAAATGGTGGGGAATAAATTTCCATTGAATTTTAAAATTTCCAAGAGATGAACGGGATACAACATGAGGTGGATGTTGTGAGAACCCAACAACAAAATGGAGTTGTTGAGTGGAGGAATCGATAGGTAAACATCATGGCTAGAACAATGATTATTGAGAATCATATCCCTAGACATTACATGAAAGAGGTAGTACAAGCTGTAGTGTGTATTAAATATACAATATGGCTATATATGTTTGAAATAAAGACACCATATGAATTGGGTCATGGAAGGAATCCCTATTTGAAATAATTTTTTTCTTTTCGAAATAAAATTTTTTATATGAAATAAAGAAGGAATTAAATGTTCATTTGGAGAAAAATCATAAAAAGGAATATTTCAAGGATACTAAATGAAAAACAAATCCTACAAGTGTTTTGATACGCTTTTGGGAAGAATTGTGGAATGTTTTGATGTAAAGATCATTGAAGATAAAAACCTAAATGCTTCATTGAATTTATAATCTGATGTGATAGAAGATGAGGATGAATTTGAATATAGAAGAAATAAAAATACAACGGTATATGAATTTTTGAAAAACTCTTAGGAGTGACATCATGATGTTTACTCTGAAGAAGAATCAGAAAATGAATCCATAGTTAGAGAGAATTCGGTCAAACCCTAAAGGATAAATTGATGAGAAGAGATTCATCAGTCGAAGAATATCAGGGATCATAATTCTACTACACAGATAAAGAGAATGATTATTAATGAAAAATCAATATTTATATAAGTTGTAAAACCATCTTCATTTGAAGAGGCTGCAATGGATGAGTCATGGGGGAGCGTAATGAATGAAGAGTTAGATTAGATTAAAAAAATAAGACATGGGATCATGTAAAAAGATTTCAAAACCATTATGTGATTTCTACAAAGTGGATTTTCATGAACAAATTTGTAAAACATAGAAATTTAATAAAAAATAAGATATGCTTAGTCTGTAAAAGATATTCACAAATCGAAGGCTTTGACGATGAGGAGATATTTTATCCCATAGGGATTCTAGATTTAATCAGTCTATTTCATTCCATGGAAATCCAAAGATGTAATAAAGTGTATCAAATGGATATTAAGATATCATTCATAAATGTTGTATTGGAAGAAGAATCCAAAATTTAATAACTTGTAGGGTTCTTTCTTAGAAATGATGAACTGAAGGTTTTCAAATTTATGAAATCTCTTTATGTCCTGAAATAGGCACCACCGGCCTTGTACTCCTAGATGGACTCTTATATGATAAAGCTTGAGTTTGAAAGAGGATGAGTGGATAACAATCTATCGGTGAATAACTCTAAATAGGACCAGTTCATGGTATTGGTATACATGGATGGAATTTTTTGGTGGAAAGAGACAAGGATTAGTAGATGAGTAATCTAATAACATGAAATCAGAATTTGAAATGCGCATGATTGGTGAACTCACAAACTATTTAGGGATTTAGGTTCTTCAAAAGATCGATTACACATTCATTTATCTAGAAAAGTATGCAAGAGAGATACTGAATAAATACAATGTGCATGAATCCAAGCCAATTTCGACTCTGATTTTATTTGGATCAAAGCTCAGAAAGCATGAGGATAGGACATCTGTGGATCCCTCCATGTACAAAAGAATCATTAGATGCCTACTGTACCTGGTGGAGACATGGCCAGATATTATCTTTTCAAATTTCCTTGCGATCCTTTTTCAGAGTAATATGATGGGAAAACAAATAGAGGATGTTAAAGGAATTACGATATACCGTTAATCCACACATAATTATGGTCTTTACTTTGATTTAGGAAGAGATAGTGATCTATCTGCAATTTATGATGCTGACAGGGCTAGAGATATAGGTGGAAGAATGTCTATCAATGGTGGATAATTCTATATTGGGAAGAAATGTGTGTCCCGATTAAGTAAGAAACAGGAATGTACTTCACATAGTATTTCAAAACCTGAATATATATCAACTACCAAGGCATTCACTCAGTTACATTGGTTGAAGCAGTAACTGAGTGACATATGTGATGATGTGAAACAACCAAAACTTATTTAATATGATGAAAAAAGTTTAATTGATCATACGAAGAATGTTATCCATCATTCTCGTATGAATCATATTGATATTTGATATCACTTCATAAAGGATAATGTTGAACAAAGCGTGATCAAATTGAACCATGTGGGAATTGATGAAAAATTGGATAAAATTATTACCAAGCCATTATCAATGGTTGTTTCTGAGAAAAGTTGGTTGAAACTTGGTGTTAATACACCTCCCAATTCATAAATATGTTATAATATTTCTCTCTCTCCAGTTTTTGTAACTATTTTTAATCATTTTGTGGAAATGATGTAGGTTTATGGGGGAGATATAATCTAGGGGAGAATATTTTTTTAACTCTACATGTGATTATTCAGTTCATTGGCTTTATTTCCAAGGGGGGAGATCGGATAAATTCAATGTAGTGTTTTCAATTTCTTTCTTGTTATGGGAAATATGGAGAATAGAAAAATCCATCAATGAAACTATAAGGGAGAAAAAATGTATGAGGACTAAATTCATGTACACTATCTTATTTTCTGCACGGATAATTGTTCACGTAGACGTATAAGGATGACTGAGTTATTTCATGAACGTTCAGGTTTTTGATTGTGGATTAGACATTAGTAAAATTATAGAGAGATTTCCAACTAAACCAAAACTGTGCTTCTTCAAAAGGGTCCCAATTCCACAAATGGATCGTCAATCTGATGCACGGTTGGCAAGATATAGGCATTTTCGAAATAGGGGGATGGTTGCGCAAAACAGTACATGGTGAAGGCATGAGTTATAAAGAATAGTTTAAGGTGAAGTCATGGGGTATTGTGAATGTTGTAGAAAATAGTTTGTAGCATGGTACACGATGAAGACGTACAGTACATGGTGAAGGATAATATTACCTGGTGAAGGCACGCGGTACGTGAAATGTTGTTGAAATAGTTCATAGTAATGGTATGTTGTGAAGGAGTTAGGAATGTAGTACTGTGCATATAAATGAATATAATTCATTCTGAAAGTACATGGTGAAGGCGTTCGGTATAGGAAATGCTGCCAAAAGTGGTTTGCAATGACTATATGAGGTGATAAGTTACAATATGAAGAATGATAGCCATATACATAAGTTTAATGGTACGAGAAAAAGGTTCACATTTTAGAGGATTATAGTATGGGGTGGAGGATAAGAGTACGCAAATGGAGTTCCGTTTACAGTGATGATTTTCTGACATAAAAAATTTGGGAAAATCATATTACCGAAATTTGCAGAGTTATGTGACTATTTAAGGAGCATTAATCCAATTTGTTACGTGAAGATATTGAATAAAAAAAATTTTTAGAAGTAATTTTGTGAATTATGATGTGGTTTGCATTGGAGAATATGGTACATGAAGAGAATCTTCTTTGCACGGAAAACAGTTCGCAGAAGAGAGTGTGGTTCGCGCAGGAATCTCTCGAGGTACATAGCAAAGAAAGGAAATATACATAGTAGGGAGTACTCCGAGGAGTGGAGTAGTATGCGGAGTTGGGAACTTTTCAGATCATTGTAGTACGTGGAGGAGCTTCACAGTATGTGGAAACTGTAATGGTATTTGAAAACAACGGCAATATGTGGAAATAGTAGCAGAATGCCGAAACAGCTGCACAGTATGCATAAATAGCTTCACGGTATGAAAAAACAACTGTGGTACGTAAAAATAGAAGCGATATGTGGAAACCACAACAGTGTGTGTAAAAAACTGAATTGTACATGGAAACAGCTACATGGTATGCAGAAATTGTAACAGTATGCGGAAACAACTATTGTACTCGGAATAATCAAGTATAATGCAGAACACCCAAGTAATATTGAAATTGACCAAATCAGATTGTGAATTTAATTTTCATAACATATCAGTGTATGTGAAAATAAATTACATCTGTGAGTGATTATGGGATTTTCACATTGCATCAATTTACAGATGAGGATGTATGAATTATTTTCAATCCATTGAATCCACCTTCAAGTTTGTTAAACTAAGTAAAGACTCATCCAACATAGTGAATAAGGAGGATTTATCAGATGTTATCATAGAGACACAATGTGATATCCCTAAAACAATGTAAAGGCAGTGTGCTTGGCCCAGAGGGACTATGCTAAATATTTGTAATCCACAACTTGTGAATATTAGTGGTATTTGGTATGATTGAAAAACTATCATTGTATGGACATAGCCTTTCGTTGTGAACTATGTAAATTTACGGTGTTGTTGTTTTTAATCTGATTGTTTATTTTATTCAATTCCATTCAAAGACATTTTTAATAGGTTTCAACAAATATTGGAACACAATCAATCAGTTTAAAAGAAACTTTTGACAACCTGATTCACCCCTCCTCTCATTGGGTGTTCTGAGGTCCTTCAAGATGTCCCTTGAAGAAGTTATCTGGTATGACCTGAAAACATTATGATTAATGGTTTATATTTAATATTTTATAGGATTTTGATTTATTTTATATAGATATTCCTAATGTTTGATTATCTCTTAAAATATATGAATTTATAAAAGTAAGTATGTTTAATAATTAAATTTATAGCTATGAACATGAGATTTTTTTCTTACATGGATTTCATAGTCATTTGGCATAGATATTTGGTGTATGAATCTTATATGAATGGTAGGTTCACCCAATTAAAATATTTTATAACATATCAATAATTTGATGTATTGCTCAATATTTAATGTCAAAATGGAATTATAGTGAATGTGTTATGGGAATGAAAAGAATAGAAGTATCCGTAAAGTGTTATAGAGAGAGATAGAGAGAGATTAACTCGTACTAGTATTATTTAAGTAATTTTTTAGATAATGGGGGAAGAGATCCCTTAACAATAAAATTATTCACATTAGTGAAAAAGGATGATATTAAAATGAGAAATATTATATCATTCTATTAGATTATTTTTACTTATCATTAATTAACTATGGGGACAATTAAATCTATTTTAAAATTTAGTATCCTTATTTATCAGAGAAACAATATCCCAAATTCTATTTTTTTAATTTTTTTTAATTTATTTACTTGTATTTATTGTCAAATATAAATATATCAGGATATTATGAAACAAATAGAAATATTTAATCTCAATGTTCTTTCATGATTATCAAAGTATGTTGGTACAAAATGTTAAATTCATGATGAGATATTTCCTAAAAATCCAAAGATGAATATTTTTTTCAAAACAATTCTCTTGTTTTGATGCCATGGATTTATCAGAAACCATTGTAATAATTATTTTTAGGTGAGTTCATGATTAATTGTTGTGAAAAGTATAATGTGAATAATTTGTGATTATTTCGTATTCATAACATTGATTCATTTCAAATGTCAATCCCAAAATAAGATAAAGATAACCTGAATGTTCTTTTATTTTGGAAGTCATCATAGTAGAGGAAATAAATATAAATATAATGTATATATACTATTAAATCTTATCCATATAAAAATAGTGAGATGTTCTGAAAATGATGGGTCGTTGATTCTGGAAATAGGTGTTGGTTGAGTCTTAGTAGTGGTTGAGGATTAAATGATGTTCCATGATTACAAAGCATGTTTTGGATGAAAAAAATATATTTCATAATGTGAATGAAGATAAATGGGATCTATATAATTATAATTAAAGAAGTGTTTATTTATAAAAGATTCAATAGAATGGAAGGTTTTGTAACTTGATTATTTTTGGAGATTTTTAAACATAATACAATATTGAGTGAATATGTGATGATTTGTTGATGAAGAAGAAGAAAAATAAGATGAGCTATTTTTATTGAAGAAGATTTGTGAGCATCAAAATATTAAATAATAACTATGTTCATAAATTTGGATTTTATATCTGACATACATAATTTTTTTTAAATAAAATATGTATATAATATATATAAAGTGTTGTTGTGAAATTCTATACGGGAAATACCACTATGATATGTAATATATTGTGAAGGTACATAATATCATCCAAGTAATTCATATGAAACTTAGATGATAAATAATACATTCTAGAATGTTTAAATATTAAAAATGGATAACTCTTACTATGAGACATAATATATTTCTCTAAAACATAAAATGTTCCAATGCATATGTATGATTTCTTAGAGCATGTGTTATATATTTCAATCAATGAATTATAAATTTTTTTTATTGTAGATAATGAAATTTTCAATGTTAAATGTATTATTACCATAGACTCAAGTGATATACAAGTTCATTTGATGGATACAGATGAAATTTGAGCTGACAGTTAGGATATTTGGTTAATTTTTAATTAAATTTTGAGGTTAATAATTTGGTGTCCTAGATATATTTTTTATTATGTATGATCAATTGTGAATATTTTCATATTGTAGATATTTGGATTATTTTGTTTTTGTACTAATAATTTGAGGTAATTGTAATCTAATATAATATTATGAGTATAATGTGTTGATTCCATGATTATATTTTTCACATGGATTTATGAAGGGGTTAATAAAGTCTAACACTTTTCTATAAATAATTAAATGAGGATTTCAAATGTTCTAGAAAAATTGAAAAGAAAATAATGGAAATTAATTATTCATTTATAGAATGATATTCATGGAATTTTTAAATATAGAGTATCATGGGAGTTTTTAAAAAGGATTTAAAAGTGATTTGTGTTGGGATTTTGGGATATGTTTTGATTTCAATTTAAAAATTGATTGATGTAAACTATATAGAGGGTACTTGATCAAAAAATCAAGTATTGTGTAAGGGTATAAATATATTTTCCTTTCATTTCACCATTATTGTGATAGTTATATGGAAGTGAGAAGTGTAATAATATTAAATTGACGTTTTAGAAGAGGAAATAACTAGAATTATGAATATGTTTTTCTTTATAATTTTTTATGTTTTTCTATTATGAAAATTGATGATATAAACGAAAATAATAATAAAATATCATCAGATAAAAAAACATGATAAATAGATATAAGAATAATAATGTGTGGTCAGTCATTGGATATCCTTCGATAGAACGAAGTTATATTTTTCATTATGATTCATGGAATATGAAGATAGATTCATAGTGATGTCACATTCACTTTATCAATTAAAATTCTGATTATTTTCTTGTTTTATCTTGTAATAATTTTTTTCCATTCCTAATGTTTTGTGCATTTATAGAGGAGTAAGGAAGATTGTATTCTATAAGGGGTGATCTCTTGTTTGGATTTCCCTATCCTAAAACCATTATTGAACGTGACATAGTAGATTCTGGTACATTGACACACTTTTATTGTGTATTTATTGGATAATCCAAATATTGTCTAGTTGAGAAAAATTATTTTTTCTTTCTCAATGAATTGCTTTAACTCATTGTTAGATAAACTAGTTTGTTTTGGTTAATTAATATAATTACCAAGACATATAAATTGCATATTATATTTTCTTCAACAAATAATTCATTTTCATTCATTCCCAGTGATCATTATGAGTTATATTTTTCTAGAGATACTTTATAACTCTTACATAAAAACCCAAATTTTACAAACCACACACTTCTATTGAGAATCCATTTTCCCCAAAACAATATTTTTAAAAAATAAACATGATTTCTTTTCCTAACTAATATTCATGACATTCAATATGAATACGAATTTATTCATATAAATCATTAAAGAATTTGATTATTTTTATTAAATGTGTGATGAGCACAAAAATTTCAGTAAGGGACATAAAAAAGATAAAAGCAACCCATTATTCAATTCTAAGAAAATCAGATATAAAAGGGTGTGTCCCTTTAATAAATTAAACAATGATCTGAAGTTATCATTTACTAATTCATGATAATATGATTTCTTCCAAAAGTATTTCTTAAATCACATCATAATAAATCAAAAGGGAAAAATCATTGTCAGGAGGATTTTTTAGAAAAAATGAGAACCCATGAAAAATGTTGTCTTAAAAACGAAAATTTTAAACTAAGAGGATTCATAATTACTTAGTACAATTTGGAATTAATGATATTAGTGCATTCTCAAAAGAAATTATATAAAATGAATGTTTGTTACATGGGATGTCATCTTCCTAAAACCATTATAGAACCCATAAAATATTGAATAACAATACGACTGAATTCCAATATAACCACCCAATTTATTGAAGTGTTATATCAGTACACCCATTGAATATGATATATCAAGCCCACATATTATCATGATTTATATATGGATCACCCCAAAAAATATAAATTTACCAGTTTTATATCATGAATATAATTTTTTTAATATTGTACAATTTCATCATTAAATATTAGAAAAACACTTTTAAACCAAAATGAAAAACACTTCTTTGTTTAAAAATACATTTTACAATTGAATAACCATTTATAAGGCCATAATACCAAAATAAAGATAAATTGGTATTATTTGCCACAACCTGCCCCAGATGGGACTATGCTGACTACCCCAAACCCACCTCCAATAGGCCAGGGGCTGGTTACCAGCATTGAGTAAGAATATCTCACAAATGGGAGGAATTTTCCTAAAGTACATGTATGCATGCACACATCTCCATGGCTAAAGTGATGAAATATAAAAACACAATGTAAAATTTGTATGAAAGCCACTATATCCCACAACATGAGTATAACATTGAATGTAATAGAATGTAAATACTTCTAAATACTAGCCTTCCCAAAAGAACATGTAACCACCAGTCCATCCTGTAAAAAAATAGGTACTGGGACTACTATCTAAAAAGCCATACGAATACACTTCATTATTTCTGGTTTCACAAATCACATCCTGGTCCTAGTCTACCTAGGACTATGTCAAAAGGACAATCATATTCACAAGACACAACATGTTTGAGATAATACTATGAATGGGTGAGTTTAAAAATACTTAGTAGAAAATTTACAAAACAAAAATGGAATAACACAAAGAAAATTATAGTCATCCTTACATAGGTATATTCCTATAAAACATATAGAAAACATATATATATAACCAATCAAAGACACGAAGTCTAGAGGTAATCCATAACCAATTACCAGCAACATGATTTTGCCCAGAGAAAGCTTGTTCTAAGAGAACTCACTCTATGAGTGATTGTATAATCAGAGACACCGATTTAGATATCTAGGCCAGTTGGGCCCCATCAAAAGAGAACATATTGGTCATGCAATATTATGATAAATATATAGGGGATACTTCCCAGACACATCAGTGAATACCACATACCCAATACGGATCAACCCTCAATGTAGAGGATCCTACCCAGACACACTGTGAAATTCCACTGACCCTACTGATGTAGCCAGCTATATGGAGGATCGATGCCCTACACTTGGTGGTTACATAAATTACACAAAACTAAACTAGGGGTGATATACAATCACACACTAATTCCATACAGGGATACCACACTCTACCTTGAAATCCACCTGTGGAAATAATTACAATCCAGTGATGTAGATGAAATGTGGTACTGAATGTTAACGTAAAGGGACAAGGGAATTCTCTCAACATATAATTGTCCAAACTAAAAACAAACCACATTCCTCAAAAAGATCATCCTAATGCCAGGGTATTACCATTACTGAAGTCTTGTCTATTGGATTATCGGTTTTGAAGTTATAGCAATTTGATGTGTTATAAGGTGCCATTGGGCCTATAGACTGACCACATAGTCAATACACAGCCCCACAGACTACCTTCTAGGAACTAAATGTGGTGGTCAGTCCACCTACCATGATTGTGGCCACATGTTTATTACACTCATGGCAGCTAGAGCTATCGTAACACACAGACGACTGTCATGGTCTATTGTGGTGAGACACTGCCACAATCACCTTGGTTCTGGCCTGGTTCTAATCTTGGTACGACCTGAACCACCAAGACCGGAAATTCTCGGCCTGACCAAGCTAACATGGACCTCTTGGCCCATAATTCTTGGGTGCAGGCTTCCTGAACCGTCGCTTGCAGCTCGACGGGCCACGTCCCAGGTAGCCTCAGACATCCACCACAGTTCTATAGCCTCCAACCTCACAACATCTTACCACCTTCCTTGTGGTTGTTTTCACATCCATACAGCTCCACTACACGTTGAACTGGACTCCTTCACTAGTCATTACTCACCACCGTGCACTTCTGTATGCTATTTCATCCTCTTCCACAATCCCAAAATCCTCCTCTAATTCATGGAATTCAAAATAATCATATATATGTGTTTCTCAATTCAAGATTTACCCTGATCTGACCTCTAATATTGATTTCTGTTCAGTGTGGGGGGACTAATCTCAATTAGATCCACCTGGAAAGGTCGAACCCTGACCATGAGGATCCAACAGTGAAGAACATGAAGAATGAAGGGAGAAAAGTACAAAGAGAACCACTATGGAACAATCCCCGAGCTTTTTTCATTTTGGCCTCAATTAGTTTACATTAGAATGTTAAATGGATTAAAATAAATACCAATATCTTAATAATCCCATAATTAATATCCCATCCAACAACAATGATCGATCAATGGGCCAATCTGATTTTTGATAAGTCCATTTTTATCATGGAATTAATGAACATGGAAAACAACTCAAAATATCATGCACTACCTTGATTGTATTGGATCACTGGCAAGGAATGAATCATCATTGTCATATTTGGTAAGGTTCTCCAAATCCTAGGTGTGTCATTCAATCAATACATTATCGAATGCCCTCATTTTATCTAGTGCATCTTTTTGAAAACCTCCCAAAAATTATAGGCTTATGGGGTCGAGACCGAATTTATGAAAAAGATATAATAATAAAATTCTTAGTCAAAACAACTTCATTATTAAATTATTTAATTTACGGCTACATCCTCCATGAGGTTTTCTAATGAATAAATGATTCTACTAAAGATATGTAATTTATAGGGTAAATCCTTCATTCTATGATAAGTGCATCCCATGAACTTTTGATCTAGGAATCTGTTTAAGAGTTATTTCACTTTTTTCTAGAGAACCATGTGTGGGTGATATTAAAAACATTAATATTATTCAAAAAGTTTTTTTTTCTGTACATCAGGCCTTAGAATCCCATGTCGACTCAGTTCCTTGAGTTGATATCAATCGATAAAATATCATAAAATTATACATGGAATGTTCAAAATGATACATTATCCCCACTATAGGGATTTACATCCCTGAAATATAAAATAAGGGCTACTCAAAAAAATGGGGCTACAAAGAAAAAATATAATCCTACCGCTCCAATGTCCTCTCCTATAGATTCATGCACTTCTAAAATACATGCACTAAAGGAATCACTCACCCACAGAAGATCCTCTTCAACCGATCCCTAGTCACTACCTGGTACTCAGAAAATATTTTTCTATCCTCGATGGCCAGCTCTCCCTAGTCAATAACATATGATGGGTCATGCACGTAGCTACTCAACAATGACACGTGGAAGACATTTTGTACCCACTCTAACTGCGCATGTAGATTAAATCCCTTACCACCTCACTAAATCTATGTTGTATTTGGAAAGGGCCAATGAACCACATTGATTGCTTACCGCCCCGACTTAATCTCTATAATCCCGACTGAGGTTAAACCTAAAGGAACACATGGTCTCCATCCTAAAACTCCAAAGTCCTCCATCTGTTGACAACATAAGACTTATGTGGTATTTTTGTAGTCTTCATCCACTCTTGGATGATTTGTAATATCTCTGTTGTAGTTTTCAACAACTTCGAGACCATAAGTGTTGACTCTCCTGGGTGAGTCTTGCAAAGGGGTGAGTTATAGGGTGTCACGTACAAGGACTAGGATGGTTTTATAACAACGGTTGAATGGTATCTATTGTTGTAAGAAAACACCACCAGTGGTAGATGATCCTACCAATTATGACCAATGTTTAACATTCAATCCCAAAAACATGTCCTCCTGAACCTGAATGGTCTACTCAGTCTATCTGTCCGTCTATGGGTGGAAGGGTGTTCTCAAGAATAACTGGGTCCCAAAGCCTCCTTAAATCCCTTCCACAACCAATATATAAATTTGGAATCATGATATGAAACTATTATCAATGGGTATCCATTTTGGTGATCTATTTATTTTATGTCGAGGTGTTGAAAACTCAATACTGGAATCTACTCAAAGATAGATAGGTAGTGAGCCAACATGGTCAGTCATTTATAGATCACCTAGATGGTATCTTGTCCCATGGATATACTTGGTAAACCCATCATAAAGTCCATCGGCATCCCATCCCACTACTATTATAGGGCCTCAAGGGTATGATCCAAACCCACAAGAACCTGGTGGTCAGCCTTCACATTATCACATGTAAGGCTTCGAGAGACAAACTATGCAACTCCATTCTTTATTTTTGCAGAGCAAAACTAACATCAACGGTCATGGTGAATCATTTCCACACCTAGATTTACTACCAATGGGCATGTAAAAATCTACCTTAGAACCACCTCCTTCCATTCCACTGGAACTATTATTTTTCCTCTAAAAAGAACGATGTGCTACCCACCATTTGAATATCCATTATGAGCATGCCCTGTGTAAGTATGATCATGTGAGGTCTCATAGTAGGTATCCCTAAATTGTGCCTCCATGACTCGATGTAAGACTTTAGGGGTGAAAATAATCAAATTGATATAAGATTCTCCATATCTATCCACAAAAAATAAATGCAATGAGGCAAACTGCTCTGATGCCTTGTTCAGTAAATGGGAATTTGATCTCCTACTGAGAGCATCTCCCACCACATTCTCCTTCCCATGAGTATATATTGTCTCAATGCCATAGTCATGGAGGAACTCTATCAATCACCATCATCTCAATATTATATCCCTCTATGAGATGATATTTTTGAGACTGTTGTGATAAGAGTAGATGATTAAATTATCTCACATTAGGTAGTTTCCCAACATATTCAATGCAGAGACCAGTGATGAAAATTCAAGATCAAGGGTGATGTAGTTATTCTCGTCTGGTCTCAAATGACATGAACCGTAGGAAATCAAGGTTTGGATCAGCAACAGGTCACAACCAAGCCTAGTTCTCAATGCATAATAGGAAACTACATTAATGGAACCCTCCTATGGAAATATTAAGATGGGAGTGCATTCCAATATCTTCCATAACTACTAAAAACAGTCATGACACTTTTTCGTCATCACGAATGGATTCCCTTTTCCTGTCTATGATGTTAAGGATGTTTCCACCATAGAGAAGTTGAGTATACTACTAGAAAAATACCATAACAAAAAAAAAAGAAACATTGCACCTTGGTAACACTCTTGTATGGATCCCAAGCATGCACCACCTCAATATTCATTGGATCAATTGCAAATCTAGACTCTGAAATGATGTGTAATAATAAAGGAAATCTCTAATAAAGAACTATTATTTTGAGAGTTTCACATAAATATGGTTAAACTAGAGTGTGTGTGAAAATATCCCCAAGTGTCTCACATGCTCCTCCTCAGACATTGAGTACTCTGGGATTTAATCAATGAAGACCACCATGAAATGTTCTACATAAGGTTGTAAGATTCTGTTCATTAGTACTATGAAAACATCTTCTTAATTATTCATGCCAATAAACATCCCCAAGGACTCATAGTGGTTGTAAAGTGATCTAATGTCAGTATTAAGTATATCTTCATCCAGTACACATAGCTTGTGAAAGCCCATTCAGAGGTCAATTCTCATGACCAACCACACATCTCTCAACTGATTGAAGATGTCATAGATCCTCATTAGTGGATAGCTATTCTTCATGGTTAACTACTTAAATTAAAGGTAATCCAAACATAACCTAAATCATTAATTTTCCATCATATAAAACAAAACTGGGGATAACCATGCTGAAATAATGGGCCTCACAAAGTCATTCCTCTATGAGTCCCCCAATTATAAACTCAACTCGTGAATATTAATGGGTGGCATCCATTATGCATATAAAGATATCAGTTTCATCTCGGGGTATATATCTATGTAGAAGTTTAGCTAATTATAGGGAGGTAAACCAACAAAATCCTCTGTAACTATTTCTTCACACTACACTACCACTGCCAGAAAACTGATGACTCATATCATGCACTGCACCGACTGATTTTCTATAAAACTAATGAGTGATTGGGCGAACCCAAAAATGTGTGAGTTCTTACTGTGCCTACAATGTTTCCTTTGAAACAATAAATGAAAACCTAGTTCCATTACTATAGACACACCACACTCTGGGTAAAAAATAGTCAATATGAGCATGAAATGTGGACAATTAGTCTGTACCAAGAATGATGTCATAAGGGATCAATGATAGTTCCAAGAGATAACAACTGAAACTACCACCTAGAAGAGTTAGGTGACACTTTCTTCAATAGTGTCTGATCATAAAATCTCCTCCCATAGAAGTATCCAAAAATAATTTTATAGTCAACTATAAAACCAGTATCTGTGAGTCTTAAACAAATTTGTGGAATGAAATGAATATCTATAACATGTGTCTATCAAAAATATAGCTAAGGTGGAAAATACATAGATAGTATGTTGAATAATCCCTTGATCCTCGGGGTCATAACCCTTTATTACCTGAAATTGGACTCCTCCCTATTCAGTAACTCCATGATCCCAGCCTGGACCACCTGGTGGTGTTGTTGGTAATGGGTCAAACCTATGACCACCTTCTTCTACACAGTCTACTTTTTTACCATGTCTATCACCCTATGGACTAACCTGATCAAGTATCTCCCTCTGGCTCGGTGGTATCAGTTGTACAAAGGGTTGGGAAATCTCAGGACTGAGGTCCCCAACCACCACATAAGTAACATTGTATATCCATTGGATGATTCGAGCCACCCAGGGATCCCTTTACTGTTGAACCTAAGTCCTAGGGTCACCTCCTGATGTTCATGAACCACTTAGATCCCTGAGACTACTATCATCTTCCTACTGCTGAGGTCTCAGCTACTCGATACCCACTGCTAGCTCCCACTACAGGTTTCTACTTCGCTAGAAAAAACCACTAGTAGGTCTCGCTCATGTACCACCACATAGTTAGGAATACTAAGGGATACCATTGATGCGGTGATGTAACATCATAATACTTGAAGGTATGAGCCCTGAATTATAGGTCTCGTACCATATCCAAGGAGTAGCATAAAATAACAATAAACATAACTGAAAACTTTTTCAAAAACGTTTCCATGGTAATATTTCTCTACTGTAGATGCATAGGCTCATGTATGCACACCGAATGTAATATGTCTGGACTAAAATCCATTATGAAGAGATTCTCAATGTCCGTCTAGCAGAGTGTTTTCTCATCATGTGTATGGGTAACTAATCCACACCATATCCATGGAGAGCCCTGAATAAGACTTGCAGTAAGGACTGCCATTTGATTGACAAGCATCCTCCCAAGGGGGGAAACACATGTGACTGCCTCTATCCAATGCACAAAAATCTGGGGGGTCTGGATCACACCGAATACTTGGATGTTGCTACCTCTGTAACAGGTGAAATGCTCTAAGCCTATGTGCATACAATAATAATATTGTTGGTAGTATCCTATACTCGTTGGGTGGTGGGATAGCTGGAAAACCACTGATAGGTATATCTAACAAGAGACTCCATACTCATGCATTCTCACGAGGCAGATCTTCCTCATAATCACCTTGTAGAATCGTGAATGGCTGTTTGTGTGGAGGCATCCCGATATAAAACAAAATATTCCAAAGTCAATATAGTATATCTGGATTGTTGACTCAAGAAGAACATGAAAAACACACTACGGGAAAACCTTTATTTGTGAAGGGTTATTTTCAACGGGAATAGGCACCCCGTCACAAAAACATACGTGCGGATTGGCGCAGTTTATGCGCCTAACGACACGAAAGTGTATTTGGGACGGGTAGGCACCGCCCGTCACAAATGTCGGGATGCAGTAAGACCTATTTGTAAAGGTGGATCCCCCATCGCAACTACTTCTTCCCCCAGAGGGTTTTTAAAACGGGTCCCGTCTCAAAAAACCAGTGGCGTTAAAAACCTATTTGCGCGAGATGTTCTCCTGTCGCAAATAGTGTGTCGACAGGTTACTTTTTGCAACTGGTCACGTCGCAAATAACCATTTAACCGCTAACTGTAATTAATGTTTCCGAATGTATTTTTGACCAGACACGACACAATAAGTACTACTATCGACGTGATTCCCATCACAAATACTCTTGTCCCAACTAATCTAACCTATATATACTCCCCGATAAATTTTTTCCTCTCTCCTCCTGAATTTCTTCTTCCCCTCCTTCTGTAAACTCTAATTTTACAATGAAAATTGTGGAGTGTTAGTCTTTTTTTCGAAGAAGTAGGGAAGCTACCTACAATTATATGACATCAAGTTTAAAGGAATTTCTGTTTTATTTAATTTAATATTTGTTTTATTTATTTATATTAATATTAATTATTGTTGATTAGTTGTAATTAAGTTAGATTTCAATTGTTTTTTCATCAGTATTTATTTGTAATAATAAAATTAAATTATTAGTATTAATTCATATTAATTAATACTAATTAATAATTATTAACGACAATTAATAATGTATATAAATTATTAGTGGTAATTATTAATTAGTAGCTATATTTTGCAGTAATTATTTATATTTAACAATAATTAGTAATAATTATTAATCAATAGTAATAATTAGAAAAAAAACAGTAATAAATATTAACAATTAGTAATAAATAGTAGTAATTAGTAATAATTAGTAATAAATACTAATAGATACTAATAAATAATAATAAATTCTAATAAATAGTAATAAATATTACCAATTAGTTATAAATAGTATTAATTAGTATTAATTAGTGATAAATACTATGAAATATGAATTAATACTAATAAATATTAATAAATAGTAATAAATAGTAATAATGTACTAATAAAAACTTATAATTAGTAATAGATACTAATAATTAGTAAACAAATACTAATTATTAGTAATATATACTAATAAATAACAATAAATAATAATAAATACTAAAAACTATAAAAAAATGTATTGAATACAACGAAATAGTAATAATTAGTAATAAATACTAATAAATAGTATTAAATACTAATTAACAGTAATAAATACTAATAAATAGTTATAAATAGTAATAAATAGAAATAAATATTAATAAATAGTAATAAATAGTTATAAATAATAATAAATAGTAATAAATACAAATAAATAATAATAAACACTAATAAATAGTAATAAATAAAAATAAATAGTAATAAATGCTAATAAATACTAATAATTAGTGATAAATAGTAATAATTTGTTATAAATACTAATATTTAGTAATAATTAGTAATAATTATTTATAAATTTTAATACATACTAATAGATACTAATAAATACAATTAAATAGTATTAAATACTAATAAATACTAATAAATACTAATAAAAAATAATAAATACTAATAAATACTAATAAATAATAATAAATACTAATATTTTCTAATATATATAAATTAATAGTAATAAATAGTACTAAATAGTAATAAACAGAAATAAATAGTAATTAATAATAAGAAATACGATAAAATAGTTATAAATTTAAATAAATACTAATAAATAGTAATAAATAGTAATATTTATTTATAATTACTAATAAATAATAATAAATAGTAATAATTTGTAATAATTTGTAATAATTAGTAATAAAAAGTAATTAATATTAATAATCAATAAAAATTACTAATAAATAGTAATAAATAGTAATAAATAGTAATAGTTAGTAATAGTTAGTAATAATTAGTAGTAATTAGTAATAATTATTAATAATTAGTAATAATTACTAATGATTAGTAATAATTAGTAATAATTAGTAATAATTAGTAATGATTAGTAATAAATACTAATAAATACTAATAAATAGTAATAAATTGTAATAAATTGTAATATTTAATAATATTTAGTAACAAATACTAATAACTACTAATAAATTGTAATGAATAGTAAGAAATGGTAAGAAATAGTGATAAATTGTAATAATTAGTATTAAATAGTAATAAATTGTATTAAATAATAATAAACCGTCATAAATAAAAATAAATAGTAAGAAATAGAAATAAATAGAAATAAATAGAAATAAATAGTAATAAATAGTAATAAATTCTAAAAAATACTAATAAAGAGAATTAAATAGTAATAAATAGTCATAAATACAAATAATTAGTAATGAATAGTAAAATAATACTAATAATCAGTATTAAATACAAATAATTTCTAACAAATAATAATAAATACTATTAAATAGTAATAAATACTAATATATATTAATAAATACTAATGAATACTAATAAATAGTAATATATAGTAATAAATATTAATAAATACTAATAAATATTAATAAATACTAATAATTAGTAATAATTAGTAATAAATACTATTAAATAGTAATAAATATTAATAATTATTCATAATTAATAATAAGAACTAGTTGTAATTATTTATCTTCTTATTTGGATTGTGTTTTTCTAATTTCAAATTATTCAAAAACATTATTGATTTTATATTATGTAGAAAAATATGGAACACATAAGTTGACAATATCCCTTTTTAGATGATCAGGCATGGACAATTCAACGTAAATCCTATAAATATTGAAGGTATTGAATATATATTGTCATTTTCAGCATATAACAAGAATTGTTTTCAGAAGTCACAATAAAGTGTCCTTGTAAAAAATATGCTCTCAAAACTTTTGACACATTTGACAAGGTTGAGGGACATCTCTTGTGTTTTGTTTTTTAACAATATTATTTTTTTTTGTATCAACATAGTGGATGCAGTTCCAGATGAGATAACAGTAACTTGATTCCGTTTCCATCACAGTTTCAAAATTTAGTACATGATGTTGCAGGTCCATCTATTCAAAAAATTGAAACTCATGATGTTATTGACTTAACTCCGGAGTAGGCATCATCAGAATTTTTTGAGTTGTTGAGGACTACTGAGTAAGCATTATATCCAAGTGGTAAGATAAAAAAATTAGAAGCAGTTGAAAATTTATTACTATTAAATGAGATAATGAAATGACAAACAACTATTCTGATCATATATTTTCATTTGTTAAATCACTATTATGTTAATAAAATGTGTTTTCTGTAAATTATTGTTAGTGAAAGAGGCTATTTTATAATCTGGGCCGTAGTTATCAGAAGACTCATGCATGTGCAAATGATTGCATCTTATATTCTGGTAAAAATGTTTCATTGGATAGTTTTCCCACACGTGGACAATCAATGTATAATGAAGCTCAACTAGGGAATTCTGAATCGATTCTAGTGAAATAGTTGAGATATTTCCCCATTACACCCAGATTGTCACATTTTTTTATGTCTCAGAACACAGCGTCAATGTTTTCATGGCACAAAACAAAGATTTCAATCGATAAAAGCATGAATCATCCCTGTGATGGTGATTCATGGAATCATTTTGATCGACTGAAAATGTCTTTTTTTAGAAGCCCGAAACATGAAATTTGGACTTTATACTGACGGTTTCTGTTTGTTTGGTTTTATGGTAGTTAGTATTAATGTTGGAATTTCATTATAATTTCGTACAATTTACATACCTATATATTGATAAAAGTTCCCTATATATTTTTGACCTTATTAATACAAGGACACCCGAAAAACAATATTGGTGTTTTTTTGAAACCATTGATTGATGAGTTAAATTCATTGTGAAGTAAGGGTGTCAGTATATATGATGTTGTTCTATAATAGAAATTTATATTAAAATCTATATTGCTATAGACGATTAGTGACATCCCATCATATGGAATGTTATCTGTCTAGAGTTGACACGGTCTGAAATCATCTCTATATAATACAAAAGGCAACAAAGCCTATATACTCATCAATGAAAAAAACCTTTCTATTTTGGTTGTCATCAATGATTTCATCCAATCGAGCATCATTTTCAAAGGAATAAATCTCATTTAAAAAAATTCACAATTGAAAGGGATGACCCGCCCAAATTTATCTCATGTAAAGAGTTAAAATCAGTTTTATTTTCAGTTCCTATCATCAAATTTGGGAAAAAGTAAATAAATTAAAATTTCATTGCTTGGGGAATGAGCATAATTGGATAAAAATGAGTATTTTTTGGGATCTTACATATTGGTTTGATTTTTTGGTCCGCCACATCATGGATGTCATGCTTTTGTAGAAGAATTATTTTGATAATTTATTTTATACAGGTTTGGATACACAAGTTAAAACTAAAGATAATGTAAATTCATGATTAGATCTTTCCCAAATTTGCAGACGCCCTGAACATGAAATATTTTAAATTGTCAGATCACGAAGGTTAATGAAGCCAAATGTAGCTTATATACTATCCAAAGAGAGTATCATATTATTTTTCAGTGGATTTAAGATTTGAGACTTCCATGTGGCTATGATTCTAATTTGATAAGATGTGTTAAGAATGGTCATATTACTGGATTAAAATGTCATGATTGTAATGTTATAATGGAAAGTATTATGTAGATTGGATTCAGATGTTTTCTAAATTATATGATTTGGGATTTTATATCAGACATATCATAATTTCTTTGAGACATTTCTGTGGTGAAAACAGACTATGATGCACTAAGAAACTGGAAGAAGATGTTGTTGTCATTATATATAAACTAGAAATAATATTCCCTCTGGATTTATTTGACTAAATAGAACATTTTATTTTATATTTTCCACATGAAGCTAAATGTGGAGGGCCAGTGTAGGTATGATGGATGTACCCATTTTATTGATGCATGTAGAAATTAAAGAAAAAATTACATAACAAATCATTAGATAGAGGCTAAATTGTAAAAGATTATTTACATGAGGAAATTTCATATTTCTTCTCTCATTATTTTGAATTAAAAAATCCCTAAAAACACAACTTCATGGGATGGAATGAGGGGAATGCTCATGATGAAATGGAAAATCAATTATCAGTTTTAATCATCCATATCTTGGCTTCAGTGGAGTTAATGAACGATGGATTTTAGATGATGAATATCATAGAGCTCATACATATGTTCTGCTCATCTATGAATAAATGAAATCATTTTTACAATTAGTGTTTATATAAAATATTTTATAATTTATGTTATAGTAAAAAAACTTATTTTATTTTTAGGCTATATGATAATAATATAATGAAACAACTTCCTGAAATTACAATAGTTGTTCTTAAAGAATGCCTACAGATACATATTTCTCAATGGTTTCCAAATCTGGTAACGTCAATTAATGATGTTTTAATATATCAATTAAGTTTATTATTTATTAAATTATAACTATTTTACAATATTTCAAGTGTCTCAAAATGCTGATAAAATAAATATGTGGCTGTGTATATTGAGTAACACACCATCCAAAAGGGATAAATATAATAATTCATATGAGGTTAATGGTTTATGATTTCATAAATGTGCATATGGGGAATCAAAAAAACAAATAACAATGGATTTTTCTTGAGAGGATCTCATCATAGAGACACTAAAGATGAATTTTATGACATGATTGATGATATTTTTGAATTCTGTTATCTAGGGAAAAATTAAATAACAATGTTTAAATGTTGGTGGTCAGATACTGAGAAATCATTGCGTGTTCATTTGATTCATGGAATAGTCGATATCAAATATTAAAATAAATTCATACTGTAAATGAATCATTTTTAATGGATCAACAGGCACATAAAATATATTACAAAAATTTCTGGGCTACTTTACGATACATGAGTGATTGGTCGAGCATAAAAAAAATAAAATCACAGGAAAATCAGTTTACTCAAAATGAATGTGGTTCTGATGAAGTAAAAGTATTTGAAAACTTTCAAGAGACTACTCAAAATCCATTTTTTTCACAAATAGACATGTATATCGATGTGGAAACCCCACAATTAAGGGTCAATGGTGAAGATGATGTTAATGATGTTACAAATTAATTTTATATGGAATTAGATGATGAAAATGAAACTCTTATAGATAGTGATGACACTGATGTTGAATATAAAGACATAAACATCGTCATATATGAATATGATGATGAAGGGGAGAATTGACATAGTTTAATGATGGTTATAATCATAACTAATATATATCTACATTTAATAGAAATTTTTCTATTTGTTAACAACAATCATTTTTTTTTCAGATGGTCCCTGATCTATTTTTTGAGTTGGAGGAGGCTGAGCTACCTTTGGATGAGAAGGATTTGGGATCATCTGGTCGTCATCCTACATGCGGTTCGGGGGTACGTGAAGGGGGAACTTTCTTTCATGACTGATGATTCCTGACCCTGTCCCCAAGTTCTATCCACATCATGGTTTCAATACATTCACGCGGAGGTTTGATAACTTTTGTATTTTTGTTATCTTTCATTAATTTATTTATAAAATAATTTTTTAATTATTTGTTCTTTTTTTCACAGTTTGGTGCATGTAGCTATTGGACAGGGGCGCACTATCTTGCGCAATTATTCTCCTTTTCCATCGATCACACGAGAATAGATTCATGTTCATGTGCCGCTTGGAATGTTCAATCATTGGCCGGTACGAATATAAATAATACTTATTTATAAATTTATTTCATTAATAAATTGATGTTATAAATTATTTGTTGGATTTATTGTATCCAATCAATGATAGCATGTGCGGTTCTATCCATGAGTTCTTGGGAGGTTTCTATGTGTGACTATTTCTGTCTTTTTTTTCAAACTTTTAGAAGGACATCCATCAAGAAAGCTGGAGTGATAGTATTTGATGTGTCATGTAGAGACCACCCACAAGAGTAAATTTCATCTCACATTTGGGTTGGATTATGTTCACACTAGTTGAGTGGTGGATTTCAGATGAGATATTCATTGGGACATAAAAACTGAGGGAGACAGAAGGTGACACATCGAGCAGGTAGCCATATCTTCAATAATCATAGAGATAAATAGTAAACTATCTTTTTTAAATATGTAATACATCATTAAATATAAACAATTTAATTTATATTAATATATGTTGTAGTGCATCTTGATGTTATGGAGTACGATGTTTATCGGAGGATGTACAGTGATCCATACACTAGAGATATTAGATGTGTTGACCAGCATCAGATTGTGGTCAGTATTATATCTTTTTTAGTTTGAAAAAAATACATATAATAATTCCACGGTTAAAATTTCAAATTGAAATTGAATGAGTCATATGAAGCTGTGACCCCACAGACACGAGTCGAGCATCAGGCGGAGATGGCTGATCAGACTAGTTCCCAAAATCGTGATGAGGGGGCATGGATGTAGGTGACCCAATATGCCTTTGATATAGGACAAGTAGTTTGTATCAACTGTCATTCGACTCCTGGAACTTATTATGGTACTACTGCAATGTCAGCATCCCCTCGATAGGAGCTTGTGGAGAGGCATCATCTTCTGGCTCATAGTAGTAGGAGCAGTTGCGAACTAAAACTACGGTTAATAAGAATTATCAAAAGAATTAAGAAGAGATGCATCAGTAGCAGTAGCAGCAAAATGAGGACATGCGTCGATGGTAGCAGTAGCAGTATCACGAGGAGGACATGTGTCAATGGCAGCAGCAGTAGCACATGTAGATAGAGTGCATGCGACGTTTGACTCATAGTTTGGGGATGGAGCTTCCTCCACCATCTCCTCCAGCTCCTCCATCACTTTCAAAACACTATCCTCCCACCCCACCTATTTTTTTGTATTGTTAAAAACATTTGAATAAAACATTTTTTATAATATGAACTATTTACAGTTTTTGTCTTTTATATTATTACGAATATTACATCATTTTAATATTATTTTTCATATTTCATTATTTTTTTATTTATTATTAGTAATATATTTTTTAATGTGGGTTTATTCTACTAATAATATTATTTATTATTTTATTTTATGTATATTTTATATTTTTATTCTGAATATTGAGAATTTTAATTTTTTTATTTTTTATTTTTATTATATCGATAATAATATTATTATTATTTTCATTAATCATAATTTACAATTTTTATAATTTTTATTAAGTATTTGTAAATATTGATAATTTTAATAATCTTTTTTATCATTTTAATAATATTAATATTATTTTTTCATTAATCATAATTATATTATTAATTTATTTTATTCCGTATTTGCGATGAGGCCATATGTGATGGGGGTCGTCACACATAGAGAATACATATATATAATTTTTTTTGCCACGAGTTGCCTTATTGTGGCAGTAATTTTGTTTTGAGAGGCCCGTCGTGAAAGGATCTTGTATATATAATGTATTTAATCGGAGATCTATTTGTGACATGACCTATTCCAGTCAGAAGTAGTATTTTATTCGATGGGCCCATCGTAAGAAATACTTCTTATGGCATTGTTTTCTACAACGGGCTATTTATTATGGGACCACGTCGTAAAAGTGTTTTTGCGACGGGTTCCCATCAAAAATAGCCCATCACAAATTTAAAAAATTCTAGTAGTGAAACAACTATTCTAATATGATTCATATACCAATTTTTTATGGAAACCAATGTTTTAATTTACAGAGTGGAAATATGGTCTCAGAGTCTTGGTGTATGGATACGTCGACAGTCATACCAACACTGGATACTCTAGCCCGTAATCCAAACCTGAATCAGTTAAAACTATTTCCCCCAAAACAATCTCACTGGATCCCAGTCCTAATGTATTCCTGACCCCCTTCTTACTTGATACAACTATGTCATGACCCATCCTTAAGGGGCTCAAGCGGTGACTACCCAAGACCACCTTAATAGGTTAGGGGATAGTGATTATCACCAAGTAGGAATATTCAAAAAATTAGAGGCATTATACTAAATTACATGTACACACACACACGTCTTCTAGCCAAAAATGTTGGAATGTAAAAACATTAAGTATACAATGCATAAAAACACTATACCCCATAACAAAGTTACAATATTGAATGTACTAGAATGTAAATAGGACCAAATAAAATCCCGCAAAAAAATTATTTACCTATAAGTCCAGCCTATAAGAAAACATATAGTAGGACTACTGTCTAAAAACCCATAGGAACACACCTCATTCTAACTAGTTTCAAAAATCACTGCATATTCTTGGTATTCCACGGATTCCATAGAAAGGTCGACCGTCAACAAAAGACATGATACGCGTGGGGAAATAACATTTTTTGGTGAGTATAACAACACTTAGTTGGAAACCCCAAAACCAAAAAAGGTATACAAAAACGTAACTCCAAAAAGGAAATAATATCCAGCTCTACACAAATATATGTCTACAACACATATAATGAAAATATATAGATATACTCAATCAAAGAAAAAAATTCTAGAGGTAATCCAAAACCAATTACCAGCCAATTTATTCTTCTTGACACACACTTGTTCTTTTAGAACTCACTTGTCGAGCCTTGATATCATCTGAGACACTCATGAAGTGGTATAGTTCATTTTGGACCCATCCAAAGATAACACATTGGTTATGGAAGAATACGATACAAAGATAGGGGATCCTAACCAGAAAAATTAATGAATACCACGTATTCAATATGGATCAACATGAAACGTAGAGTATGGTTTCCAAACACACTAGGGAATACCAATGAAACTACTGATGTAGCATGGTAGATAAGGGACCAACACCCTACTATTAGTGGATATACATCAATTCCACAAAACACAAAAATGGGTGATTGAGAATCACACTCTAGTCCCATGGAAGGATTCCATACCCTATCTGGGACACATCATCTAGAGGGGATTACAATCTAGTGATGTGGATGTAATAGTGTACTCATACATGGAGGGAAGGACCAAGGGAACTCTCTCAACCTATATCAATCCAAAATAAAAATTCCCCACTTTTTTAAAAAATATCCTCTCAATGTTATGGACTTAATTCAATAGAAAACCCATAGATTGGATTTTTGATTTAGATGTTATGATCGTTTAATGTTTTAAAGGCCATAACTGGGCCAGTGGATTGATCACGTTCGTTGACTACCTCGTGGACCAACCACCAGGGACCAAACATGGGGGTGGGTACACCTACAATGAACGATCGTCTGCGGTTGTGGTCATAGTAGTGTGTGCTGCCACGGCTCTCAGTCGCCCATGGTGTAGGTTCTCCCCTGTCACTGTAGGTCGGGCCTGGGCCAACTCAGACCGACCCATGTGGCCCAGCCCGATCAGGCTGGACCACTTGTGCACAAGCATATTGGGCTACCACACGTGTCCTGAATGAAAGTGTCCCATAAAACCTCCCATTACCGTGATAGTTTTGCGTCCACTGTCATTCCATATCCATTGTTGTTCTGTGTCTTCCACCATTCCACGGTCCTTGAAAATTCATTCTCCAACGGCATCCCACGTGTACACCGCAGTGGTATACATCCTCCAATCTGTCCAGGTCCCACACAAACACCGCCATATCCCTGTAGCTTTGTCACCCACTACACCGGTCACCTCTACTGGTCACATCGCGCTGTGGTGTGCCGCCATATGCTATATCATTCATCCTATTTGGATGCCTCCTCTTTCACAAGAAAAAAAATCATCCTCTAATTACCAAAATTTTAAATTGTTGTAGATCTAGGTAATGTAGGTCCCAATATATACTATTCCAGCCTCTTATGTCAATTTTCATTCAATCTGATGGTCTGGTCACGGTCAGAGCCCCCTATAAAGGTAGAGCTATGGAAATAGGGATCCAATAGTGAATAACGTGAAGAAAAAAGGGAGAAAAGAATATGGTGAATCCCTGAGGAACAATCCTCATCCATTTTTCATTTCTTCCTCAATCTGTTTCTGTTAGAATGATAAACGAATAAGAAAAAACATCACTATCCTGATAATCCCATGGATAATATCCTATCATGCAATAATGATCCATCCATATGAGAATCTATTTTTTTTATTGGTCAACATTTTTCATAGAATTATATAATAAAGAGAAAACTCAAAAAAACAAACCCTTCTTCAATTCTTCTTGATCCCTAATGAAGAATGAAGCATCATTTTCATCATTGGCATGGTTCTTCAAATCTGAGGTTTATTGTTTGATTTATCTGTTGTCATCTGAAAACTTTTTAACCATATTTTCATCATCCATTCCCCTAGGTGAATTATAGTGTTATGATTCTAGTGTTGATTTTTGAACTATGCCTCATAAAAAAATAATTTCCTTAAAATAATTTAATTATTAAATTATTTTATTTACATCTACTTACTCCATGTATTTTTCTATAGATGACCGGATCTAACTAAAATTATGTTCTGCCTATAATAAAGAAGAAATTTTGATGACAAAGGTTCCATCATATTTCTAATATGGGCACCTATTTAAATGTTATTATTCTTTTAATAGAAAACCATGAGAGTGTTCTAATAAAAAGATTAGTATTTTTAAAACATTTTTCCTAGTAACATAGGGGCATAAAATATCATTACGTCCTAGATTTTGGCCTCAAAATCAATCTATATAATATATTAAAAAATACATGGAAAATCTGAGACATAACATTTTAATTAATAAAAAAATAAATCTTACTATGCAATGAAATCATAATAATAATGATATAGTGGTCAGAAAATTTATTGTCACTATATACATTAAAATAAAACATTCCTTCAGTATTTTGTAAATAAAGTAAATAAATTCTATAAAAATATCCTTTTTTAGAAAAATTTAATGAATTTGAATAGAGAAATTGCATGCCCTATATATCTATTTTACACTCATATAAATATAATAATATGACATTTTTAAAATATTTACATGGAATAAAAATAGCTGGAAGGGAGACATTGATAGATTATTGTTAAAAGGAACTACCTTACCTTATGTATGACTCATCACATTTTTTATTTATCTTCATGAATAAAAAATTACTTTATATACATATATTATTAATCATAACTTCCCTTTTTATTATTAGTTTATTTTATTCAGTAATGTTTTATATACATTTAATAAAAAAATTATGTCTTCATTGGACGTTTTAACATTATTTGTTTCATAACTGAAGAATGACTTCATTAGGTTGACTATGGTTAAAGGGGTAATTATTTTATAATATCCAAAATAATAATCATGATACATGTATATTTTTTAAAAATAATTTTTACTTGTAAAAACCATCCTGAAATATATTTATGATGTATTTACTACATTATAGTCATATAGATGTTAGATCATACAAATCGACGAGTGACTTTGTCATGTACCAAAAATAATTATGCAATGAAAGTAAATTATAAGGGACAGACCATAAAATTTACATATCATAGTTTTTTTAGAAGAATTCAGTTTTGAGGATCTATTATGTTATTATTTTTTGAGAATTGGATTATATTTCTGAAAAAAGATTCCTCAATCTTACAATGTGAGTACTACTAAAATAGTATCCATTTCATCTAATATATTTTGTTTTTAAAAGGATTAAATTTCATGAAAAATATTCCTAAAATCCAAATTTTCTTATTTATTTTTCTTACCACATTCTTCAATTTCAATACATTATAATGAATCCATTAATGAAAAAAGGGAACACCACCAATTTCATCTATTACTAAGATAGGAATGGCCTCCCGGTAGGCCCCTACCACCTCGGTGGGGGAGGGACCTTTAATTCTTCTCAAAGGAAATCAACAATCCTCCATACTCCCATTATAAAATATATATTATATACCTTCATTCACTAACATCTCTCACAATCTCAATGTTCTATAGTTGAATGATGGTCTTTCACAGTAATTGATTTTGACGCTTGAATTTAATGATGCTTCATCTCTATCGTCTCTAACTATGATAACTTGATTCAAGCATCAGTGTATACTGGTGGACACTTTTGATCAATTTTTATATGGAGTTTATGGATTATAGGAACATGCCATGATGGATCTCCCAAAATCCATGAAAAATATGATACCATTTTCCTCATAAGATGATGTAGAATTAGTTAGGTCGAGCGCTCGTCAATTCTATAGTGATACATGGTTATTCCTCTCTAGGTGGTCATATGATTGTCAATGAAGCATGATTTATGACCAAAATTATATGAGTTAGTTTTCCAAACCACTTTATTTATTTTCAAAATCCTTCCATTATCTGTAAGCAATGAAATTTAGTAGGTCACTACCGCCATTCCGATTATAGTACTAGAGTAGTATCTAACCCAATTTCATCAAGAGCCTTTCTTGAGGTGGATGTTTCAGGGCCACCTGTTTAGTGTTTTTGTGTTGTTATTGGCGAGGAGTTATGATATAAGAAATAAGTTTTTTTGAGTAATTGAATTATTTCAGTTAGATGTGTATGAAAATGGAGTATCTTGTGGTAGTTTGTAGGTGTGGGAAGTTAAACCGGGGTATGGACGAAGGCCTGAGTACTAGGGCTAAAAACTTGGCTTTTGGTTCTGGTTCTAGTAAAACCTATCAGAATCATGCATTACTTGGCATGGAATTGGACTGAGGATGTTTTATGGATAATAATTGAAAATGAATACAAGAGGGTCAAGAGTCATTCGGAATCAGTCCGGAACATGTTGTTGATCCCATAAGTTTGTGTGGGGAAATAAAATCATCATAAAACCAGGTAATAAATCTACCTCAAGAACATAGAGAGACCAATGTATATGACCCACTAATATGTATCCTTGGGATTTTCTCTAGGGGTAGTGATGTATCACGAATATTCAGTGGTATCAGTATCCAAAATGATTGCAGTTCCTTTAAATTTCATTGAGAAGGTGTGGGATGATCTTAAGGACATGAGGGTACCTCAAGTAGGTGGTCTATACGGACGAAGTGGTGAATGGGGCAGGGCTACTGGGTGGTCAAGGATGATAGGTATACATTGACATTTAAATAGGGATCTTAAATATGATATATCCGAAAATTCCCATGTAGGGAGGTTCTAGTTATTGAGAACGGAAATAGATTTGAAGGTTTGGTGAATAAGAAATCATAGTATGAGAATGAACTACCTCGGGATCTACCCTTTAAGGATGCGGAAGAGGTCCCTGGGTATGACTCCAGGGATGATTCCTTGGGTCATTTTTCATCAAATACTACTCTGTATTTCTAGGATAGTAGCATTCAATGTCCGAATTAGAGGAATATAATAATAGTATTCAGAAATGGAGAAAGGATTTCTCTTTTTTACCACTTCTAATGAAAATATTATATATAAAGAAGCTGAAACTAGGATGATATATAGTGATTCTAAGACTATAGCTATTTATGTTCAGGAGGAGGATTTATTTTATGGGGGGTTTCTCCCAAGGTTTCTTGAACTGTTCTACATTGAGAGTAAGGTACAGATCCTGATCATCCTCTGGAACATCTTACGCACTTGGATGATGAAATGGTAGAATCATTTCTGGTGATTAATTCTATTAAATAATAAGTTGACAGTATGATGGGAAGTGCTTTAAGTGTGATTACCAATGTTGAGAAAAGTACAAGGACTGATAATAAATACTTTATTTTGATAAGGGGGTTCAATTAAGGGAATATCAATCATGATGGGTACAAACAAACATGGGAAAAATATCGTATTGATTTGAAAAATTTTTAAACGATGATTATGATACTACGGTGAAAACAATATCTTGAAAATTAGGTAGGGAAATTGGGTTTCATAGATTAATTTTTTTTCAATGGATTTGTTATATCCTTTATTTATTAAACCATATGGTTTCTAATTTTCCCCTTAAAAAAGATTTAATAATAAAAAAGATATTTTTTTGTCAATATTATCTTTTCAAACCTTATAACTTGTGAAAAACATTTTAAAAATGGGATGGAAATAAAAATCTAAGTATGGGACATAAATAAAGAAATCGTTAGTGAAGTGAAAATAAGAAAACCAATAAAACACTTTTCATAAAAAATCATTAGCATGTATAGAATCATTATGCAGGTTCCTTGGGAAATAATTACCATGTTACCCCTAAATTTGTCCATAAAAATGGAATAACATTATGATATAATTTCAACCCTATAGTACCAAATTCAATGGACAACTATAATGGGAGTCACCCATCATATCTTGAGTTGTAATGGGTCCCAACCATTCATATCTGGAGCTATATTGGGGATCATTCCATAATATATTATTATATAATTGTCTAAAGACAAAATAATAAATTTCAATAGAACATATAATGAATAAAACATTGTTTAACTCTCTTAAACACATAATAAATACACATTTAGAAATGAAAATATAATTTTCAAGTAAAAATCACTTTTAAAATATATATTTTTCACACATAATAATGAAATACTTTTATTTAAAAAAACTATGAAAAATTATAAAAAAATAATTAATAAAGAATCATGAAAGTGGGTGAAACTTCTCATTATATATAAGTTAAAAAATATTTCTATAGATATTTAAAAACATAGTCAAAAAAATATTTATATAACTTTAAAAATAGATTCACTTACCTTTTGTATGACTTGGCATGTAAAATATCTATCATCATAATAAATTAGTTAATTATTTATATAATTGAGAACATTTAAATGTTTATTGTTAATTTTTATCACATATTATAATGTTGTAATAATTAAATAATTATTTTTCTTAATGTTGGTTGTTTTGACAATATTAGGTACTTGAGTCCAAAATTAAATCGTATAATTACATTTTTATAATAATTATAATTTTAAATAATACAAGTAATGAGTGATTATTATAAATGAACAACGTCATAATCATAGAGATGGTTGGCTATACACACACAAGCATAACAATTCCATTTTTTAATGATCATTTTAGAAAATAGGTAATTATTATTTTATATTTTGACAATGATAATAATATAATTAAAATAATACTAATCATTTAACTATGCTTGTATATATTATCCTCGTGATGTAGGGATGAAAAATGAATCACATCGCTTTGTGGGGTGATAAATCACAAGTATGCACGAACGAAATTATCATTTTCATGTCCATGGAAAGGTAAGAAAATAAATGATATATTATCCATTCATAATTATTAATATTTTTTAATATCATATATAATCATTAATTTCATAATTATAACTAGACATTAGAAATGGTGAATGAAAATGTATTCTATCAGTTCTTATTGTGGTAGTCCACCATACACACTAACGATTAATTCATTCCCATTTTATGGAAATGGAGATGGATTTAAGATAGGATATTAACATAATAAAATCATAATATATATATGATTCTTGAGTACTTATTTTATCATGGTGCAAAAGGATTTGATGGAATAGGAAGATGAAATAATATAGAAACAAGTAATGAAAATTAATACATCTCATACAAACAAACTCATTTTATTAAAATATTAACACCTCTAATGAGGGTGTTCTTCATAACCAAGGGACTATATAATGTGTGTAAGAATTATATGAAGGAATTCCATCAGATATTTCTAGAATAATGATTTTAAAATTTAAATAAAAAAGAAGAAGTGGTGACTTTTTATAATAGTTCGAAGGGAAACTCTTTGGATTATTCGAGATATTATATTAATATAAATTAATATTTTATTCTAAATGATTAGAAACAAATTGTTTTATAACATAGTATAATGTTTTGGTCAAAATAACTCAATAAAGTTGAAATTATACATGGTTTGATTATTATTTTAATCCTTATATTATTCTTTCAACACTAAGTTAACCCCTTTAATTTATACCATGATATCACGTAATTTACAATTTTAGGGTTAATATAATTACGATACAATTCAAAAAGATCAATAAATTAGTCATTGGGAAAATTTTAAGACATATACCAAATATTTTTTATGAAATGGATATTTTTAGAAATTTTATATAATTTAATAAAAAATTATTTATTTTAATATATCAATAATATCAATTTGAAACTATTCAATAATAATTTTTAACAATATAAAAAATAGTAAAAATTACAAAAAAAAAAATAATTCTAAAATATCACTAAAATATCCATGTACTATAAAAAATTCAATGATATCATTGATAATTTAAAATTATATTTATTTTATAATTTTTAATATCATTTGTTAGATTGTTACTCTAATTAAACAATTACTACATATCAATTTGAAAGATATTAATTTAAGTATTTATTCTTTAACAATTACGATGAAATTATCATGATAAATATAAAAAATTCAGATTTCAAAATAAAATATAGATTCTAAATGATCATATATATAACCCCTTATTAATTATATATCACTTGTTTATAACAAAATTGTGACAAAACTGTGTTTTCTTTGACTATAATGTTATAAATGACATAATCTCATGAAAGTGGCATCCAAAAGGTATAATTATGGAAACAAGGATGCATTCTATAAATACACACACATGAAATAAAATTTGTACATG
Source organism: Viscum album (assembly GCA_963277665.1). Lineage (NCBI taxonomy): Eukaryota > Viridiplantae > Streptophyta > Magnoliopsida > Santalales > Viscaceae > Viscum > Viscum album. The sequence goes on along the minus strand of OY728150.1, from coordinate 290,497,999 downwards.
TTTTAGGGTAATTTTATAAGATTTGTGAACTTATTTTTACCAGTAATTACTCAATTCACCTTTAACCGAGTTAATAAAAAATGTTATTATTCATGTTTTCAAACAATAAAAGGTACCTATTTACATAATTTTTACTTAATTTTTACAAATAAAAAAATATTTATTAAAATATAAAATATATAATTGACTAACATTATGTTAAAATTACTCTTTTTGACGGAATGATAATGTGAGTTTTAATGTAAAAACAATGAAAAGATCGAAGTGTTTTTATATTAAAATTTAAAGTGAAATTGATGCCAATGACCTTATTTTTGTTAAATGATGAAATATTCATACCACCATACATAAATATCTATTATTAATATAGTGATACAGTATATATTATTTTTAATAAAAAGATGGTTTCAATAAAAAAATCATTATTTATTCACTATTCATTAAAATATGAGACTTACCATAAAAATAATAAAAACTAAACCAAATAAAATTTGTAAATAATGATATAAAAGTTGAAATTTATTTTTACAAATTGAATTTTTAAAAGTTACAATAAATATATTTAAATCAACTTCACCATAAAAGGCCATAATATAATTTTTTTAGAAAAATAAAATTTTATGTGTAACAATAGATTTGTCCTTATATTATGCCTATCAAATCTAATTGATGACAGTAAAATTTTTCATAAATTTTATTATATTTTTATATAATTTACTAGTATGATACATTATTCCCCCAATTGTAAAAATATTTCCTCACAATGTTATGAATTTATTAAATAAGTGGGGATATTTTTACCAGATTAGATTTTCAGATTCCCATATTACCTCGTAACCCATATGTTTTATAAATAAAACCTTGAAAATATGAATCAAATTATTCTGAAACACTTTATCTATTCTATGAATAAATTTAACTATTTTTTCTTATAAGAGTTATTCTTTTCCAACAAAACTACTTCATGGATTTGAGAATGAGATAAATACTAACATATTTCATTAATATTAAAATAAGAAATATGCTTTTCACCTGAAATAAACATGGATACAAATCCACTCACTAGAAACCTGATTCTAATTTATCTAGTATTTTATAGGTTCTAGTGAACCATGGACTCATCAACCCCTTTTTATAAAAACAGAACACAATTTTCCAAGAGGAAACTTCCTGAAAGACAAGATAACTTACCTTGAAAGAAAGATCCTTCCACTAGTTATCCATATAAAATTTCTTCTTGCTCTATACAATCCTCATGTTTTGCAAAATAAATTGAACATTACCTTCTATTTTCGATACCAATTTTTGTCCCATAAACATTATTTCTCCTACTTTATCCCAAGATATTGGAGTTCAACACCTCTTTCCACATAATTTGTCAAATGGTTCCATATTTATACTGGAATGAAAACATTTATTATAAGAAAACTTAACCAAATATTGATGTTGATCAATGATTTCTCTATTAATACATTGAAAACTCAAATTTAATATCCTAAAATGTTAGAATATTTCATTCTTATTATCCATTAGACTGAGGATAAATGGATGTAACGAAATTTAATTCAGATTAAAATTACATCCGAAGTCCGTTCCAAAAACATAGAAGACAACATAAGATCATGATCATATAAAATAGAGTGGATAACTCCATGTTAACTGAATATCAATTTAATTTAAAAATGTTAAAGATGAAATAGATATAGAGTGTCTCGTATATAAAGTAAATGACATGATTTAGTCAGCTGATCAACAATAACATAGATAACATTTTCACATCGGGGTGTGTATGGTAATAAAACTATGAAATATATGGATATATTTTCCCTTTTCCAATTATTTCTTGGGAAAGACTGAAGCATCACCTTTTAAAACTTTTTTATACATTAAAATAGTGATGATTCAGAAAAAATTTGGAAAATCCATTAACATCTCTTTTTATTCTATTCCACCAATTATAATCTCGATGCTCTTTGTTCATATTAGTACATCCTGGATGAACTAAAAACGGAAAACTATGGCATTCAAATAAGATCCCTTTCTTCATCTATGAATCCAAATTCACACATAATGTTTTTTGGAAAATATCAAACCATAATATATCATCAATGTTAAATTCATAAAACATAACCCTTTGAACTAATTCTACCTTTTTCTTCAATTCAAGGTCTTCTTTATACACATGGTTAATTATGTATGGCAGATATTATTGGACTGAAACATGAAAAAAATAGATTAATTTCCTACATTAACAAATACCAGATCATTTTTCATTATGGAACATCCATGCCCTTTCAACGTAGAATCACTATGGATGAAAAAATTACTATTTATGGTAGGCATATTTATGACTAGATCATTGAATAATCATCATTAAATTCCAAAAAACAATCATCACATTCTTCTTTCCAGATGAACATACCATCTTTTCAAGTTAATATATTTGTTGATCTAGAAAACCATGAAATGTTTCCAACAACCCTCTAGTAATATCCTTTTAATCTAGGAAAATATGATTATATTTTATATCTTTGGGTCTTGTACATTTACCAAATGCTTCTGTTTTTACAAGATAAACAATTATTCCAACATTAGAAACATTGTGACCCAGAAATGAAATTTTTTGCAACTAAATTTCAGATTTTCTAATTATCTAATACATTTTAATTTTATTTAATGACTGAAGTAAAACTCTTAGATGTCTTTCATGCTCCTATTTAATTTAGTAATATATCAATATTTCTTCAATATACACAACCACAAACATATCCAAGAACTCATGAAATATTAAATTACAAATATCCATGAATAAAATAGATTAAAAATATAATCAAAACAGTATAACTAAAAATTCATAATTCTCATATCTATTCTAAAATGAAATCTTTTGAATGTAGGCTTATTTTAAATTCAACTCATGATACCTCAAACCCAGGAAAATCCTCAAAAAATTATATCCCACCATGATCTCATAAAAAAATTGACATGAGGAATATGATACATGTCTTTACCAGTGATGTTATGAAATTCTCCATAATCAGTGGAATTTCATATTGAACCATATATCATTTTAACAAAAAATCCATGATATCCACATGGTGAATTTAAATATCGGATAAAATCTTTATATAAATAGTCATGAAATTTATTTTTCAACAGTATATGTCCCATGTGAGAAATTTTATATGCTTGTTTATAAATTATCATATCATCTTGAACTAAGTAAATAGTAAATTTGAATTATTGATCAGGTATTGTACAAGGACCCTCATTAGAAAAAACATTCAGATACTAATTTACCACCCATGCATTAGTAATATGAATTCATATTTTTCATCAATTTGTGCAACATAACATTAATTCCTATTTTCAAATTTTCTTTAAATTCCTAATATGATATCAATGGAATAAGATCATTCTTCTACAAAAAATTTAAAATAATTTTGAAAAATAAATAATTTAGATATACAACTAATATTATCATTGTAAATAGAAAGACAATACATACCTAGAATAACATGAAACTCTAATATATTAAAAACAATAATGTTATAGGTAAATTATTTCCACAAACAACAATCGAAAGATTATCATATTTGTATTCTTTAATATTTACCTCTATTGTTTTTAACATATGTTCTTATACTATTTAATGAGGTTGAATTTCTAATTTACCAAAAGATTTATCAGAAATTAATAAATTTGTAGAAAATTAATCAAAAAATAACTATAATCACATGTGAAAATAATAAACGAGTTAGATAACTAATTTTTTTGATGTCTCGATTTCTTGTCAAGTTTTTTCAAAGGATTTTTTCAGACTCTTTTTTTCAATAATGTTTAGTTTAAACCAGATTCTCTAAAATAGGAAAAAAAAATAAAAAACAAACCAAATCCTTATCGTTAAAGAACTCACCATAATCTTATTATTTTCATTGTATTTATTTTCCTTGTACTCACGATATATTTTTTTCCAATCTTTCCACATCGTTATCACTTCCCAAAATTTACAATACCTTCTTTAGGATTTTTTCCACACTTTTTCAAAGAAGATAATTTTATTTTCTTAAATAAAAATTTCTTTTCTGAATTATACCCCCTTGTTTTACAACCCAAACACTCATTATTCATTTAATCATGAGAAATATATTCATTAGAAAACACTATATAAACTTATTTATCACAATGAACATGCTTATCATATATTTTAAACTATATTTAATACGAATATCTTCATAAAAATTGTTACAAACCATAGTAATATATATTAATTTTATATTAAAATTCCTAAATACAATCTAGAATATACCTTTACAGTCTAGTAAAAATCGATTCATATGTTGTGAAATAAAAATAATCATTCTACCTCAATTCCAAGAATTGATTCTCCATTCTATGTCAAATATTTTTATGAAATTATTTTTCTAGAAAAGGTCACATAAAACAATAGAAATATAGAATATAAAGATTGAATTTTTCTATAAAATTCTTAATGATAGACCACCATGGATTATCCTCACCTTCAAAATGATAAAAAACTTTGTTTACATTTTTTTCTCCAAACATCCCTTGACATCAAATATATTTTCTATATTATTGACTCGTCTTTCGGCTACAAATGGATGGTAGGTTCCATTGAAATATGGAGGACGATTCCTTTTAAAGACATTCACTACTAGAATATATCTGTGTGGTTTATATAGTTGATCTCGTTCATGTATTCTACCTACATTTTTGGAAGTTTTAACTGAGCTATCACAACAAAAAATAATTCATTTACATTTCAGAAAATATTTGGATGATGATTTTGTATGATGTTTTTCTCACAATTTATTACCACCACAAGTTCCCTATATCATCAATATGTAGTGATTTATTCCTAAACTAATCCCTCTATAATGTACGGATGGATTCTAGGAATGTATTTGAGATGATATGGTCCAAATCAAAAAGATTTTTATGTTTTATGAATAGGTAATAACTAGTGCACATATATAAGAGAGGGGAGAAGAAAAATTCAAATTCATCAAAATATGAAATTAATACAAATAATTTTTTATTCTAAATGGATCTAAACTACTTTATTTTAAATATAATATGACTAGTTTATAAAAAAATTCAACCAAATAAATATTATACATGTTTTGATTGTTTTATGATCCAAATCTTTTTATATTAAAACATAATTAACCCTTTAATCTCATAACATATTATCATATAGTTTACACTATTATGGTTAATAAAAATACTATAAAATTATAAAATAACAATTAATGAGTCATTTAGGGATTATTATGGCATATAAAAATTATTTTTTAGAAATTTAGTTTTTTTATAAATTTTATACAATTTAATAAAATATTTTTTATTTTTAAACATCAATAATTTCAATTTTGACACAATTCATTACATGATATTTATAAAAAAAATATTAACAAGATAAACTAGTATATATAAAAACAAAACATAAATATTAAGTAAAATTCATATAAAAAATTATTTTCTAACATTAGTATTGTAATATCATTAATTGGTTTATTATAAAAATATTATATTAACATTCCAAAATTATCATTATATACTAAATAATGAAATATTTATTTAATAATATTTTTATATATCATCCATGGTATGTGTTTATGAAAAAAGTATGATATATTTCATGGTGTTGTTAGTCCTCATGATCCTGTGAATGAAAATATCTTAATTCAGTGAATATAAATTTAAGATAATAAATAATATATATTTTTATAATGTTAAATATTTCATGAATATTATATATATACATTAAATTTATCACTATAACCAAATAGTAAAGGCATTAATGGAAAATGAATTACATATTTTAACAAGCTGGTAGTCCACTATACACAAGATCGGTAGAATACATTCCCATTTGATGGAAGGAAAGCCATATAGAGGATATTAAATTAATATAATAACATCTTTGTATATGTAAGATACAAGTTTTATTATTTTATAATGGTTTAAGAATATTATATGGTGGTAAAAGAAAAAAAGATACCATAGATCAGGGAAAAAACATTACCTCTTCATCGGAATACATATTATGCTTCTCACCATAAGATTCTAGAGAACAATTCTATGATCTGTAGAAGGATTCTAGGATGTGGGTGTAGACATACGAAATTTATTTGGTAGAGAATAGATGAACTAAAAATCTTTTCAATTTAGAATAACATATGAGAGCATATTGCATTCATAGAGTGAGGGGGTGAATCGTAAATTATCAAATTTATATATATTTTTATTCATGTCCAAATAGATCCAATATAATTTACATTGAATATAGTTCTAGGATGAGATTAAATAATATCATAAAATATATTTTGGATATTTTTAAGTGATTTTTTCACCATTATCATTTTTAAACTCATGTTATGCTTTTTTTAAAGTATCAGAATATTAAATATACTACTCCTTAGATAAAATTAAAAGTAATGTCTATTTTTTACCATATCTTTTTAAATAACTATTTATAAGAAAATAATAAACTATTTGATAAAATATTATCTATTATAAATTAAAAATAATGTCTATTTCTGATCTTTTTATTTGATTGGAATTTGAAAAGTTTAAGAAAAAATAGGATTATAATATACAGAATTTACTCATCTTTAATATGTAATGATTATCGTAAAAAATATAGGAACACAATAATTCATTCAAATCATAATATTTATAATATACAAAATTCATTTATATATTTTTAATTAGTTGAAAATATACATTATCTTAATTGCATTGGAATTGAAGGAAATTATTTCAACACCATAAATTAAAAGAAATATGTTGAAAAAAATAATTTATACATTAAATGACTATTTATAAGAAAATATATTTTCTCTCCATGATTATGTAATATTTTTTAGGTAATAAAACAATGAGAATTTTATTTTTGACTTATCTTTGAATAATTGTTTATAAAGGTTAAAATCATGGTCATAGTAAAAAATGTCATATATTTAAATTTTTTATTATCGTGGATGAAATTTTATCATTGTTTTAAATTATTTAATGTGTCAGTGTTACATTATACTTCTTATCAGATTTTTTACCCAAAATTGACCGATTTTACGTTTACTATAGTAACAAAATCAACTCTGATCACAATTCTTAATGATCCAAATTTGAAATGTTTATAAAATTGGGACACAGTGACTATTAATATGTAATCAAATATTCAAGATAAAATAAAATGAAGTTACATAAATAAATTATAATAAATCCTACAAAACATGATCATATTTTATTAGAAAAATGCCTTTTATTTAAGATCATGTGTTTATACTAAATTGTTATATGAAATTAAATAAAAAGACTTTAATTGGGTTTTTTAATAAAAGGGAACTAATAATATTTTAAACCAAATAGAGAAAATATTAGTAAATTATAAATACATTGGTATAAAATAAACATTTAAATGAAATATAGTGTTTTCACTAATCATTAAAATACCAAATTGTTTAAAAAAATATCGTAATTTTACAATAAAATAATTTTATTATATGAATTCAAAAAAATATATTTATTATAATTTTTTTTAAAATTTTTAGAAATTAATATAATATTTTCTCACAAAATGTAAAAAATACCATTTTTAAAGAAATTATATTTCTGATGAAAGAAACATGTTTTCCAAAAAGATGAGATATAATTTCAAAAATATTAATATATATATATATACTAATTAATTTTATATAAATATATATAAATTTATATATCATTATATATATAATCTTATTTATACACACAAATTCAACAACTCATTTATAACAATCATATATCAATAATAATATTTCATGGTTTATTTAAATTCTATATTGCTTATTATTCAAATTATAAAACAAAGTGTACTTTTAAAATAATATGTGGTTACATTATCCCCAATTTAAAAAATTACGACCTCAAGATTTTAATTTTATCATTGTAATCAAAATTTTTTCATATGAAAATATCATTGTTGAAACCGCATATTATAAAGTGTTAATCAATTTCCACTTGAAAAGATGGAAAGAGGGATATGAAGTTAATCTTTAATAACACATAACTTGGTTTCCAAATCAGAATATATTAACAGGATTTAAAAATTATTATATGGATGAAGAGAATAATATACAAATAATTAGACTGGGTGAAAGAGATCGTTGATTTAAATAAATTTAATGATCATGAGGAAGTTAACGAGAAAAAAACTATAAAATAAAGAGGCATGAAATAGAATATAGATTCTATAGAAATGAAGGTAATATGAAATATTTTTTTTTAGATATAATTTTATTTTATTAAATGAAATTCCATTATCAAATATAATAAGACCTAGGGTAATATACTTGCATGATATATATAATCCATTAATTAATCAATTTCCACCACAGTAACATATTTCAATCGAAATGTTGAGTATTAAAGATAATAATATTTATCAAGAATAACTAAAACCAGCTTTTTTCAGATTATATACTTCCACAATATGTTAAAAGTTATACCTTCTATTTTAGACATTAACCAGAACCATATTTATTATAATAAGGTAAGACAATTCCTAAAATGAATAAAGCATCATATAAATTAATAATACATTTATCTCTACAATTGAACAGTATTACCAAATATTAAATTAGAACATTCATTTTTTATATATCCTTAAATTTCATCAAAAAATTAATAACATGTATTAATATCTAAATATTAGAAATATATGATCATATATTATTATAAGATTAATTTAAAATTTATTTCCAAAGAAAATCAATAATTCCTATTGTCCATACAAAACATGTAGGTGGCATAGTCATTTAACCTCAAATATATGCTAATAATTTCCATAAATTACATAAATACTGATAAAACAGTACTAAAACATTATATGAAAAAATATAGTTAATCCTTTTTTCCTAAAATAAAATACCTTGTTTTCCAAAAAAAACTCATTCAAATTAATCACAAAACGTTCACAAAAATGTGATCTTATAATGAAATAACATTAATTAATTAATCATAAAATTACTTTTGAATCCCATTTTTATATTTAGAAAAAAAATATTGTTCATAAAATAAACATATTCCTTATTTATTAAGCCATATTACATCCAAAATTATTTTCAAACTTACAAAGACATCACGTAGGCTAGTGGTTGTAATTTTCCATTTATCACCCAACAATTGTGGGTTTAAGCCACATAGCCTTGTTCGATGTTGTTGGATTTCACCCTATAATAGGGGTGTACTTTTTATAAAATTATATAAATATAATTCTTATGAATTTATAAGAAATATGATGAACATACTATAATATAACATTAATTATCAATGATTATATAAACCTAATATTAATACCTTCAATCTCATGTACACATAAGGAAGAGAGAATAATTCACCATATAAATTTTAATAATGTTAAAATTATGGGTTATATATACCTCAATCATTTATGAAAACAAAATATATGTCTACTAATGAAATTTCATTATATAAAACATCTAATGAGTATTACTGATTTTAAAATAATTATCATCCTTAAATATACCACTCCATCCTTAACATCGAATCCCTATATATATAAACTTTATTATTTAAGATTTTTTAATAATGATTTTTAAATATTATTCCCCAATAATATCCTTCATAAAAAATGTAGAATTTAATAAGATTCAACAATATAAAAACATAATCCATGATATAATCCATACCTTAAATATTTCATTTAATGTTTCCTCATATTAAATTTTTATGTAATTATATATTGCTAAAAATTTATCCATACGGTATTATTAATATCATTCGTAGGATTCCACCTTGAAAATTGATTTATATAATTCATATAATATATAAAGATACAACACTATGTTTTTGACTTCTGAAAGAAATTTATTCCCCTTCCTAGAATTAACTGACCAATTCATTTTTTTTCTTGGAAGATTATTTCATTATTTTATCCTTTACCACATACAATATATCAACCCATTTTTAAGACATTTTTCTATACAGATTATTCACTTATTATTGAATCATATTTAATTGAATATTTTTACCTTTATGATTTATAAAACAATAAAATATTTAAACATTCATTTATCTCTTATTTTATGTGTTATGAAACTCACATAGTTTAACTATATAAATCACAACTCATGATTTTTGGTTAAAAATAACCACAAGATTATTCAATAAATCAATCATTCCATTTTAGTTCTTATTCATAAAACCACTAAATTTTCCCACAAATGATTTTCTAGTTTTTTTCTAATAGATCCATTATTCTACTAAAAAATGACTTTTTGAGAAAATCATTTCAAGAACTATTTAGAGAAAGATAAAAACAAATATGACTTCATTACACTTTATATCATCAATTTTATTCATTTAACCAAAATATATATAATTTTCCCAAATATAATAATTATTATGGTTATATGATACATTTATCTTATTCTCAAATAACATCTTAATATCTAAATTTTTCTAAGTCAATCCACTGATATTAAGTATAACAGTATGGACTTAATATCAATGGGTAATAAATAATACCTATTAGAGTACTCCATATGTGGCTAAACAACCTATTATGGACTCATACCACCATCCCTTGGGGCATACATTTTCTCCTGAAGACCTTTTTTGTAAATTCATTGTAAACCCAAAGCTCATAAGTGACAGTTCTAATCAATGAAATCCCTTTCTTTTCTCTGATATTAACGATAAGTATTGCGGATTAACTATTACATATTCAATTTTCATCGAAAATTAATTCATATTATTTCCTTACTAATGATTAATATGTTTCAGAGTTTTAGAGATTTAGGTCCTAAAAAATTACATAATTAACCCATATGTTACAAAGTGGACCCTTCTATTTAACATCATTATTCCCATAAAACAATCATTTTAAAAATTTACATGATTTCTCATCACAGAAAAACATCATGAATATGGATTTTATGTTTTATTTGTTCTTACCCATCCCTAATCCCAGTGATGTTTTTAAAAAAGCATGGAATGATCACAAATATATATATATATATAAGGGATATAAAAGAAAAAAAGATTCATATTGTTCTTTCGTAAAACCAGGAGATCCAAAATAGTGATTTCTATTAATATAATAATCCTATATATCAAATAATAATTTAATTATTCATGATAATGGATATTCATCCTAATATTTATCAAAACAAAATTATAATAAATCACAATGTAATAATCATAATCATGTGGGTTTCTTAAAAACATGAAATCCAATTAAAAATATTTTTTAAAAACAAACATTTTACCCAAAAAGAGAATAATCATTTATTACATTTTGGAATAAATTGATTTCTATGAAAATTCATAATAATTAATATAATTTTAGTGTAGGTTCCTTGGGTAATCATATTCATAGAATTCATATTGAACCCTTACTAATTGTAATAACTATATGGCCAATATCCACTATAATTATCCACTGCATTATAGTGCGATCTGGGCACACCCATCATATAAAATATGTCAGGCCAACCAATCATCATGAGTTATATTAATATAACCCTAAATAATAAAAAGATTCCTAATAACATACAATGAATAAAATATTTTAATCTTTCACCATTTCATAATAAAACTATTGAAACACTCTTTTGAAGACACAGACAAAAAACTTTTGGATATCGTAATACCCATTCCTTTTAAAAGACCATTTTCAATACAAAAATACCATGAATGAATGGAAGTATTGATTTTTTATCAAGAAAAAATGAAATCTTATAAAGTAATACATTCACTAAATAATATTTATTTTGGCAGAAAATGTCATTTTTTCCATATATGTTTCTAAAGAACATTCCTCTTATCATTTATTAGGATGTCCAAACATTTCAGAAATATATTTCATTTGAAAATATTTTAAATAAAGTTAAAATAGGCATATAATTTACTTTATATTTCGTATATGACAATAAATAAATATTAATAAGGTATTTTTTATATATGTCAGAGAATAAATAGAGTTCAAAGTGAGAATTTAATAGTATATTTTTAAAATAAATCCCATTGTCGTCATTTCAGAACATTATGTATGTTCATATCATTAATTAATGTATCATATGTTATTTATTAACATTATTAAGAAAATTTTCCATGTTCAATGTTATTTTATTTTATTTAATAACTTTTTATATATAATCATTTAATCAATTATTTTCGCATGTGTTGTATTGAATATATTTCTCCCATTTGTCTTAAATAACATTTTTAATATTACTACGATCAATGAAATCATTATTAAATCATCTAATAATAATAATAACATATTTTTTTTCAATTTTATACTCAAATTATAATTTTAAAACCAAACCTAAATTATGGTTATGAAAAATTATCTATAATGGAATCATTGAGATGGTAGGCCTCACGTATGCATGAGTAACATTTCTACTTCTCAACGATCGCTATAGAAATATAGTATGAATTATTTTATCATTATATAATTATAATTATATCATATATACCATATCATGTTTTTAAATTTACCAATGTATAATTAATTTGATTTGGTGATTACAGACGAATCACTTTTTTTCATGAAGGTGGTAGTTCAAACATACAAATGAAGGACATTATAACTTTTATGTGAATTGAATGTTAAGAAAGTAATTTGATAAATTATTTTTTAAGAGTAAAAAAAACCATTGAGTAAAATATATCTAAATTAAATCCATAATTATAAAATTCCCTCAGATGAGGGTAAGGATAAAAATTATATTGGTTCATGATGTGGTACTCTGCCACATACCAAAATGAGGGTTTTATTTCCAATTTCAGTGAAGAGGATATGGATATAGGTTATACCATTATCATAATAAAATATAGGTATATGTAAAATAACTTTTAAATTATTTTATCATGGATGAATAATATTTTAATGTTCATGAAAAATAAATAAAACAAGATATCATGGTATAGAATTATACCTTTTATTCAGTCAACCTATTAAGGTTTTCACTAAAATATTCCTTTGTACCTTTTTTGATAAAATGAAGGTTTATATGATGTGGGGAGCGTTGTAACAAAGATAATAAAATGTCATTAAAATATATGGTATTCAAATCAATATTATATAACATTTTTATATTAAAATGTAATTGAAAATAATAATTCTTTAAAATCATGTTACTTTTATGATTTTTAATATCATTTTATTATTTCTCAATTAATTAAATAATTAATTTATCATTTTTTATAGAAATTTAAGGTAATTATTTTTAAAAATAGAAATAAATAACCATGATAATGGAAAATATTTTTTAATTTAATTGAATATTTAGAACAAGATATTAAATCTTTTTGTAACCTTATGTAAAAAATTCAATGATAATAAAACAAATAGAATATCATGTTTTTAGTATTCATTGAATAAAATATTATAATGGTCTAATTCATGGAAATATTGAAGAAATTTTATATATTAAAATTTTTGGTTATCATAGATATTATATATTCATCCAATAATAATAAGCAAAGTGTTAGGGTTAATTTATACTCCTAATCAAGTTATTTTTAAAATTAATTAATATATTTTTCCTTTACTTTGGTAATGAAATTTTATATAATTACTACCCATAATAAAATAAATAAAAGGGAAATATTTACCAAATTTGGACCTCATGATTATAAATAAGTAAAATGTTATTGAGGTTTAAAAACATAAAAGTATCAAAAATAATATTTAAATTATACATAAAAAATGGGTTGAAATTTTTTTTATCAAGAAAATGACTTTTTCTGTTAAGAAATTTTTTTATACGAAATTAATGTATACATATAATTACAAAGAAAATTATTGGATTATTTTAAATAAAAAATAACTAAATTAATTTTATAACTAATCCAAAATAGATTTTAGTATACAAATACTTTAAAATAAAATACCACTATTAATAAAAACCTTCAATTTCACCAATTTATTTAAAAATAATCATTTTATAAAATTCAAATTTTCAAAAGAAAATTGGAATTTCACCATGAGATATTTTTTATATTATTATTTTAAATTCATATCATATAATCAAATAATTTTTCAAAATTTTTATTAAAGACATTTTTATATTTGATAAAAGACAATGAATATCATGGTAGATGAAAATATATTTGTGAATAATAGGATCACATTTCTAAAAAAAAGTCCTTATTTTCTTTTAGATAGTCCACAATTTTTTATTTATTATGACATATACATATATATCATAATGAAATTAATCATATATATAATTGATAACTCAACAACTAGTTAATTACAATCATATTTAAATAATAATATTTTGTATTTCAATTAAGTTTGATGTTGCGTGTTGTACATGATATTAAAAAAAATTCATGACTATAAATTCTATGTGTTTTTCAAGTAATCCTTCATAAAATTTATTGATGTAATATATAAAGGGAAAAAAAATAAAATCCATATCAAAATAAAGACATTGGAGGGTCTCTGTATAGAATGAGGTCAATATCATTTTGTGAAGTGAGTTTTCGTGGAATAAATAGTTTGATTTGAATTAGTTTAATACCAATATTCACCAACAATATAATGCTATATATCACTTGAGATAATTTGGGACATTATAAAACCTCATTCCAATAACACATGTCTTATAATATGGAGCATAATGGATTTTGACGGAGGATCTATATAAGATTTCTAGATGTGGTTGAAGTGTGTGGCAAGGTTTAAAGTTGATAAATTTTGTTATTTATTTATTTATTTATATTATATGTTATCAACTATGTGTAATATTTTTTGTGTTGTAGGAATTGATTTTTCATTTATTATAGCGTGGTTTACTACTATTTTTTTATCATTTTATTTGGATGTAATTCTATACAAGTGTATTATTATAATATATTATGAATTATATTTGGTTTTTTATTATTATTTATGGTTGTGATATGGGTATTTTAGTATCCTCTATGATGATAATATAATTATATCATTTTTTGCAGCCATTGGCATATATTGAGCAGTTCGTGAGTTCATTTGAAATCCCCAAATACCATTCTTTTTGGGTGATTTTCTCCAAAGAATTAAGATTGGGATTGATTTGTTTTTTGGTTTTTTAACAATGTTTGGATTTATTATTGAGATATATAAATTTTTTATTAATTATTATGTAAATCAGGTTGGGTATTCATCAACACCTTTCAACTAAAAAGATAATGAAACTGGGTGTATAGGATTATGATTATGGTTTTTGTTTTCACAATTTAAATATTTCATTCAAGTGAGATATAATGGTTTTGGGATGTTATAAATTATTTTTCTCTTAGAATACAGCATCTAGAAGTTCATTTATGTGAAATATTTTTATCATGTATTATATACATTACATTCATGTATTTGTTTGTTTTTGATTTCTAATTATGATAGTGGGATTATCTATTTTGGGCATGAATATATATATATATATATATATATATGTTTTTCATATTTCACATGATACTTTAATTATAATATTGTAGACCATTGTTCTTTTTATGATATTTTATTCATATATTTTCAAAGTACATAATTGAAATATGAATATTAGGTTTATAAGTATTATTTTTTTATTGAAACCCTTCTATGTTTGTTTAGTTATATTATTAATTGCAGATGAATGGATATAGGTGCAGTATTCTAGATATATGATTCACAATATTCATGTGTTTCTAAGAGTAATTGGACACCCAGGAGAGGTTATATAAAAAAAGATAATATTCTTTGGTAATTGAGATATGTTGGGCTTATAATTGTTGTGGTATCTTGGTTATTTATAGAGTTCAATTTCTTTCATTATTAGAGTAGGTTATAGTTTTTTATGGGGTAGTGTGAGGTGATACTAAATGGTTAGTTCTTTAGTGTGTAAGATTTGGATTTATAACATGTGGTTTTGGGTGTACTACTATGTGGTAGTTGATAGTTTTTTTAACATTCTAATAAGTGATATTACTTTAGTTAGTTGTTTTAGGGTCATTGTGTGTGATTCCAGTTTGCAGTAAAAACATTGAAGAGATGAATAGATAGAGTATTAGGATGGAGAGACATGAATGGATGAGATGAAACATATTATATCTTGATATATATTGTTTGATCAGGTTGTTTCAGGTCATACCATTATAGGCTTCAAATTTCTTCAAGGTTTATTATGGAAAATAATAAGTATAAGGTTATTTAAGGGGTTCAATCATTCAGTGAAAATAGATAGTGAGAGGATTTATTATTTCTAAGAGAAAAACTAGAATGTGTAAGTGTAAATACAAATTTGTAACATGCCATCCTCTAATATTGGTTTATTTTATGTTTCACTATATAATGGTATATTGAGAATTATATTGTGTGTCTGAAAATCTTAAAGGGGTTGGGATAATTTTATAGTGGTGTGTACCTCTTGGTCCCAACTCCTAGAGTTAGTTGGGGTAATAATAAAGGTTCTTGATAAACGGTCACCTTGATAAAAGATATACAATAGAAACTGGTGTGATACTAATGGTCGAGGTGTACTGATGTTCTGATATATGATTTTAGGAGGCCCATATATAGTGGGATGAGGTGTCAGTGAAGGTATTAGAATATATTATAACCAAAAAAATTTTGATATATAAAGATGGATGATATTTGTTAATGGTGATGAAATTGGTTGGTATATGGTACATCCATCATGGTTTTGGGGATAATTAATTGATCATTGGTGTGTTTTAAATCCATGGATCATAGTACCATAATTCCATTGATTTGATTTTCATTCCTAATATATATTTCATCGGATGACAAGACTTTGGATCATGAGGAATGATACATGGTAAATTTTTTGTTACATAATAGTTAGATAATTTAATGTATTCTAGGGTATTCTATACAGTGGGGGTGTCACTATAGAGTTTTTTAGTGCGAAACTCACATTTTGGGTGAGTTTTGGGGAATACGAAGAGTGGTTTCTCAAATAGGAATGAGATTCATTATAGTAATATGTGATTCTCATTGATTCAATAGCATTTGTCTATTTCATCATGTATAGTACTTTTGATTTTTTATATATTGAGTTTTATCTAGCAAAATTGGGTAAGTTTTTCCTATTTCAAATCCATAAGGATACACTAATAATGAAGATAAATTCATTGGTTTTTGGTAAGTGACCTTCTTGATGGATGGGTGATATAGATATGTGAATTGGTAGGTAGCTAATTGATAAAAACCCTAAGATACTAGTGTGTAGGGAAAAAAATCTATCTTCTAACTTAGTAAATACAAAAAATCGGAATTGAGTTATATTTTTTAGTCTAATTTATAATTAGGGATCCTACAAAGAGTTGAATTTTATGTTTTCTTATATATGAACAGAAATTTTGGGAGCAGGGTTCTCACCAAGAGATTGTGATGATGGAATTTGATAGTTAAAGATCAAACTATTGAATAAAAAATTATATCGAATTCAAAAATTAGTGTAGGTATTTTACTATATTTATACTAACTATGGATGTTTCGGAATTTTTTAGTTGATATGATGGAAGTATAGATCATGAGGATGGGTGATTCTTGTAGTGGTCAACCAATGGAGGCATGACTTGTGAATTATTATGTACTGGTATGATGTGATGTGGGAATCAATAGGCGTAAATTATTTCATATTGTAGAGACCCACACTTTATGTACATGGACATTACGTGAATTTTATGGAATACATAATACATAACAAAAAATGGCACCCAAGGACCGTAATAGTTTAGTGTCATGGGAAACTCCAAACATAATCTTCTAATCATGGTGAAAGATCTTCAACATCTCCCATAAAGATCTTCCCCTTTGGTTTTCATACCTAAAACCATTCCTTATGTCATGGGGAAATGAAAACATAAAAATAGTGATCTCAATTTCCCAGTATGGGTAAACATGGAGAACATAAAACAATCCCTAAACATTTGAATGTAAGAACATGAACATAAAACATAAAAATCATGAGTAATGACATACATCATGGCAGTTCATAAGGCATAAATAAAAAAAGAACATTAGACATGATAAAATAACATTATAATATAACACGTAATTGTGGAAACCATTAAGCACATGATATGATGTCCATAGTAGCGAGGGAATTGCTGCCAAGACCATCATAGTGGACAAAGTCCCTTACTGAATCGAGTTCACTCCTCGTTCCAGTTCCATATCACTGAACTGGATTAACTTGTCATTATATCCATGTCTATCTCATGAGATATAAATATTTACCCAATGTATTGGAGGGACATATAGGTCCCACCCATCTAATAATGAATTTGTGTGCCACAATATAAACATTCATCATTCATACTAACCCAACGAATAAAATGGTTTTCATAAACATCATCACATCATAAAATAATCCATATAAAAGAAATGGATATCATTTAATCATAAGAAAAATCAAACCAGGTAAATAATAGAGACATTATACATGAAACATAATGATACTAAATAATGTCATCTTAGATGGAAAATAGTTTTGACAAAACACTTGAAATGAATTCTTGAGGAAAATAGTTTTTATTCTTCAAAATCATTTTCATTTCATAAAATTACATAATATTTTAAAAGAAAATGATTTTGTTGAAAATAATAATTAAATAATGTATAGGATGATTCATGAAAATTAGGAGTTATGAATCCATAAATATCATTTCGTTTCGTATAAGTTAAAAAACAGTCTCCTCGTACTTTTAACGAAAAAGTCAAAAAGTACCACCTATGGTAAACAAAAGAAAGATTACTTCGATAACATAAATTAAAAGTAAAATAGGGGTAAAAATTAATTTAAACATACATTTAATAATATTAAACACTTTATGAAAAATTTTTTTGACATGGATGCAAAATATAACCCTAGTAAATACTTACGTATAGGCAATCTTGGAAAAAAATGAGATTTTCAAAATTATCCCTTACCTTAGTTTTGATTTCATCCATATGTGTCTGAGACTCCTGTATAATAGATTTAAACATATTATTAACTTGTAACAGAACCATAATAATATTTATGATATCATATATAATTTACTTATGACTTTATATTACCCGTTCTTTTTCCAATTCCATGTTAAAGCAGCGTTTTTGGTAAAATCGTTGAATTTACTGTACCTGTTTGGACTTGTTGTTCTTGATATTATTATTAGTTATATCATGATTTACTTACTTCCAGAATGTAAAACATGATTTATATATCATATAAATTCAGTATATATTTATATATATAATAGATAGATAAATGTTACGAAACACACCGTTCATGGAGATGGTACGTCGTACGTACGCATGAACGATGTTTTCCATTCCTTATTGACTTGAATGGAAGTAAGTAGATGAAATATATATATATATATATACATAAATCCAGTAGCATTTTTATGTCATATATATCTGTATTCTTCATTACATATACTTTATAATCATTCTTGAATGGTTAACATGGAGAATGAATCTCATCGCCTCGTGGAGACGGTAATCTGTACCTACGCACGAGCGATGATATCGTTCCCATTATTATTGAATTGAATTGGAGTGGATGATATAATATCTCATGATTAGTGTCATGTTTTAATAACCATATATAGTTATTATTTAAAAAATTATACCCATCCATGTAAGGTGGTGGTGGAAAAAAAGATTACACCACGCCGTAGAGAAGGTATTCCGTACATATGCACGCGCTGTGATTTAGTTTTCGGTAGGATGGATAGAATGTAACGTCCCAACCTAACACACCATCAACTTGGTGGCCGGACCGGTCGCAACATGGCCTCAAGCACATCTCCATATACGCTAGAGGCTGCCAACTAATAGCTAGGGTCTCGAGAGGTGATAGTGGGGAGACAATACCCTCTTATCAGAGTTTCACAGTGGTATCTCGGAGTAAATAACACTCAATAGTGGAAGCAGTAACAGATAAACAATGAAAAAATTGTAGTGGAAAACAAATAGTGATCACTTATATAAAAGGTGTCCAAAGCCAGTTTACATGATACAGGGATGATGAATGATACAAGATGAAAGCCAGAAACAATAAAGCATGCTTACAATACAATGAAAAATAATGACGAAAAGATAGCAAGGCCCGACGGGTGATCTCCTGAGCATCCCAAGCTCCCGCTTTGTCCTTTGCTCTTAACTCCTCCAACAAAAATATCATAGCAACCAACATAACTTCTGCTAACAAGAATGGTCTACTCGGGTACCCCAGCGCAATGGCGGCCCATGTAGAGTGTGATATATAAATATCAGTAGACCATCACCACCGATGTCTAACCCAATCCAGACAGTGTAACAAAAATTAAAGTAGTAAGCCGGTATAGTAGGATTCGATAAACAGAACAATAAAGAACAACAACACATGTCCCAGTTTCCCTAGTAGAAACCTGATGGCTATCCCATCTTTGGCTTGTTTTCGGTAAATTAACCCAATTATGTTTCCATATATCTATAATACATTGGGTAGGACTGGGATGTAACTCATAGACGTCCTTTACCTAGGGGTAGCGCTTTTGATCCAACCCATGTCCCACCCTTGGGGAAGCTCTCACGGTCTATCCCCGACCATAATGCTTAATAATTATTCAAGGGAGATCTCACAGTCTACCCTTAGCCTGAAGCTGTAACATAGGGGAGCTCTCACAGTCTACCCCTGGCCTGAAGTTGTATCATTTAATTAGGGGAGCCCTCACGGTATGCCCCTCTCCCCAATTCTTAATAATTATTCAAGGGAGCTCTCGCAATCTACCCTTAGCCCGATGTCATAACATAGGGGAGCTCTCACGGTCTAACCCAAGCCCAAAGCTATATCATTTAATTAGGGGAGCTCTCACAGTCTGCCCCTAGCCCTATGTTGTATCAAAGGGGATCTCTCAAAGTCTACCCCAAGACCAAAGCTTAATCATTTAATTATCATGGGTTATAAGGAATAAACTTCTTATAACATTCATATCAATAAAACATGGCACTTCCATCTCACAATATCACATGATCACATCATTTATCATATTCAACACATTGATATAAGGTACATGAGAAAACCTTCTCATGTAAAGTATTGGCTAACACCCAATTCATTATTTATTACTTTCATTTCATTTCAAAGACATATAAGGATTTACAAAGAAATAAGAGGTGCTAAGGACTACTCATCCTAGGTAAGTCCCACTCACTAGACCCATTCCATTAACATAAGCTGTGATTATTCCATTATCCTAAGGCATGATATTACTATCCAAATCCATTTCATTCTAGTTTCACCATAGCATAACAAGAATTTATCAGGAAATCATAAGAGTCTACTTCCTAATTTTATATTGAAGACAGTGCACCTCTGAGCGAGTGGTTTTATTATTAAATCATTAGTTTAGTGGCCAAACAAACATTTTATATTATTCCTACAATTCACACTATTTTCACAGAATAAAATATTCAAGACTAACTTGTAGAAATAACTCTTTATTACTTTACATTAAATAAAAGTTCAAGGAGAGGGACCCTACCTCAAGGTGGATCCATCCGTCCACTCCAACTCTAGGCACATTCTAACTAAAGCTACCACTGTTGCTCCCCCATGAGTCATATGTGATTTCACATATGTATAAAGACACCTACCTGCTATGCACACGCCCTTCATGGCAAGGAGCGTGCACAAAAGGATCCTTACACATATTCTTATACACATATACCTGTCTCCGCTCACCTGTGCAGGCACCTTTTATATATGCAATGAAGAAAACTATCCCCATATGTGTATATTCACTACCATGGATGAATATGTGCATACCAGGTGAACCCACATACATATAAATACATACCTATGCTTGATCAGGTGAGTAGCCTAAGCTTTAGAAATCCAAAACCAACCTGAATCCACACACATGCTAGGAAAAACACAATACAAGCCTCAAAACAACAAAATACATTAATTTAGAGGATGCACAAACCATAAACGGGTAGGACCTTTACCTCGAAATCAAATCGGCATATCGAAATCACCGCATCCTTCCTCGCATTCGGCGGCGGACATCCAACACGAACACACAAGGTCCCCGGGGACTTTCTACAACCCATAACAACAAGAGAAACAAGAACGAAAATGAATTAAAAAAACCCTAACCATGGGGGGGTTCGGCTGAATAAGATTAAGCCAAAGGGGAGGCCGAAAATCATCCAAGGAAAAAGAGGAATAAGGGAGGAGACCTTACCACGATGATTCAGAGAAGAAACCCCAAGAAAAATAGGAGGATACGTCGGTCGAAGGGAGGCTAAGGTGGGGGTCGAGCGCACGGCAGGGAGATCCCCCCCTTGGGCTGGTGTCGTGCTTCTGTCGAGAGGAGAGGGGAGGGAGTGTTATTTGATTTTAGGTTTTTATGTTATTTTATTTTAGTTTCTTTTGATTTTAATCTGAAACCTAAAACACATCAGAGAACACGGTTTGACCCGCATGATTTTCCAAACCGTGCGCAAATTGTGCGATGTCTTCTGCCTCTAAGAGATCTCTCGCAGGGGATAGGCACACGGTTTGGGGAAACTGTGTGCAGCCTGTTCACACGCCACTACCTCCTTTAAAAAGGCCGCACGGTTTGGGCCACATGGTTTTCCAAACAGTGTGCCAACCATGCACCCTCTTCAGCACTTTGAAAACAAGGGTCTGGCGCTTCCAAAACCCATAAGGCCACCCAAAAAACTTTACAGGAATTATTCCATGTCCAAAAACATTAAAAAGAAGGGTTAAAACCTTCGGAACTTCGTTCCGAAGCCCGATTATAAAAAAAACAGGTTCAGCAATTGAAAACGTTCAATTTCCCCACACTTTTAAACCGAGTTCAAAATGCAGGTCATTACAAACTTCCCATCTTAAAACTTCTCATCCCCGAGAAGCCTTTGGGAACCACGCACCTCACTCGACCTACAAGGTCGGTGAAGCTTCATTCAAATGATCATGTTACTTTTCTGAATGTTCCCCGAACCAACGAACATCCAATTAAGCACATGACACTTAATCTGTCAACACCTAAGCCAACGTTCTTTTTCCCCACCGAACCAACACGAAAGCTCTTACCTGAGCC
The DNA here is from genome assembly GCA_963277665.1 of Viscum album. Lineage (NCBI taxonomy): Eukaryota > Viridiplantae > Streptophyta > Magnoliopsida > Santalales > Viscaceae > Viscum > Viscum album. Next base: position 290,474,896 of record OY728150.1, on the reverse strand, counting down.
CATTCCACAAGAGACATGATCACATCGTCGTCTCTCTAAGCATCCAACCACAGGTACTTCCCACCTTAGGTTTTAACGTTAAATGGCCAAGACTCAAACCACAGCTCCACCACCTTTGAACTATCTTTCAAAAGCACGCTCTAATTCTTCCAACGACGCACCAAGAATGATTTTGAAATGATAAAATGGTATATTTCCCCATCGACCTATAAACCCAGGTCGACAAGAGTCAAGCCACTATGGCTAACTAATCAAGAAGAAGCCTGGCTTAGAGGACCGATGTTTTATAAGATGAACAAAAATGCCTTCTCCCAAGGCATCTTACACTTACGACGAGAATGTTCACCGAAGCTCATACCCGACACATGGTGACATATCTAAGATCAAACCATGAAGAGAAACCACGCATTCTGCGTGCAACGCCGAAAGGGAACCACCAAAAGATCTCAACATCCATTGAAAACATTAGCGCGGCGTAAGGCTGACACTCTCTTAGTGCATCTAGGATGAAATCAAGATAGGGAACATACTCTTCACATATTAGAGTACACTAAGAGGATTTTAAAATAGATTCTAGTAATTTATACCCGTTAATGGGAAAAGAGAACAGTCAAAGAACCACTGGTCGACTTTAAATACAAGACTCAACTTCTTCTTCAGGCACCTCAAGATTTATAAACTGATCACAATGCCTTTTTTCCCACACAAGTCATTCCATGATAAGTCACGATTTAGTACCGGTGTCCTCCAAGACCGACGATGTTTCTCAAAAGGGGATTCGTACACTGCCAACCAGATCAAAGTCATACTGCCGAGCAAGCATTGACACATAACGACACCTTCATGCCTCAAAGGCTTTCAAACAAACCCGACCATTCCCAAATGGACCTTCTTGAAGTGTTCCTTCTACCAGAAAGAAAACGCTCTACTGAACTAGAAAGACGCTTCCCACCTTAGAAGGGTCAGCGTCATCTAAAGGAGAAAGTCAATCGGATCATAAGAGAACTAGTTCATAACGATTAAATGGACGTGTGTCGCTCCATCGAGCCATGATCACAACATCGAAACACACAAGAAAACCAAAACAGCAGGACCAGTGTGTCAACCACCGGAGTCTTCCGAAAATCATCCCGAGCATTGGGACAACTTGAGTCGTAAACGCTCAACTCACACTACCACAGAGATGACCCAATGCCGTACACAACAACACAAGAGTTTTTTCCAAACATCGTTTGACCTTACACGATTGTTTACATGGATGATGAATTACCAATCGTCCATTATCGCGGATAAGAAATGGTAAAACGAATGATAAAGCAACCAACCATGCTCGAGGCATGTCTACAGAGCATTACCTGATGCTCAATCCTATAACAAGATCAAAAGAATCACGACCACCCGTCAGAAAAAGGGTTTCATTAGAACTGGAAGTCCTACAAAGGACAACGATACCCGAATATTACAAAACATCAAAAGGTTCACCGAACAACCCAACCACATAAGCTCTAAGGGTGCTACCTACCATGGGATTTCCCCTCACGAAGAAAAAGAATCGACTCATGCACTTGGTCACGCCCAACAAAAGTCATTGGCTCAACACCTAACATTTAACATCATTGATAAAAGAAAATAACCTATAGAAATGCGTAAGGTTCCATTCGAAGGCACTCAAAAGAAAGACTTTACCTACCAACACAAGGGGTATCAATAGAGGACACCACTACATGTTCCATTTTCCAAGCCCTTTATATTTAATCACGTTCGTTCTTTTAATCACTTTAATAGATTCAATTCCAAAATTCAAGTAACCTTTCAAAACCAAAATCACCAGGCACTTGATCATTTTTAACAAACAGCTCAAAGCAAAGTAGGCATGTTTCAAAAAACATACTTTTAACTATTAAACATTAATCAGACATCCCGTATTTTTCTAAAAATTAATCATAATAAATTCCTTTTAAACAAAACAGGTGACCTACGAGGGTTCCAACAAGACAACACACATTAGAAAAAACCGAAACAACATTTACACCATTAATAATTTTACAAGGCATCATGCCATTACATTCCTTAAGGGTTTCCATTTTCCCAACCCATGAAGCTCCCATACACTCCATAACATGAAAAATTGGCTCCCATTAAGAAAAATTGATCACATATCAAAAATTAACATTCTCAAATACAACGATACAATAATAAGGGTGGCCACCATCAATCTGCAAAGTGCCCATACACCTTACAGTTTGGTATTTGGCTCCATTTAATGAAAACCAATTCCATTTTACAATTAGAACTTTAGCAACCCTTTTTCGGAAATACGATTACACAGGTTACCCTTTCCGAGATATAAGGCGCCTATACACTTTAAACTAAATATTGGCTCCTGTAGTAACCATAATAACATAATTTAGAAAAAGAAACCAATTTCATTTTTGATCAAAATATGCTTGTTATCGTAAGTAGTAACATAGAACATGCTATATCACAGAAGCATAGAATAACTACCACAATACCTATCACATCAGCAAGAATTTATAATGCATCATAGATGTCATATCATGTGATTTATAACAAAGTGCCTACATGATGCATGGGATGGAATACCCTCATATCATCGTGTTGAAATAGAAATAGATCCCAAAATTGCATCAAAAATATCAACAGAAAACATGTCTGTCACCCAATCATGAAATCAAATCCACCGTAATAATTCATATCATTAAAATAATAATTTTATTCAAGGAAATTTGGCTTTTCCCTATGCACGGGGTGGCAAATCCCAGACATAGCTCATTACCAAATTCCAATTCCTTATTATCCCTGTCTAATGTCTCCAAATGGTAAAACAAATCAGAAGATAATCTCCTCTGATACCACTTGATAATTCCCCGACCTAGCTCACCATCAAACTGGTGGACGGACAGGTCGCCACATGGCCTCATGCGCGTCTCCCCGTACGCCAGAGGCATCCAAATTGCAGCGAGGGTCTCGAGAGGTGATAGTGGGGATACTATACCCTCTTATCAGAGATTCATAGCGGTATCTCAGAGTAAATAAAATTCAATTGTATAAGCAGTAATAGATAAACAATAAACAAACCGTAGCCGAAAACAAATAGTGATCATTTTTATAAAAGGTGGCCAAAGATAGTTTACATGATACAGGGATGATGAATGATAAAAGGTGAAAGCAAGAAAAAATACAGCATGCTTACAATACTATGAAAAATAAAGAAAAAAATATAACAAGGCCCAATGTGTGATTTCCTAAGCATCCCAAACTCCTGCTTTGTCCTTTGTTCCTAACTCCTCTAGTAAAAACAGCACAGCAACCAACCTGGGTTCTGTTAACAAGAAAGGTCTACTCTGGTGCCCCAGTGCAATAGCACCCCGAGTAGGGTGTGAGAAATAAATATCAGTAGGCCGGCACCACTAGTGTCTAACTCAATACAAACAGTGTAACAATAATTAAATCAGTAAGCGGGTATACCAGGATTCGATAAATAAAACAATAAAGAACAACAACACCCATCCTGGTTTCCCCAAAGGAAACCTGACGGATATACCAGCATCGACTCGTTTCCGGTAAGGTAACCCGATCATATCACCATATATATATAATATGTTTGGTAGGACCTGGATGGAACTCATGAACGTCCTTAACCCAGGGGCCCCACTCTTGATCCTACCCCTGGCCCAACCTTGGGGAAGCTCTCATGGTTTATCCCTGGGCGGAAGGATTAATAATTTTTCAAGGGAGCATTCATAGTCTACTGTTTGTCTGAATCTGTAACATTGGAGAGCTCTCACGTTCTACCCCTGGCCCGAAGCTATATCATTTAATTAAGGGAGCTCTCATAGTCTTCCCCTTGCCCGAAGGCTTAATAATTATTCAAGGGAGCTCTCAAAGTCTAACCTTCGCCCAAAGCCGTAACATAGGGGAGCTCTCACAGTCTACCCCTGGCCCGAAGCTGTATCATTTAATTAGGGGTGCTCTCATGGTCTGCCCCTTGCCAGAAGCAGTATCATAGGGGAGCTCTCACAGTCTACCCCTGGGCCGAAGCGTAATCATTTAATTAGAAAAGTTTATGAGTCATACACTTCTTATAACATTCATACCAATAAAACGTGGCATTTCCATCTCACAATATCACAATATCACATCATTTATCATATTCATCACATTGATATAAGGTAAACGAGACAAATCGATCATGTACAGTGTTGGATAACCAAAAATTCATTCTTTATTCCTTTCAATTTCATTTCAATGACATATTAGGATATACAATGAAATAAGAGGTGCTAAGGACTACTCCTCCTAGGTAAGTCTCACTCACTAGACCAATCCCATTAGAATAAGTCCAGCTTATTCCATTATCCTAAGGCATGGTCTTACCAAAAAATTCCATTTCATTCAAGTTTCACCAAAGCATAACAAGAATTTAGCAGACAAGCATAAGAGTCTACTTCCTACTTTTATCTTGAAGACAGTGCACCTATGATCGAGGGGTTTTGTTATTATATCGTTAATTTAGTGACCAAAAACTATTTTATCTTATTCCTACAATTCACACTATTTTCACAGAAGCACTTATTCAAGACTAACTTGCAGAAATAACTCTTTATTACTTTACTTTAAATAAAATGTTACGGAGAGGGACCCTACCTCAAGGTGGATCCATCCGTCCACTCCAGCTCTTGGCGCTTTCTGACCAAAGCTACCGCTGCTGCTCCCCCATGAGGTATATGTGATTTTACATATGTATATGGAAACCTAGCCTCTATGTACATGCCCCGCATGGCCATGAGAATGCACAAGAGGATCCTTACACATATGCTTATATACATATACCTGTCTCCGCTCACCTGTGTGGGTACTTTTGATATATTAAATGGAGACAACTAGCCCCGTACATGTCTATTCGCTTCCGTGGATGAATATACGCATATCAGGGGAACCCACGTACATATTAATATGTACCTATGCCTGCACACGCGAGTCGCCTAAGCTCCGGAAAACCGAAACCAACATTAAGCCGCAAAAACACTTGGAAAAATACACTATGAGACTTAAAACAACAACAGTCATTAATTTAGAATATGCACAAACCATAAAAGGGCAGAAACCTTTCCTCGAAATTAAACCGGCTGATCAAAATCACTACAACCCACCTTGCCTTCGGCGGCGGACATCAAACGCGAACACACGAGGTCCCAGGGGACCTTTCACATCCCTTAAAAACAAGAGAAAAAAGAATGAAAATGAAATAAACAAAACCCTAACCATGGGGGGGTTAAGCCGAATTATAATACGACAAAGGGGAGGCCGAAAATCAGCCAAGGAATAAGAGTAAGGAGGGAGGAGATCATACCGTGATGATCTGGAGAAGAAACCCCAAGTAACGGTGGAGGAGGCGCCGGTTGAAGGGACGATGAGGTGGGGGTCAAGCGCACGGTAGAGAGAGCCCCCCCTTGGGCTAGTTTCGTACTTCTACCTAGAGGATAGGGAAGGTAGTGTTATTAGATTTTAGGTTTTTATTTTTTTAATTTTCTTTTCTTTTAATTTTAATCAAAAACCTAAAACACATTCGAGCGCACGGTTTGACCCACATGGTTTGCCAAATCGTGCACAAATTGTGAAAAGTCTTCTACCTCCAAGAGATCTCTCACACGGGCTAGGCGCACAGTTTGGGGAAACTGTGTGCAGCCCGTGCGCACGCCACTGCCTCCATTAATAAGGTCGCACGGTTTGGGCCGCACAGTTTTCCAAACCGTGCACCCTCTCCAGCACTTTAAAAACAAGGGTCTGGGGCTTCCTAAACCCCTCGGGCCACCCGAGAAACATAACGGGAATTCACCCATGTCCAAAAACATTAAAAATAAGGATTAAAACCATCAGAACATCATTCTGAAGCCCGATTCTAAAAACGACCGGTTTAGCAATTCAAAATGTTCAATTTCCCTCCACTTTTAAACCGGGTTCAAAACACGGGTCATTACATAGAAGGTGAAATGAAGTTGTTTCATATTTATAATAAAATATCAGTATATTATTTATACTAATCTTATTACTTTATAATGAAACAAATAAATAAGAGGAAGTTTAAGAATAATGAAACATGAACGAATCAGTAGAAGAGATTACCACATCTTTGACGCGCCTCCTCTTAACATCCTATTAGGGCACTAAAGATTGTCTTTCAAGAAGACCGGAACCTTTAGTAGGTTTCTATGGAAGTGAATAAGTGAAATGGGTTGGGTTTGGCCGATCTTGATGGCTCAAATTTGTGTGATGTAGAGAGGGAGGAGGTGACCTTTTATAAAGGGGTGAGGGGCACCTTAGGAAAAACTTAAAATATTATTTTATAATAAATTTATATTCGGTTTATAATGCCTCCAAAGTGACTTTTTTAGAGTATATGGTGGGGATGGGTCTAAAGCCTCTCAACGAATAGGTTTTAGACAAGTGTAGGTTACCATTTTAACCATATCATTTGGATTTAACTCAAAGTTAAATAATTTAACTTTTACCATGCCTTCCTTTATACTTACACTATATGGTTAATAAAGTTACTATAAATGAGAAATGTAACCCCAATTGGTTCCTTAATGTCATATATATTATTATATAAGTATTTTGGCTGATCCATTGATTTTAAGGACCATTATATCAATTAATAATATAATATTTTTTTAAAAACTCTTTTATGTCAATTTTGACACTATTTGGTATTTTGATTTTTTATAAATTCATAACAACATTATTTATTCAAAAAAAATTCATCTAACCAACCCTAATATGTTATATTAATTTATAAAATTATTTTAATTCATAAATAGTTTCAAATTACTTTATTGGAGTATTTATAATATCAATTATGTTAATATTTCATTAATAATGTAATTACTACATCATCATTGTGTCGTACATAAATTAAATTATAGAATTTCTAAAAAATTTAAATAAAATATAATTATGTAGGAAATATTTTTAGCTTTATAATGAATATTTATAGTCTAATTTATCTAATTTATAACCCTATATTAAAATTGTTTTAGTTATTAAAATTTGATTTTAACTATTTTAACTCTTCTAAAAAAATAATTATAAATCACCAAATCTAATACAAGTGGAACTAAAGGGTAATATTTTATTCTGAAGGTTGTTTTTGGTCGAATTACACTTATCCAATAGAATTAGGACATGTGTTATGGTAATAATAATATCATTTTTTCCTTAATTACCCCATTTACTTTTAACAGTGGTAAATAAAAGATAAAAGTTACTTTTCACCAAAAAATATTTTCTTCTCATTGAACCACATTTTACTTACTGATATCTAGCGTGTCCCTGGTATTTTTGAAATTCAACTCACAGAAGCGGTAAAATTATGTTTTATGTATATTTGCAAATGCTCCTAGGAGGTGGGTAAAATACGGTAAAAAGTTCAATAAAATATTTCTATATCTAGAATTATTATAAAATGACTCCAATGAATTATATTGATCTAATATATGTATTATGTATCTATTTTGATAGAAAATAAATTTAAATAAGATAAATTATTATTTAGATAAAAAGTCAGTTATAACCAATAACTCAGTGTTTTCACTATTCATCCAAAATTGAACGTTATCAAAAAAATACAAAAAAATTCACCCGAGGCTAATTTCGATATTCTGAATCCAAAAATGATCTCCTTTTTGAAAGATAAAACTTATAAAATTTCAAAAAGTGGGTATTATTATTCATAACGGTTATATTATATAATGTTTTAATAATATATCATTGTTTAGTGAAACTTAGTATTGCTTACAACACACGCTATTGAGGAAGGTCACTCTTGTGTGTAATCAAAGCCAAGTTAGGGTTTCGTGTAGGGAAATCTTCCTTTGTTGTTTCGTATAAAATAATCAATATATAGTTCAATTATACATAGATAAAAATATATACTTGTTGTTGTGTAAAATGAATTTTATTAGAAAGAACATGAAATTTTGTGCATCACAAGACAAGAATAGTGTTGCATATACTACAAGCTAATCTGGTGTTGCATACAGTTCAGGCTAATGTTGATGAAGCATATAAGAAATGACATCAATGAAATTAAAATGAATAATTCTCATAAAATCTTAGGGGTGTTACATTCTAACCCCCTTAAAATGAATTTCGCCCTCGAAATTCCTCCATGTTATTAATGGGTTTCTACATAAAGGCTTCATTCATAGAAACCCACATCGTAAAAAGGAAAATTAAATTATCATTTTAAAAAATTATGGATAGAAACATAAAGGATTCCCAAAGTAACTCATCATTGGGATTCCACAAAGGAGAATATAGGTGAAAATATGGATATAGAAGAGAAATCTTACCATCATGTTTGGATGAAGAGTGGTAGAGAACATGGATATGAAAAATTCAACAATCACAAAGCCATAAATTTGTGATGATCTAAGGTACAATATGATTCATCAGATATGAGGGCCCTAGGTCAACAGTTTTGGTTTTCAAGATCATTTCCCTAATGTGGAAGGATTTTTGAATTACAATAAATTTTTACTTGATTTCGGTACAATCTCATTGTTGTTTGTGCCTTGAATATTTTTCACTTCATATCTTAAATAAATGAAGTTTAATTTTTCTTCCGTAAAGTGTTATTAGATCATGAAATAGAATGGTAGGTAATTCCATCTGTCTCAAACATAAGGTTAGTAAAATTTAGATACATAAGTCCATCTTATGGTGAGATTAATCTTATATGGTTCCAAAAATGTACTTATACTTCATCTATCATACCTATTAATAAAATAAAACGAGTTTTTACTAACTCGGGACTTTATGTAGGCCAGTGGTAGGCTATTAGGGCATGTCACACTTTGGTTGTGGGTTTGATTTCCACAACCTTGTCTGATACGATGGGTTGTCACCCGTCCTGCTGGTTGTCCTTTTTCAAAAAGTAAATTATTATAACATTACAAAAATAATATGGAAAGCATTCTAGCCTTAAACAATTCTATCTAATATATAATGTAATCCTTTCCAATCTTTAGGCTTATCCAAAATACTTGTGTCTAATGTCATAGTATAAAGAAAAATATTACTATAGAAGTCATCTACTAAGAATGTGATTGTCATCATTTATCCCCCAAATATCATAAGATATATCTTGTTTTTTTATCACATTCCAATCATGTGAATATCTAAATCATGTATTCTATTAAAAAAATACCCATTGAACCCTAGTGAAAAAGTTGAATTCTGTCAAAAGTTATCTCTTTCCACATAATAAAATCCCAAATTTGTAATATATTAAAACCATTATGTCACTTTTTCCTTATATCAGTCATGAGATCATTAATACTATCAAACATATAATTTTCCCCGTATCTATTCATTATGCGCATATCATATGATTTCCAAAAATATCTGAATATCCTTTCATGGTTACTAGTACCATTCAACATATACTTTCAAATACATTACAGAAAAGAATAGTGTAACAATCCTTAGATGTTTCATTATTCCATAGTACCATTAAATTACCTATACAACATAACTCTTGATACACACACAATCATTCCTCTACCTTATTAACCCATTGATCAAGCTTCAACAATTATTTCATATCACATATCATTTGTAGTCTCTTCATCATCATCGATATAAGTACCACACATATGACCACGATGATTCTCTTCATGAGAATTTCCCTTAGGGAATTGGTTTTCATAATGCCCGTACATTACACATTTAAAAATTTAACTGTTGTTGATGTCTTAGTCATACCATTATCCTTGTCCATAGTGCTAACTAAAACTTTTCCTTTGTAATTACTAGCCCTGTGTCCTTCTTTTCTACACCCAAAGCATCTTCCAGTTCCTTTGAAACATTCTCCCTCATGCCTCTTACCACATGATTTACATGATGAAAATTGAACTTTCTTTCCTCTATGATCATCATGAAACTCCATCTTTCTCTTATTAGATGAGTCAGGAAACTTACCAAAGTTGAGATTATTGATCATATTATGAGATTGTTGATTAGGCATAATAACGATGTTTGGACTTCCAAATCTCGTTTCATTTGGTTTCTCATGAAGAATATCATTCCATTTTCCATCATATCCTCCATTATCATGAATCTTCCTATTTCTATCAATTTTCTAAAACCCAAAAAATAATAATGTGAGAGGAAAAAATAATGCTTGGAAAACAACATAATAAAGGGGGCTTACCTTCAATATATTAAATCTTAGGTTTCATTCTAATATTGTTACTGTAATTCTAGGACTATAGTCTATACATATACTTATCCTTAGGGACTCCCCTAGAAATACCTTATAAATATCTCTAGGGATTTCACTAAATTTTTCGCATCCTCGTTTCCAAAGGTTAACTAAACCTTCGCTCTGATACCAACTGTAGAGACCCACACATGAAGTACATGGACATTACAGGACTTTTTCAGAATACTTAATACATAACAAAAAATGACACCCAAGGACCATAATAGTTTAGTATATTTGGAATCTCAGAACATAATCTTCTAATCATAGTTAAAGATCTTCAACATCTCCCATAAAGATATTCCCCTTTGGTTTTCTTACCTAAAACCATTGTTTATATCATGGGGAAAAGAAAGCATAAAAAGGGTGAGCTCAAATGCCCCGTAGGGGTAAACATGGAGAACATAAAACAATCCCTAAACATTTGAAGGTAAGAAGATGAACATAAAACATCAAGATCATGATTAATTACATAAATCATGGAAGTGCATAAGGCATAGATCAAAAAATAACATTAACTAGGATAGAAAAGCATGGGAATAAAACATTTAATTGTGGAAACCATTGAGAACATGTTATTATTTCCATATTAGCCAAGGCATTACATCCAAGACAATCATAGTGGAAAAAGTCTCTTACTGAATCGAGTTCACTCCTCTTTCTAGTCCTATATCACTTAACCGGATTAACTTTCCATTATAACCATGTATATCTCATGAAATATAAATATTTACCCAATACTTTTGAGGGAGATATAGGTCCCACCCATATAATAATTAAATCATTATTTTGTGTTCCACAAAATAAACATTCATCATTCATAATAACCCAACGAATATAATAGTTTTCATAAACATTATCCCATCATAACATAATCCATATAAAAGTAATGGATATCATTTCATCATAAGAAAAATCAAACCACACAAATAATAGGAATATTATACTTTAAATATAATCATACTAAATAATGTCATCATATATTGAAAATAGTTTTGACCAAACACTTGAAATGAATTCTTTAGAAAAATATTCTTTCTTCTTCAAAATCAATTTCTTTTCACAAAATTCCATTCAATTTTAAAAGAAACAGATTCTGTTTAAAATAATCATGAAATCTTATAGAGGAAGAATCATGAAAATTAGGTGTTATAAAATGATAAAAATCTGTTCATTCCATATAAGTTAAAAAATCATTCTCCTCGTACTTTTAATAGAAAATTCAAAAAGTACCACGTATGGTAAACAAAAGAAATATTCCTTCAATAACATAATGTAATATTCAAAGAGGGGTAAAAATTTCTTTAAAAATTCATGTTATAATATTAAACACTATGAAAAATAGTTTTAGGGATATGGATGAAAAATATAACTCCAGTAAATACTTACGTATAAGCAATCTCAGATAAAAATGAGATTTGCAAAATTATCCATTACCGTAGGTCAAATTTCTTACATATGTTTCTGAGACTCTTGTATAGTAGGTTTAAGCATATTTTTTACTTTTAACAGAACAATAATATTATTTATGATATCATATATGATTTACTTATGACTTCATATTACCCGTTCTTTTATCAATTCCATGTTAAAGCAGCGTTTTGGGTAAAATCGTTTCATTTATCGTTTGTGTTTGGAGTTTTTGTTCTTGATATGATTATTAATTATATCATGAATTACATAATTCCAAAATTTAAAACAAGATTTATATATCATATATATTCAGTATATATATATATAATATATAGATAAATGAAATGAAACACACCGTTCATTGAGACGGTAGGCCATACGTACGCATGAACACTATTTTCCATTCCGTATTGACTTGAATGGACGTAAGTAGATGAAATATATATATATATATATACATACATAAATACAGTAGCATTAGTATGTCCTATATATCATTATTCTTCATTATATATACTTTATAATCATTCTTGAATGGTTAGCATGGATAATGAATCTCATCGCGTCGTGGAGATGGTAATCCGAACGTACGCACGAGCAACGATATAATTCCCATTATTATTGAATGGAATTGGAGTGGATGATATAATATCACAGAATTAGTTTCAGTTTATAATAACCATATATAGTTATTCTTTACACCATTATATCCATCCAAGTAAGGTGGTGGTGGAAAAACTGATTACACCACGGCATGGAGGCGGTATTCCGTACGTATGCATGTGCGGTGTTTTTATTTTTCGTAGAATGGATAGAAGGTGAAATGGGAATGTTTAAGATTTATAATAAATTTTCAGTATATTAGTTATACTGATGTTATTACTTTATAATGAAACAACTAAAGAAGAAAAAGTATAAAAATAATTAAACTTGAGAGAATCGGTAGAAGAGATTACCTCTTCTTTGACGTGCCTCCTCTTAACCTCCTATTATGGTTCTTAATTTTGACATTGAAGAAGGAAATGACCTCTAGAAGGTTTCTACGAAAGTGTATAAATTAAATGGTCAGGGTTTTTCTGAGCTTGTAGGCTCAAATTTGTGTGAAGAGGAGAGGGAATAGGTTCCCTTTTATAAGGGGGTGAGAGGCACCTTAGGAAAAACTTACAATTTTATTTTATAATAAATTCATATTCAGTTTATAATGGATCCAAAGTGACCTATATCGAGACTATGGTAGGGATGGGTAGAAATCCTATCAACCAATAGGATTTATACAAGTTTAGGTTACCATTTTAACCTTATCATTTAGATTTAACTCAATGTTAAATAATTTAACTTTTACCATGTCCTCATATATACTTACACTATATGGTTAATAAACCTACTATAAACTACCAAACGAACCCCAATTGGTTCATTAATGTCATATATTTTATTATATAAGTCTTTTTTTCGATCCTTATATATAAAAGACCATTATATGAATTTATAATGTAATATTTGTATTAAAAACTCTTTTATGTCAATTTTGACACTATTTGGTATTTTGTTTTTTTATTAATTCATAATGGCATTATTACGTCAAACACAATTCATATATCTAACCCTAATATGTTATATTGACCTATGAAATTAGTTTAATTCATAAATAGTATCAAATTACATTTATTTGTGTATTTATAATATAAATTATGTTAATATTTCATTAATTAGGTAATTATTGCATCATCATTATGTCATAAATAAATAAAATTATATAATGTTTAAAATTTTTAAATAAAATATAATTATGTAGGAAATATTTTTTAGATTTATAATTAATATATATAGTCTAATTTATCTTATGTATATCTTTATATTAAAAATGTTTCATTTATTAAATATTGAATTTATCTACTTTAACTCTTATTTAAATAATAAAATAATTAATGTCATCGTCTAATCTAGGTGGACCTAAAGGATAATATTTTATTCCAAATGTTTTTTTGGTAGAATTAAACTTTTCCAATATAATTAGGACAAGTGTTAGGGTAATAATAATATCATTTTTATCTTTAATCAACCTATTTACTTTTAACCGTGGTAAATAAAAGATAAAAGTTAATATTCACCAAAAATTATTTTCATCTCATTGTACCAAATTTTACTTACTAATATAAATCGTGTCTCTTGGTATTTTTGAAATTCAACTCACAAAAGCTGTAAAATGATGTTTTATGTAAATTTTCAAATACTCCTAGGATGTGGGTAAAAGACAGCAAAAAGATCAATAAAATTTTTATATATCTAACAATATTATAAAATTATTTCAATGAATTACATTGAACATATATAGTTATTGTGTATCTATTTTGAACTAAAATACATTTAAATAAAATAAATGATTATTTAAATAAAAAGTCAATTTTAACGAATCACTCAATGTTTCCACTATTCATCAAAAATTGAATGTTTTCAGAAAAATAAAAAAAAATCCCCCTAGGATAATTTCGATATTCTGAATCAAAAAATGAAGTCCTTTTTGAATGAAAAAATTTATCAAATTTCAAAAAGTGGGTATTACTATTCACGACGGCTAGTTAATATAATATTTTAATACATATCATTGTTTAGTGAAACTTAGTATTGCGTACAACACACGTTATTGAGGAAGGTCACTCTGGCTTATAATGCAAGCCAAGTCTAGGTTACGTGTAGGGAAATCGTCCTTTGGTATTGTGTATAACATACTCAAAATATAGTTAAATTATACATTGATCAAAATCTATACTTGTTGTTGTGTAATATTAATTTTATTCGAAAGAACTTGAAATTGTGTGCATCACTAGCCAAGAATAGTGTTCTGTATACTAAAAGCTAATACGATGTTGCATATAGTGAAAGGTAATCTTAGTTAAGCGTACAAAAAAATACATAAAAGAAATTAAAAAAAATAATTCTCATATAATTTCGGGGTGTTACACATATGATCCCATTAATTTGAAGATTTAACCTAGGGTTATATAAGAATGTTAGTGTACCCATGATTAGTGAATGGGTATTTAATCTATTTTCCTTTTAGTTTGGTATCAAGATGAATGATTTTTTTCAGATCCGATTATTTGAATGTGAAGATGTTAAATGTTTCTTGTTTATTATCAGAGACGAGCATAATTTGGGTGGGGGGTTTTTACATGACCATGTTATTATTAGTAGGTAATTACTAACAGAATAAATAAAATTATAGCCCCATCATAATGTATATCCAGAAAAGGTATTTTGATTAAAGTTCACAAATTTTGAACCACATTATGAGAACTTTTGGGATTTGGGTGTGTGTTTAGGAGTATCGGTAAGAGATGATGAAGTTTTCAAAGTAGTGTGGTGTTCTTTCCAAAGTCTATAAACATGATCATGAACTAGGTTATATGATACTTAGTACTTGGTGGAGATGTGGGAGGGGATCTAGGACCATGAGTTCCACCGGGAGGATAGTGGAACCCCATAGGATTGATGATTATATAACATGTACCTAATAAACTCTAAATGGAATACTGATTGGTTTTGGAGTAATTTTTTTCATTATAGAAGTGTTTTTATTTGAGGGTAAACCTCATTAATTTTAATATTGTTATGAACTTAGTATATGATATCTAAATGACATTATCCCCTTTGTTAAATTCATATTTATCAATCATGAATCTCCCTTGATTCTTAGTTTATGACAACGTATTTTGGCATGCTAGAGAAGGGGAATATCCTCCCACCACCAACTTCTTTATCACTATTATCTAACATCTTTTTTTATTGTCTCAAATATAGTAATTGAGGATGATTCCACTATATATTGGTGTAATCATTTCAAAATAAATGTTATTGGAAATTTAGTGGCTTTTGGATGCTGAGAAGTGATGAAAACAAACTATTTTACATCGTTTCGGTTAAGGCATGTAACATTATTATTTTATTCTCAGATTTGGAATAAATTAGATAAACAATTCAAATTAAGAAGTGTTTCTATATAGGGTTTCTAATTGTTTTGTAACCATGGGACATCTTGGAATAACTATTTAGACACTTGATTGTTTCCTTGTATGACTTTAAAATATTTATAGGATAATTTTAAAATTACATTCTGAGATGGCATGGAATTCATAGGCTTGGGTGGCCCAAATAAAATTATGAAAAATATTACTTATATTTTATATTATACACATGAAGGAAGTGGTATAAGTCTAAAAAGGGAAAGTAGATCAGAAATATGAGGCCAATGTTGATTCTAGAATGTGGCATTTAAACTAGGCAGGGAATAAACTTTATCGGCGCAATATATCTCTAATAAAAGTCACCTAGGGAAAAAAATAATTAATCTCAATTATTTTACCCCTATTGAAGAATAAAATAACCTCTTAATGGGGACTTGGATTTGAAAATATGAGAAAACTATTGAGTTCATAATGAGTAATTTTACCTAGGCACGACATAAAATGAGAGGGAAAGAAGGATTCATATTTCATGTCAATCGAGTCTAATATAAATAAAATTATAGGGGATTATAATTATGGTTATACATAATTATCTATATATCTAAAAATCCTCCATCCCTCCCACTCTCATCCCTTCTTCATCCATTATTCAATGAATAGAGTTGATTTCTTTGACGGAACCTTAGTGGATTGATGTGTGAGAACAACATATGTTTCATCAATGTCAGACGATTGATTGAGGATAGATATCATCCACTTTTGAGTTTTAATTCAATTTTTAATATAAAAAAACTCCATTATTTATTTGTATATTCATTTTGATTATCATCTTAGATGGTCACACTTACACAACATTAATCCTTACTGACAATATTTTTTTTATTCCCCTTGTTTTTCATTATTCTCTATGCCATTCATCGTTAACATCCATCAACGCATCAAAACACCAATGGTTCAATGAGAATATGGTGGTGCTGTGAAAATCTTGTCTTGAGGATTCCAAAATCATCCATGTCTGGATTTTTGAATGATTAGTGGGGCTACGGTGGTCTGCAAAAAGGACAATTGGACCATGGACGACTAGTGGTGATTGTGGCAGATTAACGCATATGGAGACATGACAGAGTGAATTGGTGATGGTGGTAGTCTCCTGTTGTTGGTATAGAGAGTGGATCAGAAGGAGGATTACGTTTAGTAGGAAGAGCTTGGGGCGTGGCTGGGGATGGGCGGTGCTATTGATGGGCTAAGGCAGGTTGGCGAGCTAGAGCAGTGAGGCATCGAGGTCATGATTAGGTGGGAGCTACGAGGTGACAACTGAGGGGGGGATACCTACATGATGTGGGTCTTCCATGTTGAACCTAGATAAAGGAGGAATACAGGACATTGGGATAGTTAATTTTTGTTTGCATAGTGGACTGGGCCGAAAGGGGCGGTCCTCCCCAGGCGGGGCGGAACGTTATGACTGGGTTGGTCCAGCCTGTATGGGCCAGTTTGGCCCCATTCACTTCAAATGCCCACAACTTTTTGTACATGAGCCTGATTTACAAGACATCCATGGAAACACGATCATTGGGTCGAGACAGAATATTTGGGGTGGTTTTGAGGAATTTTAAATTTCAATCTCATTAGTGGGTGGTGCAAAATACTAGATTTATCGATAATAATTTTATTTTTATAATTTTTGGTTCCTCCTCTCATAAGTTGTGACTGGATCAGAAGTATAGTTGACATGATGTCAAGGGTGATGTGACCTTGATGGTTGGTAATAATTGTAAAGACTTGTTTTGCATGTTTAAAACACACACAATGAATGTGGCACATGATGGCTGGTTCACTCACATTGTGGAAAGATTCTTCTTTTTCCATAGGTATCCATTCATTGAGAGCATGTCATAAATATTTGGTGTATTTCTGGGAAGATCCCAATTATGAATTATACTTTATTATTTTTCAGACCAAGATATGGGCCCCAAAAAATTCATTTTGGGAATATCATGAAATTGTGAAAAATTCCCATCAGATGCCCAATTGGGCTATGTGGTTATTCTATCTCGCCTTTTTTCTGCAAGGATTAAAACTGTTTGATTCGTTTGAATATTCGGTGACATTTTCATAATATCATTAATTTTAGAATCATGAAGGTAATATAGGTGGAATATTCTTCAATAATTGTTAAAGATAACCCGTGGATTTGTCCATCTTCGATTCTTGTGAGTGTGGAAAATATATATGAAGAGATGTGGTCAAATGTGTTGGACAGTTAAGGAGTCAAGTTAGGGAAGTTGCATTTTTTACCCTTCATAATAAAGATGAGTGTAATTCCCTAACCTGAGAAGCCCAAAGTTGGTGCATTATTTTATTAAATTGGCATTATCACAATAAATTAAAATTCAAATGCACTGATTATTTTAGTAGACTTGGAAAAACTAGATACAATTATAAGTATTACATTACATTTATAAATGAAAAAAACATATTATCCCCTTTGAAAACATTTACATCCATTATATTATCACTTCTTGTAAATCATAATATACCTCTTCACATATTGGAAAAATGTTACTTATGAAAGGGGTGAGATCAAATGACCAGTAAGGATAAACTATATATTGTAAGCTATTATAAATAGTCATAAACTTTTAAGGCATGATATAAAATGGAAAAAAGTATTTTAAACATATTATTCTGCAAAAAAATGGAATGAATTAATAAAATAATTATATTTAATTTTTCATATGGATATTAATATATTCAAATAACTATATGAAATATCTATAACTAATCTCATATCAAGGAAATGGAAAATGTCGAACATCATAACCATACTTTCAAGGCCTCATTCCAAGTCCATTACCATACCATCAAGGCCTTATTCCAATACACATGTTTGTCTCATTATAGCTTCTGATTCAACAATGGGCTATAACAGGCCCCACCCATCACATACTAAATCCAATGCAGACCAAAAATGAAATGAGTGAAAAATAACATAAACATTTATATGAAAAATAGAATACGAAATGTTAATACTTTAACCATATACCATGAATTGTATAAATATATAACATCAATAATCAAATATATCATAAAAATCTAAATATAAAATGGAATATTGTATTATAATAATTCATCCTAAAATAATTATAAAATTCAACAAAGGATGTTTAAATAAATGAAAATAATTCAAAAAATTCATTAAAAATCTTTGATATAAATATCTCTTTTTTACATTGAAATAATATAGAAGCCACACAATTATAAAAGATAGCATGTATTATGAAAATAACCTTACAATATTTTAATGGAAACATAAATTTTTCAAGGAATTATAATGGTAGAAAATTTCCGCTTGCACCGTATAAGTTAAAAAACATTCTTTTCTTAATTATTAAAAAAGGTGATAAAGTACCTCAATTGGAAAACAACAGAAAGATTCCATTAAAAATGTTTTTTAAAAAGTAAAAAATTGGAATTTTTTTAAAAATAATTTAATAAATTTTTTAAAAACAATTAGTGAAACATGGAAAAGGGTGATAAGTTTTTCCTAGTAGATACTTACGTATAAAAAATCTTGGATAATATTTATATTGTGAAATTAACCATTACCTTATACTTTCCTTTATTGAAGGGTGAGTTAGCCTTCCGTAAAATTTCTAAAACATGTTATTAAATTATACCAGGTCCATAGTCATATTTATGATATCATATATTATCCTCTAATATCATTTTGGTAATAATATTTCAATATTACCATTGTTTCTGTGGTTAACTACATCATTTTATCATTCATGTTTTTTCTTGTAAGTCATGTTTTTTACAAAAAGGATATATTTTAGTTATTTATATAATGAAATTATTTTATAAATAATTAATGTTTATCATAATGTAAATTTTATAACCATTTTATTTGGTTAATGTATAAAATGATTCTTATTGTGTCTTGGAGACAGTAGACTGTATGTACGCACAAGCAATGATATCGATCCTTTAATGGTTAAATTGTATGGAATTTGATCGTATATTAATTATAAATATAATTAAAATATTATATTAATTATTTATATCCATTATATTCATCATTATTCCCATTGAAAAAAAGTAGTGTTGAATAAAAAATTACACCACAACATTGATATGGTAAGTCATTTCTATGCATGCATGGTGATATAATTATTTTTAAGATGGATAAAATCTTAAATATGGTTGTATGATGATTATAATGACATCTAAATCAATTTATTACACTATATTTATCATTTATATATATAACATTGATAGGGGAAGTAGTTTTAGAAAATAACTTTGAATGATGTGCTAAAACATTTACCTCCTTACGGGTGTCTCGTTTTGGTTTGCAAAGAAATGGACACCATATGATGGATTTATGATCAATGTGTGGCCTATAAGATGAAGTTTGTTAATTTGGAATAATTTGTCGGTATTTTGTTTTCTGAGACAAAGGTCTTTGGATGTGTGAATTAAAGAGAAGGATATGTGCGTTTTTATAAGAGTGGTGAGGGGCACCTTTGGTTGAGATTAAAATATTAAATTATTATAAACAGATTATCAGTTAAAAATAAGTCTAAAGTTATTTATTTATAGGGTAATATTATTATGGTTCTAAATTCTCACAATAAATAGTATTTGGACATGTTTAGGTCATAATATTAACATTGTATTTTTGATTTAACCCGTTGTTGTATAATTTAACACTAATAATGTCTTCATATATTGTAACATTATAGTGTTAATATAGGTACTATAAATTTTAAAAAACACCAAATTAGATCATTTAGGACATATTTGACATTATAAAAGTTATTTGGAAGATTCTTATATTTTTAGGAATTTTATATCATTTAATAAAATAGTATTTATTTTAAAATATCATTTATGTCAATTGTGTTACTATTCAATATCTGTATTTTTTTAATAATAAATACAACATGATAACAAGGAAAAATTACATAAAATATATCACTAACATGTCTAATTTATCCATAATATTAGTTTATCGAATTAATTCAGTGATATTATATTTATTTTCGTATTTATAATACCACTTATTTAATACTTTCATTAATAAAGTAATAACTATATCATCATTGTGTCAGAATTAAAATTAATTATTTAATGTATAGAAATTATGAATAAATAATGATGATGTATGAAATATTTTAATATTTAAAATTTCTACTTATATTCTATTATAACACTTTTATATCCACATATTAAAATTGTTATAGTATGAAGAAACATGTTTGTGTTATATTTCCCTTTACTTTTAATTAAATGTCAAAAAATGTAATTATCACACCCAAGTGGCTCTCAAAGGACAAAGCTTCCGAATAAGGATTACTTTTGCAGCCCATGAATCAAACAATAATATTAGGACATGTTTTTGGGTAGTTTTATATAATTACAATATTATTTCAACTTAAATTACCCTTTTCACTTTAACTGTGGTAAACAAAAATTATTACTATAGTTACTATTCAAAATGTCTAAAACTAAGTGGGATCTATATAAGTATTTATACTTCCTGATTAAAAATATGGAATCAATTTTTTAAAATTCAAAACATCTAATTGGAAGAAATTATTTTAAAATTAATCTGACTTTCATAATGAATAATTTGGGTTATAATAGTTACAACATTACAAAAGATTGAAATGGTTTTACATCAAAATTCATGGTAATTTTTCTTAATGGTCAAAATTATATTAAATAATTAAAATATATTCAATTTACTTTTAAAATACATTAAATAATATAATTTATCCAAATTAATTAATTCAATGAAATTTTTTTTATATTAAAATTTGGTATATTTTTTCTATTCATCAAAATTTAAAACTTATCTGAAAATTTCCAAAATTTCAATTTAAGATATTTTTGATATTAAAAATTAAAAAATATAGTCTATTATAAATAATTAAATTTATAAATATAATAAAAATTTTATTAATATTCAGAACATTTTTTAAACAGTTTGAAAGGTCAAGGTGCGCCTGAAATCGATGTTGCATGCAGTGCAAGCTGTTGAATTATTTATAAAGAAATGTACCATGAAATCTTGTGGTGTTACATTCTTCCCCATTAAAATAAAATTTTCATTAAAATTTCTATAATATCAATTCCTAAAAATAATTGGGGTGTTCTTCATCATATGTTCTTCAGGTTCCCACGTCACCTCTTCCGTTTTATGGTTTCTCCAAATAACCGTTACAAGGTGAATAATTTGATTTATCAACACTTGTTCTATGGGATCAAGAATCATTATTAGATCTTCAAAAAAAGATATATTATATTCATTTTATATTTATTTTTAGGTTGGTACATGTTTTGGATCTAGCATGTATTTCTATGACATTGATACCTGGAACACATCATGGAATTAGAGAGACTTGACGACATTTCCAAATGGTTGGATACTACTCCAATTTGATCCAGAATTTCAAATGTTCAAATGTACCTGTGACATAATTTTCCCTTTTTACCAAATATTATAGGACATTTCCATAGAGATACTTTCAAGAAAACATGATCTCCCACTTGAAATACCAAAACCCTCCTTCGATTATATGGATATTAATTTTTCCTACATTTAGAACTTTTGATATGGGTCTGAATAATATTTACCTATTCATTCATTTCATCAACATGTTCTAGGAATATGAGTTTCCATTCACTAACTTCATCCCAAAAAGTTGGGGTACGAAATCTATTTCCACATAACTCATTATATAGTTCCATCTGTATACTTGAATGGAAGTTATTGTTATAAGAAACTTTTTCTATAATTAAATACAGATAAAAAATACCATGAAAATAAAAAAGTTCATGATCTCAACACATCTTCTATGGATTGATTAGTCCTTTCTAATTATCAATCCATTTGAGGGCAGTAGGCAGTGCTCAAACAAAGCCCAGTATCTAAGGCCTTCTGAAGACTTCCAGAATTGTGATTTAAAATGGGGATCACCATATAAAAATTGATAGGGGTACACCATGTTGTATTATAACTTCATGAATATATATTCATTCTAAAAATTAGATTTTTAAATCATCTCTTATAGAAAAAATATATGGATATGGTAAGACGATAAAAAATAACCCAGATCACTCATTTCTTCTAGGAGTCTTTGGTAACCCCAGGACAATGTCCATCATAATTTCATCCCATTTATACATAGGTATAGTAATAGGTTTCAATAATATTCTAGGATGTTGTCTTCCACCCATCACCTATTAAAAAACCAAAAATCTCAACACATAATAAGAAATATCCCTCTTCATTTTGTCCCACCAAAAATGCTCTTTCAAATATCTATACATATTTGTTCTGCCATGGTGTTTTGAGAAATTTGAGCTATGAGTATCTTCCAATAATTCGTATTTTAGCACGAGTATAGTATGAACACAAATAATCTTTCCAAATTTCAAAATATCATATTTAAATATGAAGGTAATAAGTATTTCAGCATTCACAGATTTAATTTTCCATTGAAACTCCTCATCGTGAGATATAAAACCCTTTATCCTTTCTATTAAAGAATGTTTGGAAACCTTTTTATAAAGTAGTGATTTTGTTCCTTCCATGATTATTCCCAAATCCATCGTTAATAAGATAATAATCCATGGATACCTTACAAATCTCATTTTTTATAAATCTTTTGTGTTGTATACTCGAAGAATTTTCACCTTATTTCCCTTCCATGGGAGGTGGTGTATTTTGAAATCAAAATCCATGAGTAGATCAAGACATCTCCTTTGTATCATGTTGAGTTATTTCTGTGAGAAAATATATTTCAAACTCGTATGATCTGTAAATATATCACATCTTTCACTGTAGATATAATGTATCAATATATTTTTATAAATGATTATTGTTGATAAATCAAGGACATTAGTGTTTTAGTTCTATTAATTATTTTTCAATATCCTTAATTCATAATCAATAAATCTATCATTCTAAATAAGGACACAACTGACTCTTTTCCTTGATGCATCACTCTAAATCACAAACCCATTATTCCCTGATGATATTGTCATTAATTCTCAAAACATTATCCACACTCTTTTGTCAAAATAAATTTAACACCATTATGTGTGATATTGGTTAATATGTTTATCAATTGGAAAACATTCTAGATGAAATTCCAATATTAACCAGCTAAACCAATAAAAATACATACAACGGTTATATATACTGGTGTTGGCCATTCGTGGATTTCTATTTTGTTTATAGTACTAACAATGATTCCATACTTCGAGAAAATATATAAATGAAAATAAATTTCCTGAAATTAGAATTCACTCTTTCTAAAAATCCCATATATTTAATTTATTCTAGGAGTCTTCAAAACAATTAAAAAGTGATTCTCATGGTCTTCCTATCTTTTGGAGTTTACCAATATATTATCAGTAAATACAAAGACAAAATCATTAATATATTCATTGAACACTATGTTCATTAGATCCCTAAAAACAGATGGTACATTATTTAATCCAAATAACATTACCATATATTCGTAATGGAAAAACCTCATTAATAATGGTTTCATTGGAGTATTTTACTTATTTACACACAAATGATTATATCTCACAGGAAGGAAACTTTTCAATAAATATTGATCTCCATGATGTTTGACAAAACAATCATCAATGCGAGGTAGGGGATACATGTTATTTATTTTAATATCATTTATTTCATTATAGTTAATGCATAGACTAATTGATCCATATTAATTATTAAGAAAAAAGAAATTGGCCTCCCCAAGGAGAAATGTTAGGGCTAGTAAATCACTTATTACTCAACTGATCAAGTGGTTTATTTCATTCTACTAATTCCAAAGTGTCCATTATATATGTTTTCATTGATATTGTTCTTTAATTAAGGATTGGATCAACAGAAAAATATACCTCACACTCTTGGGGGTGTCCAGGTATGTCTTTGAAAAAAACAACAATGTATTCCTATGAAATTGGTACATCCTAGATTTGAATATTTCATTCTACATCCATAGATGATAATTCCTCTGAATCCATATTAATTGTATTTAGTAAATATATTGGGTTTGGATTTTGATAAGTATTAGGTGATAGACATTTTACTCTAAAGATAATGGATTCTACATCATCCTCACAAATCACAAATTCTTTATTCTTGCAACAACTTTTCACATAATATTTTAATATCCATTCCACATTGCTGATTATATAAAATTTGACCATATGTATGATTATAGATTTAGTAGATAATTCATTTTTATATTCCATTATTAGAACTACCTCACATATCATTGTTGCATTGAGACTTTTGTTACAGGTTTTGACTAAAAACTTCCTTGTTAAAGTGAATTGTAAATACCAACATTGTAAAGAAAAATGGATTGATGTAAAGAAATGTGAGGATCTAGAATCAAATAATGTTTTTCATAAATTTGAGGGTATGGTTATTCTAACTACCACAACATCATTAAGTGTTTAATCCTTATTAGTTGTGAAAGAAAAAGGTTAACCTTGATCCCTTGACATTTTTATAGTTAAACTTCCTTGATGTTTAGGAAACTAATTTACATAATGTCCAATTCCATTACAATTTTAGCATTTAACATTAAAAACTTCTTTACTCCTGTTACAATAACGAGCTTGGTGGCCTTTTTCACCACGCTGGTGAACAAATAATATCCCTTTTAGTCAAGTACTAGGGTGTTTCGTCCCATAATTACTGCAGGGTGGAAATTCATATTTCCCCTCATCCCCTAATTTCCTTTCCTAGAATGTTAAAAAACCCTCTTCTTCTATTAATTAAATTTAAATTGCTAAGTCTTAGAGAATTTATATTCATTATTGATATATCATGATATTATATATTCATATAATGTGAATGATTATGAAACCAATGCCCATGAGAGGAATTGTTTTATCCACTGGAAGAATAAAACAATATTACTTCTCAGGTTACATATGTAGTCTGCGACTTGCCTTGCTATCCTTGGGAAGTTACCCTCGTACATTTAAACCTTCTCATCATCTTCTAGCCCTAGACTCGGAAATTTATGTTCCATATCAGCTCATTGTTCATGGGGGGATTATTTTTATATAAAGAAATATTTAAATTTTCTGAATTCTATATTTTATACTTCTTCATTCTCCTTTTTGTTTTGAATTAATGACCACCATTGATCCACATTTCTTGATAGAAGATAAACTGCCATGAAAACACTTTCAGTTCTATTACTATATAAAGGAAAAAATATTTTCTCCAAGAAAAATTTTGATTTCATCTCTACAAAAGGATTTTTAGTCCAATTTAATATTGGAGGTTGATCTCTCATGAAGATGTCTTACATTGATCCTTTGTTTTATGGATCAGGGTGCTCTATATGGGTAGGATTATTTTTCGTAACCTGAGTCATTTGTCCTAGTATGGTTATAATGTATTCATCACTAGCTCTTTCCCCATACACACTATCATTATTTTTCATTCGAGATAAATCCCTATAGGGATTACATGCGTTGATAGGATTTCCATTTCTTCCACTATGTTCCATTTCTAAAAAATTGTTTACAATACATTAAGGTATAAATATCAATACATAAATCCAAATATGAATAATACATAACATAAATTGAAACATTTATGCATATCCAATAAATAATAATAAGCATGGTTTCATAGAGGTAATAATTAATAAAAGATATACAATAATGGTTTGTATAAAAAATATAAATTATCCTATGCATATACCATAGGGGCATCAAACTAGCTGCACAATAAGGCTCATTTTCATGTACCATATTACCCAAATTCATGATTGGAACACCTTATTATATTTTTCCCCACTAGGTACATCTATTCAAGAACCAAGTACACTTTTAGTATCCAGGTAGGGATTTATTTTATTGTAATAACTACATAATA
This sequence comes from Viscum album, assembly GCA_963277665.1. Classification (NCBI taxonomy): domain Eukaryota; kingdom Viridiplantae; phylum Streptophyta; class Magnoliopsida; order Santalales; family Viscaceae; genus Viscum; species Viscum album. The sequence continues at coordinate 290,448,300 of OY728150.1, read as the reverse complement.
TCTATATTAAAAAAACTATAAGAAATAATTAAATTCATTTCCTCAATTTCTATTGTAGGGTAATATTCCATAATCATGTTTTTTAAAATCTTATTTCCAAGTTTTTTACTAAAATTACATTAATTACAAATGTAATTCCATAAAACCAGAGGTATAGAGTCAATGGATTATTTAATTACATTGGTATGATCACAAGAAAATTAAATCATGAAGTATTGATCGGTTTAGAAACCTCATAAATATGAGATAAAAATATATGTTTTACATTACATATTAAAATTAAAAACAACATACTATTTCCTTTGAAAACACTATTATCCCTTAGACTATCACTCTGTGTCAATCATAATATAATTCTTCACATCCGGGGTAAAATGGATCATAGAAAGGGGTGAGATCAGATGTTGAATATGGATATACAATATTGCTGAAGCAGTCATAAACAAGCATTAACTTTTAAGGTAGGATATACAAATGAAACAAAAACATTTTAGACATAATCTTCATCATAATATGTAAGGAATAAATCAAATAATTCCTTTTAAATTTTCACCTGGATATTCTATTAGTCAAATAATCACATTCAATATCAATAACTAATCTAATAATGAGGAAAAACATAATGTTAGACATCATAAACATACGGTAAAGGCCTCACTTCAAGACCATTACAATACTATAATAGCTTTCTTCCATGACCCTTGTTTGTCTCATGAGACCTACTGATGTATCTAGGGGATTTAGGGGGGGTCCACCCATCACTTACAAAGTCCAATGCATTCCTCTAATGATGAGGGTGAAACATAACCTAAACATTTGTATTAAAACTGGCATACGAACTGTTAATACTATAACCATAAACCATGAATGATATAAACATAGAACATCCATAGAAACATATATCATAAACCCTTCAATACAATACGAAACATTTTATTATAACAATTCAACCTCATATAAGAATAAAATCCAACAAAGGATGTATCCATAAATTAAAATAATCTAATAAATTCATTAAACTCTTTAAGGGAAATATCCCTTTTTAATTATATATAAAATAAGGGGCTTCATAATTATAAAAGAAAACATTTAGTTTAAAAATAACCTTATAATATTTTAATGGATGCTTCAAAATTTTAAGTCATCATAACAGAATAAAATTTCCGCTTTCAATTCATATGTTAGAAAATATCATTCCTTATTTGTTGAAAAGCTCATAAATTACCTCGATAGGTAAATGAATGAAAGATTCCTTTCAAAATGTTTTATAAAAAGTAAATCATGGTTAAAAATTTATTTAAACAAATTTTGATAATATTTTAAAATAAATTTAAATAAAGATGTAAATGGATGATAATTTTGTCCCAGTAGATACATACAAATAAATAATCTCAGATAATAAAGAGATTGTGAAATTAACTCTAACCTTATATTTTCCATTCGTCAAGGGTTAGTTAGAAACCTCTATAATAGTTAAAACATGTTATTAAATTTAAAATGGGACATATTCAAATTTATGATATCATATATAATCCTATTATATCATTTTGGAAATAATATATCAGTATTACCATTGTTTCGAGTGTTAAATACGTTGTTTTTCCATTCTTGTTTGGTAATGTTATTCTTGTTTGTTATGAATTAGATATATTTTATTTATTAAAATAATTAAATTAAGTTTCTAATTATTATTTTTACTCATCATATAAATTTTAAAATCATTCTTCAATGGTGACTTTAGAGAATAAATCTCATCGCATCAGGGATACTGTAGGATGTACGTACGCACGGGCAATGATGTCATTCCATTAATGTTTTAATGCTATAAATTAGGATGATATATTAATTAGAAAAAATAATTATAATTTTATATTAATTATTTATAAGAATTATAATCATCAATATAATCATTTAAATATAGTAGTCATTAATAACAAATTACACCATAGCGTGGAGATGATAAGCTATACATATGCATGCATGGTTATATTATTATTCGTATAATTCAAAAAGTAAGTAATATGATTGTTTCGTGATTATAATGAAATCTATGTATTTGGATGATACTTTAGTAATTATTTTTATATGTAAAAAACATTGAATGTTTAAGTAGAACAAGAAAAGAAATTTTAAATATGTGACAAAACAGTTACCTTTATTGGGTTTCTTCTTTTGGTTTGTACGAAAGTACTCCATATGATGGACTTATACCCAAATTTTACTCCGTATTATTTGATTCTTTCATTAATAAAGCAATAACTACGTCATCATTGTTTCATAATTAAATTTAATTATTTAATGTCTAAAAAATCAATAACTAACAATGATTAACAAAAATATATTTACATTTCTAATTAATATTAATAGTATAATATATAAATTATGTAACCACATATTACATTTTTGTAGTAAAAAGATAAATAGTTATGTTATATTCCCATTTACATTAAATTATTTGTCATAAAATGTCAGTATCACACCCAAGGGGCACCCAAAGGCCAGAGGATCGGACTAAGTATTTTTTTTTGGTTTCCCATGACTCATCAAATAATATTTGGAAATGTGTTAGTGTAGTTTTATATTATGAAAATATTATTTTTACTTTAAATAACCCTATTCACCTGTAACCATGGAAAATTAAAATAATTACTAAAGTTAATATTCATAATTTCAAAAAATAAAAGGGACCTACTTACATAATTTATAAGTTCTAATTACAAATATAGATTTTATTTTCAAAATTCAAAAAACAAAAAATGTATAAATTAATTTAAACATAATCCTTCTACTGGAATGAAAAACGAGTTCTTTAATTGTTAAAACAATTCAAAATATGCAATTGTTTTTTACATAAAAATTATCATAAAAATAATGTCAATGAACAAAATTATATTCACTAATAAAAATAAATTTTATTAATATTTGAAAACCATCAATCATATAATTTATCTAAAAATATTTTTTTGATGAAAAAAGTAGTTTTCAATTTTAATATGGTATATTATTACTATTCATCATAAATTAAAACCTATCTCAAAATTATGAAAAGATCACCCTGAGAAACTTTTTCTATACCAAATTTAAAAATATAGTATAAATTAAAAAATAGATTTCATAAATTTCATAATTTGATTAATAATATTCATTTCCTATTTTTTAAATGGCATGTTTGAAAGGTCATGGTTCTCTTTAACTCACTGTTGTGTGTAGTAGAATCTGTTGAATTATTTAAAAGGATTCATAATGTGGATGCTTGGTGTGTTCCAACAAGAATTGTGCACTCTTCGTCCTTTTGAATAGATGTTCCATTTACTCTAGGAGTACATTGACGTGCCTAAGGGTAGATTGATCTCAAATTAGTACTTGATATTGGTTTGGTTCACGACCAAGCAATGAGTCGGGGTCACATATCATATGGGAAACAAACATGCCATGCATAACCCTAAGAATCCTCTTCTCACTCATATATTCTTATTTGGTACACATATTATGGCTTAAAAGTGGCATATCCTGAATGTTTTTCCCATGTGGAATGTCATAGTGCCCTCTGTTGTGGTTTTTGAGTATGATACAAGATTTTATGGATTTGGAACTTATTCTGGTGATGTCAAATAATTATAGTGATCAGGTGATGCAATATTTGTGATTTCTAATAGTTAACGTCCAACTGGGATGAACAAAGTTTTTTGATGATTTTCTAAGAGGTACAATCCAAATGGGATGGCCAGTATTCCTTGACGATTTTCTAAGAGGTGCCATCTAGAAGGTATGGCTAGTGATACCCTATCATTTTCCATGAGGTTCCATGTAGTAGGGATGTCCAATTTTCCTTGATGATTTTCGGATAGAAACCATTTAGTAGGGATATCCATTGTTCATCTATGATTTTTCGAGAGGCACCATCGAGTAAGGATGACTAGATTAGTTCCGGGTTTACCTACAACAAGGATAAGAAGTTTTCTCTGATGGTTGTTCTGGGATTACCTCTTACTAGTATTGGAGGTGTTCCCCAATGGATGTTCTAAGCTTCCCTCCATCGGGGTTGGGCTATGGGTTTTGTCGATGAGAAATGTTTGGCAGTACCCTCTAGTTCGTTTAGGCAGTGGGTCTCCATCGACATTCAAGGTAATGATACCCCATAACGTACAAGGGCAAAAAATACCAGATTTCAAGTGTGGAACCCTCCATTCAAGCTAGTCATGGGTCCTTGACATTGATACATGATCTCTGGACTGTGTGACACAGTGGCTAAGTGTTCTTTGAAGTAAATTGGGACTCTCTAGGAAGGGGTATGATATTCCTCAACAAGATGCATCATTGTGACACGACCTAAAACTATGAGGATGAGATAGTACTACCCAAAGCGGATAGAATCAATGTGCGATGATTAAGTCCCTTTAGCCTACAAATTTCAGTGATGTGTAGGATGATGGGAATCGATGGTGGTTAATTCTAAGATTGTTTGATACTCACTTTCTTGGGAAGATATATGAGATGGATATCCACTTAGCCTCTCTTTTTGGTTTTTCTTTTTTGAGAATATATATATATATATTCTAGTTCTTGTTCAAACTCCATGGTTTTAGGATACTCCCCTTCTTAGGGAGGTGAATATGTGCGGGGATTCCACATGCTTTCCATGTCTTTCTTCTCATGGTTGGATGATTCTACTCTCCTATTATAGGTAGAGAAGGCTCTATGAGAATTTCAACTTCTCACTATTTCCAGCTCCTTGTGTTTTGGATGATCTTACTTCCTACACTTTTTGGGTTAAGCTACACTTAATTAATTTTACCTTGTTCTAATTACTTATCCCATATTCATTACATTTTTTCTACAACATTGAGCCTTCAGAGAATCCAAATGAGTATTTTTATACTCTCCCCTTCCTGGTCTTTGCTCGCAATTGGTGTTCCCTTGATGATTACTGAATGGTTTCTCATGATGTCAAAGAATCATAGTGATACAGGTTCATGGACCGCATGAAGTGGTCATAGAATGGGATCTAAGGGAGTGTATCTCACAACTATTTTTATTTTCTATCTATTTCTGTGTTTTGGAAATTTTTCGGTTGGGAATGTATTTTTTCCCCTTTCTTTATTCATTTTACTATATCATACTTATACTGTTTAATTGTTCATGAATGTTTAGTTTATTTATTGTAGTTTTAATATTATATTTCTTCTCCTCTTCACTTTTTCATTAATTTGGCTACATGTTTTTGTACAAGTTTAATGGAATATTCCTCTCTGAGTTTTTTTTTTACATTAGGTAAAAGATGCTATCCTCTGGTATATGGAGGCGGGATTGGGATAGTGGTGGCTCGATCTCCATCATGGGTTGGGTCTTTAAAAATTGGTTTCAAAGGTTGTTTTACCCATTGAGATGTTGTTCCGACATTTCCCTAAAAAGTACTGGGATGGGTTTTGGGAAATAATGTTGATGTACCTCGAGAGAGACTCTCATCCTAGAGTGTCTAGTGATTGTACAGGTGGATGACATATCCATTCACCAGAACCCATATTACCCTCATGACGACTCGAAACCCCTAGAATCTCATTACAGGGAACAATGTTACATGAATCATATATGATTGAGTATTTGATTATCCTTTTGAGTCAGATCCCAATAGTGGTTATTGATATATATATATATATATATATATATATCTGTGTGTGTGCGTGTGTGTGGTCAATGGATCGCTGTACTCTTTGATAATATTCAGGATGTCTCCACGATGCCAGCCTGTCAAGATACTAGCTATAGTTCATGATAAATACATTGTGATCAATTAGGCCTCAGTTTAGGATGCATAATGTGATCCCCTTCCTCCATGATGGATTGTAGCAGCACCTACACATATTGAGCAGTAGAAAAACCTAACAAAATGTGATCAGGACATACACAGGCTCAGTGAACTTCACCAGTTCTAGTGAAAGAGACTGATGAGGTTTCGTGGTGGGATAGATCCTCATGACATAGAGGTTTGGCCAGATTTGGTGGTCCACCACTTCAGGATTGGGTAGACATTGAAAGACCATGTGGTGGATTTGGTAGCCATCCTTTTTCATGGAGAATCTGGAAATTGGTGGATCATGGTTACTCAGATACCTGGTGATACAACACTCTCATGTGATGAATTCATGTTCTTGTTTCATGATGAGTTCTACCCTCCATTTTTAACTCCATTTATAATTGGGAGCTTCTAGAGATTTTCCATAGGGTGATGAATGTATATAAGCAATGGCCTTGGATCAGAGACATTGCATGCTACTCTCTAGACATGATCCATGTATTATATTTATAAGAATATAATTTTGATTAGGGACTCTACTAAGAGATTAATTCTATATTAGTACCCTTATGCATCCCCACTTATTTTGGGGTGCTAGAGAAGGTGGTGGTGACAAAGAACCTTCTTTCTAAGGGATTCAATATAGCTTGTTGTCGCAGTGGGTGCAATAGAGTTCAGAAGTCTTCATCTCCTAGTAGATTTATATGAAAAAGATCTCAATGTAGGAGGCCTCCCTATAACCAGTCTTAGGAAAGCAGTCATATGGGGTTGAGGGAGCATAGTGAACATGGATAACATAGGAAGAGCAGATGTGATGTTTGTGATGGGAAAGCTCACATGGCTCAACACTGCTCGACCAGATGTGTTGAGAACACCATACATGAATTAGTTGTACCACTTTGGCCGAGATAACTATGTGATCATGGTGGTCACTAGAGAGGTGGTGCTAGTAGAGGATCATGAGATGCTAGGGGTGGGGGTGAAGTTATGATGTCTTTACACCCCATCCAGGTAGCCCGTGTCAGTCTGAGGGAGCTAGTAGTTGGGGCCACATATTGACTCATGGTTTGGATGTCTACGATACTACAGAGTAGTAGATTATAAGAGGTACTCCTTGGTATTTTTTCTGATTTTTTCAGTAGAACATGTTAGAAAATATGTGTAGAACTATTTTCTCTTTTATCCTTACATTAGGCTTTAGTGGGGTGAATTAGGGTGTCAGTGTAACCCTGTGTTTGGATTTTTCAATGTAGCATTAAATTCATGAATAATTGCGGTCATCCCTATCCTAGATATGTTTTTTTCATGTCTGAGAATACATCAGATAGATATTGTTCCACCAAAATAGGATAATATTGATGTGTGGTTTAAGAGTCCCTCTAACTTTTTCATTCATGGAAGAGTTGTGTAGTGAAGTGTCCGACTGGGTCTGGGCATTTCTGGTGTTGTTTTCCTGATTGACAGATTTTGGTCGAGAATTCTCTATGTAAGTGTACCATTGTATAGTTTTTGGGGATTACTCTCTTCCCAAGATAGGTGAAGACACTCAGTGTATTCCAAGTACTTTTTATTTCAATCCTCTTGTTGTTGGATTAGTTTAATCACATTCTACGTTCATTAGTACATTGTGTGATCAATATCAAGTCTTGATACTATAGTTATAAATTATATGTCGACGTGATGGAGGAACCATGAACATAAACATGTGAATCAATCTATAGTGCAAGAATTTGTATTCTTTAACCTGATGATGTTGAGACACTACCTTATTTGAGGGTTTCTTGTGGTTTTCTCAAACCACAAGAGTCAATGGTACGTCTCTACCTAGAGAGACATGAACTTGAGGCAGTGTTGCTGGTTGTAAATTACTAAATGTTTTTGAATAAGAAATTGTATGTACTTCAAGAAAGGAAAATTTTGTACCATATTTTCTTAGAAGGAATTTATAAGATCTCCATGTGTGGGACGTTTCAGAGAAGTTAGCTTCCCTATAGCTAAAGCTAGTGGATCAGGACTGTACGGTTTTTTGTTAGTAGATGGTGATGATCCATTAACTTCCCTCGAATGTAAAAGAGTCTTGGTTGTGATGCATTGACTATGAAACCTTGTAAGACAATATATACTTGTTTTTTTACTAGATAAATATTTTGAAAGATGGAATCACGAGCCACTATTCCAGGGATAAACAATGTTTCTTGTTGTGAGGCGGGATATAGTGGTTTAGCTGGGAAGGAAAACATTCACCCTGAGTTTATTTGAGTCATTTGATACCATGAAATGGGATAGAGAAGTTTATTACTACCATGACCTACCCAAATTGTTGAAGTGGGTGAACGAATCGCCCACATGTCACATGTGAGTATATACTTTCATGTTCCAACACACATCATCGACAAGAGTATACCTTATGATTACATGCCGTCTCTTCAGTTCGCCTGCTATGCTCTCACAGAAACATTCATGTTTCTCTCGGATTGGGAGATCTAAATGTGATATTTGTATCCTAATATTCTTCACTAGATTTTCTTCTTGAGTAATAAAATCATAATTTATGGAATGAGATAGAGGCCCATTTTGTTTCCTTGGTAGTCATTGAAATATTTATAAGAATTATTTCACAAGCTAGGAGCTGAGACGACAAGAAATTCTGAGTCCAGAGGTTCCTGGAATAAATTATAAATATTTATTAAGTATATTTTATATTATTTACATTCATAAAGTGTAATATCTCTCAAAGGGTAAATTAGATCATAAATCCAAGTCCACAGTTGAGTCTAACACATGGTGTTTATACTAAGTGGGGCATAAACTTTTTCGGTGAGGCAATTCTGTGAGAAAAGGAACCCATGAGAAAAATTGTTAATTGAATAATTAAAAATAATTATTTTACTCCATATACCGAACCAAATATATTTATAATGAGGAATCAGATTTGAAAAACTGAGATCATCGTTCAGTTCAGAATGGAATGTTTTTCATAGGACTGACATAAAATAAGAGGGATAGAAGGTTTCAGATTCACCACGGAGCGAGGATACTATAAATAGATGTTTTGGGGAATAGAATTAGTGTTAGGCATAATTATCTATGTATCTCTCTACAAATACTCTCTCCTTATCTCTACCATTATTCTCTTTTTCTTCATCGAATCAAGGTGATTTCTTTGATGGAACCTTGGCCAATTAAAGAAGGAGCACAAAGGATGTGTCATCAACGACGGAAGATCAATTGATGTAGGATCTCATCTACTTTTGAGTATTATTTCAATTTTTAAATTTAAAATAATGCATCACCTATTTGTATCATCATTTGAATTATTATTTCCAATGGCCACAAAAACTCACCCCCTCAATCATATCTTGAAATCATTTTTTTATTCTCTAGGTTCTTCATCATCTTCATAGAATCCATTGTTATATTTCTTCAACGCATCAAAAAACCAACGGATCATCAATAGGATGATGGAAATATAAATATCCAATCATTAGGATTCTGAAACCGGTCCAGACATAATATACGAGTGATCGGTGTGGATGTAGTGATTCGTGGAAGGGATGACCAGGGCATGGTCGACCAATGGTGGTGTTTGGAAGCACACAATGAACATGTAAGAAAATATGGTGGAGTGGATTGGATGTAGTGGTAGTATCATGAAATTGGGCTAGATAGTAGAGAAGCATGTGGAGCACATGGAGTGGATGGGCTGCACGGTGGAGCCATTGGGATGAGGCAGGCCGATGAGCTCGAGAGGCAAGTCAGCGAGGTCACGGTCAAGCGACCGCTATGAGGCGGCGACCAGGGGTGGTTACCACCAAAATATGAGACTAAAAATTGATTCATGAGTAGGGGAAGACCACCCACTTGATCCTTCTATTTCGGTAGGTGGAGTGGACTGCCCAAATCGTGTCAGACCTGCACATATGGGCCGGTTTTGTTTGAAGTAGTTTAAACTCCAGTAAATTTTGGCACAAGAATTTGATTTGTGTTCCATCTATGGAAATGTGACCCTTGAGTTTATCAGGACCATTTGAGGGGGATTTTGGAATTTAAAACATTTTTCATTGACATTGGAGGCACAAAATTCTAACTTTGTCAATAATAAATTTATTATTCTTATTCATGGTTCCTTCTTTTGAATGTTGCACGTACATTTGAAGACTGACTGACATACTTTAAGAGGCCATAAAAATTTGAAATTTAGGCATACATTTTAAGAAAACTTTTGGGTGTTTAATCCAAAGAAAAGGTGTCGGCCCAATGAGGGCCGATTCACTCACATCTTGGTAAAATGAAACCTTTTCACCGACTATCCATTCATACCAATCAAGTAGTCAATACCTCATTTATTTATGAGAGGATCACAATGGAAATGTATGATTAATTATTTTCATGTCCGATATGTGGGCCTAATAAAATGTCTTTTGGGCATCACACGCTACTGTGAAACTTTCCAATCAGATGTTCGAATGGGGCGAGCGAATAGTCTATCTCACGTGTTTTTCTGCAAAGGATTACAACAATGTGATCTTTTTGGATGTGAATACCCATTTTTGGTAATCTTCTAAATTTTAGAGACAAAAGGGGAATATCTGTGGAAGATATTTCTTCAATGTTTGAATAGAACCCATAGATTAGTCTAGTTTTGACTCTTGTGATAGTAGAGAAGATATATGATGAAATGAGTTCAAATGTTCAACACCATTAAGGAGGAATTTTAGTAAAGTTATTTTTTTGAGCCTACATAATAATGACAAGCATCGTGCACACATCGTCTTTTTGACTAGATGTCCCATCTACTTTGGGAGTATATTAATGTTCCTAGGGGTAAATTGTTCACAAATATGTACCTGAGACTGTTTGGGTACACAACAAGGTCATGTGGCGAGGTCACATGTCATGTTGGCCCCACACACACCGTGTAACAACCTATGAATCCTCATATCTATCGTATCTCATTCTTTTGGACAATGATTTGGGCATGAAAGTAGCCTATCCTATGTTTATTTTTCACATGCAACATGGTGGTTCCAACCGTTGTGGCTTTCAAGTTTAAAATACGATATTTTCTAGACGTGACACCTATTCAAGAGACATATGATGATAGTAATGCTCAAGTTTTGTCATATCTGTACTTTGTACGATGTATCATCTAGGAAGGATGGCCTGTATTCCATGGTTCGTTTCCAATATGTACCATCCATTAATGATGGAAATAGTTCCTTGATGATTTTCTAAGAGGTACAATCTATCAAGGATGAAAAATGATCCTCAATTCATTTCTGAGAAGTATCATCAAGTAGGGATAGCGAATGCCCAACAATTTTTTTCTAAGAGGTACCATCTAAGAGTGATATTCAGTGTTCCTTGATTCCTTTTCAAGATACACCATCCAACAGGGATGGCCAAAGCTGTGCTACGTTTACCTCCAGTTGGGCAAGGAAGTGGTCCCTGATTGTAGTTCTGATTTTACCACTTACTCGGCTGGGAAGTGGTCCCCAATGAAAATTTTGTGCTTCTCTTCTATGGGTATGGGCAGTGAATCCCAACAACAACACATGATAGGTAGTACCATCTAGATGGTCTTGGAGGTGTTTCCTTATAGAAGTTCTGGTGATGACCCCCCCTGATATATTAGGGAACAAATACCTGATGACTAGAGTGGAACAATCCATCACTGATTGGGATGTGTCCTCTACCTTGAGAGATGATCTCTCAATTTTGTAACATAATGAAGAGGTGTAATTTGACATACCATTGGACTCTTGAATTAGATTTATGCTGTTCTCGACCAAGATGCATCCTTGTGATGCCTCCTAAAATCGTGAGGGTGAGACAGTGCCACCCAAAAAGGAATGTATGAAGGTGTGATTATTGAGTCCCTTTGACTTGCAGTTCATGGAGATGTGTGGGATGCATGGAATCAATGGTGTTTACTTCTATGTATATTGGCTACTTGCTTTCTTTGGCTGATCATTGATATATAGATCCCCTTACTCTCCATTTTGGGTTACTTTTTTAGAGAATGTATATATACTCTATTTCTATGCCCAATCCTTGGGTTTTGGCTATTCGCCTTGCAAGAGAGGAGAAGATATGTGGGGTATGCCACATAATTTTGATGTCCATACTATCATGGTTGGATTAGTCAACAATCCCACAATAGTTATAGAATGCTCGAAAAAATGTTCATATTATCATAATTTATAGCTCATGGTGTTTTAGATGAGAATACTTCAAACTCTTGATTGGTTGAGCTGCACTCCTTTTATTGTACCTTGTTCTATATAATGATACCATTTTCAGTACATCTTTTTATACACCCTTGAGGCTCCGAATAATCCTACTAATTATTTTTATACTCAGCCCTTTTTGGGAGTTTCCCACAATTGGTGTGCCACTACAGACAATGAACAGATTGATCATGACATTACAATAGCATAGGGATATGTGTTATTGGAGAGTTCTCGGAGGCCATACAGTGAGATCTAGGATTGGTGGTATCCTAAATGTTTTACATTTCTACATGTTGTTGGTTGTGTAACTTTTTCAGTTGGATGTGTATTTTTTACCCTTTATACTTTCAGTTAACTGTACCAAACTTGTACTCTTTAATGGTTCATGCGTGTTTAGTTTATTTATAACAGATTTTATTTTTTTGATTCATTCCCTCTTAGCATTATCTTTTAGTTGGTTGTGTGTACATGTATAGATTCATCGGAAAAGGAATCCCCTAGTTTTTTGTACCTTCGACACTAGAAGATATCCCTTGTCCTATGGAGGCTCACATGGGGTAGTTACGGATAATGCCCTAGTATGGGTCAGGTCATGATAACCTATATATATATTCATAGATTCCACAAGTGGAGGTCTCTTGGTGAGATTTTAGGGATTATTTCTCTTGATTTTGATTTATTTAAATAATTTTAAAATTCATTGATAAATAATTTAGGGAATTTTGGTGAGTCGGAGTCCTGTTACATGGGGGTTTCTTCACATGGCTAGGGTGGGATCTTTTAGATGATACAAAGATCATGTTTCAAGGATAGAAAATTCTGTATAGAGGTAGTTGTTCCCAATGATATTTAACTATAGGAATTTTTATGACTGATTGATCTTGACTCTATGATGTTTTGATTTTGAGATAATTATATTTTCATCTTAATAATCATTTGTGGAGTAATTGAATGGTTTGGAGCCCTTATAATTTAATTGAGTGATCATGAATATTCTGAGTGTTCTAGAACCATTTAGATAAATTATTTCCCTGGGAAGAGTATGTGAGTTTAGTGTGTGAAGTTCTAGTCGTATGGATTTAGGATTGATTTGAATTTTTGTTTGGATAATGTGAATCTCCTTTAGAAATTATGATATTAATGGTGGAGTTAGGCTTATGGGATTTTTTGAGAGGACCATTCATCTTATGCATGATTATGAAAACCCTTATTTAGTTAGTGTAGTAGTCAGAGTGCATATAGTGGGAGTGATATGTTCAATTCAGAATTATAGGAAGTGTTGAAGAGTTGTTTCTTCTATATATAGGTATTGATATATCTATCATAGTATATATGAGATGAAGCCAAAATCATGAGAAGTTTTATCTTTGTTATTATGTAATAGAAATATTATTCCAATGGGCTATGAGTGGTATTGGTATGGGATGGTCATTGGGTATTATTACCTGAATGTAATGTGGAAATTTGGGATTATTTGAATTATACTACTTGAGAATGTTTTAGAATGGGACTCTGAGCAATTGATTCATCATGGGGTAATGAACATGATTGGTATTAAAGAGTATAAACAATGTCAAGTTTGGGGAACTAACTATTTTTTTCCTCTGGTGAGATAGGCTAAATGATCCATAGAACATATCATGTCCTATGAGGAAGAAATTTATATATAGGGAAAAAAGATGAAGATTGGTTGGAATTGTAAATGCGTATGTGTATTGGGGATGAGAAATATATAAATAATCCCAAGGTTATATAAGACACGATGAAAAATTAACAGAATGTATTGGATTATAGATATAATCATTGTGTGGTAATTATTTTTCCATTTGTTTATATTTATATAATATATATTATAATATTTATTATGTTGATGGATAAATGGGTTCTTCAAAAGTGGGGCTTCAAGTTAGAACATTCATTTTCCTATAACCATAGATGATATTTATTTATTTATTTATTTTAAATTGTGTATTGGAAAAGGATTATATATAGTATTTATTGTCTATTTTTATACCTTCAAAGATATTGAGATAGTATATGACATTTAATTAACACTATTATACCAACCAGGGGCATATAATTCCATATTAAATTTATAAAATATAGTCAGATGACTAAAAGTCTATAATATAGTATGGAATTTAGAATTTCTAGTTAGACCAATCGACAGTCAGGGATACTATATTGAAATTAAAATAAATAAACAGACTTGTGGAGTGCATGATTATATCTTTATTTTGAATCCTTTTATTAAACTATATGAGGGTTTGTGATAATAAATTGAATTTATCATACATTTTCATACTGAAAGCTATTTCTAGACATTATTTTGTAATGTACTATTCTAGTCACACAGATTGAGGGACCAAGATCTAATATGTAATGTAGAGTCTCTGTTAATACTTATATAGAGGATGTTATAGGATTTTACATATGCAATAACTAATGAGATGGGGAAAGGAACCAGGATTCCAGAATACGTTATGAATGTATGTCTTTATTGGATGTAGTATAAGAATCATTAATAAATCATCCTATAAATGAGGTTGTTAAATAAATCGTTCAATAATGGTGATTAGAATCGTTATGTTCAAGTACAATATTGACCTATTTTGAACCCATATTCCCAACATGTTTATTAATATGATATATGTTCTATTTATATATTTAATTACATGTACACATGTTTGTGATATATTGTTTATGGGTAACATGGTGATAATCATATGATCTATATTTATCAAATCCTTTCAAAACATGCCAATTATTGAAATGTCCATATTTATATTACAATGGTTTGATAACTTTTTTCATAGTGGATTATGATGGTGCCTAACAAAAATATATGGAAAGTCAGTTGAGATATGTCTAGGGATTGGCTATGGAGAATCATGTTTTTAATATTTCATTTATTATATATATATGTATATATATTATAATCTTTGGGTTTATCTACTAGGTATATGTCTGAATTATTCCCTAGTTTGAAAATAGGGTATATATATTTTTTTAGAAAAATTATTTGGGAATAATTTCAGTTTTGGTACTCTGGTTATATGTTATGTATGATGTTTTTTTGTCAATAATAATTGATGGAAATAATATAAAGAGTGTATTCACCCTGTTATTGTTTACTTACCCTATAAAATAATCTGCGTCCTTTGGAATATAAAGACGCATGTCTGATATCATATGACGATCAAACTACTATATCATTTCATTGACTTGAAATAAAAAATTACATCCTTGAAATGAGATATATTTCTATAGTCCATTTAATTTTATATTGTAATCATTGTAAGGTTATATTTTTTTGAGCGGATCATCTCTAACTTTCTTTCCTTACGGTGTTAGTCCCATAGATACGAAATGTATATATAACCACTAAAAGATAGAAAATGAGTATCCATTTTTTATAATACCCTAATACTCCATTATTTATCCTATATATAAATGTTAGTGCTATTGGAGTAAAATACTATTTTCTCATTGGTTGCTTTTGATTTTCTCCATCTCAAGAGGTCTTTTTCATAATTTATTTTCACAAATAGACTAAATTGATTTCTTTGTCAAGATATACATTATACATAGCTGACCTCATAAATATAAAGTTATAGATGAAGTTAAATTGGGATATATGTGTAATAATACCCAATGTGTCCCACTAGGTAGAACATGTTTTATTTTCATTGAAGGTGGATCAAATAATTAGGCTTCATATTACCTATCACATTCTAAATTATGTTATAGTTAAGAATAGATACTCTATTAGTAGTATTCATATTTTTTACCAACTGAGATGAAAATAAGTGGTTCTTAATGATTAGTATAAAAATAACAAGTTAATGAGAATCATATCCTAAATAAATGATTATAGTGTCTCATTGATTACTATATGTTCTTAGAGATCATGTTCATCATGAAAAAATGTCATTTTTGGGAACATGTGATCCACGAACTAGATTATCCATACTTTTTGTAAATTTTTATAGTGAACATAAATAATTCAATCATTATCTATTCTTTAATAGATAAAAATTATTCTACTAATTTTATTAATATCTTATCCATACTCCAAGATATGAGTTTTTTCTAAATCTAATTAATAGGGAGTTATAAAATCAAATATTTTATTTCTTAGGATATTTAGTCACAAAATGTAGAGTGGTAGTTTATCCTGTGATGTTTGTGGGATCAATGCTTTAGAGTCAACATGAAATAGAGTTTTAGGAGTCAAATTTCATTGGTGTTTCTGGATTCTACAAGAAATTAATAGACAAATTCACTAGGACTGAGACTCATATGGTAGCATTTACCCATAATGTGGATCCTTTTGTGTGATATGACATTTTTCAGAAACATTTTGTGGAGATGAATGAGAATATGAAAAATTATATTGTTTTAATGATTACCAAAAGATATAGTATTGTGAAATGTGTTCTATAATGCCTCTACATGTTAGATTTATTGAATCATTTGTTTTTGGTGAGTAGTGATTACTTAAGGGTTTAGGATTTTGAAGCCTCATGAGTATCATTACTCAATATATGAATTATATCTTAATATCATGGGGTTTTACTGAATGATATGGGGAAAATTTCTACTTTGTGAATGTATTATTGTATTTTTAAATTAAGAGAGAAAAATGTTTATATTTTTTCATAAATATATTAACCTTAAATATAAGGGATGACTAGTGGTCTTGTAAAAATATGAATTCTAGACATCATGTAATATTTTGATGACTAATGTAGTCTTTTATTAATTTATAAGTAACTATAAATCTTAACTTATAGTTGAGGTTTTTTAGTACATAGAATCAATGTTCATTTTTTTGGAATAGGAATACAGTTATTACCTTTAATCATAGGTGGATTACCAAAAAAAATTTGTCTAGATAAGGGAGGACGGATTAGAAGACATTGATTATAAAATACATTGTGGCAAAATATTCTAAAGTGATTCATGTATTAAATTAAATAAAAATAGGTAGTTTATTATAATTATATAGGGTTTGATAGAAGTAATAATGATTTTTTTAAGGATGTGTGGATGGAGTTTCACACTTCCCCATTAGTGATACAACATGAAATTATAAAAACGTAATATTATATAAATATCCAATTCTTGTGGATAGGAATGATGTAGTGTGTTTATGAGTATATATCACTTTTACATTCCAATAAATATATAAAGGTTGAAAATCAAGCTTGCACTAGATGAATATAACCTCTTGAGGTTATATAGATAATGTAGATAACAAATTAACATATTTATTTACGACATGTATGTAGTTGAATTTGTGTTATAATGTTGTAAAGGTGATTTCAAAATGAATGAACATGGCATAACACTTTATCCACATCAAAAAATTAATGTTCAATAAAGATCATTTGAAAATTAAACATGAGTGAGATCTTGTGGTCTAAAGGTGTTACCTCAATCACTAATTCTAACTATAATTCTCAATTTATTCCCTCACTATTGAGATGTTTTTATTGGAAATGAGAACCCAATATTGATTCATTATAAACGTCTACCCCCATATATATAGTCATAATAAGTGGACCGTTTTATTTCTATAGGATATGTTTTGGACTTTTATTCTACCTTTTGAAAAGATTTCTGTTTATCACCTATTTAGTTGATTCTACATAAAAAAAATCAATCTACTATCCATAAGACACCTTTTGAGATCATAGATGGAATACTCTTTAATTACCCAATACTATAATCAAATATTTATTTTTTATAATTTATAAGGCCTAATATTATATTTATATTGATAATGAATTTATAATTGATCTAAAATAATATGGGGACAACACAGATCCTTGAAAATATGAATGTGGGATGAAGATGGAAACTATGATAGTTTGAGGAGGAAGACAATGTTTTATTTCATGTCTCTTATGGGATCATTTGTAGGATATTTAAATGGGGAATTATGATATTAGAAAGGTTCATCTGACAATTCCCAATTATATACATGGTATGAGGGGTTTTTTATCACTAGAATATACCCTTACAGATGGAAGCATCGAACATTACATAACATTTATCATTTTTTAGGAAATATGTGCATGATAAATCACAAAAAGTCAACATGGGTGAGATGGATATAAAATATGAAATAAATATTATAGATCACTACATTTCAATTTTGGATCAATTGGGGAAGGTTTCTCAATTTCATGTGATAATGTTAGAATACATCCAATAGAAACATAAAAATATTAATGAGAGATTTTGAGAGTATGAGAATTCAATTAAAGATTAGTACAATCACCACATTGAGTTTTCAAGATCTTGTATCAGTATGGGATGGGATTTTTTAAAGGATTCCATATTTTCATTCGTTTGGCAGGTCAAATTATTGAATAAGGAATTGAATAGAAATATTAGATTTTTAATGATTCAAATACATTTTTTGAGATGATGAATGATTATAGAGAGTTAGACATGTGGTTCGTGTGTGAATTATAGAAATTGGGTTATTTTTATTGGGTTTGGAGTTTTTTTGGAAATTGTTCATTGTTTAGTGTGCATGTTTTAGGAGAAACCCTACTACAACATGATGATCCAGAGGTTTTTAGTTTAGTTTTACATTATAATAATTATAATAGATTGTTACAGAATAGTTAATGAAAAACATTTTGAGGTTCAAAGGGAAATAATTTATAGATGAGAAAGACCTTGTAAACATGACAAGGC
This sequence comes from Viscum album, assembly GCA_963277665.1. Lineage (NCBI taxonomy): Eukaryota > Viridiplantae > Streptophyta > Magnoliopsida > Santalales > Viscaceae > Viscum > Viscum album. Next base: position 290,429,559 of record OY728150.1, on the reverse strand, counting down.
CAGTGCACAGTTTCATTCATACCACACAACATGTTATAGAAGTGAGGTAGTGATGACCACATGGTTGATGTAATTTTTTCTTAACCATGTTTCCTACCCATAAAGGTCCAGGGAGTTGGATAGTATATATAACATGATTTGATCATAGTTCTGAAACTCGTGTGGCTAAACCATGTCGATTCCATGATTTCATTATAAATACATGAAAAAACCCAAATAACCCCCAAATATTTTCATCTACTCCACGCATATCCTCCCCCATTTCATGCACATGAACTATTGTGGATTCAAACCCATTATCTCCTTTCACTAATATTTATAAGGTGTGTTCATGGTGTTTTATTATTGTTTGTGGTTTTATTTATCTACCTCATCATTCCCTTTCCCCCTTTCCATTTTTTCATTATAATTTCATATGTCTGGTTTTAGATATTTAATTAAAAATCCCTCATAGTGTGATTAAAGGGGACATGGATGACTATGATTTAGGTAGGATTGGTTAAATGGAATCCCGAGACATCATCCTCCCATTTTATCATGGAATCATCATAAGTACTGTGATCATAGATAATTTACTTATGTTTATTTGGTGAATTAATTTAACGAATTATGAATGTGGTATCCCCGCTTAGGGATCCACCTATAAATATAATAGATGTCCATTTTGGACCATCTAGGGAAGTTTTATAGTGTTTTGATAAGAGTTGATCGACCTGGTAAGTTTTCTAGAATTATTCCGTCATTTTTTATTGTTTAAATATTTTATTTATTATAATTAATTAATATTGGTTTTTTGGTGTGATATTGGATCCTATGTTTTTAGGGTGATATCATTTGGTTTATGATTAGTTTCAACAAGAATTTTATTGTCCATTGGAAAGAAACCATGATTTCAAAATGTTTCATAAATCATCATTTATTGGTTAGTTAGTATAATAGATTTATCTAATGTCTCGTTTATTTTCGTTACAAGAAAATGAGGTTTTTTCCATAGAGATCATGTGGGTTTTGTTTGTTCCTTGGTCAATGTAACTGATTTTTTGGATTTAAACTGATACCATATAACTTCTATTGATTCGGTCAAATCTGATTTTATTGATAAGACTAGAACTATGTCTTCCCATTGGGTGTGTCATTCCATGAAAATGGAATGTTTGTTTATAAAGATTATTGTAGTTTAGTTATGATAATAAACTTGTTAATATACTTGGTTGGCATAACAAAATGTCTGAAGCGATACTGGGTATCACATGGTAAGATTCATAGTGACTTTTAAGGGGATTAAATGAATTTTTTTTATATCTTATGATTTTGTGAAATTGCAATGAGTCCATTGAAATGTTGTCAACTATATGAATTGATTTGAAAATAGACTTGTTTTTAAAAGTGGGGATGATATGTTTTGAAATGGTTCATATTTGATAAAAAATTAATTTACTAATAGGATGTTTTATAAATGGGGTTTATAAATGGATTTTAATGTTGATTGAAAATAGGTGTATGGTTTCCCCTAGTAGTGAGATTCCATAATGGATATTATTAAAAAATTTATGGAAATATAGGATTTGAAATTTTTTAGAGCTAATGTCTCAGTGAGGCCTCAATAAATTATAATATATTAAAAAGGGTTTTTTAATTACTACAAAATTTTGTTAGGGTAAAAATTTTAACTCTCTATTAGTTGAAATATTATTTAAATGGTTTGGGGGAAAATTCGATCCTCTAGAAACTAGATATATACTGTATGGATCAAGTGATGGACTGATGCTACATAAATATTTGGTATGTTATATAGTTTAGGTGATATACAATGGATATTTGTACACTGTTATTATAGAGACCCAAATCAAGATGTATATAGACATTACATTACCTTTTCTGAATACTTAATACATGATAAAAGAAGGCGCCCAAACACCGTATTAGTTTACTATCTTTGGAAACTCAGAACATAATATTCTAATCATGGTGAAAAATCTTCAAAATCTCCCATAAAGATCTTCCCCTTTGGTTTTCTTACCTAAAAACTTTTTTATATCCTGGGGAATAGAAAACATAAAATGCGGTGAGAACAAATCCTCAGTAAGGACAAACATGGATAACATAAAAACAATCCATAAACATTTGAACGTAAAAAACATGAACATAAAACATCAAAATATTGAGCAATGAGAGAAATCCTGGATTACATAAGTCATATATCATAAAGGAACATTAATCATGATAAATAATACATGTAATTGTGGTAAACCATTAAGCACATGATATTATTTCCATAGTAGCCAAGGCATTACTGCCAAGACTATTTTTGTCGACAAAGTCGCTTACTAAAACGAGTACACTCCTCGTTCCAGTCCTGTATCACTAAACTAGATTAATTTACCATTCCATCCATGTCTATCTCATGAGATATAAATCTTTACCCAATGCATTGGTGGGAGATAGAGTTCCCACCCATCTCATAATGAAACCATTCTTACTTGTGCCACAAAATAAATATAAATCATTAATCACAACCCAAAGAATAAAATGGGTTTCATAAACATCATCCCGTCATAAAATAATCCATATAAAACAAATGGATATAATTTAAACATAAGAAAAATCAAACCATGTAAATAATAGTGACATTATACTTGAAACATTATCATTCTAAAAAGTTCATCTTATATGGAAAATAGTTTTGATAAAACACATGAAATGAATTCTTGAGGAAAATATCCATTCGTCTTCAAAATCATTTTCTTTTCACAAAATTTCAAATAATTTTAAAATAAAAGGATATTTTTCAAAATAGTAATTAAATCTTGTAGAAGAATCTTCATGAAAATAAGGTGTTGTGAAACTGTAAAAATAAGTTCATGGAGTATAAGTTAAAAAAATATTATCCTCGTACATTTTCAAGAAAATTCAAAAAGTTCCTAGTATGGTACATAAAAGAATCATTCCTTCTATAACACAATGTAAAATTAAAAGTGGTGTAAAATTGACGTTAAACATACATGGAAGAATGGTAAATTCTTTATGAAAACAGTTTTATAAAACATGGACATGGATGATATATTTAACCCCAGTAAATACTTTCGTATAACCAATCTCGGATAAAAATGAGATTGTAAAATTATCCCTTACCATAGGTCCAATTTCATTCATAAATGTTCTAAAAACCTGTATAGTGGGTTTAAACATATTATATACTTGTAACAGAACCATAATAATATTTATTATATCATATATGATTAACTTATGGCTTTATATTACTCGTTATATTGTCAATTCTGCGTTCAAGCAGTGTTTTCGGTAAAATCGTTTCATTTATCGTACCTGTTTGGACTTGTGGTTCTTGATATTATTATTAATTATATCATGATTTACTTACTTACAGAATTTAAAACATGATTTATACATCATATACATATTCAGTATATATATATATAATAGATAGATAAATGAAATGAAACACACCATTCTTGGAGACGGTAGGTCGTACGTACACATGAACACTAATTTCCTTTCCTTATTGACTTGAATCGAAGTAAGTAGATGAAATATATATATACATAAATATAGTAGAATTATTATTTTATATATACCATTATTATTCATTATATATACTTTATAATAATTCTTGAATAGTTAACATGGAGAATTAATCTCATCACGTCGTGGAAACCTTAATCCGTACGTACGCACGAGCGATGATATTTTTTCCATAATTATTGAATGAAAATAGAGTGGATGATATAATTTCTCGGAATCCATATGATGTTATAATAACTATATATATTAATTATTTACACCATTATACCCATCCAAGTAAGGTCGTCGTGGAAAAACATATTACACGACGGTGTGGAGACGGTATTCTGTACGTACGCACGCACGGTGATTTCGTTTTCCGTATGATGGATAGAAGGTGAAATGGGGTTGTTTCATAATTATAATAACATATTAGTATATTATAAGTACTTATGTTATTACTTTATAATGAAACAAATAAATAAGAATTAGTTGAAGAATAAAGAATCTTGAATGAATCGGTAGAAGAGATTACCTCTTCTTCGACGCGCCTTTTTTAAACTTCTTCTGAAGGGACTAGAGTTGGTCTTTTGAGAAAATAAAAAACTATATAATATCACTAGAGAGTTTAAGAAGAGAAATTGGAAGGTTTTGGCCAAGCTTGATGGCTCAAAATTGTGTGAGGAGGAGAGGGAGGAGGTGCCCTTTTATAAGGGAGGAGAGGGGCACCTTTGGAAACCTAAGATATATTAATTTATAATAAATTTAAACCCCATATAAAAACCACCAAAAATGACTCAGATTTAAATTTTAGATTTTATAGGGTTGTAATTGCATAAACTAATAATGTTTTGACGTGTTTTAAGTTTATTTTAAACCTTATCAACTTGATTTATCATTATTAAATCTATCTAATTTTATTTGTGGTAATAAAATTATAAATTATAAATTATAATAAATACATACATAAATGTTGTAAATTTTCCATAATTGGATACTTTATAACTTTTTAGACCATATAATTTTCAATTTGTAGTTTTTAAATATTTTTGTGATTTATAAATAATTCAATAATATGTTATTTTAATAAAATATCAATACTATCAATTTTGACTCTATTCATTATTTGAATTTAAATAAAAACCACACAGAAGATATGATCAAACAAAAAATATATGATATATTACTAACATGTCATATTCATCTATAAAATTTGTGGATATCATTAATTAGTTCATATAATATTTATTTTAATATTTATAAAACCATTAATTTGATATTTCTCTTAATAAAATAATTACTAAATCATTTTTGTATAATCATCTAATATAATTATTAGTTACATAAAAAAATACTGTTATTATGATAAATATTTTATATTTCATAATAATTCTTTTAGTTGAATTTTTCTTCTAAAAAAAATATTTTAGGTTTTTATATGTATTAAAGTATGGAGGTGACAACTTTGACATCATTTAAAATTAAAAACTATAAATTTCCTAATCTGTTTTATAAGTCTCAAAATGGTCCAATATTAGGCCATTGGATGATTATAGAATACATGTACATGACCAGTAAGTTTGGGTCAGGTGTTTGTGCCTTTTATGGTCACTATTAGTTTAATAAAAAATTTATTATTGATTTTTCACTAAATAAACAATTTCAGCATCACTATTGTGTCACCATTAATGAAAATTATTTAATCCCTAAAAATTATAAATAAATTCTAATTATGTAGATAATTTTATTAGATTTCATTATACTATTAATGTTCTATGTTTTATGAATTTTATCACTAAATTAAAATTGTTACACTTATAAGATATACGAGAGGGACATGTTGTCACTTTCATTGGTTTTAATTTTAATTATATCCTTTTCATGTTCAATATTCCATGAAATGAATCTATTCTGGCCCTTAAGTGATATGGGTCTAGTTTTATTCATCCAATATAATTTTTTCAGGTGTTATGGTAATTTTATAATCCTATTTTTACACTTAATTACATGATTTACCTTTAACTGTAGTAAATAAAAATTACCATAGTTACTATTCATAATTTCAAAAAAATTAAAGTAACCTATTAAAATAATTTGGACCCACTGAATCCAAATATGGAAACATATTTTCAAAATTCAAAACACAGAAGTTGTAGTAATTAAATTAAATTTATTCCTGTTGTTAAGAAAACAGGTTTTAAAAGTTAAAACATTGTCAAATATTGAAATGTTGTTACCTTTGAATTCAATATAAAATTAATGGTAATGACATGAATTATATTAAATGGTATTAATATATTACATTAATAATTTAAAAACAATAAATATTATAATTTAACCATATAAATTATCTCGATGAAAAAAAATTATAATTAAAATTTAGCGTATTTTTACTATTCATCAAATTAAGAAACTTATCAGAAAAATATAAAAAATTTATCAAAAGTAAATTTTTATATCCTTATTCCAAATAAGAATTTGATATTGTAAAATTGAACTTATAAACATGTCAAAAGATATATTTCAAGTGGGTACGCCATCAAAAGGTGACAAAACTGTATTTTTTTATAAATACTTATTTTACCCGAAAAAACTATTTTGTTCTCATACCATGTCCTATAAAATGTGTATAAGGAATTATAATTTCATAAAATTTAAACTTTATTTACTACTATTCATAACAACTAGATCATAATAATATTATAACTATAAATTGTTGCTTAGGGAAACCTGGTATTGCGTACTACACACACTATCGAGGAAGGCCGCGATTGCGTGTAATGCAATCCAAGTCAAGGCTATATGTAGTTAAATCTATCTTTTTTGTTTCATAAAACATAATCAAAACTTATTTTATGTGTACATTAAAAACATCTATACTTAATGTTGCGTAGAATAATTTCCACAAAACAAAATTGAAATTATGTGTAACCCGAGCCAAGAATAGTGTTGCGTATACTGCAAGCTAATAAAGTCTTGCATATAGTATAACCTTATCTTGGTGAAGTGTACAATAGAAGAAATCAAACAAATTAAAAAGAATATATCTCATAAAATATCGTCATGTTACATTCTACCCCCCTTAAAATGAATTTCACCCTAGAAATTTTTCAGGGTTATAATCGTTTACTACTTGAATGCTTCATTTATAGAAACCCACATCGTAAAAATTAATACTAAAACTGAATTTTAAAAAGTTTAGTATGACACATAACGGTTACACAAATAAACTCATCACTAGGTTTCCACAAAGGAGAAAATAGGTAAAAATATGGATATATAAGAGAAATATAACCATAAACATCTGATGAAGATTGGTAGAGGACATGGCTATGAAAAGGCCAATAATCACAAAGCCAAAAATTTGTGATGATCTAAGGTACCATCTGATTAATCGAATATGAGGGTACAAGGAAATAGTTTTTGGTTTGCAAGAAAATTTCCATAATGTTGAAGAATTAAAATTAATACTTATTTGATTTCAGTGCATTCATACTTTTCTTTGTTCCTTGAATAATTTCCACTTCATCTCTTAATGAAATGAAGTTGAATTTGTCTTCCGTGCAGTGTTAGAAGATCATGTGATAGAATGATAGGTCATTCCATCTATCTCAAACATAAGGTTAGAAAAAGTTATATACTTAATTCCATCTTATGTTAGATTAACCGTACATAATTACAAAAAAATACTTATTCTTCAAGTATCATATTGATTAATAATAATAATTTCTACTAACCAGTGACTTCTTGTAGGCCAGTGGTAGGCGATAAAGGCCTGTCACACTTCGGTTGTGGGTTCGATTCCCACATCCTTGTCCAACGCAACAGGTTGTCACACATTATACGGGTTGTCCTTTTTCTAAAACTAAACTATTACAACATTCCAGAAATAATATAAAAAATTTCTAGCATTAAACAATACTATCTGATGTCCAATTTAATGCATTCCAACCTTTAGGCTTATCAGAAATACATATGTCCAATCTCATAGTATATATAAAATGAATACTATAAATTTCATCTACCAATCCTCTGAATATGGTCATTTATCCCCCATATATCATAAGATATATCTTGATGGTCATATTCCAAACATTTGAATTCTTTAATCATGTATTCTCTTGAAAAATGAATACCCATTGAACCTTAGTGAAAACATGAATACTGTCAAAAGATAACTCTTTCCACATACCCAAATCCCAAAATTTCTATATAATCAAACCATGATATCACTTTGTCCTTATATCAACCATGAGATTATTAATAATATAAAAAAATTTATTTTCTCCTTATCAATTCATTATGCGCATATCATCTTCATTCCAAAAATATCTAAATTGAATTTCACGGTCACTAGTACCATTCAACATATACATTCAAATACTTTAGGAAAAATGATAGTGTATCAATTCATAGATGTTTCATTATTCTATAGTACCATTAACATAAATCATGGTAAACATACAATCATTCCACTAACTTCTTAAACAATTGACCGAGCTTCATCATTTTATTCCTCAACACTTCTTTCATCTCATATATCATTTTTAGTTTCTTCATCATCACCAATATAAATACTACTCATAAGACCATGATTATTCACTTCATGAGAATTTCCCTTAGGGAATGGGTTTGCATGATTCCCATACATTCTACATTTAAAACATTTAATCATTGTTGATGTCGTAGTAATACCATTATCCTTGTCCATGGAGTTAACTGAACCTTTTCCTTTGCACTTACTATCTTTATGTCCTTCTTTTCCACACCCAACGCATCATACAGTTCCTTTGGAACATTATCCTTGATTCCACTTCACACATGATTTAAATGATGTAAATTGAACATTCTTTCCTCTATGATCATCATAAAACTCCATCTTTCTCTTTTTAGGTGAGTCAAGAAACTTACCAAAGTTGATATTATTGATCATATTATGATATTTCTAATTAGGCATAACAACAATGTTTCGCCTTCCAAATCCCATTTCATTTTTATTCTCAAGAAGAATATCAATCCATTGTCCATCATATTCTCCATTAACATAAATATTCCTCTTTCTATCCATTTTCTAAAACCCAAAATGAATAGTGTGAGAGGAAAAAATAATTCTTGGAAAACAACATAATAAAGGGGAGTACATTCAATCTCTAACATCTTAAGTTTAATACTAGGTCATTCATTATTTTTATTATAATTCTATATTTGTAACCTATACTTATACATACCCTTAGGGACATCCCTTGACATACCTGTGAAATATCTCTAGGGATCTCACTTGAAGTTTTCACATCCTAGTTTCCAAAGGTTGACTAAACCATAACGCTGATACCAACTGTAAAGAACCAAATCTTGATGTACATATACATTACATTACATTTTCAGAATACTTAATACATCACAAAAGCAGACGCCCAAAGACCGTATTAGTTTAGTGTCTATGGAATCTCGGATCATAATCTTTTAATAATGGTTAAATATCTTAAACATCTCCCATAATGATCTTTCCCTTTGGTTTTCTTACCTAAAACATTTATTTAAATCTTGGGGAAAATTAAACATAAAAATGGGTGAGCTAAAATTCTTAGTAACGGTAAACATAGAGAACTTAAAAACATTCCATAAAAATATGAACATAAAAAAACATGAACATAGAACATCAAATTCTTGAGCAATGAGTTAAATATTTGCTATAAATAAGTCATAGATCATAAAGAAACATTAATCATGATAAAATAAAACATTTAATTGTGGAAACCCATTAAGCACATCATATGATTTCCATAGTATCCAAGGCATTTCTTCCAAGACCATCTTAGTGGACAAAGTCCCTTACTGAATCGAGTTCACTCCTCGTTTCATCTCTGTATCTCTAAACAAGATTAACTTACCATTCCAGCCATGTCTATCTCATGAGATATAAATCTGTACCCAATGCATTGGAGGGAGATATAGGTCCCACCCATCTCATAAGGAAATCATTCTTACTTTTGCAACAAAATAGACATAAATCACTCATCATAACCCAAAGAATAAAATGGGTTTCATAAACATCATCCCATCATAACATAATCCATATAAAACAAATGGATATAATTTCATGAGAAGAAAAATAAAACCATGTAAATGATAAAGAAATTATATTTTAAGCATAATCATACAAAAAAATTTCATCTTAGATGGAAAATAGTTTTGATAAAACACTTGAAATGAATTCTTGAGGAAAATATCCTTTCGTATTCAAAATCATTTTCTTTTCACAAAATGTCATTTAATTTTGAACAAAAAATATTTTGTTGAAAATAGTCTTGATATATTGTAGAGAAAGATTCATGAAATTAAGGTTTTATGAAATATTAAATATCATTTCATGCTGTATAAGTTAAAAAAACATTCTCCTCGTACGTTTTCCCGAAAAGTCAAAAAAGTTCCTCGTATGGTAAATAAAAGAAAGATTCCTTCCATAACAAAATTTAAAAGTCAAAGAGGGGTAAAAATGACTTTAACAATACATTGAATAATAGTAAACAATTTATGAAAACATTTTTATAAAACATGGACATGGATGATATATTTAACCCCATTAAATACATACATATAAGATATCTTAGATAAAAATGAGATTGCGAAATTATCCCTTACCTTAGGTCCAATTTCTTCCATACATGTATGAATCTCATTTATAGTGGTTTTAAACATATTATTAACTTGTAAAATAACCATAATAATATTTATTATATCATATATAATTCACTTATGACTTTATATTACTCGTTATTTTGTCAATTCCATGTTAAAGCAGCGTTTTCGGTAAAATCATTTCATTTATCATACATTTTTTAACATGTAGTTCTTGAGATTATTATTTATTATATCATGATTTACATACTTGAAGGATTTAAAAAATGATTTATAAGTCATATATATATTAAGTATATATATTTATATATAATAGATAGATAAATGAAATGAAACACACCGTTCATGGAGACGGTAGGCCGTACGTACGCATGAACATTGTTTTCCTTTCCTTAATGACTTGAATCGATGTATGTAGATGAAATATATATATAAATTAATCCAGTAGAATTTTTAAGTTATATATACCATTATTATTCATTATAGATACTTTATAATCATTCTTCAATGGTTAACATGGAGAATGAATCTCATCGCGTCGTGGAGATGGTAATTCGTACGTACACACGAGCAATGGTATCATTCCCATAATTATTGAATGGAATTGTAGTGGATGATATAATATATCATAAACATTAAGATTTTATAACAAACATATTTAGTTATTCCTTACACCATTATACCAATCCAAGTAAAGTGGTGGTGGAAAAAGAGATTACACCAAGGCATGGACACGGTATTTTGTACGTACCCACGCGCGGTGATTTTTTTATCCGTAGGATGGATAGAAGGTGAAATGGGGTTGATTAATATTTATAATAACATATAAGTATATTATTTATACTTATGCTATTAATTTATAATGAAACAACTATAGAATAATTAGTTGAAGAATAAAGAAACATGAAAGAATCGGTAGAAGAGATTACCTCTTCTTTGACGCGCCTCCTTTAAACGTCTTCTTAAGGGACTGGAGATGGTCTTTTGAGAAAACCAGAACCTCTATAATATAAATAGAGATTTTTAGAAGAGAAATTTTCAGGGGTTTTCTGTGCTTGAAGGCTCAAATGGTGTGAGGAGGATAGGGAGGAGGTTCTGTTTTATAAGGGAGGAGAGTGGCACCTTTGGAAACATAAGAAATATTAATTTATAATAAATTCAAAACCGATATAAAAACCACCAAAAATTACAGAAATCAGAATATTAGATGAGATAGTTTTGTAATTTCATCAACCAATAAAATTTAGACAAGTTTTATGTTTATTTTAAACCTTATCAACTTGATTTATCATTATTTAATCTATTTAATTTTATTTGTGGTAATAAAATTCTAAATATTATATTGTTATAAATTCATTCCTAAAGGATGTAAATTTTCTATAATCAGATACTTTATAATCTTTTAGACCATATAATTTTCAATTTGTTGTTTTTAAATATTTTTGTTATTTTTAAATATTATAATAATATGTTATTTTTATAAAATATCAATAGTGTGAATTTTGACAATATTCATTATATGAATTTAAATAAAAACGATACATAATATATGATAGAACAAAAAAATATAATAGATTTCTAACATGTCATATTCATCTATAAAATTTATACAGATCATTAATTAGTTCATATAATATTTATTTTAATATTTATAAAACAATTTAGTTGATATTTCTCTTAATAAAACAATTACTACATCATTTTTTTATAATCATCAAATATACATATTAGTATCATAAAAATTAAAAATAAAATAATATGATTAAGATAAATATAGAATCTTTTATAAGAATTCTTTCTGTCTAAAATATATTCTAAAACACCCAACATTTAAGATTTTATTTTTATTAATGTATGAAGGTTACAACTTTGAAATCATTTTAAATTAAAAAATATAAATGTCCTAATCTGTTTTATAAGGCTCCAAATGGTAAAATATTAGAACATTATATGCTTATGGATTACATTTACACAACCAATTTGTTTGGGTCAGGTTTTTGTGCCTTATATGGTCACTATTAGTTTAATAGAAATTGTATTATTGATTTTTCACTAATTAAACAATTTCTACATCACTATTGTGTCACCATTAATGAAAAAATTTTAATCCCTAAAAATTCTTAATAAATTATAATGATGTAGATTTCTAGAGACTATTTAGTTTCAACGTTTTATTAAGTTTATCACTTAATTAAAATTATTACACTTATAAGATATAAGAGAGTGACATGTTGTCACTTTCTTGTGTTTTAATTATAATTATATCATTTTCATGGTCAATAGTCAATAAAATGAATCTATTATAACCCTTAAGTGATATGGGTCTACTTTTATTCATCTAATAGAAAATTTTCAGGTGTTAGGGTAATTTTATAATCTTATTTGTTCCCTTAATTACCCAATTTACCTTGAACTGTAGTAAATAAAAATTACCATAATTACTATTCAAAATTTCAATAAATAAAAGTAACCTATTTACATAATTTGGACCCACTGAATCCAAATATGGAATCCATTTTTCAAAATTCAAAACACATAAGTTGCAGTAATTAATTTATAATTAATTCCATTGTTAAGAAAATGGGTTTTAAAAGTTAAAACATTGTCAAATATTAAACTTTTTTACCTATAAATTCAATATAAAATTAATGGTAATAAAATGAATAATATTAAATGGTAAAAATATATTCTATTTATACTTTAAAACTATTCAATATTAGAATTCATCAATATAAATTATCTCAATAAAAAAGGTTGTTTTTCATTAAAAATTAGCCTATTTTTACTATTCATCAAAATAAGAAACTTATCAGAAAAATATCAAATATTTATAAAAAGTAAATTTTTATATCCTGATTCCAATGAAGAATTTTATATGGTCAAATTGAAATTATAAACATTTCAAAGTCTATATTTAAATTTGGTGCTCCATCAAAAGGCAGCAATACTGTATTTTTTTAAAAATAATCATTTTACCTGAAAAAATTAATTTATTCTCATACCATGTTCTATAAAATGTGTAAAATGAATTATAATTTCAAAAATTTTAAAATGTAGTTATTATTATTCATAACGGCTAGTTCATAATAATATTATAACAATATATCTTTGTTTATTGAAACCCGGTATTGCGTACTACACACGCTATTAAGGAAGGTCGTGATTGCCTATAATGCAAGCCAAGTCAGGGCTGTATGTAGTGCAAGCTCCCATTGGTTTTTCAAATAATATAATCAAAACTTATTTTATTTATACATTAAAAAAATCTATAATTAATTTTGCGTAGAATAATTTCCACAAAACGAAAATGGAATTGTGTGTAACACGAGCCAAGAATAGTGTTGTGTATACTGAAAGCTAATACAATGTTGTGTATAGTCCAAACTAATACTTGTGTAGTGTACAATAGAAGAAATCAACGAAATTAAAAATAATATATCTCATAAAATCTCATGGTGTTATAGGTATACTATATGTAAATAGATATTGGATTGCCTCTCTTCATTTATGGTTTCATGGAACATGATTGATGCTCAGGGAGCTATAGTTGAATGTATAACGAGGATAAGGGATGATGTTCATGAACTATTATTATACTGTAATATTAGAATGAATTCATTGCTACTTTATATCAATACCAATAGATTCAGGTGTGTGGTGGGTGTAGGGATTATGCTCCCAAAATATCTGACGTGGATAGTTACGATTACCAATTATGAATAACAAATGATAATTTCCCTTTTTATTATTTAAATATGTTTGAATATATGTTATATGGATTAGATGACTTGATTAGGTCAATTATTGTACTGTTGGTCCGAGTGTTTCATTAGAGCCCAAGGGTGAGTAGGTTGTAGTTGAGTTATTTCTTTCCCTTTGGATATATTTTCATTTTTTGAAATATTTATTTTTATAATGTTAATTTCATACATTAATGAAAAAACATATATTTTGTGTTGATACCACTAGTGGAGGCCCACTATGTTGTATTTACATTCTCCTCAAAACTCCATTATAAATTGGTTCCTAAGAAGTTGTCAAATATTTATAACTAGAATAGCATTTTGATGATCATTATCTTGAGTTTTACATGACCATACATGTTAGATCAAATTGTGTTAGGGTGATGAAAAATAGGTATAACAAATGTATTAGAGTTTTTATTTAACCATGATTTATTAAATTTTTAGTTTAGGTTGAATAGTTTTTATCCTCTCTATGGTTAATCGATTTTTTTGTTACATTTTTGATTTAGACTTCAATGTATTTATTATTATATCATTCTTTTATTCATGTTATTTATTCAATCTATATTATATGACTTATATGATGTTATGTTATTTAATTTTTTTTCTAGTCTCAAATGGGGTACAATATCACATTAGTTCACCTTAGAATCCAATAGATAGTCATCATAATATATCGTATGAGGATGGTCACTTGAGGTTAGGTGGCGAATTGGATTGATGTTCCAATTTAGTGTCCCTTTGGCTAGGACATTACAATGTGATATCAAAAGGGTTACATTCCATTGATTTTATTATTTAATGTTTGTTATATAAGATATATTTTATTTTTTGGGAGGAAGTGAAGGATAATTGGATTGTGTTTAATGAAATCCTATTTTGATGGTATGTATAGGTTGCCCCGGGCTCGGATTGATGTTTTGGATGTGTGATATTATGGTTTCAATTGATTTTCATGTCTAGATATATAATTTTTTTATTCTAGATGATGAATAAGTTATTTCATTCTCTTATTTTATTGGGATGATTCCAGTGGTTTGTTTTTGAATCATCCTACATAGGCAAAAGGATTCTAATGTATTATGAATGGAACATAGGATCCACATGTATGAAGACTACTATTGTGTGATTTTATGGAGTTTATTTTGATGACTGGTTATGTGATTCTATAGTGAGACGCTCACTGGTGATGACAATTTTGTGGTTCTAATGGATAGTTAATGCTATAAATCTATTGGGATATCATTGAATAAGAGTATCACCATTTTACCCCTTATGGTGGGTTTGTGTTATGAATCTATTATATGTCAAGGACCTCTAAGGTGTGGTCTATAATAAAAATTCTTATGGAGTAAAGGAACCCTAATTGTGGGTAGTTGGTTAGGATATGATTCCATTATGGTGTGAGACACATGTGATGAGTGTTTTTTAAATTTTTTATGTCATATACTGATGACATGATTTCACGTTTGAGGCCACATGAGTTTTATAGTCGCGTGGGTTGGTATAGACCATTGTTAGTTAGACCAAGTAACATTTTTTATATAACTCCATATTTGGGAAATGGTCTCATGTTTCCACCATTGGTGACATGTGATTGTGGTTATCTAGGTTTTGTGTACATTTTTAGTTCATGTAGTAAAGATGGACGTGTTAGAATTTTTACTATAGTTCAAGAAGGGTGATGTTTATTATGTTGTTTTAGAATATAGGATTCCATTAAATTTCAGTAACATAATTGGAGTGATAATGTTTTAGAGATTTGTTTTCATTTGAAAGGGGAAATTTCAATTAGGTTCATAACCCAATTATTGTATGTGTAGATTGATGTTTATGGTGGTTATGAGTTGGATAGGGAGATCATGTGGTGCTTGATGGTATGTGGTCCTTGTTTTGTGGGGTTTCTTTTGGTGATGACTATACATGTGAGTTATAACTCGTATGTGGTTATAATTGTGTAGGTTTTCTTTGGTTGAAGAATATACATGTTAGGTATAGCTGGTTGGTTAGTAGTGAGAGTCACATAGTGATATCTTGATTTCATTTAGATGGTAATCATTGGGAATGTTGATTCCTTAGTGGCACTTGTGGTATCTAAGGGTAGGACTAGCTAGCTACCAATCATGTGTATCTCTAGAAGAATTTATGAAAACACAATGATAGAATTGATTATTTTAATTGGAATTTTAATTAAACTCATGTTTTGACATGTTGATTTTGTGTTTTCATGTATTCCAATTTTATTCTGTCTTTGGTAATAACTAACTATTGTTTTAATTTGGTAAGATGTACATACATGTGAAGAATGTAAAGTTAATATGGATTGTTAGAAAATATTTCCTAGATCCTGACTCATTATAGTCATATTTATGTACTCTAGTTGGGTCACTCATAATAGTGTGTGTGATAGCTAAGTGTAAATGGTATATTGGAGGTGGGAGTAGTTTGAGATGCACTGTGTTGTTTGGTTTGGGAATCGAATGTAGTGAGAGTATATACCTATGGTGCTTGAGTGGAGATGGAATACATGAGAATGATAAAAAAATGTTAATGGGATGATACTTCTATGAGATTTGAGTACTGAAGAGATTTTATGGCTTAGAAATGTATCTATAGACAGAGGAGACATATGAAATAGATGAGTGGTGGTTATATTTATCATGTAAATCATACAATAATTTTATCCTATATATAATAATTCTTAATATGTTGATATTGTCATGGGTAAACTAATAGGGAAAAAATATTCCATTCTAACTAATTTTTTTCACGGATTTCTGAAGGAATTACATGGAAAAGGCCCTCATGGATTGGTGGGAGTGAATACATAAAATAGGGTGCCCCATTGGGTGTTGTGAGTAAGTCCGTGTAGTGGACCTGATGTAGGAAAATCACATGGTATACATTATAAAATTATTGGAATGAGTGATAACATAGGTTTTTGTTTCAATCTGGTTACTGTTAGATGGCCGCATCAAATTCATGGGTTAACATTAGTGAGAGTGTGGGCAATCGTGGATGGAGTAGCATGAGAGTGGTACAGAAAATGACACCCCTATGGTGTGGAGTGATGAGTTGGCCGTATGAGTGCATCCATCCTAACCATAGGGTACTGGGTTTTTATAATTAACCAAATATTAGTCATGGTGGAACTATGATTATATTCGAGAACATATGATGTGGGTGCTTAATGTTAGAAGATAATATCATCTAGAAATTAGTTGTAGGGGATGATTGAGTCGAGTTTGGAATTATGGATCAAATTGGATTCAATGTTTTTAGGTACTTTTATTGGACGTGGCCTTTTTTCTCTAGGGAATGACGGTGGTTTGAATATATAAAATATATAACTATTTACTTCACTAAGACTATTATTTGTACTCTAGTTGGTGTGTTCAATTGGTCAGGGAATTCCATTGGGTGTGAAGGCATCAAGATCATCTGATTTGGGGACGCACAGGGAGTTGGAGCTAGACATTTGTGGGATTAGTCATCGAGGATGGTCTAATATGGGTCAGTGTTTGAATTTGGTGGGTATATTTTTAAATTATATGCAGCATATCATTTTTTCACTGATATGTGAGTTTCATAATAGATTTATTATTTCTGAAAAAACATATATGTTCATAATTCATGCCTAGATGAATGGTGTGTGTTTGATACAGTTGATTTCAAATAAATTATTTGGGTGATGATTTTGAGTAGTTTTCTCTTGGTTGTAGGTGAACATTATGTTGGGAACCAGGCTGGGAATGTTAGGGGTGCACAAATTTTATTTTTATTGTTTTTTATAATTCTAGAAGTGCCAAACATGGAAATTTAGTGGTTTTAATATAATGATTATGGTTGGGACCACTATAGATATAATGTGTAGTGAATAGATGGCATAAATTTTATTTATTTGGATAGTATTGGGAAATATTGACAATGGGATTTTGGTTTTAAAAACAAATATTGGCTAGAGTTTAGGTAAGTTGAGTGACATGATATGAAGGTTGTGTTTTTCAGTGTTTCATGCCTCCCAAAATGGAATATGAATTTTATGATATAAAGAGTAACAACCCTTGGTTTCATGAAGCATATGGATGACTAATGTGAATTCTATGTGAATATATGTATTATTGTTGAGAGATTATAAGATCATGCATTCATATGGGATGGAAATTTCTGATGGAATTTTAGTTGCCAATTTCATGACGGGTCAAATTTTTGAACAAGACACTAAACATAATAATAAGAGTCGGAATGATTCAAAGTGGTTTTTAATATGAGGAGATATTGTGACGAGGTATCCATCATATTTATATGAACATTTCATACATCAGGTTATGTTTTAGGTGTTATTAATTTTTATATCAAGGGTGCATGGTTTTTTTGATGATTTTGGTAAAACCATATGACACCATGATTGTCAGTATATTTTTAGTTACTTTTGAACAAAACATTTTTGTGTTTCATAGTTACTGCATGGTTATGGAAAATCTATATATGGTTCAAGGATAAACATCGCAATGATGTGTATGTTCTAGGACATGGAACATATCATACCTATAGTTTCGATAGACCATGGGTCATGTTCTATAAAGGAGGTAGTGATGATTCCATGTTTGATTCATAACATGTTTAACCATGAATTCTATCTATGCGAGTAATATGCGTTGGATAGAATGGGGTACATGATTGGAATTTAGTTTAGAAAACTATCCATCCAAACAATGTAGATTCTCAAATTTCTTTAAAATGTTTGAAATGAAAAAATACCCCCTTTGGAGTTTTATTTACTCCACCCTCTTCCTCCTTATTCATTGTGCCTGAACCATTGGTTTTCCAACACCCATCTTCATTATTCAGCCATTCAATTTATGGATAATTCATGGCGGTTGATTTGTGTTTGTGGTTATATTTATATTCCTCCTCTTTCATATTATCTCTTTCCAGGGACATTTCCAAATTTTCGATGTTTGTGTTTACGGATTTTATTCTGATTCTATAAGAGAATGGTGAATTAGCCATGGATGCTAAGTATTTTGGTTGTGGTCTATAGGAGAGATTTAGAGACAACATATTCATGTTATTTCATGGACTGTAATTAAGAAATTTTTTCTTGGTGAATATGATTATGTTTTAATAACGAATTAATTTTACAGGATTTGGATGTTGTATAACCTCATATGTATTTTCCATAGAATGGTATATAGAGTTTTTTGTGCACCTTATATGTCAGGTTCCTAGAGTAAAAATAATCGTTCATCAACCCAAAATGTGGTATGGAACTATCCAATATTTGTGTTTAATTACATGTGTAAAACATCTTTTGTAGTCAATTAATTATAGATTCTTGGTGTCATATACTTACCCAGTATTTTTTCATGATATCATTTGGATACAGAGGAATTTAGGTGAGATTTGGATTGACCATGGAAAAGACGATGTGATTTGGAAATGGTTTTTCAATATTCATTAGTTGTGTTGGTGCTACAAGATAGTTACCCATTTTCATGTTAATTTATTTTCATGTATATGTTGGTTGTTCTTTAAATCCTATGTGTGGTGAGTTTTTTTAGGGTTATTGTAAATGATTTTGGGATTCAAATGGATTTTATATACATTCCATGGACTCCATTAGATCCATTGGTATTGATGAGAAAAAACCATTGACTTCCCATGGGGAGTGATGTTCCCATGAAAATGGTATTATTAGTTTGTAATGGTAAATTAGATAGTTCATGAGGTTTACCTAGTTCTTCACATTCGATGGATTAATTCAATAGTTAATGATATAATGGTTTGAAATTGGTAATAAATGGTTAGTACATTTAAAAGGATGATTTTTTTTATATGTTACGACTTATTGAAATTCCTACAAGTCCCTCGTAATGGTTTTAACTCATTGCAATAGATTTGACTCCATTTTTAATGTGGAAGGGGGTATGATATCTTTTTAAATGAATCTTATTATAAAAATGATGTTTTGAAAAATAAATGGTTTCATAAAAAGGGGTTCATAAATGTATTTTATAGTTTATTTGAATATGGTGTCTGGTTTCCCCCATTGTAGATATTCATTGATGGATCATGTTAAATATTTAATGGAATGAGAAAAATTGA
This sequence comes from Viscum album, assembly GCA_963277665.1. NCBI lineage: Eukaryota > Viridiplantae > Streptophyta > Magnoliopsida > Santalales > Viscaceae > Viscum > Viscum album. The sequence continues at coordinate 290,409,547 of OY728150.1, read as the reverse complement.
GATAATTTTATTGTTAATGGCCTAGTGGAAACATAGTAAATGAAAATTATATCTAAATGATTTGTTTGTGAATTTTTATTTTTTTCTGGATCAAGATGTTGACCCATTGAATTTTGAGATTTGTTGAATTAGTTTTGTTGACAGACTGCTGCTCTAGGTATATGTAGTATACTATATGGATCAGGTTATAGAGTGAGTCTCCAAGAGTAGGAATAATACTTTATTTTTTATGTGATATACTAAGTCTCTAGGAACAATAGTATACTAGAGGGAAATAGATTTTGGACTGATTCTCTACATCCATAGTTTAAAGGTGATTGAATTATTCCTAGGGTAATAATGATTAATTTATGAGTAGGTGATGGAATAGAGATCATAATAGTATTTTAATTATGAATTTTTTGAATGGAAGAATTCATGCTCCGTATAAGTACATGTAGTTTCAGGTTTGGGTTGGGTGTGGGACTGAGGCTCCTGACATGGTTTGAATTAGCATTTATGCTTCCCAATATGAAATGGAAAATGAAAACAAGAAACTGATATTTCAAATAATCTTCCATCCTGTGATTTATGAATTAGATGATTTGATTAGGTCGATGTAGGTATGGTTGGCCCTTATAGAGAAGATTAGTAGAATAGAATATATGAAATCATGTGATTACCTTGCGAGGCACTATGAAAAAAACAGAAAGGTAGATCTGAACTGTCAGTTAAGTTCCCTCCCTTGGAAATTGTTGTGGGAAAGAGATTCCAATCACCTTTAAATTCTGTTTAACATGTAGTAGTTTCCTTTCATGTTTGAACTATTTTTGGGAGGGTTCTTACTACCCACTTAAACGTGTGGGAAAATGAAAAAAGTAAACATGGATGGATGGTTTGGATAGCCCATGTTCTTCCTTATAACCCATGTGCTATTCGGTGATTTATGTGTTCTTATTTTCTAGTGGCATGTATTTTCCTTATTATATGGTGTGTTTTTCCATTTTTTATCTTTTATTTAATGATACATTGACATGAATATTCATTAGAATAGTCATCCAGTTTCCTACTAATTTTTATGGAAACCCTTCTCTGGATTCCTCTACACCTGGGTACTAAACCATCTCCCATACATTTCTTGCATGAATAGGTTTGGGATAATCCTCATGTTGAGTGTTTAATGATTTGTCATTATTATCTTGGATGGAATTATTGTTCTGTAGAACAGGTATACCATATAGATACAAGTAGGCTGTAGAACCTGATGTATTGAATTTTAAGTTTATTTTTTATATGATTGATCATCATAGTTAGAGATATATATTGTATATGTGTCATGGATATTGAAGCCTTTAATGTATTTCATTTTATTATTTCATGATTTTAGGTCAATTTTTTTGATGTTTTAAATTCTGTAATGTGTTTTATGATTGGTTATTTACATCTTGTTATGTACTCAAATATGGTAGTATATTCTTCTGACATTTCACCTTAGACCCCAACAGCTACTAAGAAGCCTCTGGAAAAAGAGGAGGCACGTTTGAGCTCACGTGGTAAACCTAATTAGGGAACCAGTTTAGTAGCACTTGGGATGGGATGTTACATAGTGTGATGTATATTTTCAATGAAAATAATTTAGTCTAATGAGTAAATAATGACAAGGATTATTTATTTTAATTAAATTGAATAGTTTCAATAATATTTATAAATGGGGTCACATGGTTGGTTTAATTTTGAATGATACAGAGGTCTTTGAATAAATTGAATATTATCAAAACCATATTTTATCCTTCACGTGTTCAAAAATGTTATACCCTAATTAAAGACTCTTAATGATCATCCAAAATTGATGTTATTTATGAAATATAGTGTTTCAACTAGGAGATGTAAAATTTATCAGTTTGGGCCTCAATCCTTAAACATCCCTTTTTAGGCACTAAATTAAAATTTTGGAATGACCAATTTCTTCCAATATATATTGTTATTTCATTATTTAGGGGATGATCCATTTTTAGTGAATGATTGCTTTATATGATTTTTTGGATAATCATTTTCCATTTTATGTAATTAATAATATAAATCAATTTAAGATAATTTTGATGAGTAATAAATCCATAGTCAAACCATATGTTTTAAAACAATTTCTCTAGAATGAACGATAATATTTTATTTCTTGTTGAATCATTTTTTATGTATTATAAAATGAAATTATATTTATTGATTTTTATAGTAATTCATGGTGTATAATGAATATTTTCAGGACTTTTAATATTCATTAATTTTTCTAATAATTAAACTTTTAAAATTTTGATATGGTTTAATTTAGTTTTTTTAATATTTGAATTATTTCTCATATGATTCCTATATAAAAATTGGTGTAAATATTAATTTTATATTTTACATTCTATTAACATCATTGAGTCTACCATGGTTTTATATAATCACTCCACCCATAAATCCATCGCATCTCATAAATTTTTCACATGGAAGACATCCAACCCTCGCAATGATTGGTGACAAATTGATGAAGGCCTTTGATGATGAGATCTATAATGACACAATTAAATCATCGTTATTCATATAATTTATTTTTGTAGGATTTTCCTGTGGTGTGGTATGATAATGGGCAGAATGACATATATTCTTTAATAGTGGAATGAGTGTAGGGATTAATTGATGGATTGATTGAAATAGGATGATACTGAAAATGGGGATCCAACCAGGTTTTTTGGGGACCCGTAATGGATTTATTATTATCCAAATGTAGTGGTGTGATCAAAGGTCATGGAAATTATTATTATTATGTAAGAAAATGTAGAATTTATAGAGACTTAATGTGTAATAAAAACAATGTACATGAAATATAGTGATTTGGGAACCCATTAGGTTTTTTTTATAGAAGAAAAATGAAACATTGCATGAAACAATGAAGTACATGTCATGCATGGTCAACTATAGAAGATATTATTTACATATAGTTAAAAAACCCATGTGCTTTCATAATAAGTTACAAAATATTTATATAATTTCACATGAACCTATGTATACACTGGTACATGCCCCACTAGCCCCATATCCCCACATTTCATTTGGTATAGTTCAGATGAAATTTATTTTGCTAATATAACTTGGGATTCATTAGTGAATGATGTCTAGATAGTCCAGAGATCATGAAGTGCATGTATCTTACTAGGGTATAACATTTAAGAAGAAAACACGTGATATTTTAGGAGAGTTTCATTTATTGGTATCTCTTGAGGCTCAAACATTGTGTACAAGGGAGTGCATGCCATATACTAAGAAATAATAGATGATTTTTCAATATTGGGAATTGTATTTTGGCATAATAGTTTTCTATTTTGAGTATTTTATCATGTAGAACATGATGGTGTTTTTTTATTTTTGTTGTCTGATGTTTCTAGTGTATTTTAGAAATTTCGCATTTCAATGATTTTTGTATGATGTAATAAGGTATAATCAAGATGTTTTGAGTAGGCATAGGATTAGTATCTTCCTTAAAAACAAATTGATAACATGGTTCTATTCCTCTATACCATTACTGTATTATGAAATAATTATTATAACTAAGTGATGACCATAAAATTATGATGTACATAACCCTATTATCTGAGGAACATACCATTTGATAAGGTGTGATTTCACATTATGGTCCAATACCATGATGAATAATTTTAACTCCTTTCGGTAGTGTTTATTCCACACACCAATTCTTGATTGCTGATGTGAATTTTACAGATGTTGAGTAGTTTCGGTGCTTCAATTTATATAAACATCTATTTATTTTAATATCCATTCATTACAAGATCATTATCAATCTATTATATGAAAATTTGGACACACCATCACACTTTGTTAAATTATTACTTATTTAATAACTTTTTAATCAACTATTTTGAGTTGCACATTATCTATGTTACCTTTTTTTAGATTTTATTTTTGGTATCATAATGATTTCCCATATATCATATTTTTTCTTATAAAAACTATGTATGTGATAACATTATATAATTTTGATGAGATTTTATTATATGAAGTGTTACTGGACCCAAATATTAGTGTAACTTGATTGATGTTGTTTTTAATAGTGTTTGTGTTGATATTTTTTATGAAATTGATTTCCCTTCTTTAAATATTTTATATCTGTCTTTATATTATTATGTTTTACACTTGTATTTTACCCTACGACCAAATGATTCACTTATTATCTTGTATTCGATGTTTAGCATGTGTCATATATATATTTTGGTACGTTGGATTTTTATGTTTGGAATGAATTGTTATATGTTTTTTTATATGCTTTTTATATGTTATTAATTAGGAAAATGTCACTCATGTGATTCATTAATTATTTGTCCTATTTACTATACCTAGCCTATTGGTGGAAGGCTTGGTGTTGTTCTCTCAACTCATCTATAGACCAGGTAGGATCCTAGTGTGTAGGGTTGTTTCTATGAGAAAACTTTTTATATAATAATATAAATTATATGAATTATTTAAAACATATAAATTTAAATGAATTTTAGTTACATAATTCCATTGAAAATAATATCTTACTTAAAAATATTTAGTACATTCCAAGCATAATATTAGTAGAAAAATGAATGTTTATAAACTATATTACTAGAAAAACATATCATTGTCAATATTTTATATAAAAAATTATTTATTTATAACACATCCTATGATAAAAAATTTCATCTTTAATTTGTCATTTTCATAGAAATATTTTTTTATTATTCGCTTATAAGAAATTATTTCATTATCAAATTTATAAAGATACCAAAAATTTAATATTACACTATAACAGAAAATATATTATCATTAAAATGGTGTGAAATTATAAATTACTATTTTAGAATACATAACCATGTCATATAGTGGGAAATTATATTGATTATTAAGGTATATTAAATATTGATCATTAGTCTATATTAAAGAAAATCGAATCATAGTCATCAATATTCATATATTTTACCATCTAATATCATGTGTTCTTCAATTTTTATTAATTTCTCTAAAATACAAACATTCGTTCAAAATATTTATAACATGGAAAATATACCACAAATGTTTTTTGGTATCTTCTAAAAAGTATAAATATAATTTAAAATTGAAAACCCAAATTCCATGATCTATGAATGAGGGTTTTAATGTAAATATAAACAAATTAAGAATAAATGTCCTTGCTATTGGATAAATGTATTAAAATGAATGTTATTGATGAATGTATCTAAGAAAAAATAAATATCACATTAACCTATAAATAACCACCACCAATATGAATCAAATAGAAAATCTAAATAAACACCATTCCTATACATTTTATTACCATGATTCAGTTAAAATAAAAAAGTAATAACCACTCTTTAATCTAAAGTGTATAACACTAGTTTTTATTAAAACATAGTATCTGTATCTATTTAAATCCTTCCATAAATAAATTGAGAAGTTTCTCGTGAGATATACTTCTAATGTTTTCAAAAATATTTACTAAAATAAATTTAAGCTTTTAATTCTAGGAAAAAGAATATGACACTAGTTTTTTAAAACAATTAGTCCATATATCCTTTTAATTAATCAATGGTGAAACACTTAGTCAATAAATTTATACTTATTCAATACACCCTCATACGATGACCAAGAATATACATAAATATTACTCGTGTAATGAAGGGAATGCTAAATGGATGTGATATCCCATATCACATTCACCAACATGTTTATTTTTTCAAATGGTATACTCATATAACATGATTATATATACCTTATAAAGTTCCACATGATATGGGATTTAGTGAAAAAATATAATTTGTATACATCCTAGAAAAATAATCATACCACCCTCCACCCAAAGTATAAAAATAATCATACATATCATTATCTCATCAACATACCCGTAAGCTTATCCATTGTCAATAAATTATCCTTTTAAGAGAAGAAAAATTCCCATATACTAGATACCCACCTATTATCATTTTTTATATCTATAATTGTTAAGAACACCAATCAGAAACATATTACGAAAATCAAAAACACACCAAAAATGACTTTTATAGATCTTTTTTCTAGAATAACACCGTCATGAAACCAACTAGACACACTATATAAATAAAATTAAGAATAAAAATGATACAAAAAATCATTGATTATTTATAACAAAACCTAATAAATCCCATAATATGAGATCCATTTTAAAATGGGTGATCAGATGACAAGTAAATGTTATTAAATTTATATACCATGATCCTCTAGACTCTACTTTAAATATACCACAATCAATATTTATACTGTATATTCAAAACAACTAAATTTTTATATCCATTACCAATGATGAGAAATATAGAAACCATATAAATATATCTATACACGACATATATGTCATTAGAATCATCAATCATAGATTTATTATTAATATTAACTCTATAATATAATTTTATATATATCTATATTTCAAAATTCCTCATATTTATGGAAACACTCAAGGATTCACCATATGTAATTAAATTATCAAAATTCATACAAATATATACACAAAAGAAAATAGTTCAAAATAATTCGGAATGGGACCATTATATTATCGATCATCCTATGAATAGATATAAATTTTTGGAAATTGATAAAAGAACTATATTAGATATGGAATAACACCAATACAACAAAATATAGATAAAGAATCGCCCATTAATGTTTCACAAAATCGAAAATAGTTCCCAAACTAATTTTTTTAGATACCCCTATGTAAAAAAATATGATAACAATAGAATTGTGAAAACACTCGACCTAAAAATGATCTTTAACCGTACGTTCACCGAAATTAACTATATGGAATTATATAAAATGAACAATGAAAAATATTATACGGTATTACAAAAAAAATAAATATATGCACATCTATCATTAATGAATTCTATCTTAGTATGATTGTGTCATGATTTTCTTTCTCCAAGATGATGGAAGGGATAAAAAACATCCTTACCTTTCATTACTCTAGTTGAAGTAGAGATATGACCCCCCCCCCCCCTCGAGTCCCACCTTTAATAGGCTCTGGAGTGGAGACTAGCCCCATGGCTATAGAATCTCACGTAATATGGAAAGGATTGCCTTTTTATAGATCAAGATCAAGAGATGAGAGGTTAAATACCAAAAAAATCCAAAAACTAAAGAAAAAATTAAACAACCAAATCCATCCACACATGCATGTTCAAAATAAACTATTATAAAGTACAATAAACTCTAATGGAAAGTACCAAAATAATGAAAATAAGCAACGATAACTGTCTCGACACCCGAGCTAGTAAATTCTAGCATAGTCCTCAATATCCTCCTAGAAACCAGAAAGTATTTTTAAATTATTAAAATGAGTATACCGGTATACTTAGTAGGGAATGAAAAAACTACCATGCACAGGTGGGGTGACACTCTTAAGCCTTGTTGGAAAATAGTGGTTACCGATACACTTAGAAAAGAAAACTATTCTCCCAGCCTCACCAAGGCATGCTACCCAAAAAATAAAAGTTATGTAAAGTAATTGTAATTGCACATTGATATTCGGGTACCCTGATCCACTTTTCCAATGGTTATTTAGAACATCCAACATGTCCTACATCCCTCACATATCCCACTGCAGTCCCGTTTCTTTCCCCAATAACAACGATATGGGGAATCCCAACCACATTTTCATACCACCCACAAACACCTAGTCCACTATAACCACACATAATCATGAACAAAAACACATAGGCAAAAACAACAAATACCATCCCCGAAGACACCTGATCTAGAATAACCACTTCCATTACATAAGACACCTTGGCCTCAACCCAAAGACGCTTGGGAAACAAACCTACCCAAAGTCACCTGGTCCGACCACCATATCACACCCAACCAAAAGAGTCTGGGTCCATAATTAACCGTAGGTCATCACAGCCTGCATAATGATACATTGGCTACCAGGTAGAGGGAGCATAATGGATATATATACCAGCCATTCAAAGGAATGTTGGGGAACACACCCTCCCCCGTGATATGGAGGTTTTCAGCATGAACTGGTCAACATGGGTTTGTGTCTCATAAGAAACTCAAGAACAAAATTGTATAAAAATTGGTTATCAAAAACTCACCCCAACCTAATTGTTCCGATTCAAACGAACAACCTGTATAAATCCACTCTTGCTACTACTCATACATACATAGGTACACGAAAACCATAACTAGGGACCAACCCATTTTTGGAAAATAGTTCCCTATTGTAATAATTCTCTTTATCATGTTCAAGGTATTCCATCATAATATTCCTTTTCTACTAGGAAACTAATATTCATAACCGTAATACCAAAAAACAACTGAATTAAAACAACTAAGCATGCATTTAAGCTTACACTCTATGTTCTCTTATACGTAACAAAATAAAATGGGATCCCATGAGATCTCTCGAAGTACTAGAACCAAACCAATCCCCAACTAACCAGATCCACACGTCCTCAGATTCACATCCAAAAACCTCTCAACCATAAATTCTATTACCCTATACATCACCCCGAAAACATTTAACAGAACTACCATGCATATCATCAGAATAGGGAAAGTATGTTTTTTGATTCAGCCAACATAATTAATTAAGTTCATTATTTTAATTTGTTAACTGTGGTGATCACACAAGGGTTCGTATTCATCAGAAATCCATTTAATCAATCAAATTATATGATTAATAATTTTCCATGTTTCATTCATCAAATCCAATGATTATATAGAAAAACAGAGCCTCGTTATTACCTTAAAAAAGACCACCAATGGAAATTATTTTTAGGGGAGATGATCCCATAAAATTCACAACATAGAAATAATGGTAACACACAACAATTTCATCATATTCTCCACGACATCACTCTTTAAAATTCAGTTTATTATCTTAGTTAAAATTGGATTCATCTATATCTCATTGGAATATCATCATACCCACCCCGCATGATGCACAGTAAAGAGAGATGAAAGAAAAAACCCTTACATGGATGATCAAGGATGGATGTTTTATCCTTGCACAAGGAATTGGGGTCACATGATAGGAAACCTCAATAATACCCAAATAAGAGTTCTCTCATTCAAGTATGATTCGTCTCCAGAAGAGGTACTCTAAGATCATCAATGGGAATGAAAGAGACATAGGAAGAAGAAGATATCGATGTGATAAAAGTCCATGTCATAGTGTTAGGGGATTTGAAAAATCAAAGTGCTTGAAAAAGGGATTGGGATTTGACCATGTAGCTAGGGAGTTTCACATGTTTAATTTAATTGTTATTTTATAATCCCCCCCTGAGATAGTGAGATATACACTCACACATCATAGAGTTGATAGGTTACATTTAAACTGAGAAACATTCTAAACATGGGCATAATTGGAAACATGGAAAAGGGTTTGAAACTGATTAAAATGCCACAGATTTTGGTATTTCAAGGGACACACCACTCTTAGGGGATTTAAGAAATCCATTATAGACCTTAAAATGTTATTAAACCACTTTGAATGTTTTAATAAAATTTAAAAGAGACATTATGGGAAAACTGGGGAATGAAACCCAACACCCCTCGGTGGCACTGTTAGGGCGAAACACTAATCAGTGAGATATCTATCGTTAGCACCGATAGGTGACGCCATAGCGACACCCTTCCACCAAAATGGATTCCATATTGGACCATCTATATCATCTAAGACACCACAAACCCCATAATATTGAAAACGTAATGGAATCGGGAGGACCAGGACATTACATTAGATACCTCTCAAACTATTCTCATCCTCAATATTTCACGAGTAAACCCAATGAAAATAGAGGATTCTGAAAAACAAATTCGTAAGAAACCTCCCCAGAAAAACAACCATAGGGTTGTTCAAAATCTAGAATAAACCCTCAACATAAAGGAACACCTCTCTTATCTATATCTTTTACAGCTGTAGAAACACTAAGAAACCACACAAACACAAAAGTTCACACAATCCAAAAATATAGATTAGGGAGTTCCTTCCTCCATGTCAAGACATTATCTGCATTGGATGGAACTAACTCGACCACAACAGTTTAATTGTGTACACATTAATGTATCATGATTAGGGATCAGGTTCTATCCTCCCTATAGTATGGAATTTTCACAAAAATCAAATAATAGGGAAACTACTTATCATACAAAATGTAGGGATAAACATGACATCATAATTAAGTAACAAAGAAACAGAAGATGAAAACTCAGAACAATTCTAGGCATTGGGAAAAAATCTATACTTCCTCTTCGTAGGTACTATCCTTGATACCACCATGCCTCCACAACACATGAACCTATGGAATGGTCTGTCCATGAAGTAACTTCTCCTTACGACCCTTGATTCTCCCCATTCGCTCCACGAACAACACATTATCCTTGATATCCAACTCTCCCTAGTCGAGGTTCTGGAAGTCATCGTGTACATAATGACAGAGCTAAGAGATGTGAAATATGTTTTGGATACTCTCCAAACAATGTGGTAATGCCATCTAATATTCCACCTCACAAACATGACCCAACACCTCAATGGGTCTGATGAACCTTGGAGAAAGCTTACTCCGCCTTCCAAACCTCCATTCTCTATCCCGAGGGGAGACCATTAAGAACACATAGTCACCAACCTTTAACTCCTTGAGTCTCCTCCTATGACTGGAAAAAAACTTATTCCATTGTTGATCCATCTTCATCCTCTCACACACAAGGTGATCCTTCCCCATAGTGTTATGTACCACCTCTAGGCTAAGCACACCTACCTCCCCAACCTCTATCCATTATACAGGTGAATGACATGGTCATCCATACAAGGCTTCAAACAGTGCCATACCAATAGTGTAGATATAGTTATTATTATAGGAAAACTCTACTAGAGTCAAGTGTCATACCCACGATCATTTGATGTCTAGAACACATACTCACAATTTATCCTCCATTGTCTGGATGGTTTTATTCTTCTACCCATCCGTATGAGGGTGGAAAGTAGTGCCAATGCATGGCTAGGTGCCATAATCATGTTGTAAACCATTCCATACTCATGAAGTAATTTTTTTATTCTGAACCAAAAAAATGGTTTTTGGAACTCCATATAGTTCCACAACTTCACCAACATACTTCTGTGTTAAGGCTTCCACTGAACTCGACTCTTTATCCGTAATGTGATACAATTTCATCAAAAGGTCCACCACTACTGAGATATCATCACAGCCTCCCTCAGCCTTGGGTAGTCCTGTGACAAAATCCACAGAAACTGCATCCCACATCCACTCGAAAACACATAAGGGATGCAACAGACTACTAGGAACATGGTGTTCGGCCTTCACATGCTGACACATGAGGCACTTTTCCACAAACTCTGCCATTTCTTGCTTCACTCCATTCCACCAAAACTAACCTCTCAAACCTAGGTTCATCATAGATACACTTTGATGTACCACCAGGGGTAATTTATGGAACTCACTAAGAACTCCATCACCCATTTCCACAAGGACAAACAACTTCCCATAGAATATCATCATATTTTGAGCATCCTCTAACCATCCTTAAAGACCATTTCCCTTGTAAATGAGAACACACATGACATCGGTCTCTGGGTCTCCCCTCTAAGAAAACTCCACCATATATACCATGTAATACTACCCAATCATCGTAAAAAGATAGCCTCTACCATCCTCCACTGTCATGTATAGATGAAAAGTAGTAAAATCCATCATTGAATTCTATGAATATGCTAACTCTTGTACCACATCCTTAGGTGGCTTCATTATCATTGAATCATCTCCCATGTTCCTTTTTCGTATGGTGTACAAGGCCTCAAAATCATAGTCCAGATGAAACTCCATCCACGTTATCTACCACAAGGTCAGGTCTCACTAGGAGAAGACATACCTTAGGCACTAGTTACCTATGATGAAAACGAAGTGTTCCCCGATGTGGTAGTGCCACCATAGCGTTAGAACAAACACATCCACATAACATTCCCGATCATCGATGTAATAGATACGTTTGTGAGGATGTAACTTCCTAGAACCATAAGAAATCACTCCCCGCTACAACATATATACACACCCCAAGCCTAGACAGTAAGCATCACAGAACACTTAAAACATTACACCATCCTCTAGAAAACTCAACCCTGAGGCACTGACCAGATTCCCATTTAGATAAATAAAATATCCTTGGAACTACTCAATCCATACGAAAGCCTAGTCTTTCTTGGTCAAAGAATCTAATGGAGCTGTAACTCAAGAGAAGGCCGATACTAATCTTCAGTAATAACATGCCAAACCCAAGAATCTATGAACCTCTACCATGTTAGTGGGTTCTACCCAAGAAACAACTACGTTGACCTTCAATGTGTCCACTATAATTTTCTACTAGGACACCATGTGTCCAAGTAAGTGCACCTTTCATGTCTATAACATGCACCTGGAAAAATCCCCGTAGAGTTAGTGGTGTTGTGGGACATCCAGTACTGTCAATAGATGCTCAGTGTTATCCTCCTATGATCATGAGTATATCATGATGTCTTCGTGTACACGAATATGAACCAGTCCAGATACTTGTGGAAAATAGTGTTCATGAGACCCATGAACCCATATGGTGTGTTTGTAATACCAAATGACATGACAATGAACTCAATGTATTTATACCTGCATCTGAAACTATTCTTTAGGTTGTCACCCTACATCACCATCAACTGCTGATTTCCAAAACAAAGGTTGATCTTAGATAACTGACATGTTCCCTTCAACTGGTCAAAAGTTCATCGATCCTTTGGTGGGGGGAACATCTATTTAATGTCACCTGATTTAGTCATCAGTTGTCTATGCACAACATGAGTCCATCATGTGCCTTATTTAAAAACAAGACTAGATCACCCCATAGAGACGCGTTTGGTTGGATAGAACCCTTCATAATGTGGTCATCAACTAGAATGCTCAACTCTTGCAACTCAGAACACACCATCTGATAAGGAGCCCTCGAAATTGGATGGGCACTCGGATTTAGGTCTGCCCAGAAATCAGCATCACGTTGAGGGGTAGAGTCACAAAGTCTTCAAGGAAGATTTATAATAACTCACTAACATACCCGACACGTCCACTATATTTGAGTCTACTGATTACACTAACATCTTGGATAACAAAAAAAATAAGGGGTCCACATGCCGACATTTTTCCTAGTAACCTCACTCTCCAAAAAAAGCTACATGATGGCCTCTCATATATAAGAACATGACCATTCTCCAAAATCAGTCGATAAGAACATTTACTTAAAACATCCATTCAATTCTCAAGATGACATCTAATGTATGCATTTACATTAGAAAGAGATCCCCAATCTGTTTTCATCCCCAAAAAACATCAAACAGGAAGTCCAGACCTCCAAATGGTCTACTAAACACCATGTGAATCGAATTTCTCTCTATTTATAGACCCAAGGAATGGGTATTCCAGGTGAAACAAAGGAGTGAGAATCAACAGAATCAAAAAAGGCAGATGCAAGAGTACTAAATTGACAGATCATACCTTGAATGATCTCTGGCTCTACTAGAACTACTACCTCCACGGTGTGAAACTTCCCACACATAGATCCTCCACCCATTGGCTGTCAGTATCCTCATCGTCCACGCCCTAGTTGAGGTCCTTGAGGAGATCCCATAGGTCTAACTCTTCCATCACCATCACCCTTTAGTGGACTGGGAGGTTTTATTCCCTAATGGTGCTGCTGATATGGTCTATATGTAAATATGTGTTGCTGAGGTGGGTACTGAACATCCCCATACCTACTATACTAAAATCATATAGGGAATTTATTTAAAGGTTTCCCCTAATTGGAATAGGTAAAGAACCTTATTCCTAGGACTGTGGAGAAAGGGAATGGACCAGGAGATAGTAACTGTAACTATTGGGGCCTACTCCCGACCTGTCGAAACCTAGAAGGCCCTAATGACGGAGGACTGCTACTAATGGACATCACCTTTGATGAACACCACTATATCTCTTCTTGTGGAACAACTCCTATTGTTTGAATCCTCTCCACTTATTAAGGATTTTTCTGAATCTCTATGTATGTCGGTAGAGTGAATGCGGTGACAACATAATGAATAAAAGGTCAGAGTGCCTCCTCGAAGCATTATGACTATGAATCCTCTTCCAGGAAAAGGTCTAGAGATAACCCATAGAGATCCTAGAACATAATCCCCAAATCCCTTACCAATATACTCCCTTGATGGAGGGAGAGAAGATCTTGGCACTTCTGGGCATTCATCGTGGATGAAAGGAATTAAAACTGAAAATACTTCAAAAAAGGAAGTCCATTAAACCGCATCATTCTTCTTCTCCCTGAGAAAATGTGTCCACCACTAATGTGCCTCTCCCCACATCTATCTCATAGCCATAGTAATCCATTACTCTGTCAGATCCCATACCAAGCTGAAAGCTATCTCCATATATTTTATCCATCTCTACGTCTCCATATCTGAGACAGTGACCTCAAATTTTTCAAGATACCACCGTTGGAAAGCATGAAGATTTTTCTAGAACATGTCTTCTTCTTCCTCTCGATCATTCCTCCACTGATCAACCAGATCAACCTCCTAGGCCTTAACTACCTACACTACATGTGGATACCGTCTGTGATCCAAATTTGAAAAGATAAACAAATAATTCCTAAGCCTAAGTAGTTTATATTTTAAATATTTTTTTTGACTTTTCATTTATTTTAAATTCCCAAAATACCCATGAAACACTATAACACAAGGCATTATAATTTAATTTATATTTCCTAGGGTCTCTACCTTGCATCAATGTGTCCTCACATGGACATTATGTAGGTCCAAAATCCTTTAATTGGATCATGGGCTGCCATAAAATGCCGTTCCCTAGTCGGTCTTACTTGGCCTATTTCATGAACCAATATTTCCTAACAATGTTTATATACTGTCCCATGCAATCATCACTATGTGTATCCCCAATCTCCATCTGATCTACCAACCATCCCATCTGATATGATTTTATAATGACCTCCCATCTCCAAGATGAAGAAAGGGACAACAAACTACCTAAACCATCCTTATTCATGTTGAAGGAGAAATAATGACCCCTGATTCCCGCCTTCAATAAGACATCAAGTATAGACTAGCACCAAGGGTATAAAATCACACAAAATATAGAGAGATTTAACAATTTTTATAGAAATATATTGGGATATAAGGTGTAAAATCTCAAAAACTCCAAAACCAAAAGATACAAGTAAGGATAAAAATACATCTCCACATTCAAGTTCAAAATAAACCGATAAAACGTACAAGAAACTCAGATTAAAATTACAAAAACAATGAAAATAAGCAACGACAACTACCACGATGCTTGATATTGTAAGGTCTTACATTGTCCTCAATGTCCACCCAGAAACCAAAATGATGTTTTATATATGTAGGGAGAGTATACATGTATACTTAGTAGGGAAAACAAAAACTCTATTACACAAGTGGGGAGACATTCTAATGCCTTGTGAGAAAAAATAATGGTTACCAAAACACCAAGAAAAGAAAACTATCCACCCAACCTAACAAAGGAATGATCCCAAAGTAATACAAGTCATGTAAAATAATAGTAATAGAACATGAATATTTGGGTACACCACACAGATTTCCAACTAGTTATTTATAACATCATACACATTATACCACTACCACAGAAACCATTTTAGTCCCACTTCCACCCCAACAACAACCAATGGGGCTACCCCAAGCACATGTTCACATTTACCAAAAACACTTGGGCCACCACAACCAAACATAAAACTGCTCGTAGAAACCTGGGCCACAACAACCACTGGCACAGCTAAAGAAACCTGGTCCAGAACGACCACTACCATGCCCGAAGACACCTAGGCCACATCCTGAAGACACTTAGGAAACAACCCTTCTTACAAATACCTTTTCCAACCACCATATCACACATTTCATGAAGTGTATTGGGACATAATTAACCTTATGGAATAAAAACCTTCTCAAATAGTCTTGGGATACATGAGAGAAGGAGTAGATTGGATATTATAACCATTCACTCATAGGAATATTGGAAAAACACCCTCCACTATGAAATGGTGATGTTCATCACAATGTGCTTAACATGTGTGGGGTTCACATAAGAAACTAAAAAGCAACCATTTATTCATATAGGTAATTAGGAACTCACCCTATACTAATGGTCATGAAACTAATGACCAACCCATTAAAAATCATTCTTATTGCTAACCCTACATGCTCGAGTATGCAGTAGCCAAAACTACCGAACGACCCATTTCGGGAAAATAGTTCCCCATTGTACTCATTTTTTATATCATGTTCATGTGATGTCATATTTATATCCCTTCAATACTAGGAAACTGACACGGATGACCCCAATCCAAAACTAAAACTGATGAAAAAACTCCAATAATGTGATTAAGCATTCACTACTGGTTCTCTTGTATGTAAAAACATTAAATGGGATCCCATGAGATGCCTCAAAGTGCTAGAACTAAACCAAGCTCCAACTTAGCCACTCAACATAACCTTAGATTAAGAACCAAAAACCTCTCAACTAGATATTCCATTCCCCTCTACATCACCCCATGAACAATAAATAAAAAAACCAAGGATGTCATCAGAATAGTGAAAATAAGTTTTTAGATTCAGCCAACATTATTCACTATGTTCTTTCATTCTATTTGGATAATTGGGGTGTCTTATTCATCGGGAATAAATTTAATCTACAATGCTTACAAGTTTAATTAGTTTCCATGTTAAATTAATTCAATAAAATGATTATATAGATAGAAACATCCTCATTAGGGTGCAAGAAAGGACCACAAACTACCACAAGTTTTAGTCGACATGAGACAATATAATTAAAAACATAAAAACTAAGGTAAAACACAACATCATCATAATATTCTCCAACCACTAATTCTATAAAATTAGTCTTATTATCTATGTGAATGTTGGTTTTATCTACGTCCCATGAGATCATCATTATACCCACCCCACATGGAGCACAGTAAAGAGATACAAAGGAAAAACCCCGACTTTGATGATCAAGGATCGAAATTTTCACCTTGCACTAGGAAATGGGGTCACACAAAAGGAATCTACATGAAGACCAAATATGAGGACTCTCAAATAGGATTGAATTTTCTATAGAATTGGGACACCAAGTGCATCAAGGGAAAATAAAGAGACCAAAGACAAGGAAGATCTCTATGTGATTAATGGCAAGATTCTAGAGTTACGAGATGTGAAATGTTGAAGTGATTTAAAGGAGGATCGTGGTTTTACCATGCATTGATTGGTTTCACAAGTTGTAATTTAATTGAATTTTAATAATACCTCTGAGATAGTGAGATATACCCTCACACCGAAGAGAGTGGATAAGTTACATTTTAAATGAGGAAAATGCATTGTAGGAGTGAAACAAGAAACGTATAAAAGGGTGTAAAATGATTAAAAATACACTCGTTTTGTTAGGTTAATGTCATTCCATTATTAGGGGATTTTATATATCCTTTACCAGCTTTAAAATGGTCTTAAACCACTTTGAATAATGAAATAAACCAGAAAAGGGATGTTATGGGAAAACATGGGAAAGAAACCCGACACCCATCAGTGGCACCGTTCGGGTGAGAAACTTATCATTGAATCCACGGTGACACCCTTCCATTGATGTTGATGAACTCCTGACCCACTGATGTCATCAAATACACCCCGAACACCATAAGTTGAAAAATGTAATGGACTAGGGATGATCATGCCATTGCATCAGATACATCTAAAACTATTCTCTCTCACTAGAATTCAAGAGTAAACCTAATAAAAAGAGAGGGGGCCAACAACCACTTTTTAAGATACGTACATGAAACAAACCACACAAGAGTTATTCAAAAGCTGTAATAAAACCGTAAAATCCAAGAAATAATCTCTTATATATCCCTTAAAAACTACAGAAACACTATGAAACCACACCATCAAAAAAAGAGGCACCATACAAACATATGGATTACAGAGTTCATTCCCCCATGTCAAGACAATATCCTCTATTGGAGGGACTGAATCGCCAACATGGGTTAATTGCATCGTAATTAATTCATATTAATTATGGATCAGTTTCTCCCCTCACTATAGTCCAGACTTCTCACAATAAAATGATAATAAGTAGAGAACATATCATATAGAAAGTGGGGTTAAGCATTACATCATTAGCAAGGAACAAAGAATAACATGATCAAAACTCAGAACAACTCTGGGTACTATGAACACATTTGTGCCTCCCATTTTAAGGTACTATCCTCGAGGACACCATACCTCCACAACACACGATCCAAGGGAATGGTCCTTCCACAAATCACTTTCTCCATATGATCTTTGATTCTCACTTGTCACTCCACAAACGTCACAGTATTCGCGATATCCAACTATCCATAGTTGAAGACATGGTAGTCATCATGTAGATACCGAGAGATCTGAGAGACATGAATTCCTTCTGGATCCTTTCCAATTGTGGTGGAAATTCTAGCTGATATGCCTCCTTGCCGACTCGTCCCAACACATTGACGGGTCTGATGAACCTAGGAGAAATCATAACCCCTACCAAACCTCCGTTGTCTACGCCAAGATTAGACCTTTAAAAAGACATGGTCCCCAACCACTAAAATCTAAATAGCCTTTTGCGGTATTTTTTTAGCACCAGTTTCCTAACCCCCCATTGATTATTTAATAAATGATTTAGAGGAGGTTTATTATAAATTGCTGCTCAAATGTTTTTTTACTGTCCTGCCACTCCCCCCCATTGGCAACCCCCGAAGCCTTATCCCACCACCCCTCCGTGCCCCATGCCACCTCGACACCCCGAACATAGCTTTCTGCCTTTCCGCCCATCACTGCTAACACCTAGAAGCCCTAACTCGCCTCCCAACTGCAGGTCCTAACCCATGTCGCAGCTCGACACTTCTCTCCGCCCCTCAGTTCGCCTCATAAGGTATAGAAATAGTTTTTGTTATATAAATACATAGTGATTTTTTAGGATAATATCATTGATAAGTATGAGGATAATATACCCAATTCAGATACTAAACATTCTTCAGAGGATTTTAATATTTCATTTAGATGTATTCATGAATTAAAATAACATTGGATTTCACTGAATTTTATTATATTGAATGTAGTAATTAATCTATGGTAGATATTGTTTATAGTTGAGTGTGAGGAGAATCCAATATTATGGGATAAATTTTTTAAGTAGGTTTATAATGAGTTCCACTCTTTGACACGTATGGTGTCAATATGGAAGGAGTTTGTCTCTTAAACATAAATTGTTTAGCATGAGAGAGCTCAGATTTTGATTTAATAAACATCTTCATTTTTCTCATTAGGTTCTTCTATATGAGATGGATATAATGTGAGATTTTGATGAGACATTGTGTTCATATTTTGAAATCTAGGTTACTTTATTTACACATCTATGAATCTATATGTTCTTGTGAAGGTAGAAGTTACGGTGAATATATGTGTGTGGACTAAATATTCTTTATAGGGGATTTATTAGAACATCTGAAGGATTAAGTTTGTATACAGAGGATATATTATATATGAGAATTCAAGGTTCCAATCGAGAGGGATTCATTATCAACCTTCCTCTTCTTATTAATTTAGAGTAATAAATTCTAAAACTTCTATGACTATATCTATTCCAATGTTCTAAAATATTCAAGATTGTGTTCATCGATAGTACAAATTCCTGAACATTGTTTAGTTAATGTGTGGTTTAGGGGATTAGTTCCTCGAACAACATCAATATATGTTAATTATCATGCCATATCCCCTCATGAAAATTGATCATCTACTAATAGATCATGACTCCCAACATCATCAGTCTCACACTCAATTTTCCACTATAAAATATAAACTCGATGCTCCAATTATCTAGATCCCCTTTCTCGACCATAATTATTCTATCCTCTAAAAAACCATTTTTTAACATTTTTTACCTTTGTTAAAATCATTTATTTATATTGTTATTCGTATTATAATTTATATTTAATATGTTGAATTTAATAGTATTTGTATTTGTATGTTATCATATAATTTTTCATCTTATTATTTATGTAGAAAAGTCTAAATTACATCACAAATGATATTATGAGCTTTTTATTTACCAAAAGATTAACTATAATTCTATAGAGACCTAAAATTTCCATTCATTGAATTTAGCAACAATAAGGGGAATTTATTTAACATGGAGAACTAAAGGAAGGAAATATATATTTTTAATGATCTAAAAAAGGATTTATGAATATACAATTATATTTAGAATGGTTGGTTTACCTTGGAATACCTGTTTCAATAGAATATAATGTGTTTACATATGTTGGGATATTTATTTATTCATGGTATGGTTTTAATGCATACTTAACTAGAAATACATGGTCATGAAGGTTCTAAAAATAACTAATGCACAATTTATACATGGCCATGAAACTAAACCATTATTTTTAAATATTTTTGGTAAATAATTCTTTTATAGTTTGTGAGCACATAAATAACCATATAAATAAACTATCAAAATGAATTCATCTTATGAGAGTACCTATGGTGCCAAATTGTTATTAGTTTGGATTAATATTTTCAATAAACCCTTTGGAATCTATGTGTGATTTTCCTATGAAGGAATATACTTACAAGGAATCTTGAAGTTTTCTATCATTTTATAGTAGGTATTTTTATAAGAACGTACACATCCATTTTGAATATTTCTCAATACTTATAGAGAGTCTCTCCAGATGACTGTAATATTGGATATATGAAATTTTTATTTCTTTAATCATGGTGATGGAAAAAAATATTTACATGAATCATTTATGAAGATAATCCCAAACATGTAGTTGTCCTAGTTTTATGATATACCAACCTATTTATATAAACACTAAACCAAAACATCACAGGGCCAACTATAATTTCTTTCTGACAGAGGTCAATGTTATGTTTCCACCCCAATTGATGACCCATGATCCACCCCGGATCTGAAAAATTTAATCACATGAAGGTCACAACATGTTGAGTCCCATTATAGTTCACCATGATGCCCCACATGTTCTAAAATTTTCAGCCCAAGACTATACCCAAGTCTTTTAATTCTAATTCGAAACCACCAATAACATACAAAGTAGACAAAAATTATTAATATACACAATATTTAATACTACCCATATTGACTATTTTTTGGGATTGATTATTATATATGAATTTCATAATAATGTGTATTTAATAGGTTCTCCCACATTCAATAATTGAATAAAATTAAATGGAAATAGAGAAGGAATATTTAATAGGTTCTCCCAAATTCTATAAGACTTGGATTCATCTACCGTAGCCATGAATCCTTTCACCTGATGATTCATGTCATGTTCCACTTCTTGGTTCCCCATGTATTTTCTAATGTAGTGTGTCGTGATTAAGGTAAGAGATTGATTCCATTTCATATTCCTAACTTCTATTCAATAACCATACTATTTATCATGCCCTTAACATTGTGATTTCAAGGCAATGACATCCTCAGTTTTTCAATCTGTTTTGGTGTAGTACGACATACAAAAAACTATAGGGATGGGATCCTTAATCTCCTCTTCTTTTCTAGATCTTCTAAATTTATATCGTTTGGTTTTCTAGTTGGTGGGTTCAATATTTAACATATTAATTTATATAGGAAACCATATTTAACATATTTATATATTTTTTCAACTAGTATATATAAATATATTTTCTTATTTAGTAACATAATGATTTTAATTTTTTTAATATTGTGTAAGAAAATTTTGATATAAATAGATAATAGTTGGATCACCTTACCAAGGAACACACCTCTGTATAATAATGGTTTGTAGGAGTTTTTAGATTTTTCAATATCCAATCTGTCCATTGAATAGAGAATAATATTTCCATGTTCTAAATGTACATTTTGAATATGGTTGAATAGTGATGATGTTTAAGAACATTTAATATTGAAGAACTTCCCTAGTCAATATTTGTGTTGGATTTTTCACAGAGAATCGAAGTTACAGAAATGTCAAGAATTAATCTCAATCCATAAATTGAGCTCCTAGCTTCTTAGAAAATAGAAAATGAAATAAAAAAATATATAAATGATTCATTTATAAATTATAGACACCAACATGAACATCAAAACATATCAAAACAACCAGATGAGGGAGCTAAAAATAGAATCATGAAAAAGTGATGTTTTTGAGACTGTAGGAAAAAACATAAAAAGTTTTTAACTTATCAATGAATCCCCCACTTGATTATGTGGAGACTAATGTAATAGAAAAACTCACTGAGGAAAATATGTTTCATGATTTACTTGATGATGGAAATAAAAAATTTTATAGTGGATTTTTGAAATATTTAAAACATTATTTTTTGATGATGTTGAACAATATTAAATGTCTATGTGGAATTAAAAATAAGGAAATTTCCATGATATTGGAATTGTTGTGTGATTCATTTCCTACATAAACATCCCGAGTCTTTTTATGTTATTAAAAAAGTTTTTATAAGGTTTGGTTTGAATTATACAAAAATGCATGCGTCCCAATGATCGTATTCTTTATTGGTTAGAGGATTCTTGTAGAGAGGATTGAAAAAATGTTATTATTATAGATATTAGTCAATGGGTGATGTTGGAAGTATGAATCAACATAAAACCATGATGAATAATAAATGTAACACACATGCAATGTTTTTTCATTACATTCCTTTAAAAACTCGATTTCAATGATTATTCAAGTCCTCCAAAAACATCCAAACACATGAAGTTGAATTCTATAGATAATAAAAATGATTGGTCAATGAAATATCGACGAGATTCACAATCATCGAATACATTTGATTTATTACTTATTATTTTTCATTTGATCCATGGAAAGTTCAATTTGGATTAACTGCCAATGGATTAAATCTATTTGCAACATTGAGTACCAGTTAAAGCATCTGGAGAATTTTTGTTATCCCTTACAATCTACCTCCATTGATGTGTATGCAACAAACTTATTTTATAATTTTTATGATTATGCTGGAAAACAATGCCTAGAAATGATATTAATGTGTACTTTTGGCCTTTAATTTAAGATTTACTAGAGTTATGGAGCAATGGTGTTGAGCCATTTGATGATTCTTCTAAAACAGTTTTCAAAATTAATGCTACATTAATGTAAACCATTAGCTACTTACTTCAGTTGGGGAATTTATCTGGTAAGAACACTTACACGGGTTTGTATTATCATGTTTGTAACATTGATTTTGAGCCCCAATGGCTACCTCATAGTAGAAAATGGTTCTTCTTGTGCCATCGAAAATTTATCAATGTATATCATTGATTTTGGCTGAAAAAAATAAAAATTTAAAGGATTCATTGATCATTGACCTCCTCCAAAATTGTTAACTTGTTCTGAAATATTGACAAAACTTGGAATTATTGAAATAAAATTTGGGAAGGCTCATCATTTGAATGATAGTGGGAAATATGTTCGAAGTGCATTGCTATGTTAAATTAGAATGAAAAAATGGAAGGGAAAAGATATTTTCTTCAAACATCTATTTTGAAAATTTAATTTGTTGCTGTGTAGTCTTTATGTGAGGCATATTGAGAAGAATGTATGTGAAATTTTGATCATCGAATTTCCTAATGAGAATGAAAATTCAATGAGTCATCTCAATGCTCAGAAATTATTACATGTAATGAACATAAAACATGATCTCTGACCAGATGAAAATTAAATGTATGCTCTGGAAATTTTTGCAATGAAAAATATGGATAAAGATACATTCTTTCGATATTTAAAGCATATGAAAGTATCTGATAGGTATTCAAGTAACCTCTGGAGGCATGTTGAGATAAAGAATTATAAGATACATGGATTGAAAAATCACAATTCACAAATTTCTTTACATCAGTGACTACCTTTGGTATTGCTTAAATTATTACCTGAAAACGCTACTACTTTTTTACTTTAATTCTACAAAATTTTCAGACAACTACGTGATAAATCACTACCTTTATTTGAGCTTTAAAACCTACAAGATAGGTTTTTATTGACAATTTGTGCTATGGAGATGATCTTTTATCAATTTTTTTTACTGTCATGATGCTTTTAACTGTGAATTTCGTTGAGGAAGATAAATCTAAAGGCCACATTCATTATCGACAGATTATTTTGAGTGGTAATTTATATAGACGTTTTTCAGTTATGTAATTAATTTTTCCAAAAAACAATAAATGCATAATTATGATTTTTTAATTTATTTCACAGTTATCATCGGAATTTGAGATCATATGTGGGAAATAATGATCAAACATAAGGTTCTATTATTGAATGCTATTTCCCATAAGAGTATCATAAATGTTGTTCTCGATACATGGATGACATTGAGAAAAGATTTAATTGAGTTGGAAATGTTAAAAACACATCGAATAAATCTATAATACATGGGAAATAAAAATAATTCTTACTATAGGCTGATAAGTTGGGAGGACCTCAAATGTAACACTAACAGAAATGGAATTAATAAAGGCACGTAGATATGTGCTGCTAAATAGTGAAATTGCAGATCCATTAATTGATGACTTGCGGATACAAACAATGATATGAATGAGATGTCGAACACATAATGCTAAATATATAAAAAATCTATTAATAAAGTTCTTGTAGAATGGTTTTCATGACATGAAATATCATAAATATTTCAATAAATATGAATATTAGGATGGTAGATATATTTTGTAATTCAAATAAATTATATTTCTTTTTTAGATCATTAATTCTGATACCCGAGAAGAGTAGTCAGAATAATTGAAATTTTTTTCTTGAGGCCCTCTAAAAAAAGTAATAGAGTTTGAGATTTACAACAAGAATAGATTTAGATTTAATACATTCGATCTAGAAGAGGGTCCGAAATCATATAATAGTGGTATATTTACATTTACTAGAGTGGGATATTATGGAAAGATAACTGATATTGTTGAATTAAACTACCTTAATAATTTTTTAGTTATTTCATTCAAATGAAATGGGTTTATATTTTTTCAAGTGTTAATAGATATTCCTTGCAATTTACTTCCCTGAACATCTATTGCTTGATGGATGTTGGTTATCATGAACTGCATGATCTATATATCTTATCATCCCAATAAAAAACGGTATATTATGTGAATGATGTAGTGGATGTAGGTGGAGTGTCGTTGCTCACATAAAACACATAGATTTTTATGATATGGTTGATGATGTGGAAGATTTGAACTCTAACATTGAATCTAATCAACAACAAAAAGTGTAATTATTTTCCCATCATGATATTGAAAATATTATTTCATCAAGGATGAATGAAGTGGAAGAAGTAATGGAGAGGAAACCTACATGACTGAAAGAGAAAATAATTTTATATTCAGTTACACATTCATTTAGCGACCACTTATATCAATTTTCCAATGATTATTTATAAATATTATGTATATTTTTTTGTTAGTACAATGCATCTGTTATCATTTTTATTTTATTTTTTGAAATATTGGTCTGAACATAATTTTTATTGATTAAATGATAGGAATGCCAAGGAGTAAGCGATATACTATTTCACTGACCACTGTGACAGATGACGATCCATTTTTCTCCCTCCCAAAAACATCTGAGTCAACATATTTTATCCCCATACACCATCTCCCCCAAACCATCTCTAACACTATCTTTTTGAATCCCTTCAGCTTCTCAATCATCATCTCCCACTTATGGATCCCCACTAGGGGGGATCAGTGTTCCACTTCTAGTTCTTTGTGGGGACACATGAGGGTGACTGTTGTAGGTACAAATTTTAATATGTATAAATTTATTTCGCTTTTTAAATTAAATAATTCTTCATTAAATACGGAAAAATGAATGTTTGGAGAAAAATATAAAAATTATAGATGTATTAAATCTGATTGGAGAGATGGTTGTTTTCCCATTTGATTCATATGAGGTCCCTACGGATGATTTTTTAGGAGTACCTGGCTAGATTTTAGGACAGTTATCCATGGAGCCTGTTTCCCTTACAATTTCATATGTTGATTGGAGGGATATGACTTGAAGTTAGAATAATGATGTTTTTGATTCCCAAATAATTATAATTTCTATACATTATATTGTAAATTATTTTTATCTTATTAATATTTTCAAAATGAATTTCTATGTACATATGTCTTTCCACTTTATGGTTGCTGGTGTGATAGCTTGAAAGTGGACATTAAAAAATCATGGAAAAAACTGGAAAGACATTAAATAGATATTATTGGTCGATGTCAATGATACATCATAGACCCCCCAATAGATGTATGACAACATATCCTATGGGGTACCCAAAGAGTAATGGGATGTTTTTGTTAAAAGTCATCGTGATAAGAAGAAGATGGTATTTAAATATATATTAAAATATTTATCTCAATTTATATTTAAAAATTTAAATTAAGTGAATTTGAAAATGATTACATTACTATTAAATTTCATTTTATTTATTTCTAGATCTTTCATGAATGAATGCCTCAAGACAGGATAAGAAAGTCATCCCTTACACTACGGGTTCAAAGAGTTTTTCTAGAATCTGTTCTTCTCCAGTAAACATTTCATTAGACTAAATATTTATAAGAAAATATTATTTGTTTAATATATTATATTTTTTATTTATGTTTTTTTAATGAAGTCTCTATGTATAAGGAACTAAGAATCTCTAAGAGAACTATGGTTTAATGTTCACCAAAAATATGACTGTAGTTTTATTAATGAGCCTGGGAAACAAGTTGTGGTATGAACACATTTTTTGTTGTAATAAATTATTATTAGTTGTTACTATGTTAATATATATTTCTTATAATATTAATGATTATTTATTTATAGGTAAAAATTAAATATTTGTGGTATGTCAATCTTGCGCAGTCCTACTCAGTCTCCCTGGATGACCTGGTTGCTAAAGTCTGGGGGAAGGGCCATCCTGGTAGAGTGAACGAGGTGGATTTGGGACCCGTACCATCTGAGTTCTTTGGCAAGCTGCTGGGGATTGTAGTTGCATCTACTCTTAGTAGTATCCTATCTATACCCTTAGATACTCATAGATAGATTAATTTCTCTATTAAATGTAGTTAATGACCCAATTTCTCAGATATCAACTTTGCAGAAAGTATTGATTGATTTATATTAGAAGACGATCAGATCTTACCCTGGTTGTATTCCATCGATTGGTGTTGAGACGGTAAGTCACAAAAAAAATCATAATCATTTAGTTTAAAATATTTTACATTTTTTAATTTTAAATATAAAAATAAAATAGTATTTAATTTAATATATATTTTACATTCATCTGGTAGCAAGAAGTATAGATGTAGGAGGAGAAGGTGATGACATATGTTCATTATCAGATGATGATTAGTTCTACTGTAGATATGTTGGAAAAATATGATAATAATCTCTTTGTATATGTGTTGGGTGTGGAACATAGTTTCAACCAAACAGTTTCATGACCTATCATTTTCTTGATTTCACATATTTTCTTTTATGTATTTTATTGATTTCTTATATTTCCTTTTATTTATTGATTTATCAAGTGTCTTATGCACAATATATGTTGATTCCTCATTATCAGGATTCATTCGTTAGGATTCATTTTTCCTAAATTTATTAGGATTGTTACCCAAGGATGAACTATAATCCTTCTTATTGATTTTCTTAGGAATATCTAGTTTTTTAACTCCCTTAAACTTGTTTTCAATGTATTTCCCTTATTTCATAAAATTTTATATTAATATCTTCTCTTGTTTTATAGTTGGCATGTGATCACTCCCACTTATGATTTCCTCTTATTAAAAACTATTTTGATATGAATTTACAAATATCTATTGATCCCTTAAGTGTCTTGATCCTGGTAAGGTTTATGGATTTTCCACTTCATTAATAGTAAAATTTACAAAATTTTGTTGAAAACTTGAGTGTCTTACACTACCAAAATTTGTATGTCCATAAAATTTGTATCTCATGGATAAAATCTATAATATAATCTTGAAGCATGTCCAATATGTTTTGGATCATCCTTCCGGGCATCTCATCAATCTGAGGAAAAAAGGTTATACACAAATTCAACTATCATCTCATATACTTCTCTTATAATTAGGAAATCTATGTGGTAAAACAGGTCAAACAAGGATGAACATCGCACTTCCACTATAAACTCTAAGGCTCGTTGATAATTTTTGGGCAAGTCAATCCATGGGAAAAAAAGTCTTCAATGTCTCTTACTATAGAGGGCCACCAGAATATCCTCTTTTAGTTATTATAAATCATAGTATACCTAGGTTTTATTTCCCACTACGAAGCAATATAAGATCTCCTAAACTCATATCTCTTGGAATATGTGACCATTACCATGCTACAATCTATAAACTCTCTATGTATATCAAAATTCTATGCTAAAATATTTTCACATTATTCCAACCTATTACTCACAATGATACATTCCAGGCCAATATGAAAACTTGTTTTTACCTATTTAACCAATGAAGACAATATCTATATTGATACCCACATTGCTTACCCAAAAACCACAACAACAACCACAAACAAGTCTTACAGTGAAGATAAAATCTTCTATTCAGCTATTGAAATCTATTCTCCCATCTCCGACATTTTCTAGCCAAATTATTTTACAATTAAATTTCCATTTCTAGTTGAATACAAATTTTTGATGTAAAACATATACATGTACACTATTAAATTCTTCTAAAAAACATTATGTCCATGAAGTGAAAAAATACTATATACACTCTAGGTGCTAAAGTAACCAACAAATAACCCTCCCAAGAGGTTCTGTTATGATCATTATAATTCATGGACCACTACTACAATCCCCCAACCCCCTGGACACCCCAACCCCCTTGAACAATCCCCCAAACCCCTAGACAACACCCCCACCCATGTACACCCCGACCCGCTGGACAACCCCTCCACCCCAATAGAAAGCCTCCCCACCCCACTGGACACCCCATACCCCCTTGACAGCCCTTCCACCCACATGGAAGGATTGCACACCCCTGGACACCCTACCCCTTATGGACTGCCCCACCCCGGTGGACAGCGCGCCCACCACCTGGACACCTCATACCCCCATTTGAAACCCTACCATTCCCAGAGATAGCTCACCAACCCCCTGGATGCCCCATACCCATATCCAGACCCCCCAACCCTCGTGGAAAGCCTTCTCACCCCTGGACACCCCCACCTACCTGGCCACCCCCCCTATGGACAGCCCGCTCACACCCTGGACTCCATAAACCCCTCTAGACTGCCCCTCCTGCCCTGTGAACTACATGACCACCCTATGGACACCTCGTACCCCATGAAACCCCGCAACACCTCTAGACAGCCCCCCCCCCCATTGACACCCTATACACCCCTCAATATCCCTTACACACCTATAGATTTCCCACCTACCCCTTATAAAGCCTCCACCCCCTTAGACATCCCTTCCATCCCCTAGACACCCCAGTCCCCCCTTGATAGCCCCACCACCCCCGTGGACACCCCTGACCCCCTGGAAATCCCCCCCCCACCCACCCCGTGGACAACCCACCCACCCCCTGGACACCCAGTACCCCCTGGACAGCCACACCACCCATGCGGACAACTCTCCCACCCACTAGACCCCACGTACCCCCGAGATAGCCCTGACACCCCCATTGAGAGCACTCCCACCACCTGGACACATTGTAACCCCTAGATAGCCTCCACACCCTCAGAAAGCCAGTCCATCCTCATGGACACCCCATACCCCTGGAAATCCTCACCAGCCCCGTGGACAGCCCCATCACCCCCTAGACACCCCATACTCCCGGTGAATAGCCCCACACCCCCTTGGATAGACAAATCATCCCTTGCACATCCCTGACCCTACTAGATAGCCCCACTACCCCCCATGGATAGTGTGCCCACATCCATGGACACCCTGTACTCCATGGATAGCCACAGAACCCCCAGGACATCCCTCTCACCCCTTGACACCTTGTACAAACATAGACATCCCCCACCCCCATGGACGACCATCCCACTCTTGGACACCACACACTACCATGGACATCACCCACCCCCGTGAACCGTACGCCCACCCCTTGGACACCCCTTACACCCTAGAAAGCCCTGCCAACCCCCTGGATAGCCCACCCACACCCTGTACTCTCCGTACCCCTAGACAGCCCTGCCACCCCATGGACAACCCATCTATCCCACCTGGACACCACGTACCCCTTGACACCCCACCCTTGTGGTCATCCCACCCACCCCCTAGACCCCAAGACCCCCTGGACAACCCCTCCTCACTCGAGGATAGCCTGGCCACTCCTGGACACCCTCCACCCCCCATGGACATCCCCCACCCCCATGGACAGTCCTCCCACACCTGGGCACCCTGTAACCCACTAGACAGCCCCTCTACCCCTTAGACATCCCGTAGACCCAACTGGACCCCCTAACCCCTGGACGACCCCGCCAGACCTCGTGGACAACCTGCCCACCACATGGACACCCCATACCACCTGGAGAGCCCCACCACCACTGTGGATAGCCTGTCGACACTACTGGACCGCTTCCCCCCTGTACCACCTAAATAGTCCCCAAACATGTGGAAATCTCGCCCACCATTTGAACACCCTCTTCCTCCTATACCGCCACCCTCATTGACTACCCGTACACCCCCTGTCCACCCCAGACCTACCGTGGAAATCCCCCCACCCCTGTAGATATCCCACCCAACCCCTGGACACTCTTACCCCCTGGATAACCCTACCATCCCCATGGATAGAATGCCCACCCACATGGACACCCTATACCCCCTAGATAGTGATGCCACCACCGTGGATAGTTTTCCCACCACCCTTGACACCCTGTACACCCTGGAGAGCCCCCCACCCCCCGGGGACATACGGCCACCCCCTAGACTCCCCCACAACCCACAGACACCCCTCCCCACAGACACCCTTACCCCTGGAAACCATGACCCCTTGGACAACCCCTTACCCTTTCACAACCCCCTATACACCCCACCCATGTGGACAACCCACCCACCCCTAGTCATCCCCCAACCCTGGACACCCCAACCCCCCTGAATCTCCCCAACACCCCTATGGAAAAACCTCCCTCCCCTGGAGACCCCGTACCCCCTAGACAGCCCTTTCATCCCCTGTGGACAGCCCCCACACCCCCCCTAAACACCACATACCCCCCTGTGGACATCCCCACTCCCATGTCCCCATAGACACTCCTACCCCTTAGACATCACCACCACCCCCATGGATATCTCACCCACTCACCAAGACACCCCTTTCCCCCTATACATCCCCACCACCCTCATGGAGATCCCCACACACCCTTTGGACACCCAGTACCAATTGGACTGTCCACCAACCCCTGTTGAATGACCGACCAACCGCTAGACACCCATACCCACGTAGACAGTCCAACCACCCCCTAGACAGCACACCCACACCCTGGACACCCCTAACCACCGGGACAACCCCTCCACCCCCATGGACAGCCTACCCACCCCCAAAACACCCCATACCCTCTGGATAGCCCCCACCCCCATGGACACCTCATACCTTCCTCAATAGCCGCACCACCCCTCGTGGACAACCTGTCCACCGCTCGGATTATCCCCCCACCCGTATGGAAAAGAATCCCACCCCATATATGCCCCAACCCCATGGAATGCCCCACCACCTCCATCAACACCCCCTACCCCCTGGACATCCTCAACCCCCGTGGATGGCCCTGCCACCACCTGGACACCCCCTACCCCTAGAAAATCCTACCACCCCCCTGGACAGCCCCGCTACCCTCATGGATGGCTCGCCCACCCCTATGGAATGCTCGTACTGCCTTGGATAGGCCCCCACCCCCGTGGATTGATCGTCCACCCCCTGGACACCCCTACCACCTAGACCGCCCTGCCACCCCCATGGAAATCACACCCACCACCACGAACACCGCTGACCCCACTGGACATCCCCACCACCACTCTTGGGCACCCTTACCCCCTAGACATCCCCACTCCCGCGGAAATCCATCCCACCTGCTAGACACCCCTTACCCCCCCCCCCCCCCCCCCCACCCCCCAAGACATCCCCTCCACCCCCTGGATATCCCGCCACCCCCCTAGACACATCGTACCCCCTGGACATGCCCCCTATAGCCCACCCACCCTATGGACACCCTTAACCCTCCTGGATAGTCCAACCACCCCCGTGGATATCCCACTCTATATTGGACACTCCCTACCCCTGGAAAACCTCACCACCCCCTGGACGGCCCGAAAACCCTCTGGACACTCTGAACCCCCCAATGGATGGCCCATCCACCCCCGTGGATCAACCGCCCACCCCCTGGACACCGCATACCCCATGGACATCCCCCACCCAATGGACACCCTGCCCACCCCCTAGAAACCACATACCCCCTGGATATCCCCCACCTCCTCGACA
Organism: Viscum album; assembly: GCA_963277665.1. Taxonomy (NCBI): domain Eukaryota; kingdom Viridiplantae; phylum Streptophyta; class Magnoliopsida; order Santalales; family Viscaceae; genus Viscum; species Viscum album. The sequence goes on along the minus strand of OY728150.1, from coordinate 290,376,935 downwards.
ACTCGCCCCCCATGGACACCCCATACCCTTAGACATCCACCCTCGCCCTCGTGGACCACTCACCCACACCTCAGACACCCCGTACCCCCATGGGCAGCCTCTCCGCCCCCATGGACAGCATTTTCACCACCATCGACACCCTTTAAACCCTAAAAACCCACCCCCTAGCCAGCCTATCCACCCCATAGACACCACCTGCCCCCTGGATAGCCCTCCCACCCTCGTGGACAGCCCACCCACCCCTGGACACCGCTAAACACCATGGACATCCCCTCACCCCTATGGATAACCCTACCCCTTAGACAACCACGAAACCCCCATGGACAGCCCTCCCACCCCACTGGACAACCCCTACACCCCGTGGAAAGAACCCCCCCCCCACCCGTGAATAGTTTTCGCACCCATAGACATCCTCAACCCCATGGATAGCCCCGCCACCCCTGTGGATAGTGTGAACAACCCCTTTGATACCATGTACCACATGGAATGCCCCGACACCCCCATGGATAGCATGCCCACCCCAGGACACCTCGTACCAACCTAGAAATCCCCCAGACCAGTGGAAAACCCTGCCACCCATTAGACACCCCACACCCCTCCTAGATAGCTCCACCGTCATGAATAGCCCGCCGACCGTTGGACATCCCTTACCCCCCCCAGAAAACCTCGCAACCCCCGTGGATAGAACATCCACCCCTTGCACTCTTCGTAACCCCTAAAAAGCCTCTCCACCACCGTGGATAGCCCACCCAGCCCCTTGGATACCCCGTACCCCCGTGACACCCCAAGCCCTATGGCCAGACCACCCATCTGTTAGACACCCCAACCCCCTGGACAACCCCTCCAACCCTGTAGGCCGCCCGCCCACCCCATTGACACCATCCACCCCCCCCCATAGACATCCCCACTCCTATGGACAACTTGACCACCCCCTTGATGCCCCTTAACACCCTTGACAGTCCATCCACCCCGTGGATAGCCTGTTGACCAGACTGGACACCCCCTACACACTGGAAATCACCGCCACAACTCATGAAAAACCTCGCCAACCCCTGAAAACCCCATACCCCCTAGAAAGCCCCGCCACCACCGTGGATAGTCCGCCGACCCGGCTGGACACCCCGTACCCCTAGAAATCCCCCACCCTCGTGGACAACCCTCCCACCCCCTGGACACCCCTTCCCCCAAGACCCCCACCCCCATGGACAGCTCTCCCACTGCCCTGGACACCCCCGACCCCCATGGAAGTCCCCCACCCTCATAGATAGCCTTCCCACACCGTCAACACCCCTACCCGCAGGACAGCTCTACCATCACAATGGATAGCATGGCCACCCCTGTGGACACCCCGTACCCCTAGATTGTATTTCCACCCGTGTGGATATTCCACCCACCACATGGAAACCTCGTACCCACTAGACAACCGCCAGCCCCGTGGACAGCCTGCCCACCCACCATAGACTCCCCCATGACCCCCGGACACCCCCTCCCCTTAGAAACCCCCTCCCCTAGACACCTTGACCCCCTTGGACAACCCCCAACCCCCTGGACAATCCTCGTAGAGACCCACACCCACGTGCACAGCCCGCCCACCCCCAGGACAACCCTACCCCTAGACATCCCCACCCCCTTGACACCCCCAACCCCCCCAGGATAGCCCTACCACCCTGGACACCCGGTACCCCCTAGACAGCCTGCCACCACCTGTCGACATCCCCCACACCCCCCCTGAACACCACTTACCCCACGTGGATATCCCCCACCCAAGTTGACAGTCATCCCACCGCCTGGACACCCCTACCCCCAGGATAGCCCCACCACCCCCGTATGCAGCTCACCCTCCCACCGAGACACCCCTTACCCCATGTACATTTCAAGCACCCCCATGGACAGCCCACCCACCCCCTAGACACCCCTACCCCCTAGACAGCCCCACCACACTCGTGGACTTCTCGCCCACACCCCTGGACACACCAACCCCTTGGACGACCCCTCCACCCCCATGGATAGCTCGTCCACCCCCTAAACACCCAGTACCACCTTGGACAGCCCCCACCCCGATGGAAACCTATTAAATTCCTTGAAAGCCCCACCACCCTCATGGAAAACCTATCCACCCCCCCAAAATATCCCCCCAACCTTGTGGATAGCCCTCCCACCCCTGGAAGCCCCTACCCCCTGGAAGGCCCTCCCACTACCATGGACATCCCGTACTGCCTGGACAACCTCCACCCCCATGGATGGCCAGCCAACCCCCTGGGGACCCCCTACCCCTGGACAGCCCCACCACCCCCCTAGACAGCCCGCCCACACCCTAGAAAACCCATACCCCATGGATAGACACTCCACCCTCGTGGATCGCCTACCCACCCCCTGGACAACCCGTACAGCCCTGGATAGCCCCACCCCCATGGGCAGCTCATCCACCCCCATGGACACCCCTACCCCCTGGACTTCCTCCTCCCCCCCAGCGAAAAGGCCTCCCACAACCCAGGACACACCCGACACCCCCATGGGAAGCCCACCCACCACCTTGGACACCCCTGACACCCATGGATATTCCTTCCACCCCCCGGGGACACCCCTACCTATAGGATAGCACCACTTCCATGGACAGCCCCCCCCCCCCACTAGACACCACATTCCCCCTAGAGAGCCCTGCCAACCCATGTACTACCCTCCCACCCCATGGACACACCATACCCCCCATGACTACCACACCAACCCCATGGATAACCCCACCACCCCCTATACATATCATACCCCCTAGATAGCCCCCCCTGTAGATATCCCACCAACCCCCTAGACACCCCTAATCCCCAAGACAACTACGCCACCCCTGGACAGCCCGAACACCACTTGGACACTCTGTACCCCCAATGGATATCCCCTCCACCCCTGTGGACAGCCCACCCACCACCATAGACACCTTGTACCTCCTAGAAATCCCCTCCCCCATGTATATCCATCCCACCCCCTGGACACCACGTACCTCATGGACAACCCCACCCCCTTGGACAACCCGTCCACCCCCAGGACACCACGTACCACCTAGACACCCCCCCCGACCCCGGTGGAGTGCCCACCCATCCACTGGACAACCCGTACCCCCTGGGTATCCCCGTCGCCACCGTGGACATCCTTCCCACCCACTAGACACCTTGTACCACCCTAGACACCCCCACCCTCGTGGTCTGCCCGTCCATCCACTAGACACCACCTACCCCATAGACAGCCCCGCCACCCACATGGACAGCCCTCCGAACCCATGGACACCCCTACCCCCCCATGGACACCCCCCACCCCTCTGGATACCCCCTACCCCATGGACAGCCACACCAATCCCATGGATAGCCTACCCACCCTCTTCACACCCCATGCCCCCTAGACAGGCATGCCACCCCAGTGGAAAGCCCTCCCACCCCCTGGACACCCATACTACCCTAGAGAGTCCCCCCACCCCTTGGACAACCCCAAAACCTCTGGACAACTCTTCCACCCCTAGACATCCCCCACCCCTAGGGCCAACCGGTCCGTCCCCTAGACACCCCCTACCCCTAGACAGCCACACGACCCCATGGACTGCCCACCCACCCCATGAAAAAACCCATTCTTCCTGGACAACCACACAACCCCCGTGGATAGACCACCCACCCAATAGACATCCCATACCCCATGGACAACCCTCCACCCCAACCCTCATGGACAACCCACACACCTCATGGACACCCCACCCCCCTGGACAGCCTCACCACCCTTGTGGACAGCACCCACCCACTGAAAAAACCTACCCCCATGGATATCCCCCATCCCTATGGATAGCCCGTCTACCCCTAGGACACCCCCTACCCATTACACAGCCACACCACCCACATGGACAGCCCGACCCCCACCTGGACAACCAGTGACCCCCTAGACAACCCTTTCACCCCTGTGGACATCCCACACACCCACCTCGACACCCCGTAACCCTGGATACCCTCACCCCATGGAAAAACCGCCCACCCCCGGACACCCAAGACCCCCTAGAAATCCCCGACCCCCAAGACACCCCTTACCCCCTAGAGAGCCTCCCCTCCCCCATGGACAACCCTCCCACCGCCTAGAAACCTCGTACCCCCTAGAACCCCCCAACCCATGTGGCCACCCTATCCACCCCCTTGACACACCCTACCTCATGCACATCCTCACCACCCCCGTGGATAGCCAGCCCACCCCCGAGATGCTCCCCCCTCGTGGAAATCCCCCTCCCCTATGGACAATGCTCACACCCCTATGTATACACCTACCCCTTAGACTGCCATGCCACCCCCTTGGATAGCCTTCCCAACCCCTGGACACCATGTACCCCCTGGAGATCCCCTCCACCCCCCTGGAAAGCTCGTCGACCCCTTGGATACCCCATAGCCTCTAGACAACCACTACTCCATTGTACACCCTCGACATCCTGGATATCCCTACCACCCCCCGTGGATTGCCAACCCACCCTCCGAACACCCCTACCCTCCTAGACAGCCCCCACCCAATGTGGATTGCCCAGCCACCACCCTGGACACCCCGAACACCACTGGACAGCCCTTCCAACCTGGTGGATAGCCTGCTCGCCCCCTGGGCACCCCGTACACCCCTGGATAGCCCCCACCCACTGTAGACAGCCCGCCCACCCCCATGGACACACCCACCACTAGACACCCACACCCCCAGACACCCCACCCACCAAACACACCCTAACACTTATGGACAACCCCCAACCCTTGAAAGCACCCAACCCCATAACACCCCTCCCTGGGGATAGGACACCCACCACTATAACACCCCTAAACCCATAGATTCCCCACCCCACCCCCCTTACATCCTGACCCCATGGACAACCCCGACACCCCCTTGGATAGCCTGTCGCACCCTGGACACCCTGTAACCCCCTTGGACAACCCCCACCACCCACTAGAAACCTAACACACCCCATGTAAACCCTCTAACCCCAGTGGAACCCCACCACCACCACCATATGGACCGCACGCTGACCCCAAACCCCCCCCCCCTCGGACACCCCTACCCCCATGAGAGCTCTGCCAACCACGTGGGTAGCGCGCCCACCCCCTGGACACCCAATAACCCCTGGAAATCCCTACCAAAACTATGGATAGCCTGCCCACCACCCTGGACATCTCGTCCCCTGGGAAAGCCCCCCCCAGCCCTTGGACAGCCATCCCACTCCCTACCCCTATACATCCCTTCCACCCCCGTTGATAGACCATCCACCCCCGGGACACCCCTAACCCCTGTACATCCCCACCACCCCTGTGGACAACCCTCCCACCCCCTCGATAACCCATACCCCATGAACATCCCCCACCACCGTGGATAGCACTCCCACTCCCCTGACCCCCCATACCCCTTAGACAGCATTACGACCTCCGTGGACAACCTCCCCATAACCTGGACAGCCCCCACCCCTTTGGACATCCTGAAAACCCCGTGGACACCCCCTACACCCTACACAGCACCGCCTCCCCCATGGATACCCCACACCCTAGACATCCAACCCCACCAAGATAGACAGCTCGCCCAACCCCCTCAACACACTTAACCACCCTAGAGTGCCCCGCCACCCCCCGTTGATAGTCTTCCCAACCCCTGGACACCCTTTACCCCAAGGATAGCCCTTCCACCCTTGTTTATAGCCCTTCACGTGGACACCCCGTACCCCCTTGATAGCCCCATCCCCATGGACAGGCTGCCCGCCCCCTAGACACCCCTACCCACTAGACAGCCCCACCCCCCATGGATAGGACACCCCTACAATTGACACCCCTACTCTCTATGGACATCCCCCAGACCTGTCGATAACCCTCCCACCCATATACATCCCCTACCCCTCCGAACAGGCCCCCAACCCTCGTAGACAGCTCACCTATCCCCTGGACAACTTGTACCCCCTAGACAGCCCCCCACCCCCATGGACAACCCTCCCACACCCCTGGACACCCCGAACCCCCTGGATAGCCCCTGCCCACAACCCAGTGGACAGCCTTTCCAACCCCCTCCACACCCCATACCCCCCATAGAAAGCTCCTCCAACCCCGTGGATAGCCTGACCCACCGCCTGGACACCCATACCCCTGGAAAACCCCACCACCCTCGTGGACAACCCGCCCACCCCCGTAGACACTCCGTACCACCTGAACAACCCCGCTACCCCCGTGGAGAGCTGTCCCACCCACTTGGGCACCCCATACACACTATGGAGTACCCCGAAACCTATGTACAACCCACCAACCCCTGGACAACCCCTACCCCCCTCGGCCATCCCTACCACCCTCGTAGATAGCCCTCCCACCTCCACGACACCCTATACCCCCTATGGATAGCCCCCCACCCCCATCGAAGGCCCACCCACCCCCTGGACATCCCGTATGCTTGGATATCCCCACCATCCTGTCGACTGTCTGCCCACCACCTAGACACCCCGTACCCCCTAGACAACCACGCCACCCCTGTGGACAACCTACCCACCCCCTGGAAACCCCGTACCCCTGGAAAACCCCTCCACTCTGGTAGACATCCCGCCCACACTCATGGACACTCTGTACCCCTTGGACAGCCCCACCCCTGTAGATAGCTCGCCCACCCCAAGGACACCCCTACACTCTGGAAAACCCCTCCACCCAGTGGCTGCCCCCCACCCCACTAAACACCCCCCCCCCCCCCCCCGTGTACTGCCCCAACCCCTATGGATAGTCCGCTAAACTCCTAGACCCCTGACCCCCTGGACAGCCTCGCCACCCCGGTAGACAGTCTCTCCACCCTGTTAGACATCTCTCCCTCCCCAGTGGAAAACCCACTCACCCCCTGAACACCCCAACCCCCTGGACAACCTCCCCACACTGGTGGACCGCCCCCACCCCCGGAACACCCCTACCCCCTTTGGACATCCCCTCATCCTCGTGGAGAGCCCGTCCACCCATAGGACACCCCTACCAACAAGATAGGCCCACCAACCATGTGGATAGCCCAACCCACCAGACAACCCATACCCCCCCGGGACATCCCCTTCTCCCCCATGGACATCCCACACTACCACCTGGACACCTCGTACCCCCCTGTACAGCCCTCAGCCCCATGGAAAACCCGCCCACCCCCTAGACAACCCAGACCCCCTAGACATCCCCCACCCCTATACACCCCATACATCTTAAACAACCTCCGCCACCCTACTGGACAACCCTGCCCACCCCATGGACACCTCGTACCCCCTAGAACCCCCAACCCCTGTTTCCAGTCTATCTACCCCTAGAAACACCCTACCTCCTAGACATCCTCACCACCCCCGTGGATAGCCCTCCCACCCCCTAGACACTCCCTCCCCTCTCGTGGACATCCCCCTCCCATATAGACAGCTCTCCAAACCCTCTGGATACACCTACCACCTACATAGTCATGCCACCCTCGTGGATAGCCTGCCCACCCCCTAGACACCATGTACCCCTGGAGAGCCCCACCACCCCCATGGAAATCCATTCGAACCCATGTATACCCCATACCTTCTATAAATCCTGCACTCCCTAGGACACAATCGACACCATGGATAGCCCCACCACCCCCGTGGATAACCCCCCCCCCCCCCCCCCCAAGACATCCCTACCCTCCAGACAGCCCCCACCCCCCCCCCCCCCCCCCCCCCGTGGATAGCCCACCCACCACCGTGAACACCCCATACACCATTGGACATCCCTACCACCCCCATGGATAGCCTGACCACCCCATGGACACCTCTTACACCACTGGACAGCCCCCACCCCCCGTAGACAGCCAACCCACCCCCATGGATACACCCACCCCTAGACACCCACACCCCCGGACACCCAACCCCCTGAACACCCCCTGATACCAATAAACAACCCCATCCCCTGGATAACCCCCAACCCCTCATCACCCCCTAGGGATAGGTCGCCCACCCCCTAGAACACCCCTAACCCCCTAGACACACCCACCCATCCCCCTTGACATCTTGACCCCTGGACAACCCCGTCTCCCCATTGGATAGACCGAACACACCCCTGGACACCTCATACCCCCCTTGGATAGCCCTGCCACCCCATGTAAAGCCCACACACCCCTGGAAACCCGTACCCCCTGTGGACCCCCCCCCCCCCCCACCACCCCCGTGGACAGAACGCTGCCCCCCTGGACACCCCTACCCCCATGACAGCCACGCAACCCCTGTGGACAGCGTGCCCTCCCCCAGGATACCCTATAACCCATAGATAACCCTGCTGCCACTGTGGACAGCCTGCCCACCCCCCGGACACCCTATCCCCTGGGACCCCCCACCCCCCAATCCCTTGGACAGGCCGCCCATCCCCAAGTCCCTAGACATCTCTACCACCGCCGTGGACAGGCCGTCCACCCCCCTAGACACCCCCTACCCACTGGACATCCCCACCACCCTCATGGAAAACCCTCCCACCACATCGAAAACCCATACCCCGTGAACAGCCCCCACCCCCATGGTTAGCTCGCCCACATTCATGGACACCCCATACCCCTTAGACAGCACTACCACCTCTATGGATAGCCTCCCCACACTATGGACAACCCCCACCCCCCATGGACAGCCCGACCACCCCCTGGACACACCCTACCCCATAGACAGAACTGCCACCACCGTGGATACCCCCACACCCTAGACATCCCACCCCACCCCCATGTACAGCCCTCCCATCCCCATAGACACCCTTAAACCACCCTGGACTTCCCCGCCACCCCCGTGGATAGTCTGCCCAACCCATGGACATCCTGTATCCCCTGGATAGCCCTAACACCCCTGTTTATAGCCCTTCCCCCATAGACACCCCATACCCCCTTGACATCCCCACCCCCCATCGACAAGCTGCCTGCCCCTAGACACCCCCACCCTCCTGGACAGCCCCACCACCCCATGGATTTCCCACCTCCACCCTTGACACCCTTACTCCCCGTGGACAGCCCCTAGACCCATCGATAGTACTCCAACCCCATGACATCCCCTACCCCTCTGGATTGCCCCTCCACCCCCATGGACAACCCACCTACCCCCTGTACAGTCCACCTCACCCCCGTGGACAGCCCTCACACACCCCTGGACACCGTGAACCCCCTAGACAACCCCTCCCCCCAACCCCAAGGACAACCTGTCCACCCTCTTCCACACCCTCGTACCCCCCATAGACAACCCCTCCACCCCCGTGGATAGCCTGCCCCCCCCCCACCTAGACACCCATACCCCTGGGATGCCCCAGCACCCTCGTGGACAGCCCGCCCACCCCCGTAGACACCCAGTACCACCTGGACAGCCCCACCACCCCCATGGAGATCATTCCCCCCCATTGGACACCTCGTACACCACGTGGACTACCCCCATAACTATGGACAGCCCGCCTACACCCTGGACACCCCCTACCCCCTAGACTGCCCTGCCACCCCCCGTGGATAGCTCGCCCACCCCCTCGACACAATCTACCTCCTATGGACATCCCCCCCACCCCATAAAAGTCCCACCCACCCCATGGACAACCCGTACCTGAGGATAGCACCACCACCCCGTCGATAGTCCACCCACCACCTGGACACCACGTACCCCCTAGACATCCCAACCACCCCTGTGGACAGCCCACTCACCCGATAGACACCTCGTACCCCCTGGATTGCCCCTCCACCCCCATAGACAATGGACACCCTGTACCCCTGGATAGCCCCCACCCCAGTGGTTACCTCACCCACCCCAAGGACACTGCCTACCCCCTGGACAACCCCTCCACCCCATAGCATCCCCCACCCCACTGAACACCCCCTACTCCCTGTGGATATCCCCAACCCCAGTGGACAGTCCGCCCAACCCCTAGACACCCCAGAACCCCCCATGACAGCCTCGCCACCGCAGTGGACATCCCACTCACCCTCTACGCACCTCGTACCCCCTCGAAAGCCTTTCCACCCCCATTGAAAGTCATCCAACCCACATGGACACCCCATACCCTCTTGGACAACCCCCCCTCCCACACACACACACACAAACACATCTCCATGGACAACCAGACCAACCCTTGGACACCCCCAAACCCTAATTCATAGCCCTGCCACCCCATGGATATCCCACCCACCCCCCGGACACTCCGACCCCCTAAAATGCCCGACCAATCTCTGTGGACAACACACCCACCCCCTGGACACCCCTACCCCCATGTATAGCCCCCCCCGTATATAGTCCACACAGCCCCAGGACACCCCTACCTCTTGGACAGCCCCGTAACCCCAATGGACAACCCGCCCTCCCCCAAGATAGCCCCCATGCCCTCGTGGATAACCTGACCCCTAGACACCCCTACCACCTGGACAACCCCTAACCCTGTGTATAGACCTCCCAACCCTGTGGACATCGTATCCCTCCCCCTGGACTACATGTACCCCCCTGAACGACCCCACCACCCCCGTGTACAGCTCGCCCACCCCCTGGACACCCCACCCTTTCGATTTCCCACATCCGCCTAGACATCCCCACACCCGGGACACCCCCGACCGCATTGGAAATCCCCTAAAATGCCTAGAAAACCCACACCACATGGACACCCCCACCCCTGTGGATAACCCCCAACACCTGTGTAAAGCCCCTCCACCCACAATCGGTAGCTCGCCCACACCCCAGGACACCCCGTACTCTCCTGGACAACCCCACCACCCACTTGGACAACCCGCCCACGCCATGGAATCCTCGTACCACACTAGAAAACCCCCACCCCATGGACACTGCCTAACCCCTAGTGGACCCCCCCCCCCCCCACGTGGACAGCCTAGCCAGCCCCAGGACATCCCCTACCCCCTAGAGAGAACTACCACGCCGTGTATAGCTCACCCACCCCCTAGACAGCCCATACCCTTGGACATCCCTTTCCACCCCCAGGGAAATCTGGCCCACACCCCTGGACACCCCATATCCCCCTAGACAGCCTCCAACCCCGTGGATAACCCAATCACCTCGAGACACCCCAACCACCCCTCGGACAACCCCATCCCCCCCCCCAACACTCCCACCCTTGAACACCCCGACCCCCTAGGATATCCCTAACCCCTGGACATCCCCCACCCTACTTGACCACCCACCCACCCCCGTGGACAGCCCATCCAACCCCTAGACACCCCCTACCCTACTGGACAAGCCCCTTGACACCCCTGATCCCCCTGGACAGCCACGCCACCCCCGTGGAAAGGTCGCCCACACCCTTGACACCCTGTACCCCCTAAGAAGCCCCTCCACTCCCCATTGATTTCCATCACACCCCCTGGACCCCCCCCCCCCTGTGGACAGCCTTCCCACCCCTTGGACACCCCTACAACCCTTTGACAGACCCGCCACCCCTATAGACAGTGCGCCCACCCCCTAGACACCCTGTAACCCTTGAACAACCCTTCCACCCTAGTGGATACCCCACCCACCTCATGGAAACCTCATCCCCCAGGAGAGACCCCACCCATGGAAAACCCACCCACCCTCTTGGACACCCCGACACCTGGACAGCCCCACCACCCCCGTAGACAGACCATCCACCCTCTGGACAACCCAACCCATGGATAGCCCTATAACCCATGTGGACAGCCCGACCAAACCCCTAGACACCCCGTACCCCCTAGACAACCCCCCCCCCCCCACAAACCACAGTGGAAAACACGCCCTCCCCGGGACACTACCTACCCCATGGACTGCCCTGCCACCCCTATGGAAACCCCATACCCCAATGGACACCCCCACCACTGTGGAAAGCCTAAAACCCCCCTGGACACCCCTACCCCTTGTATATCCTGCCACCCCCATTGGAAGCCTCCCCTCCCCCACTCCTGTGGACAACCAACCCACCCCTTAGATATTCCCCACCCCCTAGAGAACACTTCCACCCGCGTGGATACACCCACTCCCTAGACATCCCAACCCACCACCTGTGGACAGCCCACCCCGCCCCCTCAACACCCATTACCCCATGTCATACCCCGACACCCCCTTGGATAGTCCGCCCAACCCTTGGACACTCCTTACCCACTGGATAGCCCGACCACATTTTTTTATATCCCTGCCCCCATGACAACATATAGCCCCCTTGGCAGCCCCACCCCCATGGACATGCAGCATGCCCCCTCAACACCCCTACCCCCTGGACACCCCACCACCCCATAGATAGCCCACCTTCCACCCTGGACACCCCTACTCCCGGTGGACAGCCCCCTGCCCCATTGATAGCCCTCCCACCACTGGACATCCCCTACCCCATGGATAACCCCCCCCCCCACCACTGTGGACATCCCACCCACCCCCTGGACTGCCCGCCACCCCTTTGGACAGCCCTCCCACATCCCAAGCAAACTCGTACCCCCTGGACAGCCCCCCCCCCCCCCACGTAGTGGACATCCTGTCCACCGCCCTCGACACCCCGTACACCCTCTAGACAACCCCTCTACCCTTTGGATAGCCTGCCCAACCACCTGGACACTCCCTACACCGGGGCAACCCTACCTCCCCCGTGGACAGCCCTCCCACCCCATAGACACCCCATACCACCTGGACAGTCCCGCCACCCCCCGTGGAGAGTGTAGAAACTAAAAAAGTCTGTATTTCCTAATGTCAGTTCTTAAAGGATGAAGCGAAGTCATAATAAGACTCAGAGGCCCAGTCTGGAGGGCCCGGAAGTGGTGCGTGAAATTAAGGAGGACTTGCGCGAAAAAAATTTTCCCGTGCGAAGGATGTCCGGGATTCGTCAAAAATCACTGGTGTGGCGCAGAATATTACGCGCCCCGTTCCACATGGTGAGGAATTTCGCACCAACCGGTCCTGGCGCGGAATATTTCATGCTTCATCTAGATTCTACGATGCCTGAGGCCTATAAATAGAAGGAGATCCCTTCTGTGTCGGGGTTGCGGAATTCAGACCAGCTACCATGCACGAAATTGGACTCCCGCGCGTGCAATATGACTTTCTGGTATTGACCCTTTTCGTGAAACCTTGCCCCTGTGTTCGTCTTTGTGCGCAATCCCACCTACTTTAATAAAATTGAAAACTTTTCAAGGTTCCTCTATTGCACGCAATCACTTCCATTGCATCCATCTTTTGCACACAAAACCCAATTGCGCGCAATCCTGTCGTTAGATTTTTCCCTACCATAGGGATCAGTTGTTTCCCCCACTCGCAATCCATGACCATTGCACACAATTCACCCTAGCCACGCTCAATCGCTATTTCCCAATTGCGCGCCATCCCAGTGTTTTATGCGAAAAACGTTTCTTTGCGCGCAAACCCCAGGAACCCTTTCCTTGAATCCCCTAGGGTGCCTCCCTGCTTAGGTGCCCGATTGCATCTATATCGGGCATGCACACCATGCGTTGTTTTCCTATACGGCCTTCCAGGCTCATACGAAGTAACCTCAAGGTCCCTTTGGTGGTGTTTTCGATTTTGTTGATTTACCTTATGCTCCTTCTCATAGCCATGCTAATGGATATTTCTTATTCGCATAGCCAAACTAATGTGAACCCTTCAATGGTTCGCCCTACGACCCCCCTTCATCATGTCCTTGTCGATGCCTTCCCTCCCACAAGGGGTAGAGGGTGTTGGGCATGTAAGACATAGGGGTGTGGAGAAAACCCACCTCGTTCGAGCTGAAGGACATTAAACTACCAAGAACCTCGTCCTCATCACATGACGTTAAACTATGATCTGACTCCATGCCTCGCACGTAGGGTCCCCCCGGCTCTGACATTCTTTACGCCACTCATTTCCATGGGAATGGAATCTTCCTCACATGGAATGAGATCCTCCCTCTCAGAGTGGAATTTTTCCATGGGGGAAGAGCAGCCTCAGAGCGTAATCCCCTAGCCTCTCTTACGGAAGGTATCACCCATGCACCTTCATACTTCCCCATCGCCAAGGCCAGGTGAGGGTGTGATAGGGAATGAGGAATATCCTTTGTTTGGACCCAAATCCCTCTCCCTCTGTACATTTTCGCGTCATGGGCCTCCATACTGGAGTAAGCCCCGGCACCAAGTGCTGCTCAATGCGTAATCCCCTCTCTACTTCTCAAGGACGCACCCTTCGCAATGTGATTGTCTGGTCCCTGCTGCCTCTTGTTTCTCACACCGAGCATGACTCACATTGGCTTAGAGTGAGAATAGACCATGTAATCCCCTTATGGGATGCCTCAGAGAATATTCCCCCTCCCGGTGAACTACAAGGACTTTGATCTGTGCTAAATCATGGTACGTAGGTATCCTCCACGAGGTGCAAGCCCACCACCCGGTCGTTCCGACCTCTTCACATCGGTTCGCGAAAAAATTAGGCCGCCTCAGAGCATATGCCCCAAATTTCTCGTCCTGCATGACGTTAAACTGTATTGCAACATCCCGCATGAAGTTAATATATATGCCATCTTCCAGTATTTCATTAAACTGTATGTCGTCCAGCACGACGTTAAACTATATGCCCTCGTCCCACATGACATTAAACTGTATGTTGTCTAGAATGTTGTTAAACTTTTTTCCTCATCCCGAATGACGTTAAACTGCACCACCCGAACTACGTGGACTTTGATCCATGCTAAATCATGGTACATAGGTAGACTCCATGAGGTTCAAGCCAACTAGTCAGTCTTTCGCACTCCTTTGCATCGGTTCACCAACTTTATGGGCCGGCTCAGAGTGTAAGCCCCATATCCACCATTGTGGGCTGCCTCAGAGTGTATGCCCCATATCCAACATTATGGGCCGCGTCAGAGTGTAAGCCACACATCCATCCGTTTTCAGCCGCCTCAAAGCGCAAGCCCCAAATTCTCCCATCCCGCATGATGTTAAACTCTATACCCGAAATACGTGGACTTTGATCCTTGCTAAAGCATGGTATGTAGGAAGCCTCCATGAGGTTCAAGCCCCTTCACTCCATCACCCATCCTAATTCCTAAACGGGCCACCACATCCCGCTGGGATCATGCCACCTCATTACACTCCACAGTATCTGGGAATCCACCCACGTTCTAGCCCCGACATAGGTGTTCCCCTCTAGAGGGTTCTTCAATCTGATCCACTCTCAGAGTTCTGATCAGTCTGATCCATCTCCGCAAGATGTTAAACTCATGGAATCCCCCATGTTAAACATGTGAAGATGAGGAAAACCTCAGATACATGCCTATGGCATGCCAATTTTCCACGTTTTATGTGAGATGCCTCGGGCTTTCGTTCCCTCGAGAAGCCCTATAATAGGGGATAGAAGGAAGACATGCCAATCCCCTTGCGTCAAGACATGCCAACGACGCCCCAACATGACCATTCTTCTCCCCGAAGGTTGCTGCCCCGAACATACCCCTTGGAGCATCTCGACAGAAGCAGCGTAATTAACAGGTGTCCATGAAAATATGGCACTTGGAATGAGATTCAAAAATATGTCTTAAATCTATTAGGGAGACCCAGACTACGTGACGAGCTCCAAGGAGGAATCCACGGAAGGAAGAATCGACATCCCATCATCCTAGTTTCAATCACGGAGCAGACGTCCCAGAACATGGAATGGATGTTGCCCACATATGGAAAGTGGGAATGTAGTGCAACAAGCCGTGCATCCTCCCCAACGTGATGGATGTGCGCACACACCCTGACAGATAGCGTCAGAAACAGAAAATGATGATCCCGACGTGAAGCTCTTCTCCTCAATATGGATAATGGTAGCGTTTGGGGTGTCAGAATATTAGCATGTCACCAGGTCTGGATACCCAACAATAGGACATGAAACCAGCAAGGGTTTGGGGCGGTCAGGATGTTGAGCACTTCATTCTGTGACATCATCATCGTGGATCCCTCCTACCAACCACAAAATATGGAAGGACGTTGGACAATTGGTTGTCGATTCCATTTCCTGCTAGTGTTAATGGGTTCATCTACCTACTTTTAGGAATCAGATCGCTGAATCTGGAGCTTGATTGCCACCTTCCCACTGGAGCAGGGGCAGGGGAAGTACTTACGTGGCCACCCCGCGCGGACCCGCCTTTTCCATAGCTTCTCGGACCGCCGCGACTGCCGGGCGCCTGTGCCCCCTCTCTCTGTCCGTGAAAATCCAACAGAGGGTGATCAACGACCTTGTGCATTGGTATGAGAAGGAAGGGGTTATCTCGACCAGGGACATAGCTCATTTGGATCGTGAGGCAGCTATGCCTCACTACCATCGCCTCCCCCAAGGGCTGCATAGGGAGCCACTGTGCCCCACCCCGACGTTCAAACGTTTCGGGAGGCTATCCACGGACTGCCTCGGCACCTCCCTTCCCTATGTCAATGAGGTGGGGGATGTTCGAGTTCGCCCGATAAGGGAACCGCTCTAGGGGTTCATGGAAAGGGCCCCTGCCAGGCTGTGTCGATGCCGCTGCCTGACTCCCCTAGTCGAAGAGCAAGCAATCCATGTGCCCGGACCACCGGCTCTGACCCATCTGACCCGACGCCAGTGTCGGGTGCGAGCAGAAGAGGATTCCCAACCTAGGGAATCAACATCAGCAACCACTATGGCCCGAGCCACTACTAACTCCTGTCATCAAACCCCCACACACGTTGATAATGGGTAGTTACATGGCCGAACCGGATCGTGGCCCCGAGCGCCCCACAGGCAGGTTGGGTCGGCTCTCCCGGTCGCTGGCACATACAATGGCTACCCCGACCAATTCACGGTAGTGCCATCCACCGTGGAGGCCTAATTTTTGCCACCGTTGTGGAAATCAGAATGCTTTCCCATGACAGCTACGCTCTAGGTGTGGCTCTTTCCAGCGCCCACTGCACGGGGTCACTTCCCCAACCACCGGATGTGAGTACGGAGCCATTTCACATCAGGTCACTCACCCACATGGAGGTCCTCCCCATGTCCCTTTCGACATCTTCCCTAGTGCTCCTCGCACCCTGGCCTTCGGTCCTCTTATCCCTAGTACCATTGCGCCTAGAGGACTCTATGATAGAAATAAGCCTTTCCATGAAGAGATACCTAGGGAAAGTAAGGAGAGACATCATCTCTACAAGAGAAATGCCAGGGAAGGACAGATGAAAATCCGACCAGTCTGTTTCTCATACTTTGAGACGGAGTACGACTCGCCGATGGAGCCCTCCCCCGGTTCCTATGAGTCAAGGGCATGGATAGGGATGTGGCGCGTCAGCCTCATACTCCCTGAATGCGAGATCCATATGATCCCCGCCTCCCTCCGAAGGTATATCCGGGAAGATGAGGACATGACCTACCCCCAGTGATCAAACTTTTTGTTACCATCGGTCTTTCTAGAAGAATATTCAACCTTGGTCCGAGAGGGTGGAGAACTTTTCTGGGGACTGACGGATGAGTCGCAACAAGGCACAACCTCGGAAAGCGCTGACACTATGACCGGAGGCCCTTTCACCGACCCTTCCTATCGTGACGTGACGTCCAGGACACTACAACCCTTGGAGGATGACTTAGGATTCAGCAACCGATCGGCCTGCTCGCCACATTCTCTGCCGGTCATCCCACTGGCCCAACGGCCTGCCTCAACACCGCTGCCAGTTCCCAAGCCATTCTCGGTTGATGAGTGGGGCCAGCAAGGGTCGGTTCCTTAACCTAAGTCATGGATCTTGTGGACCATCCTCGCAGAAGGCCACTTCCCCGAGATGTTTTGGCAGGTCGCCGGATCATATTTCTATATACTATAATCGCTCACCCCGAGAGAGTTTGAATGTTTCCGCCAGACACTCCGGGAGACTCACTCCCATATTCAACATCAGCAAGTGTCTTATCCTATGAGTCCAACACATCTCAAGGATATCGGTGAGCAGTGTCATTGGGTCGACCTGGCCACGCTCCCCGCGGTTCAGCACCCCGAGTAACTTGTCCACCACAGGGCCCTCCAACAATAATGCATCCATAGTTTTCAAGTACTCCCCAAAGTTATCGAGGAAGCCACACCCCACACGCACGTCCGTGGATGGTGTAAGTACACTGTCCTTCTTTTCAGTACGATTCGCTGACAGCCTGACTCACCAAGTAGTTTTGAGGGCATGCCCCCAAGGGCAGTAGTGGTCAACATGGCCGACCATTCGAGAGAGGGGAACAGTTTGGAACCACTCAATGAGGACTCACCGATAAGAATAGGTTTCTACTAGGTACATCCGGGAAGGTTAATCTTCAACAGAGGAACCTCCTAGGTCTCTCCATCCCCACTAAGTCATTAACACTAAGACGGAATATCGGCAATGGTAAAGAACATGTTGGGGCTGTCATGCTTGTCGACCCATCTGCCTCAGTGCAGAAGGCAGAGGATGATCCCGAGAAGTCCACGCTGTGCCACCATCTTGCTATGCAGAAGAGGCTGGTTGATGATCTTCTCGATGAACGCATTGCAGAGCAGCGGCCTGACTACAGTGGTCCTAGGTCGGGACAGCAGGGGCAGTGATAACAACCCCTCGACGAGATTCTCCCAAGAAACCGAGATCATGTCGGGTTCACTGAAAGAGGAGAGGCCAAATCTCATGGAAAGAGGGTGCGATAAGTTTCGTCGAACCATCCGGAGTGGCATGATCACCCAAGAGACCCCACTTGGGTTCCTCCCACCGCACCAAGAGCCGCTCCACCAGTCGCCCCGCAAGCAGCTGAGCTTGACTACCAGATTGAAGAGCCCAACAATGCGCTTGTGTTTAGGGATCCCCGTCAAGAGAGGAACCTGCCTCCAGACAATGTGATGGTAGTACTCATCGCACACTTATATGCTTTGGAAACTCGACAGGTGGCAATCCCATTGGACGACAAGCCATACCTAGCATGGTTGGATGACATACCAGCCCCACCGGGATATTGGAACCCCAATTTCACCCCCATTAATGGGACAGGAGACCCGCCACAACACCTGGCCCACTTCAACTCGAGGTGTGGGCCTGTGTTAGGAACTCCAGCACAGACGGAGGCTGCCAAGATCTGTTGCTTTGTTCAGATGCTAGAAGGGACATCATTCATCTGGTACAGCCAGATCCATGTCAGATCTATGAATAGATGGGAGGACCTTCGCCGGGAATTCCTCTACTAGTTCAGTTCCCCAACCCAGAAGTCGAACATCACAGACCTCTTCAGGTGAAATCAAAGGCCCGATGAGCGAGTCCTGGACTTCATCGCTTGGTGGAAGGTGCTCACATACTCCCTTGACATGCCACTAACTCAGGGGAAATTACTGACAATGTGCATAGGGAATGTCAAGGAAGAGCTGGTTCCTTCTCTGATCACATAGAATTACCCAAAGGGTTCCGGGAATTCTCAGACATGGCTCAGCGCCTCGAAGAGGCCCTGCAACCGGCCAGTCAGGCATGCCCGCTACCTCTTGTAGTCCCTGCAAGGAGAGAAGCCAGAGCCGAGCCCGCTACTGTGGCCCAAATAGAGGCCCCCAGGAAGCTAGAGATGCAACTAGTGGGGCTAGCTCTGCAGCCCTATAAGGGTCCACCCGCACGGGCACAGCCTCCAGCCTAGCAGTGACCATGTCAAAATCAGCAAACGCCTCCGCGTAACGCACCTCCACTGCCTAGGAGAGATAATCGGGTTCTGCCTCCTTGGCATGCTCCTCTGGCCCCTTGTCATTGAAAGCCTCCTAGAGACCCCTTTCCAGATAGAAGGAATCGAACATACTCGTTCAATGAGGCTCAGGTCCAAGGTTACTTCCGTAGTGCTTTGTATCAGAGAATAATGTGGCTGCCCGAGTTCCGGAAGTAAGAAGAGGCGCATCTCGGTGATCACCCAAACTACTTCCCTTATCACCGGACCCTGGGGCACACCATCCAGTGATGCTACGTGTTACAATACTAGCTACAAGACCATATTGACAACAACATAGTCTTGTTGGGCCCAGCCCTGGAACAAGTAGCAGGTGTCTTTGTGAGATCAGAGGGTGGTAGAGGCGACGAGGATGAATGGAATGAGGTTTCTGATCGTGGGTCCCGAAAGTATAACGACTGGATGGCCCGAAAGATGGGATCTCGTTCCCATGGAATCATCCGCGTGCGCCTAAATTTTCCAGAGCCCTCAGAAGCTGCGGTTGCTACTTCAGCATCATCGTCCCAGCCTTCCTCTTCCCAGAAGAGCAAGCAGCGACGGTGCAAGAATAAAGAATGTGCCCTTCCAATGCAGTCGTCATCCCGTACTCTTGGAGACTTCATGCCCCCAGAAATTGGGATCCCTCCGAGACTCCACCCGGTAATGGATGAATCCTCGAGTGATAGTCAGGGGTATGATTCGGTTAATACTGTAGAGTTGGTAAATCCCTTTTTGACTCCCAATGATGTGGAATGTCAGGTGGACCTTCCCAATGTCCCCGGCCGTCTCCAATGTCGGCGGAGCCATGGCTACATGAATCGCCAGGGCAAGACAGTTGGCACCTCGAGCCAGGTCGTGCATGCCACTGAGACCAGGCAGTTGGCCCAATACAGAGCTCATCACACATGGTCCCTTTATCAAGTGTCGAAAAATCCACCTCCACCACCGTTTGTGTTGCTGGATTAGGCAGAACCACCTTGGTCATGTGACGACCAGCTTTTCCCTGCTACCAGCCGACCCTACTATTCCATTACTAACCCGACAACCACTCTCTGGGCTTCGACTAGTGAACATCAAGATGTTCCTAGTACCAGTCAGCTACCGGTCCAGTCGGCAGGGCCCGTCATGCCTCCAATTGTAGAGCGGCCTCTTGTATGCAGAGGCTCGCGTTTGGCCCCGATGTATGATGTTCTGAAGAACCTAGATGGCATTCCAGCAAGTTTTTTTATACTTGAGGCTGTTTTCTTGTCATCTGAAATGCATGAGGATCTCGTCGAGGCCCTAAGGAGCCCCCTCTAGATTGAGACGGAGGTCAATGGCGTTGAAGTCTACCGCGGTCTTGTTGACACAGGTTCTGGGATTAACATAATCCCAACTCAGACATTGTGGAAGATGGGTCTGTCTAAGGATGATTTAACTCCATCTGACCTCAGGATCCAAGGGTTCTACCGAACCGGGCAAACTCCATTCGGCCAGATTTGCTTGAAGACCCAGTTCGGTGGCCTAATTTCTAGCACCAAATTCATGATTGTCTCTTAGTACACCGCTTACAACACATTGATGGGCAGGCCATGGATCCACCATCACACGGCGGTCTCCTCATCATATCACCAATGCCTAAAATACTCCCTTAATGGTTTAGTAGGCGTTATCTAAAGAGATGCGTCTTCTTTTGCCACTTGTGAAGCTCGTTATCTGGACGTCGGCAACTACAAGAGCAATGATAAGAGGATTCTGGTAGGTGGGGTTGAGCACCCCTCTCTCCCAAGATATCCCTGTGTAGGTATGGATGACGCCTACGTCTTCCCAATCCATCGGTTGGAGGCCACAACCCCGACATGGGGCAATGTTTTGTGGATTCGGGTACAAGAGGAAGGCATATTCTTGGGTCCAAGTGATGTTGGAAAATCACCTCATACTCCTACACCAACCAGGCTTAGGTGATTTTTGAACCTCCTACCCTTGTACGGTATCGGGACGTTAGGCTCATGGAAACGACAGTACGTCATACATGTCTCTTCCGTTGGGCTGGAATTAAACTGCTCAAGCAGACGAACCACTACTGCTTTGATGTCATCAATTGTAGCCCCTTGGGTCGAAGACCAGATGAGATTGGATCGACTGCCTTCATAGTTATGGTATCAGTGGCGCGTGAGTCTCCTGGTATGATGAACACTGTAGCCAAGCCGGAACCAGCTTTCCATCAGGGTCCGATAGCCCCAAAACAGCTCCCCCCATGAATGATCCCTCCACAAGTGGAGAGGAGGACATGGAGGATGCTCCCCCTGCCTTTGAAGAAGGCGTCTCTACCACGGTCCATGAGTTAGTGCAGGTGAACCACGGTAGTGAGGCGGCCCCAAGACCCACAATGATCAGTGTGGCCATTCCCCTAGAAGAGTAGCAACTTTACATAGAATTCCTCAGACAGCACCGTGATGTGTTCACCTGGAGTTACGATGAGATTCGATGACTAGATCCTCAGGTAGTCGTACACCGCCTTGGTTTCCCGACAAGCCATCGTGGGTTCATGCAGCCTCCCAGAAAGATGCACCCTTCTCACAGTGACATGGTTGAGGCTGAAGTTGACAAGATTATCAAATCCAACTTCGTCAAGGATGTACAGTACCCCCGGTGGCTAGCTAAAATTGTGCCAGTCAGGAAGAAGAACGGACAGGTCAAGGTCTGTATCGACTTCCACAATCTCAACTGCCATTGTTCAAACAATGATTTTCCACTTCTGGTGACAGAGTTCTTGGTTGATGCCAAAGCTGGGTTCCAAGACCTCTCCTTCCTGAATGGGTTTTCCGGGTACAAGCAGATCCGGATGGCCCCCGAGGACGAAGATTTCACTTCCTTCAGGGCCCTCTAAGGTACTTTTTTGTTACAAGGTTATGACCTTCGGCTTGAATAATGCATTTTCAACCTATTAGTGGGAAATGCATCTCATATTCATGAAACTTCTTGGGACATTGGTGGAATGCTACGTGGATGATCTAGTTGTCAAATCTCACAAGTGCCAGGAAAATCTCAATGACCTCGATAAAGTGTTCGTCTTCCTCCGTTCGCAACCCCTGAAGATGAACTCGTTGTTGTGTGTCTTCGGGGTCACCTCCTACAAGTTTCTTTGCTTTGTTGTCAGATATTGAGGCATCGAGATCGACCCGTATAAGATTAAGTCCATCATCCAGATGCCTCCCCCGAGTAATATTTGGGAGTTTCGAGGTCTTCAAGGCCAATTAGCCTACATACACTGATTCATTGCGAATCTGGCATGCAAGTGTCATCCCTTTTACAAGCTCATGAAGAAAGGTGCCACCTATGGATGGGATAAAGAGTGGTTGACTACCTTTGAGGAAATAAAGCGGTATCTGCTCCAACCTCCATTCTTGATGGAACCGGATTTCTGGAAGCCATAGGTCCATTACGTGACTACCCTGTAATGGTCCTTCAACACACTTCTTACCCATAAGAACAAAGAGGGAACATAGTACTACCTCTACTACCTCAGCCACATGCTCCTTGATACGGAAATTAGATATTCTCCCATCGAGAAGATCTGCATGGTGCTCGAATTTTCCATAAAGAAATTGCGGCACTACTTGCAACACCATGGGGTATAGCTGGTCTCTCGGGTAGACCTACTAAAGTACATCCTGAACTGACCTATGTTGACTGGCCGACTAGCGTGGTGGTCGGTGATCCTCCAGTAGTTCGACATCAGGTTTGTACCTCAAAAGGCTATCAAAGGATAGGCGTTGGTATACTTTTTAGCCGCTCACCCAACCTCAGTGGATTAGCCACTGGATCTTGGTTTTCTGGATGAGGTAATTCTCTCAGTCGATCATGTCATCCCATGCTAGCAGATGCACATTGATAGTGCCTCCCGGAGCCCCACCGGTAGAAGACTCAACGATCCATGGCTCAAGAGAGTGGGCATAGCTATCGTCTTCATCGCCCTAGAGCATGTTGTTCTTCCATATTTGTTCTTACTATTAGAGGGCTACACCAACAATGAGGCCGAATATCATTCCCTCATCACTAGCCTCGAAATGGCCATCGAGAATGACGTGCCCCATCTACATGTGAAAGGGGACTCCAAGCTGGTCATCAAGTAGGTCATTGGTGACTATGTTGTCACAATTCCAGAACTCATGCCATTGATGGAGTGCACCCTTCATCTAATGGCTCAGTTCCCCTCTCGGTTAGAATTTGTTCATATTTTCTAGTCACAAAACGGTCGAGCAGATGCTTTGTCCAGCCTGGCCACGTTGCTTACAGAGACCGAACATGATGACCTGATTATCCATGTAGCACACCGAAGAGTCATTGCTCCTGTTACCCCGGAGGATGACCGTGGCCCACAGGTGAACCATCTTACCACTGGTTCCCATTCATCAGGAGCCCCTGGTACATCAGATATGGTGATCTAAGTAGTTCCTGATTAGAGGAAGCCCTAGGTTGAATACCTCCAATGTAGTAATCATCCGTCAGACTGGGCTGAGCGCGACCGAATCTAATGCCTCCTGATGCAGTTTACCCTTCAGAGCGGTCCCAGCCTTGAGCAGATCCTATACAGATGTGGATTTTATGGTGTTCGCCTCTGTTTCCTTTAAGGAGTCGAGATCCCTCATGTCATATAAGAGGTTCATGCAGGTTCATGTAGAGGCCATAAGGCCGGGTCGAAGTTGTGTCACCAAATTCGGAATCTGGGGTACTTCTGGCCCTACATGATCTATGATTCCATCGAGTTTTCCAAGAGGTGTCATGTGTGCCAATTTCATTCTAACTTTGTGCATCGGCCACTGGATCCCCTCAACACTACCATGTTTTTTGGCCCATTGCAGTCTGAGGGTTTGATGTCGCAGGACCTTACCCACCAGAAACAGATTTCTTTTCCAAGTGGTCAGAGGTAATCCGGCTCAATGAATACAAAGCCCGTTATATCACTGACTTCGTGAGTTCCAACATCATCTATCGATTTGGAGTGCCTCACACTATCCTCACGGACAACGGAACCTACATCCGAGCGGTCGAGCTGAAGAAATTGTATGCCAAGTACATCATTCACTCTAACCATACCTCCGACTATCACACGTAGGAGAATGGATAGATTGAGGCGTTTAACAAAACCCTCTCTAACATTATGAAAAAATGGTTGGTCTGAACAAGAAAAGATGGCAGGACAAGCTCCCCAATGCCCTTTGGGCTTATCGGACAAAGACAAGTAATTTTACCCAGGTGACCCTGTATTCCCTTATGTATGGAGCTGATGTCGTCCTGCCCATCGAGATTTAGTTTCCCTCATTGCGCACAGCGGTTTACAACCAGAAAGCGCCAGATAGAGTTGCCAAAAACTATCTTGCTTATTTAGAAGCACTGGATGAGAATAGGCTTCGCGCCTTGCACAACCTAGAAATGCATCAGAGCAGGATGGCTCGAGCTTTCAATAAGAGGGTTCGCCTCCACTCATTCCAGCAAGGAGATCTGGTACTGGCCCTCATGGCGCCAATGATTCCTGGTAGGAAACCAGCCACGTTGGAGCCCAAATTGGATGTTCCTTTAATCATCCATAAGGTCTATCCCAATGGTGTGTATTCCCTGGTGACTATGGATGGCGAGCATGTAACTCCTCGCACCAATGCCAAGTTGCTCAAGCAGTAATTGTCCTGAGCCTTAGGGTCCTGTATGACCCTAAACTGCAACAAAGGTCCCCCATGAACTTAAACTGGATCACGGTCCCCCATGACCTTAAACTGGAATGCGCTCCAGCATGAACGTAAACTACATTTGTCCCTACATCTGGGCCCCTTTTGTCCAAGTTACAAGACCTTAAACTAGGATCCTTGTGGTCCTACATGACCTTAAACTGCATGCTCGTCCTCACTACAAGACATTAAACTGCAAGCTGGTTAGGCCTTCCTGACCGAGGCCCAGCCTCATGCCCCTTGGCCTTCTCGAGCCCCTTAGCCCATGTCCTTACCTAGAGTTTGCGGTGTGGTGTAGTATTATGTCCTCATTCATGAAGGGTTACCCGCCATTCCGTACACATTCCTGGATAAAATTATTCTCATCATCCTACATGACGTTAAACTGTGCTTTTAGTACAATGTGTGGCTTGATTTCCATCCAAATGGATACGTAGGTCCACCTGAACATTTAGGTTTCAGGTCCATCCCTATCTCTTATGAGATTCCATGATCTCCTGGTCACCTCAGTCTCTTGGCCTGTTCCTCCCCGCGGGGGGATACATAGGTGTGGTAAAGGGTTTTTGGCACCATGCCCCCTTCTCCCCAGAATTTTCCATCTTTTGGCTACTCTCAAACTGATCACATCGACCATTTCTAGTGGTCCGCTAATGTTCTCAGAGTACTCTGGTCTAGGACCTGGAGAGTTAGATTCGACTTAGGCAAGTTTTTGTACACTTGTCAAGATTCGTGCTCCCTTTCATTCGGGCCCCTGTAATCTTTCACACCCAGAGGGATGATGTGTTGCGAACATGGTCAGCAGTAGTCCTCAGTCATCATGTTGGCTTCTTTAGGCCCGGAATGTTGGTTTCAAGATTCACATTATGTTCCACCCCATCGTGTCAAAGTGTAATGTCGACACTCGTTTCACTAACCCTCAGTGAACCTCCACACATCAGACAGAAAAAGCTGCGTGACGGCGTCTCTCAGGGTTCTCGTGATAGGAGCACCAAGGTAATATGCTTGGGTTTTTTCTATGGATAATGTTCAACTTGACCCTCATCCCCTTGGGAAACAAAGAGTCACCCAGACATTGCATTTCGGGCCCAACTCAGCTGGAAGCTAGTTTCTCCTACCTCCTGATTGTTGTATCCTCGTCGTCTCCATGGCCCGAGGCTCCTCTCCCGGAATCACACGTGGTGACGGTATATGAATATGCCCTCATCTACATCGGGTGTTCCTTATCGCATCGTGCACGTTCCTCTAGGTCCAAGCCATACAACCATAAACTGTGCTGGTTAGTCCTACTACACAACCATAAACTATGATGATATCATCTCGGTCGCACAACGAAAAATGGCACTACATTGTAGTGACCTCCCCATAGGGGACATCACGTGGGGTATCGGTCAATTACCATACCATTTGTCAATGCTTGTTATGGCTTGATTATTGTGGCGATGCTAGGAATTTCTACCCTAGGCTGGTCGTTCCACGACTGAAAACCATTCACCTTCAAGGAAAATTAAGATATATCATATACCGCTTCTTTTGTTGCTAGGGCTAGACCTGCACACCTATTTCATCTTTTGAACAGGTACCATGTTTTGCCATGCCACCCTTGGTCCATCTTTGGGTTTTCTAATTCATCGTGTCTATTCCACCTTTGGGACCTTGACCGCGGGACTGCGTGGCGTGGTGAGTAGGACCTCGTCCTCATTCACGTCAGGTTTGCGATAGCCACACCACATGTGCCCTCTTATGAGAATTATACCTCATGTTTCTTGTCCTGCACGACATTAAAATGAACCCCCAAGAACTAAGTATGGCTTGATTCTCATCCTTATGTGATACATAGGAGCACCTAGGCACTTCCCCACAGGCCCATCCTAGCTTTCGTGTTTGGTCCCTTGACCTAAACATGTCTCCAAGGAGCACATGGTAAGAAGGACCTTATCCCCATGCAGGTCAAGTTTCGAAACCACTTTACCATGTGTCTCCCACTTCCCTTACTCTTTTGGTCCGAGCTATAAGACCTTAAACTAAGATCCTTTTCTAGAACTATGTGTGTCTTGCTTCTCATCCTTATGAGATATATAGGAATGCCTGGACATTTCATCCTAGGTCCAACCCCAGGGATTACCAAATTTTGTCCCTCCTCACTATCGGCCCCTTGGACTGGCTTCTTGGGGAGTGGTGTAATTGTGACATTTACCCCGAATAAGTTTGGGAGGCCCCATGGTGATGTTGGGAAGTGACAATTCACTCGCCAGATAGGTCCTGTCTGAAAATTGTGATGATCTGTGACCAGATTAAAACATCTGCCTAATGCGCCTCTGCCATGGTGGCACAATTTCTAGGTGTGTTGGACTCTATTTGAACCAACCACCACTCCACTTTCCACACTTTGCATGCCCCTTTATTTGGATCCTCATCCTCTTTCATGTTTGATGGGAAAACTTATCAGTAAGGATGATAGACTTTGGTCCACCTGCTGTATCAATATGGATGATAGCCCTTTGGTTTTCCTATTGTAGCAATATGGATGATTGAAATATGGTCTACCTTCTATCCTGGGCCAATGTTCCGGAATATTGTTCATGTTTGATGGGACCCCCTAATACTATGGATGCTTGACCTTTGGTCTGCCTGCTGTAACAATATGGATGATAGACCATTGGTCCACCTATTGTAATAGTATAGATGAATGACCTATGGTCCACCTACTATTATGGGCCAACATTCCGGAAGACTGATCTTCAATATTTGAGTTAGGTCATGTGTTGCGAACATGGTCAGCTATCCGCCCTCATTTGTTGTCCCCATTTCAGGCCAATGTGATATGGATGCTACGTTTCTGCCACGGTTAACAGTTATCCTCCATCGTCGTGCCCCCCATAGTGTTCCGGATTTGGGTAACGTGGTTCACCATTTTCTTCTCCCTATGTTCAAATTGATTTCAATGCCCCCAGTGTTGCCCCGCTCATGTGTCAGAACACATTGACATAGTGATATATCAATCGGTCTGAGGTCCCCTCCTCAAAAATCCAGGCCTGATTTCCGATGCTTGATGCTTGGTTGACGCTCCCACGAATTTGTAGATTATGGTAGAGAATATAAAACTAAATGTAAAAATAAATCGATTGGTCCATATATTTGGTTGGAAAGATGAGAAATACAAGCAAAAGTTTATGAGAAGGACAAAACAGGGCCCTTAAGGATTAGCATTTTGGATTGATCTTTCCAGTGCCTCTACCCATTGGCTGGTGGCCTCCAAGACTACTTCTCTCTCCCTGAAGAATCTATCTTCGTTAACAGCCACAGGGCATAGTTTTCTAATCCTAGCTTGTGCATGTGCTCATTCTGTTTGAAGTACGGTCATTTGGTGACTCGCCTCCATCAGTTGTTCTTGGGCGTCAGCCAGCTGGGTCGTCAGTTGCTCCACGAGCTCATAGCATGGTTCAATGAAGACCTCCTTCTCTGTCGTCTTCCCTTCGAGGTGTCAGACTTCCTGCTCTTCCCTCTGGAATGCTCGGGTGCTCATTGATCTTTCCTGACACTAGGCAATGTCAGTGCGCTAGATGCTTTCACATATCTTCTCAGCCATGTAATCACAGACCGTCAGATGAAGGCGTTGAGCGTCAGCCCCTCCGGCACATAGGAAGCGCAACCAGGACTAGAGTGATCCCTTCTGCCTCAGCCAATCCGTCTAAGGCTTCCTGAGAAAGCACTGGATACACTTCCAACCTTTGTGCGGTGTCATCCGGCTCTCCTCGGCTGCTTTCGAGTCTGAATCTTCTATCTCCTCAGGATCAGCAGGCCAGTACGTAGGAATGGAAGCCAGCTGGTCAGCAGCAGGGTCTGCCTCAAGGATGCCTTCATAAGGAATAGGATCCTCGATGTCCAGGAGACCTTCCTCTCTTTCCCCAACAACGGCGGTGCCTCCGTCAGCTTTCGGACATGCTCCAATGATAGCACCACTGATTTCCAACGCCCCCTGCTCACCTATTGCTGGGGCCGACTCAGTTTGTGAGGTATGTTCTGGAGGAGGTGGTATGTCCACCACTGGTCCACTCACGAATGGCCTAGGCTTAGCAGCCCGAAGAGCCTCCAACACCGAGATCAGGTACGAGGAGCATCCTGATTAGCTGGGTTTTCTGACAGTAATCACTTGTAGCGAAGGAGGGGACTTACAAAAACCCAGAGCATCAGCCTCCGGTGTGCTGGCCGCTATAGGAGCTGTCGTGGAAGAAGACCCCTCAGTGCTTGTCTGTTCGATGATGGGCATCAGAGCCCCATCCTCTCCCATAGGCACTTCTCCTCCTTCTTCTATTGGGGATTCCTTATCTATGCCTATGTTTTCCTGAGTTAATTAGAGAAATTAATTTGAAATTGTAGAAGAGAATGAATGATGAAGGAAGATGAATAAAGATAGAGACAAACCTCGAGTATCTTGGTTATGTCAGGATCAGAGCTATTGATGTCATCGCTCTCCCAGAGGCTCCCTTGGTAGGATTCCCCCTGCGACCCCTCATCATTTCGTTTTCCTTCTCCTTCACCTTCTCCTTCATCTTCTCCTTCGCAGTCATCTTCTCCTGTTTCCTCCTATCCCTCTGACTCTTCATCACTGTCGCC
The DNA here is from genome assembly GCA_963277665.1 of Viscum album. Classification (NCBI taxonomy): domain Eukaryota; kingdom Viridiplantae; phylum Streptophyta; class Magnoliopsida; order Santalales; family Viscaceae; genus Viscum; species Viscum album. The sequence goes on along the minus strand of OY728150.1, from coordinate 290,347,034 downwards.
TTCTCCTAGAGACATCCATTTTGGATCATGCTCTTGGCCAAGCATCACTTTCACCGGGATAGGTGGCTCCGCACGCCGACCCCTTTGGTGCACGTATGTTTCCATGACTGTTAGATATGCACGCCTCCGATGGAAGTTTACCAGGTCGGTAACTCAAATGAGCCCAACATCTGGCTGCTAGATCTTGTCCTGCATTATCTTCTGCCGGATGGCTTCAACGCTCATTGAATGATGGATGGTCATCCAGGCCAACCAAAATGCCGAGAAAATTGCATCTTGGGTAGTTTTGAGAAGGTATCTTATCTTATTCCCGAGTATCTCTATGGACGCCTCGTGTGACCCCCTCCGAGCAACGAGGTCACATCGAATCCATGCGATGTCCCCGCTGTTGAGGTCCCAGCCTGCGTAGGATTCACTACGAGACGCGCCACTGGTTCCCCCCATCTAGCAGCACCTTTCATGTTCCCCCGTCGCCCAGTTTCAACGCGGGGAGTCTCGAGTTGCTAGACTCACTTGAGTAAAATCCCCTCAGGGTAGGCGATAGTCCAGTGTTTGACATACTCAGTTGATAAGCCGACATCGACCACAGTGGGAGGAACGGTGATGAAGTCTCCAGAACCATAAGTGGTGAACATTAACTACATCTAGCAAAGGACGTAGGGATTCTTCTCCTCCCAGATGTCTGTGAATACCTTCATCGGCATTCGCTGGAGGCTCCTGAACTGCCTCGCGAATTGGGACGGCACATGAGGCTCGCAGATGATCTTCCCATCAATCCGAGCTAGAATCACCCCACATCGGGTGCTCTGGAAGTATTTTTACTACTCCAGCGAGCATTTCCCATTATCCACCATCTGGCCGAACAGGGTGGGGAATGTGCTGAAGTTGAAATTGGCATGGTTACCAATTCATATCTTTATGCCCTCCTCGTTGATCATCATCGGTTCAACCCCAGAAATGTTCAGGAGAGATGGCCGCAGGCCGTTGCCCGGAGGACGAACGACATTCGGGAAGGTGTATCCACTGAGATGAGCCACCACCCAGCTGTGAAAGATCTGTAAGAATCCACACACCCTCTGAGGAGATCCCCTATGGAGATGCGTCTTAGGATGGAATACAGCCTAATCAACATGGGGACCCCCAGAATGAAGCTTTTGTTGGCATCCATGGTCCCTTCCATCACCAGTGTTGTTGTACAGATGTCCATTCTTGCATCTCGCACTGGCAGGAGCCACCCACTCATGAAGTGGGAAATGAACCCGTCATATCAGACGTTTGGGCCCCGAGCCTCAATGACATGATAGCCCCATGATTGTTATTGCCCCGCCTCCAGGGTCCTCTAATACGATCCATTCTTGCTCCTCTGAGCTGTGTTTGGGCACCGTTTCCCCCTCCCTTGTATCTGGACAGCCGAGTCCTTCACTAGGAACTGGATGAACCAGTCCTTTTAGGCAATGCCCTTCAAGAAGTCCTTGACCCCCCAGTCTCTCTTTGGCCAGCTCCAACAGGTGCCACGTCATCATGGGGGTCTGTGACATATCTTCCCAGGTGTACATTGGAGGGATGAACTCGTCATATTGGTAGCCCTCTAGTGGGATACCTCTGATGTAGTGAACATCCCAGAGGCTGATACCAACTTCCCCATGGTGAAGATGGAATGTGTTGGTATCCGGGGACCACCTGGTAAACATCTCCGACACAAGTTCGAGTTGACGGTAGAAGTGAAACTGCAACATCCACACCACCTCGAACAGATCAATGTGTCGAAGCTCAGTCCCAAATTGGTCGCACCTATGGAGAACCCAGTATTCCCAAGCCCACTCACTGGTGAAGTTGCCTCCGGACCGCAGGTCCCAATCTTGCAGTTAGCCCATAGTGTCATCCATGATACATTGACAGAACTTTTTTGCATAAAGGGTTAGAGATATCTCTGCAACAGAATCACCCCCATCAATGCTCCTAGTCCTCGGGTTCAGGACATACACATTCATGTGTCTGGTATCTCAAGAAAGATGGTCATTGTTGGTGTTGTTGTAATAGATAAGGTTGTCCTCCCGGGTCACCCATGACCGCGGTGTGTCCACCTAGAAGCCCAACATTAGGACCTCCTCCAGGATTCCGAAGATCCAAAGAGGAAGGTTGTTGGATAGAGGATACCCTTTCTAGGTAGGTGTCAGTAGGTTGAACAAGGTAAGGTTGTCAGAAACAACAACCATGGCACCATAAAACTCTTCATTAGCCGTCATTTTAGCTCTACGAGCGGTGGCTTCCTCCTGATCAACCTGGTTCACGGCCATCATGAGTTCTATGAGAGTTGCGCAAAATCAGGATAAGGTCTGCAGAATCAGGATGAGGTGCACAGAATCAGAAAAGGTTGCGTGCAATCTAGACTCATGGCGTGCAATTCAGGATTTTGGCATGAAATCCGAAACAATGGTCATGAAATATCCCGAGTTTGCGCGGAAATACGACCGAAACCCGGAAGGAATTACGCGCTGCCAAATCACTTTTTACGTGCAGCTACCAATGCAATTTCACGCGTGAGAGCATTGATCCTATCACGCAGAAAGGATTGAGTACGGAACATGGGAACTGAGTCCCCTTTTTATAGGTGAGGCTGGGGTTCCGCGCTATGCGGAAATCAAATTCCATGCCGACCCATAGTTTTGCGCGCCACATTTGGCTTGGGTGAATAGAGTGCCCACGAAATCCATCACTTCAGTGTTTCCCTCAGAATCCAATCATTACGACCTCTCGCTGATCCAATTCCGAGGGGGGTCATTTGTAGATGCCGAAAAAGTCCATAGTTACTAAAGGGAGTTCCGAAAGGACCATGAAAAGTCATATTATGACTCGGATGCCCAGTCCGGAGGGCCCGTAAGTGTTGCGTGAAATTAAGGAGGGATTGAGAAAAAAAATGTTTCCCGTACAAAGGATGTCCGAGATTTGCGAAAAAGAACAGGGGTAGCACGCAATTTTGCACACCTAGTTCCGCGCAGTGAGGCCTTTCGCACTGATCGGTCCTGGCGCGGACGATTTCATGTGTTGTCTGGATTCCATGACACCTGAGGCCTATAAATAGAAGGAGACCCCTTCCATTTCGGGGTTGCAGAATTCAGACCATCTCTTGTCCGTGAAATTGGACTCCCGCACGCGCAATATGTCATTCAGGTATTGACCCTTTTTGCGCAACCTTGCCCCGGGGTTCTCCTTTGCGCGCAATCCCACCAGATTTAATAAATGTGCAAACTACTTAGGGTTCCTCCTTTGCACTCAATCACTTCAATTGCGCACACTCCCTCTTTTGCACGCAAAACCCAACTGCGCGCAATCCTATCATTAGGTTTTTCCCTACCTTAGGGATCAGCTGTTTCCCCCCGCGCCCAATCCAAGCCCGTTGCGTGCAATTCCCCTTAGCCGCACACAATCCTTCTGCCCAAATTTCCCACCAACCTGGTGCTCTCCGTGCAAACCTTCTCTTTGTGAAAAAACCCCAAGACCCCTCACCTTGACACCCCCTGGGGTGCCTCCCTGCTTAGGCACCTGATGCCCTCTATACCGGGCATGCACGCCATGCGTTGTTTTCCCGTATGGCCTTCCAGGCTCATACAAAGTAACCTCAAGGTCCCTTGGGTGGTGTTTCCCATTGCGTTACTCTGCCTTATTCTCCTTCACATAGGCACGCTAACGGTTATTAATTCTTCGCATAGCCACACTAACGTGGACCCCTCTATGGTTTGCCCTACGACCGCCCTTCATCACAGCCTTGATGATGCCTTCCCTCCCACAAGGGGTAGATGGTGTTGGGAATGTAAGACCTATAGGGGTGAAGCGAACCCACCTCGTCTGAGCTGCAGGTTGTTAAAATGCCAAGCACCTCATCCTCAACACATGATGTTAAACAGTGATCCGACCCCGTTCCTCGCATGCAGGGTCCCCCCTGACTCAGACATTCATTACGCTACTCATCTCCACAGGAATGAAATATTCCTCACATTGAATGAGATCCTCCCTCTCGGAGTGGAGTTTGTCCATGGGGGAAGGGCTACCTCAGATTGTAATCCCCTATCCTCTCTTGCGGAAGGTAGCACCCATGCACCTCCGTACTTCCCCATCGCCAAGGCCAGGTGAGGGTGTGATAGGGAACGAGGTATCTCCTTTGTTCGGTCCCAAATCCCTCACCCTTTGTGCTTTGTCACATTATGGGCCTCCATCCTAGAGTAAGACCCGTCACCAAGGTCCGCTCAATGAGTAAGCCCGTCTCTGATTCTCACGGATGCACCCTTCGCGACGTGATCGTCTGGTCCCTGCTGCCTCTTGTTTCTCACACCGAGCAAGACTCATGTGGTCTTAGAGTGGGAATGGACCATGACATCCCCTTATGGTCCATCTTAGAGCGTAAGCCCCATCTTGGCGAACTACGAGGACATTGATCCCTGCTAAAGCATGGTACGTAGGTAGCCTCCACGAGGTTCAAGCCCACCACCCGGTCGTTTCGACCTCTTCACTTCAGTTTGCCAACACTTTGGGCTGCCTCTGAGCATAAGCCCCAAATTGCTCGTCCCACAAGATGTTAAACTGTATGCCTCTATCCCGCATAACGTTAAACTGTATTCCCTTGTTCCGCATGATGTTAAACTGTATGTCGTCTAGCACGAAATTCAATAGTATGCCCTCGCCCCGCATGACGTTACACTGTATGTTGTTCAGCACGACGTTAAACTGTTTGCCTCGTCCCGCATGATGTTAAACTGCACCACCCAAACTACATGGACTTTGATCCGTGCTAAAGCATGGTACGTAGGTAGCCTCCACGAGGTTCAAGCCCACCACTCAGTCATTCCGACCCCTTTGCGTCGGTTCATCAACATTATGGGCCACCTCAGAGTGTAAGCCCCATATCCACCATTGTGGGTCGCCTCAGAGTGTAATCGCCATATCCACCATTGTGGGCCGCCTCAGAGTTTAAGCCCCATATCCAACTGTTGTGGGCCACCTCAAAGCGTATTCCCCAAATGCCCCCATCCCGCATGACGTTAAACTATATAACTGAACTACAAGGACATTGATCCTTGATAAAGCATGGTACGTAGGAGGCCTCCACGAGGTTTAAGCCCCTTCACTCCATCACCCATCCTGATTCCTAACCGGGATTACACATCCTGGTGGGATCATTCCACCTCATTCCACTTCATAGTATCCGAGAAGTCGCACACGTGATGGACTTGACATCAGTGTTCCCCCCTATGGGGTTCTTCAATCTGATCCACTCTCATTGTTTTGATCAGTCTGATCCGTCTCTGCAAGACATTAATCTCGCGGCATACCCCGTGTTAAACATGGGAAGATGAGGAAAACCTCATATACATGCCTATGGCATGCTAATTCCCCGCATTCGATGTGAGATTCCTTTGGCTTCCGCGCCCTCGAGAAGCCCTATAATAAGGGACAAAATATAGACATGACTATCCCCCAGCGTCAAGACACACCGACGACGCCCCATCATGACCATTCTCCTCACCAAAGGTTGCTGCCCCGACCAGACCCCATGAAGCATGTCGACGGAAGCTGCATAATTAACTGGTGTCCATGAAAATATGGCACCTGGAACGAGATTCACGAATACATCTTAATTATATGAGGGAGACCCAGAGTAGGTGACAAGCTCCGAGGAGGAATCCATGGAAGGACGAACCAACATTCCATCATCCCTGTTTCGATCAAGGAGAAGACATCCCTGAACAAGGAACAGATGTCGCCTGCCTTTGTAAAGCAGGAATGAGGGGAAACAAGCCGTGCATCCTCTCTTGCGTGACAGATGTGCGTGCGTTCCCCGACAGAAAGCATTGGAAACAGAGAGCATTCCCACCCCTCTGGAAACCCCGTACCCCCCGTGGATTGTCCCCACCCCGGTGGACAGCTCACCAACCCCCTGGACACCCCCTACCCCCCCGGGACAACCATTCCACCCCCATGGAAAGCCCATCCACCCCCTTGACACCCTATACACCACCGTGGACATCCCCCCCATGCCTATAGATGTCACAACCACCCCGAAGACACCATGTACCCCAGGATAGACCCACCACCTCGTCGATAGTCCACCCACCCCTAGACACCCCCGTACCCCCTAGACATCCCCGCCACACCTGTGGGTAGCATGCCCACCACCTAGATACCATGTACCCCCTGGACAGCCCTTCCAGCCCCGTGGACTTCCCACCCACCCCCGTGGACACCTCGTAGCGCCTGGATAGCCCCCACCCCTGTGGACAGCTCGCCCAACCCCTGGACACCCCTACCCCCTAGACAGCCCCACCACCCTGTGGCAGCCCACCCACCACACTAAACAGCCTCTACCCCCCGTGGACATCCCCCCCCCCCCCCAATGGACAGCCCGACCACCCCCATGGACACCCCTAACCCCCTAGGACAGCCTCTCCACCCCTGTGGACAGCCCCCACCCCTACCCCTACACACCCCATACCCCCCGGACTGCCCCACCACCACTATGGATAGCCGTCCTACAGACATGGACACCATGTACACTTCGGGACAACCCCCCCCCCCCCCACACACATCACTGTGGACAACCCGCACACCCCCTGTGCACCCACTACCCTCCTGGATTGCCTTACGACCCCATGGACAGCCCGCCCACCCCCTAGACACTCCGACCCCTTCACTGCCCCACTAACCCCCATGGACAGCTCACCCACCCCCCTAGACACCCCTACCCCCATGGATACCCCCACCACAGATTGTCCACCCTGCCTATGGACACCCCTAACCCTTGGAGAGCCCTATCGCCCCAATGGACATCCCACCCACACCCTAGAAAATCTTCACCCCCCCCCCCATGGATAGCCCACGCGCCCCCAGGACACCCCTACCACCTTGACAACCCCCACCCCCCATGGATATCCCACCCACCCCCATGGATGACCCAACCCTCCACACCTGGGCACCCTATAACCCCTGGGAAACCCCACCACCCCCACGTTCAACCCGCCCACCCCTGGATACACCCACCCTTCAGATAACCCCCATCCCCCCGGACACCCCTCCCTTGGACACCCTCGACCCCTTGGAAATCCCCCCAACTGCCGGACAACCCACACCACATGGACACCCCCACACCTTTGGACACCCCCAACACCCGTGGAAAGCCCCTCCACCCTTCGTTAACAGCCCGCCCACACCCCAATATCCCCCCATACCCCCAGGATAGGGCGCCACCCCCATGGGCAACCTGCCCACCCCCTGGATACCCCGTACCCCCTAAACAACTCCCAACCCCAGGACACCCACCACCCCCTGTGGACAACCCCTCCCCCACCCACATGGACATCCCGCCCACCCACGATACATCCCCTACACCCTAGATAGAACTACCACCCCATGGATACCTCACCCACACCCTGGACACCCCATACCCCATGGACAACCCTTCCACCCTAGTGGATAACTAGTCCACACCCCTAGACACTCCATACCCCCTGGACAGTCCCCAACCCCTAGGACTGTCCGCTGACCCCCGAGATACCCCCACCACCCCCGGACACCTCCATCCCCTGAAAACCCCTCCACCCCTTGGACCCCGACCCCTAAGACATTCCCCAACCCCCTAAACATCCCCCAACCCCTTGAAACCACCCTATGGATAGCCCATCCACCCCCTAGACACCCCTACCCCGCTGGACAACCCCCTTGAAACCCATGATCCACCTAGACAACCACACCGCCGCATTAGAAAGCCAACCCACACCCTGGACACCCCATACCCCCCCTATATAGCCCCTCTACACCCATGGATAGCCTACACACCCCCTGCACACCCTTACCCCCCTAGTGGATAACCTTCCCGCCCCCCTAGACACCCCTACCCACCTTGAGAGACCCGCCACCCCTATGGAAAGTGCACCCACCCCCTAGACACTATGTAACCCCTGGAACACCTTTCCACCCTCGTGGACACCCACCCACCTCATGGAATCCTCATCCCACAAGAGAGCCCCTACACACTGGACAACACGCCCACCCTCTTGGACACCCCTACCCCTGGAAAGCTCCGCCACCCCCGTAGATAGTCTGACCACCCCCTGGACACACCAAACCCCATGTACAGCTCTATAACCCATGTGGACAGCCCTCCCACCCCTTTGGAACCCCGTACCCCTATAAAGCCCCCCCCCCCTCCACCACACCACCATGGACATCCCTCCAACCCCCTGGAAACTCCCTACCCCCTGGACATCCCCCACCCATTTGGGAAGCCTGCCACCCCCTGGACACCCCTACCCCCATGTACAGCCCGCCACCCCATGGATAGCCCGTCCACCACCCTGGACACCCCAAACCCCCATGGATTGTCCCTCCATCCCTATGGCAGCCCGCCCGCCCACTGGACACCCCATACCCCCTGGACAGCCCCCACCCCCGGGGACATCCTGCCCTCCCCCTAGAATCCCCTAGCCCCCAAGATAGTGCTACCAACCTGTGGACATCCCATCAACCACCATTGAACACCATCCCCCTCCCCCATTAAACAGCCCTGTCACCCTCGTGGATAGCTCAACCAAGCATGGACACCCCATACTCCCAGGACAGCCCCACCACCCCTGTGGATAGTCGGTCCACCCACTCGATACCACGTACCACCTGGATATCCCCCACGTATGTGGACAACCTGGCCACCCCTGGACAACCCATACCCCCAGGACATCCCCCACCCTTGTGGACAATCCACCCTCCCCCTGGACACTTCAAACCACTTGGACGCCCCTCTACCACCATGGACAGCCCGCTGACCCCCCTGGACTCAGTATACCCCTAGGGAGCCCCGCCATCCCCATAGAGAGCCCAACCACCCCCATGACACCGTGTAACCCCTAGACACACACACCCATGTGGACAACCCTCCCACCCCCTGGACACCCCTACCCTCAGGACAACCCCCCACAGCCCTCCCACCCCCTAGAGGCCCTCAACCCCTACCCCCCTGTGTACATCTCCCCATCCTCATGGATATCCCGCCCACCCCCTAGACACCCCGTACCCCCTAGACAGCCTTGCCACCCCATGCACAGTCCGCCCACCACTTGGACACCCCGGACCCCCTAGAGCGCCCCTACCCTCGTGGATAGCCCGCCCAACCCCATGACACCCCTACCCCTGGACAACCCTGCCAGCCTTGTGGATGACCAAAACCCCCCAGACACCCCTACCCCCAATTGATCGGCCCCACCCCTGTTGACAAACCACCCAACCCCTAGACACCCCTAACCCCTAGAAACCCCCACCACCCATGTGGATAACCCTCCCACCCCCTACACACCTTGTACCCCCTAGACAGCCCAGCCACCACTGTGGAGAGAGAAACCACCCCCTGAACACCTTGTACCCCTTAGAGGGCTACCCCACCCCCGTGGACATCCCACCCACCCCTGGACACCCCTACCCCCTAGACAGCCCTGCCACACCTGTGGAGAACCCGCCCACCCCACTTGGACACCCCACCCCCGAATATCCCCCCCATCCTTGAACATCATGTACATCCCCTAGACACCCACTACCCATGGATAGCCCCTCCACCCCCGTGGACATCCCTCCCACCCCCTAGATAACCCCCACCCCCTTGGATAGCTCGCCCACCCCCTAGAGACCCCTACCCCCTGGACAACCCCACCACCGCCGAGGAGAGATCACCCACACCACTAGATGACCCATACCAGTTGAACAACCCCACCACCCCCGTGGACATCCCATCCACCCCTGGAGATCCCCACCACCCCTCGGACGACCCCCATACCCTCGGACACCCACACCCCTTTGACTCCCAATTCCCTTGGACAACCCTCCAACCGCTTGGATAGCCCACCCACCCCGTGGACACTCCCACCCCGTGGAAAACCCCTAACCTCCGTGGATAGGCCGCTCGCCCCCTGGATACCCCCAACACCCTGGACAACCCTACCACCACAGTGGATAGCTCGTCCACCCCCTAGGCACCCCTACTCCCTGGACATCGCCCACCCCTGTGGACTGCCCACCCACCCCCCTGGACAGCCATGCCACCCCTATGGACAGTCATCCCAATCCCTTTAACATCCCCCACCCCCTATACACCCCCCCGACCCACATGGATAGACCACCCACCCCCTAGACGCCCCCTAACCCCTATACATCCCCCACCCCCATGGACAACCCCCAAACCTTGTAGACAGCCCACCCTCCCTCCATGGACACCTCGTACCCCCCTAGACAGCACCCACCCATGTGGGTATCTCCCCCACCCCCTAGACACACCACAGACACCCCCACCCCCTGGACAGTCCCCAACCCCCTGAATGACCCCCACACCCTAGAAACCACACCACAATTGGGACACCACCCCACCCCCTAAACACACTCACCCCGATGAACTGCCCCCACCCCCTGGACACCACCCCACGACGTGGACACCCCCACCCCCTAGGCAACCCCATCCCCATGGACAACCCCCACCCCCTTGGACGACCCCACACCCTTGGACAACACCCAACACCCTTGGATTCCCCACCCCCACAGACATCCCCTACCCCCTGGACAGCCCCCACCCCCAGGATAGCCCCCAACCCCCTGGATGGCCCCCAGCCCATAGACAACCCCCCCTGGGCACACCCTACCCCTTGGACACCCCCCGCCCCCTGGATGGCCCCCACCCTATGGATACCACCCCACCACCTGGAAACCACACACAACCCCTTGGACACCCCACCCCATAGACCCATCCCATGGACAGCCCCCAACCCCCTGGACAACCTCACCCAATGGCCACCTCCACACCACCTGGACACCCCAACCCCCATAGAAGGCCCAACCACCCACTCAAAACCCCCCTGGACACCACCCCACCCCCTGGACACCTAGTACCCCCTTAGATAGCCCCTAACATCATGGAATTCCCCCACCCTCTGGACAACCAACCATCCTAGACCCGCCCCTAGAACAGCCTACCACCTTGGACACCCCCAACCCCCTGGACACCCCCACCACCTAGACACCCCCACCCCTAGACCTCCCCTACCCCATTGGACAACACCCCCAACCCCTGGGAAATCCCCACCCCGTTGGCATTAATATCTTATTTCACTCC